>CM027863.1:17058678-19603678 GCA_016097605.1 Eucalyptus guilfoylei | reverse complement strand
ACTATGTGCATGATAAGGGCACTCGAGGCTTGTGAGCCATACGATGATCAAAAGTGGGAAAGGGCAATGATTTTTATCTTCTTCGAGCTATAAAAGGACTTGGCATAATGCAATTACTAATAGATTGATTATATATTTGACGGAATGACACAAGGAGAATCCATTTCAATTTGGCTGACTTGTGGAACTGATGAACCACCACGATCTCTTCACTACTTTCTTCCTGCATGGTATGCATTCTCTTTGCCGGGTGATGCTTTTGTTCATGTTGAACGATTTCAGTAATCGTTGGAGGACTCATATTACATTATGCATTCTCTTTGCCGGGTGATGCTTTGTTCATTTTGAACAATTTCAGTAATTGTTGGACTCATATTACATTTTCCACGCAGTTTGTCCTGTTGTTTGTAGATTAAGATTGAGTGGTCATTAGTCCTTGTGGTTGCAAACGGGTTTAGATGATCAGATGATGAACTGTAATCGGCAGGTTCAAGTTGAATCAGGGTTTGCACAATGGATAAGATTACAATCGCACTCGAAGCTATCGGCAGGGAAACCGTTGATCTGGTGAGTGTCAATATTGTCTGGGATCTGCATTTTTGAAATAGATCAGAATTTCAAGTCTTCTTTGTTTGTTGAAAATGGCTTAAGGCAAACTAGTTTGTGGTTCGGTAGTTGCGCTGATATTCATGTGTTTCTTGATAGTCAATCAATTTGCAACACGAATATCATCCGACACTTCATGTAAGAGCCCTCTGCAAAAGTTTTATAATATGCTCTTTCTCCCAGGGTGAGGATAAAAGAAGTGAGCTATAATACTCAAATTTCAACTCTTCCCGAGCTTAAATATTCCTTCAGTAGATAATGTCTAGTTTGATGAAATATGAGATATTCTATCAAGAAACAACCATGCGAAAATGTTCATTAGAAATCTGTGGTATAGATGCCCATTAGCTAATGGCGAATCCACATTTGGCAGGAGAACATCCCCGTGGAAGAAGTCTTTGAAAAGTTGAAGTGTACGAAAGAAGGTCTTAGCTCTGATGAGGTTCAAACGCGGCTTGAGGTGTTTGGATATAACAAACTTGAAGAGAAAGAGGTCCTTTTCTTGGCCTCTCTGTTTCTCTAATTTGGCAACTTAAGATCACTTACTAGTGGGTTCTTTTTTTTAAACAAGTTTTGGTATTATGAACTACCTCTACAGGAAAGTAAGTTACTGAAGTTTTTGGGCTTTATGTGGAATCCTCTATCATGGGTCATGGAAGCTGCCGCAATTATGGCCATAGCAATAGCACATGGAGGGGTATGTTCATAGGATCTTCGAAATTGCTACACAATCCACAAAGGTAGATATATTTTTCTCACTCTGAGTTTCATTCTTAATGCAGAAAAAGGGCTGGGATTACCCTGATTTTCTGGGCATCATTGCTTTGCTCGTAATCAACTCAACAATCAGCTTTATTGAAGAAAATAATGCTGGAAACGCTGCCGCAGCCCTTATGGCTCGGTTGGCTCCGAAAGCTAAGGTTTTGATACTCACTTTTATCATGAAATCTTAATAATAAACAGTCGACTGATTTTTCCACATTATTTTTTCCTTGTTGCTCCACTCAAACCTGGCTATCTCCTTCAGGTTTTAAGAGATGGAAAATGGAGTGAAGAAGATGCCTCGGTGTTGGTTCCAGGGGACATTGTTAGTATCAAGCTTGGTGACATCATTCCCGCTGATGCTCGATTGCTTGAAGGAGATCCTTTGAAGATTGATCAGGTACAAAGCTATCCTGGAGTGCTCCACAGTCCACAAGAGAGTTATTATTAACAAATGGCTAGCATTAGAAAAGGATGTGCCTGAAGTCATTCGTCTTGATGGAAATTCAAAATATGAAAACGAAAGTTATTCCTCAGTTGTTTCTAAGGTGGGGTTAATTCATTGCATTATCTCTCTTTCAGTCCGCTCTCACAGGAGAGTCGCTTCCAGTGACAAAAAATCCTGGTGATGGAGTTTACGCAGGTTCAACCTGCAAACAAGGTGAGATTGAAGCAGTTGTTATAGCCACTGGAGTGCATACCTTCTTCGGCAAGGCAGCTCATCTTGTTGAAACCACAACACACGTTGGCCACTTTCAGCAGGTTTGTGCCGGAGGCTTTTGGCTCATTATCGTACTTAATGTGTTATTGGTTGCAAGGGAACTGACCAAGATTATACACCGTGCACAAAAAAACCTTTACTTTTAGTACAAGTTAAATAAATTCACATTCATTGAACCATTTGGGACATTTCTTCGCAGAATGAAAGCCGCAGTTAATCGATGAGAATTTTGCACTTTGTTTTTGTAATAAGACATCATTCGTTTCTGTGATTTCAGGTTCTAACAGCAATCGGAAACTTCTGCATTTGCTCGATCGCTGTGGGGATGTTCGTTGAAATCGTCGTAATATTTGGCCTTCAAGATAGAGAATTCCGTGATGGTATTGATAACCTCCTCGTTCTACTTATCGGTGGGATCCCAATTGCTATGCCAACTGTTCTCTCTGTCACTATGGCCATCGGTTCTCATCGCCTATCTCAACAGGTTTGTAAAACATTGAGCGATCATATTTGTATGTGATGTTTCTGGCGATAACTGTTCTTGCATTTAAGTAAATTGCTTCTCTTACTTGTAGGGTGCCATTACAAAGAGAATGACAGCTATTGAGGAAATGGCTGGGATGGATGTGCTTTGCAGTGACAAAACAGGCACTCTCACACTCAACAAACTTACAGTTGACAAGAATCTGATAGAGGTACCACATTTGCGACTTTAAATTTTCGTAGGTTGTTCTTCCTATGTTTTCATGCCCAAGGAATGCGCTTCTTTTGGACGATTCCAATACTAAACTGATTGCATTTGTGCAGGTTCTTGCTAAAGATGTTGAAAAGGATACAGTTGTGTTGATGGCTGCTAGAGCTTCAAGGCTGGAGAATCAAGATGCTATTGATGCTGCGATTGTGTCAATGTTGGCTGATCCAAAGGAGGTATTTGGGGCTAATTGCCTAATAACTCATGCAATGACTCGCTTATTTTTCCTGTAGGCATGTCCTCCCATCTCACTCTTTCTCCATGGTGAAAGTTACATTCTTGTAAGCACCTTGTACTCCAACAGAGTGCTTTATCAACATAAATCTGATTAAGCCCTTTCTTCTTATTAATAAGGCACGAGCTGGAATCACAGAAGTCCACTTTCTTCCATTCAATCCAACCGATAAGAGGACAGCGCTTACATACATTGAAAAGAGTGGTAATATGCACCGGGTGAGCAAAGGTGCCCCAGAACAGGTACTTCGTACATGACAGTTTCTGTTCTGAATCTAAATTAAAAAGAGCTCTATGTATATGCTGTTAACAATCAGATTCTTTTTCGTGTGAAAATTTAGATTCTCAACCTGGCATGGAACAAAGCTGAGATTGAAAAACGGGTGCACTCAACAATCAATAAATTTGCAGAACGTGGGCTTCGGTCCCTTGCTGTTGCTCGTCAGGTGATTATTCTTGGAAAGAACTCCATCATGCTTACTTGAGTTCCAATTTCCCAATTCCTTATTGACGGATTGAAGTTGTCTTGCATCTTGTTCCACAGGAAGTACCGGCTGGTACCAAAGATAGTCCTGGGGGGCCCTGGGAATTTGTCGGTCTCCTCCCCCTCTTTGATCCGCCTCGCCATGACAGTGCTGAAACTATTAGACAAGCCCTAGATCTCGGTGTTAGTGTTAAGATGATTACAGGTCTTCACCATGACCTTTTTTTTTTTTTTCCTCCCGGCCGAGTTTCTGATCCAATTTACATTTATTAAGCCTACTTTATTCAACAGAAGGTCCCTAGTTAGTAGTTACAACTGCTACATGTTCTCAGAAATCAATGATTTTCTTACTCGTAAAAGTAGATGAATATTTAGAGCAATGTCTCTCTTCTTTGTTTCAGGTGACCAACTTGCAATTGCTAAGGAGACAGGAAGACGTCTCGGCATGGGTACAAATATGTATCCTTCTTCATCTTTGCTCAGTGAAAATAAGGATATCTCATTTCAGGTTGATGAGCTCATTGAGAAAGCTGACGGTTTTGCTGGTGTATTTCCCGGTAAAGTCATCACATCACATCATGTTATAAATTTAATAGGATGATCCCAAGCTTAGCATATTTTGCTCTATGCAGAGCACAAATTTGAGATAGTGAAAAGATTACAAGCGAAGAAGCACATTGTTGGAATGACGGGCGATGGGGTCAATGATGCACCTGCACTGAAAATAGCAGATATAGGCATTGCTGTTGCTGATTCAACTGATGCTGCTCGCGGTGCTTCTGATATAGTTCTCACAGAGCCTGGACTCAGTGTCATCATTAGTGCTGTCTTAACTAGTCGTGCAATCTTTCAGCGGATGAAGAATTACACGGTAATAAAATATTTTTTACTGGAACTGGATCAACTCTTTCAATCACCATTTTATTTAACAACTTTTTGATTCTGGCTCAAGGTATCCAATCACTTCTAGTGCCTTCATGTTTCTTTTGTTTTTCCTCACATTTCAGATATATGCAGTGTCTATCACTATCCGTATTGTTGTAAGTTATCCTATCCTGCTTGGCTTCCAGACGCTGCTTCCATAAAATTCTATCATGTTTTTATACTGACCAGTGGGCTTATCTAACAGCTAGGATTTACGTTACTCAATGTTTTCTGGAGGTTCAGTTTCCCACCTTTCATGGTTCTCATCATTGCCATCCTCAACGATGGTAAGAACTGTCGCTCTTGTAGCTTCTCCTGTCCATCCGCTCAATGCCTACAATGCGGGCAGTTATCTTCAATATAATCTCCTAATATGTGCATGGCATGGCATCTTCTATTAGGTACGATAATGACCATATCCAAAGACAGAGTCAAGCCATCACCAATTCCAGATAGCTGGAAGCTGAGTGAAATCTTCGCTACTGGAATCGTCATAGGCAGTTACCTTGCAATCATGACTGTAGTATTCTTCTGGATGGCCTATGAAACTAACTTTTTTGTGGTATGCTTCCTGCATAGCAACCTTTTTCGAATCTACTAATTGAGGTGCATGATTATTAAAATACTATTTGAAACATTACGCTAAAATAATTCATGTTTTGGTGTTCCTAATTAAAAGCCAGTAACTGATGCTTTCCATCTTCTTTCTGACAGAAACATTTCCATGTCAAGGACTTCACCAAGCATCACTCCAATATGTCCGACGATAAAGTGTCCAAGGCAATAAACCAACAGCTAGCATCTGCTGTATATCTCCAAGTCAGCACCATCAGCCAAGCTCTCATTTTTGTGACTCGCTCCAGGGGATGGTCTTACACAGAAAGACCCGGTCTTCTTCTTGTTGCTGCATTTATCATAGCTCAACTGGTAAGAATCACATTGCTTTTTTCAAGAGATGTGGGCTTTACCCTTATGTCTAAGCAGTGGTCCCTTCACTAGCTCCAATCCAAGTATATATAGCAACAAAGGAATGACTAGACTGGGAACTTCGTGGCTCGATTCTTTGATCTTACAGATAGCAACTACTCTCTCTGCTACCGCAACGTGGGACTTTGCCAGAATCAGTAAGATCGGGTGGAAGTGGACCGGTGTCATCTGGCTATACAACATTTTAACCTACATGCTGCTCGATCCAATCAAATTCGCTGTTCAGTATGCACTAAGTGGAAGAGCATGGGGTTTGGTATACAACAAAAGGGTAAGTGAAATGATCATCAAACTCTCTTTAGGAATCACTGGATTAGGCATTAATTTAGCTTCGCTCCATTCATATTCTTGGCCTGATTGGTTAGTCATGCTCTGAAATTGACCAACTGCATACATTCCTTATTGATGAAAATCTGATTGAATTTTTTTGCAGACGGCACTCAGTACACAGAAGGACTTTGGTAAGGAAGCGCGTGAGGCTGCCTGGGCTGTGGAGCAGCGTACACTGCATGGCCTCGCGTCCACAGAGACTAAAGTGATGTTTGAGAAGCACACATTTGGGGACGTTGGTGTCATGGCCGAAGAAGCCAGGAGACGCGCGGAAATCGCAAGGTTAGACTCATTGACACCAAAATGCTCAGCACTGCCAATACAAAAGAGGGTCATCTTTTACTTCTTTCCAAGTCATATTACAACTAATGCATACAATCATACGACAATATCTCTATCTGCGACTAATCATTCAAACGTTTTCGACCTCCTGCTATCAAATTGATAAATATTCTGGATAAGCCCTCTGATTTACAGTTATTTCCATGATCATGTGATTAAACTGAGCTGGCCATCATCATGTTTAACGAGATTAATTTCCTTACAAAATACAGACTAAGGGAACTTCACACTCTGAAGGGCAAGGTGGAGTCATTTGCAAAACTGAGGGGTCTAGACATCGATGTCAATCCTCACTACACCGTCTGAAGCTGCAGAGTTTCTGGTTTCGCCTCCGTGTCAGTGATGCTGATTACGCGCCTTCAATTCGACCTCACATTTTCGCAAGCTTATTTTCACCCCATTGTTTGCCGTATGTCTCCGAATTATTCTACATGTTTATGTGCTTGATGATGTTTAGTCATGTAACACGAACTATACCCAATAAGAGCTTAAAACATACGCGACTATGATGATCCAGAAATTGCATCATTGTATTAGCAACAATGTAATGTCGAGTTCCATCCTCATTGATTAAAAGACTATGTTCTTGTGGCAATTGATTAATTTCTTTTGATGAACATATTTATTTTACGTAGATACCTCAGTGCAAATATTGTACTCAGCACCCCATTTTTGTTCCTTTGGATGAGAGAGAGATGGATATCCTGGAGGATAATGTGTTCTGGGTTTTGTTCAAAGTTGCTCATATTGTTCATGACCTATCTTCAGTTTGATGGGATCTCCATCTGCTCTGTTATTTTTTCTTACACACACGTAAACATGTTTCTCTCCCCAAACTCTCAACCACACATTTGATGAATTATGAGCCTATGACAAGGAATTGTAATGCCCTGACGATCCATGTGTAGTGACATTTAATCATTCAACATGTATAGTCTTTTATACAAACATGAAATGTCTTTCCCTTTCGTTGTATCTTGTTTTTACAGTTATTTCATGGGGTGGGTCAGGTCAAGTCTGTCGTAAAAGTCATACATTTCTACTCATGTCCGTGCATGAGTTCAAGAAAATCTCAGAAAGGGCCATGGATAGACAGAAGAATTTACAGGGAAATCATCTAACTATGAAATTAAACCCAATGAGAGAATAACTCAGCAATAAAATTGGTTATGTGTTAGTATGACGACGAAGATTGAAGACGACCATAATGCAAGCATTGATCTTATGAGAGCCTAAATTGTTGCTCAACCATTTAGTCACAAGATATACTAGCTAAATAAAAAGGAATTAGCAGCGTCATGCGCCTCCTCTCCATTGTATGCACAGTCGAAATTTGCACAAATTTATGAGCTGGAATCACATTATTTTATCTCTAAGTAGTAATTTCAGTAGGTCACGGTAATTTCTCAAATGCATTCGTAACTTCGTGTTCGTAAATTCCATTTTTCATTATTAACTTTCGGAATATGTTGTTAATTGTGGATTTGTAGAAATGTCACTGTACAACACAACTCTCTAATTAAGCCTTAACCCAGCCGTTCACGTTCATTTTTATGCACGATAAGATCATTAGGCCATACTTTGATTGGTAATTAATCACCACAGAGTGGATTAATTAATGACGAACATGAGATTTAAATTCTTAAACCATACCATGTGCTATATGCACTTACCCAGATGATTATCGAAAATCAGTTTCTTATGTTCAACACGCTACTAATCAGTCTTCTTTGGCAGTCTATATGAAATGATTTTTTTTCCTAAGTTCTTTTAATTTTTAGGATATGTTCGTTTCATGGAAAATAAATGATTTGACAAAACTTTTCCTAAAAATGATCATTTGTATCACTTACAAAAATAAATAAATTAAATATATTTTTATTAGTTATGAAAATGTTTAGATATAAATTTTTGATGATAATGAAAAAAAGATTTCATTGGCTAATTATTTTAAAAGATATAATCGATCATTTTTATGAAAATATTTTTCAAATCATTCAGTTTCCACTAAACAAACAGAGTCTTGGTACTTAAGATTTGATTATATGTTCGGTAGTATATCCTGAATATTTGGAAGGGGTATCATTTACCAGCACTCTTGGGACATATCTTAGCCATACCTCATGATAAAAGACTTAAATTTCCAATGCACTGATCATACATAACACGTGAAAAAGAGTGCTTTGAAATTAACGAATTTCCTTTATTTATATCCGAAGTTGTCAAAATCTTTTCATAATTTTCTAAAGCTATAATAATATTTTTTTGTTTTTTTTGAAATTTTGGTGGAGAAGTCACTATAAAACATTCTCATATATAAAAACAAAGATGAAAACCGACAGCGCCCCACAATACCACATGGGCAAGTAGTGCAGGTTTTCACGTTGTTCGCACGGCGCCTATGAATCACGTTTGTGATTGCGATACGTATATTCCCGTATCTATACGATCTGGGTAGCTATGGAAGATACAATAAAGATGTAATCAAGACGACAAAGATGAAAGCGAGGGGAGAAATGAACTCCAAGCAGGGTCCAATCAATCCAACAGCGCCCGCTTCTTTCTCATCCCAAACGTCAAAAGCTCCCACCCAAACTTGGTACCATAAAAGTTCAGCTGGTTCTTAGGATTCCCCTCATGGTCAACCAGGAAGATGCTCGTCATCATCCAAGCCTAATCGATTCGAATTGATCGCCGTGTCTGTGTATATTTAACTGTACGTGGTTGCGAAGAGAGAGAGAGAACAGACAAACGCGTGAAATACTGCAGCAGAAACAGTCGAAGATGCAAAGAAGATGAGTACTTTGTCCACCTCCCGCTCTTGTCCTTAGTTTCATTGTACATAGCGATGGAGGTTGATGTTTTAGAGGCTTTCAGTCCAATGCACTGGCCAATGCATACCCAAATCCAACGTCGTCGAGTCCCCTTCATTATTCTTATTGAGCTTGATAGCGAGAAACTGGCTAAATTTGTAATCCATAAGAAATATTTTGATTTTTTTCAGTATGAATTACATGTAAGGAAAATGTTACAAATGATCCCTGAACTTTCATCTAATATTCAATTTCATTCTTGAGCTTTCGATTCGTTCAATTTGGTCCATGAACTTTCATCTAATGTTTATCTAGTCCTAACTATTTGAAAATTGACCAATTTCCTTTTTTTAATAACAAACTGTTTTTTTATAAATAAAAAAATACCAAACTGAGTTTTTTTTTGGTCGAAAAAATACCACATTTTTGCAAAATAATAAAGATCAATATTTCTTTCATTTCTCCATATTAAAAACAAATGGAAAAAGGACAGTAATAATAAACAAAGGTGAATCTTGCATTTTGATTTCTTTTTTGTATATGCAAATTGCTTGAATAATGTACAAAAGCCCATCAATCGATTTTTTTTATGAACTTCACCGAAAAGGGAAAAATCGATTGATGGGCTTTTGTACATTATTCAAGTAATTTGCATATATAAAAAAGAAATCAAAATGCAAGATCATCTTTGTTTATTATTACTGTCCCTTTTTTCATTTGTTTTTAATATGGAGAAATGAAAGAAATATTGACATTTATTACTTTGCATAAATATGGTATTTTTTCGACAAAAAAAAATCCAGTTTGGTAGTTTTTTTTTATAAAAGAAAAACAGTTTGGTATTAAAAAAAAAAGGGAGATTGGTTAATTTTTAAATAGTTAGGGACTAGATAGAACGTTAGATAAAAGTTTATGGACCAAATCGAAAAGAAATAAAAAAACGAGGAATGAAATTGAACATTAAATGAAAATTCATAAACCATTTGTGCTATTTTATCTTACATATAAGAAATGAAATATAATCATTGAAATTCTGACAGATCTTTCTTAGTAAATTTTTGGGCACTCTCCAAGAATGTTTTTTTTTTTTTTAAATGGCGAATCTCGAGAAATATAATTTCTTCCTCCTTTTCCTCATGAGCGGTACTACTGAATAGAAACCTCTCTCTCTCTCTCTCTCTCTTTTTACTTGTTATATCGATAAGAGGATATATTCCTTTCTCTGTCGTCACTCGTCAGCATCTTGGCATAAATAAAGAAGAAAGACGAGCACGCATTTCACACCACGAATCAGTAAAGCAATATCCCCACCATTCGAACACTATTCGTCAGCATCTTTGGATAAGACATCACTACTCCTCGCCACCTTGATCATTCTCTTTAATGGCCTTGTCGACACTTCTAAAGCTTATGCTTATGCCAAATGACTCACCTTAATCATTCTTTTGGGAGCCTTCTGTGCTTTGCATTGTGCGGAAATCTCTGGTCCCTCTTTCTCTCTTAGTTGATACCGAAGAATCCAAAGAGAAGTTTTCTTGTTTCTGATCGAGACGGGTCTTTGATTGGATATAAAAGGCGGACGTCTTTGGGGTTCGACTTCAACTGAAGTCGTCGAGGCTTGAAAAGGGTTGTCATTTATGGAGCTGAAACTGTTTGATCCGCAGTCTACGACATTAGCCCACACGGGAAGATTATACTCGACCCCGTTCATGAATTGGAGGGACACTCCGAGTGTCGGGGTCCCTCACTCGTTTTTTTCTTGCAGAGGTATACGCTCTTTCAAGATGCCATTTTGATTGCCAAGCACAAAATGCTGATTTTACGGTTACTAACTGTTGATATATAATCTGGGAAAAAAAATGTTGATTTAGAATGTTCAATCTCAAGTTTGTCCTTGCTTCACGGATGAATCAGGAAAACGTGCAGACTTGGGATTGGAATTATGAATGCAGAAAAACTTGCTGATCTGATATATTCACTTTAATTCCCACTAGAATGTCATTTTTTCATTGTTTAGGTTCTTCAGTTAGAGCTGCTTTGTCTAGTAAATCAAACAATGCTCATGCAACTTCAAATGGGGCATTGAGTTCATCTGGCCCAGGAGTGACAGAATCTTGTTTGTATCATACTTGCAAAACGAACAGCATAAACTCAAGTTGTTCAAGAGATCTGAGAGTGCTTGATGGCTACGATGATGAATATGGAGGATTTGTGGTTGATCCGGACAAACTACCCGCCAATCAAAATACCTTCTCTTTGATGCTTCGTTCCTCTCTTTTGCATTGGAAAATGAAGGTGATGTGTCTTCTTATGCAGTGAGTTTCAAGCTATGCTGTAATTCTGGTTTTATGTCCAAGAGTGTTCAATGCCTTGTAATCCCCTGTGTTGAAGTATCCCCGCTCACAATTCATCTCATTAGGGAACATCCTCTCGAGCTTACATCAGTGGCAGTAATGAGCTTTCCTGGCAAATTGATCCTAATTCAAAAAAAAAAAAAGCAATTTAATATCCTGTTTACAATGTTAGGCCATTTTGTCAGAACCCGCTGACACCGGTTTTTGATGGAATTCTTCTGGGAGACATCAACATTTAGACTGACTATAGTCTTATTAATGTAATATGCAAGTATCCTCATATTGAATGAAACAATGACTACTTCTCACAATTATCGTGATAGCAAGGGCTTAAACTCTGAATCATATAACTGCAGGGAAAGCAGGGAATATGGCTCAAGTTGCCCCTGCAATTGTCCGAACTTGTTCCAATTGCCGTGAAGGTACTTCGCAATTCCTTTATCATACGTAAGTTACTCAATTTCCACCACAAAACCGAAAAAATTTCACACGAACCTACTCTGTGAATGGCCCCGCAGATTCTTATATATATGTGACCCTGATAGATTATTTAGTTCAAAAGTAGTGATATCGCCACTGACAATGCATTTTTACTCCTCTTACATATGATTGAAGGAAGGATTCAGATACCACCATGCAGAAATAAATTACGTGATGCTGACATACTGGTTACCGGAAGGACCATGCATGCTTCCTGGCAACGCTTCTCATCAAGTTGGTGTTGGAGGCCTCGTCATCAATGACAAGGGCGAGGTACAACAAGTTTTCTCTGATAAATGGGAAGAATAGATGATGCTACCAAATTCATGGAATTACAGCTGAATTCAGTGAACTAGTCCTAAAGTCATGCTCATATAATATTTATGTTGATATTGACACTGATCATATAAAAGAACATTAACTTTTGTTAAGGTTTATCTGGCAACAGCTCATGCTGATGGGCTGTGCCATTCAATAAAATTAACTTGTAGACAGTTGTATATGAACGAGCTCTGTAGCTTGAATGAAAACCAGGCAGTCAGAAACTGACAGTAATTCCCTCCAATAGATGGGGCTAAAGAATCACTATGCTTCATTCTTGGTCTGTTGACATTCACCGATGCCAATGCATCTTATGGACAGACACTCCAATGCCAAAATTGTGACCGGCTTAGACTCTAGTCGTTTCTTTCTATGTGTTGCTTTTTTTTAACCTTTTGCCAAAGTCTAGTCCTACAGTTCCACAATGACTGACTAGTGCAACAGGTTCTTGTAGTGCAAGAGAGATACTGTTCTCCAGCATGTGTTGGTCTCTGGAAATTACCAACTGGATTCATTGCCGAGGTACCTGATTGAATGTTCAAGATGAGTTAACTTGAGTTTCCTTTTCTTCCTCACTGTTATTATTTTACCCTTTTAATTGGCAGTCAGAGGAGATATTTGAAGGAGTTGTGAGAGAAGTCAAGGAAGAAACTGGTGTAAGTATCTCTTTTTCATGATATATTTGCTTTTTTTCTGATTACTTACTTACACATTGTGACGGGATCAACGAGCAGTTATAAGTTCTTAATTATTTCAAATTCTTCCCTAATATGAGCTTTTTCCTTTTTTCACATTGCAGATAGATACTGAATTTATAGAAATAATCGGGTTCAGGTAATGAAAAGGACTCTTTTTCCCATAATTTGCCTTGCTGTACCTTTCATGGGTTATAATTCATCATCTCTTTTTTTTACTTAATTCAATTTCAGGCATGCCCACAGTGTAGCTTTCAACAAGTCAGATTTGTTCTTCATTTGCATGTTAAGACCCCTATCAACTCAAATAATGATCGATGATGATGAAATTCAAGCAGCCAAGGTAGTCCATGCCTCCATAGAGTAGCGAAGCTTTTTCAGTGAGAATTCTTGTTGTTAAACGTAGAAAATTAAAGGCAAATGAGCAATATTTTCGGTTATGCTCGAACAAGGATGTACGAAAGCACATCAATCACTAATTCGACTTCATAATCACAGTTTTCACTGAAAATGCCAGCTGATTTATTTATGTAGTGGATGCCTCTGGTCGAATTTGTCGAGCACCAACTCATCCAAGGCGACAAAATGTTCAAGAAAGTAATCGATATTTACATTGCTCGGCTGAGGAAACAGTGTTGTGGATTGTCTGCTCATCAATCAGCCTCCAAGTTCGACGGCAAAGAATCAACCCTCTACTACCATGTAATTGACTCCCAAGATGATTGTGAAGCTTGCTCAGGCTAGCAGGTCCACCTCCAGGAAGCAGCCAATGTCCGTAGCTCATTGATGATTTTCCGATCATGTAGCTTCAGTGCTTGAACAAGTCCAGCAACAAATTTCAAAGTGATTGACTATATAACTGTAATATCTTTCAAGACAGAAAGGTAAATGATCCTCTACAGGGCTTGCATAATCTCGATGGTGAGTTGGGGATGATGAGACAAGCAGAAGATGCTAGTAATCAATACAATGGCTCAAATCAGGTGTTAGATTAAGATGTTGGCCCCCTGCTATGTTGTGTAAAATGGAACAAGAAAATAATCATGTGGACCTTTATTCCACTGATAACTTCTTATCGCTATATAATACTTCTAATAAATTCAATTTCAGAGAAAGTCAACCACTTTCCAATATTTATTTATGCTGAAAACAAGTTTTTTCTTTTTTGGTCAGATGCTGAAAACAAGTTGAAAATTTAGTTTTATGGTATTTGATAATAAGTGAATCACTAAAGCCAGATTGTATCGTTTAAAAAGGACATGTAATGACTTAGAAATTGGAATCAATATCTTCTTTATATATCCAATAATCCATCAAAATAACTAGAATTATAAAGAAGTCAAGAAAGAAATTATGTAATTATATTTATATTATATTGAATAGGACAATATTTTTTGAAAAAAGTAGAAGAACAAGAGCATTAACGAAGTATATTCAGGAGATAATAGACGAGATTCATGAAAAAAAATTATGAGACTTATGGACAAACAAATTTGATGAGAGATAAGGAATTACAGTAAAGGAACCTATTCTTCTCACTTGGACACGCATCAAGAAATCAGGGAAAACGAGTCCCTACTTACCAAAACAAGAAGGGCAGCCCGCGTGGTGTTCAAAGTGAAGTATTGATTTTTGGTCTGCATTGAAAACAGAGGCAAGAGTTTGGATTGTGACCTAATTTAGTCCCAAATCCTCAGATTGGGATATGGAAGGGCTAAAACTGCATAGTTTTAATAGATTTTTGCGGTTGGCAGTCACTTCGGATGATTAAATATTAAATTAATGCCGTGCAAAATTTTTAAACAAGGAAAATTGCCGATGCAACTTAAATGAACATCTATAAAAAGTTACGGATTTTATGATCGTGTCACCGTTACGGTACTAATGCCTAATAGTGTCCTTTTCTTATTCCATAAGTCTAGACGTGTGGAAGCCATCTCTTTAGAGTTGAAAATTCAATACCTTACGTAAAGTTGTTAAGGAAGATCCAAGAAAGACCTGAAGCTGGGGAGGTGAGACTTTTGAAACATGCCACTAACTGGCCGACAAAAGATGGAATTCTGGCAGAAGCAGAGGGCGATCAAAGCAATGAAATTCCAGATAAGAAGTAAACAATTCGGAGAAAGATGGAAAAACTTTCATTTGTTGATGTTACTATAGGTGAAATCCTGGAATTGTTTATTTGTGGAAGTCCAGTCTACAATCTCTGGGTGTGGCATGGCTAAACTAACAGGCTCGCATTAATATGACAGGAAGTTTCAGACGGAGGAAGACGATCACTTCTAATCAAGAACTAACAGAATAGAAGCCAAATTTATGCACTGCAGATGATGATATCCCCTCATTGATCTGCAGATATATTATAATGCTGGGAATCCCAGCCAGGGATGGAATTCTGCCTCAAGTTTTCTGATTTTACAACCTGAAAGTTCCAACCCAATGAGCACTCTTCATGACTTTGACTCTGCTTTTTGATTGTGTCAAGTGGGGACTTTAATTAAAGACCAAGAAGGGTTCTCATGTTTAGTGTTCTTACAGTGGAACTAAGCTTGTTAGCACTTCCAGGGCTCTGGCTTCGTTATTCTAACTGGGAGTTTTCTCACCAAAGTTGCCCAGAAAAATATATAATCACGTTTCCATCTTAATTAGCTACTTCAGTATCCAGTCATTCTCTAGAAGCAATCTCGCTGATTGCATTCATTTTCTTAGTTATGATCTTCTCATCCTTCATATTTATAGCTACTAGAGATTATAGGTCTAGAAGTATACAGTGCAGCTATGGAGGTCCTGAAATTCATTGCCATATCTTCTATTGACAGAGGAAATGGCAAAGGTAACTTTTCATTGCCCTGTCTACTTCTGCAAATTTGAATTAATAGTGATAGCTTCTGCATAAAGGTCTTTTTTTTGTTTCATGGTGGCCACTAAGGTATCTATTACATGCATGCCATGGGCTTAAAAATATAAGCGCAATCATGAGTATCAAGTTAATCCAGAATATTTTTAGATTTTTAGCAGGTTGAGCTGAATAGTGACAACAACTCTAGAGTTGAAGTAAAATGGATTAGCACTTGCCAATTAAATATGCGTGGTGGACGCACCTTGTTCCTACATGATGTATTATATGCTCCAGAGATTCGTCGGAATTTAGTGTCTGTTTTAGTGTCAATAAAGCTTGGTTTTAGTATAAACTTCCATAATATTAGTGTGGATTTGTATTTGAATACAAACTACTATGGTTGTGGTTACTTTCTAAATGGTTTTATTGTATTGGATGTTGACTGTTGTGATGTCAATGTTTGTTATTTCCTTTTCATATCTTCTAATTCATGATAATGATGTGAATGTGTGGCATGCTAAACTTGGTCATATTGGCCAACAACGTATGAATAGGCTAGCCAAAGAGGGCTTATTGGGTAATACTGAAAAAATCGATATGCCCATATGTGAGCATTGCCTAATAGGGAAAACGACAAGGAAACCATTTGGAAAAGGTAAAAGAGCTGAATTTCGTTTGCAATTAATCCATTCTGACATCTATGATCCAATGAATTTGAGAGGAATGCATGGGGCTGTTTATTTCATCACATTTATAGATGATTATACTCAATTCGGATATATCTATTTGATTTCTCATAAATCTGAAGCATTAAGTTGTTTCAAAAAGTTTATGAGCTTGGTAGAAAATCAATTAGATAAGAAAATAAAAGTATTGAGATCCGATCGAGGTTGAAAATATCTGTTTGATGAGTTCAGAAATTTATGTGCTGAAAAATGAATAGAAAGACAGTTGTCTATTCTATATACTCCTCAACAAAATGGCGTTGCGGAAAGAAGAAACAGAACCTTACTGGAAATGGTTAGGTCCATGATAGCGCATACTAACTTACCTATCACTTTTTGGAGTGATGCTTTATTAACTACTGCTTATATACTTAACCGTGTACCTTCCAAATCAATTACTTCCACTCCATATGAGTTATGGATAAGTAAAAAACCAGATTTAAGTTTTCTTAAACTATGGGGTTGTGCTGCCTATACTCACGAGCCCTCTAAACACTCGAAAGGGTATGTGTTTATAGGTGAGCATGAAAGTGGGAGTATAACTGAATTCAGATCACGGGATGTCACATTCTTAGAGAATGAATTTCCTAAGAAGGGCGAAATAAGGTGAGGATTACTCCTTATTTGAAACCTTTGATCAAGATAATGAAGTTAATGGAGTTCGTCCAAGTGGAAGTAACATAAAAAATGATGAATTTAATTCAACTCACTCTCAATTACAACCACATGATAAGACAATATCGTCATTATCTAATCCGAGTGGGAGCATAATGGGGAATGATGTACAAAGTGTACAATCTCTCATACGACGAACAAGTCGCAAAAGTATTCCTTGTCGACGTTTTGACATTGAAGATGAAACTTTTATGGTTGCTCCATAAGATGAAGATGAGCAAAATGAGGTTATAAATTGTCCTAGTCAGGAAAAATGGATGCATGCAATGGAAGAGGAGACGGAGTCAATGAAGTCAAACCATGTTTGAGAACTGGTTGATCTTTCAAAAGGACGCAAAGCCATTGGGAACAAGTGGGTTCTCAAAATAAAACGTAAAGCTGATGGCTCAATAAAAAGACATAAAACTCGTCTTGTGGCGAATGAGTATAATCAACAGGAATGAATTGATTATGAGGAAACATTTTCTCCTATTGTGAGATTTACCTCGATTCGCATAATTTTGGCAATAGTGGCAAGTATGGATCTTAAGTTACATCAAATGGATGTAAAGATTGCTTTTCTCAATGGAGAATTAGAGGAATAAATATATATGGAACAACTTGTTGGTTTCATTATGAAAGGCCATAAACAAAAGGTATGTCAACTTTTGAAATCGATATATGGTCTTAAGCAGTCATCAAGACAATGGTATATACGTTTTCATAATGCCATAATGGCATATAATTTTACAATGATTGATAAGGATCATTGTGTATATATCAAAAGATCCAAAGATCAATTTGTGATTATATCATTATATGTTGATGATATATTGATTACCGGAAACAATATGAAGTTTGTTAATACTGTTAAAAGTTGGTTCTTCCAACTTCGAAATAAAAGACATGGGTGAGGTTACATACATTCTTGGAGTTAAGATTTTAAGAAATCGTTCGAAGAGAACATTATCTCTTTCACAAAAAACATACATAAATAAGGTTCTTGAACGATTTCGTATGCAAGATTATAAACCCATAGATAATCCTATTGCAAAAGGTGAATGATTGAGCCATAGAATGTGTCCAAAGACTCCACAAGAGAAGGAACAAATGCAACATGTTCCTTATGCTAGTGCTGTTGGAAGCTTAATGTACGCTATGATGTGTACAAGACCTGACATATGTTTTGCAGTTGGAATGGTGAGTAGATACCAATCCAATCCAAGTCAAGCACATTGGAAAGCCGTTAAAAGAATACTGAGATATCTTAAGGGAACTACTGATTATACACTGAGTTACCAATGAAATGATCTGCAACTTGAAGGCTATTCAGATGCTGATTGGGGAGGAGATTTAGATAAAAGGAAATCTACCTCTAGATTTGTTTTCTTGCTGAATAATGGCGTCATATCTTGGAGCAGTAAGAAATAAACGTGTATAGCATTGTCCACGATGGAAGCTAAGTTCGTGGCATTATCAATAGTAATACAAAAAGGTGTTTGGCTTAAGAGATTTTTGGATCATTTAGGTGTTACTGAGAATGCTGCAAACTCATTGTTGGTTAACTGTGGTAGCCAAGCAGCAATTGCGTACACCAAAGATCCAAAATATCATGACAAAACCAATTATATAGATACCAAGTATAATTTTGTCAAAGATACAATTGCACGAAAAGATGTGAACTTACGGTACATATCTACGAATAGAATGGTAACAGATCCTATGACAAAGCCAATACCTAGAGATGTGTTTTGTGGCCATGTGAAATCTCTAGGACTGCGTAGAAACTGATGTACTGAATATTGTAATTTCCCTAAAATGTTCACATTTAATGAATTTATGTTTTCATTATTAATGCCTATGAATCTTTATTTAACGTTTATGCATCTTAAAGCTTAGTGCATTATATAAAATTGAGAAAGTATGTCGGACAGATAAAAAATTAGCCCACTCACACGAGTAATCGTCTTTATTTACTATGTGATAAATAGAGATGAGACGGTTTTTAAACTTATTATTTAGGTGATAATCGAGAGCTCAAGCTTAAAATATATATGTCACCTTAACTAAGTGTTAAGATGATGACATAATATTTACTATGTTTGAAAGTAAAATAACTCACATATTTTACTTTATTTGTCTATGATGCCAGATGTGAGTTATGATGAATTCCGTGAAATAGTAGATACGTGAACTCAAGTTAGACATTGAGTATGTCTGAACTATCATTTGTACGGTATCAAAGGTATAGACATATGCTCCATGGGAAAGGAGTTAAATACCGTAATATGTATTTAATACTACGTATGCATAAGATGACCAACAAGAGTAGCAAAAAGTTTTGATCTCAACTTTTATGCCATGTGAGACTCTTGAAGAAAAGAGTTCCCCAATTAAGTGCCTTCATGACTCTTACTTATTCTTAAGATTTCTATTCAATGTTTGTTATCTTAGAATGTTGCCAATGATCATGAATTGATTCGATTTAATGGGACATTTCTAGAAAAGCAAGTTGAACTGAAATTGAGAGTTTTAAGGAAAGAGGAAGATTGAATTTGGAGAATCACATTCTAGTTTTGTATTCATTGATCAATCAATTATGATTGTTTTTGGAGTAATTATAATTGTGAATACAATAGATCATTATTTAAAAAGAGATCAAGAGAGATATAAATGTGATTGATCGATCTAGGGTACTGCATACTAAATCTACTCAGAGTGTAATGCCATTATGAGCTACTATATGTTCCTAATATATGTATGGCAACGAGCTCTCAAAGTATGCTAGTCGCACGAATTATTCACCGGTATAAATGTTGCAGAGAGGTAAATAGGATTCTATTCGACCCACCATGTGCGAGTGGAAGCTGATGGGTTTTTATGTTTGATGGGCCTAAGGCCCGTCCGCCCATGTTGGGCCCAAAAACCCGGCCCATAAATGAAGGGCCCATAGAAGAAGAGGCGGTTACTATAGATAAAATAAATCTGATCAGTTGGTTATTTAGAGAGGTTACGTAATCTGAGAAAGGGGAAGAATACGTTTCTTCTCTGTTTTACGCTCTCTCAGTTTCTCTAAAGTTTCTTCCCCAAAAATAGTACGCTTTTCGGAAGAATAGTATCAGAATTCCTCATCAAACTGCACGGTGTTTAATCTGTAAAAGATAAGGTACGTTCGACTCTGTAATGTACCTTATAATCGGTGTAACATGTGATTCTTGGGCACGCTTTCCGCATATGTTTTTTTTTTTTTTTTTTTGGGTTCGATTGAGTATCGGATCGCCTTTGAGAAATCTGTTTCTCCCTACAAGATGAAATGGAAAGGAAGTTCATGAACAATGATCCTTACCCAAATAGAAGAAGGGCCACTTCTAAACTGTTCTTTTATTCTGTTTCATGATAATCACGACCAAGTGCGAGTTCACAAAAGACCTCAAGAACAACCGACCGCAGTAAAAATTAAAAAACCATAACAAGAAGACCAACCAATTGCATGATAAACGGCCACTCGCAAGACAAACTTTCTCGTGCAAAAACTCTTTCTATTGAACTCCAATTCAAAAGTGCTTACTATCAAAAGAATACCCTTTTGAAGTACTTTGCCGGCGCAAAGTTGGGCTGAAAACCGCCGAAAATGGCACTGAAAGCTGCTGGTCGTTACTATTCAGCACGTGCCCCCAATTTTGAAAATTCGTTTCGGGCAAACCGTAAGCCCAAATCGAGTTTTATAAAAATCATAGAGCTCCATAACATCCTGTACTATCAATCCTACATAATTTCTCAACTAAATAACTCCTAAATTGGACTTCTCATTTCAAATTTCACATGAATTTTAATTTGAGCCCTAATTATGAAAACTACTCCAATTAGATGAACAAAGGGCTTAAATCTTTATTGGCCATGCGAAACGTGTTAATTCAGCTTGGCGAGATACTAGTGACATATATGCACGTCTTGTTTTTCTCTTTTTTTCCTTTTCCTTTTTTACGTCTTCTTTTCCCTTTCTTTTCTTTCTTTTCTTCTTTTCCTTTTCCTATCGTGTTCGAGCACGCGCACTTTTACCTTTGTAAAAACAAGCTGAGCACATTTTCTTTTCCTTTGCTATTTTTTATTTAAACCAGCCTCTTTTGACCAATTCAAAAAAAAAAAAAAAAAGCCAATATTACAATATCATATTCCAAGTGCACTTGAAATTATCTCCATGGAAATGTTTTATGTTATAAAATTATTCATCTTTCCATTAGCATGGCTTAATGACAATGAATTATACCTAGATAAAACACTCATAATTTCATAGATTATAACCAGATTTATTGCCCGTGTAAAAATATGTTTACACGTTCATCATTAAATGAGTCATGTATGTTAGAAATGAATTTTCTAATTGAATTTTTCTATATGTTGTCTATAAATGATTTGTAATTTCATAAAGCAAAAACCTCTTCTTTTCTTTTTTGGCCAATGTTGTTATATTCCGGAAAGTTTGCCAAACATGAGGATGGTAGTAGGGGTCGAAGGAGAAGGGCGACCGGCGTGGTTTTCGGAGTAAAGCATTGATTTTCAGCTTGCAATTGAAAACAGAGGTTATGGTTTAACTTGCGACCTACTCCTAAATCCTCAAATTGGGAACAAGAAAGGGCTTAAACAATGTCGTCTTAGAATGTTTGTGCTGTCATCATCTCTCCGCACAAGCCACATCGAATGAACAAATATTATATTAGCGCGCACATGGGATTTCAGGCAAGGGAAATCACCAATTTAGCTCAAATGAAGGTTTTCCAAAAGTTAAGGTACGTAGCAATAACTCAAGGAATCGTAGCACCAAAGTAAGTGCCCTAAGAGGTGTCATTTTCCTGAAACTGAAAAGAATATTCTGAAAGTCAGACGTGTGGAAGCCGTCTCTCTAGGGTTGAACATTCAAATCAATAAAGACCTTATGGAAAGTTAATAAGGAAAGACCCAAGAAACTTCAGTAGCTGGGGAGGTGAGACCCCTGAAACATTCCACTGACTAGACGACAAGAGGTGGAATTTGCGCAGAAGCGGTAGGTGATCAAAGCAATGAAACTCTAGAAAGCAGAAGTAAACAATTCGGAGAAGATGCGAAGACCATGTCAGTTGATATTCCTAATAGTGATGTCCTGGAATTGTTTATTTGTGGGCGGCAAATGAAGCCCAATCTATAATCTCGTTGTGCGACATGGTAAAACTACAGGCTCGGATTAATATGACAGGAAGTTTCAGGCGGAGGAAAGCCAATAAATTCTAATCAAGAATCGACAGAAAAGAAGCCACATGGATGCTGTGCCAGTAAATATTCCCTCATTGATCTGCAAATATATTATAATGCTAGGATGGGGTTCTGCTACAAGTTTCCTGACTTTTCAACCTGAAAGTTCCAACCCAGCAGACACTCTTCACGACTTTGACTCTGCTTTTTGTGTTATCAATGGCTTCTTTGTGTCGAGTGGGGACTCAAATTAAAGACCACGAAGGGGTCCCCATTTTTAGTGTTCTTGCAGTTGACCTGCGCTTGGTAAAACTTCCACGGCATTGGCTTCGTTATTTCAAGTGGGAAATTTCTCGCCAAAGTTGCCCAGAAGAAAATTGGTTCCTACGTTTCCATCTTAATTGGCTGCTTCAATATTCACTCGTTCTCTAGCAGCAATCTCGCCGATGGAGTCCATTTTCTTGGTTACGATCTTCTTGTCTTCCATCTTTATAGCTACCGACGCTTATAGGTCTAATTCCAGAACTATACAGTGCAGCCATGGAGGTCCTGAAATTCAATCTCCTTTCTGGGTGAAGTTTCGGCAACCCCACAGCTGCAACGCTTCTGGGTTTGAGCTGATTTGTAGAGAAAACGCCACCACGATTCGCTTCCCGTCCTACGGCGACTTGGTGGTGAAATCCATTCTCTACAACACTAGGAAGCTCGATCTCATCGACCCCAAAAGCTGTGTCCATGAAGTCTTTCTCAATCTCAACCTCTCCCTCACACCTTTCCATTACTATTATTCTGTCAAAAACTACACTTACCTCAACTGCTCGGCACCTCTTTCGAATTTTTTCACAGAGATTCCATGCTTGAGTGGCCGAAGGTTTCATGTTTATACCGTTGAATCTTCTCTTCCCATGCCGGGTTCTTGCAAAAAGATTAAAACAGTTGCAATCCCATTCTCTTATAGTCCTTATATATCTGATAACACCTTTGGTCTCGGGTTGACATGGGACCTGCCTGGTCGTGAAAGGTTCACCTCGAAAGGTCATCGCCATATCTTATCTATTGATAGAGGACACGGCGAAGGTAACTTTTCATCGCGCTGCCTACTTTGCAAATTTAAATTAATGATGATAGCTTCTGCATAAATGCTTTTTATTTTTTCATTTTTTCATGGTGGCCACTATGATATCTATTACATGCATGACTTGAGCTTAAAAGTGTAAGCACATTAGTGAGAATCAAGTGAATCCAGAATATTTCAAGTTTTTAGCAGGTTGAGCTGAATAGTGACAGCAAACCTTGATTACGCTCGACTGACAATCTTAGTATCAGTATTTTAAGGAGAGTTTAGGCAGATCGTTGTCTGGGCTCAACATGATTATTACCTTATGACTGTTGAAGCAGAGGAGATCATAGGCAGGTGTGATCAAAACGTGCTCGGAAGAGGCTCGCCTTAAAAACACTGTAGGCCAAATGGTCAGATTGGGTGGCAGGGCTTCAATCAGGCCTAAACGCCCAACCATCTTAAACAATCAAACGAAATAATGAATAGTATTTTTCTGAAAATAGTTGAGCGAGATAGAAGATTGGATAGAAGGGTGATCATATCGCCTCACCCTGCCTGCATTTTATATTAGACACAACCTCAGCCATCTGGACACGACAGATCAAAAGTAATGTACGTGCCCTGGTTAGACAGCCCAGATGCATCGCTTGGTTTATGATCAAGTCTATGGTTTACTCTCTTTTTAGTAAGAAGCATGCACTTTCAATAATGCTTTCGGCATATTTTTAGCTCATATGTTCCTGTACAGGTGATTTTTTTTCAACTGCTCAGAGATCTAAGTGATATAATCACTGAATTGAATCAGTTGTATTTTCTGCAGTTCTAATCTTTATTTTTTTTTTTCACCAAAGCAGCGGTTCTAGGCATTGGAATCGTTATTGTCGCACTTGTTGCCCTGGTAAGTATCACAATTTATCGGTCTAGAGAGCTGCAGAAGCTGAAAAGGGAGCAGAAGCTTGAAGCCCACAAATTATTAGCAGATTCCTAAAGCCCAAAAATCTGAAGCAACAATCGATTGCTGGTATTCAAGACTTGAAGTATGTAAAATTAAATTTGTGATGAAGAGCCATCCTCAAAACCATCAGCCAGAGATTCAGAATCTAGCTGTTCTTTTTATTTTAGTCTCGGATCATTTCAACCCAATAGGAGAACAAACATGTAACTTAAATTGTTATATGATATTCTAGAATCTGCATGAAGTATTCTTGCTAATCTTGGACTCTTACTGCTTATGCACCATGCAATCGTTAGAGAGGGCATTCTCTGTCAGAAGGCCCAGTTGATTGGATTAGAGTTAACTCTGCTTTCCATCAGAGTAGACCACACTACGACACATCCTTTTCGCTCTTTCTTGATTGGCGAAACTCATCACTGTCAGGAACATCCTTGTTAAATACATCATACTCAGACCATATACATCAACTATCACACTTTATAGGGATACGATCTTTAAAATAGAAATTCATCCTTTGATAATGACTCACATTTTCTTTCTTGAGCGACAGTTATTTCACTATACGATTTTCGATGTTCATACATTTTCGATAACAACAGTCCATTAGAAACCTCCTTAATGGAACGTAATTTAAAAAAAGACGATCGATCATTTTCGTAAGGGCATGACAAAATACACACTATCAGTTCGCGAGGAGATTGGGTTAGTAGAGCGCACCCATGATTGCCATCGAATCCCCGCTGCACACAAACTTGAACAATGGCCGGAGGTTGGATTTATTTTGCATCCTATTTTTCCACATGTAATTCCAATTGATGCTTGAATTCTGTTCTTCAATGCATGATTAGAATCGCTCAATTTGTTTGACACATTAAACATCTTTTTATGTCCTCTTTAGCTTTCGCGTTTGCAAGAGAAAACCAACCAGATGCATGAGGAAGAATTGATTGCCAGCCAAAAGTGGAGTTAACGCTTAGGTCTCCATCTGGGATTTCAAGCACAGTTTACGGGTAACCAGGATGATGCAAATTGATTTGATTCAGGAAGGTTATTCTACATGGCCAGCTTGTTCGGCTCGGATGATGAACTGTATTCTCGCAATTACGTCTTTCTCCAATCATATTCCAACTATTCGAAATGTCATAATCTGTGAGGGGAAAAAAATTGCAAGGTCTTCACTGGAACAACATGGGATCGAAGCCAGTTAGTGTACTCGAACTTTTTGGCGTCGCAAGTTAGAGCTTATCGAAGGTTGGTTAGGGGCAGGGCATACAGAAATCTGTATGGACAGAAAAAGCTAGGAACAAATAGAAAAATTTAAGAACTACTATTATTCAGGAGAGCAGAAGTCAACAAAACATCTAAGTGTGCTTGTCATCTCATGGAGATGAATGTACATACAAACACCTTCCACCATGCAACAAGATGAAAATGGAAAGGAAGTTCATGAACGGTGATCGTAACCCAGAAAGAAGGGTTACATCTTCTAGGATGTTCTTTCACTCTGTGCCATGGGGTGACACCCTTGGAGCTTTCTGCACTTTCCCTCCTTCCAATGACAATATCACCATCTTAGCTTTCTCCACAAGGAGGAGCAAGTTTATAATATCTACCTTTTCACACGCACGCAGATATGTAGAATGTGCACAGTGAAATTAACTTTACCAGGAACCTGAAATTAGAAGGAATGCAATCAATCCTTTTGAAAAATTCCCAAAAGAAAAGACCTTTAAAAGAAAGAGCTTTCAGTCGTACTCTGTGCTTGCAAAGACCTTGCCACTGCTAGTATTCATGCTTGCGTTGTAAATCTCTTGTAAGTGCTTTCAGAAAACTGCTCTTTCAGCCACAGTCCATTTTCGTCGCATGGGAACAAGGTGAGCCTCGGGCAATCAACCATCTGCAAGCAGACTAAATATGGAAATGATTGCCGCATTTCCCTCCAATCCATTGTCAACTCCTTCAAATACTTCAAACGCATAGTCTTGACTTTCCACTCCTTATCTTCTTGAACCTGGCACAAATGACGGAGATAGCCTCCTCTGACATAAAGAGACTCGAGATTCTCAAGCTTGTAAGGCGTTAGCCATTTGGGTGGCGTGGTCGAAGGGTAACAAAGCAGGTCTAGTTTCTCCAAATTTTTGAAAGGTTTCAGCTCGTCAGTTGTTGGTTTCCGGGTAGCGCCTTTCTTGAATGGAAGTAATCCCGCGATCCATTTGCTTTTGATTGGGTCATCACCGGCTGACTCTGTACCTTTATCCTTTTCTGAGGTAGAATTCTCACTCCATTCAATTGTCAATTTGCGAAGCTCATTAAATTCTTGAAGAGTCCTCAACTCCTTCTCTGTTGGGAAAGACTTACTGCTTGTGCGAAAGCCCAATTTCCGGAGTTTCTTGAGCTTGGCCAAGTCATTGACAGTACAATAGCTTCCACTTTTGAGATCACTAACCACAAACCCCAGAAGCACTTCAAGCTTTACAAGCGAACTGAGCCCTCTGGGCATATATTCAAGCAAGTAGCAGTCAGAAACATCTAGGACTATGAGCTCCTTAAGGGAATGTATTTCATCCGGAAGTGACTCGAGGTTGTGACAAGCTCTAAGATCCAAAATCCGCAGATTATAAAGCTTCCCAATCGAGTCAGGTAGCTCGGTGATTCTAGATATACCCTGAAGGCTTAATAACTTCAGATGCTTCATATTCTTCATGCCCCGGAGGAATTCTGTGTTCTCAACCTCGATATGATCTTTCTTTGACCCCCGCCAGCTTCCCAGTGAGAGAGAACTTATATTTTTCATACCTGAGAACCATTCCACCTTGAAATCCAGGTAAGGCTCGTTGACATTAAATAAAGTACGCAGCTTTTCCAAATTCGACCCTTCTATCGCCGTCTGCAAGGAAGCCTCTTTTGATCTCACCAAACAAGACCTGAGACAATTTGAGAATTTCGGTGTGGGGCAACCCCTCGAATCAAAGTCGAAAAACTCCGCTTCCTTGGCCAGAATCACCACCACAGACCGTATAAGCGGTAACATCGTATAGCTTTTACTCGAAGTTACCATCCTGCGCTTCTTGACCACCGGTTGAATAAAACCCATATCCACCAACTCCTTCAGAATATCACCAACTGACTTGTCATCATTTCCAACTGACTTGTCTTTACTATTTGAAGATTCAATTAACCCTTCCCCAACCCACCAGCGATACATGACCCTCTTCTTGATCTTAGCATGCTCAGGAAACACAGCAAAACACAGCAGACACAACTTTGATCGGGCATCAAGCCGCTTATAGGTGGCACGTAAGTCCTCATAAACTGAACTACCAAGGAATTTCCGCTCTACCGCTAAGTCAGGCATTTCTCTATTGTCGCCAAACTCATCCGCCACTTGCTTGCCCCTGGAAGCATCAGAGGTCGAGGACAATAGCTTGTGGGAAGGGGGGATATGAAGCTTCAACTTTGTAACTATTTCGGCGAGATCAGAGAGCTGATCTTGGATCTTACCCGAATTGCCATGGGTAGGTGCTTGCGCTGAACCTAGGAAGGCCGCGTTCTTGCTTCGCTCGAAGAGGGTCTTGATCAGCTTGCCGACACTGTCCTCGATCTTCCTATTATTGTCCAACGCGTCCTTGACATAACTGAGGTCTCTGATAAGCCTCTCAATCTGATAAAACAGCTGATCATCGTGAAGAGAATCGTTGGCAGCTTCCTTGCCGTCGCTGATGGTTTTCCTCAAATTCTTCTCATTCTTGCTGGAGTTGCCTCCTCTGCCGTTGCTGCTGCTTCCGTCTCTGCGGCTCTCGACGGGCTCACTCCTCGTTCTGCTGATGTCGTTATGAAAGTCACCGGCTTTCCAGTGGACTTGGGCCTTGTCGTTGTTCCGGGGTGGAAGTCGCTGCTTCACTTCAGAGAAGTGGGAAAGCAGAGAAGGGATGATGCTTTCGATGGCCTCGACAGTCGGGATTGGGTCGGAGACCACTAGGAGGGAGAGATCTGTGTGTGAAGCTAACGACATGGCTGTTGAGGAGCGACGAGGACTGGCCGACAGAGAGAACCCAAAATGAAAGCAGATGGAGAGAACAGAACATGACTTGACTTATCGTCAAGCTTCTGCCATGAAGTGAAGCAGAAGACAGGAGCAGCTCTCTCTCTCTCTCTCTCACGCGCGCGTGGAGTCTCCTACTCCAACTCATCCCTCGTGAAAAATGAAAATCGAGTGCAAAGAGCATCGCGGCACAGCGAGTCAATGACTCTTCTCGAATCAAAAGTCGTCGGGCAACGACGTTATCGCAGCTGAGGCGTGGGGTCAATCTTTCTTTCCACTTTTGCTCAGGACATGTCTACTCCCTTAAGCCTCGTTAGGACCACATGATTACTGCTTGAGAATATCTGCAACTCTGAATTACGATAATGAATGGCTGAAATGGCAGTAATCGCTCCCGCGTCTATAAAATATCCATGGGTTTTGACCAAGTCAAAAGAAAGAAATGTAAAATAGTAAAAAAATAAAATAAAATAAGTGTTGAAAGTCACAGAAGAGCAAAAAAGGGAGAAGGAAGGTTTGCTCCTCTCTTTTTAACCGAGGGCTCACGCAAAGAGCAGGGGAAGGAAAAGAGGCAGAAAGAGAGGGATGAAAGAAAGACGAACAAAGAAGGGCCTATTTGCCACGAATGTCCCGTCTTGCCAAGCCGATTCGACTTCGTAAGGCAACGCTCAATAAATATTTGCACCCCTCATTCGTCTAATTAGAATAGTTTTTGGAGTTAGGTCATATATTCAAAAATCTTGAAAAAACGAGCCTCAAAATTCGATTTTTGAGTTATCTAGCTATGGAATTTCTTGGGAATGGTGGATTGTGACATAGTAAAGTCGTGGGACTTGACGGTCATTGATTTGAAACAACAGTTTTGTGGGAGCGGCGTTTTAGGATTTCATGTACGAGTTTCGAGTTGCATATAGATTCGAATAATCGCTTTGAGTAAGTACTTTATTGACGCATGAGAGTTATTTTATTAGCATTTAAGCTTAGTTTAGCCAAACCGTAGTTGAGATAGCGTTTTACTTGGTTTTGATGTTATTTCTCGCTTATATTATAGGATTGCGAAATCGTTGATTTGAGCAAGTCTTGTTGTTTAATCGTAGGTGTTCCTAGATAAGTGGTGCTATCTCCCTTTTGAACTTGCAAACTTATATTTTGAAAATGAAAAGTATGAAGTATATTAAAAAAAGTAATGGATCGAGCATTTACTACTTTTTATTCATTTGAAAATGGTTTAAGAAACAAATTATAGATGGTGTCGTGAAAGTTCAAAAGTGTGTATTATGATGGTAATTATTATATGGAATGGGTTCTTTGATGATTTGGGAAACATTTAATGAGAGAGATGTTTCAAAATGTTACTCGTTTATGAAATAAATTCTATAATGGTGTGATAAATGCATCGTGAAATATATATATATATATTGTCTGATGAACGTAGTTGGAAAATATGATATAGTTTGGGTTTGCAAAATCTTTTCAAGAAAGAATTGTGTTTTCTTGAGTATGGTTTATAAAAGGTGATTTAATTCGGTATGTGAAACAGATCTATGATAAGGATTCTCAATTGATTTTGTGGAGAAAATTGATTTGTGAAAAGTTATGTTTTGATTTGTGAAGCCAATTGTGATGTGGACCAGGAAAGCATTAAGTATTATATGATAACGTAACTTCATGAGGGCCACCTCTAGAGACTTGTATCATTGATATGTGGTGGTAAGGACTATCTACCCAACCAATAAAAATAACTTCTCTTTGATGCTTCGTTCCTCTCTTTCGCGTTGGAAAATGAAGGTGATGTGTCTTCTTATGCAGTGAGTTTCAAGCTATGCTTTGATTTTGGTTTTATATCCAAGAGTGTTCAATGTTTTATAATCCCGCGTTGAAGTATCCCCGGAAACATCCACTCGAGCTTTCATCGGTGGCAGTAATGAGCTTTCCCGGCAAATTGATCCTAAATAAAAAGAAAAAAGCAATGTAATATCCTGTTTACAATGTTTGGCTAATTTGTCGGAACCCGTGGACAGTTTATGGTGGAATTCTTCTAGGAGACATCAACATTTAGACTGACAATAGTCATATTAACGTAATATACAAGTATTCTCATATTGAATGTCACAATGACTGCTTCTCACAATTATCTTGATAGCAAGGGCTTAAACTCTGTATCATACAACTGCAGGGAAAGCAGGGAATCTGGCTCAAGTTGCCGCAATTGTCCGAACTTGTTCCAATTGCTGTGAAGGTACTTCGCTATTCCTTAATCATACGTAAGTTACACAATTTCCACCACCAAACCGAAAAAATTTCACACAAAGCTACTCTGTGAACGGTCTTTGCAGATTCTTACATATGTGTAGCCCTTATAGATTATTTAGTTCAAAAGCAGTGATATCGCCACTGACAACCCATTTTTACTCCTCTTGCGTATGATTGAAGGAAGGATTCAGATACCACCCCACAGAAAAAAATTACGTGATTTTGATGTACTGGTTACCGGAAGGGCCATGCATGCTTCCTGGCAACGCTTCTCGTTAAGTTGGTGTTGGAGGCCTCGTGATCAATGACAAGGGCGAGGTACAATGTTTTCTCTGATAAATTGGAAGAGTAGATGATGCTACCTAATTCATGAAATCATAGCTGAACTCAGTGAACTAGTCCCAGCGACAGTCGTGCTTATTTACTATTTGTGTTGATATTGATATTGATCATATAAGAGGACATTAACTTTTGTCAAATATATCAAACTCAATGTATAATTTAATCCCACTTTTTTTAGGAATATGATTTTTAAAATAAAAACTTATCCTTTGACATTAACCCACATTTTCTCCCTTGAGCAATGGTTATTCCACCGTATGATTTTTGACGTTCATACATTTTCGATAACAACCGCCCATTGGAAACCGCCTTAATGGAAGGCAATTTAAAAAAAGGCGATTGACTATTTTCGTAAGAGTAAGACAGAAAATACACCGTCAATACATGAGGAGATTGAATTAGAAGAGTACGCCCATAATTGCTATCAAATTACTGTCGAATCTCTGCAGCACACAAACTTTAAACAATGGCTAGAGATTAGATTTATTTTACGTCATGTTCTTCCACATGCGATTCTAATTGATGGTTGAATTCTATTATGCAATACATGATTAAAATCGCTCAATTTGTCTAACACATTAAACATCTTTTATGTCCCCTTCACCATTCTCCTATGCAATAGAAAACCAACTAGATGCATGAAGAAGTATTGCCAGCCAAAAGTAGAATAACACTTAGGTCTCCATCCGGGAAAGAGTTAAAAGATAGTTTAATTGTTTTAAATTGTCTTAATGATTGTACCTGCTAACCTTATCATCTTGGTTTTGTGAAACGTTGTTTCAGCTTCTAATCTTCTGTTTGCAATTCGGTGCCTGAATTGCTCATGACATCTCTTTCTTTATAAACACGCGGCTCCTGACTTTTGGCCTTGTCGCTTTCAACTTCATTGAAGCTTGCTCTCCAAATTCAATTTTTATTCTTCTTTTTTGTCGCCTTCACCCTCTCTTGGCCCCGCATTGGTCCTATCATGTCTTGAACAACTCTATTCACGAGAGTGTGCAAACAATGCTACCTGTCACCTTAGAGCTCCCTAGAAGAGGCAAGCAACGAAATAGTTCTTGGGCCATATCTCTAAACACCACCTTTCCTTTATGAATGTTTCCCTCGACACGTAGAAGAATCCCTTCCGTTCCAAAGGGATCATCATATTGAGTACGTATGGAGTCCCGCTTCTCAAAAGCTTAGAGCTTTCTACCCTTTCAATAGACTCTTCTTTGAATGGTATATTAGACTCAAACATGTCAAACACAAGATATGGCGCAAAACTCGAATCAACAGAGTCCTAGAGTTTTATACCTTTGACTGGAAGCTTAACTACAAACTTTTAGGGAGCCCTGTAAGTTTCTAGTCACCTTCGATCAACTGTTTTTTCCTTAGTTCTAGCTCTATGTGAGTAACTCTTCTAGATGTGCATGCTCTTACTAGCCAGAGTCCATATGGTGATGACCTTAATGACATCAATCCTACGACGTGCCCCCTTTTTTTTTCCGCAAGGCGCTGATCTTTCTTATAACCATTTTCAAACTTCTTAAACCCGCCGGACGGATGATGTCAAAGATGACGAGCACGTGACTTTCCTCCTTTACTAGTTGTCCAAGTTTGTCTTTTGCCATCCTTCTCTTCAAATGGCTCAAGAGCTAAGAGGTTTGGCTTTTTATCTCCCACAAGGCAAGCATATAACTATGGGTCATCTTGCCCTAGCCGCTTTCTATCGGGATCTAAGTTTCGCCTTCATTGCTATGGGTGAATCCACTGCTGGAGTCTTCTATGACCCCTTTTGGATTCTTCAAGTGTGGGTCAAATTATATTTCCCATCCTTATATTCTGACTCCAAGAATCCTCTCCCGATAGGATACAAAGCCAAGACATTTTATCCTGAGAGCAAAGGAGCACAGTTGTTAAGCTTCCGTCTCCATTCTATCCCTAAGGGGTCTTTGTCCTTCTAGCATTTCCTTCACTAGTTCTACTATGTTTCCTTGAACACCGACGATTTTTGCCCACTCTTTGGTTCGGAGTTTATCTTCATTTTCTTTTTCATCTGATCCAAGGATACCCAAAAATTATGGCATTCTGTCTTGATTGCATTTGATCAAACATTGAGGTTATCTCTTGAGGGGAAGTCAAAGTTGGGTGTGAAGATCTATTGCCTAAGTATTGAGCTCGGCAACTCATGTTGTCTCAGGGCATTCTGATCGTTGCCCCCTACTATATGGACTTCCCTTTCGATGAGAAGCATCACTTCTTGGTGACCAAGGCATCTGACTCTTTTGTTTGCAATCGTGTGGTCACCCACAAGATACTTTGTGGTTATACAATCAAGCCATTTAGTCTTGCCCCGAGTATTCTCAAAAGCTTTACCACTTGGTGGAGGAACTACCGAGAATCCTTTTTTGCTGATGACTTTAGTACCATTCTCTGTAAGGTTACCTCCAGAAACCTTTTGCCGATGTCGTTAAGCCTTCGTCCAGGTTATCTTCTCCCCCACCTCATCGGGCACCAAAAAAGGCTTTAGATCTAGGTACTACCCCTCTTTTTATCTTAGTGACTTTGGCCTTTATCATGCCCTGGTCTTTAATGCTTGATGCTGAAGCAATCGACTCAGCTCCATCAACCCACTCAGCATCATCATTGCTCATTCAAGCCAAGATAGAATTTGGGCATAACGTGCTTTAATGGGTCAAGACTAAAATTTCCAACTAAAGCAGTACCAAACCATTCTCACCGAAAAATCGATACCAACAATCAATGAGTTATCGAATTCTCGGTATGATATATTAGTCATTAATTTCTTGGTATGCTTTATCAATTGCTGATCTCGAAGTTTATCAACAACATTTCAATGAGAGGCCATTCTGAATAACTTCCTTGGTTATTTGATGAAGTTTTAGGGTATATCTTCTAGTCAAGGTGGGAGCACGAATATTATAAGGTTGAAAAATCAAGAATGCAAGTTCCCAAGTCATTAAATGCATCTCTATTTTTCTACGAGTCTTTATTATTATGTAAGTTTCAAGAGTTAAATTTCTAAGTTCTCAGGTCTTTGATTGTAGGCTAGTTCCCATGCCTATTTATTACTTTTCTATCTCCTTATTTGTATTAATCTTATAGATGGAGGAATCCTCTTAATTGTAACCAAACTAGATTTTAATGAATGAAATACTTGAGATTTCCTCTGCCTGAGCAAACATCTTTGGGGAGTGGTTAACTCCTAGGGATCACTCCTAGATGGTGAGCCAAGAAGCACTTTATCCTTGGTTAGTGGTTTTCCTTTAAGTCGTGGTCTTAAGCTTCTCTTATCCGAAAGTCCTTTATCTTTGACGGGTGATTTGTATTTTAAGTCCTGGTGGTGAACTTCATTTATCCAGATCTTCATCTTAGGTTGGTTGTGCATCCTTTACACCTTAGTGGGATTGTAATCTATCTTTTATTTTGCAATTCATCCTTCAATATCCATCCCCATAGACCCCATTCTATCCTGCTCTTATATTTATCCATCGAAACCATCCTCATAAACACTATTTCTTAAACACTTAACCACTACAATCTCACGTCCCAGAATCACTCACCCACAAAGCATGCTAAAAAGATGTTCGTTGGGAAAGGGTTTCCTTGACAAATATCTTTCACTGAAGGGGCAAAGTTTCGGCTTTATTGTTTGAAATGGTTTTGTGTCATTCCGGAAAGGAAGCGACTAGCTTCTATACGACAAGCAATCCATATACAAGAAAACAATAGAAAAGTAAATATGCAATTGAATGTAAAAGTGCAATAAAGGAAAAGGTAAGTAGTTGAATATGTATTCGATTGTTGATTTTTTGGCAAAAGGTCTTTTACACGAACGCCTCTTTAGCTATTTATAGTGAGATCCTACAAGTAATTGCTCTCCAACGGTTACCACTTCAATTTTGAATTATTCTAGAAGTTTCAGTTCCATAGTGATAACCGTTTTGTCTCATATGTATTCTCGCTGGTGGCAATTCCTCATAACTACTTTTATTCTTATCTCATTTCTCCCAGCTGGTTTTCTGATGTCGTGCCCTTCAACACCTTTCTTGTCGATTGCTATCTTTTCGGCCTATTGTCTACGGATCCTCATACGTTGGGCCTGATTACTCTTGTTCATTTCCAAAGCCCAATAAGCCAATTTTGGCGCCAACAGGTCGCCATCTGGGATTCCAAGCACAGTTTACGGGTAACCAAGATGATGCAAATTGATTCAATTCAAGAATTGAAGGTTATTTTACATGGCCAGCTTGTTCTGCTCGGATGATGTGCTGTATTCTGGCAATTAGTCCTTCCCCAATCATATTCCAGCTATTCGAAATGTCAAAATCTATGAGGGGAAAAAAATTGCATGGCCTTCACTGGAACAACAGTGGATGGAATCCAGTTTGTGTACTCGAACATGTTGGTGTCGCAAGTTAGAGCTTATCAAAGGTTAGTTAGGGGCAGGGCATACAAGAAATTCGTATGGAAAGAAAAAGATAGGAACAAAGAGAAATTTATGACCTGCTATTATTCAGGAGAGCAGAAGTCAACAAAACATATAAGTGTGCTCGTCATCTTATGGAGATGAATAGTACATACAAACACCTTCAACTATGCAATAAGATGAAAATGGAAAGGAAGTTCACGAACGGTGATGATCGTTACCCAGAGAGAAGAAGGGCCACATCTTCTAAGATGTTCATTTCACTCCGTGCCATGGGTGACATGCTTGCAGCTTTCTGCACTTTCCTTCCTTCCAATAACAGTATCGCCAACTTAGCTTTCTCCGCAACGAGCAGCGAGTTTATTATATTCACCATCTCACACGCACGCAGTTATGTAGAATATATACAGTGAAATTAACTTTATCAGGAACCTGAAATCAGAAGGCATGCAATCAATCCTTCTGAAAATTTCATAAAAGAAAAGACCTTAAAAAGAAAGAGCTGTCAGACGTACTCTCTGCTTGCCATGACCTTGCCCCTGCTAGTATTCATGCTTGCGATGTCAATCTCTTTTAATTGCTTTCAGAAAACTGCTCTTTCAGCCACACTCCATTTTTGTCGCATGGGAACAAGGTGAGCCTCGGGCAATCAATCATCTGCAAGCACACTAAATCTGGAAATAATTGCCGCATTTCCCTCCAATCCATTGTCAACTCCTTCAAATACTTCAAACGCATAGTCTTGACTCTCCACTTCTTATCTTCTTGAACCTGACCCAAATGATGGAGATAGCCTCCTCTGACATACAGAGACTCGAGCTTCTCAAGCTTCTCGGGCATTAGCCATTTAGGTGGTGTGGTCGAAGGGTAACAAAGCAGGTCTAGTTTCTCCAAATTTTCGAAAAGTTTCGGCTCATCGGCTGTTGGTTTCTGGGTAGCGCATTTCTTGAATGGAAGTAATTCAGCGATGCATTTGCTTTTGATTGGGTCATCAGTGACTGACTCTGTACCTTTATCCTTTTCTGAGATAGAATTCTCACCCCATTCGATTGTCAATTTGCGAAGCTCATTAAATTCTTGAAGAGTCCTCAACTCCTTCTCTGTTGGGAAAGACTTCCTGCTTGTGCGAAAGCCCAATTTCTGGAGTTTCTTGAGCTTGGCCAAGTCATTGACAGTACAATAGCTTCCCCTTTTGAGATCACTAACCACAAACCCCAGAAGCACTTCAAGCTTAACAAGTGAACCGAGCCCTTTGGGCATGTATTCAAGCAAGTAGCAATCAGAAACATCCAGGACTATGAGCTCTTTAAGGGAACGTATTTCATCCGGAAGTGACTCAAGGTTGTGACAAGCTCTAAGATCCAAAACCCTCAGATTATAAAGCTTCCCAATCGAGTCGGGTAGCTCGGTGATTCTAGATATACCCTGAAGGCTTAATAACTTCAGATGTTTCATATTCTTCATGCCCCGGAGGAATTCTGTGTTCTCGACTTCGATATGCTCTTTCTTTGACCCCTGCCAGCTTCCCAGTGAGAGAGAACTTATATTTTTCATACCTGAGAACCATTCCACCTTGAAATCCAGGTAAGGCTCATTGACATTGATTAAAGTACGCAGCTGTTCCAAATTCGACTCTTGCATCACCTTCTGCAAGGAAGCCTCTTTTGATCTGACCAAACAAGACCTAAGACACTTCGAGAAGTTCGGTGTGGGGTAACCCCTCGAATCAAAGTCGAAAAACTCCGCTTCCTTGGCCAGAATCACCACCAGAGAGCGTATAAGCGGTAACATCGTATAGTTTTTACTCTTACTCACCATCCTGCTTTTCTTGAACACCGGTTGAATAAAACCGATGTCCACCAACTCCCTCAGAATATCGCCAGCTGACTTGTCCTTACTATTTGAAGGGTCAAGTAGCCCTTCTCCAACCCACCAGTGATACATGACCCTCTTCTTGATCTTAGCATGCTCAGGAAACACAGCAAAACACAGCAGACACAACTTTGATCGGTCATCAAGCTGCTCATAGATGGAACGTAACTCCTCATAAACCGAACTACCAAGGAACTTCTGCTCTACCGCTAAGTCAGGCATTTCTCTATTGTCGCCAAACTCATCCGCCTCTTGCTTGCCCCTGGAAGCATCGGAGGTCGAGGACAATAGCTTGTGGGAAGGGGGGATATGAAGCTTCAACTTTGTAACTATTTCGGCGAGCTCAGAGAGCTGGTCTCGGATCCTCCCCGAATTGCCGTGGGTAGCCCCAGGTGTTTGCGCTGAACCTGGGAAGGCCGCGATCTTGCTTCGCTCGAAGAGGGTCTTGATCAGCTTGCTGACACTGTCCTCGATCTTCCTATTCTTGTCCAATGCGTCCTTGACATAACTGAGGTCTCTGATAAGCCTCTCAATCTGATAACACAGATGATCATCTTGAAGAGAATCGTCAGTAGCTTCCTTGCCGTCGCTGTTGCTTTTCTTCGAGTTCTTCTTATTTTTGCTGGAGTTGCCTCCTCTGCCGTTGCTGCTGCTTCCATCTCTGCGGCTCTCGACGGGCAAACTCCTCGTTCTCCTGATGTCGCCATGAAAGTCGTCAGCTTTCCGGTTGACTTGGGCCTTGTCGTTGTTCCGGTGTGGAAGTCGCTGCTTCACTTGAGAGAAGTGGGAAAGCAGAGAAGGGATGATGCTTTCGATGACCTGGACAGTCGGGATTGGGTCGGAGACCACTAGGAGGGAGAGATCTGTGTGCGAAGCTAACGACATGGCCGTTGAGGAGCGACGAGGACTGGCTGACAGAATTCAAAATGAAAGCAGATGGAGAGAACAGAACAAGACTTGAGTCATCGTCAAGCTTCTTCCATGAAGTGAAGCAGACGACAAGAGTAGCTCTCTCTCTCTCTCTCTCTCTCTCTCTCTCTCTCTCTCTCTCTCGTGAAAAAATGAAAATGGAGTGCTAAGAGCATCGCGGCACAGTGAGGCGGTGACTCTTGTCGAATCAAAAACTGTCGGGCAACGGCACAATCACAGCTAAGGCGTGGGGTGAATCTTTCTTTCCACTTTTGCTCAGGACATGTCTATTCCCTTAAGCCTCGTTAGGACCACATGATTACTGCTTGAGAATTTCCGCAAATTCCGTACTATGAGTTAGAACTATGAATGGCGGTAATCACCTCCGCTTCACAGAACATCGCTGCCGAGAAACAGAGATCAGCGAGATGCCAAATTCCCAAAATTGTGGATGCCAAATTCCAAAAATTGTGGACGCTGCTTTTCGGTCTGCAGCTCTTTAAAAACACACGGACATGACATCCATCCACGTTTCTGAGTAAGAGAGAAGCTACTGGCGCAAATGCACAGCCTGTTAAGTCGTTTTACACAGTTTCGTATAGGGGTGTGCAACGGGAATCGCCCGAATCGAGAACCGGCCGGTTTTGGGGGGTTCCCACTGTCGGTGGTCCAGTTCCCGGTTCCTAATCTTGGAACCGGTGGCCGGTCGGTCCGGTTCTTGGTTCCAAGGTGGGAACCGACCGAACCGGACCGACCGGACTGAACCAAATTTTTTAATATATAATTTATATACATAGAATTAATAAAATATATAAACATGATAACTTATTGCAATCAAAATTGCAATTTGAGGTAGGAACCTCTTATGTGGCCAAGAGACCATTAAAACCATTTTTGTTACTCTTTTATTTATAGAAAAAATCTCCTTGTTAGTAACGTGGGCTGTGACTTGAGTTCTCTGTTTTCAGGGTTCCTCGAGTGGTACCGGCAAGTTAGTTATCGAGAGAAAGAGGGAAAGTAAGAGACTCTTTCTTTTTTAATAGATTTATTGGGGATTTTGTGATGAATTGTTGAATGATCCTTGCTTTGTGTTTTGTTCTACCTGCTTGAGGAAATTAGATGATATACTCTTTAGCGAATAAGATTACAATTTTTTGACTTCTAGTGATTAAAATGTCCCCACGTTACTTGTTTATAGGATTACAATTTAAGCCAAGTCCAACCTTTAACCAAATTGTTCATGGCCTTTATGGTTAAAGTTAAGTGTGAATCACACAAGTGAAGTTTGAATATTTTGCACGTAGGAACATGTGTGATTAGTTTCGTTGAATTGCCCGATAACCGAATTGGATTGATTGATCCGGAGCGCGGTCACTCTTTGGTGCAAAAAAGTCGGTCACTCTTTAGTGCAAAAAAGTAGAGCCGATTTTGTTGGACCGGACCGGAACCGATGGTCCAATCCGGTCCACGGTTTGCAATTTTGGGAACCGGTGCTCCCGGTCCGGTTCCCAGTTCCAAGGTGGAACCGGACCGAACCGGGAACCAATCACCCCTAGTTTCGTATCGTTCTTTATCGTAGAATGGATGGACTGTGTTCAGCGAATGATATTCTTGGCTTCGTGCCTGGCGTTCTCTAGAAAATGGCGGTCGGCTACTTTTCTATGTTCTAGGCCAAAAGCGATCGCTTGTGTTTCGCTCTCAATGCGAGAGATGCTTTTCCAGATTGATTGGTCGAGCCTCGTATTCGTCAACATTCGCATGCTGCTTTTACTTATGTAATTAGTGGTCACTTATCAAATGATTAATCCTAGGAACTTCACGTGAAATCATGATTAGAGAGGCACAATTTACAAACGTGAATTAGAAAAAAGCGCAAAACGCAGCAATCGGGTTGCATTTTACTCGAGTGCAGACTCTCTCTCCCTAAAAAAGATAGATTTTTAAGTATTCCCGGACGCACTACGCATTATTGTTTGCTTCTTTTATCTTCTTTCAAGATGGTAACATCAACCCGTGCCGATAATTGATTATTAAAGGTCATATCACACTGCGAGTGCACTTGGAATTCATCTCGTTGGAAATGTTCTCGATCATAAAAGGTTCCATTTTCCATTAGCAGTGGGTGACGACGGATTCGTCCATGGACAAGTAAAATCCCGACATGACTCATTTTCAAAAGACAAATCGCTCATAACTTCATAAATTATTTTGCTAGATCCACCGCCATTGTTTAAAATATATTTACGCATTCATCCCTGGACCAATGACAAATATGTCAGGAGTAAATTTTGTGACCGAATTCTCAACCATCCAACGATTCCTAATTTGAAAAGGAGAGGGTGATTCTTCTCATCTTCTGTTCCTGGTCGTTGAATTCCGATAAGTTCGCCAGACATAAAGGGGCATGTCGGCCAGAAGCAGATTGGTTGATAAGACTGTTGGGGGGACTCGGATACAAGGCAAGGAACATGAAATTCCGCATCACCTAAGGTTTTCTTTTCTGGTAAGACAAGCCATTTCCGAGCAGGACAAGGGAACGTTTGACAAATCTGCCGATTCGGGCAACTTCCAATTGCGGCATTTGGATTCATAAAGTCGTTTTTAGATGCAGCAGCAGCAAAGTTTTCCCCGATTTTGCAATGAGATTCCATTAGTAATCCCTTGAAAATTGATCTACTCCTGAAATCGAGTATCCTATGACTATCGTCGACGCAAGAATTTTGGTTAGAACTCCTGCATACCAATCTTTTGCTCAGGAACGCAAGACGAAACAGAGAGTAAATATGGTGTAAAGCAAAGAGATTTTTCCCTTAAAAGTCGGCCCTAGTCAGAGAGAATTTGTCGTCATACAATTCGATGAAAGACTGGAAGTCAAGATTCAGATCTAAACCCAGAAGAGAGAGTGGGGACAAGGTACGGGAGAGAGGGTCAAATATACCACAAAAACATCACATAAAAGACCCCACCATATCCCAATCCCAACCACCATAGCTTTGGACTTTGCTTTTGCCCCATCCCCATATTTTTACCATCTTTCACATACTTAGGTACATCCCCACCAGTACTGCATCCTAAAAAGGCTATGAAGACATCCTCGAGTTGACCAAAATGTCCTCCCCGAAGTCATGTCCTGGGCCGGAGAGCCCCGTGCGAGACCGGGCCGGGCCGCGCGGCCCATGGGATCATGGGCACGGGCTCCCGATGGTGGGCGGGCCTGCCGCCGCCGCCGGCGGAGTGGGGCGGCGGGGCGGCAGCCCCGACGCGCTCGCAGGTGGGGCAGACGGTAAGGGTGGTGGGAGGGGGCATGTGCATGTAGAACTGAGGGGAGAGCTTGAGAGCGCGCAGCTCCTGGACCTCCTTCTGCAGCCGCCGGTTCTCCTCCGTCAGGTTCTCGCAGCACCTCTTCAGGAACTCGCAGTCTATCTCCGTCTGCTTCAACTTGGTCCTGCAAATCCACGCGACATGGTAAATGTTCAGTGCGGATCGAAATGCTGCACATCTCCATCTAATGGTTCTGCAAATCCGTGTTTTTACTAAGGAGATAAACAAAGTTACTGACGAAATCATTAGAATACGTTGAGAAAAGTACCATTTTCGACCGCATTTAAAATATTTACCAACCACGTACAGAAAGGAAAGATCCCATTATTTCAAGATCACGTCTTTATGTCATATGCAATATTCAAAGAAATGGATTTTTCTTTTTCTGCTCACCGTGCTCTGCGGTTCTGAAACCAGACTTCTACTTGTCTAGGTCGCAGGCCTAGCTGCTTAGCCAACGCCATCTTTTGCTTCTGATCCAACAAAGACGGAAAAAAACCCGTCAATCACAGCCTCAATTACCGAGCAGAAAAGGAGAGAAAGGGCAGAAGACTCGGCAGTCCGAAAGCCAGACAAGCAGAAGAAGAAAAGTTGCCTTTATCATTTTCTCGGCACTTTCCCTCATTTTCTCAGCGACCAAACAACGCCCTTTTTCTCACTGCCCCCCCAAAGAAAACCCAAAACTCGTGCGGGGAAATGCGAAAAACTTACGGGATTCAGAGTGTTGTGCTCTCGGAAGCTCTCCTCCAAGACGGCCGACTGATCCTTGGACAGCCTCAGCTTCTTCCTCGAGTTCTCGCCATCCTCCTCGTCGCTGCCTCCGCGGCTGCAGTCCCTCTCCGCCTCGTTGTCCTCCCCGCCGCTAACCATCTCCCTCTCGCCCCTCTTCCCGCTGACGCTCGAGATAGTGCTGTTCGGCGACGACACCCCCGCCTCCTCCTGCTCCTCGCAGTCCGCCATCGACGGCGGCGGCCGGTTCACGTCGATGCCCCGCAGGGAAGGCCGCGCATCCGCCTCCGAGATCCGATCTGCATGCGAGACGTTCGGTCAGAAAACTTCGAAACGAAGAAAGTTCCCCCCTTTTTCCCTTTTTCTTCCCCCCTGCGAGATCTGTGCAGACAAAGAGAAGGCCACCCACCTAATGAAGCGAAGGCCTCGCAGTCGCGGTGAGATGGCTTGTGGAGGTTGAACCCGAAAGGAGAGAGGCCGAGCTGGGAAGGCCGACTGCTGTCAGAGAAGCTCAAGCTCAGAGACAAGCCCAGATCTTCCCTCTCCACCATCATGCTCCCTCGATTTCCCTCCTCGCCTCTTCTCCAGGCAAAACAGAGAACGCCCGCAAGAGCAGCCGGAACCAACAAGAACCCGTCCCTTCCTATGGGATTTCGCTTCCTTTGAGGCTGAAAGATTGAAGATTTAGTCCTTTTTCTTGGTGGGTGCGTGCAAAAGTTGAGAGAGAGAGAGAGAGAGGGGGAGGGGGGGAGGTAGAGAGAGAATGGGTTTTGATGGGGCTGAGAGAAAGTGGTGGATTTGCAGGTTTTATATAGGAGGAGGAGAAGAAGGTGGAGGAGATGATGCGAGAGGAGGAGGAGAAGAGTGGTGTGTAAGTCGAGCCATGACTACTTTGTCAGCAGGGACATCATCCTCAAAACCTTAAAAAGAAAATGAAAAAAGTAGAATCAAAATATTCTGACTCCACTCGGTTTGTCCCGTTTCGACTTTTCGTAACCCCTCTTTTCGTTTTTCCCAAGTTTGACCTTGACCACGGTTGAAGTGGCAATCGGACCTAATGATGCTACCAAATTTTGGTAAGTGAATGTCTACATAGAGAAAAAAATATTACATGTGAAATATCAAATATAAAATCAATTTCAACCGACGAAGGAACTGTGGATTCAATCATTCGCCTACGGTTTTTTTCCTCCTCTTCTAGTCAACAATTTAATTTGTCTAAGTTACCGTATGCTATCATAGCATAGCAGCACTGAATCCGAAATAATGGTGAGGAAATAAAAACATGCGCGAACCGTCGAGTCCAATTGAGACAAATTTTTATCATCTTTTTAGGAAATCGATTCGATCCAAGAAAGAAATCCATGTATGAGACGATTCTAAGGGGATTCCTCCGCGCAATCTCCACCAAACCCTAATGCACATAGTAACAGAATCGACCAAATCCCAACGGCATTAATGGCTCCCACACATGGAATGTGAGCTACAGTCATAAATGAACTCTTACCTAAACAGATCCCTCCCTCCCTCCCCCAATTAAAGAATCCCGTATCTGATATATCCGCATAATTCCAAAAATTTGCCCCATTGAAAATAATACGGTGGGCCCGCGTCCCATATGATCACCGGTTGCGCTAAATGACCAAATTACAAACGGACGGCTGATATCGGATTTGTGTAATTACGGGCGGTGGCCCATTTATGGTTCTTTTGCTCCATTATTAGGGGCAAAAGGCCAGATCAGTTGAGCTAGGGAGGGAAATGAGGGCCGTCGGATGAGGGTGGGGCGGATTTATGATGGGACAAAAGCTAGAAATTACATACCCTGCCGTCGTTTTTGACGTATTTTACACCTTTCGCGGTCGATATGTGTAGTTTTATTTTTGTAATAAATAACCAATTAAAAGCTCGTGTTTCCGGCAAAGGACGTAGTATTTCGATATTAATGGGATAAAAATTATCTGGAAACGTTTCGATAATTGCTTCTTTATTTTATCATAATGCTATTTTTCTTTTGAGGGGAAAGGGGGGCCGTACACCTCTCTTTTTTTTAATCTTTTTAATTGCTTACTGATCATTTTCCTGTGGGATTTTCCAATATGGGGGTGCTTGTACGAAGGTTGTCACTTTCCTTAACCTTTTGTTACGAGAAATTTTTTGCACAAGATTCACCCCCGGCGCGTGGGACTCGCCCACGGGAACCAAAGCCGAAGTCTAGTTTAAGGAAACTGAACAGGAAAAGAGCCGGGAGTAATCTTAGATTTCAATGTATACTCAGATTGGTTCGTATTTCCTATTATAGCTTTTGTCGATTTACCTTTTTCATATTTTTTAAGTGATTGGTATTGAATATGGATGTAAATTTGGAACTTTCCAAATTAAAAAATATATTGTAATAAAGGCTCATATTTCGAACGTGTAAAATGATCTTTTATTTTAGATTGTGCTAAATATAAGTTTTTTTCATTAAAAATATTTTCCACTGGTTTATGCAGTCTTCAGTTTACGCTATTTTTTTTTTTACGAAAAATAAATAATTAGGAAAACACTTAAAAAAAATAATGATATGTATCACTCGAAATAATGAATCAATAAATAATGTCATCATTATATACAGAAAATGATATGTATCACTTGAAATAATTAATCAATAAACAATGTCATCATTATATACAGAAATTTATGTTTTCATTCATGTAATACAAGTAATCGTTTTTACAAGAATATAGTTCAGATCACTCATTTTCCTCGAAATAAACAGAATTTTAGTTTTCGCTATTTTTCCAAAAATATTTACTGCACCTTTTCTTCAATTTGAAAACAAATGGACTCAAGTTGTTTTAACTGGAAGCAAGGAAAGCACATTCCAGAACAACACATGATTATGTTTTCAACCAATATGTATTCGATAAGTAAAAATCGCCCTCACTTGCGCTTCTTTGGAAATAAAAAAAAAAAAAAAAAAAAAAAAAAACAATAGACCCATCGATAGAGTTACCAATTAAGAGCAGAATCGATTGTGTATTTATAGAGCAGAGGCGCGACAGAAATTTATCGACACGGTCAATCGCCACATGACCTAGCAAAATGTTCAACGCATCCGGGGAAATTAACGAGTCCCGAGGGGAGTGGAGCTCACGCGGGAGCGGCAGGCGAGTGTGGAGCTTGTTCCCCGAGACGAGAGAGTTAAAGCGTGGTTGAAGAGGAACCAGTTCCGTTCCGGGTCACGTCCGATGATTGCTCCCTCGCTCACGTGGACCGGCATGCCGTGCTGTTAGACACGTGCTCCCTCACGCCCCCACGAGCCCCACCCCCGCACGCGGGCCCCACGACCACATTTCCCATCTCCCCTGTCGCCCTGTCCCCTCCGTGCCCCGACACCCCACTTCGTCGCAATCATTTGACCGAACCCCCCGCCCCGCGCACTCTCCGTCCCCGCGCGTGCGCCTCACGCTCCCCGGCCCCATGCGTCCTCAGCCGTCGGATGCCTCCGCGTGGCGCCCGCGCGCGGGAGCTTCGGGGGGCGGGGATTGCGTATCGCTAGCGGCTATCTTTTCACTTCCGGGTTTTCGTGGGAATTCGTCCCACGTTTGCCCCCGGGGGGGCTCGGTTACGATTTTACCCCCCGATCGGATGGGGAATTTACTTCTGACCGGCCCCGGTCGCGACAACAATGATGACGGTGCTCGTGCAGTGGCCAGCGCCCGGTCGGTCCATTTCGAACATGACTTGTTCGCGATCCCCCCCTCGCCTTTTTACGATCCGCAATCATGAGGCGAAGATAATTTTGGGGTACTGTTATTTTTTTATTTTTATTTTTTTGGTCTTTGGAGGAAGCAGAACTTTACGACAAACCAATGGCCAGAACCCTGCGTAATGACACTTAAGCGGAGAGGACCCACCACTCCGAGTCACACTTAATACACCTAGCCTCCCAGGTTTTAACCCTTCACCTTTGGGTGAGGATCAGGCTTTATCCGGAGCCCACCGGCCGTGGTTTTGGGGTCCTGTTGTTCGTCTTCGATTCCTCATGGGCACGGAAATTTATAAAAAAAAAAAAAGCAAAGTCACATGGTCTTTTGCAAAATATAATTAGTGATTTTTTGAGGCTATTTTATTAATTTCATGCCCCTTGGAAGCAAATTCAACTAATAAATCCAATTGGATCCTACACTAATGGTAAAGTAAGTGAATGTTAGGGTTTTAGAGATTTTCAAGATGCTACAGTTGTCTCATGAATGCTAATGATGGGTTATCTCTTATTGCTTCCAATGCAAAGGATCAATTGTCCCACATATCGTGGAGTTAGCTGACCAATCGAGTAGTAAACCTATCGTCATTGATGCGAGATATTTGTCAAACATCCTAGTCAGGAGATTTTGTTTCTGAGACACTTTCCTTTTTTGTATAATATGCAATCGATATATTAGAAATCAAAGTATTATCTCAAGACATATGATCATCAAGTGCCCCAACAAAGTCGAGAGAAATTTTTTTATAAAAATTACATATCGACATGTATGTCTTTCTTAAGAAAAACCTTCAACTTTAGGCAAATTACAGTTTTGTCCCGAACTTTATTTTGTTTAATCTCAACTTGACTCTAATCTTAAGTTTATCCTTATATCCAAACTCGTCACCAATTTCTTCATAATTATCAACACCAAAGAATTAGACTGTATAACTATGTAAAAATACTAGTGTTTTACCAAAAATGATGCGAATCTCGAGTATAGATATCCTATCATATCTTCTTCCTTTTCCAATACAGATCTCCTGCCGTTTATTTGTACCAAATCATCTTGTTTTCTTAGTTAAAATCACGAGGTTAAAGATTTGCTTCCCTCGAAGATCAATCATGCAGCAGGATTTCTCGCCCCGAAAACCAATCACTTTCACAGAAACCAGATCACCATTGACTGACCAGCTTCTTCGGAATCACACGAGATGGTTGGAATTCGTGGCATCGAGAGACAAGGCAATAATTAAACATTACACGGTTTCCTACATTTTCTAAGCAACAGCAGCCGCCCCTATTTCCCTCCCTTGTCTTCCTAGATTCTATCAATACCCGTCCTAGGTCTAGCCCCTAGCCCTAGCCTAGGAATGAAAGGGACTTATTATAATAAAAGGAGCTGCTAATGATAATTATTTGCAGTTGTCAATAAACTAACTTAACCTCCCATGATTAAAGGCAGCCCTTCGGTCTTCAATTATTAGCGTGATTAACAGCCTCCTTTGCTTTTCTCTTCTTGCGGCCCGAGAGGGGGGAAAAAGAGCATAGTTTTCTGGCACTTCCCTGGAAATGGGGAGCTACTCCAAGAAAAGTATACTATTGTTTAAAAACTCATCGAGAGTAATGCACGACATGTTTATCTCACCAACCTGACTTATAGTAGGCTCGAATTATTCTTTCAATAATTGCAACCCGAGCAAGATTACCAATAGTTAATTAAGAGGTAGTTCGCACCATTCATCCCCTCTGTACTAATTTTACGGTAGCACCTCTACTTAACTTTGCGCTGATGTCGGATTTTCCCATAACATTTTTTATCTAGGTCTACTATAATTTGAAATCAGAGTTATGCGGATGAACTCAAAAGGTCAGCATGACGTCAGAGTATTTCGAATAGATTTTTCGTGTTCACATGTTTAACTGTACTACTCGTTTAGAATTTCGTGTAGTACTTGTTAAAGAACTGAATAAAGAAAGAATGTTGTTTTCTCAATATTATGTCATTTTTTTCCACACGCGATCGATAAAGATGACGCTCCTCTTTATTAAGTAATGCCTTTATTTAGCAACTCAGCGAATTGCAATTTACCATCCCATTGGGTGATTGGCATCGCATTATTTTGAGCTAAAGAAAAAGAAAAATAAGGAGGGGAAAATGGTCGCTTTCTTGGAAAGCGGTAAAGAGGAAGAGAAAAGGTGGGCGGGGGACAGGAGATGATGATGCACTAATTACGACAGTGTGAGATTATTATTAGGGGGATAGATAACAGGGGAGTTGAAAAAAAAAAGAGAGAGAGGGACATGATGTCGGGCGATGATTGAGTGTCCCCACGCACGCGTGCTAGGCTGTCCCACGTGTCTCCCCCACCAATAATTTCCCCAATTATCAAAACCACCTATCTTCTCCTTTTCTTCTCTCTCCTCTTTTACAAATATCTTTTTCTTCTTTTGCCTTTTTAAGTACGGGCGAGCAAATTTGACTAATCCCTACATGCAAAGCAAAACTACCCCATCCATGACGATTACGAGATGTTTAAATATTAAATTACATATTCATTTAGTAATTTAAAATTTAAAATTTAAAATTAGTTATCAATGGTTTCACGAAATCTCGCAGACAAATTGATTCATATGATTCGATAGTAATTAGAATAAGATATTATTATAATCGACACCAAATATACTAAAATCAGAATTATCTTTTCCCTCGCTTTCAATGGCCTCTTTCAATTTGACCTTCGCTGAATAATTAAAAAGACAAAAAAAGGGGTACAGCTCCCTATCTTCATTTTAGAGAGATGCCATTGACGTATTCACATTATAAATCAAACACTTGTTCAATCATAACATTTTATTTAGAATAAAGACAATCACCGTATCCGTTCAAGTGTCGTGTGATTATAACTCAATTTGATGTTGATGTTGACTAATCATGAGCCGTTGAAAGGAAAATGTGATTTGAGTGATTTTCGTTTATCTCGAGATTTTAAAATTGTTAAAAAGATTGGCCAATTTCAATCGAAGCCTCAATTATTACTGTCATTGTTGTTTTTGGTCGAATTTGAAGCCTTTTAATCATGAGTGGTCAAAAATTTTCTTATCTTAAAAAAAAAAAAAAAAAATTTTCCCCAATTATCTTTTTCTTTTTTGCTTTTTTAGTACGGGCAAGCAAATTTGACTAATCTCTTCATGCAAAGCAAAAATATCCCATCCCTGACAACAGCGATAAGATATTTAAATATTAAATCACGTCTTTATTTATAAACTTAAAATTTTAAATTAATCGTTGGTGATCCCACGAAATCTTATATGTGAAATGATTCGCATGATTCGATATTACTTCAAAAAAGAGATTTTTTTTTATAGTCAATAACAATCATATTAAGTCAAAACTATTTCATTTTTCCCTCGCTTTCAACGACGTCTTTCATTTGACTTGCATTGAATAATTAAAAAGAAGAAAAAAAATGGCACAACTATCTGTTTTCATTTCAGAAATATACCATTAACATCTTCGCTCTATAATCTAAACACTTATTCAATTATAGAGTTTTATTTAGAATAAAGACAGCCGACCTGTCCATTCAAGTGTCGTGTGATTATAACTCAATTCTACGTTGACACCGACTAATCACATGTCGTCGAAAGAATGTGATAATCCAATACTTTAGAAAAAGCAATCTGAGCGGTTTTCGTTTATCTCAATACTTTTTATGTCGTTGAAAAGGGTTCTGCAAATTGCCCAATTTCAATCGAAGCCTCAATTATTATTTATTATTGATTTTGGTCGAATTCGAAGCCTTTCAATTATGAGTGGTCAAAACTTACAATTCCATCCTTCGATCCCCACCATGGGGATTCCTATGCCCCATGCAACATTCTCTGTCGCGTGAGCAGCACGTGAACTTGCCTGTTTTGGCGGGTGGGCCCCCTCGGTCGCTCGTCAACTCGTGGCCTGACGAAATTACCATCTTGCACCTGACTTCGATCGAGTGGATCTCCCGTGCACGTGCAAAGCCATAATTTACAACTGGAGCGTTGATTCAACCTATCTCGATTGTGGATTCCTTATAAATACTCGAATAAAAATCCTTTCACCAACCACATTATTAAGTTCCGATACTAAATTGCTGTTCGACACACACACACACACACACACACACACACACACACACAAATACACATATTTTTTCTTATGACTTTATAGGTTTGTATACATTGCGTATATTTTATACATATAAACCTTCTTTTGATTGGATATATAAATAAACTTAGATCACAAAAAAATGATTCTTTTCTAAAAAATTAATTCAGCTACAAATAATCTGGCTTTACTCGGAATAAGGAGGTACATTAAGAAATGAAAATCTTAAAAAAGGAACATTTTTTAGTTGCTTGTTGAAAAAAAAGAAGAAGAAGGAATGATGATGACAAAATTGTGAAGGTCAAATAATGACAGTGACGGTGAACATTAAAAAAAAAAAAAAATTCATTGGGATCACTACAAACTGCTCTAAAAGTTTAAGCTGTTAGATGAATGTATGGTTTACTATCTAAATATTCTAGCGCTTCTCTTCACGCTTAGTTAATACTAATCTCTTGCTTTGATAGAGATTTTGGTGGGACCACTGTCAATTGTTCTAAAAACTTAAGCTCTTAGATGAATGCATGGTTTAATATTTAAATATTCTATCAAGGTAACCATTTGTGAATGTTGAATATGCGCAATATGGTATTCTAGATAAATTATTCTTTTTTTTTCGTCCGAATGGAAGAGTGACGTTGATTAAATCTGAAAATTCACGAAAAAAAAGGGGATTCGTTAAAAAAAATATATACACATATATATATACACACATCTTTTCTTTTATAACTTTATAGGTTTGTATATATTGCGCATATTTTATATATATAAACCTTCTTTTGATCAGACATATAAATAAACCTAGATCACAGAAAAATGATTTTTTTCTAAAAAACTAATTCAACTATGAATAATCTGCCTTTCCTTGGAATGAGGAGGTAGATTAAAAAATGAAAATCTTAAAAAAGGAGCATTTTTTAGTTGCTTGTTGAAGAAGGAGAAGAAGGAATGATGATGACAAATTTGTGAAGGTGAAATAATCGATAATGACCGTGAACGTAAAAGAAAAAAAAATAAAATTTGGTGGGCTATTATTAACTGTTCTAAAAGTTTAAGTTATTAGATTAAGGCGCAGTTTACTATTTAAATATTCTATCACTTCCCCTCACGCTAGTACTAATCTCCTACTTTGATAGAGATTTTAGTAGGATCACGGCCAACTGTTCTAAAAATTTAAGTTGTTAAATGAATGCGTGATTTAATATTAAAATATTATATCAAAGTGACCATTTGTGGATGTTGAATATGCGCAATATGTTATTCTAGATAAATTATTCTTTTTTTCGTCCAAGTAGAAGAATGACATTAACTAAAGCCGAAAATTCACGAAAAAAGAGGGGATTTGTTAAAAATATATATACATATTTATACACATATTTTCTTCTATGACTTTATAGGTTTGTATGGATTGCGCATATTTTATACATATAAACCTTTCTTTGGTTGAATATATAAATAGACCTAGATCACAAAAAAATGATTCTTTTCTAGAAAACTAATTCGCTACGAATAATATGTCTTTACTTGGAATGAGGAGGTGGATTAACTTGAAAAAGGAGTATTTTTCAGTTGCTTGTTGAAAAAGAAGAAGAAGGAATGATGATGACAAATTTGTGAAAGTCGAATAATTGATAGAGATGGTGAATGTAAAAAAAAAAAAAAATCAAATTTGGTGGGCCATTGTTAACTGTTCTAAAAGTTTAAGTTATTAGATGAATGTGCCATTTAATATTTAAATATTCTATCACCCCCTTCTCATGCTTAGTTCAGTACTAACCTCCGCTCGATAGAGATTTTGATAGGACCTTTACCAATTGTTCTAAAAATTTAAGTTGTTGAATGAATGCATAATTTAATATTAAAATATTATATCAAAGTCACCATTTGTGGATGTTTATGTTATTCTAGATAAATTATTATTTTTTCGTCCAAATAGAAGAATGACATTGACTAAAGCCAAAAATTCACGAAAGAAGAGGGGATTCGTTAAAAATATACATACATTAATACATACATACAAATATATATATGTACACGCATATTTTCTTTTATGACCTTATAGGTTTGTATATATTGCACATATTTTATACATATAAACTTCTTTTGATCGGATATATAAATAAACCTAGATCACGAAAAATGATTCTTTTCTAAAAAACTAACTCAACTACGAATAATCTACCTTTACTCAGAATGAGGAGGTAGATTAAAAAACGAAAATCTTGAAAAAGGAGCATTTTTCAGTTGCTTGTTGCCAAAGAAGAAGAAGAAGAAGAAGAAGGAATGATGATGACAAATAAGCAATAGAGACGGTGGACGTAAAAGGAAAATTAAAATTTAGTTAGCCCACTGTCAATTATTCTAAAAGTTTAAGCTGTTAGATGAATACGTAATTTAATATTTAAATATGCTATTACTCTCCCTCATGCATAGCCTAGTACTAACCTCATGCTTTGATAGAGATTTTAGTGGGACCACTACCAATTGTTTTAAAAGTTTTAAGTTGTTGGATAAATACATGGCTTAATATTTAAATATTCTATCAAGGTAACCATTTGTGGATGTTGAATATGCACAATATGTTATTCTAGATTAATTATTCTTGAATGATGTTGATTAAAGTTGAAAATTCATGAAAAAAAGGGGATTCATTAAAAATATATATACATATATATACACCTATTTTGTTTTACGACTTTATAGGATTGTATATATTGTGCATATTTTATACATATGAACCTATTTTGATTGGATATATAAATAAACTTAGATCACAAAAAAATGATTCATTTCTAAAAAACTAATTCAGCTACAAATAATCCGCCTTTACTCATAATGAAGAGGTAGATAAAAAAAATGAATATTTGGAAAAAGGAGCATTTTTTTTTTTGTTTGTTGAAAAAGAAGAAAAAGGAATGATGATGAAAAATTTGTGAAGGCCAAATAACCGATAGAGACAGTGAACGTTAAAGAAAATTCAAATTTGGTGAGATTACTATCAGCTGTTATAAAAATTTAAGTTGTTAGATAAAGACGTATTTTGATATTTAAATATTCTAACACTTTCCCTCATACTTTGTCTGGTACTAATCTCCTGCTTTGATAGAGATTTTGGTGGGACCATTATCAATTGTTCTGAAAATTTAAGTTGTTACATGAATACATGATTCGATATATAAATGTTCTATCAAGGTAACCATTTGTGGATGTTGAATATATGTAGTATGTTATTCTAGATAAATGATTTTTTTTTTTTTTGGGTCCAAATAGAAGAATGGCGTTGATTAAAGTTTAAAATTCATGAAAAAAAGGGGATTCATTAAAAATATATATACATATATATACACATATTTTCTTTTATGACTTTATAGGATTGTATATATTGCACATATTTTATATGTATAAACCTTCTTTTGATTGGATATATAAATAAACCTAGATCACAAAAAAATGATTCTTTTTTTAAAAACTAATTCAACTACGAATAATCTACCTTTACTCAGAATGAAGAGGTAGATCAAAAAATGAATATTTGGAAAAAGGAGCATTTTTTTTTTTTTTTTGCTTGTTGAAAAAGAAGGAATGATGATGACAAATTTGTGAATGTCAAATAACCGATAGAGACGGTGAACATAAAAGAAAAATCAAATTTGGTGGGCCATTGTAAGGGCCTGTTTGTTTAGGTTTTGTTTCTGTTCCTTGAAACACAATTTTTGCTCTTTTGTTCCGGGGAACAAAAAAGGAACAAAAACACGTTTGTTTACACTTTTGTTTCCGGGAACACTTCCGAGAAACAAATTTTCTCTTTCCTATTTTTTCCTTCTCTTTCTTTTCTTCTTCTTTTTTCTTTGGCTGATCACCGGCCTTGGCCATGGCCGGACTGGCTGTCGAGGGCTCGCGACCTCGCCGGAGCGTTGCCGGCCCCCGGCCAAGCCGCCAGCCCTTGTCGGCTGGTTGCTAGCCATGGCCAAGGCCGCCAGCCCTTGTCGGCCGGTTCTGGCCATGGCTAAGGCCGCAACCTGCCAAAAGGAAGAAAAAAAGAAAAAAAGGAAAAAGGAAAAAGGAAAAATTAAAATTAAAATTAAAATTAATATTAAAATATTAAAAAATTAAAAGAAACAAAAAAATTATATAAGTTTACCAAACGTGTTTCGTTCTTTTCTATTCCAGGAACATAAATTTTGTGCGAGTTACCAAACGCATTCTTCTATTCAAAAATTGTTCCTCGAAACAGAAATAGTTCTGGAACAATTTTTGAACAGAAACGTTACCAATATATAAAGCTGTTCTAAAAGTTTAAGTTATTAGATGAAAACGCGATTTAATATTTAAATATTCTAACACTTTCTCTCATGCTTAGTCTGGTACTAACTGCCTGCTTTGATAGAGATTTTGGTAAAATCATTATTAATTGTTATGAAAGTTTAAGTTGTTGGATGAATATATGATTTAATATATAAATATCCTATCAAGGTAACCATTGCAAGGCTAAATACTCCCGGGTGATCCATAGCGAAGGTCTTGAAGAGCCTTGACTTCACTCATCGAAACTAGATCGAACTCGTTATTTTAGATAATTTTTTTTTGTCCAAATATAAGAATGACGTTGATTAAAGTCGAAAATTCATGAAAAAAAGAGGGGATTCGTTAAAAATATAGATTAAACTAAAAAAATAGATGGTCGAGAGATTCGACATGGAATTCTTGAATTTTAAAAGTAATATCTATTTATTAACACATAGGAACTTCATTGAAAAGAATGTAAAAAAGACAGAGACATCACGTAGTGGTGCACAGCCTTGGTTTCGAACTTCTCAATCTGTAACTTGTAAATTTTTCTAAATATTATCTTTTTATTTAATTTTTTTTTTTGCTGCGAAGGGTGTTCTTCCTTATGACCAGATCGATCCTCGGCCGGGAGCACGTTCGTGTGGGTTGGATCCTACGTGGCTCGTCGCTCCCGATGCGTCCCGACCCGGACAGCAGAGCACACGTGCGCACTCGATCTCTCCCCCCCACGAACGCTTTCGGTCAAACCTCCTTTTTTAATTTCTTTTCTTTTGCATCTTTGCTGGATCCAGTCAACGGTCAAAGCCCCCAGCCTTTTGCCGCCTTGTCTCCAATTTTTTTTTTTTACTTCGTGAGTGCTGTTCCTTCATTCTTTTTTATATTTTATGCGAGTAATATGAAAAGCAATTTAGAAAAATGAGATGGTTCCGGGGACCTTTCTCCCTTACCTTCGCGCACGGGCGGGGGTAGGACTATTGGATGGCTCGAGAAAGAATTAAATTGTATATCGTGTCAATCTGACAAGTCAATTATTGTTGGGATGAGAGAGAGAGACGGCAACGAGATACCCAAGTCGAGCGTTGAATTTGTTTCGAAGATATCCAAAGTGATTTAGATACCGTTTCCTAATATTTACCTGACGCGAATATAATTGTAATTTCAAGGGAGAGATAGAAATTGGAAATTTTGATTTTCATATCTCCTTAGAACTTGATTTCAGGGTCATTTCATTGAGGAAATCACGATCTCAATAGAAATAGACACGCAAAATGTGGCTTATAATTGAACCCGCATTCGTTCGATTTACTATGTTAAAAGTGTGAATCGGTGTAAATAAGTTCTGAAGTATTTGATGTGAATGTGATTGTAATCGTGAGGGGCCAAAAAGAGAAGGCATGAATAGGGCACTTCTAATTTTAATATCTCATCATAATTTGATTTCGGGGTCATTTCATCAAAAAATTCTAAATATAAAGATCGGGATCCCAATAGAAATGGACGCATTGGACATGATTAATGATTGAATCGGCATTAGTTGGATTTACTATGTTAAAAGGTCTCGTCGGTGTAGATAAGTGCTGTCGATTATGCAAATCATGTCAGAAATTTATGAATTTAAATAACCAACTTTCCTGAGATTTGCTATTTAACAGCTGCACTGAGAATATTTTCCGGGCCGAATAATTGCGGGTGGTCAGGTGGGGAGTTTAGTGTGGGGCCTTCGGATCTGCCCATGTGACCGGCCGAGCTGGTCGCCATGTGGAATTAAGTGGGCGGCAACAAATCCATGCTTAGGTCGTCATTACATAATAATCAATTAAATTAATCTACTCTGACTTAATTGTACGTGGACTGCACGTGTGGCGTATGAATCTTTTTCAGTTCGAGCTCCATTTTTGTGTTGACTAATTAAAATAGAAATCATAAATGAAAATACCAGGATTACACGTGCGGACGCAATGGCATCTCTTTTATATCTTTTTCATGGGGGTTGAAACGAAAGCTGTATCTTCTCTTTCAAGATTACATCACAATCATCAAAATGATAATCGAGAGAATCCTAATAAATTAAGATTAGCATATCAATTTATGCCTTTCTCGAAAATCATATATCGCGATCTAAATCGATCACCATTAATTTCGTGTACGTAATAAAAATCTTACGAAGCGATGCGTCATTTGATGAGTATGAGGTTAAGCTCATTCCGTCTATAACATCAGCAACTAGTTTAGATTGTCCTCTACATATAGTACGTGACAAAATCTATTTTTAAATGTTTTTTGTAAGGTCCTAATCTAGAGAGAATCCTAATAATTTAAGATTACTAACTTGATTTATCTCACTTTTGAAGAGCATATTGGTTAACTTGTGATCTAAATCTATCCTAATTAATTTCGCGTACTTAATATAAGGTAAAGCTCATTTTGCGGACTACTATAATGGGAAATCGAATCTGATAATCTATTTTAAATGTTTTTTTTCCCGTAATGTCCTAATTAAGGTTAAAGTTCTCACCTAAGCCCAAGTGGTTCAATAATTGGCTTTAATTATCATCACCAAAGTCCAGTTAACGCAAAGGAATATTTAGCCTGGCATATTATCATGTTTTTACTTACATCATTTGCAATGATCGTTCAGGAGCACGTGGACAATGAATAATCTTGTCTTGGGGACATCATGATTAAGGGGGCTTTAATTGCTTGCCTAATCACAATCATTACTCACCAAATCATGGGGGAAGGAATCCCCACGAGATTCAGCGATTTTTCCTCTCTGTTTTTAATCATGGCATGGGGGCATCTGCAAAGAAACTTTCGATATTGGATTTTCTTTTCATCGAAAAAGATACTGATATTGATAATCAAGAGTTCAGACAAAACGCCCAAACCTAGGGCATCAAAACACAATAAATCCCAAGGGGTTGGGAAGGATGGACAAACCAAAAAAGGGGTAAAGCATTTGAATGAATGAATTTAGCTACTCAGTCTGCGACTCTGTTTGCGGCCCTTCCACAATGGGCCAAGGAAATTTTGTCATAATGGGCCATCCAGGTAGGGGGCTTCCGCAACATGGAGCTCTACTTCCCACAGCACATGATCTGCACTATGCAAAGCTTCAACCATAACTAAATTGTCGACCTCAAAGTACAATTCAAGAATCCCCAAACCTTAACATTTTTTTTCCTTTGCCCTACTGTCTAAATAATCCACATGAGATTATCAGTCACCGCTTGTTGCCATTGGTCATTGGTCGTCGATCATAGTGGTCGGAACGATTGTCGATCACGATTTTCGTTTGTTGGTGAAAAGTATTCTCCATGAAGGGGGAAAATTATCTTATCATTCGAACAATGAAAAGAGAATCTTATTTCCGGGAATGATAATAAATTGGAATGGAATTTAATTTGAAGATTCCTAATTGCTTTATTTGTAGAGAGATATAGTCACCAATGTGGCCCACTTGCCACGCGGTTGTCAAGATTTTGATATAAACACCCAAGTTCTTGATCCTCTAATGGGTTAAGTACAACTTTGATTTTCTAAATTTAAGCGTTTTGTGCAATTCGTTCTTCTGACTTATGTTGTTTGGTCAAGTACTCTTAACTTTATCGGTTTGCAAAATTAATTTCTTTTGCTCAGTTGCTCTCACTAAACCCTTAGATTACTTAACAACGTGGCATGGTCCTTGTGGGAGAAAACGTCACACAACACCAAGGTAGCGCCAAATGAGCAAAAAATATATTGAAATCACAAAAGAAAAAAGAAAACCCTAATTTGATAAACTTAGCTACGACAAATAAATGAAGCGTTTAATTGCACAAATCAAAGCATTTCAGGACTTGAAAGAACAAAAAAGAAAATTAGAGGACCGAATCGCTCAAATCAAGAATGATAGGGAGCTTGATCTCATAAAAATAAAATTCAGAGGACTGAGTCGGATGAAAACTGAAAATTAGTGGACTGAAATTGCACTTAAACCTTTTTCCAACTTAAGAAGAAAATGGTTGTCGGGAACTTGCCAATCAACAATACCATTTTACCGATCTGGAAAACCTTGGTTTAGAAGCACGAATGTGTTCAGACCAGACTTTAGGAGGTAAAGCTTCACAAGGCTTTTACAGGTAAAAGATACATATAGAAGTATTCCTTAGATTGTGTGATGTCGACAGCTTTCCTCCTCGAAAGGGGGCAAGAAAGAACACGAATGACATGTACAAAAAAATGCCAAAACAGAAAGATGGATTTGCCCAAAAATCCATACGTTCCCTTGTGAAATCTTCAAACAAAAGGAATAAAATCTGGTTCTCTCGGGCCAAAAATCTAGGAAAGTTAACGTTAGGACTGAGTAACTTAGGCCGGCCCAACACGACAGGAACTCGTACTCCGAATTTGGATCAGAACCTGCTGGGTAAAACCACAAAAACGGACTTGGGTCTTGCCGGTGAAATGAAAGGTCGTCTCGTTAAACTATCGACCCTAAACGACTCCAAATTTCGTTCCCCACCGACTGGGTTGACTGACGATAAACCACCCTCACCGTGTATCTGCCAAGGTTGAGAGATCGGTATGCCGACGATTGCGCAATCCTCCTCTTGGAGTTCTTTAGTGAGAGCTTCGACCTCAACGGTGTGCACGGTGCGAGGTTCGCAAATGTATGGAGTGGTCATGACTTAATTCGGAAATTGTCCAAAAATTCCTAAATCTATTATACTTTTTACCAATTTAGTCATAAATCTTTCAATTTTGCTAATTGAGTCATAGACTTTTTCATTTTTTGCCAATTGAGTTTATTTGATCAATTTGGCTAGAATTCGCTGATGTGGACACTGATTGTCCTACGTGACACGGCTGGCACCGACATGGATAATTTTTTTTTAATTTGTTTCATCTTCTTCTTCTTTTTTCTCTCTTCTTCTTCCTCTTTGCCGGTCGCCCAGCCTCTGGCGACTAGCTAGAGGTTGCGACCGGTGAGAGTCGGCCTCATCGAGAATTGGCAAGAGGTGGCCTCCCTGGCCTCGAGTGAGGTCACCCTTGCTGGCCTACATGAGGTCGTCCCCCACCTTCATGAGGCCAACAAGGTTGCCTCTAGCCAGCTCTCGGCGAGCGTGATCTCGCTGACCAAAAATGCAATAGGTTTAGAATTTTTTGAACAATTTTCTCAGACTTAATTAGGATGTCGCACTATGTGAAGGCAAAGCTCCGACGGCCATGCCCTGTGCGGAATGCCCACATGCGCCGCCCCATCCCCTTCTTTTTTTTGCCATGAAAAGAGAGACCCCTCCACCTCATTATTCCTTCATTTTAGAGAGATCGACGAAGAAGCTTGCCATAATAATCCATCGTCTAAGTATGCTAGCTACACGAGAGTTGTCGAATGCACAGTGACTCACATTGTGACTTTAACTAACGAACGCATAGTTTACTATCTTAGCCAGATTCAAATGCTTATGTGTTGACCTAGATCAAGTTTCGCATATATACGATTCCAACTTTAACTCCGCCATTCAAGGCTCCAAGATAGAGTTTTATCTTTTTCTTCTAAGAAGACTCGAGAGAACATCGTTTTTTCTACCTAATTCTACCGTCCCAGTCAAATGGGTCTTCGTCGAAATTTCCAAGCTCAAGTTTTCAAAGTAGTAAGAGTCGAGACTGGTATTCTATGTCAATAAAAGCTACGGGCGCCTGGTATATAGTATTGGCAATAAATAAGAAAACTTCTCTCTTTTTTGGCCAACTAAAGACTAGGCCATAAGATTGAGACATTGACGGTCAGACAGAAAGCTAATTACGCGTGTGGGACGTCCAAATTTCCAACTCTAACCCTCCATCCGACAACATTACCGCTTGCTGCTGCAGCAATTCCAAACAGAGGAATTTCAGTTTCTCTTCGCAAAGATGTCATCCGGCGCTGCCAAAACCTAAAACAGACACAACAAAATCTTGCCGACAGGGAATGTGCTTAGTTCGTCAGCAAGATTTTGAGGAAGCACAAGAACAAAAGGAGTTTATTTCTCCACATAGTAATCGATTAAGTTACAGACACCGACATGTGCAACCGATACTCAAGCCTCGATGGCACATGTCATCGCAGTGATTCAGATCTCTAGCTAAATAATCAGATGAATAGCTCAGCAATCGGGTGCGCATGCCATAACCGATTCAGATCAAGCATGGAGATATCACATGGTGAAGATGAGACAGAGGATCATCTATCTTATGGATAATGAAAGGGGCATTAATTTTGCCTCTTAGGGAAATGTCCCACTGCAGGAAACTGCTCTGAAAAATAGTCAAGCCGGCTGAACCGGTTCGCACTCGAAAAAAGTCTAAAATTCAAGAACACTTCTAGCAAAGCTAGCTACAGTTCAACTATTCATGGACGTAATCAAGACACCACACGTGATAGATTTTGTACTCCAGCAGGATAAGGAAGGACCTCGAGAGAAATCCATGGCCTCAAAAGGCATCATGACACGAGAGCTCACCGAAACATGAGACTGAATGATAACTGCCGTCCCTAGAGCCAGCAAATAAGGTAAGATCCTGAAGTTTGTCACTATTTCCAAGCATGGTTATTGGTTGCTCAATAAGCTCCAACCTAAAACAACCGATGTTAAGCAAACCCCGGCATAAGGAAATATAAGAATATGCCTTCCAATAAAGCGGAATCAGATTTATTGGAAAATTCTTAACTGAAACAGATTAAAGGAAAGCAATGGAGGTTGAAAAGTGCTGTTGTATGTATATTTTCTTAAGCAAGTGTTTTTCAGCAGAAGAAAAAGCTTTAATACAGTGTCGTGCACATGAACGTATCCATGCCCATGACTAAACTCATTTGTGATCATCAACATGATATTTCCAATATTAAATGAGTAGAGACAGAGCTGAAAAAGGTCAAAAAAGCTAAGAGTGCCTTAAGATCATTAGCTGGTCATCATATCTACCGATGGATGCCAAAAGTTTGCAAAAATATTTGCAAAAGCTGAAGAGAGTTTCTGCCGGTTAGTGAACCTCAGGATTAAATCAAAGGGAATTGTGCAAAAGAGAATGCCTAATAGACGTCTAAAAAATTATCCCGAAAGGCAATAATTTTCTAATGAGCAGTACTTCTGATAACAACAGAACCACAGACAAAAAATCTCCTAAGCATTTAAAGCACATGAAGAACATTGACACATGGGAGATTATTCTAATTGTGTGATGGGCACTTCTAAATACAAACATGATCACCCATTTCATGTATGTAAGACAGATAATACATACAATAGCCTACACATACACATAACAACAATCTAATTGCGATGGGTCTGCATTGCCCAATCAAGTTAAATGCAGTAAGTGCGGATGGAATTTTATTTCCCGAACTACACCTCGCTACTCTGCTTTGTTGTGTCAGCATACGTAGTCATATGAAGAAGCCTATAAAGAAGTTTAATCTATTCAACTGAAATGGTATCTCGAAACACAATTAAAGGGAGATCATAATGCACAAAGCATAGCATAAATTACCCAAAATATTCTCTCGGTTCATCTTCTGCCCCTATTTTCAGATTTACATGTACTACTTGCAATTGCCGAACAATTAAAAAACCAAACTTCTTTACAAAGCAAACACCCAGCAGGGAAAGTAAATTTAGATCAACAAACAAAAAAAATCGAACAATAACTTCGTCCCTTTTCCCAATTTGATACTTTTCCCTTTCCTGTACCTACTAATCAAATTTTACCTCTAGTTGATGTGTGAAAGCGCCCGATGCTTACGAGCCTCCATAGGCCTTCAAGCATCATGACTTCCGGCTCAGGAACACCTTCTATCTCTGCGACGTTCGCCTTCAATATCAAATTTCGCAGGGTGAAGACACCGAGAACTTCCAGAACAATTTGGTTGAGAGAGACAGAGAGACCTCCGGCTCAGGAAACGGGCAAGATGTTCTACCTCAGCGCAAACTATCTCTGCAGAAGTGATGAACACAAACTTCATTGGCGAAACCAAATAGGCCACGAAACTCATTAACTTTCGAACATGGCAAGTTCATACAGAGAAAGCAACATAATCCTAAGTTCTAGAACACAGAGAGGGAGAGAGAGAGAGAGAGACCTTGGCCGGAGCTTCGGCCACACGGTAAGCATCCGGTGTGAGCCCCACCAACCATAAACCAGGAAAGAAAATCTGCAAGCGAAAACCAAATGAAACAAAGAGAAAATCCATCGTACGAAAGAGGAATGAATATCCCACATAGAAGAACATACATCGAGCTGCTTCTGCTCGTTCTTGGGCCTCCTCCTAGGCCTCCGGGCAGGCCTCGACCCCGTCATGATGAATATGTCCTCCTCGATCTCCTCCTTCGACAGCGATATCCAGAACTTCCTCTTCTTCTCCTTCCTCTCGCCCTCCCCCGCGAAGCCTCGTAACCGCACGGATTTCGGCTGCAACTGCTGCTGCTGCTGCTGCTGCGCGTAATTCTCCTTGTCCCCGCCGAGCGCGCCCCCCGCTGCTTCGTGAAACGCCTCGCCGCTCCTCAACGACAGCGGCGGAGGGTTCACCGCCCTCCTCGGCCTCAGATTCCACGGCCGCCGCGCCGCTTCGGCCTCCTCGGCCTTCCCGTCCTCGCTCGCGCCGCCGCCGCCTCCTCCGCCGGCCGCGCGGCTCGGGCGCTCCCCCTCGGGAGGCGGGGGCCGCTCGTGGGGCGCGGGGTGGCGGCTAGGACTGCGGGAGGGGCGTGATCCGGCGCGCGGCGGCCGCGATTCGGGGTCGGAGTCGTCGGGATGGAGCGGGGGCGGCGGGGGAGGAGGAGGGGGGGGAGGCGCCGGGGGCGGGGGGAGGCGGCGGTTACGGTTGTGGTGGGGGTGGCCGGAGGAGGAGGAGGAAGGGGAGGAGGTGGCGCCGCCCCAGCTGAGGAAGCCGGGGAGGGAGAAGTTGTGGAGGGGCTGCTGCGACTTGACCGGCGCCGTCGCCATAGCTTCGTGTTGTGGTGCGGAGAGAGACGCGACGCGGCGACGGCCCGAGCGAGAGTGCAGACGAAGAGTCAAGTTAGAGAGAGAGAGAGAGAGAGAGGTATGATGGAGAAGGAGGAAGAGGAAGAAGAAGCATGCGAGGAAGATGGTGGAAGGGGAAGGCTTAGAGCTTTATATACTGCGTTCGAGTTTTCTCTCCTCGTGGCGTGTGGTTTCTCAACATCGCACCCCTCGGGCGTGCTTTGACGTTATTGCCCCTCCCACCACCACACCACCTAAAGAATTAAAAAAAAAAAAAAAGACATTGGAGTTTGGACCGGGAGTGCGGGTCTGGCTGGCTGGCCGGTTCTCTCTAGGGGATTTTTAGGAGATCCAAAAGCTCGGATCGAACGACCTTATATTTCGATGATTGACGGGACCTGGAGCTGCTGCCGCTGCTTCGAGCTCCGGCCCGTCGCGGTTATATTTGATCCCGGCGCGCCCGATCGTGTCTCGAGATCACTTATCAAGCGCGACGTGTGTATAGAGGTGGAGAAAGAGCGGGACATTGCGATCGCAATATATTTAAGTACTCTCTCGATTAAACATGTATGCGCGAGTGTTTATCCTCTTTTAGTTTGAAAGATAATAATTGCTTGATGCGAAAGGAGTTTGCCATTATTGACCGGAAATTTGGGTTCGATTCATGTAATGATGAAAATCTTCGATCATCTTTGTTTATTTCGTGAAAATAAATGATTTGGAAATATTTTCTTTAAAAAAATATCACTAATATTTTGTTTTAAATATTTTGGTACTGGAAAATATTATCATTATTAACTATAATTTATGTGTAAAAATTTCGTGGATGATAGAAATATTTTCATTCATTCATTTTTGTATTGATAAAATGGATCGATTTTAGGAATATGTTATCCGAATTATTCATTTTCCGCAAAACAAACTAACCTTAACTCTCATGCAAAAGGTGTTTGGGAAACTTTGCAATAAGTGGAATAAGATTGGCTAAGGGGTCAAGTCGAGGGTATGCATTTGGCTTGAACTAATGTTCGTAAAAATCCCAATTCCAATTTTTTTTTTCAACCGACCTTGATCGATTCAATTCCCAATCCAGGAATCTTGAACTGACGGTTCTACCAAGTTGCCTTTGCAAAGCCGGTTCTACCCTAGAACGGACATTGAACGGGGACTAACCCAAATCTCTCCCACTCTCTGTCTCCCTAATTCCTAGTGTTCAACTCCACTTTGGTGGCTCCGCCATACTCCGGCGGCTCCACTCACTCCAGCACTCACCGATAAATCTCCGGTCGCACCACTCCGGTCAAAGCAACGCTTAGGATTTTGCACTTTCCTCTTTTCGTTTGTGGATCCATTTGCAGCTTCATCTTGAACAACAATCGTCGCCGTGAGGTAAGTCGCCTAAGAATTTTTCTCTCGTCCCTTCGTTTTCTTCCACGGTTTTTTCAAAATTTGATAATTCATTATATTCATCAAGGCCGATCGCCACTTTGTGTCTTTTTGTCAAAGTTGGAGATGACTTGTGGATCCTTGATAAACTTGATCAGTTCCGGATTAAAAGCTCGAGAAGTTGATCCATTTTAGTTGCGGCCATTTTGATTGCACTCGTGTAATGCTTGAAGATGCATGCGTGAAGTTTAAAGAAATGTTTGACCAAACAAAAAAGTTCAAAAAAATGAAGACGAGAAAGAGAAGCCTGACGGGTTTTGGGTCCGGTTTAGTTACATGGTTAATATGATTGGTTCCCGGCTCCATAAATTGAGAATCGACCCTAATGGTGTAGGTTTCAACTTTAGATATGGAAGGCCAGGCGAGATTTGCACATTGATTAATAAACTACACCGCTTTCACTCGTGACAAAGGCTTGAGTACCATTTTGCAAAACGCAGGCAAAGGTGGAAAAGTAGAAAACCGTGAGTTTTTTTTTTTTTTTTCGATCGGAAGAAAGAGGTGAAGTTGACGTGGCACGATTGCGGGGCCTTTTGAATCGGATTGACGGGGGCCCACCCCACGCACCGCGCGAAGCAACACACGCCGTACGGTCGCGGGTGTACACAGGAGGCGGGTCGGGGCTCCAAAAATTGCTGACCCGGCTCGACCCGCTGAGCAAGAGCCGGCGATCGGATTTTTTATTTTTTTTATTTTTTTTAACACGAAATATCCGAATTAAGCGGCCTGAACTGATTTAATCGGACACGCAAGTCGTCGGTTCCCGTTCCGTCCACGTTCACCATTTGTCTTCATCACACTTCAGATATGCACGTATTACATTCCAAACGCATGCGTACCTATACATGCAATCCCATAAATGACAACATCGTTCGGTTCTGAAATCTCTCTCTCTCATAATCTATGCCCGAAGAAATCGCAATTCGATCATGTAAGTCATCGCGTCGGGGTCTAACGTTTAGTCGCTTGGCCAATCTATTTGAGCCAATCATGCTTGGAACAAAAGATCAATTTCTATTTGCCCTAATGCAAATACAATTCAAACGAGTTCACAGCTAAACTCGAACACGAAAACAAGAATTGAGTCGTCAAAAGTGTGAAAAATATAAGCAAGTCATAAAACTCGAATAATTGATTCAATTGAATCTTTTCGTTAATTCTGTCTAATTTAACTAACGAAAAATGTCGACATGATTTTTTGTTATTAGTTTCAATATCTTATATGGTGATGACATGACTAAAACGACTGTACAAATCTAATGACTTGATTGTGGGGGCGACTGACATAAAATTTAGCTTGCTTTTATAAAATTTGTCCCACCCTCTATCTTATTTTTGGTTACCCAAGTTTAACAAAATTAAAGAAACGACTTGATTGAACTAATTTGATAAATTTTATGACTCGATTGCAGTTTTTTAAAAGTTTTAAGACTTCATTGCATTTTTAGAACAAATTCTAAAATTTTTAGTGCACTCGTCTCGCATTATTAAGACGAGGTTGGTGGTGATGATTATTACCGGTCAGTGCATAGCATTAAAATGGCCCCAAGCCCATCAAAATGGACCGGCACCTAAATGAGCTGTCTTCATTTTTAGATATGTCGCTTTCCATTTTTAATGAAGCATCTAGAGGGATGCCCCCGACGAGCGCGACCTCGTTTGGTCAAACCTTGCTCGTCCTCCGCAGCCATACACAGGTTTATCAGTCTCATCTCATGGTTGACTTGACCGAAAGCCTCGCAACCTTTATTTAGTATAATAACCACCCCAATTCCCAAAAAGAAAGAAAAAAAGAAAGAGATTCGCTTACTCATGTGTTATTTTTCTCGTCGCTTTATAATTTAATACCACACGCCATTGCTTTTCTTCTAATTTTTCCAAAAAGTGTTTGACATTCTCGTTTAGTCTAGCAATTATCAAATCAACCACCTTCTCTCTCGCTTCAATTTTGCAATCAAAGTCATCGGCATTTCTAATCCACGTCCATACTTTTCTTCTCAGAGTGCAGGATCCGTGTCGAAAGCTTCCGACTCTTCTTCTTGAACATTGATTGGGACTCTCGAGATTTCATACCGACTTCAAAAGCCCGCTAGGCCCCGTTGATCCTGACTCTAAGTCACATACGTCGCCGTGCATAGAACAAACTGTAAGAGCACTTTCTATACACAGTTCTAAGTTTCGTATCCCCCAAAAATCCTAAAAATAGTCTACTACGTTGTTCTAACATTCCCGTCCAAGACGTTTCCCTTTTTGCCTCTTCCCCTCGTTTCCTCAAAATTTATTAAAACGTAAGTGCGTGTGGTCCAAGGCCCGGGCCAATCCAAGATGCGGATTTCGTGTTATTAAAATTTGGTTTGGCTGAAAAAAAAAACAAGGACAGCGACGGGGACGCTTCGTCCTTGACTGGGTCCTTTTTTTCACCATCTTTTTTTTTTTCATGCATCTTTCGCTTGCGCTGAAAGTCCGATCCCGGAAGCTTTCGTGCAGGGACAATTTCAATATGCTTTTCTTTTCCAGGGCGATATTGAATATGCCTTTTCGCCCTTTTACACAATCGATGTTTAGGATCCGATCCGAAATTATCTGTTTTTAAAAAAAAAAGATTAATATAATAAAAAAATCTTAAATTCATACACTTATAACAAATGTACTCTACATAACAAAAAAAAAATCATAAACATATATAATTATGATAAATTTATCATAAATTAATTTTTTTAACTGCTAATATTTATGAGTGAATTAGTACCATAAAAAATCATAGAAATATGATACACCGGTTAAGCATTGCGTGTCATCTAATTTAATAATTTGACAAGTAAAAAATTAAAGGAAATTAATAGATATTAGATTTATTACAAGTATACTAATTTTTTGGTAAATTTATCAAAGGTGTACTAATTCGAAGCTTTTTATTGTCAAAAAATTAGCCTTGAGTAAATTTATTATAAATGTACTAATTAATTTTTTTTGTGATATTAATTTATTTTCAGATTCAATTTGGGTCGATTCGGTGCGGTACATGGATTTAATTTAGCGGCCTTGCAATAATGAAAACCGTGTGCTTTCGCCCGTGGCGGGGTCAATTGACCACGTGCTTCATGTGACATGGAGAACCGGTCGAGATTCAACTTTTCGGACACGTGCCGCATGAATTGGATCCCCCAGCGAAAAAACCGAAAACGTACGAAAACCTTCGATGGCAATTTAACCACTTCAAGAGTCTTTCAGATACGATCTGTTAAGTATTTATGTACGTGCTAAAGTGGTTGGACGATGAACCGTAAGATGATGACGAGGCATGCTTGGGGAATTAAATTGGATATTCTTTTCATTTTTTCTTTTTCTAAAAATTAGTTGGACTGGTCGGGAGTACTAGAGCTCCAACTTCTTATTTTTATGTTAATGTTATATATTTAGACAATATTAAAAAGCCAATTCTCATTTTTTGAACCTTTTTTTTTTTTGGGCGAGCACTTTCTTGAACCTTCGAGAAGTTCATTGTTTAGAAAAAAATCAAATCTCTGTCCATAATTCATTTGGAAGGCCACATTTAAGAATGTCGCTATTATTATATTGTAGGCAATCGCCGATATATTTATTTGCTTGGATGGTAACATTCGTCTTGCAGGCAAAGCCGTTTTCCTAATTTGTAACGTTTGCAAATTAATGGATCTAGATAATGTACTGTTCATTCATTAATTTTGTAGATGTTACAAACAAATGTCCATGCAGACATGCAAGATCAATGATTTGGAGGCAAGTTAACCTACGTGATTTCATAATATAAGCTACGTAACCGGCCATTGCATCCTCGGGTCTTGATATTATATTGGATATTTATATTTATACTGTTACGATGTATTGGCTATGTTTAAGGTTCGGGTTAATTATATTAATGCTAATATAAAGTCTCAGGAAATGATTAATATCGGAGGTAGGAATTCACTTTTGTGCAAGCTTTGTTGGTGGGCCAATGGCGAGATTCTGAAAAGTGACGGGCTGGACTTAGAAATCGCAGTCCGTAAGATAATGAAGCTTTGCCTCTCTTCTTTCGGGTTTCCTCTCAGGCCCCACTAATGCGTGCAATGTTTTATTTTTTGTTTTGTAACTTTTATTTTATCATTTTTTGCTAAAGATGACGAACCAACATGAGATATGATTTTATATAGGATATTCACGGTCGTAATTAAATCGATGAGGCTAGCAAATTCATGCCTTTTTCGCGTGATGTCAAGATATGGCTGAATTTGGATGTGTTTGACTTGAATTCTGACGTCCCAAATTTTCATTATATTTATTATGTATATTGTGCTATATAGTAATAAGATTCATATTTCTTTATATGGGCATTGATAATTGTCACATATTCTCTTTGTTTCTAATAACCATAATTTATTAGCCACTTTTCACTAATTTGATTGCCACATCCTTTATTTTATCTCCTAATTTCTTACTTGCAAATTACATCATTCCTTAGAACACTTCTTTTAACTCTAGCCCATTAATGCTCTTTAAGGTTGCAAGCCAAGAGCCCTCATTCATTCTCCACATCTCTCTCATTTTCAACCATAAATTTAACCTATAGATTTACATCTTGCATGACCTCACTCTTTTGCTTCAATAATTACAAATCAAAAAATGATTCTTATTCATGCATATATTTGGGCTCTCTTATCTTCTCTCTCGTTCTCTACCAAGTGTTTTAACCCCAGTGTCATTATGGCTTTTAATCTTAGTCAAATAATATCTATAAATTTTAACTCATGAGAAAGACAAGTCAAGGTCTTCTCCATCTCTTATTCATGTTTGAAATTATTACAACTCAAATAATGTTTCCTCATTTATGTATTTTTACTTGGCTAATGATGCTCTTTCTCTCTCTTTCTACTCAAATATCTTCATTTTTCTATTTGAAATCTTGCCATTTGTCACTTAAGTAATAACTCACATGCTAGTGACATTGAACTTCGCTTATCAAATTACACCATGCATGATATCATGGATGACATAATGTTCTAACTCTAGTTACTTTAGTCACACTTATAACCCTAGTTAATTAACATGAGTTGAAGCTATTCTTTAAAATGAGTAAAGAAGGAAGAAAAGTTCATTTTCTCTTCTCCTCTTTGGTAAAGCAACTTCATCTTCTTCTTGTCTTCAAGTGCAAATTCTCTTTTCCCTCTGAAACAAGTGAAGCTCCCCTAAATTTCTATTAAGTTCCAAAGTTCATTCAATTTGAGTTATTTGAGCTTTAAATCTCATCTTTCAAGTATTTCTAGGTAAAAGCTCATGGACTTCATTTTTCTTCTTATCAAGCTAGTTTTGTTGTTTTCTTAAAGATTGAGAGTTGTTAACGTTTGTTCTTGTTTGTTTTGCTTCGAAAGTGATTAAGATTTTGAGTTGTCCAAATTTTTGTTCAAGGTAAGTGAAAATTCTAGGAGCTAAGTTAGATTGATCTACTCAATACTCTTGCTAAGTTAGATTGATCTACTCAATACTCTTGAGCTTGATTGCTTGATTGTTTGTTTATTTAGTTTGTATTTTACTCTTTGTGTGAGTAAGTTTCAATAATTGTATGTTAAGCTAATGTGATTACTGGGTTTGAATTCAAAAGCTTTCCTCATGCCTAGAATATCTTTGAGAGATTACAAAAAGGCTTTTTTTGCGACTTGTATGTAAAAAATGTGAAAATGGTAAAACTAGGCATAAAAAGGGGTATTTTGGTAACCCAGGGAACCCCGTAAAAAAAAAGAAAAAAAAGAGAAAAAAACGAGGGGTATTTTGGTCAATTCTCAACGAGGTTAGGGATAATTTCAAAATTTCTAGAAGTAAGATGGAGCTGTTAACAGGGTTATTTTATGATTTTTAGTGCTTATTAGTGGGTTATTAAGTACTATTAATGAAGGGAATCAAACTAGTTAAAAAATGAGTTTAGAATCCTTAGGGGCAACTTTGTAATTTCACCAAGTCAAGGGACGAATTTGCAAAATTGAAAGTTCTGGGGGCTGTTCATAGCATGAGAAACCTTATTTCGATAGGCACTTAAGTTATTTTGAGAGATAATTTCTTAATCTAGACAATGTGTCTAACTATGCAAAATTGGTCCTAATTGTGTAATTAATTTGGAAGTTGCCTGTTTTGGTAATTTCATAAATTACGTGGCATGTCCATAGTGTAAATAAAATACTTGTATATTGTCGATGACAAATAAGTGGCCCTTGGTGTTTAATTTAATTAATATTGCTTGATTAAGTGAAAATGTGAAAACATTGAAATTAGAGATGATAATAATATTCTTGTAATTTGACTAAGTTATCAAAGTACTAGCTAAGTGTTGCCGATTAATCACATGATTGATTTTTTTGAGTTGTTGTTACTCATGTGGTCTATTCTTTGAGTTGTCGATATTCATGTGATCAATTATGAGCATCCATTCCTAAGTTATCAATTACCTATCTATGGCTTTCGATTAAATAATGATGGCTTGGCATGGAAAGAATGAGGATATATGTGTTGAAGTGCATGTAATTGATTGTATCGTTAATTGCATGATTAATTACACATTATTAATATGTCCATGGCAGTTGCTATGTTGTTATGAAATGTTTGCCACGGCCTATTCGCCATAGAGCAAATTCCCTATTATAAGTATGTAGATGAGACTTTAAAGTTAGCTAGATGTTCTGCCATATGAGATGGTTCTCTACGAAATTGATATGATATGAAATTCTATTATAACATGGTTCCTGTAGTCATGGTATGACATGACCTTTGTGGTCATGGTATGATTTGGCTTGTATAGTCAAGGTATGACATGGCTCTTGTAGTCATGGTATGTTGATAATCATCATACGAATATATAGTGGTGTATTTATCATAATTAATGTAGAGGACACCCATGATGAATGGGCTGAGGCGTGGCAAAGGGTATGTATGATTTTGTCCCTCATGAGTTGGTGGTGACAATGCCTCATTAGTCAAGATGCCTCATGAATTGAGATGGTCCTTGCCAGTAATAAGCATGGTGTATGTTTGTGAGTTCCATGATAAGTATGACCTTACCTATGTATATTCTTGTGTATAGTGGTGAGCTATTAGGTAATATTGGTTCATCATTAAATAATACGTCATATGCTTGCTTTTGAGTGAATGAACTTGCAATGCTATTAATGGTTTCCACTAGCATATCATGATAGTGAAGATAGAGTGTTTGCTTATGCATTTATCATACGCGGTTTTTTTTGTATAGCTTGAGCTCATGTTGTTTATTAATACCAAGGTTGAATGTTTAGCCGATCTTCTACCTTAAACCTAGGAAGTTCATTTACTAACCTGAGGCTTACCCCAATATATTTTATAGATTTATTAGGTTAGGAATTGAGGAACATTAGGTTAACGCTTTTGAAAATCACTAGTAAGGATTGGATTAAAGTGCACAGCGAAAATGGAGATGGGTTTCTGCATAGAAGGTTTTGAAGTATATTAATTGTGGTTAAATTACTTGTACAATTGGGGATAAGTAAATTATTTATCGGAGAATTAAAGTGAAGTTAATTTATATATTCATTTGAGGTTCAAATTTTCTGGAAATTTAGGTCAGGACATGAACACAAAGTGCCTAATTAGCTCGTCGAATCGCCTCGAAGCATTGATTACATGCATGATAAAGTGGTTCACGCAACACGATCAATGCATTTATTGAATCCATCACCATCTGGCGAATTGCCATGGCACAATAAATTGAACTGCTTCTAAATGCATGTTTATACACGACGAATGAATAAAACACATTTATATATGACTTGTCGTGATGCTTTTAACACATTTCCATATAATAAAGAAAAAAATACTAGAAAAGTCAAAGACCTATTGCATTAATACCAATTTAGTCATGAACATTTTTATATCAATACTAATTGAGTTCATTCGGCTAATTGAGACCGGTAGTTACTGACATTAATGCAGACCATTTACGTGGCATAAATAACGTTTTTGAAAATTTTAAACATATTTTTGGACTTTTCGTTTAGTTTCACTTTTCTTTTCAATCATTCATTTTCTCTCTCTTTCCTTTTTTCCTCATTTCCCTTCGCTGCCCTCAGGATGACCGGTGGAGGTGGCCGGCCGCCACAGATAATACATCACAGAAGAACCGCACGCGAGGCGATGGATCGGACTTCTTCCGATGGACTCGATCGATGCTAGCGACGGCTCACGTGCTCACATGTACTAAGATCGGATGCACGTGGCAAAATCAAAGGAATCCGACCGCGTAGCTAGGGAATCCGAACCGCAGAAGACGTTCCGACGACCCGGAAATGTAGGGAAAAAAAACGCGGGATCCGTGCTTTGACTCGAATGTGGGGGCCAAGATTGTCTGCCGAGATAAGTCCTTAAGAAAAAACAACAATAATCTTCCTATTTATAAATTTTTTGGATAAGGTGGATAAGATATTATAATCCTATTACGCTTTGTTCGACGACATCAATGGATATCCTCTGAAACGAAAAGCGGGATTCCGAAATGCCACCCAAAAATATACCCTTCCCAATTTCTGTCCTGATAAGACCACCACAGAAGAAAATAAATTATAAAAATATATATTTCTGTCCTGACAGTTCCACGTCAGCAGGAACTTTAGGGGATGGTGTTCTCGAGCTGCGCCCCCAACCGTCCACGTGGCGCGCCTCGGTCCTCCCGTTCTTTCCTTTTTTGTTTTTTTGGCTAAAACTTTTTTCCTTTTATGTTTGTGTCTCTCTCCTCGTCGACACTGCTCGAGCGCCTGTTGTTTTCCCGTTTCGAGGGGAAATCATAATGTCCGTCCGTTTGAAGAAACCAGTAGTACCACTTGAGTTTCGCTCCGTGCGCTTTCTCAAGATGTTGCAAGTTTAGTCTTAGCTTTCCAAATTCAAAGAGATTGGCAGATTTCGTTATCATGTACAGCACCCCATGTAACTCTCGTTTTTCCTTAAATAAAGCATGCGATCTAAACGAAAATGAATCAACCACTATACGGTACAATGCCCACGAGGGTATTTTGCCCGAATTAAGAGGTGAGCTTGTATGTACTTCTCTTTCACATCATTCATTTTGAGAAAATTTATAAATCTTAAATTTTTGCAAAGGTCTGTTCGAGTGGTATTGACACCTCTACGAGGTCTTAGCCTCTTTTTAAAGGGAAATAACACACTAAGCATATCTAGACCGATAAAATGTCAAGCTATAATTGATTCGACTTATCAATTTGATTTTCAAGTTTTAGCTTGAGTAATTCAGAATAATCCCCCGAAAAGAGCCGCATATAAATCCTCTATAATATCTTTATACAGCCGTATGTAAACCCTCTAATAATGTCTAGGTCCTCGATCACTATCTAGCATTTACGAGGTTTCATTTTTTTCGGTGGATAATTCCAGAAGACCAAAGGGAAAAGACCAGAGAAAAGGGAGCTCTCAAGTCAAGTCAACTTTTCCGCAGAAGATTCAACGATCGACGGCTTATCATCAGCGTACCGCAAGAAACGCGCACCGTAACCGTCGCAACAGAGGATCAGCCCCCAGACATTTCGTTTTTGTCTGACAGGAAAAAAAAAAAAACCAAAATATATGGATACGATGTCCCTGTTCGTTGCTGTGGCTCTCTCTCTCTTCCTCTCTCTCTTTCTCTCTCCTCTCTCTGTGTCTGCGGAAAGCTGAAGAGGAAGCTCAGCAGAGACACAAAGAATCAACCCTAAACCCCTCTCTCTTTCTCTCTCTATATCAGCAGATCATGTGAGCTCAAACCCTGACCTCAGATCCCAAATCGAGCTCCAATTCAGATCGCCGGCCGGACCCCAATCCGGCTTTCGCTACCCCCCGGATCGCCGCATTCGAGCCGGAAGAGGGGATTTTGTCCGCCCCCATGACGCGGCGGTGCTCCCATTGCAGCCACAATGGGCACAACTCCAGGACCTGCCCCAACCGCGGCGTCAAGCTGTTCGGGGTCCGGCTCACCGACGGGTCCATCCGGAAGAGCGCCAGCATGGGCAACCTCAGCCACTACGCCGGCGGCGGGGCCGGGAGCGGGACCGGGTCCGGGTCCGGGTCCGGCCTCGCGGGCGGGGGCAACAACCCGGGCTCGCCCGGGGAGGGCCCGGATCACGGGGACGGCTACGCGTCCGAGGATTTCGTCCCCGGGTCGTCCTCGAGCCGCGAGAGGAAGAAAGGTGATGGCTTCTGGTTGCGATCGTTCGGTGTTTATTGATTGGTTTTCTGTTTGGTTGTTGTTGTTGGGTTGTCGACGGAGTTTCGGTGGTCGGTGAAATGGGGGTTCTGGGATTTTGGATGTTTTGGTTTAGGATTAGGCGGTGGTGTTTAAGGTTTGCTCGATCAGTGGGAAAGCTGTTGGGTTGATGATGACCTGGATTTATTGCTTGATGCTGATGGAATTGTGACGTGCAAACGTCTCGATGTTTGTTGATGGCCGGGTTTTTAGTTGCCTCAATATGTTCTGCTTTCCCGTTTGGGGAGGATATCAGATGGTTATCATGTGCCACGTGATCGGGGGGAAGGGCTGGTCTTTTATGTGATTGCCAAATCAATGCGGCACTTCGATAATAATTGCAGTTGTTTTGATGCGTGAGTTGTGATAGGATCCCATTGATCTGTTAGAGATAATCGGACTGAGTGATCAGTCGGTTAATGAGATATGCATTGTGAAGTTCTGAAGAAGCCTGTCCTTGTATTAAAGGATGGGAAACTTGTCTTGCACACTCCAATGATATCTTGAGCTTTGTTTGGCCAAATTGACTTTGTTATTCAAATGGCATTCCTGTTTCTATTGGATGATGGAGCAGTTTGTCTATCCAATTTGTGATCAATCAGTACTATGCTGATATCTAAGGTTTTCTCAGAAATTGATACGGTTTCTAAGTCCTAGATTAATGTGTTCAGGATGCATGTTTTGCTTTCGAGATTCTTGAAAATGATTATGACTTGTGATGCAGGTGTACCGTGGACTGAAGAGGAGCACAGAATGTTTCTATTGGGCCTGCAAAAGCTCGGCAAAGGTGATTGGCGTGGCATTTCTCGCAACTACGTCATTTCGAGGACGCCAACACAAGTGGCAAGCCATGCTCAGAAGTACTTCATCAGGCAATCTAACGTGTCAAGGAGAAAACGACGTTCCAGTCTGTTTGATATTGTGGCAGAGGAAGTTAGTATTATCACGTATTCCATTATCTATATGGGGGAACCTATTTTACATGCATATGTTCATCCCCAAGTCCGGTTTAAATCCTCAAAATGGATTGGTCATAAATTGAGTTTGGCTTTTCTTTCCTTATTTGTGAATATGATGGAACCCAGATACTACCCAAAATTACTGTTTTTTGAAATTGTTGTCGCTGTCACTTTTTTTTTTTACCTTTTTTCACCTGTGCATTATTAGTGTGTATTCATGCTATTGATTTTCAATCACATTGCAGTCAGTTGATGTGCCAATGGGATCAAGGGACTTCTTTGCAGTTGACGAGCAACAGCAGGAAACAGAAGTAAATGATGCCTTGCAGCAGCTGCCACCTGATGTTGATGAAGAATGTGAATCTATGGACTCCACCAACTCAAATACTGGAGATTCTGCCCCACCAAAGCCGGATATTTCACAATCACAGCCCTCTTATCCAATGATATATCCAGCCTACTTTTCACCGTTCTTCCCATTTTCGTTCCCCTTGTGGACAGCTGGGTTTGGGGCGGACGACTCGACCAAGGAGACGCACGAGGTGCTCAAGCCCATGGCGGTTCACTCGAAGAGCCCGATAAATGTGGATGAACTTGTTGGCATGTCGAAGCTCAGTCTGGGAGACTCCATCGGCAACAGTGGTCCCTCTTCTCTGTCGCTGAAACTGCTCGAAGGATCTAGTAGCAGACAGTCGGCTTTCCATGCCAACCCGGCCTCCAGCACTTCAAGAATGAAGTCGAGCATTGTGAGTTGATTGGAAGACAAGCGAGGACCCTTTAGCTCAAAGGCTGTGATCTGATCTATCAACTGAGTGCTGAGGTGAGCTTTGTGAGTTACTGTTAATAGAAGGAAAATAATGTGCAGTCTGGTCTGGGTGGTTCTAGTGTGATTGCCCTCGTAGGATACCTTGAATAAGGTTGTCGTCTCAGTCGTCGTCGTTCTATTTAGTGACAAAGAACAGTCCCTAGATTGTAGGTTTTAGTAGTATCTGTAGGAAATTCATTTGAATCTCATAATTCAGTGTCTTTTCCAAAAGCTTTTAAAGCTTGGTGAGCAATTTTATCTGATGGTTTCACCCAGAAATAGCTGTCTCAAACCTCATATAGGTGAATAAATTCAAGTCCCTTGCTTGGCGTGGGATGGCCCCACCTGCCCCTTGCTTGGCACAGGATCACCCCACCCGCCCCTTGCCTGATGATGAGCAAGTGATTCTGCCCCAGGTGAGGGCGGGGTGAAGTGGGTCCTGTGTCCATGCAAGATGAGAAAGTATCTCATGTGTTGATTGTCTGGCCGATATGGTGTAATGAACTAATCAAAGTGTCTGCATATGCATTGCGTCCGAACCAATTTCTAAGTTTCTGGTTATGAAAGATACTCTCCTCTTATAAGGGGAAAAAACCTTGTCAAACTACTTACTTGCATCCTACAGAGCAGTGTAGCTTCAGAGAATGCGTTCTCAAACGGATGATACGTCCCTGAACTTGAAAAATGGAGAAAAAGTTGTAATGCTCTTTTAGACTGAGACAGACCCAATAAGCTGAGCTAATGGCTCTCCTTTGGGTTCTAACTCGCTTACGGTCATGTCTTTTAGTCATCCTGTTAATGATCCTCAGGGACAACTTCCAAGTATTGCTTGTTACTATAGATTTGAACTGAACCATCCAGGTAAGTAGTCTTCTCCAATGGACCCGATCCACTCACCACCATACACGACCCAATGGTTGGGTCAGGCCTGGCTGGACCGTCGGTTTGCCCATATCGGCAAGATGGGTGTCGGTTGTTGTGCTTTCGGCAGGTCGGGCCAGGCTTTACAGCACAGGACTCTTCGACTTTTAAAGTGCTACTCATGGTCATGATCTATGTAAACTGTTGGGGTCAATTGCGGCTTCACATCAAACAGGTTATGTTCGGACCGTTGCACTAGCAGATGAGTCTCGTGTATCGTCAAAGCTTTGCGAGTACAATCGAGCTTTGACAAGAGATGACGAAGAGTGGGGCTGCCACCGACATCGAGTCGGTCATATGCCAACTCTGCGAATGCTCGTGCGCGAGCGCAGGGAGCGCAGGAACCGAAAAACATGTCACTTTTTTGAATTCCTAGTACATTTCAACCACTGCAATCAGAACATCAAATAAAGGTAGATAAGGGTTGACATTGATCTCTCTGAAAGTTGCATGCAACACAAGAACCAGCCGGATAGGCCCCGGGTTACTGATCATTGTGCACGAACCAAACTCATATTGCATGCCAGTTTGTAAGATTTGACAAGTAGTGGGGAAGACAGATCGAGAGAGATTGAGAGAGATAAACACTAGAAAAAGCGAGGAGAAGATGGCGAACACATCAAATTGCGGATTGACTCTGCATATACGTGCCCACACTTCATCAACCTATGCTTGGATCTTCCCATAAACCACTCAAAGCCCCCACAAGATTCTCTCTTTCCATGCAGAAAAGAACTCCAATTTGGCAACGTTTCTGTGCTCTAACCCCAAGCACTCCATCGTTCCGTTGAGCCGTCGTTTTCGACAAAAACGCTTGGCATCTTGTTAAAAAGCAGAGGAGGGATATAGGCTTTAATCATGAGCGGCTGTTTAATCATGCTGATAATACGACCAAAAGCCCCAGCATTGACTGCTTTTTACCGAGATAAATCCTTTATTCCTGTCAGCAGCCCGTGCACCATCGACTTGATGGAGAACGAGTCATTCTAGAGGTCGGCTCTCCAAACGTGTTGAACTTACTGGATTGAAACATCGTTCATGAAGATGCCAAGCCAAAAGAGAGAACAGGTTCCGCTGATTAAAATAAGCAATTAAGGACAGGGCTGCTTTGGTTGGAGGACTTGGTCGTCGGCAAAAGATCTCACCAGAAGTAGTTGGGAATCGCATAATTAGACGACAAATTTTTTAGGAAGGAAACGTCAAACGTGTGATGATTCGCTTTCTTTTACGTAATGGAAACAAATTAGGCGGTCGACTGATGTCCAAATAAGCATTTGAGAATGTTCGGAAGGATGTTTTTATATTCCTCCCGACAATTTGATTATTCCTGATGGAAATTAAAACAGCTGACGGGTTATAAATTAGACCGGGCAGGCGTAACTTTCTTCGGCTGCTAATTTGGCCGTGCGCTGCCTTTCTGTTTTGTAAGTAAAGTGAAGACGAGAGAGAGAGAGAGAGAGTCAAATACCGTGTAATTATATATATTAAAATATCGATCGTGATCATCCCTGTACATGCGGTGATTGACTAGTCTAGATTATTTTTCACACGCCATCGGGGGCTTCTAGAGTGTTAAAGAGACAGTCAAGCTTTAATACATGACTAGACTGATCTTTAGAGCTTTTTCTCTTGGAAAAAGGGAATTGATGAGAATTTCTTTTCCAATTGCTAGCATAGAGGATGGGGAGAGGAGCGATCAACTTGGCTACTCTTCCTAAATGTTATCGTAAAGGGCTAATACCTGCTATAGATTTAGAAATGCATAAAGGTCGTACTTAGGCATCACTTACTACTCATGTATGGAAGCCCCCGTCACCACCTCCCCACCGAGACCCTAGAGGATTAGAATTCATTCTCCAAAGCAAAATGCGCACACAACTACGGTAAGCGGGTTTGAAGTCGTGATCTTGTTTTCGGGAACATTTTACCAGTACCGTTAGGCAATTCCCATCGCTAGTACACTGATACAACTAATATCAACCTGGGGCGACAATTTCTTCTCCGATTTCCCTCAGGACAATTGCATAGTGTTTGAGATTATTCCACAAGTAAGATGAGATATCCAGACAAGCTTCAAACTTTGCCAGATCCCACAACAATCACCAACCACCAATTCGAAATGGTGGAAATTTCCGAGGAACTTCTCGGTACTGAATAGTGGTACGGTAACTGTTATTATTACAAGCAAAAAGCAAACCATTCGAGGTGGTCCGCCGTGGGAGGGTCTTATGCTTACAACTACAAGCTATCTTGTCCTCTTATGCAAACGTTTTTGGCTTCTGTACTGCAACAATAATTGTTCCCAAGGTCCAGCATGTGTCCAAATGAGCTGCCCTGCCTTGGAGAATGTGAATAATCACAGTGCAAAATAACAGTTGATTGGGAAAGGTTGATGTGCGCATCAACATGCTGTGAAAAATCAATCTTACTCAAAAGAATATGCAAACATAGGACACTAACTAGGAAAATACAGATGCAGACGGAAGGAAGCAAGAAGTGCGCGACTCTGTTTCTTCCCATCACTTTCCCATTGCGCAAAAACAGGGGATGAAATTTTCGTTTCTATTTTGTTTTTTTCCAAAGAAAAGGTGTAGCTGTAGCAGTCTTGGTAGGGGCGGGCGAGTCGTTAACGGGAAGGAAGGACCTTTGCCGACCACATGTCAAAACCTTGGACGATTACTGTGATCGCACTGCTCAACCCCACAAGCACAGTCGCGCAGTCCCATGATTCCTCGTGCTGTATTCTGCATGCTGGTCCCTCTTGGGCAGGTTCTATGATTTTTCTGCTGGCTCCAAGAGTAGAAATTGAACTTTCCTCCCAACCCTCCGTTAGTCCACAATACTTACGGTTCTCCTTTGGTGTTGAGAACCATCTTCTATATAGCTGTCATGAGCTGGGATGACAGTGACGCGGACAATTGTACATCTTCGAGCTTCGGTAATTACTCGCGATGCAGTATTAACAAAGACTAAGAAATCACGCAGGTCACGAAAATAGCCCTAAATAAGTTAGTGCATCGGCCACGGAATACGGTATTAACAAAGACTAGGAACATGGTCTTTTTCGGACCCGGCATGTCCATACAAGAGAAGAGACCAGTGCAAGTGCCATGGCTAATGGCCATCATCAAACCAGGGGTTGCTCTGCTGGATCCCATAGTTTTTCTATTTGAGGGTACAGGTGAAGAGAGTGGTGGTGGTGGTGGTGGTGGTGGTCGGTCCAAGATTTCTTTAAAAGATCAGTGTGCCAAAATTAGGGCAAATTTCTAATATAATAACACCTGAGAAATTAGAAAATGGTGGGGAAGTTATAAAATGCCCTTCGGTCATACACATAAGGCTCCATAATGGGACACGAGGAGAGGCCAGGAAGCTGGGGACAGGACAAGATGAGGGCAAAACCCAAGAGAAAATAATTGAAAAAGAAAAGGAGAAGGAAGGGAAGATATAAGAATACACTCTAACATCATCCTAAGATCACTGCCTATGTAAGTCCAAAAGCTCTCGTCCCTTTTGGCCAAGAGGCCCCCCACCCGTTCTCTCTGCTAGTTGCTGCCTCTTCTCGATCTTTTATTAAGCTCTGCCCTTCACTTCCAAGTTCAAGATCAACTCCTCCCTCTCTCTCTCTCTCTCTCTCTCTCTCTCTCTCAAAAGCCAAAGTAATGGAGCCACATATCAACACCAAATGCATTGAAGCTCAAACCAGCACTTCCTACTCCTCAAACAGTCCCTCAGGATCAAGCTCTTCCTGCTCAAAGAAAGCTGGAGCAGCAGGGAGTGGTTCTAGTGACTCCAGTAAGCAGAAGGCGAGCTCGGACGGCCCGAATTACCGTGGGGTGCGGCGGCGCCAATGGGGCCGGTGGGTGTCCGAGATCCGGGAGCCGAAGAAGAAGTCGAGGATCTGGCTGGGGACGTTCCAGACGGCGGAGATGGCGGCGCGGGCCCACGACGTGGCCGCGCTCACGATCAAGGGCCGGTCGGCCCACCTCAACTTCCCCGAGCTGGCCGAGCTGCTCCCCCGGCCCGCGAGCAAGTCGGCCAAGGATATCCAGGCGGCGGCGGCCCTGGCCGCCGCGATCAGCTTCCCGAGGGGCGACGGAGCCGCCGCAGGGGAGGCCGGGCCGAGCCGGCCTCACTCCCCGAACGCCACGGCAGAGTCCTTCGACACCCAGGAGTCGGCGAGCTCGCCGCTGGATGACGAGGACGACACGTTCATCGACCTGCCGGATCTCCTGGTGGGCTTCGGCAACAGGATGGAGGAGCTCTGCATGTCGTTCGCATGGCAAGACGAAGATGGCACGAGATTCAGCCACGGAGATGACCCTTTTCTCTGGAATTAGCCGTCATTATTACCACCTCAATTCCCTGCCAAAATAGAAACTGAATGACTGTGTACATCCCAGTTTCGGTTGAACTGAGTGATGATGATGGTGATAACAGAGCCAGCCCTTTTACTGTCATCTTTGTGGTTTGTCACATAAAGGTGGTTCATTTTTGGATCTTTCTTGTTCTCTTTTCTTTTATTTTTAGGCATGAGAGTCTTATATAAGTTCTTCATTGCTTGTATATGTTTCTGGAAAAATGCATCATGTTCTGCTGATCTCTCTGGTCTCTCCTCTCGCAGCATAAGATAGCCAATTGCCCCCGCTACTCTCTCTTTCCTCCCGGACCTTCTCCAAGCTTCCATCATTGGAAAGGGATCAGAAGAAATTGTCCCAGTAAAAAATATATATATATATTCTCATAGGAAAAAAAAAAAAAATATCTGCTTGTCATCCTATAAAGATCACCATCTTGCTAACTACTTTTCCACTTGGCAAAAATAAAATAAAACCACCCTTTTTTTTTCTTTTTCTATTTCACTTTTGATAGCTTATGACGTGATCTTACGCTCGGCTCATCATCAGTAAATTCATAAAGATGTAATAACAATTATAAACAAGTAAAAAGGCGATATGCACATATAGATAAAGTCATGACCTCACCTCATCCAAACTCCCAACTTTTAAAGGCTCTTTAAACATAATTGCCAAGCTTAAGGTCAAGCATTTTATTGGATAGCTTCAAGTACTGGTAGCCTATCTACCCCTCTCAGTGGAATCCAATTGACTCATCACGTCATCTCCAGATAATAAGATAATTAATCCATAGTGAATATGATAGTGAATATGATGGTCTCTAAGCAAACTTTAGCCCACCACCATCGCCGTTAACATCCGATCGTCCTTTCCTTTTTCTGCCTCCTCGACAGGTGGTGGTTGGGGCCGCGTTTAACCTCACCGCCATCCCGCCACGAAGAACTCAAGAGCATGCTCGAGCCATCGCACTTCTAAATCTAAAGAGGTCTTTGCTCTTCCCTCTCGCTTTCATCCCGGGTCTTGAACTGAAACCCAGTTGACCAACCGAAAAACCACGTCCTTACAGCGCGCCATATAAAAAATATGTTTTCCAAGGTCATAATGCACCAACTTAGGAGTTGGCATTGAGCCAATAAATCCGCCAATCGATTTAAGTTTATCATCAATGTCCAAACCGGTTGCAGTTAAACCTAATCTCAGCACGCCAAGAGCTTCCAAATGCTTATTCCTTGTTTAATATACCCGTTGAAGTGTGTAGAAAAGTGGAATGTACAGCTACATTCCATTTCAGTAGGTGAAGATTCTTCCTTTCAGACGCATTCTACCGAGCGGGGAGACGGCTAGCCAAGGCCCAAAGAACACGTAGTATTATCACAAAACAACGTGATGACAGTAGAGCATTTTTCCACATGTGGACCTCGGATTTGCGTGCATAGATTACCTTATCTCCTATCCCCCCCCCACCCTCAAACCTTCGTGGGGGCCTGTCGCAATGTCAACGTGGACCTACCCTCTCGATCGAGTCCAGGAATCAGAGACGAGACCGAATTCGAACGACCCATCGGCTCTAAATTCATCTGATTTTCGGGGGTTGGAAAATTAAAAGCACTGACACTCTTTGAAAGGTTTTTGTATCATGTTGAAGTGTCCGACACGCTTCGAAAGGTTTTCATATCATGTTGAAGTGTCCAACACTCAATCAACACATGTTGAAAAATCCCACACTTGATCAACCCTTCAGACACTCCCTGACATGCAAGTTGGGAATTCTGATGTGTAAGTTCGGAATTTCATTACATGATTTTAATATGCATAAGGTCAATTTTAAAAAATTTCAATAAATGATGAGTCAAAATATAAGTACGTAAGAAAATTAAAAATAATAAAGAGAAAAGAAGAAAAACATAATCTTCTTTTCTCTTCTGACTTTTACTTTTCATGACACATAGATCACCCCCAAGTTGGTTTTTTTCTCTTCTATTTCGGGACGCACTAACATATGGATTGCTTATTTTATTCCTTTAAGTTTTATGACTTATTGGAATGTAGTTGAATTTGTCAAATTGAAATAATAAATGATATTAACAAATTGTGGATTATTAATATTTTTAATGAAAATTTATTCTATGCTCTTTTATTATTATTTATTTATTTGTCAATTTGAATCAAATTAATTAATTTAAAATAATCATAAAAAATATAATTTATCATGTATATATAAAATAATATATTTAATATATAACGTGTCTCAACATATCGAATTTTTATTTTTTGAGAAACAATATGTTATCGTGTCGTGTTGTGTATCGCACGTCGGTATCGGTAAGCGACGAAGTAGAGAAAAATCTATAAAATGCGACAATTCCAAATTTAAAATAAGATGGTAAGTGATCGCTTTGAAAACGAAAGCCATATCGGACTTAGAAAGAGAAGCCGTGCGCGACAAGTCCTATGTAGGGCCGACCGGTGATTCCACTTACGAGATGTGTGAAACTTGCGAACGAGGTGGAGCTCCTGTCTTCTTTTTCGATTTCCGCTGGAGTGGTTGCATGTCAAACGGACAAAGCGTCCTCGTCCCCTTACTTTTGAAGCCGACATTGATGCGGCATGGCCCCCCAAGGGGTCATTTCGTTCGTGCCCAACTCGTTCCTCACGTTACTTAATCCTTTAATCATGCTCTGATTCCACACTGATTAAAGGGGGCAAGAAGTGATTAGTGGGTTTTGTGCAGAAACAGTTGCACTGTATATTCCTTGGGTAAATGATACTGATTAGTGACGGTCTGCTTATGAATGTCCTCGGGATTATCCATGGGTTCATCGATCTGCATCGAGGAAGAAGACGAAAGAAGATTCGAGACGTGAATAATGAAAAGTTAAAAAAAAAAAATTCTCGAAAAGCAAATCTAATTCGGGTTTTTGCAAACGAAATTCGAAGTCGGTGATCGATAACTAAAACGATTTAATATTCACGAGTGTGGACTGATCCCAATCACTAAGTCGTGCCTCACGGGGTAAAACATGAATAATAAGGACTAACCGTCGCTTACGTGGCACGCGCTTAGGGATTGCTTTTACGTGCTTCAAGTAAATTTGTCTTGTCAAAATATGTAGCGCATTTAATTTTTAAAATACTAAAAACATTAGATTTTCCGTTGTTATATACATGAAATTGCTTGGCAAAAAAAAATACTATGAATGAAATTAAAATGGCGATGTGGTGATAATTATAAATTGAGATTGTTAGAAAAATAACATTTGGCGATTCTTACATATAATTAATCGATTTCTCTACTTCATATGTCTTTTATCTTCTATTGCGACACTAAATTCCAGGAAAAATTATCGAATTATTCCTTAAATTTATTGTATGAATGTCAATTAGTTCTTAAGTTCTTCAATTTTGCCAATGTAATTTAAAAGTTTGCATCAAATTTCAATTTAGTCATTGAGTTGATTTTCACATGAAAATGATAATACAATTTTCTTATCATTTGTCACATCTTGAATTCTACGAGAAAATGGGTAATGACACGGCCACATTTCATATGAAAAACACAATTTCAAATTATACCTAAAAGTTCAGTACCCAAAAGCCTAGAAAAAGTTCTCTCGTGCTATTGATCACTAAATGAGCAATCTGAAAAGATTGGGAAGGAAATGAGTGAGTAAATACAGCTCGGTGAGTAGAGCCTACCTCCTCTAAGTAGATCAATAACCTACTATGCACTTCACATAACAATACCGAAACTTATTTAATTAAATCCACAATATAGCATATTTACGAGGTCAAAAACAAGTTTTATCTTCTCAGTAAAACTTATACATATCCACAAGGAGTTTCTTAAACCATTTGAGAATCCAATTCATAAATCCATTTCATCATTCAAGTATATATAACATTTTGTGAAGCATTTCCTAAAACACTTGCCAAATTATTCTCAAATGCCAAAACATAGTAAATACCTGGTTTGGATTTTTATGCAATAAACATACTCTTTTATAACTCATAGTCTATCGAATCTCAATAACCTTCAAGACATGAGCTTACAAATACATAGAATAAATGGTACCACTTACCTAGGAATGCCTACAACTAATTATATTCGCCATCTATATTGTAATCCTATCAATCAAACGTAAGTTGACATCAAAACAGAGTAAAACACTATCTCAATTACGAAATGGTTATATTACGCTTAAATGCTAACAAAGCAATTCTTATGTGCTAATAAATTGCTCATTTAGTGAATATTCAGACCTAAATACAATGTGAAACTTGCCCACGAAACCTAAAAATTTCACTTCAACTAAACTATTACTTTAAAATGACTCAAGTCAAACCTCATGACTTCATAATGCCATTAATCCACATTTTTCATGAAAATTCAAAGCTTAACAACTCAAAAACCAGATCTCGTGGCCTGTATTTCACATAACTTCAATTGTAAGCCCTAATTCTGAAAACTTCTCTGATTGGATGAATGAAAGGCGCAAACACTTGTCATGCATTGCAAATCTGAGTAACTTTGGCTTGGTAAGGTGTTTGTGGCGTAAACGCGCAAGACCTTTTCTCTTTTTCCTTTCTCTTCCTTCTTCTTTCTTTCTTTTCTTTATCCCCCTTTGCTTTCCCTCCTTCCTCACGCGAGCTCTCGATCTCCTTTTTGTGTCAGAGCTTGCTTTCTTCTTTCTTTTATTGACTTTTCAACTTTTTCTCCAAGTCCCATCAAAAGGTTAATATTATATTAATGTCAACCGTGTTACGTGACATAAACGAACTTAAACAAAATCACTTCTTTTGCATACTTTTCTCAATATTTTTACTCTTTCCCTTTTTCTTCTGTGCTATTGCTCATCTTCCATGGCATTTGTCCCGCAGCCACGTGTTCTCCCTTCTGCCCGAGTCTACAACAACCCTCGATTCTAACGACAGGCAGCTAAGGCCGCCGCCAACCCATGTAGGCCTCGGATTTGCCTAGGCCAACTGCTCATTCTCCCTTCTTCCCCTCCCCGGCCCCTACGACACTCAAACAAAGGGTCGACGACAACAACCCTCGACGCTCGTGTCAACCAACCAAGACCAGGCCACCGCCAACCTATATTGACCTCAAATCAATTCGAGGTCGGCTGAGTCCCTCGAGCCAAGTCTTAGACCTCACCTGTCCGTGTTACACTTAATTTCTCGTCCACTTGGTGTGAGCCGACGGGGATAGATTGATGGTCGACTTTTGGTGTACGAGCGAGAGTTGCTTATATGGCTTCCACAGTTGGAGAAGCGAAACATTACATTAACCACAAAAGAAAAAAAAGAAAGAAAAGAAAAAGATAAAAAAAAGGAAAGAAAATTCATAAAGTATACAAAACGACGTTATTTCGCTTAAGTTATTCCATTTCAAATGCCGACCGGTGATAACTAGACTGCAACTTCAGCATTTTTAGTGCAAAATTGGCCAGAAATTTCATGCAGAAGTTTAAGAATACACTAGCATCCATACAATATGTTTTTAACTAATTTGGTAATTTTTCCCTAAGTTCCAATATCATGGTACCAATATTTGCGAGAGAAAAAAGAACAAAAAATTAGGGATTAATACTACCAAAAACTCCGAATTTGTACATTTATTACAAATTTATCCAAGTCTAATTTTTTTATCACAAAAAGCCCTAAACTAATACACATGTGACAAATTTATTTTTCATTAATTTTCGTTAAATTTTACTGTTAAATTGCTAAGTTGGATAACATATGGTATATTAGTTGGGATTTTATCCTCTATTTATCGTAGGTGTATTAGTTTGTAGTTTTTCAAATTATTAATCCAATTTAATGAAAAATAAGAAAATAAATTTTGTCACAAATGTATTAGTTTGAGTAATTTGGGGTGACATATATTAATCCAAAAATTAACAATAACTTACTCAATAAAAGAGCCAAAAGAATTGAGAACATTAAGTAGCCATAAAGCCGCATTTGGGCATTCCAAAGTGCTAAATATAAAATATTTTAGGAGTAAAAGGGAGTAAAACGCACACAGATGATTGAGAAAGTTCTGATTTGTGTAAAGAGAAATAACGCGTAATGGTCTTTTCCAGAAGTATCAAAACTTTAGGGGCGACATGTACAGCTAGCGACGACCCATTATAGTGGGGGATGAAATGCAATTGGAGGACTCTTTTTCAAGCTTTTCTTGTTACGCAACTCGTTAATTAGAGCATCAAATTTGTCATTAGGCAAAGTAAGAGAGAGAAAAAAAATTAATAAAACAGAAATTGATGGACCACACAGGTAATGATGACGTGAGGCCACGTCGCTCTCGAGATTAAGCGTTGACAGCGACGAGTGGGGCAAGAGAAGGGAATCCAAAGAGCTTTCGTGGCCAACTTCATTTGACGGGAGATTCTTTGTAATCTCATTAGTGATTTAAACCAACACCATCCATCCAACTCGGATTTAATTTTAATCATTGTTAATCCGATCCATTCGAGCTAGAGCTCGAGACCCGCCGTGGTCGGAGCTCGAAGAGACGCCGCCGTGGCCGCAGCCGCCTTTTCAAGGTGCGAGCTAGCCATCTGGACATGTCGCTCTTGAATTCCCGCACTTGCTCGATGATCGATGGGTCTTTGACTGTTAGGCAGCGATCTTCTTGTTCGGGGGTTGCCTTCGTACGAGGTCGACGCATTGCATCTTGTGGACGGAACGAGACGACGGGACGAGGCGAGCGACAAAGAAAAGTGGGGTCGGTGAAACATATTTTGGAAGGAAGTTCGAATCGACGGCACGATCGTGTCTCGTTCCGAAGGAGCAGATGCGGTTAAGTTAGGGAACAGTTTTGAGGATAAGTTTTGGACATATCTATCTGAGGGAAGGACGGCACGAGCGAGGCTCGTTCCCTTGTCCTATCCAGCCAGAATCGTGGTCTAGGCGATGCTTGTAATCATGAAGGGCAACGATAATTTACCTTGAATTAGACCTTTCAATTGAATCAATTGAATCGTAAAAATTTTCGCATTGATTCTAAATTTTTAAATTAGACAAATTTAATTTTAACTATTTTTACGTTAATACTAATTTAATTCATTTGACTAATTTTGATTAGAAATTGCTGACATTGACGGTTTAATGTGATGTATTGGTACTATTTTGTTTTGTCATAATGTGTCCGTACTCGAGTCGTGCTTTCTTAAATTTGGAATAATTTTGGTGGTCATGTCCAACACTTTATATGTAGAACGTTATCTTTTGTGATTAATCGAGTTGAAGATATAATTTTCTTTATTTTTTTTTTCATTTTCGGGTTTTTTACCAAAAAAAAAAAAACAAAAAACAGTAATGGACAACCCCTGGCCATGAGGATAGGAACGTCTCAGCCGAGGGGCGTGGATGACCGCTGGCCACGCGTCAACTTGCCGTTGCACGCACCTGGCGAGTCCTGCATCGTGTACATCCACTAGCAATTGATAAGCGCCACGCATCGGATCAAAATGAGAATTGACTTTGGTTTGTTTTTTACCGCGTGGTGAAAAGGCAATTTTTTTTTTTTTCCAAAACCAATTATTCTAACGCTTTATTCGCTTTTATACTTTCTTCGCACCCTGAAAATTATTATATATATAATGAGAATCGATCTATTTCTGTAATATTATTTCAATTGTCCTCAAAAGACGGATGAGAAGTTTATAGAATACTGGAATATTATTTTTAATTTAAATTTAGAAGTTAAGAGATTCATCAGCTACTTGTCAATAATCTTGATTTCCTATATTACAATTTTGCCTGTCTATAATCATAAGTGGTCGTAGAATATTCTAATATATGCATGGATTTTGCACTGTCTTTCTTTTGGGAAAAAAAAATTTGAGGTTGGAATGTCCGTTGAATTTACTTAATTGATTGCATAGATGTGCATTAGTCAAGCCCACGCTTTGAGACTTCCTATCATTTTCTAATGACTTTTAGGTGTTTGGGCAACTTGCAATGCCAAATTAATCCCTCTATTATATTAAATGTTTGATATTGAGCCTTAACCAATTAAAATTTCTTGTGAATCTTCATTTTTAGAGAATGAGTTAGGATTAGCGAAGTCAACCGCTTCTTTGGTCATTGGGAAAAAAAAAAGCGCCAACACAAAATTCTGTTAACGAACGTGCTTTTAGTGATGACCCGATTTGGAAGATGAGATGTCTTGATTAAGGGTTTTAGAATTTGTGAAAGCCATCGGGCGCATCACATGCATATGTTATGATTAGTTGAGTTTGGAAAATCTTAGATTTAATATACTATAGTAGATGTGACTTTTGAACATTTAAATGCCTTTATGTTTAATGAGAAGAATATCATTAATTTTCAAATGAAATTTTGATATTTTTAAATTAATATATCATTAGAATAGTACATGCCTTCAGTTTTATGAAGAATCTTTTTTTTTTTTTTATAGATAAAACTTTTCATCTGAATCTCTAGTCATGATAGGAATGAATAGAATATAATATAAAATCGGAGATTTTCTTTATATTCTATCATTTGTTTGATTATTCAAGTAATTCACATCTTATCTTTGTCCATTATTTGGTATGAACGGTATATTGGTATAAATGAATTTAAAAATTGTAAAATAAAGATGATAAGAATCTCTCACAATATTGTTAGTCACTTCATTTTTATTTGCTTATTTTTCTATTATTCACCCTCTCTTTTTAAAATTCTCTTATGTTTTATTTCTTTTTCCCCTTCCATCATTTTTTGTTAAAAATTTATTTAATAGTAAACTTTACTAATATAGCTAAAATACTAAAATACCTAAAACACGTAATAAATATAAATGCTAAATATATATGTAAATGTATTTAATTAATAATATAATATAGATAAAAATTTAAATATATAATTAAAAATAGGATTAAAAAGTGCATTTGTTATCGGATTTTTATTCAATACTATTTTAATTTTAATAATTTAATAAGTTTATCATTCAAAAAAATTATATTATATATTAGAAATATTATCCATATTTATTCCACCTTCATCATGTGATAATTTTATGCGAGTTATATCTTTCTCATATCTGACTTTATTTTGTCTTGGGCATGCACCAAATACAAGATATGTTAAATTTTACATTATTTTGAATTTTATCCCGATTATCACACGTAAGGATTTTTTTAAGAAAAGTAAAACTTTAAATCTCGATCTAAGTATAGTTAATTATATTAAGTCATCCGTGTGCAACAAGTCTGTAAGAGAAAGAAGTTTGCTAAAAAATTTCCAAGAAAATATTAAGAGAAGAATATTTTTGAACATTACATAGCGAAAATTCTAGTAGTATTTAGCTTAATAGGTAGCAAAATTAACTCTTTGAGAATATATATATGCTTGCCAATATAAGTAAAATTGACTCTTTTAAGCATGACATAATTTGTGATATAAAGAATGACATACAAATATAATATAGATTTAAATATATATGAACCAATCTTGGGATTGCTGCTCACCTCTAACATCACATCACAAGGCTTTTATAAAAGAACGATTGGTCGAGCACTTGTGGCATTGGATTCACTGCTAGTATCTATACACAAATATCTTTATGGCAGTGGTCACATGATACCACATGGTAGGCGGGCATGATATGCATGTTTTACCAAAACCCAATCATTATCTTACAACACGTGTCCACGGCGTGAATTAAAAATCTATCAAAATCCTTTTCTCTCTCTTCTTCCTCCTCTTCCATGTCACCGGCAAGCTCTCCTCATTCACAGCCATGCGTTCAAGCCCCCGCCGTCACGTTGTCCCCAAACACTCACGGCATCGGGATTCACTTGCTAGTCTCCATCCGCACAACACAAACCTTCAGATCTCCCAATCCCAAGGACGAGGACCTCTGCACTTGGCTTCTTCGCGTTTGGTCCATGGTCTTTGCGGTCGTGACATCTCCTTCTTTGAAATTGAAAGCGTCTCGTGCATCGGTTCCAATTGAGAGCCAACCACATGTAGGGACAGTGTCCCAACAACACAATGGCCAGGACCACTTCCCTTAAATGTTTTCCCTTAGGACCACGTGCTTTAAAATGGATTCCTTTTTCGCGTGCCGTCACATCTTTGGCAATTGCACGAGACGAAATAATGTCCTGTAGGTCTTTCTCCTTTCTCGAGGTCTTGTTTTCTAAGCTGATTCCAACACGACTCAAACAAGACAACGGGGGCATCATTTGATACGTACGATTAAAGACTCGAGACGGCATTGTAGCATATGACTTTCCTTCTGACGCGTGAAATGCGCCGTAATATGTCATGTGGAATGGGCTTCTACTAAGTGGGCCTTGAATTAGCTTCGAGATCAATGTTCTACAGTTGATCTAGTTCTATTATAACTTCAGATACTTGGGCCGAAATTGGGAGTCTATTTTATCTTTTCATTGTGGCATATCTATTACATCAATAGTGACACTAGTGATCCATGAATTTTGACTTAACATGTAATGTGGTCCATGAATTTTTAATTTATTTAATTTGGTCCCCCAATTTTTGGTAAATATTAAACTGGCTCCTAAACAATATGAAACTATTTTTTTTGGTCGAAAGCACTTCATTGATTAATAGAAAGATGGTGGATTACAACTAGTACGAAAATCCAAACATAAGATAAGATAAAGTTCGTGCAGGGGATGAGATACCCAGTTACTCGGAAGAGAACCTGTATTGTGAGATTTGGCGATCCAATCGGCAGCTTGGTTTGATTGGTGTGGTTCATATCGCAGGGAGACATTCTTCATTTGGGCCAACATTTCTCTGCAGTCCAAGATGATAGGGTGAGAGGCCCAGGATACTTCATTTCGGCCCAAGATGGAATCCGCGACTAGGAGACAATCGCTGGAGATGTACACGAGAGAGTCGGGCAAGTCAGTTCGTGCACCTGAAGGGGTTTCTGTCAGAACAGTTCGAGTTCTCCTCAACCATTCGAGTGCCTGTTGGACAGCTAGGGTTTCTCCCATGTGAGCCGATTGAGCTCGGATCTTCTGCGTGAAGCCTGCAACACACACCCCATCCTCTCCTTTGCATATTCCGGCGATGGATCCCTGCGATTTCTCTTCCCGCCAAGAGCAATCGACGTTTATCTTCAAGGCACCCGGATCTAGAGGCACCCAAGTATGCTGTCCTAAGGTCGTCGCTTTTTTTTTGTGGATTCCACTTCTTGTAGAGTTGTTGGGAGAGAAGGGCTTCGTTGATGATCTGTGCTTGTGTTTTTTTCCGACCTTGAAAGATCAGAGCATTGCGAGCCTTCCAGATTAGCCAGAGGGTGGTCGCAAAAATCGCTTTTTGGCTTACCGAGATGCCAGACCGAAGGTATTCACTTACCCATCGGTTTGTTCTTGTTATAGAGGTTGGGGAAACATCTATGTCGATATAATAGTTCTGCCATATTTCTCGTGTCCACTGACAAAGCCAGAAGAGATGTTTGGAGGACTCTGGAAATTGGTGACATAATGGGCATGTCGGCTCAGGTATGATTTTTCTCCGGTATAAATTAACTCTTGTAGGGAGACCTTCATTACATAAGCTCCACATAAAATGCCTGATTCTAGGGGTAGTCTGTAGATGCCAGATTTCTATCCATAGTTGTTTCGGTACCTGATACGAAGAGGATGCATGGTTTTCTGTAATGTTTGTGTTGGCTACTCGTAATTTATGATATCCGCTTTTGATCTTATAATCCCTTGAATTATGCCCTGTCCATAGTAGACGGTCAGGTTTGGTAAATATGCTAAGTGTAGTTGCCTGAATTTCCTCTGAGATGTTGTTGTCAAAAAGCTCTGTGATAAGTTGACTATTCCATGCACACGTAGGTGGATCAATAATCTCTACCACTAGCTTAGGGTCATTTTGATTTGCCGGTCCACCAATTCTGCCTGACATTAGCCATCGATCTTCTCTCAAGTTAATAGATTTACCATCCCCGACCTCCCATTTCAGATAAGGTTGTAGGGCATCACGGCCAATTAAGATACTCTGCCAACCCCAAGATGGTTTGGCTCCCTTTGTAGCAGTCCATAGATTACCATTAGGGAAGTAGAGGCCTTTAAAAATTCTGCTCCACAAGGCCTCGGGAGCTTTCTCTAGTCTCCAGGCTTGTTTTCCCAACATAGCTTTATTAAATTCTACTAAATCTTTGAACCCCATTCCTCCTTGTTCCTTCCTCATCTTTAAAACTTCCCAACTCTTCCAGTGAATACCTTTTTGCTGTGCATTCTGCTTCCACCAGAAAGCTGAGATTTTTCTTTCAATCGCTTGGCAAATAGATAGAGGTATTTTAAAGATATTCATGGCATATTAGGGTAATGCCTGAACAACCATTTTAATTAGCACTTCTTTTCCCGCCTTCGATATTAATTGCTCTTTCCATCCCTCCAGTTTTCTGTCCACCCGTGCTATGATCCAATCTAACATTTGTTTTTTAGTTTGGCCCCAATCGGATGGTATCCTTAAGTATTTTCTAGTTTTTTTTTAGGATAGGAACCCTCAGTTCAGCTGCAATATTTCGTTTCAAATCCTATGGACAGCTGGCCCCAAGAAACACTCCAGATTTGTTAAGGTTGATCGACTGACCAGATGCAAAACAATAACAATTCAGGATATTGGCAAGATTCTGAGCTTCCCTAAAAGTTCCATCCAAGAAGAAGATGGCATCATCCGCAAAGAATAGGTGGGATAAGATAGGGCAGTGTGGATTTAGTTTGATACCCTTTAAGGTTCCATCCATAATAGCATTATGCACCATGTGGGAGAGAACATTGGCCAAAATAATGAAAAGATAAGGTGAGAGAGGATCCCCTTGTCTAATACCTCTAGTTGGAGTGAAAGATTCCCCTGCTTCGCCATTAATTAATACACGAAATTGGGCTGAAGAGATACAAAATTTGACCATATTCACCCATTTCTCATTGAAACCCATCCTCTTCATACAATCACATAGAAAGTCCCACTCAACTCTATCGTATGCTTTCTGCATATCTAGCTTCAGCACCGCTTGGAATTTTCTGCGTCTCTTTCTAACCCGTAGTTAATGTAAGACTTCTTGAACAATAAAGATATTGTCTTGTATTTGTCGGCCGCCGACGAATGCACTTTGTTCCGGGGATATGATAAGTGGGAGCCAAGGTTTGAGTCTATTTGCCATGACCTTTGTAATGACTTTGTAGCTAAAGTTGCACAAACTTATTGGTCGGAATTTTGTTATGCTCTCAGGATTTGTTACTTTGGGGATAAGTGTGATAAAAGTCTCATTAAGTGCTGAATCAAAGCTGTATTCTTTGAAAAAAGAGTCCACTAGGTTGAATATGTCTTTATGAATGATAGCCCACTGACTTTGATAGAAAAGACCACTCAAACCGTCTGGTCCGGGGGCTTTTGTTGCCCCCATTTGGAAAACAGCTACCTGCACCTCCTCCATAGTTATTTGTGTTGTTAACAACTCATTCATTTCCTCAGAAACAACAATTGGACATTGCTCTAAGATTGGCTGATAGTAACGAGAACCCACAGATTTATACAGCTCTTTGTAATAATCTGTTATGTGTTGTTTAATGACTTGAGGCTCTCGACTCCATCTATTCTCTTCAAGCTTTAGCATGTTGATTTTGTTCCTTTGTCTCCTCTGAATTGTTGTTGCATGAAAGAATTTAGAGTTTCGATCTCCCCACTTTAACCAATTAATTCTAGATCTAATGCCCCAATACATTTCTTCTTGACGCCACAATGTACTGATTTTCTCAATGATGGTATTATATTCCTCTTCCCTGTCAGTCTGGTCTGCCTTGTTCATGATCTGAGTAAGCTGGTTTCTGAGCTGGTCAATTTGTTTAGATGCATTTCTAAAAGATCTCCTGCTCCATTTTCTCAAATCTTGGGTTACCTTTTTTGTTTTCCTGACCAGATCTCCTTGCTGCCTATTCTCTATCTTCCAAGCCTTGTCTACTATATCTGCACATTCAGGATGATCTAACTAGAAAGCCTCGAATCTAAAAAGTCTCTGTTTCTTTGGTTCAAATGCATTTAAGCATAGTAAAAGAGGACTATGATCAGATCCTATTGCTGGAAATGCAAAAGCTTCGGCATTAGGAAATAGAAGCCTCCGTTCTAGGTTACAAAATGCTCGATCAAGCCATTTTTTGACTAAATCTTCTCCGTCTCTTTTATTTGTCCACGTGAAAGCACACCCCTTGCTTTCAATGTCTATTAAAGAACATGAGTCGACAAAGTCCCGAAAAGCCGTCATTCGGAATCTTTCCGCTAGTCTTCGACCCACCTTCTCCTAATGATATAGCACCTCATTGAAATCACCTATGCAAAGCCAAGGTGATGTTGTAGATCCATTTCTAGCATGAAGTAAGTTCCAAAGAGACACTCTCTCTTGGAAGTTAGTGGATGCATGTAGGAAAGAAATCTTCATTTTAAAACTATTTCCAACTGTTGTGCATGAAAGATCAATTAACTCTTGGCAGGTATGTTCAATAGTGAGTTGCACCGACTCATCCCATAATAATACCAAACCTCCCGCTATTCCAATAGGATGAATAACAAACATAGAAGAAAACTTTAGACTTCTTTTGATATTTTCCACCATCTGGTACTGATTTTTTTGTTTCTATAAGAAAAACCAAATTAGGTCTCTCGCGAGCCACTAAGGCTCGTAGGTGCTGGACTGTCAAGGGAGAGCCTAAACCTTGACAGTTCCAGCTTAACACATTCATGGCTTCCTTGGTGGCTTATTAGGGTTAGCCACCAAAGCCCCTGCTGATTCGCCTTCCCACATTTGAATTGGTGTCTCTAGAAGGTTGTCCATGTCCACAAGGGTCAGCAGACTGCCCTTTCTCTCATACGGAGCAAAGCGTTTTAATTTTTTGGATGCTTGTTTTTTTATACCAGATTTGGCTACCCCTTGGATCCCCACCCTTGCATCATGCATTAGATACTCCTTTGGCTGTTCCGAGTACTGCTAGATTCTTTTTTCTTTTTTTTCTTTTTTCTGTGTAGCAAGTTCTGTTGAGATTGACAATTTTGGTGTTGGTTGTGTTGTAGGGTGATAAAGCACAATGGCTTGGCTGCCATCAGTTGAAGTTTTCCTGTTCGACTCATCATTAGAAGGGATAACAGGGGTCTCAGGGATCATGTCCTCTTTAGTTAAGGTAAGATCTATCTCCCCATAAAAGGTATTCCAGCAAGGGCTGAAATCTTTCACCTCTGCTTTCAACCAAGAGCCATAGCGTCCTGGTTTATCCTGAGGAAGTCCAAATTCTTCATAGGGAAAGGTCGGGCAGTAATTTGCACAGTGACCTATGTAACCACAAGAATAGCAATAGTGTGGTAGTCTCTCATATTTAAAGTCAATCCACCAATTTCGATCTCCCACATGAATGATCGTTCCAGTTTTAAGAGGATGAAGCAAATTCAGCCTTACTCTTACTTTGCCTGTTTTGCGAGAGCTATTATTTCGAGCATCAATTCTAACTTCCTCTACTTCTCCCATTTTTCCAGCAATCGTGCGAATGCAGTCCTCCGACATAACAGCTCTTGGAAGCCCCATCAAATGCACCCAAAAAGAGCAATGTTTGAACTCATAGCAGTGCTTGGCAATAGTAGGGTCCCCTTCCTGTAGAACTAACAGATTACTTGCAAACGACCAAGGGCCTGTCTGTAGGATTCTTTTATGTTCTTCCTCTGATTTGAAAATGAAAACAAAGAAACCTAATTCGATCACCTCACATTTGACCTCTTCTAACTTCCAAGCCCTTTTCATTGTAGCCCAGAATGCTTGAAAGTTAACATTTGGTTTCGAAAACAATTTTCCATAAAATAGATACTCATCAGCCTGTTTGTGTACCTTAGGAATGCGGCCATTCAGTTCCGTGATATCATCCGCAACCCATAGATCTCCCATCCGTTTACAAAGAGCCAGCAATCGGAGATGGTTTTCCTGGTTGCCCTCCATGGCTGAATCGAGTTTGGCCAAAATGACAAAAGTTGCGATGAGGGGAAGATTGGTTGGACGAAGAAGGTTAGGGTTGGGATTGGATGCTGGGTTTGGTTGGGAATGAAGGGAGCTCTATAGGTTTTAGAGCAATCTTGCTAGAGAAGCTGGACCAGCCAAGTTAGGGTTTCAGAATCGATTTGCTCATTTTAGGGTTCAAGGAGAGGAAACAGGGTTATAGCTAATCGGGTGGAGACGTTGTATCAACAGCCATTTTCCCGCGAGTAGAGATGGAGGAAGAGATGGAGGAGCTATCACCGGAGGGGATAGAGGAGAACTCACCTTCAGCGAGAGAAGAAGCCACCGTCGGGCAGAGGGATTCGGCGCAGATTACGATTTAAACAATATGAAACTATGAAATGCCATCATTCCATCAATTTAAGTTCAGGAACGTCTATGTACCAAAAGTTCAGGGACCATATCATGCATTCAGCTAAAATTCAGGGACCGAGCTGTATATTGGGCTGAAGTTCACGGGCCACCATTTCCCCTATAATTCCAGATTGTAAAACTGAGGATTTCGGCCCATGGGCCAAAGTTCACGCGCCGTTTAGCCCGAAAGATCCAAATCACCCTTTCTCTCGCTGCCCGCGTGGAAGCCCTCACACGCATTTCGTCGAACGCTCGACATGCAATAATTCCCAACGCTGCGCGCCTTTACGTCCGCTCCACGCTCGCTCGCTCGCTCTCGACTCCTGATCCGTCGCCGCGTCCCTCTTCGCACCTTCATAAACCCCGCCATTCGCTTCTCCGCTCGTTTAAAAACCTCGACCTTTCTCTTCGTCTCTCGATCGATCGATCCAGCACTGCCCCGGGAAAACCCTAAGCCATGCACCCCCACTCCTGCTACGCCCTCGATTCCCTCTCCACGTCCCGGGACCTCGCCGCCGCCGCCCTCTCCTCCTCCTCCCCGCCGCAGATCCTCTCCGCCTGCGCCGCCGCCGCCGCCTTCCTCCGCTCCCACTCCCCCGATCAGTCCCGCCACTTCTTCTCCCTCGCCTTCCCTTCCCTCATCGCCAAGCTCTTCGGCTTCGGCGCCGACGACCTCCCTCCCGCCTCCTCCCAATCGCCCCCCAGGCACGGCTGGATCGACGCCGCCCTCGCCGCCGGCGACCCCGACCTCGTCTCCCGGGTCTTCGCCCTCTTCGCCCCTGGCGGCGCCCTCGCGAGCTCGATCCTCGCCGTCGATCGGCTCGGGCTCGTCAAGTTCGTGTTCCCGAACGAGCGGTTGCCGGAGTGGGCCCGGTTCGTGCTCGCCAACGCCAAGGACGGACGCGTGCTCGGTGAGCTGTGCTCTCTGTTCAGAGGTAGAGTGAAGGAGGACTCGGTTAAGGGATCTTCGTGCCAAGTGCAACTGAATGTGTTTGAGTATTTCGTGTTCTGGTTCGCGTATTATCCCGTTTGTCGGGGGAACTGTGAGAATTCTGATCGTGTTTCGATAAAGAAGAGTAGGATGTTTAGGTTGGAGAACTGGACTAGTCCCATTCGCGGATTTTCAGGCGTGAAGCGCGGCAATGAACGGAACAACGAGTGTAATCTATATTTGTGGTTGCTATATGCGTATTTGCGTGCTTTTGTGCCTGTCACTGATGCAGACGCACATCAACCGTACCGTAGCTCGATTTTGCATTATCCAACAGAGTATGATGGATCGGTGTTGGAGCAAGCTGAGTTCTTTGTCGACACGTTGATACACTATTGGCTGGTTGATAACGATTTCTCACCTGTATCTGCAAATGTGTGCAAGTCATTTGGTGTGTCGTTTCCATTTAGTTCGGTTTTGGGAGAAACTCCGCCAACTCCAGGACTGGGTGAAGTGGTGAAGATATTTGTGAGGTATTTGAATTTGAGTGCTGTTAAGGGTACGGAAGGGATTGATAATGTGGAGAATAGTGGAGTTCCAAGTTGGAAAGTGTCGAGGTCCTCAGATGCCATGAAGTTGAGGGATAGTGTAAACGGGTCTCATTTGCTTTCATGTGGATCTTGGAATTGGAATTTACGAATTCAGAGGCCTCTGTATCGGTACATATTGAGGACATTTTTGTTCTGTCCGGTGGAAGCCTCCATCAAGAATGCTTCACAAGTGTTCTCTGTTTGGGTTAGCTATATGGAACCTTGGTTCATCAGCTCAAGCGATTTTGCTGAGCTTGATGCAATTGTTGGTGGATCTGCAAAGAATGAGAAAAAGGAGGAATCACTCACTCAAGAGGATAGATATTCATCTCGTTGGCGAGGTTATGTTTTGTCCAACTATCTCTACTATAGCTCGTTGGTTATGCACTTTGTTGGCTTTGCTCATAAATTTCTTCACACTGATCCGGAAGTGATTGTACAGATGGTACTGAAGGTTAGTCTATTAGCACAGTATTCTATCATTCAACTGAAATACTAAATAGGCTTCTAGTTCAGAAACTGCATGAAATTGTGCTTAGTTGGATGATTGAGACTGGGAACTCTTATTGCTTCTTATATACATTTCTCACTATGGAAGCCAATGCAATGCATGTTGGATAGCATCTGTATGGCGGTACTCTATCCGTGAGGGAAGATGTTTTGTGTGTGCGTTTATATAAATAAGTACCTCTATGTATAAGTATTTTATGTTTGTATGTATGTACATATGAATGTTGTGATAGACAATGTCTTGGAGTATGTCTTGTTTTGATGGAGAGGACTTAAATCCTTGCATTTTGTGAGATTGGTGGTATATTTGTGGGGGACCCAACTTTTGATGCGCCATTTCACATGGCAGCGTCGTTTTTGGAACAGGTAGAGATGTCTTTCCTTCGTCTAAAGAAAAGTGATAACATCTCTATCTTTCTAGCTTCTTTTTCTGACACTTGACAAGTAATCGGTGTGGCAGAACTTTGTGGCGACTCTTGGTTAGTTTTATTAGGCATATTTTGGTAATTTATATGCTGGCGATCTAACCTAAGCAGGCGAGTGAAATGTGGGTTTGTTACAGCTAACAAACTTTCATACATGAGTATATGCATTGTGGAGTTCAGCTGTCTAAGAGGCAATGCTTTAGTTTAAATTAGTATATTTTGCAGTATTCATCCAACTCTCTCTCTCTCTCTCTCTCTCTCTCTCTCATATTATTTTGTGGCTGGACATAGTTAATAATATGCTGTCAACAATAAACTGAACAAGGAAGAAAAGATGAAGCACAGAGTAATTGGCATATCAAAGAAAGAGGGGTTTACCAGTTTTAGATTTATCACATAGAGGGAGTTCATTGTTGTAATTTAGTAGCAATGATCCACACACCTATCTTCCTGGCCATTCTGCAATTTCACAGACCTGTTTTCTTTTATAATTTGTTCCATCTTCAAAGTTAGAGAGGAGATAGGGGAGCAGAGGCAGAGACATGAAAGGGAGCAATAGATGAAAAAGGACTTGAGAAACTTGTGTAACCCTCATGTATAAAAGTTGCATGTTAGATATATGGATGTATAATGCTCGAGCTTTGCTACCTCTTTTCAACATTTTTGGCCTGGCTTGCTGTCAGTAGTTTTTCATGTGAAGCTTGTGAAGTTCTTATGAAATGAAATGATATTTAATGGTAAACTGAGTCTTCAGTATGCTATTTTTTGCACAAGAGACATGGCAACAGTTGAGATGAGCTTTAGGATCTGCAGTTGAGTGTGTCAGACTAGAACCAAGCTGGTTTTTGTTGACTAGTCTTTGGTGCTGAGTGCTGATTGATTCTGTGTTGGGTTCAAACTTGACCATCATGCTTTTCAATCTCATTACACCTTTTCACATTATACAGTCTACTCATTTGTTTGTTTGTTTTTCTTTATAACAGGTTCTGTGTATACTGACATCATCTGAGGAGTTGCTCAATCTGATAAAGAATGTCGATACTCTATTTCATATGAAAGAAGCTGGTTTTGGCAAATCAACATTAACTGACTTGTATGGATTCATTCCATCAATCCGAGAACAGCTACAGGTAGATTCTCCATCTTGTACAGTTTATTTGCCTATTTTATATGGGAGGATATGGTAAACAAGAAATGTTGAAGAGCATTTTTGGTGCTCTTTCTGCCATGAGGTGCTGATTGATGGAACTATTTGATTGAAAGGAGATGAAATGGGGAAATAGTCTTCCTGAGCTCGATTAATAGTTCTTTTGATTATGCAAATGAATGATTATACTGATATGTTAAGGGGGATTATTGAATTTGATGAAAGTTTATGCTAAAGGTGTGGTCGAGAGTGCGGCATGGAATCGGATTGTTTAATTAAAAACCAGGCATTGCAACCTAAGCTCTTAAGCTTCACAACTAGGGTTTCTCAAGCATCACATTTTAGATCACAGCACACTCTCTAAAAAGCAAACAATTGCTGTTATTAGTTGAATAAAGAGTGAGAGAAAATTAAGTGGGCAGTGGTTGGATCCTAACGCCTAGTAGAATGCTTAGTGGAATGCAACAGCTGATCTTCATAAAGACCTGGCAAAGGTGTCAACACTTGGGCCACAATGATCATGTTGAATCTTTGGGCTGTATCATTCTGTTCTGTCAGATCCTTCCCGGTTTTCATGGCGTACGTATCGTCTATGAAATTTGTTCATCTGTTTGTGTTGAATCCATCTATGAGATTTCAGGAAGATGGACCTAAAGGCTGTTGCTAATGGTGCTCTATATTTCTTTTATTTTATTTTATGGTGTCATAAATTTTATTTCGACAATTAAGAATCGTTTCCTTGTCAATACTAGGATTGGGAGGATGGCTTATGCGAGAATGATGCTGATGGATCCTTCTTGCATGAGAACTGGAACAAAGACCTACGGCTTTTCAGTGATGGTGAAGATGGTGGACAACAGCTACTCCAGGTAGACCTGGTCTCAGGTTTTCCTCTAATAGATTTTCCACCCCTTAACAGAGATATTTAAAATTGATGTTTTGCTGCTGCAGCTGTTTATACTCCGAGCCGAAGCCGAGCTGCAGACCCTTTCTGGCGATAACCTCGCACAAAACCTTCAACACGTAGATTCTTTGAAAGCCCAGCTTAGCCAGTTGTTTGGTGGTAACTTCTTTAAGCCTGTGTCAGTGACAACCGAAGTGCAAGAGCAGCGGTCATCTCGGGATGGAATATTCAAGCCTAGAAGAGTGGTCCATAATTCATTTGCTGATATCAGGTACAAAGGTGACTGGATGAAACGTCCCGTGTCAGATGATGAAATTGCTTGGCTCGCGAATTTGCTTGTCAGGTTGTCGGGCTGGCTTAACAAAGCTCTTCAGCTAAACTATGTCGAAAGTGGTGATGCTGGTTCTAAATGGTCATATGTTGAGGTGTCAGGCGACATTGCAGATGTTTGCGGACCTGTGAATACAATGAAAGTACTATTGTGTGCAGCCGGCTCTTGGCTTCTGATGTTGGGTGGGGAAGTGGCGGGGTTGATGAGAAAGCATGGCCTGAGGGTGAATCTGAGAATATTAGCGTCGAAGAAGATTGTGATGGCCTTCCTCGTCTGCATTTTGTTCGTTATGTTGAAGAAAGCTGTCGGGATATAGCAAAATCTATGATAAATATACATATTGCTTATGGAAAAGGAGAGAGGGGAAGCGCGAAAGATGTAGATATAGATAGCAACCCAGAGTTTTGTTTTTTCTTTCCTTGATATGGTTTTCACGTGTTTGGAGTGACGCTGCCTTTGTTACCCTCTTGTAATTAAGTGAGAAATGCGCAGCGTGAGATTACTCACCTTCCCGGCTCGTCGAACGTCTTTTCTACCTTTACTGTTATTACCAAATGAGATCTTTGCAATTACTTTTAATGGGAGAAGGCCCTGCCTACATTCGACGAGCCCTATTTACGATACCTTTCATATCATCTAACAGCTCATGTGGTTCGAGTGCAGCTAAGATTTCTTCTGTTTTTGGTCTCGAGAATTCAAGACCAAATCGGTGGTCAAATGTTAACTACCCAAAATATGTTATTGTTATAGAGCTCAGCAGACATTACTGTGTTGGCAGGCTAAAATTGTTGGGAAGATGGTCACGTAGAGTCAGTAACCGGTACTAAAAAATAAACATTCTTTATAACCTAACCTTGGAATTGGTCGAAATCTCATTTCGCTTTCTCCGAGGTTTTTAACCGAATCCTTCTCAACTTGCCGAGGAAATGCTTTCGGCTCACAGTAAATCTCTTGTCCGGTCTGAGTAATTTAAACTTCGCTGACCCGTTCGTTTCTAGATCCTGCAAATTTAATACGACCTCATCAAACAGATCTTCAATCAAAAGAAATATAAACTCTTTTGCGACAGTAGTGAAGATCCTAGAAATTAACTTACATGTAAAATCGATATTTATTACCAATTTATTCAAATTCAAGGCGTACACATTAAATTGATAGATAGACCATTTTCGGTCCAACAGTTTTTATTTCCAATTTGATGAATCGATGGCAACGCCTTCGATTTCGTCCATACTTCAGTGGACCCTCTTGTCTTTCCTTCGAGGAGAGAAAATGGGAATTATAGGAACCCCAATAGGACTGAACTAAACCCAACCAATATTCCACTTAACAACTCCAAAAAGAAAAAGAGAAGACAAAACTGTTGTAATTTACTCAAATAAACTCAGAGAAGAAAACACACAAGAGAGTTGCACACACAAGAGAGTTGCTGCAGTAACTCTCGTCACAGTATTCCACAGAACAAAGCCTATAAAAAATAGGCAGAACATACAAACCACTTTGCAGGAAAATAGCAACAGAACAACAACAACAAAGACCCACTAACATACCCCACTAACCAGAACATGTGCAGAAACTAACTCCTAAAAACAAGCCACTATTGACACATAAAAAACTGAAAGTTAACTACTTCAACACCCTCCCTTAAACTGATGTTGCAGACAACAGTTTAAAGGAATAAAACAAACCCTCCCTTAATCTGGAACATCCAACGAACAAACACCAAGTAGCTTTCTCAGGTTCCGAAATGTAGACACTTTGAGAGGCTTGGTGAATAAATCAGCAAGTTGATCTTCACTTCTCGCAGAAAACAAGATCTATCACTTTATCTTTTGTGAGATCCCTCAAGAAATGATATTTCACATCTATATGTTTGCTCCTTCCATGTAGAACTGGATTCTTTGAAAGTTTAATGGCTGAGTTGTTGTCACAATATATTGTTGTCGCTTCTTGTTGTTTAAACTGAAGTTCTCCGAGAATCTTTCTTAACCAAATAGCATGACAAGCACTTGAGGCGGCAGCTACAAACTCAGCTTCAGTTGTTGATAGAGTAACAATTGGTTGCTTCTTTGAAGACCATGAGACAGCCCCTGAACCAAACATAAACACATAGCCAGAAGTGCTTTTTCGATCATCCATATCTCCAGCAAAATCACTGTCAGTGAAGCCAAACAAATCTGATTTTTCTCCTTTTTTGTAAAACAGCCCAAAAGTTGCAGTCCCTTGCAAGTAGCGAAAAATTCTCTTTGCAGCTTGCAAGTGTATTTCTGCTGGGCATTCCATATACCTGCTTATGAGGCTGACACCATGCATGATATCTGGCCTCGTTGCTGTCACATACATTAAACTTCCAACAATTTGCTTGTAAAGTGTGCTATTCACCTTTTTCCCATCAAGAATCTTTCAATAGCTTCAATCCAACCTCAGTTGGTGTGGTCACAGAGTTGCAATTCTTCATTTGAAATTTGTCTAAAATTTCTTGAACATATTTCTTTTGGGAAAGAAAGATTCCAGCTGCAGATTGGATTACTTCTATGCCCAGAAAATAATGCATCAATCCAAGATCAGTCATCTCAAATTCATCCATCATAGACTTCTTAAATGTGTTGATCAAGACACTATTATTCCCTGTGAAGATGAGATCATCCACATACAAACATACCGAAGCAGTTTTCCACCATCATCAACTTTAATAAATAATGTATGCTCATATGGACATTTTCTAAATCCTTCCTTCAAAAAATAAGCATCAATGCGACTATACCAAGCTCGGGGAGCTTGTTTTAACCCATATAGTGCCTTTTTCAGTCTATAAACTTTATGTTCACTACCATTCTTCACATAACCAGAAGGTTGATCAACAAATACCTTTTCTTGGATGTCACCATGCAAGAACGCCGACTTCACATCCAATTGGAAGATAGGCCATGAATTACGTGTCGCTAATGCAATCACCAACTGATTGTGTCAAGTTTTGCCACGGGAGCAAACACCTCTTTATAATCCACTCCAAATTCTTGCTTGTAACCTTTTGCGACCAAGCGTGCCTTGTACTTGTCAACTTCGCCATCTTTATTCAACTTCGTCTTGTACACCCACTTGACCCCGATTGATTTGTGTCCTCTTGGAAGTTGTCAACTCCCAAGTATTATTCTTCTCAATGGCTGCGATTTCTGCATCCATAGCAATTCTCCAATTTTCTTTTTGCACAGCTTCATCATAGGTTGTTGGATCACAATCTGAAAATAAAGCAAAATAGGTAAGTGGATCTTCGATTGGTCAACCCCGTTACTTCATAATCACTCATCCAAGCGGGTCTTTTTCGAACTCGATGTGGCCGTTCTTCAATTTCTGCGTAGCATTTTGACTTTGTGAACTTTTCGTGATGGTTCGGTTGGTTGTGGGCTCTTCATCATCTTCAAAATTCATTGGAATTTGTCCTTCAACACCTTTCTCACTCCATGGCCGAATTGTTCTTCATCAAATATCACATCACGATGATGATGATTTTCTTGGTTATAGGATCATAAAGCTTGTAGGCTTTTGATTGATCACTAATGCCAAGAAAAACACATTTAACTCCCTTGTCATCTAGCTTTTTCTCTTCGATCCGGAACATGAGCATAGGCTATACACCCAAAAATTCTGAAGTGATCTTGCTGGTTTTTGTCTGCTCCAAGCTTCTTCGGGTGTCATATTCAAAACAGCAAGAGTCGGGCTTCGTTCAAAAGATGAATACTCCAATTAACAGCTTCGGGCCAGAAGCTCTTTGGAATTCCACTTGCTGTCAATAAACTTCGCACCATATTCAAAATAGTGCGATTCTTCCGTTCACAAACTCCATTTTGTTGTGGTGAATAAGCTGTAGTGAGTTGTCTCTTAATGCCATGCTTCCCACAAAAATCTGCAAATGCACCCGAGTTGTATTCGCCACCACGATACGTGCGAAGGACTTTTATTGGATTCCCACTATCTTTTTCAGCAAGTGTTTTGAAGCTCTTGAATGCTTCAAAAGCTTCAGATTTTTCATGCAAAAAATAAACCCAAATCTTCCGGCTATAATCATCAATGAAAGTGATAATATACCGTTTACCTCCATTGGAAAGGCGGAGATATTGGCCCGCAAATATCGAATGGACCAACGCCAACGGTTTCTTTGCTCTCCATGCTTTTCCTTGTGGAAATTGAGCACGGTGTTGTTTGCTAACAACACAATCTTCACATATATCCGACGGAGCGGTGATTGGGGGCAGTCCCTCCACCATCTTCTTTTGATGTAATGTCCGTAGTCCACCAAAGCCGAGATGACCGTATCTGAAATGCCATACCCAAGCTTCCTCTTTTAATCTTGCAGCGAAGCATGAGTGGGAAGTGCTATGAAGATGTAGTGGGAACATCCGATTGGCAGTCATTGTAACTTGAGCAATTAGACCCAAATTCTCATCATGGATTCTACAAACACCTCCTTTGAGTGTAATTTCATAGCCCTTCTCTTGTAATTGGCCAACACTTAGGAGGTTGGTTTTTAATTCTGGAACATAAAACACTTCTTTGATGGTATGTACTGAAGTCCCTTTAGGAACAATTGCAACCGTCCCTTTCCCCATGACTGGTGCGGTAGAGTCGTCTCCGAATTTTACTATGGTGCGAAACGACTCGTCTAATGTAGAGAATGTTTTCTTGTCTCCACACATGTGGTTGCTGCAACCAGTATCAAGATACCACAAGTTTGAAGAAGTTTTCTCCTTTTCCTGACACACCAATAGGAGAATTTCTGCTTCTTCCTTTCTCGCTACAAAGTTAGTCCTTTCCATACTTCGTGTATTTAAATTAGTTCGACATTCAGATTTGTAATGCCCATACCGTGGCATCGAAAGCACTCCACTTTGGATTTGTCTACGACTTTGGTCTGAAATCGTAGAGTGTCGACCTCCACGTCCTCGTCCTCGCCTTGAGAATCACGAGAAAAATAGCCATCAGATTTTTGATTGAAATTGCGGCGATCATTAGTTCCCCTTCCTCGCATCCGCCACTATTCATTCTTGTTGTTGATGAAAGATGATCTGCAGTTGAGGCCTTCAATGCCTTCTCTTCGGTTCTTGCTGTAAGAAATTTTGTTCATGGACCAACAACGATCCTTGCAACTCATCAATTGAGAGTTCTTCAACATCTTTGGCTTCTTGAATAGAACAGACAACAAAGTTAAAGTTTGGTGTCAAAGATCGAAGAATCTTCTCGACTATTGTGACGTCTTCGGTCTTATCTCCATGGATTCGCATCTTATTGACAATCGCCATTGTCCGGAAAAGAAATCTGTGATTGTTTCTCCCGATTTCATTCTTAGCAATTCAAACTCCCCACGAAGCATTTGAAGTTGCTGCCTTTTTGCCCTTGCCGAGCCTTGATATTTCTTTTTCATGGAATCCCATATATGTTTGGAGGTGTCCTTGCAGAGAATTGTCTCCAAGATGGATCTGTCAATAGCCGAAACAGATAATTTTTGGCTTTAAGATCCTTCAATTTTGCTTTGCTTCAGTAGCTGTCCGTTGTCCGCTGTCAACCGAGCTCCTTCCTCCGGTTCAACAATACCGAAGTAACAACGTCCCAATACTCCTTAGACTTGAGGAAATTCTCCATCAACATACTCCAATGGTCATAATGACCATCAAAGCGAGGTATAGCAGGCATGTACGAAGTTCTCTCGTGGCCATCTCTCGCGCGCAAAGAAGAACCACTACTGCTCTCGTGTTTGATCACTCAAGACTCCTTTCGAACACTTTTTTTTTTTCTTCCCTGTTGTGGCTCTGATACCACTGTTGTAATTTACTCAAATAAACTCAGAGAAGAAAACACACAAGAGAGTTGCACACACAAGAGAGTTGCTGCAGTAACTCTCGTCACAGTATTCCACAGAACAAAGCCTATAAAAAATAGGCAGAACATACAAACCACTTTGCAGGAAAATAGCAACAGAACAACAACAACAAAGACCCACTAACATACCCCACTAACCAGAACATGTGCAGAAACTAACTCCTAAAAACAAGCCACTATTGACACATAAAAAACTGAAAGTTAACTACTTCAACAAAAACACCAGTATCCCACTAAAAAAAGAAAATGCGCTAGACTAGCTAGCATTATTATTGCACATGGCGTGTGCGTGTCCCATTCTTGAAAATTGAAAACGACTCGTGCAATTTTAAACTACTAAAAGCAAGATTATAAAAAATTAAGAGAAATAATAAAAGAAGGTTTCAAACGATAAGACCAACCTTCAGTTGTTTTTCAAAATCTTGAAAACCTCGAACAAGCATTCAAGTCAGATCAATATCGTCATCACCATTTGAAATCGCAGCATATTCTGAAGAACATTGCCGATGTGGGGCCATCATCGGTGCAGGACATGGGTCCTCCTAATAATTCTCTCGCAAAAAGAAGAAGAGGAATTGGGTCGGCCTAGTAGTAGGCACAAGAAACCCAACGATCAACCAATTGTCCTGTCACTTACGCTCGAGCGAATCAGATCTTCAGAGTCGTGCTAGGGTTGGAAAGAAATTCAGTTGGAACATTGTTTTTTCTCGACACTCACCTTGATTTTGATCGGTTCTAAGTCTAACAATCTTCAATGTCTTGCCATTAGTCAGATTTAATAAGCTTGTGATGTGATCTCACCTTCGATTTGTCCGGACAATTGGAATTTTTGTGATGAAATTTAGTTGGAATGGTGCATAGAATCAAAGCGTATCCTTTTAAGTCCGATTGATTAGATTTGATAATATATTATATGATTCGCTACATGATTGGCTATCGCTACTGCGTTAGGTTGGTACTTGGAGATGGATTATTAGGTCAGTGTTCACATGTCTTGTATTTTAGCATTCTTCAAAAGGTGCAAAAGCTGTTCTGAGACCATTGTCGTTTGGACTCTTTCCTCGCGTTTCAATGATGCATGCGTGAATTTGAAAAGGATCGACGACATTACAAGAAAGATCGGCATCGATTTCTAATCAATAGGCAACTTCCTAATGCTTGGAAATGACTAATCTTTCCCTCATTTATTGCTTGATTGACTAACATCATCGAGGGAAAGCACACCGATTCTTCTTAAATTTTGCCTACCTTACGTTCTATAAAATCAAGGAGTTTCATTTTTATCACATATAAATTTTTATTTCAAAATATTTCAATGAGTTTTGAAGCATTTGTAATTGGTGGTTTCCTATATGGGTAAGCACTAATTTAGGGTAAACTCTGGAACTAGATTGGACTGTAACTGTGCGGTCCGGTTCCTAGGCTAAGGTATTGAACTGGATTGACGGACTGACTTTGGACTTTGGACTGCACTTATTTTAGCTATATTTATTGTTTGTTTTATTCTGAAGTTGTTAGAATTCGGAGCAATTTTTTTATGGACGATGAGGAATGTGATTCTATAATTCATATCCTATACTACGTGTTTTGAAATTTATATTATTTGTTTCATTTTATTGCGTGTTCATCCACTATGGGTTGTTGCATTCGGCAAGTGGAGACTTCCGTTATTACTCTACCTTTTTGTCTTGGCTCGACTGAAGAATGAGTTGGATGATTCCCTATCGCTCAAGATTTCTGTTTGGCTCTTGGCAGAGTTTTACTTCTCTAGCCCGTTTTGTTGTCCTTTCAAGGTTTAATCAAAAGAAGAAAAATCGAACAATTCCCTGGATAGTCGTCGGGATCGAATCGAACCGGAAGGGTCCGGTTCAAATGTCGAAATCTAGGAACTGATCATTTACGTGGGAGGTAAGGCAAGTCGCTCACGGCCCATCGCACCTGACCGCTTCGTCCTAGGAAGACAAATGAATGCTCGAAAGCTCAGTGACACGCGGGAAGTTCATGGCGACGTTTTTGTTTGCTTCTGGATCCTAGGAATGGGAGACCGATGGAAAGTACGAATGGGAATTAAATTGAATCGAGACCGAACACCTAAAAATCAAGGAAGGAGGGGGAGGGGAAGGGGAGGCAAAATCCGCACGTGGGAGGTTGCACGTGTCGTGTTGTCCACGACGGCTGAAATCTCCTTCCTCCCTCCTATCTAACCTTCCTCGGGAGGAAGGCAAAGTCGTCCTGCGTCATCGTACGGGCAGCAGGGCGAGGAACGTGGGATGGTGACGTCATCCTTTCTTCCTTTCAAGATAGGAGGCGGGAAGCTCACCTTTCTTCTTTTTGGTGGGTCTATACAAGGGAGGGAAGCAATTCGTGATTGGCTGCTTTCATCGTTTTCTTGTCGTCCTCCTTTCAATTATTTAGTCATTTGGTGGACAAATAGATAGGGACACTCAGCCCCCCGGTCATCGAGTATATATATATATAGAAAAACATTAAAATTGTTTTGACTATGCCCGTGACCGTTTACAATACAATGTTCTCACTACAACTTAGGGTTGCCGTGCCTCGCGTCTCACCTCGATATATTTATTTATCCAAAATAGGTTTATTTATCACGATAAAAAGGTTTTGCCAGAAATATGTAAATTATCTCGCACTTCTATAATTATAGACTCCTAGTGCGCAGCGAGAGTTGCTCATTATTCTAATGTTTAGGTGTATCTTTTATGACTTAGTATATTTGCCTTGGATCCACCGCATCTTTTGTCCCGTTGCTCCTCTCGGAGTAAGCATTTTACAATTTCGAATTGGGATTCAGTGATTGTCGCGTCGTTATGTTCTAAAGGGGAACCCTCTTTTTTTTTTTTTTTTATTCCTGAATTCGTACTCAGGTCTCTCGCTATATGTCCCTGGACATTTTGCCCTCTATATATATTTTCACGTGGCCCACGACAGGTAAGTCTAGGGGCCAAGATGTATGATTGAAACGAAGCTATAAGCTGTCTGGCGTTCCTAATTGCCAACAGCAGTGCCACACCCTCAAAAGAAGAACCCCAGAAACGACAGAGATGAGAAGGGCCTACTAGACTTTGTACGGCCCTCTGAAGGAAGAAGACAAGTGAGCGTCCCCATTGTTAAAAAGGGAAAATTAGGTGCTATGGTATCGATGGATGTAGGGCCGGAATGAAAGATCTCATATTGCCAATATGTATAGTTGATAATGGAGCCCAATCGCATTGGTGTCAATTGGTAATGATAAGTGTGGATGATCGAAATAATTAGGTGCACACTAGTAATCCCGTGATTTTCATTTTCAAACCACGCGTCGATTCGAATTATCACTTTGGAAGCGTTTGGTTTTCTAAATTTTAATCAAGATAGTACTGCATAAAATATAATATGAAATTTTGGAATCTTGCTATATTATATTCACTATTTGGTGAATGACAATTATAAAGTCGGATATTTTCATATGCTAGTATATTAATTGTTTGGTATGAATGACATATCGAATGTAAATGAACTAAAAATGCACAAGTAGAGATAGAAATAATTTTTTGTGATTTACTATTAAAGAAATCGCAAATGGACAAATAAAGATAACTTCAATCAATTCATAATTATTGTCAGATCTATATTTGAAATAGAAAAGGGGCTCCTTACAACATTTATTAGTCACTGGGTTAGACTGTGACAAGAAAAAATGGATTATAGCAACATCGATGAGTTATGCTAATATGAAATTTAGAAGAAAGAGAAAACGTGATTATTCACATTTACAATTCCGAAAGATATAGTGCTTTAAGTCGCTTGCCACTTTTGTGCAACTCCAATATGAACCACAAAGCTATGGAAAAGAATGAGTTTCAACTCTTTTTGCTCTTACGACCAAAAAAAAAAAACTCTTTTTGCTCATTTCCTGAGCTTTTGATGTGAACTAGAGAGTTACGGATGATTTGTGAAGTTTTAACATGAATCATAGAGGAGAAGGAGACAAAGAGAACTAAGGACATTCATTTCAAGTTTGAATTTGTTCATTTAAAATCAAGTTTCTTTTTCGACTGAAAAAAAAATCAGGGTTCTTCTACTTCATTTTTATTTACTTATTTTCTAATTAATTTTCTCTCTTTTTTATTTTTATTTTTTATTCCCTTCCATCTTCCTTAATAAAAATTTTATTAACTAATAAACTATGTAATAAATATATGTACTAAAAATGTATATATATATATATATATATATATATATATATATAATATTTTATAGAATAGAAAGAAGTTCAAATGTACAAATAAAAATAGGAATAAAAAAATACCGCATTTTTTTTTTGTTATTTTGAATTTATATCTTTCATATTAGAATCCAAATAATATGTTATATTTAATTATTATTTTAAATATTTTAATTTAAGTAGTTTATTATATAAGAAAAAGAAATTTTATATCATAAATACAATAGATTTTATTTATCTTTATCTCATCTCTCTCATGAGATATTCTTATTCAGGTTATATTCCTTGATATCCAACTTCATTCTATCTTGGGCAAGAAACCAAACACAGGACATGGCATATTTGATCCGATTTCGGCTTTTATTCTAGCTATCAAATGTAGCATTTGCATCTATCTTGCTTCTCTCTGCTGGTTTGGGAACGTTCGTAGCCCAGCTACGCAGGCCTAGCATGTTTGTTTATTTTCTTTTTTCGGGTTATGTGCTGTGATTATTATCATTATGAGAACAGGTGAACAACTTCGGATCATTTTTATTAAAAGGAGATATAATAAAAAGGGTTAGTTTATGTCCGAAGTGTAGAATTTGAAAAAATTACGAAAAGACAAGAAGCTCCGTTAGGGTTCGCGGGTTTCGTTAGGACTCGGTAATATTTAGGAAAAGATGAAATGAGGCGTTGCTCTCCTCTTGAACTCATTAACATCTCCCAAATTATAGCAATGCGAAAGACAAGAAATAAAAAAAAAAAAAATTTCTCTTTTACCCTCCGAAAGGAGAGGGAAAATGAGTGTTACTGTTAGTAGTAACGAGACGCTGAATCTTGAAACGAGAAGAAGTGATTCTCGAGAAGCCTCCTTTTTCATATTTTCATAGTTACTTGTATTGACACCAAAAAATGATCAATTTTTGGTTATAATCGACAAGTGATAGAATTGTCAATAATAGAGTTCGGTGAACAGTAGAAATCATCGTTGAACTAAACAATCTACAACTTCAACAATAATGATAACTTGCTAGCAAAGTCATCTACAACATGATGTGAAAGTTATTGATGGGAGCCTTAATGACTTCAAGCAATTGACATAAAATCATAACTAACATGTGGTTATGTTCATTGCAGCTATTTAGGATTTTCGTAATTTCTCATGAATAAGTATTGCTAAATAATAGGAGGTCATGTAACTTATTATAAGCTACTAATAAGATTAGGAAGTTATTTTTTATTCAAATTCAAGTACTGTTGTATGTAATAATCATTGATAGAGGATTTTAAATATCTAAGTATACTCATTGTAAAACCACTTCAATCAATCAACGAACTCAAAGTTCTCGTAAATTTATCAATCCTTTTTAACGTCAATACTACAAAAAATCATAAACCGGTATACTTGTGACAAATTTACTCCAAACTAATGACAGTCAAAAATCTTAAACTGTTATACCTATGACAATTTTATTCTCTGTTAAATTTTATCATTAAATTACCGAGTTTGATGATACGCGAAAGTTAATGATGAACCGGTTTAAGGTTTGACCTTTTGTTAGTTTGTATTTTTTTGTGGGGTTAATCCAGTTTAATGGAAGCTAACTGATGATTAATTTTTCACAAATATACCATTTAGGATTTTTGGTGGTAAAAAAATTAATTTGGGATAAAGTTTTCATGGGTGTATAAATTTAGGGTTCTTCGTGGTCAAAAAAATTAGTTTTATGTAAATTTATCACAAATTTACCAATTTGCAATTCTTTATGGTATTAACTTTTATTTTTACTAACCTGTAATTTATATAGTTGACTGCAATTGCCTCATTCCAATATTGTTAAATTTAATATATCTACTTTCCTATTCAAAACCAATAAAGTACCATTCGCAAGCTTTATCGATTTACTCATCAATCCATCCATATTCTTAAAAGACATTTCATCAACATTTTTTGCGAAACATCTTTTTGGCACGCTTAGTGGGACTTATTTTGTTGATTTGAGGAGATTACAATGGTAAAAACTAGAAATCAATAGTCCGACAATGTTGCTAGTAATAGCAATATAGAGCCACAAATTGGGGACGAGGTGAAGATAATCTTTGAAAAAAATCAATGTGAGAAAGTTGATCTTTTGACAAATCACACTAAAGACCAATTGAGGGAGGTTACATCAAATCTCAACATGATGTCAACCATGAATTTTTTTTTGAAAATTTATGGCTAACTACACTGTGAGTCATATATTTGATGTATCAAGCCGATCATCATTAGTATGACACTCTATCAATGCCAGATCACTCAACGAGTATGTTCCTAGTCTTTCTCCATTTAGTTATGCTAATAATTTTGATCAAACTAGTCAAACCCTTGTTAAATTTATGTAGAGGCCTAAATCTTCTAATCAAGGAATGGAGATAATGAGGTTAATGTCAATCAAAATAATCAATCTGACAACAATAATTTGGCAAATCATTTTGGCTGACAGGCTTGTCAATTGTCAAATGTTGAAAATATAATAAAAATCCTAACACGACAAAATGTAATCAATTATCGTAAAATCAAGCTTTCACATTTTTGTTTTTAAAAAAAAATTATTTATAAACCGACATACCTTGATGGGCTAAAATCCTAATATCTATCTAAGCATCATTGGCTATATAGCACAGTAAAAAGAGTCTATAGGACATTATGATGGAGTAAACTATCGAAATTGCGACACGGGAAAGGGGCTACAACAATCCTAAACATGATTTGAATGAGTCCAATGTGAATGCACTACTAGACTAAGAATATACCAACTCCATTCGGACACACATCCAAAAAAGTCTCTCCGCTCTGGTCTCAAATGCAGAAGCAATGTAACCGAGGGAAAATTCGTGGAAAGGGGTGATCATGATGACTTTGTCAATGGAGGCGTTTGTCCCATTAATCTTAATTGGACAGACATTTCCACGAAGTTGCCACCACCTTAGGAGAAAGGGCATCCTTTTTGGAAACCCTAAGTTAATTTTGTCTTGTTCTTGGGTGGCGAATGATTTAATTAGCGATAAAGACACTGTTAATCATCTTTCGGTGGTGCCCATGTAAATGTCCTTTCCTGTGATTAATTGCCACGATGCACTGTCCTTCATTGACTACCCACGGTCGTGCTTGTCAAAGTGGGTTTATTTTCCCGCAACGTCATGGATCATTAGTCTTCCAAGTAGTTCTTCTAGAAAGTTCTCCCAGCCACATAATTACGAGCAATTAATATGGGCGTGAGATGGCTGCGAATCTTTAGTCAACACTTTTCTTTTTCCCGGGGAGGGGTTAGAAAACACTTGCATTAGGTGGTGCGTGATGAGGACTAGTGACTCATGGGATTCGCATCCTCACAAAAGTCATCGATATTGAGTCCACATGGAAAAATGCTGTTAAAGTTTTGTTATTGCACGCTCTTTTATACGAAGAAACAAAAGTCAATTAAGATGCAGAGAAAAATGAATATCTCTTCGTGCAATCCATTATGTGTGATGAAACGAAGCATCACGTGGCTACTTCTCTGTATGATTGCTTGTACAATGATCAAGTTCACGATTCTGATTCAATCTAACTTGCACGTTTCCTTGGAAAAGTGGAGCAAACTTTGTGGAATGTTGACTATTTACATTCACAATGAGATAGGCGGTGTATCCTAATTGACCAAACATAAGCCACCATGAGAAAGCAGGCCATGTCTGCCTGATCATCAATTATAAAAAATAGCCGGTTGCTTTTGGATCCTTTTCTCTGGTTTGCAGCCTTTGCTTTCCGCATTCACAATCACTCCAAGATAGGACATTACAAGATGCATGCATTCTCTCCTTCCTTCCTTCACCTTCCCATGAATTCAATTTCAATGGCATTCTATTTGCACATAGTTCTTTATATGCAATGATGAGTTGTGGTAAAAAAAACTAATAATGAATTTTTAGCATGTGACCTTTTCCTCTCCCTTTATTATTTTCCACCAAAAAAGCCAAGCCCCTCTGATTTTACTAAATTTCCAGGGGGTTCCCCACCTTCCAAGTTTTCACATGAGCAGATCAAAAGTTTCCTAGGAGATGGGGAAAGCTGCCAAAACAAGCAGAAAACACAAGGTAACCCCTCCAAGCCAAAAAATATATACATAGATATACATATATATGTAGGTCTCTCGCCTCACAATTTTGATATCATGGCCAAAAAACAATTGAAAACATATTTAAGAAAAGAATAGCCAGGTGGTACGTAGCAGCCTTTGGAAAGGGACTTTTTGTAGCATCTCCCTTTTCTTTTCTTTTTCTCATTGATATGGTGGTCAAAATAATCTGAGTCTGAGACCATGTGTATAAAATAAAAATGAAGGAAAGCTGTGTTAGTGAGACAGCATGAGTGTTGGGTATATATTTAGTTCTTTCTCTCTACTTCCCTTTCTTGGCCGCGAACTGTATGAACTGGTAGTTGAGTTTTTCCCTTCTTCAGTTTCTTCATTCGTCTTCCCCGAGAAGGGTAGATAGATTTGGACTACTGACCCTTCCATCCCCTAAACAACCTAACCTACAACACCACCATGTTTTTAAACGCGCATAAGCTCACTCTCTCCCCACATCAGCACCAAAGCCAACCCAACCCATCTCTCTCTCTCTCTCTCTCTCGCGCGCGCGCACACACATCCCCAAGAAAACAGAGGGTGAGAACAATAACAATAAACAAGCGAGCCTCACACAGAGACATTCGCTCGCTGTCCTCACACTATACTAGAAGCAGCACAACCTCCGGACTTCTTTCCCAGCTCGCCAAGGAAAGAAAAGGAAAAGAAGGGGAAAGAAAGAACTTTCGAATTGTAAAGGTCTTCTGTTTTTCCTGCTAGAATGGCACCTAAGAATGATGAGTCAGCCAAAAAGGTTATGAGCAAAGGGGCATGGACAGCTGAAGAAGACAGCAAGCTCTCTCAGTACATCGAAATCCACGGTGCCAAGAGGTGGAAGACCATTGCTGCCAAATCAGGTAATAAATTATGTACAAGCAAAATTCTGTCTTCTCTTTCCAGTTCTTTGCATTTTCTTCAGGTTCAGCTCAATAACTTGCTCGGGACATTGTGACTTTCGTATCTTTTGAAATGATGGGCTTCTGTTCTGCTTTTTTTTTTTCAGGTCTGAACAGATGTGGGAAGAGCTGTAGACTGAGATGGTTGAATTATCTCAGACCCAATATCAAGAGAGGCAACATATCAGATGAAGAAGAAGACTTGATACTTAGGCTTCACAAGCTGCTTGGCAACAGGTTGAACCATCATTTTCTTTAGGATTTTGTTAATGAGTCCCCTAGGAAATTCAGTGCATTGACAGTGAAAACATTTCTTTGATGGGTATGATTAATGAGTGTCTAGAGGACATCCCTTCCTAAGACTGTTTTTTGAAATTGTTTAGTCTCAGCAAAGTAGAATTGCCGAAAATTGTAACTGCTGTAGTTAAATTAATGCACATTGTATCTTTGATTTTAGGTGGTCGTTGATTGCTGGGAGACTTCCAGGAAGAACTGACAATGAAATCAAGAACTACTGGAATTCTCATTTGAGCAAGAAAATAAATCAAAAAGATAAAACGCAAGAAGTTTCTACAGCACAGGAGACCGCCTCGCAGCTCAAAACAAGGGTAGCGGCACCCATGGAGGAAGAGGGTGCTAACATCGTGGGGAGCTCGGAGCCCACTTTTGATGTGAACGAGTTCTTTGACTTCTCCACGGAAGGATCCTATGGCCTTGAGTGGGTCAATAAGTTCCTCGAGCTCGACGAGGATCAATGGCTCACCGAGAAGAGGTGAAACTGGGTAGAGAGAGGTCTGACGACCGCTCCTCTTTGAAAAATCACTAAATCTGTCTATATATAATTATAACATCCAGACTTTTCGAGCGGTATCGGTATTGGTGTCAATGCTACTGACTATGCGATAATTTTATTCGGTTTTGAGCAGCGTGGCTCTGAGTTCGATTTTACAGTGATTGATTTCGGTGTTCAACTAACACAAAGTCTATATTTGCATTTAATAACCTTCGCAGAGACGAAAGAAAACAGAGAACTTCGTCTCTAGAAAAAAATGCATCCGAATCTCTCATATCACCAAACCAAACACTCTGAATCTCTTTTAAACCATGCACGCGACTGATCAGCTTTTTTTTGGTGGCTACAACATTAATGTTTTCTCAGCTATGGTAAGTGGTCCCCTAGTTCTAGCTGCGGCTCGGCAAAAGCAGCCACCTGCTAGTTTTGTTAAAAGGACAGCGGATGGAAAATTTCATTAGAGAGATAATAACAAGACAAGAAACGAAATTGATCTTCAGGAGCTTTTGCTTGAAGATGGTGGCTGTAAATTTGTTCGAAACGTGAATTTTCAAATTTGATTCTTGCTTGGCCAAAAATGATTCCCGCGCAGATCGCATTATTTTCAACATTAATAATGTGTTGTGGACTGTGCTGAAAAGTTTAATGAGATCGCAACGTCGTGACATGGCTAACTTGAACACCATCAATTCTCTCTATTTAAAATTTCCATCTTTGTTCCTATATCCTTTTTTACTTTTCTCCTTAAACAGTGGATTACTCTACTGTGTCAACATCAAAGCCAAAATTAAGCATGTCGGTGCAAACTTGGGTGTCCTCCAAAAGCGCTAATCTGAGAAAGCGTGGCCTTAAACAGTCATATTTTGGTGTGAGAGGCATAAGATTGATTATCTCGGCAACCTTTTGGTGTCTCTCTTTTGGGAGGAAAGCCTATTTTTAAGATAGAACGGTCCACTTTAAGTCATTAGAAAGGCGATGTATGGTGCGCCTCTATGCGTATTGGCAAGTTTTCCAATTTGTCTAGACTAAGTAAAGCGAGAGGCCCTTTTGAAGTCTTCATTTAGTGTTTGGGTGCAATGAAACGTCTGTACGTGCTCTGTTTTCGATCTCTGATGTTGTATTAGGTTAAGACACGGCCTGCCCGACCGGATCTATAAGCACCAATGGAGGAATCACCACGTGATGCGGTGGAGTACCGATTGTCGTGCCATCCTTTTCGGTTGCCCCGCGCAATAAAAAAAGAAGTTGGTCCTATCTGCGTCAATCAAGCAACAAATGTACTTTACACTGGATGCGAAAGCATGTGCTTCCGACTCGTTTTCTAGGCTGCAAAGATTTTTTCCACGAGATTATTGTTGATTAGTTCATACATATATGTAATTGAGAGACAGAGAAAGAGAGACAATTAGTTCATACATATATGTAATTGAGGGGGAGACAGAGAGACAGAGAGACAGAGAGAGAGACAGAGAATGTGTCCGAGCCAACTACTTTAGACTCCTCCAAGAAGAGGCAGTCTAAAATCAAACATCATATATCCCCTGAAATTGATGATAAGAAATAGGATACCACTGTCGAAGGTTGTTGTCACTGTAAAAATTTGATGGTCCTGTTTCTCAAACAAAGGAATTTTGCTGTACCGTGGGACATCCTTAGAGTGTTTCTGTACACCTCAATGTCATATGGAGTTTAAGGCCCACACCAACTCACCATATCTGCCTCAGGCTTTAAGAGGGTTGCACCAACTGGGTGGTCATCTCGCTGCAGAAGGTCAAGATAAAGCTTTAGAAGCCAGCAGAGACGCATGCATACACAAGACGCACAAATTTTCCTTGACAAATTGAGATCGGCTTATACTATTGAAGTAGACATGATGGAAAAAAGATAGCACCGAATTCAGTCGGCAAGGCAAAAGAAGACCCAAGTGAAGTTAAACAAGGGTGGCTGTAGACGAGGATTTATTTTAGTCTGGTCCCAGGCCAGGCCTGCCTATTGGTCGGGACCCACTTCTAGGTGTAAGTTAAAATCAAGCCTGGGGCAGAGCCCGTTGTGGATCCACAGTAGAATCTAGTGACGGGTATTCTCAGCCAATCAAATTCGCGTCTGCAAATGTCTTCCAACCTCCAGATAGTTAGTAATTAGGATGAGCAAACCTACCTTCAACATTGAGTCATGCATAAGTCATATGTTTCACCCATAGTGTCCTAGTGCCGTCATCGATTCTGAAGTACTGCCAAAAATTTCGTCTCTGTCTCAAATATCAAGGCTGTAGCTTTCGGAGAGTTGAAAATTATCCATCTGATCTCAAGCACGCTCTTTGACTTCAGACACAGCGGAAAGCAAGAAAGTCAGAATGCTGACGGAAGAGAGATCTGATTCAACCTGCTAAACCAAATAGAATGCAGAATCATGTGGAACAAATCATATCTGAGTGGCCTTGGATTCCATAGAAAATGCTTTTGCACCATCTTCACATTGGTCTGCATCCACATATACTTCCTCATAGGAATTGCCAATAGTATCTCCTTTAGTTTTGGAATATCCTTCTCTGCCACGATGACAGAGAAAGCACTCCAATCTAGGACTTCATTTAAAGGAGGAACAAAGTTATCAGCGATTATAACAGGAACACATTCGTAATATATTGCCTCGACAATCCTGGGGCTGTTAACTTCATAACCCATGGGGCATATACAGTATTTGCTAGACTTCATGTGTTCTACATAAGACATCTTTCGGGAGACTCTATTGGGCAGTGGCCCATAAATTCTCATGTCTTCGTCTTTATCTTGCCAGAACTTGAGAAGAGTGGGACGTACCCGACCATGCATGTTTCCAGCAAAGAATGCAAGAATGGAGCGCTGAGACACTCTCTTACCACCAACATATCTAAGAGGCCTCCTTGGGTTTCTTATTGTTGTCTCTGCTAGGGAAACATCCCTTCCAGCAGTAAAAATTCCTTCTGATAGATCGGCATTACATAGAGCTTTTATAGTGTTTTTGCTTAGTTCCTCGTGCTCATTCACTGTGTATGGGCCCTGCAAGACTAGAATAGATTAGAGGAAGATTTGATGAAAAGAATCGTTTTAGTAATTCAAGCATATTAATATTAAAACTGGGGAACAAGATACAGAGTGTGAATCCCTCTATCCCTCTCCCCCAGCACGAAAATCCACACCAGAAACTCCACTTTGTTTCAGGTGGCACATGGCGCATCCAAAGAGAAAGCATGCCATCTGGAATTCAGCTCTTAAATGCGACCGGCCTTTACCTCTGTAAGTATCTAAGTGCGACTTCCAAGCTACAAAGCTTAAGTACTGACATCAAGTTTCTCTCATGATCCTCTGAGAAAGGTAAACCTTTTTAAAGACATGCCTGTTTTAAACTTTAAAGAAGAGAATGGTACCTCTGGTAACATAAAGAGACATCAAGAATCAGTAAGCACTGAAAAAGAACTGATGCTGCTTCAAGAAAATCTACTATTTAAAATTATATGGCAAGCTTACTTAAGGGTGACATTTTGAAGATCCACATCAAGCTGCATGCATCAAATCAGGATCAAAATGGCAAACAATAGTTTTTTTTTATGAATTTAGATTCCCTTACCCAGTCATGACAAGCAACGAGGAAATGATCTGACCCATGTGTCCTATTCCAGAAAGGATATTTTGCAGCAATCCAATTCACATGATCTCTCAAGAAAATCGATAGTGTTCTCATATTATGAGAGTCAGGCACATAAAGTTCCTTCTGCAACTGGCGTGCACTATAAGATAGATAGAATAAGTGAGCCTTTTCAGGATCCCTTGTGACAAATTGGCGGTTCCCCTCCATGTGCTTCATGAACCAACCTTCTGAAGCATAGATTCCCTTGAGGTGGGGTTGGTGGAAGATTGGACGTCGTCCATCCTGATAAATATAAACTTTGAGTATTTGTTCCATTAATTCGTAGCTCCTGCAATCGATTTTAAAATACAACTCAATCTTCAATTAAATAGACAAGGAAAAATAGAAGCAATGACAGACTCACAACGTCAAAATTAAATCAGTTGAGAGCCTGTTAAAATTCAGGCACGCTTGGCCTTCAATTTGAACTGAGTTTACCATAGATAAAACTGTTTGCTAGTTTATAGCACGCCACTATAAAAATAAGATAAACAGAGAACACCACTTCCAAGGTTTCCATCATGTATACCTTATACCGGACACTGCGGGCCACATAAAATCATTCTGTCACTTCCTAACACATCCAACACTCCCACGGTAGCTCAACAAGATCATCCCAATTCTGTCAATATTTATATTAAGCAAAAGAATGAAGTCTTGCTAAAAATATGGTTACCCATTATAGGATTAAGATATTAGGTCTAAAGACGTTATATTCTTCTTTTTTGGTATTTTAATTTATCACTTTCTATGTGCCATCCTCTTTATATTTCACAAGTGTAGTTATTGCCACACGGAATCAAATTAGTAAGTAAAAATTACCAATGAGTGTCTCGTTTTACTTATAATACATATATTTTCAAATTAAAGACCATTAAGAAATGACCTCACCTCGTATCTCAAGTAAAATTATAAAGTATACGCTGCTACCATCATTATTAGTACATTACAAAAATAAGTAACTAATAAACTTTGCCCATAGAAAATGATTGAGCGCAGTGAAGCGCGCAGATGTTGCTAGCATGGGTAATAATTGAGCCACTTGACAATATAGAAAGTTGTGTCAACCTGCAAATCATAATTGAGATCTATATATGAAAGGCTTTTTAACCATCACCAGCATATCTTTTAACATCCCAAATCCTTACTATCAATGTTCTTTTTCTGTCAGGATTTGATCAATTATGAAGCTAGCCGTGTATAGCTGTTGAAATTAGTGGTGATAACTGTCCAAATAATCCTTTCAATGCCCATCAACACCCTCATTCTTTGTGTCGCATACTTCAAGAGCGATTACATTCTGGCCAGAAAAACACTAACAAGGATTTGGGAGAAACTAAAGCATTCTGAACCAGTAAATACAAAGTGAAAGAATAAACTTCAAGGGACTAATTCATATATTGCAAACTTCAGAGGGTAAATATTATTTCCCACCATTAGTGGATGTATTGAAGACCTGCTCAACAGATAGAAAGATTTCATGTTGGTATTTCCATCTCGGTTGCATCAATCTTCCTCACTCAACTTTCACCCATTGAGCCAACACACCACATGTAACTGGAGATTTGTCTATTCATTTTCTTATAACGTACACCAAATGAAACATTTGGGGAAAATCGAGTTTTTCTCAGGAATAATGCAAAGTGCTAGATAGAGCGTACCTTTTGAAGACAGAAATATTTCTAAATAACGGGGCATACAAATTTGGATCATCAGTAACTGGCGGAGCATGTGCAATCTCCTTTTTTGCATATACCAGTGCCTCATGAGGTGGCAAAGACCATAAGTCTCTCTACAAAGGATACATGAAACCAGCATTAGCCAATCTCATAGCTTCTCCATGATTACTCACAAAGAAGAATAGAGTTCTATCCGGGAGAAATTTTACCTGCAAACTTGAGGACACGTATCTTTTAGGAGAAGGGGAAGGAGGGGGAGGAGGGGAAGCAAGAAAAGGGAGAGGTAAGGCTAAAATCTTTTCTTCTTCCAATATATTGATCTTCTCTGATATATTAGACTGCAGCTTTTCTTCTTGAGTTACTGCAGGTATCTCCTCCTCAACTGACACCAATTGAGTCAAGTTAGTTGAAGCATTTACAGAAGCGACAGGGGCCGCCGGAACGAGGTGAGATTGTTCAACCGTTGCACCATTTACAGTCTCACTCAAATGGGTGGTTCCATTCAAAATAGCATACGGGGAAATTGTTACGGGAGGAGAGAAGAACCATGTGTCCAGTGCATAAGGAAAGATGATGTTTGGAAGCAGAACACCAGCTAAAGTCATGATGGCCCCAAGAAAGAAAATCTTTCTCCAGTCAATTCTTTTACCAATACAACGCCGAAAGAGCTCGCCCATCAGTACAAGAGCAATCCGTGGCAAGAATTTTCTCATCTCACAATGCAAGAAAGATCAAATTTGCCACTCGATAGAAGAATGACCAGCTTATCCCTTTGTGTCAAGTACGTGCACATCATCCTAATAATCTTCCGGAAGGAAACAGTCAAGACTCGTAACGTCCACGCTATCCACACCTAGACAAGCAAATAAAATGGTGTAAATACCCTTAATTAGCATATGACTAGGATTCTCAGTACGAGCTGTCAGCCACTAATTCAACAACTGCCTTAGCCGGTAAATAGACAAGACGAAGAAACTCGAAAATCTTCCAAGACTTCGCACCGTATCCTCACACTATCTACATCGCCCTTCCTATGTTCACAAATGATCACGCATTCGACGTACCGAAAACAGCTTCAATGGAAGAGAACAACAAAATACCACCAGGAGTCGAACCAGAACAGGCAAATTCAAAAAGCAAACCAATGAAGCCAACCCGATTTCGTAGTCACTCTGGAAACGCAAAATTCGCTCCCGAAACGGATTTCGCCGAGCAACATGCAGCCAAAAAAAAAAAAAACCCAAAGAAAGGGGTATCGGAATTGACGTTTGGAAATCAACGCAACAAACTCGAAGAACGACTCCAAAGTTGCTTGGCTATCAAGCTTCGCATCAACTTTCTAACCCGATTTTCACGGGAATCGGACGCCGATGGCTAAAAATCAGGACTCGTCGCTGCAACCAGCGCCCCTCCGACTCGTCCATCCATTACACAACCAAAAAAACAAAACAAAAAAAGAAAGAAACAGCAGGGGAATTCCGACGGACGAGCAAGCGAGCATCGCCGACGGGAAAATCGAACGAGAAGGGAAAACCGCGGGTACCTCGGGAAGGCGCGATCGGAATTCCGCGCAGCAGCCCTGATCGGAGAGACGAATCCGGATCGAGCGCCCCCACCGAACGGAAGGCAAAAAGTCGGGGGAAGAGATAGAGAGAGAAAGAGTCCCGCGTTAGAAAGTTGAATGGAGGGAAGCAAAAGGCGAGAGCCCCGCACGGCGGAATAACGGCTTTCGGACGCGCTTATGTATCCACTCGACTCGACTCGACTCGACTCTTGGCTTCTTGAAGCAAATAATTTAACGAATTGAAGATTCGCTCCACCGCCGTTAGAAAAATAATGAAACGAGTGGCTTGTCTAATTATAGTAATAATAATAATAATAATGTTAGGTTGTAGTTAGAATGACAGTATCAGTATCGCTATCATGCATGACTCCAATCATACGATGTATATTTTATTTTCCCTTCATTATGGTGTATTAATATAGAAAAAAAGAACATCATGGTTTTTGTTTATATGCTCGTGCCTTTATTTGTGTGAGGATGATCTGTGGAGTTGTTTCGATTCATTTTCTCTGCCGTCTGTCTTTTCTTGGCGCTATCCTAACTTGGTTTTTAGAATTGGAGAAGCCCGAAGGAGCCTAAAAAAAGGTCCATTTTTCCTTCGAACCAAAGCAAGGAATGAGGGGTGAATAGGTGAAAGGAATGTTTCGATTTTGATGCAGTCTAGGTTGCTTCCTTTCTGTCCTTTATAATGCTTGTATCAATTTTATGTGTAATATATTTTTGTTATGTATTTGATAGATTTATATATCGCGAAGAAAAGGAATGTGAATTTTAAAAAGCAGGGGATAATTATTACTATAGACATCGTAATTTACCAAAAAAAAAAAAAATAGGAGGTGGATGATGTCGAATTAAGAAGTTTTATTATATATAAGCCAAGTGGGGCCCCAAGAGGTTGGCGTTGACCGTTGAATATGGTGAATATTGCGCTGTCGAACACATGGATTGGGGATGTCAACGTCCGTCGGTTTCTCCGGCCGCCCGAGCAGATGAGGCGAACGTAAATCATTTGGACCACCTAACGAATCATTCGGATTAATAAATTTCGTGCTTGAGAAGATTGGTAATTTGGTATCACCGGCATAATTTATAGAGTAACTCCCCAAAAAATTAAGTATAACAAAGGAATCGACTCATTTTTTATTCTCATTGAGTTATTATATTCCGTGTGCCACACAGATCTCGTTATAGCACACCATTTTGCGCTTGTGATTGGTTTAATGTAATAGCTATACATAGGAAGAAGTGGACACTTTTCATCGACATAATGACTCGATACGAGCACTTTGATCTCATTTAGCTATGTTTTGCCTAGTTTAGAATTATGCAGACTTCTTCCTATCCTCATGGAAATTCGCGTGCTTTACTATAGTTATTTACCTTTTCTCGCTCCGTCTTGATTTAGGTGATGAAACATGAGAGCTTCCACAACTTCAAACAGCGAACATGTGCTCGTTATTCTTGGACTATTTATCTTAAAAAGCTCAAAACATTACAAGCAAGTCGATAGCAACTATTCTAAAGAGAGAATTCAATACATGAAGAGTTATATGGAAAGAAAATAAAAATGTTGATTGGAATATGATCTGTTGAATGGATCTCTTGAGCCGATGAAGCATAATTGAATCGAGAAACTGAATCTCTATTAAGTACCTTCTAAATATGATAAATTACTTGTTGCTCAGCATATGCCATAATTGACGTATTGTTGACACATAAATTTTGACGATCCAATCATTTATTTATTATATAAAAAATTAGGAATTAATTTTTAACCCCTAAGCAAAAATATTATAATTAAGTTGCATAGCATATAGTTTTAGGAGTATTTTTTTATTTGCATTAGACTAGCGACAAATGGGTTTGATTTGGTGGTTATGAGCTTTAAATTAACAGGTTGGACTAAGCCCACGAAGAGAGCAAATTGGCCTAAAGAGATATTACGAACTCATCTTTGCAAGATTTCAAATTTGAAGAAATCTTATTGCAATTTTGATCAAATCGGTAGAGAATATTAATTTTTTGCAAAGGAAATTTAGAAGAGATGTGGAAAATAAAAAGTAATATTGCGTGCGGAAAAAAAATCTTCACGGATGTTGATTTAAAAAGGAAATTAAAACTCTAATTCTTAGCCTATAAAAAGGTGGTTTGGGTAGAGTTTTGGGGGCTTCTATGGGTTTTCTTTGTTGAAAATTGAAGACAAAAGAAAAATTGCTTTCTTCGGTTTTTTTAGGCACTGTTTGGTAACCATCCAAACGGTGTCTGATTTTGATTTTTTGTTCCCATAATCAATTTGGGAATATAATCGCGTTTGATAAAATTTTTGTTCTCGGGAACAGTTTTGGACAAGAATTGAGAAAAAAAAAATGTGATTCTCGGTCTGAGAATCAAAAAAAGAATCAAGGTCTTCTTCTTCCCTTCCGCCATCCCGCGATCGCCGTCCACCACTGCCTCGCCAGTGGCCAAGCAAGCCTCGCGATGCCCAGCCCCGCCGGTGGCCAGGCGGGCCTCGCCTAACCCCGGCGAGGTGCACCTGGCCACTGGCGAGGCTCACCCAGCCCCGCTGATGGCCAGGCAAGCCTTGCCTAGCCCCGGCGAGGCCAGCCTCGCCCAGCTACTGGCGAGGCTTGGCCGGCGACGCTCCGATGAGGTCGCTAGCCTTTGTCCCGGCGACCGGCCACAAGAAGAAGAAGAAAAATAAGAGAAAAAGGAAAAAAAGAAAAGAAAAGAAAAAGTAAAAAATTTATTTAAAAATTAAAAGAAATTGATTTGGAACAGAATCAATGAGTACCAAACGCAATTCTCTTCCAGAATCAGGAATTTCGGACAATTACCAAACATGTTCTTTTACTCAGAATCAATTCTCGGGAACAGAATAAAAAATAATCATTTCTTGTCAGAATCTGTTCTCGAGAACAGAACTGTTATCAAACGCGCTCTTAGGGTTTTTGGGAGGGCTTTCTTCGTTCTCTGAGAAAGAAACACAAAAAAGAAAAGAAAAAAAAAAGAAAAGGAAGAAGTAAGTAAAAAGAGGGCAGAGAAAGGGGACGTGAGCAAGAAGCAGGAGAAAATATTAGGTGCAGCTCTGACTCCAGCGTGTCTTCCTCCGAGTCCATTCACCGGGCGACACGTGTTGCCCGGTGGCCACGCTGGAGTCAGAGCTCGTCGCGGTTATTATTGAAAAGGAACGGAGAAAAATTGACGAAAACTTAATTTAACTTAATTTCTCTCTCCTCTGCACGTCTTGTCCCGTCTTTCTTCTTTGCAACGAAAAGAACTCCTCTGCGAAGGAAATATTTGGTGGGCTCCACCAAATATTTCCTTCGCATCTTCAAGTTCCCACGAAAAATTCGAACGCAACACTCTCTCTCCCTCTTTCCATTGAACTGAAGTCTTCTGTTCTCTGCTTTTCCTCCGACGAACGAGGGAGGCCGCCGTCCGACGAACCGCCGCCTTGAATCTCTGGCTTTTGTGCTCGGCGGGTGCGGGTGGTGAGGGTGGTCTCGGCCATTTTGAGCTCGGTGGTGAGCCCGTCGAGATCCTCGGTGCGCTCCATTGCCGCTCTTCCTCCGACGGACGAGAAAGGCCGCCGTCCGACGAACCACGCCGCCTTGAATCTCCGGCTTTTGTGCTCGGCGGGTGCGGGTGGTGTTGCACGTATTTGCCCGTTCAGATACTGAGGGTCGCGCACTCTTCTGCTCGCGCGTGGCAGAGCGCGGTCTGCATTCCGATCGCGGAGCGGGCGAGCGGGTGAGCAGCGATCTCGTCTGCTGCTTCCCTCTCCACCAGCTGGGTCGCGTCGCCCTTTTCATCTGGACCTTCCTCTGTGTTCCCCCGCCCGACTCCAACTATTACTCCTACGTCTCCTTCGACTCCTCCGACTCCGAAGACGACGGCGGCAGCAGCAGCAGCGAAACCGCCGTCTTTTACGACGATTATAGCTACGACTCACATCCGATTGATTGATCCGGGTGGTCTCTTCCGTGAGGACTTTATCTTTTCTATGGTGTTACATTGATCAAACTGCAGAACTTGTCGTACTTTTGCAAATTGTATGAGTTCTACCCATCTTATGGTAGCAAATACTTGAGATATTGTTGTGTGAAGAGCTCATGATATTCTTTCTCATGCAGATCGTAACTATTGTCATACTCATGATACATACATTCTTTCCCATTTCATATGAGGGGTTTCGCATCTATTCAAGGAATCCTCTTAACCAATTAAAAGTACGAGCCTTGCTTTTGCCTAGCCATGTTTTTGATGATCATTGTTTTCTTGGAGCTGCTTCGCTTTTTGGAGTTTCTAGTAACCTTGGACTCGTGGATTTGTGCAAGCGAGATGAGTGAACGAAGGTGCACCATGAGAGAAAATAAGTTTCCATGTGTAATTTCTCCACTTAAGTCATAATAAGGGACAGGCTCTTTATCCTTTGAGTTGTCTTTCAAGCATATATTTCCTAGGCACATGACAGGCAATGTTCAATGTATTGTGTCTGGGAGCATTATTCAACAGTCTGATAAAAAAAAACTGCTTGAAAGTGCTATCTCTGATTACTTTCGTGTGGGAGAATGGTGGCTTCAGTCTTATTGTAAATTTTCCATTGCTTTAAGACTTATAGCATCTCATCATGAAGCCGCCAACTAAGGGAAACTATCTTGTGCTTATGATAATACGTGTAGTGATCTTGCACTTTTATGATATTAAGTGGAAGCACATGTTCTTAGTTGCGTTGTTTATGCAGCTAATACCTTCTCTTAATTGGGGTTGATTTCTGCAATATCGATAGGCTGTTAAATTCTCGCATGTCGAAATTCCTTTTGTTGTTTATATATTTGAATGATACTTTGACCTTGGCTTGATTTTCAGGTTGTTTGCCTACTGCTTTTGGTCGCCGATTTAATAGCATATGCCCTCTACTTATCCCCTGCAGTGGCCCTCGATTATCTTCCTTTTAGAGCAGCACCTTATGTTAGAGTTATCTTTTTCATCATGAACATACGGTATGAGTTATTTCCACAATGTTTCTTTAAATCAGCTGGTTTGACATGCTTTTAGTATTAAATCTGAAAAACCTTACGCGGATTATTTTGCATATTTGTTTCAAAATGGAAAAAAAACGTTCGAAACAGGATGTCATTTTTTAAGTCCAATTACATTTTGGAACTCCTCTGTTCTTTGCTCTTCCTCCGACGGACGAGGGAGGCCGCGGTCCGACAAACCACGCCGCCTTGAATCTCTGGCTTTTGTGCTCGGCGGGTGCGGGTGGTGAGCGGGGTCTCGGCTATTTTGAGCTCGGTGGCGAGCTCGTCCAGATCCTTTTCTTTTGAACGTAAGTGTTTCTTTCTTCCTTTATTATTGCCGTAAAAGGGTGTTGCGCGTATTTCCAGTAATGATGCTGCACGTATTTGCCCGTTCAGATACTAAGGGTCGCGCACTCTACATTACAAAGTATCATCGGGTCATGCACTATACGTAGCATTCCTGCTTTATACGAATATCGATGTTATAAAACTCTGCTCTAAAAGGATGAAGAATATCATCATCAAGAATAAATAAAATTCGATGAAACTGCACCTTTATCTCCTCCATTGTCTACATAGCTAGGCTTCCTCTGGCCATTGCTTGGAACAAAAATATTGCCGAGTTTAATTTTTATTTCAACTTGCATATAATTTTTTAGCTGCGAATTTTTGCATTCGAAAATTAGGTTTGAGGTCGATTTGGTGGTTTGCTGCCTGTCTCAATTTGCTTAATCCGAAATACAGGAATTTGACAATCTCAGATACTTTTTCACTGTCAATCTGTGTGAAATTTACTTGTCAATACCCTATATTGATTTCTGCACAAAACATATGTGAAGTTAATTATTAGACACGTTGTTTAAGTCATTATGGGTAGAGTAGCTAAGTGGGCTGCTTTCCTCACAAATTTTAGGTACGTTATTTGGGTACACTTCGCTCTCTCCGTGTGCGTGTGTGGTCGTACTTTTTCCTACTAAGATTTGGATGATGGGTTAATCTTTTTATCGTAAATTCTAAAAGATTGATGTTAGTTACGCATAAAAAGGAAGAAGAATACCATTACCTTGCTTGAATGATTACAAAAAATTGGGTATGATGAAGCTGCACCTTTTTTGGGTGACCTTATCTCCTGCATTGTCTATTAAGCTATTCCAATTTATAGTCCTATGAAGTGATCTTTGTAGTTTAAGTGACTTATAGTGTTGTGTGAGGCTCACATAGATGAAGCACAATATGAATGATTTTCATATTAACAATCGGAGAAGAAATAAAATGGTTATATTGCAGGTATATCATGTCATCATCCAGTGTGAATAAGGGTAAGGGTACTTTGAGCAAACTCACCTTTCAAAATAAAAGGTGTGATTGTGGCAAGCGTGCTGCCGTGAGAATTTCAGAGTCTACAAGCAACAAAGAGAAGCTCTACTACAATTGTGAGGATAAAAAATGTGAATTCTTTGCCTGGTGTCACCCTACAAATGATGTGCCTTCTATCACGAAGGCTTCGCCCGCAAAACTTGAAGATGACATGAAAGACATTAAGCATTTGTTGGAGAAGCTAAATGCCTCGCTACTTTTTGTTTGTTTATTATTTGTTATTTTATTAGCACTACTTATCCAGAGAAAGTAGGTGGTTGAAATTGTAATGTTGCAAGCTTAGGTAATTTTATTTGCCTTTAGACATGTGAACGCACGCCTGTTTTCTAGCCTAATTGATTTGGGCTAGGAACTTTTATGTTTTTTTTTTGTGGCCCTCTAATTTTGTTCCTTTGGGAGAATGAAGATGACTACGCCTGGAGGAGGGGGGGGAGAGCACGGCAACTTGTATTGTGGTTTAATGACCTTTAGATGGGGGCTTTTATATTGTGTACGGCTATTATAAGTAAACTCGATTTGTGACTATGTCCAGCTTTTACTTTTCTTGTTGATGCTAGTGGTTTAATGACCTTGAAATGGCTTGGTGGATTAAATGTGGTATCTAATGTTATATTTATTGATGCTAGTTCATTGTGAAGAAGTCAGGCATATAAAGAGATGTGATTCACCCTAATTACAATTTACGTCTACCCGAAGGAACAATGCTTTCTTTTTTAGAATAAAGCTAATACGATAGCAACATATCTAATAGCTACCCACCTCAAGTTGGTGGTTTTGAGAAACTTGGGAGTTGCTATAGCCTTTTGCAAAGATAATGTCGTTTTTGGACATTTTTGGCTCCTCCCCTTGACATCTTTGACGTTATGGAACAGGTTTTGTTGCGCAACTACTTAGGACATTTCACAATGACGAAAAATTGAAGCACGGGTTGTTGCAAATCAACCAACATAGATAATGCATCACAATACATAAAAAATAAACACCTGATCAAGTTAGAAAACTGGAAGCTTTATATATTATAAAGCCATTTCTTTCAATGAAGATGCATTTTGTGAGAGAGAAATATAGTACATCCTGCGTAGCTTCTCACTTTTGTTTGGATATGTTTACAGGTGTTTTGAAGGCAAAAGCTCTTTTGTAGCATATTGAGCAGAGTTTTGCAATATCACAATAGACTAAAAAATGAAAGAAATAAAATGAAAGATACATGACCAGATTAATTCACTTGAACTATGGTACTTCTACATAAAGGTCAAGACCTTTGCTTCCAATTATCGATACAACGCAAATGAAATAAGTGGCGATAGTGAGGCCAAAGTCTGCTCTAATCTCGACAGGATGAGACTATGAAAGAACTGTTGAACTAATTCTCCAGCATCAAGTTCTGTCATCGAAATGGTTGTTGCGTCTTTGGGCTGATCTTCATCATTTGCTATTGCAACATGAAGGCCTACTATTGGAGCATTGTTGCCATTTGGACTTGAAGATGTGCATATAAAACTGTGTAGTGTAACCTCGTCAAGTCCTCCTGCCTTTGTTACCACCCGAACCGGTGAACAATTAGTAAACACAGAAAAAACAATTAATAAATGTGATGTTGCCATATTTTCACAATATTTGAAAAATGTGAGACAATCATTAGGATTCTCAAGTAATACTACTTAGGGGTAAAAGACATTAAACCTAGTAAATTCAATAAATACGCCACACCCAAGCACATAAAAAAGCTCTTGTAGAGTTGGCAAGTGCTCAAGAAATACCTCTTTAGTTTTCTGCATGAAATGACTACTTCGGCGAATTGATACGCGCTTCTTCAGAATTGTTCAATTCATTCACCCCAAGATGTTGAAAAGAGTTTGATGACTCCTGTACAAACAAATAACCAATTTATTTTTACTAAATAAGTTGCTAAAATAAATGTCTCAATTAATCTTATGAGACAAAACCCAAGGCAAGTCGTACCGACTCAAAATAGTTCCATGAGATATATTACGGTACTCCAACATCTATTTAGAATAAACCATTGACAAGATTACAATACTAACAAAAAGATGAAATAAAACTAAGATTAAATATGATTTCATATTAAGTACCTGATTAGTAAATTGTGAAAATCTATTCATAATCCCCGGCGGCATGACGTATGGTGATTGTATCTATATATAATAAATAACTCCATTAGCATAATGTAATTAGATTATTGTAATGGTTATAACTTCTGCAAAGGATGACTTTTTTATAGTTGTAGAATGGCATAATCGTAACTAAATTAATACACTAAATTATTAAGTACCTGATTAGGGAATGAACAAAATCCACTCATAGTTCCCGGTGGCATAATGTATGGTGGATGTTGCATCTATATAAATATTGACCAAATTAGTTACATGTAAATACAAATGGAGGACTAAGAACGATATACATACTTATGAAAATTTAAATTTACCATTGGACCGCCAATGTCGCTAGGATAAAAAGCATGTAGAAAGTGATTTGAATTACTAGAAATATTTGGAAAATGAGTATCATCGGGTGTTGCTTGGACAACCAACTCTACATTACAAAATAATAAATATATTAATCGACATCATGTAACATAAGCGAAAAATTTCACTAAAATAATATGTCATTCACCTTGACTTTCTATGTGCATTGGGAGTGTTCCTTTCTTAGATTTTTTTTTCTTCTTCTCACTTGAACTTTTAAGCCTTCCATAAGCTATTCCCTTTCCTTTTCTTTGAAGGGGGTCCAACACCGAGACATCACACAAAGAGGCCTCATTATCATCATTACTAGCATCATCAGTCATACCCACACTTGATTGGTATGATAATAGTTCAGCCTTCGCATTTTCCATGTTCTTCGACACTATTCCCATAGTGTTTACGCTTTCAGCTCCCAAATTCATCAGTTCAAAAGATTGTTGCATTAACGTGGAAAATCGATTAAATTTAGATGAACCCGGTGACATTGGATGAAATTCATCACCTATAATCCCTTGTTTGGCCCCTTTAGTCCATCTTTTCAAAATATAAGCAGATGGAATGCTCATAACCGACATATTCTCAGTCAACACTTTCAAGGCATGACGGCACAACCATCCTTTTGCTTCAAATAATTTGCATTCACGGGAGACGAAAAGTCCGCGAGGTCAAATCGACAATATTTTCACGTCGATTTCCCATACACTTCAGAGTATATAAATAAATCGATCCATCAAATGTAACACTTGAAATATTCTCAGAGAGAATTTCCAAAAATTCTGCATTGAACTTGTTAAAAATGGTGCGTGTATACACCGAAGCGGCATGGTTCAAAATCCCATTACTCGAAACCTGTAATTTGGGTTTCCCACGAGAGGCATAATCATCTTGACTTTCCACTTCTCTTATGTGCTTTAGCTGTTCTTCATAGTATGGGACAAATTCTATAAGACGTAATGTCTTCTTCGCCATACGTTGAAAGACATTATTAGTGCTCTCACTCCTTTGACTTGATGTTATACCACAAGTGAAGGTATCACGATCAAAAGCTAAACTCCATTTATGTCTAATGTCATATAATCTCTGAAGCCAATTGTTATTCTCGTATGCCACTCCTCTTCCATTTCCTTCCAAGTGGATTCAAATTCATCTTCCGATCTGCATCTATACATAAGCCTGAAGAAATATTTATCCTTAAAACCTGGATTGTTGTAAAGATGTGGGATGTTTTTATTGGCATTTTTCCCAATGTGCCAAGTGCATAAACGGTGTTGTGTATTTGGAAACACCATTCTAATGGCTTTTGCCATGGCTGCGTCTTGATCAGTAAACATTGTTTTTGGAGCCTTTTTTCCCATAGACTTCAAAAACACCTCAAATAACCAAATAAATGATTCTGCAGTCTCGTCCATCAAAAATGCACACCCGAATATAGTATTCTTCCAATGGTGATTAACCTCAACAAAATGTGCACATATCATTTCATATCTGTTGGTCCGCTATGTAGTGTCAAATACTAGGACATCACCAAAACAATCGTAATCAAATTTGGACAAGCTATCTCTCCAAAACAAATTTGTCAATCTACCATCTTGATCAACCTGTACAGCATAAAAAAACATAGGATTTTGCATTTGCATGCAATGAAAATGATTTAGAAGATTTTGACAATCTCCCCCACTTATAACCTCAGATCTTTTTGTCTGCAAATAATTTTGACAATCACGCAAATTAAAACCCAAGTTTTAGCTTCCTCCAGCTTCATTTGCCAAAAACTTATATGATGTAGTCCCTCCAATACCAGCTTTATTCATATCAACTAAAACACTTTTGCAAGTATCAGATATCAATCTTCCACATCTAATCATATGCTTTTGATCTTCTGGAATAAATGGATGGTTATGCTCAGAAACATACTCAATGACTTCATAGATACCATTATCAACCTTATATTTGATATGAGCAAGACAACCACATCTAACTTCATATCTCTGATATTTCTTTTCCTTACCATCTGAGCTGTCAGAATACCCCTCACAATTACATACAAAGGTTCGTCGAGTTAGTTCTCCTTTACTATTTCTAAACATATTACCCTTCCTGACTCCAAATCCTTTGCCGATTGCATATGCCACATATTTATGATATGCTTCAAGTTCATTTGAAAACACCATTCCTACTGCAAATTCAAATTCTTTTTCCATATCACGTACTACATGTGAAAGATGGGAAGATTCATGCTGCAATTAAAATAACAAAAAATAATTAACATCGTGCTTTATAAGCATAATAAAATCTCATCCGTTACTTAAGAAAGCAAAATATGTTTCACATAGTATTATCGATGAATTACCTGTGATTTTGCCATTCGATAATTTATACGTGGAAATTTGTACCCAAATTATACCTACCAACATGATATCACCATATGAGTTGCATTAGATATAGCATTCAAGAGAACATGTACGGTGTATTCGAGTGCAGTATCTTCAAACATGACATATGCTACCCAACTGGAAAACAAAAGAAACAGAAGCAATAGAGCCTGTAGTTTTACCAGAATAACAGGAAAATAAGCATAACGAAGGGAAAACATCATGTAACGCACGCCATATATTGGCATTAATAGAGAAAATACTTGCTAAAATGTGATAATCTATCACTAACTTTAGTGAAACAAAATCGTGCAATTGGAGCAATAGCAATTCAAATTAGCAAAAGAGGGACTAAACCAACCAAGACATTTAAGTAGGTCCCAAGCATGCCAGCCAGAATGGAGGTGGTCGCTCGTAGTTCCCTATAATAACAAGGAAAGGTAAAATTTTAGAGCATAATGTCAAAATGTAGAGATGCAAAGCTGGAAAGAAAGCAGTCTTGCCTATATTTTACTATTCATCTCAAAAAATTTAGAATGGAAAAATTCTTTTCTTCCTTCACTATGGTATATAAGAAGAGGTGTATTCTAGACCATTAAAATGGAAAGTATGACCTCAACTATAATGGGGAGTGTGAAAGTATAATTCCAAAATGTAATTGGACTTAAAAAATGACATCCTGTTTCGAACTTTTCTTTTTTCCATTTTGAAACAAATATAAAAAATAATCCGCGTAAGGTTTTTTCAGATTTAATACTAAAAGCATGTCAAACCAGCTGATTTAAAGAAAGATTGTGGAAATAACTCATACCGTATGTTCATGATGAAAAAGATAACTCTAACATAAGGTGCTGCTCTAAAAGGAAGATAATCGAGGGCCACTGCAGGGGATAAGTAGAGGGCATATTGTCACGCCCCGAACCCCGAGCACGTGCCCATCCTTATCTGGTCGATAATAATTTGCGACTTCCCAGGACGTGTCGCCGACCCTTTTCATTTTATTGCACATGCGGAAGCGGATTATAAATCCCCTGACAATAACCATCTCGGGATAGAAAAGCAGGACAACAGATTCACAAACAAACATGCTTTTATATATACACTGAGTCATGTGTAAAGGTCTATGGCCAAAAGACGACAAAAGACTGGCCTTCCAAAAAGAAGCGGTCCTAACAGATCTACGCTTCCGATCACCTCCTCTCAGCTCCAGGTCCTCCACTCGACGACCCTGAAAATGTTGTCCCACAACGGGGTGAGATATCATCTCAGCGAGTCTAAGCTCTAAACCCCAATTAGGAGGGAAATACGCCCAGAAGTGTCCTAATCACACAATCACACAATCAAGGAGACTTACCTCGTCTCAGATCCACCCTGCAGGTCAGTACATTTTATAACTCAGACAGCATGAAAACATGAGTAACAAATAAGCTCCAACAACTGAAACGCTACACTCAATTAATCGTGCGTTCCTAGTTTTGATCTCGGCATATAGCACGGCCTACTCTCTGTTCGGCGGTCTTCTGGCATTGCCAGGCATCGTCTCACCCCATTGAGCACGGCACGTCTCTTTATCAGACGGCTTTCCCGAAGGAGCATAGGGTCCAGAATCAACTGCGACCGGCTTCCCCTTGTCCAGGGGGTATCCCAAATAAGGATAACGTCCAGCTCAACAGCTCGGGACGATTTCTCTTAACCATCACACGATCACTCAAATATGGCCCAAGGCACCGTGCATTGCACTCAAATGCTTCAATTAAAATGGTGAGCCTGGCCTTTTTCTTCGTATTAGAAATTCACATGAAAATAGTCGTGTGTGGATACACGGTCAACTTGATTCCGAAAAATTGATATTCTTCCTTTTTGAAATCCCACTATTTCATATAGTATTAAAAACTATTTTCGGTGTCAAAACCCGACACCCGGGATTTTCTGAATAAATATTGGAAATTCACAATTTTTGGAATTAACTACCAAAAATCCAATCGGCACTCAATTTGCATAATTTAACACTCAATCGCAGAAATTAACCACACCATTGCAATCAGCACGAAATTCCGGTCATCAGCTATCCCGGCCTAATTTCCGGAAAAATAATTAATAAATAAATAATTTCGAAAATTAATTAATTAATTCAATTCAATTTCCAAAAATACTAACCTAGGCCAAATTTATTAAATTAAATACCAATACGGACCCGGAAATTTCCCGAACCCTTCTAGATAAATAGCACAATTTATTTAGGCCTTAGCTAAACCATGCTAACCACCTAACATGCTCAATTAAATAATTACATTTCTAATTTAATCTAACTAACCACCTAATTCCTAATAAAATAAATCTAAACACCCCTTAAACGTCATTAGCCTACTAAGCAGAGTTTAGAGTATAAACTCACCGGTGCAAAACGAAGACCGGTTTACCGCGACGGCGGCGCGACGGCGGCCGAAACTTAAATTGCGGCGGCGTCGAAGAAACTCGGAACGGGCCTAAAATGGGCCCAACAAATCTCAGCCCAAATCTGAGATTTGTTTTTAACTTGGGCTGGGCTCCAATTGACTGAGGATGGGCTGAAAACTGCTGAAGATTGGGCTACTGCACATGTGGGCTGGATTGAGCGAAATTGCTTGGGCTTCGCTGGCTTCTGGGCTTGCTGGGCCGAAGACACACGCGTGCAGCAACTTCGGTCTTCGATCTTCGTCGGGCTGCTGGTGGGTCAACAATCGAAGAAAGTTGGGGGAGCTTTGACCGAAGAAGGAATTGCTTGGACGTGGCAACGAAGCTCGGCTTCGTGAAGATGGGCGAGCTAACACGGACAAGGCTTCGCTGGCAGCAAGCTTGGGACCAACTTCGGTGGAATCGTGGGCACACAAATGAAGTGGGTGAGTTCGTGATGATGGAGCTGGCCGCGTGGACTGAAGCTTGCTGGTGGAGGCAGCGTGCGGATCGTGGGTGGACGACGAAGCAACGCCGAAGAAGGGAAATGATGGGGTCAACAATTTGCCTCTGTGAGTGGCGTTGTTGACCAAGGTGCTGGCGTCCAAGGAGCTGAAGATCGGTGGAGAAGCACGAGCTGGCGTCGTGGGCGTGAAGCAGCTGCAAGGACACCTCGGCGAGTTGAAGACGCGCGGCAAGGAGTCAGCAAATCTTGAGGAGCTCGTTGGTTGACTGAAAGGGGATTTCGGTCGGATGAGTGACCTCGGTGAGAAGAGTTGAAGAAGAAAATGAAACACGAAATAGGAACAAAAGAAGTTGGGGTCGAATGAAGACAGGGATTCGAAGAAGAGAGGGGGAGGCTTTAGAATTCGGTGGTATAAAAAAAATAGAAAGAAACAGAAGCAGAAGAGATAAGAATGGAGAGGGATCGTGGAGATGGGACCGGTGAAGCAAGCTTGTCCAAGAAGCTTGAACAAGAAAGGAAAATAGTCAACAAGCCTTAGCCCTTGCATTAATCACTTGTCCCCTAATTCTTTCTAGCCAAATAAATCCCACAATTATCCAAATTTTGTTGCAAAGGTTGCTGCTCTTCCATAATTCCGAATTTCACTCAAAAAGCCTCCAATTTCTTCACGAAATTCCCCGATCTGACGTCCAATTTCAATGAAGAGAGAACCCGTAAAATTTCTACAAGTGCCCCTCGTCATAGAGCTCGGCTTGAAAGTCAAAACTCCATTAAATTCGGCCCGTACGAATTTCCGTTAATTTTCCGCGCGTCCGAATCAATTTTCCGCAAAAATCCGGAATCTCGAAAAATTTTCGGAGAATGAGTTGACGTTCCTAAAATAGCTCGTGACACCACGTAACTTTCAATTTCGAAATCGGGTTCAAATTCACGGTTATTTTCAATCCGGCTGCGCTTTTAGCGTGACCTAGTCTACCAGGTCACTTTTAGGAATTTTTGGTGCAATTGACCCGTGATCGATTTATCTCGAGTCACAATGTACATCTCCGACACATTGGCGACTTTCGATTGTCGTGAAAATCTCCAAGTTTCAAATACGAACACAGGGTACCCAAAATGATAGAAAATCAATTTAGTGCCGATCGATGAAAATTTTGCAATCAGGTGGAATCACCCACATTTTGATCACTCATTTCAATCGAATCGACCTATCATTGATCTCTGATCGATTTTTAATTGTGCCGTAATGACCCTAGCAAATTAGCACGATCAAGCGATCAATTCTGGTCGAATTCTCAAGTCTTTTGCGTTAAAATCCCTTAATAATTTTCCCAGATAGTCTAGTTATCTCTTGAGTGATCGGCTCAGAGAATAGCATAGACGCGTCGATGAAAGGCCCGATTTATTCAATTGAAACCAGATTTGAAAAATCAGGATGTCACACATATGCTATTAAATCGGCGACCAAAAGCAGTAGGCAAACAACCTGAAAATCAAGCCAAGGTCAAAGTATCATTCAAATATATAAACAGCAAAAGGAATTTCGACATGCGAGAATTTAACAGCCTATCGATATTGCAGAAATCAACCCCAATTAAGAGAAGGTAGTAGCTGCATAAACAACGCAACTAAGAACATGTGCTTCCACTTAATATCATAAAAGTGCAAGATCACTACACGTATTATCATAAGCACAAGATAGTTTCCCTTAGTTGGCGGCTTCATGATGAGATGCTATAAGTCTTAAAGCAATGGAAAATTTACAATAAGACTGAAGCCACCATTCTCCCACACGAAAGTAATCAGAGATAGCACTTTCAAGCAGTTTTTTTTATCAGACTGTTGAATAATGCTCCCAGACACAATACATTGAACATTGCTTGTCATGTGCCTAGGAAATATCTGCTTGAAAGACAACTCAAAGGATAAAGAGCCCGTCCCTTATTATGACTTAAGTGGAGAAATTACACATGGAAACTTATTTTCTCTCATGGTGCACCTTCTGTTCACTCATCTCGCACTTACTTGCACAGTCCACGAGTCCAAGGTTACTAGAAACTCCAAAAAAGCAAAGCAGCTCCAAGAAAACAATGATCATCGAAAACATGGCTAGGCAAAAGCAAGGCTCTGTACTTTTAATTGGTTAAGAGGATTCCTTGAATAGATGCGAAACCCCTCATATGAAATGGGAAAGAATGTATGTATCATGAGTATGACAATAGTTACGATCTGCATGAGAAAGAATATCATGAGCTCTTCACACAACAATATCTCAAGTATTTGCTACATAAGATGGGTAGAACTCATACAATTTGCAAAAGTACGACAAGTTCTGCAGTTTGATCAATGTAACACCATAGAAAAGATAATGGTCCTCACGGAAGAGACCACCCGGATCAATCAATCGGATGTGAGTCGTAGCTGTAATCGTCGTAAAAGACGGCGGTTTCGCTGCTGCTGCTGCTGCTGCCGCCGTCGTCTTCGGAGTCGGAGGAGTCTGAGGAGACGTAGGAGTAATAGTTGGAGTCGGGCGGGGGAACACAGAGGAAGGTCCAGATGAAAAGGGCGACGCGACCCAGCTGGTGGAGAGGGAAGTAGCAGACGAGATCGCTGCTCACCCGCTCGCCCGCTCCACGATCGGAATGCAGACCGCGCTCTGCCACGTGCGAGCAGAAGAGTGCGCGACCCTCAGTATCTGAACGGGCAAATACGTGCAACACCACCCGCACCCGCCGAGCACAAAAGCCGGAGATTCAAGGTGGCGTGGTTCGTCGGACGGCGGCCTTTCTCGTCCGTCGGAGGAAGAGCGGCAATGGAGCGCACCGAGGATCTCGACGGGCTCACCACCGAGCTCGAAATGGCCGAGACCACCCTCACCACCCGCACCCGCCGAGCACAAAAGCCAGAGATTCAAGGCGGCGGTTCGTCGGACGGCGGCCTCCCTCGTTCGTCGGAGGAAAAGCAGAGAATAGAAGACTTCGGTTCAATGGAAAGAGGGAGAGAGAGTGTTGCGTTCGAATTTTTCGTGGGAACTTGAAGATGCGAAGGAAATATTTGGTGGAGCCCACCAAATATTTCCTTCGCAGAGGAGTTCTGTTCGTTGCAGAGAAGAAAGACGGGACAAGACGTGCAGAGGAGAGAGAAATTAAGTTAAATTAAGTTTTCGTCAATTTTTCTCCGTTCCTTTTCGATAATAACCGCGACGAGCTCTGACTCCAGCGTGGCCACCGGGCGACACGTGTCGCCCGGTGAATGGACTCGGAGGAAGACACGCTGGAGTCAGAGCTGCACCTAATATTTTCTCAAGAAGCAGGGAGCAGAAAGGGAGGGGATGTGAGAGTGACGGGGAGAGAGAGGGAAACAAACAAAAGAAAGAAAAAAAGAGAAGCAAAAACAGAAGCAGAAGAAGAACCGGTCTTCTTCTTCTGCTGCTCGATCTCCTGCGTGCAGCGACGTCCCTCCCCGCTGCTGTCCGTTCGCTCCGCACCGGCCGCCGCACCCCTGAAGTCCGTTGGCCGCTGCTGCAGCCTACGCCTCTGCTTGCGCTTCTACCCGAGCCCTCTGCCGCCAGCCTCCGCCTTCGATCGACGCAGCTGCAGCCCAACGCCAGAAGCAGCAGTCCCTTGCTCCGTCGTGCCTCAATCCTTGTTCTTCCTCGTCGCTCCGCCTCCGCGCCTCCGCGAGCACCACCTGCGACCGCCAGCACCTGGGTCACCCGCGAGCTCGCGCCTCCGCCATTACTGCTCCTGGCCCTCCATCCGCGTCCCCTATCCTCGCGACGCCGCTGCCCCCCCGACGCCAGCACCGAACCGAACGCCGGCCCCGCACGCTGCTCCGAGCTCCCCCCGAGCAACGCCGCTGCAGCACCCGTGTAGCAGTTCGCCCCTGTCACCGGCTCCCTCCGCCAGCCCCGGCGTTGACGCAGCCCGTCTGCCTCGCACGCTACAGCCCCAGCTCCGCTGGCTGTCCTCCCTCGCCGCGCGTTCGCTGTCCCCTCGTCGGAGCTCCAACGACCACTCACCACCCGCGGCTGCTCACCACGACGACTCGTCCTCGTGCCATCACATCGAGCCTCCTTCGTAGGTCACGAGCCGCGGTTTGTTAAGCTCGATTAGGAAACCGAAATTCAAATTAGGTAGATTTCTATTTTATTTTTTAATATTTTGTTACTTTATTTGAAATATATTTTGATGCATGAGCGAAATGTCCGATGTGATGTTCACAATTTGAGTAACCTTTTAAATTAGGGATTGACAGTCCGATTTTCGCGTCAGAAATCCGACGATCTCACGCTCGTGATTCAACTCGCGATTTTATTTAAAATTGACCAATATGATCCCATACGCGGGATATCATTCGTCAATTTATGGATATCGATCTTATCTTGCTAGATGTGCTGTCGTATCGTTTGAGTCGATTTTGTTTTCGTAAAAGAAAATCCAAAAATTTTGAGTTACACTAGGTTTATTGTTTTAGGGTTATTTTGCATAGGGAATTTATTTATTTCGAATTTTTGAAAAAATAAAAATCCAAAAAAATGCATTCATTCAAGATAGTAGTTTTAAAAAAAAAAAAATTAAATTACACGTTTAATTATGTGTCAATTTTAATTTCGAATTTCATAGAAAAGAAAAGGAAAAACTAAAATTAGGGCATTCTTTGCACGTCATTACATGTTATGATAAGATTACATGTTTATTTTTTTTTTAGTTAATTATAGGTCTAGATAATTTCTCCTAGATAGGTTGCATTTTAGGATTACTTGATTAAGATAATGTTCTAGTTTAAATTAGGATTTGGCTTAACCTAATTCCTAATACAAATTAGATGATATCTTAACCTGTATTGATAATTTTCGCATTTTTCTAATTTCGAATTTCATGGAAAATACCGAAAAAAAATTGTCTTAGAATAAATTAATTTCATTCTCTATGATAGATTTGCATGCTCATTAAAAAAAAACACAAAATTTTTCACTTTCGTCATATAACTTAAGTCATATTGCCATGTCATATTATTTCATGTTAGATTAGTAGCATGCATTGCATAAAGCATGATTTTCATTAAATGAGTAAAAACAAAAAAAGTAATTGCGTGTTAATTAGAGATCATATATGTCGATGCCATGAGGTAAGTGCTACAATTTATTCACTGCTAAATTGGTGGTTTGCGCACCACCTCACATGTTAGGGAGGTTGACATGTGAGGTAAATTAAAATCAATTCAAACTGCCTGCAAAACATTTTTCCGAAATAAAAGAAAAAGATATCAAAAGGGCGTTAGAGAAATTTAGCATAATCAAATCCTCGAACTCACAATTTCTTAAAGTAAATCTTTTGTTACTCTACTTGGGTTTTTAATCGACCCACAAAAAATAAATTAGTGGCGACTCCTAATTGAAAAATCAATGACATGAACTTAAGTCGCGAATTGGTATGAGTTTGGGAGAACCCAAGCTAAGTTTAGGTTTAGTAATCCATTAGCCAAATCCTAGGTGGTTCAACCGAAATTTGGTCGCGACACGTATTCTTGAAATTGATCGAAAAGAAGATGCGGTTGAGAAAAATTTCAAGAGAAAGATGCCTCTCATGGCATAAACATATGAACTTAGGTGGATAGTCGAATATGAAATGTAATTGATTATGATGATAGGTAAGTCGTTCGGGTGAAAAAGATAGGTATGGATACTCAGCGCTTAGATAGGTGCTTAGATGGAGCATTTTCTAGTGGAGAATGCATAAAGTATAATGTTTGCAATAAGACTGGGACTAAATACATTAAAAGTGCCAAAAGCTGTGTGCTATACTCACTTTGATGCCGAAAATTTATTTTGGATCACTTAAGTACCAAAAAATTTGAAAAACGATAATTTCATTACCAACGCTGATCTGATTGGTTGGAAATCCTTTATGACAGTTTTATTTATTTATTTTTAAAGTCGACGTGGCTCGTCGAAGAGTATAGTCAGTATGCAAATAACAAAACAACGCTTTTTAGCGTCTTTCCCCCAAGTAAGAACCCTAAATCCCTAAATTGAAAGATAACCGAAAGTTCAAAACCTAAATCCCCAATTCGAGTGCCTATTTCGATTTTCTTCTAAAATTATCAGCTCGATTTTGCAAATGGAGGGCATAAACTTTAGCAACAACTCACATTCGTTACAAAAATACGAATTAAATAGTGAGGAGTGTTTCTGTTATTGCGATTTACCGAGTTCGAGAAGAATAACTGGAACTCGGTTGAATCTTGGGAGAATATTTCATGGGTGTGGCAGATATAGAGAAGACTCAAAGTGCAAATATTTCAAATGAGTTGGTGCGAAATTCTCTAGTCAAGCGACAGAGGTGATTTGAGAGCTACTTGAAGGTCAACATCAACCTCCACCTATATTAATAAACGATTTGAAAGATATCAACTTAATATAAACTAAAATGAAGGGTTTAACATCTTTAGTCGACTATTTGCAGATGGAGGTTTCAAGACTAAAAATTGAAAAAAACTCTTATCGAGTGTTGATGGCGTTGTCATTCTCTTGCATAGTATATTCAAATGTGAAGTGAGTAATGAAAAAAAGTTTGTATATCTACCATAGTCGAAGACGTGAAATATGTACTTGTATTGGGTTACTTGTAAGTGAAGTGTATTTTTGGTTTGTTGCAGTTTTTGTATGGAATAAAAGGTTTTGTCGCAATTTATGATAGAAATGAAAGGTTGCACTTAAAAGTTTTCTTACTTAGTTGTGAATTGTCAATATTTGTTTTTCTTAGTTTTTGCTTCGAATGTAATGGTTTGTTGCCTTTTTTTGTTTGGTAATGATTTGCTGGTTTATTGCAACTATTACTGTAAACCATGATGAAAATTAAGGGATGGTGATAAATTCACGATTGACTATTTCAGTGCTATAAGTTGTAAATAGTAATCACCCGAGTGTTATGATCATTTAAGTACCAATCATGATTAAAAAGTGATCACTCGTGTTGCATTTATTTTAAAAAAAGAACAAGTTAGTTTCAAATGTCACTTGACTTACAGCAGTCATGGTGCATCTTGTCACATCAATTGGATTGCTAGTGTATATTGTTCTTGCACCAGCCTATACAAGAAGATGCAATACCGACATGCTGGTGCATTTTGTTCTTACTCCAACACATACAACCAGCACCCATAAATCCACTAGAACCTACAATTTCAAGCAACAACAATATATGCACATATCACTTCTAAAAACAACGTTAGCCTCATAATAACGTTGCATCGGCAACAAAAGATTTATATAGCATAACAATCCCATTGGAATCACTAGCCGAAACCAAGACAAAAGAAAATAACAAAAACCACCCTTGCTATTGACATTGATTAATTCTTTATAAAGGAAAAATATGTCTAACTTTACTCCCTAATCACTCAAAGGTCAGCACCCTCCTCATAAAAACAATGGCAATATGCACCCTCCTCAAAAAACAATGACAGTAATTAGGGACTGAATGAGCAGTTATGCATTTCAACCAACTAGAGTCCGAAAGCCCGACCACATTCTAATAGCAAGGCGGAACCAATAATGTGAAGTCATGTTGGAATCGAGCCTACATGTAGCACCTAAAGTGACAAGTGATGCATCAAGAACGGCAAACGATCGCTGTAATGACGAAAATGCCACTCAATTGCCAGTGGCTAGAGACAAAAAAAAAAATGCAAACACAATGAAAAATGCCCATAGCTATTCTTCAGGATTAGGTCTGGAGAGCAAATTTTGTGTGTTTGTGTAAGATGAGCATTAGGTTATGTCGAGCTTATTTTTCCAAAAATAACCTTATTTCTCTTTTTTCTTTATGGGAATAAAAAAGTATATATTTTTTTTCGTTTCTGTTCTAAATCTATTTCTTCGTCATTTTTTTATTTTGAAAAATAGAAAAATTAGTTCATATTATCAAATAGATTTCTGTTTTTGGAGAATAAAAGAATAGAAAAATAGGAAAACCGAATAATTATCGATCAGACTCCTAACTTTAGACTAGCAGGGAGGATTTCACCAGCGGACGGGCCGGGTCGAGTCTCGGCCCATCACGAACGCCCAGATCCGCATCTGAATCAGCCCCAATCCTGTAGCCCGACCACGTCCGCATAGCAAGGCGGCACCAATAATGCGACGCCACGTCAGAATCGAGCCTACGTGTAACGCCCAAGTGACGATGGAAAAGCAAACGAACCCCGCAATGACGAAAATGCCACTCAATCGCCGGTGGGAAAAAAAAAAAATTGCAAACGCTATGAAAAACGCCGCAAGCCCGTTCTTCCTACCGCTGCTACTTTAAAAATCCTCGAATCCGATCTCTTTCCCCGAGGCGGTCCGGCGATCGTTTGGTCTCCGATCGGAGGAAGAGGAACGTTCGCGGCAGCTGCTCCGCCTGAGGGACCTCCAATGCGATCTAGGGCTCCGCCGTTCGGATAGTCTGTGACGGCGTCGTTGTCGGGAAGCAAGTCGGAAAGTCGTCGCCGCCGCCGCATTCCGCCATGGCCGCGCCGTTCTTCTCGACGCCTTTCCAGCCCTACGTTTATCAGGTAAATCGCGAATCGTTTTGCCTAGGAATTGCGGCGGAGGGAAGAGGTTTTTGTTTGCTTTGGTTAGAGTTCGGATTCATTTTCCGTCGACCCCTTTTTAGCGCGGGCCGCCGCGTGTCGGGCGATCATTTTCTTGCGGCCGAGATTTAGTGAATCGAAAATCGGGGAGCCGATTGTTTGGAAGAGGTATTGGTGTGTCGCGGCAGGTGGAGAGGAGGTTCTGCACTTAGGATTATCCTTTTCAGTGAATCAGCGTCTTTGGATGAGTGGAACTTCGAGTTTGGTCGGGAACGAGGTTCCATGATCCGGAATAGAGTTTCGGGGGTGTCGGCATGAGAAGCAGTAGATTTCTGAGTCGGTTTGTTGAGGTGAAAATGGTGCCTGCGGCATTCGTGTCGTCGTTGGCACGGTAATTTGAATAGTGGGACGCGACGTGGGTACAAACTTGAGTCTGCAGTGAATGAGCTGTTCTTATGGGTTGGAATTGGAGCAGGAGCCCTCGGTAAAGAGCGTCGGCGGTCCTTTTAAATGCCAATGTAATGCTTGGTGATGGGGGGTTATTGGAGTGTTAGTTCTAGTGCTGTGTTGTGAGGAGCTTATCTCAGTCTACCAAACGGATGTTACATTATCTAAGATAAGACCTTTCTTTGCCATTGGTTTGGACTTGGATGTGTAACTTGATCTGAAAGAGACCTGCTGTCTTTATTTGTTGCATTCTGAACTATCAAGTATTTCCTGTCCACTTCTCTGTTTACGGGTTCTTCTTTCCCTCTTGATTTCATGTGGGTTGATTTGCTGCAGAGTCCTCAAGATGCTGTCATACCCTTCCAGATTTTAGGCGGTGAAGCACAGGTCGTCCAGGTATACAACTACTCATGCTGGCCTTCTTTTGTTCCATTTTCGTCTCTTTACATATTTGAACAAATCCGTGTTTTTGTTATTAGATAATGTTGAAGTCACAAGAAAAAGTTGTTGCAAGACCTGGTGAGTTGCCCTCAAACCTTTATTTATTTATTTATTTTTAACTGTTGAAGAATGAAGAGACACGTTTATGAGCTGCTTAGTACATGACTCTGCAATCTACTTACCGTTCAACATCTTGGTGAAGGAATGTTTACCCTGCAGTAGGTTAGTTTATTGATCTTCAGGAAAAGGCATCCTGCATCCAGCGTCAAGACATAGTACACCAACTTAAGATTGCTTTATGTTCTTCATGTCATGTCATGACTCATAAATTTTTTCCCTGATATGTCTGGGCCTCGTGGATGATAGAGTTGGGGCAAATAGTCCTTACTATTTGCAGTATCCTTCTTAAATATGTTTTTGGTAGTTTATCTGCTGGTCTTCTATTTTGGATTGCAGAAACAGACCTGGCTTTTATTGTTTAGAGAATTTTATCAGCACATTTGATGTAGTCTAGAATTGGTTACCAATGATTGGTTCTTCTCCTTTTTTCTTTTGTTTGTGAATGCAACTCAAGATACTTGTTATATATATTTTTCCTGGACAAATGCTTCATGCATAAACTGAAAATAATGGTACTATTGAGCATATCTTTTTATGGCCACACAAGGGATTTTTTTTTTCGCTTTCTTTATTGTATGTATAAGTTGGCTTTTTTTTTGGCCGGGGGGGGAGGGAGGGGAGGCTGATTTTGGATGTCTCAGTGGTTGGATCAGGAACCTTTGCATGCATCACTGAACAGCTTTTGTTTGGAAATTCTCATTTGCTAAATTGCTAGGTGCTGAGCTGTCTGAACAGCTTTTTTTTCTTTTGCCACATATGTGGGATTGATACATGGAAATTCGGCAGGTTCTATGTGCTTCATGTCTGGGTCTATTGAAATGGACAATGTATATCTACCTGAGAATGAAGCGGGTATGTGGCAATGGCTTTTTGGCAAGAATGTGACAAGCATAACTCTTCGAAACCCCGGTCCTGCTGATGGATTTGTTGGAATAGCTGCACCTTCTCTTGCAAGAATTCTCCCGGTTTGTCCTCCTAGACAAGTCAAATTATTGTAGTCTTGATTGTTTTAATGTACTAGGTTATTGCACATCTTCTTACTCGAACATATTGAGGCATATTGTATATTGTGTCTCTAATTACAGCCCTTGAATTGTGCATTGCTTAGATTGACCTGGCTATGTTTGGTGGAGAAATTTTATGCCAGGTAGAGCCCTACTCTGTTGCCTTGTGGTTATCTTTTGTAATCTTTTACTCTAGTTTTATCAACAGCAATCAGTTTGGATACTTCTAAGTCACGTATCAGCATATGGTTCGGGACGCGTTTGTTGTTCAAATTAATTATCTTCTAATTACTGTGTCCTGGTACTTTAATTGATTTCTCTGAGTTTTATCTGTAGCCAGATGCATTTCTTTGCTCTATCAACGATGTCAAGGTCAGTAGCACGATTGATCAGAGGGCACGCCATGTGGTCACTGGTGCAGAGGTGAGATACAACGCCTTATCGCACCTTCTGTTTGGCTACTATTGCTGACTGTTGAAATGAGGGAATTCTTTTTTCCTGATCTTTACCTTTGCGATATAATTGCCAAGTTATCCATTTTTTATTGTTTAATTGACAAGTATAATATGCTATTTTAGGGATTTTTGAGACAGAAACTCTCAGGCCAAGGACTTGCATTTTTAGCTGCGGGTGGATCTGGTATGCTCTTCCAAGATCATAGTTCAATTCCTGTAGCACATCCGTTTCTTGGGATAAGCATGGTTACTGTTAATAGTCAACTGTAGAGAATCTAGCTATGCCTTTCGTTCCTTGTTGATGCAATTCAAGCACCAATACTCTCTTTTGTACTTAGTATGCCAGAAGGTTTCTTCGAGATCCATTTGGTTTTGTACTCATTTTTAGTTCACTTGTACCTGGGTTCTTGAAAATTTGAAGTACTTTATGCAAATTTGCATTCTTCTTGAATAGTTGAAAGGGCCTGATGTTTACTTTGTCTCTTTGGTACAGTTGTGCAGAAGAATCTTGAGGTTGGAGAAGTCTTAGCTGTCGATGTATCCTGCATTGCTGCTGTAACAGGCACGGTCAATATCCAAATTAAGTACAATGGTCCCATCAGAAGAGCAGTCTTTGGGGTAAGTTTTATTTCTCTGGCATCATTCCAAATTTGGAATTTCAGGTTATGTAGATGCTTCCACTATATGACTGCATTTGGCCATAGAAGCCAGCTTTTTGTCTTTGGTTAATTTATTTGTAAGGCATGTCCACCTGTTCTAACAGCTTCTTCCTCTTATCTATTTTCACTGGAAGACCATTAACGCTGACATGTTGTCTGCCAATTGCAGGGTGATAATCTAGTAACAGCTGTTCTGACAGGGCCAGGGATCGTGTTCATCCAGAGCATGCCCTTTCATAGACTTTCTCAGCGAATCGCTCGGTATTGTCACTTTGTGCCATGGCACTCTTACAATTACCAGAAACATTTTTAACGAAACTAGTTTTTCCTTGCTCTAGTGATCCTTATTTCGTGGTTAAACTAACTAGCTGTCGTTTCTTTACAGGGCTGTAACCTCTCCGAACATGAGGGAGAACCCCAAGTTTTTCATTCAGATAGCCATCTTCTTCTTTCTTGCGTATGTTGTGATTGTATCTTCATTGATCTTGACAGATGTATAACTTTCTCTTTTTCCTTTCTTTAGCCTGATTTTTACTAGACTCCCTTAGTTTTTTCGACTGATTGTCGTGCAAGTTCATCCTTTTATGGTATAGGCAGATATATGAAAAGAAAGAATTTCAATCTGTGTTTGAACTTTTGATGTGCTCTGACCCTTCTACTGAGGAAGCTACTTTTTCCCTTCACTTATTTGCGAATGTCAAGAACTCCGACTGCCGTTGTAGATGAAACTTTGTGCTGATCTCCATTGTCTTTGGGTACCTACCAAGATGAAAATTTTAACCTCCATATATATAATTATCTGATTTCATAACCGTGGTTCGGATTCCTCGAGCTCCTTAATAGCGCTACAGACGATAGGAATGGTAGCTACCAAATGGAGCGATGCAATTCCACTACTTGAAAATCAAAGAGCCAATTGATTGCTTCATTGGACGTTCTTCCGACTCTAGTTTGCTTTCATCGTCCATGGACGATTGAGGGTGCATATACAGTGCCTGAATGCACTGGGCTACTTCGAGTCGCGTCTTGTATCACTCTCGTTTAGTGATCATTGATTCACAGTCATCACAATCTTTTGTTGGCTCATGCTAGGTCGACCCAGTGGTTACCGTAATAGCCATGTGAGACCGTCCATTGTGACTAAACCGCGATGATAAACCGGGTGCTGAGTAATGTTGACTTTGCTTCTAACCGTCCCCCTTTTTAACTTGAATATTTGGTACTTCATGTCGAACTTTCGTTTAACTCAGGGACACCCAACTTGACTTTGCACCGATGTTGTTTTGAAAGCCGTCCCTACGATGAATACTTGTAGGCTACGTTTGGTCGTTCGGATTTCTAACCAAGATAGGACTGGATAGGATATGATATAAAATCCTTGGATTTTTCTATATCTTGTCCATTGTTTGATGAATCGCAGTAATAAAGTCGGATATATTCACATCATATCATGCATATTTTTTTAATATAAATGGCATATCACTGTATATGAACCTAAAAGTTCGGGGATGGTAAAAATCTCTTGTGACACTATTCCTTAATTTATTTTTATTTTTATTTTATTTTTCATTTTTTTAAAATTATTTTCTTTATTATTTCTTTTTTCCCCTTTCATCATTCTTTAATAAAATTTTCAAATGGTAAATTATACTAACATACCTAAATACAAAAATACCTCAAATATATATAATAAATATAAATATATAATTTATAGATTGAATGTTTATTATAAGATAGAATTAAAGTTGAATATATAAATTAAAATAAGATTAAATTAAAAAATAATTTTTAATTTCTTAAATTAGAATTCAAATATTATTTATATTAAAATATAATTTTAATTTTGTTAATTTAATGAGTTTGTTATTTGAGAAAGATAACTTTCCTATTATGGACATTATAAATCCTATCCACCTTTATCCCACCTCTCCCATGGGATAATTTTATCCAACCTATATCTTCCTTATATCCGACTTTATCCTATCCTGAGCAAGTACCAAATGTAGGATATGATAAATCATATTTTATCCCGAATTTTATCCTGACTACCAAACGCAGTCGTAGTGTCTCTATACGGTCAATGGGAGATAAATGAATCTTATAAACGACTTGGTGAAGTCTAGACGTATGAAGATGAAAGTAACAAGTTATGTTTAAGCTATAGATATTAGGAATAAATATTGGGTATATAGTTTGTCTAACTCCTACATTTGTCACCCTTGATATAATCTATCAGTTACCTACTGAAAATAGAATTACCCACATCAACGGTGATGGGATGTGTAGCTAAAATAAAGCATACTTACCATACAGTTAAATTTTAATCTGAATAGTAATTGTCGCAATTGTAATGGTAATAAGTATATCGAACCGAAAATTGGCATGTTTATGCCTGTCAAAAAAAGACTAAAGGCAAAAAGAAAAAATGAAGGTGATTCCGCATTGCTCAGACGCATGCCACAACCCATAAGCGCAAAAGGGCCGGATCCGGCCCATGAACTCCCCCGTCCAAAACGAGACCCCAATTCGACCAGTATAAATATCATCTTCATCGACTGAACCCTAGGCCATTTTCTGCAAGCTCCGGAAACCCTAGCTGCCAGACCGCCACTCCAATGGGTACTCTCCTCCTCCTCCTCCTCCTCCTCCTCCTCCTCCTTTTCTCTGCATGCGCTTTCCATTAGGAGTCGTCGTGCGGCCTCCGTCGAGTTCGTTCGCGTTTACGAGTTCTCGATGTTGTCCATGTCCGGCGCTCTTTTTGGGAGCTTCGTTCTCGGCTATGTTCATCGGTTTTTGCTTTTTTCTATCTGTTCCGCCGGGGGCGGAAAACCCGTCGCTTGTAGACGTGCATTTTGGTCTTGGTTGGTGATAAGGCTTGTTAGCACTGTCGTGTTTTTCTTGGTGTTGATTCGTTGATTTAGTTGGAGCTGAGCTCGAGTGATCTGAAGATTACCGCCTTTCAGTACGGGAGATCTGTTTCCATGCTTGCACGTTGCTTCGTGTTTATCGGAGAGGAGTTTGTACGTCAAGATCGAAACTTTCGACGAATCAAGAAGAGATGCGCGCGAGATCTGTCCTTTCTCTTTCGTCGTGTGGCCTGGTTTTTAATGCGTGGTGCCTCCTTGTCGATTGTTCTGGGTTTGGTGTTCTGATATGGTTTGTTTGCGTGGCTTTTAGGTGCTTACAAGTACGTGTCGGAGCTATGGAGGAAGAAGCAGTCCGATGTGATGAGGTTCTTGCAGAGGGTTAGGTGCTGGGAGTACCGACAGCACCCGTCTATCGTGCGGGTCACCCACCCTACCCGCCCTGACAAGGCCCGCCGTTTGGGTTACAAGGCCAAGCAGGTGAAATTACGATACTCCAATGGTCTGCTCGAGTAGTTCATTGACCTCTAGAAGGATGATTTGTTGATTTTGGTGTTTTTATGTCCTTTGATTGTCGCTGAGATGGTAGCTGAATGTTTGCCTTTTGGTCACATTCCTAAGACCCAGAAAACCTTGCCCTGCGAGGTTGTTTATGTGCTATTTTCGAAGTCAATATTTGATGTCACTGTTCGTCCTTGGTTTGACGTGTGAATACGAATTAAAAGTTGTGATCCCTCTTGACGTTGGCTGACTTGGTATCTGCATTAGCTGGTTAAGCAGCGTCATGATACGTTTACTTCCTCCAGGAGGATGTTTACGTACTATGATTAGATGCTTCCTGAGACCAGCTATATGAAAGCAAGTCGATCATCTGACCGAGTGGGTTCTCTTATTTTGAACTTTCTTTTGTCTCAATCGACACATTTTAAGTTTCACAACTTCTATGTTCCTGGAGGTGTTATCTAACCGTCTAGGTTCTCTGAGTTTGAGCTTCATTTTGTCTCGATCGATACATTATAAGTTCCACAACGTCTATGTTCCTGAGGAATGCCTCCTTTTATTTGGATATGCAATTTCTTATATGGCTTGGATTCTTTGACGTCTTGGCCGAGTGATTACATGGGTTAATCACCTGTTGTCTTGTCTGATTATATATGCCAATAGTTTGCCATTTCTTTGGGTCATGGGTTATTCTGTTGTGCAGCGTATTGGCGCTTTGATTTATGTTCCGATATGCAATATATTTTTTTCGTTGGGCAACTATCCAGAATCTGACTAGTTTAAGTGATTTCAGGGTTACGTGGTTTATCGTGTGCGTGTAAGACGTGGTGGTCGCAAGAGACCTGTTCCCAAGGGTATTGTGTATGGTAAGCCCACAAATCAGGGTGTTACTCAACTGAAGTTCCAGCGGAGCAAGAGGTCTGTTGCAGAGGAACGTGCTGGCAGAAAGTTGGGTGGCCTCAGGGTTCTGAACTCCTACTGGATCAATGAGGTTTGTGTATTCTCTCATGGGCTTACGGTTGTTATTCTTTATATGATTTTGTTGAACTATTTTGTCTTTCATAAGACTATCGAGTTGCTCACTGTTAAAATTTTCAAATATATATGTTCATTGCAGGATTCTACCTACAAATATTTTGAGGTAATTCTGGTTGATGTTGCCCACACAACCATCCGAAGGGACCCGAGAATCAGTTGGCTCTGCAATCCTGTGCACAAACATAGGGAGCTTCGTGGTCTTACTTCTGCTGGAAAGAAGTACAGAGGCCTTCGTGGAAAGGGCCACACACACCACAAGGCTCGCCCTTCACGCAGGGCTACTTGGAAGAGAAACAACAGCCTGTCTCTGCGCCGATACCGTTGATCTGGCCTTCATTGCTTGTCAGATTATTTTTGTTTCTGGATATTTCTTGCAGTACTTTTGTTTCCTGGATATTTTCCTGGGGCGTAGTATTTGTCGAACTTGTTGAGCGAATTGTCAAATTTTGGAGATCTTTTAAGAGCATGTTCTATTTGATAAAATACTTTTATTGCCTATTTACTCTTTGGTGCATATTGCTTTGCGTATTCTGTCTTGATTGATGGTTAATGAACCGATTCCTTCTTTGGCAAAAGAAATGCCTCGCCTGTACCGAAGGTATGTATTGCCAAACCGTCCTTGTACGGTTCAGGCGCAAGCGGTTCTTTCCTATTTTTTCTTAACCCAAAAGAAAAAAGCCATGTGCTTATTCAACTGGAAAATTGGTTTTCCTTCCTCAAATTTATGGCGACTTTGCTTGCGGCGTGTTGATTTTGAGGATTGCTTAAACATTTCCTCGTACCTAAAATTGTCACTTGATTTCTTTGCTGAACCCGTTGATGATGTTCGAGTTCGGTAAGCCTCTCATTTCCGCTTCATTAGCCTACAGTTTATGCCTCCTTCCGACTGTTTACCATATTGTATTATATTGCACCAATTATTCTCTTAGACCTCATCTTGTAGATAGGGGATTTAAGAATTGCGTTCGTCTCATATAAATGATTCATGCTTTATTCCAATGGCCTTGACCAAAGTATTTGGTAAAAGCAGATTTCGAACTTTCGATGCTTGGAAGGTGCGCCACTTCATGATCCATACTCAATTTTTGTGTGGCTGAGATACAATAAGAGCTGAAGCTTAGTTAAAACTGCCAGAATGTTGCTTCAGAAACTGTCATATCAAGGCCCCGGGGCACATTTAGAGATGCCTTCATCAATGACGACCTCTGCCATCTCAACGAACCGGCCCTTCTCTATAGAAAGCTGTGCTGCAACTCCCATGGCCACTGAGATCAGCCCATCTTGCAAATCTACGGCGGGTGCACGTACACCTTTGGCCCTAACTGCATCCAAGAAGTTCAGGTGCTCCAAGTAGCTTGATCCGTGATGCAGGCCGTCATACCTACGACACAGTCACATTGGTTAGGTTGGCGTTTGCCGTCTGTGGCGGAATCTGGGTCTCCAATTAAGAAAAGGGTAAAAGTGGGTAGCCTACTTTATCCGGTCATCTGCCGCTGTTAATGTTTGGACGCCCTCTCTGCCAGCAGCTCGAGAGCCAAAACGGACTATGCTCTCGGGAACGAATGCCTCGCCCTGTTGGACAATCAATTCGCTACTTCATTTTAACGAAAGAACCAAAAAAGAACGAAAATATGCTACTTCACATGGTCAGATAGAAGATCCGAGCACTGGGGGAGAGAGAGAGAGAGAGACCTTTCCAATATCACCCACGACAGCTATTTCTTGCTCATTTTTGCTTCCTTCAGCAAACATGCAAAGGTCGAGCATGCCTCGTGAACCATTCTCGAACTCGACAATGACATAGGCATTGTCAATTATATCTGGCACCTGAAAGCATACATCATAGCACAAAATAATATGCAAATAAACAACTGAATTCAATCAAAAAGCTAGAGCAGACTGTTGAAATTTACAGCTTCAAGTCTACTACGGTCACATGGGAGAGTTGAATAACCAATTTTAAATTTTTTGAGTGTCCCAAGCCTTAAAGGGAGACAGATGGTCACAATGAGAGATTGAGAGTTCAAGTTAATCATAGGTCATGTCCTCTCTGTCACTTGTGCCGTTGCCTTAAGCTATTCCTTACACAGTGTTTCTTAACTGTCATTACAACTAAAAGAAAATCAAATTTGCTCTTCTGCATCGCGATTCACAGCCATTACCTTTATTGGAAACATACAAAGTTGAGAGGTTAATAAGAAATTTACCTTCCCATCATATATTTCATCTTTGTGATTAACATCGATAGCTCCGGAAGCCATCACACGAACAGGATTGGCCCCGGCAAATAGTCTCATCAGATCAAAAAAGTGGCAACATTTCTCCACCAGAGTCCCTCCTGTGTTCACATTGAACCGATTCCAATTGTGTACCTGACATCCGCAGAAGAGATTATTTGCTGCTCATGACTGCGTACTTGATACTGACTCAGTGACTTGTATTACCTTGACGAGAAAGGGGAAGCGATGTTCCCGGATAGCCACCATTTTGACCTGTCCAAGGGCACCGCCCTTGACTATTTCAATCAGTTTAGCAACGGGTGGCATGTACCGGTATTCCAAACCAACTTGCACCAGCATCTCTGGCCTTGCCTTGGCAGCTTCCACCACCTGGTTACATGATCATCCTAGCAAGTCAGTCAAATTAATATGGAAAGATTGTATAATCCCAACGAACTGAGCTTATAATGTCGTTAATCATTCAAGACTGCAAGGATATAAGTGGAAAATCCAAAGTCGCAAATCATTCCTTGTTTAAGCAACATCGTTTCAGTCAGTTCTTTATAGCTAAGAGACTTAAAGTTTGTCGAACACAAGTTATTGTGCACCCCTTATGAAACAGCACGGGGAGAGATCAACCATCAGAGATGATAATGAGGTATTGGTTGGATGGTCATTTATCATCATACTTGCTGAAATTGCAGTAATGTAAAGATGAGCAAACAAAATGATCTAGAATTGTTAGAGAGGAGTTATTTATATAGAAAGGAAGAGGCCACAGACGAACAGACTGCGAAAGGACATTAGACACAGATTAGTTCGATTACCATACTCACTGTGCAATGGTCACCTCCTCTCATAGACACCTACTAGTTTATATTGTCTCATGTTGCTTTAGTGCAGAGTCTCTTTCTGTAGCACATCTTTACTGGAGTTATAAGCAAACTGACCTCCTGGCAATGAGCAACCGTGGTGCACAATGGCTTCTCCACAAGAACATGATGTGCCTTTGGGTGGTTGATGATGTCAATAAGGATATGATAATGGGTCATGTTTGGAGAAGAAACAACCAGCACATCACAGAGCCTACTGTCTAGCAGCTCTTTATGTCCTGAGAAAACCTGTGTATCTCGTGGTCACATCTAGGCCATTTCAGTTTGCTATTTGTCAAAGATAACCACAAAACATGCTGCAAATGAAACTCTAAGCCTACTTTTAGCAAGGCAACAACAAATGAAGTACCAAGGAAATGCAGACACACCAGGTTGGAACTCAAAAACAATCTAGGGCGTGACTTCGGATTAACCAAAGGAACATAGCAGAGCAGTAAAAGCAAAAGACCAGTAAGTTTCATGGAAAATCACAATGCCATGCCGGAAATACAGAAAATCTAATCCTTGAATCAAGGAAGCAAATTAAACTTGAATTGTAAAGAAAAGGAGTTGTTCGGGAGTATTGCCACCAGCTTGAACATGAAACCGGTTTCATTTGCCCAAAATTTTGGAAGTGAGCCAATGATCCTACCAATAATCAAATTTATACTCAACCGGGAAAAAAAAAGGCAGCCATTGTGCACTATGCTTCTACCAGTTAAGCTAACTCTGAACCCCGTCTCTCCCTCTATCGCTTATGTAAATATGGTTGTCCACTTACTCTCTTGTTTCTTATCTTGGATCAGCAGAACAATTTCTTGCTCCAACTATCTTTCCGACAACAATTTGCAAGGCAATTCGAATGAACATAATCACGGCCATTCTACAGTTTAGCGTTGAAAAACCACGGGTTAGCTATCCCGCAACAATAAGTTCCTCAATGTGATAGTCACTTCCTCAATATGGGCAAGAAACTTTTGTCATCAAGTCAGTAATTTTCCAAGACTATCAGTCACGGAACTACGAAAAAACCAAGGACCACATATGTCCCAATCTAATTCACTAAAAATTTTCTGATATATACTCCGCACAGGCCAATTTGATTGCCCAGTAAGTCTAATTGATGGAGAAAGTTCTTAAAGCCCCTAAAACGATACCCAGTAAGAAAAACAGAGAGACAATGAGAAAAAGACAATACCTTCAATGGCCAACCAAAGGAAGCAGACAGATCGAGAGCGAGCTGCTGAGAAGGGACGTGAGGGTCAGCTATGGCAACGACTTGGACGCCGAAGGGTTGAAGATGGTGCAAGTTGATCAGGTGCTCTCTGCCCATCATCCCCACTCCGATGATCCCATACTTCACTGCATCGTCACCTTCCATAGCGCTTTGGTGCTCAAGAAAGTTTCGAGTTTTGGGTCAAAAACCGTGACTTTGCTCTCTGTCCCACCACACTACCTACTTTCTGAGTGGGATCTGGATCGTCGCGACAGGCAGGACGTGGGACAAATGAATGTGAATCGTGGGGCCTCTCGTTTGTCTGAAGTCTGGACATTCAAAATGCCGGAATATGCCAGAAACTCTCGCAAGATGAGGTCTTTTTTCAATATCGCGTGCTGGAGTTTTGCTTCGACAAAACAAAGAAGAGAATACACTTTTGGGGGTCATTTTCTCGACCCGAAAAAAAAGACTTGATGGGTTATTTGAGACACGATATACACGTTGGGGGTTTTCTCTGGATCGAATATAACATTAGAGGAATTTTGAGAAATTGACCCATTCAAAGGGGTTTTTGAATTTTTCTATCAAGATGCCTTTATTTCCTATAGAATGACAGCAGGTTTTGACCAACTCATTGAATACCGTCCAAATCGAGTGCATATACATAAGTTAGACTCTGGAAATTCCTATGGTACACTGTACCACCACTTATTTTATAACTCTTTTACACTCGGTCACAACAAATGTTAAGAAAATTTTAAAGTAATACACCATTTTTATATAATTTTTACAAGACGTAATGCTGAATGATAAAATTAGGAAATTGAAGAAGTGCACCTTCTGATTAGACGAGTTAATAAGAAGTTTTTTCTATCGTTTTAGTACTACCATTTGATACTTCAGTCATCTTAACTGTTGATCAATGTTAAAAAGAGTAAATTTTGAAACTTATTTATTGAAATAACGATTAAATCAATTGAGAAGAAAAATGAGAATACATTCCAAAATGAAGGATTTTTACCCTACCATATTCACAGTACATTCCTTGGTCATCTTGACCATTAATCAATGCAAAAGAGTTTTAATGATTAAATTAAGTGAAAAGTTAAATGAGAAGGTACGCATGTAAAGAGGGGAGTTTTAATTTATCACTCAGAATGCAAATGGATGAGTTCAGAATGCCGAATGCAAATGGATGAGCTCAGAACGCACTGGAATATACTCGACATCTGATAGTTAAGCCAAGATCTAACTGTTCTTTTTTTTTTCCCGTTTTCACCGAAAAACTGCTTTTCGTTTTGCCGATCCAAAATTCGTTAAGAAAAAGCTCCATCTTTTTATCGAAGGAGGATGAAAATTTCCAAGTCGACTGGACCCGTATCCCCAGACTTGGGATTTCTTGCCTTCTCTGATTCGCCACACCAGTCCACGTGGCAAGACCAGATCCCCCGGGACCTCGTCCGACCACCCAACGTTGTCGTCTCTCGAATTTGCAATGGAAACAGATGTGGCAATTTTCATCCTCAAGTATATATATATATATATATATGCATTTTCTTCACCGGATAAACGTCTCCATGAGATTTGAGTGATGCCCACAAATGGCAGCTTCAGCCACTCGTCATAGGTAACGCGCTCCACCCAAAAGGAACCACCTTTTCGCGGTGGCGGCTGGCGGGTCATAGCCGCCGGACATTGTGTGCAGGGAGAGAGAATGGCGTTCGCGAAGAGAGGGGCTCAAGTTCTGGGAGTAATTGCTAACGGGTCCTTCAAGTCCTCGAGAATCGCTGGGCGGTCCCTCGATTCGAGGCCTTTCACTTCTGTCGCCCACGGAGTACACGTTTTCCATTGCCCCGTGAGTTTCAGTTCAATCCGTCCAATTTCTTCTTACCCGCGAGCTCTTTTTGATCAGCTTTCTCATCGTTTTCAGTTTACGGAAGAAGGGTCCTGCCCTTTTTCTTGTTTTGCATTCTGATATTTTGATGTTGTTCGTGCGCAATTGGGTATTGAGTTAGGAGTGCGGAGCTTGATGGCTGATGAATGTAACAGGATGATGTTGGAATCGTGGCGAAGCTATCGGATTGTATCGCTTCCAGAGGCGGGAATATACTGGGGGCAGATGTTTTTGTGCCCGAAAATGAGAATGTCTTTTATTCCAGAAGGTATATGTCTTGTTGATTTAGTGTCTCTTTTATACATTCTGTGCTGTTGCTTTTCTCTTCTTTGTCACTGGGTTCTGGTGAAGTGTTAAACTGATGTGGCCAAAAAAGAAAAGAAAGAAGCGTTAAATTGTTTGTCACATTGCCACAGTGAATGAGTAAATTAGATCTTTGTGACGTGAGTGGAATGAAAAGTGCAAGTTTTTTATGCAGATGATTCTTGGTTTGCCTATTCTAATGCATGCGAATCTGCGAGTATGGAGCAAAGTTATTCACAATTAAATCAGATTCAAAGTACCTTCTTTCTATTATGGCTAGGCTACCCCTCTCTGGGTCTCTAAGTCAATTTAGAAGATGGGATGGTTGCTGGTTAATCATGTAATATGTGTGGGTTATGTTTGGAGGCTGATAATGGGTGTTTCTAACATCTTTCCTGCTAGGTACCATCTGTTTTATTATCACTTGAGTATCTTTGTAATGGAATATTAAATTGTTAATGCAACATCACTGCAATGAATCAAGTAAATTAGTTCTTCGGGATCTGGATGCAAATACAAGATTTTCTGCAAATGATCCTCAGTTTGTTCATTCTGATACACATAGATCTGCAAGGATGGAGCAAAATTATTCACGACTCTTTAGAGCACTGTATTTTCTCTGAGTCTCTGTAATCAGTTTAAATTGGAGATTAAATGGTTGTTGGTTTATCGTGTAACATGCGGAGATATGCCTTTAGGCTCATTGCAAGTGTGCTTATTATCATTCTTGATAGGCACTATATGTATTGATTATCATTTCTTGGATTCTGAGCACCTTCGCATTTTTTCTTCCCCAAACTTAATAGTGAGTTCATTTTTGACCCGATTAAGTGGCCACGGGGGCAAATGGATGAGGACTTTCTCCAATTGTCCAAGAAGTTCAATGCAATGAAATCAGTTGTCCGTGTTCCAATTTTAGATCCCAAGTACAAGATTGCCGTGCTTGTTTCGAAGCAGGTTTGTAGTACGAGACTAATCATCTCTATCTTTTGTTTTGGTCTGCATATAATCATATTTGCTGTGTATTGATCAAATTGCAGGGCCATTGCCTGGTTGATTTATTACATGGATGGCAGGATGGGAGACTTCCTGTGGAAATAACATGTGTGATAAGGTGAATCTCTCGTCTACGTTTGACTGTATTTGCATGGCTGTTTCAAAAAGTTGACTTAATGAGGTAGTTTTCTTGAATAGTAACCACAACAGAGGCCCAAACACCCATGTGATACGATTCCTCGAGAGGCATGGCATTCCATTTCACTATTTGCAGACGACCAAAGAGAACAAGAGAGAGGAAGAGATGTTGGAGTTGGTCCAGAACACTGACTTTTTAGTACTTGCCAGGTATATGCAGGTAAACGAGCTTCCGTATTGTCATTTATTATCGTACTGAAGTTAAAGTAGAAAGTATCTCTCTGTGGATGATTTTGTTATTTGATTTGCAATTGAAATAACATGCTTTTCTCCTTTTATTCATCATTCCAGAATCACTTGTTAATGTTATCGTCCTTTTTAAGTCACTGCTAAAGGGCAGCTGAATCTTTTTCTCAGATACTCTCTGGAAAATTTTTGAGAAGCTATGGGAAGGATATAATTAACATTCACCATGGCCTTTTACCATCATTTAAAGGAGGAAATCCATCTAAGCAGGTTAAAATTTTTTTACTCAGAGCTATATGATTTTCAATTATTTCACAGTTTCATCCTCTGTTTTTAGCTTTTCCTTGATATGCTTGCTAAATTGTCAGGCTTTTGATGCGGGTGTCAAATTAATTGGAGCAACAAGTCACTTTGTGACAGAAGAACTTGATGCAGGGCCCATTATTGAGCAAATGGTAAGTGCTAACTTTCTGCCCCTGGTATGGTTTTTGCATCCATATAATCTTTAGTAGACTCGACAGATTAAGGTTCATGCCGACTAATACTTTCTTGTGTTCAGAAGGACTTTAATGTGGGCAAAATAGGCACTTGGTCTCCCCCTAATTACCTGAAGTCTGTATACACATAGGTTTCTATGGATGTCAGTAGTATATTATCAACTGAATCTTGAGTCCATTTTGCCTTCTGCTTTATTTATTTATTTATTTATTTTTGGTGCCTATGATTTCTCCTCCATATGACAGTGTTTTGATCTTTTTCAAGTAAAACCTATCAAATATCAGGGACAATCCCTAGAGACTTCATTAGCCTCTCAGCTTGCTTTTGACGCCAAGTATAATCATCTTCATGATTCTGTGTTTTGCTTGAACCGAACACTAGTCATGAAGTCTTTAAACGAAGCAGAATGGAACTTTACATGGCCGGTCTCTGCAATTATTTATCCAAGACCTTGAGCATATTATGAGTAGAGAAGCACTGAGTTTGAGCATGTCTAAATATTAAATATGGAGATCCAAGATCTCTATGTTTGTTGCTCGTAGAATTTTCTCATTGGGTTATAGAGATCCTCAGTATTACCTATGATCTTGAATTTTCAGATAATGCCGCGTTCGACATTTGCTTTAAGATCTTCATTTTCTGTTCCCTTCTTCTTTAGTCAAAGAAAGAAGGATTTGGAAGGAAACTGAAGACTTGCTTATGAAGGGAAAATATTTTTTTTAGCCCACGAGGTTGGCTGAGTGTTCAAGCAATAGACATATGCCTGTGCATTAGATACAAAACACCAGTTTGATTGTGCACGGTATCAAGTACAAGCAACCACATGGTCGAACCTACCCATCTGTGCTTTGGCCTGTTTATTACCTGCCATAGCCGGTACCTGATGTTATTAGAATATCTCATGGTGTGAGGTCTTCTTACTGGAAATGAGAATTGTGATTTTTTTTCCTTAATTTGATCGTCTTCACAGGCAATCAGCTCTGTCTGTCAGCTTTGGCTGTTATATTGTGTTAAAGATCAATAATGATTTTTGTCATGCCTTCAGATTTTATTTGTTTGCTCATGTCAATATAAGACATTTTTGTCCACAAACTATGTCTAAAAGACTTAATCCGCTTTTTGTCCAAAAATTTCTTCATTTAATGAATCTCGCTTTCTAATAACTTGTTGGACCTTTTCAATTGTAAGCTGGCTGTAATATTTCTTCTCTCTAATTGCAGGTTGAGAGGGTATCTCACAGAGATAACTTGCATAGTTTTGTGCAGAAGTCAGAGAACCTCGAGAAACAATGTCTTTCGAAGGCGATAAAGTCATACTGTGAACTGCGAGTATTACCTTATGAGAAGAATAAGACAGTTGTATTTTGACAAGGGGAGACACAGTTCACGGAAACTGCAATGCCTGTGCACAATTACACATGAGTGTTCATTATGACAGACATCTAATCCTGCGAAGAGTACTAGAGACATCTCCACATCTGTCACCATCACTACACTTGCTTTTGCAATTCACTTGGATGAAAATTGAGCGAAGCTGATCTGTAAATTCATTCTTGCTGTGAGATCTATATGTAAAAGCTGCTTATTTTCATCTTGAGAAGTACTGTCATCAAGATTTCATTTTGTGTCATAAGAGGAATGTAAAAGCAGAAGGCAATACCAAAAAGTGTTTCTTAATATCATGCTCCTGAAAAATACCCAAGTACAGTGCTCAAAGCTCGTTTGGACAGTTATCTTGCTTTTTCTGCATGTATTAGGACAACGGAAGAAGGGGAAAAGATATTTACTGTCAAAAGATAAACAGGCATCGGATTCAGACTCCTGACTTCATTAATGGAGTTTCTTCATGTCCTGTTACTGAAACAGACACCATCAAAAATTCATATGCTGATGCTTTGACTGATGTTTAGAAGCTCTGGAGAGACCTCAGTAGCTTCAACCCAGTTACCGTGACGAAGCAGGTTGTAAATCGCATCAACCCATCTCTGCTTGTGGGCCTTATTCTTGCACTTGAACTCTAGAAAACCCTGTGCAGTTCTGAGACCAAAGAAGACTTCTTCGGGGTTGTCTCTTTCTTTCCTGTATGGCCAGGCGGAATTCTCATCGCATAATCCATAAACTATGCCTGGTAACGGTATAGAAGTGTCAGAAATCGAGTTGACAATGGCGGATGTATGCAAATGAAAAAAGCTAGAAATTCCAAGGTACTAACATTTACTGTTGGTCGAGAATGCTCCTCGAATGTGCTTGCTTTTCAGCTTCAGAATGACCTGACAATGCGCATAGAGTTTTTAGTGCCATTTCTTCTTTCTTTCCATAAGTTTCTCCGTCAACTCCACAGTAGAGAAAGCTATTTACCTGGGACTTTTTGTTAATGTACACAGACGCATGCTTCATTTGAAATAATCCTGAAAAAATTCAACGGAAGTCAAACCAAAGCTCAAGATTAATAACGGAAATGGATCATAGCATTAATTCAAACCGTTGGTTTGGCTTTATACAGTGAAGCTACTATCCTCCTCCAGGTAATAATATTACCTTTTGTTGTGTGCTGCCAAAGTTCACCTTCGCAGGGAGTGCTGCTTTCTTCGATGTGGCTGCGAAGAGTCATGTGTGTTTCTGCCATTCCCCTATCATAGGGACTTATCGCGGCATTCCTTCTTGCTTCGTTTCTCCTTCTTACTTTCAGCGCCGCTTCTCCTCTCAAAGCTGAAGCAAGGTAGAGCCAAATTCAGCTAAACATCACCACTTTGTGCACTGATTTACATGAATTTCAACAGTACATAAAACCTATTGATTGCAGTACCAGTAGCGGCGGCTGCCGTGAGAGTCATGAGATCTCCCGCACTATGAATGTCCACAGCTGATTGGACAACAGTTGCCACTCGATCATGCTCAGCTCCGGCTAGTTCAGCTAGTTCGACGCAATGTGATGCTAGTAGTTCTGTGGCCGAGGCCAAAGCCACACTCATCTTCGAATCCGAATTGGAGCTTTGTGCCGCAGATGCAGCAGCCAAACCGGCAGCTAGCCCTGCAATAGAAACAGCCGAATGCACATGGGCGTTTTCCATGCGCAGGCTCTCTTTCTTCTTCATCGTGCTCCTATCGTGCTCCTTATGACCATGGTGGTGGTGGTGGTTGTGGTGGTGGTGGAGGTGGTGGTGGAACCATTTCCCAAAAGACCCCGTCCTCTTACCATGAGCTGAATTGATAACCTTCGCTGCCTGTACAAAAAAATGCGAGTCAGCAGGATTGCTCGGTACAATTTGTAAGCCAACTATGTTTCAGACCAAAGCCAAAGTGAATCATTTGAACCCCAGGAAACGTCGATTGGCAGAGTGTAATTTCTGTTTGGACCACATGTATAAGTACAGACTTTTCATGTGCAGAAGTCGAAGCATGCTCGGCAATTCAAGCGAGAGCTATCAGAGAGAAGGGAAATCTCTTTTCGCTGCGGATCAAATGGGCTTTGGTTTTGTGTTTCTTGAACACCCTCCTAATTCGTAAGCCACTGTCTTATCTTCTATACAGAATCATGAATGTGAACCATTACTGCGGAGACAAAAGAAGGGAAACTGTGACTCACAAGAAGTTGAGGAGCAGCAGGTGCCTGTGGCTGGGGACATGTATTGAGGTTCTTGTCATGTATCGTGTGAATGTCGTTCCTTTTGTGAGCCAGAGCTTTTGCAACCTCTGACGGCGAAAGGCTCCACGACCTCGACAAGAACTCCATGGGCTCCTTCGGCGTCTGTGGTTGAGGGACCGATGGCAACGGGAAAGCTCCTTTCATTTCCTCATCCTCTTCCACATTTTCCAGCTTGAGGGAAGAGTTGAACTTCCAACTGAAGTGACGCACACTATCCATAACAATTCCTGAAAGTTATTTCTTTCTGTTTGCCTTTCTTCTGAGAACCATATAGCTTTCGCCAAGTGCAATTCAGACTACTTCAGCCACTCCTGCTGCAACAAGGTAAAAAGCCGACTGAATTCAGCGCTTGGCGAAAAAGGGTAAACTTCATCAAAAGAAACTTCTCATCAAACAGAGATTTGCCGAACACTCAGCTGCGAAACTTCGACTTACCGAGCCAAACAAAATTCAGAAGTAGAAAAACAAGCAAAGTACTCAAGTGACACCTTATGCTTCGCATGTGAATGTTGAGCCTAACCTGATTTAGAAAAAGGAGACTCCTTTTCAGACAAGAGACATGAAATGGTCCTCGCAGAAGTATTAACCAAGTGGCTTCTCAGCACTCCCTCGTGTCACGCACAATCTCTCAAAGCAAAGAAAGGGGCTCAACCTTTATATATCCCTAAACAAACATGGCCTGGAGCGGGGGACGAAGGAACAGATCAGCAGGAGAAACAAATCAATTTTCTCGTGCTTTGAAATGGTCCAGGATTAAACTGTATAAACCAGACAAAACCCGCCTCGCGAAACGCGAAACGGGCGATTAAAATTCCAAATCGAGGAACATAAACAAAGGACGCACCCAGGATTAGCGGAGGCTGTTTCGTCACGACGTTCCATCACAGAACATTGTATATTATTGCAAGAAACAGACAATTCGGAGCGATGCGTTAAATTAACAGCGGGTGTGCACGATGTCGCGTGTAACGAGATCGACGACTTTCGGTGGATTGGGTCCGTATTTCCCAAAAGAGTGCGTGCAATGCCGACCAAAAGTCACCGTGCATGAACCTCATCGAGTGGCCGGCCGAACCGCCGAGAGAGATTTCTCTTTCTTTTTACGCGCTCTCGGAACGAGCAGCAGCAATGTTAATTTCTTTTTCGACACGATCTGGAGAGTAGCGTACCCGAAATACTTAAAAATTTCACCCGGGCGGCCTTGGGGGACCGATCCTTAACATCTGTTCATTTCGTCCCTAAAGAGGAAATACTAATGATGATCCCATCTTTTGACGTGTTATCCTAGGGACTAGCAGCCCTGTTGGCTTTTCACCTTGCACAGTTCGTGCAGAGTTTAACGAGCCAGGGACACTTTCCTCACTCGGCACCAGCGTTGAGTGGCGTGTTCTTGTGCATCGCGGGCACGGACGGCATCGAGAATCCAATGTCTTATATGTCACGGGAACAAATGCTGTGTCTTTGTATGGCGTTGAACGAGCACGTTCGAGGAAATTAAGATTCTTGGTAAGAAGTCGACGTCGACGCCTTAACAATTAAAACGAAACCCGCGAAGAGAGGAGCCAGAGTGTTGATTACGTGTTCCTTTTGGTGGATTATTAGTCTCAACCTTGTCAAATTAGTCCAAAGCATGATCGCTTCAAAGGTAAGGGTTTGGAAGTTTGGTGAAAGTGTTGAAGGCTGTTTTTGAAGGAGTAGATAGATGTTAGTTGTCTTCCTTTTTCCTCGACCTGATTTGTTAGGCTTTAGTTGCATCATTCCATTCTAGCTTATAATTTATAGGTAGGTAGACCGAGGCTGAATGATCTCGCCCTCTGTGAGTGCTCTTATAATTTACAGAGAAGCATTGATTTGAGAGATTAAAGTTGCGTGTACGCTAAAGAAAAAATGTGGGGAATGCCATAGCTTTTTGCTAAATTTACTAGGCGAGTGAGGTTTCAAGATAGATCAATCATTTATGGCTCGAAATTTAAATACTCGGAGCAAGTGAGCTCGAGCCGAACCCCTCTTTTTTTCGTTATTACTAAGGTAAATCAATATGTAAAGTTAGTGAATAAAAGAGGACTTTCCCAGCAAGACAAAGTAAAAGAGAGGAAAGCTAACTTTTCGAAATATACTTTATGCAACAAACAAGGTTAGCCTTCTGGCCGATTTTTGAGGTCTACTATTGCTTCACAAGAATATTCACCATTCCGGATTACTCTCGAATGGCTTCATCTATTGTCATCTTCTGTACCGTGAAAAAGGGCAAAAAGAAAAGGTGAACATTTGATAAAGAGATGGCATGATTGATCCCACGAATGTGTCCACTTCACTCGCATGTGCGCTAGCACTCCCTCTTTCTTTCCCCCCACCACGTCTTCCTATCACTTTTCGATAAAAAGAAGCATCTTCCTTTATACGAGCCTTTTATCAGTCTTTTCAAATCCGAGGCTAAATTCCCATCTCTTCTTTTCAATCTTTCGAGGGCACCGAGGAAAAGTTGGTCCCGACTGTAATTATGGTTCCGTGAGACTTCTCCTCCTGATTCGACATTTCCACCCTCGTTCCTTCTGCTTTTCAGCTTTGAAGCTCGGATTCATTCGAAAGAAGAAAGGGATACGATTGCGGATTAGTTTATCAGAAGATAGACTAGAGCTGCTCCTATACACTTGCTCCTCTAGCTTAACACAATTCAATGTACCTTTAATTTTTTTTTTAAATGTACCACATATGGGAATAGATATCAACGACGGCTCGGGCTCTCCCAACCGTGGAGACCTTTTTTGATCCACTGCAGGAGTTGGCGGCTCTCATAAATGAGAGTTGTAGAATCGCAGCCACCGAAAAAACAAAAAGTGAAGATTGTATGGGATTGTCCCCACTACTCCGGGTCCCTTAAATTTTCTTTATCTCAATCTTCAGTAAAAAAACTACTCATAATTTTATAAATATATCTAGTTATGTAAAAAGCAGTTGGACATATATAAATTTTAAAAAATCATCATAAAAAGAAATTTCCACGAATGAAAATTTTTTATTCACGTAGGTGCCATGTACCACAAGTCATATGAAATTACTAAAACTAAGTACTCTTATTACACGAAAAGTTCTATTCTCATTTCGGGAGATAAATAGGGAAAAAATCATCAAAAATCCCAAATTTTGCCCAAAGTAACAAATTTATCATAAAATTTTTTTTTGACATGAAAAACTCCAAATTTTGCCAACCGTGACACATATACCCAAATTTTTTTTTTCATGACAAAAAAAAAACCCTGAATTTTATCCGTGTGACACATTTACTCTAAATTATAGGGCATTTTGGCATTTTATTTTTAATTTTTTTTCTTCTTCTCTCTTCCCTTCGCTGGCCATAGCGGAGGGAAGTCGAAGTCAGGCAAGGACTGCCCTAGCCGGCGTCAGGCGAGCACCCCTTGTTCAACACCGGCGAGGGCAGCCCTAGCTAGCCCAAGCAAGGGTGACCCTCGCCTGACTCCGGCTTCCCTCCGTCGGCTCGCCATGGCGGAGGGAAGAGAGAAGAAGAAGAAAAAAATAAAAAGAAAAATAAGAGGAAAATGCTCTTGGTGGGATAAATGTTTCGCAGTTTGCAAAATATGAGATTTTTCATGTCACAAAAAAAAAGATTTAGGGTAAATTTGTCATTTTAGACAAAGTTGGAAGTTTTCGGTGGTCTTTTCCCCGATAAATATTTGCAAGAAATCAAATTGACTCCACATCTTTTATTAGGCCCATGGGCCATGGGCCGGGCCGGATCTGACCATTCGGGCCGGGCTACCCGGCCTCCTAGAGATCCCGGGTTCAAGACGAAACGGGTCGACGACGGCGCTCGCATGGAATTCGACTGAAAATCTCAAACCCCCAATTAAACCCTACGTCAAGCTCCTTCTCCGTTCGCCTTCTTCCATCGCCTTCGGTTCCTCCTCCTCGACTGCGAGTCTCCGGCCGGTACTTCGTCGTCGACCACCCATCTGGCTTTGCGAATCGCAGGTAAAGGCCTCTGTCTCTCTCTCTCGCCTCCGTCGCGTGTCGCTGCCCGTTCTTGGGTGCTCGAATCTGTCGGGCGAAATCGATTCGTGGTCGGGCTGGCGTGCGCATTTGCGGTTATCCCGTGTTTGCTCGACCAATTTGTCTTGTCTGCGGTGTGCCGAGTGTACGTGCGTGGGGAGCGAGGAGATGTGGTTGGGTAGTGGGGGTTTTGCTGGGTTTTGGTAGATGGAGAGATTTAGAAGAGTAATTGCGGATTTACTTGATTCTGCAATGTTGCTTGATCTGGGTTTTGATTTTTAAGTGTTCGACTGTATGTCGGGTGTCAGTTTAGTTTGTTTTGCGCGCATTTTGTCTCCTATATCTGGTGTGGGCGTGCTGAAACTCATCGAAAAGTCTTTCATTTGTCTGAAGAAGGAGCCGACGAGGAGATTGGAGGCGAATTTGATATCCGGCGGAGGTGGAAAATGTATTTTGTGCTGAGGATGGTATTACCATAAGACTGGAATTATTCAGGATTTTGGTGAGTTACATGAATTGTTGTCTTCAATGAGACTGCAAAGCATGAAGCTTGATTTAGTTGTCAGATCTGCATATGCGCAGCTCGGTCTCAGGTGCATTACGGGACCTTTGCAAACGCGCTCGTTCCAACATGATTTTGTCCCCAGAGATCCCAAAGCCAAGCCTAAGAAGTATAAATACCCGGCTTTTTATGATCCATATGACCCGAGACCTCCACCCTCAGATAAAATCATACAGCTTGCCGAGCGTATTGCTGGACTGCCAGCTGAAGAGCGTGCCCAAATTGGGCCGGCGCTTCAAGAGAGACTAAAGCATCCCAAGATGCAGACGATCTCTACTGAAGGCATGGATCTAGGCCCGCAAGGAGGAGCAGGTGCAGGATCCGCCAAGGCTGAGGAGACAAAGGCGGAGAAAACAGCATTCGATGTGAAGCTGGAGAAATTCGAAGCAGCTGCAAAGATTAAAGTGATTAAAGAAGTCAGGGCATTCACCAATTTGGGGTTGAAGGAGGCTAAGGACCTTGTCGAGAAGGCTCCTATTTTGCTTAAACAGGGTGTCACCAAGGAAGAGGCAAATGACATAATAGAGAAAATAAAGGCTGCTGGAGGAGTTGCAGTGATGGAATGAGAGCTCCAACACGGAATCGCTGTCAAGAGCTATATGGGTTTGGACTTTTTGTTGAGACGTTCTTGACAAATTATAGCCCTCTGATGGAATCAAGAATTGCAGGATGGCATTCAAGTTGCATTCATCTGAATACCTAGCTGAAACTTGCTATACAGGTGGAGTAATTCGCTTGAATTTTGGTTTTAACATGTTGTAAAAGTCTTCATGAACTGTTGTAAGTTTCTTGCTAGATGGGGAAAAAGGTGGATGGCTGGTGTTGTAATAAAGAACTGTTGCTCCCGGGGCTTGATTGGAACCAACACATTCTACTTTCATGGCTGTCTCCGTGGTATATATTCTTGCACTGATAATGATGCTCGAATTGTCTAAACAATTTTAGTTGGATAGATGAGATCAAACGCTTTTTTTTTTCTTCTTTTTTAATAATCTTGGGGATAGCATTATATTTGCCATTGGCATGATGAGACAGTGACAGATATTATATTCTTGCAAGTGGATTTGTGCGCTCTGTGATGTTTTTAGATGAGTCAAGGGCGAGGCCCTTGCTTGTGGCTAGGTGAGGGTTGTTGGTCCTTGTCGAGGCCCTGAGAAAAACAGGGGGCAACCGTGCCCTTTCGTTGCACGAAATTATGATTAAGGAGTACAATCCAAGCACACAATAAGTGAACAGAAGCCAGGTCCCAAGCACAATATGCTATTTATGGATAGGCAACCATATCATTATCTCGAAAGCAAAAAGGAGGCTAAATCTGCATGCTAGTCATTTGCAAACCAGGAGGATGTGCAGAATTGGACACTGGTAAAATCTGTATGCTGGCATCTGGAAAACAGGACGAGCAAAACTGGGGTAACGAGAGTACATTATGTGACTCAATGGAACAGTCCCCCTTGCAATTGGCAGCATCCCTTCTTTCCATCACAGATATCCGTACTTCTTAATATCTTTTGCCAACTGCCTAGAGCAAGACAATGCTATTAGGTACATGCAGAACGAGTGTAAATAAACGAAAATAGATGACCAGTGGTCGCCGCAAGAGCATTTGCGATCCTTGAAGCAATGAAACGTTCTGTCGTCTCTAACAATTAGTTCCCTACCTACAATTGGTTTATCGCGATGTGACGATCACTGCAGACCTGAAGGTTCTTAGCTATTGTGAGTTGCTCGCTTCAATAGAGCAAACCTTGATCCTTCGCCTCTTGATTAACGTCACGTAGTACGTATCCTGTTTCCAGTACTTAACCCCCTTTCTTCCCGCTCTTATATTTCTCGTCGTCCTCGTAACGAGTTGGATCATAGAGCTCTACTGGTTCTGTTTTTCTCCTCAAGCATGTTGACTACAGAGCGCCGACTGATAATGCTCAAATTGTGTAAATATTTCAGTAGGATTGATAAGAATACAGTTTGTTTGCCATTGGTACGATGAGAAAGTGAACGGATATCGCATTCTCACCATTGGTATGATCGTGCTCTCTGTGATGTTTGTAGAAGAGGCATGGCATTGCAAGGGTCGCGTAAGAGAGGGCGAGAGGCCCCTCGATTGTTGCTCAGTGAGAGTTGCTGGCCCTTGCCGAGGCACGGGCAAAGATAGGGCAGCTGCGCCTTGTCATTGCACCAGCATGGACCTGGGCGGGTGTGCCGTACAGGTTGGTTTAGTTGTGGCACGTCTGTAGCTCTGACGTGATGTGCTGTTCATACATGTGCCCCATCATTGCACAAACTGCTGACTATAATGGACAACTCTAAAATATCATTTCCACATCTTCTATTCACTATTACGGCGTGTGCTCCGACATCTCAAGGATTCGAGTTTGTTAATGATAGTATGCTAGAATAATAATCGATGGATATGTGGATCGGTTATGTACATAAAAATAGTATGAAAATTTTATTGTCATCGTAAAATGCCAAAGTGAAACAGTGAAAATTATCTCCAGAGTTAGATAAAAAATCACAAATCATCATTATATAGAATGGCTTTCGATTTTCGTTTAAGTTAATCATGATATATTTTGTACCCATCTGTCTATTATAATCATTATTACTATCATGAAGTTAAAAAACGGTGTCTATTATGTGTTTAGAAGGGAAAAAAGAAAAGAAAAAACAAAACTTAGAAGTTCGCTCACTATTGCCAAAATGTGTCTAAAAAATTTGCTAAAATACTTATACTAAAATAATGATATTTCTTTTAGTGTCGTAACCACTTCCTCCCTCACTTAAAAGGCGATTCCAATAAATGCTAATATTTAGTATTTACGTGTCAAATTGAGAAAAAGGAAAAAAAAAAAATTCACAAAGCTAAGAAGAATGCATTATCCGGACACCGATGCCTCGCATATCGTTGTGATACCAATACACACACACACATAAATATCTAGTTATATATATCGGAAAATGTATTATTTTATTATGTATATTACAACGAATAGAGTAAAAAGTAGGAATAACTGTAGAATGAGGTACGAGGGTAGAATAAAATTAATTCAAAAATATTGCAGAAAAAATCCAAGAGGCCACATCACCCTTTCACTACTTCCATCCGATTCATTTTATAAATTTCGAAACATAAATATTAGGAAATTATCAAGAGACACGTAACTTCTTGCTTATCTAACTTCGTTTTATGAAATATTCACATTTTGTTTTAATATGGTTTTTCAAGTAGTGGCAGCAGCAGATTAGGTAAAAAGTATGAGAAGTAATAGAATCAAGTATGATAGTAGAATAAAAAGAATCAAAATCATGAAAATGTCCTTCAAGAAGCCACGTTTTCCCTATTTGTTTTAATATGGTTTTTCAGGTAGTGGCAGTAGATTAGGTAAATTTATTTTAAGCTAAGTTAAAAAACTCATCACCAAAATGTAGGCACGAGATTGCGAATGAGCGAAAGGCACGAGAAATTATTAGAATTGGTGTGTGGATGGTACTAGAGAAGTCTCGCAAGTTGTATTTGAGGTTGGTGGGGAAAAGTATCAAAAAAGTCCTAAATCTATTACGTTGGTACCAATTCAGTTATAAGCAATTTCTTTTTTTGGGCTACTAATTGTAAGCATTTTAATTGGATCAATTTAGCCCTAAACCTTTTTACATTGGTATTAACTCAATCTATCTAACCAATTTTGGCAGGCTGGCGCTAATGTGGACGTCAGCCGATGACCAAACGTTGATGTGACAATTTTTAATTTTTTATTAATTGTTTTCTTTTCTTTTCATTTTTTTCTTTTTTCTTTTCTTTTCCTTCTTCTTCCTCCTTGGACTTTCTTGGTAGTGGTTGGTGAGCCTTCGGCGAGGCTCATCGGCCACTAGGCGAGGGCAATGAAGCCCTCGTTGGTCGCTGATGAGGGTTGTGACTCTCGCCTTGGCCTTGTCACTGGCAAGGCTGGCCTTGCCCAAATCTACTAGGCGAGGTTAGGCAAAGGCCACGACGCTCGTCGGCCACTACCAAGAGTGTCCAAGGAGGAGGAAGAAGAATGAAAATAAAAGAAATTAAGAAAAAATTATTTAAAAAATGCCACGTCAACGTTTGGCCATTTGTCGGCGTTCATGGCAACACCAGCCACCAAAATTGACTGTATGGACTAAACTAGTACTAATGTAAAAATGTTTAGAACTAAATTAGTTTAATTGAAATGTTTATAACTGAATTGATACCAAATTAATATATTTATGACATTTTCGGTACTTTCATGAAAGTTGGTGCGGTTACCTTGAGGAATCGTGCTTCCGTTAAGCATTGCGAAAGTCGGCATATTCAATAAGAGTCTAAAGTGATTTTGCTATACAATTTGTGAATTTATTAAAACAAGAACAAGCCGAGAAGCAAGAAGCAAAGCACAACGATCACGAGCAAACAGGAAAAACCACCCAAGTACTGAAAATTAACAAACACCCTAGCACAGGAGCTTCTTGTTCTCTCTCAAGCATAGTCCTGTGAAGCGGGGACCGAGGCGTAAGACCCGATGAAGATGTCACCGTACACGAGCCCGGCGAGCCCTCCCCCGACGAGCGGGCCGACCCAGTAGATCCAGATCTCTGAGAAGTTGCCGCTGACCACGGCGGGCCCGAAAGAGCGGGCGGGGTTCATGGACCCGCCGCTGAACGGGCCGGCGGCCAGGATGTTGGCACCGACGATGAAGCCGATGGCGATGGGGGCGATGATCCCTATCGAGCCCTTCTTGGGGTCGGCCGCTGTGGCGTACACCGTGTAGACCAGCGCGAAGGTGATGACGACCTCCATGATTAGGCCTTCTATCGCGTTCATGCCAGCAGCAACTCCATGGGTTGGTACGCTCTGCAGCAAGGATTTGAGGAGTTTCATGATTTTTTTATTTCATTTTATCCGGTGGATGATCGAAAGCTGAATCGTCGGCGAGTAAGGACGTACCTCGGTGCCGGTGACGAATTTTAGGAGGAGGCAGGCGACGATCGAGCCGAGGCATTGGGCGATCCAGTAGAAGATGCCAGTCAAGATGGTGATGTTGCCTCCGATGGCCAACCCGAACGTGACCGCCGGATTCAGATGGCCGCCGGAGATGTTCGCCGCGATGGATACCCCAACAAACAGGGCCAACGCGTGGGCCACGGCCACTGCGACTAGCCCGGCCGGGTCCAGGGCTGCATCCGCCGTGAGCTTTCCTGAGAGAGCACAAAGTAGACTCCTTCAAAAACCAATCAATTACAGGACACATGCTAATTTATCAACAAAGAAACTTGTATATTTCGACATCGGCACAAGCGACTTAGGAACGGAACGTGCTTAAAGACGTGACAACATCATGCGAATGTCGTCATGGTGCACTTGCCATAGGCGATGGCGGACCCGACGCCGGCGAACACGAAGAGGAGGGTCGCGATGAACTCGGAGAGATAGCATTTCAGGGACCCTACGCTGAAGGAGTCACCAAAGCCACCGAACGCGAGCTTCACCATGTTTGCTCAATCGAAAGAACTAAAATCAACCACTTTTAGAAAGAAAACTCGCTTAGCTATGCTTGGCAGTGAGCTCGTTCGTCAAGTCCGGCGACGAAGACGCGCATTTATACTCGCCCTAAAGGCATCCTTTCGAATAGTGGCTTTCTTATTTTAATCCATTTCCTTAATCTTTTATCAGGCTAATTCGAGTATATATTAGCTAGAGATGGACGAGGAGGGCACAGCCGGCACCGCCCAATGGGACCGGGGATGCAGTGGAGCGCGGTGGTTGGGCGCCGACCAACCGCCGATGAATTCTTAAATGTGTAATGATGGGCGATTATGGGCATAAGGACAACCAGCTTAACTAGTAATTTACGTGCAACGAGACAAGCGAGTCCCTGTCGCTCTTCCGGGAGATTATTAAATGCGGTTTTAGAGGGAATAATTCACGGAAGCAATGGACCATCGACCCTAATCATGTTCTTATGTCATTTTCCTCGTGACATGAGAATGGACGTGCCGAAGGGCTATTTGCATGAATAAAATAGCGGAAAGGTACGATTGAGATAAGCACCACTATTGTCCACCAACCTTTCGTGAAGATTTAGTGAATGGGGATGGGAATGGCAATGGAATGGAATAGAGTAGGGCGGGTTGCCCAACCTCGCCCGCACTATTCTTAGAGGTTGATTCATGACGGGTTGATTTCTCTATCTCAGCTTCAGCTTCACCTTCAAGGGCATGATGGTATCTCGTCTTGCTTATCTCAGTATCTAGCCTTAATGCTCTATGATAGAAATGTAACATGAAGACGGTGAAAAATTTATGAAAGTCATGTAGAGTGAGGGAATGACTTGCTTATAAAGCAAACATCATATGGTTAACAGATAGAAGAACGGACTGCGATGATTCATCTTAGAGGATCTCCGTTCATTAATTATGAATCGGATAGGAGGCTTAAACGAGTTACCTAAGTCTGGCTTGTGTTGATCTTTTGTGTGGATTTACTTGTCATCCACATCTGCTATTAGTCGATGAACTTTACTAGAGCGCGTAACTTCACGATCCTCAATTGACTGTCTCGTGAGAGCTAAATATTTTTCATTAGCGAAGAATAAACTTGACCAGCCGGCAAATACCTCACGCTTGTTTGGGCCTACCCAAGTCCGATCGGGCAAAATTGGGTGAGTTGGGCTAGTGATTCCTGTTTGAGCCTAACCTATCTACTGGGCCGTCTAGGCCCATTTGGTTCTACATGGAAAACCTAAAGATTTTGGATTCGTTCGTTTCGCGGAAAATGACTTCCGGGAAAATGTTTTCCGGATTTTCCGGCGTTCGTTTCATGGAAAATGAACTAGTCAAGGAAAATGTTTTCTATTATTGGAAAAAACAACCTTTAAAGGTGAGGAAAACGTTTTCCATAACTTCTTCCATCTTAATTCTTTTTATCAATATATTTTCGTTTTATTTTTATGTTTTATTTTTATTTTTTTTTAAATTGAGTTATTAATTCTTTTTTTTTTCTTTCTTTCATTTTCATCTTTTTCTTTGGCGGTCGGCGACCGGCCACGGTGGCGTTCGGTGACCAGCCGCAAGCCAGCTCAAACCTCGCCCCAAGTAGGCGAGAGCTCCGGCTCGCTCGATCTGGCGAGGCAGAGCTCTCGCCGGCCTGGGATGGAGCTCGCGGTTTGCCAAATCCGGCGAGCTGGGCGGGGCTGGAGCCTCGCTCGAGCTTGCTAGAGGTTCGCCGGGCTTTGGCGAACTCGGGTGAGATCGGCCGAGCCTCGAGCTCGCCGGATCTGGCCACCGGGTCTTGGTCGGCCGCCAGGCAGCCAGCCATCGTCAAGCAGGAAGGAGGCGGTGGCGGTGGAAGGAGGAGGAAGAAGGAGGAGGAAGGAGGCGGCGGGCGGAGGAGGGAGGAGGAAGAAGGAGGAGGAAGGAGGAAGGAAAAGAAAAAAAAGAAAAAGAAAATGAAAGAAAAAATAATAAAAATTTCGATTATTTAAAATATAAATAATTAAAAATTTATTTTTAATATATATATATATATATATATAAATGATAAAACTAATTTTTTGGTCAATTAAAAATATTAAAATTCAATTTTTGATAATTTTTCCCAAACAATTAAATTAGCTAACGAACGGCGAAAAATATTTTCCGCTCAAAATTTAGGTTTCGGTCGAATACCAGAAAATATAATCATGACTTCCAGGAAAATATTTTCCAGAAACATGATATTTTCCGTGAAACAAACATATCCTTAAGCATGAGGATGATCGGACAAGGACTTTCAGGCCGAGTGCTAGATCCAGCCAGCCCGAGCCTTTAGTGAGATACGGTTGCGGAATTTTTGTTAGCTGGCTCGGCCGTGCTTTCTCCCACGTCGGAGGAGAGAGATCCATGGCTGTTGTTAAATCGCCGGCGAGTATCAAAAAGTTAGGCCTAGAAGAGGAGGATGTGTCTGTGCTTTATCTCCATGGGCAGCCCAACCGTTCTAAGGGAGACGAAAGAGAGAAGACTACCATCGGGTTGGGCCGCTTCTCTTTCTCCCTCAACTTGTGGAATTTGAGAGTTAGATACGTGCCAAAAAATCCCAAGTGGTGAGCACTTCTATCTTTCACATTCAAAGCCAATAGTGAAAAATTAGAGTGCATTTTATCTGTCTACGTGCTCTATCATTTGCCTAAAAAGGGGGAATGCTTCACGTCGGGATTCCTTTCGTTGATATATCTCAAAACTAACAAGGAACTCTCTAACTTACAAAAAATCCTAATCTTTCTATTGGTAACCATCTCTCTCCCAAAAAATTCCCTTCAAAGAAACTTGCTTTGCTTTGCTTTTTCTTTTTTGGGCTTTGATTTTCTTTTTTATCCTTCCTCGATCTAATTTGGAAGTATTTTTTCACCTTGTTTGGTGTTTTATTTCTCTTGTTATTATTGCTTTTCTTCGCTCGTCATGGTGAATAAATCTACTTGCAGTTGAAAAATTTGTAAGAATGTCATCACTAGTCTCGCCAGCAAGATGTATAGGACATGGTTCTATGACTTTTATGGATTCGACAGAAGCTCTTCTCTCACCATTTGGGTCTAGTTCTAAATTAGGGAACCTTTCTCTTACAATCTAAATCTAAATTTGAGAGTTTTTCACTTTCAATCTAAATCTATATATTAGCATTCCTTAGAAATGTTTGATCTATGGTGGTTCGAAATGTTGTTCTTGTGGTGGTCTCCATATGGCAATGGATTCGAGGGAGCTAAACCTAGATGTACACTGTAAGCCATAGTCTCAAAATGAGAAGATCTTGGTGTGTGCCTATTACTAACGGTTATGATGATCAACCGCTAATTGTTCGTTGATTTCATCACAAAATTTAATTATTTTAGATGAGAGCATACTCATAGCTACAAGTTGTACTCTTTTTATTTTATGGGTTTTGCTTTGTTTTGTAGCTCTTTGGGATATACTTGAATGCTTTATATGTTCCTATCGTGTTTGATCTTGATCGATAAAAAAAAATATTCAAAACTCTCTAATTTGATTTAATCATAACTAACATTGAATAAGTAGTTTGTAAAACTATAGTTATCTGACTACGATGGATTACAGGGAGGCTTGATTAGCTAATACTTAGGGTTCGTTTTTTTAAATGAAAACCATTTTCAGGAAATTATTTTTTGACTTTTTGATATTAGGATGAATAAAAAATAATCTATAGAAAACATTTTTCAAAACAACAAATTTAAATTGAGGAAAAAACTTTTCGCTTTGGCAATAAGGAAATAGCTTTCCCTAACACATCAAGCAAATGAAAATTAACAATTTTCTTTACAAATGATTTCCCGTATCGCGAAATTTTCAGCGAAACAATCGCATAATTTAATTTGATTTATAGCCGTACCTATCATCACAGCTTACGAATCCAACGATAGGAACAAAATTACATCAAGACAGCGCTGCCAAAGAGGTCACCGACAAACAAGCCATCAACGGTGGTGTCGCCATCGGTACGCTCAGACAAGAAGAGGGTCGCCGGAGACCGTTCTTGATGTTTCGTTCGCGACGGTCCCACAGCCGACGGAGGAGAGCGAAGGGAGAGAAGGCAGGCCTTTGCGGCCCAGCTCTCTTTATGGGCCAAAATTTTGGGCCAAATAGCCCACCGGGCCCAAACAAATCATTATTCCCGTCGTCCCAACCTTTCTCGGCTTCAGGATAAGAGCAAACCTGCCAAAAGAAAAAAAAACAAAACCTAAAAAAAAGAAGATACAAACCAATGCTGACTTTCAATCCAACTGACCATCGCCACGTGTCAACACGAAGCGCAGCCTCAGACCGGGCGCGAGATCGGGTGCGACTCGGGAATCCACGAATGAAAACCCCCCTCCCAAATCACCGCCGTCGATCGCACGGATCTCCCCTCCCACGAGTCGCCCGACGCCACGTGTCGGAACCTGTCCGCTCGCGCCCGTCCGATCTTCGCAGGGCGGGGAGGCCCCACTCGCTCCAAATTCAATCGCGTTCGCACATTTTTTTTTTCCCTATCTGCGCTGAAAACGAGCACTTAGAGGGAAAATTAAAAAAATAAAAAATAAAACGAGAAAAAAGGGCAGCAGAAAAAAAAAAGAAAAAAGTGGGGGGAAAAACTCGAAACAGAACAAACATCACTCATGCTCTTTCTATCTCGCACTGACCCTTTTTATTTTTATTTTAATTTTTTCCTCTCGATTTCGGGCTTCGACCTTTCCAACCTCTCTCTCTCTCTCTCTCTCTCTGTTTCTGTTCCTCTCTCTCTCTCTCCTCGCCGTTGATTCGCCGAAACCCTAACTCCATCTCGCCGGAGATTCGAATCCCACCGGTGAGTTCACTTCTCCTCGTCGGAGGTTCACCTCTCGGTGTCCTATTTGCTGCGCGTTGGCTGACCGTGTTTTTCTTCTCTTGGCCGGCGCTCCGCCGTGTGCGTGGACCGTTGCAGATGACCGTACGATTAGAGCGAGTCGAGGATTGAGCGGGGGCTGGATTCGTTCGCCGGATGGAGGGAGGTAGCGTCTCTAGACTTACTTGTTCTGGTACTGTTCATTTCCTACTTTACTTACCGAAAGCTAGAGCAGCGCGATTGTGTGCTTTTGACTGTTTTTGTTTGACGAGTGTTGGAAACTTGAAATTGCCGGCGTGAGGTCCTTTCCCGCTCTGTCTGCGGGGCGCTCTTCACATTCGGATTTGATGATTGCTGTTTTTAAGGCTTGGACCTTGTCTTAGTGTGGTAGTGGCGGTCTGAAATTGTGGTTTCTTGCGACTTTGCCTGGGGAAAGTATTTTGGCTGGGCGAGCGATGTCGTGCGATTGTAAATTTAGGTCCTATTAGTCTCTCTCGTGCTGCTGGTGACTGAATTTGATCATCGGGTCGAAGTAGGAGTTTTGGGCGGTTCGCTTGCTGCTCGAATGAGCTGATATCAGTCATCTTCGTATGCTCTTGCCAGTGGAGAGGAAATTCTCTTCTTTAGCACGAGATAGAACGGGGCTTTTTTCTTGGGCCTTGGCAGTGTTTGAGTTGTTTCTTTCCCAGTCGGTTGTGCCTCGACCTAATTATTTGCAGCGGCATAACCTTTCCTGATGTTTGAGATGTAATCTATAGGAATGGTATGTGTTGTCATAAGGGATAAGAGGTGCAGAGTCATTAGCGTGTCTCTCTTTTTGCTAATCTGTAGTTACAAATTGATTGAAGGGTCAGATATGGAATTTCTTGTGTAGATGATCATGTTGTGTTTCAGTTTGCATGGCTGCTGCATTGTTGATCACCCCATAAGTTTGTCTGTGTTATCTTGTGTTAATCTAATTTTGAACTAGTGTACGGGTGATGGACTTTATAAGTAGCATATTTCTAGCTTGGCATCTAGTCAGACTAGCTTAAGAGGGCTGAACTAACTCTGTTTGGTCTCGCGTGCGCAACAACAACCCATCCTTTTCCTGTCAGAGACTGCGTGATGGCTAATATTGCCAGCTGGTGAATCCTTATCTTTTGTGAATTTTTCTGAGGGAAAGGGAATTGCTTTTCTTTTAGATACTCTTTTTTTTGTAGGTTGGGATTTGCTGAGAATATCTTTCTGATTATACTTTTTGTTATTAAATGCTTAAGATGATTTGGCATGTCGGTTGTTGCATGTGTATTTTTTCTCATCATTTTTAGCTTACATATAATGTGACCACCTTCTCTACCCTTTCTCTTTCCCCCCTTGCTTTACCTTCTCTAGGTTTATACCCATGGATTATGATGAAAATGATTTTCAGAGCCAGAATCAGCATTTAGCTGGTGAGGGGAATGCGAAATTTTCTCCTGTATTACAGCCATATGCTCTTTCCAAATTTGATTTTGATGACAACCTTCAAGGGCATCTGAGGTTCGACAGTTTGGTTGAAAGTGAGGTTTTTCTTGGAATTGCAAATAACGTAGATAATCATTGGATTGAGGATTTCTCTCGTGGAAATAGTGGCATAGAATTCAGTACATGTGCTACAGTACCCTGCTCAATAACCAGGCATAACAATGTGTGGTCTGAAGCAACCTCGTCGGAGTCTGTTGAAATGTTATTAAAATCTGTTGGGCAGGAAGAAAATACACTCAATCAAACCACCATTGAGGCAGCAGATGCCTGTAATCCCGCTACCTCTACAAAAGAAATGGAACGTAATCTGACACATGATGATAGTGTCTTTTCTAACTCAGAGGAAACTGTTAACCCACAGTCGGCTTTAGTACCAGATGAGATTTTACAAAACTATTCCAATATAAAGGAGGCCATGGTAGATGAGCTAGCTCAAGTTGAAGTTGCATCAAGGACTCATAGTGAATCATTTGTCGGTGGAATGTCAGTTGACGTGGATCCAAGTGCTCTGGATGGAAACTCTGGAGCTTTTAAAGCTGAAGGGAGTTCATCCAATAATGACAAATCTGATGATAAAATTCAAGGGGAGGTTCATAGTTTGCAGGGTAAACCTTCTAATGATAGTGCTCAAGAAGCTGGTTCTTCTTTGGATGTACAAGGTGATAATGTAGTTAGAGTCACAGATCGTGTCACGATGAGCCGTAACAGAGTGGAAAGCCCAATTGCTCTAAACCAGGTAAATGTCGCTGTTGAGAAAGTTGATGGTTTACTGACAGACACTGATGTGCCAGGTGAGGAGATCCTTGTAGTGGGCATGGAGGAAAGAAGAAATAGCGAGATATCAGCTGACAATGCAGTTGAGATTCCAACCTCCCATCTGGACTGTAATTCCAATTTGAGCTTAAAGGGGCAATATAAGGAGGAGGGAAATGCAGTTGGAACTGGTGTTAGTACAGACCAGGAACCTTCTTCTACCAGACCACGGGTTATGGAAGGATGCACTGGTGATGCATCTCCCAGTATTTCTGTTCAAGCTAGTACAAGTGAGGATATTGTTTCTGGTAAAGATGCAGGAGCTGTTGAACAGTTAGAAGCTGAAGGCAAAAAGGATGTAGTAGTTGTTGAGCCAGCAGTTACTGGATCAGAGCACTCAATGGACTCCAACCAGCGGGAGATGATAATGCAGACTGATACCATAGAAAAGAACGATGATAAATTAGATTGTAATGAACAGCAAGCCAAGGGCTCTGCTGCATCATTGCCGCAGGTCGATGATGAGAAAGTCCTCGAGAAAGATAGTGAGGGAACTAATGGTGTTTCTGGCCTTGTGACGGTAAGCTCTTTGCCGAGTCAACATGAGGAAACACAAGCAAGCGGTTCATCAAAAGATGCTGATGGTAGAATTGGTCAACAAGATGTGAGTGGTGAAAAATGCAGTCAGTCTTCTTCTTCAGTTGAAATCAAGCAAGTAGAGCGGGAAAGTGAACCAGGTGATTTGAATGTGTGCTGTTTAGTCATGGAGTTTACTATTTGTTTGATTCTCATTACTGCTCTAGCTTGAATCATCAATTGCCACAGAAATTGTAAGATAACCATTTAGTTAAACAGGTAATATTTCATCGTCTTTGGAGGATAACGACAGAAAGGACGTTCATCATCATAAGGAGGCTCAGAATCCATCCGGACAGAAATTAGAATCCATGGCAACAGATAAATTGGAAGAATGCGAAATTCGAACACACACTGTAAGTTTGCCAACCTTGTTGTTAGGTTCCTTAATATGTACTGATCTGACTCGACTTTCTGCATCTAAAAAGGATGCATCTCCTGGAACTGCTGAACAGCAGTCATCTGAAACAGTTTCTCAGGTGAAGCCTGTCTCAGACACTGGTAATACAGATATTCTTGATGCATCCCAAGCTGCAGTACCTACAGTGGTTGATCATGAAACTGATGAAGAACCCAAAGCTAGTCTTGATTCTGCTGAGCCCATGGTGAATGAGAGTGATCAAATTGAAGCTGTTCCAGAAAAACATGGGGACACGATTGCAGAAGAAATAATTGAGAAGGATCTCAAGGATTCAGGTAGTTGGAAACACCTTTATATGGGGCATCCTGCAATATTTTTTCCTAAGCCAATTTATGCTGAATTTTAGCAGAATATTTGTATTTAAAGCTTTAGATACTATGAACCCTAGGGGTGTTAAATCTTCATCCCGTCTTCGGTGGCAGTACTACTTTACGTATAATATCACTCTCCAGGTTGGTCATGCCGTCCAATTGCCATGCTTGTGATGAAGCCCTGTCTAATCTTCATTCTGAGGAGTGGTGACACAATACCGGTAGACAGCTTTTTATATTATAGGAAGCAGGCTACTTGGTGCTCCTGCGTTCTAAATTCTCTGTGTTCCCTTTTAGGCATTTCAAAATATAGAATATATTTTTGGCTGGAAGATTGAAGATGAGAAAATGAGGAAACATTTGCATATATCTTTCACAAGCTACCTCAATCACGCAATTTATTTAGAAAGTTAAATTCATAAGCATTATTCTTTTTTTTTCACCCGTGTAATTGAAGTGTAGGAGACAGTATCACTGGTGAAATGGTAATCAGGTAAGAATCAGATTGACTGGACCAGCATTGTCACTAGGGTCTAAAGTTTTAATTTGGGGGATTTAAAGTAACAATGGACCACTAGCTATCTCTTTGGAAGCCTTTTTGCACAGATGATAGCATCTCATTTTAGAGTTTGAGTGTGAAAGGAAGTTTTGCCGGTGAACTAGTGCTCGTCCTTTTCTTTTCCCCTATTGTTTTTGGAGATCAACTTAATTTTTTTTTTTTTTCGATCAAGTAGAACAACTTAATTGATAAGTGTGAATAATGGAGTTATAAAGCTGCTCTTAGATATACTATGGGAAACCGCTGTCATCTTCTTACTTTTGGTGCACTCTCTCTACCTCATGTATTCTGACTGATGGGTTTCTTGTTGCAGAGGATGTTTTAAAAGCGTCAGAAAGCTTTCCGAAATCTTCTCCTTTAAGTGAATGTCATGTGAGATCTCGTGCACAGGAAGATGAAATTGATAATGCAGATAGTAGCAAAGCTGAATGCAGCTCTCCAATTGTCATAAGTAGCAGTGAGCTTTCTCAAGATGTAAATATGGAGGAAGCAGATAAGAATTCTTTACATCAAAACCTTCCATCTTCTGAGGCCAAGGATTCAAATGTGTCGGTGGATCAAAAAGGGATGGATGCAGCCAAAGATGAAAAGAGCTTTACATTTGATGTTGGTGCTTTGACGACAACTGAGGGATCAAAGAAATGGCAACAATTTCCTGCTGTAAAAGATTCCAAATCATCTCCAGTTCGTTACTTGCTTCTCTTTGTTGTTTAATTCTGTTTTATGGCCTCTTGTTGATAATTTTTCCTTAAGTGCCTGAATGTATTCATGTCATATTGTCTCCACAAGATGCTAGATGGATCTTTAACATGCATCCAAAGTAAAAGTATAATCGTACTTATCACGATTTTTTTCCTTTGAAGATTGTAGAGGGATCTCCTTCAACTCCAGCTTTAGTCCAAGTGGAGAATAAAGTTTTGCCGCCTAATACTACTGCAAGTCCCAGAAAATCAAGGGATTCAGTACGAGGACAAACGAAAGACACGCCTGAGCGTAAAGCAAGGAGAACATCAAGTAAGGCAGCAGGAAAGGAAAGTGCTAAAAAGGGAAATTCTGCGAAAGTGACAGCTGCTTTAAAACAATCAGAAGCTGGGGCGCCAAGCTACCGGTCCTTGAGCCCTTCTGGAATTTACCAGGTTGTCCAGTCTAATGAGATGCAGCACTTTGGGCAGGTTGATGGCGCTAATGCCAAGCCATTTGGTGTCCTCAGTACGGTGGTTTCTAGTCTGCCTGATTTGAACACGTCATTCGCAAATGTGGTCTTCCAGCAGCCCTTCACAGACCTGCAACAAGTGCAATTGCGGGCACAGATCTTTGTTTATGGGTCTTTGATGTGAGCATTGCTTGTTGCGGTTTTTCTTTTTACCTCAGTTATATCTATCCACTTGGTATCCTGAGTCTACTGTAGCTCATTTAAACATGCTTCCCACCTGTGAAATTGTGATTGAAGTGCAGTCTGCTCTTTTTTCATGAGAATGGTTGAATACTATTTATTTGTTAATCCTATTTTATTGCTGCAGTTCGAAAGTTGCACCGGAGGAGGCACACATGCTGTCTGCATTTGGGGGACCTGGTAAGTGTGGTTAGAATTTAATTTCTCCTTGCTCTCAGGTACAATTTATTTGTATTTAATGAGATTTTCTCTCTTAGATGGTGGTCGGAGCATGTGGGAGAATGCATGGCGTAAATGCAGAGAGAGGATACTTGGTCAAACAGTTCATCCGGCAAGCATTGAGACACCTTCACAATCTCGTTTAGGTAGTATTTCGTAAATCAAGATGCTTTATACTCTTAATTTAGGTGCATAAGCTATGCTCTAATGTTATGATCTTGATGCAGCTTCTGATCAGGCAAGTAAACAGAATATCGTTCCAAACAAAGTTACTCCTTCACCTGTTGGCAGAGGCAGTAGCAAGAGTACACCTTCTCCTGCCACAAACCCCGTGCTACCTCTTTCTTCTCCTCTTTGGAATATTTCCACCCCTTCATTTGAGGCCCTGCAGTCTTTGCCTAAAGGAGCCAATAGGGACTATCAGCATGCTTTTTCTCCAGTACATCTCAATCAAACTCCACAGCTGGGGAATTATTTTGGACATAGCACCACCTGGATGTCACAGACCCCATTCCGTGCGTCCTGGTCTGCTTCTCCTCAAACTTCTGTACTTGACCCGAGTGGTCGGTTCCCTTCGCTGCCTATGACTGAAGCCGTTAAACTAGCACATGTAAAAGACTCTCCAGTCTCTCTTTCTTCGGCAATGAAGAATGTTGCTCCTGGTCCAGTCATACAGGATGCAGTTCAGGCTAGTGTTCTCCCTGGGAGCTCTGTTGCATCTCTTGACCATAAAAAGGTGGCAGTATCTCCTGGTCAGCCTTCTGCCGAGCCAAAATCAAGGAAGAGAAAGAAGGCATCGACCTCTGGGGATCTTGGCCTGATCACCTCCCACTCCCAATCTCTAGTGGAACCGGGTTCCATCACTACTCTGACCAGCCATCAGTCTGCATCTGTCCCTGCGGCAAACATCACTGGCTTCTTGTCTGAGAGCTCCATGGGAAAACATAATGTGTCTGTGCCTTCACCAATCCCACTTGGTAATTCTAAAGCAGGAGAGCAGGATAAAAAGAGTGTATTACCTGAGGAATCCATAATTAAAGTGAAGGAGGCCAGACGGCAAGCAGAGGATGCTGCTGCATTCGCTGCTGCTGCTATTGGTCACAGTCAAGAGATATGGAATCAGTTGAATAAGCAGAAGGATTCTGGTCTTGTTGCAGCTGCAGAAGTCACTCTAGCTTCTGCAGCTGTTGCAATAGCAACTGCTGCTTCTGTTGCAAAGGCGGCGGCTGCAGCTGCTAGTGTTGCATCAAATGCAGCTTTGCAGGCCAAACTTATGGCTGAGGAAGCATTGAATCCGAGCAGTACTAATCAGATTTCGAATGACAGATTTTCTCTCTCTACTCTTGGAGTAACAAAAAGTTCCAGTTCAATGATTGTCGCTGCAAAGGAGGCTGCCAAGAGAAGGATTGAAGCTGCTTCTGCTGCTTCATTACGAGCTGAAAATCTAGATGCCATAGTAAAAGCTGCTGAGCTGGCTGCGGAAGCTATATCACAAGCTGGAAAAGTTGTTACGATGGGGGATTCTTTGCCAATATCTGAACTAGTAGAAGCTGGACCAGATGGTTTTTGGAAAATGCCTCAAATTTCTTCTAATCACGGGGCAGAACTGCATGATGGAAACGGGGGGCAGTCGAACGACAATAATACTTACGGTAAACCAGATGCTTCCAGCAAACAATTGGCAGTACCCGTCCAAGATAAAGGAACGAGTGGCATGCAGCTTGCTTTACCACCTACTTCAGGAGAAAGTTTGAGGGACAAGTCAGAAAAGCATGGGAGCTTGATGGATGGAGTCTCGAGTTTGGTCAACTCTGATGGAAAGAATTTTAGAGGGCTGAAGGGTCGTAAGGCATCTGACTCAGCTGGAACTACTGGAGGAAATCATGTATCTGCTGTCAGTCATGAGGAGTTTGATGAGACCTTGAGGACATCAAAGGAAAGTGGCATTGCAGAAGGCTCCCAAGTGGAGGTATGTTGAATTAGTGTTGGAAGGGATTGAGTGTGTTACCTACGTGGAAACAGCCCTTCAACTCAATCTGCTTTTGTGCATTGAAGATTTTTCTTTTTATAAAAGTATGAGGAGTTAATTGTTGGAAGCTATGCGTTGGCGCAAGCAGAAACTTTTAGGCTGGAAATTGTGTTACCAATTAGAAATAAGCATATCTAACAGACTCTCGTCGTTTTAATAGCTAGCCTTGCGCCACGATAAAATTATTTTCCAAGCCGAAACTCATGAAAATCAATTCGAGAGTGACAAAGCCTCGTTAATTTAGAAGGAAGTTGAGTGACTCTAATTTGAAAACCTCCCCTCTTCCGAAGCTACGTTCCCTTTCAAATTCTGTCCCATTTTATTAAACAAGGTGACTTTTCAGCCATGAGTTGTTGTTTTGGGAAAAGACGGATTATTCCTTAGGAACTAATCCTGTCTCAATTGTTTGGTTTCTTGCTTTAAGCAGTATTGGAGTTTAAAAACAAGTTAAGTGTGCCAAAGTTTGTTTGTCCCACCAATTAGCAAAAATGGCCCTCCATTTTTTTCATTGTCTCTCCAGTTGACTGTTGGTTATGGTAAGCATTGTTAGGCAGTTAGGACACAAATTTAGAACATTCCTAGGAAGGTGTTTTACTCATAGACATCAGCACGAGGGTTTTCTTGATCAACTATTATTTCACTTGAAGGTTTTTAAAGATGGCGATGGGTACAAAGGTGCATGGTTCTCAGCCAATGTATTGAGCTTGACGGATGGGAAGGTCTATTTATGTTACTCTGAGATTCCATCGGATGAAGGTATTCTAGTACACCTTTTAAGAAAAATTGATGATTGTGGATACCTCTGACTCTTTTTTTTTTGAGTTTAAAGTGCATGGTGAATGATGATCATATGGGCATGTCACGCTACATCTTGCTTTGAAATGTCTTATAGAAGTATTTTGATCTATTGACAGTGATTATGTTGTGTAAAAGTCTTGCTTGACCCATTAAGTCCATGGCTTCCTAAATGTCCTAGGCTGGCTTTGTATATTATGACGTTCATATATGCTGTTATCAAATGAGATGAATTGTGTTAGTATGCATAGTCATCTTATGCCGGAAAGTTTGTCTATTAGTAGGCATTGGGAACAGCTTTATGCCAATTCGGAATTCTTTTCATTTTTGAGCAAGCTTTCTTAGAATTACTAAGTTCGATTGAGCTCTATTCTCATAGTTATTTGGACTTTTCCAGTAATAACTGCTATTGGTGATTTGCCTGAAAGGGCTTACTTAAGGATATGTATATGTTGATATTAATTCTTCAGTTTTGCCTATGTTCAGGTACTGGGAAGCTTAAGGAATGGGTGGAGCTTGGAAGTGAAGGAGATAAAGCACCCAGAGTACGCATTGCTCATCCCATGACTGCCATAAAATCTGAAGGAACCAGAAAGAGACGCAGAGCAGCTATGGGTGATTTTACATGTTCTGTTGGAGATAAAGTTGACGTGTGGATGCGAGACAGGTTTGCAGTTTCATTTAGATATTGATTGCCTACCTTGTGATGCTCTTACAATGATACATCCTTGCTGCTCCTCATTTTTCTAAAAGCTAATATTTCGAATTTTGGTCATTTTTGGTGTTTCCTTAATGCTTAATTGAAATTAATTTTTCCTCCTTATGGTTGGTACTGAGCCGCATTGATAATTAGTTGCATATATGCTTCCTGGAAATGCCAAGGAAGTATGATTGTCGTTTCTCATTAGAAATAGTTTTTAATGGTCCCCTTTCATCTCTATTTGACATGAATTGTCACTAAGCCTCTTCAACTTTCTTTCATCTTTTTCCCCAGCTGGTGGGAGGGAGAGGTCACTGAGAAAAGCAACAGAGATGGAACTTCAGTAACAGTCCATTTTCCAGGCATGCTTTTCAAGTTCGCTTTGTTACCATACTGAGTTTCTGTTGCCTCCTGTATATAACCTTTTTGATTTTGAATGCAGCTCACGGAGAGACTTCTGTCGTTAGAACATGGCAGATTCGGCCTTCTCTTATGTGGAAGGATGGGCAGTGGATTGAGTGGTCAAGTATGAGAGAGAATGTTCAGACCCATCGAGAGGTGTGCCTTTTGTCCTTTTGTGGCATATTTTCAACTCTAATTCAATTTTTTTAAGTTGATATGAAATCTAGTTTCACCAAAGTTGCATTTTCCTCTGCCTAAAGAAAATTGATTCAAACCTTGAGCTTCCAGGGGGATATGCCTCAGGAAAAGCGGGCAAGGTTGGGAACTCCGAGGCTAGAATCCAAAGGTAAGGACAAGGTACAGGAGAGTGTACAAATTGTGGAACCGGAGAACCCTCATGTGGTCGAATCTTTGGATCTAACAGCCAAAGAGAAAACTTTTAATATCGGTAAGAAGAATACAATTGAAAGTAGGATGGACAGATTAAAATCTGCAAGGACTGGTTCGCGAAAGGAAGGTTCAAGAGTGGTAATTGGTGTTCCAAAACCTGGAAAAAAGAGGAAGTTCATGGAAGTAAGCAAGCATTATGTTGGCAACCAGAAGACTGATGAGTTGAATGACTCAGTCAAACTTGCAAACTATTTGATGCCTCAGCGAAGTGGACCTCGTGGATGGAAAAATTTTTCTAAAGATGATACGAAGGAAAAAAGACCGGTTGAATCCAAGCCCAAGATTCTTAGGTCTGGAAGATCACAAAATGTTCCTAGTAGAACAATCCTACAGAAGAATAACTTGACAACTGCTGGTTCTTCCTATGGCACGCTTCCTGGAATTAAGAGCAAGGATTCATCTGACCATGATGAAAATGCATCAGAAAAGCACAACTCAATGGAACAAGGATCATTTTCTAATAGTGAGGGGGTGACAGAAGGTCCAGTCTCTTCTCTAGTTCCTTCATCAGATGCCAGTTCTCTGAAAAGGAAATTCACAACTAGTGGTAAAGCTGAAAGGGCTAATAAAGGAAAAGTGCCCAGTGGCAAATTGGCTACACGTGAGGACAAATCTTTCAATGGTAATGCTGCAAATGCAACCTCTGAAGCTGTTGAGCCTCGAAGATCTAATCGTCGAATTCAGCCCACTTCAAGGGTAATTGCTTGGTTTTTTGCTCTTTTCTTATTGGCATTGTGGTCCTTTTATCAACACTTATTTTTTCGTAACTTCTCATTTGACTAGAGTTTCTGCGGTCATATGTAACTAATACTTGCTGGAAAGGAACACATGAATACGTTTGCTTTCACATGTGTATACGCATTTGTGTAATTCTGCTGCTAATAAGTGTGCCTTTAGCAATGCTGATGACCTTTATGTAATTTTAATGGTGAGGGTTGGGCTTGAGATTGAGATTGAGATTGAGATTGAGACCTGGAATCAGTGTCAGGGGTATGTTGGTTTGGTGGTTCGGGTAGGATAGATCATGCATGTTGCTTCAGATATGATTTAAGACTGCTAATATTCAGAATGATTGCCCCGAAAGGAAGTCTTGGAAATTTGTCCATCTTTTCTCATTTATATATTTTTCCTTGCAGTTATTGGAAGGCCTTCAGAGTTCAATGATAATTACCAAGATGCCGTCTACTTCACATGACAGAGGCCACAGAAGTCAAATTAAGGGCATTGGTAAAAGGTGAAAATTCTGCATGCAGCACTGGCTCTATTCTCTTATCAAATATGAATGTGTCCAATTGACCGCTTGATTATGACAGGGAATGACCATGGTTAAGGAAGGCTCAAGGACAGCAAGATTTAATCGGGTTCTCTCTATACAATACAGCACATGCTCTGTGTATATTTATTGTGGGTAGAAAGCTAGGGAACAACAATTGCTCTTTGAAGTTAGTTTGAGATCTAGTGCCTTAGTGGAAAGCTAGTGCTTAGCAGTGTTATATGAATGCTGGTCGCTGTGAATTTTCTGAATTATTGCTTTACTATTATTAGCCTTTTTTGTTATGAATAGGTTGTTTTGATTCTCCGGGTAGTATTGTTGGTAACTGTCGTAAGAATTCATATGCTGGTGATGACATTTCGTTTTTTTGCAATTTCTCTTGTATCTACAAATAACATTGGACAAAGCCAGAAGTCAGGGGTTCTTCGATTGCCCCGGGTTGCCACTCGGCTTCTTCAAATGTGAGCCATTCCGTTTTTGTTCAGATGCGTGATTTCCGATGTGGCACGATCATGTATAACTCTTACCTGAATGGCTTGACCACGAGATTCGTGAAACCTTATCTGTATATATTTCGTTTATAGGAAACGAGGACATTGTTCTTGTGGCCGAAGAAATCATTCAAGATTCACAAGGTCCTAGCATGTTCGAGTAACTAGGAGTGATTTCAAAGAACATTAATTGCATATATGCGGAGTAAAAATATGCCGAGACCTTTCTCAGCTATCCTAAATGAGCTGATGATGTTCAAATTAATTAGCACGAGTTGCTGTTATGATATTCTTTGCAATTTCGCACGGAATATGCGTATCAAGGTAGTCGACCTATTGCATAGGGTGAAATACTATGCTTTTGTTGATCAGTTAAAGGGATCATCGTCAAGAGTTGATGCACTGTGCCATGGTTTTGTGAAGTTGCGTTTCATAACGCAAGATGATTTTGTCAATATTATTTAGAGAGAGCTTATAAACACTATTCTATTGGTAGGTCAAACTTATATGCAGATACGAACGCATGATAAAAACAGAGGTTTTCGCGTGAACATAACGGAGATCATGCATGACTGGTCTCTCTAATCCCCCATCAGGTTCCCTGCATTTTCCTGTTCCTGAACTAATTAAACGTCCGTCTCATCATATGCCTCAAGGCGAGTCAAAAGATCAAGGGATTGTCGTGAGTTACAAGTCGCACGACGCGCCTCACTCGAAGGCGATTTTCACTGGGGGGAAAGATTGGAAAACGTGGGACTAGCCATCGGAACCACCTAATTTGGTCAACCAACGTAGTATGCCCCAACTAAACCCGACCAATCAAAGCGGTCCTAGATCATCCCCAACATGACGTATTCTCCCCGGTTTTCGAACGCACGATATACGTTCAAGAAGCACTGAGATGACAAATTCAAAGTCTTCTGTGGAGGCAAAAAATTCCCAAAGAGCAGATTGGAGACTTCAAGTGGTTGACCCAACATTAGCATCATCAAGAGCCAGAAAATCTTTATAAATTCGTCTTATAATTATTTCTTGTGCTTCCTTCTCATCTGCCACAGCGTCACCTAGCTTCATCCGATCGTATTCAACGATTTTATTTTAAATCGATTTGAGTCGTCCCCGAATGATTTTCCCTCAGTTCCGATGGCCCCAATAAAAGATTCTTCTTCGTTCATGCTATCCCAAGCCCTTCAAGTCCCAAACAAAAGCTAAAGAGCAAGGCTACGCCAAGCATCCAAAATCCAAAAACCATGCATCGATCTTTCGATCACATCTCCTCCCTCGCTTTCTTTCTCCTCCTCCTCCTCCTCTCTCGCCCCGGCTTCGCCGCCCGACTCCTCCCAGACCCCATGCCAGTGTTAGCCGCCAACGCCACTGCCGAGAACGCCACGTGGCATGGCTTTGCCAAGTTTCTTGACGTCGGCAAGGGGGCCGAAGTCCCCGGCATGTCGGAGCTCAAGAAGTACTTCAACCATTTCGGCTACCTCTCGGTCCCGGACTCCAACTTGACTGACGTCTTTGACGGCGAGTTCCAGTCCGCCCTGATCGCGTACCAGACGAGGCTCGGGCTGCCGGTCACCGGCAAGCTTGACTCCGACACCGTGTCCACGATCACGACGCCGAGGTGCGGCATGAGCGATGCCGCCTCCCCCCACGGGCTCCACACCACCCGCCACTTCGCCTACTTCTACGGCAGGCCGAGGTGGGCCCGCGGAGCGCCGGCGACGCTGACCTACGCCTTCTCCCCGAGCAACATGATCAGCTACCTAACCACGGACGAGGTGAGGGCGGCTATCCAGGGGGCCTTCGCCAGGTGGGCCGCGGTGATCCCCATGAGCTTCGAGGAGGTCGAGGACTACAAAGCGGCCGACATCCGGATCGGCTTCTACCACGGCAGCCACGGCGACGGCGAGCCCTTCGACGGGGTCCTGGGGGTGCTGGCCCACGCCTTCTCCCCGGAGAACGGGCGGCTCCACCTGGACGCGGCGGAGACGTGGGCGGTGGACTTCGGCCGGGAGAGGTCGAGGGTGGCGGTGGACCTGGAGTCGGTGGCGACGCACGAGATCGGGCACGTGCTGGGGCTGGCGCACTCCTCGGTCAAGGAGGCCGTGATGTACCCGAGCCTGAGCCCGCGGGCGAGGAAGGTGGACCTCCGGATCGACGACGTGGAGGGCGTGCAGGCGCTGTACGGGTCAAACCCGGATTTCAAGCTCAGCTCCTTCTTGCAATCGGAGGAATCCTACGACAGCTCCGGCGGCCTGGGGACGAGGTTGTCCCGGTGGACCGCTTCTGCGCCACTTTTGGTGCTGCTCTGGTTCTTGTTGTGCTGAAAGTTACGTGGCCACTGCTTAGCTTAGCGTAGCACGGGCTTTCCCACTCACTTTGTGGGGGGATGTCATTATTCTTTTGACATTACAGGTGTAGAAAAAGATTTAGAAAAATTAGGAGGATCATTTCACCCACATGTGTTGAGGTGAGAGAACGCTTTTGGGCCTCCCTAATTTGTTCTTCACATTATTAGTGAATACACTGATTTTTTTCCTTGGCCTGGGTTCTGTGATTTGTTACTTTTAGTTGTGGGTATTCATTTCATGGTATGTAGACTTATCAAAAATGAGTCATAAATTCATTTTATTAACTCATATATGATGGGTTGAATCGGTCATATTAATTAAATGGGTCATAAATGAGTTTAAACATAAGTGTTGAATGTGTTATAAATAAGTCTTAAATGGATCGTAAATGGATTTATAACTTGCCTTAAACTCAAGTCACTTCTCTTACTCTTGCTCAATTTCGCGCTTGCCGCACTCTCAATTCAATTTTGATGTGAGTTTTCTCATATTGGATTAAATATGAAAGCGTTTTAATAATATGAGCTTGGTCAAGTATAGATTGGGTATGATTTAGATTAGATATGGATGATTTTGGATCGGACCATTTATGATCCGATCAAAATCCAAACTGAGCCCACTCCTTTGACAAGTCTAACAATTAGGCCGTTCAAACTTCATATTCAATGCACCTTTTTGTGAATATAGTGACCTCTTCTCCCGAAGAAGCATTCGACAAAATGCCCTTTTGTGCTCGGGTTCCATGCGAATAGAAGACGCTCTCGGTCCCATGATCGGAAGGCCGAAATGGGACCATGACCATTAATTATTCTTATTCGAACGTCTCCGATGGGGCTTACCAAATCTCGTATTCTATTACCAAACCGTTATCATGCGCGCTCATCAATTGGGCACGCCCCTTGATTAGATGATGATAGATATATAGAGTTGTTCCTCGTAATATATATGTTTGACATCCCCTTTGTCAACCATCATTAATTTATTTGATGATGACATTATCCGAAAACAAATAGATATAAGAAAAATGCTAATTCAAAAGATTGCCTAGTTTTAAAATGCAAACACAATTAACTATTAATGAGCTTTCAGATAGCCTTTCTATGTCGTGAAATCATCATTGTTGTTAGTCTAACATTGCTTTTCCACATACCATCAAGCGACCTTCAAGGAAAATTACTTATACCATCAATGTAAACTACAACGATGACAAAAAGAAACAAAAAATAAATAGAAAAATAGTCTAAATTTTCATGAATTTTGATTTTATGTGTAATGTCGTTTTTGAATTTTGAATTTATTTAATGTGTTTCCTGTATTATTGGTATGTGTTCAATTTAGCCCCTAGACTATACTGAATTTCACCCTTTTCTTGATTCAAGTTATAGAGTTTGTTGACCTAACTTCCTATCCATTAAATGTGAACCATAGACAACAAAACAAAAGGGATCAATATTATGAAAAAATCCTAAACTGATATATTTGCAATAAATTTACCACCAAAAACTTCAAATTTATACATGTGTGATAAATTTGCCCTCCAACTGTTTTTGCTAGATTGGATAAATACTATGAAAAAAAAAAAATGGAATAGAGGGTAAAACCCTAAACTGATACATTCGTCAATTAACACGTGCCATTAAAATCGATAATTTGACAGTAAAATTTAATGAAAACTTGCGAAGGGTATTAATTTTGGATAAATTGTATGTACTAATTTGGGGTTTTACATTATATTAACCTAAACAAAAAAGTTACAAATATCTAATTTGTCATTTAAGCAAACAAAAATGCTGCATTGTATATTTATCAATAAGTTAGAAATCATATTGAATAAATTAAAAGTTCACGATCGAATCATAAAATTCAAGAATATTTCCGTCATTTTGTTTAATTTAGAAAAGAAAAGAGAAGGGGGAGAAAAAAAAAACCCAAACCCAAGCATCCGGCTACCCGACCCGGCCCGGCTTAAGCCCGTTCGGCTCCGATCTGCTCCACCCAAACCCCCTGCAGCGAAAACCCTAAACCCCTCGCGCGCCGCGACGAAGAAGACGACTCCCTCCGCCGAATTCCCCCCGATTCGCCCCACCGGAACGAACCGCTCGGCCTGATTCCGACCGCCGCGAAGCTCTTAGATTCCGTCAGCCGAAGCTCGGCGTCGATGGCGGCGTCCGCTTGCAACCGAGCGATGCAGCGAGCTTCGACGTCCCTCGGACCGGCCCTCAGATCGGGCGCCCGCTCGTCTCCTCAGCTCGGCTCCGCCTCCTCCCGAGTCCCTCTCCCCAGCCGGTCGACCGCCTCCCCGCTCCGCCGCTTCTTCTCTTCCAGGTCTCTCTCTCTCTCTCTAGAAATTTCGTTTCGTGGATTCGCGTGTTCTGCTCCGTTACGCGTTCCTCGCGGCGTCGTTCGTTGAATTTTCGTTATTGCATTGTCGTGCTCGATGGAAACTCGCCGTTAACCGCCGCTCGGTTTGGCTGTTGCCGTGAAACTTCCTTTTTTTTAGGTCGCCGGCGGAGCTCGCGTGCGTCCAGTCGCTGCTGCCGCTGCACAGCGCGGTGTCGGCGGCGCGGCTGACGTCGTGCCTGAGCACGACGTCGAGGAGTTGCCGGGCGCTCTCACAGGGTACTCTCTGCTGCACCTCTCCAGGCCTCTAATATGAAATTTGTGTTTTTTCCCGCGTGAGTAGCTAATTTTTTTTTTCTTCGGCTTTTCCTACCATTTCTTCTGCGTTTGGTGCTTTTAATGCTCTCGAATGGCCGTTGTTCGTCAGGTTGTATTCCTTAGGCTCTGGTGATGTTAGTCATGCCTTCTCTATCTAGGAAATTTTCCTTAATGGCACTTAGGTGATGAAGAGTAGATGATTTTAAGTAGGACTCATCTCGCAGAAGCCAACTGTGTAGATTGGGATCAATAGAATTCGGCTAGATCGTGATTTTGCTTGACCGACCCATTCTTGTGGGCTGAAGCATTTAGAGTAGTGTGCTATTAACGGCCTCTCTCGGTGGTGTTCAGTCTTCATTTGCTTGCGAGACAACTGATTAGGCCGTTCTTGCTATCTTGGAATTTTGATGAACTTGTCAAGAGTAAATTAATTTTTTTCTCAGGCAGATGCGCATTAAAATAATGGATAGGATACTCATAGCATCTAATTGGAATATTTGGTCCCTGCAGGCACATGATGTTCTGAATGGTTGAACTTGAAAGAAATGGTACTTCAGAACTTGCCCATTTTGATCCTTTTGTTGTTTTACACAATAGTGCTCTTAGGATTTCGAAAGCACCTGCTGTTATGGTTGGGGTGAAGAACAATGGAATTTGCTTCATCCAGTTCTTTATCCCTATTATGATTATGTATGCTTTGACTAAAAGAATTCGTTCTCAAATAGAACTTAGGCAATTATTGTGTCTGATAACCCTCTTCTTCCCTTCTTGAAAAGGTTTTGGAGTCTTTTCGAAAGGATGTGTGAATATTTGTACAGTTGAAAGATTTGCCCAAATCTACCTTTGGGGTTTGAGATCATTATTATTATTTTGGGAAAAAAAGGAAAGCGGGGGGGGGGGGGGGGAGGGGGGAGAAGAACATAGATGTATGCATGCGTGAGTTAAATGTGGGACCACGCAAAATTAAGTTGGTAATTCAGATTGATAGCAATTTAATTATGGGAACAATGAATGCATAATGAGAATGAGCGAAGCACTAACTGATCACTGTAGGTGGAGTCTCTCGAGTTGTGGCCTAGCTTCTAGAGTGTCTATATAATGATTCGTGGATTTAGTTTTGGCTCTTTCATACATTGAGTTCTTAGTATTCTAGTTCCCGTGACAAAAAGGTTCTCCTTTTCCCAGATGGAATTGATGGTACGTAAAGGCGTGCTGTTTCAAGAGGTGGACCTACATTTATTTATTCTTCGCCATTTTGAGAATGACGATCCTCGAAATATCAGATTTTTCTCTTGTTAGTTTACGGATATTTGATGATAGTTCTGTAACCATTTGGCAATGCTTTTAACATGTGATATTAGATGACAATTCTGTAGCCATTGGCAATGTTTTCAACATTGGGATGGGATATTAATAATGCGTATAATTTTACAATTGTTCCTTTTGGGCAAACTTTGCTAGCGGACACAACCTAAGGATTCATGGCATTATCCGATGTTAATTACTATTCTAATGTTTGTCTTGAGCAATTGATTTTAGCATGCCTAGTTCCTGCAACGGGCTCTGATACCTGTCTTTATTTTTTTTTTCTTTAGTGCTTGGTCTGTCGGTTCCAAGGTGACCTCTACTTGAAGAAGAGACTTGTGATTGGAAAGTGAGTTTTTGTTGTAAATCAGGGAATTCTCTTTTGAGATACCGACTGCTTCCTATGAGATATTTTTTGAAAGCTCATTGATTTTGTTTCCCTCACTGACAGAAAGTGAAAAGCTTCGAATAAGTAATTAGAGATGGTATTTGTTTCTCTTCTGATGTTTATTTTTGGAAGTTATCATGCTATTGAATTCCTTAAAGTACAGATGAAGAAAGATGCAAATTCCACTTCTGTGATATTCTGATACAGTTGCTATAGTTTCATCGGGTTTTCAGCACGTGGAAGTAGAAATTGCAATACTGGAGTGACCATGCATGTTTGAAATCACTCCCAAGCATGTCAGATGAGATTCAGTACTTAGCTATCGTTTAATTGCACAAACGAGAATGGTATTATGGTGCTGAGAGGATCTTCATTAGCTTGAGGGTCTCAAATCGTCACTTTGCATGAAAAATTTATGCCGTATTTTCGCATAATTTGTGGTTTGCTCGATTTACACGTCCACTCTTAGCTTATGGTTTTAGAGCCCTGCTCATGCGACCTGCGGGGTTAGTGGGAGGGCAAGAAATGCAACATTGTGACAGCTTAATAGCCTAGCCGAAAAAAGAAAGCGAACTTTAATATATCGGATGACTTTCGAGATTCACACTGCTGCAGTGAATAATTAACCGGTGGTGCCCTTGCACAGGGAGAAAGCTTGTCGAATTTGCTAGTTAGTTTTGTTCCCCAACGTGATCGCCTTTGCTATTTATGTCTGTTAGCAGATCTCTATTCCAAGCCTGCTATTGACCTCCGCACATTTCTCCTCGGGTAGGAGCGTTCCTTCATAACATCAAGCTCAGCAATGACGTTTGATTGTCGCCCGTTTGTCTCTCATTTGGGTTTACTACAGATGTTAACTTATATGGCAGGGATAATGCAAGGACGGCTCCTTGAGATGGTTCTGTAGAAACTACTTTTTCTTTTATTTGGGGCCAACTACTTTTTCTTTTATTTGGGGCCAATGTGGGAAGAAGACTGGCTTGAAATCCAACCAAAAGCTAGTCAGTCGCTGATCTTTCGTTAGGACAGACCATGGTGGGGATGAATTGGTGTCAAAAGTTCCGGCCCTTTCGCTTTTGGAATGTCGAGAGCCCTTTGATGCGTTCCGTTCTCTTCGCTCTTCCTGTTTCTTGAGGGCGATGCTTCTCGATTTCTTCTTCGATTTGAGGTCGTCCGTTGATAAATGGGTACTCGATTCTTCTATAGGTCCGCTTCCATGACTGGTCAATGTTCAATCTAGAATTGGCATCGAAATTGATCTCGACAAGCCCTTCGCTGAAAATTTTCAAAGTTGTAGAGCAGTCGTCTTCATTTTTTTTTGGTTGGTGAGCAGTCGTTTTCATTCCACAGGACGATGGTGGTGGAATATGAACTACCAATCGAAAGGGAGTAATAAAGATAAGCCAAGAGACTTTTGAAGGAGTGCGCTAGTGAGTTGGGAACGTCCAGATTCTTTCGATGGAATTCGATCTGGAGCAAAGGACGGGGGCACGAAAATTTGGTAGTTGTCTCCTTCTGATTCGCCCTTGCCAGGAAATATCTTGTACCCAGCAGATATTTAGGACGATTAGCATCTTTGGGTTTTCTTTCTCCCTTTCTCTCTCTTGTTCTTTTTTGGCTCTGGCTGTTCTTTTCTCACGCTTTTTCTTCCTTTCAGACCCTGCATGTGGTCCTGATCCGTTCATGCGCTGAAACGTGATCAACAATAGATCTCTCAATGATCTTTACTATTGAGATTATCACACACCGGCTGTGTAAGGAGTTAGTGATGGATTTGTAATTATAACAGAAAGTCTTACATTTTGAATTAATTTTTAGGAACGGTATGTGACGAGAGATTGTCACAAATTAATAGTGACCTGGTGCTCACTTTCTCGAGTTATTGGTGATGGTACGTGATCAGCATCTCGCTTTAGCGGCAAACTAGCTCAAATGGCATTTGAGCAAAGTCTTAAAGCTTTATTTTTTTTTCAATTAGGCGGCAATCAAATACCACAAAAGCTTCGAAAACATAAATTTTTATTGCAAAAGAATGGGAATATGGGAATCCGAGAATCTATTATGATACTGATTCATGATCGAAACATATCTTAATGCTTGAAAGTTGGATAGGATGGCTTTCAAACAAGAGTTATATCGCCCCTAATCATCATGTCAGTAACTCTAAACTTTCGAGTACTTGCGCATTCTCTCTTCTTAATCAAACGGAGCAACTGAGACATCACTTGTAACATCCTCTATCTTCACTGCGTTATTGGAACACCAGCTTCGCCATAGTCCCGACACGACTGAACCCATGCATGCAAAATCCCATGAACGATAGATAGTATACATATAATTAATTTTTTCGTTGTTTCTATATTGGGGGGAAATTATCTGGAAAAATAAATGAAAAAAATAGGCAGCAAATAGCAATCGGTGGATGGCACGGCGGGCACCGTAAGCCGAAACACCTGGCAGCGGCATAATCTGGCAACGCAAGAAACTGTTCGCCGCGTAATCGGCTTCGGAGCTCGACATTTGTCGATCCGCAAATTTGAGGAAGTGGATAGGGAACCGGGTGAGGATGGAAGCAAGGGGAGTTTGCTGCTTCTTCGGATCTGTCAGATTAACAATTAATGCCAATTTATTCGCTCGTGTGTGTCTAATTTGACTGCTTTTTTATGTTGTGCTATTCACTTGTTCGGATATGATAAGGTAATTTTATGGGTGGCTTTACATTTTAACATGGTGGCACATAAGGAAGTTCGCTTTTGGTTGGAAAATAAATCTCAAGATGGGGATTTTGGTGACATGAAATTTTTAGCATGCTCTTGTCATTGCTTTTCGACAAGATTTGACTTTCAGCTTGAAAGTTTTCAGTTTCAATCATTGAGAATTCGATTTGGAATTCGAAAAGCGTTGGAGATACTCATTTAAAATTTCGATTAAGGAAAGTCTGTAATTACCTATACGAAATTTGTCTTGTATTATTGCGTGTAGTAGATTATTAGATGTTTTGCCAGTGTCTTAACCGAGGGACAGGGACAGACGTACACACGAGGAAAATATGGAAGATGAGAACTATAGCAGGGACAGAAAAGCACTACTGTCCTGTCAACATCAACCGGGAATCATGGCGCAGTAAGTAAAAGACATACTCTCGCACAAAAGCTTAATGCATGAAAAGAGAAGACTGGCCTTTAGACTCATCATTATTACAATTTGATATAATTTATCTCTTTGTTCGTCCAATCATTCATTTGCCTCTAAAAAGAATTTCCAAGTCACGATCAAAACACATCAAAAATAAGAAATTTTCTTTTCTTTTAATTAATTTGCTGAGTTTTACATATACGATGTTGTTGTCCTTATTTTCTCCTTTCATTTTATCCAGAGTAAAGAGAAAGATCTATTGTATCATGGAATCAAAAAGTAAATGAAATATGTTGTCATCTCAATTTGGATTTTGACTTTGATTTATCTTCCTTGATCTTTTCAATCAGCATACCAAGTGTTTGTATTCTTGACACTTAGAACCGTGACTTGCATTGGTAAGATACTTGCCGTTAGTATTCCAATGATTTTGTTCAAGTTCGTTTCCATGATTGATAATGGGATTTGCGATCATAAATTACAAATAGTTGTCCCCAATGCTTCAAACTACTCTGCTTTTGATTAAATAGTGATGCACATGGATCAAATACACTAGCTTACTACCTATTATCGATGTACATGTTGAATATATATGGGAATCTACATATCCTGCCCATGCTTAGAACTTGCTGAGTTCCTCATCATAATTGCCGTACATGCCTTGAATTGGTTAGATTCATGATTATATGAGTTGTTCACGGTTTGAATTCGTTTGATAGGTGTTCCTGCTTACTGCCACATTTTTGTTCAAAATTATGAGGATTTGGTCTCATTTGGATATTATGTTGGTAATATCAGCAAATATATTCACGCAGGAGGAAGTCGGGTGGACGTGTTTCCATAGCTTGACCACGTCAATTTTGATTTGGAACTAAATTGGGTAAGAGCTTCTTGAATTGGATTTTCATGTTATTGAAGGAACCATAAACTATGGCGTCATATGTAGTATATTTTTCGTTGTAATTAAAGGGTATATTGATGTTAATTGGATCTCATATGTAGATGAGACAAAATACACTATGTTCCCTCATGGTGGAGATTCTATAACTTGAAAATCAACCAAACAAAAATGTGGGAAAAATGACAATCCTATTAAAGAAAAAGTCAAATTTGTTGAAGTACCGATGACATAATTATTGTGGCCATTTCTCAAGCCAATATTGTGGCCAATGTGAAAGAATTGATGGCAGATTTAAGTGCTACCATGCATATTTTTACAAACAAAATGCTTTATTATCCTACATACTAGACATGAAGGAGAAGAGATTATTTATCTTGGTGACTTGAGAAATACTCAAATTCTTAAGAATGGGAAAATCTTATCAAATTCACATTAAAAAAAAAATGAGGTTGAGTAGTTTAGAAACTTCTTAGTAGACACTTCGTTGGGAATAAAATTGATTGCCAAGCCACAATAGCCATTATAAAGAATGAAACTTTCAATGGTAAAAAGAGACAAATTTGATTAAGATGTGATGTGGTAAAACAACCGTTTAAAGATGAAGTCAATTGCTTAAAGAAACTCATCCATTTATTTTTACTTTATTTCAAAAACCTATTGAAAGATGTGGGAGATTGTTGGATATTTCGGTAGTTTTAAGAAGTAAAAAAAAAGTCTTTTTATCATAAGGACTCTAATAGCAATTATAACAACTATCTATTTGCAACTGTTTGATTTGATTTGTTTCTTTATTAGCCCTCTCAATCATATGCCTATGAAGATCAAGCCAAAAACCAATCTCTATTCTTTCCAATTATGTGCTGGGTTTTACCTATAAGTTTGGCAGCTGTTCCTGCTCCCTTTATTCATTTTATGCATTAGTAAAGAGTCTGTTGTGTCTCTCATTCTTTCATCTTCTCCAACAGTTTCTACAGTAGCTGCTGCTGCTGCTGTTGCTTTTTCTTCTTCTTCTTTGTTATTGTTGAGAGAGAGAGAGAGAGAGAGAGAAGGAGAAGGAGAAGGAGAAGGAGAAGGAGAAGGAGAGAGAGAGAGAGACCAATGGAGTGGTACAAGAGGAAAGAGGTGGTGGAAGAACTGGTAGTGATTGGGGGTTTGATCGGGATTCAATTTTTGTACGCGACCAACAATGTGATGGTGAGCTACCTCACGTCCCTTGGCCTCGACCCTCTCACTGTTGTCTACTACTCTTCCTTTGCCACCTTCCTTGTTCTCTCCCCCATTGCCTTTGCGTTTGAAAGGTATCATCTCTCTCTCTCTCCCCCCCTCGCCCCCCACCCCCCCCCCCCCCCTCTCTGCGCACACTTGTGCCTGTGAGAATGATGCTTGATCTGTTGTTGTTCATATTGCAGGAGCTTGTGGCCCAAGAAGCTCAGCCTGAGGTTGATGGTTCAACTTGTTCTCATCTCCTTTGCAGGGTACTCTGGCATCTTTGCGATTGCAAATCAACTTGAAGTTCATATTTCACCTATGTGATCAAATTACTGAATCTTTCAATATTGTTCCTTTTTATTTTTCTATTTCTGGGTCAGGGTGATTCTGTTCCAATATCTTTTCGTGAAGGGGATTAAACTGACTTCACCGGCTATCGCAACTGCCATGCCAAACCTTGCTCCTGGGCTTATCTTCGCCATCGCATGGATTACTAGGTGCTACCTTGTACCTGGGGCTTCTTTTGCAATTTTCGCCTAGGCTTCACTTGCGCTAATTCCAGTATCAGCTTTTCGGCTATTCCTTTAGCTGCTTTAATTTGAGCTGCTGATACTACTCCATCACAATTCACTGTATGTTCTACCAAGATTGTTCTCACTCGGGTTCTTCTGAAAAGACAGATTCAATCCATCTTTGAGCAAATCCATCCCACAGAAAATCGACCTAAGACAGTATTATTTCTTGTGGATTATGTGTGCACACGATCGATTAGTGGGTATTGTAATGATGTAGCGACTATGTAAAGGAATATTGCAGCTCTAGGTAGTGTTACCGTTTCTGTGTTATTCAATTGGAAATGCTCATGCTTATGCAGGATGGAGAAAGTTAAGCTGAGTTGCTTGTACAGCAAAGTCAAGATATTAGGCACGGTGGTGTGTGTTTCAGGGGCCGTCACAATGAGCCTATGCAGTGCTGCTAAAGAGGATCCCCGCTCAACTTCGTTGAGTAATGTGATTTTCGACCAACAAATGATCATTGGTTGCTTATATCTTATTGCAGCGGTCTTAGGCCTATCAATCAATTCCATCCTGCAGGTATATTCTGCTTTAGTGCAGTTGATTGCTTCGATTGACATTCGTTTGATCCTTCGACAATTATAAGGATTCCAAATTGGCTTACTCATCTTTTTTCCCTCGTTTGCTTTCTGTGGCTTCGCAGGCAGTCACTTTGGCCGATTTTCCAGCACCAATCTCCATGGTCGCTATCACCTCCTTGATTGGTTCGATTATGGCTGCAACTGTACAGTTATTTGAAGACCACAAATTGGACAATGGCTGGCCGTTTTTGAGCTTTGGCATGTTGGTCGCCTTCTCTTTCCTGGTGAGTTTGGAACTTTGATCTTCTCTCGCCAAACACCTCTCGGAGACTTATGCAAACATCATGCATCGCCCGATTCTGTTTCTGCACTTTCTTTTGTCGTTCGGCTTACAAAACTCTCAAATGCGCAGGGAGGTGGCATTATCGGATCGTGCGTAGGCTTCACTGCTTGGGCCATAAAAAAGAGGGGGGCAGTCCTTCCCTCTATGTTTAGCCCCATCGCAACCGTCTGCACAATTGTATACTCGGCAATAAGATTAGGAGACACGATCAACGTGCCAAGGTGAGATCAATAGCTCCGACATGATTAACCCCATAGAACTCATCTTGAAACGTTTTACAATTGCACGCCAGTTCGAACTGAGCTGATACAAGCCGTGCTAATGCAGCCTCGCCAGCATGGTCCTTATATTCACCGGCCTGTACATCGTGCTCTGGGCAAAACGGAAAGAGGGGTACCGCCCAAACGAAGGAGACTGCTTAGAGAGCGGGTTGGATGCAGAGAAGCCTCTTTTGAGCTGAGAAATAAGGATGCGGATCCTTGTGAAAAGTCTCGTTTTTTCTCCATCATTTTGGGTTAGAGAGCAGTTTCCTGCATGTGACGGAAACCCATGTGTATCATGTGTGACTTTCTTTTTTTTTTTGGTAAAGATCATGTGTGACTTTCTTGTGCATTTCGATGTATGGTTAATGTAATCTACTTCATGTTTTAAGACATTGGTGATTCGGTACTAGCAGTAGCTCTGCCGTGACCTCCTACCTTTCAAAAAGGAGAAGATATTATTTATCTTGGGGACTTGGGGGTGCATGACAACTGCCTATTTCTGTTCCAGAAACAATTTTTCTATTCTAGACCTGTTTCTGGAATAGAAATCCGTTTGATAAACTTATTTCGTTTTTCTATTTCTGAAATAGATTTCTATTCCAAAAATAGGTTTGGAATAGAAATCAGAAGTAGAAATTTTATACTTTTTTTTAATTTCTGGAACAGAATTGAGAAATAAAAATTTTTCTCATCGTTCGTCAATCAGTCCTTTATCCATTGCCATCAACCACTGTCCGTCGGTTGCCCACCGCCCACCGGCTCTCGCCTCCGTCGGTCTGCCACCGTCCGAAAGGAAGAAATTTTGTGTTATTATCAAATAGGTATTTTTGCTTAGAAACTCTTCTAGGAAGAGAAACAGAACATATTTCTGGAACATGATAGTTATCATTCACCCCCTTGATAACCACACAAGTTTTTAGGAAAGGGAATAGCTTATCAAATTCACATAAAAGAAAATGAGGTTGAGTAGTTGAGAAACTTCTTAGGATCTGTTTGATAGTATGTCAAACAGTGCTGTCAAACGGTGCCTAATTCTATTTTTTTTTATTTCCCAAAAAAAAAAATCAGTTTGGTAATTTTTTTGTTCTCAGGAACAAATTTGTTCTTAGAAATGGATTTTGAACAGAATCAAGAAATTAAAAAAAAAATAAGTTACCAGGAACAACTCCATAATCAAGACAAACTATTTTTTTTTTCTCTTTTCTTTTCTCTTTCTCTTTTCTTTCCTTTTCTCTTCTTGTACCTCATTGCCGATTGCTAGGGGTGAGCACGGTTCCCGGTTCTAGAGAGAGAGGTTCCGATTCTTGGTTCTTCTTGGCGGTTCCCGGTTCGATTTTCAGTGCCTGTAGGAACGAGAGCCGCACCAGAACCAGATATGGATTCCTAAATCTAAATTTGTTTATGCCTTTCGCTTTTCTTTTTGCCTTTTATCAATGTGTTTTAGTTCTTATGGGATTTCCATCATCGAATTCATGGAACATAACGATAATGGACTCTGTGCATTTGTTAATTGAGTTGTGCACATTTGTGGGTCAATTTAGTGAGCTCTTTGTAAAGACAAACAAGAGATGAATTCGAGTTTATTTCCCATGATTTATTATGTAATTTAGTGAGATACCCATCGGGTTAATGAATAAAATTTCTTTTTTCTTCCTGTTGCTTTATCATTTTTTCCCCATCAAGTAATTTCTAAATAAGATATTTGGATAGTTTACAAGGACCTAGATTCATCTTTGTTCTCTTTCCTTTGCTCTTTTCATGATTGTGGCACAACCTACTTATGGTTTCTCTTAAAAGAATATGGGATGAATGAAATGACCATGGAGAACTCATGGATGAATGATTATCTAGATGCTAGAAAAATTTGAAGTTGACAGTCAATAGAGTTTCTGTATGTTTCTTTTAAGAAGTTCTTTTGTTGCTCTTCCATCATTTTTAAGAAGCCAAACATTTTAAATTTATTCCTTATTGTTGCGTTCATTTTTGTTTTTTAAACTAAAGATGAAATTAAAAAAAAAAAACTTGTTGGATCTTGAAACCGACCCTAGGATCTATGATAGGGAGGGTTCTAGGTTTCAGATATCGATCGGTAGATTTCAGATTCCAAAAAATGAAAAATCTGTACCTGAGAATAGTTTCAAGTTTCAAGTGGAACTTATAAGGAAACTATAAGGAATTTGAAATTGCTCATCCCTACTAATCGTCGGCCACGGAGATAGCCAGCAACCGGTGGGGTGAAGTCTGACTAGCTCGCCGAAACATCACCAAGCCATGCCGAGGTTGCCTGGCCTCGCCCAATCGCCGCGAGGCCAAGCCTTACTAGGCCTAAGGGAGGCCAACCTCGCATCAACTAGGCAAGGTTGAGCCTCACCGGTGGCCAGGCGGCCTCGCCTAGTCGATCACCGGCCATTGCTGTGGCCAAAGATAGGCTAAAGAAGAAGAAGAGGGAAGGGGAAAAAAATGAAAAAAGAAGAAGAGAAAAATGTAATAAAAGTATTTACAAAGTTAAAAGAAATTCTAAGTCATAAAAAAATTTAAAAATCATACCAAACGCATTTCTATTCCGAGAACAAAAATTTTAGACAGTTAAAAAGGGAATGTTTTTAAAGAGAAATGGTCCCAATAATAAAATGGTTACCAAACATACCTTAGTAGGTACTCTTTTGCCAAGCGGCAATAGAAGATGGAAATTTTAGCATGCTCTTGTCATTGCTTTTTGATGGGGCTTGACTCTCGCCTTAAAAGTTTTTAATCTCGATCATTCAGAATTTGAGTTGAAATTTGAAAAGCGTTCGAGATACTCATTTAAAATTGCAATTAAGGAAAATTTGTAATTACCTATATGAAATTTGTCTTATATTATTGCGTGAAGTTGATTATTAGATGCTTTGCCAATGTCTTAACCGAGAGACAGGGAGAGACGTACACACGAGGAAAAAATGGAAGATGAGAATTGTAGGAGGGATAGAAAAGCAAGATAGTCCTGTCAACAACAACCGGGAATTATGGAGCAGTAAGTAAGGGGCTGTTTGTTTGTGTTCTTTTTTTCTGGTCATGAACACAATTTTTGTTTTTTTGGTTCCGGGGAACAAAAAAAGAATAGAAACGAGTTTGTTTAAGTTTTTGTTCTCGGGACTTGTTTATGTTCCAGGGAACAAATTTGGAACAGAAACAAATTTTCTATCTCCTATTTTTTCTTTCTTTTTCTTTCCTTCTTCTTTCCTTCTTCCTTTTTCTTTGGCCGATCATCGGCGACCAGCTGTCGAGGGCCGGTGACCTCGCCAGAGCATTGCTGGCCCTCGACGAGGCTCGGCCTCGCCGGTGGCTGGGCGAGCTCGGCCTCGCCGTGGCTGGGCAAGGCCGCCGGCCCTCGTTGGCCGATTGCGGGCCATGGCTGAGGCCGGCGACCGGCCAAAAGGAAGAAAAAAAAAAAAGAAAAAAGGAAAAATAAAATAAAAATATTTAAAAATTAAAAGAAACAAAAAAATTATACAAGTTTACCAAACGTGTTTCTGTTTTTTTCTATTCCAGGAACAAGTTTACCAAACACGTTCTTTGTTTAAAAATTTTTCCCCGGAACATAAATAGTTTTTTTCTATTTCTATTCCCTACAATAATTTTTGAACGAAATGTTACCAAACGCACTCTAAAAGACATACTCACACAAAAGCTTAGTGCATGAGAAGAGAAGACTGGCTTTTAGACTCACCCATCCTTATGACAATTTGATATAATTTATCTCTTCGTTCATCCAATTATTCATTTGCCTCTAAAAAAATTTCCAAGTCACGATCAAAACGCTTCAAAAATAAGAAACTTTCTTTTCTTTTAATTTATTTGCTGAATATAGCATTGTTGTTTTTATTTTTCTCCTTTTATTTTGTCCAAAGTAAAGAGAAAGATCTATTGTATCATGGAATCAAAATGCAAATGAAATATGTTGTCATCTCAATATTGACTTTGATTTGTCTTTCTTCAGGTGCTTGTATTTTTTTACACTTAGAACCGTGACTTGCATTGATAAGATACTTGCTGTTAATATTCCAATGATTTTGTTCAAGTTCGTTTCCATGATTGATAGTGATCGCAATCATAAATTGCATATAGTTGATCCCCAAAGCTTCAGACTACTCTGCTTTTGATTAAATGGTGATGTACATGGATCAAATACACTAGATTACTACCTATTATTGATGTACATGTTCAAAATATATGGATTCATCTACATATCCTGCCCATGCTTAGAACTTGCCGTACATGCCTTGAGTTGGTTAGATTCATGATTATATGAGTTGTTCATGGTTTGAATTCGTTTGATAGGCGTTCATGCTTGCTGCCCATATACATTTTTGTTCAAATAATGAGGATTTGGTCTCATTTGGATATTGTCTTGGTAATATCAGCAAATATATTCATGCAGGAGGAAGTTGGGTGGATTCCATAGCTTGAACACGTCAATTTTGATCCGGAACTAAATTGGGTAAGAGGTTCTTGAATTGGATTTTCATGTTATTGAAGGAACCATAAACTATGGCGTCATATATAGTATATTTTTCGTTGTAATTGTGATGTTTATTGGATCTCAGATGTAGATGAGACAAAATCCACTATGTTCTCTCATGGTGGAGATTCTATAACTTGAAAATCAACCAAACAAAATTGTGGGAAAAATGACAATCCTATTAAACAAAAAGTCAAATTGGTTGAAGTACCAATGGCATAATTATTGTGGCCAATGTGAAAGAATTGATGGTAGATTTAAGTGCTACCATGCATATTTACAAACAAAATGCTTTATTATCCTACATTCCAGACAAGAAGGAGAAGAGATTATTTATCTCGGTGACTTGAGAACTACTCAAGTTCTTAAGAAAGGGAAAATCTTATCAAATTCACATTAAAAAAAATAATATGAGGTTGAGTAGTTTAGAAACTTCTTAGCAGATACTACGTTGGGAATAAAATTGATTGCCAAACCTCAATAACCATTGTAAAGAATGAAACTTTCAATGGTAAAAAAAGACAAATCCGATTAAGATGTGATGTGGTAAAGCAATTGCTTAAAGATGAAGTCGATTGCTTAAAGAAACTCATTCATTTATTTTTACTTTATTCCAAAATCTTTTGAAATATGTGGGAGATTGTTGGATATTTCGGTAGTTTTAAAAAGTGAAAAAGAAGTCTTTGTTGTAAGGACTCTAATAGCAATTATGACCACCATCTATTTGCAACTGTTTGATTTGATTTGTTTCTTTATTAGTCCTCTCTATCATTTGCCTATGAAGATCCAATTTGTTTCTTTGTTAACACTTAGAATCTCCAAATCACAACAAAACATGCCAAAAACCAATCTCTTTATTATTAGTCCACCATCTATTTGCAACTGTTTGATTTGATTTGTTTCTTTATTAGTCCTCTCTATCATTTGCCTATGAAGATCCAATTTGTTTCTTTGTTAACACTTAGAATCTCCAAATCACAACAAAACATGCCAAAAACCAATCTCTTTATTATTAGTCCACCATCTATTTGCAACTGTTTGATTTGATTTGTTTCTTTATTAGTCCTCTCTATCATTTGCCTATGAAGATCCGATTTGTTTCTTTGTTAACACTTAGAATCCGATTTGTTTCTTTGTTTCTTTGTTAACAAAGAATCTCCAATCTCTTTTCTTTCCAATTATGTGCTGGGTTTTACCTATAAGTTTGGCAGCTGTTCCTGCTCCCTTTATTCATTTTATGCATTAGTAAAGAGTGTTGAATCTCTTTATTCTTTAATCTTCTCCAACAGTTTCTACAGTAGCTGCAGCTGCTGCTTTTTCTTCTTCTTCTTTGTTATTGTTGTGAGAGAGAGAGAGAGAGAGAGAGAGAGAGAGAGAGAGAGAGAAGGAGAAGGAGAGACCAATGGAGTGGTACAAGAGGAAAGAGGTGGTGGAAGAAGTAGTAGTGATTGGGGGTTTGATCGGAATTCAATTTTTGTATGCGACCATCAATGTGATGGTGAGCTACCTCACGTCCCTTGGCCTCGACCCTCTGACTGTCGTCTACTACTCTACCTTTGCCACCTTCCTTGTTCTCTCCCCCATTGCCTTTGCGTTTGAAAGGTATCATCTCTCTCTCTCTCTCTCTCCCCCCTCTCTGCGCACACTTGTGCCTGTGAGAATGATGCTTGATCTGTTGTTGTTCATATTGCAGGAGCTTGTGGCCCAAGAAGCTCAGCCTGAGGTTGATAGTTCAACTTGTTCTCATCTCCTTTGCAGGGTACTCTGGCATCTTTGCGATTGCAAATCAACTTGCAGTTCATATTTCACCTCTGTGAAGAAAATACTGAATCTTTCAATATTTTTTCTTTCTATTTTGTTATTTCTGGGTCAGGGTGATTCTGTACCAATATCTGTTCGTGAAGGGGATTAAACTGACTTCACCGGCTATCGCAACTGCCATGCCAAACCTTGCTCCTGGGCTTATCTTCGCCATCGCATGGATTACTAGGTGCTACCTTGTACCTGGGGTTTCTTTTGCAATTTTCACCTAGGCTTCACCTGTGATAATTCCAGTATCAGTTTTTCGGCTATTCCTTTGGCTGCTTTAATTTGAGCTGCTGATACTACTCCATCACAATTCACTGTATGTTCTACCAAGATTGTTCTCACTCGGGTTGTTCCGAAAAGACAGATTCAATCCATCTTTGAGCAAATCCATCCCACAGAAAATCGACCTAAGACAGTATTATATCTTGTGGATTACGCATGCACACGATCGATTAGTGGGTATTGTAATGATGTAGCGACTCTGTAAAGGAATATTGCAGCTCTAGGTAGTGTTACCATTTCTGTGTTATTCAATTGGAAATGCTCATGCTTATGCAGGATGGAGAAAGTTAAGCTGAGCTGCTTGTACAGCAAAGTCAAGATATTAGGCACGGTGGTGTGTGTTTCAGGGGCCGTCATAATGAGCCTATGCAGTGCTGCTAAAGAGGCTCCCCGCTCAACTTCGTTGAGTAATGCGATTTTCGACCAGCAAATGATCATCGGTTGCTCATATCTTATTGCAGCGGTCTTAGGCCTATCAATCGGTTCCATCCTGCAGGTATATTCTGCTTAAGTGCAGTTGATTGCTTCAATTGACATTCGTTTCGATCCTTCGACAATTATAAGGATTCCGAATTGGCCTTACTCATCTTTTTCCCTCGTTTGCTTTCTGTGGCTTCGCAGGCAGTCACTTTGGCCGATTTTCCAGCACCAATCTCCATGGTCGCTATCACCTCCTTGATTGGTTCGATTATGGCTGCAGCTGTACAGTTATTTGAAGACCACAAATTGGACAATGGCTGGCCGTTTTTGAGCTTTGGCATGTTGGTCGCCTTCTCTTTCCTGGTGCGTTTGGAACTTTGATCTTCTCTCGCCAAACACCTCTCAGAGACATACGCAAACATCATGCATCGCCCGATTCTGTTTCTGCACTTTCTTTTGTCATTCGGCTTACAAAACTCTCAAATGCGCAGGGTGGCGGCATGATCGCATCGTTCGTAGGCTTCACTGCTTGGGCCATAAAAAAGAGGGGGGCAGTCCTTCCCTCTATGTTTAGCCCCATCGCAACCGTCTGCACAATTGTATACTCGGCAATAAGATTAGGAGACCCGATCAACGTGCCAAGGTGAGATCAATAGCTCCGACATAATTAACCCCATAGAATTCATCTTGAAACGAATTAAAATTGCACGCTCGTTCGAACTGAGCTGACACAAGCCGCGCTAATGCAGCCTCGCCAGCATGGTCCTCATATTCACCGGCCTGTACATCGTGCTCTGGGCAAAACGGAAAGAGGGGTACCGCCCAAACGAAGGAGACTGCTTAGAGAGCGGGTTGGATGCAGAGAAGCCTCTTTTGAGCTGAGAAATAAGGATGCGGATCCTTGCGAAAAGTCCTTTTTTTTTTTTTTTTTCTCCATCATTTTGGGTTAAAGTGCGGTTTCCTGCATGTGACGGAAACCCATGTGTATCGTGTGTGACTTTCTCGTGCATTTCGATGCATGGTTAATGTAATCTACTTCATGTTTTAAGACATTGGTGGTTCAGTACTAGCAGTAGCTCTGTCGTGACATCCTACGTTTTAGAAAGGAAGGAGAAGAGATTATTTATCTTGGTGAAGTGAGAGCTGCACAAGTTCTTAGGAAAGGGAAAAGCTTATCAAATTCATATAAAAGAAAATGAGGTTGAGTAAATGAGAAACTTCTTAGGATCTGTTTGATAATGTGTCAAACAGTGCCTGATTCTATTTTTTTATTTCCCGGAAAAAAAAAAACAACATAAATCAGTTTGGTAATTTTTTTGTTCTCGAGAACAAATTTGTTCTCAGAAATAGATTTGAAACGGAATTAAGAAATAAAAAAAAAGTTGTTTCCTTGTTTCCATAAACAAATCCAGAATCAAGATAAATTATTTTTATTTTTATTTTTTTCCTCTTTTCTTTTCTCTTTTCCTTTTCTTTCCTTTTCTCTTCTTCTACCTCATTGTCAGTCGCTAGGGGTGAGCACAGTTCCCGGTTCTAGAGAGGGAGGTTCCGATTCTTGGTTCTTTTTTCAAAACCGATGGTTCCTGATTTGATTTTTGGTTCCCGTAGGAACCAAAGCCACACTAGAACTAGACTGGGATTCCTAAATCTAAAATTACTTATGCCTTTTGCTTTTCTTTTTGCCTTCCATCATCGAATTCATGGAACATAACGATAATGAACTCCATCCATTTGTTAATTGAGTTGTGCACATTTGTGGGTCAATTTAGTGAGCTCTTTGTAAAGAAAACAATAAATGAATTGGAGTTTATTTCCCATGATTTATTATGTAGTTTAATGAGATACCCATCAGGTTAATGAGTAAAATTTCTTTTTTCTTCCCATTGCTTTATCATTTTTTCCCGAGCAAGTATTTTCTAAATAAGATATTTGGATAGTTTACAAGGACCTAGATTCATCTTTGTTCTCTTTCCTTTGCTCTTTTCATGATTGTGGCACAATGGTTTCTCTTAAAAGAATATGGGATGAATGAAGGGAAAATGTCACAAATGGTCCATATACTATTACTTAATGTGCAATTTGGTCCCTGAACTTTCGATCGGCTCAATTTGGTCCCTAAACTATTGATGAATGTCCGATTTGGTCCCTGAATTTTCTATCGGCTCAATTTGGTCCCTGAACTATTGATAAAAGGCTCAATTTGGTCCCTAAACTATTGATAAATGTCTGATTTAGTCATTCGTTACTGTTTTTCTTTTTTCTTTTTTTTTTTTTTTTTTTTTTTGCTTCTTCTCTCTTCCCTCCGCCGAGTGTCCGGCGAGGCGAGCCGGCGGAGGGAAAAGAAAAGAAGCAAAAAAGAAAAAAGAAAAAAAGAAAAATAGTAACGAAGGACTAAATCGGACATTTATCAATAGTTCAGGGACCAAATTGAGCCGATCGAAAGTTCAGGGACCAAATCGGATATTTATCAATAATTCAAAGACCAAATTGAGCCGATCGAAAGTTCAGGGACCAAATCGAACATTTATCAATAGTTCAGGGACCAAATTGAGTCGATCGAAAGTTCAGGGGCACATTAAGTAATAGTATATGGACCATTTGTGACATTTTCCCATGAATGAAATAACCATGGACTCATAGATGAATGATTATCCAAATGCTAGAAAAATTTGAAGTTGACAGTCAATAGAGCTTTTGTATGTTTCTTTTAAGAAGTTCTTTTGTTGCTCTTTCATCATTTTTAAGAAGCCAAATATGTTTAAACTTGTTCATTGTTGTTGTGTTCATTTTTGTTTTTTTAACTAAAAATGAAATGAAACAAAAAAAGAAAAAGAAAAAGAACCTGTTGGATCCTGCAACCGACCCTAAGACCTGTCATAAGGTTCTAGGTTTTGGATATTGATGGGTAGATTTCAGGTTCCAAAAAATGAAAAACTGTACTTAAGAGTAGTTTCAAGTTCTCAGTAGAACCTGTAAGGAACTTGTAAGGAATTTGGAATTGCTCACTCTTACTAATCGTTAGCCATGGAGATGGCCAGCAACCGATGAGGTGAGGTTCGACAAGCTCACTGAAGCATCGCCAAGCCATGCCGAGGCCACCTGGCCTCGCCCAAATTTGGTGTGGCGAGCCTCGCCCAACCGCTGCAAGGCCAAGCCTTACTAGGCCTAGGCAAGGCTGACCTCAAGTCAACTGGGCGAGGTTAAGCCTCATCGGTGGCCAAGCGACCTTGCCCAGTCAAGCACTGGCCATTGCTGTGGCCGAAGATAGGCTAAAGAAGAAGAAGAGAGAAGAGGAAAAAAAGAAGAGAAAAATGTAATAAAAGTATTTAAAAAGTTAAAAGAAATTCTAAGTCAAAAAAAATTTAGAAGTTGTATCAAATGTATTTATATTCCGAGAACAAAAATTTTGAACAGTTATCAAACGCCTTCAAATGCTCAAAAACTCTTCTAGAAAATAAAATAAAAAACGATCATTTTTAAGGAGAAAGTGTTTCCAAGAATAGAATGGTTACCAAACGTACCTTAGTAGGTACTCTTTTGGGAATAAAACTGATTGTCAAGCGGCAATAACCATTGTAAAGAATGAGATTTTCAATGATAAAAAAAGACATCCAATTAATGTGGTAAAGCAACTGCTTAAAAATGTAATTATGTCCATTGATTATATGAAGTCAACTGCTTAAAGAAACATATCTATTTATTTTTATTTTATCTTCAAAATCTTTTGAAATATGTGAGGGTTGTTAGATATTTCGATAGTTTTAAGAAGGGAAAAAGAAATCTTTGCATTGTGAGGACTCTAATGGCAATTATGACCTTGCAACTGTTTGATCTGATTTTTGTCTTTATTAGCCTCTCTATCATTTGCCTACGAAGATCCGATTTGTTTCTTTGTTAACCCTCAGAATCTCCAAATCACAACAAAACATGCCAAAAAACATGCTGGAGTAACTTTTACCTATAACTTTGGCCGTTGTTCCCGTTCCCTTTATCCATTTTGTGCATTAGTAGAGAGGCTGTTGTATCTCGTATTCTTTCATCTTCTCCAACGGTATTCTACAGTAGCTGCTGCTGCTGCTTCTTCTTCTCCTTTGTTATTGTTGTGGGGAGAGAGAGAGAGAGAGAGAGAGAGAGAGAGACCAATGGAGTGGTACAAGAGGAAAGAGGTGGTGGAAGAACTGATAGTGATTGTGAGCTACCTCACGTCCCTTGGCCTCGACCCTCTCACCTTTGTCTGCTACTCTTCCTTTGCCACCTTCCTTGTTCTCTCCCCCATTGCCTTTGCGTTTGAAAGGTATCATCTCTCTCTCTCTCTCTCTGCGCGCACTTGCGCTTGTGAGAATGAAGCTTGATCTCTTGTTGTTCATATTGCAGGAGCTTGTGGCCCAAGAAGCTCAGCCTGAGGTTGATGGTTCAACTTGTTCTCATCTCCTTTACAGGGTATTCTGGCATCTTTGCAATTGCAAATCAACTTGCAGTCATATTTCACCTATGTGCAGAAATTACTGAATCTTTAAATATTTTTTTCTTTCTATTTTTCTGGTTCTGGGTCAGGGTGATTCTGTACCAATATCTGTTCGTGAAGGGGATTAAACTGACTTCACCGGCTATCGCAACCACCATGCCAAACCTTGCTCCTGGGCTTATCTTCGCCATCGCATGGATTACTAGGTACTTGTACCTGGGTTTTCTTTTGCAATTTTTGCCTAGGCTTCGCTTGCGCTAATTCCAGTATCAGTTTTTCAGCTACTCATATTTTCTACCAAGAATGTTCTCACTCGGGTTCTTCTGAAAAGACAGATTCAATCCATCTTTGAGCAAATCCATCGCACAGAAAATCAATCTAAGACAGTATTATATCTTGTGGATTACGCGTGCATGCCATCGATTAGTGGATATTGAATAGATGGTACTGTTATCATGTTCTGTGTTATTCAAATTGGAAATGCTCACGCTTATGCAGGATGGAGAAAGTTAAGCTGAGTTGCTTGTACAGCAAAGTCAAGATATTAGGCACGGTGGTGTGTGTTTCAGGGGCCATCACATTGAGCCTATGCAGTGCCGCTAAAGGAAGGCCCCGCTCATCTCCCTTGAGTAACGCGATTTTCAACCAACAAATGATCATCGGTTGCTTATATCTTATTGCAGCAGTCTTAGGCTTATCAATCAATTCCATCCTGCAGGTAAATTCTGCTTAAGTGCAGTTGATTGCTTCGATTGACATTCGTTTCGGTCCTTCAACAATTATAAGGATTCCGAATTGGCCTTGCTCATCTTTTTCTCTCGTTTGCTTTCTGTGGCTTCACAGGAAGTCGCTTTGGCCGATGTTCCAGCACCAATCTCCATGGCTGCTATCATGTCCTTGGTTGGTTCGATTATGGCTGCAGCTGTACAGTTATTTGAAGACCACAAATTGGACAATGGCTGGCCTTTTTTGAGCTTCGGCATGTTGGTTGCCTTCTCTTTCCTGGTGAGTTTGGAACTTTGATCTTCTCTCGCCGAATACCTCTCGGAAACATATGCAAACATCATGTATCGCCCGATTCTGTTTCTGCACTTTTCTTTTGTCATTTGGCTTCACGAAACTCTTAAATGCGCAGGGAGGTGGCATGACCTAGGCTTCACTGCTTGGGCCATAAAAAAGAGAGGGGCAGTCCTACAATCCATGTTTAGCCCCATCGCAACCGTCTGCTCGGTTGTATACTCAGCCATAAGATTAGGAGACACGATTAACGTGCCAAGGTGAGATCAATAGCGCTGACATAATTAACTCCATAGAATTCATGTTGAAACATATTAAAATTGCAGCCGCTTCGAGCTGAGCTGACACAAGCTGCGCTAATGCAGCCTCGCCAGCATGGTCCTTATATTCACCGGCCTATACATCGTGCTCTGGGCAAAACGGAAAGAGGGTTACCACCCAAATGAAGGAGACTGCTTAGAGAGCGGGTTGGATGCAGAGAAGCCTCTTCTGAGCAGAGAAACAAGACGCGGATCCTTGTGAAAAATTCTCTTTTTTTCTCTCTCCATCATTTTGGGTAGAAGAAGGAAAAGAGCAGTTTCCTGCATGTGACAGAAACCCATCTGTTCTATAACGCATCACTTTCTGGTGCATGTCAATGGACGTTTAGTGTAATCCACTTCATGTTTTAAGACATTGGTGGTTCGGTACTAGCAGTTGCTCTACTGTAACCTCATCCTTGAATCTTTAAGGGAGAGTTGCTTTAAGGACCTGCTCCTTTGCGATGGAACTGGACATGATCGGTGGGCGAATCTGGACTGGGACGGTGAGGATTTAAGCCAGTCGGTCTGGCCTGGGCGGCATCGTGCATGGCCTTTGGGCCTGAGGATTTAAGACGTTCCTAGAGAAATTCCGGAAAAAGTAAAACTAAAGATAAATTATTGGCTCGCGATCCATGATTAGATGTGCACTATAAGTTAGCCCAGCCCGATCCTCTCTTGCTAGGAATGGCTCCGACGAGTTCTGCTCTCGTGGACACCAACGGTAGACAGCCACTAGCCGAATTCGTCCAAGCCAAGTCCCATCTTTAACGAGTGGGTCGAAATTATATTTTCTAATGCTTTGTTTGTTCATGAAAAATATTTCGGGAAAACATTTTTCAACATTTGGATCATTTAGAAAAATAAGTCAATAGAAAATTTATACTTATATTCATAAAGATGATTTTCTCTTTAAAATATTGAAAATCTTTTTATTAAAATATGGCTAAATATTGACGTTTGAACTAAAAACTTTAAGTTTGGGCATAGGAATCCCAATGCTCACTCGAGAGCCCTTCACAAGCGAACTTAGGTCTAGAGACTAGGGTTAGGTTCAGAGACCATGGTCAGGTCCATTGGGGTCAATAGAGGCCAAGACCGGGTCCAAAGAGGCCAAGCCCAAAACCTTGGTGCTTGGGCTCAGGTCCACAGAGGTTGGGCTCGACACATTAATGTTTGGGCTTGGGTCTATAGGAGACAATTTTAAGATCTTGATATCTTTACTCTACACCTTAGCCCGAGTCCACAGGCTAAGTCAGAGACCCCAATAATTGTGCCCAAATCCTTAGTACCCAAGCCAAAATCTATTGAGGTCACCAAGCATAATTCCACGAAGGCTCTAGGCTTGAGACCCCGATGCCCATGCCTTAGGTATATCAAGGTTGGGCCCAAGTCCCTCGCACTTGGGCCTCGATCCATAGAGTTAGGACCTAAGTTGATAAAGGCTTGACTCAAGACCCTAGAGCCCATGGCTAGCTCCCTAGCAATCAAGCTTCGGCTTTGGTGCCCATGCTCGAGTCCAAGTGCATCAAGACCGGACTTGGGGCCTTAGTGCATGTGGTTGTGTCCCTAGTGCCTAGGATCAATAACCTAATGCCCATGCCCAAATCCCTCATGCTTGAGCCTAAGACTGAAACCTTGGCGCCTGGGATCGGGTCCTCGACGCCTATGCTTGAGTCCCCAGCTCCCGTGCCCTAGTCCCCAAACTTGGGACTTGGTCCTTGGCGCCCATGCCTACGTCCTTGTGCCCGGGATCAGGTCCATTGAGGCTAGGAACAAGACCCCAATGCATTGGCCTCTAGATCGAGTCTCTGGTGCCCGAGTCCATCGAGGCCAAGCTTGGGTCCCTGACACCCACGCTTAGGCCTAGCACCAGTGTTTGGGTCCACGGTGTCCAAGCTAGGGTCCATTGAGGCTAGGCCCAAGACCTCAACGATCGGGCCTAGTCACCTCATGGGGACCAGGTCACAGGCGAGGTCATAAGTGTCAAGGTCGTGGGCCTGTGCACAAGCATCGAGTTTCCAAGCCTTGACCTTGATGGACCCAGGCTTGGGTGTGGGGGGTCTAGGTCTAGGCATAGGCATTGGGTCTCAAGCCTAGGCACTAGGGACCTAAACAAGAGCACTAGGTCATGGGACTAGGCATTGGATCTCGAGGCCAGCCTCACTGCACCAAGGCTTGAGTCTTGAGGATTCAAGCTTAGTGTTGAGAATATGGAAAATGGGGTCCCTCGCTTGGCCTTTGTCATGGACTCAAGTCCAATTGCCAAGGATTCAAGCACGAGTATTGAGTTCTCGAGGCCAAATTCTGTGGGCTCAGGAAATTAATTTGTTCTTCTTATCAAACATCGGAAAATAATTTCTAATTAATTCTTAGGTTTTAACCAAATACCAAAAAATATTTTTATTTTCTTCAAAAATGACTTTGTAAAAAACATTGTTAAGAAGTATCATGAGCATTCACCCGAGTCATCCCCCGATCCAACCCTTGTTGACATTCGAAACAAATATCAGCCGACTTATGGGATCTTCAGCTTTCACTTAGCTATTTCAATAAAGGAATTTTCGACCAATATATATATATTAGCCGGTTGCAACATCTGCAGAATCCAAATCCATCCATCACCGGCCCTTGGCTGTAAAGCTCAAGGCATCAATCTTTTTCGAAAAGAAATAACTCCCACGCCACTTTTTAATGATGATCATTTCACAATTTTCTTTTTATTGCAATTTCATTTATTTCTTCTTCTTCTTTGTTGCAGAGCTTATGATGGGGGAAGAGGTGAGAGATTTAATGCAATTTGAATGTGGTCCGTAGTCAAGAGATACATCACATAAAAGCGGATCAGAAGCTTTCTCGCGTGAAGGGTGAAGAAGCAACATAACTGCATAAAGCACCGCATCGGCCTGCTAAAAGCAGGGAAAATTTTCCACCCCAATCATATTGCCTCAAGTGATCTTAAATTCTACTGCCATTAATTTTCGGGGTGTTGCTAACAATGCCCTAATATTACACGCTAATTCTTGAAATTTGGCCAGTGCAGTGTTTAATTTATTCAGTGTGATCTTTAAACTATTAGTAAATATTTGATACAGTCCTCCCATTTGCTCAAACAACAAATTAAATGTTATTTGATGGTGTGAATTATCACGTTCTGGATTAAATTTTTAAGGGTGACGGAAAACACATCAATCTATTTTAAAAAAAGAAAAAAAAAAGACGTTAACATGCCTATCATTATTCGATAACGTGAGCTATTATGTCTCGATTTGAGCTGAATATCTTACTCGGGTAATTTACTTGTAACTTTTTTTTATTGTTAAGTGTTCAAACTTAATGGATTGAAAGGCATATTGGTAGATTCTATTAACTTGAATTAACAAAATGATTCTACAATGAACATTTTTATATGATTTATGAACTAGATTGAACATTTCCCAATAATTCATAGATCATGTTGAACAAATTAAAATTCTAAGAACAATACTACACATTTGACTAAAGTTTCATGGACCAATTATATCATTTTCTTGTTATGACAATTAATGGATTGAATAAGCTTTAAATCTGTATTTTGATCGCACGCTTTACATTTCACTGTGTAAATGCAATGTAATTGAGGAGAAACTTGTGGACCTTTTCTATTCAGTTGAATGACAAAAATCACCATGGAAAACACTAATTGTTTGATTGAAACCAAATCATCGCCAAGCTTTTGTATCTTTTCAACAACTTGCTAAGCAGAACATGTGTAGGCAAGAAACGGGAGCTTCGAAACCTCAAATTTTAAGCTTATACCCTGAAAAATTCACGGGTTCGAGTTTAAATATGAACTCTTTGAGCGATCGTTGTCCCCGTTAAACTTCAGGTGCGAAATTGACTCATTGGAACACAATGTAGACAAAGCACGATTTTGGATTCGAGAGGAGTTACTGTAAGTTTTGCTGAAGGTTTTGCACGTACTCATCCGCACTAAAGGATTCAAGACAATTTCACTCTCTTTTGACTTTACCTCAAAAGATAAAAAATCCAAGGCGTCTCCCCAATCTGGCTAAGACCGTGGGATCGCCTATGCTAATTTTGTGTAGACATTGGACTCTAGTGCAGCATCATCGGCCAGTTCGGAACAACAGGGAGTAATAAATAGAAAGCGGACAAAAAAAAGAAAAACATCAATAATGCCCTGCAAATTTTTTAAGCCGGCGATCGGTGCAATTCGAACACGCAAAATCAAACTGTATATCTTGTAAGGCATCTGAATTAAGTAAGATATAGTAAGCTTGTATATTCATTTTCTGAAACATAATAATAAAGTAGTTTGATAAGTGCATGGAGAATGCCCATCTACGATTACTTGGAAAATTAGAAGCAGCTTTATAATCTTGAGTGGCTTTTATTAAATTAATAAAGTCTAGAGAGGGAGGAAAATTAATTTGTGGGTGGATTCCACTTTCTACTTCCCACGCCATGTGATTGTATCATTCACGCCCCCTTCGTTGCAACCAACCCCCAACAATGCTTTGACTTTGTCTCTCACACGCCACGTGTTTTGATTTAGCCACGTGGCATGTTCCCACTGGTCTCTACCAAAAAAAATTACTAAGAATTCCGAAATCTGTTCTACCTCCATTACTCCATTGCATATTTTCAATTACATAATTGAGATTAGTGGGGAAAATTACTGATTAACCTCCATGATTGGATGAAATATTGAGAGATGCTTAGCTTTGCTATATGGTCAACATCACACCCTAGATCTTGCAATGGGGTATACCTAACCATTTTTATTTCTCTAAGTTGCTATTAATGCTATATTATTTATGTGGTACAAGCTGTGATTCTCGAAAGTGGATCGGAAGGATCTGACCCACTTATTTGCTATAGGCGATTAGAAGTTGATATATATGATATGATTGAAAAAAGAATTTAATAAAAAGAGCTTGGAGGGCACGATATATTAAATGCACATTATTAACATGGTTATAATTGACTAAGATGGTGATTAAACTTGGTTTTTTACATAGACTGTGTCAATAATCATAGGAGGCTAAAGAAAGATATTGAAAAAGTTGTACGAGCTCTCATGCAATGTCTGTGATTTGATTGTCCCCACTTGCCTTATTGGACATATTTGTGCTTCAATGCTTGGTAGTTGATTAAGGAGTTTCTTTTTGAGGAAATTAAGTTATTTATGTGCAAATTAAAAAGGACAGGAAATAAATTGTTCATATAGTATAAAAATTTAACATAACATTTGGAGAATAAGTATTTATTATGGTGAAATGAAATGTGAAGATATTGCATAGAGTAGATCCCCAGGGTGATAATCCATATGAGGTGAAATAAAACAATCAAACACTCATCTATCTCTGTTTTTATTATGTATTGTTTTCATAATTTGTCTTTAACTATTTCCTATAGACGACTTTTCAATAATTGGGAATTTCTAGATGAAAAATATCATCTCCTTCATTTTTTTTTTTTTGGTCGAAATCATCTCCTTCATTGAGAGGGTTCTTTTTTAAATTATCTTGAATCTCTTGAATTTCTAATAATGTCAAAACTTACCTACAAGTTTTTGACGACTAGCTAAAGGAACAAATTCAAAAGAATATACCATAGCCATATGGTGTTTAGTACTCTATCAAACTTGGATTAATACCGTAGTCGATAGTTTGCGAAATTCGATTATCGAAATTGATAATCAAATTATTGATCAGGTCAATTGATGAGAATTTGGATAGACAAAGTTGCATGAGTTGTAATGTACAAATTTCAAGATCTAACAACCAAATAACAAAAGAGCCATAGCAAGGGATGAAAATAATAGCATCTGTCATGATAGTGGCAGGGAAAGCTGATCATTTCAAGTGTCTAGAAGACAAGTAGCCCACTCTTTCCCCTTTTCAACTCCAATTGTGGGCAACAACAAATTATTAAGCAAGCTTAAAGCAAGTAAAAAAGAAAAAGGATTTCAGATGTTTGTCTGTACTTGCACCTTCATCCATCTGAGAATTTCTTGGCCAATTAACAAAAAAGTACAATAACTTTTTACCGTCGGTGAAAAACTAATACAAACTTTTAAACCTCTTGAAAAATGCACAATATATTATCATTATTACAAATATAACACGAAATATCTCATAAAAAAGAACACACACAGCCTTTTGCAATTATTGCGAATTTGGCATCCACTAATATTTCATCCATTCTCGCAATCATCTTTTTCACATGTTAAACACAAACCGACGCCATAAATTTTACCGCACAATCAACAAAAAAAAATGTGATTTTTCAATGACCGAATTAGGCTTGGCTACAAACCCCAAATGTAACGTGTGAACATGAATTGTCAACCTAATCCCATCATTGTCCAATATAAAGAGTAACTTTAACTCATAGCAGGCCCAAACTCTCACTTGCTCCAATTTCTAGTCTTCTTCATCCCTATTTTCAAATTAATCTTGCCGGCTAGAAAGGGTTGCGCGCACAGTTGCTAATGTGCATGTCGGCAATATTCACGTTGTATAATACGTGGAAGAGATGAAGACAGCGGTATATAGAATATCAACTGATGTTAAAATTTGAAACAATTACAAAAGGCCGCGTATTTTCTTGAGACATTTACAGGATCATGCTAAATTTACGATAGCAATAAAAAGGTTATGTATTTTTTTTTCGATATAAATGGAATTTGGCTTTGATTTTGTGATGATGTTGGTATTTTGATGGACACCTCCACCAAAAGAAAAAAAAGAAGAGCATAGAAAAGGCAGCAGTACAACCCCCAAATGGGGCAAGGTTTGCATGTCCCTCACTTGTGCCTCGTCCCATTTTCCATGATCAGGCATTTGCGTGTCCTTGATGCTGCCTAATCACCAGATTAACTCCCTTTCTTTTTCACTAATTTTTCTTTTCGGCACACAAACGTTTTGCTTTTTTAACCGAACATAATTTATAAAACCCGAGGAAATTAACAAAGGTGTGTCCTTTTTTGGTGGAGGAATGCTTGTCACCTACTCATTTCTCAGTTCCCAAATCTCTCCACCGTCTCAGAGGGAGAGGGAGAGAGGGAGAGGCAGGGAGCGGGAGGAGTTCAGCATCCGAGCTTCGTAAAGTTTCGATCTTTGCCTCGTTTCCGGCGTCGATGGAGAGACCCAGATGCAAGCTCTGCTTCAGGACCTTCGCCAACGGCCGAGCTCTGGGCGGCCACATGAAGGCCCATCTGGCCAGCCTCAAGATTCACCGGACCCACGTCGCCGAGTCGATCACCTCGTATCCTTCCTACTCCTCGCCGGAGGAGGAGGAGGAGGAGGAGGAGGAGCAGCAGGAGGAGCAGGAGTCGTCGCGCGGAGATCAGGAGATCGAGGAGAAGTCCCTGATTTACGGGCTGAGGGAGAACCCCAGGAGGAGCTTCAAGTGTGCAGATCCCGAGTTCTCCTTCTCCGGCGGTTCCGGGTTCGCCGTCGTGCAGGACCGAGAGAGCGAGACCGAGTCGAGGAACCCGACCCGGAGGCGATCCAAGCGGACCAGGAGGAAGCTGGGCGGCTGCGACGACAATGCAGAGGACGAGAAGCAGAGGAAGCAGAAGCTGAAGCCGAGCCAGCCGAGCTCGCCGGCCGAGCCGGAGCCGGTGAGCTCGGTGTCGGACACTTCGCCGGAAGAGGATGTCGCCATGTGCCTCATGCTGCTCTCGCGGGACAAGTGGAGGAGAAAACGTCGCGATGGTGATGATCATGATCGTGAAGAAGTTCAGGAGGGCCAAAAAGGTAATCTGATGGGGAATGAAGCTGAGAGGAAGCACCACCAGTGCGAGGTGTGCAAGAAAGTGTTCAGATCTTCACAGGCATTGGGTGGGCACAGAGTGATTCACAGGAAGTCTGTTGGGTTGATGGGTTGTGACAAGAAGAGGCAAGAAGATGAGAGAGAGAGGCGTGATGGTTCGAGCAAGGAAATGGTTATGGCGCGCAAGAAAGAGAGGGTCTACGAGTGCCCGTTCTGCGGGAGGGTGTTTGGGAATGGACAGGCTCTCGGTGGGCACAAGAGATCTCACATGATGGGATTAGGAGGATCAAGTGTCGGTGGTAATGGCGATGGTGCTCAGAGCTCCAGGTCTAAAGTCTCGGCCAATTTGTTAGATCTCAACCTGCCTGCTCCAGCGGAGGAGGATGACTTCAGTGTAGTGTCTGATGATGGAGAATTCACCCAACCCATGAAGAATTGAAAAAACACGCGCACAGAGAGAAAGAGAGAGAGAGAGAGAGAGAGATCGCAGAAGAATTTTTTATTTTTTTTTATCATCGGTTTTTGCTAGGTGACTGACACTCCATTTCCTTTGATCTTTGCCCATTGGTTATGGCTAGGAAGGAAAGTTCTTTGCTTGCTCTTCTGGTGATAGATTAGAACTTAGGAGTAAGATTATATGATCAGGTGCTTTTTAGTTCTCGAGTTGCTTCTTCTTGCAACGAAGTTCATTCAATTTGACTGCAAATGGCTTCTTGAAATTCTTCATCTCTGGACAGCAGTTAATTCTCTGTGGAAATGCTGGGAACGAACCGATGCTCGCTTCCCTGGGAGGCTGAGAGGGACATCATCAGAAAAGTAACAGTACGATCAAGTTTCTTTTATCTCCTCTCTCTCTTTTTTTTTTGGGTTGGCTTTTCGCTTTTTGTTTAGGCGCAATTGTGCTGACAATGTAAGTACATTTTGGGGATTGCTTGTGGACCAGGACATGGTCTCTGCTCTGGAAATGCACAGTGTTTGCTCTGCCTCTGTGATTAATCTCTTGCAATTCTTGTTTTAGTGCCTTCTTCAATGGAACCTTTTCATCATTCAATACTCATACAGCTATCGTATCTATTGCATCAATCAGTTGGAAATAACTTAGAACTCAACTCGTTTCTCTCTCTCTCTCTCTCTCTCTCTCTCTCTCTCTCTCGCTCTTTTCCTTTTGTCCACTGTCTAAGTTATTGTTGCTAAAGCGTGAAGCATGGAATCAATCATTTGAGCATGAACCAGAAGAAGCTCCAAACTGGAATTACACAAATAACCCCCCTCTCCACATGAAGTTTGAAAAATAAAGAAAAAAAGAAAAAAGACAATAGTTAGCATTTTCCGCTGTGAATGATAATCATGCAAATGTGCAGAACCCTCCATTTTCTGAACTGGAAGATCCACAAAACTAGCGCTGTTTGCCTCGGAGAGAACGAAGCATTGTAAGCTGGCAGAGACAGAGAGAGAGCTGTCATAGTAAATATTCCCATGGAAAGATCAGTCAGGCTTTATATTAATCTAATTCCCCCTCTTAAAAAAGAAAAGAAGAATGAGCGGAGCAAGTTCACTGCACAGTCCTGCTCTGGTTCCAGGGATACTTTCGTCCACCTTGTGTTGCCCTGTGTGGGTTTCTTTTTCTCTTTTGCATGTGATGAATCTTGCTTCCTAAGGATGCCCAACCCTCAGACATATGCTGTCTGCCCCTTGTTTTCTTGCTTTACATAAAGATTTGGCATTTGAGAGAAATAATCATGAGTTAAAGTGAAAAGACTAGGCCAAGGCTGAGTTAGGTCGTCGATGATCAGATGGATTGGCAAGAAAGAAACAAAAAGATGTCATTTTTAGGCGCTCTTTAGGTATTCAGAGGGCACGGTTGTCCATTTTGTCATCACATTTTCCCAAGGGATCTCCCTTTGGAACCTTCAAAAGGCCAAATGGGTCATGAAAAGGAGAAGAAATTACACATGGGTTTTGGAGCATCTAATTAGCATAGGCAATAGCCAGTCAATAGCCAACCCAGACAGAGCCTCTTTCTTGCAGAAAATAAGTAACGCCAAGGTAAGACAAAACTTGAAATGGGTACAAATAGCTTAGAGCTGATGAAGGGTGCTTCCTAATTAAAAATACATGAGAATATACTAGGATTATACCCCCCTAGTACATGCATAAGGATTAGTTTAGAGCGAGATGAGTAGACGATTCGGTTTCGCACATCGCAATTCAGCATTTCTATAAGGACGTTATGGAATTTTGGGGATTGGCCTTACGCGGTTGTACATTCTAAAACTGTCGTGAGTGAATTCAGGGAAAGAGGGTTTTTTTTTTTTTTTTTTTCCCTTCTTTGAAGAATAGAAAAGGAAAAGGTCAAATGTTTTGCATCCTCTGCCGATCAAGATGAGAACGGGGGGGAAGGGGCAGGATTGGGAAATTGGAGGGAATTGTGGGGGGATTCGGTCAGCGTGACTGAAGGCACCCTTCGCGAGAAAGGCCACCGGGACTTGTTGGCAAAATGACCGGGAATTTTGGTCAACTCTCCCCGCATCCTTTCTCGGAGCAGCCGGTGGCCCAGTCCACCCCTCTCCCTGTCAGCCTGTCACCTCTTTGCAGCCTCATAAATTCCTAAACCGTCTCGACTTTTGATTTCTCAATATAATCAATTTTTAACGAAATAATCGAGCGATAAATTATTATTTACCTTCTTCGTACCACTGCCACCACTGACAATATTAGTGACGATTATAAAAGAAGTCCTAAATTTATTTAATAAATACTAATTCTATTTCAATTTATCCATAGAACTTTTGAGAATCAACCAATTGTAACGAGAAAATGCTAATGTGACAATCTAATTAGCGCCGGTCATTTTATGTAGCGCAGCCATCATTGATGTTAATAATATTTGTAATTTTCTAATTTTTTTCTTTTTCTCCTTTTTTCATGTTTTTATCCACTAGTCACTAAGCCTCAACGATGGCTGATGAAGTCGTGAGCCATAGGTAATCAAATCTAGCAAAGACAACAATTGCCAAACCCTTAACCACCTTTGTACCCTCACTAGTGTCACCCCTTGCCTATGGTCGACAATCGGTGAAGGGAAATAGAAAGGAAAAAAAGAATTTTGAGAAAAATTTTTAAAATTTTTTATAAAAGTTGTCTATGTTAGCATGACTAACATTCATGCTAACGATTTCTTAAATTGACTGGAAGAACTACATTGGTAGATTATCAAAAAATTTAGAATTAAATTGATTAAATTAAAAAATTTCAAACTAAATTGGTATTTGTACAATAAATCAAGATTTTTTTTTTTGATAATTTTACTGATAATATCATCATATGTTTTTTCACTTATTTTTTTTGCACATACATAGGTCAACTTGACATTAGCCCTACATACTAAACATAAAAGTTGCAACTTATAAAAGTCTAGGGCAAATCAAGGGCACAATCATTTCCCAGAGTGTATGATTGGATCAAATGCTTGATCCCGTGAAATTTAGAGTTTTCCAATCATCTAATTTACTAACGTTGTATTCATTTTGATTCTATAAGAACTTTACAGAGTTTGGAGCAAAAATTAAGGGTTATAATTCATTCTAAATGAATAACTTCTAAAGTGTGAGTGGCTAAATATATGCATGAAGAAAGAACAAATGTGACATCCATTAATGGGTTAAATGCTATCCTTTCAATCGAGCTAAGAATATTAAGGTTCTATTTGCGAAAAATAAAGGATTTGGAAAACATTTTTTTTCTAAATATGATTACTTGTATTGCTTGATATAATTAGTAAAAAAATATTTCCATTATCAATAATAATTTATCTCTAAATATCTTCATGGATAATGAAAATATTTTCGTTCATTCATTTTTATAAATAATACAAAGAATCATTTTCAAAAAATATTTTCTAAATTATTCATCTTTCACGAACAAACGTATCTTAAACATCATTTATTCGTCCGAGCACAAATTTAATTAGCCTCCTCAATTTCATGGGTTATATATAATATATGTGTGTCGATACCTTTGGATACAAGTGAATCCAATCTTCATTATCTAAAAGGAAAAACCCCGTCCTCATGTCACGGGCAATGAATGTTTGCCATGCCGAACGCTTTAAATATTAACGAAGCTTTGCGTGACAACTGTGGGCACGTAGAGAGCGATGCATACACTCCCAACATCAACAAAAAAAAAAAAAAATGTCCCCACAGATCTGTTCTTTTTCTCTTTTTTCTCAACCTCTTTTGGGGACTTTCCCTAAGACGAATAAATATGTGCCGGGATTAATGGCGGAAAGAGAAGCGTGCTGTTCAGATCTGTTTGAACGCCGATGCTTGCTCTCGACCCACCAGCTTTCTTGAACCTTATCAAATGAGTTCACTCCGAATCGAGAATGGCTCACTAAAACAGCACTGATATAACAAGAACTTAGTCAGCTGGATCTGTCTTTGGTCTTCTCTGATTAGAAGAAGAGATCTTAACAATATATGATGATTTGATTTGCTGACGATGAGCTTGGAATTCTTTATTGTCTTACAGCTAGAAACAAGTGAGATGTGTACCGGGAACAACGAAGATCACGAGACTTGTATGTTTTTGCATTTTGGCTTGAAATGAATCTAACCGGAATTGTATATGTATATATATGTAAATTAATCTATCTAAATGATATTTTTCCTCTCTAGTGCTCAATATTTTCCTTCAATTCTGTTTCCTCATTTCATTGTAAAAAGAAATTATCAGCCGGTGATTACCCGTTTTCTTGCCATTTTTCAAGGTAATTAATCGAGTTCATATTGCTTTGTTTTCTTCATTTGATCTGTTATTTTGCAGAAACGGTTCTTAAGTGGTGGAAAAGATAGCGTTTAGACAGATGATTGTGTTCAAGAATAATGTTAAAACCAATCTAAAGCTTTTCAAAGCTTCACGGAGATGCACTGACTAGTTGCATTATTAGGCCTTTATAGGGTTCGGCCTGAATTATGGAGAGGCTTGGCCCCGCAATTGATCGTGAGAAGAATCACTATCCCTGTTCATCAATCAATTAGCCAGTTAATGTAATTGTTGTTCTTTCCATAAAGAAAATGGAAAAGAGATTCTTATCGTGTTGAATGCAAGACATTTGGGATTCGCTTTTGGAGCATCACGTGATTCTCCCCACCCCAAAAAAAAAAAAGAATATTATCAAAAGCAACAATTATTTTGAACTTCAGTTTTTCCCTTCAAAAGGAAAAAAAGGGTCAGTCAAAATACTTTTATTTATCTCTCCGATATCGAATTGTGTAATCATCTTAGTTAATACTTAATACAACATAAAGGACAAAAAGGATTTGGGGTCAATATCGATGAATAGTTGCCACATCATTAGATCGGTGGCCACAAGTCTAACTTTCTGTAGAGCTCGGTTGCGATTAATTTGCTTAGACAATGAAGTGGTTGAATTTGGATACCGACATTAAATTATTCTACTTATTCTACCTAGGTAGGCGATTTAATTAGGTAAGGCGTAGACATTAGTCGTCCTTCTTCAAAGTTCAATCAGTTCCTCGAAAGAAGTCCTAGAAAAGTCCAATGCTTCTGGTGGCGGCTAATGTTTTGCATCCTAATACCAGTGTTGGACAAATTCAGTCAATCAAATTCAAGGTTTGGATAATTATGCAACTCAAATTGCTCTAGATCAGAACCGTGTGCACAGGTCAAAGATCAGGACTTAAGAAGCTCATGAAGCTTACGGGATGTTTCATGAGCATCCCGATAGTTGGGTATTTGCTAGTATCTCTGTATTATCAGAAAAAATAAATCAATTTTATTGTTGACTACTCAACGAAGTGTGGGCCTTTTATTATTATTATTATCTGTTTTGGTGAGTTTCTCTCTCCTAATCATCTATCGTCACAGCTCTAAAAGTTTGAAGATCGAGATAATTATCAAATCAATTCTAATCTCATTGTATAAATATCAATTTAATTTTATCAATATAATCTTAAATATTTGTAAAAAATTCTAATGCTTTCTTTCAGCTAATTATCGTCGTGCTGGCGTGGACATCTTTACTCAAAATGACGTCATGCTTAAATCATTACGTCTGAGGTAATTGGCTAATAAGATTATATTAAAATTTCACTTAAAGGTTGGGATTGTTTCCCCACTAAAATCTTTCGGAATTTTCGACAATTCCACCACTCATGCAAAAGACGGAAAAAGGTCGAAGAATTGACTTATTGATGGGGAGTATTTGACCAAGCGATGGTGTGAAGCTTCAACCACCAACAACTCTTTAATTTATTATCGGCCATACAACTACTCTTGTACTGGAGCCGGCAAAGTGATGCATGTGATCCACAGAAAAGTAATGAAAACAAACCAGATTTACATCGAAATCACGCACGACACATTCACCGCGGCGTTCATTACACCATGTTAGGAACCAGGACAATCGCGTCCCGAAATCATCCTGTGGCCACGACCTTACGTGTTGCAACTCGCGACGTGTCGGACTATCGAGACTACGTTTGCTGGTTCCTAACAAGCGTCTCCGAACGTGGAAAAGTCAGCAGAATGGGGAAAAGTCAGCAGATGATTAATGTCGGATAATGCGGGATTACGTTTACTGGTTCCATGTCGTTTTCCAGCAAGTTCCCTAGTTTTGACTTTCGACAGCTCGAAAGATCGCAGACATCGTTTACCAACTTGAGCCGCCGCGGCATCTACGATATCGTCTAATCTCGAATTGAAAAGAGAAAAGCACTACTAAATATCCGTTTACGGATGGAGTACGGGGGAAATGATCTCCAAGCGAAGGATACTTTCTTCAGAATTGAGATGGTCATGTAGCAATACCATGTTGTAATCACTCAAGGATCTTGAGTCTACTCTCTTTTGTTAATTTCACAGAAGTTCTTCAATCATCATTGTATCGATCACGAGCAAAGGGAAAGACGGTCTGGATATGTTATGAAATTTTGGGAAGATGCCAATTACCCTCCCTAGCTTCAACACTTTATCACTCGCCTTCCTCGAGTTTTAAAACTACATCTGAACAATAGAGCCTCTATTGTGAAACAACTCCCAAAATATACGTGCCCCAAACCATCCCACATTATGCCCATTACATAGATGGGTGGGAGCGAAAATGATTAGACTCGAATCGACTCATTTTTTGACAATATAATTTTAGCAACTCACACTCTACTCAACCTCAGATTTTGTCTTTTTTAATTTCTCCTTAAGTTAATACTTTTGAAATGTGGGCGACTCTATGAACTGGCTTGTTGAGTCGGTGAGGGATCTCAAGTGCTCAAATAAGGTCATGGGCTAGTAGGCATGGCATGTGAGCAACGTGAACATGTGGGTGAGCATCGAGCTGATAGACGAGAACAAAGAGGCTTTAGGACTAGGAACCTGTGGGCTCCAGTTTGATGAACTAGCCTATTTTATGTTTTTGGGTATAAAATCGAATTCTTATAATACAATAGAAATTACACCATTTCACTACAAAAATGTGTTTTAGTCATGCTATTATGTGTTCATGTTGAAGACCATGCTTTGATTCTTGATGCATGCTTTTAAAATGAAGCTCTAGAACCGGCCTTAGGGGATATTCGCTCAAGCACCGGCTCTTGAGTATGGGCACTTGGGTCTTGGGCTTGACCTCAAGGTCCTCAGTTCACCTTGAGTGACTTGGGCCCAAACTTTATGAACCTAGGTTTGGCCTCAATGGACTAGGGCGCTAGCGAGTTGGGTGAGAGAGGAGGTACCATGTATAATCACTGGAGACTCAGGCATAGGCACCAAGTTTCCAAGCTTGACCTCAAGGGACCCAAGCCCGGCCTATGTAGACTCAGGCATGAGCATCAAAGTCCAAGGCTCGATCTCAAGGGACCTACACCCTCTCTCTATGGAGGGGAGGAATCAGGCCCGGCCACAATGGACCCAAGTCGGGCGCTCAAGACTTTGGCGATGAGCTGGGTTGCCGCTAGGGATTGAGCCTCGCCTCGAGAAACTCGAGCTTGCCTCAATGGATTGGGTAGGGTGCTAGTGACTTGGATGCGGAAGTCGGGTAGCCAAGCATGGCCACTAGGTACTTGGGCAAAGGCACCAAGGTCCCATATTAAGCTTTGAGGGATATGGGCTTGGCCTCCGTGGTATTGGGCACCACAGTCTTGGGCTCAATCTTAAGAAACCTGGGCCCAACCATTGTGGACTTGGGTCCAATTATCGAGGAACTAGGCTTGACCACAAAGGATTTGGGCTAGTCACTAGTGACTTGGGCACGATAATTGGGTACCCGGGAATGGCCATCGGGGACTAGGCATGGTTCTTTCCTTTTGCCGCATTTCGCTCAAAGATTTGAAGGGAGATAGCGCATCAAGCTGTTCGCAAGGGCCAACTTGATCCTCTTCCCCAGGGATCCCATATGAGGGAACCCTGGGGAAAGAGTATATTACAGCATCTTTAATTCGTGAATCTCTAATGATTGCTGTGTTCCGCATGCTGGATTTTCTACTATTCTATGTTCTTCCCAAGCCCATCATTGAGCAACGAGAATCGACCTCAAGGGACTTAGGCTTGGCCTCCAAGGAGCCGAGCATGGATACTAGGCATTGAGGTCTCAACTTCGGCTTGAGAGACCTAGGCCTAGTCTCTCTAGACCGGAGTTTGGTTGTTGAGGAACTTGGCCCGGCCTCAATATATGTAGGCTTGTCTCGATGGACTCAAGTCGGACGCTAATGATGTGGGCATAAGAATCAAGTACTCTAGCATGACCACTGGGGAGCTGGCCACAGACACTGAGATCTCAAATTTGGCATTTAGGGACCTGAGCCAATCCACCTCAGTGGACCTGGACCCAGCCACCAAGGAACCGAGCCCAACCTTGATGGACCAAGGCCAAGTGCTAGTTACTTGGGTATAGGACCAAGGTACCGAAGCATGGCCTCCTAGGAAGACAGCAGGGAGAAGATGATCTCCGAGGTCAATCGTGACGAGATCGGTGCTGTGGACAAGCTTCATTACTCGACGTCGGCGGTCGGTTTATTGGACAGCGGAGGAAGCGGCTAGCAGGATGACAAGATCAGCTCCACGGTCCAGGTTGCAATGGTGAAGCCAGAGGATGGGTTCCGCAACGTTCTCCTAAGTCACACGAGTCCCCTCGAAGCGGACTCGCTCATGAGTCATGACCATGTCGTCATCGTCAGTCCACTCGTCGGATCTCCTCCTCTGACGCCACTGATGTCGTCTTCGTCGATGACGATCCGACGCGCACAAGGGTCTCATTCTGAGCTTCGATGAAGTGAGAGCCGGATCAAGCAGGATCCAGCAGGAAGAGCGAGTGATAACATCAGTTATCAGTGCACGAGCAGCATCCGTGAGGTTGATCCCGTGTCATCTGAGGAATGGAAGTCGGGGGCGACGTGGCCATGGTGGATAAACTAATGCGTCGAGCCTTGGATTTAGGGACTAGATTTGTTTGGTGGTGGAGGAGACGTGATAAGGGTTTATTTTGAGAAAGGAAACGGTAGTGTGGTCACTAGATGGACAAGTTTGCTGGAAGTTTGTATTTTTTTAAAATTTTATAATAGGTTAAGAGATGTTTTGTGAGGCATAAAGATGGAAGGTTGTTGTTGTTGTTGTTTTTTTTTTTTTTTTTTAAGGTTTATTAGAGACGAAACACCTAATACACCCGAAGACGACGTGGAAAAATGCCAAGGCATGCAATTACTTCTCAGCCCAATTGTTAGGTGGAAGCATGTGCGGTGCATTTCTGGTCCTTGGTAGCGATCTGCCTCCTTCCTACCTCCCCTCCCCATGTGATCCCTGTTTTTTCGTCCTTTTTTTTTTCATTCCACGTCAGGAATTAGTGAGGGGCAACTTGCTGACATGGCCGGACGATCATGTCATCATTTTTATCCAAGAGATAAGTATATTAGACCAACAAACATATAGTTTAGAAAAGAGTTATGTTAACGAGTGTTGTCAAATACTTTTTATCATATTAAATACTAAAAGGATGTTATATTTTCAATCAACAATTATACACAGTGCGAGAAGAATCCCGCTTGGATTCATTAATTAAAGATTTAACAAATGCCCCGTGCGAACTTGTTAACAAAAATCCTTTGAAAGGACCATACAAAAAGGTTCAAGGATGACTTGGGACAATTGAAAAAGTTTAGAAATTTACTGTGTTTTTGACCCTTCAAAAATTATTTTACTCATTCAAAAATTGTGAAATATCTTCTTTAGATAATTGAATTTCGAGCTATTTACTTGATAGTCCAACTTGTATTAATTTCAGACTTGTGTTAGTAAATAAGAGTGATTAAATCTTGAGGTGGTATGTCTTGTACTTATTTATTGTCGATTTCGAATCATCATTTTCTTTATTCACCCAGGGCCACGTGATCATCCAATAACTGATGGGTATCATATTTATTGAATTGTCACGCTTGGGGAGGATTAATCGAGACGAGTGTGGCTCGATGGATCCATTGAGTAGTAAAAAAAATAATAATAATAAGAGGAAAAAGTAAATGGTAATATTACGAAGAAGTCAAATTTACTCTTACCAAAAACCCAAACCGGTATATTTGTTAGTTTCAATTAAATTATATTAATATTAGGAAAAATCTTAAATTGGTACATTTGTAACAAATGGATAGTAAAATCTCAAACTGGTGCGATTCAACTTAGTAAATTGATGATAAAATCTATCAGAAATTAACAGAGGATAAATTTATCATATGTGTACTAGTTTAGTTATAAGTAAATGATGGAAGAAACCAATGGGAAAATGAAAGAGGAAGAAATTGTAAAGGGTCAGAAAAACAGCAGTAGCTGCGAAATTTGGGGCAGAAATAAAAAGAAAAGTTGAAATACGCAGCTTCCACAAAATCAGACGAATATAAACCGAATAAAAAAAGAAAAGAAAAAATGAAGCAAAAAATTGAGTCAAGAGGGCCCTCTGGTTACCGGGTGGGTGGCTGATGCGAAATTCTCTCTCTCCATCCCTGCGCGAGTCTCGACCTCAATGAGTGAGTTCTTCTTCTTCTTCTTCTTCTTCATCCTGCTGCTGCTGCTGCTGCTGCTGGTGGCTGCTGCTCCCGTCGCCAGCTCAATTCTCAGTCTTTTTTAATAATTATATTCATTTTTTTTTCTTTTTTTAGGGTGATCTTGAATGCGTTGATTTCAAGTCCAATTTCGCATATCCTCGAGGCGTCCCATTGCCAGGAATCGACGCCGGCATCGGAGGGCCGCCACGAACCCTAGATCTCCCCGATCCGAGGCACCCCCGATTCGTCCGTTCTCGAGGCGGAATTGCCCCTGCCGGGTCGGATCTCGAGGCTCGCCGCGGCCTCCCGGGAAGCGCCCCGCGGTTTTTTTTTTTTTTTGCCCCTTTTTTTCCTTGATTTGCTGGGGGCGCGTCCGGTTTCCGATCCGGATTCGAGGATCGTTCGGCGGCGGAGGGTCGGCGTGATCCCGGGCGGGAGGTTCGAGGGGGATCGCGGAGGTTTAGGGTTTTCCGTTTGTTTAGGTCCGATGGCGAGCAATCCTCCATTCGAGATGGAGGATCAGACCGACGAGGACTTTTTCGACAAATTGGTGGACGACGACGATTTCGGGCATCCGGGATCGGCCTCGGCTTCCACCTCCGATGCGGCGATGAAATTTTCTAATTTGAGCATTGAGGGTTCGGGCGGATTAGCTGATCCGAAGCTGGCAAGAGAGGATTCCGCTGATTTCGGAGTGGCGGCTCAGGTCGCGCCACCCGCGGGTGAGAAGAAGGCTCTTCTGCCTCCGGACTCATCTAATCTCGGTCCTGCAGTTGATGCGGAACCGATTAAAGGTGCAGCGGCAGAGCGTTCGAATGATGGGAGTGGGCACGATGCAATGGGGAGCGGAGATCATATGGATGCGGCTTCAGGATCGCTTAACGTGGCTGCAGATGCGAGCAGTGCGTTGGCATCGGCCAGTTCGTTCGAGTTTGACACTCTGATTGCGTCGAATGATAATAGTGGCACAGGGTCTCCAGATTTGGTTGACCCATCTAATGAAAAGGATAGTGGATCTGCCGGGAAAATCAAGGAAGTGGGATGGGGCTCATTTCATGCAGATGCTGTTGAGCATCCCCAGGGCCATGGGTTTGGATCCTATTCCGATTTTTTCACTAGCTTGGACAATAGCGGTGGGGAGTTCCCCAGTAATTTCCCCGAGGATTCAAACCATGAGTCATTACTTGCAGCAGGTAATGCTGAATATCAGGCTGATGGATTGGAAAACTCTGCACATTATGCACAGCATCAGCAGGACCAAGGCTATGGGGCTGGCCATGACGAAAGCGCTAATGTGCAGGATCTTAGTGCTAGTCAGTCTTGGGAAAATATGTATCCAGGGTGGAAATATGACTCCAATACCGGACAGTGGTATCAAGTGGATGGTTACGACCCCAATATGAATCTTCAAGGGAACTCTGATAATACTACGGGTCAGGAATGGCCTGTTAGTTCTGATGGAACAACGGAGGTTTCTTATTTGCAGCAAACTGCTCAGTCTGTCGTGGGAACTGCTGCTTATTTGCAGCAGACTGCTCAGTCTGTCGTGGGAACTGCTGCGGAGCCTGGCACGACTGAGAGCGTCTATAGTACGAATCAGGTTTCAGAGGGGAATAACGGCTATCCGGATCATATGGTATTTGATCCTCAGTACCCTGGTTGGTATTATGATATGATTGCCCAAGAGTGGCGTACACTAGACAGTTATACTTCTTCTTTACAATCATCAGGTCAATCTCATGGTTACCAGAATCAAGATGGATCGATTACCACTGCTTTTATGAGTCAAGCTCATAATAGCGTTCATGGTGACTACAGGCAGGCTAACAATTATGGGTCACAAATTAACGTTGGTCAAAGCCAGGATGGTCATTGGGATGGATCATATAGTGAATACAGTCAACCGAGCAGGAATGATACACAGCAACCAGGAACAGTCGCAAAAAGTGATGCAATTTCAAATTTTGGAGGAAAACAGCAATTTGACTCTCTGTATGGCTCCGAAGTTGCTGCAAATAACCACATCAATCCACAGAATTCATTTAATTCTTTTGGAGCAGTTGAATCACATGGAAAATCAGGCTGGAATACGAGTGAGGTTCAGAAGGCTTTTGGATCGCAGAGCTTTGTCCCCAGTCAGCCATTCAACCAGGCAAATGTTGGGCAGCAAGATCCACTGCATTTCCCCAATGATTTTTATGCGAATCAGAAGCCAGTAAATTTTCCGCAGCAATCCTTTCAGGGTACTCATCAGTTTACTCCAGCACATAACCTAGGACTATCTTCGGCAGGGCGTCCTGCCCATGCCTTAGTTACTTTTGGATTTGGTGGAAAACTCATAGTAATGAAAGATGCAACTTTTGCCAGTAACCCATCATATGGAGGCCAGGTTTGTCTTTTAGACTTCTCCTTCAATTAATTTGGTCTTGGCAAGCTGAAAGGGATATTTTTTCTCTTTTTATGGTTCTATACTTTGAAGAGAATTTATGTTCCTGAAATTCCTCTGGATTGTGTTTTGCTGTTGAAGTATATTCATTTCAGAGATTGTTCAGATAGAGTGGATCTTTAACATTATGCTACTCTTGCTTTAAAAAAAGCTCTCATTTTTTTGTCGTTTTCCCTCGTTTTGATGTGAAGGATTCTTCTGGGAGCTCAATTGCTGTCCTCAACATACTTGAAGTATTCCAAAAGAAGAATGATGCTTCGGGTAATGGAGTTGGTGCTTGCAACTATTTGCATGCTTTGTGCCAACAATCCTTTCCTGGTCCTCTAGCTGGTGGAAGTGTTGGAAGTAAAGAATTGAACAAATGGATTGATGAAAGGATTGCGAATTGTGAATCACCAGATATGGATTATAAAAAGGCAGAGGCTTTGAAGTTGCTTCTGTCTTTGCTGAAGATAGCCTGTCAGCATTATGGTAAACTGCGATCTCCTTTTGGCACTGAAATGGCCTTTAAGGTAAAATTTTGTTCAGACCTGCTATCAACTTTTGTTCTGATTTATTCTTTGTTTTGGATGATTTTATCATTTCTATGAGGTTTATGCACATCAGCCTTTACATATTTTGCCAGGAAATTGTTACAAAGAAACTATTTTTAAGTTTATACTTCTTGCTCTGCTTTTGCATCTTTTGATCAACTGCGGATTGGCATCTTTTCTTCAAATTTGAGATCTTCAAAAATTGGTTCTCACTTCCTCTAAAAGAACTGGTCTAATGTGACGCAGTAGGTTTTCTTTAAAGAAATACGTCGTCTAGGGTTTTTATGTGCATACATATTCCATGCTTTGGTTCCTTTTCTTCTTTAGAAAAATGGCATATCCTCTGGCTTAAATTTTTAGTCAGCTTCTCTACTGGAAAAATTTCCAAATGTTGATATCTGCCATCTAGACAGGGTTTCATATGATTAATTTGCTGAGAAGTCTAATCGGGTGATGGGAATGCTGAATCAGAAGTTTGTGCCATAGTTTGAGGATGTTATCACTCTCGTTCTTTTTCATAACTTCGATTTTATATTTCTTCTTTTCTGTTTGGGTCCTTTCATTTTCAGTGTTGTCATAGACTGGACAATTAAGTTGGTACCTGGAATCTTTTCGTCCTAACAGGAAGGTGATAGTCCTGAAACAGCAGTTGCCAAACTTTTTGCATCTGCTAAGAAAAATAATGGACCATTTGGGGGTTATAATTCTGAAAGCCGCTGCTTGCAGTTTTTACCTTCTCCTGAACAAATTCAGGTCTGCTAATCTCTCCCAACCTTTTCAATTTTTTCCACCTTGAGCTGTGATCTCATGTTCTTAAAATGATCTTGGATTTTTTGGGTAGGCGACTGCCTATGAGGTGCAGAATCTTCTGGTTTCTGGAAGAAAGAAAGAGGCTCTACAGTGCGCACAAGAAGGTCAGTTGTGGGGACCGGCCCTTATACTTGCCTCACAATTGGGGGATCAGGTGAGGTGGTCCTTTCATGTTATTTTATATTCCCTTTTTACTAACGATGCGCATCTTGAGTGGCTAATGCTTGGCTGTATTTCTGGTTCTTGGATTGGAATTGGCTTCTTGCAGTTTTACGTTGATACTGTAAAGCAAATGGCACTCATACAGATGGTACCTGGATCACCGTTGCGGACATTGTGCTTGCTTATTGCAGGTCAACCAGCTGAAGTCTTTTCAGCAGACACCAACCCCGTTAGTGCTCCTGTTACCACGATTATGTCTCAACGTCCTGCTCAGGTGTGTTTGGGTGGCTATCCTATTTTTAGTTGGTCATGAAACTTATTCTGCATGTGTTGAACCTTGTATCTGGTGGATCTTCCTAGTTTTTATTGTAGGAAATGGACCAAACTTATATCATTATAATGAGTGAAAGCTCTTGGATTATTTATGACTGAATTGATCTCATTGTTATATCTTCACAGTTGACAATGTGTCTCTGTTGGGAGACATCGGCATCATAACTGACTCTATGATTGTAGTTATGATCTATACAAAATCAACTAATATTTTGCTTTCTTCGCAGCCTGGGACCAATGGTATGCTTGACGACTGGGAGGAAAATCTGGCTGTAATTGCTGCAAACAGAACCAAAGATGATGAGCTTGTAATTATTCACCTTGGGGATTCTCTATGGAAGGAAAGAAGTGAGGTATGTGCGTTAGCATTTGTTTTATTCCCTGCATACAGGAATGGGAGATTTGTAATTGAGTCTTACACAAGAATCAATGCCATCGAGTCTTTACACAAGATCTATGGTTCAGATAATTGCAGCACATATATGCTATCTAGTGGCCGAAGCAAATTTTGAGTCATATTCAGACACCGCAAGACTCTGTCTTGTTGGAGCAGATCACTGGAAATGTCCACGAACTTACGCTAGTCCAGGGTCTATACAGGTATTGCCGTCTCATTTGGCTGTCAGCTTTTTCTTGTAATTTCATTTTCTTATGCCGTGATTCATTCAGTAGACTGCATGCTCTTTAAATAAGTGTTCCGGAAATGATATTTCTTGGAGGTAAATGTGTACCGATGATCTTTTGTGATGTTGCTGTGTAAACTTCTTATGACTAACAGATTGCCTTGGTCTCCAGTCTTGTACGCTTCTTTTTTCTGATTAACTTTGTACTTCCATCTCTAGAAAATATAAAGTGTGCATGCACTTTATGTTGGCCATACGCATGCTATGCAGCTTATTTATTTATTTTCCCACCTTCTTGTTGTTTGCTTGTTCTGTGAGGTCTGTTGACTTTTTTAACTTGTTAGATCTACCTTAAACAAATATGGTGCCATGTTGAGGTTTATTGGCAGAAGAAATTGTGATTAAGATGCTTGGAACTTGCACAAATCCTTGTCTTTCCTGCTTTTGATATCATCAGGGTACTAGAATCTCTTATACAGTTTTGACGAGAATTTTGCGTAGCACTAGTTATTTTTACTTCTAGTTCTTCGTCCTTGGTATCTTGCTGGGGATTTGACTTTGAGGACTACTGTTAATTTTGTTTCAGAAAGGAGAGATTTGAATTTATTCATTCCGACAGCTGTAGAAATGAGAAATGTTGATCATTTCCTCAAATAGTGAACTCCACTGTGTTTCTTGATGTGTTTGCGGTAGAATAGAAGGTTGATATAGGAACAGGTTTCCTTCTAATGCCTATCTTTATGCTGTTCATATTAGGAAGGAAGTATAGGACACATGCACGCACACACAAACCCAGTTGGCAGGCATGTAAAATGCCAAGTTCAGACAAAAGCAGTAGGTCCATTGCATAGTGCTTGTTCAGAAAGTCTCTGGCTCTGAACTAGTTGGATATCCTATTAATAAGATTGGAATGCATTGGTTGATCCTATCTTAGTGATGATGATATTCAGATGTTGGTGAGACAGATGTTGTGGGAGAGATGAAAATTTTTTAGGCTGCTACCCCAGTGATGCCTTTGATCGGAGTTGATCTAATGCACTTCTTAGAGGAAGCTAAGATCAGTTTTGAATCATTATTCATAACACATTGATTACTTGTATATAACCATAAGTCTGGCACCTCTGCTTTATCTCGTCAGTGTGTGAAAATTGTATTTTAATGTGCGAAGCTTATTGTGCCATGTTTTTTGGACAGAGGACGGAGTTATATGAATACTCAAAAGTGCTAGGAAACTCTCAGTTTATCCTGCTACCGTTCCAGCCATATAAGCTCATATATGCCTATATGTTGGCGGAAGTGGGAAAAGTTTCTGACTCACTGAAGTAAGCATCGGGCCTTTTCCTGTTTTTTTGACATTTTCAAACCGCATTTAGTCTAATGTGGCATGGTCTTTTAGGTACTGCCAAGCACTGTTGAAATCTCTGAAAACTGGGCGAGCCCCTGAAGTAGAGATGTGGAAGCAAGCAGTTTTATCTCTTGAGGAGAGGATTAGAACCCATCAACAGGTGAGTTCTGTTAGTTTAGACCGTACACCACATAGCTAGTTAGCAGACTGAGGTCCCATCCTTCGACTGGTTAAATTATGAGTGAGTAATGGATATTTATCACGTTCACCATTTTGACGGACAACTTGTTTGTAGGGTGGGTATTCAGCAAACTTGGCTCCGGGAAAGTTAGTTGGTAAACTGCTCAATTTTTTTGACAATACTGCACATCGGGTTGTTGGGGGGTTACCACCACCTGCGCCATCAACATCTCAAGCAAGTATTCAAGGTCTCGAACAATTCCAACAGCCAGTGGCTACTAAAGTTTCGAGTAGTCAATCAACAATGGCCATGCCATCTTTAATGCCATCTGCTTCAATGGAGTGGCCGGCTGATAGCAACAAAATGACAATGCAAAACAGAAGTGTCTCAGAACCAGATTTTGGGAGGACTCCTAGACAGGTTTGGGTATTTGCAATTAAAGAGAGACTTTCTGGAGTGTTCTGCTTTTAGCTTGAAAACTTCTGTTAATGTTGAAGTCGCAATGTTTCTGATTTTGGTTTAAGTTCTGATCAGGTTGATTCATCAAATGAAATAACCTCGGCTAATGCTCAGGGCAAGGCTTCAGTGTCAGAGAGGACATCCCGCTTTAGTAGGTTTGGTTTTGGCTCGCAGCTTTTACAGAAGACCGTGGGGCTAGTAATGAGACCACGCTCAGATCGTCAGGTACTTTGGTTTAGTACTAATGGATTGTGCTTAATCTTTTGTATTAGCAATATCTGCAACTGATCTGAATGTTTGTCGCCTGCCATGTAATTTGAAGGCTAAACTGGGCGAAACGAATAAGTTCTACTACGACGAGAAGCTAAAGAGATGGGTAGAGGAAGGTGCTGCACCTCCTGCTGAGGAACCTGTCTTCGCTCCTCCTCCGACAACCGCAGCATTCCAGAACGGAATGCCTGACTACAACCTGAAGTCAGCACTGAAGAGTGAAGGACTTCTCCCCAATGGAAGTCCTGAATTTAGAAGTCCAACACCGTCAGACCACACCTCAGGAATTCCACCCATTCCACCCAGCTCAAATCAGTTCTCCGCTCGAGGGCGTATGGGTGTTAGATCAAGGTACTTTCTTAGTCACAATTATGTGATAACTCCACAGTGCTTATTTTTTGTAACGACTTAAAGTTATTGCTGTTGTCACAGGACATGATCTTGTTGGATGATATCTTATTCTGACATTGAGTGGAGTTGATATTTCATCGTTTCTTTCACTTATAGACAATGAATGCTGACGGATAATTTATTTTTTGGGGATTTCATTTCTTTTAGTTCATTTTTATAAGAAACAGGTAAAAACCTTTCTGTGTTGATTTGACAGGTACGTTGACACCTTCAACCAAGGTGGTGGTAGCCCCGCAAACTTATTCCAGTCACCATCTGTGCCAGCCGTTAAACCTGCAGTTGCTGCCAATGCAAAGTTTTTCATTCCCACCCCAGTAGTATCATCAGGTGACCAGACGATGGAGGCCATAGCTGAAAGTGCACAAGAGGAAACCTCAACTACTGAAGAACCTTCGACATCCTCTGCATATGACTTATTCAAGACTTCTGCACCTCCTTCGACAGCCATGCAAAGGTTCCCAAGCATGGGTAACATCCCAAGCAAAGGGGCTGCATCAAATGAAAATGGTTCTTTCCAATCTCACTCGCGCCGAACAGCATCATGGAGTGGAAGCTTCAACGATACATTGAATCCACCTAAGAATGTGGAGACAAAACCTCTAGGTGAGGCATTGGGCATGCCTCCTTCAGCTTATATGCCAAGCCATCCTACTTCGATGCCCATGCCGATGAATGGTGGAGGTTTTGCAGATGACCTTCATGAAGTGGAACTTTGAGCAGAAACTTTCTTTGGTCGGAAGAACTCTGAGCAGAGAGTTGGAACATGTAAATATTCAAGTTTTGTTTCGTGTGATCAATCGGAGTTCCTTTGCCGCTTCATCTTATAAAAATGATGAAAGGTCACACAAGCCAGCTCCTGTATTATCTTGAATAGTTTTAGATGTTTGCAAGCACCGGATCTGGACCACCTACGCCGGCACTTTACCAAGTGGATCTATACTCGAGGTATATTCTTCACAGTTGAAGGCTGATAAATTACCTTAATTATCAATTGATGTTAGGACGAGGGATGGGTTTCTATACATACGAGAATAGAAAAGTCTGCAGGGGCGGCTTTTGTATAGTTCATTTGTTCATTTGTTTGGAAACAGATAGTCCCTGAAAGGAGAACATTCAGATGGTTCACAGGGAGGAAGGAGAGCCTCGCTGAATTGTAAAAGCGTAAGTTGGCTTGGTGGTTCTTCTTTTGTAACCCCTTTTTTTAATCTTTTTGGCCTATTCCGATGCTCAACTGCAATATAGAGTCGATCTGTCATAGACGCTGTAATTTTTTTCTATTCATTTCGAGAGAAAAGTAACACAGATCTTAAGTTTGTTTCGCTTAGCCAAATGTTAATCAGAATTTTCTCGTAGTTAGATTGACACACCAACCAAATTGCGCATCAGGTACTTTCTGATGCTCGCTTCTTCTTTTTCTGAACTTTGATTTCTTTTGTTCTGGTAGCTCGCTTCGCAGTTTGTTGCTTTCAGAGGCGCAAAAGTTTCGAACAGGACAAAACCTCATGACGCATTTTTAGCCGATGATAGAGGGGTCAATTTCCCTCCTACCACCACATCATCCGTCTTCATCATTTGATAAAACTGAACTGATCGAGGGCACGCAAAGAATATTAACATCTTCCCATGCGGTGCGTTACCCACATGAAATTACATAGTCGAGTGCATCGAAGGCCTACCCCTAATGGCAAATGGTATGCAACTTAATACTCAGCTGCGTGCTCCACAACGATGGGCGGATTCTCATAAGCAGAGGCTTGTGAAATGGACGTCTGCCAACACACGGGTTTCAGTAATCACTAATCACAAAAACCAAGTGTCAAGAATGATGAGGCGTAGCCTTTGCCTTTCAATCGGCCTAAATTCAACGGAATAGATTATATTGGTCCGACGCACAAGATAGACCACGTTCTTGAGGGCACTTCCTTTACGGAGATCCATACCCTTGCAAAGCCTAATGCCAAGTTGCAAAAACAATGAGCATGGCATCGTTAGGCCGCTTAAAGAATGATATATATACAGAAACTTTCAAGTTTAAACTTCAAAAAGACTGCCTAGTTTAGAGGCCAAAAAGGAGAAACTTGAGCTGCAACTCGGCAACAACATGAGAAAAGAATAATCCTACTAGAACTCAGATGAACCGGGCGTCCGAGGAAAAGGTATTGTGTCTCTTATGTTCTCTATGCCAGTGGCAAACTGCACAAGCCTCTCGAAGCCCAACCCAAATCCCGCATGAGGAACTGCCACATGAGGATGAAAAGCCAGAGTTTTCAATCATGGTTGTTCAAAATTGCTTGCTTCGACATCAGAATCTATGATTAAACAGAAACTCACTCACCTGAACCATAGCGCCGCAAATCAAGATACCACCAGTAGCTGTCTTTATTCAGCTTTAAGTCATCTAGACGAGCTTCTAGATACTCAAGCCTTTCTTCTCTTTGGCTTCCTCCAATGAGCTCCCCAACCTGCAAAAGAGTCACCATTTAATAAGAAAGAGAAAAAGCTAGACTAGACATGAAAGCCCGAAAACAACCTTATACCCACCCATCTGTGAAGAGGTATGGCTTGGAAACAATTTGACTGTAGAATGACCCATTGTTGGCAATTTTTATATGCTCTGGTAGTCCTATTGGTTTATGCTGATTTTACCTCAACTTTGTCAATTGAAGTACTACTAAGCTAAGACATAGTGATATGTGGACAGAAATGATCTAAAATCCATTCATGTGCTCTCTCCAATGGAAAGGCTCATTAGTCATCCAGAGTCACTTAAACCAGGAAACAATAGATGTGCTGGAACTAGAGGAACACAAACAACCTGTTGATCTGTCGGAAAGGTGGTACGAGTCACTTTTCCTGAATATCCGAATTTAACAGACCTTTATAACTGAAGATTCTATCTATGTAGAGCTTATTTTCACTTTTCTTCCTTCGGGTAAATAAAGATGGGGGATCTAATGGTGAGACTCAGGCATGGGCCTAAGGCCTAAGGCCAAGGAAGGGTGGTTCTAAGTAACCGATACATCGGCCTTGGTCTTTTTTCTCCTCTTTTTTCTTTTTATTAAATTTTCTGTGGGAGAAATCCCTTAATAGCTTCATTTTCATTGTGTGGATTAATCAGCCAATGTCATCACCACATGCTTGTTAAAACTGGCCGCCCAGTAGACTTTAAATCAGGAAGGGCATATGATAGAAGAGAAAAGGAAAAAGTCGAGTTTACCCGAGGTACCAACATATCCATAGCAGCAACTGTCCTTCCATCGTCATTTTGCCGCATATAAAATGCTTTAATATCCTAAATTATTAAGTATAAAGAAGCTTTCAGTGCATTATATTCATTTCATAGGCAAGAAATTATGCAAAGTGAAAGCTGAATTTTCTTTTTTTGGGTAATGGGGCAGGGGCTGCGGGGTGGGGGGTGCTTTAACAGAAAGAATGCAGGGAGACTATGGCTCATACCTTCGGATAATCTCTAACGATTACTGGGCATCCACGAAAGACCTGTTCCGTGATATAACGCTCATGCTCGCTTTGCAAATCACAGCCCCATTTCACCTATAAATCAGCAAAACCACTCTATAACAAGAAAAGATCATTCTGCATCGTGTTTCAGTTTAAAGATAAAAGAAAATGGAGTTCCATGATGCTAAGCTTTTCTACCTTTAGAAGATACTTTAAAAACTCTTTAGACATAGCCAAGCTAAACGATGGAAAAATATGCTCTGATTTAGCATAAGAAAGAGAATTACCGGGAATTCAAACTTCTTCTTGGATTTGACAAGTAATTCAACAGCATCAGTATAAGTCAACTGCACAAAGTCTTTATTAACTACATCCTGCAAAGCAAGGAAATGATCTCCCACACATCAGATCATACATCCATAGTCCAAAAGACTTCACCCTCAAATGCATCAAATCTACACAACAAACAAAAACGTCTTCATCAATAATAACTCATACCGTCAGTCGGTCGATTATTCCTTTCTCAATCCAGGTATTAAAGAATTCCATATCTTCCTTGCAATTTTCAAGTACATGCCTCACCTTCAATGGATAAAAGCATTCGTTAGATGTAAATTGAGAAACAAAATCTTCCTATATAAGAGCTCCAACTAGGAAAGGCCAGTGAAAAGGTAACATACTACATACTGGAGATAGGCAGTTGCACAGGCCATGTCATCATCCAGATCAGCAAAGGCAAGTTCAGGTTCAATCATCTACAGGACGGATACAGATTTCAAAGCTATTGAAAAAGATTATTTTAAAGAGTCGTTTTCAATAATAAATGGAAAGCAAAAATAGACACTTCTCACCCAAAATTCAGCCAAATGCCTTGCTGTGTTGGAATTTTCAGCTCGAAAAGTGGGTCCAAATGTATACACCTACAATTATAATGAACACACGCTCTTACTTCCGCAAATCTGATGCTGAAACGGAGGAGAGGATAACAACATACGTCAGAGAGAGCAGTAGCATATGTTTCGGCATTAAGTTGGCCAGAGACAGTCAAGAATGCTGGCTTTGCAAAAAAATCCTGCATGTTGCACCAGGAAATTAAAAGAAAGAATCATGCTAAACAAGAAAGCACTGAGGAAATACAGACAGAACAAACACATAGCCCTTTCAACATGTTATCTCCAAATAGCAAGTCAACTCACTTGTGACCAATCTATTAAACCCTTTTCAGTCTTTGGAATGGCATCGATGGGAGTAGCAGTAGTTTCTCCTGAACTTGGAATCTGTGGATGCAATAGACAATAACATTATAAACTGCAGAACATATTTTTGTAATATGTAAAAATCAATGAAGGATACATACCAAAGTAGTGACACAAAACTGCTCTCCTGCTCCTTCACAGTCAGAAGCAGTGATAATGGGACTTGACACCCAAACAAATCCATTTTCTTGAAAAAATTTATGCGTAGCATAGGCCAAAGCATTCCTGACTCTTGCAACCTAGATTTGGAGAAAGTTAAAGAAGAAAATAGATGCTTCAAAATATTTGCCACATCAGAAACTCCTGTCAAATGATGCATGTAAGAGCATGAAAATGAATAATTGCAAGATCTCACAAAATCAACGCCATCACAAGTTTGATGGAGACAAGATATTCAACAAAAGGAGCAGACAAGACAAATAAATGATTGATTCTTGCAAAAGTGAAACATCAACATTCAATAATAAAAAAAAAAAAAGTTCACAGTTTGTCAAAGTCAACTAGATGTCCTATATCAGGTACCTATTTTAAAGAAGGAACTCGATCACGATACTGGAATTAATATAGTTGACATCATCAATGGAGTTGAACATTCTCATCATAAACTGGAAATCAAGGAACAACATCAACATAATCCTAAATGTGTCGCCTAAACAAGCAAATCCCAATGTGATGAAAGTTTGCTCGGACATTCTTGAATAAATCTCTTTTCTCCAAATGTTTTGGATGAGATCTCACAAAAAGAATAACCAATTGTCTTTGTTTTAAGGATACTGTGCAGCACAAGAAACTAATTTGTAACGAGAAGTCAAATTTGAAGTAGCAAAAATAACACTCTCAAAGTGATTTTCAATGCTGCTTCTGTGTTAAAAAAGCTGCATGAATTCTAACAGAACATCTAGAAAACTTCAAAGACCTGCAGGTGTAGTCCACTTCCTAGAAGGAAAAGAGGGGTGCTTTGCTTCCATAGCTCTTAACTTTAAAGTTTCTTCCCAGTTCGATAATTCTTGAATATCTAAAGTATCAATAGGAGTCTATAAAATGCACTAAATCGACCACTGATACAAATTCAAACAATCATAATACCACTAAGAATGGTGCTTTCAGCTCAATCGGTTCTGAAGTATATTTCTAAGTCAAGGCTGAATAAAAAAGCAGTAGAAAGAGATCCAGAACAACCCATATTAAAAACCTTCTGGAAATTGCCAAGAGGAAATTATGGGGCAGATAACACCCGTAAAAACAAGTGAACCGAAGGGGGAATATGCATTATAGGAGGACACTACAGCATCTACCAATCTTCTGTATGCTATTACATCGAGCAGTTAAGCTTAAAGCAATTATGCAATAATAATCACAAGAAACAGATTCTTACCGCACCAAATGTGTTTGTTCTGGGTCGAAGATGAGCCTTTGTTCTTAGAAACTCCCTGCTTACCCTTTTCTTTTGAATGGGATAGGAAGGATCGCTCTTGCCAACCTGTCAAGAAAACTATGAGCACAACAGCGTCGCTGATTTAGCTAAAAAATTGAGCACAAGTGATGAAATTGGATCACTTCACATAATAACATACTCAAAGTTCCGATAGCTCCATACCAACATAATTTTCTTGACCTTCAATTCCACCTTCTGCTTTGATCCTTGGCTGGCGACAAGGATCCCTTGTATCCAAATTGATGCACCGGTTGACACCAAGCCAGATTCTACCTATGATTTTACCCCAGAAATTAACAAAACACACCTCTGAGATGCCTCTAAAGGAGTGCATATATCGCCCTAGTCTCATGTGAAACCATTTCCTTCAGAAAAATATGCATCATAACCATGAAAATAACTGCACGATAAAATGAAGCATGAGAGTTTCCCGATCTCATGAAAGCTAGCACAATGTATGTAGACCAAAAATTTTATTGCTTGCGGGATTACCTGATCATATCCTTCAGCATCCGAATCCATGACACATTGCATATTCGAGAGGCAGGAACCATCGTTAACCTACATCGGAAATGGAAGAGAAAACCAATACGCCATCGAAATGCTTAATTACACTGAACACTTAACCCATACGGAACATTCGTGGCACAAATGAATCCAAGCATTATGATTGTACTATATATTAGCTTAAAAGATAAATCCTTTAATAGAATCCGAGATACTAAACTCCTTTTTTTTTCCTTCAGAAGTGATCCTGCAAATGCTGTGCTTCACTAGCTTAGCCAACTAAAAGCTTCAATTCACCAATGATAGATTACTCCATGGAACTCAACATTCCCATTACCCACAAAATAAACAATCAATGCCACGAGCCAAAAATTCACATACAGAATCATTCATTACCTCGATGAACGTGACGCTGCTCTGAGCACGAAGGGTCCGGACCCATCCCATGACCGTCAGCGTCTGCCCGACCAGGCCCAACCCTTCTTCGGGGCCGCCCTTGATCTCCGAAATCTTCAACCTTTTCCTGAACTCGCCGACCCTGCCGCCGAACTCGCCCCTCGGGGGTCCGCGAGCTCCGACTTCTTGGCCTCGACGGCCTCGCCGGACCGGAGGGCGGCGGCGATCGCGGTGCGGAAGCATCTCCGGCGGGGGCGGCGGGGGCGGCGGAGGAGGGAGGGAAAGGTCGGGGCTTTGAGAGGGGATTGGAGGAGCAGAGGGCGAGGAGGCGGAGGGTGGAGTAGGGTTTGAGGCGGAGGGGAGCGGAAGGTGATAAGGGGAACGCCATTGGGACAGGGAGACCTCGGAGCTCGGCCTCTTGTCTGTATGGCTGTCCGCCTGCGCGTCTTAGAATTCTGACCACAGGGGGAGCTCGACGCTTGAGGGAGCCAATGAAGAAGGATGAAGTTACTGATGATGTCATGAAGATTTCATTTGCTCAAGAAAATCATAAGGTCCCATAAGCTTATGTGAAAATCCAGGATGCACTCTCTTTACTCGATTCTCATACTGCTCTGTGAAATAGTTTGTCCTTGTTTTGGCATTTCTTAAAAAATTTCTTTTGTTTTTTTGACTCTTAGTGAGCTAGTAATTTGAATTCATTTTTGGTGTCGTGTGAAATCAACATAAAATATTGAGGTAACGCTAGGGAACGTGTGATTGCCATTCGTAGTGGATTGCAACATTTTGAATTGATGAATTATATGTAATGCTCTGATCGCTTAACCAACTAATTGACATTGTTTTGTAATGACGACAAAATATTCACCGTTGGTAATGGGTTTTCCATTTTCCTTCCTATATATTGTGTGTCTGTGTTTTTTTATATCCCCTGCGTACAATCTATTTCTTACGTTTAGGGAGATACTCTGAACATATTTTCGTACGAGTTTCTCCTCCAGAAGTGAACAATCAAGAGAAAAAAAGTCGCCCTTCATCCTAGCCAAAAGGCCTCGTCAAAAAAAAAAAAAAAAAAAAAAAAAATCCTAGCCAAAAGGCTGAGAAAGTCTCTTCTTCTTTTTTGAACTCGACATGCTGATCCTGTGTCCATTTCTATCACAAGAGTCAGGTGAACTAAAACGAAATTGTCGACTCGACAGTCAAAAACAGAAAGAATAGAAAACAGCCGTTATCCATCTTCAAGCTCAGGGCATTGGATTGCATGGCAATTATTTCTTCCTCTGGCTTTTGCCAAGAACTAAAACACACAGCATGTTAAAAAAATGGGCGTTATAATGACCAGATTCAACTCTTATTTACAGAAAATCAGGTTGCCAATGGTGTTCATACTTCAGAATTGAACAATATAGTAAGCAATATCCACTGATCAATAGTAACTCCATTATTCGGGGGGATTACAAATTTTTCTTGGAAAAGCTCCAACAAGAAGAAACGTTGGGTACAAATCACTTCCAGTTTCATCCATTTCATTTCCCTGTTTGCAAGCATCCTTATGAATTGATCAATACAAGAATGGAATGACAGCTTTCCTGCTCTTGGGATACTCCTCCCCAAACTTATCCAAATACCACCTGTGGTTTGCACGAGCTCGAGGCACCAAGTTGGCGCATGTGTAGAGGAAGAACCCGAAGCCAGCCCAAGACCATGTCATCACAGCCCATCCCAGCCACTCCACAATCTCTCCGAAATAATTGGGACAGCTCACAAACTCGAACAACCCTCCTCTTGGCACTCTATACCCTTTCCCTTCCCTCTTTAAACCCACCAACACCATGTCCGACCACACGTTCATATACATCCCACTCACAAATATCACCAACCCCACCAAGAATCTCCCCCAAAACCACCACCCACCAGCAGCACCATCACTCTTGTAATTAGACACCCACCTGGCTTGCACGTAAGCATTCAAGAGATTGAACCCAAATGCCATGAAGGCCACAGTGACTGGAAAACGATTCGCAGCATTTGGTTGAGTACTTCTCTGACCACTGCTTGATCTGATGCGCAGTGGATATATGATTGTTCGGTGGAAGTAGTGAAAGAGGAAAGGGAAGATGAGAATGAGGGATCTGGGGTTGGAGGAGTTTTTGCCAAAGGGGAAAATCAAGAGCGTGAGCCAAAGAGTGGGGCTTTCCATGAGGAACCAAGCAAGGGCTGGGGAGATGGTGGGGCCCCACCCTGAGCGGTGGTGCTTGCCATAAGGGGCTTGGATGTAACGTAGGGAGATGAAGGTGGGCAGTCCAATGAGGTAGAGAGCAAGCAGGCAGTTGTGGAAGAGTTTCTCATCCGAGATGGTGAACATCTTTGAGTTTTGAATGTCTTTGCTGGTTGATAATGCGGCAATCGAGGGAAGAGTTTGGGAGTTTAATGTACGAATCTGAAATGGACTCTCAAGCAAGCAATAAAGTAGGAGCTGACAAATCGAGGAAGTATTGGCTGGAGCAGATACCTTCTGTTCTGGTGCCTAGCTAGTTCCCATATAGTAGCTGCCAGATAAGGTTATATTGATGTCATTGGCATTTAGGATGAGGAAGAAAAATAATTGGCAGATTATATCTTCGAATCCTACGATTGACATGTGGTGTATATATAGCATTCAAAGTCAACCACTAGTAAGTTCTCCCACTTCCTTAAGAAAGAACAGTGATAGGCAGGTAAAATAGTCAACCTTGTGATGGAAAATTAAGACAAGAGAGTTGGTCAATGTCCCACTGAGCGTACCTGCTATGATGAGAAGAAATCAACAGAGAAAAAGAAGGCCCAAGATTTCATTTTTCTTCCATCGTGTAAAAAGCATACAAGAAAAGCCAGCTAAACAGAATAAAAACACCAACAATTTCGGAAAAAAGGATTAAATCCACTGTGATCAGAACATAATTGCAAGCAGATAATGCCTAATGCAGAAGTAGAAATTTGAATGCATTTTTCTTTAATGATAAAATAAGTTAAAATACAGAAAAGTGCATTTTGCGAAAATGGAATCGTCAAGCAAAAAAAGTAGCAGCAAACTAATTCATCTCGTTGATGAAACAGAGGCGGTGTCCATATGCTATCATCAGATGCTGATGTCCATGTTTGAGAGGCATGTTCAGCTAAATTTTATAGAGTTCATGCCATAAACTAAGAACCGAGTCGACTCGGGACACCAAACAACCCTCACTCTCTCACCACTCCCAGGAAATTGGTACCTACTGCAACTACCACTCCACCCAAAAGCATCAGTCGTGCTTGAACCACTAGAGCAAACCCAAAAAGAACACCTTTTGTTTTCACTGAGACATTTCAACAAGCAGGTAAGATAGACAGAAACTCAAACGACAGCCAGCACTCAACTACAAGCACTGAAACTCGAAGAGCAGCAAGCAATGATACCACGGGTCAGGCGACTGGATTCGGAGGAAGCGACGACAGGGATCGATGCGGGGCAACGTGGGGTTTCATTCGGATCTGCATCATCAGCGTGCTTCCCTTCAGATTTCTCACTCCATGAATCTGCGAGGGAGCAGCGGGGGGGGTGCTCTTTCAATGGGTACTGGAGAGGAAACTATAATTCCTGAAATTCAGCTCGGAAAAATACAAAAAATCGAATCTTTTTTAGATCCAAGTCAATGGAGGATGCCCTTTTCTTCTTCCCCTTAATGGTTCAGAGAAGAGAACCTCCTTTCGCTCTTCGAAAACTCGAAGAGAGATAAAGAAAGTCGAAGCCAACTTTTCAATTGAATTAATTTAATTTTAAACATTTTCATATTAATATTAATTCAGTCTATTTGGCTAATTTTGACCGATCACCTCTAACATGGTAATTTTAGATAATATGTTTTTTTTTTTTTTTTTTTTTTCCTTTTCTTTTATATCTTCTTCCTCTATGAACTTTCCTCGAAGGCTCATTGGCCACTAGGTGAGGGCACGAAGCCCTTGCCGGCCATCAGTGATAATCACGGCCTTCACCCAAGGTTGCAAGCAAGGGTCGTGACCCTTGCTAGTGGCTGACGAGGGCTTCATCGCCCTCACCCAGTGGCCAACGTCGGCCATTGCAAGGAAAGTCCAAAGAAAAAAGAGAAAAGAAAAAGAAAATTAATTAAAAATTTCGAAAAAAACAATTATTTAAAAATTGTCATGTTAGCATCAATTGACTAAAATGGATCTGATGGATGAATTAAGATCAACGTGTGAAAATGCTTAAAATTAAGTTAATCCAATTGAAAATTTTATAACTAAATTTATACTAATGTAACGGGTTTTTTCCCAATATATATTAGCAGTGAAAGATGAAATCTTGGGATTTTACTCGAGTCATGGTGTGCCAGGAATGCAAATTCATCACCTGGGAGCTGCCAGGAATGCAAATTCACGCGGTTTCCTTTGTTCCAGAAGTTCATGTTGGATTGAGACACTTAGAAAATCCTCATGCTGGATCAAGGATTGCTAGTTCGAGGAGCGTTGTGGGTGCAAAACAGGGTGCTGTTTCGGCTCAACGCAGCAGAACTGTAAGGTTGTTAATTCCAATGGGGTCGATTGGACCGAGTAAACTCACCAATCGATTTTTGTATCGGTGTTTAGCTTGAATGCAATCTCCGCATTTCCAGCTACTTGCTGGAGCATATACGAACAGCAAGTGTCTGATGACTGCAGCAAAAGATTGGTCAAATAGCACACTCCGAGAGCAGCATTGGTTAAAAATTTTCCTAGAATAAATGGTCATTTCAAGTTCAATCTTCCATGTATTGTGTCCCTATTCTCACTAGATGCCCATAGGAACAGTTCACCGAAGAAAAATAATGCAATAAATTTAGCACAATAGAAGCAATCTTCCCTGTTTCAATAAATCTATCAAAAAAATTATGGTACAGAATGCAGGAAGTACAAAAAATGTCAAACTTCCCCCCCCCCATTGATCTCCACTGCTCCGACCGGCAGCTTCCGAACCCGTTCTCTTTCCTTGTGAAATTTCCTTCTCGATGCAATCCTATATAAACATCAGGTGTTTGTCCAAAACGTGCGCCTTCAGTACAGTTTGTTGAACCCCTGGGATGGGGACGGCTCGCCCAATCTCGGGAGGAAACCCTCTCTCTCGAGCGATACCTGAAGGCTCATCGTGACCTTCACCAAGGATGTCCACACCAGAGGCGCGCAGCAGAATGCGTAGCCGAACACAGCAAGCGCCCTGACAACACCGTTCTGATACCAAGGGAACGCCATGACCAAGAGGGCCCCGATGATCCCGAACCATGGGACCAGGATCGTTAGAGTGGGAAGCAAAAAGGCATTGATCGTGATGGACAAGAGAGAGAAGGACCCGAGACAATAGAGGCCCCAACCCAGCAAGGGATGAATCGTGTGAGGGATGAGGAAGAATGGGACAGTGTAGGCGGCGAGGATGGACCAGATGGCTACCAATTTGAGGGTTGTCTGGATTAAGGAGGTGTTCTTGTCGGTCCGCCTGTAGCACAGCTTGGAGAAGTTTGGCCGTGCCAAACGCGTCATTGCAATCATAGCTAGGTAAAACACAGTTTGGATCAGCGCAAAAGGCATTTCCGCGCCGTACCTGCACATAGAACAATGAGTGGATAAGCTTCTGCAAAATTGCGATGTCGCAATAATAACGTGTGGATTTTAGACAGATTGGTTCAACGTGCCACATGAAAAAAGAATGAGTTTAGTTCTGCTCTCGTCATTCCAAATTTCGGGAAAAAGGCAGCAATATCATGTTGAAATCAACAGCAATATCTTGATTTCTTTCGCCGGTTTGTATTGACATTCACAGAAGGACGATAGATCATAGAAAGGAAATTCCTCATCCTCCTGATCTTACCCAAGAGTATTACGCCGCTGCTCGTGCCAAGATATTCCTAAAGGAAGGACGGGCCACGACCACCAGTACCATGGCTTCAACCACGGTGCACCTGGGAAAGTGATCACACTGTTTGGACCGCAGGGGATGTTCCACCGAAGTCTAAGATCTGAACACCAAAGGCAACAAGCAATTAAGGCCAATCAAATAATGTCCTCCACAGGCTGTGCTAAAAGACTATTTTCCTGTAACTTACAGTAGTAGGAAGCATCCATTTGGTAACCCAAAGGAAGCCTATATTTTCCATCAAGCTTACTGCCATTCGCAGGTGGATGAAACAGGGGCTGATCGAGCAAATCAGGGAAGTAGCCACCGATAAAACCCTGATCTGCACCGTCTGGATTTTTTTTACCAACTTCCAACTGATAAAGCATGTCCTTGAACACCTCATGTGACGGCTGCAGATACACATTCATAATGACAATCAGAAATATGTCATGCAGAATTTTGCAAGGTAAAAATGAGAAGAAAAAGTTCATAATGGATATTGCCATAAGTAGGCAATCATTTCCCTAACTTTTTTCTCGTATGTTCCGACAGCTACATGAATTTCTAGATTCGATAAAGTGCAAGAGCGAAATTCTACCTGCAACACGAAGAGGCCAGTGTGGAAGATGCAAGGATTGATGAACACGGCACAGAACTGGCCACATTGGAACAATTCGTCAGTCTTTTGAAGGAAGAGGTTGTCCACGTCGAGCATGACGACCCTCTCATAGTCTACCAAGTTCCATGCATAGAGCTTGTTCAGGGACAACTTGAATCTACGATCGAAATGAGGCTGATCCTTGTACGGATTATTGAGGTTATTCACACTTACCACCTTGGCACCATCTTCCTCTTTCCTACATTATAGAAACAGATACAATCACTTCTAATTCAGTCGTCTTGAATCCTAAACGCGACACTGCAAGAAAAAACAAGGCCAAAATGGAAGGGAGCATTGCAAGGCGCAACACAAGCTTCGCCTCGTTACTCAGAACATATGAAGTTGAACACTTGCCATGCACTTATATAAGCCACTATTCTATGCAGTACCGGTACAATCCCATGTAAATTTTGGTGCAACTAAGATGAACCTTGACATGTCCATCTCCATTCACAGGAGAGGACGCCACCTGCACCCCTCCTATTTCCCCAGCAATTGCCATGCAGCATCTGATGTTTGGCAGATCACTTCTATTTAATGCGGTTACGATGAATAAGTAATTGCTTCGCATCTGTTCAATCATCTCATTAAAATAAGAGCCGTGAGCAGCACTCGCATCCATAAGTTGATTTCTGCTGCAAGTTTTTCTCAGAACCCATACAGAATGTTTTGCGCATTTGACCGTGCGTTCAGATCTTAGATAAATTTAGATGTTTGAATGCAATTAACTACCTTAATTTACACAAATGATGGCTTTCGCCACCTTTTCGATATCAAAGAAATCATAGTTGACTTCAACAATGCCCGAAGCATGCGCAAGCAGGAATCCTTCCCCAGATTCCACCTCATTAGCTCTTCAAACAGCTTGTACTTCCCGTTATTCTCCCATTATATTTCTTGACTAACAAACTTCCACCACTCAAAAAGCAGAAGCCATGGCCTAAAACTGAGATTTCGGAGATCCTGAAGTAGGGTCTAATAAAATCCTCAAAAAGTCAACAAAAGGAGCAACGGACGTCCTCCAATGCAACACTCAAATACCATAATATAATGGAATCAACCGACCCCGAATGATTCATGGAGCACTAACGTTCAAGCTTGAAAGTCAACAGGGTTGCCCGAGAACACCCTACTCCACATGGACACTTCTCAAGACCAATCAAATCAACAAACATTATTAGCTGTTTGCCGGCAAACTTCTCGTCAGAAATCTGAACTAGTCTCCTTATATGCCCATGGGCGCGTGTGGGTAGAGCTAGTGCTTGCTTGCTTGCTTGCATGTGCTCTGTCAGACATTGACCTCCTCGCGAATTGCGGGAGGCCGGCGTGGATTGGTGGTGGAAAGTCACTAACGGTAGTTGCCCGCCCTCGAGCGAAGTTAATGGAGAACCAACCACGTGCTCCCTACGAACGACCTCGTCATATTTCAACTTCCACATGAGCAAGCGATTGATCTGATCTTAAACCATGGACGGAGCTCGAGCCTAAGCAACTACCCACTTCACCAACCCAAGCTCTCATCTCTCCCCTCCGCAAACAAACAAAGACATCATCAAACATAGGACGTGCCTACCTCAAGAGATATGATGATAATGTCAAAGGATAGAGATTTGTCATTCGTCTTAAAATAAAGGTTTGATCTTTTTGGAGTTATTACCACCTCCGTCGGTCTGGTCGCCCATTTTTTAGCTTACGTCTGACCTAGGACAAAATGGGTCCTATCCTACGTGTCCCTCTCCCTCCACTAAAACCCATCGTTTCTTTTGTTTACCACAACATATGAACGCGTCATTTGCTGGCCAAAGATAAAAAAACAAGACCAAGAACAAGATCAATTGGCAAGAAACAAGAGAGACTGAACAACAAAAACAACTTTTCGAGCCAGCGTTTCCGCGATGCTATTCATGCGGGAACAAACCCATTGTCCGATTGTCCGATTATTACAATCGACCACAAAATTACAAACCCGTCTTAAATCACGAAGCGCTGGTCAATTAATTTTTCTCTTTTCGAAATTCGAATCTTGAAAACGCGATATTTATCGCGAGTCCCGAGGACAGGGAGCCCACAGGCAAGAACGACGGATGGGAAAAGAAGTTCACCGATGGTCTGTCTCCACATGTTTTTTCTTGCCCCTAACGCGAATTTCCGGCACGAAAAAAATGTCCGGCCAACCCGACAGGCCTCGTGGGATGAAGCCACCTGTGACATCTAACGGACCCCGTGGATTCACGTAAAGTAACAAAGCGACAGTAAAACCGCCCCACTGCTAAAGAAACAAAATGATGAAAAAAAAGCGATTTTTTTCTTCACTGAAAACGCAGAGCATATCCTCAAACTCCACGAAAGAATCGCCAGAAGGGCACCCGAACGATCACCCAGATCTGCCACCGCGTGATCCCCGACCGGCCGGACACGATACAAGGCGGGCGCCAATCCGGCGGCCGGGAAGGTGCCGGGGTCCACGCTTACGGTGCGCTCGGAGGCAGGGGATCATCGCCAGAGGGGTCCCAGTTGGTCCACTCGGGCTCACGTTGGCACCAACGGGAATGCAGTCGAAAAAGAAAGAACGTTGCAAAGAATTTCAAAAGATAAGAAGAAGAAAAAGAAAAAGCCAACGCACTTTCTATGGAAATACCCAGCTTTTCTTTTGGTTTCAAGATGATATTTTTGTTCATTAGCTCGATTCAGTGAACCGAATGCCGACTGGGTGAAGTTGGGGATGTTTCAGACCGGAGATAAATCTATCGCTTTTAGTTTTTATTGTTTTTTTCCTGATTCTTGCAGAGTCGCCACATGAACTCGACGCGGATATTGAAAAGAAAAGAAAAAGGCAGGCAGAGTAATTATTGCTGCTGAAGAAAGTAAAAGGTAGGGCAGGACTTACAGAGCTTGGACCCAGCGGGCGGGCACGTCGATGGAGGCAATGACGACGAGATCGGCTTCGACCTTGAGCCGCGCGAGCGATCTGACGAGGACCCGCGTCGCCACGTAGAACTCGTAGTCCCTCGGCGTCCCCATGTACATCATCGTCGCGTAGGCGTTCCGGTGGCGGCTCGCGGCCTCCCCGCCGCGCCCCGCCGTCGCCGCGGTCTGTGCCGTCGCCGCCGCGGCCGCCGCCAACAGCAATAACAGCAGGAGCCCGCCACCACCACCACCACCACCACCGTTCCTCCGCGGCCTCGCTTCCCGACCCATCATCAATCAACCGTTATCTCTCCCCGTTTCCGAAAGCTGCCTTATCCCGTCCTCGCGCTCGTACGAAGACGAGCGAAGCCCGCGGAACACGCGCCGCCGCAGGCGCCCGGAAGCGCGTGCGGAGCGGGAGCGGAAGGCCGAGATGTATCTTCTCCGCCTCTCGCCAGCTCTCGGCGGCTCCTCCCGTCCCCTGTTTCAAGCTTCCAAGGGAGAATGGGAAAACGCTCGAGAGAGAGAGGCAGAGAGAAACAGAGGTTTTCGGAGGTGAGAACAGAGCTTGGGGCTCGCAGCAGGGGAGGGGAGCAAGGGCCAAGCACTTAAAAAGGCGGAGAGCGCACGCACGAAAAAAAGGAAGGGCCTTTCTTTATCTCTGAGCTTCTCCTTTCGGAGTTTACAAATAAAATCTACGAAAGAAAAGTAGGGGGAGAGAGTGCAATTTGGCCCCCGCTTAAAGTTGCCTCCTTTCCCCCAGAAAAAAAAAAAAAAAAAAGCTGCCTCCTTTTCCTCTCCTTAATTTTGCTGTTGTCTCGGTCCGCGGGTTCCATCCATCATCCAACAATAATAACAATAAAAAAAAACAACGAAAACAACAAAAACGAAAAAAGAAGAGGGAAAAAAAACGGAAACATTGAAGAGGAGGGGGCAACTGGGAGGAGAAGACCAATCGCGCGACGCGGGATTTAACGTAAAAAAAACAGGGCGAGGCGCGCCCTGGGAGGTTCGGGGAAGTTGGTACAAAGAAAAGCTGTTTTCCTGAAAATATTTTTTTAAAAAAATTTGGGTTTTTCGAAAATTTATTTATCTTTTTGTGGGTTTTTGTGACTGACTGGAATCGAATATCGGATTGAAACGGGGGGTCGTTTTCGAAAAATCGCGATTTAAACACGCTAAAAATGGTGGGCGATGCGGCGGCGAAGGCGAAGGTACTCGGGTCGCGGGGGACGGTACAGCTTTGGCGACTTTCGCAAGTACTGCTTTGGATATCATCGAGCGGACGGGCGGGCACGGGAGGATTCGCGCGTGTGGCCCACCCGGGGTGCGAGGGGCGGCTTATAATAATTAGGTGGCGATGCGCTTTGTTTTTTTATTTTAATTTCTGGGGAAGAAGGAAGGAAGGAAAAACTTTAATTTAATTAATTTAATCGGTTTTTTGAAGGAGGAAAAACCAAGGCCGTGCCACGTGGGTTCCTTGTTTGGAATGGGATCGACCTTGGATGCTCTCCTCTCTCTCTCTCTACCCTCCTCCTTTACAATGAGAGTTGACTGGTTAGTGGGCTTGTGTTTTCTTTCTTTCAGTCAGAGGCCAAAAATATATGCATATATCATTTGATATAAATGGATTTCTTGAAATTTTTGCCTTTTTTGGGTTTCAGAAAAGCCTCCTGAAAAGTCGCGATTAATGATTTTAATTAGACCATAATCTGAAAGTAAAAAAGAAAAATAATGGGCCGGCCCAAAACGGGTCACCTTGTTTATGCTTACTCGGATATTGATTTATTAAGTAAAGACGTAATAAGTCATATTTCTCACATCGTTTTGTGACGTCGAGAGTTCCATTTATAATTTCTAGTTACCATGTCACCTAACATGCTTTATGGGAGAAAGACTTCTTAGCTACTAAAATCTTAATAAAATTATGGCTAATCATTTATCGTTTGGAGTAACTATGACTCAAAATGAACATTTCATAATATATATAAGGCCCTGATAACATCCAGATAGGTAATAAGCACTGGACATCCATGCTCATTGTTTTATATATTTATTGCTATGATATTATTAGAGGCACACGATAGGGATTTTACGGGTCTAGACTTGGGAAACTTCATATGACTTTGATTGTCGATAATGTTTATAGTTGTATAACCATAGATAATGGAGGTACCAAAAATAAAATCCGTGAGCAAAAAACATCCAAAACGCACTGTTACGAAAACATCTCTTCAACATTTCAACCTCGATTTTACCATAAAAACTATGATATCTATAAGAAACAAATAATGTTTTCTTTAATCGGCAACTACAATAATCTAAATATATTTCCTCAAATCATAGTTTTAATTTCCCAATATAATAATATTTTCCAACTGTCCATACACATAACTGCGTACCATTTATTGCTAGTCTCGTATATTATGAAGACGTCTGTCACAACAAAACGTTTTAGGATAATTTTTGCTTGGTATGGCATACAAAATTAGGCGAGTAAATAAAGTCCCCGATGCTCTTTGCTAATGTTTCCAAATCTCATCCTCTACCGGGCATTGGTTTGATGTAGCTATATTCACATTTTATATGATGACAAAGAAAAGCATTAAGAGGTATGTTCAATTAAAATCCCTAAATTGTGTGGACATGTAAAATAAAAATGACATTCGAAAGATTAAGCAAAATTGGTCCAATGTTAAACATACGAATGATTAATTATTGGAAAAATTATGTACACATGTTTACGTGGATTTCAAGATTTGGTAGTTAAGTAATTTGCGAAAAAGAAAAACTTTTCAAGGTTAGCTTGTATTCACACGCTGTGACCTCAATTTAGAAGTCCAAATCTACCTCCATTTTGACTTGAAGGTGTTGCCACTTGGCCCCAAAATATCTTTGAAAATTCTAACCTTTTCCCGACACTTTTATCTAGAAGAATAGTTGCTATGAAAAGAAAAAAGGAGGGAAAAGACGCAACGTTCTCTATCTTTTTGTCGAGGTAAGGAGGATAAAATCAACTCCTCTCAATTTGAATCTTTCGTCAAGCGTATCATCTTAAAGCCAGCGATCATAAAGGTGAGCTTTAGTTGAGAAACAAGAACAGTTTCTCACCCTCCACAACAATTTTCTCATGTTTCGGAAATCTACTTAGATCCCTAATTTTCTCCGGAAATTCCGATGATTTGACAGAGAGAGAGGAATGCATTCGACTTTTCCTAATTCACAATCTCGGTCCATATCCTTTGGATCTAGCTTCCCAACAACGACATCATTTAAAAGTCATTTATACCGATTATTTATATCAAATCCACATTGATGAGTCGTTTGTTACATGTATATTTCGATAACATTAACAAATTGAGATTTTTTATGATATGAAAATCAATTTATGATGAATGTGGCACGGGTAAAGAATGTTCGGATTTTCTAATGAAATTATCCCTGATATCAATTCTTCATTTTTTTTGTCGTATTTGCTGTGATTATCAGGATGAGCTCAACAGGTATCTCCGACGAACATTACCCAGAAATTGTCATATGGAAAAGTATGTGATCTTGATAGGTCATACTAAAAAGCAGTTGTCATGCTACCTCCCACGCATCTTGTAGGACCCATATGAAACGAGACAAAAAAAAATCATAATGGCTACGTCACGAGTAGAGCAAATATTCTTAATGAATATGATATATATTTCGGATTTCTTATTAATCGAGCTTTCGATAGATTTTGAATTTGGGCTGAAAACTATAGGTGCCTGTGAAGTTCTTAATTTCAGAACTTTTATGGACCTTACAACTATTCCTTTTAATTCCACCACTATTTCCATAAAGAAATCTGAAAAAAGGAAAATAAATTTGCTTGCAATTTTCACAACAAGGACGTAACGTGTTGCACCAAGGGAAGAGCGCTCGCAAGGTTCTTGGGTTTTAAGTAAAAATACTACTCTTCATATTCGCATCTCTCCAAAAATAGAAATATATGACGTGATAAATAATATTTCAAAAAATTTTCTTTTACGCGCACACTTCACTAGATAAAAAGAATTTCCAAAAATATTTGATTTTTGATAGCAATGTTTCATTATAAAGTGATCGAGAAATAAAATCCGATAAATATTAGTACATTTTCATATGTTGCGATGTTGATTAAGAAGTCCAAATGTACATCCATTTTTTACAAGAAGGTTTACCACTACGCTAAACATCTTGGAAATTCAAAATGCTCAGACATTTATCACGAAAAATGCCCTTTTCACCCTAAAATAGTTTTTTGGTAAAGGGGAAAAATAATTTAGACAAAATTAGTATTTTTGGCCAAGGCAAGCGAGGATTAATTCGACTTTCTTTGACTTGAATATTTCTTCAGCGAGATCGTCTTAAGCCGGAGAAAAATAGCGATCAGTCCAATGAATTTGAAATCCAAAAACCAGAAACTTTTTTATTTTTATTTTTTGGCATCCGTATAGCTTCCAAAATTTCAAATTGGGTCCATTGGTTGCCGAGAAATTCGAAACCGGGTGCTCCGAATTACTTTGTGCTTAATGGGTTAGATAAACGTTCTGTATATTTGCAAATATCACACCGCTTAACGCTTATTATGTGCCTACGGAAGCGGAAATAACTACATCAAATCGATTACTGGAAATTGAGAAATACATAGAGAATTACATGAACAGTCGATGGTGACGTATTCGAGAGGGATGAATAGGATTGGAACTCGTTTATATCAAAAGTTTAAATCGATAAATCAATAGAAGACGAACCAATAATGTGCATGAATATATGAACAGTCGACGTTGACTTATTCGAGAGAGATAGGTAGGAATGGAACTCGTTCATATCGAAAGTCTAGATTGACAAAAGACGAACCGATAATATACATAATGTCTGTTGTTTAATGATATGGATCATGGTCAATTGAGCACAACACGGACATTATCGCATGCGCCGACGATATTTTTTTACTTTAAGTTAGATTCTACTCTTCATATTCGCATCTTTTCAAAACTAAATTATGTTTATCGGCGTGATGGCGTGCAAAAAAAGTTGCATTTTGCGTGCCACCATTCGCTGACCATGAAGCGTAGTATATTGGAGTGGCATTTCCCATCCTGCAAATCTACGGAAATTGTCAATCGCAGTCCTCAATCTCGTGGCTAAAGACGAAATCGCACTACTCGTCCGCACGGTAGATAACCGGCTCAAGGATAGGTGGATTAGGTTTGAATGAAATCGGCTGCCACGTTTTTTCTTGAAAATAACGACGAAATTTTAAAATACTTGATAAATTCTTGATGCCACCTCGTTATGTTATTTTGTGTGTGTCAAAAAAGGTCACGATCTGGACCGAACCGAACTAAAGATTTTAGGTCTGTCTAGACATGTTTCCTTTCGATTTGGGTAATATAATAGCAGACTTTGGGCGATTCGGTTTCAAAACCCTAAACCAAAACACATCACTGAACTTGGTTCGAAACCAAGACAATAGGAGTAAATAAAGTTTACTCAACACCAAAAACATCCGTGACACATAGATTGGGAAACTTGGTAACCCGACCCGACCCGATCCGAACGATTCTTTTCTTTTTTTTTTTGCCCGCCGGGGTGGGGGTGGTTGGGGTTATGGGATTCAAGTCTTTTGATTGGTCATAAAAAGAGAAAAAAAAAACACGTGCCCTTCGTGTTAAGAGTTGATTAAGTGGGTTGTCCTTAATCTACTTGAGATTAACATGTTTTGAATAAAAAAATAGATGAAAAATTACAAATTATTATGAGATTTACTCTTTCAAGAATTTGTAACTCATGACGTGTCATTATTTTAATAGTAACCCAAAAGACTGTTATGCTAGTAAAGCTCTTTCATGTTTAACTAGACTATTGATGTCCTTAGTTAATAATACCTCTCCTTGCCTGTCTAACTTTCTATTATATTTACGTGGATGAAATCTTTTAAAAACTTGCTCAAATTCAATGTTCCATCCGCATGTAATTGCAGGATCGAGCCAAGCTTTACACGTTCAACGAGGACGTCATTGACGTAACAGCCTCTCCCAACTGGTCCGGCGAAATTTCCTTTGAAGATGTCCAGACCAGTGCCACGATGGGCACTTTCCTGTGGGAAAATGGCCAGTAACCTTTTCGTCGTTCCGGATGGTTCGCCCTCGTACATACCCAATAGTCCAAAGAGCGTCCATCCGGCCCGAGTCCTTCTCTTTTCACTTCATTAATTTTGTCATCATTTCTGACCAGATCCTTAAAAAGATCAAGAGTCCTCTAGACAGGCGGGAGATCTGCCCTGAGGTGAGAGACCCCATGAGAGACCCCGCTTGACTGTGGCCCGTATTTCTTGCCAATTTGGAAAGAAAAAATATCGGATTGGCTGTAGGGAGTCAGGCGCCGTGTCCCCGAGGCATTGTGTTGGGCGAGTCCAAGCAGCCCGCCACCTCTCCTTAGGACGTGGATAGGTGTTGATAGACCTGATTGGAGAGGTTAGACCTCTTCTAGGTCTTGGTAGAGCCTACCAAAGAGCGTCCATCCGGTCCTACCCTTTTTCTTTTCACTTCATTAATTTTGTCATCATTAAGGTGTCCATGGCAATCTACAATTTTTTTTTTTAATTGAATGCCACGGTCCCGTCATCTCATTCACGTCGTATTAAAATTGTAGATGATGGAAGTCTCATCTTTCCAGGGTGTACAATCGCACGAACATGCACCGAGTATGGTGATTCGAATGTGGCCTTTAAAGGAAAAAGACCGCTGTATTATTTAACTTAAACTCTTTCAGGTTGTATTCAATAGTAGTCTAATAATTCCCTCTTTGTCTAGGCTGCCCTACCAATCCGGACACCACACAGCGGACTCATCGCCGACGATGACGAAACCATCTCATCTTCGATAGTGTATGTGTTTTAGACGATGGATCTGGGGGGGAGGTTTTCTGCTTGACGGCCAGCATGTGATTGATTCATTTTCAGGGGAGCTCAGCTTCCTTCTCCTTTCTTCTGACTTGTGACCCCGTTCTCAGCGCACGCTTCTGATGATAATGACAGCTTAGTGAGGACTTACGGGTCGTAGTACTCCGGCATTAGTTCATCTTCCACACGACAGCACAAGAAAATCAGTAGAGCGTCGACATGATTTGTCTTTGATTTTTCACTCCTTACTTTACACGGTACACCCCATCCAACCGCGGGTATTTTCTACTCTCTCCTCGATGGACCTCTCCTAAGAAAAATTGGTCATTAGTGGACCATTAATAAAAATATCCCGAACGTTCATTGAAAATCTTTTGAGCGTGCATCACGTGTCATTTTGTATAAGAACTCCAACAACGTGCATGCACCTAAGTACGATTAAGTATGACGACTTAAGGGACCGCATGAAAAGCCCTATGCCACGCTCGCCAGGCCTCCGCACGCATGCCCCCTTGTGACAATTGTCCTTTTGATGATCGGAGTGAACGGTTTACATGTTATGATCACGACGATCTTCCACTATTGTTGTGAAGCATTTGATGATGGCAAAACAATTGAATGCATGTTGCAATTTGATTCAAATCTCTTAGTTTATAGAAAAAGTCGAAAAGGGTAGATAGACTCACTTTTTTTCGAATGTATATAATATGATTATCTAATCGCTTTCGAAGAAAGTTATAAATCCTTGGGGATGAGCATTACAAGGAGATTTCCCCCTGTTCTTACCATAGCTAAGGGAAATTATAGTGAACTTGATAAGAAAGGAATGATTCTATGGTTTATGCCTCGTGGCTTTTACTTGTTTCTTGTTCTTTTCTTTTTTAAATTGATTGTTGGGTTTAGGAGTGGAACGTGACCAAGAAAGTCGCCCAATTGGCTTGTTTTGCGTACTTGTCAATCATTTCTTCTTGGAATAGGAAAATCCAACCATTTAATCATGCTTTGGGCCTCCAACTTGGCTCATCATGCTCAATCAAGGAAGCAGGGTATCAAAGAGAGAATCAACAAATCGAACGGTATCAAATTATGGAATCATTGGAATTGTGATTGAATCAAACATAATTTACAATAATATTAAAATATATATTTTTTGTTTTAGAGTGTTTAGACTCGTAATTTATATCAGATGTCACGATCAATTATTGTTAAATGTGAATTAGTATGAGAGCAACAGTTCTTATAATTTCATGTCACTAACTTTAGGATGGATTGATTATTATCAAAACTAGATCACAAACTTATCATTTTAGATGTTGTGACGTCATCTATCAAAGTCCTTGCGTCACTCTATGTTGTATCTTTTTGTATGTGATTGATTGCATCTCGCTAGAATAATAAGCCACTTTCACACTAATGATTTTATCTAGACTTTACTAGCTAAAATTTAAAGAAAGTCTTGGGGGAGTTCTCAAATTTCTGAGATATGTCATCAACAATCCTTGAATTTTAATTATTTCGATTTGATTGGATCCTTGAATTTTTCTTGAAATTATTCATTCTATCCATCACTCACGCTATCGACACATCAACGATAACAATTAGAATTACCTTAATAATAATTGTGTATCTCTCTTTAGTCGTTGCAAAATATATATTACTTTTGCTATCAGGCTCAATCCATCACTCTCGCTATCAACACATCAACAATAACAATAAGAATTAACTTAATAATTGTTATCTATCTCTCTTTAGTCATTGCAAAACATATGTTACTTTCACTGTCGGGCAACCCCAATAATTAAAATATATTTCTATAGAACTCGATTCATGTAAATCCTTTTTTGTTATGATAACATTTTCTATACTTTGTATACACTTAACTGTGTACCACGCTAGTCTTGTCTGGTATATGCAGAATTCCTCTATTTACTTGTGAAAAGATCCAAATATTTCAAAATTCGAAATCCTTTCAAGACGATGGTTGTTGGATAGGTTAAACTCAAATTTTAGTACTACAATACGTGAGAGATAACATAAAATTATTAAATTAGGCATTTGGCAGTGGATTCAATCCTTGAAAAATAAGTAATTAAAGAAATCCTGTGAAGGAAAAAATGACATCATCTCTTAAAAGAGAAAAAGGTTCTCTTTCCTTTACAGAGTATTGACTCTAGATCTACTCTACAATACATGGTCAGGTAATTTCGAAAAAATAAAACTCAAACTTTCGAGCGTTAGCTCATTTTTCACATGCTACGATGTTGAGGAAAATTGTTTAAAAAGTTCTAAACTTATTATACGGAAGTCAATTCAATTATAAATTTTTCAATTGTGTCAATTTAGTCATAAATATTTTAACTATTTACCAATTCAGTCTTAAACTTTTTGATTGTGCCAATTTAATTCTAAATCTTTCGATAATTTGTCAATTTAGCCCTAAACATTTTGGTGATTTGCCAATATAATCATTACAACTGAATATCTAAATAATAGATTTATGATTAAATTAACATAATTGAAATGTATATGACTAAACTAGCAAATTATTAAAAGATATACAACTAAATCGACACAATTGAAAGATTTGTCATCTAGCATTCGTATAATAAATTTAGAACTTTTTGGACAATTATTCTGCAACGTTCATTTAGAAGTCCGAATCTACCTCAGTCATGACTGAGTTTTGCAACTACCCCAAACATCACCACAATTCTAGACCTTTTCCAAATGCTCCCCAGTTTATCAAGGAAAAAACAAGACATAGAATTCGACTTCTTTTGTTCTTTCCTGGCGACGCGGGGGAGGATGAACTCGACATCTTTTGTTCCTTTCTGGCGACGCCGGGAAGGTTGAACTCAACTCTCTTTCGACTATCTTTCTTCCTTTCTTTCTTCCTTTCTTCAGCCCCATAGTTTTTGAAACCGGCCAAAACAGCGATCGGTTCGACGATTTTTGAAGTCCGAAGGCAGAACCTTTGGCATCCGCGTAGTTTCCAATAAGTTCAATCGAGTCCATTTCACGACGAGGACGTAGCATCTTCCGCCCATGTGCCCCGATGATGTTCTTTGTTTTTGAGTTAGATACTATTCTTCATATTCGATTCTCTCCAAAAGACCCAAAAAAAAAAAAAAAAAAAAGGTGCAACTAAATATAATAATAATTTTGACCAGCGGAGCATTTTCTATCTAAGGATGACAACACGGCCTTTATGATCCAAAGATTCAGGTATCTTATTTTCAGTGACGATGTTCAATCAAATAGTGATCCGAAGGATAGAATGCGACAATCTCGCAAAAAGGGTGCATTGCATTCCGCCCTTCTAAATATGCTAACCATGAAGCGTCATGCATTGCATGGTGTTTCTCATGCTGCAAATTCGTCTTAAATTACTTAACTAAGTTTGGCTAATTGTGCCAAAATGGGTTGACTCAACTGGTAAGATTTAAACTCTCTGCATGCCATACTCATATTCAAATCAAATCTCACTATTATGAGTTTTGTTAAGTTCAATAGTAACCACCCACGTGCCAAAGGACATCAATAATTTACAATCAAAATATACCTGAAGAACTACAATTTGTCTTAAATTACTTAACTAAGTTTGGCTAATCGTGCCATGCTCATATTCAAAGCTCACTATTATGAGTTTTGCATAGTTCAATAGCAGCCGTCCACGTCATAAAATATTATGGAACTGCCATAGGATATCAATAATTTCCTATCAAAATATACCAAAAGAACTACATTGACAAATCGTCTAAAAATTTAAGATAAACTTGACTAAATGAAAAAAAATATAGAACCAAATGAATTGTGCTACAATAGATTTACGACCTTTTAGATAATTTCTCCATTCAGGATAATTATGCCTCTCCGTTCCTACTGCCATTCGATCTAAGTTTGAGTCCCCATTTTTTGGGCCATAAAGCTCGGACCGAGTCAAACTTATGTTCAAAGAGGGTCTCATGTCTATCTCTGACGCAACCCGCCACTTTCAAATGATGTGAATTCACCCGCGGACGATCTACAGGGACAATGCCAAGGTCGGCTAGGCATGACGTATGAATGGACCTACACCTACCTCTCCATGTGGCCATTTTCCGTGGGAAAATGACCATACGAAAAATGGCCATACGTTCTTGTCACACCCTATGGTTCATCACCCTCGTATACGCAACAATCAAACAACCGTTCGTCTGACCCTAGGGTTCTCTCTTCTTTTTTCTCTTTTTGATTTATGAATCTTTAAGGTTGTTATTGAGGCGTTTGGTGTCGAGTCAAATCAAGATTCAATCATGGGAAGTATCTTTTGAGGGTGGATAATCGCGAGAGCATATACCAGGCACGGTAGTTCGGATACAGGCTTTAAAGAAAAAAGACAATCGTATTTTTTATTTACTGAACTCTTTTGGGTTTTATTCAATAATGGCCTTTTTCTTTTCTTTTCTTTTTTTTTTGTCTAAGGTTGACATGTTGCTAACCCCAGGTGGAGCACACGTCATCGATGACAACGAAACGCCATCTTATCTTCGATAACTTACATGTTTTGAATAATGACTTGGGGGAGGGTTCCTTCTCGACGGTCAGCAATCAGCATGGCTTCGTTTCCCTTCAGTGGAGTTAAGCTTCCTTCTCCTTCCTTCTGACTCACAGGCAAATGACGACTTGGAGAGTACTTTCGGGTCGTGCTCAGCGTTAACTCATCTCGCACACGCCAGTGCAAGAAAATCATTAGCCGTTCCGAAAACGAAATGAAAAATCAATGGAAGTAATCGTCTCGTTCATCTTTAGTTCTTTTCTTTCCCATGCTTCACTCGAAATTTGACCCTGATTTTCCGCCCCCATTCAGCCACGGGTATTTCTACGCTCTCCTCGAAGAGCAATCGCACGTTATTTTGTAGAAGAGCTCTAACAAAATGCGATTGAGTATGATTAGGTACGATGGTAGGTCAGTCCTTCGAAAAATCATACGAAAGGCTCTATGCTTCGCCCACCAGCACTTATTAACAATTGCCATTGGATGATCACAGTAAATGAATTGCATACGACAGGTGATGATTATTTTCGATGTTCTTTGGAAGCATTCAACAATTGAAAACAATTAAAGGATCGGGGTTTTAAGCAAACACTGACTCAAAACCACCTACACTATCTCGAGATTTGATATGAATCCAGAATGAATCTGTTAGACCAACCCTTTATCGAACGCGACGAACAATGCGCATCACGACTATCGTCGAATAGCTTTCGAAAGAGTTCTAAATCCTTGGGGACGAGCATCACAAGGAAAAACAGTGAACTTATTGGGAAAGGAATGATTCCATGGTTTATGCCTCTTGGCTCTTTGCTTGTTTCTTGTTCTCCTCTTTCAAAATGTTGATGGGGCTTAGGAGTGGAAAGCGACCGAGAAGATGCGAATCAGCCTATTTCCCGTGCTTGCCGTTCATTTCTCTAGGAATCGGATAATCCCAAGCTAGAAAAAAATAATAATAATGCCTTCAGCTTCCAACTTAGCTTACTATGCTCAATCATGTCACGGACGCAAGGCATCAAAGAGAGAATCAATCGAATGGAATGGTATCAAATTACGGCAGCGCTTAGATTGCGATTGATGGTGACAAATGTCGTGCGATAGAATTGAGTGCAATCATTTTAATAGGCTCACCCTAAGAATCTCTTAAAGCAAGCAACGTCGCACTATTAAAAAAAATCTACTTATTTACGATATAATATTTATATTAGACATTGTGATGGACAAGCGTAAGATGTGGACTAGAACAAGAGCCAATAATAATTCACTAATTTTATTTCATTAGCCTTAAGATGGATTGATTATCATCAAAACTAGATAATACTAGACTAATCATTTTGGATTTTGCAACGTCATCTATCAAGTCCTTGCATAATTAATCATGCGTTTCTCTCTATGCGTTTCTTATGTTTTGGGTCGATTGCATCTTGTAAGCATAAGCGACCTACGTGCTAATGATTCTATCCAAAGTTTAGTGGTTAAAAAATTTAAAGGACGTTCTTAAACTTTTGATCGATATTCTGAATAATCCTAGAATATTAACCGTAGTGAGTATTTATTTGATCCATCACTCGCGCTAGGGACGCATCAACAATAACAATCTCTTCTATAAGCATGCCATGCTGTCGAGTAGACCTTAGTTTGATAAAGATGTATTCAGCACTCCATGATCAACATTAGAGGAAAACTAAAAACAGGCACGCATATAATGACGGTTAACTTTGTCTAACAAAAAAACCAATCATATTGAGCGATTTTGAAAAAAAAATCACAAATCTAATTAAGTCGAAATGAATAAGTAATTAAATGTGTTAGTTGAAAATCGAAAGATTATCAATTTCATTACCAAATAATTGATTTTTCCAATCATCAAACCGTCCCAAAAACAAGCTACACGAGCGCGAGACATTTGACTATTCGCTCCCTTGCCTGTTTTTGCGCAACACCACCCGGCGAAAGCTAAGGGTGCAGCGGGGTAGGCCGTATACGTACGAATTCAATACGACAAATACCTTTAAAAAAAAACACGACAAATAAAGTCAGACATCGCTAGGATCGAGTAAAGGACGGTTAGAATTAATAAATAAAGAAAGACATTAGTCAATAAAAAGAAAAAGGGAAAATGTCACAAATGGTCCCTATACTATTACTTAATGTGCGATTTGGTCCTTGAATTTTCGATCGGCTCGATTTGGTCCCTAAACTATTGATAAATGTTGATTTAGTCGCGAACTTTTCGATCGCTCGATTTAACTATGAACTATTGATGAATATCGATTTGGTCCATGAACTTTCGATCGTTTCGATTTGGTCAACTATTGATAAATGTCGATTTAGTCATTCGTTATTGTTTTTCTTTTTCTTTTTTTTTTTTTTTTTTGCTTCTTCTCTCTTCCCTCCGCCGGCTCGCCTCGCCGGATCTTGGCTTCCCTCGCCGGCCCGGCGGAGGGAAGAGAGAAGAAGAAAAAAGAAAAAGAAAAACGAAAAAAGAAAAAGAAAAACAATAACGAAGGACTAAATCGGACATTTATCAATAGTTCATGAACCAAATTGAGCCGATCGAAAGTTCAGGGACCAAATTGAGCATTTTATCAATAGTTTATGGACCAAATTGAGCCTTTTATCAATAGTTCAGGGACCAAATTGCACATTAAGTAATAGTATAGGGATCATTTGTGACATTTTCCCAAAGAAAAACCCAGAAAATATCTGCCAGCAAGAAGTATTTTTATGTCAACTTGAGATGGAAATGGGAGAGCTGTTATGTGATTATTTAAATGTTTTATTTTGGGGGTTCCTTGGGAGCAGAGATGTGCATTACCTGGTATTCAATACTTTTAATAATTTGGGTACAAAAATATGGTCGAGCTGATCCAATCTCACTATGATTTTTTTATTATCATCATCATTGTCATTATTATTTGAATTTAGACTTCTAAAAAAAGAAGGGGGCAACACATGGAGTCAAGCCTGATAACAATCAGAGACATTTCATAGCTCTATAGAATTATAAATTCTACTGATTAATTAACTAATTAATCGATTAAATAATCGATTTAAATTCTGACAAGTTGGTGATGGGATTGGGGTCAAGCAAAGCCCCCTCCACCAGATGAGTCTCTTGGTGTCACGGATGAATTGACTCGGATGTGCATTGGACCGGCTCGACATATGAAAAGACAACCTTTTGGTGTTGACATCTTCCTTAGTGCACCCGGACAAGGGCGTCTTTGGAGACAACATCAATGAGAGGCATCAGCTAGCTAGGGTCTAATATTTAGGTGATCTTGAGAGATTCTTGAAATAACCTGACCACTATACGACCTCAATGCGATTAGCTTATGATGGAATCGTGCGAACTCTGAAACGGTCACCGACCTCGATTACTCAAGCATACTATGTGTCTTGTAAGTGAATTTTCCATTGATGAGATTTGACTGTGGATTTGGCTTCCGCGTGAAAGGGAGGGTGAATTTATTTCATTTTGGAGCAACTATTGGATTTGTAAATTGGATTTTGGCAAGGATTGTGTAGGGTTTTGCGAGCAAATATTGCATCTCAACTTGTGCAAACATTTGGGTATATTCACCTTCTCTACATCGTTCTTGATTTATTGAATTATAGTCACCGCATTATCTATGGAAAAATAAAGAGTGATTAATAGTTTTGCCCCCTAGTTCTTTTGTAATTAAGCATGACTTTAGAGCTTGGTTATACACCAGTGGTAACCAGCACATGAATATCCAATCAGAGGAGGGAACAAACGTGAAGGCACAGCCAACATGCGGATCTTCTCTAGAAAAGGTCTTCCTAAGGATAGTGACATTTACCACATCAAAGAGCAGTCTGCTTAATAGCCATGTAAATCCAGGCGCAATTGCGAGGTGATCTCTTTACGGTATCATCTCGGATCAGCACCAACAGTAGCACTTGCAGTAAACCGAGCGGCACGATTTGAAACTAAGAGGGGAGCTCATGTTCAAACCCATCAAGATAGACGGTTTGGACTTATGGTCACTAAAAATTTCAAATGAATTGAGTCATGACCAATTGAGGATATACGAATTGCTCCAATGTGGGGGCTTCGCCTGACCTCGCCTCACATGCATCTGGACAAATTCAAGTAATATCCAGGTCCAGACGAGGTTGGGTCTCTACTCAATTTGGCCCTCGACCTTGGTTCTGCAACGTCCTACATGTACAGAACTTGGACAATATTGAACCCGATCGACTGGGCTCGTTCCTCCTTTACGACCCAATTAAAGAGGCACCCAATAGTCTCCTACACAGTCCTAGTCCTACTACTCAATCTGATCCCATCACTGTATCAAAGCTCAATTCATGCTTGCCTTAGGCAAGATAACCATCACACTGTTATCATAGCCCAATGCTTGAAATTCAATCTAATCAGCTGTTCGTAAAATTCTAAACACAAGTGAACGTGTCGAACAAGTAATATAATGATGAGAAAAGTATCATCCTATGGAGATCGATGATTATGAAACTAATTGAATACTAAAATATATTAATTCTAAAATTTATCTAATAGATCAAAATATAATTAAGAATAAATTAAAAACAAAATTTGTAGACTAAATGCAGTAAATCGATCAGATAAATATATTAAAGCATCCGATTTCACCATAATCACTAAATATAAATTTCAGATTGTTATGGGTACAAGAACGATATCAAACATGTGATAGCGGAATTTTCTAATCTATTTACTATTATATCTCTAGGTATAGCAAACCTAATCAGTTTATTAACCCATTATATCTCTATGTGAATTAAAATAAACATAAATGCATTAAAAATTATGAATATTCCCGGCTTACAATGAGTCTTTTGGATCACTTTATCACCGAAAGCTACACAAATAACGCAGTATATCTCTATCCACGTTTAATTCATGGTTATATATCATAATGAGCAATTGCATATTATCACTTCCCAGTCTCAAACATGCACATCAGATCAAGTGGTGGCCAGTCACTCAAAAGTATTATGCAAAATAATCTATAACTCACATGAATGAAATCAATTATAGAACATAAAAATCATGAAATTCACATTATCATGGTTAGGCTACAATGTAGCCCTAACGAAAGAAAATTAGAACATAACAGATGAATAAATATAAATATAAATCAAACTCAGCATCTTGAATCAAAAAACAAGAATTTTGTTACCACTTTGGTTTTCTCTTCAAAATACTTGAAAAACTCTCAGAACAATGAAAAACGATCTAACAAAAACCTAGCTTCTCTCTCTGCTCTCAATGTTCTCCCATTTAGAGGATATATCCAAGCTCCAAGCAATTGCGCATAAAATTAGGGAGTAAATCAGAGGATTCTGATTCCACTGCTTCTTGATTTGAATTCCTGATTTTCTCATAGATATTACATTAATTGTTGACTAAAATAGGCAAAATAACTCTATTTTTATAGAGTTATCACAGTCGGACCCTAAAAATCAGTGCTGGGCTTTGGATCTTTATACTCTCTGATAAAAGGCCTGGAAATGTTGATTACGAATTGAATTCAAGGCCCAAGAAGGAATGAAAGGGAAACTATATTATATGCAGCAGTAACGGACACGAACTCAAAACTGGACTTCGATCTGAAAAAGACATGAAAGTTTGGACGATGAGGTCGGCAGATGATCGTGACTCACGCGACTTGTGGCACAAGCCCGCTCGTTTGTGCAAGTCGACACTCCCTTCCTTTGTCTCTGCCAAGTTTTTCATATGACTTCTGCTGACGACTGGTGATGTTCCTTGACGTCTGATAGGTTATTTGGTTTTGCTGCTGAAAGAGAAATCGAGATTCGAAAGATAGCGTCGAATTGCGAATTCAGGGCTCCGCTTATAGAGATCGAGTCACGCGAACGTAAGAATCGATTGCTTAGTAAGTCGGTGTAGTTTAGTGCAATTTTCACTAATTATGAAGATGTGACTGTTCACAAAAGGCACAGGGTTTTCTCATCAAGCAATCACACCCGTCGCATCGGTAAGTACGAAAAACCACGTGGAGTTGGATTCACGTTTCGAGCTAAGGGTGCAAACCGATTTGGCCTTTCGCATCTTAATTTTCTAACTCAATACACAGGAGTCGGGGTGCTGTGTCCAGGAGCATTAAAACACACCATAATAAAAAGTTTTCGAATTTAATTGCACATTTTTGTGGTGAATATCTGAAATGTTGCAACATGCAGACACGCCACTCAATCAGAATCACTTGTCCACAAATGTGACCCCAGAAAAATCGTCTGTGTCTCTAGCATTGCTCCATTCACAGTGGAGTACATGGAATGTGGAGCACGAGCTGGAAAGTGGCTCAAAGAGCAAGCATGGAGAGAGTGTGGAAGCTATCCTCGTCGACCAACATCACCCTCGATCGGCTCCATCTGATCAATCTCTGGCGGACCAGCCGCAGTGCTCTCTCCCATCTCGTGTCGGTCGCGTGATCTTGGGCTCCTCCGCCGCCGCCGTGGAGCGCGATCCGTCTCAGCTGGAACAAGAAGAGCCTCGAGGCGTACACGGCGTCGGAGTAGCCGCGCAGGACGCGCTCGCCGCTCAAGGAGAGCCTGAGCAGGAAGGGCCAAACCAAGAACGAGACCACGGCGGGGCTCGAGCTCCGGGAGGCCAAGACGAGGTGGTTGAGCTTCGCCAGAGCAATCATGGGAATCCCCATGCTCTCGGAGTCTGAAGTTTCTTGGAGGAGGAGGAGGAGAGGGATGGTGGAGAGATCCCTTGTCGTTAAATCAGCCACGGTCCGACTCGCTAGGCATTGTGGATCAATGTGCACCGTTAAATCCGATGGGTCCCTTCAAATTGTATACGGAAGTCGGTCGCATTACGCTTCCCCACGCGAGCGTCGGTCGCATGCACCCGGCTCATCTATGAAATCTCTTCATTTGATGATTCGCGTAGATTCAAAATACGGCGAGAATAGAGTACGGTTTGAAGAGAAGACAGGTAAAAATCTGTTTTCAATGCGTATTTGGATTGAAATATGATCGACTCTGTAAGGCGAAGGTGATAAATGCTCAACGGTAAGTTGGGGTCCATCCTCGTCCTTGGCAATAATTATTTCTGTCCGAGGGAATCTCCATCTCGAATGAGACCCACATCGGATGAAGAGTATGATTTTGGGCAAAGTTTGGTATAATACTAAAAACTCTGTTTCGCGAAAAATCTAAAAAGAATATTTTCTTTACTTCAATCATTATATATCGCTCACGAGGATAAGTCGATGAAAAACATTTTTTATTATTAATAACAATTTAATATTTTTATTAATAATGGAAATATAATCTGTTTACCATTTTTTTAAGAGATACAGATAATCAAAATTAATATTTTTTTTCTCGATTCATTATTTGACTTCGACCAAGAGACGATATTAAGTTAAAAGACAACTTTTCATTTTATTATTAAAACAGTTTAAATGGTCCTATAAATAGTTTGCGAGTGGAGTTTATAAAATCCATGTACTATACTGCAAGCTAGTCTTTGTAATGTCACCTCTTTTATTGGTTGAGTAATACCCGGAATACAAAGTAAGTTCATACCAAGAGGTCTAGGGATATAAAACCACAAAGTATACACAAAGAAAGCTTATCTGAATTTAACCATTTTTTTATGCTGATGACTCATGTTATTTTGACATGACTCTTACCTTAGAATGCAAAAACAAACAAAAATGGAATTTTGCCATATCAGTCTAAACCGATGTTTTATGCCCAATCATTCCTCCTATCTGTTAGACCAAATCTACTGCAAAGAAAATTGTCCTCGATGAGCCTTCGCTGCACCTATCATGCTGAATGGCCAACGCGGTCGCGGTGATTTGATTGAGTTCTCTATGTTTGCCTACACTTATCAGCTGCATTTTCTAATTAAGTATAAAAAATCATCAAATTATTATACACGATTCTATGTTCAATATTTGAATACTCGAAAAGATCACAAGCATTCCAAGACTCTTATGCCTATCAATCATGAGGAGCTTCAATACAGAGCCATCATGGACTCGAGAACTTTCACGAATGAAAGGTCTATTGTCCCAAGGGAGAGATGATATTTCCAGGCAACGCGAGTCCAATCATGGAAAAAGCGAAGAAAAAAGAGGTGCCAGGAATCCAACTCGCAGCATTAACCTTGTCTCCTCCATGAAACTTTCGAGACTCTTTTCAGATGGGAAAAGAAAAAAGATGTTTTTTAGGGGTTATCGCCGTACGGCGCAAAGATGAGTGGTCAGCACCAGACTGGAGGACACTGTGGGACACCACTCGGGAAATTTCCGGGAAGTTTCGTGGCCATGGCCATGATTTTCCCATAGCCGAAAGAGAGAACAAGTACCACCCACCTACCCATCCATCCATCATCGATGTTGAATCGAGCACGTGAGTCGTGCAATCTTGAGCAACCGCTTCAGGTTTCCTCAGAGCCAGGATGAGAAAGAGCGCAAGCACTAGCAACAGACGGTGGGGCCCCTTCGTGACAAGCCTTTTGGCAAAAGAAAAGAGATGCGGACAACAGAGAGGTCGAGGGTCTTCGGAGTTCACCGTTTGAAGTCATGGAGCATGTGCACTAATGCCACGTTAGGCCGATCAAGTGTCGTGTTTTGTCGCGCATTGAGTGATGGTTAATCTCGGTGTCCCGAAGGCTGAAACAAGAACACGCGAACGGTGGGGGACCATATTAGTTTGTCGATATGACAAGCTGTAGAAGCATCATGTTTCAGTTTTGAGTCACGGGATGAACTAGTCAACAGAGCCGGGGATATAAAAGAAAAAAGAGCAAGGTCCACCCTTCGAGAAATCGCAGAACAGGAGCCCAATCATAGCGAGAAGTTGAAGAAAATTCATGCCGGTGGTCCATGTGCTGCTGAAAGTTCTCACGGCTAAAGACGAAGATGTTAGGAGGGGACATGCTCGATTACAAGCTCGCCGTTAGACGGGTCGAACAACGTTTGGACGATCAAACAAGAAGTTTCGCCAGTATTGGTTGATCCCTGGAACCCGGCTGCCACAGGCGTGGATAGAAGCTTCACCCCTTGCTTCCAATGCCTCCGGCCTGAAAAAGAAATGTTCTCTTAGAAACCACCTCTGAACTTGCTTATTGTCTTTTGCGTTTCGTACCGTCTTAGTTACCGAAGTCTCTACCTCAGTTTCAATGCTTTTGAGGGGCCTAAGTTGTAGGCGATAATATGTATGATGGGTAAATCACAAATGATACAGGTTCGAGCAAACATACTGACATGACAACAATCAATACCTGGGCCAGTGGAAACCACAATGGAGTTTTCAGCATCCATCACCCAATCAATCCACAGCACCAATCCATGGCAAATTCCTCTCTCACTAAACTTGACCTGCAGGGAAAAAAATATCTCAGGTAATGGACCCCTAGTACTAAAAATGAACTCATTTAAGAGGGTGTCCACAAAGGTGTTGCCGCTTGTCGGCATCTACACCTAAGTCGACGGCTTTAATGGCTAGACAGCTTTCATGCGTACAATGACTAGCTTCCAAGAACCACAATACGCAGAGTTTACCCTCCAAAAGTTTGCATTCTCATCGTTTCACACCAATAATCAAGCTTTATTCGAGTTCTAAGTTTAAAGAATCAGGCCCTTCCAAAAATCGGTTTCTGAATTGAATTAACCCATACTTAAGACAATGTTTGTCATTGCTATAGAGGTGATAAAAAATTATATTATTCTTCTGAAGCTAAGAACTCTATTGGCTTTTACTCGCGTCTTACTTGGTGCATGAGCTAGTCAGATAGGTCATGGCCGCAGGGTTCATCTACATAGGTCGGCTTTTTGTCATGGAAAAAATACGATTTTACTTTTTAATATGTAAAGTGGTTGTTGACACGTCAAGCAACATGGGTGGTTGAGGCGCAAGTCAAAAACGCAAATTCACAGGCACGGAATGAAGAAAAACTAGTTCAGTACGCAAGCAAACACCACCACCGTGAGTTCAGTTTGAGCAAAATGATTGTCCTACAGAACACAAACCTTGGCTTTTCCTTGACATGGACTTATAGGTCTTGAGAAATCAAATTCCATTACAGTGACTATCTGGCTGAGTTCCTGAATCAGAGTGGATTAATGACAGCAATTAATAGACATTAGACTTTGAGCAAAGTATCGTTTTTCCCTAGCCAAAAAACACCCATACTAGTTTACCTTAACCTCCCCACACTGCCAGACGTAAAAGGGAAGACAAGGACCTCCATCAGCTGCATCACCACATGCTCCTAAAGTAGGATTTACCACCGAATGATCAAAACCTTCGATCTTATCCAAAGAGCGACGGCTGTTCCATAAGTCCTGCATAATATGTCAGAAGGATCACCAACAGTTGATATACAAGCCTGTCTAAAGACTCTAGCTATGTTTGAGAGAGAGGAAGGGGAAGAAAACAGATGAAAACACCCAAATTTTTAAATTTTCACTCCTCTCACTTCTCACAAATATTCTAAAATTTCGAAACTTTCAGCCCCAATATTCATTGCTCCCATTTTCTCTCATTTCTCAAACAAAACATAAATGAACAAACACAAAAAGGACATGTTCAAATATAAGCCACTTTTTTTTTTTTTTTATTGGTCATAAAACATAAGCCACTTACCGGGAGAGACATAGCACAAACTTTCAACAGTCCTTTACAAGGCAATATAGAGGCGTCTTTGGAAAGTAGAGAGTCAAGTGCAGTCCGTTCATTCCTGAAAACCATTCAGAACTTAGAAGCAGAGGCAGCTTGGGGATACACATACATTCTCTTCATAACATAGTGCTTTATAATCTTGGAACATCAGACAAAGGGCAACAATGCCCGTAGTTGGGGTTTCTAATAGTGGAAGAAAGTGCTTTGCGCTTGAAGAGTAGAGAACACATAGCAAGACGACATATTACGAAATGCTCACCAGAGGAATTCTTAGTATAATGAACCTGAAGCAGATATTACAAATATGAGAGCTTCTTGCCAAAGGAGGAGCTGGGACAGATTGAAGGGCAAGGGAGAAAAACAAAGAGGTCCATTGGTTGACCTGATTGACAAGAAAGCCGAATGCAAGTCTTGCTTGGGAAGCATTCTTAAAAGTTTTTCACCATAAAAATTTCCAGAAAAGGGTAGAGAATCATAATTAAAGCTCTCTTTGTGTAACACTAAGGCGAATCCATGGTCATCTGATACTCAATTCAAATGGCTTGGGACATTACATGAGCAGTATAAAACCAGTGTACCCCTAGTGACTGCAGGAGCAGTTGAAATTTTTTGTATACTGTTAATATAGAGAAAACAAATTCTGTGTAACTTCCATAATTTCTAAATTATCTGCGGAGAGGAAGAAGCATGGCTCTTGAAAATGTGATATCATGCCTTTGGAAGGCGAATGAGCTTAACATCTAAATAATTCAAGCACAGGATAGTTCATATTGATATAGAGAAGAAGATTCTACTTACGCAATGCGATATGACAACTTACCAGAACCGAAGGTTCTGCCAAGGAAGCATGCCATCACTTCCATAATAAAATGGCTCTGCAATCAGCAGGTCCACCTGCAAACCATATTAGCCAAAAACACAAACTATTGTAGTTCAAGGCCAGCACCTAAAGGGAATTTGACCAGGTAGAACATAAACGAACGTAAATTGTCAACCAAAGGACAAAGGAAACCATTGTTAAGCTTAGTGAGGCAATGCATTCAAGCTACAAATAAACATCACTACAAGTGTCTGGTTTCTCAGAAAAAGAACTAGAAGAAGAAAAATCTACCTACGTGAGGTGCTGTAGTGCACAGTCCTTTCCATTATGGCAAAGCTGGAATTATCACGCTATAAAGTGGCATAAAATCTTAATAGAGGAAATTACCGTTTTATTATGAGTATCGTCCCCAGTCCAGTTTGCCATTTTCTTTCTGACGAATTCTACACGATCCATTGAGAAACCATTAGCATCAGCAACAGCTTTCAAATAATGGATACCCTTATCTTGCAAGCCAGGAAACAAGGCCATTATGTGCGATGCTGTTGAAAAGCGAGCAACCAGAAGTGCAAGAAAGATGCTGTCATCAGCGATAACACATAAAGAAGGAGCTCTTCTCTGCAGCTGCGGGAAATCACGAAAGTTATTACATAAACCAAGATTCTTGTCATCATTAAAACAATTACATATGTCAAGAACAAATCTAATTAAACAGCAAAGACATGTAAGGGCAGAGAGAGTGTTCGGGAACAGAATAGTCTACATAACATATAGCAAAGTGAGAGTAAGTCAACTTATAAGAAAGTGGATTTCATAAGAGCGACTGGGGAAAGGTCGGGCTTTTTCCCCTCCTGCAACCAACTTCTGCCTCTAGCTTCTACCTTTTTATCCAACACATGCAGCATAAGTAATTAGCAGAAGCCAGAAGCAAGAGTTGCTCTCTGCCCACTCCTTCTCCAAACCTTAGGCTTGCACTTTTATCCAGAGTGAAAATGAATGTACAGCAACTTTGAGACTATAATTCCATACGTTACATGTATAAGTTTCACAACTAGAACCAAGAAACCCATAACAAAAAGTGTGTAAGTCACCCCAAACAAAGCCTAAAGCACGAGTAATGATTTCTCTAAGCCCGGAAAGGAAGCCCTGATCAAACAAAATACAAAAGAGCTCGCAGCAGAAAACGTACAACAGTTTTTATGGCATTTAGCACAGAAAGTCGCCACTCAGCATCTCCATAAATTGCAATTCTTTCTGGGGATAGGGTGAGACAAAAATCTCCACCCTTAACGTGATGATCCCCTCCTGTGGATTTTGGCTGATGAGGTTCAAGTTGATAGGAAATGCTAGTATCACCATGAGCTGCACGTAAAGAAATTTCTTCGTCTTTGGCTAATGGAACCCCCTTTCCTGGAATGAACCAAACACACTGTTTCCAATGGTCACACCAATTCCCAGCACCTAGCAAAGCATTTGAACCAGTTTTATTAGTTCAGTGAGGACAATGAAGAGAATTTAAATGATAAGTCAGCCAATATTCTTTGTCAATTTCTTCACAGATAGCCCACATCACTCTCTTGATGTAACATATTTTCCCAATTAATTATCTTTGCTCCTTAGAAGTGGTAAGACCATCCACTGGAATCAATGGAAATTAACCTACCAGCAGGAGACCAAAATTCCGACCCACTCATATTACCTGACAAAGTAATCCATTTCGGAGCAGTTGAATAATGTATAGACCCTTCGTCATCAAGCTGAAGCATCCACCTTGCATAAGCACCAAGAACAAAACACTGATGTTACAGCAACGACCAGAGAAACACTATGAACCACAAGAAAAATTATCACAATATTTGTAGTTACCAGGAAATCACAGCATTTACTTGACCACTACCAGTTGCTTTTACATGAACTGCAGTTTCACCGTGACTCTCTGGTCGTTTTCCAAAGTTGAATTCAAAAATTCTGAAGGGTTCTGACAACTGGATGAATTTAGTGTTGAGTAGAAGCAAAATGACTTCATTTTCCAGAGGAAATGCAGGAAAGGATCAAGTTGCATCACCACTTACCAGCTTTATTTCTCGTCTTATTGCATCACAGTGCATAGGGTGTTGTTGAAGTTTAACACCGATAATCCTCTCCAACCCAGCAGGAACTAGATGAATGCCATCCAATATTTGTGCCTCATTATTATACAGATCATGCAGCTTCCACAAATATGTACTTTCAACTAGCTGTTGATTGAACACCCAAGAAGAAAATTATGATTACCAGTCTGACTTTTGCATTAACCATCAATCTTCTACAAATTTCCCAAAATCCAAGTTTTAATAGCATAACAACAGCTAAAAAGTGCAACATTGAAACCCACAATAGGCGACAGAAGATAAACAGCAAATTTGATCTGCATCATCTAATCTCTAGGGACCATGTGTTGGACAGATTGTTCAGGGCGATTCTCTCCCACTAATGCTCTTACTGTCACATGAATTAGCCAGAATACAAACAAACTAGTTGGCTCGTATAGTTTTCAATTATGAGTCACCATTACTGTAGCGACATAATCACTCATCTAAGATTTATTGAATAACCATTGGTTGAACTGGCACATGTCCTTTACCTTAAGGATTAAGAATGGATAAGGAAATCCCTACAAAATGCTTAATATTCTATCAAATTAAAGTCTTTAAAGTATAATGAAACATGATATAAAGACAGACCAAGCACCTGGCCATACACGATTGTTCAGGGTGAACCATGACTGATGCTCTTACTGTCACATGAATTAGCCAGAATACAAACAAACAACTTGTCTAGTTTAGTTTTCAGTTCTGAGTCACCATTGCTGTAGTGACATAATCACTCATCTGACAATTTATCGAATAAGCACTAATTGAAGTGGCACACGTCCTAATCTCGAGGATTAAGAATGGGCAGGGAAATCCCTACGAAATGATAAAAATTCTATCAAATCATAGTCTATAAAGTATGATGAAACATAATATAAAGACAGACGAAGCACCTGGCCATACACGATTGCCTTGTATGGAACTGTTACTGGATTTTCCACCAAAAGCATGTCATGTGCATGCTGTAAGGTTGGTATTAACCCTTCACCCAGTAACTCTGAGTCAAGTATCTCACTAACCTGCATTTACAAAACAATCACCCTTGATGAGAGGAAGAAACTCCAACATAGATGCATTTGATTGAAATGGCAGTCACAAGGAACTTTGACAATTAATGAGGGAGAACATCAAACTTGAAGTTGAATGTGCTCCAGCATTTAGAGTAGCATATGTTTCTCACATTCTTAAATACTCATTCTGACATCCCTTTTTATTTTCCCAACCTCCAATGCTTAACTTCGGTACAGGGTGAGGACAAACTTCACAAGTAAAATAGTTCACTGAAGCAAGTACAAGATGGACGTTGTAAAACTCACCAGAACATCAGCACGTGATTCAATATCTACCCCAACTCTAACTTCATCAGAACGCTTGTTGAGGACAGTTATGCTCCTTGCCATATCATTAGCACGAGAAACCTTGCGCATCAATTTCACCATGGGAAGGTAAGACTCGCAAGCTGTTACTGATCCATTATTACTACGGCATGTTGGTGAATCCCCCAAACCCATTGCCCAAGCAGCCATCATTGATAACAAGCCAGTTCCAGCACTAGATACCATGCCAAGCAAGTTTAGGAAAACATAAATACTGGCCTCATCCACCAGAAGAAAAGTAAATTACTCACGATCCCCACAAGGTCCAGTGCATCTTCTTAAGAAAATTTGAAATGTGCGGGAGGTGTAGAAAGGTTTAGTCCCCTCTTTTGAGTAAGAGAATGTAATTTTCTCAGGCAAGTTATACCATCTCTCTCTCTCTCTCACACACACACACACACAAAACACCTAGGGAGATCCACTATGTTTCTGTTTAGCCCAAAAAGAGAGATTCTTTATTTTTCCCCTATGAGCCAGACGCGAACTAATTCTCATGCATGGTTTTCACCATCTCCTTTTTGTCAACTCAACAACAAACCAAACTTCCTTTCATTGATCTATCGTCCATCCCAATCCAATGGCTCTCACAAACACACCACGGAAATGCCGCTGTCTATAGAAAATGTCCCCTCGATCTGCAATTAATGAGAAAGGGATTCCTTCTGTGCTGTCAAGCTGATTCATGCATTTGTAAATTTCTAGCCTAGTGAAGCCAATGGAGTGAACTCAAACTCCGTTATTTCATTTCTAAGATCAAAACGAGTCATGGAGAAATGAGACGATCCAAGCAACAATACGCAGTCGACTAACAGAGCAACATGAGCAAAAGAACGCCTCTCAACTCCAAAGACACGAATTAGACATCTTCACATCAATTGACAACAAACTCAGCTTGGACATTCCACCGACGGAAAGTTAACTACTCTGGCTAAGCCAAACTCAACGGAGCAACAGAGCTCATCGTCACGCGAGATTACCCAATGTCGAGCACGCGGCAAGGCCCGGCGACGGCCTTGTCGATGGCTTCGCGGAAGGCCCTGTTCCGGCGCGAGTCGTTGAGCATGTCCAAGTACGACGTCGTGGCGAGGAGGCCCTGGTGGATACCCTCGGGAGCCGTCCCGCCGGCGTCTTCCTCGATGACGACCCACTCGGAGTTGCCGGTGAGCGGGTCGAGCTTCAGCTGGAAGAGCCGCTGAGCCGAGCCCGAGCTCATGGCTCGAGCGAGAGCGAGTCCTGAGCGAGGGACCGAGCGAGAAGCCGAGAGCAAGCGCGCCGATGAGACCAGCCGGCGATTGGCGTTCAGGAACACCACCATCGCAGGGACATCGTCGCTGCTGCGGATGCGCCGGCGGCGGTGATTCTGCTGAGCGAGGAGTTCCCGGGAAGGCGAAAATGGCGGAGGGTCTGAATGTCGGGCCGGGCTACTCCGGGCCCGATGTCACTCGAGGAAGTCGCGGGCCCGTCTCGTGGAATTTCGCTTTCCCGCGCACTTGTACATACATAGTCATGAATCGAATCGGTTCGATTCGGTTCGGTTCGGTTCGATTTTATTCATAGCTTAAAGCCGTGACTTTGTTAGTAGACTAGATGGAGCCCGCACGAAGTTGAGCTCTATCACGGGGAGCAGCTCGGTGCCGCTTCGAGATTTGCCGGGTGATGGAGAGAGGGATGGCCGAAGGTTGAAAAATGGAGATGTGCGGGTTAAAATGATCTATGTGAGTCAAAGCATGTGAATAATCCACTATTTTGCCTATATCAAATTATCAATAAGGAAATACTTATTAAAATGTGGATGGTGGCAAGGAATTAAAGTTACAAACATAAAAAAAAATTATTGCCAACATGCAAATTGCAAAAGAAATAAATTTACAGAAGAATGTTGAATTATGTTGATTGATTGGGGCGTTTGCAAAAAAATATACATACTTGTATATTTTGAAGGTTATACAACAAATTACTGAATTTAAATCCAATAGTAACTCCCTAATCCCATGTGGGGTTATGGAAATTTCAAATAGATAGACACAATCTCCTATTTAATAGTAAAGTTTATTTTTTATCCTAAGAATATTGGCACAATCACTCGGTAGATTGGTGCTCATGTCGATCCATTATTCTTGTCTTCAATTGACATGTTGATAGGCGTTTGCTCATTAATTGCTCCATCTCAAACACTTAAGACTCGAATTGATCTACACATTTAAAATTTATGCTGATAGCATATCACTGATCAGCTACGTTACGAGCGCTGATCAAAACCCATGGAACCTGCGGGCTTAGATTGAAGATTGCAAGTGAAGACTGGCCCAATACAAATCCTTACAAATCCGTCCGTATAGCCCATTGTCCCCACGAGGCCAATCAGCGGGTGGACTGGATTGTTAAAGTCCACCGAAAGAAAGCCCTTCACTTTGGTTGACTATCTAAGTCCTTACAATTTGGGGTGAGCATAGTTTCAGAAAAGAACCTAGAACTTCAGAACCAGATTGATAAGAACCTTTAGGTTTCAGATTCTAAGGTGTGTAAGGTAAATTCTAAATTCTAAAAAATGAAAAACTTGTTTCGACGAATAGGTTTTGTGTTCTTAGTTGGAGGAATCTGAAACTTGAAACCTATAATTTGTAATCTAGATCCTAGAATAAGTTTTAATGGTTTTTTTTTTGTTCATATTTCCATGCGATCTTGCGATATTTCATACTGTTCGATGATGAATGTATATTCCAGAAGCACTAGTTTGAGCTTCCTTTTTATGATCGAGAATTTTGCTTTATTAATATTCATATTTTTCATGTATCTTTATGATTAGTAAATTGTAGTAGTAAGTGGTAATTATTAATAGTATTAATTTACTACAATCCTTCAATTAATAATATAAGTAGAACCTAAGTAGACCCTATAATTTGTAATAGGGTAGGTTCTAAGTTCCAAAAATTGAGAAACTTTTTCCAACATATAGATTTCGGATTTCATATGGAACCTGTATGGAAATGAAACCGCTCATTCTTACTCATAACCCTTTTTATAATTTTTTTTCCTTTTTCTCTTTTTTGCCTTCTAGTCACGGGGTACGTACAAGTATAGTTTGGTCGTAGATATTTTTAATAATTGAATTTGGGTGGCAAAATGGTGAATCCCAATCCGAAGCATACAAACATGGTCCACATAAATCATTGACTCCCCTTCGACTTCTATTCTTGTCTTGTCTCGATCCCCCGGACTACGACTGATTCGGTCGGGGAAGGTTTTTCTCTCGGAAATGCATTAGATGGCGTTTTCTCAATAAAATACACAACGAAGAAAAAGGAAAGGAGAGATTCGAAAGCAATGATGCTACCAAATCTCCGTAATTTAATTAATCGCGCCAAAAATATAAATTCCCGTAGTTAAAATAATGAAGAACGACAATGAAAGTGGATACCAAGTTACTACAGTTACAACGCGTCAAAAAATAAAATTTAAGACGGATTCATGCTAACACAAAATGATGATTATGCATAGTTTCACTTGTGCACGCTCAACTAAGACATCAACTCGCACCTGTCTCTCAACTAATAAGTTGCATAGATCAATCTATTCATGAGGAACCTCATTGCAAATTATTGTGTAGATACTAAAGCGACGTCACATTACCATAGACTTGACTTTGAACCTACTTCCCCACTAATAGGTCGCATAGGTTAAGATAATCCAGCTAAGCATTGGTCCCAACATAGCTGCTTAATTAGCTGTATATATGTGCAGGCACTAGAGCTTAGTTATATTATGTCTTTCTTAGAAAGCAATAAGCAAGACCTTGGTTTAGAAAAAAAAGAAAAAAAGAAAACTGTACCTTACACAATTAGGTGATCACCTAAAAATAAAACACGAACGAATTTGGTGGCAAATTAATGTTGTCCGAGCTACATATTAAAGTCTAAAAATGGGTTTGGTGTTCGGTTGACCAGAAAATAGTTCCTTGGACGAAAAATGCAAAGACAAAATGCTCCTGCTGGAAAATAGAATGCTATATGAATTATAATACTTAGCATTGACATTTGGTGGAAATGGTTGGTGGATATACCTTTAAAGAAAAATATATCTTAGCGTAAAGTTGTTGATATGTATGTATACGCGTGTAAACATTATTTTTTCTTGTTAATTTTTGTCGTATCTTTTCGTTAAGCACCGGGGAGGGAGAGGGTCTCCATCAACTTTCAACGCACGCAATCATATGTGGCTGGAGGAAACGAATTTCGCAAACTGCTTTTCAATTAATTAATCAATTAATCTCGTCTCGTGATGCTTAAGTTACTGCCGACCTATTAAAATCAGATTGATGGCGTGACAACAATCTACATATTTATGAAATGCAGCTTAAAAAGAAGGATAAGGTAGTTTCGTCCTGTGATGATTGTAGCGATAATGATTGAAAGGTGAAGATTGGCAATAGAGGACAAAGGTGACAATTGAGTCGCACTACTAGTGAGTAGCTTGGGTTCAGTTCGGTGATCAATCGCAGTCATCTCATCAAATTTCGCATAGAGTTCATAAGCGATCTATTCAATTATCTTTTCGAATTCAATTCTCAACTCGATAGGTTTGTGAGCTACTTGAGTCTAATATAGAATTCATTACTTTTTTTGAAAATATTTATTAGTGTAATCAAACACGCATATCCTCAAAGCTACATAATATCCCCACAATATTTCACCTTTTTGAAGATCTAGCTCGAGTTTACTTATAAACTGATGTTAATCGAATTGAGTCAAGACATAGTATCTTGATTTTTTACTTGATTCGAGCTTGAGCAGATAATTTAATACTCAATCAAATTAATTTGAACTGAATTTCAAGCATTGACTTCACAAGTTGAGTCAAGTCAACTTTGGTACTATATCGGCTCGACTTGATTACACCTCCAATGGTAGGAATGTCACAACTCATTTTGAGTTAAGAGGCCTAGGGATTTGGGAGGGGGGGGGTGGGGGCGGGGCGGGGAGGCGCAAATTTGTAATCCACTTATACCCTAAAACAAGAAAGATTGCTCACTTAAAATTATGTGAAATTATGCAGAACCCCTCTGGACTTTAGTGATGGTATGCATCTACCCTTGAACTTTTGATTTTCAGAAATCATAATCTTGTACATTAATTAGAAAGAGCTCCTCTAGATTTAGAGCGGACCGTCGTAGCAAACATTCTTTTAATTCTCGGTTTCTTCTCTTCCATTTAATAATTATATGGCGATGGTAGATTACTTAACTTTCAAGGGCCCAATTTTCCAAAGTCACGTCGTGTTCAATGCACCCGCAAAATCGGATTACGTTCAAAAGTCCAACGTCAAGATTATTATAAAAGAGCTGTTCATGTTTATCTCGGAACGGATATGGATAAAAAGTGCTTTCGCTTGCTTGGTGTCTAAATAATAATAATAATAATAATAATAATAATAATAACAATGTTTGCAAATTCACTGCCCCGTATGAAGCCTAAGAGGCGAGGTTCCAGTTGTGGCTGGTTCTGCCTCTGATTCTCTGTGCATGGAATGCAATCTGGGGGAAAAGTCAACTGTCCAGCTGTTGACCTTCGAGGTTGCGGGGTCGCACTTGGCGATCTTCCCCTGTTTTGACTCGGCGTGCCAGCTCATATTAGCCAAATGGACCGCTCTGCTCCGTCCACGCCTGTATGGCCCCCTACACTATACAGAAAGCAACCAGAAAATATAAAAACAAGTCCCGAAAACACGTCTCACTTCACTCACATTTGCTTTTGCGAAAAATATTTTGCTCATTTTTCGATGTTTGGATCGCTTCGAAAAATTGTTTGATGAAAAATGTGTTTCTATTAAAACTTAAATTTAGAAATTGAAGAGGGCAACTTTTAAGAAAGAATGTCATTTTCGTAAATAGAATCAAAAAGATAATTGATCTAAGGTGTCTGTAAACTTGATTATGTAGTTAGATGCTTTACTTATTTTCAAAAATAAATATATATAATCGGTCATTTCATGTGATTGCTCATTTCATGAAATGTGATGATATTATTTCATCACGATCATTGCAATTATTTAATCTAATTAACAAATATAAATTAAAATATATTGATTGCGTTGAAAGTATTGACTGATAAATTGGAATACTAGGAATTGGGCTTCAAGCAATTACTTTTGAAAGCCCTGTCTTTCGGATTCAACAATATTAAGAAAGAAAAAACCCTTTGAATTTTTCTCCTCTTAATAGGATTCCCACTTGCAAAAATAAAATAAGAAATTTTTAATCAATAACTAGACCAGGCTCTAGAAAATTATTACATCCTTGTTGAGGGAGGACCCCGTGATCTTTTAGCTCCTTTTAAACCTAGGACCTGTCGTCTCCTTCTTGCCCATCAATCATATATACCAAAACCATGCGAGTATTAAAAGAATTTCTTGGTTCCTAAGCATCAGCATGCGACTTTTCCTCCGATTTTGGTGTTTTTATATGCTTTTCGATTTTGCATCTTCCCTTCCTCAAATCAACTTTCTCCCACTTCTCAAATCCACCCATCAAAATCACAAATCCCCTCCGTAATCAGAAGCTTCCTCTCCTCCTCTCTTCCTCTCTTTTTTTCTCCCTTTCTTCCACTTCACTCCTGTCTCCGTCTCACTCTCTTGCCACTATATATTCATCACCTCTCTCTTCCCGATTCAATTCAAGCCCGAGGCACCCGTGTCATTGAATTCCCAAAGCTCATTCATGGCTTCGTCCCTGCTGCTGGTTGGCTTCATCATCACCTTCCCCTGCCTCGTCTCCGTTTCCCTGTCAGAGACCCTTTTACTCCCCTTAACCCACTCCCTCTCCAGCGCCCACCCGCAGTTCAACTCCACCCACCACCTCCTCCGCGCCGCCTCCGCCCGCTCCGCCGCCCGCTTCCGCCTCCGCCACCGCCACCAACACCAACACCACCTCCCCCGGCAGGCCTCCCTCCCTCTCTCCCCGGGCAGCGACTACACCCTCTCCCTCACCCTCCACTCGCAGGCCATGTCGCTCTACATGGACACCGGCAGCGACCTCGTCTGGGTCCCCTGCTCGCCCTTCACCTGCATCCTCTGCGACGGCAAGCCCAAGCCCGCCCCCGTCGCCCTCAACTCCTCCTCCTCCACCTCCGACGTCACCTGCAAGTCCTCCGCGTGCAGGGCCGTCCACTCTCCTCTCTCCTCCTCCTCCGACCTCTGCGCGATGGCTCGTTGTCCCCTCGAAGACATCGAAATCTCCGACTGCGCCGCCTACCAATGCCCGCAGTTCTACTACGCCTACGGCGACGGCAGCCTCGTTGGCCGCCTGAAGAAAGGCATCGTCACCATACCCACCTCGTCGCCGCCTCTCGTCCTCCGCAACTTCACCTTCGGCTGCGCCCACACCGCCCTCGGCGAGCCCCTCGGCGTCGCCGGCTTCGGCCGCGGTTCGCTCTCGCTGCCGGCCCAGCTCGCCGAGTCGTCCCCGCAGCTCGGCGCTCAGTTCTCATACTGCCTCGTCTCGCACTCGTTCGACGCCGACCGAGTTCGCCGCCCGAGCCCGCTCATCCTCGGACGCTACGACGTGACCGAGAAGAGCTCGGAGGGAAAAGGAGGGAGCGACTTCGCGTACACGCCGATGCTGGACAGCCCGAACAGCCAGTACTTCTACTCCGTCGGGCTGGAGGGGATCTCCGTCGGGAGGAGGTTCATCCCGGCGCCGGAGAATCTACGGAGGATCGACGGGAGGGGCGACGGAGGGGTGGTGGTGGACTCGGGGACGACGTTCACGATGCTGCCGTCGGGGCTGTTCGGCGCGGTGGCGGCCGAGTTCGACCGCCAGCTCGGGCGGGTCAACTCGCGGCGGGCGAGGGCGGTGGAGGACAATACCGGGCTGAGCCCGTGCTACTACGTGGACGGCGCGGGGGCCAGGGTGCCCGACGTGGAGTTCCGCTTCGTGGGCGGATCGGGTGTGGCAATGCCCAGGGGGAACTACTTCTACGAGTTCGTGGACGTGGACGGCGGGAATAAGGGGAGGCGGGTGGGGTGCCTGATGATGATGGACGGCGGGGACGCGGCGGAGATGGGGGATGGGCCAGGGGCGACGCTGGGGAACTACCAGCAGCAGGGGTTTGAGGTGGTTTACGACTTGGAGGGGAGGCGCGTGGGGTTCGCGCGGAGGCAGTGCGCGTCGATGTGGGACAGCCTCCGGCAGGGCTGACGTGTCGCTTCGGGGGGTTGACTTCTTCCGGCCCGAAGATCTTCGACTTCGAGAGAGCGTGTCGTGGGCTCCACGTGTGGTCCATGGAGGCATGGAGTATGGTCAAAGGGTTGAAACAAAATGAGAGAGATGGGGCCATTTTAATTTGGCTTTTCGCTTGAGTAAATAAATGTGGAAGATGTTGGTGGAAGAGATTTGTAAATTTTGCAAATACAGTCGGACGGGGATGACAATTCTTTTCTGTAAGGTATGCTAAATATTCAGAATCTTACTTTCTTCGGACAAAATCCTCAACTTTCACGAGGTAAAGAGAAGCCAAGAGAAAATGGACGAGAAATCCAAAGAGGAGAAGAGAAGAGAAGCGAGGTTCCCTCAGCATGCAAGAAAAGAATCATGGTGGAGTCATTTATACATTAGCATGCGTGCATGGTTCACATACACAAAATACACAAACATCATGGGGAACCTCTTTCCTCCTCTCACTCTTCCCCGAAATTCCTTACCCCAAGGAATTCGATTCAGTTTCAAACCCCAAAATCAGCAATTAATCCTTGCAGAACCTGCAGAATTAGGTCTCGGATTGGTGTCAAAGGTTTGTTTGGGTCTATTTTTCTGTTATGTTATTCTCCAAATCAGAAAAAAAAAAAATGCAAAAATCCGTCTGATAATATTACCTAAATTTTCTGCTCTCTGAAATAAAAACTGAGTCTAGAATATATTTAAAATAAAAATAAAAAAAAACGAAAAAAATCTATTTTTAGTTTGAAAATATAAATAATAAAAATTATTTTTGAAAATGAAAAATTACCAAACACACTCGAAATAGCTAAGTCTTTTCCTGCACCTGGACCTCTATGGTTTAGGTCTCTGATGAGCTGTGGGGAATTGACGACACAAGTCATCATGGAAAGACCGCATCGCAATATGATTAACCAGCGATTACTAGATGGTCGCAGGCAAAACAAAACCCAGAAACCAACTAAACCTCAAAAGGGAACGAGAAGGGAACTTCCGAGAGGAAACACGGAGAAGAAACAGAGAGGACGCAGGTGGAGTATGCGGGGAAGAAGGGGGGTGGGTTAAATTAGGGAACACTTGGGGGAGGAGACTTGGACTTTTGGTCTTTGCCTGAAGTCTCTGCAACCTTCTCAGTTCCTCTGAGGAGAATGGACAGCTGAAGGTTTCGTGGCCATTCCATGTTAGTGCCAGCTCCACCGGGTAACTGACAGATGGTCTTCTTCGCACCGAAAGTAGAAGAAAATATTGCACACACTCGTACCTCGTTATCCGAACACTAGCCACTCAGTGTCTCTTGTCCTGGCCCGATAAACCGGTGGAGTTCTTTGCTATATCGACCACCCTATCAAATTTAATGAATTGATGTGCATGTTCAAGTAACTTTTCATTAATATGTTGGGTAGAGTCTCTTAAAGTAAAGTATGTGTTTGTGAAAGCTCTTTAAATGTCTCTCCAAACACTTCTTCTTCTCCGGTCTTAGTAAAATCCTCTAAAAAATACAGCTTGACTACTTAGAAATGTTACCATCTTGGTTCCCTCGAGTGTTTTTATGCTCTAAACTAAATCTTTGGATGGTTTGCTGCTAAAAAGTTATTCCTGAAGGGTTTGAACAAGAGATTTGCTTACTGTGGAAAGACATACCTACAGTAACTTACTTAGTTTTCTCTGATTCTCAGCATAAGTCCCCTCATTGGTATCAATGGCTTTTTTCTAGAACAGTTTATTTGTAGCGATATAACTATGTTCCAACAATTATCACTCAATTGGCCAACATAATCAAATCTATCGTGATTTTTGTCCCATGCGGCGCGTTGAAATTGCCCCCAATTTTCAATAGAATCAATTGAATCTTGAAAGAATTGGAAATACGAGGAAATCGCTACGAGATCAAAAACTTTATGTTAACAACACAAGTTCGCAATCCAGAGGTACTAAGCTTCCCTTAGCTAAGAAAGGGAAAAAGTTTTGCCCTTATGGAGCACAATCCTCAACGACACCATTAATAGACAAAACACAGCTTGTTAAGACTCCCATTGAAGTGGCAGAGAAGTCAACTTAGTGGGCTTTGATGGTTAGCCCTAATAAGCCACCGGGTTATCCATGAAGTTTCTAAGTTAGAATTGTCAAGGGTTGGGCATATCTTGACAATTCAAGTATTGAGAGTCCTAGTGACTCAGGAAAGGCCCAGTATCGTGTTTTTAATGGAACAAAAAATTAAGAGCAAATGTTGTAGCGCATAAGAAGACGACTCAAATTTCAGAATTGTTTCTTGGTGAGTCCAGAGGGGATTGCGGGAGGCTTGGCCATTTTCTAGGATGACCAGGTAAATATAACAATTGAGTTGCATTCGGAGTCATTTATAAATTTTCATTGTAAAATGCTAGAATTAAGACAGCTCATGAGAATCATCTTTTTACATGCCCCTAACGAGTTTAAAGAAAGAGTGTTATTATGGGAGACTATTCATAAAGCAAGCATTACAAATAAGCTTCCTTGGTTATGTTTGGGCGGATTTTAATGAAGTATTATACCATTAGGAGAAAGAGGGTAGAAGGATGGCTACGCATTACCAATTGACAGCTTTCAGGGACTTTTTGCATGCTTGTTCTTTAATGGATTTGGAAAGCAAGGGTTTTGCATTTACCTGGGCAAACAACAAAGAAGGTGATGCATTTATTAAGGAGAGGCTAGATAGAGCGTTATGTACGATGGAGTGGAGAATATCATACCCCAATGCTAAATGCCAAGCTTATTGGTTAAGATCACAGCCTAGTTATTTATCACTTTTCCCTAAGATTGAATGCAGAAGAAGAAAATTTAGATATGAAACTTTTTGGTCGAAGGATGAAGAATGTGCGGAAATAGTAAAGACATCTTGGGCTTCAACAAATCCCCAGAGAATGAATATTGTAGATAAATTGAATATAGTGTCTCAAAAGCTGGCTGAATGGAAAAGCAGGTTCTCTAATGCATATAAGAGAATTTCATGGCTAAGGAATGAGCTCCAAGTGCTGATAAATAATCCAAGGGGATCAGATGATAGCGAGAAAGTCCAAAAGATAAACCAAGAAATGGAGAGTCTATGACGACAAGAGGAATTGTATTGGTGTTTGAGATCAAGAATTAGCTGGCTTAAATAGGGTGATAGAAACACTAGATTTTTCTATGCTACAACTATCCAAACAAGAACCATAAACAGAATCACCATGTTAAAAAATTCGGAAGGTGAGTGGATGAGAGATGAGAAAATTCTTAAGGAAATGACAGGAGAGCATTTCAAAGATCTTTACAAGTTGAAGGGGAACATAAACTTTCAGCCAATATTTGATTAGTTTCCATGCTCGATTGATGAGATGATGAATCAAAAACTAATACAACCTGTCACCTTAGAGGAAATCACAGCTGCAACACATCAATTAGGAGCTTCCAAGGCTCCTGGGCTTGACGGTTTAAATGGTCTATTCTTCCAACATCATTGGAATGAATTAAATCAAGATATTTTTAGGGAGGTGTAGCAGTTTTCCAACGCAGGATATTTGAACCTTGAGTTGAATAGAAAATCAATCACCCTCATTCCCAAAAACCCGAATCCAGAGAAGCTAGAACAATTTCACCCTATAAGTCTATGCAACTTTATTTACAAAATCATCTCCAAGATACTGACGAACAAGTTGAAACCTTTGTTGCCTAATCTAATCGTAGCAGAACAAAGTGCATTTGTGGGAGGTCGACAAATTTAAGATAATATTTTAATAGTGCAGGAGGTCCTACATAGACTAAGAACACGAGAGAGGAAAAAGAAGTTCCAAGCGGTTTTAAAGTTAGATATGCAAAAGGCCTATGACCGAATAGAATGAGATTTCCTCCAAGAGTACTTGTTCAAGATGGTTTATGTGGAAAGTGGGTGAACTACGTAATGCAATGTGTTTCCACGGTATCGTTAGCATTAAATTTAATGGGGAGACTATGCCTTTCTTCAAACCAACTAGAGGAATACGTCAAGGTGACCCTCTATCTCCCTATCTCTTCATACTCGTGGCCAACGTACTCTCTTACTTGATGAAGCAAGCAATTCCAGCAAGCACTATTCGAGGAATTAATATGAATCATAGCTTCCCTACTCTCTTGCATCTCATATTTGTGGATGACTCTATTTTTTTCTTAGATGGAACTATAACAGAATGTCAAAATCTGGCGGCTATTCTACATCAATACTATTTTACACCTGGTCAGGCTATCAACTTGAACAAATCCAGGATATATTTCAGTAAAGATTGCCCAGAAACTTTGAGGAGGAATATGGCTTCCGAGTTAAGAGTTCTGGTAATTGACAAAATTGGAAAATATCTAGGAATTCCTTTGGATTGGGGGGCATTGAAGAAATAAATATTTGCTTAGATCCTTGCTAGAGTCAATATGAAATTAGAGAGCTGAAAGGAGAATTTATTGTCAAAAGTTGGGAAAAAAATATTGACAAAGGCTATGGTGCAGGCGATTCCTCATTACGCCATGTCCATCTTTAAAATCCCAGTTTCAATTTGCAAAGCAATCGAGAAGAAAATAACCAATTTTTGGTCGAGAACTAGTAATAAAACAACTGGTTTGCATTGGAAGAAATGAGAAATTTTATAGCTTAGGAAGGATAAGGGGGCCTAGGTTTCAAAGATCTATAGGCTTTTAACAAACTATGCTAGGGAAACAAACATGGTGAATTTCTTAACATTTGGAAACTCTTTGGAGTCAAGTTATGAAGGGTTTATACTTCCCACAATGAGATTTTTGGCAAGCTGGAAAAGGATCCTGTTCTTCATGGGGTTCGCAAAGTCTCATAGTGGGAAGAGATGCTATATCTCCTCAAGTCACGTGGGCGGTTGGGAATGGCAAAAAAATCTCTATCAAAAACGATAAATGGCTAAAGAATGGATTTGTTGGTGGCTCGGCGACAAGAAATGAGCCACTCAAATTGGTTGATTTGTTGGACATTGAAGCAGCAAAATGGAATGAATCCTTACTTAAGTCTATGTTTGACGAACAAACGGTAACATAAATCCTTACTATCCCTATCAGGTTACCGACTATGGAGGATAAATTAGTCTAGCCTAACAACAAATTAGGGACATACACAGTTAAAAGTGGATATTTCAGCAACAGAAGTTCAACAAACAACGCTCTCACAATAACAACATCATCTTCCTACCAAGCCAAACCAGAATTGTGAAAATACATATGGAAAGCAAGAACAACCCCCAGAGTTAAAATCTTCCTATGGAATGCATGCCAAAACGCCCTGCCTACCTTGGACAACTTGTATAGGAGAAAGATTGTACCTATACCAGTATGCCCAATTTGCAAATAAGAGTTGGAAATAGTAGAACACACCATGCCGCTCTATCCTTGGACATCCCAACTACGGTGGACATCCCAACTACGGTGTGAGAACCCCCTGCGAATTTGTATTACAAGAAAGGGTCTAACTCAGTTTGATGAGTGGTTAATTAAATTGAGAGAAGACCCACGAATCTCACCTCAGTTCGACCTAGTTGCGACGACCCTATGGTGCATATGGAAGGACCGGAACAACGCTATCTTCAAAAAAATGCCCCTGAAGCCACAGCAAACTATAGACAGGGCCACGACCTATTATGAGAACTTCAAGACCTGGAATGGGATCACAAAAGGAGAACAAAGAAATGCGGATCTTACCTGAAGATGGCAAAAACTATACCCAAGTATCTTGAAGGTAAATGTGGATGCTTTGTTCATCGGCGCTCTCGAAGAACCACCCACAACCACGATGAACAGAGGGGCATATAGAGGAGGAAACTGTGTGGCTATTGCTTGCATCGTCTGAGACTCCTATGGTAGGCTAATGGACAGATTTTCTAGTTTAGTTGAAGTTGGATCTGCCGAGCAAGCTAAAGCCTTGGCGTTGCTCAAAAGCCTGCCTAGATCTACTTTAAGCTTGCAATTGGAGACTGACTGCCACCGTGTACTTGTTGAAGGCGTGAACTCCTCTAAACTGGTGAACTGGGAAGTATAGCCCTTGGTGGACCGGGCCAAGGAGTTGAAGAGCAACTTTTGGGCCACACCATAGCCCATTGCAGTCGATAAACAAATATAATTGCAGATTGGCTAGACAAAGCCCAAAGGTCGAATAGTTTACCTAGAAATTGGGTCTTTGACCTGTTGTCCGCTCTTTTTGATATGTTATATTATGACGCTCTTGATGTATTTTCAGAGAATTTCGTTAGGTAATTAATATCACTTGTATTTTTGACACCCCCAAAAATCAACACAAGTTCGCATATTCTTTTTATTAGCTTTCATATATCGACATATTTTATACACATGATTCTCGAAAATGAAAACTTTTGATCGAAACGAACTTTTTTTCAAAATAAATATGTTAATACCATTTTCAATCCACGTGGTTCTCAAGATTTAGATTCGAACCTTACAATCTTACCAAAATAAAGTGGACGTAAAACAGTTCAAATGACGAGAAAGTACAAGGCAACCCACTTATCATTCGACACACGTATAATTAAAGCAACTCGTGAAGTTTCATCTAGCAAAGAGGGATTAGGTCTACCCGACAAGCCGATGGAACGGTCGTACTTGCCAGGGGCCGATGATTGGATCGTCGTGGATCAGTCCACGGATTAATAAAAATATCAGAGACGATTTGGATTCCAGACAGCCAACAATGGCTCTCTTTCTCTCTAGAAGCTTCTCTCACTTCCACTCGCCTCCCGAACCTTCTGCACTCTTCTTCTTCTTCTCTCTCTCCCTCCTCCTATTTAAACATCCCCAAGCACCTCCCAACCGAGTCAAGAAAGCTTCTCCACTCGTCGAACGCCAGTCGGTCACTCTAGAAATTCTCCTGCAAGCTCCAAGCGCGATCGAGAAGATGGCGTCTTCGCTCGCTCTCCGGAGGGCTGCCGCCGCCGCGTCCTCGGGCGTCCTGTCGAGGCTGACCAACCCGGTCCGCGCCGCCTCCGTCGCCCCTCACGTTGCTCGCTCCTTCAACACCAGCTCTCAGATGCGGCGCTACGACGAAGACGACAGCGACGTCGACGTCGAGCGCCGCTCCGATCGTGCCGTCTCCCGCCGCCGCGAGCCTGGTCTGTTTTCAGGTAGTTGTTATCTTATCACTTATTTTTTAGGATCGCCGTCCGTCGCGATGATGAGGTCGTCAGCTGGTTGATTGCTGGCTCTGTTTCCTTTATTTGTAAATGACGTTTCTGCGCTAGCCTAGTGGCATTTACGGATTCGATGATCGAGCATTTGCTCGTTTTACGAGGTAGCTCTCTGTTTAGAGAAGCGTTCTCAGGGATTTTGTATTGCCGATGGTTCGACAGATGTGTTTGATCCGTTGTCGCCGACTCGGAGCCTGAGCCAGGTGCTGAACCTGATGGACCAGTTCATGGAGAGCCCGTTCCTCGCGGCGTCGCGCGGCATGGGGGCTGCTGGATCGAGGAGGGGCTGGGACGTGAAGGAGGACGACAGCGCCCTCTACCTCCGGATGGACATGCCCGGCCTCAGCAGGGAGGACGTGAAGGTCTCGGTGGAGCAGAACACCCTGACGATCAAGGGCGGCGAGGGCGAGAAGGAGTCGGAGGAGGAGGAGGAGAGCAGGAGGAGGTACTCCAGCAGGCTGGATCTGCCGCCCAACCTGTACAAGCTCGGGGAGATCAAGGCGGAGATGAAGAATGGCGTGCTCAAGGTGGTGGTCCCCAAGGTGAAGGAAGAAGAGAGGAAGGATGTCTTCCAGGTCAAGATTGAGTGAAAATGCTGAGAGGGTTGTAAAAAGGGATTTCTTTTGGGGGTCAAGGTGCTATTTTTCCTTCCTTTTTCTAGCAGTAAGTTCTGTCTGGTGTTTCAACCGAAGACTCTTTGGGCAATAAATAGGTGGGGAAGAAAGAGTATGCGAGTTCTTCCACTTGCTCGGGTACTTGATGAGTTGCTGAGTCCTGTCTTTTTGTCAAGCCTTTCACAGACGATGTTTCTCTTCAGTGAAAATCGGAGAAATCTTACAAACTGAGTTAGTTGTCATTTGGGTGTTTTCCATCTTGTTTGCAACGGATATTGGGATTTGCTCTGGAAAAAGCATAGATGGTATTTCAGTCGAGCAGTGAGATTCGAAGCAGATCAATTATGGGGGCTATCTCTGCTTTTCTCCATGCATAGTCGTAATTTGAGTGAATCGTGTGCGCGGACCTGGGAATGCATTGAATTGGAGAGTGGAAAGGACTAATCTTGAAGGACTGAACTTGAATTCCAAATTTGGCGTTAATTTGCGGTAGAGATTTGGCATTTGCCACCCAGAATGTGCATTGCTCTGTTTTGAGGAGAAAGTCTCGGCTGTACCGCGTTTCACTTGATATATACAAACCGCGACCAGCAAGCAATTCAATTTGCTACCATACGGTAATACGCACGAATTGAAATTACGTTCAATGGCCAAGATATTTGCCTAAGCAACTGGTTCTGATGTATCTGAAGAAGAGGCGGAGTTGATGTTCTTCCTCTTTCATGATTTGGAGGTCGGCCGATTCATCTTGCACCTCCCTTTCGACCTTGAAATCCCCCTTTACGATCACTCGTTCATTTCGAATATCTACTTTGTACTCACGCACTCCTGCAAATCACAACGCGATCTCCATAAATTTCCACTCTCGACACTTGCTGCAGCTTATATAGTCTGACTGCTCAACGGGCGTGGGCATTATAATTCATCTTGACAGAAATCTAAAAAAGGCAAATCTGTGGAGCTTAATCTTTCTATATTTTTCCCCATCAGATATAACCTGTTCGAGAGCATTACTGCAATGAATCAATTTCTACGCTCTAGATGATTGTCGAACTCTAAACGTTGCATTTAATGTCATGAAGATGACATGTCGCGAGGAGATTCTCATTCGTGAATTTCTTTTGATGATGTTCGCTTCTGCTGTAAAATTAAGCTATGAAACTGAGGATAGGGATCTCACCGTCCATCTTCGAAATGACTTGCGAGACTCTCTCCCGGCAACGAGCACATCCCACGTTGGCTGTCATCACTACTACCTGAAACTAAGCACAAGGAATTTGCAATAATCAATCATTCAAATCTGATTCGAAAAGCAAAAACAAGAAAAAGGAAAAGGATTGCCTGAAGATGAATAGAATGAAAAGAGTAAAGAACCAGGAACATGTTCAAAACCAAAGAGCGGCATGATCTTCCACTGGTACCTACCGGAGGAAGCGTCAAGTTCTCGTAAGTCAGTAGACATTGCCGCGGGAGTTTCTTCATTCGACTGTCAAGCGGCAATCCTATGCTCTGTGCTTCCCCAGTTTCCTGCCCTTCTCTTCAAGCCTTTATCATTGGCTATGGAAGAACCAACTCGTCTCTCAGTTGCATACCGTTTATACCTAACAATGTTGTTGTTCCAGCCTAGAACACGCATGGTCAGTAGACATTGCCCGCTATTATCTTTGACTCCATTTAAACAATAAGAAGCCCATGTCTGACTGGAGGAGACGGGGATTAATCTATTCAGATTAGGCTAGTTAGCTTTCAAGAGATCGTCATGGCATGGTTCATCTCTCGTTAAATATTCGTTAAACAACGACAATGAGCTATTGCAGATTCGGTCTTCTTCACTTTAACCTCTCGCGTGAGCTAAGCCTGCCATAAAAAAGAGACGGGCGGCACCTTTGGGGTCAATTAGGATCGCTGCAGGTACCAAGAACGACACCTACGTCCCTCGCATGCTGTTTGTGACTCTGAGAATATCATGTTTTTCTTCAAATCTTATCTGAAAAAACTTTCTTTGTCCCCTTCTTATTAAGAAATCGCTAGTAAGAATATTGTATCATAGGTTACGCACTGGAAAAATGCAGACATAACTTTTAGTTTCCAATGAGGTTCAGCAGCCGTCCGATCGTAACCAAATAAATCTCAGCCCTGACTTGCACAGACAGTGTATCAGAAATTGTGGGAGTTAAAGGATGAAATAGATTGAACGGATCTCTGCAATGTTATTGGGAATCTAGTTTGTTCAATGTGCTTAGTAAGATGGATGATGAAGTTAAGAACTAGCATTAACCCAGCAAAGAAAAGTACTCGAGGTGGTGACCGCTCAACAACTCTTTTCATTACTTGGACCCAGGAATTCACTGTTAGAAATTTTCTATAATATGGGCTTACATTAATTAATTAATTTTCTATTTTAAATAATTAGGTTAATTGATATTTCAATATTTGTTGAACCCTACAGTGATTTGATTAAATTGGGTATGGTCATCTATTGATAACGGGTCTAGTTGAGCAGCAAAATGTAGGCAATTGTGTTTAACTGAAGCCCGTAATGGGAATGGCCTAATTGACACGCTGTTGATTAGGGTTTGCTAGGTCCCCTCTCTAGCTTATAAATGGTAGGTTATACCTATCAGTTGCTTTAATCCAATTGAAAGCTGCTATACTGAAATAGGTCATAAAGAGGAAGATCTGGCATTCCGATAGATCTCTGATTATCAGATTGATCTATTATTCTTCAAGTGAAGCGATGGCTCAAACAAGTACGCTTTAATTCCGTTATGCTTGTCGATCTTGGTGTTTTACAGTCATATATGGATTCGTTTCTTCTTGATTGATTAGTTGTTTATATGAATAAATTTTATACATGTGGTATCAGAGCTTATCATATATAATTGTAGAACCCAAAAAAAAAAAAAAAAATTCATGGAAAAATTCGAAATTTTCCTCTTTGAGCCAAATATGGGCATTATTTTTTCGTGTGGATTTTTTGCTCGATTGATCCTGAAACCATAGGGCTTTTGTTCTACATGTCGAGATCTTTCTAACCATATATAATTTTGAAGCAAACCAGCCCGCCGATTGGATAGCAAGAGCCCACCGGGACAACCGTCTTCCTCGCAATTGGATTTTATATCCCCCTCATGCACTTTGGGTTTTATTATGTAATGATTCCGAACCTAGTTGCGGTTCCGCAACTTATTAGTAATGATCGCTATCTTTCGACCAAAATATATATATAATTTCGATAATTTCATTGAGAAATGAGAGAGAATTTTAAATTTGAAATTCTAGGGTTTACACACAAAAAAGTTTTAGAATTTTCAAATTACTTGCAATTGATTGATGTTTGTTGTAAATCGGTGCATGAGTATTGTTAAATATATGTTTTAGCATCCTTTTGTTGTATCAAAGTAAATTTTTAGGGCTTAAACTTAAGAAATTTGAAATTCGGCCATGGGAGGTTAAGATCCGAAACTTTGAAGCTTGTATGTGGTAGATTTACTTAGTTTTTATTCGTTTAATTCATTATAGTCAATCATATTGATGTTATATGCAAAACTCATGAGGAAATTTCATCAAAAATCATGTTAATTTGTGTCTTTGGAGCTTTAGGTCGAAACCGGGTCGTGCGACCCGGTTTGCTGCAAATTCGTGACCCGATTGGAGGTTGAAGAAGACCTCCAGCCGGGCCTAGGCCTAAATATGGGCTTTCGCCCATATTTTTTTTTTTTAATTTCGTGGGCTATTTTTTTTTTTTTTTTTGTCGGAAGATAGTAAATATCATTGCTAGGCCGCAAAAAGTGCACCATTAGTTGGAAAGTTTAGACATAGTAAGGAGATTAATGGCTGAGGAGGAAAATAAACCCAATTACTAGGAAGGGAATTGACTCGGTGGGCTTTAGCGACCAAGTCCGCGGCCTTGTTGATTTCCCTTGGCTCATGGAAGACAGAAACGCCACTCATCTGGGCCATGAGACTTGTGCAATCAGCAACTATGGATTGGGCTTGCCAAGGGGGCTCTTCACGGTCTGATAAGCACTCAACAAGAGAAAGGTTATCTGAAGATAAGTGCACTTCCATATCAGTTTCAGCTATGAGTTCCGGTTGAAGATCAGTTCGGGAAGTTCGAGCTTTTCGTTCCTCCTTTACCCACATCAGCGCTTCTCTCATGGCTAGGGTTTCTGCAACCCAGGCGGTTGGAGCATAAATCTTCTTGGCGAAACCAGCGACAAGGAGCCCAGTAGCGTTCCTACAAACTCCCACAACCGAGCCTTCTAGTGTCGATCTGCACTAGGACGCGTCAACATTTACCTTTAGCGTTTGTGGGTCAGGTGGTTTCCAATTTTCCGAGCTGCTGAGGTTTGTTTGCTATCGACTAATTCCTTTCTTCCCCTTGGCAAACCATTTCGTGCAGAGATCTGCTGCTATTCGGGCTTCTATTTGAGTTTAAAAAGGGCCGGGCTTCTTCCCTTGAAAGACCACTAAGTTGCGGGTCTTCCAAATCTGCCACAGTAGAGCAGCAAAGCGGGTCTTCAGTTTTGATCTGACCTTTGAGGTAAGGTTTTACTAAGATCCATTTATCAATTCGAGTGATACTTGCTAGATTTGTGTCAGCTTGAAAGTCAAGGGCTGACCATAACATTCTTGTCCAATCATAGAGGATGAAGATGTGCTCCGTTGTCTCTGGAGCTTGGCCAAAGATCTAGCAAGTTGGTTCGGGTATCATTTGTCTTTTATACAAATTTTCCTTTGTTGGGAGAGAGTTGCTACATATATTCCAGAGTAAGAATATGATTTTGGGGGAAGTCGGGAGTCTCCATATCTCATTCCAAATTGACTTTGGTATTTGGTAAGAAGCGGATGGGTTTTGTCTGGTGGAGGGATCTGCAAGGTTATGTATTCGATTGTAGCCACTCTTGATAGTATATGAACTTGAATTGTTTGCTGTCCACACTATTTTGTCTTTGTGGGGGTGCAGACTAAGAGGATGGGTGAGGATCTCTTTTGCTACATTTTTTTGAAAAAGTTCATTAACTCTATGCGTATCCCATGCCTTTGTATCTTTATCAATTAATCCAGCCACCATTCTTGGGTCTTCTTTATGTGCTAGGCCTATGATTCTTCCAGAAGGCAGTCATACATCTTCTCTAATTCGTATTTTTTGTCCATCACCAACCTTCCATCTAGTTGCAGGTTCAATTGCATCTCTCCCTACCAATAAACTTTGCCATCCTCATGAAGGACGAGTACCTTTGTTTGCTACCCAAAAATCACCTTGAGGATATTACAAACTTTTCAGCACTTGGCACCATAAAGAGTTTGGTTGTTTAATAATCCTCCAAACTTGCTTTCCCAACATAACTTTGTTAAAATCCACCAAATCTTTAAAACCTAGGCCTCCACAGTCCTTCCTGATTTTTAGATCTTCTCATTTCTTCCAATGAACTCCTCTTCTAGCTATATTCTGTTTCCACCAAAAGGAGGCCACTCTCTTCTCAATAGTGCGGCAAATAGAAGTTGGGATTTTAAAGATGGACATCGCATATTGGGGAAGAGCTTAAATAACTGTCTTGATGATAATTTCTTTACCCGCCTTCGAGATCAGTCTCTCTTTTTACCCTTCAAGTTTTCTTTTGACTTTAGCAAGGATCCAAGCAAACATTTGCTTTTTTGTTCTTCCCCAGTCAGATGGGATTTCGAGATATTTTCCGAGACTTTCTGAGATAGGCACTCTCAATTCTGCTGCTAGGTTCTATTTAAGATTCTGAGGACAGTCTCTCCCAAAGAAAAGGCCTGATTTATTGAGGTGTATAGCTTGTCCGGACACATAGCAGTATTGGTTTAGTACATTGGATACATTCTGGGCTTCTCTTATTGTGCCATCTAAGAAGAAAATGGCATCATCAACAAAAAAGAGATGCGAGAGAGTTGGGACATGTATATTTAAGCCGAATACCCTTTATACTTCCATCTTGTATAGCTTTGCTCATTAGGGTCGAGGGGATATTGGCCATGATGATAAATAGGTAGGGGGAGAGGGGGTCCCCTTGCCGAATTCCTCTAGTAGGTCTAAAGGTTGCTGAAGGTTCACCATTAAGTAATATGCTAAAAGAGACCGATGAGATACAATACTTTATCCATTTGACCCATTTCTTATGGAATCCCATCTTCAGCATATAATCACATAAAAAGTCCCATTCAACTCTGTCATACGCTTTTTGCATGTCTAGTTTTAGAATGGCTTGGAATTTACGCTTCCTCCTTCTCACCCTTAACTGATGAATCACCTCTTGGACAATAAATATGTTGTCCTGAATCTGTCTGCCATTTATAAAAGCTATTTGCTCTTTAGAAACTATCATTGGCAGCCATGGTTTTAGCCTATTAGCCAACACTTTTGCTATAATTTTATAATTGAAATTACAAAGGCTTATAGGTCTGAATTGGGTGATGTTCGCAGGGTTTGTTACATTAGGAATGAGAGTAATATGCGTTCTATTAGGCTCTAGTTCAAACGTACCTTGCTTGAAGAAGGATTGTACCATGCTGAAAATGTCATCATTGATGATTTGCCAAGGTTTCTGGTAGAATAAACCATTTAGCCCATCCGAACCCAGTGCCTTTGTAGCCCCTAGCTGAAACATAGCAGCCTTTACCTCTTCTTTTGTGACCGGTTTAGTCAAATCTTCATTTATCTCCTCGTTGATCATCACTTGGCATTGCTCTAATACAGGTTGATAGTTCCGGTCTCCAACTGAGGTGAATAAAGATTGATAATAGCTGCGGATATGATGACTAAAAGTCTCCGGATCCCTACACCAGGTTTGATCATCTAGCCGAAGCATGGAAATTTTATTTCTCTGTCTTCTTTGAACTGTAGTTGCATGGAAATATTTTGTGTTTTGATCCCCCCATTTCAACCATTCTATTCTAGATTTCGTGCACCAATATATCTCTTCTTGCCTCCACAAATCTTCAATTTTCCGGATAATGATGCTGATTTCCTCTCTGTTTGGTCCCCAATCATTGTATTTGTTAACTCCATAAGCCGAAATTTGAGGGGGTTGATCTGTTTTGAGCATTTTGGAACTTCCTCCTACTCCATTTGTGTAATTCAGCAGCAATCGGCCTTATTTTGTGTGTAAGACTGATTGTATTAGAACCATTAGCATGACAAGCTCGTTTAATCACCTCCTCGCACTTTGGATCTTCTAACCAAAGTGGTTCAAATCCGAACATTTTCTGACTTTTCTTTTCCTTTTGATGAAGGTTTAGGACTATCAGGCTATGGTCCGAACCTATTGCCGGTAGAGCAAAAGCCATCACATTTGGGTAAAGTACTATCCATTGCAAATTACAAAGTGCCCTGTCTAATCTCTTCTTTACTAATGCGCTGTCTTCTCTGTTATTGGACCAGGTGTAAGCACAGCCCTTGCTTTTAATATCCATCAGAGAACAATCATCTAAAAACCTTTGAAAGCTGCAATTTTGTATTGATCTGCCTCTCTACACCCAACCTTCTCCCAATGGTAAAGTATTTCATTGAAATCTCCAATACATAACCATGGGAGTGGATTGGAGTAGTTGCTGTTTTTTACAGCACGCCATAGTCTTTGTCTCTCTTGGAAATTTGTTGGTGCATGTAGAAAAGATATTCGCATAAGGTCGCCATTAGTAAGATCCTTGCATTTTATATTGATGAGCTCCCCAGAACTTCCTTCCACTTCCACCTTAACCTCATCATCCCACATTATTGCTAGGCCTCCAGCTATGCCAACTGGTTCAATAGTAAAAGAAGCTGTAAAATGAGTCCTTTTCCTCACTCTCTCAATAATAGGATTCTAATTTTTTGTTTCCATAAGGAAGACTAGGTTGGGCCTCTTTTGATCCACTAAGGCTCTGAGATGCTGGACTGTCAAGGGAGTGCCTAGCCCTTGACAGTTCCAGCTTAATATCTTCATCTTTGCTTTTGTGGCTTATTAGGGCCAGCCACCATAGCCTATGTACTCGCCCCTTCTCAGGATTGAATGGGAGCATCCAAGAGTTGATTTTCATCTACCACTAGCTCCTGAGATGTTTTCTTTTCATATGGACTGACACGCCTTTGTTTTTTAGCCGCAGGAGCTTTATATATTGCCTTACCTTTCTTGGTATTTTGTGATGGAATCTCATTCCCAACTAGAGATTGAGGTAGTGCTTGTTGTTGATTTGAGTTGTGTCTTCTAATTGTACTCATTTGTTCTGGTTTTTCAGGTTAAACAGGGACGATTGCCAGTGGATTGTGTTCTTGTATCGTTGTTATCATGGTTGTTTCAATCACCTCTGTTTGAGTTTCCATAACAATCTCTTTTTCTGAAACTGAGGGTTCTATTTTGCCATAAAAAGTCTTTTAATAAGGGTTGACTTCTCTTACTTCCGCCTTTAGCCATGAGCCAAACCGGCTTGGTTGATCCTGAGCTAGTCCCGTCTCTTCGTAGGGTATTTTAGTGCAAAAATTAGCATAATGCCCAATCTGACCACAAGAGTAGCAAAAATGAGGAAGCCTTTCATACTTATAATCGATCCACAATTTCTTGTCCCCACAGTTTATCACCGTTCCTGTTTTGAGGGGGCTGGATAGATTCAGCATCACTCTGGCCTTTACATTTCTCCGGGAATTATTACCTCTCGCCTCAATTTTTATCTCCTCAACTCTCCCTAATTTTGAGGCTAAAAGACATATGGCATCTTCATTAACTCTAGCTCGATGAAGGCCTATAAAATGTACCCAGAACGCATAGTGCGTAAATTCATAACAATGCTCAGGTATGTTTGGGTCTTCCCCTCTAGGACTAGTGGATTACTCGCAAAAGACCAAGGTTCGGATTCTAACACCCTTCTTTTTTCTTTACTTGATTGGAATATAAATGAGAAGAAACCTAGTTCAATTAGCTCACATTTCACTGAATCTACTTTCCATGCTCTTTTCATAGTACTACTGAACGCCTGGAAATTAACATTGGGCTTCGAATATAGCTTTCCATAAAGAGTTAACTCACTTTGTTGTTTTTCTTCTTCTGGAATGTTGTCCCCTAGGTCTGTGATGTCTTCTTCTGACCACAAGTCTCCCATTCGCCTACACAACGTTGCTAACCGGAGGTGGTTTTCCTCTCTATCTGCCATTCCCTGTCACCAGATCTAGACTTGCCGAGACACTTTAGAATTTTGGCTATGGAGTGAAGGGAGCTCTATTTGGTAATACTAGCTTAAACAGGGGGTCCGCTTAAAGCTACGGATATACCCACCAAGAGCGGCACAGACCATTGAAATAGGAGATCCCAAACACTTACAACTTCTCAGCGACACAATCGCAGGAAGACTGTGATCGTAGCTTGGAATCAGTGAAAGAAAGGGAACCTGGGGGAGTGGATGAGTCTCAGCACAGCTTCAATCATTATTGGGCCATCCAGAAAGAGGGGGATCGAGAAGAGCGACGCCCACCCAGCTACACTATCAAAGAAGAAGATCGGAGGAAGCAGTAGAAACACCAACGGTACTATCAAACCTGTTGATTTTGGGTGCCATCCAGAGGAGAAACCGAGAAGGAGAGTGTTTAGTTAGGTGGTGTATGTCTGAAATCTGCCATGATTTTGCAGGTTTAGGGTTTGGTGAATTGGGATTTGAAGGATTGGAAACAGCTATCACCTATGGATAGAGAGAAAACTCAATCATGTTGAGAGAGCTATGTCACTATTACTTCTTCGTGGGCTATTTAAACAGCCCATTTCATGGGCCAATTTTCAATTTAAAAGGAGTGGGTTGTGTGAGAGTTTAGGATTTGCGGGTCTGGCCCGCGGTTCGATTAGGGCTACTTGCGGGTCCTAAGCCTGCGGGAGTCCGAAATATTAAAATAATATTAAAATAATAATTTTGAAAAAAATTGTGGCAAAAGTTGTTGTTTGAAAAAATGCAATATGATCTTTGGAAGCACATGTTGTAAAGTGTTTCAGGCAGAAGAATAGCACAAGTGCCAAAAGTTGGCACGGAGGGACACTTAAGTGCCAAAACTTCAGAAATGTACACTTAAGTGCCAGTTTCGGAGTACAATGGAACACTTAAGTGCCACTCTGGCCAAAATCCGGCCAAATTGCTGACGTGGCAATTTTCCGGCGAGTTGGGTGCTAAACGGCGTCGTTTTGCTCGCGACGTGGCGAGAGAATGCAAAAACGATGTCGTTTTGTATCGATGTATAAATAATTAATATAAAAATTAATTAAATTAAATTTAAACTTAATTTTATTTAAAATATTCTAAAAAATACACAACTTAAAATTAAAAAACCTAAAAAATAAAAAACTTAAAATTAAAAAACCTAAAAAATAAAAAACGTAAAATCAAAAAAAAAAAAAGGGGGGGAGCCGAAGTGGGCGGGCGAGGGTTGAGCCCTCGCCGCTGCCGTCGAGAAGGGTCGGCGACGGAGGGGGGAGGGTCGGCCGGGGTCGCTGGCCCCCGGCTGATCGGCGACGAGGGCTCGTGAGCCCTCGCCGCTGGTCGGCCGGTGTTGCCGGCCCCTGGTCAGGGCTTGGCGACCTTGGCCGATGCTCCCCCCACTGTCGCCGGCTCTTCTCGGCGACGGCGGGAAGGCGGTGAGGGCTCGCGGGCTCTCGCCGCCGGCCCCCTGGGCAGGGCCCGGCAACCCCAGCCGATGCTCCCCCCATCGTCGCCAGCCCTTCTCGGCAATGGCAGGGAGGCGGCGAGGGCCCGTGAGCCCCTTGCCCAGAGTTGCGGCGAGGGTCGCGGCCCTCGTCGCAATCTGACGAGGGCTCGCGGCCCTCGCCGCTGGTCGGTCGGGGGCTGACGACCTTGGCCGACCCTCCCCCCTCCGTCGCTGGCCCTTCCCGGCGGCGGCGAGGGCTCGGCCCTCGCCCGCCCCTTCGGCCCCCCCGCAACCTTTTTTTTTTTAATTTTAGGTTTTTTTTTAGGTTTTTTAATTTTTAGAATATTTTCAATAAAATTAAGTTTAAATTTAACTTAATTAATTTTTATATTAATTATTTACGCATCAAACACAAAAAGACGTCGTTTTTGCATTTTCTCGCCACGTCGGCGAGCAAATCGACGTCGCTTTGCACCCAACTCGCCAGAAAATTGTCACGTCAGCAATTTGGCTGGATTTTGGCTGGAGTGGCACTTAAGTGTTCCACTTTACTCCGAAACTGGCACTTAAGTGTACATTTCCAAAGTTTTGGCACTTAAGTGTCCCTTCGTGCTAAGTTTTGGCACTCCAGGTGTCCCAAACTCAAGTGTTTCATATTGTTTGATAAATTTTGGGCATTAATTTATGATTTCCTTATTGATAAAAATTAATATATACAATTACTCGCCCAAATGGAGTTATTGTGTATATTAATTTGGAAAATAACATGACGTTTAATTCCCATATTTAAAATATAGGGATGTATAATTGAAAAATATTTATTTTCCCAAAGGGGATAAATGTTTTGAAAATTATATGTAATTCCCTTCTATATTGATATTATGGAGATGTATAATTTAAAGGATTTGTTTGCCCAAAGGGGATGGATCCTTGACATTTATATGTAATTCTCCTTGTTATTGCTTTATAAATTTCATGCTGGGAAAAATAATGGTGCATTATACACTCTGCCTAAAGGGGAGTTTATGATGTACTACTTATTTTTTGTTGAATTGCTTATTGTCCATAATTGATCTTATTGCATTATGTGTGTCAAACAATTACCTTTCCTGTAAATAACAACAATGCCACGGTTAAAATGTTAACTGGATCAAACTTTAAGAGATGGAAGCAAGATATATAGTTTGCTTTGGGCATCGTTGATATGGACTTGGCTCTATGTGAGGATGAACCTGCCAGGTCCAATGATCAAAGTACTATAGATCAAAAGGCCCATTATGCTAGATGGGAAAAATCTAACCGATTGAGCCTCATTGCTATGAAGAGGTCCATTGTTGAACATCTCATTAGTGGTTTGCCAGAAGATACGAATGCCAGACAGTTCTTTGAAGTAGTGGGAGAAAGATATAGAGTCTCAGATAAGGCTGAAGTTGGGAATTTGTTGAGTGAGTTAACGAACATGAGGTATGATGCTGCTATGGGTGTTAGAGAATTTATACTGAAAATGGTCCACATTTAGTCCAAACTTAAGGCCCATGAAATTGTCCTTTCTAAAAATTATATTGTGTATCACGCCTTAAATATTCTGCTAGCTGAATTTAGCTAGATTAAGACTGCTTATAGTGTTCAGAATGAGACATGGAGCGTTAATGCCTTGATTACTAAGTGTGTGACTGAGGAAGAGAAGTTAAAGAAGGAAAAGTATGAGTTCGCCCACTTAACTGCCAATGCCAAGTTGAGTTCGTCTAGAGGCTAATGGAAGCCTAAATGGTCAAATGCTCATGGTCCAAAGAAAGGGCAAGACTTTAAGAAAAATGGGAACTATGGGAGAAATGGAGATAAGGATTTTAAATGTTTTCACTGCAAGAAGCAGGGTCACAAGAGAGCCAATTGCTACAAGTTCCAAGGTTGGCTAAAAACAAGAAAAGAAAGTCACCAAGGTGAGTTGTTGGTTTGCTTTGAATCAAATCTAGTTGATGTTCCTTTGGATTCTTGGTGGCTTGATTATGGTGTTACTGTTCATGTGACTACTACTTTACAGGGTCTCACAAATCTAAGGAATCCAAGTCTGAGGGAGTCCAAGCTTAAAGTTGGAAACAATACTAGAGTTGATGTGGAGTGCATAGGGACAGTTGTTTTGAATTTAGATTCTGGTTTTTAGCTTATCTTGAACAATGTCTTTTATGTTCCTAGTTTTAGGAGAAACTTAGTATCTCTTTCTTTGCTTGACAAAGTTGGATATTGTCTTCATTTTGCGAATAAAAGAGTGGATTTGAGTTATGATTCCAGAATTATTGGGAATTGTGTTTTGTCTAATGGATTATATCAATTATCCTTATCTCCCGATAGACCATATTGTTCTTTCAATGTTGAGAATATTGTTGCTAAGAGATCTTTAATCAAAGAAAGATCTTCATTACTATGGCATAAGCGATTAGGGCATATCTCCAAAGAAAGGGTAAAGCGACTTATCAAGGCTGATATTCTTCCTCCTCTTGACTCAGATGATACTGAGACTTGTATTGATTGTGTGAGGGGAAAATTAGCTAAAACCAAGAAGAAATGCACTACTCGCAGTCAAAATCTATTGGAGATAATTCATACTAATATTAGTGGGCCATACTCAATCACCTTGTGTGAAAATAAGTACTTCATCACGTTCATTGATGATTTCTCCCATTATTGTTATGTTTATCTAATTAAGGAGAAGACTGATGCTCTTGAAATGTTCAAAGTGTTTCGTACTGAAGTTGAGAAACAATTGGGAAAAATTATCAAGATTGTTAGGTCTGATTGCGGTGGTGAGTATTATGGGCGATATACTGAGACTGAACAGCAAAATGGATAGTTTGCAAAATATTTGCAGGACTGTGGTATTGTCGCTCAATAAACAATGCCTAGGAGTCCTGAACAGAATGGTGTAGCTGAACTGCACAATCGCACACTTATGGAGATGAAACGAAGTATGATGGGTAGTTCTAATTTACCTGAATACTTATGGGGTGATGCAATTAAAACAACAACTTATATATTGAATCGTGTACCTAGTAAATCGGTGCCGAAAACACATTTTGAATTGTGGACAGGGAGGAAACCAAGCTTGAATCATTTTTGAGTTTGGGGTTGTCCTACAGAGGTGAAAATTTATGATCATTCTTAGAAGAAGACCGAATTCAGGACTACTAGATATTACTTTATTGGATATCCTAATCATTCTAAAGGGTATAGGTTCTATTGTCCTACTCGTGGCACTAGAATCGTTGAATCTCAAACTGCCAAATTCCTGGAATTAGATGTTGCTGAAAAGAGTTCTTCTCAATCTTTCGAAAGGGAAGAACCAAACAAAATGGTCTCTATTCCATTGCCCATCTTGCATGATGATTCTATGAGGGAGCGTGCAGAATAGAAATTCAGCAAGAAGCAGATACTGGAAATATATCGGTAGATTCTCCTACCACAAATGAAATTTCCTAGACAAATGATGCGGCTCCAAAAATGCATGTGCGAAGATCATAGCGACAAAGAAGACCAACACCTCTAAATGATTATCATGTCTATTTTGGAGAAGCTGGTTTTGACATTGGAAGTATAGTTGATCCAACGACCTTCAAAGAAGCTCTTAATGGTGATCAGGCAGATAAATGGTTAGGAGCGATGAAGGACGAGATGATTTCCATGTCAACTAATCAAGTATGAAAACTTGTTGATTTACCTGATGGGCATAAACCGATCGGCTACAAATGGGTATTCAAAACCAAGAAAGACAATAAAGGCAACATAGAGAGATTCAAGGCAAGGTTAGTCGTAAAAGAGTACACACAAAGAGAATGCATTAATTATATTGAAGTCTTTTCCCCATTGTCCACTAAAGACTCTTTTCGGATAATCATGGCATTGGTGGCTCATTTTGACTTAGAGCTTCACCAAATGGATGTCAAAACAGCTTTTCTAAATGGAGATCTGGTTGAAAAAGTATATATGCAACAATCTGAAGGGTTTAAAGAAGTCGGAAAGGAGCATATGGTGTGCAAACTTCAAAGGTCAATTTATGGTCTTAAATAATCATCACATCAATGGTACTTAAAATTTCACAAAGTTGTGAGATCGTTTGGCTATGAAGAAAACAAGTTTGATCAATGCATCTACATGAAAGTAAGTGGGAGTAAATATATTTTCTTAGTACTTTATGTAGATGACATTTTACTTGTTAGCAGTGATGTTGATCTATTGAATGACACAAAAAGTTTTCTATCTACAAAGTTTGATGTGAAAGATCTTGGGGAAGCCTCTTTTGTTCTAGGCATTGAGATTCATCATGATAGATCTAAGAAGGTTATGTGATTATCTCAGAAAAGCTATATAGATCGTGTTTTGAAAAGATTCAATATGCAAACCTGCAAGTCAGGTGAAGCTCCTATTGTGAAAGGAGATAAATTGAGTATAGAACAATGCCCCAAGAATGATGTTGAAAAAGAAGTCATGAAGAATGTTCCATATGCTAGTGCAGTTGGCAGTCTTATGTATGCACAAGTATGTACCAGACCTGATATTATTTTTACTGTGAATACTCTTGGAAGATATCTGTTGAATCCAGGTCATGAACATTGGGTTGCAGCTAAAAAGGTGATGAGATATCTATAACGAACAAAAGACTTCATCATCGTGTAAAGCAGAGTTGAGGACCTAAAGGTGATTGGATATTCATATGCTGATTTTGCTAGTTGTGCAAATGATAGAAAATCAACTTCTGGATATATTTTTATGATGGTTGGAGGTGCTATTTCTTGGAAGAGCACAAAGCAAACCTTAATAACGAACTCTACAATGTATGATGAATTTGTAGCGTGCTACGGCACGTCAATTGAAGCAGTTTGGCTTAGACATTTGATCTTAGAATTGCGAGTTATGGACTCTATTGCTAGACCTATGGTGATCTACTATGACAACACTGCAACTGTGTTTTATTCCAAGCATGACAATATTAGTAATGCATCCAAACACATGGAGATCAAATCTTATACTGTTAAGGACTTGGTCAAAAAGGGAGATATTGTAATTGAAAATATCAGAACTGAGTCCATGTTGGCTGATCCTCTAACAAAACACTTACGACCCATTTTGTTTAAAGAACATGTTAAGAATATGGGTGTTTTAGATTCTTTTGATTTCTTTTGTTAGTGGGAGTTATACAAATTGTATTTCTAGATATTATAGTTATATGCAGATTGATAATGCTTTTATGATGTCATTAAAGCATTTATTTTAATAATTGTTGTTATTGATTCTATTGTTATCTTTCTCCTGTTGACTGAGAAATAGAAATATAAAACAGTATCTTTAAACAAATTTTAGTTTAAAGATGACTGTATGTCACTGATTATGAGATCTCATGTTGTATTGTGACATAATCATGCAATTCATGTTATTTAGAAATTGCGTTAATGTAGTTTCATGTCATTGAGAAATTGCATTGATGACCGATAAGAAATAGTGTATATTTTGATCACATGTTGGCACTATTTCTTACTACACTACTAGACCATGATCCATAAAAATATAATGCTTATTATATGTGATTATGGAAGGTCTTGTGTATTGGTATTTTCTTAACACATTGATCTCCATAGTCCTATATTGAGGTTATATAAGATTGGATTGGTTTTGAGATGCCGTTATTGAAATATTATTTTTTAAAGTTGTGGCCACATAAAACAAAATTTTTAGTTATTAACCCGATAGGGTCGTTTTCAATATAAAATATTTTTCAAAATAAAATAAGTTAATTAATGTAGCCAAAGTGGGAGAATGTTAGAAATTTTCTATAATATGAGCTTACATTAATTAATTAATTTTTTTATTTTAAATAATCGGGTTAATGGATATTCCAATATTTGTTGAACTCTACAATGGTCTGATTAAATTGGGTATTGATATCTACTGGTAACGGGCCTAGTTGAGCAGCAAAGTGTAAGGTAATTGTGTTTAACTGAAGCTCGTAATGAGAAAGGCCCAGTTGACACGCTATTGATTAGGGTTTACTAGATCCCCTCTCTAGCCTATAAAATGGTAGGTTATACCTATCAATTACTTTAATCCCATTAAAAGCTGTTATATTGAAATAAGTCATAGAGACGAAAATCTGGCATTCCAATAGATTTCTGATTATCAGATTGATTTATTATTCTTCAAGTGAAGCAATGACTCAAACATGTACGCTTTAATTCCATTATGCTTATCGATCTCGGTGTTTTACAGTCATATATGGATCCGTTTCTTCTTGATAGATTAGTTGTTTATATGAATAAATTTTATACATTCACGAGTCAATATGATGAAGTCATGGACAATGACATGAACTTGAGTAACTTGTAGAAGGATCAAAGTGATATCATTCCAACATAATGCAATAATGACCAAGAAAGCCAAACTAAAAAGGAATAGACATTTACAAGCTTTGATTATCCATTGACCGTCTCCAGGATTTGAAAAGGACAGGCGAACCAGTCCATTCTTTCTCGAAGAGAATCTAAAGTGAAGCGTTCGCATCTCGAGGGGAGCCTATTTCGCAAGGCAACTGTAGATTGGAGAACTGCACAAGGGGGGCGGAAACCTCTGAAAACAAGACCTTAGAATCCAAATCTTGCCAACCCAATAGCACGGTCCAGGCTCTCCCAATCAGCCATAAGGCAAGGTCTACAAATAAGTACGATCAAAAGTCTAAACTAACCAAAATTGTAGTGTCACCTCCTCTGGAATCCCTTGTCCTTCAGTAGAGCTCCATCCCTCCAAACTCGAAGCCCCCCTACAAACGGAAAGCAACCCAACTAATCAGTAATCAAGAAAAACAATCTCAATCGCCAAACTGTAAGGGAGCAAAATTACCAGAACATTGGGAGTCAATCCTGATAAACTTGACCCGTGCTTGTTTCTCTCCTGCTCAATCAATTTGATGGGTTTTATATTTGATGGGCCAAGTTAAGTTCGTCTGCCCATGTTGGGCCAAAATCTAGCCCGTAAGATGGCCCATAAAAGAGTATAGTTACTGTAATATATAAAATAATAATAAAAAGTAAGGAGGGGTATCTGAACAATTGCGTTTTCAAAAGAGAAATACGTTTCTTTATTTTTCCCCTTTTGAAATAGTATGCGCCTCTCTCGACGAACGAGAATTCCTCAAAACTACGACGGTACTTAATCTGTGGCAATTAAGGTATGTCCGACTCCGTGATATGCCTTAAATCGGTGTATCATGTTTTCAAGCACGTTTCCATGTTCGTTTTTGGTATTTGATCGTTTGAGTATCAGATTGATCTTTAGGAATATGTTTCCCTACATTGGTATCAGAGCGATGATGTTCATATTTCCCGATCATTGTTGATGTTTATTAATTGCTTTGGGTCGAAATTTCAAGAAACGTCGCCGTCGGATGCTCGGGGACGGAAATCCCGACATCCCATACTGTTCGTCCCCCTTTTTCATTTTCAGCGAATCAAAACTTGTTTATGATACTGCAGAGTCATAGTTTTCGTTGAGACAAGAAAAATGATGGGTGGCTTGTCGTTAGGGGCCGCCAGATGCGCCGCCATGCGTGGCAAGAAGAAACGGCCTCGCACACGCCAGCGATTGCCTCGGCGCGTGCGAGCCACGTGCGGGGTAATCGCCTTGCGCATGCGCCACACGTGCCAGCTTAGCCGGTGGTTACCCACGCACGTGCAGGGCACGTGTCGGTGACCTTATGATGACGTCACCGAGCCGGGTTGATCGGTTTTGTTAAATTATGTTTTGAGCTTGAGTGTTTGCAAAACGCGATTCGTTTGGATAAAAATTTTACGCGGTTGTTCGTGAAGATACTTTTCTGATAAAGATAATATTCAAGATTACGCACAAGAAAAAAAATTCAAAATTCTTTTCGGGTCTTGGATGTCTTCAGTTAACAGAAGGAGATTCGTTGGACTCCATAAAGGTTTACAAAAGAGAAAATTAAAAAAAAAAAAAAAAAGAGCAAAGTTTCTTCTTTATCTACAGGAGCTTAATAAGGTTATTTACGTGGCAGCCAAAGTTAAAGTCTTGACTTTGGACACACAATATAAAAGCTAAAAGGAAATTCCTTACCGCAAGGAATTTGATTTAGTTTCAAACCCCAAAATCAGCAATGAATCCTCGCAAAACCTGCAGAATTAGGTCTCGGATTGGTGTCAAAGGTTTGTTTGGGTCAATTTTTTTGTTCTTCTATTATCCAAATCAGAAAAAAAAAAAACAAAACAAAAATCCGTCTGATAATATTATCTAAATTTTTTGCTCTCTGAAATAAAAACTGAGTCGATAATATATTTGAAAAAAAAAATAAAAAAAAATGAAAAAAAAATCTATTTTTCATTCGAAAATATAAATAATAAAAATAAATAAAAATTATTTCTGAAAATGAAAAATTACCAAAACACACTCGAAATAGCTCAGTCTTTTCCTGGACCTCACAAGTCATCATGGAAAAACCGCATCGCAATATGATTAACCAGCGATTACCAGATGGTCGCAGGCAAAAAAAAACCCAGAAACCAACTAAACCTCAAAAGGGAACGAGAAGGGAACTTCCGAGGAAACACGGAGAAGAAACAGAGAGGACGCAGGTGGAGGATGCGGGGAAGAAGGGGGGGTCAAAATAGGGAACACTTGGGGGAGGAGACTTGGACTTTTGGTCTTTTGCCTGAAGACTCTGCAACCTTCTCAGTTCCTCTGAGGAGAATGGACAGCTGCAGGTTTCGTGGCCATTCCATGTTGGTGCCAGCTCCACCGGGTCACTGACAGATGGTCTCCTCTTCTTCGCACCGAAAGCAGAAGAAAATATTGCACGCACTCGTACCTCGTCATCCGAACACTAGCCACTCACTGCCTCGTGTCCTGGCCCAATAAAACGGCGGTGTTCTTTGCTATATCGACCACCCTATCTCGTTCAATGAATTGATGTACGCGTTCAAATAAACTTTTCATATATCTGGCTTTGATATGGAGCAGTATATTTTTAGCGATATAACTATGTTTCAATAATTACCACTCAATTGGCCAACATAATCAAATTCATTAAAATTTTTGTCATGCACGGCACGTTAAAATTGTCCTTGATTCTCAATAGAATCGATAGAATCTCGAAAGAAATTGAACTATGAAGAAATTGTTACATGATCAAAAAGTTTCTGTCAGCAACACAAGTTTGCATATTCTTTTTATTCACTTTCATCGATTGATATATTTCACACACATTATTTTTTAAAATGAAAATTTTTGGTCGAAACGAAAATCCTTTCAAAATACATTCTTTAATATTATTTTCAATGCACATGGTTCTGAAGATTTAGATTCGAATCTTAAAATCTTACCAACATATGGTCATCGTAAAAAAAATTCAAACGACGATAAAATATAAAACAATCTATTCACCGTTCGACACGTGTATAATTAAGGTAAGAGACACAGGTCAACCCGACAAGTCCATGGAATGGCAGTACTTGGCGAGGCCCGATCCGTTCGAGGGAATCGTCGTGGATCAGTCAACGGATTGCTAAATCCCGTGGCGAACGGATTAACAAAAATATCAGATACGATTTGGATTCCAGACAGCCAACAATGGCGCTCTCTCTCTCCTCCTCTTCTTCTTCTTCTTCTTCTTCTTCTTCTTCTTCTTCTCTCTCTGTTTTTTTCTTCTTCCCCAAGCAATAAGCATCGCCCTCTCCCTCCTCCTCCTATTTAAACATCCTCAAGCCCTTCCAACCGAATCAAGAAAGCTTCGCCACTCGTCGAAATTCTCCTGCAAGCTCCAAGCGCGATCGACAAAGGATGGAATCTTCGCTCGCTCTCCGGAGGGCCCCCACCGCCACCGCGGCCCCCTCGTCGGGCCTCCTGTCCAGGCTGACCAACCCGCTCCGCGCCGCCTCCGTCGCCCCTCACACGGCCCGCTCCTTCAAGGCCCGCTCTCTGATTCGGCTCCAATCGCTCCGCCTGGACGAAGACGACGGCGACGTCAAAGTCAGGCGCCGCTCCGATAGCTCCACCGCCCCCCGCCGCCGGGAGCCTGCTCTGTTTTCGGGTAGTTGTTATCTTATCACTCGTTTTCCTGGTGTTTAGGATCGCTGTCTGTCGCAATGATGAGGTCGTCAGCTGGTTGATTGCCCCTCTGTTTTCTCTGTTTATAAGTGACGTTTCTGCGCTAGCCTAGTAGCATTTACGTATTCGATGATCGAGCATTTGAATGTTTCACGAGATGGCTTTATGTCTGATGTAGTTCTGCTCTGCGAAGCGTTCTCATGAATATTGTATTGCCGATCGTTCGACAGATGTGTTGATTGCCGATCTGTTTCCTTTGTGTTTGATTGACATTCCTACGCTAGCCTAGTGGCTTTACGTATTCGATGATCGAGCATTGATCGTTCTATGAGGTCGCTTTCCCTTTGACGTAGTTCTGTTTAGCGAAGCATTCTCATGTATATATAATATTGCTGATAGGTCCACAGATGTGTTTGATCCGTTGTCGCCGAATCGGAGCCTGAGCCAGGTGCTGAACCTGATGGACCAGTTCATGGGCATGGGGGCTGCCGGATCCAGGAGGGGCTGGGACGTGAAGGAGGACGACAGCGTCCTCTTCCTCTGGCTGGACATGCCCGGCCTGGGCAGGGAGGATGTGAAGGTCTCGGTGGAGCAGAACACCCTGACGATCAAGGGTGAGGGCGAGAAGGAGTCCGAGGAGGAGGAGGAGGAGGAGGAGAGCAGGAGGAGGTACTCCAGCAGGCTGAATCTGCCGCCGAACCTGTACAAGCTCGGGGAGATCAAGGCGGTGATGAAGAATGGCGTGCTCAAGGTGGTGGTCCCCAAGGTGAAGGAAGAATATTGGAAGAATGTTATGCCGGTCAGATTAAATCAAAGGTAGGAAGGGACTTCCTTGGGGGGTGAAGGTGCTATTTTTCCCTTTTTCTCTAGCAGTAATTTCTGTCTGGTGTTTCCAGTGACGACTCTTTAGACAATAATAGATAGAGAAGCAAGAGGATGCGCGGCTCTTCCGCTTGCTTCGGTTCTTGACGAGTTACTGGGTCTTGTCTTTTGTCGAGCCTTTCACAGACGATGTTTTTCTTCGATGAAAATCGGAGAAATCTGACAAACGGAGTTAGTCGTCATTTGGGTGTTTTCCATCTTGTTTGCAACGGATATTGGGATTTGATTTGCTCTGGAAAAAGTATAGATGGTATTTCAGTCGAGCAGGGAGGTTCGAAGCAGATCAACTATGGGGGCTATCTCTGCTTTTCTCCATGCATAGTCGTAATTTGAGTAAATCGTGTGCGCGGGTCCTCGTTCGACCTGGAAATGCATTGAATTGGAGAGTGGAAAGGACTAATCTTGAAGGACTAAACTTGAATTCGAAACTTGGCGTTAATTTGCGGTAGAGATTTGGCATTTGCCACCCAGAATGTGCATTTCACTTGATATATACAAACCGCGACCAGCAAGCAATTCAATTTGCTACCATACAGTAACACGCACGAATTGAAATTACGTTCAATGGCCAAGGTATTTGCCTAAGCAACTGGTTCTGAAGTATCTGAAGAAGAGGCGGAGTTGATGTTCTTCCTCGTTCTTGATTTGGAGGTCGGCCGATTCATCTTGGACCTCCCTTTCGACCTTGAAATCCCCCTTTACGATCACTCGTTCATTTCGAATATCTACTGTGTATTCACGCACTCCTGCAAATCACAACGCGGGCTCCATAAATTTCCACTCTCGACACTTGCTGCAGGTTATATGATATGACTACTCTAACAGGCGTGGGCATTACTAATTCATCTTGACAGAAATCTAAAAAAGGCAAATCCGGGGAGCTTAATTTTTCTATATTTTCCCCATCAGATATAACCTGTTCGAGAGCATTACTGCAATGAATCAATTTGTACGCTCTAGATGATTGTCGAACTCTAAACTTTGCATTTAATGTCATGAAGACGACGTGTCGAGCGGAGATTCTCATTCGTGAATTTCTTTTGAAGATGTTCGCTTCTGCTGTAAAATTAAGCTATGAAACTGAGGATAGGGATCTCACCATCCATCTTCGAAATGACTTGCGAGACTCTCTCCCGGCAACGAGCACATCCCACGTTGGCTGTCATCACTACTACCTGAAACTAAGCGCAAGGAATTTGCAATAATCAATCATTCAAATCTGATTCGAAAAGCAAAAACAAGAATAAGGAAAAGGATTGCCTGAAGATGAAGAGAATGAAAACAGTAAGAACTAGGAACATGTTCAAAACCAAACAGAGGCATGATCTTCCGCTGGTACCTACCAGAGGAAGCGTCAAGTTCTCGTAAGTCAGTAGACATTGCCGCGGGAGTTTCTTCATTCGACTGTCAAGCGGCAATCCTATGCTCTGTGCTTCCCCAGTTTCCTGCCCTTCTCTTCAAGCCTCCATCATTGGCTATGGAAGAACCAACTCGTCTCTCAGTTGCATACCGTTTATACCTAACAATGTTGTTGTTCCAGCCTAGAACACGCATGGTAAGTAGACATTGCTCGCTATTATCTTTGACTCCATTTAAACAATAAGAAGCCCATGTCTGACTGGAGGAGACGGGGATTAATCTATTCAGATTAGGCTAGTTAGCTTTCAAGAGATCGTCATGGCATGGTTCATCTCTCGTTAAATATCCGTTAAACAACGACAATGAGCTATTGCAGATTCGGTCTTCTTCACTTTAACCTCTCGCGTGAGCTAAGCCTGCCATAAAAAAGAGACGGGCGGCACCTTTGGGGCGAATTAGGATCGCTGCAGGTACCAAGAACGACACCTACGTCCCTCGCATGCTGTTTGTGACTCTGAGAATATCATGTTTTTCTTCGAATCTTATCTGAAAAAGCTTGCTTTGTCCCCTTCTTATTAATAAATCGCTAGTAAGAATATTGTATTATAGCTTACGCATCGGAAAAATGCAGACATATAACTTTTAGTTTCCAATGAGGTTCAGCAGCCGTCCGATCGTAACCAAATAAGTCTCAGCCCTGACTTGCACAGAGTGTATCAGAAATTGTGGGAGTCACAAAATGAAATAGATAGAAACTTAAGGAAAATTGTAATTCTGTCTCATTGTCTATTCCTTGTACATGTATACATCTATATATTACAAAAAAAAGAAATCAAGGAAAGGATATACACGATTACAATTTCCTACTTTATCTCTGAATATCTTCTACTGAATCAAATAAGATCAGAATATACAATAAAATCACAATCTTTTCCAACACTCCCCCTCAAGCTGGCGGCTTATATAGGTCGAAGACGCCCAGCTTGCTTAGCAGATAAGTATGCTAGCTTTGGCATAAAGGCTTAGTGAAAAGATCCGCAGGCTGCTCCACCATTCCAATTCCTCGAGTTGTGATGATTCCTTATTGAATTTTTTCTCGAGTAAAGTGACAATCAACCTCTATATGTTTTGTCATTTTATGAAAGATTGGATTTGCTGCTAATTTAAGTGCAGCATCATTATCACAAAATAACTCAGTTGCTCCATCAACTTCTACTCCAAGATCCAAAAGTAGGCCTCATATCCAAATTATTTCACAGACCGTTTTTGCCATAGCTCGATATTCTGATTCGGCTGATGATAAGGAAACGGTTGATTGCTTTTTAGTTTTCCATGAAATCAGGGATCTCCCTAAATTGATGCAGAAACCCATGACAGATCTTCTAGTCATTAGACAAGTTGCATAATCTGTATCGCAATAAGCCTTCATCTTCATGTCGCAATCTCGGGATAACAATATTCCAAGTCCTGGGCAGCCCTTCAAGTATTTTACAACTTTCAGTGCTGCATTCATGTGAGACTGCTTCAGATTATGCATAAATTGACTGAGTATTTGCACTTCATAGCATATATCAGGTCTGCTCATAGTAAAATAGATCAATTTCCCAACGAGTCGTTGGTAACCTGATGGATCTTGAAGCAACGGGTCTTCATCATATGATGAGGTAGCCTTGTCATATTCAAATGTTGTAAGCTTGACATTTTGTTCAATAGAAATGACAGTTGGCCTGCATCCTGATAGCCTTGTTTCTAATATAATTTCTAAGACAAATTTCTGCTGATTGAGACATATCCTTTTATCAGATCTAGCTATTTCAATACCAAGAAAATATTTTGGAGGCCCCAACTCTTTGATATAGAAATTGAAATGCATATACTCTTTAACTTTTCTAATGGCAGAGTCATCATTTCCCATAATGAGTATATCATCAACATATATAAACAAATAAATTGATAAAGTACCTTTAGTCCATGTGAACAATGCATAATCATGTTTAGAGTGCTGAAATCTTGCACTTGTGAGTGCATTAGTAAACTTTGCATACCACTGCCGAGAAGCCTGCTTGAGTCCATATAGGGACTTGCATAGACGACATACCCGAGACTCCCCCTGTCTGCGAAGTTCCTGTGGAAGTTCCATGTAGATTTCTTCGTCAAGATCACCATGAAGGAAAGCATTATGGACATCCATCTGATGTAAGTCCCAATTGCGAAGTGCAGCAACAGAGAGGAAGGAACGAACAGTGACCTCCTTGGCAACTGGGGAAAAGGTCTCATGATAATCAAAACCTTCCCGTTGAGTGAATCCTTTGGCAACCAGTCGAGTTTTGTAGCGTTCAACAGAGCCATCTGCCTTATATTTGATTTTATATACCCATTTGCATCCAATCGATTTTCTATATTTAGGCAGTGAGACTACATCCCAGGTATGATTATCCATAAGTGCATGTAACTCAGATTCCATGGCCTGCTGCCATCTTGGATCACATGCCGCTTCTTCATAGGAGGAAGGTTCATGTTCCTCTGATATGTGACTAATGCAAAACATATGGTCTTGGGATAGTCGATTAAAAGATACATAAGAAGATATAGGATAATGTGTACCTTGGGAATACAAGGTAGAGCATATGTAGTCCTTGGTCCATGTAGGTGGACGGGTATGACGCCTTGATCTTCTTGGTGGCTCCACAATTTGTTGTTCAGATGAAGTTACTTCAATATGTTGCTGTGGTGATGATTCATCTTCTTCACGAGATAACATTGGTGACTTGATAATGGAGTTCGAGTATTCTGGAGCTGCTGGTATGTTGTTCGCTAGAATGAACAAGTATTGAGTATTCATAGACAAATCTTCTTCAGATAAGAACGGATGATGATTTGACGTCACTTCAGTCGTCTGAGTATTATATGCCGATTCCTGAAATGGAAATATATCCTCATGGAAAACAACATCTTGGCTAACGAAAAACCGACTTGTCGATAGTTCCATGACCTTGTATCCTTTCTGTAAAAGAGAATATCCCATGAAGACTTATTGAAGAGCACGAGGATCCATTTTGTCTTGAGGTCCCACAGTTGTGGCATAGCATAGAGAACCAAAAACTCTTAGATGTTCTATGTCTGGTGACTTTCCAAAGAGCATTTCAAATGGAGATCGCCCTTCAAGAACCCTAGTTGGCATGCGATTAATCAAATAAGCCGTCGTGACCATACAATCTCCCTAGTAGGATTCAGGAATGGATGCTTGATATTAAAGGGCCTGGGCTACTTCTAAAAGATGACGATGTTTACGCTCTACAACGCCATTTTGTTGAGGAGTGTATGTGCATGAAGTTTCATGAAGTATTCCATGGGAGGCAAAGAAAGAGCTACATTCCGTGGTGAAAAACTCTCGTCCATTGTTTGTGCGAATTTTTTGAATAGAAGCATCAAACTGATTTTTAATCAAGGAAAGAAAATTCACAATATTTGAGAATGTTTGGCTCTTGGATTGCATAAGAAAGACCCATGTGGCACGAGTGTAGTCATCAACAATAGTCAGGAAGAATCGAGAGCCATCACGATAAGGGGTATGATAAGGGCCCCATATGTCAACATGAATTATAGAGAAAGCACTAGTGGCTCGAGACATGCTTGTAGGAAATGGAGATCGAGATTGTTTTCCTAAGGGACAAATCGAGCAATTTGGATAAGGGAAACGAGCACTATGACTCGAGCATTGATGATAAAGGAAATTTTTATTGCTAGTTGCTACATACATTACAAGAAATGCTTTTATGTAGCAATGAAAAATCAAAATCCCTTGGAAAGTTGATCCAAAAATAAAGTCCTTGCGCAACACTACCCAAGCCCATCATTTTGCCAGTTGAACGGTCCTGAAATGAACAATTTTTGGAATTGAATTCAACATGACAATGGGTTGTCTTCATAGATTTTGGACACTTATATAAGATTGAATTCAAAATTATGAATGTATAAGACATTCTTAAGGATAATGTGCTCACTAAGATGGACAGTTCCAATTTTGGAAACATGAGTAGTGGTGCCATTAGGGAGTCTAACAGACATAGAAGGGTGGATTTTTCGATTGTAGGAAAATAAATCCTCATCACATACTATGTGGTCACTAGCGCCCGAATCGATTATCCATGCATCAATTGAAATATTACTATTATTGGAAATGGAAGTACCTGAGAATCTCGCAGTCTTGTCTATAGTTTTCAATTGATGCAATGCCCTCATGATGTTCGGTATTGATCATTAGAAATTGGCTGATTTGCCTTCTCATTGCCCTGAGTCATAACCTGATAGGCAGAATAATTCCTTTCTCTTTTCTCCTTATCAGTCGGTTTCCCATGTAATTTCCAACAAGTATTTATAGTGTGATGTAGCCTTTTACGATAATCACAATATTTACCTTTAATTTTGAAATTTTGCCCATTTCCCCTTGATGACGTGGCACCTCGTGGACCATAGGATTGTTTAAAATTGAGGGCTGATGTGGCCGAATGAGGGGCATTCGATTCAGCTGCACGGATCGCCAAATCTCCACTGTTAGATCCATACTTGTAATGTGAGCCGTCCAATCCCCCTTTGTAATCTCCACCGTCCATTTTAGGGTTGTTTTTTCTTCCTCCAAGATGCCATTTCTCCCTGTTTGTGCCTCTCTCACCCCAGCAGGCTACTCAAGGGTCCTCGGCGTTCGGGACGGTGGCTTGGACCAGGCGCTAGCTGCTTGCTGTGACGGCCCCGCCGGAACCGCGAGTGTCACGGCCTCCCCCATCTTCACATATTCTGTTGTCGCAAGCCTTTGATTTTCTTCTTGAACTGCTTGTCACAATCCGAACCTCGAGCGCATGCACATCCCTCAGTGATCGTAAAAACTTGCAGCGTCCCAGGAATTGTTGCCGACCCATTCATTTTATTGCACAAGCGAAAACGTAATAATAACCTCTAGCCAACACAGAAATGGGATAGCAAACATAGGATTATATTTTCACAAAACACACATATTTTTACAGTAGTGTTTATGTACATAAAAATCTAACATAACATGGGTCTATATCAAAAAGAAGAGCTTCTAGGCTATCTACGCTCCGAGCTCCTCATCCATGGGATCAAGTCCCTCCTTACGACCCTGCTAGACTTTTCGATAATCCTGGGTGAGCTGTCACCCATTATCCAGATCAGACGGAAGACCCGTCAACATCTGGAAGAGGCTATAGAAAAACTCATACTCCACTTCCTACCACCCTCTGCATCTGGCTTGACAATCTTCCATCTATGGACCTGAAAAAAATTAGCTCACAACGGGGTGAGACAACGTCTCGGCGAGTCCATCCCCTAAATCTTGATTAGGAGAAAAGTACACCCACATGCATCCTAACCATATTTCTCATAATTCTCTTAACACCAGCATTTTCCTGCATGTCAATATCAATTAAATCGTACGTAACTGTATTGAGATCACATATCATAGGAACATTTCAACATGTGTATATGCATGGGCGTACATAACATCACAATCACACGGGCCCCAAATTACTAGACTAAAAGTTATGGTACGTCACATACCGCACCATACAATTCCGTCTCCTAATTAGGTCCATCTATTTCAATCGTTCATAAGCCTCAACTGACTTCGACCCATCAGCCACGGCTAACTCAACAGTTAGCAGTCTTCCGGCGTGGCTGGGCATCGTCTCGCACCATCGAGCACGGCAACATCTACACCTAGACGGCATTCCGATTAGGAGCATCGGTCTAGCATCCACTGCGACCGGCATCCGTTGACTTGGGGCATTCCCGAAGGAGCATCGTTCGGCCCTAAAGGCTCATGACGGATTCTCATATCATTTATGCATTCATCCAATTTCATAATTCATCAATCAATCGCATAATTCAATCACATCACCAAATATGAAATTTCTAGCAAGCAAAGCATTAAGGATAATCACAAACTCTACCGGCTCTAACCAGCAGAAATGGTCCACTTGCACGTCTCTGGTTTTAACTTCAGAAATCTAATCAAACGATTTTAGAAAATTCTCAAATTTGATCATGTTGTAAAGAACACCTAAATGAGCATTTTTCATGAAGAAACCGAAGCCCAAATCCATCTAGATTTGGCCTAGTAAATTGCTCAATTCAGCACCAAAACTAGGTCCGTTCCCAAAAAGTCTGTTTTCCAAAATCAGTTTGGTTCGAGGTCCGAAACATGTCTATTTGATAATTTGAGTAAGTTAAACTAGAAGAGGTGACAAAAAACCTTTGTGAAGAAACCATTTTTAAATTCGAACCCCAAGAGTTGATAAAAACCCCTAGAATCCTAAAAGGTCACCAGTTCCAGCGAAAACTGAAGTTCTGTTTGAAAATGACGGAACTGATATCTCCTGCTTCTGGGTCCCTAAAAATCTTGATAAAAATATATGCTATAGCTGAGGATGTCTAAAACATTTCTCTCGAAGACATCAGCTTCAAATTCACGACTAATTTTGATCTACAAAAATTGCAAATGGCAAGTGTCCAGGAATCAGTTATGAAGAACAGCCACTGTTTTCGACCAACCCATCCTCAATGGTGTTAATCTCGCTAATTAGACTAATACTAATCCCTTCTAAGACTAATCTAACCATTATAAATCATCACTAACCCCTACTTAAGCTAACCTAAACCAATCTTAAATCTAATCAACCTCTTAAGCAAGTGTAATTAGCCCCTAATCAAAACTTAGGAAATTAACTCACCTAGGCTAAAAACCAATCACTTCCGGCGACGACGGCGAGGTCTCGGTCCAAAGAGGTGTCGGGACACCTTCGGATGGCCCTGCTCAGGCTAGCAAGGCCCTCGGCCTACTGCTGAGGAGTAGGTTTCTCGGCTAGATCAGACCGAGCAGTCGCGGCGGGAGCTTCTTGGAGGCGAGGTAGCGGCACTGTGGGGCGATTTGGTCGAGTGACGGGCTGCACCGGCGCAGCAGGGGTTCCGACGACAGGGTAGCAGCAACAGCGAAGGGATGGCTGCTTCCGATGAAGACGGTGAGCTGAGATTGAAGAGGGATGGGCGGTGGAAACGCTGCAACAGCCGTGGACAGCGGCACTGAGCTTCCTACGAAGAGATCCAAAGATTTCGCTGGTTTTGGAAGTTTGTCGGGTCGCTGGTGAGGAAGGTTGAGATGCTATCAATGGCCAAATCGAAGAAAAACGAAACATAAGGGGCAGCTTGGTCGGAGAGGATGGCCAGTTCAGCACCGGCAGCACCAAAATAGAGCCTCCTCTATTTTTCAGTTGCTGTCTTGTGTTGGTCGGCCAAGAGGAAGTCGAAATAGGGGAGTTGAAACAGAACAACTTAAAGGAGAAGAAGACAAGGGCCTTTACGGCTGAGAAAAGGAAAGGAAAAGGAAAAGGAAAATGAAAGAAAGAGAAAGGAAGAGGGAGAAGTGTCGCACAGCACCAAGGGGGGATTGCGCACGAATGGGGAGAGAAGGAAGAAGAAAAAGGACCATGGAGGGTCCCCCTCCCCAATTTCCACAAGGCTTTTGCTGTTTTTCCATGGAAGATTTGCCCCCTTTCACTTTCATGTGACCCACCACCTCTGAACAAGCTTATCTTCTACAAATGACATCCAAATGGTGGTGAAATTTTTGTGTTGAGCCTTCATCCGAATTTGCATCTTTTCCAATAGCTTTTCCCTTTCACCATTTCATAGCCTTAATTAATAAGAATAAAGTCTTATTTAATTCCTCACAATTCCATCTCCAGAGGTTCCACATTAAAGACCAAAAATCTATTTAAACTATGGCCTTTCTCTTATTCCTTTATTTGCTGCATTTGAATTTTTTTCGCCAACAATTCCCGTCGTTAATAAATCTTGGAAAGATGCAACAATTTTCCTAGGATTAATTGTGACATATGAAAGTTCTCAATTTCTAAAATCGGAATGAATTTCGCAGTTAAATTCAGGTAGACGTGATTTTTAGCGCGACCTAAACTATCGGGTAGTTTTTGAGAATTTTCGGTGCAATTGACCCGTGGTCAATTATTTTCGAGCCACAATGTACATCTTCGACTCATTGGCGACTCTCGGTTGTCGTGAAAATCTCGAGGTTTCAATTATAGGAACAGGGTACCAAAACGACAGAAAAATCGGTCTAATGCCGATCAACAAGAAATTTGCAATTATGTGGAATCACTCTTGCCTAATTACATATTTCAGTCGAGTTGACCTATTTCCAGTTTTTGATAGATTTTCGACTATGCCGTAATGATCTTTGCAGACCAACACGGTCGAGCAGTCGATTCCTGGTCGAATTCTCAAGCCTATTGCATTAAAATCCCTTAATGACTCCCCAAACTAGTCTAATTGTCTCCTGAGTAATCGGCTCAGAGAATAGCACTATAGGCATGTCGACGAAAAGCCCGATTCATTCAATTGAAAACAAAAATAGAAAATCAGACTGTCACACTGCTAGTTGGTAGATCCGGCCGAGAGAGGGAACGGGATCCATCGCTAGGATCTGGGATCGAAAGGACAAAAAACTTTCGTTCAAGATCAAGAGGAACCGGGTAACTTTCTCTCTTTCTATGATTTTTCTGTACTGTGCAAGTGTGTTTTCGGGCCCCTCGAGCTCCTCCTCGGTCGACTCGAGCTCATTCCACAGAGCCGAGAGCCGGTTGAAGCAAGGGGTAACCGAGAGGTTCCCTTGCTTCAACTCGGTCATTACTTGAGTGAGCGAGAAGAGTTTCATCCGATCCAACTTCCCAAACATTTCATGTATGTCCTCCCACATCTTCTTCGGGTCTTCAGTTGGTGGCAAGCCGGCGGCGACATCAGGGGCTATGCAGTTCCCGATCCAAGTGCGAACGAGTTGGTTGCACTTGTGCCAAACTCGTTGCATTCGGTCGTCGATCGGAAGGGGGATGGTACCATCAATAAAACCGTCCTTCTCTTTGGTCACAAGGGCTCGTCGGAAATCCCGAGCCCATGCATTGTAGTTGTCGGGGCAGGTGAGCTGCAAGGAAATAAGATGGAGTTTCGGTCCGTCGGCCGCCGAAGTGTATAGTAGATCTCCGAGTTCTAAACGGGAGCCGGTAGCCGGAATCGCCCACGGGTAGAGACCGGGTTGCAGTCCCTGGTAGGGATTTCCCCCTTGACCCGCCGAGCTTGTTTTGGGTTGGTGCCATCAGGATCCATTGGGTTGGAATCCGGTGCTGGAATGCTCTCCTGATTGGCTGTGTTGCGTCCATTGCTGATTTTGTCTAACAACCCATGGATTTTGAACAGGAATCCATTGCATTGGTGGCCACTGAGTTGGGTCGGATTGTTGGACTGTAGTTGGAATCAGTGGGTGCTGATTATGAGCGCGTGTTCATCTTGCGGTAGATCAGTCTGCTCTGGGGCTTGATTTTGTGGTAAGTCGTTAGGTGAGTTCTCCATTGTAGGTAGGTTTTTTTCTCGATTTTTTTGCTGGTGCTTAACTTCTAGAAATGCTTGTTGTTGTTGTTGCTTGATTTCTTGCTGTTTGAACTAATGAATTCCTAACCGGTGTGTCAATTTGTTTTGCAGAAAGAAGTCTGCAACAACAATTGAAAAAGGACTACCGAAGGCAATTCATGGTGTTTGCGAAAGCTAGGTCAGAACGAAATGCTCTGATACCATGACAGAAACTTAGGGAAATATATCAGATACGATTTGGATTCCAGACAGCCAACAATGGCGCTCTCTCTCTCCTCCTCTTCTTCTTCTTCTTCTTCTTCTTCTTCTTCTTCTTCTTCTTCTCTCTCTGTTTTTTTCTTCTTCCCCAAGCAATAAGCATCGCCCTCTCCCTCCTCCTCCTATTTAAACATCCTCAAGCCCCTTCCAACCGAATCAAGAAAGCTTCGCCACTCGTCGAAATTCTCCTGCAAGCTCCAAGCACGATCGACAAAGGATGGAGTCTTTGCTCGCTCTCCGAAGGGCCCCCGCCGCCACCGTGGCCCCCTCGTCGGGCCTCCTGTCCAGGTTGACCAACCCACTCCACGCCGCCTCCGTCACCCCTCACGCGACCCGCTCCTTCAAGGCCCACTCTCTGATTTAGCTCCAATCGCTCTGCCGGGACGAAGACGACGGCGACGTCGAGGTCAGGCGCCGCTCCAATAGCTCCGCCACCCCCCGCCGCCGGGAGCCTACTCTGTTTTCAGGTAGTTGTTATTGATGGTTTTTATTTATTAATTAATGTGATGGGCCTAAGTTGGCCCGTTCGCCCATGTTGGGCCTAAAAGCCTGGCCCACAAGATTAGGGCCCATGGATGGAGGGATACGTTGAAGAGTTGTAACTTTTGGGGGAACGTCTTTTACCGAAGGGACACATCCTTTGGAGAGGACGTATTTAAGGGGAAAAGAGAGGGAGGAACGCACCTTTTAATAGTACGTACATTCCTCCTCCCTCTCTCCCTCCAAAAGAAAAAACAGTAACAAAAGAGACGACACTCTCTTCCCTTCAAGGCGAATTGACGTCATCGGATCGAACGGGATCAGTTTTTCTTCCTCATATCAGCGTCAGTGTTTAATCTGTGGACAATAAGGTACGCTCGATTCCGTGGTCTAACTTTGATCGGTGATACATGTGATTTTCCCGGGCTCGTCTTCCGCACTTGTTTTAGGGGTTCGATTTAGTGTCGAATCCGATTTTAGGGAATCAGTAATTTCCTAACATTGGTATTAGAGCCCCCATTTCATGTTTCCCAACCCCTTTTAATGTTTATGAATGATTTTTGATTGAATTTTCGTAAAAAATCGGCCGACACCGATCGGGGACGGAAAAATCCTGACACCCGAGCACTGTTCATCTGTTTTTTCGATTTTCTGTAAGTCGAAATCAATTTCTGATGGCGTAGGGTCGAACGTATCGTTGAAACGAACAATTCGAGTGGCGGATCGCCGCCGTAGGCCGTCGGACGCGCCCCCACGCGCGGCCGGAACGAACTGGCGTCATCGACGCGTGCGATTCGAAGACGCAGGTGCGTGCGCCGCACACGCGTGCAGGGCCGACGCGCGCACGTGCGAGGGGGCGTCGATGGTGCGTGCACGGCACGCGCCAGATGACGTCATCGTGACGTCAACTCGCGCACACGGGCGGCACGTGCCGGTCGATTTGTTCGACCAGCTTGACCGGCCCGACCCGGTTCGACCCGGTCCGACCGCCCGACCGGTCCAACCCGGCCCGACCGCCTAACCCGGTCCGACCCGACCCGTTGACCTCGACCCGTCTGACCGTTGACTGACCGTTGATCGACCGTTGACCAAAAAAAAAAAAAAGGAGGAGGAGGAAAAGAATGTGTTTCTTTTGCCAAGTAATTCTATGTGAATTATATGTAATCCCTTCTTTATGCTGCATTTGTTGCGTGAACCATGAAAAATTCTGTATTTTCCCTTTTTGTTCATTATGGATTATAAGTAATTTATTTTTTGTTCTGCATTTGTTGCAGAAACTATGATGCGTCATGCACGCATACCTGCTTTTCTGAGGACGGACGAAGAAACTGCAAGACTTAAAGGGTTAATGACAGAGTTAACTAATTATCGGTGGAATGACGGTGATGTAGTATCTCACGTGGTCAAGGTCAATCAGATGATACAAGAAATCATCTGGAATGGTTATCTTATGCCGGATTTTGAGAAGGTGCCGGCCTTGATGAACACTCTTCCACCTGAATGGCAAGCAGTGTTAGATTGCCTATGGGAGGTCAACGTGGTCCCGGGTTATAGGATGCTTACAGTAGCTTTTGTAAGAGAATACTATAGGATCGAGTTAACCAAAACTTCAACCCTTGGGATGAGTGCCACATGGCGCAGAGTGAATGTGCCTTGGAGGTGGCATGAGAGCTCTCCAAAAGTTTTTTCGTGGTTGTCTAATGTGCCTTCAAAAATCTTAGAGAATTTTACTAAGAGATTATAAGAGACTTTTCCTATTTATTTCTTAGATTAGTTTGAGATGTTTTAGGTGTAAATATCTTTTTCTATGTTGATATTTTTCCTCTATATATATTACTTAGTGTAATGAACATGTTTGATTATTGAAAGTCCAATGTTATTTATTGTTGTAAACAAGTATGTTAATTTACAATTCGTTGTGGGAAGTTCAAGAAAGTTTTAGTGACTTTGCTGAACTTATTTTGCATAGAAAATTATATTAATGATAATTTCAAGTTAGGATTTTTGGAGGATGATTGGAAACTCAGTGACCTTTTGATTTTGAAACCTTGCTTGAAATTATTCATTAATATGATGGGTCTATGCGAAATTGATGCATAAATGATAGGCATTAATAATTCGTGCATATGTGTCTGATATGTTCAGATCGATGGCTTCAGCAACTAAGAATATAATTGCTGATTTGAAAAAGGAAGACAAAATGAACGACGAGAATTGTGATATATTGAATATGAAGATTCAATATGTGCTTGAAAAGCAAGAAGCACTAAAAGCTCTTGACCATGTTATGGAAGATCTTGAGGATGCTGTGCGCCACCTTGAGCTAGCAAAGAATCGCGTCAAGGCATTTGAGCGGAATACAGATATTTGCTGTGTTGCTTTCAGCTCAAAAAGGGCTTCGAGCTCTAAGCGCAAGCGCATTGATTCGTTCGATATGTGGAAATGCAAGGGATCAAGTCCTTCTTACAAGAAACCAAAAGTTAACCAACATGAAAGAGGAAAGCGTCCTCGAATGAAGAAGTTGACAAGGGTGAAGTGTTACAACTATGACCAGAAGGGTCACTATGCTCGCGACTGTCGTGAGTCAAAGAAGGTACTCACCCCTTGTACTCTCAAGAACTTTGCTAATGTGTCAAGTTCTGTATTCTTAACTGAATCTAATCATTTGTGGACTGTAGATTCGGGAGCGACGGATCATGTAGCGAAGGATAGAGAATCCTTCGTGGAATTCCGACGAGTACCAAGTAGAACTAAGTGGATCTATGTGGGAAACAACTCCAGAGCAGAAGTAAAAGGAACTGGCATCTGTCAATTGAACATGCGTGGTGGACGCACTTTGTTCCTACATGATGTGTTGTATGCTCCGGAGATTCGTTGGAATTTAGTGTCTGTTTTAGTGTTGGTTAAACTTGGTTTTGATATGAACTTCCATAATAGAGGTGTGGATTTGTATTTGGATACAAATTACTATGGTTGTGGTTATTTTCTGGATGGTTTCATTGTATTAGATATTGACTATGTTAATGCAAATGTTTGTTATTCCCTTCTCACGTCTCCTAATTCATATGATAATGATGTGAATGTGTGGCATGCTAGACTTGATCATATTGGCCAACAACGTATGAATAGACTAGACAAAGAGGGCTTGTTAGGCAATATTGAAAAAGTCGATTTGCCCATATGTGAGCATTGCCTAGCAGGGAAAACGACAAGAAAACCATTTGGAAAAGGTAAAAGAGTTGAATTTCCTTTGCAATTAATCCATTCTGACATCTGTGGTCCGATGAATGTGAGAGGAAGGCATGGAGCTGTTTATTTCATCACATTTATAGATGATTATACTCGATTCGGATATGTCTATTTGATTTCTCATAAATCTGAAGCATTGAGTTGTTTCAAAAGGTTTATGAACTCGGTAGAAAATCAATTAGACAAGAAAATAAAAACATTGAGATCCGATCGAGGTTGAGAATATTTATCTAATGAGTTCAGAAAATTATGTGATGAAAAAGGAATAGAAAGACAGTTGTCTATTCCATATACTCCTTAACAAAATGGTGTTGCGGAGAGAAGAAACAGAACCCTATTGGAAATGGTTAGGTCCATGATGGTGCATGCTAACTTACCTATCACCTTTTAGAGTGATGCGTTGTTAACTGCTGCCTATATACTTAACCGAGTGCCTTCCAAATCAGTTACTTATACTCCATATGAGTTATGGACAGGCAGAAAATAGGATTTATGTTTTCTTAAACCATGGGGTTGTGCTGCCTCTACTCATGAGCCCTCTCACAAGTTTGGGAAATTGGGTCCCAGAGGAAAGAAGAGTATTTTCATAAGATACTCTGAACACTCGAAAGGGTATGTGTTCATAGGTGAGCAGGAAAGTGGAAGTATAACTGAATTCAAATCGCGGGATGTCACATTCTTAAAGAATGAATTTCCTAAGAAGGGCAAAATAGGTGAGGATTACTCCCTATTTGGAACCTTGGATAAAGATAATGAACTTAGTGAAGTTCGTCCAAGTGGGAGTAAGTGATGAATATAATTCAACTCACTCTCAATTACAACCACATGATGAGATGATATCGTCATTATCTAATTCGAGTGGGAGCATGATGAGAAATGATGTGGAAGGTGCACAATCTCCCATACGGCAAACAAGTCGCAAAAGTATTCCCCGTCGACGTTTTGACATTGAAGGGGAAACTTTTATGGTTGCTCCACAAGATGAAGATGAGCCAAGAAATGTTAATGAGGCTCTAAATTGCCCTAGTAAGGAAAAATGGATGCATGCAATGGAAGAGGAAATTGAGTCAATGAAGTCGAACCAAGTTTGGGAATTGGTTGATCTTCTGAAGGGACGCAAAGCCATTGGGAACAAGTGGGTTCTCAAAATAAAACGTAAAGCTGATGGCTCGATAGAAAGGCATAAGGCTCGCCTTGTGGCGAAGGGGTATAATCAACAGGAAGGAATTGATTATGAAGAAACATTTTCTCCTGTAGTGAGATTTACCTCGGTTCGCATTATTCTGGCAATAGTGGCAAATATGGATCTTGAGTTACATCAAATGGATGTAAAGATTGCTTTCCTCAATGGAGAATTAGAGGAAGAAATATATATGGAACAACCTGCTGGTTTCATTATGGAAGGCCAAGAAGGAAAGGTATGTCGACTTTTGAGATCGATATATGGCCTGAAGCAGTCATCGAGACAATGGTATATACGTTTTTCATAATGCCATAATGGCATATGATTTTACGATGATTGATGAGGATCATTGTGTATATATTAAAAGATCCAAAGATCAATTTGCGATCATATCATTATATGTTGATGATATACTAGTTGCCGGAAGCAATATGGAGTTTGTTAACACTGTCAAGAGTTGGTTATCTTCCAACTTTGAGATGAAAGATATGGGTGAGGCTGCATACATCATTGGAGTTAAGATTTCAAGAGATCGTTTGAAGAGATCATTATCTCTTTCGCAAGAAACATATATAAATAAGGTTCTTGAACGATTTCGTATGCAAGATTGTAAATCCATAGACACTCATATTGCAAAAGGTGAAGGATTGAGCCATAGACTGTGTCCAAGGACTCCACAAGAGAAGGAACAAATGAAACATGTTCCTTATGTTAGTGCTGTTGGGAGCTTGATGTACACTATGATGTGTACAAGACCTGACATATGTTTTGCAGCTGGAATGGTGAGTAGATACCAATCCAATCCAAGTCAAGCACATTGGAAAGCCGTTAAGAGAATATTGAGGTATCTAAAGGGAATTGCTGATTATACGCTTAGTTATTAAGGAAATGATCTGCAACTCGAAGGCTATTCAGATGCTGATTGGGGATGAGATTTAGATGAAAGGAAATCTACCTCTGGGTTTGTTTTCTTACTGAATAATGGCGCCATATGTTGGAGCAATAAGAAACAAACGTGTATAGCCTTGTCCACGATGGAAGCTAAGTTCGTGGCATTATCAGCAGCGGTACAAGAAGGAGTTTGGCTTAAGAGATTTTTGGATCATTTAGGTGTTATTGAGAAAGCTGCAAATCCATTATTGGTTAACTGTGATAGCCAAGCAGCTATAGCATACACCAAAGATCCAAAATATCATGGCAAGACCAAACATATAGATACCAAGTATAACTTTATCAAAGATATGGTTGCACGAAAAGATGTGAACTTACAGTACATATCTACGCATAGAATGGTAGCAGATCCTATGACAAAGCCAATACCTAGAGATGTGTTTTGTGGTCATGTAAAATCTCTAGGATTGCGTAGAGTCTAATGTACTGGATATTGTAATTTCCCTGAATTGTTCACATTTATGAACTTGTGTTTTTCATTATTAATGCCTATGAATCTTTGTTTGACGTTTATACATCTTAATGCTCAGTGCATTATATAAAGTTAAGAAAGTATGTCGGACAGATAAAAGATTAGCCCACTCACACGGGTAATCGTCTCTATTTACTGTGTGATAAATAGGGATAAGACGGTTTTTAAGCTTATTATCTAGGTGATAATCGAGAGCTCAAGCTTAAAATATATATGTCACCTTAACTAAGTGTTAAGATGATGACATGATATTGATTATGTCCGAAAGTAAAATAACCCACTTATTTTACTTTATCTGTCTATGATGCCAGATGTGAGTTATGATGGATTCTGTGAATGAGTAGATATGTGAACTCAAGTTAAACATTAGGTATGTCTGAACTATCATCTGTACGGTATTGAAGATATAGACATACGCTCCATGGGAAAGGAGTTAATACTGTAATACATATTTCATACTACGTATGCATGAGACGACCAATTAGAGTGGCAAAAGTTTGATCTCAACTTTTATGCCGTGTGAGACTCTTGAGGAAAAGAGTTCCTCAATTTTAGTGCCCTCATGACTTTTACTTATTCTCAAGATTTCTATTTAGTGTTTGCTATCTTAGGATGTTGCCAATGGTCATGAGTTGATTCGATCTAATGGGACATTTCTAGAAAAGCAAGCTGAACTGAAATTGAGAGTTTGAAGGAAAGAAGAAGATCGAATTTGGAGAATCACATTATAGTTTTGTATTCACTGGTCGACCAATTATGACTGTCTTTGGAATAATCATAATTGTGAATACAATATATATTTATATATATATATATATATATATATATATCATTGTTTAAAAGAGATTAAGAGAGATATAAATGTGATCGATCGATCTATGGATGCATACTAAATCTACTCGAGTGTGATGCCCATTATGAGCTGCTATATATTCCCAATGGGATGATGTGGAACGAGCTCTCAAAGTATGCTGGTCGCATGGATCATTCACCGGTATGAATGTTGAAGAGAGGTAAAGAGGATCATGTTCGGCCCACCATGTGCGAGTGGGAGATGATGGTTTTTATTTATTAATTAATGTGATGGGCCTAAGTTGGCTCGTCCGCCCATGTTGGGCCTAAAAGCCTGGCCCACAAGATTAGGGCCCATGGATGGAGGGATACGTTGAAGAGTTGTAACTTTTTGGGGAACGTCTTTTACCGAAGGGACACGTCCTTTGGAGATGACGTATTTAAGGGGAAAAGAGAGGGAGGAACGCACCTTTTAATAGTACGTACGTTCCTCCTCCCTCTCTCCCTCCAAAAGAAAAAACAGTAACAAAAGAGAAGACACTCTCTTCCCTTCAAGGCGAATTGACGTCATCGGATCGAACGGGATCAGTTTTTCTTCCTCATATCAGCATCAGTGTTTAATCTGTGGACAATAAGGTACGCTCGATTCCGTGGTCTAACTTTGATCGGTGATACATGTGATTTTCCCGGGCTCGTCTTCTGCACTTGTTTTAGGGGTTCGATTTAGTGTCGAATCCGGTTTTAGGGAATCAGTAATTTCTTAACAGTTATCTTATCACTCGTTTTCCTGGTGTTTAGGATCGTTGTCTGTCTCAATGATGAGGTCGTCAGCTGGTTGATTGCCCCTCTGTTTTCTCTGTTTATAAGTGACGAAGTGACGTTTTTGCGCTAGCCTAGTAGCATTTATGTATTCGATGATCGAGCATTTGATTGTTTCACGAGATGGCTTTATGTCTGATGTAGTTTTGCTCTGCGAAGCATTCTCATGAATATGGTATTGCCGATCATTCGACAGATGTGTTGATTGCCGATCTATTTCCTTTGTGTTTGATTGACATTCCTACGCTAGCCTAGTGTCTTTACGTATTCGATGACCGAGCATTGATCATTCTATGAGGTCGCTTTCCCTTTGATGTAGTTCTGTTTAGCGAAGCATTCTCATGTATATATAATATTGCTGATCGGTCCACATATGTGTTTGATCCGTCGTCGCCGACTCGGAGCCTGAGCCAGGTGCTGAACCTGATGGACCAGTTCATGGGCATGGGGGCTGCCGGATCGAGGAGGGGCTGGGATGTGAAGGAGGACGACAGCGTCCTCTTCCTCCGGCTGGACATGCCCGGCCTGGGCAGGGAGGATGTGAAGGTCTCGGTGGAGCAGAACACCCTGACGATCAAGGGTGAGGGTGAGAAGGAGTCCGAGGAGGAGGAGGAGGAGGAGAGCAGGAGGAGGTACTCCAGCAGGCTGAATCTGCCGCCGAACCTGTACAAGCTCGGGGAGATCAAGGCGGTGATGATGAATGGCGTGCTCAAGGTGGTGGTCCCCAAGGTGAAGGAAGTGGTCCCCAATGTGAAGGAAGAATATTGGAAGAATGTTATGCCAGATATTTGGCAGGATGTTATTCAATGGTAGGAAGGGACTTCCTTGGGGGGTGAAGGTGCTATTTTTCCCTTTTTCTCTAGCAGTAATTTCTGTCTAGTGTTTCCAGTGACGACTCTTTAGACAATAATAGATAGAGAAGCAAGAGGATGCGCGGCTCTTCCGCTTGCTTCGGTTCTTGACGAGTTACTGGGTCTTGTCTTTTGTCAAGCCTTTCACAGACGATGTTTTTCTTCGATGAAAATCGGAGAAATCTGACAAACGGAGTTAGTCGTCATTTGGGTGTTTTCCATCTTGTTTGCAACGGATATTGGGATTTGATTTGCTCTGGAAAAAGCATAGATGGTATTTCAGTCGAGCAGGGAGATTCGAAGCAGATCGACTATGGGAGCTATCTCTGCTTTTCTCCATGCATAGTCGTAATTTGAGTAAATCGTGTGCGCGGGTCCTCGTTCGACCTGGAAATGCATTGAATTGGAGAGTGGAAAGGACTAATCTTGAAGGACTAAACTTGAATTCGAAACTTGGCGTTAATTTGCGGTAGAGATTTGGCATTCGCCACCCAGAATGTGCATTTCACTTGATATATACAAACCGCGACCAGCAAGCAATTAAATTTGCTACCATACAGTAACACGCACGAATTGAAATTACGTTCAATGGCCAAGGTATTTGCCTAAGCAACTGGTTCTGAAGTATCTGAAGAAGAGGCGGAGTTGATGTTCTTCCTCGTTCTCGATTTGGAGGTCCGCCGATTCATCTTGGATCTCCCTTTCGACCTTGAAATCCCCCTTTACGATCACTCGTTCATTTCGAATATCTACTGTGTATTCACGCACTCCTGCAAATCACAACGCGGGCTCCATAAATTTCCACTCTCGACACTTGCTGCAGGTTATATGAGATGACTACTCAACAGGCGTGGGCATTACTAATTCATCTTGACAGAAATCTAAAAAAGGCAAATCTGGGGAGCTTAATCTTTTTATATTTTTTTCCCCATCAGATATAACCTGTTCGAGAGCATTACTGCAATGAATCAATTTGTACGCTCTAGATGATTGTCGAACTCTAAACGTTGCATTTAATGTCATGAAGACTACGTGTCAAGCGGAGATTCTCATTCGTGAATTTCTTTTGAAGATGTTCGCTTCTGCTGTAAAATTAAGCTATGAAACTGAGGATAGGGATCTCACCGTCCATCTTCGAAATGACTTGCGAGACTCTCTCCCGGCAACGAGCACATCCCACGTTGGCTGTCATCACTACTACCTGAAACTAAGCACAAGGAATTTGATCAATCATTCAAATCTGATTCGAAAAGCAAAAACAAGAATAAGGAAAAGGATTGCCTGAAGATGAATAGAATGAAAACAGTAAAGAATAAAACCCGAAAAAGGAACATGTTCAGAACCAAACAGCGGCATGATCTTCCGCTGGTACCTACTGGAGGAAGCGTCAAGTTCTCGTAAGTCAGTAGACATTGCCGCGGGAGTTTCTTCATTCGACTGTCAAGCGGCAATCCTATTCTCTGTGCTTCCCCAGTTTCCTGCCCTTCTCTTCAAGCCTCCATCATTGGCTATGGAAGAACCCACTCGTCTATGAGTCGCATACCGTTTATACCTAACAATGTTTGTTGTTCCAGCCTAGAACACGCAAACGACCCAATTTCATTTCTGCCCGCTATTATCTTTGACTCCATTTAAACAACAAGAAGCCCTTGTCTGACTGGAGGAGAGGGGGATTAATCTATTCAGATTAGGCAAGTTAGCTTTCAAGAGATCGTCATGGCAAGGTTCATCTCTCGTTAAATATTCATTAAACAACGACAATGAGCTATTGCAGATTCGGTCTTCTTCACTTTAACCTCTCGTGTGAGCTAAGCCTGCCATAAAAAAGAGACGGGCGGTACCTTTGGGGCCAATTAGGATCGCTGCAGGTACCAAGAACGACACCTACGTCCCTCGCATGCTGCTTGTGACTCTTGAGAATATCATGTTTTTCTTTGAATCTTATCTGAAACAACTTTCTTTGTCCCCTTCTTATTAAGAAATTGCTAGTAAGAATATTGTATTATAGCTTACGCATCGGAAAAATGCAGACATAACTTTTAGTTTCCAATGAGGTTCAGCAGCCGTCCCATCGTAACCAAATAAATCTCAGCCCTGACTTGCAGAGACAGTGTATCAGAAATTGTGGGAGTTACAGGATGAAATAGATTGAAACGGATCTCTGCAATGTTATTGGGAATCTAGTTGTGCAATGTGCTTAGTAAGATGGATGATGAAGTTAAGAACTAGCATTAACCCAGCAAAGAAAAGTACTCGAGGCGGCGATGGCTCGACAACTCTTTTCATTACTTGGACGCAGGAATTCACGGGTCAATATGATGAAGTCATGGACAATGACATGAACTGGAGTAACTTGCAGAAGGATCAAAGTGATATCATTCCAACATAATGCAATAATGACCGAGAAAGCCAAAATGAAAAGGAATAGACATTTACAAGCTTTGATTATCCGTTGATCATCTCCAGGATTTGAAAAGGACGGGTGAACCAGTCCATTCTTTCTCGAAGAGAATCTGAAGTGAAGCGTTCACATCTCTACGGGAGCCTATTTCGCAAGGCAACTTGGAGAACTGCACAAGGGGGGCGGAAACGTCTGAAAACATGACCTTAGAATCCCAATCTTGGCAAACCAATAGCACCGTCCAGGCTCTCCCAATCAGCCATAAGGCAAGGTCTACTATAAGTACGATCAAAAGTCCAAAATGACCAAAATTTGCAGTGTCACCTCCTCTGGAAACCCTTGTCCTTCAGTAGAGCTCCATCCCTCCGGCTCTTCTCTAGCATCAATGACCTTGCCCTTTCTTTCTCCTGCTTTTCTCTCTTCATCCGTTCCTCCCTCAGCTCCTCCAATGTCTTCTTCCCACTTTTCTTTCCCTGCTCCTTCACATCCCTCGACGGCCCTTCATCCCCAAATTTCTCCCCATCAACGTGATCACCCCGCTTCTCAAGATACCATGGCAATTTGACTCCTTTTCCAGCAATCCCATATCCCAATCTATATTTCTCATCCTCTGCAGTTACCACCTTCGGTGCCTCCTCTTTCTTCATCTTCTTCCTCTTGAATCCATCCCTTTCATCTCCTGCCCCATTTTTTGGTAGTTCAACTGGGTCGAAAATCTTAATTCCCTCAAAGAGATTGATATGGCCAGACTCCTTCTCTGTCTCAGCTGGCTCCACAGGCTGACTAGCAGGAGACTCCGCAGGTTGACTGGCAGGAGCGAAGCCACGGGCAGCACGAAGCTTCTCAAGACGAAACTCAGCATCGCGCTTCCTCACTTGCTCTCGCTTCAGCTGCTCCTCTTTCGCGGCAGCCTCTTCATCTTTCCGGACCTTCTCTCTGTTCTCAAAATTGTACACATTCCAACGTTTCTGGGGAAGGATGTTCAAACCGCCATGACCGCCCATGTCGTCGTGCTACCTAGAGATTATCATGCACGGTAGAATTGAGCACATTTCAAAGGCCACATCCAAAAACCATCTTATGATCAGGCGAAAATTGAGAAGCATCACATAAGGAGCCTCCTAACAAGTTAACTTCCATTGGAGCCACAGCCATCAATGAATGAGAATGAACTTAAATCTCGCTAATAAATGCACAAGCATAATTCAAAAACCTAAAAACGATGCAATGCCAGGCTTTCTCAACAGGAGAGAATGGAATGCGCAAACGGACGAAAATCCTAAAAAATGAAGAGAAGTGGGCAAAAATTATTCCTGTTGGGCAAATCCACAAACAGCTTAGAGCAGCGAAAACAAAAGCATCTCCTGGCGAGGGCGCGGAAATAACATAACCGAGTGGCGCTATCCAATCAGTAAATTCCAATAGCGAACACTGGCACTTGCATGCCAACCCATGCTAGTTTAACAAAAGGATCAACACCGAATTAGCATGCGAAGGAACAATCAGGCGGGAGAGGCCATATAGGGTTAGTCACATCCAAAGTCGGAAAAGACGAAAGGCTTTTCCTTTCCGATGAAATCCGATTCCGGGCTGGCGAAGTACCGCGTTAACAGGTAATAACTCAGCAATTCATCAGCTACCCACATCCCCTTAACAGGTAATAACTCAGCAATTCATCAGCTACCCACATCCCCAATCGACAAAAGGAGTCCAAAACACACCCTAATTTCAGCCGGATGTTCCGATAACGGAGGCAGAGAATCAACTGAAACGACACGCTGCCAAGAGATGGAAAGAGGGGTTACCTTGGGCAAGCTGAGACGCGAAGAGAGGCACGCGAGATCGGAGAGGGGGACGAGCCCTGAACGAGCCTGAGGCGAGAAGGCTTCTTCTAGGGCTTCTTCCGCCGGCGGGAATCGGAGGTTGATGAGATAGAGCCTTTGGAATCCTTTTGGTGCCTTTTGCTACGAACATGAAGGAAGCGATTCCGGTTTTATTCGGACGCCGACATCGCAATTTGGAAAAACGAGCCGGCCCAGATAGGCCGATGGTTACAAAATAACAAATTTTATATTCATGTAATGTTATTCTATTTAATTTTGTGGAGTTGGGTATGGTGCAATTAGACCATATTTTCCCCTCGATTAAGTTTCGAACTAATGTATTGACGAAATCAGTTCTTTTAATTTACTTGATTTGTATAAATTAATTCATTAATCATCTATGGTTGCCATCGACCGCTTTTTCAATTTGCTTTGTGACGTGATAAAGTCTTATTGATGACGCTGATGTATAAATATGGCATAACATGCATTTCAATTTGCTTTGTGACGTGGTAAAGTCTTATCGATGACGCTGATGTATAAATATGGCACAACATGCAATGACCATGCACAAAAAGAGAAGAAGATAAAATTGCATGGGCGAGAGAGAGAGGAGGGAAAAGGGGAGGAGCGCTGACATGGACAAGGATGGCTGACCCTCATCAAACTTGGCAACTCCTGTCATGCTCCGACCCTCCGGCGAGCTTAGCAGATTTAGGTACAAATTAGGCATCTGCATGACTAAGGTGAAACCGATTTTCTTTCGTTAGATTTGGACACACTTTTTAACAAACATTAATGACATGATATCTCTAACAAGGTCAAGCGATTTCAGATCCCAGGTTCCAAGTTTCGTGCAAATTTCACCCGTCCTATTGGAAAAGTTTTATTTTGAAATCTGAAATTTACCTACTTACCTTGAAACTTAGAATCTACCCTAATAAGGTCAACTAGTTTTAAGTCCCAGGTTCTAGGTTTCGTACAATTTAACTCAAGACTTGAAACTTTCAGTTGGGACAGATTTATTTATTTTTTTTAAATTTGGAAATTACTTACATATCTTGAAACTTAGAATCTATCATTTCACAAATTTCAGGATTCACTTGAATTCCACTTATATTATTAATTAAACGATTGCGTAAATCATCACCTTTAATAATCACCATTTGTTGTTACAATTGACTAACCACAATTTATATGAAATATGAAACATTAATAAAATAAAAATCTTAATCATTAAATAAAAGCTTAAATTAGTGATTCTATATTATACATTCGTTATCGGATGCCATAAAATATCATAGAATTGCCCGAAGACATATTAAAAAAAAACACAAATTTATTTTAAGATCTAGGGTGCCCATCAAAGCAAGTTCCCCAATTTTTTGACATCTACCAAACTACCCTACATACCTTGGAACATGAAACCAGACAGGTTCCGGTTCCTGATTCTACTTTGAAACCATGCGGACCCTTAATCGCTAAAACGAGATCGATATATCGCGTGATCGCTGCACTTAGAAAATAAATGTAAATACTGATCTTGCCATGGCAAAAAGCAATAGCCCTTCTCCTCAATACTTCTTCTAGTTTGTGCTTCGACCGCTCTAACCTTACTGAGTTAGCATATGATTGCTTGCCACTATTCAAGAATAAAATCTTTTAAAAAAATGCCTTCATGGCATTGAGAATAATGATGGAAAAACAAAAATTGGACTCAGACTAAACCATAAGGTGTAGAAAGAATTGCCGAAAACAATTTCTCAGAGTTGAATACAGTGATCAATGAAAAACAGTCACTATAGCATGAGCCATGTCATTTCCCTATAGCATGAGCCATGTCATTCACAGCAACTAGTTTTCTTCTTTTAGGTATTGCACACTTTAACAACATTCAGAAGAATGCTGATGGATTTAATCAACTGGGAAACATGAAGTCCCGACATTCCATAGCTAGCGTTCTCTACAAACCAATAGGCAGCGAAGAACAACTATACAAGTCAGAGATTGCAATTCTCGCTGATCAACAAGTCAGATCACATTCTTCCATCAATGACACTGCTTCTGGACTTGAAAACCCAGGATCTTGAAGTTGCACCGACAGCTCTCTCTCTGTCTCTGTCTCTGTCTCTGTCTCCATAAATAGCTGTACAGGGACTAAGCAATCATACAATGCCTGGTTTCTCCAACACCAAGGATCAGAAAATGAATTCGCTGATCTGAACATGCTTGCCCCTTTGAGGATGCCTATTGACAATATATGCACTATCTTCTGCACCAGCATTCAGACAATTCATTCTGTGCCTGGTTTTGTTAACAGGTCCTAAAGTAATCAATCAGCTTTTACATAAAATTTCCAGGAAGATATATCGAGTGTGAGTGGTCTCACCATGAAAAATGATCTTCGCAGCTAATAGACCCTCTTATAATAGCAAGTCCTGCTCCTTTCCTGGATTGCACAGGCATTAATTGGAAATTTATTATCTTTAATCAGAAGGCACAATAAATGGACCTGGCCACTGAATAACTTCTTGCTTAATATTGAATACCCTAGTGGGAAATTATCACCTGTTACTGTCTAAACCCCCCAACCAACCCCAACATGGCTGACCCATCCCGTAGAATATCACCAGCAATTCATATAAATTTAAGTAAATATACAATGCAAAAAAAAAAAGAAAAGAAAAGGGAAGGCCGCATACCAACTTGCAGTACACATATCATAGAATTTGTCAAATGCTTTGTCAAAACAGTAATGGCAAGCCAAAAGATCAGAGATATCTGTCACTTTGCATGTTGCTTTACTGCATTTCACCTGCAAAAAAGAAAAGAAGTAATCTGAGAGACTGGATTTGTGCAATGCAGAGAAATATGATCTCAAGGCCACTTATGTCAGGACTACTTGTTTAATGAAGCAGCACATTCTTTTAATCATTTTGTGCAGTGTGAAGGATCATAATCTGAAGGTGACTTATCTCAAACTACTTGTTCAAAGAAGCAGGCACATCATTTACATCATTGGTTTATTTATAAGCTGGGAGTCACTCTTTCGGGAGAATCTAGGATATCTTCCACATGGTTAACTTACAAATACAAATCCAACATTTCATCAATAAACTAACTGGTAGAGATATCATTGCAACTAGACTAGACGAAGGAAAAAGTAAATCCTAACCAAACGCTTGAGCTTGTGAGAATAATATCGTCGGTGAGAGGAATTCATTCTAATGTGCTCATCCAAATGACCTGCACTGAGAAATATTCCATGTGAGTGCACAAAATACTTAAAAAATGAATGTCAATACATTCTATGGGGCCTCAGAATCAATCAATCTCCTAAATTACTGTGAGTTCTATTACTTCTGTCACCACTTTCAACAATATTTGATTTAAAACGAAGTGCACTAACAGACATGACCATTGTCCCCATGAGCATCCTTATCCTGCCATATGCTACCCAGCCTATAAACTTCCCCTTATAGAAATCAATGGAAGTCGCTAATGATATTACTGCCCATAGGCTCAGTACCAACCAGATCCCCATCAAATGTCCCAAAGCAGAGTAACAATAAGTGAAAATGGAATTAAAGGCTCCCCAACCCCTAAAACACCGGTTTAAAGTAATATCAACAGCAAAAACACTAAAAGAAATGTAACTTGAAGAATACAGAACATACCCACTCAAAAGAAATAAATATTGTACCAGCCAGAAACTCTGGTCCCCTAATGCTACTCAAGTGGTCACTGAACAAGCAAACTGATGCCTTGAGCAACAAAGGCAACCTATGATGCTACAGTAATTTGACCAACAACAGGCACTTACCCATCACATATCACTCTATTGCAGTCAAGGCAAGTCGCCACACTATGCGTGGATTGACATTCATTGCACCTTGCTGCAGATGAGCTTTTCCCTATCTGCTCGCATCTGGAATGCACATAAAGCAATAGAAAAATAAGAGAGGAATTGAGTGTCTCAACAGCAGTTGACATAAAATTTTAGAAACAAATTTGTGCGATCCTTAACATACACCAAGGGTGCGAATAGCCAAAGAACTATAATAACAGGGAAACAAGATGAGACAGATTCAGAATTCTTGAAACCTTCTATAAAGTCCCAGAAGATCTTTGGGTATGGAAGTTGATTTGTTTTGTCCAGCTGCAACCTGCATGAAAGGGATTTTTTCACGTCGTGCCACTGGAAACAAGGAGTAAAGAAGTTGAAGAATTGATTATCACACCAAGGCAGGGAAGTTAATAGGGCACTCACCAAGCAATCTTCAGCAAGGTGCCCAGGCCTCTGGCAGGTAGTACTACAATCAACAAATATTTGTAAGCAACATAGCACAAATAGGAATATAATGTGGCAGCCATGTGATGAAAAAGATCCACGAAACCTTTTCCCTTTCTGCATATTGAAAACCAGAGGGAGTACGCACTTCCAAAAAGAAAATGAGTACTAAAAAAAATAATGAGTTAAACAAGATTCATCCATTCTCATAGCATGGAAAATTTAAAATGCTTTCTTCTTTATCCAGGATTAACCCATTTAAACAGACTGAGAAGAACAATGACTAGTAGGTCTAGCAAACCTTACCATAGATAAGTGGAGAGACTGGATTTCCTATTGGACCACCGGTGCCGAACATAATCCCAAGCATCGTTTTCTTCTTCAGGCACGGATGATCCAGAAACAAGCTCAGCTGAAGCGGTGACTGGACTTTGGCTGCTGGAGGGATCCTGGAATTCAACATTACAAAAATCAGAATGTCAAAACTTGGAACCATATACCCCTTCTCGAACATCATATATCAAAAAGGCAACAGCAAAATGACCTCTTTAAATTTAAGAGTTTGTAAAAGCACCGCTTTGCACTCCAGGCTGCAGATATCATCATCAGTCTGTCAACACAGACAAACATCATCTAAATGTCATCCAGCCAGATGTCAATGATAAGAAAGTGCTCAGAACTCCAGTTTACAAAATTTCACCTCATCGCAAATATATTCTCCGTATTTGCCACACACCAGGCAAACCGGTTCTCCAGGCAGGGGAAATCTTTGCTCACTTCTAATCTTAACTAGATTGCTTTCCCCATTGGTTTGGTCGCCTTCAACAACATTACCAACAAAATGCACATCAGGTAAATGTTTGGAAAAGATACCGAGTCAAAAGTGTACTGCATATTTCCTGAACCTGTAGACAACATAGCTAATGAAATCACTAAATCAATTATGGAACAGGCCTAACAGTAAACGGGTCTCAGGTTATCTCAATCGCCTAAAAGCAAGAAAACCCTCTGAGAAACTTTAGATTCATGTGCCAAATTCCATTTTCTTGGCAAGTCACCAGAGTCTAGAAGAAAGAAGAACAGATTTTAAGACAAACCACAAATTTCAGTCTCCTTCTCTTCATCCTTTTCAGAAGTGCTTCCGTCGCCTGCAAGAATGGCAATAATACAAGATTAACATTCACAATGAGACACCTTGATCGACATTTGTGTTGGGGTAATATCAATACTGAAAAAACAGAAACACCAAAGACAAGTTGAATCAAATCATATCCCATGCACGAACTTGCATGGCCGTACAGAAAGAGGCATAAAGTCCTTCCACGAGCAATGACATCTAAATGCTTGGGAAACATGTTTATCCCTATTAACCGCAAATCCCAAACAGCACTTACTTGCATAGTCAACTAAGTTCAAACCCGGACTCGAAGCCCCCTACAAAATGAAAGCAACCCAACTAATCAGTAATCAAGAAAAACAATCTCAATCGCCAAACTGTCAGGGGAGCAAAATTACCAGAACATCGGGAGTCAATTCCTGATAAACCTGACCCGCGCTCGTTTCTCTCCTGCTCGATCAATTCGACACGGTAAGAACAGAGACACTACAAAGCTGGCGTCTTAAATAAGCATCGCAGCGCAAAAGAAAATCCACAATTGCCTCCTCTTTTGGACGTATTCCTCGTGCGACATCGGCCGATCGTCCTCCACGGCGCCGCGGCTCCCGCCACGCGGCGCTCCAGAGTCCCGGCGGCGGCGGCGGCGGCGCTGGTGGCGACGCTCGGCATTCTCGTCGTTCGAAGGTTCTCCATCGGTCAAGGAGGCGCTTCCAGTCACGATGTTGTAAGCTACCGGTTCAACATGCGCAAATGGATCCATGAGAAAATCAGAAAACGAATTCGGGCGATGTGATCAGCTGACATTCGCAGCCGAGGAAAGTAAAGTTACGGTTCCGCAGAAACAGCGTAACGAATGGCCATCACAGCTTCTCCAAATTGACGTCGGCAATCGAACGAATCGCGAGGGCGGAGATGAAAGCAGCGAAGGCGGAGTGAGGAGTTACCTTTGAGGTTTCGAAGAGCGGAGGAGAGATCGAAGTCTCTGTTGTAAGCGAAAGAGGGATTCTTGTAGAAATTGGTCCTCGTCCCCATTCTCTCTCTCTCTCTCTCTCTAACAGCTGCTCAGGATGCTACCGGCGGTGAGCAGAACCAGATTCCGGCCACCAGAGCAGAGTTCCGTTCGCCGGAGCGAAGTTTTTTTTTTTTCCGCAGGAAAAGGAGGAGGACGAAGGGGAAGGAGCAGGGGGACAATCGGATCGGGCGGTAACCCGAATCCAGGAGGAATCTCGGCCCTGCACGGCCCGACCCGAGTTGCCGTTTCGGTCGAGAACAATGTCCGGCCCGGCCCGGATTGATTTTCTTTTTTTGGTCAGTTCGGACTAAGTCGCCACATTGGCACTTTTTTCTTCTTTTTTAGAAAATGTAAAAGAAAAATTTACTTTTCGTCTCCATACTCTTGCGGTTTTTCTAATTAAGCTCTTTTTCTTTTAATTTGTCCAACAGATCTTTCTACTTTTGTAAATTTTGTAATTAAGTCCTTCCGACACCAAACCTTGTAAAATCTATTTGGCATGATTATGGAATAATGCCATGGTGTGATGTGGATAAAAAATTTTCTAATAAGAACATTCACGAGGGTTTCTGCATTAGGTGAAGTTTAATCCACAACAAACTCCGATGTCGTCTACATTGACGGTGATTTTCCTATTATGTCCATGTGGCAATCTGCACATTTTTATCTTATATCATACTTTGGTGCCTTCTAACAGCCTCTCCAGTTAAATTAGATTGGATTTGTTGTCAAAGAAACTTGATCAAAGAGCTCGTGAAAATAGAAAGACTTAATTTAACAACTAATGGTTAATACAATTAAGAATCCCAAGTTTATACCCTATCACACATTCACCTCAAAATTAATTTATCACCTCATAAAAAATCTCAAATTACACATTTACCCCAAATTTTTCCATCTCGCAAGAAAATTCAAGCCGGCATCCCTAATTTCAAGGCTACCATTGTGGACAGGGTCAACTTAGGTGGATTTTCCATGTCAAATGTATCATTCCCCGTACCAAGTCCGTCTCGTCTTCCAACAAACGGTCCAAGTAAGTAACGACAAAACGTATCCATCGCCCTTCGCCGCGAGTTCTGGCAGTATCTCGGGATCTTCGTCATATTGCTATTTTAGCAAATCGACTGTCAGCCTCAGACGAACGAGCGAGGTAAACCGCGGTGCTGGTTTTCGTTCAGGGGAGCAAGCGAAACGTCGTTGTCCCAAACCGTCACACGACTGGAAATTGTTTTGTTTTGTTTTGTTTTGTTTTTTCTTGTCGTCATTATAATCGTAACCTCTTAGCGCAAGTCTTCAACCACCGGCGCCTAATTTATTTGGAAAAAGAAGAAGAAGAAGAAATCCCCACAAAAGATTATGAATGTCAGGCGTGATGATACTACAGTAGCCCCCACCACATCCTATCGTATCCGAAACTTCTCTAGGAAGACTGGTTCGTTTTAACTATAAGGCCAATGAACAAAATTCACAAGGACAATGACGTAAATAATCCATCAATATCATTTTTAATTTTTAATTTATTTAAATATTAAAATTCCCAAAATCTCAAACTGGTAACAAATTTATTCCAAACTAATTTTTGACCACAAAAAATCCAAACCGATATACTTTCAACAAATTTATCAAAAATTAAGATATCTTTGTGATAAATTTACTCTCTATTAATTTCGTTAAATTTTACCGTCAAATTATTAAGTTAGATGAAATGTGACAGTGGGCCAGTGTATTAATTTGAGATTTTACTATATATTTGTCACTTGAGTTGTATCATTTTTGTCCTTTTTTGTATTATTAAACCAATTTAACATAGGGCATATTTGCTATAAAATATATCAGTTTAGGGTTTATGGCAATTGAATAAATTTGTTTGGGATAAATTTGTCACAAGCATACTAATTTGGGATTTTTTGTAATTACTTAGGGTAAATTTGTCACAAGTGTACTGGTTTGAGATTTTTCATAATAAAAAAAATTAGTTTGTGATTTTAATATAGTCCTCAAAATTTTAATTATTCAACGAATTTCTTAAACTTTTGATATATGTTCAATGTAGTTCTTGCACTCGATGAAAACATTCAATGTCCAACATTAAACATTTTTCTTCAAGTCTAGGGGCTGAAGTGAACAAAAATAAAAATTTATGGACTACGTTTGACGTATTAAAAATTCAGAGATCATATTATAATTTGGCTAAAATTTGAAGATCATATTAAATAATTTAAAAATTCAAAAAATTATATCACACGTTAAATCTTTATTAAGGGATTATTTGTGTCGTTTTTTCCAATCAGTTGACCGAAGAATTGGAGTTGCAAAGGTCCCACGGAATTCAAGAAGCAAGCAATTGAAATGGTATTTAATTGCAATTGACCTGCAAGTGAGATCTAGCTCAGCTCATGGACATCGAAAGAATGGAGCTCACTTGACCATCCTCACGAGCTTTCCAACCTAAAACTTCCCCAGCGAAAACACACAGCCGCCGCAAGTGCAGAGCTTCGAAGGAAACAGGGGAATCGATACCAAGAAACAGAGAGGGCCATCATGTTCGGTTGCGGCGTCGATGGAAACCTCGACCAGGCCGACTTCAGCAAGCCCATGCCCTGGATCGGCGTCTACATAGCGGCGGCTTCTCTGGCCTGCGCCATCGCGATGGCCGTCGACGTCGCCGCTGGCTTCCGCTACCAGAGGCTCTGGTTCCCGAGCCGCTACTTCGCCCTCAACGCCACGTCGCTGAGCGTCATCGCCGTCGCGGTCAAGCTCTCCGTCGACCTCAACACGCCGATGCCGCGCCGCCAGGAGCAGCTCGCCAAGCTCAGCAGCTCGGTCCTGATCTGCACCGTGATGGGCAACTCGATGCCTTCTCTCGGGTCGATGGAGAACAAGGAGCTCCTTGCCAACGTGATTGCTCTGGCGCTTCTCGTCATCACATCGATTGTGAACATTTGTATGCAGTTGGGCACCGGAGCGATCTTCACGTTCTGGAGGGAACATGCCTTCGTGATGTTCCTGATGCTGCTGTTGCTGGTGATCCTGAGCTTCTCGGCCGCGATGGTCCCGACGAGCAAGCGCTACTTGGAGATGAAGTATTGCAAGAAGCACGAGCTGACCCTGAAGGAGAGCTTGAGCCGGAGCTGCGACAACGTCTTCGACAAGCTCAAGGAGGACCTGTTGAAGTATGGGATGATGGCTCATACCTGCAACCCGCAATTCGTCGTGGGGCGGTCCGTGACGTGCGCTGCTTCCGGGGCGCTCTGCCTCCTGAGCGCGATGACCCTGGCGCAGGCGATGCTCCGGTCTTACCTGATGCCCGGGAGGTTCAAGTTCTGCGATGGCGAGTCGGACTATAAGTGGTCGAGCACGGCGATTCTCATCACGCAGACTATTGCGGTTGGGGTCGGCACAATCGCCCCGGCATTCCGATGGTTCCTCGCGATCAGATTCAAGTGCCCAAAGCGGGGGAACAAGAGCTACAAGGATGAATTCAAGCTCGAAAAGTATTGGATACAGATATTCATAGAGATTAAGGAGTGTCCGTTCAATTTACACATCCGGAGCCGGCAGTGTCGTAAGCTCATCCACGACCTGAAGAACGTGGTTTTGGATATGCTCATCGGAATACAAGTCGGGATCGTATTGGGAAGCAAGGTCGTGAGGCTGATCTCCATTCTGTTCATGAGCCGGATCTTTTTGTTCTGTGATTTGTGCTGCGATCTGAGGAAGAAATTCAAACTGAACATCAGCGTTTCGGACAGGGACTTGCACTCAAGTTCGCACCTAGAAGGCTCGGCCTCGAAGCCGGACCTCAGCCGATATGTTTTGCATCTCGAGGGTGAGGAAGAATTGGTCCACCTCATAATGCGGAACAACTGCGACGCCACCGAGTGTTGGATCAAGATGGGGAAGAACAATCCACCCAAACATCTCATACAACTTTTGGAAGAGACGCCCTCTCGCAGGTTCGCAGGGGTCATGGATTTCGACAGTGATGCAGTTCCTCCCCTGGATTCTGCAGAACCACCGAACAATTGGGCGCTGCCGGTCGCCACCTTAACGAGCATAGCAGTCTCTATTCCAAACATTGACCCATCTGCCAGAAAACGATTTGCTGCGAGGTGTTCGCGAGGGCCTGATGTATGTCAACTTAGTAGAGGAAAGGCTGTGCGCAAAACAAGAATTGATGAATGCCCAAAAGGCGGCGAGCATTGTGTTCTTGGGAGTCGATCTCTACCACAAATGGCTCGATGTAGATCTCCGCAAAATTTCCCTCCAGGGAAACACCACAAAGGATGTGCTCGAAGCCCTTGCCTGCGCTGCAAAGAACGTTTTCGTCGAATTCAAAGCTGTACCAAGCCACGGATGTTTAATGGAATCCCCTTCGGTGTGGCCCGTCAAAGTACAGGCCGCGCATTCCATGTACCGTATAAGTGAGACTCTACTGCTCGATTGCAAGAGCAGCGACTGTGATATGAGCAACAGAATCTTCGAGAAGCTATCAAGGATGATCTCCGATATTATTGTGGCCTGCCTCACCAACTTAGAACATGTCATATTCACCGAGTGCTCTCGCAGCGGCATCGAGGTCCGGAAAGAGAGCGTGCAGTCCGCCGCTATTCTTCTTGGAAGAACGGCGAAAGTGATGAAAATCCCAAGTCAGAGAGAGCTGCCATGTCTGGACTCTGACCAATTGGCAAGCATTGACGAGTGGCGTGCCTCGAGTGACCTGAAGAAGGCTTTACCGATGAAGTCATTCACAGATGAGAGCGAACTGTCTTCTCTCAATCCCGGAGATCAGTACCTGTCAATTCAGTATTCACAAGTCTAGGGAGGAAGCTTGAACTAGCCTAGGAGTTTTTACATGTTTCTTCTTTCATGCTGGTGACGATCTGAACGATGGTCGAGGAATGGTTACTAGTTGTAACCACGAGCGTTGCAAAAAGAGCTGTCGAATGTCTCAAGGCACATCTCTTGCTGATGTATAGTACTAACATTACCGAGGTAGGAATAAGATGACTCTTGAGCATGGAAGTTGTGATTAATGTCAAACTGTCAGCTCTGATTTGCGCCCCAGTATAGGAGGAGGAGTTAGCATTACCAATAGCATCAGAATCAGGATTAGAAACCAATGTTCATCCTCCAACCTACATGCTGAACTAGCTAATGAAACGGCAAAAATCGCGAGGTTGGTCTCTTCAGAAGATCCTTTGTGTTTTTGCGAAGGTTTTCAAATTTCTTGTCGCAACGAGATCTCGGGCCAACAGAAGCCACTCTTAGCACCTGCTTCAAAGTCTGTCTCATAATCTGTTGATGATCCAGGCTCTTGATCTGGTGATATGTCTGTCCCTATTGGCTCGCCAGTAGAACTGAAGGCTGCTAAACTATGGTGCAAAGCAGATCATCGGAAAGGAAAAGCCTTTCGTTTTTTACGACTTTGGATGTGACTAACCCTATATGGCCTCTCCCGCCTGATTGTTCCTTCGCATGCTAATTCGGTGTTGATCCTTTCGTTAAACTAGCATGGGTTGGCATGCAAGTGCCAGTGCTCGCTATTGGAATTTACTGATTGGGTAACCCTATATAGCTGTTTGTGGATTTGCCCAACAGGAATAATTTTTGCCCACTTCTCTTCATTTTATAGGATTTTCTTCCGTTTGCGCATTCCATTCTCTCCTGTTGAGAAAGCCTGGCATTGCGACGTTTTTAGGTTTTTGAATTATGCTTGTGCATTTATTAGCGAGACTTAAGTTCATTCTCATTCATTGATGGCCGTGGCTCCAAATGGTAGTTAACTTGTTAGGAGGCTGCATATGTGATGCTTCTCAATTTTTGCCTGATCAAAAGATGGTTTTTGCATGTGGCCTTTGAAATGCGCTGAATTCTATTTTTGCATGTGGCCTTTGAAATGCGCTGAATTCTATCGTGTGTGATAATCTCTAGGTAGCACGACGATTGTTTTACGTTGATCACTGTATTCAACTCTGACAAGTTGTTCTTGGCAATTCTTTGTAAGTTGTAACCTTATGGTTTAGCTGAGTCAAATTCTTGTTTGTCCACGATTATTCTCAGCGGCATGATGGCATTTTTTTTATAGTTTTTATTTTTGAATAGTGGCAAGCAATCATATGCTGACTCGGCAAGGTTAGAGCAGTTGAAGCACAAACTAGAAGTAGTATTGGCGGAGAAGGGCTATTGCTTTTTGCCATGGCACATCGTTTACATATCATTGGTTTATTTATAACTTTGGGAGTCACTCTTTCGAGAGAATCTAGGATATCTTCCAAATGGTTAACTTACAAATACAAATCCAACATGTCATCGATAAACTAACTGATATAGATATCGTTGCAACTAGACTAGACGAGGGAGCAAGTAAATCCTAACCAAACGCTTGAGCTTGTGAGAATAATATCGTTGGTGAGAGGAATTCATTCTAATGTGCTTGTCCAAATGACCTGCACTGAGAAATACTCTGTGAGTGCATAAAATACTTAAAAAATGAATGTCAATACACTCTATGGGGCTTCAAAATGAATCAATCTCCTAAATTACTGTGAGTTCTATTACTTCAGTCACCACTTTCAACAATATTTGATTTAAAACGAAGTGCACAAACATGACATGACCATTGTCCCCATGAGCATCCTTATCCTGCCATATGCTACCCAGCCTATAAGGGCCTGCATGTTTTTGTTCCCGGAATCTGTTTATGAACAGATTTTTTGTTTTTTTGTTCCCGGGAACGAAAAAAGAACGAAACGCGTTTGTTTGCTTTTTTTGTTCAAAATCAAATTTTTTGTTCCCGAAACACAAAAAGAAAGAAATGAGAAACAAAAAAAAGTTGTTTTTGCTCCGTAAACACTTTTGAAGAAACAATTTCTTCTTCTATTCTTCTTCTTTTCTTCTTCTTTTTTCTTTGGCCGGTCGCCGGCCTCGGCCATGGCCGGCGACCGGCCGTCGAGGGCCGGCGACGCCGTCGAGGGTCGGCGACCTCGCCGGCACGGGCGAGGCCGAGCCTCGCCTTGGCTGGGCGAGCTCGGGCTCGCCCAGATCCGGCGAGGCCGAGCCTCGCCATGGCCGGGCGAGCTCGAGCTCGCCAGATCCGGCGAGGCTCGGCGAGGCTCGGCCTCGCCAGCGCGCGGCGGCGACGCCGAGCCTCGCCCAGCCAAGGCGAGGCTGCCCGGCCCCGTCGGCCCGATCGCCGAAGGCCGGCGATCGGCCGAAAGAAGAAAAAATAAAAAAGAAAGGAAAAAATGAAAAATAAAATTAAAATATTAAAAAATTAAAAGAAACAAAAAACAACATAAATTTACCAAACGTGTTTCTATTCATTTTTTATTCCGGAACAAGTTTACCAAACGCATCTTTTTGGTCAAAAATTGTTCCCCGGAACAGAAACACTTTTTTCTATTTCTGTTCCCTGGAACAGTTTTTGAACAGAAACGTTACCAAACGCGCCCTAAACTTCCCCTTATAGAAATCAACGCAAGTCGCTAATGATATTACTGCCCATAGGCTCAGTACCAACCAGATCCCCGTCAAATATCCGAAAGCAGAGTAATAATAAGTGAAAATGGAATTAAAGGCTCCCCAAACCCTAAAACACCGGTTTAAAGTAATATCAACAGCAAAAACATTAAAAGAAATGTAACTTGAAGAAGACAGAACATACCCACACAAAAGAAATAAATATTGTACCAGCCAGAAACTCGTCCCCTAATGCCACTCAAGTAGTCACTGAACAAGCAAACTGATGCCTCGAGCAGCAAAGGCAACCTATGATGCTACAGTAATTTAACCAATAACAGGCACTTACCCATCACATATTACTCTATTACAATCAAGGCAAGTCGCCAAACTATGCGTGGATTGACATTCATTGCACCTTGCTGCAGACGAGCTTTTCCCAATCTGCTCGCATCTGGAATGAACATAAAGCAATAGAAAAAGAAGAGAGGAATTGAGTGTTTCAACAGCAGTTGACATAAAATTTTAGAAACAAATTTGTGTGATCCTTAATATACACCAAGTGTGCGAATAGCCGAAGAACTATAATAACAGGGGAACAAGATGAGACAGATTCAGAATTCTTGAAACCTTCTATAAGGTCCCAGAAGATCTTTGGGTATGGAAGTTAGATTTGTTTTGTCCAGCTGCAACCTGCATGACAAGGACTTTTTCACGTCATGCCAGTGGAAACAAGGAGTAAAGAAGTTGGAAAACAGACTATCACACAAAGGAAGGGAAGTTTATAACTCTATAGGGCACTCACCAAGCAATCTTCAGCAAGGTGCCCAGGCCTCTGACAGGTAGTACTACAATTAACAAAGATTTTGTATGCAACAAAGCACAAATAGGAATATAATGTGGCCATGTGATGAAAAAGATCCACGAAACCTTTTCCCTTTCTGCATATTGAAAACCACAGGGAGTACGCAGGTCCAAAAAGAAAATAAGTACTAGAAAAAATAACAAGATTCATCCATTCTCATAGAATGGAAAATTTAAAATGCTTTCTTCTTTCTCCAGGATTAACCCATTTAAACAGACTGAGAAGAACAATGACAAGTAGGCCTAGCAAACCTTACCATAGATAAGTGGAGAGACTGGATTTCCTATTGGACCACCGGTGCCAAACATAATCCCAAGCATCATTTTCTTCTTCAGGCACAGATGATCCAGAAACAAACTCAGCTGAAGCTGTGACCGGACTTTGGTTGCTCAAGGGATCCTGGAATCCAACATTACAAAAATCAGAATGTCATAACTTGGAACCATACACCCCTTCTTGAACATCATATATCAAAAAGGCAACAGCAAAATGACCTCTTTAAATTTAAGAGTTCGTAAAAGCACCGCTTTGCACTCCAACCGCAGATATCATCATCAGTCTATCAACGCAAACGAACATTATCTAAATGTCATCTAGCCAGATGTCAATTATAAGAAAGTGCTCTGAACTCCAGTTTACAAAATTACGCCTCATCGCAAATTTATTCTCCATATTTGCCACACCAGGCGAACGGTTCTCCGGGCAGGGGAAATCTTTGCTCACTTCTAATCTTACCTAGATTGCTTTTCCATTGGTTTGGTCGCCTTCAACAATATTACCTACAAAATGCACATCAGGTAAACGTTTGGAAAAGATACCAAGTCAAAAGTTTATTGCATATTTCCTGAACCTGTAGATGACATAGCTAATGAAATCACCAAATCAATTATGCAACGGCCCTAACAGTAAACAGTTCTCAGGTTATCTCAATCGGCCAAAAGCAAGAAAACCCCCTGAGAAACTTTAGATTCATGTGCCAAATTCCATTTTCTTGGCAAGTCACCAGAGTCTAGAAGAAGAAGAACAGATTTTAAGACAAACCACAAATTTCAGTCTCCTTCTCTTCATCCCTTTCAGAAGTGCTTCCATCGCCTGCAAGAATGGCAACAATACAAGATTAACATCTAAATTGGACGAGCAATGACATCTAAATGCTTTGGAGACATGTTTATCCCTATTAACCACAAATCCCAAACAGGACTTACTTGCATAGTCAACTAAGTTCAAACCCGAAGTCGAAGCCCCCCTACAAAGGGAAAGCAACCCAACTAATCAGTAATCAAGAAAAACAATCTCAATCGCCAAACTGTAAGGGAGCAAAATTACCAGAATATTGGGAGTCAATTCTTGATAAACCTGACCCATGCTCATTTCTCTCATGCTCAATCAATTTGATGGGTTTTATGTTTGATGGGCCAAGTTAAGCCCGCCCGCCCATGTTGGGCCAAAACCCAGCCTGTAAGTGAAGGGCCCATAAAAGAGTGTAGTTACTGTAATATATAAAATATAAAATAAAAATAAAAATGGAGATATCTGAACAGTTGCGTTTTCAAAAGAGAAATACATTTCTTTATTTTTCCCCTTTTGAAATAGTACGCGCCTCTCCTGACGAACGGAATCAGGCTTCAAAGAATTCTTCAAAAGTGCAATGGTACTTAATATGTGGCAATCAAGGTATGTCCGACTCCGTGATATGCATTCGATTGGTGTAATATGTTTCCGGGCACGTTTCCACATTCATTTTCGATATTCGATTGTTTGAGTATCGGATCTATTTTTCGGAACATGTTTCCCTACATTGGTATTAGAGCGATGCTGTTCATGTTTCCCGATCACTGTTGATGTTTATAAATTATTTTTGGTTGAAATTTTGAGAAACGCCGTTGTCGAATGCTTGGGGACAGAAATCCCGACACCCCATACTGTTCGCCCCCCCCCCCGGCCCTCCCCCTTTTTGATTTTTAGTGAATCAAGACTCATTTCTAATAGTGCAGGGTCGTAGTTCTCATCAAGACAAGAAAAACAACGGGTGGCTTGCCGTCAGGGGCCGCTGGATAGGCCACCACGCGCGACAAGAAGAAACAGCCTCGCACGCGTGGCAAGAAGAAATAGCCTTGCACGTGCCGAGGCGGTTTGGCAACTGCTGGCGTGTGCGAGCCACGCGCGGGGGCAACTGCCCTGCACGTGCACCACATGCGCTAGTTGACGTCATTGTGACGTCAGCCGGCGGTTGCCCGCGCACGCGCAAGGCTCGTGCCGGTGACATCACGATGACGTCACCTAGCCGGGTCAATCGGTTTTGTTAAATTATGTCTCGAGTTTGAGCGTTTGCAAAATGCGATCCGCTTGGATAAAATTTTTACGTGGTTGTTTGTGAAGATATTTTTCTGATAAAAATAATATTCAAGATTATGCACAAGAAAAGAAATTCAAAATTCTTTTTGGGTCTTGGATGTCTTCAATTAACAGAAGGAGATTCATTGGACTCCATGGAGGTTTACAAAAGGGGAAATAAAATAGAATTGAAAAAAAAAAGGAGCAAAGTTTCTTCTTTACTTGTAGGAGCCGAATAAGGTTATCTACGTGCGGCCAAAGTCAAGACTTTGACTTTGGGCATACAATATAAAAGATGAAAGGAAATAAAGAAAGAAGCCCTCTGCAGGTCCACGCCGCCTGAGAGTGGAGCCGCGAAAAGAAAACCTGAAGAGCGCCGCACAATGAAAGAAATAAAAACGAGCAAGAGCCGCGGGTCTAGGAGAAGAGTCACACCACAGGCAGACGCGAATCCATACGTACGTGGACCAAAGATGAACGCAAGAGTTCTTGTTTTGGCGTACGTAAAGCATTTTTACTACGTGTGCATGAGACGACCAACAAGAGTGGCAAAAGTTTTGATCTCAACTTTTATGCCATGTGAGACTCTTGAGGAAAAGAGTTCCTCAATTAAGTGCCCTCATAACTCTTGCTTATTTTCAAGATTTCTATTCAATATTTGCTATCTTAGAATGTTGCCAATGATAATGAATTGATTCAATCTAATGGGATATTTTTAGAAAAGCAAGTTGAATTGAAATTGAGAATTTCAAAGAAAGAGGAAGATCGAGTATGAAGAATCACATTCTAGTTTTGTATTCACTGGTCAACCAATTAAAATTGTTTTTGGGATAATCATAATTGTAAATACAATATATCATTGTTAAAAAGAGATCAAGAGAGATATAAATGTAATCAATTGATCTAGGGTACTACATATTATATCTACTTAAAAATATGATGCCAATTATGAGTTGCTATATATTCTTAACAGATGTATGGCAACAAGCTCTCAAAGTATGTTGGTCGCACGGATTATTTACTGGTATGAATGTTGCGGAGAGGTAAAGAGAGTTCTATTCAGCCCACCATATGCGAGTGGGAGATAATGGGTTTTATGTTTGATGGGCCAAGTTAAGCCTATTCGCCATGTTGGGCCAAAAGCCAGCCCGTAAATGAAGGGCTTATAAAAGAGTGCAGTTATTATAATATATAAAATAATAATAAAAAAGTAAAAAGGAGGATATCTGAACAGTTGCGTTTTCGGAAAAGAAATATGTTTATCTATTTCCCCCTTTTGAAACAGTGCACGCCTCTCTCGACAAACGGAATTAGGGCTTCAAAGAATTCTCAAAACTGTGACGGTACTTAATCTGTGGCAATCAAGGTATGTCTGACTCCGTGATATGCCTTCGATCGGTGTAACATGTTTCCGGGCATGTTTCCGCATTCGTTTTCGATATTCGATCGTTTGAGTATCGGATCGATTTTTAGGAATATGTTTCCCTACACCATTTGACACAGTAAGAACAGAGATACTACAAAGTTGGCATCTTCAATAAGCATCGCGAAAGAAAAATCCACAATTACCTCCTCTTTTGGACATATTCCTCGTGCGACATCGGCCGATCATCGTCCATGGCGACGCCGCTCTCACGACGCAATGCTCCAGAGTCTTGGTGGCGGCGGCGCTTGGCATTCTCATCGTTCGAAGGTTCTCCATCAGTCAAGGAGGCGCTTCCACTCACGATGTTGTAAGCTACTGCTTCAAGACGCGCAGCGAATCAATGAGAAAACTGAAAAACGAAAAACAAATTCCGGTGATGAGACCAGCTTGCATTTTGCAGCCGAGCGGCGAAAGAGGAGGGAGGAAGTTTCCTTTGAGGTTTCGAAGAGCGGAGGATAGATTGAAGTCTCTATTGTAAGCGAAATGAAGGATTCTTGTAGAAATTGGTCCTCGTCCCATCCTCTCTCTCTCTCTCTCTCTCTCTCTCTCTCTTTTGCCGAGTTTCTCTCTTTAACAGTAGCTGCTCGGAACCGGATCCGGGTATGGAAGACGAAGGAGAAGGAGAACGACAGTCAGATCGAGCGGCAACCCGAATCCAGCAGGAATCTCAGCCTTGCATAGCCCGACTTGAGTTTCCGTTTCGATCGAGAACTAAGTTTGGCTAGGCCTGGCCCGGACCGAGTTGCCATATTGGCACTTTTTTTTTCTTTTCTTAAAAAGTATTTTATATTGTAAATTCTTTTTTGACTTTTCATCTCTACATTTTTGCGGTTTTTCTAATTAAGCCTCTTTCCCTTTAATTTGTCCATTAACTCTTTCTATTTTCTTAAATTTTGCAATCAAGTCCTTCCGACACTAAACTTTGCAAAATCCGTTTGGCATGGCTATCGAACAATGCCACAATGTCACGTGGATAAGATTTTTTCCAATAAGGACATTCACGTAGACTTCCACATGAGCTAAGATTTATCCACAACGAACTTTGATGATTTTCCTTTTGTGTCCACGTGGGAATCCGTATACATATTTAAGGACACTCGGACCCCTGGAGTGCCAAAAGTTGGCACAAAAAGATACTTAAGTGCCAAAAGTTACGAAAGTGACACTTAAGTATCAAAATCGAAGATAAATTGATCACTTAAGTATTACTCCAGCCAAAATCCGGCCAAAAGGCTAACATGTCAATTTTCCGGCAAAACAAGTACAAAACGACATTGTTTTGGTACTGACGTGGTAAAACAATTTAATATAAAAATTAATTTAATTTAATTTAAAACATAATTTATTTAAAACATTTAAAAATAAAAATAAAAATATTAAAAATATTAAAAAAAGGGAGGCCCTCAACCGTCGCCTCCCAGCCACCACCGAGAAGGGCCGGCAAGAGAGAGGGGAGGGTCAGCCGAGGTTGCCGGGTCCTAGCCAGGGGTTGGCAACCCGGATTTGGGCGAGGGTTGCGGCCCTCGCCCAGACCCAGCAAGGGTCGGCGGCCCTCGCTTGACTGGGCCAAGGGCTACCACCCACTAAGGTGACCCCCAACGGACAGCAGCCCTTGGCCCGGCCGGGCAAGGGCTACTGACCCTCGCCGGATCTGGGCGAGGGTCGCGATCCTTGCCCCGATCTAGGGCGAGGGCTCGTGGGCCCTCGTCGCCGGTCGGCCGGGGTCGCCGGGCCCTGGCATTCCCAGCGGCATTGGGGAGGCGACGGCGGCTCAGGGCTGCCCTTAGCCACCTCCCCCCCTTTTATTAATATTTTTAATATTTGTATTTGTATTTGTGTTTTTAAATGTTTTAAATAAATTATGTTTTAAATTAAATTAAATTAATTTTTATATTAAATTTTTTACCACTTCAGCGTGCAAAACGACGCCGTTTTCACTCGCTTCGCCGAAAAATTGACACGTTAGCATTTTGGCTAGATTTTGGCTGAAGTGGCACTTAAGTGATCTATTTATCTCCGATTTTGGCACTTAAGTGTCCATTTGTGCCAATTTTTGACACTTGAAGCAATCTTTTGCCCATATTTTAATGTCTTCCAATGGTTGATTGGATTTGGTGTTGAAGAAACTTGATCAATAAGCTTGTGAAGGTAGAAAGATTTATTTAGACAATCAACAATTAATACTATTAAAAATCTCAAATTTATATCCTAAGACATAGTTATCTCAAATTAATTTTTTGCCTCATAAAAAATTCACAAGCTACGCAATTGCGCCGAACCATTTTCCATCTCGCAAAAATATTCAAGCTGGCATCCCTAATTTCAAGTCTACCATCAATGCATATGTGTCAACTCATGTAGATTGAATTTCTCATCCTCCATATCACTTCGTACTTGAATACGGTCTATATAACAACAAAATATATCCGTCGCTAGTTTGGGCCCTGTTTGATAATCATATTCGGAATAGAATTGTTACCAATTGCACCTTGGTATATCCGTCATATTTCTATTTTAGCAAATCAACTTTCGGCCTCAAACGAGAGAGGTAAACCGCGGTGCTGTCGCAAGCGAAACGTTGTTGTCCTAAACCTTCACGTGACTAAAGTTGTTTTCTTTTTCTTTCCTCATTTATGATCTTAACCTTTTCTCTCCATCCTCCATCCAGCCTCTAATTTATTCGGAAAAAAAAGAAAAGAAAATCCCCACAAGAAATTGTGGATGTCAGACGTGATATCACAGCCCCCCTCCTCTCCGCAATATCTGAAACTTCACCTAAAAAGATTGGCTCCCGTTTAGCTACAGAGCCAATGAACAAAATTCATAGGAAGAATGTTATAAATAATCTATAAATTTTGGCTCAATATTTAATATAATCTTAAAATTTTAATTTATTCAATATAATTCTTGAATTTTAGCCTAATATTCAATATGGTTTCCAAACTTTTAATTTATTCAATATAATCTCAACACTTTTTGTATATATTCAATTTAATTCCTGAACTATATGAAAAATGGTCAATGTAGTTTTTCCATTAATTCAAAATCAGGGACAACATTAAACATTTTTATATGGTTTACAAACTAAATTGAACATGTGTCAAAAGTTTAAAGAAAACATTGAACATTTTCATATAATCCAAGAACTAAATTGAACATAATTAAAAGTTCTTGGACTACATTGAACACATTAAAAGTTCGGGGGATACATTGTATATTAGGCTAAGATTCAAGGATCATATTAAATAGTTTAAAAATTCAAGGACCCCATCATATATTTGGCAAATATTTACGGACTATTTGCGTCTTTTCCCAAACTCGATGGCCAGAAAATTGGAGTTGCAAAGGTCCCACAAAATTGAAGAAGCAAGCGTCCTGGTTTGAAATGGGATTAAATTGCAATTGACTCGCAAGTAGAGGCCTAGTTCATTGGACCTGGAAAAAATGGAACTCACTTAACCGTTCCCACGCGCTTTCCAGCCTAAAACTTCCTGAGCAGAAACACACAGCCGCTGCAGTCGCAGAGCTTCGAAGGAAACAGGGGAATCGATACCAAGAAATAGAGACGGCCATCATGCTCGGTTGCGTCAATGGAAGCCTCAACCAGGCCGAGTTTGGCAAGCCCATGCCCTGGATCGGTGTCTACATAGCGGCGGCTTCCCTGGCCTGTGCGATTGCAATGGCCGCGGACGCCGCCGCCGGCTTCCGCTACCGGCAGCTCTGGTTCCCGAGCCGCTACTTCGCCCTCAATGCCATGTCACTGAGCGTCATTGCCGTTGCGGTCAAGCTCTGCGTCGACCTCAACACGCCAATGGCACGCCGGAAGGAGCAGCTCGCCAAGCTTAGCAGCTCGGTCCTGATCTGCACCGTGATGGGCAATTCGATGCCTTCTCTTGGGTCGATGGAGAACAAGGAGCTCCGGTCCAACGTGATCGCTCTGGCGATTCTCGTCATCACATCTTTTGTGAACATCTGTATACAGTTGGGCACCGGAGTGATCTTCGTCTGCAGGTGGGAACATGCCTTGGTGATGTCCCTGATGCTGCTGTTGCTGGTGACCCTGAGCTTCTCGGCCGCAATGGTCCCGACGAGCAAGTGCTGCTTGGAGATGAAGTATTGCAAGAGGCACGAGCTGACTGTGAAGGAGAGCTTGAGCCGGAGCTGCGACAACGTCTTCGACAAGCTCAAGGAGCACCTGCTGAAGTATGGGATGATGGCCCATTCCTGCAACCCGCAATTCGTGGTGGCGCGGTCCGTGACGTGCACTGCTTCGGGGGCGCTCTGCCTCCTGAGCGCAATGACCCTGGCGCAGGCGATGGTCCGGGCTTACCTGCAGCCCTGGATGTTCGAGTTCGTATCCTGCTATGGCCCGTCGGAGTCGGAGTCGGACTATAAGTGGTCGAGCACGGCGATTCTTATCACGCAGACTATTGCAGTCGGGGTCGGCACAATCGCGCCGGCATTCCGATGGTTCCTCACGATCAGATTCAAATGGCAGAGGCAGGGGAACAAGTGCTACAAGGATGAATTCAAGCCCGAAAAGTATTGGATACAGCAATTCATAGAGATTAAGGAGCGTCCGTTCAATTTACAGGTCCGGAGCCGGCGGTGTCGTAAACTCATCCACGACTCAAAGAACGTGGTTTTGGATATGCTCATCGGAATGCAAGTCGGGATCGTGTTGGGAAGCAAGGCCGTGAGGCTGATCTCCATTCTGTTCATGAGCCCGATCTTGTTGTTCTGTGATTTGTGCTCCGATCTGAGGAAGAAGTTCAAACTGAACATAAGCGATTCAGACAAGGACTTGCACTCGAGTTCGCCCCTAGAAGGCTCGGCCTCAAAGCCGGACTTCAGCCAATATATTTTGCATCTCGAGGGCGAGGAAGAATTGGTGCACGTCATGATGCGGAACAAATGCGACACCATCGAGCGTTGGATCAAGATGGGGAAGAACAATCAGCCCAAACATCTCGTGCAACTTTTGGAAGAGACGGATCCTCGTGGGTTCACAGGGGTCAAGGACTTCGACAGCGATGCAGTTCCTCCCCTGGATTCTGCAGAACCACCGAACAATTGGGCACTGCCGATCGCGACCTTAACGAGCATAGCGGTCACCATTCCAGACATTGACCCATCTGCCAGAAAACGATTGCTGCGTGGTGTTCGCGAGGGCCTGATGTATGTCAACATAGTAGAAGAAAGGCTGTGCGCAAAACAAGAATTGATGAATGCCCGAAAGGCCGCGAGCATTGTGTTCATGGGAGTCGATCTCTACCACAAATGGCTTGATGTAGATCTCCGCAAAATTTCCCTCCAGGGAAACACCACAAAGGATGTGCTCGAAGCGCTTGCGTGCACCGCAAAGAACGTTTTTGTCGAATTCAAAGCTGTACCAACCTATGGATATTTAATGGAATCCCCTTCGGCATGGCCCGTCAAAGTACGGGCCACGCATTCCATGTACCGTATAAGCGAGACCCTGCTGCTCGATTGCAAGAGCAGCGACTGTGATATGAGCAACAGAATCTTCGAGAAGCTATCAAGGATGATCTCCGATATTATTGCGGCCTGCCTCACCAACTTGGAACATGTCATATTCACCGAGTGCTCTCGCAGCGGCATTGAGGGCCGGACAGAGAGCGTGTGGTCCGCCGCTATTCTCCTCGGAAGAACGGCAGAAGTGATGAGAATCCTAAGCCAGAGGGAGCTTCCATGTCTGGACTCTGACCAATTGGCGAGCATTGACGAGTGGCGAGCAATGACGAGCGTGCCTTGAGTGACCTGAGGAAGGCTTTACCAACGAAGTCATTCACAGATGAGAACGAACCGTCTTCTCTCAGTCTCGGAGAACAGTACCTGTCTATTCAGTATTCACAAGTCTAGGGAGGAAGCTTGAACCAGCCTAGGAGTTTTTACATGTTTCTTTTTTCATCCCGGTAATGGTCTGAATGATGGTCGAGGAATGGTTACTAGTTGTAACGACGAGCATTGCAAAAAGAGCTGTCGAATGTACTCGAGGCATATCTCTTGCTGATGTACCGTAGTAACATTACTGAGGTAGGAATATGATGACTCTTGAGCACGAAGTTGCGATTAATGTCATTAATGTCAAACTAGTAGATCTGATTTGCGCCCTAATATAGGAGGAGGAATTAGCATTACCAATAGCATCAGAATCACGATAAAAAATCAACGTTCATCTTCCAACCTACATGCTAACCTAGTTAATGAAATAGCAAAAATCACGAGGGTGGTCTCTATAGAAGATCCTTTATATTTTTGTAAAGGTTTTCGAATTTCTTGGTCGAGACGAGATCTCGGGCCAACAGAGGCCACTCTTAGCACTTGCTTCAAAGTGTGTCTCATGATCTGTTGATGATCCAGGCTCTTGATCTGGTGACATGTTTGTCCCTATTGGCTTGACACTTGAACTGAAGGTTGCTAAACTATGGTGCAAAACAGATCTCTCTTCCACCCACAAAAGAGAACTCAACTCTAGCTCAATTCATTAGCTAATCTCCAGGCAATCGGACCTCAATCTGCAACTTCTAAACAGCTAACGAAAATCAAGAGACCGAAGATCAAAATAGAGCATAACTTTAAGACTATGTCATTGAAGAAGCCCCATGAAAGTATATCAAGTCATGTTGACGATGGGCATCTAATCAGTTCCCAGCTATCAATTATGCCTACTTTAGTTGATCCTTTTTTTAAAGCCAAATGAGACTTATCTTGGCCACTGCAGAGTAGTTCTGCATCATTTCCTCACAAACCAAGTAATGAAGAGTGGTGGGCCTCGGTCTCCAAGAGGGTTTTGAGAATAAAAGGATATTCTCATTCATGACCCAGCATTTCACAATTTTACCTTTTGAAAGGCTGCAAATCCAAAGTTTAATAGACTTTTTGTGCAACGGGGAGAGACTTTAAGTAATCATGTCAATCTTACATCATTGTCAAACTTAGAGCTAGGTCTAGCTACTTCTATTATAGGGATGACGAACATGTCTCGAATGATTGAGTGAGTGCATAATGGCACAAACGTTGGTCAAAGTCTCAGTTTCTCTGTGTCAAATTGTGTTTTACACGGCATGCGTAGGTACCAAGCCAAGACCAATGAGGCTAGTTAGAACTCGAAATTTATAATGTTTTATTAATTTTTTAGTTCAATCAGCGTTATGACATATTTTCATACCCATTTGTTCATCCTTTCGATGATCAATGTTGTCATTTTAACTTTTCCAGGGCATAGTAATTCATAGAATAAATTTTGGTTGATATTTGACATGCCAAAAACATGTTATATGTTTGATATCTTTTGAGTGAATTCTTGCTAAATTTGGTAGGTCATAAAAAACGCAATACTAATCTAATTTTTTTTTTTTGGTCAGTCGATACCAATCTAATTTGATTAGGGAAAAACTTGTTTCGAAAATCGTATCTAGGGCTTAAACGGAAAATAATTTGAAATAAGACAGAAAACCGAGCCAGAACCATTTTAGAAAAGGAAGAAGGTTTTTTTTTTTTTTTTTTTTTTTGAACAGAAGAAAAGGAAGAAGGTTGACTATCGAAGAGGGGTGTATCATTTGTCGTCGTCATCATCACTTCTTAATTATTTATTTATTTATTTATAGATTTTAAGTTTCACTTAATTAAAAAAGGGTTATCATTAAAGATGGGCATTGATACTGGAGTAGTTGGAAATTACTGGAAATACCCAAAAGGCTGCCTCGTATCCTCGTTATCTTCTCCAACTGATTCCCACGGGTTTCACGAGATTTCTCTCCCCAAAAAAGGCTCTCTTTTTTGTCTCTCTTTTGTCTCTTTCGACCGAGACCCCTTTTCCGTCACTCAACAAGGTACAATCATCGGCTTCCAGCTTACCTCTCGATTCTTCGTCTGCTTGCGAACTTGTACTTCGGTTCGATTACCCAATAGGTCGGAACGTAGTAAAGTTCGAGTCTTTGTTTTGGGAATCGATCGCTGTTCATCTTGGTGCTTTGGCTTCGACGGTGCTCATGCTTGAATTTGCAGAATCCTGGGTTGCTTTTCCCTTTTTCTCTGTTTTTGATTCTTTGTATGTCTGATCGTCGGTAAATTATGTGCTCAGGGACGTGAGAAGGAGATAAAGTTTTGGGCTTTTTCAATTTTTAATTTTTTTTTTCAATTTTGTTCTCCTCCCTTTTGGGTTAGGAAACTGGCTTCACCTCCTGAATTTGAATGTACTGCTAAGTTGAACTACCCTTTTAGATATATGGCGTGGAGGGATGGGGTGATAAATTGAAGGGCTCTGTTGTTGTTATCATTTCTTCTTTTTCATATGTTATGCTCGATTTTATCAGTTTTGGCTTATTTTTTGGGGCTATGGTAGCAGGTGGAATGGCTAAGAGTTACGTCAAGCAAGAGCATGATCTTGGTGCGTTTTACTCTTCCTTGAGTAGCAATTCGCTTTTGTGGTTATTTTGTTGCTAAAGCTTCGATTCTGAACGTGTTAATTAATAAAACTATCCTGTAAACCCAGAGAGGAGGCGGGCGGAGGCTGCCAGGATAAGGGAGAAGTACCCAGATAGAATTCCGGTGAGAATGGAAGTTGGATGAACTTGTTTTTTTTTGGTAAAGATAAAGTTGGATGAACATGTTATGATTCATGCTGATGAACTTTTCTTTGGAAAAATTTAGCCTTAAGTTTTTTTTCTTTGGGAACTTAAGTATCTAGTTATGCTTTCTGGCATACTTGATTGTTTGCGTGCTTCATCTCTCATGCCCTCTAGGACATGCGGAGTGGAAAGTCAAGCTCGCAGTATTAGTTTGTCCAGCACTTTAGAATTTCAGTCTAACAATATGGGAAATTAAGTGGTTTATGAACTGGAGTAACTTGCAGAAGGATCAAAGTGATATCATTCCAACATAATGCAATAATGACCAAGAAAGCCAAAAAGAAAAGGAATAGACATTTACAAGCTGTGATTATCCGTTGATCGTGTCCAGGATTTGAAAAGGACAGGCGAACCAGTCCATTCTTTCTCGAAGAGAATCTGAAGTGAAGCCTTCATATGTCTACGGGAGGGAGCCTATTTCGCAAGGCAAATGTAGATTGGAGAACTGCACAGGGGAGGCAGAAACCTCCTAAAACAGGACCTTAGAATCCAAATCTTGCCAAACCAATAGCACGGTCCAGGCCCTCCCAATCAGCCATAAGGCAAGGTCTACATATAAGTACGATCAAAAGTCTAAATGACCAAAATTTGCAGCGTCACCTCCTCTGAAAACCCTTGTGCTTAAGTAGAACTCCATCCCTCCGGCTCTTCTCTAGCATCAATGACTTTGCCCTTTCTTTCTCCTTATTCCTCCCTCAGCTCCTCCAATTTCTTCTTCCCACTTTTCTTTCCCTGCTCCTTCTCATCCCTTGACGGCCCTTCGTCCCCAAATTTCTCCCCATCAACGTGATCACCTTGCTTCTCAAGATACCATGGCAATTTAACTCCTTTTCCAGCAACCCCATATCCCAATCTATGTTTCCCATTCTCTGCGGTTACCACCTTCGGCATCTCCTCTTTCTTCATCTTCTTCCTCTTGAATCCATCCCTTTCATCTCCTACCCCATTTTTTGGTAGTTCAACTGGGTCGAAAATCTTAATTCCCTCAAAGAGATTGATATGGCCAGACTTCTTGTCCGTCTCAGCTGGCTCCATGGGCTGACTAGCAGGAGCTTCCGCAGGTTGACTGGCAGGAGCGAAGCCACGGGCAGCACGAAGCTTCTCGAGATAAACTCAGCATTGCCTTCCTCGCTTGCTCTCGCTTCAGCTGCTCCTCTTTCATGGCAGCCTCTTCATCTTTCCGGGCATTCTCTGTGTTCTCATAATTGTACACATTCCAACGTTTCTGGGTAAGGATGTTCAAACTGCCATGACCGCCCATGTCGTCGTGCTACCTAGAGATTATCATGCACGATAGAATTCAGTGCATTTCAAAGGCCACATCCAAAAACCAACTTGTGGTCAGGCAAAAATTAAGAAGCATCACATAAGCAGCCTTCTAACAAGTTAACTTCCATTGGAGCCACGGCCATCAATGAACGAGAATGAACTTAAATCTCGCTGATAAATGCACAAGCATAGTTCAAAAAACCTAAAAGCGTAGCAATGCCAGTCTTTCTCAACGGTAGCGAATGGAATGTGCGAACGGACGAAGGCCCAAAAAATGAAGAAAAGTGGGCAAAAATTCTTGCTTTTGGGCACAACCACAGCACAGCTAAGCGCAGGGAAAACAAAATCATCTCCTGGCGAGGGCACACAAATGACAAAACCGGGTGGCGCGACCCAATCGGTTAATTCCAGTAGCGAACTCCGGCAATTCTTGCGAGCAATAGAAATCTAGCGCGCTCGCATGCCAACCCACCCATGCTAGTTCAACAAACGATCGGCACCGAATTAGGATGCAAAGGAACAATCAGACGGACGGGTCATAGGGCTAGTCACTTCAAAAGTCAGAAACAAAAGGCTCTTCCTTTCCGATGAAGTCAATCCTGGGCTGATGAAGTTCCACACTAACAGGTATGAACGATTCGAAAGAGAGGGAAAGAAAAAAAAACCTCGGCCACCCACATCCCCAGTCGACAAGAAGAGTCCAAAACACACGCCAATTCAGCCAATTATTCCGACAACAGAGGCGCAGTGAATCAACTGAAACGACACGCTGCTGAGAGATGGACGAAGCGATTACCTTGCGTGGGCTGAGATGCGAACAGCCCGAGGGGAGAAGAGGCTTCTTCCGCTGGGAATGAATCGAGGTTGATGACATCGAGCCTTTCTCGACAACGGCGGAGTCCTTTGCTCTCGTTCGCTCTGATGAACAGGAAGGAAGCGATTCTGGTTTTATTCGGACGCCGACATGGCAATTTGAAAGAACGAGCCGACCCATGTACGCCGGTAGTTACAATACAACAAAATTTGTATTCTTGTAATTTTATTATATTTAATTTAATAGTGTGGGGTATGGTGCAATTAGGCCATATTTTTCCTCAATTAAAATTCCTTACACTAATTTATTGATGAAATCAGTTCCTTTAATTTACTTGATTTGTATAAATTAATTCGTTAATCATCTATGGTTGCTTGTCGACCACTCTTTCAATTTGCTTTATGAAGCGGCAAAATCTTATCGACGGCACTGACGTATTAATATGGCACGACATGCATTGACCCACGCACAAAAAGAGAAAAAAAAATGAAATTGCATGCGAGAGAGAGATAGAGGAGGGAAAAGAGAGGAGCGCCGACATGGACGAGGATGGTTGACCCTCATCAAACTTGGCAACTCCTCTCGTGCTCCGATGAGCTTGGTAGATTTGGGCACAAATTAGGCATCCGCATGAAAAAGGTGAAATTGATTTTCTTTTCCTAGATTTGGACACTTTTTAACAAACATTAATTACACGATATCCCTAATAAGAATGAGTGATTTTAGGCCTCAGGTTCCAAGTTCCAAATAAGTTCTACCTCAAAATTAAAACCTATCCGTTGGAAGAGGTTAAACTTGCATGCCTTGAAATGTGGAATCTACTATGTCCTAGATTTTGAGATCCACCTAAATTCATCATGTATTATTAATTGAATGATTGTAGTGAATCATTATTTTTAATAATCACTACTTGCTGTTATAATCCATTGATTATAACTTACCTCTAAACACATGAAGAATATGAAACATTAACATAATAAAAGTCTTGGTCATAAAATTGAAGTTCAAACTAGTGGTTCCAAATTATATACTTATCATCGAACGCTATGAAATATTACATGATTGCTTGAAGACATAAATCAAGAAAAATATAAAAACTTGTACCTGTCAAAACTAGGTTCCGAAGTGCCTGTCAAAATAAGTTTCCCGATTTTTAGAATATATAAACTTACCTGACATACCTTGAAATGTGGAACTAGACAAATTTTCATTTCTGATTCCACGCTGAAACTATGTTTACGTCTAATCCCTAAAACGAGGTCGATATATCACGTGATCACCGCACTCAGGAAATAAATGTAAATACTGATCTTGCCACGGCAAAAAGCAATAGCCCTTCCCCGCCAATACTACTTCTAGTTTGTACTTCGACCGCTCAACCTTACCGAGTCAGCATATGATTGCTTGCCACTATTCAAGAATAAAATCTTTTAAAAAAATGCCATCATGCCACTGAGAATAATCGTGGATAAACAAGAATTTGACTCGGCTAAACCATAAGGTTACAAAGAATTGCCAAGAACAACTTGTCAAAGTTGAATACAGTGATCGATGTAAAACAGTCAGTATAGCATGAGCCATGTCATTCAGAGCAACCTTTTTTTTTTCCTTTTAGGTGTTGCACACTATAACGACGTCCAGAGGAAGAAGAATGGTTTAATCAACTGGGAAACATGAAGTCCCTACACTCCATAGCTAGCATCCTCTACAAACCAATAGGCGGCGAAGAACAACTATACAAGTCGGAGATTGCGATTCTAGCTGACCAACTAGTCAGATCATATTCTTCCATCGACGACGCTGCTTCTGGACTTGAAAACCCAGGATCCTGAAAGTCACGCCGGCAGCTCTCTCTCTCTCTCTCTCTCTCTCTCTCTCTCTCTCTCTCTCACCATAAATAGCTGTACAGGGACCGATGCCTGGTTTCTCCCCCACCAAGGATAAGAAAATGAATTCGCTGATCTGAACATACTTGCTCCTTTGAGGATGCCTACTCACAATATACGCACTATCTTCTGCACCAGCATTCAGAAAATTCTTTCTGTGCCTGGTTTTGTCGACAGGTCCTAAATAAATCAAATCAGCTTTTACATAAAATTTCCAGGAAGAAATATCGAGTGCGAGTGGTCTCACCATGAAAAATGATCATTGCAGCTAATAGACCTTCTTATAATTGCAAGTCCTGCTCCTTTCCTGGATTGGACAGGCATTAATTGGAAATTGATTATCTTTCATCAGAAGGCACAATAAATGGACCTGGCTACTGAAGAACTTCTTGCGTAATATTGAATACCCTAGTGGGAAATTATCACCTGTTACTGTCTAAACCCCCCAATCAACCCCAACGTGGCTGACCCATCCCGTAGAATAACGCCAGCAATTCAAATAAATTAAAGTAATTATACAATGCGGAAAAAAAAAATTAAGGCCACGTACCAACTTGCGGTACACATTTCATAGAATTTGTCAAAAAGTAATGGCAACCCAAAAGATCAGATATGTCTGTCACTTTGCATGTTGCTTTACTGCATTTCACCTGCAAAAAAGAAAGGAAGTAATCTGAAAGACTGGATTTGTGCAATGCAGAGAAATAGGATCTCAAGGCGACCTATGTCAGGACTACTTGTTTAATGAAGCAGCACATTCTTTTAATCATTTTGTGCAGTGTGAAGGATTACAATCTGAAGTGACTTATCTCAAACTACTTGTTCAATGAAGCAGGCACATCGTTTACATCATTGGTTTATTTATAACATGGGAGTCACTCTTTCGAGAGAATCTAAAATATCTTCCAGATGGATAACTTACAAATACAAATTTAACATGTCATCAATAAACTAACTGATATAGATATCGTCACAACTAGACTAGACGAAGGAGCAAGTAAATCCTAACCAAACGCTTGAGCTTGTGAGAATAATATCGTCAGTGAGAGGAATTCATTCTAATGTGCTCATCCAAATGACCTGCACTGAGAAATCCTCCATGTGAGGGCATAAAATACTTAAAAAATGCATGTCAATACACTCTATGGGGCTTCAGAATGAATCAATCTCCTAAATTACTGTGAGTTCTATTACTTCAGTCACCACTGTCAACAATATTTGATTTAAAATGAAGTGCACTAACATAACGTGACCATTGTCCCCATAAGCATCCTTATCCTGCCATATGCTACCCAACCTACAAACTTCCCCTTATAGAAATCAACAGAAGTCGCTAATGATTACTGCCCATAGGCTCAGTACCAACCAGATCCGCGTCAAATGTCCCAAAGCAGAGTAATAATAAGTGAAAATGGAATTAAAGGCTCCCCAACCCCTAAAACACCAGTTTAAAGTAATATCAACAGCAAAAACATTAAATGTGACTTGAAGAAGACAGAACATACCCCCACAAAAGAAATAAATATTGTACCAGCCAGAAACTCGTCCCCTAATGCCACTCAAGTAGTCACTGAACAAGCAAACTGATGCCTCGAGCAGCAAAGGCAACCTATGATGCTACAGTAATTTAACCAATAACAGGCACTTACCCATCACATATTACTCTATTACAATCAAGGCAGGTCGCCAAACTATGCGTGGATTGACATTCATTGCACCTTGCTGCAGATGAGCTTTTCCCTATCTGCTCGCATCTGGAATGAACATAAAGAAATAGAAAAAGAAGAGAGGAATTGAGTGTTTCGACAGCAGTTGACATAAAATTTTAGAAACAAATTTGTGCGATCCTTAATATACACCAAGGGTGCGAATAGCGAAGAACTATAATAACAGGGGAACAAGAAGAGACAGATTCAGAATTCTTGATACCTTCTATAAAGTCCCAGAAGATCTTTGGGTATGGAAGTTGATTTGTTTTGTCCAGCTGCAACCTGCATGACAAGGACTTTTTCACGTCATGCCAGTGGAAACAAGGAGTTAAGAAGTTGAAAAACAGATTATCACACCAAGGAAGGGAAGTTTATAGGGCACTCACCAAGCAATCTTCAGCAAGGTGCCCAGGCCTCTGACAGGGAGTACTACAATTAACAAAGATTTTGTGAGCAACATAGCACAAATAGGAATATAATGTGGCCATGTGATGAAAAAGATCCACGAAACCTTTTCCCTATCTGCATGCTGAAAACCACAGGGAGTATGCAGGTCCAAAAAGAAAATAAATATTAGAAAAAATAATGAGTTAAACAAGATTCATCCATTCTCATAGCATGGAAAATTTAAAATGCTTTCTTCTATATCCAGGATTAACCCATTTAAACAGACTGAGAAGAACAATGACAAGTAGGTCTAGCAAACCTTACCATAGATAAGTGGAGAGACTGGATTTCCTATTGGACCACCAGTGCCAAACATAATCCCGAGCATCATTTTCTTCTTCATGCACAGATGATCCAGAAACAAACTCAGCTGAAGCCGTGACCGGACTTTGGTTGCTCAAGGGATCCTGGAATCCAACATTTCAAAAATCACAATGTGAAAACTTGGAACCATATACCCCTTTTTGAACATCATATATCAAAAGGCAACAGCAGAATGACCTCTTTAAATTTAAAAGTTCGTAAAAGCACCGCTTTGCTCTCCAAGCTGCAGATATCATCATCACACAAACAAACATCATCTAAATGTCATCTAGCCAGATGTCAATGATAAAAAAGTGCTCAGAACTCCAATTTACAAAATTTCACCTCATCGCAAATATATTCTCCATATTTGCCACACACCAGGCAAACCGGTTCTCCAGGCAGGGGAAATCTTTGCTCACTTCTAATCTTACCTAGATTGCTTTTCCATTGGTTTGGTCGCCTTCAACAATATTACCTACAAAATGCACATCAGGTAAACGTTTGGAAAAGATACCAAGTCAAAAGTTTATTGCATATTTCCTGAACCTGTAGATGACATAGCTAATGAAATCACCAAATCAATTATGCAACGGCCCTAACAGTAAACAGGTCTCGGGTTATCTCAATCGGCCAAAAGCATGAAAACCCCCTGAGAAACTTTAGATTCATGTGCCAAATTCCATTTTCTTGGCAAGTCACCAGAGTCTAGAAGAAAGAAGAACAGATTTTAAGACAAACCACAAATTTCAGTCTCCTTCTCTTCATCCCTTTCAGAAGTGCTTCCATCGCCTGCAAGAATGGCAACAATACAAGATTAACATCTAAATTGCACGAGCAATGACATCTAAATGCTTTGGAGACATGTTTATCCCTATTAACCACAAATCCCAAACAGAACTCACTTGCGTAGTCAACTAAGTTCAAACCCGAAGTCGAAGCCCCCCACAAAAGGAAAGCAACCCAACTAATCAGTAATCAAGAAAAACAATCTCAATCGCCAAACTGTAAGGGAGCAGAATTACCAGAATATCGGGAGTCAATTCCTGATAAACCTGACCCGTGCTCGTTTCTCTCCTGCTCAATCAACTCGACACCGTAAGAACAGAGATACTACAAAGTCCACAATTGCCTCCTCTTTTGGACGTATTCCTCGTGCGACATCGGCCGATCGTCCTCCACGGCGACGCCGCTCCCGCCACGCGGCGCTGGCGGCGGCGCTCGGCATTCTCGTCGTTCGGAGGTTCTCCATGGGTCAACGAGGCGCTTCCGGTCACGATGTTGTAAGCTACCGGTTCAACACGCCCAAACGGATCGATAAGAAAACCGGAAAACGAATTCCGGCGATGTGATCGGCTCGCATTTTGCAGCCGAGCGGCGAAAGAGGAGGGAGGAAGCTACCTTTGAGGTTTCGAAGAGCGGAGGAGAGATTGAAGTCTCTTTGTAAGCGAAGGAAGAATTCTTGTAGAAATTGGTCCTCGTCCCCATCCTCTCTCTCTACATTTGCCGAGTTTCTCTCTCTAACAGCAGCTGCTTAGAACCAGATTCGGGTATGGAAGACGAAGGAGAAGGAGAACGACAGTCGGATCGGGCGGCAACCCGAATCCAGCAGGAATCTCGGCCCTGCACGGCCCGACCTGAGTTTCCGTTTCGGTCGAGTACTAAGTCCGGCCCGGCCCGGCCCGGACGGAGTTGCCATATTGGCACTTTTTTTCCTTTTCTTAAAAAATATTTTATATTGCAAATTCTTTTCTGACTTTTCATCTCTATGCTTTTGCGGTTTTTCTAATTAGCCTCTTTCCCTTTAATTTGTCCATTAAATCTTTCTACTTTCTTAAATTTTGTAATCAAGTCCTTCCCATGCTACAGCTTGCAAAATTCATTCGGCATGGCTATGGAACAACGCCACAGTGCGACCTGGATAAGATGTTTTTTCCATTAAGGACATTCATGTAGACTTCCACACCGGACTTCAATGATTTTCCTATTGTGTCCACGTGGAAATCCGCATACATATTTTAGTGTCTTCTAATGGTTGATTGGATTTGATGTCGAAGAAACTTGATCAATAATTACTACTATTAAAAATCTCAAATTTATACCCTAAGACACCGTTACCTCAAATTAATTTATTACCTCATAAAAAATTCACAAGCTAAATTGCGCCGAACCATTTTCCATCTCGCAAAAATATTCAAGCTAGCATCCCTAATTTCAAGTCTACCATCAATGCATATGTGTCAACTTACGTGGATTGAATTTCTCATTCTCCATATCACTTCGTACTCGAATACGATCCAAATAACGACAAAATATATCCGTTGCTAGCTTGGGCCCTGTTTAATAACCATCCCCGGAACAACTATTTTTGTTCTTTTGTTTCCCAAAATGAAAAGAACAGAAACTCGTCTAGTAAAAAAATTTTGTTCTCGAGAATAAAAATATATGTTTTTGTTCCCGATAAAAGATTTGGAACATAATCAAGAAGTAAAAAAAAGTTACTTCATGTTCCTAGAAACAATACTTAAAATCAGTTCCTGTTTTTTTTCTTTTCTCCTGTTTTTTTCTCTTTTCTCTTCTTCTCTTCCCCTTTCTTCTTCTTCCTTTTGGCCGGTTGCCGGCCTCGACTATGGCTAGCCCCAATGACATCAAGCCACAGCGAGGCTGAGACTTGCCTTGGCCAGGCAGGCCTCTAGCGAGCTCACCAAATCTCACCTAGCCGTTCGCTAGCCACGGCGATGGCCAATGATAGGCTACAAAGAAGAAGGAAGAAGAAGAGAAAAAGAAAAAAAAAAAGAAAAAAAGGGAAAAAAAAGAAAATTATAATAAAAGCATTAAAAAATTAAAAGAAACAAAAGGATTTAAGAATCCTACCAAATGCATTTCTATCTCGGGAATAGAAATTTTAGACAGTTACCAAGCATGTTTTTTTACTTAAAAATTGTTTCCGATTTAGTCATTTTCGGCCAATTTTGGCCGGATTTTGCTGATTGGACGCCGGCCATTGACGTGGCACGATCGATGCGACGTTGACAAATTTTAATAATATTTTTGAATTTTTAAATTTTCTTTTATTTTTATTTTTATTTGTTTTTTCCTCCCCTCCTCCAGTCAGTCACCGAACCTTGGCGACCGGTCAAAGGCGATGGCCGGTGCGGTCGACCCCGCCGAATCTCGCCGGCCACCTTGCCCTCGCCGCCTAGCGTGACAGTGCCGCGAGGGCGGCCTCGCGCTGGGCAACGCTGGCCGCGAGGGTGACCTAGCGCCAGGCTGGCGAGGTCGAGCCTCCCCCATGGCTGGCGAGGCTCGACCTCATTGAATCGAGGCCTGGGCGACTTCACACTCGCCAGATTCGGCGAGGGCGAGCCTCGCCGCCCAGCGCGAGGCTGCCCTCGTGGCCATTGTCGCGCTTGGCGGCGAGGGCGAGGTGGCCTGCGAGGTCCGGCAGGGTTGACCTCGCCGGCCGTCGCCTCTGGCTAGTCGCCGAGGTCCGGCGACCGGTCGGAGGAGGGGAGGGAAAAAACAAAAATAAAAATTCAAAAATTCAAAAATATTAAATTATTATTAAAATTTATCCACGTATAAGATCGATCAGGCCACGTCGGTTGGCCGATGTCAGTCAAAAATCCTGCCAAAATGATTTGAAATGATGAATCAAGACTAAGTAAAAATGTTTAAAACTAAATTGGCACCAAAAAAATGTTTAGGACTAAATTTGCATAATTACAAAAGATTTAGGACTTATTTAGCACTTTTCCCATTTGCATCTTTTTCCAAACTCGATGGCCAGAAAATTGGAGTTGCAAAGGTCCCACAAAATTCAAGAAGCAAGCAGCCTCTTTTGAAATGGAATTTAATTGCAATTGACTTGCAAGTTGACGTCTAGGTCAATGGGCCTGCAAAAATTGGAACTCACTTGACCGTTCCCACGCGCTTTCCAAATCCAAAGCCTTCCCCAGCAAAACACGGAACCGCCGCAGTCGCAGAGCTTCGAAGGAAACGGGGGAATCGATACCAAGAAACAGAGAGGGCCATCATGCTCGGTTGCGGCGTCGATGGAAGCCTCGACCAGGCGGAGTTCAGCAAGCCCATGCCCTGGATCGGGGTCTACATAGCGGCGGCTTCCCTGGCCTGCGCCATCGCGATGGCCGCGGACGCCGCCGCTGGCTTCCGCTACCGGCAGCTCTGGTTCCCGAGCCGCTACTTCGCCCTCAACGCCATGTCGCTGAGCGTCATCGCCGTCGCGGTCAAGCTCTCCGTCGACCTCAACACGCCGATGCCGCGCCGGGAGGAGCAGCTGGCCAAGCTTAGCAGCTCGGTCCTGATCTGCACCGTGATGGGCAATTCGATGCCTTCTCTCGGGTCGATGGAGAACAAGGAACTCCTGTCCAACATGATCGCTCTGGCGATTCTCGTCATCACATCTTTTGTGAACATCTGTATACAGTTAGGCACCGGAGTGATCTTCGACTTCAGGTGGGAACATGCCTTCGTGATGTCCCTGATGCTGCTGTTGCTGGTGACCCTGAGCTTCTCGGCCGCGATGGTCCCGACGAGCAAGTGCTACTTGGAGATGAAGTATTGCAAGAGGCACGAGCCGACCCCGGAGGAGAGCTTGAGCCGGAGCTGTGACAACGTCTTCGACAAGCTCAAGGAGCACCTGTTGAAGTATGGGATGATGGCCCATTCCCGCAACCCGCAATTCGTCGTGGCGCGGTCTGTGACGTGCACTGCTTCCGGGGCGCTCTGCCTCCTGAGTGCAGTGATCCTGGCGCAGGCGATGCTCCGGGCTTACCTGCAGGCCTGGAAGTTTGAGTTCAACTACTGCTATGACACGCTGGAGTCGGAGTCGGAGTCGGACTATAAGTGGTCGAGCACGGCGATTCTCATCACGCAGACTATTGCGGTTGGGGTCGGCACAATCGCCCCAGCATTCCGATGGTTCCTCGCGATCAGATTCAAGTGCCCAAAGCGGGGGAACAAGAGCTACAAGGATGAATTCAAGCTCGAAAAGTATTGGATACAGCAATTCATGGAGATTAAGGAGCGTCCGTTCAATTTACACGTCCGGAGCCGGCAGTGTTGTAAGCTCATCCACGACTCGAAGAACGTGGTTTTGGATATGCTCATGGGAATACAAGTCGGGATCGTGTTGGGAAGCAAGGCCGTGAGGCTGATCTCCATTCTGTTCATGAGCCTGATCTTGTTGTTCTGTGATTTGTGCTCCGATCTGAGGAAGAAGTTCAAACTGAACATCAGCGATTCAGACAAGGACTTGCACTCAAGTTCGCCCCTAGAAGGCTCGGCCTCAATGCCGGACTTCAGCCGATATATTTTGCATCTCGAGGGCGAGGAAGAATTGGTGCACGTCATGATGCGGAACCACTGCGACACCACCGAGCGTTGGATCAAGATGGGGAAGAACAATCAGCCCAAACATCTCGTGCAACTTTTGGAAGAGACGCCTCCTCGTGGGTTCACAGGGGTCATGGACTTCGACAGCGATGCAGTTCCTCCCCTGGATTGTGCGGAACCACCGAACGATTGGTCACTGCCGATCGCGACCTTAACGAGCATAGCGGTCACCATTCCAAACATTGACGTATCTGCCAGAAAACGATTGCTGCGTGGTGCTCGCGAGGGCCTGATGTATGTCAACTTAGTAGAAGAAAGGCTGTGCGCAAAACAAGAATTGATGAATGCCCAAAAGGCGGCGAGCATTGTGTTCATGGGAGTCGATTACTACCACAAATGGCTCGATGTAGATCTCCGCAAAATTTCCCTCCAAAGAAACACCGCAAAGGATGTGCTCGAAGAGCTTTCGTGCGCCGCAAAGGATGTTTTCGTCAAATTCAATGCCGGATCAACCGATGGACATTTAATGGAATCCACTTCGGAATGGCCCGTCAAAGTACGGGCCGCGCATTCCATGTACCGTATAAGCGAGACCCTGCTGCTCGATTGCAAGAGCAGCGACTGTGATATGAGCAACAGAATCTTCGAGAAGCTATCAAGGATGATCTCCGATATTATTGCGGCCTGCCTCACTAACTTAGAACATGTCATAATCACCGAGTGCTCACGCAGCAGCATTGAGGGCCAGACAGAGAGCGAGTGGTCCGCTGCTATCCTTCTCGGAAGAACGGCAGAAGTGATGAAAATCGTAAGACAGAGGGAGCTTCCATGTCTGGACTCCGACCAATTGGCGAGCATTGATGAGTGGCGAGCAATGACGAGTGTGCCTTGAGTGACCTGAAGGCTTTACCGACGAAGCCATTCACAGATGAGAGCGAACCGTCTTCTCTCAGTCTCGGAGATCAGTACCTGTCTGTTCAGTATTCACAAGTCTAGGGAGGAAGCTTGAACCAGCCTAGGAGTTTTTACATGTTTCTTTTTTCATCTCGGTGATGATTTGAATGATGGTCGAGGAATGGATACTAGTTGTAACGACAAGCATTGCAAAAAGAGCTGTCGAATGTACTCGAGGCATATCTCTTGCTGATGTATAGAAGTAATATTACCGAGGTAGGAATATGATGACTATTGAGCATGGAAGTTGCGATTAATGTCAAACTGGTAGATCTGATTTGCGTCCTAATATAGGAGAAGGAGTTAGCATTACCAATAGCATCAGAATCAGGATCAAAAACCAACATTCATCTTCCAACCTACATGCTAACCTAGCTCATGAAACAGCAAAAATCGTGAGGGCGGTCTCTTCAGAAGATCCTTTATGTTTTTGCAAAGGTTTTCGAATTTCTTGTCGCGACGAGATCTCGGGCCAACAAAAGCCACTCTTAGCACCTTCTTCAAAGTTTGTCTCATGATCTGTTGATGATCCAGGCTCTTGATCTGGTGATATGTATGTCCCTATTGGCTCGCCACTAGAACTGAAGGCTGCTAAACTGTGGTGCAAAACAGATCTCTCTTCCACCCACAAAAGAGAACTCAACTCTAGCTCAATTTATTAGCTAATCTCTAGGCAATCGGACCTCAATCTGCAACTTCTAAACGGCTAACGAAAATCAAGAGAGCGAAGATCAAAACAAAGCATAACTTTAGACTATGTCATTGAAGAAGCCCCATGAGAGTATATCAAGTCATGTTGACGGTGGGCATCTAATTAGTTCCCAGCTATCGAGTATGCCTACTTAAGTTTATCGTTTTTTTTTTCAAGCCAAATGAGTCTTATGTTGGCCACTGCAGAGTAGTTTTGCATCATTTCCTCACAGACCAAGTAATGAAGAGTGGCGGGCCTCCTTAGTCTCCAAAAGGGTTTTGAGAATAAAAGGATATTCTCATTCTTATCGATGGCACTGATGTATTAATATGGCACAACATGCATTGACCCACGCACAAAAAGAGAAGAAAATGAAATTGCATGTGCGAGAGAGAGAGGAGCGCCGACATGGACGAGGATGGTTGACCCTCATCAAACTTGGCAACTCCTCTCGTGCTCCGATGAGCTTGGTAGATTTGAGCACAAATTAGGCATCCGCCTGAAAAAGGTGAAATTGATTTTCTCATGCTAGATTTGGACACACTTTTTAACAAACATTAATTACATGATATCCCTAATAAGAATGAGTGGTTTCAGGCCCCAAGTTTCAAGTTCCAAATAAGCTCTACTTGAAAATTGAAGACTATAAGTTGGAACAGATTAAACTTATATGCCTTGAAATTTGGAATCTACTCTGTCATAGATTTCGAGGTTCACCTAAATTTTACTTGTATTATTAATTGAATGATTGTAGTGAATTTTCACCTTTAATAATCACTACTTGCTGTTATAATCCATTGATTACAACTTACCTTTAAACACACAAAGAATATGAAACATTAACATAATAAAAGTCTTAGCCATAAAATGAAAGCTCAAATTAATGATTCCAAATTATACACTTATCATCGGACTCTATGAAATACCACATGATTGCTTGAAGACATAAATTAAGAAAAATATAAAAACTTGATTTAGGTTCCATGGTACCCATCAAAACTAGGTTCCGAGGTGCTTGTCAAAATAAGTTTCCTGATTTTTGGAATATATGAACTTACCCGGCATACCTTGAAATGTGAAATTAGACAAATTTTCATTCTTGATTTTGCACTGAAACTATGTTCACCTCTAATCCTTAAAACGAGGTATCACGTGATCGCTGCACTCAGGAAATAAATGTAAATACTGATCTTGCCATGGCAAAAAGCAATAACCCTTCTCCGCCAATACTACTCCTAGTTTGTGCTTCGACCGCTCTAACCTTACGGAGTCAGCATATGATTGCTTGCCACCATTCAAGAATAAAATCTTTAAAAAAAATGACATCATGCCATTGAGAATAATCATGGACAAACAAGAATTTGACTCGGCTAAATCATAAGGTTACAAAGAATTGCCAAGAACAACTTGTCAAAGTTGAATACAGTGATCGACGTAAAATAGTCGGGAAAATTGTCCAAAAAATCTTAAATCTATTGCATTTTTGCCAATTTAGTCATAAACCTTTTAATTTTGCCAATTCAGTCTTAAACATTTTCATTTCTTATTGATTTAATTTATCCATCAAATTTTGGCCGAAAAATGCTGACATGGATGTCGGCGGTGTCATGTAGGGACCGCTCATATTGACGTGGATAATTTTTAATAATATTTTAATATTTTTTGAATTATTATTATTATTTTCTATTTTTCCCTCTTTTTTTTGTGGCTTTCTTGGTCTTTTCCGGTGGCCGACCACCGGCCACAGGCGATAGCCGGCCAACGGCCATAGCCAGCCGGCTGGCCTCACCCACCACAAGCGAGGCTCGGTCGGGCGAGGAGGAGCCCTGGCAAGGGGAGCCCTCGCCCAGGCGCGGCCCGGCAAGGGTCTCCTAGGCGAGGCTGACCCTCACTCAGGCCAAGGCGGCGACGCCGGGTCGAGGCTGCCCTAGCCTGGGCGAGGGCTGGCCTCAACGGATCTGGCGAGGGGAGCTCTCGCCCTCGCCTAGGCAAGCGTCGACCTCGCCAGATCTGGCGAAAGGAGCCCTCGCCTAGACTAGATCCGGTGAGGCCAGCCCTCGCCCTTGGCTGGGCGCTCGCCCGGGCGAGGGCGAGGGCTCCCCTTGCCGAGGCTCCTCCTCGCCTGGCCAGGCCTAGCCTGTGGCGGGCGAGGCTAGTTGGCTGGTTGTGGCCGGTGGCCGGCCGTTGCCTGTGGCTGATGGCCGGCCACCGGAAAAGGCCAAAAAGGAAAAAAATAGAAAAAAATGATAAAAATTCCAAAAAATTAAAAAAAATATGTAATTTTATTAAAAATTGTTCACGTTAACGCCGACGGCCCTACGTGGCACCACTGGCGTCCATGTCAGCATTTCCGGCTAAAATTGGCAAGATGGACTCAATTGGCAAGAAATGAAAATGTTTATGACTAAATTGACAAAGTTAAAAGATTTAGGACTGAATTAGCAAAAGTGCAATAGATTTAGGACTTTTTGGATAATTTTCCCTAAAACAATATAATAGCATGAGCCATGTCATTCAGTGCAACTTTTTTTTTTTTTTGTCCTTTTAGTTGTTGCACACTATAACGACATCCTGAGGAAGAAGAATGCTTTAGTCAACTGAGAAATATGAAGTCCCTACAGTCCATAGCTAGCATCCTCTGCAAACCAATAGGCGGCGAAGAACAGCTATACAAGTCGGAGATTGCGATTCTAGCTGACCAACTAGTCAGATCATATTCTTCCATCGACGACGCTGCTTCTGGACTTGAAAACCCAAGATCTTGAAAGTCGCACCGGCAGCTCTCTCTCTCTCTCTCTCACCATAAATAGCTGTACAGGGACCGATGCCTGGTTTCTCCCCCGCCAAGGACAAGAAAATGAATTTGCTGATCTGAACATGCTTGCTTCTTTGAGGATGCCTACTCACAATATACGCACTATCTTCTGCACCGGCATTCAGAAAATTCAATCTGTGCCTGGTTTTGTCGACAGGTCCTAAATTAATCAATCAGCTTTTACTTAAAATTTCCAGGAAGAAATATCGAGTGCGAGTGGTCTCACCATGAAAAATGATCTTCGCAGCTAATAGCCTAATAGACCCTCTTATAATTGCAAGTCCTGCTCCTTTCCTGGATTGGACAGGCATTAATTGGAAATTTATTATCTTTCATCAGAAGGCACAATAAATGGACCTGGCTACTGAAAAACTTCTTGCGTAATATTGAATACCCTAATGGGACATTATCACCTGTTACTGTCTAAACCCCCCAACCAACCCCAACGTGGCTGACCCATCCCGTAGAATAACACCAGCAATTCAAATAAATTAAAGTAATTATACAATGCAGGAAAAAAAAAAGGAAAGCCACGTACCAACTTGCAGTACACATATCATAGAATTTGTCAAATGCTTTGTCAAAACAGTAATCAACCCAAAAGATCAGATATATGTCACTTTGCACGTTGCTTTACTGCATTTCACCAGCAAAAAAGAAAATAAGTAATCTGAAAGACTGGATTTGTGCAATGCAGAGAAATAGGATCTCAAGGCGACCTATGTCAGGACTACTTGTTTAATGAAGCAGCACATTCTTTTAATCATTTTGTGCAGTGTGAAGGATTATAATCTGAAGTGACTTATCTCAAACTACTTGTTCAATGAAGCAGACACATCGTTTACATCATTGGTTTATTTATAACATGGGAGTCACTCTTTCCAGAGAATCTAGGATATCTTCCAAATGGTTAACTTACAAATACAAATTTAACATGTCATCAATAAACTAACTGATATAGATATCATTGCAACTAGACTAGATGAAGGAGCAAGTAAATCCTAACCAAACGCCTGAGCTTGTGAGAATAATATTGTCAGTGAGAGGAATTCATTCTAATGTGCTCATCCAAATGACCTGCACAGAGAATCCTCCATGTAAGTGCACAAAATACTTAAAAAATGTATGTCAATACACTCTATGGGGCTTCAGAATGAATCAATCTCCTAAATTACTGTGAGTTCTATTACTTCAGTCACCACTGTCAACAATATTTGATTTAAAACGAAGTGCACTTACATGACATGACCATTGTCACCATAAGCATCCTTATCCTGCCATATGCTACCCAACCTAAAAACTTCCCCTTATAGAAATCAACGGAAGTCGCTAATGATATTACTGCCCATAGGCTCAGTACCAACCAGATCCGCGTCAAATGTCCCAAAGCAGAGTAATAATAAGTGAAAATGGAATTAAAGGTTCCCCAACCCCTAAAACACCAGTTTAAAGTAATATCAACAGCAAAAACATTAAAAGAAATGTAACTTGAAGATGACAGAACATACCCACACAAAAGAAATAAATATTGTACCAGCCAGAAACTCGTCCCCTAATGCCACTCAAGTAGTCACTGAACAAGCAAACTGATGCCTCGAGCATCAAAGGCAACCCATGATGCTACAGTAATTTAACCAATAACAGGCACTTACCCATCACATATCACTCTATTACAATCAAGGCAAGTTGCCAAACTATGTGTGGATCGACATTCATTGCACCTTGCTGCAGATGAGCTTTTCCCTATCTGCTTGCATCTGGAATGAACATAAAGCAATAGAAAAAGAAGAGAGGAATTGAGTGTTTCGACAGCAGTTGACATAAAATTTTAGAAACAAATTTGTGCGATCCTTAATATACACCAAGAGTGCGAATAGCCAAAGAACTATAATAACAGGGGAACAAGATGAGACAGATTCAGAATTCTTGAAACCTTCTATAAAGTCCCAGAAGATCTTTGGGTATGGAAGTTGATTTGTTTTGTCCAGCTGCAACCTGCATGACAAGGACTTTTTCACGTCATGCCAGTGGAAACAAGGAGTAAAGAAGTTGAAAAACAGATTATCACACCAAGGAAGGGAAGTTTATAGGGCACTCACCAAGCAATCTTCAGCAAGGTGCCCAGGCCTCTGACAGGTAGTACTACAATTAACAAAGATTTTGTGAGCAACATAGCACAAATAGGAATATAATGTGGCGATGTGATGAAAAAGATCCACGAAACCTTTTCCCTTTCTGCATATTGAAAACCACTGGGAGTACGCAGGTCCAAAAAGAAAATAAGTACTAGAAAAAATAATGAGTTAAACAAGATTCATCCATTCTCATAGGATGGAAAATTTAAAATGCTTTCTTCTTTATCCAGGATTAACCCATTTAAACAGACTGAGAAGAACAATGACAAGTAGGTCTAGCAAACCTTACCATAGATAAGTGGAGAGACTGGGTTTCCTATTGGACCACTGGTGCTTAACATAATCCCAAGCATCATTTTCTTCTTCAGGCACAGATGATCCAGAAACAAACTCAGCTGAAGCTGTGACTGGACTTTGGTTGCTCAAGGGATCCTGGAATCCAACATTACAAAAATCACAATGTCAAAACTTGGAACCAGACACCCCTTCTTGAAATCATATATCTAAAAGGCAACAGCAAAATGACCTCTTTAAATTTAAGAGTTCGTAAAAGCACCGCTTTGCACTCCAAGCTGCAGATATCATCATCAGTCTATCAACACAAACAAACATTATTTAAATGTCATCTAGCCAGATGTCAATGATAAGAAAGTGCTCAGAACTCCAGTTTACAGAATTTCACCTCATCGCAAATATATTCTCCATGTTTGCCACACACCAGGCAAACCAGTTCTCCAGGCAGGGGAAATCTTTGCTCACTTCTAATCTTACCTAGATTGCTTTTAGTCTCCTTCTCTTCATCCTTTTCAGAACTGCTTCCATTGCCTGCAAGAATGGAAAAAATACAAGATTAACATCTAAAGTGTACGAGCAATGACATCTACATGCTTTGGAGACATGATTATCCCTATTAACCACAAATCCCACACAGGACTCACTTGCATAGTCAACTAAGTTCAAACCCGAACTCGAAGCCCCCTACAAAAGGAAAGCAACTCAACTAATCAGTAATCAAGAAAAACAATCTCAATCGCCAAACTGTAAGGGAGCAAAATTACCAGAAAATCAGGAGTCAAATCCTGATAAACCTGACCCGCGCTCGTTTCTCTCCTGCTCAATCAATTCGACACGGTAAGAAACGGAGATACTACAAAGTTGGCGTCTTCAATAAGCATCGCGAAAGAAAAATCCACAATTACCTCCTCTTTTGGACGTATTCCTCGTGCGACATCGGCCGATCGTCCTCCACGGCGACGCCACTCCGGCCACGTGGCGCTCCAAAGTCCCGGCGGCGGCGGCGCTGGCGGCGGCGCTCGGCATTCTCATCGTTCGAAGGTTCTCCATCAGTCAAGGAGGTGCTTCCAGTCACGATGTTGTAAACTACCGGTTCAACACGCGCAGCGAATCAATGAGAAAACCGGAAAACGAATTCCGGCGATGTGATCGGCTCGCATTTTGCAGCCGAGCGGCGAAAGAGGAGGAAGGAAGTTACCTTTGAGGTTTCGAAGAGCGGAGGAGAGATTGAAGTCTCCGTTGTAAGAGAACGAAGGATTCTTGTAGAAATTGGTCCTCGTCCCCATCCTCTCTCTCTCTACTTTTGCCGAGTTTCTCTCTCTAACAGCAGCTGCTCAGAACCAGATTCGGGTATGGAAGACGAAGGAGAAGGAGAACGACAGTCGGATCGGGCGGCAACCCGAATCCAGCAGGAATCTCGGCCCTGCACGGCCCGACCTGAGTTTCCGTTTCGGTCGAGAACTAAGCCCGGCCCGGCCCGGCCCGCCCCGGACCGAGTTGCCATATTGGCACTTTTTTTTTCCTTTTCTTTAAAAGTATTTTATATTGTCAATTCTTTTTTGACTTTTCGTCTCTACACTTTGTGGTTTTTCTAATTAAGCCTCTTTCCCTTTAATTTGTCCATTAAATCTTTCTATTTTCTTAAATTTTATAATCAAGTCCTTCTGACGCTAAACCTTGCAAAATCCATTCGGTATGGCTATCGAACAATGCCACAGTGTGACATGGATAAGATTTTTTTTCCAATAAGGACATTCACGTGGAAGTCTACGTGAGCTAAGATTTATCCCCACCGGATTTCAACAATTTTCCTATTGTGTCCACGTGGGAATCCGCATACATATTTTAGTGTCTTCTAATGGCCACCTTGGCTGGATTTGATTAGATTTGGTGTCGAAAAAACCTGATCAATAAGCTCATGAAGGTAGAAAGATTTATTTAGACAATCAATAATTAATACTATTAAAAATTTCAAATTTATATCCTAAGGGACAGTTATCTCGAATTAATTTATTACCTCATAAAAAATCACAAGGTACGCAATTGCACCAAACCATTTTCCATCTTACAAAAATATTTAAGATGATTCTACCATCAATGCATATGCGTCAACTTATGTAGATTAAATTTCTCATTCTTCATATCAGGTCCACTTCGTATTCGAATACGGTCCAAATAACGATAAAATATATCCACCGCTAGTTTGGTATCTCCATCATACTTGGATTTTAGCAAATCGACTGTCCGCCTCAGACGACAGAGGTGAACCGCGGTGCTGGTTTTCGTTGGTTCAGTGTCGCAAGAGAAACAAGTCCTAAACCTTCGCGCGACTAAAATTGTTTTCTTTTTCTTTCCTCATTTATAATCTTAACCTCTGCTCTCCCTCCTCCACCCACCCTCTAATTTATTCGGAAAAAAAGAAGAAAATCCCCACAAGAAATTGTGGATGTCAGACGTGATATCACAGGCCCCCTCCTCTCCGCAATATTATCTGAAACTTCTCCTAAAAAGATTGGCTCCCGTTTAGCTACAGAGCCAATGAACAAAATTCGAATGTTAACCTAATATTCAACATAAATTCCAAACTTTTAAATTATTCAATGAAATCTCAAAACTTTTAGTATATATTTAATTTAGTTTATGAACTATATGAAAATAGTCAATTTAGTCTTTCCATTGATTCAAAATCAAGGACAATATTAATCATTTTTCATTTGGTCTATAGACTAACTTGAACACGTATTAAAAATCTAAGGAAAATATTGAACATTTTCATATAATCCAATAATTAAATCGAACATAACTAAAAGTTCTGGGACTACATTGAATACATTAAAAATTCGGAGGACACATTATGTATTAGGCTAAAATTCAAGGATCATATTAAATAATTTAAAAGTTGAAGGACCATATCATATATTTGACAAATATTCAGGGATTATTTGCGTCTTTTTCACAAACTCGGTGGCCAGAAAATTGGAGTTGCAAAGGTCCCACAGCAAGTAGACGCAGTTAATGGGCCTGGAAAAAAATGGAACTCACTTGACCGTTGCCACGCGCTTTCCAATCTAAAGCCTTCCCCAGCAAAACACGGAACCCCCGCAGTCGCAGAGCTTCGAAGAAAACGGGGGAATCGATACCGAGAAACAGAGAGGGCCATCATGCCCGGTTGCGGCGTCGATGGAAGCCTCGACCAGGCCGAGTTCAGCAAGCCCATGCCCTGGATCGGCGTCTACATAGCGGCGGCTTCCCTGGCCTGCGCCATCGCGATGGCCGCGGATGCCGCCACTGGCTTCCGCTACCGGCAGCTCTGGTTCCCGAGCCGCTACTTCGCCCTCAACGCCATGTTGCTGAGCGTCATCGCCATCGCGGTCAAGCTCTCCGTTGACCTCAACACGCCGATGCCGCGCCGGGAGGAGCAGCTCGCCAAGCTTACCAGCTCGGTCCTGATCTGCACCGTGATGGGCAATTCGATGCCTTCTCTCGGGTCGATGGAGAACAAGGAGCTCCTGTCCAACATGATGGCTCTGGCGATTCTCGTCATCACATCTTTTGTGAACATCTGTATACAGTTGGGCACCGGAGTGATCTTCGACTTCGGGCGGGGACATGCCCTCGTGATATCCCTGATGCTGCTGTTGCTGGTGACCCTGAGCTTCTCGGCCGCGATGGTCCCGACGAGCAAGTGCTACTTGGAGATGAAGTATTGCAAGAGGCACGAGCCGACCCCAGAGGAGAGCTTGAGCCGGAGCTACGACAACGTCTTCGACAAGCTCAAGGAGCACCTGTTGAAGTATGGGATGATGGCCCACTCCCGCAACCCGCAATTCGTCGTGGCGCGGTCCGTGACGTGCACTGCTTCCGGGGTGCTCTGCCTCCTGAGCGCAGTGACCCTGGCGCAGGCGATGGTCCGGGCTTACCTGCAGCCCTGGATGTTCAAGTTCGACTACTGCTATGACACGCTGGAGTCGAAGTCAGAGTCGGACTATAAGTGGTCGAGCATGGCGATTCTCGTCACGCAGACTATTGCAGTCGGGGTCGGCACAATCGCGCCGGCATTCCGATGGTTCCTCACGATCAGATTCAAATGGCAGAGGCGGAGGAACAAGAGCTACAAGGATGAATTCAAGCTCGAAAAGTATTGGATACAGCAATTCATAGAGATTAAGGAGCGTCCGTTCAATTTACACGTCCGGAGCCGGCAGTGTCATAAGCTCATCCACGACTCGAAGAACGTGGTTTTGGATATGCTCATGGGAATACAAGTCGGGATCGTGTTGGGAAGCAAGGCCGTGAGGCTGATCTCCATTCTGTTCATGAGCCCGATCTTGTTGTTCTGTGATTTGTGCTCCGATCTGAGGAAGAAGTTCAAACTGAACATCAGCGATTCAGACAAGGACTTGCACTCGAGTTCGCCCCTAGAAGGCTCGGCCTCAATGCCGGACTTCAGCCGATATATTTTGCATCTCGAGGGCGAGGAAGAATTGGTGCACGTCATGATGCGGAACCACTGCGACACCACCGAGCGTTGGATCAAGATGGGGAAGAACAATCAGCCCATACATCTCGTGCAACTTTTGGAAGAGACGCCCTCTCGCGGGTTCACAGGTGTCATGGATTTCGACAGCGATGCAGTTCCTCTCCTGGATTATGCAGAACCACCGAACAATTGGGCGCTGCCGATCGCCACCTTAACAAGCATAGCGGTCGCCATTCCAAACATTGACGCATCTGCCAGAAAACGATTGCTGCGTGGTGCTCGCGAGGGCCTGATGTATGTCAACTTAGTAGAAGAAAGGCTGTGCGCAAAACAAGAATTGATGAATGCCCGAAAGGCGGCGAGCATTGTGTTCATGGGAGTCGATTACTACCACAAATGGCTCGATGTAGATCTCCGCAAAATTTCCCTCCAAAGAAACACCACAAAGGATGTGCTCGAAGGGCTTTCGTGCGCCGCAAAGGATGTTTTCGTCAAATTCAAAGCCGGATCAACCGATGGACATTTAATGGTATCCACTTCGGCGTGGCCCGTCAAAGAACGGGCCGCTCATTCCATGTACCGTATAAGCGAGACCCTGCTGCTCGATTGCAAGAGCAGCGACTGTGATATGAGCAACAGAATCTTCGAGAAGCTATCAAGGATGATCTCCGATATTATTGCGGCCTGCCTCACCAACTTAGAACATGTCATATTCACCGAGTGCTCTCGCAGTGGCATTGAGGGCCGGACAGAGAGCGCGTGGTCCGCCGCTATTCTTCTCGGAAGAATGGCAGAAGTGATGAAAATCCTAAGCCAGAGGGAGCTTCCATGTCTGAACTCCGACCAATTGGCGAGCATTGACGAGTGGCGTGCCTCGAGTGACCCGAGGAAGGCTTTACCGACGAAGTCATTCACAGATGAGGGCGAACTGTCTTCTCTCAGTCCCGGAGATGAGTACCTGTCTATTCAGTATTCACAAGTCTAGAGAGGAAGCTTGAACCAGCCTAGGAGTTTTTACATGTTTCTTTTTTCATCCCGGTGATGATTTGACTGATGGTCGAGGAATGGTTACTAGTTGTTGTTGAAGTAGTTAACTTTCAGTTTTTACGTGTCTTCAATAATGTAATAGTGGAGTCCTAGTCAATAGGAAGTGGCTTGTTTTTAGGAGTTAGTTTTTGCACATGTTCTGGTTAGTGGGTCTTTGTTATTGTTGTTCTGTAGCTATTTTCTTGCTAAGTGGTTTGGATGTTCTGCCTATTTAATAGGCTTATGTTCTGATGAATAAAGTAACAAGAGTTACAGCAACAATTCTCTTGTGTGTTTTCTTCTCTGAGTCTATTTGATTAAATTTCAACAGTTGTAACGATGAGCATTGCAAAAAGAGTTGTCGAATGTACTCGAGGCATATCTCTTGCTGATGTATAGAAGTAATATTACCGAGGTAGGAATATGATGACTCTTGAGCACAGAAGTTGCGATTAATGTCAAACTGGTAGATCTGATTTGCCCCTAATATAGGAGGAGGAGTTAGCATTACCAATAGCATCAGAATCAGAATCAAAAGCCAACATTCATCTTCCAACCTACATGCTAACCTAGCTAATGAAACAACGAAAATCACAAGGGCGGTCTCTTCAGAATATCCTTTACGTTTTGCAAAGATTTTCGAATTTCTTGTCGCGGCGAGATCTCGGGCCAACAAAAGCCACTCTTAGCACCTGCTTCAAAGTTTGTCTTATGATCTGTTGATGATCCAGGCTCTTGATTTGGTGATATGTTTTGATGGGTTTTTTCTATGTGTTGATGGGTCCAAGTAGGCCCGTACGCCCATGTTGGGCCCAAAAACCCAGCCTGTAAGTTAATGGCCCATGGAGGAGGTTATTATATCTGAGCGGTTAAGATATATGGGAGGTTATGTGATTTTGAAAGTGACGTTTACAGATAGAGAGATTTTACATTCTCTCAGTTAACACTCTCACCATTTTCTCCCTAAAAAAGAACAGTACTCTCCTCGAAGAACAGGATTGGGATTCCTCTCTGAACTGCGACATAAGTGATTTAATCTGTGAAAGACAAGATACGTTCAACTCCGTAATGTACTTTTGATCGGTGATACATGTGTATGCTGGGCTTGTTTTTCCGCGTTTGTTATTGGAGTTCGATTGAGTATCAGATTAATTTTGGAATCCGTTTTTACCTAAAACTGGTATCATAGCACTGTTCATGTTTCCCAATCACTTTTCATGTTTATAAATTGCTTTTTGATTGAATTTTTTCGTGAAACGCCGCTGTCAGTCAATCGGGGACGGAAAATCTCGACACCGCATACTGTTTACCCCATTTATGATTTTCTGTAAATCGAAGTTCGTTTCTATAGCGTAGGGTTGTAGGTTTCGTCGATACGAGAAAATCGACTGGTGGCTTGCTGCCGGAGGCCACCGGACACGCCGACACGCGTGGCCAGAGTGTTCGGTGTCGTCGGCGCGTGCAACGCACACACGCGGCAACCGCCGACACGTGCAACACACGTGCCTACATATGCTTTTACCGATTTGCCCCTGTTTTCTCAAGAATATTACGTTTTTGCCATTGATGGTTGTTTTTACGATTATGCCCTTATTGTTTGACATTATTACTATTTTGCCCTTAGCTGGGTTGGTCGGTTTGACCCGACCCGACCCGACCCGTCTGACCAGTTGACTCGACCCGGTCATCCGTTGACTGTTGACTAGCGTTGACTACCGTTGACCGGCACCGAAAAGAAAAAGAAAAAAAAAGAGGAAAATTATGTATTTTCTGTTTTGTTTATTGTGGTTTATAAGTAATCCTTTTTTTGTTCTGCATTTGTTGCAGAAATCATGATGCATTATGCATGCATGCCTGCATTTCCAAAAACAAACGAAGAAAATGTGAGGCTTAAAGGGCTAATGAAAGAATTAGATAATTATCGATGGAATGACGGTGATATATCACACGTGGTCAGGGTCAATCAGATGATACAAGAAATCATTTGGAAAGGTTATTCTATGCCGAATTTTGAGAAGGTGCCGACTTTAATGAACACTTTTCCACCTGAATGGCAAGCAGTGTTAGATTGCCTATGGGAGGTCAACGTGGTCCCGGATTATAACAAGCTTGCAATAGCTTTTGTAAGAGAGTATTATAGAATCGAGTTAACCAAAACTTCAACCCTTGGGTTGAGTGTCACATGGCGTAGAGTGAATGTGCCTTGGAGGTGGCATGAGAGCACTCCAAAGGTTTTTCTGTGGTCGGCCAACGTGCCTTCAAAATTCTCAGAGAATTTTACTGAGAGATTATAAGAGACTTTCCCAATTTATGAGATAAATGAGAATATTTGGGTTTAATTATTTATTTTTCTTAGATTAGTTTGAGATGTTTTAGGAGTAAATATCTCTTTCTCTCGTTGATATTTTTCCTTTGAATATATTACTTAGTGTAATGGACATGTTTAATTATTGAAAGTTCAATGTTATCTATTGTTGTAATTTAACATATTAATTTACAATTCTTTGAGGTAAGTTCAAGAAAGTTTTAGTGACTTTACTGAACTTATTTTTTGCATGAAGATTATATTAATGATAATTTCAAGTTAGGATTTTTTGGATGATGATTGGAAACATAGTGATTTTTTGATTCTGAAACCTTACTAGAAATTATTTATTAATATGATGGTTTGTGCAAAATGGATGCATAAATGATAGGCGTTAATAATTCATGCATATGTGTCTGATATGTTCAGATCGATGGCATTAGCAACTAAGAACATAATTGCCGATTTAAACAAATAAGACAAATTGAATGGCGAGAATTATGAAATATTGAATAAGAAAATTCAATATGTGCTTGAAAAGCAAGAAGCACTAAAAGCTCTTGACCATGTTATGGAAGAACTTGAGGATGCTGTGTGTCACCTTGAGCTAGAAAAGGACCGCCTAAAGGCATTTGAGTGGGAAACAGATATTTGCGTGCTGTTTCCAGCTCAGAAGGGGCTTCAAGCTCTAAGCGCAAGCGCATTGATTCGTTTAAAATGTGAAAATGCAAGGGATCAAGTCCTTATTGCAAGAAACCAAGAGTTAACCAACATAAGAGAGGAAAACGTCATCGAGTGAAGAGAATTTCAAGGGTGAAATGTTATAACTGTGATTAGAAGGGTCACTATGCTCATGACTGTCGTGAGCCAAAGAAGGTAAATACCCATTGTATTTTTTAGAACTTTGCTTATGTGTCAAGTTCTGTATTCTTAACTGAATCTAATCCTTTGTGGACTGTAGATTCGGGAGCAACAGACCATATAGCGAAGGATAGAGAATTATTCGTGGAATTTCGACGAGTCTCATCTGGAACTAAATGGATCTATGTAGGAAATAACTTCAAAGCCGAAGTAAAAGAGATTAGCACCTGCCAATTGAACATGCGTGGTGGACGCACTTTGTTCCTACATGATGTATTATATGCTTTGGAGATTCGTCGAAATTTAGTGTCTATTTTAGTATTGGTAAAGTTTGATTTTAGTATGAACTTCCATAATAGTGGTGTAGATTTGTATTTGAATACAAACTATTATGGTTGTGGTTATTTTATAGATGGTTTTATTATATTGAATATTGACTGTGGTGATGTCAATGTTTATTATTCCCTTTTCACATCTTTTAATTCATATGATAATGATATGAATGTATGGCATGTTATACTTGGTCATATTGGCCAACAACGTATGAATAGGCTAGCCAAAGAGGGCTTGTTAGGTAATATTAAAAAAGTCGATTTGCCCATATGTAAGCATTGCCTAGCAAGGAAAACAACAGGGAAACCATTTGGAAAAGGTAAAAGAGCTGAATTTCCTTTGCATTTAATCCATTCTGACGTCTGTGGTCCAATGAATGTGAGAGGAAGGCATGGAGCTGTTTATTTCATCATATTTATAGATGATTATACTCGATTCGGATATGTCTATTTGATTTCTCATAAATCTGAAGCAATAAGTTGTTTCAAAAAGTTTATGAGCTTGGTAGAAAATCAATTAGATAAGAAAATAAAAGTATTGAAATCCGATCGAGGTCGAGAATAGTTATCTGATGAGTTCAGAAATTTATGTGATGAAAAATGAATAAAAAGACAGTTAGTTGTCTATTCCCTATACTCCTCAACAAAATGGTATTGCGGAAAGAAGAAATAGAACCATACTAGAAATGGTTAGGTTCATGATGGTGCATGCTAACTTACCTATCACTTTTTAGAGTGATGCTTTATTAACTTATGCCTATATACTTAACCGTATGCCTTCCAAATCAGTTACTTCCACTCCATATGAGTTATGGACAGGTAGAAAACCAGATTTAAGTTTTCTTAAACCGTGGGGTTGTACTACCTATACTCATGAGCCCTCTCACAAGTTTGGGAAATTGGGTCCTAGAGGAAAGAAGAGTATTTTCATAAGATACTTAGAACACTCGAAATGGTATGTGTTTATAGGTGAGTAGGAAAGTGGGAGTATAACTGAATTCGAATCACGGGATGTCACATTCTTAGAGAATGAATTTCCTAAAAAGGGCGAAATAGGTGAGGATTACTCCCTATTTGAAACATTGAATCAAGATAATGAACTTAGTGAAGTTCGTTCAAGTGAGAGTAACATGAGAAGCGATGAATTTAATTCAACTCACTCTCAATTACAACCACATGATGAGATGATATCGTCATTATCTAATCCGAGTGGGAGCATAATAGGGAATGATGTGCAAAGTGTACAATCTCCCATACGGTGAACAAGTCACAAAAGTATTTCCCGTTGACGTTTTAACATTGAAGGGGAAACTTTTATGATTGCTCCACAAGATGAAGATGAGCCAAGAAATGTAAATAAGGCTCTAAATTGCCCTGGTAAGGAAAAATGGATGTATGCAATAAAAGAGGAAATGGAGTCAATGAAGTCAAACCGTGTTTGAGAACTAGTTGATCTTCCAAAAGGATGCAAAGCCATTGGGAACAAATGGGTTCTCAAAATAAAGCGTAAAGCTGATAGCTCAATAGAAAGACATAAAACTCGTCTTGTGGCGAAGGGGTATAATCAACATAAATGAATTGATTATGAGGAAACATTTTCTCCTGTTGTGAGATTTACCTCGATTTGCATTATTCTGGCAATAATAACTAGTATGGATCTTGAGTTACATCAAATGGATGTAAAAACTGCTTTTCTTAATGGAGAATTAGAGGAAGAAATATATATGGAACAACATGTTGGTTTCATTATGAAAGGCCATGAACAAAAGGTATGTCGACTTTTAAGATCGATATATGGCCTTAAGCAGTCGTCGAGACAATGGTATATAAGTTTTTAAAATGCCATAATGGCATATGATTTTTCAATGATTGATGAGGATCATTGTGTATATATCAAAAGATCCAAAGATCAATTTGTGATCATATCATTATATGTTGATGATATACTGATTGCTAGAAGCAAATGGAGTTTGTTAATACTGTCAAGAGTTAGTTATCTTCCAACTTTGAGATGAAAGACATGGGTGAGGCTGCATACATTCTTGGAGTTAAGATTTCAAGAGATCGTTCGAAGAGATCATTATCTCTTTCGTAAGAAACATACATAAATAGGGTTCTTGAACGATTTCGTATGCAAAATTGTAAACTCATAGATACTCCTATTGCAAAAGGTGAAGGATTGAGCCATAGAATGTGTCCAAGGACTCCACAAGAGAAGGAACAAATGCAATATATTCCTTATGCTAGTGCTGTTGGAAGCTTAATGTACGCTATGATGTGTACAAGACCTGACATATGTTTTGCAGTTGGAATGATGAGTAGATACCGATCCAATCTAGGTCAAGCACATTGGAAAGCCGTTAAAAAAATACTGAGGTATATGAAGGGAATTGTTGATTATACACTGAGTTACCAAGGAAATGATTTGCAACTTGAAGGCTATTCAGATGCTGATTGTGGAGGAGATTTAGATGAAATGAAATCTACCTTTGGATTTGTTTTCTTACTGAATAATTGCGCCATATCTTAGAGCAGTAAGAAACAAATGTGTATAGCCTTGTCCATGATGGAAGCTGAGTTCGTGGCATTATTAGCAACAATACAAGAAGGTGCTTGGTTTAAGAGATTTTTGGATCATCTAGGTGTTATTGAGAATGTTGCAGATTCATTGTTGGCTAACTGCAATTGCCAAGCAGCAACAACGTACACCAAAGATCTAAAATATCATGGCAAAACCAAACATATAGATACCAAGTATAATTTTTTCAAAGATATGGTTGCACGAAAAGATGTGAACTTACAGTACAAATCTACGCATAGAACGGTAGCAGATCCTATGACGAAGCCAATACCTAGAGATGTGTTTTGTGGTCATGTGAAATTTCTAGGACTACGTAGAGGCTGATGTACTGAATATTATAATTTCCCTAAAGTGTTCACATTTAATGAATTTATGTTTTCATTATTAATGCTTATGAATCTTTCTTTGACATTTATGCATCTTAATGATTAGTGCATTATATGAAATTGAGAAAGTATGTCGGACAGATAAAAGATTAGCCCACTCACACGGGTAATCACCTCTGTTTATTATGTGATAAATAGAGATGAGACGGTTTTTAAGCTTATTATCTATGTGATAATCGAGAGCTCAAGCTTAAAATATATATGTCGCATTCACTAAGTGTTAAGATGATGACATGATATTTACTATGTCTGAAAGTAAAATAACCCACATATTTTACTTTATCTGTCTATGATACTAGATGTGAGTTCTGATGAATTTCGTGAAAGAGTAGACACGTGAACTCAAGTTATACATTAGGTATGTCTGAACTATCATCTGTACGGTATTGAAAGTGTAGACATACGCTCCATGGGAAATGAGTTAAATACCGAAATACATATTTCATACTACGTATGCATGAGATGACCAACAAAAGTAGTAAAAGTTTTGATCTCAAATTTTATGCTGTATGAGACTCTTGAGGAAAAGAATTCCTCAATTTAGTGCCCTCGTGACTCTTACTTATTCTCAAGATTTCTATTCGGTGTTTGCTATCTTAAAATGTTGCCAATGATCATGAATTGATTTGATCTAATGGTACATTTCTAGAAAAGTAAGTTAAACTGAAATTGAGAGTTTCAAGGTAAAGAAGAAGATTGAATTTGGAGAATCACATTCTAGTTTTGTATTCATTGGTCGACCAATTATGATTGTTTTTGGGATAATCATAATTGTGAATACAATATATATATATCATTGTTTAAAAATAGGTCAAGAAAGATATAAATGTGATCGATCGATTTATGGTACTGCATACTATACCTACTCAAAATTGTGATGCCCATTATAGCTGCTATATATTCCTAATAGATGTATGGCAATGAGCTCTCAAAGTATGCTGGTCGCACGGATTATTCACTGAAATGAATGTTGCAGAGAGGTAAAGAGGATTATGTTCGGCCCACCATGTGCGAGTGAGAGATGATGGGTTTTTATGTGATGATGGACTTATTTAAGCCTGTCCGCCCATGTTGGGCCAAAAACCTGGCCCATAAGTGAATGGCCTATAGAAGAAGGGTGCAGTTACTATAGATAAAAAGAAAATGGGGCTTTTTGAATAAGAAGAGAAAATTTGAGCGGTTGCTATGTAATATGAAAATAAGAGAAAACATGTTTTATCTATTTTTAACGCTCTCTCTGTTTTTCCCAAAGAGAGTACGCTCTTTTTGAAGAACAGTATCAGAATTCCTCATCAAACTGCGACAACAGTGTTTAATCTTGTGAAAGACAATGTATGTTCGACTCCGTAATGTACCTTATGATCGGTGTAACATGTTTTCTGGGGATGTTTTCCGCATTCGATTGAGTGTCGAATCGTTATTTTGGGAATCCGTTTCCCAACAGTCAGGACTACTTGTTTAATGAAGCAGCACATTCTTTTAATCATTTTGTGTAGTGTGAAGGATTATAATCTGAAGTGACTTATCTCAAACTACTTGTTCAATGAAGCAGGTACATCGTTTACATCATTGGTTTATTTATAACATGGGAGTCACTCTTTCAAGAGAATCAAGGATATCTTCCAAATGGTTAACTTACAAATACAAATTTAACATGTCATCAATAAACTAGCTGATATAGATATAGTTGCAACTAGACTAGATAAAGGAGCAAGTAAATCCTAACCAAACGCTTGAGCTTGTGAGAATAATATCGTTAGTGAGAGGAATTCATTCTAATGTGCTCATCCAAATGACCTGCACTGAGAAATCCTCCATATGAGTGTATAAAACTCAAAAAATGTATGTCAATACACTCTATGGGGCTTTAGAATGAATCAATCTCCTAAATTACTGTGAGTTCTATTACTTCAGTCACCACTGTCAACAATATTTGATTTAAAACGAAGTGCACTAACATAACGTGACCATTGTCCCCATAAGCATCCTTCTCCTACCATATGCTACCCAAGCTACAAACTTCCCCTTATAGAAATCAATGCAAGTCGCTAATGATATTACTGCCCATAGGCTCATTACCAACCAGATTCCCGTCAAATGTCCCAAAGCAAAGTAATTGTTGAAAATTGGAATTGGATTTTCTAGTTAGCTGTAGAAGTGTGATTATTTTGTTTCCAGATTTTTCAGATTTTCTAGATTTTCTAGATTTTTCAAATTTTTCAGATTTTGTTTGTTAGCTTTTAGGAATTTGTTTCTTACGTTTTAGGGTGCTGTTTTTTTTTTTTTTTGTTGCAACCAGCAGCTATAAAAAGGCTAGATGCCTCATGTAAATATATATTCTTTGGAGAATAAAAATTAGAGTAATTTCTCTTAAATTTCTTCATGGTATCAGAGCTCGATTTGAACCATTCTTTTCTACCATATTTCTGAGTGCTTCCACCATGACAAAATACCCTAGAGCTACAATGGCAAGCGAGGTTGAGAGTGAAACCTCAGACCCTAGAGCTTAGAACTCTCCTCACATTATCCAACCTATCAATGTATCTTAAGGTGGAACTCTTCTCATCACCGGTCATAAACTTACCGGTCAATACTTCAATCAATGGTCCCATTCTGTCATGATTTTCGTTTGCGGAAAAGGTAAAGAAGATTACCTAACTGGAGGTGTCATACAACCTGAGGAGACGAGCCCAAATTATCGAACATGGAAGGTGGAAAATAACATGGTGATGTGCTGGCTGCTGAATTCAATGACGAATGAAACAGGGGAGAATTTAATGTACTACAAGACAGCAAAGGAGATTGGGATGCTGTTCATGAAACTTATTCAAACAAAGATAACACCTTGGCCATCTTTGAGATCAAGGGCATTCTCCATGACCTAAGGCAAGGGGAATATTCTGTCACTGATTATTTTAACCAACTCATACATCATTGGTAGCAACTTGACATGCTGGAAGATATGATGTGGAGTTGTCCTGAAGATAGCAAGCGGTACAAGCGGATTCAAGATCGAGAACGCATCTACAAATTTTTGTTAGGCTTGAATCAAGAGCTTGATGAGGTACGTGGACAAATTCTGAGCATAAAGCCCCTACCTAGTGTACGAGAAGTTTTTGCTGAGGTTAGGAGAGAAGAGACTCAGCGAAAGGTGATGCTTGGTTCTTCAAACAACTAGACCAATCCAACAAATTTTGCTCTAATAGCTCGAGGATCTCAACCATCCTACAGTCAAGGCACTCAATCAAACAACAACAACTAGCGAAGGGATGGTCGTCCATGGTGTGATTATTGCAAACAGACGGGTCACACAAAAGACACACACTGGAAAATTCATGGTCGGCCAAATGATTGGAAGCCATCAGCCTCACATCCTACTCAAAATCAAGAGAGTAGAAGCAACGTAGTCCAAACAGAAACAATTGCTTCAATAGATTCGAGTCCCTTCAACAAAGAGCAGCTGGAGATGCTAAAAAAGCTGCTACAAGAATCAGTTCAGAAGGCAACCCATCTAGAAGGGGTTAGTACAGCAACGATAGCTCAACGAGGTAATTCTCTAAATGCCTTTAGTGCTAAACAGGAGAAAATCACCTCTTGGATTGTAGACTCAGGAGCATCTGACCACATGATCGGAGATATCACGGTGTTCAACGAGTACAATCCATGTCAAAATGGCACTAGTGTTCGAATTGCTGATAGTTCTTGCTCAAAGGTGGCTGGTGTTGAATCAGTGGTTATTTCAAAAGATATAACATTGAATTCAGTATTATTTATTCCCAAACTCAGCTATAATCTTCTCTCCATCAGCAAGTTAACCAAAGATTTAGGCTGCATTACTAAATTTTTCCCACACTCATGTGAATTTCAGGTTTTGAACTCGAGGATGACGATAGGCAATGCTGAGATGGATGCGGGCCTCTACCTTCTGCGAGTTAATGCCTGAGAATGGAAAAACAAGAAGATGTCATGTGTAGCATCTCGTGCTAAAGAAGAGAGTGACATAAGATTGTGGCACTATAGGTTAGGTTATCCAAATTTCTCGTACTTAAAAATGTTGCTACCTTCTTTGTTCAATAAAGATTCAATAAAACTTCAATGTGAGGTGTGTCAATTATCCAAACATACTCACAGTTCGTACCCTTTGCAACCTTATAAGTCTTCTCATCCATTTCACATTATTCATAGTAATATTTGGGGACCTTCTCGTGTCAATAACGTGTATGGTTCTAGGTGGTTTGTTACTTTCATTGATGATCATACAAGACTCACTTGGTTTTTTCTAATGAAAGAAAAATCAAATATTGGCCAAATTTTTCAAACCTTCAACCTAATTATCCAAACCCAATTCAGCACAAAAATTCAAGTTTTCAAAACGGACAATGGGAGAGAATACTTCCACTCATAGCTTGGGTCATATCTAAATAGCCATGGTATCATACATATTAGCTCTTGTGTAGACACTCCACAACAAAATGGAGTAGTGGAGAGGAAAAATAGGCATCTTTTGGAAGTCGCCCGTTCTCTTATGTTAGCCACCCATGTTCCTAAACATTTTTGGGGAGAAGCAGTGTTAATAGCCACATATCTCATCAATCGTATGCCTTCCCGTGTCCTAGATTTCCAAACACCATTTCAGAGTCTACTTCGTACCTACCAACATATTCGTTTTGCCTCACATATCCCACTCAAAGTATTCGGTTGCACAACATTTGTTCATATAATATAGCAACATCGTAGCAAGCTAGATCCTAAGTCTCTCAAATGTGTATTTCTAGGATACGCTCCAAATCAAAGTGGATATAAGTGTTATTGCCCACAAACAAAGCGTTTTTATACCACCATGGATGTTACTTTCTTTGAGCACCAGCCCTTTCACTCCAAAAATACCATTCAAGGGGAGAGTTGTGAGGAATATTATTTTTGGGACACTTTTCATTCACTCGAGTCACAACAAACAAATACCAATTCTACTTGTCCTTCGTGTCTACCCATTCCAACATCCGAGAGTCATCCAACATCCGAAAGTCTTTCATGTCTACCCATTCAAGATGCTACACAAGACAAATAAAGAGGTAATTGTCTACTCTAGGCGGAAAACTCAAAAGGAGTTGGAGGACCGTACTACATCAAAGCCGGCTCAAGAGACAGACACGAGTTCAAGACCCACAATAGATGAAGGTAATGCTCCTATAAGCTCATAAAATTTTGTTGTACTTAATGATCTTGATTAGCTCATTGCTCTTCGAAAAGAGAAGAGACAGTGCACTCAACATCCCATTAATAATTTTGTGTCTTATGAAAAGTTGTCTCCTAAATACAAGGCATTTGTTTCAACGTTGAACGACATTCAAATTCCCAAGAATATCCAGGAGGCGCTTGCTCAATCCGAGTGGAAAAAAGCGGTTCTTGAGGAAATTCATGCACTTGAAAAGAATAATACTTGGGAATATACAGAATTGCCAGCTGGGAAGAAATTGGTGGGATGTAAGTGGGTCTTTACAATTAAGCACAATGCCGATGGTAGTGCTGATCGTTTCAAGGCAAGGTTGGTTGCTAAGGGATTCACGAAATCATATGGTATAGACAATGAAGAAACCTTCACTCCGGTGGCTAAACTAAACTCCATTCGAGTGTTGCTTTCCCTTGCAACTAACTTGGATTGGCCCCTACATTAATTAGACATAAAGAATGCCTTCTTGAATGGGGAATTGGAGGAAGAAGTCTTTATGGAGGTTCCACTGGGAATTGACACTAAAGAGAGCTTCAACAAGGTGTGCAAACTCAAGAAATCCCTACACAGCCTAAAGCAATCACCTCGTGCTTGGTTCGAGGGGTTAACAAGGGTCGTTAAGAAGCTGAATTTCACTCAATGTCAAATAAATCATACAATGTTTGTCAAGAAGTTAGCTGAAGGTAGAAGAGCAATAATGATTCTATACGTCGATGATATAATCCTAACTGGTGACAATCTGGAGGAGATTGGAAAACTAAAGAATATCTTGGTAGAAGAATTCGAGGTTAAAGACCTAGGTCAACTCAAATACTTCCTAGGTATGGAGGTAACTCGGTCATGGAAACGAATTGCAATTTCCCAACGCAAATATACTCTTGATCTTTTGAAGGAAACTGGTATGCTTGGGTGCAAACTAGCTGACACACCCATGGATAAAACCGAGATGGAAGAAGAATGACCATTAACGAACTAAGGGAGGTATCAAAGATTAGTTGGCAAACTAATCTATCTCTCGCATACTCGGCCAGACATTGGTTTCGCAATAAGTATGGTTAGTAGATACATGAACTGACCAACAGAGAAGCACATGTAGGCAGTTTTTCGAATCTTACAATACTTGAAGAGAAGTCCTGGAAGAGGGCTCTATTTTAAGAAAACGGAGAAGAGAAACATGGAGATATTCGCGGATGCAGATTGAGCTGGATCTCTCATGGACCAATGGTCGACAACAGGGTATTGTACCTTCGTGTGGGGCAACATGGTTACTTGGAGAAGCAAGAAGCAACCCGTTGTTGCTAGGAGCAGCGCTGAAGTGAAGTTTAGAGTAATGTGTCAAGGAATATGTGAAGGCATGTGGCTGAGAAGAATCTTAAATGAACTAGGATTCACTAATATCAATCATATGTCATTATTATGTGACAACAAAGCTGTTATTGAGATTGCCAAGAACTCAGTTCATCATGATAGAACAAAGCATGTGGAGACCGATCGACATTTCATCAAAGAAAAACTCGAGGAAGGAATCTTGAAGCTCTCGTATGTTCCAACCAATCATCAAACAGCGGACATACTGACCAAGGTTTTATCTAGAAATAGTTTCAAGACTCTAAGGTGCAAGCTGGGTATGATAGACATTCATAACCAACTTGAGGGGGAGTGTTGAAAATCATAATTGGATTTTCTAGTTAGCTATAAAAGTGTGATTATTTTGTTTTCAGATTTTCCAGATTTTGTTTGTTAGCTTTTAGGAATTTGTTTCTTACATTTTAGGGTGCTTTTTTTTTTTTTTTTTGGTTACAACCAGCAGCTATAAAAAAGGCTAGATGCCTCATGTAAATATATATTCTCTGGAGAATAAAAATCAAAGTAATTTCTCATAAATTTCTTCAGTAATAAGTGAAAATGGAATTAAAGGCTCCCCAACCCCTAAAACACCACTTTAAAGTAATATCAACAGCAAAAACATTAAATGTACCTTGAAGAAGACAGAACATACCCACACAAAAGAAATAAATATTGTACCAGCCAGAAACTCGTCCCTAATGCCACTCAAGTAGTCACTGAACAAGCAAATTGATGCCTCGAGCAGCAAAGGCAACCTATAATGCTACAGTAATTTAACCAATAACAGGCACTTACCCATCACATATTACTCTATTACAATCAAGGCAAGTCGCCAAACTATGCGTGGATTGACATTCATTGCAGCTTGCTGCAGACGAGCTTTTCCCTATCTGCTCACATCTGGAATGAACATAAAGCAATAGAAAAAGAAGAGAGGAATTGAGTGTTTTGACAGCAGTTGACATAAAATTTTAGAAACAAATTTGTGCGATCCTTAATATACACCAAGGGTGCGAATAGCCGAAGAACTATAATAACAGGGGAACAAGATGAACAGATTCAGAATTCTTGAAACCTTCTATAAAGTCCCAGAAGATCTTTGGGTATGGAAGTTGATTTGTTTTGTCCAGCTGCAAACTGCATGACAAGGACTTTTTCACGTCATGCCAATGGAAACAAGGAGTAAAGAAGTTGAAAAACAGATTATCACGCCAAGGAAGGGAAGTTTATAGGGCACTCACCAAGCAATCTTCAGCAAGGTGCCCAGGCCTCCGACAGGTAGTACTACAATTAACAAAGATTTTGTGAGCAACATAGCACAAATAGGAATATAATGTGGTCATGTGATGAAAAAGATCCACGAAACCTTTTCCCTTTCTGCATATTGAAAACCGCGGGGAGTACGTAGGTCCAAAAAGAAAATAAGTACTAGAAAAAATAATGAGTTAAACAAGATTCATCCATTCTCATAGCATGGAAAATTTAAAATGCTTTCTTCTTTATCCAGGATTAACCCATTTAAACAGACTGAGAAGAACAATGACAAGTAGGTCTAGCAAACCTTACCATAGATAAGTGGAGAGACTGGATTTCCTATTGGACCACCGGTGCCGAACATAATCCCAGGCATCATTTTCTTCTTCAGGCACAGATGATCTAGAAACAAACTCAGCTGAAGCCGTGACCGGACTTTGGTTGCTCAAGGGATCCTGGAATCCAACATTACAAAATTCACAATGTCAAAACTTGGAACCATACACCCCTTCTTGAACATCATATATCAAAAAGGCAACAGCAAAATGACCTCTTTAAATTTAAGAGTTCGTAAAAGCACCGCTTTGCACTCCAAGCCGCAGATATCATCATCAGTCTATCAACGCAAACAAACATTATCTAAATGTCATCTAGCCAGATGTCAATAATAAGAAAGTGCTCTGAACTCCAGTTTACAAAATTTCGCCTCATCGCAAATTTATTCTCCATATTTGCCACACCAGGCGAACGGTTCTCCAGGCAGGGGAAATCTTTGCTCACTTCTAATCTTACCTAGATTGCTTTTCCATTGGTTTGGTCGCCTTCAACAATATTACCTACAAAATGCACATCAGGTAAACGTTTGGAAAAGATACCAAGTCAAAAGTTTATTGCATATTTCCTGAACCTGTAGATGACATAGCTAATGAAATCACCAAATCAATTATGCAACGGCCCTAACAGTAAACAGTTCTCAGGTTATCTCAATCGGCCAAAAGCAAGAAAACCCCCTGAGAAACTTTAGATTCATGTGCCAAATTCCATTTTCTTGGCAAGTCGCCAGAGTCTAGAAGAAGAAGAACAGATTTTAAGACAAACCACAAATTTCAGTCTCCTTCTCTTCATCCCTTTCAGAAGTGCTTCCATCGCCTGCAAGATGGCAACAATACAAGATTGACATCTAAATTGCACGAGCAATGACATCTAAATGCTTTGGAGACATGTTTATCCCTATTAACCACAAATCCCAAACAGGACTTACTTGCATAGTCAACTAAGTTCAAACCCGAAGTCGAAGCCCCCCTACAAAGGGAAAGCAACCCAACTAATCAGTAATCAAGAAAAACAATCTCAATCGCCAAACTGTAAGGGAGCAAAATTACCAGAATATTGAGAGTCAATTCTTGATAAACCTGACCCATGCTCATTTCTCTCATGCTCAATCAATTTGATGGGTTTTATGTTTGATGGGCCAAGTTAAGCCCGCCCGCCCATGTTGGGCCAAAACCCAGCCCGTAAGTGAAGGGCCCATAAAAGAGTGCAGTTACTGTAATATATAAACTAAAAAATTAAAATAAAAATGGAGATATCTGAATAGTTGCGTTTTCAAAAGAGAAATACATTTCTTTATTTTTCCCCTTTTGAAATAGTACGCGCCTCTCCCGACGAACGGAATCAGGCTTCAAAGAATTCTTCAAAAGTGCAACGGTACTTAATCTGTGGCAATCAAGGTATGTCGTACTCCGTGATATGCTTTCGATCGGTGTTATGTTTCCGGGCACGTTTCCGCATTCATTTTCGGTATTCAATCGTTTGAGTATCGGATAGATTTTTCGGAATATGTTTCCCTACATTGGTATTAGAGCAATGTTGTTCATATTTCCCGATCAACAGCCTCGCACGTGCCGAGGCGGTTTGTGCAAGCGCGTGCGCCACACGCGCCCTGGCAACTGCTGGCGTGTGCGAGCCACACGCGGGGGTAACCGCCCTGCACGTGCGCCACACACGCCAGTTGACGTTATTGTGATGTCAGTCGACGGTTGCCCACGCACGCGCAAGGCACGTGCCGGTGACATCACGATGACGTCACCTAGCTGGGTCAATCGGTTTTGTTAAATTATGTCTCGAGTTTGAGCGTTTGCAAAATGCGATCCGCTTGGATAAAAATTTTACGTGGTTGTTCATGAAGATATTTTTCTGATAAAAATAATATTCAAGATTACGCACAAGAAAAGAAATTCAAAATTCTTTTTGGGTCTTGGATGTCTTCAATTAACAGAAGGAGATTCGTTGGACTCCATGAAGGTTTACAAAAGGGGAAATAAAATAAAATTAAAAAAAAAAAAAAGGAGCAAAGTTTCTTCTTTATTTGCAGGAGCCGAATAAGGTTATCTACGTGCGGCCCAAAGTCAAGACTTTGACTTTGGGCATACAATATAAAAGCTGAAAGGAAATAAAGAAAGAAGCCCTCTGCAGGTCCACGCCGCCTGAGAGTGGAGCCGTGAAAAGAAAACCTGAAGAGCGCCGCACGACGAAAGAAATAAAACGAGCAAGAGCCGCAGGTCTAGGAGAAGAGTCACACCACAGGAAGACGCGAATCCATATGTACGTGGACCAAAGATGAATGCAAGAGTTCTTGTTTTGGCGTATGTAAAGCGTTTTACTTTGAGCTTGAACGCGTGGTGATTTTGTGCCATAAGTTTACGTCCAAATAAGTTGTTTATATATAAACACTTTGAGTTTGGGGTTAAATCTTGAGAAACACTCAAGCATGTGAGCGATTGTAAACTTTGATTATCCGATTATAGTGGATTATTTGCTGCCGACTCTCCCGTGGATGTAGGTATCGATTCTCGAACCAAACCACAAAAAATTCTAGTGTCCTTATTATCGTTTATTTCTTTGGTGATTTCGTGTCGACTTAAATTGTAAAATCTTGTTGTTTCCGTATATTATATTCCGACAAGTTTGACTCGACCCGACCATTCTAACCCGACCCGGTCTTTGTTGACTGTTGACCGCGTTAACCGTTGACCGTTGACCTCGTTGACCCCAAAAAAAAATTGTGTTTCTTTTTCAATTAAGTCCCTATGGATTATAAGTAATTCATTTTTGTTCCACATTTGTTGCAGGAACAATGCCTCCCCTTCATAAGCGCACACCTATTCGCGCACAGTCAGAATGTCAAAAGACGAGGCTTTCAAGATTGATAGATGAGTCGACTGATTATCGATGGGAAAATGGTGATTTAATTGAACATGTTCTCGAGGTCAATAAAAAGATACAATAAGTCATTTGGAAGGGTTATCCCATGCCAGCTTTTGAGATTGTGCGATTATTCATGAACACTCTTCTGTTTGAATGGCAAGGAGTAATGAATCGCATATGAGAGGTCAACATAGTTTCTAATTACAAGAAGCTAGTAGTGGTTTTTTTTTTTAATGAATATTATCGGATTGAAGTCATAAAGACTTTGACCCAAGAAATGAGTTCAATTCGGCGGGGGATGGATGTGCGAAGGAGAAATCCTAAGGGATTTCCGTTTGTTTTTCCATGGTTGCCAAATATGCCTAATGAATTTACAAAGGAAATTTCCAAGAAATTAAAAGGATATTTTTCTGTTCATAGTTTGACTTGGCGTTAGCGGTTTCTAGTGGTGTTTATTTAGTATGTTTTATGGATATCTTATGTAGATTATTTCTACCAGATGTTGTTGTAGCAACTGATGTATTTGTTACATTATGTGGAATTATTTTTATTCTATCGTTAATGGATATCCAATGTCAATTGCTTCTGTTATTATTAATTGTTGTGGGTAGTTCATAGAAGTTTCTGTACCTTCAAAGAACTTATTTTGCATAGAAGATTATACTAATGATAATTTCAAGTTAGGATTTTTGGATGATGATTGGAAACATAGTGACATTTTGATTCTGAAACCTTATTTGAAATTATTCATTAATAAGATGAGTTTATGCAAAATGGATGTATAAATGATAGACATTAATAATTCATGCATTTGTGTCCGATATGTTCAAATCCAATGGCTTCAGCAACTAAGAGCATAGTCGTTGAATTGAACAAATGTGAGAAGCTAAATTGTGATAATTATGAAATATGGCATATGAAAATTCAATATGTGCTAGAAGAGCAAGAGGCACTAGAAGCTCTTAGCCGTGAATTCCGTGATACGTGAACTCAAGTTAAACATTAGGTATATCTAAACTATCATCTATACGGTATTGAAAGTGTAGACATACGCTCCATGGGAAATGAGTTAATATCGTAATATGTATTTCATACTACGTGTGCATGAGACGACCAACAAGAGTGGCAAAAGTTTTGATCTCAACTTTTTATTAATATTTTTAATATTTGTATTTGTATTTGTGTTTTTAAATGTTTTAAATAAATTATGTTTTAAATTTAATTTAATTAATTTTTATATTAAATTTTTTACCACGTCAACACTAAAACGACATCGTTTTTGCATTGTCTGGCCACGTCAGCGTGCAAAACGATGCTGTTTTGCACTCGCTTCGCCGAAAAATTGACACGTCAGCATTTTGGCTAGATTTTGACTGGAGTGGCACTTAAGTGATTTATTTCTCTCCGATTTTGGCACTTAAGTGTCCATTTGTGCCAATTTTTGACACTTGAAGCAATCTTTTGCCCATATTTTAGTGTCTTCCAATGGTTGATTGGATTTGGTGTCGAAGAAACTTGATCAATAAGCTTGTGAAGGTAGAAAGATTTATTTAGACAATCAACAATTAATACTATTAAAAATCTCAAATTTATACCCTAAGACATAGTTACCTCAAATTAATTTTTTACCTCATAAAAAATTCAAAGCTACGCAATTGCGCCGAACCATTTTCCATCTTTTGAAAATATTCAAGCTGGCATCCCTAATTTCAAGTCTACCATCAATGCATATGTGTCAACTCACGTAGATTGAATTTCTCATCCTCTATATCACTTCGTACTCGAATATGGTCTATATAACAACAAAATCTATCCGTCGCTAGCTTGGGCCCTGTTTGATAATCATATTCGAAATAGAATCGTTACCAATTGCACCTTGGTATATCCATCATATTTCTATTTTAGCAAATCGACTTTCGGCCTCAAACGAGAGAGGTAAACCGCGGTGCTGTCGCAAGCGAAACGTTGTTGTCCTAAACCTTCACGTGACTAAAGTTGTTTTCTTTTTCTTTCCTCATTTATGATCTTAACCTTTTCTCTCCATCCTCCATCCAGCCTCTAATTTATTCGGAAAAAAAAGAAGAAAATCCCCACGAGAAATTGTGGATGTCAGACGTGATATGACAGCCCCCCTCCTCTCCGCAATATCTGAAACTTCATCTAAAAAGATTGGCTCCCGTTTAGCTACAGAGCCAATGAACAAAATTCATAGGAAGAATGTTATAAATAATCTATAAATTTTGGCTCAATATATAATGTGATCTTAAATTTTTAATTTATTCAATATAATTCTTGAATTTTAGTCTAATATTCAATATGGTTTCCAAACTTTTAATTTATTCAATATAATCTCAAAACTTTTGGTATATATTCAATTTAATTCCTGAACTATATGAAAAATTGTCAATGTAGTCTTTTCATTAATTCAAAATCAGGGATAACATTGAACATTTTCATTTTACAAACTAAATTGAACATGTGTCAAAAATTTAAAGAAAACATTGAACATTTTCATATAATCCAAGAACTAAATTGAACATAATTAAAAGTTCTTGGACTATATTGAACACATTAAAAGTTCGGGGGATACATTGTATATTAGGCTAAAATTTAAGGATCATATTAAAGAGTTTAAAAATTCAAGGACCCCATCAAATATTTGGCAAATATTTACGGACTATTTGCGTCTTTTCCCAAACTCGATGGCCAGAAAATTGGAGTTGCAAAGGTCCCACAAAATTGAAGAAGCAAGCGTCCTGGTTTGAAATTGGATTAAATTGCAATTGACTCGCAAGTAGAGGCCTAGTTCATTGGACCTGGAAAAAATGGAACTCACTTAACCGTTCCCACGCGCTTTCCAGCCTAAAACTTCCAGAGCAACACACACAGCCGCTGCAGTCGCAGAGCTTCGAAGGAAACAGGGGAATCGATACCAAGAAATAGAGACGGCCATCATGCTCGGTTGCGTCAATGGAAGCCTCAACCAGGCCGAGTTTGGCAAGCCCATGCCCTGGATCGGTGTCTACATAGCGGCGGCTTCCCTGGCCTGTGCGATTGCAATGGCCGCGGACGCCGCCGCCGGCTTCCGCTACCGGCAGCTCTGGTTCCCGAGCCGCTACTTCGCCCTCAATGCCATGTCGCTGAGCGTCATTGCCGTCGCGGTCAAGCTCTGCGTCGACCTCAACACGCCAATGGCACGCCGAAAGGAGCAGCTCGCCAAGCTTAGCAGCTCGGTCCTGATCTGCACCGTGATGGGCAATTCGATGCCTTCTCTTGGGTCGATGGAGAACAAGGAGCTCCGGTCCAACGTGATCGCTCTGGCGATTCTCGTCATCACATCTTTTGTGAACATCTGTATACAGTTGGGCACCGGAGTGATCTTCGTCTGCAGGTGGGAACATGCCTTGGTGATGTCCCTGATGCTGCTGTTGCTGGTGACCCTGAGCTTCTCGGCCGCAATGATCCCGACGAGCAAGTGCTACTTGGAGATGAAGTATTGCAAGAGGCACGAGCTGACTGTGAAGGAGAGCTTGAGCCGGAGCTGCGACAACGTCTTCGACAAGCTCAAGGAGCACCTGTTGAAGTATGGGATGATGGCCCATTCCTGCAACCCGCAATTCGTGGTGGCGCGGTCCGTGATGTGCACTGCTTCTGGGGCGCTCTGCCTCCTGAGCGCAATGACCTTGGCGCAGGCGATGGTCCGGGCTTACCTGCAGCCCTGGATGTTCGAGTTCGTATCCTGCTATGGCCCGTCGGAGTCGGAGTCCGACTATAAGTGGTCGAGCACGGCCATTCTCATCATGCAGACTATTGCAGTCGGGGTCGGCACAATCGCGCCGGCATTCCGATGGTTCCTCACGATCAGATTCAAATGGCAGAGGCGGGGGAACAAGAGCTACAAGGATGAATTCAAGCCCGAAAAGTATTGGATACAGCAATTCATAGAGATTAAGGAGCGTCCGTTCAATTTACACGTCCGGAGCCGGCGGTGTCGTAAACTCATCCACGACTCAAAGAACGTGGTTTTGGATATGCTCATCAGAATGCAAGTCGGGATCGTGTTGGGAAGCAAGGCCGTGAGGCTGATCTCCATTCTGTTCATGAGCCCGATCTTGTTGTTCTGTGATTTGTGCTCCGATCTGAGGAAGAAGTTCAAACTGAACATAAGCGATTCAGACAAGGACTTGCACTCGAGTTCGCCCCTAGAAGGCTCGGCCTCAAAGCCGGACTTCAGCCAATATATTTTGCATCTCGAGGGCGAGGAAGAATTGGTGCACGTCATGATGCGGAACAAATGCGACACCATCGAGCGTTGGATCAAGATGGGGAAGAACAATCAGCCCAAACATCTCGTGCAACTTTTGGAAGAGACGGATCCTCGTGGGTTCACAGGGGTCAAGGACTTCGACAGCGATGCAGTTCCTCCCCTGGATTCTGCAGAACCACCGAACAATTGGGCACTGCCGATCGCGACCTTAACGAGCATAGCGGTCACCATTCCAGACATTGACCCATCTGCCAGAAGACGATTGCTGCGTGGTGTTCACGAGGCCCTTATGTATGTCAACATAGTAGAAGAAAGGCTGTGCGCAAAACAAGAATTGATGAATGCCCGAAAGGCGGCGAGCATTGTGTTCATGGGAGTCGATCTCTACCACAAATGGCTCGATGTAGATCTCCGCAAAATTTCCCTCCAGGGAAACACCACAAAGGATGTGCTCGAAGCGCTTGCGTGCACCGCAAAGAACGTTTTCGTCGAATTCAAAGCTGTGCCAACCCATGGATATTTAATGGAATCCCCTTCGGCATGGCCCGTCAAAGTACGGGCCGCGCATTCCATGTACCGTATAAGCGAGACCCTGCTGCTCGATTGCAAGAGCAGCGACTGTTATATGAGCAACAGAATCTTCGAGAAGCTATCAAGGATGATCTCCGATATTATTGCGGCCTGCCTCACCAACTTAGAACATGTCATATTCACCGAGTGCTCTCGCAGCGGCATTGAGGGCCGGACAGAGAGCGTGTGGTCCTCCGCTATTCTCCTCGGAAGAACGGCAGAAGTGATGAAAATCCTAAGCCAGAGGGAGCTTCCATGTCTGGTTCCCGACCAATTGGCGAGCATTGACAAGTGGCGTGCCTCGAGTGACCTGAGGATGGCTTTACCGACGATGTCATTCACAGATGAGGGCGAACTGTCTTCTCTCAGTCCCCGAGATGAGTACCTGTCTATTCATTCACAAGTCTAGGAAGGAAGCTTGAAGCAGCCTAGGAGTTTTTACATGTTTCTTTTTTCATCCCGGTGATGATTTGAATGATGGAGGAATGGTTACTAGTTGTAACAACCAGCATTGTAAGTAATCATGTCAATCTTACATCATTGCCAAACTTAGAGCTAGGTCTAGCTACTTCCATTACAGGGACGAGAACATGTCTCGAATGATTGAGTGAGTGCATAATGGCGCAAACGATGGTCAAAGTCTTAGTTTCCCTAGGTCAAACCGTGTTTCACACGGCTGCATAGCTACCAAGCCAAGACCAATGAGGCCAATCATAACTCAAAATATATAATGTTTTCGTAATTTTTGAGTTCAATCAGCACACTTGACTAAGACATATTTTCATACCCATTTGTTCATCCTTTCGATGATCAAATGTTGTCTTTTTAATTTTTCCATGGCATAGCAATTCACGGAATAAATTTTGGTTGATATTTGACCTGCCGAAAACATATCATATGTTTGATATCTTTGAGTGAAATCTTGCTAAATTTGGTAGGTCATAATTTGATTAGGGAAAAACTTGTTTCGAAAATTGTATTTAAGGCTTAAACGGAAAATAATTTGAAATAAGACAGAAAACCGAGCCAGAACCATTTTAGGAAAGGAAGAAGGTTGACTATTGTAGAGGGGTGAATTATTTGTCGTCAGCATGTCCTTTTTGTGACCAGGAAGTGGAATCTATAGAACACCTCTTCTTGCTTTGTTGCTGGACTAGTTCAATTTGGTCGGACCCTGAGGTTAACATTCAAGTATCGCGTCACAATATCACGCGAATAGAAATTTGGCTTCAAGACCTGATTGAACACCAACAAAACCCACTGACCTTTGAAGAAATTGCAACCCTATTGTGGTTTATGTGGAAAGCAAGGAATGACTTCGTGTTTCGGAGGCTTGCCCCAAATCCAAAAGCCCTAATCAGCTTAGCAAAAGCGTCACTCAGAAATTTCAGAAGATGGAACCATCAAAGCTTGAAACTTTACTCAAAATCAGCTCAATTGACCAAAAAGTAGATACCACCAAAGGCGCATACCTTAAAAATGAACATTGATGGAGCTTATGTTGAGGGAGCTACAGAAGGTCCGTCGCGGGGGTTATCCGAGATGCTACAGGGACCTTTCTTGATGGGTTTGCAAAAATTGTTCCAGCTTCATCGGCGATCCAAACGGAGGCACTGGCCATGGTCAAAGCTTTGAAGCTGCTTCAGTCGAAGAAAGAGAAAAACCTGCAACTGCAACTGGAAAGTGATTGCTATGAGCTTCTAGATGGAATGGTCAAAGAAGACCACGTGCGGTGGGAAATTAAGCCTATAGTGGACGAAGCAAAATTCCTCTTGGGCTCTTTTAAAAATATCTCCTTGGTCCATTGTAGTCGATCTACAAATTATGTAGCGGATTGGGTAGCTAAGGCGTGTAGAATGAATTCCTTGTTCCATTCTTGGGTAGTCCGGCCTCCCCAGCATCTTTGGGATTTGCTTTGTTTGGATGCCCCAGTGGGCCTTTTGTTTAAGAACGCTTAAGTATTAATATTATCGTCTCGTTTTCGACCAAAAAAAAAAACATCACTTTTTTCTTTCTTTCTTTCTTTCTTTATTTATTTATAGATTTTAAGTTTCACTTAATTAAAAAAGGTTATTATTGAAGATGGGCATTGATAATGGAGTAGTTGGAAATTACTGGAAATACACGAAGCCAAAAGGCTGCCTCTTTTTTTATCTCTCTTTCTCTCTCTCGACCGAGCCCCCTTTTCCGTCACTCACTCAACAAGGTACGATCATCGGCTTCCAGCTTGCCTCTCGATTCTTCGTCCACTTACAAACTTGTACTTCGGTTCGATTACCCAACAGGTCAGAACGTAGTAAAGTTCGAGTCTTTGTTTTGGGAATCGATCGCTATTCATCTTGGTGCTTTGTCTTCGACGGTGCTCATGCTTGAATTTGCACCTGGGTTGCTTTTCCCTTTTTCTGTGTTTTTGATTCTTTGTATGTTTGATCGTCGGTAATGCTCAGGGACGTGAGAAGGAGATAAAGTTTTGAGCTTTTTTAATTTTAATTTTAATTTTTAATTTTGTTCTTCTCCCTTTTGGGTTAGGAAACTGGCTTCACCTCCTGAATTTGACTGTACTGATAAGTTGAACTACCCTTTAGATATATGGCGTGGAGGGATGGGGTGATAAATTGAAGGGCTCTGTTGTTGTTATCATTACTTCTTTTTCGTATGTTATGCTCGATTTTATCAGTTTTGGCTTATGTTTTGGGGCTATGGTAGCAGGTCGAATGGCTAAGAGTTACTTGAAGCAAGAGCATGATCTTGGTGTGTTTTACTCTTCCTTGAGTAGCAATTCGCTTTTGTGGTTATTTTGCTGCTGAAGCTTCGATTCTGAACGTGTTAATAAAACTGGCCTGTAAACCCAGAGAAGAGGCGGGCGGAGGCTGCCAGGATAAGGGAGAAGTACCCAGATAGAATTCCGGTGAGAATGGAAGTTGGATAAACTTGTTATGATTCATGCTGATGAACTTTTCTTTGGAAAATTTAGCTTTAAGTTTTTTTTCTTTGTGAACTTAAGTATCTAGTTATACTTTCTGGCATACTTGATTGCTTGCGTGCTTCATCTCTCATGCCCTCTAGGACATGCGGAGTGGAAAGTCAAGCTCGCAGTATTACTTTGTCCAGCACTTTAGAATTTCAGTCTAACAATATGGGAAATTAAGTGGTTTATGAACTGGAGTAACTTGCAGAAGGATCAAAGTGATATCATTCCAACATAATGCAATAATGACCGAGAAAGCCAAAATGAAAAGAAATAGACATTTACAAGCTGTGATTATCCGTTGATCGTCTCCAGGATTTGAAAAGGACAGGCGAACCAGTCCATTCTTTCTCGAAGAGAATCTGAAGTGAAGCGTTCATATCTCTACGGGAGGGAGCCTATTTCGCAAGGCAAATGTAGATTGGAGAACTGCACAGGGGAGGCAGAAACCTCCGAAAACAGGACCTTAGAATCCAAATCTTGCCAAACCAATAGCACGGTCCAGGCCCTCCCAATCAGCCATAAGGCAAGGTCTATATATAAGTACGATCAAAAGTCTAAATGACCAAAATTTGCAGCGTCACCTCCTCTGAAAACCCTCGTCCTTAAGTAGAAGCTCCATCCCTGCGGCTCTTCTCTAGCATCAACGACCTTGCCCTTTCTTTCTCCTGCTTTTCTCTTCATCCGTTCCTCCCTCAGCTCCTCCAATGTCTTATTCCCACTTTTCTTTCCCTGCTCCTTCTCATCCCTCGACGGCCCCCTTCATCCCCAAATTTCTCCCCATCAACGTGATCACCCCGCTTCTCAAGATACCATGGCAATTTTACTCCTTTTCCAGCAATCCCATATCCCAATCTATCTTTCTCATCCTCTGCGGTTACCACCTTCGGCACCTCCTCTTTCTTCATCTTCTTCCTCTTGAATCGATCCCTTTGAATCTCCTGCCCCATTTTTTGGTAGTTCAACTGGGTCGAAAATCTTAATTCCCTCAAAGAGATTGATATGGCCAGACTTCTTGTCCGTCTCAGCTGGCTCCACAGGCTGACCAGCAGGAGCTTCCGCAGGTTGACTGGCAGGAGCGAAGCCACGGGCAGCACGAAGCTTTTCGAGACAAACTCAGCACTGCGCTTCCTTGCTTGCTCTCTTTTCAGCTGCTCCTCTTTCACGGCAGCCTGTTCATCTTTCCGGACCTTCTCTCTGTTCTCATAGTTGTACACATTCCAACGTTTCTGGGGAAGGATGTTCAAACCGCCATGACCGCCCATGTTGTCGTGCTACCTAGAGATTCTCATGCACGATAGGATTCAGTGCATTTCAAAGGCCACATCCAAAAACCATCTTATGGTCAGGCAAAAATTAAGAAGCATCACATAAGCAGCCTTTTAACAAGTTAACTTCCAATGGAGGCGCGGCCATCAATGAACGAGAATGAACTTAAATCTCGCTGATAAATGCACAAGCATAGTTCAAAAGCCTAAAAGCGTAGCAATGCCAGGCTTTCTCAACGGTAGCGAGTAGCGAATGGAATGTGCGAACGGACGAAGGCCCAAAAAATGAAGAAAAGTGGGCCAAAATTCTTGCTTTTGGGCACATCCACAGCACAGCTAAGCGCAGGGAAAACAAAATCATCTCCTGGCGAGGGCACACAAATGACAAAACCGAGTGACGCGACCCAATCGGTTAATTCCAGTAGCGAACTCCGGCAATTCTTGCGAGCAATAGAAATCTAGCGCACTCGCATGCCAACCCACCCATGCTAGTTCAACAAACGATCGGCACCGAATTAGGATGCAAAGGGACAATCAGACGGACAGGCCATAGGGCTAGTCACTTCAAAAGTCAGAAACAAACGGCTCTTCCTTTCCGACGAAATCAATCCTGGGCTGACGAAGTTCCACACTTACTGGTATTAACGATTCGAAAGGGAGGGAAAAAAAACCTCGGCCACCCACATCCCCAGTCGACAAGAAGAGTCCAAAACACACGCCAATTCAGCCAATTATTCCGACAACAGAGGCGCAGAGAATCAACTGAAACGACACGCTGCTGAGAGATGGACAAAGCGATTACCTTGCGCGAGCTGAGATGCGAACAGCCCGAGGGGAGAAGAGGGCTTCTTCCGCCGGGAATGAATCGAGGTTGATGAAATCAGTTCTTTTAATTTACTTGATTTGTAGAAATTAATTCGTTAATCATCTATGGTTGCTTATCGACCACTCTTTCAATTTGTTTTATGAAGTGGCAAAATCTTATCGACGGCACTGATGTATTAATATGGCACGACATGCATTGACCCACGCACAAAAAGAGAAGAAAATGAAATTGCATGTGCGAGAGAAAGAGGAGGGAAAAGAGAGGAGCGCCGACATGGACGAGGATGGTTGACCCTCATCAAACTTGGAAACTCCTCCCGTTCTCCGATGAGCTTGCTAGATTTGGGCACAAATTAGGCATCCGCATGAAAAAGGTGAAATTGATTTTCTTTTGCTAGATTTGGACACACTTTTTAACAAACATTAATTACATGATATCCCTAATAAGAATGAGTAGTTTCAGGCCCAGGTTCCAAGTTCCAAATAAGTTCCACCTGAAAACTGAAACCTATCAATTAGAACAGGTTAAACTTCCATGCCTCGAAACTTGGATTCTGCTTTGTTATAGATTTCGAGGTCCACTTAAATTTCATTTGTATTATTAATTGAATGATTGTAGTGAATCATCACCTTTAATAATCACTACTTGCTGCTATAATCCATTGATTACAACTTACCTCTAAACACATGAAGAATATGAAACATTAACATAATAAAAGTCTTGGTCATAAAATGTAAGTTCAAATTAGTGGTTCCAAATTATACACTTATCATCGGACGCTATGAAATACCACATGATTGCTTGAAGACATAAATCAAAAAAAATATAAAAACTTGATTTAGGTTCCAAGGTACCCGTCAAAACTAGGTTTCAAGGTGCCTGTCAAGATAAGTTTCCCGATTTTTGGAATATATAAACTTACCCAACATACCTTGAAATGTGGAACTAGATAAATTTTCATTGCTGATTCTGCACTAAAACTATGTTCACCTCTAATCCCTAAAATGAGGTCAATATATCACATGATCGCTGCACTCAGGAAATAAATGTAAATTATGATCTTGCCATGGCAAAAAGCAATAGCCCTTCTTCGCCAATACTACTTCTAGTTTGTGCTTCGACCGTTCTAACCTTACCAAGTCGCATATGATGGTTTGCCACTATTCAAGAATACAATCTTTAAAAAAAATTCCATCATGCCACTGAGAATAATCGTGGACAAACAAGAATTTGACTAGGCTAAACCATAAGGTTACAAAGAATTGCCAAGAACAACTGTCAAAGTTGAATACAGTGACCGACGTAAAACAGTCAATATAGCATGAGCCATGTCATTCAGAGCAACTTTTTTTTTTTCCTTTTAGGTGTTGCACACTATAACAACATCCAAAGGAAGAAGAATGCTCTAATCAACTGGGAAAAATGAAGTCCCTACACTCCATGGCTAGCATCCTCTACAAACCAATAGGCGGCGAAGAACAACTATACAAGTCGGAGATTGCGATTCTAGCTGACCAACTAGTCAGATCATATTCTTCCATCGAGGACGCTGCTTCTGGACTTGAAAACCCAGAATCTTGAAAGTCGCGCCGGCAGCTCTCTCTCTCTCTCTCTCTCTCTCTCTCTCTCTTTCTCTCTCTCTCACCAAAAATAGCTATACAGGGACCGATGCCTGGTTTCTCCCCCGCCATGGATAAGAAAATGAATTCGCTGATCTGAACATGCTTGCTCCTTTAAGGATGACTACTCACAATATACACACTATCTTCTAGGGGTGAGCATGGTCCGGGTTGGGTCGGTCTATCCCCTAACCTTAGAACCAACCCGCACAGTGTTAGTCTTCAATTTTTGGAACTGAGAACTGATCCTATTAAGCTTGGGACCGAGGACTGGACTGGACTGACCCAATGGGTTCAGTCTGGTTTCAGGGTTAATTCGGGACCAATCGATTATTTTTTATTTCATTTTTTGTACTCCTTAAAAAAGCGATTGGGGACCAGACTGACCTAATGGGTTCGGTCCAGTTTCCAAGTCAACCCAAGACCAACAAATAATTTTTTATTTCATTTTTTGTACTCCTTGAAAGGGCAACTGAGGACCATACCGACCCAATGGGTTCGATGATGAGCAAGGTTAGCTAAGAAAGGTAAGCGATGATGGTCAAGTTGGGTGAGCGTCGAACAGAATGAGCATTGAATGTCGAGCGGAGAGCAATAAGCCAAGCGAGCATCGAGCGACAAGTGGCACGAATGACCCAAAGTGAACGAGGCGAGTGTCGAGTGGCGAGCGGAGAAGTTGTTTCTTTTGATTATGACAAATTGAAGACTAAGAGAACAAATAAGACAAAAAATAATGAATACTATAAGAGGATGTCATAAGGAGTTGTTTATGCCTTTTTGGATACCATGAGAACTCCTCATAAAAATATTTTCCTCATTCGTAAATTATGACTATTGACACTGTAAAAGATATTAAAAATCTAAGTTATTAAAGAATAATGTAAAAGTACTTGAACTCCTCACTAAAAAGCTATTTAATGTTGTTGACGCTATATATATATATAATCAGGGTTGGTCCGGGTTGGACTAACCCGGAACTCTCAAGATCGAGGACCAACCCGCATAATGTTGGTCTAGGAATTCTAGGACCAAAGACCGACCCAATTTCCCTGAGAACTAGACCAGGACCAGTAGGGTTGGGCCGGTCCAGGGTCGGTCTAGGGTTGAACATGGACTGATGCTCACCCTACTATCTTCTGCATCGGCATTCAAAAAATTCATTATGTGCCTGGTTTTGTCAAACAGGTCCTAAATTAATCAATCAGCTTTTACTTAAAATTTCTAGGAAGAAATATTGAGTGCGAGTAGTCTCACCATGAAAAATGATCTTCTTAGCTAGTAGACCCTCTTATAATTGCAAGTCCTGCTCCTTTCCTGAATTGGACAGGCATTAAGGGCGTGTTACCAAACAATTTCGTTTTCGGGAACAATTTATAATCAAAAATGATTTTTTTTAATTATGTTCCCGGGAACAATTTTTAAGTATTTTAAGCCATTTAATAATTGTCCAAAATTTCAATTCCCACAATAGAATTGCGTTTAGTACCGTGCTCAAAATTTCTATTACAAATCATTTTCTTTTAATTTTTAAATAATTTTATTACATTTTTTTTTTCATTTTTTCCTCTCTCTCCTATTCTTTTTCTTCAAGTGGCCGGTCACCCAGACGAGGGTCGGCAACCTCACTAGAGCGTCACTAGCTCTCGTCGGCAGCTGGGTGAGGCTTGCTTGGCCATTAGCGAGGCTGGGCGAGCCTCACCGATGGCTAGGCTTGCCTAGACCTCACCCTGGCCTAGTGAGCCTCTAGTGAGCTCGTCGGACCAGTTGCCGGCGACCGGTGGCAGTGGGCGGCGAACTTTGGGCGGCGGCAGATGAAAAAGAAGAAAATGATAGAAAAAGACAAAATATGGGCTTGATTCTAAAATTATTCCCGGGAACAAGAATTAAATTTTTTTTTATTCTTGATTTTGTTCCAAATCTACTTCCGAGAACAAAAAAATAGAAATTTGTTCTCAGAAAAAAAGTTTTCCCAAACACTATTCTGCTCCAAAATTACTCCCAGGAACAAAAGAATATAATTTGGTACTATTTGGCCGGTTACCAAACATGCCATAATTGCAAATTTATTATCTTTCTTCAAAAGGCACAATAAATGGACCTGGCTACTGAAAAACTTATTGCGTAATATTGAATACCCTAGTGGGACATTATCACCTGTTACTGGAGTTTGGGACACCTAGAGTGCCATAACTTGGCACGGAGGGACAATTAAGTGCCATAACTTCGAAAATGTACACTTAAGTGCCAGTTTTGGATACTTCGGCCAAAATCCGGCCAAATGACTTACGTGGCAATTTTCCAGTGACTTGGATGTAAAATGGCGTCGTTTTGCACGCTGACGTGGCGAGAAAATGCAAAAACGACGTCGTTTTGTGTCGATATATAAATAATTAATATAAAAATTCATTTAATTAAATTTAAACTTAATTTTATTTAAAATATTCTAAAAAAAACTTAAAATTAAAAAATTAAAAACTTAAAATTAAAAAAACTTAAAAAATAAAAAAAAATTTAATTTAAAAAACTTAAAATTAAAAAAACTTAAAATTTTAAAAAATTTAAATTTAAAAAACTCAAAATAAAAAAAATTTAAATTTAAAAAACTTAAGATTTAAAAAACTTAAAATTTAAAAAAATTAATTTTAGAATTTAAAAAACTTCCATATTTAAATTTTAAGTTTTTTAAAATTTAAGTTTTAAAGTTTTAATTTTTTTTTAATTTAAATTTTTTAATTTTAAGTTTTTTAAATTTTAAGTTTTTTATTTTTTAAAATATTTTAAATAAAATTAAGTTTAAATTTAATTTAATTAATTTTTATATTAATTATTTACACATCGACACAAAAACGACGTCGTTTTTGCATTTTCTTGCCACGTCAGCGTGCAAAACGACACCGTTTTGCACCCAACTCGCCGGAAAATTGCCATGTGATTTTGGCCAAAGTGGCACTTAAGTGTTCCACTTTACTCTGAAACTGGCACATAAGTGTACATTTTCGAAGTTATGGCACTTAAGTGTCCCTCCGTGCCAAGTTATGGCACTTGGGCTGTTCTTCTACCCCTGTTACTGTCTAAACCCCCCAACCAACCCCAACGTGGCTGACCCATCCCGTAGAATAATGCCATCAATTCAAATAAATTAAAGTAATTATACAATGCAAGCAAAAAAAAAAAAAGGAAGGCCACGTACCAACTTGCGGTACACATATCATAGAATTTGTCAAATGCTTTGTCAAAACAGTAATGGCAACCCAAAAGATCACATATATCTATCACTCTACATGTTGCTTTACTGCATTTCACCTGCAAAAAAGAAAATAAGTAATCTTTTTTTTTTTTTGTCGGTCATACTCTAATCCTATTCTAACACTCACTCTCAGACTTTTGCCCTGTCACCTTGTAGGGCGTGGGAGTCGAAATCCACTCCTGAAATGAAATCAGTCCCCACCCCAATCCCCTCTAAGAAGGTGGGGATTTGAACCCCCCACCTCCCCCTTCCAAGTTGGAAGGGTGTCCACTAGAGCGAACCCCCAGTGGTTAAATAAGTAATCTGAAAGACTGGATTTGTGCAATGCAGAGAAATAGGATCTCAAGGCGACCTATGTCAGGACTACTTGTTTAATGAAGCAACACATTCTTTTGATCATATTGTGCAGTGTGAAGGATTATAATCTGAAGTGACTTATCACAAATTACTTGTTCAATGAAGCAAGCACATCATTTACATCATTGCTTTATTTATAACATGGGAGTCACTATTTCGAGAGAATCTAGGATATCTTCCAAATGATTAACTTACAAATACAAATTTAACATGTCATCAATAAACTAATTGATATAGATATCGTTGCAACTAGACTAGATGAAGGAGCAAGTAAATCCTAACCAAACGCTTGAGCTTGTGAGAATAATATCGTCAGTGAGAGGAATTCATTCTAATGTGCTCATCCAAATGACCTGCACTGAGAAATACTCCATGTGAGTGCATAAAGTACTTAAAAAATGTATGTCAATACACTATATGGCTTCGAGAATGAATCAATCTCCTAAATTACTTGTGAGTTCTATTACTTCGAGTCACCACTATCAACAATATTTGATTTAAAACGAAGTGCACTAACATAACATGACCATTGTCCCCATAAGCATCCTTATCTTGCCATATGCTACCCAAATTTACAAATTTCCCCTTATAGAAATCAACGGAAGTCACTAATGATATTATTGCCCATAGGCTCAGTACCAACCAGATCCCCGTCAAATGTCCCAAAGCTGAGTAATAATAAGTGAAAATGGAATTAAAGGCTCCCCAACCCCTAAAACACCGGTTTAAAGTAATATCAAGAGCAAAAACATTAAAAGAAATGTAACTTGAAGAAGACAGAACATACCCACACAAAAGAATTAAATATTGTACCAGCCAGAAACTCGTCCCCTAATGCCACTCAAGTAGTCACTGAACAAGCAAATTGATGCCTCGAGCAGCAAAGACAACCTATGATCCTGCAGTAATTTAACAAATAACAGGCACTTACCCATCATATTACTCTATTACAATAGAGGCAAGTCGCCAAACTGTGCATGGATTGACATTCATTGCACGTTGCTATAGATGAGCTTTTCCCTATATGCTTGCATCTGGAATGAACATAAAGCAATAGAAAAAGAAGAGAGGGATTGAGTGTTTCAACAGCAGTTGACATAAAATTTTAGAAACAAATTTGTGCGATCCTTAATATACACCAAGGGTACGAATAGCCGAAGAACTATAATAACAAGGGAATTGATGGGAGAACAGTAACAATTCGAATAATATCGAATCAACGCAGCGGAATAAAATAATCTCCCATCTTGTGTAAACCTAATAGGAATCGATATAGTAAAGTAAAATAAATACCAAGCATGCGAACACAAAACGATTTTTTTACGTGGAAAACCCCCTCGATGTGAGGAGATCAAAAATCACGGAACCGGAGTCCACCAGAAATTCTTCACTATCAACAAAATTGTTCTTCTCTAGCAAATACTAGAGGTACATAGCAGCAAACACCTCAAGAACATAATTCTTGGCAATACACATGAACTTTACAAGAGATCAATAATAAATCTGATCAAAAACGCAGGTTTTGATCAATCCACAAAAAACCTGATGTAGGGAGTTTCAAACGAAAATCAAACCGCTCAGATTCGAGAAAATTGCGCCACGAACATGCTGACAAAATTTCAGCTCAATCGGACTACGAATTGACCTCTGATGCCAACTTGATGTAAATCAGATATTGCCCCCAAACCCTAGATTTTCTGTTTTCTCTTTTTCTCTTGTTACTATTTCCTTTTGCGGCTATCACTTTATATAGATAGTGAGAAACCCTATTTCCTCATATAACTTATCATATGGGCTCAAGCCCTTTTTGGGCTTGCAACTCATTGGGCCTCCTCCACATAGGAGTGAACCCAGCTAACAAATCTCCCCCTCACGACAATGTGGAGGGATTCACCATCCTTGCTATCGATTGGCAATATTCAAGCTTCTCTCTTGGTAGAGTCTTCGCCATCATATCAGAGCCATTATGATCCGTATGAATTTTCTCAAGTTCCAACAACTTTTCATCTAAAACATCTCTTATCCAATGATATCTAACATCAATATGTTTCAATCTAGAATGAAAAGATGAATTCTTACCAAGATGAATTGCGCTTTGATTATCACAAAATAACACATACCTTTTTTGCTTGAACCCAAGTTCTTCTAAGAACTTCTTCATCCATAACATCTCTTTACTAGCTTCAGTCGCTGCAATAAATTTAGCTTCGGTTGTAGAAAGTGCAACACACTTCTGCAATCTTGACTTCCACGACACGGCTCCACCCGCAAAAGAAATCAAATAACCAGAAGTAGATTTACAAGTATCAATATCTCCTGCCAAGTCGGAATCTGTGTATCCAACTAACTCAAGTTTCTCGATCCCGAAACTAAGTTTCAAATTTGAAGTTCCTCGAAGATACCTCATAATCCGCTTCACTGCATTCTAGTGCTCTCTGCCTAGATTTGACAAATAGCGACTAACAACGCCAATTGCGTGCGCCAAGTCTGGGTGTGTACATACCATCGCATACATTAAGCTTCCTACAGCTGAAGCATATGGAACACTTTCCATATCTTTCTTCTCTTTATCAGTCGTAGGACTTTGCTTCATATTTAACTTAAAGTGGGCAGCAAGAGGAGTACTAACCACTTTAGCATTGTCTATGTAAAATTTTTGAAGGATCTTCTCGATATATTTCTCTTGCAACAAAAACAACTTTTTAGCATCTCTATTCCGGGTAATTCTAATGCCAAGAATCTGCTTAGCTGAGCCCAAGTCTTTCATGGCAAAAGACTTGCTCAATTATTTCTTCAATAACTCAATTCTTGAAGCATTCCTGCCAACAATCAACATATCATCAACATAAAGCAAGAAAATAATAAAGTCATCATCAAAGAATTTTTGGACAAACACACAGTTATCCGAGGAAGTCTTCTTATAGCCATGTTCTGTCATAACTGACGCAAACTTTTTGTCACTGCCTCGGTGCTTGTTTTAGGCCATAGAGACTTTTCTTCAATTTGCACACATAATCCTCTTTCCCTTTCACTTTGAAGCCCTCAGGTTGTTCCATGTATATCTCTTCTTCCAAGTCACCATGTAGGAAGGCTGTTTTAACATCCATTTGTTCAATTTCCAAATCTAGGGTAGCTGTTAAGCCTAGTACCACACGGATAGAAGACATTTTCACTACCGAAGAAAATATATCATCAAAATCAATACCCTTTCTCTGACCGAAACCCTTAACAACCAATCTAGCTTTGTACCGTGGTTGTGAAGTACATTCTTCTTGCTTCAACCTATATACCCACTTGTTCTTCAAAGCTCTATTACCTTTAGGTAACTTCACCAACTCAAAAGTATGATTATCATAAAGTGACTGCATCTCATCTCGCATAGCATCAAACCAATTGCTTCTGTACTCATCTTCTATTGCTTCTGCATAGCACTCTGGTTCACCTGCATCGGTCAATAATACATACTCATCTTTAGAATACCTGGTGGAAGGTCGTCGGTCTCTAACGGATATCCGGACTTGAACATCCAGTGGAACATCTAATTGAGCCTCTGGTTCAGGAATATTATTGTCTATTTCAACATGTTCAGGAACATGTGCGTTATTTGGAACATTAACTTCATGCTGCTCTTTGTCAACCTGTGCAGGAATATTTGTAAGAGGAACTGGATCTAAATCAACCAAATTATCACTAACCTGTGGTGTTGAAATCATCTCCGCTTTCTCAATATCCTCTATTATTTGATCTTCCATAAACACAACGTCTCTGCTTCTTACAATTTTCTTTTCAACCGGATCATAAAATTTGTAACCAAGCATATCATGTCCATAACCGATAAATATGCACTGTCGTGTTTTCACATCAAGTTTAGACCTCTCATCTTTGGGAATATGCACAAAAACTTTGCACTCAAAGACACGCAAATAATCATAAGAAACATTTTTGCCTGTCCAAACTCTATTAGGAACATCAAACTCTAAAGGAACGCATGGAGTAAGATTTAATATATGCACAACTGTACTTAAAGTCTCACCCTAAAAGGATCCAAGTAGCTTTGACTGTGAAAGTAAGCATCTTACCCTTTCAACCAGTGTTCTGTTCATTCTCTCAGCTAAGCCATTTAACTGAGGCGTCTTGGGAGGTGTCTTTTGATGTCGAATACCTTATTGTCTGCAATATTCATCAAAAGGTCCAATATACTCTCCCCCGTTATCAGTTTTGATGCATTTCAATTTATTTCCAGTCTGTCTCTCAACTGAAGCCTGAAATTGCTTAAAAGCATCTAACACTTGATCTTTAGTTTTCAAGGTATGAATCCAAATTTTCCTTGAAAAATCATCTATGAAGGTAACAAAATAAAGAGAGCCACCAAGTGATTTTGTTTTCATAGGACCGCAAACATCAGAATGCACTAAATCCAATATACCTGACTTTCTTGAATGAGGGGAGCTTTTAAATGCAACTCTGTTTTGTTTTCCTGCTAAACAGTGAGCATACTTCTTTAGCGCTGACCTTTTTAATCCTGAAAGGAGCTTCTTCTTGGCCAATATTGACAAACCCTTCTCACTAATATGACTGAGTCTCTTATGCCATAATTCAGCTGCATCTTTGCTGTCTACTGCATTAATTTTGTCTGTGGACAACTTTGCCTGCATAATGTACAACAAATAATATTTTTTACCTCTAGCCACAACAAGAGAACCTTTGGTGAGCTTCCATTAACCATTACTAAAAGTGCCGCAATACCCCTCATCATCCAATTTGCCTGTAGAAATCAAATTCAAGCGGATATCAGGTATATGTTTAACATTATTCAATACTAACCTTGTGCCATTGCTGGTTTCTAGGCACACATCACCGATGCCTACAGCTTGAGCTAGCCCATTGTTTCCCATCTTCACAAATCCAAAGTCACCTGACCTATATGATGTAAAGAAATCCCTACGAGATGTAGCATGAACGGATGCACCATTATCAATTACCCAACCAGTCTCATGAGAAACAAAATTTACTACGTCACCATAAAAAATAGTGAGAAAGTCTTCTTTAAGTGTAGCAACACGATTGTCATCACTGTCATTATCACTTTTCTTCTCTTTACCTTTCTCCTTTTGTTTCTCCCTTTTTAACTGGCGACAAAACCTCTGAATATGTCCCTTCTGATGACAATAATGGCACTCAACATTAGCAAATTTATTATACTTACCTCTGCTTTTATCTCGACTTTTATCTCTATTTCTCGGACCTCGAGACTCACTTCTCCCATTTTTCTCGACAACAAAGGCATCAGAATGTGAAGATGACGATCCTTGTGTCTTCCTTCTCATCTCTTCATTCAAAATACTACTCTTGGCCAAATCCATGGTAATCGTACCATCTGGGGCAGAATTAGACAAAGATGTTCGGAACGTCTCCCAGGAGTCCGGCAAAGTACCAAGCAACTATAGTGCTTGTATCTCATCATCAAACTTGATTCCCATCGCAGACAACTGATTTACAATTCCTTGAAAAGAATTTAAATGATCAGTCAAACAAGTACCATCTTGATATCTCAGAGCCATCATCTGTTTGATCAAAAATAACTTATTATTCCCAGTCTTTCGAGCATATAACTATTCGAGCTTATCCCATAAACTACGTGCATGTGTTTCCTCAATAATATGGTTCAAAACATTATCATCCACCCACTGCCTAATATAACCACACACTTGATGATGAAATATAGACCATTCAACATCAGTTTTATTCTCTGGTTTCTCCTCGGAAAATACGGGCAAATAAAAATCTTTCACATATAAGAGATCTTCCATCTTCCCTTTCCAAATATGATAATTCGAACCATTCAGTGTAACCATTCTACTCGTATTCGTTTCCATTGTTTAACACAAGGCAGAAAAATCAAGCAATAACCAGAAGCTCTAATACCACTCTGATGGAAGAACAGTAACAATTCGAACAATATCGAATCAACGCAGCGGAATAAATTAATCTCCCTCTTGTGTAAACTTAATAGGAATCGATATAGTAAAGTAAAATAAATACCAAGCATATGAACACAAGCTGATTTTTTTACGTGAAAAACCCCCTCGATGTGAGGAGATCAAAAACCACGGGACCGAAGTCCACTAGAAATTCTTCACTATCAACAAAATTGTTCTTCTCTAGCAAATACTAGAGGTACATAGCAGCAAACACCTCAAGAACATAATTCTTGGAAATACACATGAACTTCACAAGAGATCAAGGATAAATCTGATCAAAAGCGCAGGTTTTGATCAATCCACGAAAAACCTGATGTAGGGAGCTTCAAACGAAGATCAAACCGCTCAGATTCGAGAAAATTGCGCCATGAACATGCTGACAAAATTTCAGCTCAATCGGACCACAAATCGACCTTTGATGCTAGCTTAATGTAAATCAGATATTGCCCCAAACCCCAGATTTTCTGTTTTCTCTTTTTCTCTTGTTACTATTTCCTTTTGCGGCTATCACTTTATATAGATAGTAAGAAATCATATTTCCTCATATAACTTATCATATGGGCTCAAGCCCTTTTTGGGCTTGCAACTCATTGGGCCTCCTCCACATAGGAGTGAACCCAGCTAACAGGAACAAGATGAGACAGATTCAGAATTCTTGAAACCTTCTATAAAGTCCCAGAAGATCTTTGGGTATGGAAGTTAGATTTGTTTTGTCCAGCTGCAACCTGCATGACAAGGACTTTTTCACGTCATGACAGTGGAAACAAGGAGTAAAGAAGTTGAAAAACAGACTATCACACCAAGGAAGGGAAGTTTATAGGGCACTCACCAAGCAATCTTCAGCAAGGTGCCCAGGCCTCTGACAGGTAGTACTACAATTAACAAAGATTTTGTATGCAACATAGCACAAATAGGAATATAATGTGGCCATGTGATGAAAAAGATCCACGAAACCTTTTCCCTTTCTGCATATTGAAAACCACAGGGAGTACGCAGGTCCAAAAAGAAAATAAGTACTAGAAAAAATAACAAGATTCATCCATTCTCATAGCATGGAAAATTTAAAATGCTTTCTTCTTTATCCAGGATTAACCCATTTAAACAGACTGAGAAGAACAATGACAAGTAGGTCTAGCAAACCTTACCATAGATAAGTGGAGAGACTGGATTTCCTATTGGACCACCGGTGCCGAACATAATCCCAAGCATCATTTTCTTCTTCAGGCACAGATGATCCAGAAACAAACTCAGCTGAAGCTGTGACCGGACTTTGGTTGCTCAAGGGATCCTGGAATCCAACATTACAAAAATCACAATGTCAAAACTTGGAACCATACACCCCTTCTTGAACATCATATATCAAAAAGGCAACAGCAAAATGACCTCTTTAAATTTAAGAGTTCGTAAAAGCACCGGTTTGCACTCCAAGCTGCAGATATCATCATCAGTCTATCAACACAAACAAACATTATCTAAATGTCATCCAGCCAGATGTCAATAATAAGAAAGTGCTCAGAACTCCAGTTTACAAAATTTCACCTCGTCGCAAATATATTCTCCATATTTGCCACACACCAGGCAAACCGGTTCTCCAGGCAGGGGAAATCTTTGCTCACTTCTAATCTTAACTAGATTGCTTTTCCATTGGTTTGGTCGCCTTCAACAATATTACCTACAAAATGCACATCAGGTAAACGTTTGGAAAAGATACCAAGTCAAAAGTTTATTGCATATTTCCTGAACCTGTAGATGACATAGCTAATGAAATCACCAAATCAATTATGCAACGGCCCTAACAGTAAACAGGTCTCGGGTTATCTCAATCGGCCAAAAGCAAGAAAACCCCCTGAGAAACTTTAGATTCATGTGCCAAATTCCATTTTCTTGGCAAGTCACTAGAGTCTAGAAGAAGAAGAACAGATTTTAAGACAAACAAACCACAAATTTCAGGCTCCTTCTCTTCATCCCTTTCAGAAGTGCTTCCATCGCCTGCAAGAATGGCAACAATACAAGATTAACATCTAAATTGCACGAGCAACGACATCTAAATGCTTTGGAGACATGTTTATCCCTATTAACCACGAATCCCAAACAGGACTTACTTGCATAGTCGACTAGTTCAAACCCGAACTCGAAGCCCCCCTACAAAGGGAAAGCAACCCAACTAATCAGTAATCAAGAAAAACAATCTCAATCGCCAAACTATAAAGGGAGCAAAATTACCAGAATATCGGGAGTCAATTCCTGATAAACCTGACCTGTGCTCATTTCTCTGCTGCTCAATCAATTTGATGGGTTTTATGTTTGATGGGCCAAGTTAAGCATGTCCGCCCATGTTGGGCCAAAACTCAGCCCGTAAGTGAAGGGCCATAAAAGAGTGCGATTACTGTAATATATAAAATAATTAAAAAAAAAGTAAAAATGGGGATATCTAAACAATTGCGTTTTCAAAAGAGAAATACGTTTCTTTATTTTTCCCTTTTTGAAATGGTACGCGTCTCTCTCGACGAACGGAACAAGGGCTTCAAAGAATTCCTTAAAAACTTAATCTGTGACAATCAAGGTATGTCCGACTCCATGATATGCATTCGGTCGGTGTAATATGTTTCCAGGCACGTTTCCGCATTCATCTTCGGTATTTGATCGTTTGAGTATCGGATCGATTTTTAGGAATATGTTTCCCTACATTGGTACTAGCGCGATACTGTTCATGTTTCCTGATCATTGTTGATGTTTATAAATTGCTTTTGGTTGAAATTTCGAGAAACGCCGCCGTTGGACGCGCCGCCATAGGTGGCAAGAGGAAATAGCCTCACACTTGCCAAGGTGGTTTGTGCAGGCGCGTGCGTCGCACACGCCCTAGCAACCGCTAGCGCATGCGAGCCACGTGCGGGGGTAACCGCCCCGCACATGCGCCAGCTGACGTCGTAGTGACGTCAGCCGGTGGTTGGCCACACACGCACAGGGCACGTGTCAGTGACCTCACGATGACGTCACCTAGCTGGGTCGATTGATTTTGTTAAATTATGTCTCAAATTTGAGCGTTTGCAAAACGCGATCTGCTTGGATAAAATTTTTACGTAGTTGTTCGTGAAGATATTTTTTTGATAAAGATAATATTCAAGATTTGCGCACAAGAAAAGAAATTCAAAATTCTTTTTTAGTCTTGGATGTCTTCGGTTAACAGAATGAGATTCGTTGGACTCCATGAAGATTTACAAAAGAGGAAATAAAATAGAATAAAAAGAAAGGAGCAAAGTTTCTTCTTTATCTACAGCAGCCAAATAAGGTTATCTACGTGCTTTGACTTTGGGATAAAAGCTAAAAGGAAATAAAGAAAGAAGCCCTTGCACGTCCACGCCACCTGAGAGTGGAGCTGCGAAAAGAAAACTTGCAGAGTGCCGCACAACGAAAGAAATAATAACGAGCAAGAGCCGCGGGTCCAGGAGGAGTCACACCGCACGAAGCTTTGAACAAAAACGCAAATCCATATGTACGTGGACCAAAGACGAACGCTGGAGCTCTTGTTTTGGCGTACGTAAAGCGTTTTACTTTAAGTTTGAAAGCGCGGTGATTTTGTGCCGAGAGTTTATGTCCAAATGAGTTGTTTATTTATAAACATTTTGAATTTGGGGTTAAATCTAGGTATAGGAAACACTCGAGAGTGTAATTTTAATTCTCCGATTATAGTCAATTATTTGCTGATGGCTCTTCCCGTGGATATAGGTACCGATACTCGGACCGAACCATGTAAATTTCTGATGTCCTTATTATTTCTCGTTTATTTCTTTGGTGATTTCGAGTTGATGTAAATTGCAAAATCTTGTCGTTTCTGCATATTATATTCCAATGGGTTTGACCTGACCCGACCCTTCTGACCCAACCCGGACTCCATCGACCATTGACCGTTGATCATCGACCGTTGACCGCATTGACTGTTGACTTTTTGACCATTGATAATTGACCAAAAGAAAAAAAAAACGAAGAATGTGTTTCTTCTTCAATTAAGTCCCTATGAATTATAAGTAATCCATTTTTGTTATGCATTTATTGCAGGAACAATGCCTTCCCTTTGTAAGCGCACACCTATTCGCGCACAGTTAGAAAATCAAAAGACGAGGCTTTCAAGATTAATAGTTTTTTTTTTAGATCAAAATTCAAGATTAATAGTTGAGTTGATTGATTATCGATGGGAAAGTGATGATTTAATTGAACATGTTCTCGAGGTCAATAAAAAAATACAATAAGTCATTTGGAAAGGTTATCTCATGCCACCTTTTGAGATGGTGCGATTCTTCATGAACACTCTTCTATCTGAATGGCAAGGAGTGTTGAATCGCCTAAGGTCAACATGGTTCCTAATTATAAAAAGCTAGTAGTGGCTTTTTTTTTAATGAATATTATCGAATTGAAGCCACAAAGACTTCGACCCAAGGAATGAGTTCAATCCGGCAGGGGATGGATGTGCGAAGGAGAAATCCTAAGGGATTTCCATATGTTTTTCCATGGTTGCCAAATGTGCGTAATGAATTTACAAAGGAAATTTCCAATAAATTAAAAGGATTTTTCCCTGTTCATGGTTTGACTTGGTGTTAGCGGTTTCTAGTGGTGTTTATTTAGTATGTTTTATGGATATCTTATGTAGATTATTTCTACCATGTTAATATCGTTGTAGTAATTATTAATTGTTGTGGATAATTCATAGAAGTTTCTGTAGCTTCAAAGAACTTATTTTACATAGAAGATTGTCGTGACCAAAATTTCGGATGAACCACCTAGGATTTGGCTAATGAATTACTAAGCCTAAACTTAGTTTGGCCTCTCCCAAGCCTATACCAATTTGCGACTTAGGTTCAAGTTCTTAACATGCCATTGATTTTTCAATTAGGAGTCACCACTAACCTATTTTCGGTGGGTCGATTAGAAAAGTAACGGGAGATTTACTTTACTCCTACGAACTAGAGATTGTGAGTTCGGGAACTTAATTACGTTAGATTTATTTAACGCCCTTTCGGTACCTCTTTCTCTTTTATTTTGAAAAAAAAAATTGTAGGTAGCTTGAATTGATTTTAATTTACTTCCCTAACATGTGAGATGATCATGCGGGTGCGCAAACCACCAATTTAACCCAAGAAAGCAATGAATGAATTACGGGACTTACCTCGTAGCAATGAAAGCATCTGCAATGTTAACTCAAAATTCACATCAAAAGCCCTAGATGTGATTCGCAATCTTTCAATCTTTTTTTAGGATTTTTTCTTGTTTAATGAAATCTAATCTGCGTGCAATGCAATTTAACCAAATGACATAATTCTAATGATGGGCAATTTCTAATTAAATGGACTTAGCAATAATCACTAAATGACATGCATTTCATGAATTTAGTTCTATATGACATGCGCATGATATTTTTGTATTTTTTAGTAAAAGTTCGTAATTAAAAATTGCTAAACTATGAAAATCTAATTAAAGTGAGATATTATCTATTTTTAAGTTAGGAATAGACCAATTTGAATCTTATCTTAACTTAGAAATTTATCTCGACATGCAATTTAATGCAAAAGATATTATCTAACCTAGATACCATCTAAACATGCATTTTAATATAATTGGAAAAAAATCTAACTATTCTATCATGCAATTCTATCAATTCTAATCTACATGATGTGCAAATAATTTTTTTTGTATTTTTGGGATAAATAAAGTAATTAAAAGATAAACACCAAATCATTCACGGTCATCAAAGATATTGTCTATCATTTGAATTTGGAAACGATAATCAAACTTGATTATTTCATTAATTAAATCAATAAATTGATCTTAAGCCTTTTATTCCCACGTGATTAATTATTCTATCTAAGGCCTTTTATCCAAATCAAATTTAGATAAGATAATTACCTAATTTCACAAATAATATTACCAAATTTAAACTCAACGGAATCGGCTTGATAGATGACCGGGAAAGGGTTGCGGCACTCGATGGTGGAGAGGGCTCTTGGCTCGGTGAGGGCTACGTCGGTGTTGTCGAACACAACTGAGAGTCTTCAAGTGAACTTTCTTGTTTGCTGAACGTCCCCTCCTTGAATTGCCTCCCCTCTTCTCAAATTTTGACTTTTAAAATCCCCACGATCAGATTGGAAGAATGACTGCAGGCGTTGGTATTTGGTCGAGTCATCACGTTGGGAAGACGACGGACGCAACCCGCTGGGCACGCTGGGAATTTACAGGAAATCACCAAAGAACTAAATGCTGCTGGTGAGGGGGGTTGCGTGGACGAGCTGGAGGTCTGCGGTTTTGGATTCACTTGCGATTCGCCTCGTGATACTCGCTGAGTTGGAACACAACCGAATATACCCGAAGCTCGCTGGCCACCAGAGGGATGCTGAGCTTAGACGCAACTCCGGGAATGGCTCTGGAGATCCATGGATGCTGGGTATGTCAGTGAAGGTGGATAAGCGACCCACGGCCGAGAGGGGTTAGAACGGTGGACGAAGGGCTCAAGAAGATACCCCTTTCCCCTCGTTTCTTTCGTCTCTCTGCAGCGCCCTTTCTGCACTTTTTCAGCAAAGGACCACACCTTTGTTGACTCTTCCCAAAAAAACAAAAAAGTTGCCTTGAATTTTTGACCTTGAAAATCGAGAAAAAAGCCCCCCAAAAAACGACAAGAATTTTTTCCCTTTTGTGTTGTTTTCTTTTGAGCTCCCAACCGAGAAAAAGCCTCCCTTCGACGTGATAAAAAAAAAAAAAACCCATATTCTATATTGTAGCAACCTATTTATAGGTGAGTGGACTAAGATTTTAAATTAACATCCACAAAGATTTTTCCCGAATGCAATATTTCTTTTCGATATCTCCTCTCTTTGAATATTCTCCATCGATTTCATCGCCTATTGCCAAAGATTCAAAGTTGCAATAGGTTTTTTTCTCAAATTTCAAATTGCAAAGATAGCTCGCAATATTTTTTTGTCACACTTGCTCTATCCCAGGATATTGAAAAATCTCCATCATATCCCGAAAAATTTCAAATCTCTATTTCTCATAAGATAATTTTTTGTTATATAAAGAAAGAGGCTTGGGCCAATTTGCTCCATTCGTGGGCTTAGTCCAACCTATTAATTTAAAGTTTAGAACCACCAATTCGAACCCATCTGTCACCAATCCAATGCAAATGTAAATTAATAAAAAAATGAATGCCCCTAAAACTACATGCTACGCAATGTAATTCTATCTTTTTTAGGGGTTAAACATTAATCCCTAATTTTTATGCAATAAATAAATAACTGGGTCGCTAAAATTTAAGTGTTAACAAAGATTATATTAATGATAATTTCAAATTAAGATTTTTGGATGATGATTGGAAACATATTGACCTTTTGATTCTAAAACCTTATTTGAAATTATTCATTAATATAATAAGTTTATGCAAAATGGATGCATAAATGATAAATATTAATAATTTGTGCATATATGTTTGATATGTTCAGATCCAATGGCTTCAGCAAGTAAGAGCATAGTTGCTAAATTGAACAAATGTGAGAAGCTGAATGGCAATAATTATGAAATATGGCATATGAAAATCTAATATGTGTTGGAAGAACAAGAGGCACTAGAAGCTCTTAACCAAGAAAACCAAGAATTCCATGAAAGAGTAGATACGTGAACTCAAGTTAGACATTAGGTATGTCTGAACTATCATTTATACGGTATTAAAAGTGTAGACATATGCTCCTAAAAAAGAAAATACCGTATTACGTATTTCATACTACGTATGCATGAGACAACCAACAAGAGTGGCAAAAATTTTGATATTAACTTTTATACCGTGAGACTCTTAAGGAAAAGAGTTCCTCAAAAAAATGCCCTCGTAACTCTTACTTATTTTCAAAATTTCTATTCAGTGTTTGCTATATTAGAATGTTGCCAATGATCATGAATTGATTCAATCTAATAAGACATTTCTAGAAAAGCAAGTTGAATTGAAATTGAGAGTTTCAAGGAAAGATGAAGATCGAGTTTGAAGAATCACATTCTAGTTTTGTATTCACTGATCGATCAATTATGATTATTTTTTAGAATCATAATTGTGAATACAATATATCATTGTTAAAAAAAGATCAATATAGATATAAATGTAATCAATCGATTTAGGGTACTGCATACTATATCTACTCAAAAATATGATGCCCATTATCAGCTGCTATATATTCCTAACAAATGTACGTTAACAAGTTGTCAAAGTATATTGGTCGCACGGATTATTTACTGGTATGAATTATGTTCGGTCCATCATATGTGAGTGGGAGATAATGGGTTTTATGTTTCATGGTCCACCCATGTTGGGTCAAAACCCAGCCCGTAAGTAAAAGGCCCATAAAAGAGACTGTAATATATAAAATAATAATAAAAAAAATAAAAATGAGAATATATGAACAGTTGCGTTTTCAGAAGGGATACGTTTCTCTATTTTCCCCCTTTTGAAAGAGTACGTGCCTCTCTCGACAAATGAAACCGGGGCTTCAAAGAATTTCTCAAAATTGTGACGGTACTTAATCTATGGCAATTAAGGTATGTCTGACTCCGTGATATGCATTCGATTGGTGTAACATCTTTTTGGGCATGTTTTCGCGTTCATTTTCGGTATTCGATCATTTGAGTATCAGATCGATTTTTAGGAATATGTTTCCCTACACAATTCAACATAGTAAGAACAGGGATACTACAAAGTTGGCATCTTCAATAAGCGTTGCAAAAGAAAAATCCACAATTACCTCCTTTTTTTGGATATATTCCTCGTGCGACATCGGCCGATCGTCCTCCACGGCGATGCCGCTCCCGCCACGCGGCGATCCAGAGTCCTGGCGGCGGCCGTGCTCGGCATTCTCATCGTTCGAAGGTTCTCCATCAGTCAAGGAGGCGCTTCGAGTCACGATGCTGTAAGCTACCGCTTCAAGATGCGCAGCGAATCAATGAGAAAACCGGAAAATGAATTCCGGCGATGAGATCGGCTCGCATTTTGCAGCCGAGCGGCGAAAGAGGAGGGAGGAAGTTACCTTTGAGGTTTCGAAGAGCGGAGGAGAGATTGAAGTCTCTATTGTAAGCGAATGAAGGATTCTTGTAGAAATTGGTCCTCTTCCCATCCTCTCTCTCTCTCTCTACTTTTGTCGAGTTTCTCTCTCTAACAGCAGTTGCTCAAAACCAAATTTGGGTATAGAAGACGAAGGAGAAGGAGAACGACGGTCGGATTGGGTGGCAACCCGAATCCAGCAAGAATATCGGCCCTGCACAGCCCAACCTGAGTTTCCGTTTCGGCCGAGAACTAAGTTCGACCCGGCCCGACTCGGACCAAGTTGCCATATTGGCACTTTTTTTTTCCTTTTCTTAAAAAGTATTTTATATTGTAAATTCTTTTTTGACTTTTCATCTCTACATTTTTGCGGTTTTCTAATTAAGCCTCTTTTCCTTTAATTTGTCCATTAAATCTTTCTATTTTCTTAAATTTTGTAGTCAAGTCCTTTCGACACTAAACCTTGCAAAATCCATTCGGCATGGCTATCGAACAATGCCACAATGCGACGTGGATAAGATTTTTCCAATAAGGACATTCAAGTAGACTTCCACATGAGCTAAGATTTATCCACACCGGACTTTGATGATTTTCCTATTGTGTCCACATGGGAATCTGCATACATATTTTAGTGTCGTCTAATGGTTGATTGGATTTGGTGTCGAAGAAACTTGATCAATAAGCTTGTGAAGGTAGAAACATTTATTTAGACAATCAACAATTAATACTATTAAAAATCTCAAATTTATACCCTAAGACATAGTTATCTGAAATTAATTTATTACCTCATAAAAAATTCACAAGCTACGCAATTGCGCCGAACCATTTTCCATCTCGCAAAAATATTCAAGCCGGCATCCCTAATTTCAAGTCTACCATCCATGCATATATGTCAACTTGCATAGATTGATCATTCTCCATATCACTTCGTACTCGAATACGGTCCATATAACGACAAAATATATTTGTCGCTAGCTTGGGACCCATTTGATAATCATCCCCGGAATAAAATCGTTACCAAACGCACCATTGGTATCTCCATCATATTTCTATCTCAGCAAATTGACTATCGGCCTCAGACGAGAGGTAAATCACGGTGCTGTCGCAAGCAAAATGTTGTTGTCCTAAACCTTCGCGTGACTAAAATTGTTTTCTTTTTCTTTCCTCATTTATAATCTTAACCTTTGCTCTCCATCCTCCATCCAGCCTCTAATTTATTCGGGGAAAAAAAAAGAGAGAAGAAAATCCCCACAAGATATTGTGGACGTCAGACGTGATATCACAGCCCCCCTCCCCTCCGCATTATCTAAACTTCTCCTAAAAAGATTGGCTCCCGTTTAGGTACAGAGCCAATGAACAAAATTAATAGGAAGAATGTTACAAATAATCTATTCATTTTGGCTTAATATATAATGCGATCTTAAAATTTTAATTTATTCATATAATTCCTGAATTTTAGCCTAATATTCAATATGATTTCCGAATTTTTAATTTATTCAATATATTCTCAAAACTTTTGGTATATGTTCAATTTAATTCCTGAAATATATGAAAATGGTCAATGTAGTCTTTTCATTAATTCAAAATCAGGGACAACATTGAATATTTTCATATGGTTTACAGACTAAATTGAACACGTTTCAAAAGTTTAATAAAAATATTGAACATTTTCATATAATCCAAGAACTAAATTATACATAACTAAAAGTTCTCGGACTACATTGAACATATTAAAAGTTCGGGGAATACATTGTGTATTAGATTAAAATTCAAGGATCATATTAAATAGTTTAAAGGACCCCATCATATATTTGGCAAATATTCACGGGCTATTTGCGTCTTTTCCCAAACTCGATGGCCAGAAAATTGGAGTTGCAAAGGTCCCACAAAATTGAAGAAGCAAGCGTCCTCTTTTGAAATGGGATTAAATTGCGATTCACTCGCAAGTCTAGTTCATTAGACCTGGAAAAAATGGAACTCACTTAACCGTTCCCACGCGCTTTCCAGCCTCAATCTTCCTGAGCAAAAACACAGAGCCGCCGCGGTCGCAGAGCTTCGAAGGAAACAGGGGAATCGATACCAAGAAATAGAGACGGCCATCATGCTCGGTTGCGTCAATGGAAGCCTCAACCAGGCCGAGTTCGGCAAGCCCATGCCCTGGATCGGCGTCTACATGGCGGCGGCTTCTCTGGCCTGTGCGATCGCAATGGCTGCGGACGCCGCCGCGGGCTTCCGCTACCGGCAGCTCTGGTTCGCGAGCCGTTACTGCGCCCTCAACGCCATGTCGCTGAGCGTCATTGCCGTCGCAGTCAAGCTCTCTGTCGACCTCAACACGCCAATGGCGCGCCGGAAGGAGCAGCTCGCCAAGCTTAGCAGCTCGGTCCTGATCTGCACCGTGATGGGCAATTCGATGCCTTCTCTCGGGTCGATGGAGAACAAGGAGCTCCGGTCCAACGTGATCGCTCTGGCGATTCTCGTCATCACATCTTTTGTGAACATCTGTATACAGTTGGGCACCGGAGTGATCTTCGTCTGCAGGTGGGAACATGCCTTGGTGATGTCCCTGATGCTGCTGTTGCTGGTGACCCTGAGCTTCTCGGCCGCGATGGTCCCGACGAGCAAGTGCTACTTGGAGATGAAGTATTGCAAGAGGCACGAGCTGACTGTGCAGGAGAGCTTGAGCCGGAGCTGCGACAACGTCTTCGACAAGCTCAAGGAGCTCCTGTTGAAGTATGGGATGATGGCCCATTCCTGCAACCCGCAATTCGTGGTGGCGCGGTCCGTGACGTGCACTGCTTCCGGGGCGCTCTGCCTCCTGAGCGCAATGACCCTGGCGCAGGCGATAGTCCGGGCTTACCTGCAGCCCTGGATGTTCGAGTTCGTATCCTGCTATGGCCCGTCGGAGTCGGAGTCGGACTATAAGTGGTCGAGCACGGCTATTCTCATCATGCAGACTATTGCAGTCGGGGTCGGCACAATCGCGCCGGCATTCCGATGGTTCCTCACGATCAGATTCAAATGGCAGAGGCGGGGGAACAAGAGCTACAAGGATGAATTCAAGCCCGAAAAGTATTGGATACAGCAATTCATAGAGATTAAGGAGCGTCCGTTCAATTTACAGGTCCGGAGCCGGCGGTGTCGTAAACTCATCCACGACTCAAAGAACGTGGTTTTGGATATGCTCATCAGAATGCAAGTCGGGATCGTGTTGGGAAGCAAGGCCGTGAGGCTGATCTCCATTCTGTTCATGAGCCCGATCTTGTTGTTCTGTGATTTGTGCTCCGATCTGAGGAAGAAGTTCAAACTGAACATAAGCGATTCAGACAAGGACTTGCACTCGAGTTCGCCCCTAGAAGGCTCGGCCTCAAAGCCGGACTTCAGCCAATATATTTTGCATCTCGAGGGCGAGGAAGAATTGGTGCACGTCATGATGCGGAACAAATGCGACACCATCGAGCGTTGGATCAAGATGGGGAAGAACAATCAGCCCAAACATCTCGTGCAACTTTTGGAAGAGACGGATCCTCGTGGGTTCACAGGGGTCATGGACTTTGACAGCGATGCAGTTCCTCCCCTGGATTCTGCAGAACCACCGAACAATTGGGCACTGCCGATCGCGACCTTAACGAGCATAGCGGTCACCATTCCAGACATTGACCCATCTGCCAGAAAACGATTGCTGCGTGGTGTTCGCGAGGCCCTGATGTATGTCAACTTAGTAGAAGAAAGGCTGTGCGCAAAACAAGAATTGATGAATGCCCGAAAGGCGGCGAGCATTGTGTTCATGGGAGTCGATCTCTACCACAAATGGCTCGATGTAGATCTCCGCAAAATTTCTCTCCAGGGAAACACCACAAAGGATGTGCTCGAATCGCTTGCGTGCACCGCAAAGAACGTTTTCGTCGAATTCAAAGCTGTGCCAACCCATGGATATTTAATGGAATCCCCTTCGGCATGGCCCGTCAAAGTACGGGCCGCGCATTCCATGTACCGTATAAGCGAGAACCTGCTGCTCGATTGCAAGAGCAGCGACTGTTATATGAGCAACAGAATCTTCGAGAAGCTATCAAGGATGATCTCCGATATTATTGCGGCCTGCCTCACCAACTTAGAACATGTCATATTCACCGAGTGCTCTCGCAGCGGCATTGAGGGCCGGACAGAGAGCGTGTGGTCCGCCGCTATTCTCCTCGGAAGAACGGCAGAAGTGATGAAAATCCTAAGCCAGAGGGAGCTTCCATGTCTGGATCCCGACCAATTGGCGAGCATTGACAAGTGGCGTGCCTCGAGTGACCTGAGGATGGCTTTACCGACGAAGTCATTCACAGATGAGGGCGAACTTTCTCTCAGTCCCCGAGATGAGTACCTGTCTATTCAGTATTCACAAGCCTAGGGAGGAAGCTTGAAGCAGCCTAGGAGTTTTTATATGTTTCTTTTTTCATCCCGGTGATGATTTGAATGATGGAGGAATGGTTACTAGTTGTAACGACGAGCATTGTAAGTAATCATGTCAATCTTACACCATTGCCAAACTTAGAGCTAGGTCTAGCTACTTCCATTACAGGGACGAGAACATGTCTCGATTGATCCAATGAGTGCATAATGGCGCAAACGATGGTCAAAGTCTTCGTTTCCCTATGTCAAACCGTGTTTCACACGGCTGCATATGTCAAACCGTGTTTCACGTGGCTGCATAGCTACCAAGCCAAGACCAATGAGGCCAATCATAACTCAAAATATATAATGTTTTCGTAATTTTTGAGTTCAATCAGCACACTTGACTAAGACATATTTTCATACCCATTTGTTCATCCTTTCGATGATCAAATGTTGTCTTTTTAATTTTTCCATGGCGTAGCAATTCACGGAATAAATTTTGGTTGATATTTGACATGCCGAAAACATATCATATGTTTGATATCTTTGAGTGAAATCTTGCTAAATTTGGTAGGTCATAATTTGATTAGGGAAAAACTTGTTTCGAAAATTGTATTTAAGGCTTAAACGGAAAATAATTTGAAATAAGACAGAAAACCGAGCCAGAACCATTTTAGGAAAGGAAGAAGGTTGACTATTGTAGAGGGGTGAATTATTTGTCGTCAGCATGTCCTTTTTGTGACCAGGAAGTGGAATCTATAGAACACCTCTTCTTGCCTTGTTGCTGGACTAGTTCAATTTGGTCGGACCTTGAGGTTAACATTCAAGTATCGCGTCACAATATCACGCGAATAGAAATTTGGCTTCAAGACCTGATTGAACACCAACAAAACCCACTGACCTTTGAAGAAATTGCAACCCTCTTGTGGTTTATGTGGAAAGCAAGGAATGACTTCGTGTTTCGGAGGCTTGCCCCAAATCCAAAAGCCCTAATCAGCTTAGCAAAAGCGTCACTCAGAAATTTCAGAAGATGGAACCATCAAAGCTTGAAACTTTACTCAAAATCAGCTCAATTGACCAAAAAGTAGATACCACCAAAGGCACATACCTTAAAAATGAACATTGATGGAGCTTATGTTGAGGAAGCTACAGAAGGTCCGTCGCGGGGGTTATCCGAGATGCTACAGGGACCTTTCTTGATGGGTTTGCAAAAATTGTTCCAGCTTCATCGGCGATCCAAACGGAGGCACTGGCCATGGTCAAAGCTTTGAAGCTGCTTCAGTCAAAGAAAGAGAAAAACCTGCAACTGCAACTGGAAAGTGATTGCTATGAGCTTCTAGATGGAATGGTCAAAGAAGACCACGTGCTGTGGGAAATTAAGCCTATAGTGGACGAAGCAAAATTCCTCTTGGGCTCTTTTAAAAATATCTCCTTGGCCCATTGTAGTCGATCTACAAATTGTGTAGCAGATTGGGTAGCTAAGGCGTGTAGAATGAATTCCTTGTTCCATTCTTGGGTAGTCCGGCCTCCCCAGCATCTTTGGGATTTGCTTTGTTTGGATCTTTCCAGTGGGCGCTTTTGTTTAAGAACGCTTAAGTATTAATATTATCGTCTCGTTTTCGACCAAAAAAAAAAACATCACTTTTTTCTTTCTTTCTTTCTTTCTTTATTTATTTATTTATAGATTTTAAGTTTCACTTAATTAAAAAAGGTTATTATTGAAGATGGGCATTGATAATGGAGTAGTTGGAAATTACTGGAAATACACGAAGCCAAAAGGCTGCCTCTTTTTTTATCTCTCTTTCTCTCTCTCGACCGAGCCCCCTTTTCCGTCACTCACTCAACAAGGTACGATCATCGGCTTCCAGCTTGCCTCTCGATTCTTCGTCCACTTACAAACTTGTACTTCGGTTCGATTACCCAACAGGTCGGACCGTAGTAAAGTTCGAGTCTTTGTTTTGGGAATCGATCGCTATTCATCTTGGTGCTTTGTCTTCGACGGTGCTCATGCTTGAATTTGCACCTGGGTTGCTTTTCCCTTTTTCTGTGTTTTTGATTCTTTGTATGTTTGATCGTCGGTAATGCTCAGGAACGTGAGAAGGAGATAAAGTTTTGAGCTTTTTAATTTTAATTTTAATTTTTAATTTTGTTCTTCTCCCTTTTGGGTTAGGAAACTGGCTTCACCTCCTGAATTTGACTGTACTGATAAGTTGAACTACCCTTTAGATATATGGCGTGGAGGGATGGGGTGATAAATTGAAGGGCTCTGTTGTTGTTATCATTACTTCTTTTTCATATGTTATGCTCGATTTTATCAGTTTTGGCTTATGTTTTGGGGCTATGGTAGCAGGTCGAATGGCTAAGAGTTACTTGAAGCAAGAGCATGATCTTGGTGTGTTTTACTCTTCCTTGAGTAGCAATTCGCTTTTGTGGTTATTTTGCTGCTGAAGCTTCGATTCTGAACGTGTTAATAAAACTGGCCTGTAAACCCAGAGAAGAGGCGGGCGGAGGCTGCCAGGATAAGGGAGAAGTACCCAGATAGAATTCCGGTGAGAATGGAAGTTGGATAAACTTGTTATGATTCATGCTGATGAACTTTTCTTTGGAAAATTTAGCTTTAAGTTTTTTTTCTTTGTGAACTTAAGTATCTAGTTATACTTTCTGGGATACTTGATTGCTTGCGTGCTTCATCTCTCATGCCCTCTAGGACATGCGGAGTGGAAAGTCAAGCTCGCAGTATTACTTTGTCCAGCACTTTAGAATTTCAGTCTAACAATATGGGAAATTAAGTGGTTTATGAACTGGAGTAACTTGCAGAAGGATCAAAGTGATATCATTCCAACATAATGCAATAATGACCGAGAAAGCCAAAATGAAAAGAAACAGACATTTACAAGCTGTGATTATCCGTGGATCGTCTCCAGGATTTGAAAAGGACAGGCGAACCAGTCCATTCTTTCTCGAAGAGAATCTGAAGTGAAGCGTTCATATCTCTACGGGAGGGAGCCTATTTCGCAAGGCAAATGTAGATTGGAGAACTGCACAGGGGAGGCAGAAACCTCCGAAAACAGGACCTTAGAATCCAAATCTTGCCAAACCAATAGCACGGTCCAGGCCCTCCCAATCAGCCATAAGGCAAGGTCTATATATAAGTACGATCAAAAGTCTAAATGACCAAAATTTGCAGCGTCACCTCCTCTGAAAACCCTCGTCCTTAAGTAGAAGCTCCATCCCTGCGGCTCTTCTCTAGCATCAACGACCTTGCCCTTTCTTTCTCCTGCTTTTCTCTTCATCCGTTCCTCCCTCAGCTCCTCCAATGTCTTATTCCCACTTTTCTTTCCCTGCTCCTTCTCATCCCTCGACGGCCCCCTTCATCCCCAAATTTCTCCCCATCAACGTGATCACCCCGCTTCTCAAGATACCATGGCAATTTTACTCCTTTTCCAGCAATCCCATATCCCAATCTATCTTTCTCATCCTCTGCGGTTACCACCTTCGGCACCTCCTCTTTCTTCATCTTCTTCCTCTTGAATCGATCCCTTTAAATCTCCTGCCCCATTTTTTGGTAGTTCAACTGGGTCGAAAATCTTAATTCCCTCAAAAAGATTGATATGGCCAGACTTCTTGTCCGTCTCAGCTGGCTCCACGGGCTGACCAGCAGGAGCTTCCGCAGGTTGACTGGCAGGAGCGAAGCCACGGGCAGCACGAAGCTTTTCGAGACAAACTCAGCACTGCGCTTCCTTGCTTGCTCTCTTTTCAGCTGCTCCTCTTTCACGGCAGCCTCTTCATCTTTCCGGACCTTCTCTCTGTTCTCATAGTTGTACACATTCCAACGTTTCTGGGGAAGGATGTTCAAACCGCCATGACCGCCCATGTTGTCGTGCTACCTAGAGATTCTCATGCACGATAGGATTCAGGGCATTTCAAAGGCCACATCCAAAAACCATCTTATGGTCAGGCAAAAATTAAGAAGCATCACATAAGCAGCCTTTTAACAAGTTAACTTCCAATGGAGGCACGGCCATCAATGAACGAGAATGAACTTAAATCTCGCTGATAAATGCACAAGCATAGTTCAAAAGCCTAAAAGCGTAGCAATGCCAGGCTTTCTCAACGGTAGCGAGTAGCGAATGGAATGTGCGAACGGACGAAGGCCCAAAAAATGAAGAAAAGTGGACCAAAATTCTTGCTTTTGGGCACATCCACAGCACAGCTAAGCGCAGGGAAAACAAAATCATCTCCTGGCGAGGGCACACAAATGACAAAACCGAGTGACGCGACCCAATCGGTTAATTCCAGTAGCGAACTCCGGCAATTCTTGCGAGCAATAGAAATCTAGCGCACTCACATGCCAACCCACCCATGCTAGTTCAACAAACGATCGGCACCGAATTAGGATGCAAAGGGACAATCAGACGGACAGGCCATAGGGCTAGTCACTTCAAAAGTCAGAAACAAAAGGCTCTTCCTTTCCGACGAAATCAATCCTGGGCTGACGAAGTTCCACACTTACTGGTATTAACGATTCGAAAGGGAGGGGAAAAAAAAACCTCGGCCACCCACATCCCCAGTCGACAAGAAGAGTCCAAAACACACGCCAATTCAGCCAATTATTCCGACAACAGAGGCGCAGAGAATCAACTGAAACGACACGCTGCTGAGAGATGGACAAAGCGTTTACCTTGCGCGAGCTGAGATGCGAACAGCCCGAGGGGAGAAGAGGGCTTCTTCCGCCGGGAATGAATCGAGGTTGATGAAATCAGTTCTTTTAATTTACTTGATTTGTAGAAATTAATTCGTTAATCATCTATGGTTGCTTGTCGACCACTCTTTCAATTTGTTTTATGAAGCGGCAAAATCTTATCGACGGCACTGATGTATTAATATGGCACGACATGCATTGACCCACGCACAAAAAGAGAAGAAAATGAAATTGCATGTGCGAGAGAAAGAGGAGGGAAAAGAGAGGAGCGCCGACATGGACGAGGATGGTTGACCCTCATCAAACTTGGAAACTCCTCCCGTTCTCCGATGAGCTTGCTAGATTTGGGCACAAATTAGGCATCCGCATGAAAAAGGTGAAATTGATTTTCTTTTGCTAGATTTGGACACACTTTTTAACAAACATTAATTACATGATATCCCTAATAAGAATGAGTAGTTTCAGGCCCAGGTTCCAAGTTCCAAATAAGTTCCACCTGAAAACTGAAACCTATCAATTAGAACAGGTTAAACTTCCATGCCTCGAAACTTGGATTCTACTTTGTTATAGATTTCGAGGTCCACCTAAATTTCATTTGTATTATTAATTGAATGATTGTAGTGAATCATCACATTTAATAATCACTACTTGCTGCTATAATCCATTGATTACAACTTACCTCTAAACACATGAAGAATATGAAACATTAACATAATAAAAGTCTTGGTCATAAAATGTAAGTTCAAATTAGTGGTTCCAAATTATACACTTATCATCGGACGCTATGAAATACCACATGATTGCTTGAAGACATAAATAAATAAAAATATAAAAACTTGATTTAGGTTCCAAGGTACCCGTCAAAACTAGGTTTCAAGGTGCTGTCAAGATAAGTTTCCCGATTTTTGGAATATATAAACTTACCCAACATACCTTGAAATGTGGAACTAGATAAATTTTCATTACTGATTCTGCACTAAAACTATGTTCACCTCTAATCCCTAAAATGAGGTCGATATATCACATGATCGCTGCACTCAGGAAATAAATGTAAATTATGATCTTGCCATGGCAAAAAGCAATAGCCCTTCTTCGCCAATACTACTTCTAGTTTGTGCTTCGACCGTTCTAACCTTACCAAGTCAGCATATGATGGTTTGCCACTATTCAAGAATACAATCTTTAAAAAAAATTCCATCATGCCACTGAGAATAATCGTGGACAAACAAGAATTTGACTAGGCTAAACCATAAGGTTACAAAGAATTGCCAAGAACAACTTGTCAAAGTTGAATACAGTGACTGACGTAAAACAGTCAATATAGCATGAGCCATGTCATTCAGAGCAACTTTTTTTTTTTCCTTTTAGGTGTTGCACACTATAACAACATCCAAAGGAAGAAGAATGCTCTAATCAACTGGGAAACATGAAGTCCCTACACTCCATGGCTAGCATCCTCTACAAACCAATAGGCGGCGAAGAACAACTATACAAGTCGGAGATTGCGATTCTAGCTGACCAACTAGTCAGATCATATTCTTCCATCGAGGACGCTGCTTCTAGACTTGAAAACCCAGAATCTTGAAAGTCGCGCCGGCAGCTCTCTCTCTCTCACCAAAAATAGCTATACAGGGACCGATGCCTGGTTTCTCCCCCGCCAAGGATAAGAAAATGAATTCGCTGATCTGAACATGCTTGCTCCTTTGAGGATGACTACTCACAATATACGCACTATCTTCTAGGGGTGAGCATGGTCCGGGTTGGGTCGGTCTATCCCCTAACCTTAGGACCAACCCGCACAGTGTTAGTCTTCAATTTTTGGAACTGAGAACCGATCCTATTGAGCTTGGGACCGAGAACTGGACTGGACTGACCCAATGGGTTCAGTCTGGTTTCAGGGTTAATTCGAGACCAATCGATAATTTTTTATTTCATTTTTTGTACTCCTTAAAAAAGCGATTGGGGACCAGACTGACCTAATGAGTTCGGTCCAGTTTCCAAGTCAATCCAAGACCAACCAATAATTTTTTATTTCATTTTTTGTACTCCTTGAAAGGGCAACTGAGGACCATACCGACCCAATGGGTTCGATGATGAGCAAGGTTAGCTAAGAAAGGTAAGCGGTGATGGTCAAGTTGGGTGAGCGTCGAACAGAATGAGCATCGAATGTCGAGCGGAGAGCAATAAGCCAAGCGAGCATCAAGCGACAAGTGGCACGAATGACCCAAAGTGAACGAGGCGAGTGTCGAGTGGCGAGCGGAGAAGTTGTTTCTTTTGATTATGACAAATTGAAGACTAAGAGAACAAATAAGACAAAAAAGAACGAATATTATAAGAGGATGTCATAAGGAGTTGTTTATGCCTTTTTGGATACCATGAGAACTCCTCATAAAAATATTTTCCTCATTCGTAAATTATGACTATTGACACTGTAAAAGATATTAAAAATCTAAGTTATTAAAGAATAATGTAAAAGTACTTGAACTCCTCACTAAAAAGCTATTTAATGTTGTTGACGCTATATATATATAGTCAGGGTTGGTCCGGGTTGGACTAACTCGGAACTCTCAAGATCGAGGACCAACCCGCATAATGTTGGTCTAAGAATTCTAGGACCAAAGACCGACCCAATTTTCCTGAGAACTAGACCAGGACCAGTAGGGTTGGGTCGGTCCAGGGTCGGTCTAGGGTTGAACATGGACTGATGCTCACCTTACTATCTTCTGCATCGGCATTCAGAAAATTCATTCTGTGCCTGGTTTTGTTAGATAGGTCCTAAATTAATCAATCAGCTTTTACTTAAAATTTCTAGGAAGAAATATTGAGTGCGAGTAGTCTCACCATGAAAAATGATCTTCGTAGCTAGTAGACCCCCTTATAATTGCAAGTCCTGCTCCTTTCATAAATTGGACAGGCATTAAGGGCGTGTTACCAAACAATTTCGTTTTTGGGAACAATTTATAATCAAAAATGATTTTTTTAATTATGTTTCCGGGAACAATTTTTAAGTATTTTAAGCCATTTAGTAATTGTCCAAAATTTCAATTCCCACAATAGAATTGCGTTTAGTACCGTGCTCAAAATTTCTATTACAAATCATTTTCTTTTAATTTTTAAATAATTTAATTACTTTTCTTTTCATTTTTTTTTTTCATTTTTTCCTCTCTCTCCTATTCTTTTTCTTCAAGTGGCCGGTCACCCAGACGAGGGTCGGCAAACTCACTAGAGCATCACTAGCTCTCGTCGGCAGCTGGGTGAGGCTTGCTTGGCCATTAGCGAGGCTGGGCGAGCCTCACCGATGGCTAGGCTTGCCTGGACCTCGCCCTGGCCTAGTGAGCCTCTAGTGAGCTCGTCGGACCAGTTGCCGGCGACCAGTGGCAGTGGGCAGCGAACTTTGGGTGGCGACAGATGAAAAAGAAGAAAATGATAGAAAAAGACAAAATATGGGCTTGATTCTAAAATTATTCCTGGGAACAAGAATTAATTTTTTTTTATTCTTGATTTTGTTCCAAATCTACTTCCGAGAACAAAAAAATAGAAATTTGTTCTCGGAAAAAAAGTTTTCCCAAACACTATTCTGCTCCAAAATTACTCCCAGGAACAAAAGAATATAATTTGGTACTGTTTGGTCGGTTACCAAACATGCCATAATTGCAAATTTACTGAAAAACTTCTTGCGTAATATTGAATACCCTAGTGGGACATTATCACATGTTATTGGAGTTTGGGACACCTGGAGTGCCATAACTTGGCACGGAGGGACACTTAAGTGCCATAACTTCGAAAATGTACACTTAAGTGCCAGTTTTGGACACTTCGGCCAAAATCCGGCCAAATGACTTACGTGGCAATTTTCCAGTGACTTGGATGCAAAACGGCATCGTTTTGCACGTTGACATGGCGAGAAAATGCAAAAACGACGTCGTTTTGTGTCGATATATAAATAATTAATATAAAAATTAATTTGATTAAATTTAAACTTAATTTTATTTAAAATATTCTAAAAAATAAAAAATAAACTTAAAATAAAAAAAATAAAAAAATAAAAAACTTAAAATTAAAAAAACTTAAAAAATTAAAAATTTAAAATTTAAAAAACTTAAAAATTTAAAAACTTAAATTTAAAAACTTAAAATTAAAAAAACTTAAAATTTAAAAAATTTAAATTTAAAAAACTTAAAATAAAAAAAATTTAAATTTAAAAAACTTAAGATTTAAAAAACTTAAAATTTAAAAAAATTAATTTTAGAATTTAAAAAACTTCCATATTTAAATTTTAAGTTTAAAATTTAAGTTTTTAAGTTTTAAATTTTTAAATTTTAAGTTTTTTAAATTTTAAGTTTTTAAAATTTTAAGTTTTTAAAATTTTAAGTTTTTTAAATTTTAAGTTTTTAAAATTTTAAGTTTTTTAAATTTTAATTTTTTAAAATTTTAAGTTTTTAAAATTTGAAGTTTTTTATTTTATATTTTAAATAAAATTAAGTTTAAATTAAATTTAATTAATTTTTATATTAATTATTTACACATCAAACACAAAACGACATCGTTTTTGCATTTTTCTCACGTCGCGCGTGCAAAACGACACCGTTTTGCACCCAACTCGCCGGAAAATTGCCACGTTAACCATTTGGCCAGATTTTGGCCAAAGTGGCACTTGAGTGTTCCACTTTACTCCGAAACTGGCACTTAAGTGTACCTTTCCGAAGTTATGGCACTTAAGTGTCCCTCCGTGCCAAGTTATGGCACTTGGGCTGTTCTTCTACCCCTGTTACTGTCTAAACCCCCCAACCAACCCCAACGTGGCTGACCCATCCCGTAGAATAATGCCATCAATTCAAACAAATTAAAGTAATTATACAATGCAAGCAAAAAAAAAAAGGAAGGCCACGTACCAACTTGCGGTACACATATCATAGAATTTGTCAAATGCTTTGTCAAAACAGTAATGGCAACCCAAAAGATCACATATATCTGTCACTCTACATGTTGCTTTACTGCATTTCACCTGCAAAAAAGAAAATAAGTAATCTTTTTTTTTTTTGTCGGTCCTACTCTAATCCTATTCTAACACTCACTCTCAGACTTTTGCCTTGCCTCCTTGTAGGGCGTGGGAGTCGAAACCCACTCCTGAAATGAAATCAATCCCCAACCCAATCCCCTCTAAGAAGGTAGGGATTTGAACCCCCCACCTCCCCCTTCCAAGTTGGAAGGGTGGCCACTGGGGCGAATCCCCAGTGGTTAAATAAGTAATCTGAAAGACTGGATTTGTGCAATGCAGAGAAATAGGATCTCAAGGCGACCTATGTCAGGACTACTTGTTTAATGAAGCAACACATTCTTTTGATCATATTGTGCAGTGTGAAGGATTATAATCTGAAGTGACTTATCACAAATTACTTGTTCAATGAAGCAAGCACATCATTTACATCATTGCTTTATTTATAACATGGGAGTCACTATTTCGAGAGAATCTAGGATATCTTCCAAATGATTAACTTACAAATACAAATTTAACATGTCATCAATAAACTAACTGATATAAATATCGTTGCAACTAGACTAGATGAAGAAGCAAGTAAATCCTAACCAAACGCTTGAGCTTGTGAGAATAATATCGTCAGTGAGAGGAATTCATTCTAATGTGCTCATCCAAATGACCTGCACTGAGAAATACTCCATGTGAGTGCATAAAGTACTTAAAAAATGTATGTCAATACACTATATGGCTTCAGAATGAATCAATCTCCTAAATTACTGTGAGTTCTATTACTTCAGTCACCACTATCAACAATATTTGATTTAAAACGAAGTGCACTAACATAACATGACCATTGTCCCCATAAGCATCCTTATCCTGCCATATGCTACCCAAATTTACAAATTTCCCCTTATAGAAATCAACAGAAGTCACTAATGATATTATTGCCCATAGGCTCAGTACCAACCAGATCCCCGTCAAATGTCCCAAAGCAGAGTAATAATAAGTGAAAATGGAATTAAAGGCTTCCCAACCCCTAAAACACCGGTTTAAAGTAATATCAAGAGCAAAAACATTAAAAGAAATGTAACTTGAAGAAGACAGAACATACCCACACAAAAGAATTAAATATTGTACCAGCCAGAAACTCGTCCCCTAATGCCACTCAAGTAGTCACTGAACAAGCAAATTGATGCCTCGAGCAGCAAAGACAACCTATGATCCTGCAGTAATTTAACAAATAACAGGCACTTACCCATCATATTACTCTATTACAATAGAGGCAAGTCGCCAAACTGTGCGTGGATTGACATTCATTGCACGTTGCTGCAGATGAGCTTTTCCCTATATGCTTGCATCTGGAATGAACATAAAGCAATAGAAAAAGAAGAGAGGGATTAAGTGTTTCAACAGCAGTTGACATAAAATTTTAGAAACAAATTTGTGCGATCCTTAATATACACCAAGGGTACGAATAGCCGAAGAACTATAATAACAAGGGAACTGATGGGAGAACAGTAACAATTCGAATAATATCAAATCAACGCAACGGAATAAAATAATCTCCCATCTTGTGTAAACCTAATAGGAATCGATATAGTAGAGTAAAATAAATACCAAGCACGCGAACACAAAACGATTTTTTTACGTGGAAAACCCCCTCGATGTGAGGAGATCAAAAACCACGGGACCGGAGTCCATCAGAAATTCTTCACTATCAACAAAATTGTTCTTCTCTAGCAAATACTAGAGGTACATAACAGCAAACACCTCAAAAACATAATTCTTGGCAATACACATGAACTTTATAAGAGATCAAGAATAAATCTGATCAAAAACGCAGGTTTTGATCAATCCACAAAAAACCTGATGTAGGGAGTTTCAAACGAAAATCAAACCGCTCAGATTCGAGAAAATTGCGCCACGAACATGCTGACAAAATTTCAGCTCAATTGGACTACGAATTGACCTCTGATGCCAACTTGATGTAAATCAGATATTGCCCCAAACCTCAGATTTTATGTTTTCTCTTTTTCTCTTGTTACTATTTCCTTTTGCGGCTATCACTTTATATAGATAGTGAGAAACCCTATTTCCTCATATTACTATCATATGGGCTCAAGCCCTTTTTGGGCTTGCAACTCATTGGGCCTCCTCCACATAGGAGTGAACCCAGCTAACAAATCTCCCCCTCATGACAATGTGGAGGGATTCACCATCCCTGCTATCGATTGGCAATATTCAAGCTTCTCTCTTGGTAGAGTCTTCGTCATCATATCAGAGCCATTATGATCCGTATGAATTTTCTCAAGTTCCAACAACTTTTCATCTAAAACATCCCTTATCCAATGATATCTAACATCAATATGTTTCAATCTAGAATGAAAAGATGAATTCTTACCAAGATGAATTGCGCTTTGATTATCACAAAATAACACATCCTTTTTGCTTGAACCCAAGTTCTTCTAAGAACTTCTTCATCCATAACATCTCTTTACTAGCTTCGATCGCTGCAATAAATTTAGCTTCGGTTGTAGAAAGTGCAACACACTTCGCAATCTTGACTTCCATGACACGGCTCCACCCGCAAAAGAAATCAAATAACCAGAAGTAGATTTACGAGTATCAATATCTCCTGCCAAGTCGGAATCTGTGTATCCAACTAACTCAAGTTTCTCGATCCCGAAACTAAGTTTCAAATTTGAAGTTCCTCGAAGATACCTCATAATCCGCTTCACCGCATTCTAGTGCTCTCTCGCCTAGATTTGACAAATAGCGACTAACAACGCCAATCTGCGTGCGCCAAGTCGGGGTGTGTACATACCATCGCATACATTAAGCTTCCTACAGCTGAAGCATATGGAACACTTTCCATATCTTTCTTCTCTTTATCAGTCGTAGGACTTTGCTTCATATTTAACTTAAAGTGGGCAGCAAGAGGAGTACTAACCACTTTAGCATTGTCTATGTAAAATTTCTGAAGGATCTTCTCGATATATTTCTCTTGCGACAAAAACAACTTTTTAGCATCTCTATTTCGGGTAATTCTAATGCCAAGAATCTGCTTAGCTGAGCCCAAGTCTTTCATGGCAAAAGACTTGCTCAATTGTTTCTTCAATAACTCAATTCTTGAAGCATTCCTGCCAACAATCAACATATCATCAACATAAAGCAAGAGAATAATAAAGTCATCATCAGAGAATTTTTGGATAAACACACGGTTATCCGAGGAAGTCTTCTTATAGCCATGTTTGTCATAACCGACGCAAACTTTTGTACCTTTGCCTTGGTGCTTGTTTTAGGCCATAGAGACTTTTCTTCAATTTGCACACATAATCCTCTTTCCCTTTCACTTTGAAGCCTTCAGGTTGTTCCATGTATATCTCTTCCTCCAAGTCACCATGCAGGAAGGCTGTTTTAACATCCATTTGTTCAATTTCCAAATATAGGGTAGCTGCTAAGCCTAGTACCACACGGATAGAAGACATTTTCACTACCGAAGAAAATATATCATCAAAATCAATACCCTTTCTCTGACCGAAACCCTTAACAACCAATCTAGCTTTGTACCGTGGTTGTGAAGTACGTTCTTCTTGCTTCAACCTATATACCCACTTGTTCTTCAAAGCTCTATTACCTTTAGGTAACTTCACCAACTCAAAAGTATGATTATCATAAAGTGACTGCATCTCATCTCGCATAGCATCAAACCAATTGCTTCTGTACTCATCTTCTATTGCTTCTGCATAGCACTCTGGTTCACCTGCATCAGTCAATAATACATACTCATCTTCAGAATACCTGGTGGAAGGTCGTCGGTCTTTAACGAATATCCGGACTTGAACATCCAGTGGAACATCTAATTGAGCCTCTGGTTCAAGAATATTATTGTCTATTTCAACATGTTTAGGAACATGTGCGTTATTTGGAACATTAACTTCCTGCTGCTCTTCGTCAACCTGTGCAGGAATATTTGTAAGAGGAACTGGATCTAAATCAACCAAATTATCACTAACCTGTGGTGTTGAAATCATCTCCGCTTTCTCAATATCCTCTATTATTTGATCTTCCATAAACACAACGTCTCTGCTTCTTACAATTTTCTTTTCAACTGGATCATAAAATTTGTAGCCAAGCATATCATGTCCATAACCGATAAATATGCACTGTCGTGTTTTCACATCAAGTTTAGACCTCTCATCTTTGGGAATATGCACAAAAGCTTTGCACTCAAAGACACGCAAATAATCATAAGAAACATTTTTGCCTGTCCAAACTCTATTAGGAACATCAAACTCTAAAGGAACGCATGGAATAAGATTTAATATATGCACAACTATACTTAAAGTCTCACCCTAAAAGGATCCAAGTAGCTTTGACTGTGAAAGTAAGCATCTTACCCTTTCAACTAGTGTTCTGTTCATTCTCTCAGCTAAGCCATTTAACTGAGGCGTCTTGGGAGGTGTCTTTTGATGTCGAATACCTTATTGTCTGCAATATTCATCAAAAGGTCCAATATACTCTCCCCCGTTATCAGTTTTGATGCATTTCAATTTATTTCCATCTTCCCTTTCCAAATATGATAATTCGAACCATTCGGTGTAACCATTCTACTCGTATTCGTTTCCATTGTTTAACACAAGGCAGAAAAATCAAGCAATAACTAGAAGCTCTAATACCACTCTGATGGGAGAACAATAACAATTCGAACAATATCGAATCAACGCAGCGAAATAAATTAATCTCCCCTCTTATGTAAACTTAATAGGAATCGATATAGTAAAGTAAAATAAATACCAAGCATATGAACACAAGATGATTTTTTTACGTGAAAAACCCCCTCGATGTGAGGATATCAAAAACCACGGGACCAAAGTCCACTAGAAATTCTTCACTATCAACAAAATTGTTTTTCTCTAGCAAATACTAGAGGTACATAGCAGCAAACACCTCAAGAACATAATTCTTGGCAATACACATGAACTTCACAAGAGATCAAGGATAAATCTGATCAAAAGCGCAGGTTTTGATCAATCCACGAAAAACCTGATGTAGGGAGCTTCAAACGAAAATCAAACCGCTCAGATTCGAGAAAATTACGCCATGAACATGCTGACAAAATTTCAGCTCAATCGGACCACAAATCGACCTTTGATGCCAGCTTGATGTAAATCAAATATTGCCCCAAACCCCAGATTTTTTGTTTTCTCTTTTTCTCTTGTTACTATTTCCTTTTGCGGCTATCACTTTATATAGATAGTGAGAAATCCTATTTCCTCATATAACTTATCATATGGGCTCAAGCTCTTTTTGGGCTTGCAACTCATTGGGCCTCCTCCACATAGGAGTGAACCCAGCTAATAGGAACAAGATGAGACAGATTCAGAATTCTTGAAACCTTCTATAAAGTCCCAGAAGATCTTTGGGTATGGAAGTTAGATTTGTTTTGTCCAGCTGCAACCTGCATGACAAGGACTTTTTCACGTCATGACAGTGGAAACAAGGCGTAAAGAAGTTGAAAAACAGACTATCACACCAAGGAAGGGAAGTTTATAGGGCACTCACCAAGCAATCTTCAGCAAGGTGCCCAGGCCTCTGACAGGTAGTACTACAATTAACAAAGATTTTGTATGCAACATAGCACAAATAGGAATATAATGTGGCCATGTGATGAAAAAGATCCACGAAACCTTTTCCCTTTCTGCATATTGAAAACCACAGGGAGTACGCAGGTCCAAAAAGAAAATAAGTACTAGAAAAAATAACAAGATTCATCCATTCTCATAGCATGGAAAATTTAAAATGCTTTCTTCTTTATCCAGGATTAACCCTTTTAAACAGACTGAGAAGAACAATGACAAGTAGGTCTAGCAAACCTTACCATAGATAAGTGGAGAGACTGGATTTCCTATTGGACCACCGGTGCCGAACATAATCCCAAGCATAATTTTCTTCTTCAGGCACAGATGATCCAGAAACAAACTCAGCTGAAGCTGTGACCGGACTTTGGTTGCTCAAGGGATCCTGGAATCCAACATTACAAAAATCACAATGTCAAAACTTGGAACCATACACCCCTTCTTGAACATCATATATAAAAAAGGCAACAGCAAAATGACCACTTTAAATTTAGAGTTCGTAAAAGCACCGCTTTGCACTCCAAGCTGCAGATATCATCATCAGTCTATCAACACAAACAGACATTATCTAAATGTCATCTAGCCAGATGTCAATAATAAGAAAGTGCTCGGAACTCCAGTTTACAAAATATCACCTCATCGCAAATATATTCTCCATATTTGCCACACACCAGGCAAACCGGTTCTCCAGGCAGGGGAAATCTTTGCTCACTTCTAATCTTACCTAGATTGCTTTTCCATTGGTTTGGTCGCCTTCAACAATATTACCTACAAAATGCACATCAGGTAAACGTTTGGAAAAGATACCAAGTCAAAAGTTTATTGCATATTTCCTGAACCTGTAGATGACATAGCTAATGAAATCACCAAATCAATTATGCAACGGCCCTAACAGTAAACAGGTCTTGGGTTATCTCAATCGGCCAAAAGCAAGAAAACCCCCTGAGAAACTTTAGATTCATGTGCCAAATTCCATTTTCTTGGCAAGTCACCAGAGTCTAGAAGAAGAAGAACAGATTTTAAGACAAACCACAAATTTCAGTCTCCTTCTCTTCATCCCTTTCAGAAGTGCTTCCATCGCCTGCAAGAATGGCAACAATACAAGATTAACATCTAAATTGGACCAGCAATGACATCTAAATGCTTTGGAGACATGTTTATCCCTATTAACCACAAATCCCAAACAGGACTTACTTGCATAGTCGACTAAGTTCAAACCCGAACTTGAAGCCTCCCTACAAAGGGAAAGCAACCCAACTAATCAGTAATCAAGAAAAACAATCTCAATCACCAAACTGTGAGGGAGCAAAATTACCAGAACATTGGGAGTCAATTCCTGATAAACTTGACCCATGCTCGTTTCTCTCCTGCTCAATCAATTTGATAGGTTTTATGTTTGATGGGCCAAGTTAAACCCGTCCGCCTATGTTGGGCCAAAATCTAGCCCGTAAGTAAAGGGCCCATAAAAGAGTGCAATTACTGTAATATATAAAATAATAAAAAAAAAAGTAAAAATGGGGATATTTGAACAATTGCGTTTTCAAAAGAGAAATACATTTCTCTATTTTTCCCCTTTTGAAACAGTACGCACCTCTCTCAACGAACGGAACCAAGGCTTCAAAGAATTCCTCAAAACCGCAATAGTACTTAATCTGTGGCAATCAAGGTATGTCCGACTTCGTGATATGCATTCGATCGGTGTAATATGTTTCCGGGCATGTTTCCGCGTTTCTTTTCGGTATTCGATCGTTTGAGTATCAAATCGATTTTTAGGAATATGTTTCCCTACATTGATATTAGAGCAATGCTGTTCATGTTTCCTAATCACTGTTGATGTTTATAAATTGCTTTTGGTTGAAATTTCGAGAAATGCTGCCGTCGGACGCTCGGGAATGGAAATCCCGACACCTCATACTGTTCGCCCCCCCTTTTTGATTTTTAGTGAAGCAAAACTCGTTTCTGATGGTGCAGGGTCGTAGTTCTCGTCGAGACGAGAAAAACGACGGGTGGCTTGCCGCTAGGGGCCGCCGGACACGCCGCCAAGCATGGCAAGAAGAAACGACCTCGCAAGTGCTGAGGCGGTTTGCGCAGGCACATGTGGCAACCATTGGCGCGTGTGAGCCACAGGCGGGGGTAATTGCCCTGCGCGTGCGCCACACGCGCCAGCTGACGTCATTGTGACGTCAGCCGGCAGTTGCCCGCGCACACGCAAGGCATGTGCTAGTGACATCACAATGACGTCACCTAGCTAGGTCGATTGGTTTTGTTAAATTATGTCTTGAGTTTGAACGTTTGCAATACGCAATCCGCTTGGATAAAATATTTACGTGGTTGTTTGTGAATATATTTTTCTGATAAAGATAATATTCAAGATTACGTACAAAAAAAGAAATTCAAAATTCTTTTTGGGTCTTGGATGTCTTCAGTTAACAAAATGAGATTTATTGGACTCCATGAAGATTTACAAAAGAGGAAATAAAATAGAATAAAAAAAGAGAGCAAAGTTTCTTCTTTATTTGTAGGAGCCGAATAAGGTTATCTACGTGGGGCCCAAAGTCAAAGTCTTGACAATGGGCACATGAGCTAAAAGGAAATAAAGAAAGAAGTCCTCTGCACGTCCACGCCGCTTGAGAATGGAGCCGCAAAAAGAAAACCTGGAGAGCGCTGCATGACGAAAGAAATAAAAACGAGCAAGAGCCGATGGTCCAGGAGAAGAGTCACACCGCACGAAGCTTTGAACAAAAACGCAAATCCGTACGTACGCTGACCAAAGATGAACACTGGAGTTCTTGTTTTGGCGTACGTAAAGCGTTTTACTTTGAGAGTGTGGTGATTTTGTGCCGTGAGTTTAAGTTCAAGTGAGTTGTTTATTTATAAACACTTTGAGTTTGGGGTTAAATCTAGGTATGTGAAACACTCGAGCATATAAGCGATTGTAAACTTTGATTCTCCGATTATAGAGGATTATTTGCTGCTGACTCTTCCTGTGGATGTAGGTATCGATACTCAGATCGAACCACGTAAATTTTTGATGTCCTTATTACTTTTCGTTTATTTCTTTGGTGATTTTGCGTTGATGTAAATTGCAAAATCCTATCGTTTCCGCATATTATATTCCAACAGGTTTGACCAGACTTAACCCTTCTAACTTGACCCGGTCTCCGTCGACCGTTGACTTCTTGACCTTTGACCGCTTGACTGTTGACTTTTTGACCATTGACCGTTGATAAAAAAAGAAAAAAACGAATGATGTGTTTCTTTTTCAATTCCATATGGATTATAAGTAATTCATTTTTGTTCTACATTTGTTGCAGGAGCAATGTCTCCCATTCGTAAGCACATAGTCAAAAGTCAAAAGATAAGGCTTTCAAGATTGATAGCTGAGTTGACTGATTATCGATGAGAAGGTAGTGATTTAAATGAACATGTTCTCGAGGTCAATAAAAAGATATAAGAAGTCATTTGGAAGGGTTATCCCATGCCAGCTTTTGAGATGGTGCGATTCTTCTTGAACACTCTTCCATCTGAATTGCAATGAGTGTTGAATCGTCTATGGGAGGTCAACATGGTTCCTAATTATAAGAAGCTAGTAGTGTGTGTGTGTGTGTGTTTTTTTTAATGAATATTATCATATTGAAGCCACAAAGACTTCGACCCAAGGAATGAGTTCAATCCGGCGGGGGTTGGATATGGAAGGAGAAATTCTAAGGGATTTCTGTCTATTTTTCTGTGGTTCTCGAATGTGCCTAATGAATTTACAAAGGAAATTTCCAAGAAATTGAAAGGATCTTTCCATGTTCATAGTTTGACTTGGCGTTACCTAATGAATTTACAAAGGAAATTTCCAAGAAATTAAAAGGATTTTTCCCTGTTCATAGTTTGACTTGGCATTAGCTGTTTCTAGTAGTGTTTATTTATTAGTATTTTATGGATATCTTATGTAGATTATTTCTACCATGTTGATGTCGTGGTAGTAACTGATGTATTGGTTACATTATGTGGAAATATTTTTATTCTATCATTAATGGATATCCAATGTCAATTGCTTTGTTATTATTAATTGTTGTGGGTAGTTTATAGAAGTTTTTGTAACTTCAAAGAACTTATTTTGCATATAAAATTATATTAATGATAATTTCAAGTTAAGATTTTTGGATGATGATTGGAAACATAGTGACATTTTGATTCTGAAACCTTATTTGAAATTATTCGTTAATATGATGAGTTTATGCAAAATGGATGCATAAATAATAGGTATTAATAATTTGTGCATATATGTCTGATATGTTCAGATCCAATGGCTTCAACAACTAAGAGCATAGTTGTTGAATTGAATAAATGTGAGAAGCTGAACGGCGATAATTATGAAATATGACATATGAAAATCCAACATGTACTGGAAGAGTAAAAGGCACTAGAAGCTCTTAACCGTGAATTCTGTGAAAGAGTAGATATGTGAACTCAAGTTAGACATTAAGTATGTCTAAACTATCATCCGTATGGTATTGAAGGTGTAGATATACGCTTTATGAGAAATGAGTTAATTCCGTAATATATATTTCATACTACATATGCATGAGACGACCAACAAGAGTGACAAAAGTTTTGATCTCAACTTTTATGTTGTTTAAGACTCTTGAGTCAATTAAGTGCCCTCATAACTCTTACTTATTTTCAAGATTTCTATTCAGTGTTTGTTATTTTAGAATGTTGCCAATGATCATGAATTGATTCAATCTAATGGGACATTTATAGAAAAGCAAGTTGAATTGAAATTGAGAGTTTCAAGGAAAGATGAAAATTGAGTTTGAAGAATCACATTCTAGTTTTGTATTCACTGGTTGACTAATTATGATTGTTTTTGGGATAATCATAATTGCGAATACAATATATTATTGTTAAAAAGAGATCAAGAGAGATATAAATATAATCAATCGATCTAAGATACTGCATACTATATCTACTAAAAAATATGATGCTCATTATGAGTTGCTAGCTGCTATATATTCCTAATAGATATATGGCAATAAGCTCTCAAAGTATGCTAGTCGCACGGATTATTTATTGGTATGAAAGTTGGAGGTAAAGAGAGTTCTGTTCGGCCCACCATGTGCGAGTGGGAGAAGATGGGTTTTATGTTTGATGGGCCAAGTTAAGCCCGTCCGCCCATGTTGGGCCAAAACCGAGCCCGTAAGTGAAGAGCCCATAAAAAAGTGTAGTTACTGTAATATATAAAATAATAAATAAAAAAGTAAAAAGGAGGATATTTGAACAATTGCGTTTTCAGAAGAGAAATACATTTCTCTATTTTCCCCCTTTTGAAACAATACGTGCCTCTCTCGACAAACGGAACCAGCGCTCCAAAGAATTCCTCAAAACTACGACAGTACTTAATCTGTGGCAATCAAAGTATGTCTAACACCGTGATGTGCTTTCGATCGGTGTAACATGTTTCCGGGCACGTTTTTGCGTTCGTTTTCGGTATTCGATCGTTTGAGTATTGGATCGATTTTTAGGAATATGTTTCCCTACACAATTCGACACAGTAAGAATAGAGATAAAGTTGGCATCTTCAATAAGCATTGCGAAAGAAAAATCCACAATTACCTCTTCTTTTGGACGTATTCCTCGTGCGACATCGGCCGATTGTCCTCCATGGCAATGCTGCTCCTGCCACGTGGCGCTCCAGAGTCCTGGTGGCGGCGGCGCTTGGCATTCTCATCGTTTGAAGGTTCTCCATCAGTCAAGGAGGCGCTTCTAGTCACGATGTTGTAAGCTACCGCTTAAAGACGCGCAACGAATCAATGAGAAAACCGGAAAATGAATTCCGGCGATGAGACCGGCTCGCATTTTGCAGCTAAGCGGGCGAAAGAGGAGGGAGGAAGTTACCTTTGAGGTTTCGAAGAGTGGAGGAGAGATTGAAGTCTCTATTGTAAGCGAATGAAGGATTCTTGTAGAAATTGGTCCTCATCCTATCCGCGAATGAATGATTCTTGTAGAAATTGGTCCTTGTCCCATCCTCTCTCTCTCTCTACTTTTGCTGAGTTTCTCTCTCTAACAACAGCTGCTTAGAACTAGATTCAGGTATGGAAGACGAAAGAGAAGAAGAACGATAGTCGGATCGGGTGGCAACTAGGGGTGTGCATGGTCCAGGCGGGCGGTTCCCAACCTAGAACCGGGAACGGCCCGCTAAGGACCGGTTCCGAAAAATTGGAACCGGGATCCACCCGTTTGTTGCATGGATTCACCCGAGAACCGGACCACCGGTCTGGTCCGGTTCCCTAGTGGATCCATGGAACCGATCTTGATGCGAAACAATTTTGGTTTTCAACATAAAACGACTACATGACATTAAAGCAAGCCAAAGAAAGAAAAACCAAATTTAAGTACGTGGAACAAAGATTCATTTGTTGCAACTATAAACGCAACCAATGAATGAATGGATGTACGTAAGTTGATATAGAGGCAGAGAGAGTAGTAAGTGTTCAGGAAAAATGGGTCTCTCTTAACGCTATGAACTGGACATATCCCTCGTCAGGTTTGGCAAAATATCACAAGTCACACAGACAAATCAAAGGAGGTGAAATGAGGCACCATCCAAACACAGGAAAACAAAGGAAGTGCAACTAAACAAGACTTTATTGAATACATCACCTTCATTATATTAATAAATAAACTAAACAACAAAAAAGCATAAGAATTCCCCAATATTCAGCTGTGTATTCATCCCGCAGCAGAAACAATTGCCACAAAATAGAACTCCCAACAGATGCCACGAGGTTGGATTCAATATAGAATACTAGGGGAACACACTACTAGTAATTTTATTTTTTTTAATATTAAAGGGAATCGGTCCGGTCCGGGTGGGCGGGCGGGCGAATCCGCCCATGGAACCGAGAACTGGACCGGTTCCCTCAAGAACCGCCGGTTCCAGGCGGTTCCTGTCTGGTTCCGGGTGGTCCGGGTGGATCCCGGATCTTTTGCACACCCCTAGTGGCAACCCGAATCCAACAGGAATCTCGGTCCTGCACGGCTCGACCTGAGTTCCCGTTTCGGTCAAGAACTAAGTTCGGCTTGGCCCGGCCTGGACCGAGTTGCCATATTGGCACTTTTTTTTTTCCTTTTCTTAAAAATTATTTTATAGTGTAAATTTTTTTTTTGACATTTCATCTCTACATTTTTGCGGTTTTTCTAATTAAGCCTCTTTTCCTTTAATCTGTCCATTAAATCTTTCTATTTTCTTAAATTTTGTAATTAAGTCCTTACGTTAAACCTTGCAAAATCCATTCGGCATGGCTATCGAACAATGCCACAGTGCGACGTGGATAAGATTTTTTCCAATAAGGACATTCACGTAGACTTCCACATGAGCTAAGATTTATCCACACCGGACTTTGATAATTTTCCTATTGTGTCCACGTGGGAATCCGCATACATATTTTAGTGTCTTCTAATGGTTGATTGGATTTGGTGTCGAAGAAACTTGATCAATAAGCTTGTGAAGGTAGAAAGATTTATTTAGACAATCAACAATTAATACTATTAAAAATCTTAAATTTATACCCTAAGACATAGTTATGTCAAATTAATTTATTACCTCATAAAAAATTCACAAGCTACGCAATTGCGCCGGACCATTTTCCATCTTTTGAAAATATTCAAGCTGGCATCCCTAATTTCAAGTCTACCATCAATGCATATGTGTCAACTTACGTAGATTGAATTTCCCATTCTCCATATCACTTCGTACTTGAATACGGTCCATATAATGACAAAATATATCCATTGCTAACTTAGGCCCTGTTTGATAACCATCCCCGGAATAGAATCGTTACCAAACACATCCTCAGTATCTCCGTCGTATTTCTATTTTAGCAAATCAACTGTCGACCTTAGACGAGAGAGGTAAACTGCGGCGTTGTCGCAAGCGAAACATTGTTGTCGTAAACCTTCGCGTGACTAAAATTGTTTTCTTTTTCTTTCCTCATTTATAATCTTAACCTTTGCTCTCCATCCTCCATCCAGCCTCTAATTTATTCGGAAAAAAAGAAGAAAATCCCCACAAGAAATTGTAGATGTCAGACGTGATATCACAGCCCCCTCCTCTCCGCAATATCTGAAACTTCTCCTAAAAAGACTGGCTCCCGTTTAGCTACAGAGCCAACGAACAAAATTCATAGGAAGAATGTTATAAATAATCTATAAATTTTGGCTCAATATATAATATGATCTTAAAATTTTAAATTATTCAATATAATTCCTGAATTTTAATTTAATATTCAATATGGTTTCCGAACTTTTATTTCATTCAATATAATCTCAAAACTTTTGGTATATGTTCAATTTAATTCATTAACTATATGAAAATGGTCAATGTAGTCTTTCCATTAATTCAAAATCAAGGATAATATTGAACATTTTTACTAAATTGAACACGTGTCAAAAGTTTAAAGAAAACATTGAATATTTTCATATAATCTAAGAACTAAATTGAACATAACTAAAAGTTCTGGGACTACATTGAACATATTAAAAGTTCGAGGAATACATTGTTTATTAAACTAAAATTTAAGCATCGTATTAAATAGTTTAAAAGTTCAAGGACCAAGTCATATATTTGGCAAATATTCAGAGAGTATTTGCGTCTTTTTTCAAACTGCATGGCCAGAAAAAATGGAACTCACTTGACCGTTCCCACGCGCTTTCCAGCCTAAAACTTCCTGAGCAAAAACACAGAGCCACCGCAGTCGCAGAGCTTCGAAGGAAACAGGGGAATCGATACCAAGAAATAGAGACGGCCATCATGCTCGGTTGCGTCAATGGAACCCTCAACCAGGCCGAGTTCGGCAAGCCCATGCCCTGGATCGGCGTCTACATAGCGGCGCCTTCCCTGGCCTGTGCGATCGCGATGGCCACGGACGCCACCGCCGGCTTCCGCTACCGGCAGCTCTGGTTCCCGAGTCGCTACTTCACCCTCAACGCCATGTCGCTGAGCGTCATTGCCGTTGCGGTCAAGCTCTCCATTGACCTCAACACGCCGATGGCGCGCCGGAAGGAGCAGCTCGCCAAGCTTAGCAGCTCGGTCCTGATTTGCACCGTGATGGGCAATTCGATGCCTTCTCTCGGGTCGATGGAGAACAAGGAGCTCCGGTCCAACGTGATCGCTCTGGCGATTCTCGTCATCACATCTTTCGTGAACATCTGTATACAGTTGGGCACCGGAGTGATCTTCGTCTGCAGGTGGGAACACGTGTTCGTGATGTCCCTGATGCTGCTGTTGCTGGTGACCCTGAGCTTCTCGGCCGCGATGGTCCCGACGAGCAAGTGCTACTTGGAGATGAAGTATTGCAAGAGGCACGAGCTGACTGTGAAGGAGAGCTTGAGCCGGAGCTGCGACAACGTCTTCGACAAGCTCAAGGAGCACCTGTTGAAGTATGGGATGATGGCCCATTCCTGCAACCCGCAATTCGTGGTGGCGCGGTCCGTGATGTGCACTGCTTCCGGGGCGCTCTGCCTCCTGAGCGCAATGACCCTGGCGCAGGCGATGGTCCGGGCTTACCTGCAGCCCTGGATGTTCGAGTTCGTATCCTGCTATGGCCCATCGGACTCGGAGTCGGACTATAAGTGGTCGAGCACGGCGATTCTCATCATGCAGACTATTGCAGTCGGGGTCGGCACAATCGCGCCGGCATTCCGATGGTTCCTCACGATCAGATTCAAATGGCAGAGGCCGGGGAACAAGAGCTACAAGGATGAATTCAAGCCTGAAAAGTATTGGATACAGCAATTCATAGAGATTAAGGAGCGTCCGTTCAATTTACAGGTCCGGAGCCGGCGGTGTCGTAAACTCATCCACGACTCGAAGAATGTGGTTTTGGATATGCTCATCGGAATACAAGTCGGGATCGTGTTGGGAAGCAAGGCCGTGAGGCTGCTCCCCATTCTGTTCATGAGCCCGATCTTGTTGTTCTGTGATTTGTGCTCCGATCTGAGGAAGAAGTTCAAACTGAACATCAGCGATTCAGACAAGGACTTGCACTCGAGTTCGCCCCCAGAAGGCTCGGCCTCAAAGCCGGACTTCAGCCAATATATTTTGCATCTTGAGGGCGAGGAAGAATTGGTGCACGTCATGATGCGGAACAACTGCGACACCATCGAGCGTTGGATCCAGATGGGGAAGAACAATCAGCCCAAACATCTCGTGCAACTTTTGGAAGAGACGGATCCTCGTGGGTTCCCAGGGGTCATGGACTTCGACAGCGATGCAGTTCCTCCCCTGGATACTGCAGAACCACCGAACAATTGGGCACTACCGATCGCGACCTTAACGAGCATAGCGGTCACCATTCCAGACATTGACCCATCTGCCAGAAAACGATTGCTGCGTGGGGTTCGCGAGGCCCTGATGTATGTCAACATAGTAGAAGAAAGGCTGTGCGGAAAACAAGAATTGATGAATGCCCGAAAGGCGGCGAGCATTGTGTTCATGGGAGTCGATCTCTACCACAAATGGCTCGATGTAGATCTCCACAAAATTTCCCTCCTCCAGGGAAACACCACAAAGGATGTGCTCAAAGCGCTTGCGTGCACCGCGAAGAACGTTTTCGTCGAATTCAAAGCCGTACCAACCCATGGATATTTAATGGAATCCCCTTCGGCATGGCCCGTCAAAGTACGGGCCGCGCATTCCATGTACCGTATAAGCAAGACCGTGCTGCTCGATTGCAAGAGCAGCGACTGTGACATGAGCAACAGAATCTTCGAGAAGCTATCAAGGATGATCTCCGATATTATTGCGGCCTGCCTCACCAACTTAGAACATGTCATATTCACCGAGTGCTCTCGCAGCGGTATTGAGGGCCGGACAGAGAGCGCGTGGTCCGCCGCTATTCTTCTTGGAAGAACGGCAGAAGTGATGAAAATCCTAAGCCAGAGGGAGCTTCCATGTCTGGACTCTGACCAATTGGCGAGCATTGACGAGTGGCGAGCAATGACGAGCGTGCCTTGAGTAACCTGAGGAAGGCTTTACCGACGAAGTCATTCACAGATGAGAGCAAACCGTCTTCTCTCAGTCTCGGAGATCAGTACCTGTCTATTCAGTATTCACAAGTCTAGGGAGGAAGCTTGAACCAGCCTAGGAGTTTTTACATGTTTCTTTTTTCATCCCGGTAATGATCTGAATGATGGTCGAGGAATGGTTACCAGTTGTATCAACGAGCATTGCAAAAAGAGCTGTCGAATGTACTCGAGGCATATCTCTTGCTGATGTATAGTCGCAACATTACCGAGGTAGGAATATGATGACTCTTGAGCATGAAGTTGCGATTAATGTCATTAATGTCAAACTGGTAGATCTGATTTGCGCCCTAATATAGGAGGAGGAATTAGCATTACCAATAGCATCAGAATCGGGATAAAAAATGAACGTTCATCTTCCAACCTACATGCTAACTTAGCTAATGAAATAGCAAAAATCGCGAGGGCGGTCTCTTTAGAAGATTCTTTATGTTTTTGCAAAGGTTTTCGAATTTCTTATTGCGACGAGATCTCGGGCCAACAGAAGCCACTCTTAGCACCTGCTTCAAAGTGTGTCTCACGATCTGTTGATGATCCAGGCTCTTGATCTGGTTACATGTTTGTCCCTATTGGCTCGCTACTAGAACTGAAGGTTGCTAAACTATGGTGCAAAACAGATCTCTCTTCCACCCACAAAAGAGAACTCAACTCTGGCTCAATTTATTGGCTAATCTCCAGGCAATCGGACCTCAATCTGCAACTTCTAAACAGCTAACGAAATTCAAGAGACCAAAGATCAAAACAGAGCATAACTTTCAGACTATGTCAGCGAAGAAGCCCCATGAGAGTATATCAAGTCATGTTGACGATAGAGATGTAATAGTTCCCAGCTATCGATTATGCCTACTTTAGTTGATCCTTTTTTTAAAGCCAAATGAGACTTATCTTGGCCACAGCAGAGTAGTTTTGCATCATTTCCTCACAGACCAAGTAATGAAGAGTGGTGGGCCTCCTCGGTCTCCAAAAGGGTTTTGAGAATAAAAGGATATTCTCATTCATGACCCGGCATTTCGCAGTTTTACCTTTTGAAAGGCTGCAAATCCAAAGTTTAATAGTCTTTTTGTGCAACGGGGAGAGACTTTAAATAATCATCTCAACCTTACATCATTGCCAAACTTAGAGCTAGGTCTAGCTACTTCCATTGCAGGGACGACGAACATGTCTCGAGCGATCGAGTGATTGCGTAATGGCGCAAACGATGATCAAAATCTCAGTTTTCCTACATCAAATTATTTTTCATACGGCATGCGTAAGTATCAAGCCAAGACCAATGAGGCCAATAGAACTCGAAATTTATAATATTTTCCTAATTTTTTAGTTCAATCAGCACACTTGACTATGACATATTTTCATACCCATTTATTCATCCTTTTGATGGCATAGTAATTCACGGAATAAATTTTGGTTGATATTCGATATGTCGAAAACATAATCATATGTTTGATATCTTTGAATGAAATCTTGCAAAATTTGGTAGGCCATAAAAGAACGCGATACCAATCTAATTTGATTAGGGAAAAACTTGTTTCGAAAATCGTATCTAGGGCTTAAACGGAAAATAATTTGAAATAAGACAGAAAACCGAGACAGAACCATTTTAGAAAAGGAAGAAGGTTGACTATTGTAGAGGGGTGTGTTATTTGTCGTCATCATTATCACTTTTTTTATTTATTTTTATATAAATTTTAAGTTGCACTTGATTAAAAAAGGTTTATTATTAAAGATGGGCATTGATGACGGAGTAGTTGGAAATTACTGGAAATACACAAAGCCAAAAGGCTGCCTCGTATCCTCGTTATCTTCTCCGACTGATTCCCACGGGTTTCACAAGATTTCTCTCCCCAAAAAAAGCTCTCTTTTTTATCTCTCTTTCTCTCTCTCGACTGAGCCCCCTTTTCCGTCACTCAACGAGGTACGATCATCGGCTTCCAGCTTGCCTCTCGATTCTTCGTCCGCTTGCGAACTTGTGCTTCGGTTCGATTACCCAATAGGTCGGAACGTAGTAAAGTTCGAGTCTTTGTCTTGGGAATCGATCGCTGTTCATCTTGGTGCTTTGTCTTCGACGGTGCTCATGCTTGAATTTGCAGAATCCTGGGTTGCTTTTCCCTTTTTCTGTGTTTTTGATTCTTTGTATGTCTGATCGTCGGTAAATTCTGTGCTCAGGGACGTGGGAAGGAGATAAAGTTTTGAGCTTTTTCAATTTTTAATTTTTTTTTTCAATTTTGTTCTTCTTCCTTTTGGGTTAGGAAACTGGCTTCACCTCCTGAATTTGACTGTACTGCTAAGTTGAACTACCCTTTAGATATATGGCGTGGAGGGATGGGGTTATAAATTGAAGGGCTCTGTTTTTGTTATCATTACTCCTTTTTCATATGTTATGCTCGATTTTATCAGTTTTGGCTTATGTTTTTGGGGCTATGGTAGCAGGTCGAATGGCTAAGAGTTACTTCAAGCAAGAGCATGATCTTGGTGCGTTTTACTCTTCCTTGAGTAGCAATTCGCTTTTGTGGTTATTTTGTTGCTGAAGCTTCGATTCTGAACGTGTTAATTAATAAAACTGTCCTGTAAACCCAGAGAAGAGGCGGGCGGAGGCTGCCAGGATAAGGGAGAAGTACCCAGATAGAATTCCGGTGAGAATGAAAGTTGGATGAACTTGTTATGATTCATGCTGATGAACTTTTCTTTGGAAAATTTAGCCTTAAGTTTTTTTCCTTTGGGAACTTAAGTACCTAGTTATACTTTTGGCATACTTGATTGTTTGCGTGCGTCATCTCTCATGCCCTCTAGGACATGCGGAGTGGAAAGTCAAGCTCGCAGTATTACTTTGTCCAGCATTTTAGAATTTCAGTCTAACAATATGGGAAATTAAGTGGTTTATGAGGCCCTTTTATTCTCTTGAATTGAGAAGGGGTATTGCCTGCTTGAGCTCTCTCTTACTCGTTGACCGTAAATTTTATTTTCTTCCACCTTTTTAAGATTTAAGACATAGTCACATATAATCATAGCACCCCTCTTGTTGCCTATGTAAATGTGTTCAGGCCAGTATTTCTTAATATTCTGTCATTGCTTCTACTCTCTGTCCCCAAAACAGGTCAATTTTACATTATGTTGATTAATCCTTTCATGTGCAAAGAATTTTTGATGAATAGACTGTAATATCGACTTAGCAGAGTATCCTCTATATTAAAGATTGTTACAAGCAATTTGCATATGACATACAAGGTTTCATATGGACCGCAGTGGTTTTTTGATCTGTTTGGCAGAAGTCATTCATATCGATGTCCAGATTCTTTGGGCGCTCGATAGTTGAAAAATAACCTGTAATCTCAATTCTCTCCTCTAATTTTTGTACCTTATCTTTAGGGTGACATTACAAGGTCATGGAGAAGGAAAAGGTGTGCTTTTTTTTATTTGAAGGGTAGTGACTATTGGGATAATTTGAGTTCAAAACTGCTACTACTGGTCTGGAAAAGCTCAGTTGTTTGCTTTATCATCAGTAAGTGTGCGTTATGGTAGTGAGAAGTTAAGACTTCCAAGATTTAGGCTATAAAAGTCCATATGTATTGGGGACTGGCTGGATGTGGTGGTGCGGTGGTCCACCTTTACCAACATTCAGTTGCTTTTGTTGGTTCAATTTCCTTACCCTCTTGATCTTACTAGTATTTTATTTGAAGACGAATGCATGTGCATTTCATCATATTGGGTTTTGAAGCTAACATGTCTTGGGCTTTGTCTTTGGTTAAGGTGATTGTGGAGAAGGCTGAGAGAAGTGATATCCCGAACATTGACAAGAAGAAGTAAGAATCGAGCTTTTGTTAATCACCTGCTCTGTTTGTTGGACATTAGACTCTCATCTAAACAGAAAGGGGTTGGGGGAAATTATCTGGTTATTGATGGAAAGACTGTTCAGTGGTTTCCTATGTTGTGTCTCTGAACCTTTATTCATTATTGTGGCCCTCAACTTGTCTGGTGATGTCTGTTATAATTTATTCAGCTTGTTCAATTTATCAGTCGTATGGGCCATAAATCATTTATACATCTTGACTTTTCTTCCCTTTCGTGATGTTTTCTTCCAAAAAACAATGGGGAAACCGAGAGCCCATTTTGTCCTTCAATAGGTCATGTGTCCACATTGTATAAAGTTTTTGGTGGACTTGTAGTTGCTATGCTCATCATGCAATTATGTTTGCACCCAACTATTTGTGGCTTTTGTGCATACTGGGTTTCTGTAGATTGTCTTTTAGTGTCAAAGGTATCACTCTGCACTGGTATGAGAAGTAATCCTCTATCTTCACCGATTAATCCTCAATCTTGATGTGCATGCTAGGTATCTTGTTCCCGCTGACCTGACAGTCGGACAGTTTGTATATGTTATCCGCAAAAGGATCAAGTTGAGTGCAGAGAAGGCAATCTTCATCTTTGTGGACAATGTTCTCCCACCGACAGGTGATTCTTGCTTTTCGTCCGGGAAGTTTCATCTAATTATATATGCTTCTTGCACTGTAACTCGGAATGGACTTAAAGAGAGACGTTCCTTTCTGATTTATTCTTGCAGGGGCAATCATGTCTGCGATATATGAAGAGAAGAAGGATGAAGATGGGTTTCTCTACGTCACTTACAGTGGAGAAAACACATTCGGGCTTGGGTGTTAGATTTCAATAGCTATCTTAGCAGGTGGCTTATTTCCACTCGTTCTCCAGTGCTATTTACTTTTGTCATTTCACTGCATGGGTTTATGAAGAATTTCGTGGCAAGTAGTATTATGTACATCTTGTATATAAGCTCCGACTGTCAGTTTCACAAGAAAAGTTCCTGCTCGGTCCTTTCGATTCTGGCGAATCTTCTTAGATGGAGTTCAATATCTTATGATTTTATGAGCTTTGGAAAGTGCTGAACAAGCACTTTGCAAATGCTGATTAGAATAGTGCTTCACATTCAAGGACCATGTGGAGAGTTGTTTGTTGTGATGTGGTTCCTGGGGGATTATTCCAACAGAGGCGCGGAAGGAGAAAGTAATGTCTGTGAAGTGAATGTAATGCTCATGTCCAATGGGAGAAAAAACTCAGAACAGTCCAATTTGACGAAGACGTCCTCGTGATTGTAGGTGAAAAGCTGATCTATGTGTAGGGGAAACCTTTGATGGATTTCAATCTTTCGCCAAAATTGACACGTGTTCATGTGTAATCGCCCTTCACAGCATCTACGTGGGCATATGGCTATTTGATGAATGAATGATTTCGGAACTGCCTTAAGAAAAGTACTTTAAATTCGGGTCTACTTAATTGTAGTCATTCTGAGAATGGACTCGCAACAGAATTGTCCGGATCGAGATGTAAGACTAAATATTAATGCCCTTGCAAAATTTTTCATTTTGCTTAGACCTTAGTATGTCCTTAACTGTTATGTTTGAACTCTAAGAGGTAAAATTCAGCATATTCTTGGGAAGGTAAGAAAAATATTCTCTTCAATTGGGGGTGGGGGTGTACAGGTATTGGCATGTAAAATAAAGAACGCAGCCTTAACAAGCGAGGTGGGTTGGTCGCCAATGGAGTTTTTGGTCTCTTGGATTGTGGAGAGATAAACCTGTAAGCATCATGCAAGATTCACGACTTGCCCCTGTAATATAGAGATGCCGATTGCTGAACTATTGTTAGATTTCAGAGTTTCAGTAGTATTTTAAATTTGAATCATGCATATTTATCCCCTTTTTCTTGGTCAGGATGTTAATGACCTTAATAATAGATCTGTCAAAATGAATCATAAATCTCTCTCTCAACCCATGTAGATGGGCTGAATTGTTATATAGGTAAGCTATACCGAGTAAATGAGCTTAGAAGGATAAAATATCAAATAATATAAGTGTTAAATGAGTTCATAATTTACTTAGATCCAACCCATCTATATAACTCTCTTTCACCTTCACTTGACTTTGCACTTGTGCACTCTGTGCTCTAACCTTAAATTTTTTTATTTTTTGTTTTTTTGGTCGAAACTTACGAGTTTCTTGGGTTGAATATGAAAGTGTTTTTAAGTGTTTTGTGTTAGATCAGAAATGGGTTAGTATGGGATATGGGTCACTAGATTCTTTTTTGGTTGAAACATGTCAATAGATTTATATTGTATGAAAATAAGTCAAAATGGGTTAAATTGATTAATTTGGGCAGACCATTTTCAGTTTGATTCATCTGTTTGACAAGTGTACCTAATGCTATAACGTCATCAGAATTGATTATGATAAAAAGGGTCTAGAATACCTTTATATGATAGCTTTTCTGCATAAAAGTGATGAGACAAGAAAATGTACCTTTCCATGTATGCTTGGAAAAATTTGAAGGGCGGCTCTAAAAGGTTGAATCGGACCACCCACTCAAATTGACTTGAGAACTTGGATTCATTAGAAGCCTGTGGGCTATGGCAATTGGCAATGACTGGTTTAGGGGACAAAATCTCTCTTGGGAATGTCCAAAGGGGGAAAAAGTTTCCACAATCTCATATCTCGAAGACATCCTCTCGATTGTTGCTGAAAATCCAATCGAGGTAGTATGGAAAAAGAGTATCCTCCCACAAGGACAACCGTGACGAATTTCAATTTTTCGCCGAAATTGACTCTATTTATATCATATCATTTATCACAACATCTATTTGGATATGGCTATTGATACATGATGTTATCAAAACTCCGTGTTTTAAGAAGAGTGTACGCTTTAAATTCGGGTCTAGTTAAATGTAACCCTTTCGAGAGTAGGCTTGCGACACAATCTCGGCATGGATGGTTTGCGTGAACTTGTGCAGATTGAAAAGGGAGAGACTTGATAGAGATGCTGATGAATCGGCTATTGCCAAGCGTCTTGAGCTTCGGCCGAAGTTTAGGCCGAATTATGCTACGCGCCTGTTTTTCCCTGGTCAGGATGTACCCCATCCACTGATTAGGAACATCTCGCTCGAATTAAATTTGTTGGCAATCGATGTTGACGGAGCGTTGGAAAGCCGCCCAACCTCTTTAGGTCGTTCCGTCGTCCTTAATTGATAATAGCCAAAAAGGGTCTGGAATGCCCTTATACGATAGCCTTTCTCTTGGGAAGTTGATAAGAGAAGAAACCTACCCATCCACATGGTTGGAAAAAAACTCCTAGGGTTGGGCTCTACCTGGTGGTGGAACGACCGAAACAGGAGTTGGAATGGACTTCGAAGACCTCGGATTCGTCAGAAGACAGCGGGGCCGTGGCAAGGCGGCGGCTGTTTCGGGAGACCAGAAGGAAGGGAACGAGCGGTGGGAATGATGGGAGACACCGCGATAAGCACTTCTCTCCATTTGCACCTTTTTTTCTCGAGAGTTGAAACTCACAGTCGTGCTATTCAACTCACGCCGTGTTCCCCCCTTCGGACGGGGTCGGTGGAAAGCTTTCTTACAGGCTCAAATCCGGGGGCTGCCCCTTGCATGGTTTCTTCTCAAACTACGGATTTCTTTCTCTAACAAGAAAATTTCTAGGGAGCTTTCCATGGAAGTCGCTAGATCTCGTTCCTTTCGAGTTCGAGGCGTGATGATACCGCCAACAAAGGGAGCAGCATTTGTCATGTGCGTGATAAGTACAGCAAAAAGAAATTAGATGGTCGATAGATGGAAACTTGTTGGCATATATATTCACTCTTGTGCCTCGAGAAAGACGGTATAATTTATTAAAGTATCCCGCGTAATTTATTTATAGAACTCATGGCATTCCTTCGCGCATAAATTTAAATTTTCCAATATGGTATCAGGGTTGGGTTTTGCCCTAGTTATTTAGCTATATGAGAGGGGGTGTGAAAGAATCATACGGTCTAGCCTTCATCTATAATTTTAGGGTTAATATAAAATTTTCTTTTAAATTGGTACACTTGTGACAAAAAATCTACCAAAAATTAATTTTTTGATCACAAATATTTCAAACTAGTATACCTATGACATATCTAGCTCAAATTATTTATGACAAATTTACTATTAATTAGTTTCCGTTAAATTGAATTACTATCATGAAAAACTACAAAAATGAAGGGTAAAATCCCAAACTTAAAACTCGGCAATTTGATTAAATAAATTTAACGAAAATTAACGAATGATAGATTGTTACGAGTGTATCATTTTGGAGTTTTCGTAGTCAAAAAATTAGTTTGGGATAAATTTATCACAGATGTATTAATTTGGAATTTTTTGTGGCATTAACCTATAGATTTAAGGTTTTTGATAGGATATCCTGATAACAGATGACTTATGTTGAGGAACTCATGACTTATGTTGGGAAACTAATGGAACGAGCTACACTTTTCCTCGAGATGGGTCGGGACCTATGAAGCCGTCGGGCATATTCCTTATTTATGCGTTCAAAAGACAAGCAATGTCATTTCCTTGTCGTGAAAGGCGATTCCCTCATTTCCACATTAATAATTGGATCCGATGTCTCAACTTTCATTATCAATTGGTTTGATTCGCGCAAAACAGAGAATTTTCGATTACCTGCACGTTATTTCTGCTGCCGAGAGCCTTGAGGCTGTCCGGTCAATTCGGGGGTAAAGAAAAGGCATATTGAACTTCAATAAAGAAGCTTTGAATTTCAATAGAGAAGCTTCTCCAGTGCTGGAGCCCATGGAATTGGATTGTCCCCCACGGAAAAATCGATCGTACGGCTCTTGCTGTCCCCATGCACCTGGGCCTTGGAGTGCCCTCCAAGCACTTTGAACTTTCAACATCGGTAATTTACTATTCCCATCTATAATATTCGGACCGCATAGCGTCGTGAACACGCGCGGAACGTGAATTCTAGGTGGGATGGTTTGTTTTGCGATTGCACTTATTATATCAGGTTGCGAGATCGCATCATAAATAAGGTGCATACATAATCTGTTCGCTATTTAAACGAGGGCAAAAGGAGCTATTAAAGAAAATTCAATGCAAGTGCTTGATGCTTAGGCACCAGCAAGCAGCAAAGCAAACATGGAAAATAATCACCATGCATTTCTTTTAATGGGAAACATTCCCCATGAAATTATGCATTCGATTAATATTTGGGCATTTTTCCGAAAGATTTTACCATGTATATAAATCTATTATCCACCCAAAAAGTTATATATTTGCAATGGCCACGATGAAAATTCGAAAAATATAAAACGAAACATATTAATATTTCGTACTTTTTTAAAGTGATCTTGAGATAAATAGTGTCACGCACATTAAAATCGATTTATTGAATTAACATGTTATGTGATTTGACAAGTAAAATGGTTGGGTAAATTGTTCTTTTTTTCTTTGTGGCCGGTGGTAAATTGATCGTTTAACATATGGGAAATTACGTTTTTGTGTCATTCAAGACGTATCATTAGGAAGACTTCTTCTCCAAAGACTTTCCCTCCTCAATCTCCTATAAAACCTCACAAAACCTCCAAACCATTTATCTCCAAACTGCAAACCAAACAACCGCCACTAACCACCGCCATACCGAAACCTCTACTCTTGAACGCACCATCGCTGCCACCGCCTGCCTCCGCCGTCCCACCACGAACACCATGCACAAGACGTACTCCACCTCATCCCTCGGCCCCGATGGCCTCGACCTGTCACAGGCCTTCTTCAGGCCCATCCACAACACCGCCCCGCCCTCCCAGACCAACCGCCACACCAAGATCACCGTCGTCGGGGCCGGCAATGTTGGCATGGCCATCGCACAGACCGTCCTCACCCAGGACCTTGTCGACGAGATCGCCCTTGTTGACCCCATGGCTGACAAGCTCCGCGGCGAGATGCTCGATCTCCAGCACGCCGCTGCCTTCCTCCCCCGCACCACCATCCTCTCCTCCTCCTCCGACTATGCCGTCACCTCAGGGTCAGACCTCATTGTCGTCACCGCCGGCGCCCGGCAGAACCCTGGCGAGTCAAGGCTGAACCTACTGCAGAGGAACGTGGCCCTCTTCAGGAGCATCATTCCCGAGCTTGCCAAGCACTCTCCCGACGGCATCCTCATGGTCGTCTCGAACCCGGTCGACATATTGACGTACGTGGCGTGGAAGATCTCTGGGTTTCCACCGAACCGGGTCATCGGCTCGGGCACGAATTTGGACACGTCCAGATTTAGGTTCTTGCTAGCGAATCATCTTGAGGTCAACGCTCAGGACGTGCAGGTACAAAAACGAAAATGTCTACTGAGTGTTACTCATAACCTAGATTAATATGAGGCAAGACAATGACTGTGATCAAATGACTCTGTTGAATGACTGTGATCATACAGGCCTACGTTGTCGGAGAGCACGGCGACAGCTCGGTTGCCCTGTGGTCGAGCATAAGCGTCGGGGGAGTCCCGATCCTGAGCTTCCTGGAGCGGCAGCAGATCCCGTACGAGGAGGAGACGCTGGAGAACATCCACAAGACCGTGGTCGAGGGTGCCTACGAAGTCATAAACCTCAAGGGCTACACGTCCTGGGCGATCGGCTACTCCGTAGCCAGCCTGGCCCGGACCCTCCTCCGCGATCAGCGCAGGATCCACCCGGTCTCGGTCCTCGCGAGGGGGTTCTACGGCATCGAGGGAGGGGATGTGTTCCTGAGCCTGCCGGCACAGCTCGGCCATGGTGGCGTCGTCGGCGTGACCAACGTGCACCTAACGGACGAGGAGATGCAGAAGCTCAGAGCCTCCGCCGAGACCCTCCTGGAGCTTCAAAGTCAGTTGGGCATTTGAGGGACGAACCGACCACATAGATTGACAACAACGATAACACGTGCTGCTTTGTTTATTTTCCTCATTTTCCTTTTGCTGATCGATGTTCCTCCTCTTAGTTTCCTCACATCTTCATGTCCTTATTTGAGATTTTACCATATGTATGGAAGCCTTGATTGTTGTTGTTTTGACTTTACTTGGAGAATGTGTAATAACGGGTGTACTTCGTCACTTGTCAATTAAAAAAGGATTCTCTTATATATGAAATATCCTAACCTTTTTTTTTTTTCTTTTTTGCTTTTGTTGACAGGTGACTAAGATCTCTAACTATCGAGTGTATTAGAGTGGTGCATGGCCTCTCTTACTCAGCAGTTAGGGATAAGCAGTTTCAAAACTTATCAAAATCGATCCTCCATTTTCTGAAATCTGAAATCTACCGGCATACTTTAAAATTTAGAATATATTTATTGTTTATTTTACGTGGGCCACTTTATAAGTGTGTAAGTGTTATAACTTGTTCAAATAAAAACAATAGACCGTGCGTTGGACCCTATAATGCCTGCGTGCAGGTTTGCAATTTTTAGGCACACTTAACACTTTGTAGAAAATAATTATTATTTTGTTTCATATGATAATTTTGCCAATCTTTATTAGTCGTGTCATAATTTATAAAAGGTTGTATTTGTTCTTTCGATGTCTTTGGAAGTTATGAAATTCGAAATTAAAAAATTATTATTTATTATTTTTATTTGGAATTTTTTAGTGTCTTCTCAATACAACTTTTGAGAAAGCACGAAATGAGAAAGCGACATGGCTCACCGCCACAAGAATACCACGCATGGCAGCAAAGCCCTAACCTTTTAAGAAACATTTACCCTACTAACTGAGACAAAAACGGAGACTTCAACGTCCAGGCGATTTGTCAAACACGTGAAGTAATGCGAAAGCTACGGACAATCTTTTGAACCGAAAATTCAATCAACCTTCCACAGCGAATCTCTCTCCGAATCGGTCACAGAGTCGACGATGTTGAAGTCTCGAGGGAAGAAGGCCTTGCGACCGATGTTACACCGACCACTTTCGTTCTCTTCCCTTCACCATCTCGGGTCGCTTACGGATGAAGAAACCGCGTGAGAGCTCGTCGCTAATAGGGCTCGTCACTTCTGCCTTTCCACGGCTGGCGTCGGTGACCGTAACATAAAGCAGCGTCTGGACTTTCTAGAGGAAGAAATCGTGGGGAGGAAAAAAGTCAAGGAGTCGCTCTCGTAGAGGAAGATTAGGGTTTCGTAGAATGAGAAAGCTAAATGTATAAGTCAATTTTTATTTTAGGTTTTTGTAGGTTCGTGGTTCGGTTCCCGTTCGGTTCCTCATGAATTGGGAACCACCCGATTTTTAAAAATATAGAACTGAAAATTGGATGAGGTCTCAGGTTTCGGTTTTACTTTAAAATCATGCTCATCTCTATTAGTAATTGTTATTATGTCATAGAGAGTGGCCGCGAATTAATTTGTTTCCTATTAGAATGGGGATGGATGTTACATTTTGATGGGTGGTCCCCCTAGAGACCGACATGATGGAGGCAAAAGTCATAGCTAATCTCCTATTACAAAATTATCATGATACCCATTAGGAGAAAAACCCCTTACAATTAATTAAGTTCATATAAGGAAGAGTATAAAATAGTACTAGAATTTGTATAACTCACGTCCATATTTCTATTGGTTAATATTACGAAAAGACCCAAACTGAATTTACTTCAAACTAATATACTAAATTAGTATACATGTGACAAATATACCATCTGTTAGTTTTCGTCATATTTTCTTGTTAAATTGCTAAATTGAGTGATATGTGGCAATTGACAGGTATATTAATTTAAGGTTTTACCATCTGTTTGTCACAAGTGTACTGGTTTGTAATTTTTCAAGGTATTAATTCAATTTAACGAAAGGTAAATGTGTCACAATGTACCAGTTTGGAATTTTTGATAATAAAAAAATTAATTTGACTAAATCTATCATAGGTGTACTGGTTTAATTTTTTTTTTCTTTTTTCGTATTAACCTTATTTTATTTTATTTTTTTGTGGTGGCCGCACGGCAGCACAACCAAAGGAAATCGAGTTGAAGACGCAAAATTGAGAGGACAGTCCATACCCAAACTAACGCTTGGCTCAGTCTAGTCTAGTTCGGTTCAGTTCACCTTATTTGCTCTTTGATTCTCCCATGCTTTGGAACGCCCCGACGACACATCGTAGGCCATCCCATCGGGCCGATACCATCTCCGCAAGCTAGCCCGTGCTTTCGGCTAATTAGGCCCAGTAAGATTGCTTGATCACCCTGCCCAATAGGCCCATTAAAGGTTTTGGGCCACACTTTTGCAGGCCTTTGGTCCGTCGGCCCGTGACACCCTTCATAGAGTTCTCTCTTGTTCTTTTCAAGACCGACGGGGAGACACAGATTCATGACGACCAGCACATCTCAAGCACCTTGCACAAAAATTGACGATTCGATATTGATGAAAGTGCAAATCATTCACGCATGCTCAAGAGTAGTTTGCTCCCACAAAAGGAAAAAAACCAAAACATAGTAGGACCATAGTTTCGCTCGAGGGATAAGGAAGATGGATGACAGATTTGATCAGACACTAAACTCCAAGCCTCACGATCCTCCACCTTATCTTCTCATCGATGGCTTGGCCGATCTCGAAGCCGCGGTCTGCCTCTGCACTGCCATCAAAGCCAACGTGCTTGGCCTCAACTTGAATGTCCCGGTCTCGCTCAGCTTGCTCTTGAACTACTGTGGCAAGAAGGTTCCTTCTGGGTTCCAATGTGCCTAAGCTAGGTCACATTCCTGAGGAATGTGTTCTGCATCTCTCAATTAGGTTCTTGATCTGATGATTATGGTTTGTATTTGTTGTTGGAATTTGGGGTTTGTGCGTGGTTACATTATTCTTGAGGTATCGGTTTTGTTGTTCCAATACATGTACTAAAAATCACGTGCATGTCACAGGGCGGAGAGATCAAGAAACAGAATAAGTATGTCGCTAATGACGTTGATGTCTTTCTTTTAAGTCCTAAACTGGAAGAAAACTCATCTTCCTATATAAATTGTCCTTATTATCTTCTGCATTTTGTAGCCTCGTTTGTTTTAAGGAGATTTTATACTGTGTTATATATGACATGGTTCGCGACTCAGCATAAAAAATATAAGTATTCGTACATATTATCTTAGATGCACAACACGTCCTTTTAGATTCATAAAGCAATCTAAGATGCTAAGTGTTACTAATTTAAGATAGATTGTGCGAGCTCTTTTCTATATAGATTGTATCAAACAAAAGTTCACTGTAGACTAGGATTGTTATACAGCATGGAAACAAGCTTAATTAACCCTTTGAGGTATAATAGTCATCCAATCGAATTATCGAGAAATTGAGCATCTTAAAGGATTATGCAAAATGAATATGGTAAAATAAGCAACATATACATTGTGCACTTTGAAAAAAAGAATCAATATTTTTTTTTTAAAAATATTTGAGTTACCTTTTACTATAATATGATAACTTATATACACGTTTATTTCCTTGTTCCCAATCTTTGGGTGCATACAGCATCATCTGCTTCGATCTGTAAATTGAACCAATAACTTTGCTTGAATACATTGGCAAATAATTAGTGAATTTTTAGTCCCACCCACTCTTGGATTTAATAATTAACCTTTTACAGCTCCGCAAATTAAGCCCGAATCTTATCATTAACCATATTTTTTTTTCTAGGTAGCTAGTGTGGGACTAGATGGAACTCCATGGACATCCTGATTTCTTCCCTCCTTGCACATCATCGCTACATATCTAATCATTTTGATTAAAAAAATATCGATCCGATACTCAAACGATTGAATACTGAAAAAACTAAAGTGGAAACATGCCCGGAAACATATAACACCGATCGAAGGCATATCGCGAAATCGGATATATCTTAATTGCCACAAATTAAATATCGTCGTCGCAGTTTTATGAGGAATCTTTTGAAGCCCTGATTTTGTTCGTCAAGAGGAGTGTACTGTTTCTGAAGAGGGAACAAGTGGAGAACCTATTTTCACTTTCTGAAAACGCAACTGCTCTAATAACACAACTGCTCAAATAACGCAACTGCTTAGATATGCCCCCCCCTTTTTTTTATTCTTTATATTACAATAACTGCACTCTTCTATGGGTCATTCACTTATGGGCCGGATTTTGGCCAAACATGGGCGGACGGGCTTAAGTAGACCCATCAAACATTAAAAAAAAAAAAACCCATCACTTGGAAAAAAAAATCCTAGGGTTGGACTCTAACTGGGGGTGGAAGGACCGAAACGTGAGTTGGAATGGACTTCAAAGACCTCGGATTCGTCAAAAGACAACAAAGCCGTGGCAAGGCGGCGGCCGTTTCGGGAGACCAGAAGTAGAGGTGGCAAAATGGGTCGTAGACCCATATATGACCCATTTAAAGGGTCACTTGTTTTTTGAAGAAGTTCGTTAAATGGGTTTAACAACTAAAGACTTAAGATAGGTGGGTCTTAAGTGAGTCTTAAGTGGGTCTTAAATGGATTGAATTTAAAATATATTTTCACCCAAAACCTCACAATCTCTCTATTCTCTCTTTAACTTTACAAAAATATTTTTTTATAAAAACCGAAATTATAATTATTTTTTTGTTTTTCTTTTCTTTTCTTTTTTTATTTTTCTTTCTTCTTCCTCCGGTCGCCGGCACGGTGATGGCCTGCGACCGGCTAGGCAAGCCTCAAGCTTGCTGGCGTTGGGTGAGCTCGAGCTCGCCGGATCTGGCAAGGGGCGAGCTCAAGCTCGCCCAACACCGGCGAGCCTCGAGCTTGCCAGATTTGGCGAGGTGGAGGCCTTGCGGCGAGGTGTGAGCTCGAGCTCGCCGACATCGGTGAGCCGGGCGAGCTCGAGGCTCGCCTGTGGTCGGTCACCGACCGTCGTCGTGGCCGACGGCCGGCCAAAGAAGAAGAAGAACAAAAAGAAAAAAGAAAAAGAAAATTAAAATTAAAAATTATATTTAAAAAATAAAAAAAAAATTTAAAATTCGATTTTTTAAAATAATTATTTTAAAAATTATAAAAATTGTTCATTAAATTTGTGTTGTATGAAACTATTTTAGCAATACCATTATATATATATAAGAAATAAGATTTCTTAAATCTAGTTAAATGGATTGGATATGGGTCGGGTCGGGTATGAGTCGAAAAATTTACATTAGGCATAAATGGCTCATAAATAGATTAATGGGTCAATTTGAGTCAGACCATTAATGACCCGATTCAAACTCGACCCGGTCCACCCGTTTGACACCTCTAACCAGATGGAAGGGAACGAGCAGTGGGAATGATGGGAGACACCGCGATAAGCACTTCTCTCCATTTGCACTTTTTTTCTCGAGAGTTGAAACTCACAGTCGTGCCATTCAACTCACGCCGTGTTTCCCCCTTCGGACGGGGTCGGTGGAAAGCTTTCTTAGAGGCTCAAATCCGGGGGCTGCCCCTTGCGCGGTTTCTTTTTAAACTACAGATTTCTTTCTCTACTAAGAAAATGTCTAGGGAGCTTTCCATGGAAGTCGCTAGATCTCGTTCCTTTCGAGTTCGGACGTGATGATACGGCCAACAAAGGGAGCAGCATTTGTCATGTGCGAGTTAAGTACAGCAAAAAGAAATTAGATGGTCGATAAATGAAAACTTGTTGGCATATATATTCACTCTTGTGTTTCGAGAAAGACGTTATAATTTATTAAAGTATCCCGCATAATTTATTTACGAAACTCATGGCATTCCTTCACATATAAATTTAAATTTTCCAATGTAACGGGGTTGGGGTTTGCCCCAGTTTATTTTGCTATATGAGAGGGGGCGTGAAAGCATCATGCGATCTAGTCTTCATCTATAATTTTAGGGTTAATATCACAAAAAATTCTAAATTGATACATTTGTGACAAAAAATCCACCAAAAATTAATTTTTTGATCACAAATATTTCAAACTAGTATACCTATGACTTATTTATCCCTAATTATTTAAATCCATTAGTTTCCGTTAAATTGAATTCCTATCATGAAAAATCACAAAAACGAAGGGTAAATCATCAAACTTAGAATTCAGCAATTTGATTAAATAATTTTAACGGAAACTAACGGATGATAGATTGTTACAGGCATATCCTTTTGGATTTTTTGTGATAAAGAATTTGTTTTGGATAAATTTATCACAAATGTATTAATTTGGAATTTTTTGTGACATTAATCCATAGATTTAAGGTTTTTGATTGGATAGCCTGATAACACATGACTTACGTTGAGGAACTCATGACTTATGTTGAGAAACTAATGGAACGAGCTACAATTTTCCTCGAAATGGGTCGGGATCTATGAAGCCGTCGGGCATATTCCTTATTTATGCGTTCATAAGACAAGCAATGTCATTTCCTTGTCGGGAAAGGCGATTCCCTCATTTTCCACATCGATAATTGGATCCGATGTCTCAACTTTCATTATCAATTGGTTTGATTCGCGCAAAACAGAGAATTTTCGATTGCCTGCACGTTATTTCTGCTGCCGAGAGACTTACGGTTGACCGGCCAATTCGGGGGTAAAGAAAAGGCATAATGAATTTCAATAAAGAAGCTTCTCCAGTGCTAGAGCCCGTGGAATAGGACTGTCCACCACGGAAAAATCGATCGTACGGCTCTTGCTGTCCCCAATCCCCATGCACCTGGGCCTCGGAGTGCCCTCCAAGCACTTTGAACTTTGAACATCAGTAATTAACTATTCCCATCTATGATATTCGATCAGATAGCGCCGTGAATATGCGCAGAATGTGATTTCTAGGTGGGATGATTTGTTTTGCGATTGCACTTATTACATTAGGTTGCGAGATCGCATTATAAATAATATGTTGCATATTTTGATTTCCCTTTTTTAAAATCGACAGAATTGACAGAATAATCTAGAAAATCTGGTCCCCATCAAACGAGGGCAAGAGGAGCTGTTAAAGAAGATTCAATGCAAGTGCTTGATGCTTAGGCACCAGCAAGCAGTAAGCAAACATGGAAAATATCCACCATGCATTTCTCTTAATAGGAAATACTTCCCATGAAACTATGCATTCGATTAATATTTGGGTATGTTTGCCATAGAATGTTGCCATGTATATAAATCGATTACCTACCCAAAAAATTATATATTTGCATTGATAATGGCCATGGTGAAAATTCGAAAAACATAAAACGAAATATATTAATATTTCATACTTTTTTACGTGATTTTGGGATAGATAGTGTCATGTATATTAAAATCAGTTTATTGAATTGACATGTTAGGTGATTTGACAAGTAAAATGGTTGGGTAAATTGACTTTTAACATATGAGAAATTACGCTTTTATGTCATTCAAGACGTATCATTAGGAAGACTTCTTCTCCAGGGAACTTCCCTTCCTCATTCTCTTATAAAACCCCACAAAACCCCAAACCATTTATCTCCAAACTGCAAATCAAACAATCGCCACTAACCACCGCCATACCGAAACCTCTACTCTTGAACCCACCGTCGCTGCCACCGCCTACCACCACCGTCCCACCACGAACACCATGCACAAGACGTACTCCGCCTCATCCCTTGGCCCTGGTGGCCTCGACCTGTCACAGGCCTTCTTCAGGCCCATCCACAACACTGCCCCGCCCTCCCAGACCAACCGCCACACCAAGATCACCGTCGTCGGGGCCGGCAATGTTGGCATGGCCATCGTGCAGACCATCCTCACCCAAGACCTCGTCGACGAGATCGCCCTTGTCGACGACATGGCTGACAAGCTCCACGGTGAGATGCTTGACCTCCAACACGATGCTGCCTTCCTCCCCCGCACCACCATCCTCTCCGCCTCCTCCTCTGACTACGCCGTCACCTCAGGGTCAGACCTCATTGTTGTCACTGCCGGCGCCCGGCAGAACCCTGGCGAGTTAAGGCTACCCCTACTGCCGACGAACGTGGCCCTCATCAGGAACATCATTCAAGCCCGCGCCCAACAGAACCCCGGCGAGTCAAGGCTGAACCTACTGTAGAGGAACGTGGCCCTCTTCAGGAGCATCATTCCCGAGCTTGCCAAGCACTCTCCCCACGCCATCCTCATGGTCGTCTCGAACCCGGTCGACATATTGACGTACGTGGCGTGGAAGATCTCTGGGTTTCCATCGAACCAGGTCATCGGCTCGGGCACGAATTTGGACACGTCCAGATTTAGGTTCTTGCTGGTGAATCATCTTAAGGTCAACGCTTAGGACGTGCAGGTACAAAAACGAAAATGTGTACCGAGTGTTACTCATAACCTAGATTAATATGAGGCAAGACAATGACTGTGATCAAATGACTCTGTCGAATGGCTGTGATCATACAGGCCTACGTTGTCGGAGAGCAGGGCGACAGCTCGGTTGCCCTGTGGTCGAGCATAAGCGTTGGGGGAGTCCCACTCCTGAGCTTCCTGGAGCGGCAGCAAATCCCGTACGAGGAGGAGATGCTAGAGAACATCCACAAGACCGCGGTCGAGGGCGCCTACGAAGTCATAAACCTCAAGGGCTACATGTCCTGGGCGATCGGCTACTTCGTAGCCAGCCTGGCCCGGACCCTCCTCTGCAATCAACGCAGGATCCACCCAGTCTCGGTCCTCACGAGGGGGTTCTACGGCATCGAGGGAGGGGATGTGTTCCTGAGCCTGCCGGCACAGCTCGGCCGTGGTGGCGTCATGGGCATGACCAACGTACACCTGATAGACGAGGAGATGCAGAAGCTCCGACCCTCCACTGAGACCCTCCTAGAGCTTCAAAGTCAATTGGGCATTTGAGGGACGAACCGACCACATAGATTGACAATGACAGTAACACGTGCTGCTCTGTTTATTTTCCTCATTTTCCTTTTGCTGATCGACGTTCCTCTTTTTATTTCCTTCACGTCCTCATGTCCTTATTTGAGATTTACCATATGTATGGAAGCCTTGATTTTTGTTGTTTTTGTGACATCCCGATTTTCCAATTCTATTTTCAATAAATTGAAATGGGCATTTCATTTGCACGCATATAGTTCTTTTCCATGAACTGATCACTCATGGGATAACTAGTCTATTAGGTGAAGCCGTTAAGAAATTCTAATGCATCGAACTTGAAAATTTGACCAGGAAACGACCTTTCGACTGAGTTAATCTGCAAGGGTTATTACGGCACAGTTAAAAATTGATTAGAGACCGGAGATAGGTCGACTCGACAGAGGCATGTGATCAAGTGTGGGTGATTCCACCAGATTGCACAATTCTTGTCGATCGGCACTGGACCGGCTTTTCTGTCGTTTGGATACCCTGTGTCCATGTTTGAAACCTTGAGATTATCCCGACAACCGAGAGTCGTCAATGTGTCAAAGATGTACATTGTGACTTGAATTAATCAACCACAGGTCAAATGCACGAAAATTTCTAAAAACTACCCAGTAGATTAAGACGCGCTAATATCGTACCAGAGTGAAATTAACCATGAATTGAGATCGAATTCAGAAATTGGAAGTCCTTGTGTGTCACAAATCATTTTAGGAACATTGGCTCATCTTAAGAAAAATTTTCATGCAATCAGAGTTTTTCAGCAAATTAATCAAGGAATGGCTAATTTGACTCGAGAAATTAGTAGGCCCGCCTTTAGTCGTGCTTTTGGGACTTAAGTTGGTTCTATGGTCAAGTGATTATGTGAATTGAAGTGTGGTGACATTGGATTAATTTTATGGACTTCAATTGGAATCAATTGGAAGAGAATTGAATGGAATTAAAGAAATTAATGTACAAGATTTTATGCCTTGGCGAAAAAGGAAATTGGACCCATTGGAATAATGTTGTGGGAGATTGAGTTAGTGGATTGTGACATCACAAGTCATGGTGTGGGGGCAAGAGTGGCTAAGATATTGTCAAATGGAGGGTGGAGATTGAATCTCAAAAAGGCACCCATCAACATCATCTTCAACCTCTTGCTTCTTGGAAAATTTGAAAGGAGGAGAGAAGGAGAAGCTGCCCGTCCGACGCCCCCTCCCCCGCGCGATGCCCCTTCGCCGTCCGCTCGTCCATCCGTTCGCCGGTGCCGTCGTTGTCGCCGCCGTTCGCGCGCGCAGTCGCGCGTCCGCTCGCCGTCGTCCGCCTCGCCTCTCCGCCGTCGTCTTCTCTTCCAAGCGGCTGTTTGGCCAGCTCGGGCCACGGTTCAGCCCTCTCCGGCCACCGTTCGGGTCCCGCCTTGGTCCGATTCAACTCCTAAACTTTCCCCCGACCCATCCTCGCCTCAACCCGAGCTTATCTTCTCTTTTTTCAGCCACGAACAGCAGCTCACCGAGTGGATATCTCAACCCGGTCTTGGCCCGTTTTGGCCGGCTTCTTGACCCTGGATGCTCGGCCCGCTTTGAGGAAAGTCGATCCCCACGACGTCCCCGTCGTTTTGGTCCGATCGGTTCGCTAATCGAGTAAGTCTAACTCACTAAATCTCGATTATAGGGTTAATTATGCTTAGGGAGGTTTAGTTTATGTTAAGTATTGTTAGGTGGTTAGTTTAATTTATTTAAGTGTAAATTAGCTTAAGAGATTTGATTAAGTTAAGATGTGTTTAATTAGGGTTAAGAAGGTTTATTTTATAATAAGTCTTGATTAGACATAAATGATTTATTTTTGATTTAAATAAAGATTTCGAAATTATTTAATAATTTAATAAAATATTATTATTCGAAATTATTAAAATATTATTATTTAATTAATTTTCGGAATAAATTTAATTATTTATTAAATTCCGAAAATTTTGTCGGGACCTTATTTTCTCAGAATTTTGCGCTGATCGTTGTTGGGTATTCGGATTTTGAAATTGATGGTTGGATATTATAAATTGAGTGTGGATTGTGAAAAATATGGATATTATTATTTAATTAATTTTCGGAATAAATTTAGTTGTTTAATAAATTCCGAAAATTATTTCGGGACCCTAAATTCTCAGAATTTCGCGCTGATCGTTGTTGTGTATTCATATTATTAATTTGATGAGTGGATATTGTAAATTGAGTGATGATTTGTGCAATTGATTGCTGAATTGTGAAACTGAATGGTGAATGTGAAAAGTATATAATTTCTTCAGAAAATCCCGAGTGTCGGATGTGACACCGAAAATGGATTTTAAGTATTATATCAAGCAGTGGGGTTTGAAAAAAAGAATGGTGTTAGTTTTTCTGGTTCGAATCCGATTGTGTACCCACTCACACAACTACTTTCTCAGATGTTTTTAATATGAAGAAAAATGGTTGGGATCACTATTTTAAGTGGAAGCATTAAGTGAAATGCAAAGTGTCCTGGGGCCGAGTATGATTTTGTTGTGTGATAATTAAGAGGAATTTGTCCAAGGCTGTTGAGCCGGACTTGCCCCTATATGGGATGCCCATGTAGTGGTTATGGGTCGCAGTTGATTCTAGGCCCATGCTCCTTTAGGAATGCCGTCAAGGTACTGACGAAACCGTGCTCCAAGGTGGGGAGATGATGCCTGGCTATATGCCAGTAGATAGCCGAACTGCGAGTAGGCTATGCCCTTGTGTGGCAGTGAATAACAATTGGAATGCATGTTGAGTGTTGTTGATGTGTCGGATTATGGGACGGAATTGTGTGACATGGAATGGGACGTGTCATAACGATTTAGTCTTATAATCAAGACCCTTGTGGTTGTCGGTTATATGAAAGCGAATGCGTTCTGGTTGTTTAAGTTTGTATTACTGTATGTGGTTAGGTGATATGAACATGTGATTGAGTGATATAAATTGTGCTAACCTGTAGGAAGGAACTGAGGCGAGGTAAGTCATCTATGTGGTGTGGCTTGGCCACCCTTGGGCGTATTTTCTTTCTAATAGGGGTTTAGGGGATTGAACCTGCTGAGACAATATCTCACCCCGTTGTGGGCCAAAAATTTCAGGTTCATAGATGGTGGAACCCCCGGAGGCTGCTCAATCAGAAGTGGGATTGAAGAGCGAGTCCGACTAGTGGTCATAGGACTGATCCCTTTTGTAGACTTCCCCTTTTTTGTGTAAACCCTAATGTGGTTACCTTTGAAAGCATGTTTGTTTATGAATGAGTTGGTTTCCTGCTTTCCTATCCCGTGAGTTTTTGTCAGGGGTTTTTATAATACGTTCCGCTTGCGCAATAATAAATGAATGGGGTCGGCGACACTACCTGGGAATGTCGCATTTGCATGACCATGGCGGGATGTTGGTGCGCTCGAGGTTCGGGGCGTGATAGTTTTGACTTTATTTGGAGAATGTATAATAACGGGTGTACTTTGTCACTTGTCAATTAAAAAAGGATTCTCTTATTTATGAAATATCCTAACTTTCTTTCTTCTTCTTTTTTTTTTTTGCTTATGTTGACAGGTGACTAAGAACTCTAACTATCGAGTGTATTAGAAAAACATTGCTAATCATGGAGAAAGAGGCAGAGTTCCATTAGAGTGGTGCATGGCCTCTCTTGGTTAGTTGTTAGGGATAACCAGTTGTAGAGCTTGTCAAAATCGATTCTCCATTTTCTGAAATCTACCAACATACCTTAAAACTTAAAAAATGTTTGTTTGTTGTTTATAAACTGTGTGCTAGACCCCACAATACCTGCATAGGGGTCTACAATTATTAAGCGCACTTAACACTTTATAGAAAATAATTATTATTTTATTTCATATGATTATTTTGTCAATCTTTATTAGTCAAGTCACAATCTATGAAAGGTTGTATTTCTTCGTTCGATATCTCTAGAAGTTATGAAATTTGAAATTAAAAAATTATTTATAATTATTTATTATTTGTTATTTTTATTTCGAATTTTTTAATGTCTTCTCAATGCAACTTTTGAGAAAGCACAAAATGAGAAAGCGACATGGCTCACCACCACAAGAATACCACGCATGGCAGCAAAGCCCTAACCTTTTAAGAACGATCACCCTACTAACTGAGAAAAAAACGGAGACTTCAATGTCCAGGCAATTTGTGAAACACATGGAGGGATGCGAAAGCTACAGACAATTGCTTGAATCGAAAATTCGATCAACCTTCCACAACGAATATCTCTCCGAATCGATCACTGAGTCGACGATGTTGAAGTCGTGAGGGGATGTGTTCCTGAGCCTGCCGACACAGCTTAGCCGTGGCGGTGTCGTGGGCGTGACCAATGTGTTGGAAATTTTCTATAATATGGGCTTACATTAATTAATTGATTTTCTATTTTAAATAATCGGGTTAATGGATATTCCAATATTTATTGAACCCTACAGTGATCTGATTGAATTAGGTATTGGCATCTATTAATAACGGGCCTAGTTGAGCAGCAAAGTGTAGGCAATTGTGTTTAACTGAAGCCCGTAATGAGAAGGGCCTAGTTGACACGCTGTTGATTAGGGTTTGCTAGGTCCCCTTTCTAGCCTATAAAAGGATAGGTTATACCCATCAGTTACTTTAATCCTATTGAAAGTTGCTATATCGAAATATGTCATAGAGAGGAAGATCTAGCATTCCAGTAGATCCCTGATTATCAGAGTGATATACTCTCTGTAAAGCAATGACTCAAACAGGTACGCTTTAATTCCGCTGTATTTATTGATGTCGGTGTTTTACAATCATATATGGATCCGTTTTTCATGATTGACTAGTTGTTCATGTGAATAAATTTTCTACATGTGGTATCAGAGACAATCATATATGATTGTAGAACCCAAATTTTATCTTTTTATGGACAAATTCAAAATTTTCCTCTTTAAGCCAAATATTGTCATTATTTTTTTCATGTGGATGTTTTTGCTCGATTGATCCTAAACCAGGGCTTTTGTGCTCGATTGATCCTAAACCAGGGCTTTTGTTCTACATGTCGAGATATTTCCAACCATATATAATTTGTATAATTTCATTGAGAATTGAGTGAGAAAAATTCTCTCCTTTTCCACGTTGTTGCCCTTGTTCACTGCTCTATTCGCTTTGCTTATAGCTAAAGTGGTTGTGTTTGTCAAGACAATTTGTTTAGCACTTATTGCTTCCTACATCGCTTCTTGCAAAGTTTTCGAGTTTATATGTCGAATCAGCGCCTTTTGCGAATAGGGTCTTCCTTTGAATTGGATGAGAAGCCGTTGTTGTGGCGAACTCGACATGATTTCTCTGAATGTCAATTTTTTGTTCTTTGCTTAGAGTTTTTTTTTCTTTGGCACTAGGAAGAGTGTAACATGGTGAATTAACGGGCTGAATTTTCTTGGTATTGCTGAAATTATGTTTTTTTTTATCACGTATGTGTGGATTTTATTATTATATTCATGGGGATATTTATGTATTGAATTTGGTTTGGGGCTTATGTGATGTTGATCTCGTAAATACTATAAGGACATGCAAATTCGACGATGCAAATGCAGATCCTCTAGATGGGGTGAAACTAGAGATACTTCTTTTCAATTGTATCTTGCTGATTTTTGAGGTCTAGAGGTTCTAGTATTATGTATTATTGTTTGAGTTTTTGAAGATGAGTAGCAGTAGATTGAAGCTACAAGACAAGAACAATAATTTCTTGAAGCTTGGATATGGACGATTTAGTTTTTTCTTTTTCTTCGATTAATTCGTCATGGATTTTGATTGGGTGCAAGAGTGTTTTATTTAATGAAGCACCATAGAGATTAATAAAGATCCCCAATTGAGCCGCTAGCCCCACGAATACTAAATGGTGCATGGGGATGTGTTTAGAGTTCCTCCGAGACCCGTTTTGTTTCAATTTTTTTTTAATATGCCTAATTTTTAATTTATGATTTTTTGGTATGGTAAATTTTAATTTTGGCATATTTAAATATTTATTTGGAATTATTTATTGTTATCCATATTAATTCAATGAAAAATAATTTTGTGCCTATATTTCCAATTTTTAATTTATGGAAATTTATTATAGGGTATGAGGGATAGGATAACAATATCCACTTTCCCTAATTTAGTATAGATTATCTATACTTTCATACTTTAGTTTAACTTAATAATCTTACATGCTTAATTGTAGAAATAGGCACATAAAATTGTGGCAAAAATTGTTATTTGATAAATGCAATATGATCTTGGGAAGTACATGTCGTAAAGTGCTTCATATTATTTGATGAATTTTTGGGCATTGATTAAATGAAACATTTAGTTACAAATTGTTAAAGTTTGTAAATTGTTGAAGTTCATTATGGATAAAAATTAGTATATACAATCACCTGCCCAAAGGGGGTTATTGTGTATATTAATTTGAAAATTGCATGAAGATAAATTTCAAAATTAAAAGATGGGGATGCATGACTCAAAAAGATTTATCTATCCAAATGGGATAAATTTTTTGAAAGTTATGTGTAATTCCCTTCTATATTGATATATTAGAGATGAATGATGGGGATGTCTGACCCAAAAGGTTTATCTAAAGGGGATAAATTTTTAAAAGTTATGTGTGATTCCCCTCTATGTTGAGATAATGGAGATGTATAATTTCAAGGATTTATCTGCCCAAAGGGGATTGATCTTTGAAGATTATATGTAATTCTCCTTTACCGTCTCTATATATTGATATCATGGAGATGTATAATTTAAATGATTTGTCTGCCCAAAGGGGATGGATCATTGACAATTATATGTAATTCTCCTTGTTGTTACTTTATAATCTTCATGTTGTGGAAAATAATGGTGCATTATACACTCTACCCAAATGGGAGTTTGTGATGTGCTAATTATTTTGTTGAATTGCTCATTACTCATAATTGATCTTATTGCATTATATGTGACAACACTATAGCTGTGTTTTATTTTTAAAATGACAAGATTATCAGTGCGTCCAAACACATGGAGATCAAATATTATACTGTTAAGGATTTGGTCAAAAAAGGAAATATTATGATTGATAATATTAGAACAAGTCCATGTTAGCTAATCCTTTAATAAAAGATTTACGACCCATTTTGTTTAAATGCCATGTATAAAAGTATGGGTGTTTTAGACTCTTTTAATCTCTTTTGTTAGTGAGAGCTATGTATAGTTTGTCTTTCTGGATATTGTAGTTATATGCAAACTGATAATGCTTTTACGATCTTTATTAAAGCATTTATTTTTTATTATCATCACTGTTGATTCTATTAATATCCTTTCTCCTATCGACTGAGAAGTGGAAGTATAGAACAGTATCTTTAAACAAATAGTTTGAAGATGACTGGATGTCACTAATTATGAGATCTCATATTGGATTGTGACATAATTGTGCAATTTCATGTTGTTTAGAAATCGCACTGAGACAATTTCATGTTATTTAGAAATTGCGCTAATGCAGTTTCATGTTGTTGAGAAATTGCATTGAGGACCGATAAGAAATAGTGTATATTTTGATCATATATTGGCATTATTTCTTACTACACTATTAGGCCCATAATCCATGAAAATATAATACTTATTATATGTGATTATGGAAGGTCTTGTGTTGTGGTATTTTATTAACACATCGATTTTCATAGTGCTATACTGAGGTTATATAGGATTGGATTGGTTTTGAGATGCCGTTATTGGAATATTATTTTTTAAAAAGTTGTGGCCACAAGAGACAAAATTTCAATTATTAACCCGATAGTGTCGTTTTCAATATAAAATCTTTTTCAAAATAAAATAAGTTAATTAATGTAGCCCAAGTGGGAGAATATTGGAAATTTTCTATAATATGGGCTTACATTAATTAATTGATTTTCTATTTTAAATAATCGGGTTAATGGATATTCCAATATTTGTTGAACCCTACAGTGATCTGATTGAATTGGGTATTGGCATCTATTAATAACGGGCCTAGTTGAGCAGCATAGAGGCAATTGTGTTTAACTGAAGCCCGTAATGGGAAGGGCCCAGTTGACACGCTGTTGATTAAGGTTTGCTAGGTCTCATTTCTAGCCTATAAAAGGGTAGGTTATACTCATCAGTTGCTTTAATCCCATTGAAAGCTGCTATATCGAAATATGTCATAAAAATGAAAATCTAGCATTCCAATAGATCCCTGATTATCAGAGTGATCTACTCTCTGTAAAGCAATGGCTCAAACAGGTACGTTTTAATTCCGTTGTATTTATTGATGTCAGTGTTTTACAATCATATATGGATCCGTTTTTCATGATTGACTAGTTGTTCATGTGAATAAATTTTCTACACAACGTGCACCTGACGGATGAGGAGATGCAGAAGCTCAAAGCCTCCGCTGAGACCTTCCTGGAGCTTCAAAGTCAGTTGGGCATTTGAGGGACGAACCGACCACATAGATTGACAACAGCAATAACACGTGCTGCTTTGTTTATTTTCCTCATTTTCCTTTTGCTGATTGAGAATCCTCTTTTTAGTTTCCTCACATCCTCATGTCCTTATTTGAGATTTTACCATATGTATGGAAGCCTTGATTGTTGTTGTTTTGACTTTACTTGGACAATGTATAATAACGGTTGTACTTTGTCACTTGTCAATTAAAAAAGGATTCCCTTATATATGAAATATCCTAACTTTATTTATTTTTATTTTTTTTGCTTATGTTGACAGGTGACTAAGATCTCTAACTACACATGTATTAGAAAAAATTGCTAATCATGGAGAAAGAGGCAGACTTCCGTTAGAGTGGTGCATGGCCTCTCTTACTTAGCAGTTAGGGTTGTCAAAATCGATTCTTCCTTTTTAAAATATGAAATCTACCAGCATACCTTAAAATTTAGAATATCTTTATTATTTATTTTATGTGGGCCACTTTATAAGTGTGTAAGTGTTATAATATGTTCAAGTAAAAAAAATAGACCGTGCGCTAGACCCTACAATACTTGCATGCAAATTTGCAATTATTAGGCCCACTTAACACTTTATAAAAAACAATTATTATTTTGTTTCATATGGTTATTTTGCCAATCTTTATTAGTCGTGTCACAATTTATAAAGGTTGTATTTGTTCTTTCGATATCTTTAGAAGTTATGAAACTTGAAATAAAAGAATTGTTATTTATTATTTTTATTTCGAATTTTTTAATGTCTTTTCAATGCAACTTTTGAGAAAGCACAAAATGAAGCGACATGGCTCACCGCTACAAGAATACCACGCATGGCAGCAAAGCCCTAACCTTTTGAGAACGTTTACCCTACTAACTGAGAAAAAAAACGGAGACTTCAACGTCCAGGCAATTTGTGAAACACGTGGAGGGATGCAAAAGCTACGGACAATTGCTTGAACCGAAGATTCGATCAACCTTCCACAACGAATATCTCTCCGAATCGATCACAGAGTCGACGATGTTGAAGGCGTGAGGGAAGAAGGCCTTGCGACCGACCACTTTCGTTCTCTTCCCTTCACCATCTCGGGTCGCTTACAAGTGAAGAAACCGCGTGAGAGTTCGTCGCTAATAGGGCTCGTCACATGTGCCTTTCCACGGCTGGCGTTGGTGACTGCAACATAAAGCAGCGTCTGGACTTTCTAGAGGAAGAAATTGTGGGGAGGAAAAAAGTCAAGGTGTCGCTCTCGCAGAGGAAAATTAGGGTTTCGTAGAATGAGAGAGCTAAATGTATGAGTCAATTTTTATTTTAGGTTTCTGTAGGTTCCTGGTTTGGTTCCTCATGAAATGGGAACTGAACCGCATATTCCCGATTCTTAAAAATATAAAACCGAAGACTTGATGAGGTCTCAGGTTTCCGGTTTTACTATAAAATCATGCTCATCTCTATTAGCAATTATTATTATGTTATAGAGAGTGACAGGCGAATTAATTTGTTTCCTATTAGAATGGGGATGGATGTTACATTTTGATGGTCGGTCCCCCTAGCGACCAACATAATGGAGGCAAAAGTCGTAGCTAATCTCCTATTACAAAATTATCATGATACCCATTAGGAGAAAAACCCCTTGACAATTAATTAAGTTCATATAAGGTAGAGTATAAAATAGTACTAGAATTTGTACAACTTACGTCCATATTTCTATAGGTTAATATTACGAAAAACCTCAAACTGAATTTACTTCAAACTAATATACCAAATTAGTGCACATCTTATAAATATACCCTCTATTAATTTTCATTATATTTTCTCGTTAAATTGCTAAATTGAGTGACATGTGATAATTGACGGGTATACTAATTTGAGATTTTATCCTCCGTTTGTCATAAGTGTACTAGTTTATAATTTTTCATGATATTAATCCAAATTAACAAAGGGTAAATATGTCATAATATACCTGTTTGGAATTTTTAATGATCAAAAAAATAATTTGGGTAAATCTATCATGGGTGGGTGTACTGGTTGAAGGTTTTTTTTTTTTTTTTTTTTTTTTTTTTGGGCGTGTGTGGTGGCAGCACGGCAGCAACCAAAGGCAATCGAGTTGAAAACGCAAATTTGAGAGGACAGTCCATACCAAACTAACACTAGGCTCGGTCCAGTCCAGTTCAGTTCAATTCACCTAATTTGCTCTTTGATTCTCCCATGCCTTGGAACACCCCCAATGACACATCGTAGGCCATCCCATCGGGCCGATACCATCACCGCAAGCTAGCCCGTGCTTTCGGCTAATTAGGCCCAGTAAGATTGCTTGATCACCCTGCCCAGTCGGCCCATTAAATGTTTTGGGCCACTTTCGAGGACCTTTGGTCCATCGGCCCGTGACACCCTTCATAGAGTTCTCTCTTGTTCTTATCAAGACCGACGGGGAGACAGATTCATGACGACCAGCACATCTCAAGCACCCTGCTCAAAAATAGACGATTCGATATTGATGAAAGTGCAAACATTCACGCATGCCCAAGAGTATTTTGCTCCCAAGGACGGAAAAAAAACCAAAACACAGTAGGACCATAGTTTTGCTCGAGGGATAAGGAAGATGGATGACAGATTTGATCAGACACACTAAACTCCAAGCCTCACGATCCTCCACCTTATCTTCTCTAGCTGCATTGCCAGGTTGTTGTCTACACATTTCGCTCCAATTTACATGATGCCCACTTGATCCTCCGAGCTCTCGATATTTCGTTTTCTTGCTATATCAGATGCTTTTTTTTTTTTTTAATTTTCGGGTGGGTGTAATTGTACAATCTCTCAAAAACCAGTTTCTCGAGATCTGGTAGCTATCAAATTACAAAATAATCGATCTTGATGGTTAATCAAAACAAATTTCGGTATGTTACTGCATGTTATATGTAGATCTACAAAGAAAAGGACATTAATGGGATCGGCCACTATAAAAACCCTTGCTCTTCTTCACCATTTTCATCACATTCGCCTTGGTCATTCTGCACCCTCGTACCTTTCTCTCTTCAAGATACAATCATGGCTTCTAAGGCTCTTGCATCAACTGCATTCCTTTTAATCCTCAACCTCCTTTTCTTCACGTTGGTCAGCTCCACTCCTCTGCCATGCGCACCTCCACCATCGAAGCCGCACAAGCACCACCAACACTCGCAGCCGGCGATGCCCTCTTGCCCCAGGGATGCCCTTAAACTGGGTGTGTGCGCCGACTTGTTGAATGGCTTGGTCAACATTGTTGTGGGCACGCCTCCAAAGACCCCCTGCTGTAGCCTCCTCGAGGGCCTGGCCGACCTCGAAGCTGCCGTCTGCCTCTGCACTGCCATCAAAGCGAGCGTCCTTGGGATCAACCTCAACGTCCCAGTCTCGCTGAGCTTGCTGCTGAACTACTGTGGGAAGGACGTGCCATATGGTTTCCAATGTGCATGAGGGCTCTTTCATTTTGCTTGATGTTGTAATTCACTTATGATCACATTGCTCTGTCTTTGCCTTTTCCAGTTTTACATCGAATTACTGTGGCTGGTTGCTGTTTTCCTTCATTCAACAAATAAAGCGTAGTCTTTTCTAGCATGATAACTTCTCATGAACCAAGAGTCGGCACAGTTATTTGGGGTGTCGAGGACTCCTCACTTTCGTCTACCACTAATTGGAGTACACAACAGCGAAGTTACCCTCGCTGATCTACATCCCTCAGCCGTCAGCAACATATCAAATAACTTGCTCATTCTATATTTTGGAGCTTTCTGACATCCCGTTCGCAAAGTTCTCATGTTATTGCATGACATCATAACTAAAAAGAGATATCATATGCTGGCACTTTGCGTTTAGGGTTGTTCCTAGTCGGGCAAGCCTAAGCCTCAGATCACTTCTGATTTATGACCACATCAGAAAGGGCGACGATGTAGCTAACTTGAGAATATTAGGTTTTATAAGTGCATCGACCACTCATAAATACTATTCCTTCATCACTTTTACAAGAGTATACTCGAGTTAACGTCGCACTCGATAGTGCTTAACAGGAGTTTTTCTAGGACAAAGAGATGAGTAGTTGGAGCTGAGCTATGAATGTCACCTGCTTGCTCAACAAATTAACCCTTTCAAGCTTTGCTGCTAGAAAAAAAGAAAGGAAATGTGTGTTTTGGCTTATGATTGACAGCAGACATGAGAGCAGTTGATCAGCTACACAATCGCGTTGGGTTTTATATGGTTCGAGGTGGGTTTACCACCAGCTGGATGCAAGTTTAATTAACCTAATCTCCACTCGCTCTCCAAGAAAGATCCGAGCGCTAAACAGCTTCGAACAACCTTTCTTGCCAATAGATGATTGATCAGAGATGAAAAGCTTAGAAATACTTGAGAGATATGGAGATCTTGTCGCCTTGTGTAACGTGTCGATGCATTTTAAAGTTTAAAAATTTGTGGAATTATATAAATACTCCCTCGAAATGAAATTGAACTTTTATTCCAGACTGGAAAATAAACTTTGTATATCACAAGAATGAAAAGGGAAGATGGAATATTCAATGTTACCTTGATATGCATGATCAATCACCAAAAAGAGGATTAAAGAAAAAGTTTCACTAAACCAATAGTAATCCGAGACAATTACGCTATCCCACAACACATAGCCTTTCTCCAGGTGTTACAAGAGACTACCTTTTTGTCTGCCAGGTCTCAGAAGTTTCATTATTTACCGGATCTACAAAGTGGCAAGTGGAGAGCATACTTGTGGAACCAGTTCATCGTATCGAACTAACAATATAACTCTAAGCTTTAATGACATTAGACTTTGAGAAAGATGGACGGGTGTTTTGAAAGCCATTTGAGTGTATATGAACTCAAAATTTTTCCAAACTCCAATTCTATTCAACTCCCTGCAAAAGTTACAATTACATAGACAGTCTCAAGGGTAATATGGTAATAGTGACATTAGACTTTGAGAAAGAGGGACAGGTGTTTAGAAAGCCATAAATTATATATGAACTTGGGCTTTTTCCAAATTGCGATCTAATTCAACTTCTTGCAGAAGTCACCATTACATAGGCAGTGCCAATAGTAATATGGTAATAGTACAAACACACCCAACATCTTGAAGACGCGTTTTTAGCATAATAATACAAATTATATAGGGGACTACTAGACATGAAGGACCACACATGCATCTTATAAGATGCTTTTTCATATGGAAAGACAATACTGAAAGCACTTTGGCCAAAAGTAATGGCCAGTCTTGTGGAAAAAGAGGTTAAGTATACAAATTTGTGCACCACGGCCATTAGAATTCCGTGTAAAATTTGTCACTGAATCAGTGACCACGTTGCATTTCTTTTTCCTTGGTGAAGAATAGAATCCAGCGTTTAAATGTAGTTGATTAAGTTACCGATGAAGCGGTTCACGGCTCGATCGAGAGCGATTCTTGAAAATCGAAAGTCAAATCCAACTGTATTAGGCCCCATTGGTTGCGGTCCATTGCTCCTTTCTGTCCTCGTCCAAATTATTTTTTCTTCATTCATTTTCACCGAAGTTCTAATTGCAAGTTCATGAAGGCTCCGAAAAAGCCCGACCGCAGCCATCAGCTTGTGTATATGTGTCATATTTAAGCTCATCGGCTAGTTAGATATGGTCCATTTTACTTAATCCAAGCTAGTTTTTGTCGTGAAATTTCTCTGTGCATCGTCTTGTAAATATATGCCCTATAGTCCAAAACCCACGTGCTCCTCTTTAATTTTACTTTCTTTTTTGGGCACAGTACTCTTATGCTCTGCACTAATCTCATCAGTAATGTTTACATTAGGAATATTCCTGCTCTATTTGTTTGGTTCTGATCATGAGTTGTGCCCAGGAAGCTGCTACAAAATTACGGTCCAGTCCTTCGAAGATGTCGTTTCCTAGGTGAACGAGTCAATATTGAAGGGCTCGCACCAAAACTATATGTAGATCTATAAGTTAAGTAGCACCGACACTGACACCGATACGGGATACGCAATACGACACGACACGATACGTCAATATATTATTTTTCAGAAGATAGAAAATTTCGACACGTTGGGATTTAATATTTTTATATATTTTTTGTGGTTATTTCAATCAAATTAATTTGATTCAAATTTATGAATAAATAAATAATAAAAAAGAGCCTAAAATAAATTTACGCTAAAAATATGAATCCACCATTTATTGCTATCATTTATGTTTTCAATTTGAAAAATTCAACTACGTTCATTCAATTGAAAAAACAAGTAATCCACATTCAACTATTAAATTTAGCATTTAACAATAAGTCGAAAAAAAAAAAACGACATTTCACCATCAAATATAACAAGAAGTTTTTCTTTCCTCATTTATTATTTTTATTATTTTTTACATATACACATCTTAACTTCTCATTTATTGAAAATTTTTAAAATTGACTCAATACATATCGGAATTGAATGTCGGAATTCCGGATTTGCGTGTCGAAAGAATTGATCACGTGTTGGACTTTCTAACACTTGTTCACCATGTGTTGAAGCATATCAAATATGTGTCAGAGTGTCTGATATGACACGAAAACTTCTAAAAATTATCGGTGCTTTCTAGTTTGCAAGAACAATTTTAGAATATATAATTTCACGTGAATCCACGTAATTACTACGCAAGATCTAGTCTATAAATCATTATTGGCGGTGGAGCATAGTCATGCTAAGTAAAGACCACTCGATATATGGATCACGAGTTTCTGTCAACTTTCTTTCTTTTTTAGAATAAATTCGTGACTGCTCCATGTGCATTTCTGTCACCATGTGTTGAAGCATATCAAATATGTGTCAGAGTGTCTGATATGACACGAAAACTTCTAAAAATTATCGGTGCTTTCTAGTTTGCAAGAACAATTTTAGAATATATAATTTCACGTGAATCCACGTAATTACTACGCAAGATCTAGTCTATAAATCATTATTGGCGGTGGAGCATAGTCATGCTAAGTAAAGACCACTCGATATATGGATCACGAGTTTCTGTCAACTTTCTTTCTTTTTTAGAATAAATTCGTGACTGCTCCATGTGCATTTCTGTCTCGATGCGACAGCAATCAATGCATTTATTCGTTCCAATTCCGTGAATAATCACCGATCATCAAGCTGCTAAGTGACAAAATTTCACAACCCGAAAGTCACATGTCCATTTTGTACATTCGCCTACATAAGTTTATAATCAACTTAATTCATTTCTTGTGACTGCAAGTTGAATATGGCACATACAAATGACAGTAAATTATGAAAGTAGCAGTTAAAATATTATATAGTAATAAGGACCAAGTCATAAATGTTTTAGAAAAAAAATAGGATGTACTAAAAAAGGTTAATTACCTATATGTGACGCATTAAGTTTTAGTTGGACATTGAAATAAGCGGTACTAGAACATCCAGTCATTTAACCTTTTAATATTGAATAAGAAATTGCTCAAAATTTTAGGGGGTTGATGGCATCATTATCAAAGTTCATCAGTTATGGTTTTTATCTTCAGACTTGATTAGTGACAAGTTAATTGTATTTGAGTGTTTATAAAATGAAAAAGTTCGTACTCGGATTGTTAATAATTGTACTATTTTTGGTGCTCTCGATTGCCCGTTTTATTCCCTAATCTGCTAAAATTGTTAGAGGTATTGAATGAAGAAATTTGTGACAGATGGAGCAGGAGGGGCCACCATTGAAAGCTCGAGCTAAAAAGGAGCAGTAATTTCTGGACTTTATTCGTCACGTTGCCATATTTTTCTTAAAGGAAAGAAAAAGAGAAGGAAAAGAGAGACAGAGATTGATAGGTGCACCAATCACAAATCACATGCATGCTACCATAACTTTATACTCCTAAAACTTAGATGCTACATCCACAATTTCGCTAATTATCATAAAGGATCTGTTCCATGATGTTAGTTCTTTTCTTTTCGTTTTTCATTTAATTTTCATGATTCGTTACAACCGTGAGACAGATTTTTCTTATGCTAATTCTAGCAAATTAAACTATAATCACCACTTCGTAACTAGTTAGTACCATCCAAACTCCGATCTACTAAAAACCGTATTTCCCAAATACATTTCTCTAAAAATTCCGCGAGTCCTTTTGACTACTATTAATAGATTAGTTTTTTTTTTTTTTTGGTCAGTCCTACTCTATTCCTACTCTACACTCACTCTCAGATTTTTGCCCTGCCTCTTGCAGGGCGTGGGAGTCGAAACCCACTCTTGAAACTTACGCGTCCCCATCCCATCCCCCCTGAGAAGGTGGGGATTTGAACCCCTCACCTCCCCCTTCCATGTTGGAAGGGTGGCCACTGGGGCGAATCCCAGTGGTTTTAATAGATTAGTTGGTGAGCCCATCGATTTCACCCCGTTTATTTTTCTTTTCGTGAGGATACCACTTTATTAAAACCATGTCGGCCATCAGTTTTTGTCTCGGGGGGGTCGATTCATCTGGCGTGTGAGCAGATTCTGAGGACCGAGATCGAGGAATTCTTGGGACCGTGAGCTCTCAAGATGAAGATCGAAAGTCGCCCAATTTGTAGCATTATTATAAAGCGCCCACGACACTTGCACCCGCAACAAGACAGACGACATCCCTTCGAATGCTCGAAAGATCAACCGGCTTTGGACGACTAAACATCACACAAACCTCCAAAATTCCACGATCCTGAGAGGACTTGTCGTCTGTCCTATCAGCCCCATTTGCACCGCCGCGTTGTGCTGGAATTTGAGCCCACATGTTTTCCTCCTGTCAAAAATTCCTTTAAAAACTTGGTCATTCTAATTTCGAGATTTTAAAACGGGTCAAGTTGGATTTGATTTTTTGGGGTTTTATAAGCTCACGATCTGGCGACTATATCGAATGTAGCTCGATTGGGGTTTTTGCCCACTAATCATAAGTACTTAGTTAGTACATGATTAGCAAAACTTGAAGATCATGATTCAATTGTAAGCTCAATGCGTGGTGTATTTAAGATGAGGTTTTATTTGATTGAATTCATGAAAGAATGGATCACGTGAAATGTCATCTCACTAGGTACGGCTGTGGATTTGATCTTTTTATGTCAACATAAATAAAATGCAATCATCTTTATTTTGATTTTTGGTCCTTTAGGGATCATCCCTTACATTTTATATTGAGAATATCGAATTTGAAGGTCATCTTTTACAAAAGATAAGTAAATAAATTTAAAATACAACTTCAAGAGATTTGAAAAGATATAGTCTTTCCCTCCGTGGAAAAAATAAGACATCGAATTTAACTTGTGAGATCCATATTTTATACTACAATCTCACAATATAAGTTATCGCGATTGAAAATTGTATGCTCAACTCTAAATTAATTTCAGAATCAAATATCTCAAATTCATCTTTTTCTTTTCTTAAACTTATTTTGATTTTTCCCATGAGATGGGCTTCAATTTCAAAATAAAATTACAATCCGCGCCGTTCGCTAACAACTTAAGCTTTTGATGTAAACAATTGCACACTCAATTGCCATATAATCACTTCTCTCTCTTTGAAACGACACGAGAAAAATTTTAGGCGGTGATTACCTTCGAATCCACCATTCTCGAGACTTATTGGATCTACTAAAATTATCATCCCCACCCAAATGTCCTCTATAAATACTTCGATCCTCTTTATCACCATTCGCAGATCTCTCTCTTGCTCTTTCGAGTGTCTTCTTTGCGAGAGAGAGAGACCGAAAATGGCATCGAGAACTCTTGCCACAACCGCCCTCCTCCTCTCCCTCAACCTCCTTTTCTTCACCATGGTGAGCTCCACCTCCTGCCCCCCGCCGCCGGCCAAGCACCACCCCAAACTCCCGCCCACGCCGGCGAAGGCCACGTGCCCCAGGGACACGATCAAGCTTGGGGTGTGCGCCAACGTGTTGAAGAACCTGCTGCACCTCGTGGTGGGCACCCCGCCAAAGACCCCTTGTTGCAGCCTCATCGATGGCTTGGTTGATCTCGAAGCCGCGGTCTGCCTCTGCACTGCCATCAAAGCCAACGTGCTTGGCCTCAACTTGAATGTCCCGGTCTCGCTCAGCTTGCTCTTGAACTACTGTGGCAAGAAGGTCCCTTCTGGGTTCCAATGTGCCTAAGCTAGGTCACATGCTTGAGGAATGTGTTCTGCATCTCTCTATTAGGTTCTTGATCTGATGATTATGGTTTGTATTTGTTGTTGGAATTTGGGGTTTGTGCGTGTTTACATTATTCTTGAGGTATTGGTTTTGTTGTTCCAAGACATGTACTAAAAATCACGTGCATGTCACAGGGTGGAGAGATCAAGAAACAGAATAACTATGTCGCTAATGACGTTGATGTCTTTCTTTTAAGTCATAAAATGGAAGAAAACTCATCTTCCTTTATACATTTTGTCCTCGTTATCTTCTGCATTTTGTAGCCTCGTTTGTTTTAAGGAGATTTTATACCGTGTTATATATGACACGGTTCGCGACTCAGCATAAAAAATTTAAGTGTTCGTACATATTATCTTAGATGCACAACACGTGTCTTTTTAGATTCACAAAGCAATCTAAGATGCTAAGTGTTACTAATTTAAGATAGATTGTTCGAGCTCATTTTTATGTAGGCTGTATCAAACAAAAGTTCACTGTAGACTAGGATTGTTATACAGCATGGAAACAAGCTTAATTAACCCTTTGAGATAAGTAGTCATCCAATCGAATTATCGAGAAATTGAGCATCTTAAAGGATTATGCAAAATGAATATGGTAAAATAAGCAACATATACATTGCGCACTTTGAAAAAAAGAATCAGTATTTTTTAAAAAATTATTTGAGTTACCTTTTACTATAATATAATATCAATATGGATTCCATCTTATATACACGTTTATTTCCTTGTTCCCAATTTTTGGGTGCATACAACATAATCTGCTTCGATTTGTAAATCGAACAAATAACTTTGCTTGAATACATTGGCAAATAATTAGTGAATTTCTAGTCCCATCCACTTTTGGATTTAATAATTAACCTTTTACAGCTTCGCAAATTAAGCCCAAATCTTATCATTAACCATTTTTTTTTCTGGCTAGCTAGTGTGGGACTAGATGGAACTCCACTGACATCCTGATTTCTTTCCTCCTTGCACATCATCGCTACAAATCTAATCACTTTGATTAAAAAAATAACAAGAAAGACTTGAATCAAAACCAGACAATTGCTTTTCTAAAGTTCTGTCGGAAGGTAAATTTTAAACCCATGAGAATGAACAACATGTTCAAGAAAAGAAAAGGAGAGTGGTGATGATAAAGTAACAATTTGGTACTTTCATCGAATTGATTGGCTTGAATAACAATTTACAAAACCCTCTTGTAAACATGACCGGAAGAGCCTTTTTATTATATTAGTATTATCTTCCACCTCTGAACTTTTATAGAGATATGGACGCTTTTTTCCTTAGTACACAGTAAGTAGCTACACATTGAATCCTAATTATTTTCCTCAGCATTAAATTTTGAGATATTACATTCTACCCCACTAAAGATAAGTCGCCCTCAAAGTTATGCTCTGTATCCTTTCCAAGATCAGCATTGTGTTGATTTTTAAAAATTGCTGATGAAGTATCGATCCTAAACAAATAAGCTACATTTATCACGAAATTTGTTTAAGAAGTTCAAAAATACGAAAACTAACATTCCAAATGACCACTAAATTGGGCAAAACTCCTATTGTTGTATTCCATCATTAAAAAGATCTTCCATCGTTGACGGCCCAATGCCCACGCCCATATCGGGCAGGGGGGATTTTAGAAGTCACTCCTCATAGGTTAAAAAGATGGCTCCCATGATATAACACTTTGCCTCAAATGAGTTGAAGAGGTTGCTATCACCTAGTAGCATTTCTCCGAAACGAGCGTGACAGGTGGCTTCTACCGTATAGTTGTATCTTCCAAGGTATGGCAATTTGTCCTGCGTAGCACTTGATTCCTACACTTCCGACTAGCCCGTTGCTCCGATACTATTTGTAGCACTTTAAATCCGAAAGCCAAAATCGAGCACAATAGATAGCCTCAAATATTTGACCAAAAATAAAAAAAGATAGCCTAAGAAAATCACTAAATAACAGTAAATAAGGTACATGGTCCTTAAATCGCTAAAACTACATCATTATTAATTAGCAATAAATAAGTGCATAAAATGACTATGCTCTCGTTGCACTTCAATACTTCGAGTCCACATTCAAACTATAGAAAAATTACTTAAACTTATTGCACTCATGCTAATTCAGCCATAAACTTTTCAGTTATGCTAATTGAGTTTTGAACTTTTTTACAATTTGCTAGTTTAATCATTCCAATCAATTTTGGCCAGAAATTGCTAATATGAACATCGACTTTTCTACATGGCACAGCTAACGCTAAAGTTGACAATTTTTTTCCCTATGCTTCTGTGGGTGGCCAAGCCTCAACAACGGTCAGCAACTGGCCCCAGGAGAAGGCTGACCTCAAACAAGGCTCCACCTTGGCAAGCTCGAGCCTTGCCCAAAGCTAACAAGCTCAGCCCTCACTTGAGGCTAGTTGTTGGCTATCATCAAGTCATGGTGATCAACAAAGGAAGAAGAAAAATGAAAAAGAAAGAAAAGAAAACAAATTAAAAAAATTAAAATACTCAATTTTGTTTTTTTTTTAATTGTAAAAATTGCCCATATGAGTGTCGATTGTGCTACATAGAACGAACGGCGTCCGCGTCAATGATTTATGGTCTAAATTTAAATCAACTAAACATAATTCAATGCTAAAAGAAGCGAAGAAACACTTAATTAACTTAAACTGTGAAGAGATTGATGTTCATATTAAATTTTCATTAGTTTAAGAACTCTCTCTCTATAAATTAACGTTTTAGTGAACTGTTCCTCTTGATTGGCTTAAGCTCCATCACTAATCTCAGAAAAATCATAATTACAAAACCACTTTGTAGGTATTCTTCAATTCCAAAATGACCTCTTCAATCTATCAACTTTATCTCCGGCCAAAAAAACAAAATCTATCATTTTTATCTTTCACATCCGGAACTTTTGATCGGATACAAACACCTAATTTCTTGTACACAATAAGTGAGCTATATATATCGAATCCTAATTCTGTTCCTGGTATAAGTTTTCGAGATATCAAAGGCCCAAAATCAGTGGACATTTCCTTGGTGGGGCACATTTCATTCCAATACGAAGCAAGAAATGAAATTTCTTTTGTTCTTTTTCCTTTCTTTCTTTTGTGGTTAGGTTTCCAAGAGACGAAGACATGGGACCACTAAAATCTTACCTTACCATCATCCCCAAATGCAAAACCAGGGCCCTACGCTACAATTTCTCTCTCGCGTCCATCGCCGTCTCTCTTTAATTAAATTTCTCTGATGTCGGCCTTCACGGCAAAAGCTACGGGCCAAAGAGATTGGTAAGCTTCGTGTGCGATGCGAATTCGGCATTGAAGTCCATTCCGGATGCGTCCACCTCGATCACCAGATGCATCACCGCTTCCTGTTCCGATCATTTTCAGAATATAGGTGGTCACACCCTCTCCAGCTTGATCAAGCCATTCGGACTGTTGCACCAAGTTATGATCGTTGATATGGCGATGACTGCGTTCAAGATTTTCTGTGAAGGTTTCACTGGTGACTGCGCTAAAAAGATAAAGACCAGATGGTCGGCCATAAGCTCATTGAGCTACCTCGTTGTTTTGGTGTTGGGAGGTGGAAATGATGCAGTGATGAAAAGAAGAGAGCAAGAACAATAGCAATGTCAGTTATGTTAAAGCACGTTCAGTTAGGAGTTAATACCATGAAAACCAGCAAATATGTCCACTATGATATTAATACCCAAACTTTTTTTAAGTCATTGAAACCCTAAACTATGCTCATTGTAACATCAATACCCCAAACTTTTCTTCTTCTTCTTCTTCTTCTTCTTCTTCTTCTTCTTCTTCTTCTTCTTATCATTCCCAAACTTGTACTTTTGTAACAAAAATACCCCCTCATCTAACTCCAAATCTCTAAACTATAGGCTCAAAATAATCCTAACGGATTCTAATGAAAATACCCTCCGTCACCGGTACAAGTTTGGGTATTGGTGACGCAAAAGTTCGGGATGACAGAGTTATAGTGTGCAAACTTTAGAGTTTTGTGGTAGACAGAGGTTCTTTGTCATGTTGGTACAAGTTTGCAAGATTGATAATACGAGAAAAAAGTTTGAGGTATTGATATTACAGTGAGCAAAATTTAGGATTTTTTTTGGATAGATGGAAGGTACTTTGTCACACTAACACAAGGCTGTGCGCTTTTGTGATTAAAAAAAAAAAGGTATTAGTATTGTGATGGACATAGTTTAGGATTTTCTGTGACATTTTTGCATTTTATGAAAAAAATCGATGATACTGTGTAATCCTCTCTTAGTACAATGCATGCGCGGTTTCATCTAAAGTTCCTTGCTGAAAAACATGAGATAATATCCCATGGCGACAATTTTCTCAACGCGGTAATAATTTCTTTCTTTAGTATTCACAGATGTTTAGTTTAAGACTTATATAACTAATGAGGGATCCCAATAGATCATATGGTACATTCTCATTACCTCAGTAATTTAGAGTGAATTCTTACTCTGAAATAGTATATACGAACTCACCCATCTTCCTCTGTCTAAGTAACATTTTACTTGGTCGGTAAAGATATTAGTTAAAAGAAGTTGAGCGATCGGCACGAGAAGCATAAATACTTGTCCTACCGATGTAGAGAAACTGAAGGATAATCCTAAATTTCTCTCGGTAGATTACTACGAGAAATTTGTGCTTCTTCACGCCAATAATTTTATTGGGACTGAAGCTCAAAGAAGAATAAGCTAGAGCAGAAAAATTTAATATTGCCAAATTGAGCACTGAAGAAATAATTAAGTTAGGAGAGTTTTCAGAGAGCCTAAAAAATAAAGGTGAGAGTATTTGGACCCGTGATAAGATCGCAGTACAATTTCTGAGATTTATTAGACCATTGTGCGAGAGCCTTTGGAGGATTCTGTGCTTATGAGATCTCGTGACGACGCTCTAGCATTTGCATTTAGAGTTTTTTTGTGAAAACATGTGGAGAAACGTTGATATTATCTACATGACGATATAAAGTAAATTAACGGGCGACGTACTGAATTTTCTTTTTTCACTTATAATATGCACATCACAAGGTGATGAGATCCTTATAATCCATACATGGAAATAGGGAAAATTATTCAAATAATCATAAACCTATTGCACTTTAACCAATTCAATTATAAATCTTTCAATTTTGTCAATTAAGTTATAAATGTTTTCATATTTTACAAATTGAGTCTATCTAGTCAATTTTAGTTAGAAATCGCTAAAATGAACAATAACAATCCAATGTGGCATGACCACCGGCTGATGCTGACATAAATTTTTTTATGAAGGCAGGGAACCTCACCCATGATCAATGAGGGCTTTGTGAGCCTCGCCTAGTGGTCGACGAGGGTTGTCGGACCCTTGCTGAACTTGGTAGAAAAAAAATGAAAAAAAATAAAGAAAAAGAATGAAAGAATTCAATTTAAGAAAATTGTAAGAAATTGTCTATGTCAGTGATGGCCCTTTTACATGACAATAATAATGTCTACGTCAAGGATTTTCAACTAAAATTGACCGGGTGGACTCAACTAGCAAAACGTGAATATATTTAAGACTCAATTGACATAATTGAAATACTTATGACTGAATTTGTTAAAGTGTGATAAGTTTATAACTTTTTTAACAATTTTCTCACAGCATCTCGAGGACAATCTGACCGTGGTCCCGTGGCAAAATATAACTCCTTTCGTACGTATTGAAAAAATACAATTATGTCTTGCACTTTGTTTGTTTCCTATATATAGTAGCGACATTATTATATACTTGCATCATTTGAGAATTGTATGTGCTCGCTAATAGAAAGTTGGAATGCGCCCAAAAATGGTTCGCGGGAAGCAAATATGGTGGTTAGATTGGACCAGATACAGCATATTCCAGAACAATTAAAGAATTTGCAAACGAGATCAATAACAAGATAGAAATACATAAATTTCTTGATTCAATCAGAAAACTTGTAGAAGGGAAGTACGTTTGGCCTCCTTAGTGAGCTATTCGGCAAAGGGAAATTGCAGAATTTGTGTGGGCTTCTTCCTCAGCAAAATTTGGACATCAAATAAGAGAAATTGACGAAGAAATGGAAGTCCAATTGGAGATGCTGGTAAACTAAAATAAGTATTAAATGCCTTACCACATATATTCATTTCACTTTAACTGGTAAATTCTATTTACTGACGATAGTCTCCTCATTAAGACAATCTATATCTTAAAAAAATAAATAAATAAAGAAGAGAATAAAATATTCCCTTATTAAATATATAAAAGGAATTATAATATATAAAGATATAAGTATCACTTATTTAACTCGATTTTTTTTTTTTGCATTCTCGATGCACTCTTCAACATGAATTGGCATAAGAACGGCTCTCAACCGTTCTTGAGTGTAAATAAAATCTTTCACTATTTTGAGAGTTAAAGAACTTCGAAAGCCATCAAAGCACACAACCTGATGTATTAAAAGTTGACTCTAAAGTAATGGTAGTTACGGGAATGAACAAAACATCCCAAGCCATTAAAGAAAGGATCTTATATTCGGGAGTATTTAAGGAGGTTTGGGTTCTCTTCTTGCTTTTCTGGGCAATTTTTTTTTGGCTGATGCTATTCTGCTATCGATTGTCAGTGAATTAGATTTTCTCCTTGCACATACTCAACTTTTTTGCCAATCCAACAGTCATAGCTTGCTTGCTTCACAGCACCCACTTTCCCAAATTTTACCAACCTGTGCTCAATAGCTTTTCCGAGCCTCTTGCCTCGTGCATTCAAAGTTTCGATTTTTTCTCATATCGGCTCGTCGGGTCGGCTGTTAATTTGTAGCAGGCGGAAATATGGACGTTGACGTGGATCATTACAGTTTTCTGGGTTTACCTTCTGGGGAAGAAGGGGCCCAACTCTCCAAGAAAGAGATCTCAAAGGCTTACAGGGCTAAAGCTTTGGAACTGCATCCAGACAAGAGGCCAGATGTTCTAAATCCGCACCCGAATTTCTAAAAGCTCAAGGCGTCCTACGAGATTCTGAAGGACGAGAAGGCCTGGAAGCTGTTTGATGATCTTCTGAGGGTCAAGCGCGAGCAGCTCCTTCGGCGATCGCAGCAAGATTCAAAGCGGAGGAAAATGGTGTCGGATCTTGAAGAAAGAGAGCTAGCGGCATTTGCTCCTGACTCTGCTGCAAAAGCGAAAAAGGAAGAGGATAGAATCTTTAGGAAGCTTAGAGAAGAGATGGAAAGGATTCAAGCTAATGCGAACAAAGGTGCTCCTCCGGGTTCATCAAAGGGACAGAATGCTAGTGAGGGGAATGATAGGAAAAGCAGTGGGGCGGTTGGTCTGGACAAGAAGAAGGTTCTCAAAGTTTCCTGGGAGATGAGTGGCGCTGACTATACCGTAGAGAGGTTGAAGGATTTGTTTTCAGCATTTGGTGAGTTCGAAGATGTCGTCACTAGGAAGAAGAGAGGATCTGCATTTGTCGTGATGGCATCTAAAGATGCTGCGGTATGTCATTCTATCATCTCCCTTCATTTAGTATGACTTTGCTATTTTGGCAATGCCCCAATGATGAATGTCACTTTTTTAGGTTGCTGCCACAAGAACCGTGTGTGGAGATCTTTCAAATCCTCTGTTAGTTGTCCCTCTTCAGCCAGTTGTAGCAACAGAGTTCCCAAGCTTCAACAAGCCTGTGGAGAACGATCTCCGCAATGATCTTGTCAGGGGTGGGTATCAAGATTGTGAGGACTCTGCGATGAAGAAATTCCAAAAGGTACGCACCTTTTCTTCAACTTTCCTTTGATAGTTGGGCGGTCTTCTAGCACTCAAAACAAAATTTAGCTATACAGAAATTTTGAGGATGCTCTACTTTTCCTTTAAATAAAAAAAAAAAAAAATAGGCTTTCTACATTTGTATCGTCCAAAAAACGATTTTGATCAGGTGTAGACATTTCCCAAACATCAAATATGAGATCATCAACGCACAAAAATATATATTGTTTGTTGCTGAACCGATCATTGACGCACTGCTAAAACTGAACAAATGTTCACAGACAAATGAAACCAATGACCAGACCACCAATTTTCTGGAAGAACAAAGGAAGTAGAAAGTAGTTTTGCAAGAAATCGAAACCTTACTATGCTGTGCGACTCCCAAGAAGCACTGAGTGTGTCTGAGTTCCTAACACTTGTTGGGAAGCTTTATTCAATTCTGAAGAGAAAATAAGGGGGACTATAAAAAGATAAAAGAAAGCAGAGAACAGATTATTTTTGTGTAACTTTAATTTGTGATTCTCTGTCTCTTCGTTGGGCAGCGACCGACCAGTTTTTGAGATTCTTGAATTTATATTATTCGTTGGATGATTTCTCGAGGGGTGTAGCAACGCGATTCTTGCACTCAATTGTGAACTCTGACTGAGAGTACGCAAAGAATTAGGTCTTACATTGTTCAGGAATAAAAGTCCCCACAATGCCTTAAACTATTTTCGTAACTTATTTAGATTAACACCTAAATTCCTAATTTGTTAATAAAATCTCTCAACTTCGTCGAATTTATCCCGTACTATTTACAAATTTCCGTAATCTCACTATTATATGGATTTTGCAATATCTTTTCATTTTAATTCATCTCTTCGACCAACCTTTAAAAAAAAAAAAATTAAATACTTGTTCATTTTTTTTCTTTGGTACTTATAACTCTTACGATAGTGACATTTAAGTATATTTTCTCTTGTGATATTTTGAGTTGAACTATTTTCATAAAAATTTCCAGCAACGGTATTAATTTGACTATAGATACTTTTAGTTATATTAAATTAAATGTCGTTTTTAATTTCTTAGATTGATAAAGTTTTCACATGTTGTGCTTGTTATGTTTTACAATGGAGGAGAGACGAAGGGGGATAAACAAAGGGTAACGGCGGCACACGACAAGGAGAGCTAACGCCGGCGGCTTGGTGGTAGCAAAGCGGCCGGCAGCAGCAGAGATGGTGGACAGGAACACGGAAGACGGTGGCAGAGATGAGTTGAGAGTTCGGGCATTTTGAGATATCTAAGGCTAGGGAGGGTTTTATACAGTTTTTGTTTAAATATGGTAAAAAAAAACCTTATAGTTATGAAGTAGAGGTTTGTTTTTTTTTTTTTTTTTTTTTTCCTTGTAGGGCGAAAACTCGAGTATTTATTTATTTTTGGTGATTTCCCAATTTTCAAAGTCCCATTCGCAATCTATTATTTTTTGTCCCTGGAGATAAATTGGGTGATATCATCTTACTAGAATTATTCTTCAATTCCAGTTTGCCTAATCTGAATATTTATTTATAATTTGAAAAAATAATTTGGAAGAACAAATAATATAATCGTAAACTAATAGTACTTAAACAACCTCTGCAAAACAATGGAAAATTACTCGATGATCATCTCTTCTTCTGTTTTCCTAAGCAACTTAAGTAGGAAAATTCTTTTGCTAAAAATAAAAAATAAGTAAATTAAAACGCCTTTAGGATTTAGATATACTAGGCTACCATCCCTGCAGTTGCCACTCTCTGTTATCATCATTTTTCTTTTTTAGCTTTTATTATACATTAATCTTCATCTCTCCACATCACAGAACTTCCAAGGATCCCACTCTGTGCTGCCAATGCTACTGCCGATATATTACATCCACCCATACTCCAAACGACGTTTGTATAAGAATTGACAGGTAAAACTTCTCAGCAAGTGAAGACACTGGATGAAGCTTTCCCTGGAGATTAAGGCATGGAAAAGAATCTAAGGACAGCGTAGGAAACGAAATGTTGGAAAAGATGGAGATATTGCACTGCACCCTGGTGATGGAGTGCCTAGAATCCACAGCTCACAAAGAGAAGGTTAAGAGGGAGGAGAAAAGGGAGAGGGAGAGAATAGAGTTTACAGTAGCAAAGCGTAACTTCAGGGACAATCTCTAAGTTATTCTAGGATAGTGCTCGGCAACAGTACAAGTAGAACACAAAAAGGCATGTTTGTGTTAATTCAACTGCTATGGTGACAGCAATACGATCCAGCATTTAGCTGATGTTCCAGTTTCTTTTAACTTTCTCGGTGACAAATTCCCGTTACTGAAGAAGAGTCTCAGAAAAACCATCATCTTGTTTAAGGTTTTGGACATTAACCTTCATATCTCCAGGCTACAGAACTTCTGCCACAGATCCATTTGCTCTGCTAATAATACAACCACTCTCAACTACTCTCACACTCCAAAACATTCAGCATCAAAATTTAATACGACATAACAATGCACGAGGGGGGGGGGGGGCGCGGTGGGTGGTTCAATCTACAATTCCCTTACATCACCACATTGTGAATTTGTCTTCTATAAAGCATGTGAAATCACATAGCAAAGTGCCGGCTTAGGCACTCAGCTGATTCCAGCACCAAACCACGACTCTACTAAATTACAATCACCAAGCAATTATACAGTACAAGAAGAAATATCTGAAATTACAATCTCCAGAACGACAATTGTTTGGTCATCCTTGACATATGGTGTTACCACAGAAAGGTCTCCTGACTATTTTCAGCAATCGAGGATAAGATAAATATTGTGCAGAAATGCCAATTCAGGTCCCACCAGTTGAGTTCAAATGCACTTGATATTCACTGGGGCACACCATTAACATGAGATTTGCTATCTGTTGCTACCATCAGAGTATGCTCATCAAATGCTCTAAAAATCCTAAGCTACCGTCTTGTCAACTGATTGGGAAGAAAGAGAGAATGATCAGAAATGATGAGAAGACTAAATTGCTGATGTATCTACTTCAGAACTGACACCTTGCCATTTCATCATGGATTGAGGACATCAGAAGCTACATTGTACATAATACACCCCTCTGCTTTGCATATCATTTTTGCCTAGCCTCAGCCTGCCCAGGATCTCAGAATTATACATGTAGAAATATGAAAAAAGTACAAGCAGACTAAAAGTAAAAAGTCTCAAGTGCATTAATCAGGTAAAACCACTCCATAACCACAGAGAAAAGTAGGATCAAAACGTTGACAACTTAGGGCCAGATTGCTACAAGGCAATACAGTGCAAGCAATGCCAAAACAGTAGTTAAAGCATCTAACACACCAATCAACAAACCTCCCCACACAAACCCTTGGAAAGAACATGACAAGATCTACGATAGAATAGCAACCCTCCAAGCAATAATTTATCCATAGAGGGGAGGTTTTTTTTTTGGATCAATTGATTGGTCCAAAATATGAATGATATACTCACAGCAAAAGCAAATAAAAATAAAAAAATCTAGCAATATGGGCTTCACTATCCAATTACTATTGGAATCCGATTCAATTTGTTTTCCGACCTTCTCTTACGCCACCTCTCTTCTTTTTCATATTTAATTCCCAATAATGAGTCTCCAAAAGTTTCCCCACTCGACATCTTTTCCACACTTTAATTGAAAGCAAGCCAATTCCACTCATGCTTCGTAATACATGCCTAAACTGGTCTTTGGTTCCAAATCTTTCCTCGCATTTGTTATTTCGTAATTGACACTGACTAGAAATTATTCTGAAGGACGTTCGTAATTAGTTGATAAAGACATTCGTAATTAGTTGATGAAGTAGTGAGAAGATCATACTACAGAATAGACTACAACTAAGATCATACTCGAAGTTAATGTTGTTTGTTTCTCCTTGCTTTAACTTCAATATTATTCATCATAGGAAAGTCAGTTTTTGCAAACCACAAAGGTCATTGTCGAAAACAAGATGATTTAAATATCAACCCGACGCTTGACAACATAATATTAGTGTTTCGTTTAAAGAACTTGCAGGGAATGGGATGTAAATATCTGGAGCAAAGAATCTGGGGATGGAAGGTAGTGCCGGAAGAAACATAAATTCAGTAATGCCTCAAAATTTCTTTTTTCGCAGTTTCATCTTTCATCTTTTCTTCTTGTTAGGAATCTCCCGTTCTTGATAAAATATTTCTTGATTGTCAAATTATAGAGATTTTCTTGGCCATGTTATCAACTTTAAGGACACAGATGTTCGTGAGACATGAATGATTTCGGTGGTCTTTCTCTTTCTATATTTCGGCATTGTATCTCAAATCTTCGCTCATGCATTCTAATCCCACACAATGCATGGGCATTCACCGATAAGGACAATCCTGATGGATCAGTTAATGTCACTATCTAAAGATGAAGGGATGGCCTTACCCCAGCATAACAATTACCTTGCAGAGAGTGCTGCATAAAATTTACTTTCCTAAGTTCTCTCAATAGGAAGAAACAGATACTTACTGCAAAGGAACAGTGATTGGAAGAAAAATCCTCATATAAGTTTAGCAATTAATTCAAAAACAGCCAATTAGAAAGCAATAATCATGTTTCTTATTGTATTGGCCCAAAACCTCACTAATTGATCTTACGGTATTTTAAAGAGGCGAGTGGACGCTCAGAATTTGTGGCATCCGAGAGGAAGATGAACAAATCAATAGCATTAGGATGGACTTCGATAAGAGCATCATTATCTGGCACCTCGCGACCGAAATCCTGCACTTAACGGAAAGGAAAGAGTCAACTGCTTGTGGAGGAAGCAAACTCCTATCGGCTTACATGATGTACCTCCTCGCAGTGTTTCCTTCCCTGTTGTCCCTCCCCACAGCCCACATCACGCCGGATAAAACTTGTTCACTCTTGAGATACCGAGACTATGAAAAAAGCAATTATCATGCTGTCGTCGTGGAATCAAGATTGCTCACAACCCGTGGAACCAAGTGAGGTGACGAGGATCCCTTGCGACTGGCACATGCTATTGGAAGTGCAAAAGCTCGTGGTCGACCTGAGGAGGATGGACAACAAGTGGGAGATCATCAGCAGTATCTGGGTGGAGATGCTGTGCTATGCAGCATACAACTGTCAACAGCATCACCATGCCAGGCTATTGAGAAAAGGAGGTGAGCACATCACTGATGTTTGGCTCCTTCTTGGCATTTCCCATGGTCGACAATTATGCTAAGGCCTCCCCGAAACCTCCCTCCTATTTCCATATTGTTGAAGAAAACTCCTGTTAGGTTTTGAAGCTAACACAACTTCTCTAGTTCTATTCTGAATATTGCGAGACTTCTGTGTAATTCTCCCAAAGTCTATCTTACATTAGAAATCTGCCCCACTCTGACGAAGACTCAGACTAAACGCAAGAGAAGAACAAAGATATAATCAGACTTAGGATTATTTTTCTTCCTTCAAGGCTTCAATATGAACAGGATATATCAGGCTTTCTGGTTGAAAATATCACCTACCGTATTGGTTATTTTTACTGGAATCAATTTCGAAGCAACAAAATCATTTCAGAGGGCAAGCTTATTTGAAAAGAATCTACTTATGGAAACCAAGATCTTGATTGTATGGGCGACCAGGATTGATGGACTTTCATCTCAATCTTCAAACGGCTCGAGATTTCTTTGATTGATTTTGTCCAACGGGTTGATTGAAAGAATTCCTTTGGAAAGTGCCAACAGTCGAGAAGGCATAGAGGAGTATTTAAGGAGGTTTTTCAAGTCATTCGATAAAGAGAGCGTGAAAGCAGAATTCCAAAGTCTGAAGCTTCCGAATCACTTGTTCTTCATTGTTTAGTGTTTATACTTGTATTCAATAGAGAGAGAAACTCGAAAGAGTGACTTTGTGAGAGCAGTAGAGACTCGTCACTGAAAAGTTAAGATTATAAGGCTGTAATACTCTTTTTCGATTCATAGTGAAAATCAGCCAGAAGGCTGTCAGCGTGGGAGAGTGGACGTAGGCTTAATTTAAGTCGAACCGCTATAAATTATGTGTTCATTTTTTCTTCCCTAAACTCCTTTATTTTATTTGATGTGATATCTTTTTGTGTTTCGAAATAGTTGTTAAAGTCTGAATCCTTATGCAAAGTCTGTTGTTCATCAGACTCAGTCTAAAAGTAAAGTATTTCTTCTGCATTTCACAAAATTTATTTTCACACCTATTTACCCCCATCTAGGTGTTTATACTAGCTCTTTCAATTGGTATTAGAGCCAGGTTTGCTTATTTTTGAAGTGTTTTTAGTTCTAAGCTAAAGATCTTCTATGGCTAGTATTCTGGCTCCAGAATTGGTTGAAGGACAGAGCAACACCAGACCTCCTTATTTCGATGGAAATTAGTACAATGTGTGGAAAAATAAGATGAAGGCATTTCTCAAATTCAGAGATCCCCTGGAGTGGGATGTTGTCGAAAAAGGAATCAATCCTAAAGCAACATCAACTTCAGGCAAAGGGAAAGAAGTGATTGATGTTGATGAAATAACACAAGCTAAAATTACCAAGAGACAGGCTTTTGATGCAAAAGCAATTTATTCTTTATAGTGTGCCTTCTCTCCTACTGAATATAACCAAATTTCTTCTTGTGAAACAACAAAAGAAGTTTGGGGCAGACTATATGTTACCTATGAGGGTATTGACCGTGTGAAGAAAACAAAAATAAACATTCTGCTTGGACATGTGAAGCTTTCAGAATGAAGCCTGGAGAATCTATTTATGATATATTTAGTTGCTTTACAGAAATTGTGAATGGCTTGGCCTATCAAGGTCAACCAATTTCTGGACCAATGAAAGTCAACAAACTACTATGTGGGCTTTCAAAGGACTGGAATCATGTGAAGACTTCAATAAAAGAAATTCAGAGGATCATGCCTCTATTAGTTGACGAACTGATAGGCACTCTTCAATCATACGAAATGGAGTAGATCAATGATGAGGATGACCCAAAAGATAAGAAATCAATTGCATTAAAGTCTAATATTGATTACGATGATATAGATTCGGAGGATAATATAGATGATGAGGAACTGGCCCTTATGATAAAGAAATTCAGAAAGCTGAACAGAAATGGAAGAAGATTGAATTGGAAGAAGCAAAGCACACAGAATTCTCAGAAGAGACCAACAGATGACACTGAAGCAAACAAGGATGTTATATGCTTCGAGTGCAAGAAAAAGTCACATATCAGACCAAATTGTCCTTTGTTGAAAAAGAAGAAAGGAAAATCTGAGAAGTACAATAAAGCTTTCAAAGCAGAAACCTGGAGTGACACCCAATGTGAAGAAAGCGAAGAAGAATTCGCAAACATATGTCTGATGACTCATTCAGAGTTAGACTCAGAATCAAAGACGAACACTGATTCAGACTCTGACAAAGAAATCGAGGTTAGTAACTCAGAAATTCCTGTTAAAGTCTCTATGTATATAGATGAACTTTGCCTCAATCTTAAATCTTCTCTTAAAAGGATCTCCGAACTAAAAAAGGAAAATTCCAAGCTCAGGCAACGGGAAGTTTCTTGGAAACAAAAGTTTGAAAGTCTGAAAACAAGTTTTGACGATTTGAAAGAAAATTATGATTCTCTTTCAAAAGAAAATGTTGTTTTGAAAATGGAGATTTCAAATATTTCAAAAAGGTTTTCAAAAGAATCAGAAAAATTATAGAAAATTCTTACAGCTCAAATACCCTATTTTAACAAATCTAGTTTGGGTATGAACAATGAAACTATTCTTTTAATTGATTTTCCTAAAGTAAAAGAGAGACTTAAACAAAAACCTGTAGAGACATTTTATAAAAATCATTTTCAAAAAATGTTTGTAAAACCTGTTAACCAAAGTGTTCTCAAATGTTCTAAGTGCAAAAGCTCATAACATTTTGAGAATAATTGTCCCAAAGTTTGGAGACAAGTTAAGAAAGATTAAGCAAAAACTGTTTTTAACACTAACACACCTAAACCCAAGAAATCTGGGTACCAAAGAAAGTTTTAGTATTACTTTTGATTGCAGGTCACTATTAAAAGAAAAGTCAAATGGTATTTAGATAGTGATTGTTCAAGACATATGACAGGAAACTCAAGCTGCTTCATAAAGCTTGAAAGACTAAAAGGAGGAAAAAAAAAATTTAGTGGAAACAGCAAATGAAAGATTATAGGATTTGGAACAGTGAAGATTGGAAGTCTGACTATCAACAATGTTTCCTTGGTGAAAGGTTTAAATTACAACATTCTAAGTATAAGTCAGCTTTGAGATAAAAGGTTCAAAATAAACTTTCAAGAAGGCATTTGTTCTGATATTAGTCAATATTTATCTCAATCTTTTATTGGGCGAAGGCATGGCAACATATGTCTTCTGGACGTAAATCTAGAAAGTTCACAGTGCCTTATTTCTATTCAAGATGAAGCAAGTCTCTGGCATCGAAAGCTTGGTCATGTAAATATGAAGCAAATTCCCATAATTTCTTCTAAGAAGCTAGTTCGAGGGCTACCTATTTTGACATATCAGAAGTCTGAGTTATGCACTCCTTGTGTCTTGGGAAAATAGGTTAGAAGTTCTTTTAAATCAGTAAATCAGGTTTCTGCCAGTTGAGTCCTGCAGCTTCTCCATATGGATCTTTTCGGGCCAACAAGAACTCAGATTCTTGGTGGAAAGAAATATTGTTTGGTAATCGTGAATGATTATTCACGTTTCACTTGGGTATTCTTTTTGGCAAACAAGTCTGAAACTTTTTCATATTTTTCAAACTTTGCCAAGAAAGTTCAGAACGAGAAAGGTTATGATATTTCAAGAATAAGAACAGATCATGGAGGTGAGTTCGAAAATCAGGATTTTGCAAACTTCTGTGATGAATCTTGTTTTCAACATGTTTTCTCTTCTCTATACACTCCAAAACAAAATGGGATTGTGGAAAGGAAAAACATATCTTTACAAGAGATGGCCAGAACTTTATTAATCGAAAGTAAGATATCCTCTCAATTTTGGGCAGAAGCAGTTTTTATTGCCTGTTATATTATCAACATGGTATTCATAAGGCCTATCTTAGAGAAAACTCCTTATGAGATATATAAAGGAAAGAAACCAGATATTTCCTACTTTTATGTTTTTGGCTGTAAATGCTTTATTTTGAAGAATGCGAATGATCGATCTAGAATATTCGAGGAAAAATCATATGAATGATTCTTTCTTAGCTACTCTATGACTAGCAAAGCTTATAGAGTCTTTAACAAAAAGACTCAATTTGTGAAAGAATCTATGGACGTTAGATTTCAAGAAAATATATAGATTCAACCAGACAGATTCAACTTAAAGAGTCTGAACTAGATTTAGACTTAACAAAGTCTCTTTTCCCCGAAGAGGTTCAGACTTCTAAAGTACATCAACAAGCAGAACAAGAAGATTTAAAAGGAACAGAAGATCAACAGATTCCCAAATCAAATAACAATTGGAAGCACAAGTCAAGTCATCCCAAAGAACTCATCATTGGCAAAATTGATGAATGAATTCGCACCAGATCCAAATGAAAGGAAGACTCTAGTGCATTAGCACTTGTTTTTGAGATAGAACCAAAAGGAGTAGAAGAAGCATTGTTTGATGAAAGCTGGATAGAAGCTATGCAGAAAGAACTCAGACAATTAAGCATCAATGATGTATGAGAGCTAATTCCAAAACCCAAAGGTAAATCTGTGATTGGAATAAAATGGGTTTTCAAAAACAAGATGGATGATAAAAGGTAAAGTGATCAGAAATAAAGCAAGGCTTGGGGCAAAAGGATATATACAAGAAGAAGGGATAGACTATGACGAAACATATGCACCAGTAGCAAAGTTAGAAGCGATTAGGTTATTGCTTGTTTTTGCTTGTTATCAAAATTTCAGGTTATTCTAGATGGATGTCAAAAGTGCTTTCCTTAATGGATTCATTCAAGAAGAAGTCTATGCGAAACAACCACCAGGATTTGAAGATCCAAGAAAACCAGACTCTGTTTATAGACTAAAAAAGGCATTGTATGGTCTGAAGCAAGCACTACAAGCTTGGTATGAAAGGTTGAGTAAGTTTCTTACATAAAATGACTTTGTGAAAGGAAAAGTTGATACTACTTTGTTTATGAAAAGAGAAGGAAAAGATTTTCTACTTGTACATATTTATGTAGAAGATATAATATTTGGTTCTCCTAACGAAAATCTTTGCGAGAAATTTTTAAGATCTATGTAGGATGAATTTGAAATGAGCATGATGGGTGAATTGACCTTCTTCTTAGGACTGCAAGTTAGACAATCAAAGAAAGGTATATTCATTCACCAGGAGAAATATGCCAAAGATCTTATCAAGAAATTTGGATTGGAAAACTGCAAGAGGACAGAAACTCCCATGTCAAGTTCATCAAAACTGGAAAAGGATGAAGGAGGAAAGAAAGTAGATCAAAAACTATACAGAAGCATGATCGGTTCTCTTATTTACCTCATTGCCTCTAGACTTGACATTTTATTCAGTGTGTGCATCTGTGCTAGATTTCAGTCTGATTCAAAAGAATCTCATCTAAGTGCTGTTAAACGCATCATTAAATATGTTGCGACTTTTCCAAAACTAGGTCTATGGTATCCAAAAGAATGAGACTTTACTCTACTTGGTTATTCTAACGTTGATTTAGCCGGCTGTATAGTTGACAGAAAGAGCACATCTGGCACATGTCAACTGTTGGGATAAATGTCGGTATCTTGGTTCTCAAGGAAACAAAGTACTATTGCATTATCTACAGCAAAAACATAGTATATTGCTCTTGGAAGTTATTGTTCTCAAATTCTATGGATAAGATAACAACTAAGAGACTTTGGAATAGAAGAATCATGTACAGAGATCATATGCGACAACACAAGAGCTATAAATCTGACCAAAAATTCAATCCTTCATTCAAGAGCAAAGCACGTCGAGATTCGTCATCATTTTATAAGGGATCATGTTCAAAATGGCGAGATTATGGTTCAATTTATTGATTCAAAGAATCAACTAGCAGACATATTCACAAAACCTCTGGAGAAAAACTTATTTGAGTCGATTCGCAGCAAGTTGTATATCATCTCTCCTCTCGATTAAAGTTTGAAGATGATCATACTCAGAACTTCAACTTGAGGAAGCTACTTCAATATGTACATTTTCTCCAATCTAGGTATTGTTAGAGAAATCCCTTATGATGTTTTGAAAATGACAAAATAAATCAAAGGCTACTAATGTGTTTGATGATTAAGTAAAAGACTATGCAGATGATAGAACATGTAAAGGATATTATCAAAATCTATACTTGAAGCTGAACCAGAAGACTGAACGTAACATATGTCCAAAGTATATTCTGAAGATTTCCAGACTTCTGTGTCAAAGTCTGAAGACTGCCAGACTTTAGTGTCAAAGTCTGTTTTACATCAGAAGTCTGCTCACTCTGACAAATTCCAAACCGAACGTGAATGAAGAACCAGAAGACAGACTCTATGCTGAAGCTGAACTTATTCAGACAGTGTTCAAACCTTAAAGCTAAATCTGTTCAGAAGCAGAATATGTTCAGACTCAGATTGTAAAGTCTATTGTTCTCAGACTTTACATCTAGATTCGACAGAACGTAACACAAGCCCAAATGTATAACGGCTAGTGATCTGGTTTGGATTCTACATCAAGATTGATTTGATTGATTCAATCTAATTGATTGACAATTAGATCTTGAAGACAAGAACTTTCTATACGAAGAAACTTTACTTATGGAAACCAAGATTTTGTTTGTATGGGCGATCGGAATCAATTTGGGATTCTACCTTTGTCACTCAACGGCTACCAAATCTTTTAGATATAGATCTGTCCAATGGGTAGATTGAAAGACGATCCTCAAGATATTGTCCAACGGCTAGTTTGGAAGTGGAGGAGTATTTAAGGAGATGAAGGACCGATGAGCAAGTAAGAGACGGAGCGTAGAATTTATAGTTCCAAAGTCTGAGCAATCTTCGATCATACATTTGTCTATTGTGAGCTTAAACGTTTGTGATCGTGAGAGAAATACCAAAAGAGTGACTTAGTGAGATAGTGTGATCTACTACTAAGTGTTTGCACTCAAAGTTGTAATCTCTTGTTGATTGCATAGTGGAATCCAGCAAGAAGGCTGTTAGCGTGGGAGAGTGGACGTAGGCTTGGATTAAGCCGAACCACTATAAACCTTGTGTTCTTATTCTCTTCCTTAACTCCTTTATTTTGCTCAAAATTTATTTTATTCTGCATATATTTGCCAAGGTTTAGTTTAAACATCTATTCACCCCCCTCTAGGTGTTCATACTAGCACTCTCAGGTATTTTATTTTTAGAATGTAAATTCTGAACAGGTATGATTTTATCTGAATTGTCGCTTGCCTATTTTATTTTTAGAAATTACTATTTTATTGCTAAATTTCGGATTTCAAATTTTTAGCAGTTACCTTTTTAAAATTTGTTCTGAAAGGGTATTTTTTGTTGTGACGTTTCTCTATTCGATTTCTTTAAATACCTCAGAGTATTTCTTTCGAGCACAAGACTTCAAAACTCTAATACCGTATCTCTCACTCTCTCGATTTTACTCTCAAAATCTCTATGCAAGTTTCCATCTTTCTTTCACTCGAACATGTCATCAAAATCCTTCAAGTCTGCATCTATGGTGTACCAGTGGAAATCCTCTCATATTGCAAGCTAGGGTCCTCGACACATGCCTAAAGGACCAACACACTTCGATCTTACTGGTGGACATTCTCCGTAGAGTTCTCCTCATCAATCTGTAGATGAGGAAGTTGAACAAGAAGCAATTCCTCTCAGAGTAATGACACCTAAGGTACTCTTCAAGCATTACACTTTTCTAAAATAGGGAGGAAGTCCAATGACGTTTATCACTAATTTTCTGAAAGATAATGGGTATGGTAATGAAACTATGTTCTTAAAAACAATGGAAAGATTGGGAATATCGCCAAAAGGAACGGCTGAAAAAGAATTTGTGAATTTTCCTTCTGATCCTCAGTTTGGGTCAGAAAGTCAGATTGAGAACAAGGATGATGATGACCGAATTTTTACGAATTTCCAACCTCGAATGGGTGTGGCTGCCGAAATTCCAGGAGAAAGAACAAAGCTTTTTGGTTCAAGAGAGCATGAGAAGGTTTATGCTCAAATGCTGAACAGAGGGGTGATAAACCCTCGCAAAGTGGATTTTGATTTTCTAGACTCCATAAAGGTTAACTTGTGGGAAAGGTTAGCCAGTTTGCAACTGGAAAGATTCTATGCTGAGACAGCAAAAGCTTATCCTCAATTGATAGCGTATTTTTACTCCAATCTGTCTTTCATGGATCAAACTCACATTCAGTTGACTGTTTGTGACAGTGTTTGTTGTTGATGTAAACACTCTGGCTGACATTTTGAGAGTTGAACGTAGTGGTTTTATACCGATTAATGTCTTTATCAGTCAAGCTACTCAATTTCTAGTGAAGGACAAACTGCCAAGTGGGAGTATCACTTACTCTCGCATGCAAGCATCAAACGTTTTGCTACACAAGATTGTCATCAATTGCATCAGACCGAAGGCTGCCTCCAAAACTGATGTCTCAAGATTTGAGGCGAAGATTATGTAGGCTATTTGCAATGTGATTCCTTTTTCTCTGACACACACTATTTTCCTGCATATGTACAAGACTATTATGAAAGAAAAAAGACAATTGCCATACTCTGCCTTGATCACAAGACTATTCAGACATTTTCATATCCATTTGCCCTCACAACTTCGAGCAAGAACTCTCCCTCCTATGGAGATAGAAATGAAAATGATCTCCAAAATGAGGTTGAAGGATCTGTCCAAAGCCATTGATCTTTTGAAGAAGGAATCCTCAAGCAGACTCAAGGAAGAACCTACTGCTGCAAGGAAGCAAAAAGGAAAAGAATTTGTCCAAAAGACTTCAAAGAAAAAGAAGTCTATTCTTCTGGAGGACGAAGAAGAGGAAGATAATTTGACCATTTCTGTGCTTGCCTTGCGAAATCTTCAAGGTTATCCTAATTTTGAGGAGACTGAACAAGAGGAAAAAGAAGGTGAACAAGAAGAAGAAGATGAGGGTGATGTTGAGAAATCAGCAGAAAAGGACAATGAAGATGAAGATTCTGAAGGAGACAGTGGTGCAATACCATTATCAGATGACACTAAATAAATCAGGGAAAATGATGCATCTGAAAGAAAGGAGACTGAACAAGAAAGGAGATTTAGTGCTGAAAAAGAAAAGGAACAAGAAGATGAAGTCTCATATCAACCTGAAGGCACCAAATCAGGGGGAGATCACGAGAAAACTCCTTTGACAGCACCTACTGCTAGTGACGGCATTAACAGATCTCCTGCAGATCCCAAAGATTTCTTTGCATCTCACTTCCCTAAGATTGATGTTGAAGAAGAAACTCCGAGTCAGGACAAGGAACAAACTGCACATGTTCAAGTCGATGTTCCTTCATTTCTGAATACTCCACAGATTAACTTCGCTGAAGTTAGTGCTCAAACAGAACCTGATGTAAACTATCCAAGGATAGTAGAACTCCTTTTGGAGATAAAAGCTCAGCAATATGCAATGGAGGTTGAGATTCAAAAGCTACACACTACCTTGAGGTCTACCTCAAATTTTCTAACTAGCAAGGTACAGTCTCTAGATAGTCAAGTTCAGACTTTGAATCAACAGGCTTCGCAGACTATAGCCAAAGTTGCGAATGTCTATCATCAGCGCCAAGAGAAGCTTGAGGAGGCAGTGCAGTCGCTAGAGGATTTCCGACTTGTTCGCGTTCCAAGACAATCCTGAATGACTCCATCTTTTTATCTCATTTTTAATCACATCTTTTTGACTCTCTTTCTTTTTGCTGTTGATAAAAAGGGGGAGAATGAGAGTAGATTTAAATGTTCCTGTATTTCTGTGTTTGTTTGAACTTGGCAGTATTAACTTTTGAATGATTGTGTTCTGCAGTTCTGCAGTTAACTTTTATGGTTGTGAATTTGGATTGAATTTGGTTTGAACCTTTGTAGTTTTTGAATCCTTGAACTCTAAATTGTCATGACTAATATGTTTTTTGTGGATGTAGAATCAATATCATTCAGTTCTATAATAATCTATTGTTATTATAAGTTATTATGTGCTGCTAAAGTGTGTTTTGCAGGATATAAGTTTTAAATCTAAAGAAAGTTTTGTCACCATAAAAAATGGGGAGATTGTTTGAGAAAACTCCTGTTATGTTTTGAAGCTGACAAAACTTCTCTAGTTCTATTCTGAAGATTGTGAGACTTCTGTGTAATTCTCTCAAAGTCTATCTTACATCAGAAGTCTGCCCTACTCTGACAAAGACTCAGACTGAACGCAAGAGAAGAATGAAGATATAAATCAGACTCGTGATTATTTTTCTTCCTTCAAGGCTTCAATATGAACAGGATATATCAGGCTTTCTGGTTGAAAATATCACCTACCATATTGGCTATCTTTACTGGAATCAATTTCGAAGCAACAAAATCATTTCGAATGGCAAGCTTATTTGGAAAGAATCTACTTATGGAAACCAAGATCCTAATTGTATAGGCGACTAGGATTGACAGACTTTCATCTCAATCTTCAAACGGCTCGAGAACTCCTTGATTGATTCTGTCCAATGGGTTGATTGGAAGAATTCATTTGGAAAGTGCCAATGATCGAGAAGGCATAGATGAGTATTTAATGAGGTTTTTCAAGTCATTCGATAGAGAGAGCGTGAAAGCAGAATTCCAAAGTCTGAAGCTTCCAAATCACTTGTTCTTCATTGTTTAGTGCACTCTCAAGTCATGGGGTATAGATTGTAATTAAATCTAGGGGAAATTTGAGTATCCTACATGGCATGACTGGTGCTAACATGGACAAAAATATATTATTTTTTAAATATTTTTTTTCAATTTTTGACAACTTTTTAAATTCTTTTGTATTCTTTTTCCCCCTCTCTCTTCTTCGTCTATCAGTCACCCAGCCTCTTGCGATTGGCCAGAGGCTGCATTTAGCAAAGGTTGACCCTCGCTAATTGTGCTAAAATTACTCACTGGTAGTGACAAATTTACCCCAAAATTTTTTTTTGACACAAAAAACCCTGAACTTTCATTTGTGTGACACATTTACCCTAAATCATATGGCCATTTTGGTCTTTTTACTTTTAAAAACTTTTTTCTATTTTTTTCTTCTTCTTCTTTCTTCCCTCCGCCGGCCATGGCGGAGTCGGTGGAGGGAAGCCGATGTCCGATGAGAGCCACCCTTGTCGGCGTCGGGCGAGGGCGGCCCTCGATTGGGTCAGGTGAGGGCCTCCCTCGCCAAATCCGCCGAGGGCACCCCTCGCCCGACGCCGGCGAGGGTGGCCCTCGCCCAACGCAAGCAAGGGCGACACCAACATCGAAGGGCTCGTACCAAAACTATCTGTAGATCTGCAAGTTAAATAGCACCGACACCAACACCAACATGGGATACGAAATATGACATGACACGATACGTCAACACATTATTTTTCAAAAAATAGAAAATTTCGACACATTGAGACATGTTGTATATTAAATGTATATTTTTATATTATCCCTTTTGTTCTTTCTAGTGATGTTTGTATTTTCACTAATATTTTCATTAAAATTTAAAAGAAGTAGTTGGATTGGTATGATCCACGGTTTCAACAAACCAACCAACTTGTCCTGATCAGAATGATTGAAGAAAGAGAATGGTGGCCCCTTTTGCCCAATGGACACTTTCTCGGCCCAAGAAGTGCATTGTTGGAATTGGGTTGGAACGCCAAGCGGCTCTAGATTTAGGGGTTGGTTATTTCAATCAAATTAATTTGATTCAAATTTATTAATAAATAAATAATAAAAAAGAGCCTAAAATGAATTTATACTAAAAATATTAAACCACCATTTATTGATATCATTTATCTTTTCAATTTGACAAATTCAACTACATTCATTCCAATAGAAAAAACAAATAATCCACATTCGATTATTAAATTGAGCATTTAACAATAAGTTGAAAAGAAAATTCTGACATTTCACCATCAAGTACAATAAGAAGTCTTTCTTTCCTTCTTTATTATTTTTTACATATACACATCTTAACTCTTCATTTATTGAAAATTTTTAAAATTGACATCATATGTGTCAGAATTGCGCGTCGGAATTCCAAATTTGCGTGTCGAGAGAGTTGATCACATGTAGAATTTTCCGAGATTTGTCCACCACATGTTGAAGCGTGTCGAACACGTGTTGGAGTATCTGATATGACATGAAGACTCCCGAAAAGTATCAGTGATTTTTAGTCTGCAAGAACAATAGATTTAGAAGATACAATTTCACATGAATCCACGTAATTACTACGCAAGATCTAGTCTATAAATCATTATTGGAGGTGGAGCATAGTCTTGCTATGTAAAGACTACTCGATTTATAGATCACGAGTTTTTTTTTTTTTTGGTAAGGATATAGATCACGAGTTTCTGTCAACTTTCTTTCTTTTTTAGAATAAATTCATGACTGCTCCATGTGCATTTCTGTCTCAATGCGACAGCAATCAATGCATTGATTCGTTCCAATTCCGTGAATAATCACCGATCATCAAGCTGCTAAGTGACAAAATTTCACAACCAGAAAGTCACATGTCCATTTTGTACATTCGCCTACATAAGTTTTAAATCAACTTAATTCATTTATTATGACTGCAAGTTGAATATGGCACATACAAATGACAGTAACTTATGAAAGTAGCAGTTAAAATATTATATAGTAATAAGGACTAAGTCATAAATGTTTTAGAAAAAAATATAGAATGTACTAAAAAAGGTTAATTACCTATATGTGACGCGTTAAGTTTTAGTTGGACATTGAAATAAGCGGTACTAGCACATCAAGTCATTTAACCTTTTAATATTGAATAAGAAATTGCTCAAAATTTTAGGGGGTTGATGGCATCATTATCAAAGTTCATCAGTTATGGTTTTTATCTTCAGACTTGATTAGTGACAAGTTAATTGTATTTGAGTGTTTATAAAATGAAAAAGTTCGTACTCGGATTGTTAATAATTGTACTATTTTTGGTGCTCTCGATTGCCCGTTTTATTCCCTAATCTGCTAAAATTGTTAGAGGTATTGAATGAAGAAATTTGTGACAGATGGAGCAGGAGGGGCCACCATTGAAAGCTCGAGCTAAAAAGGAGCAGTAATTTCTGGACTTTATTCGTCACAACGCCATATTTTTCTTAAAGGAAAGAAAAAGGAAGGAAAAGAGAGACAGAGATTGATAGGTGCACCAATCACAGATCACATGCATGCTACCATAACTTTATACTCCTAAAACTTAGATGCTACATCCACAATTTCGCCAATTATCATAAAGGATCTGTTCCATGATGTTAGTTCTTTTCTTTTCTTTTTCCATTTAATTTTCATGATTCGTTACAACGGCGAGACAGACTTTTCTTATGCTAATTCTAGCAAATTAAACTATAATCACCACTTCGTAACTAGTTAGTACCATCCAAACTCCGATCTACTAAAAACCGTATTTCCCAAATACATTTCTCTAAAAATTCCGCGAGTCCTTTTGACTACTATTAATAGATTAGTTGGTGAGCCCATCTATTTCACCCCGTTTATTTTTCTTTTTCGTGAGGATACCACTTTATTAAAACCATGTCGGCCATCAGTTTTTGTCTCGGGGGGTCGATTCAACTGGCGTGTGAGCAGATTCTGAGGCCCGAGATCGAGGAATTCTCGGGACCGTGAGCTCTCAAGATGAAGATCGAAAGTCGCCCAATTTGCAGCATTATTATAAAGCGCCCACGACACTTGCACCCGCAACAAGACAGACGACATCCCCTCGAATGCTCGAAAGATCAACCGGCTTTGGACGACTAAACATCACACAAACCTCCAAAATTCCACGATCCTGAGAGGACTTGTCGCCTGTCCTATCATCCCCATTTGCACCGCCGCGTTGTGCTGGAATTTGAGTCCACGTGTTTTCCTCCTGTCAAATATTCCTTTTAAAACTTGGTCATTCTAATTTCGAGATTTTAAAACGGGTCAAGTTGGATTTGATTTTTTGGGGTTTTAAAAGCTGACGATCTGGCGACTATATCGAATTTAGCTCGATTGGGGTTTTGCCCAGTAATCATAAGTACTTAATTAGTACATGATTAGCAAAACTTGAAGATCATGATTCAATTGTGAGCTCAATGCATGGTGTATTTGAAATGAGGTTTCATTTGACTGAATTCATGAAAGAATGGATCATGTGAAATGTCATCTCACTAGGTACGGCTGTGGATTTGATCTTTTTATGTCGACATAAATAAAATGCAATCATCTTTATTTTGATTTTTGGTCCTTTAGGGATCATCCCTTACATGTTATATTGAGAATATCGAATTTGAAGGTCATCTTTTACAAAATCTAACTAAATAAATTTTAAATACAACTTCAAGAGATTTGAAAAGATAGTCTCTCCCTCCATGGGAAAAAAAAGACATCGAATTTAACTTGTGAGATCCATATCTTATACTACAATCTCACAATATAAGTTATTGTGATTGAAAATTGTATGCTTAACTCTAAATTAATTTCAGAATCAAATATCTCAAATTCATCTTCTTCTTTTCTTAAACTTATTTTGATCGTTCCATGAGATGGGCTTCAATTTCAAAATAAAATTACAATTCGCGCCATTCGCTAACAACTTAAGCTTTTGATGTAAATAATTGCAAACTCAATTGCCATATAATCACTTCTCTCTCTTTGAAACGACATGAGAAAAATTTTAGGCAGTGATCACCTTTGGTTTTGGATCCACCATTCTCAAGACTTATTGGATCTCCTAAAATTATCTTCCCCACCCAAATATCCTCTATAAATACTTCGATCCTCTTCATCACCATTCGCACATCTCTATCTCTCTCTCTCCATTCGCACATCTCTCTCTTGCTCTTTCGAGTGTCTTCTTTGCGAGAGAGAGAGACCGAAAATGGCATCGAGGACTCTTGCCACAACCGCCCTCCTCCTCTCCCTCAACCTCCTTTTCTTCACCATGGTGAGCTCCACCTCCTGCCCCCCGCCGCCGGCCAAGCACCACCCCAAACTCCCGCCCACGCCGGCGAAGGCCACGTGCCCCAGGGACACGATCAAGCTTGGGGTGTGCGCCAACGTGTTGAAGAACCTGCTGCACCTCGTGGTGGGCACCCCGCCAAAGACCCCTTGTTGCAGCCTCATCGATGGCTTGGTTGATCTCGAAGCCGCGGTCTGCCTCTGCACTGCCATCAAAGCCAACGTGCTTGGCCTCAACTTGAATGTCCCGGTCTCGCTCAGCTTGCTCTTGAACTACTGTGGCAAGAAGGTCCCTTCTGGGTTCCAATGTGCCTAAGCTAGGTCACATGCTTGAGGAATGTGTTCTGCATCTCTCTATTAGGTTCTTGATCTGATGATTATGGTTTGTATTTGTTGTTGGAATTTGGGGTTTGTGCGTGTTTACATTATTCTTGAGGTATTGGTTTTGTTGTTCCAAGACATGTACTAAAAATCACGTGCATGTCACAGGGTGGAGAGATCAAGAAACAGAATAACTATGTCGCTAATGACGTTGATGTCTTTCTTTTAAGTCATAAAATGGAAGAAAACTCATCTTCCTTTATACATTTTGTCCTCGTTATCTTCTGCATTTTGTAGCCTCGTTTGTTTTAAGGAGATTTTATACCGTGTTATATATGACACGGTTCGCGACTCAGCATAAAAAATTTAAGTGTTCGTACATATTATCTTAGATGCACAACACGTGTCTTTTTAGATTCACAAAGCAATCTAAGATGCTAAGTGTTACTAATTTAACATAGATTGTGCGAGCTCATTTTTATGTAGGCTGTATCAAACAAAAGTTCACTGTAGACTAGGATTGTTATACAGCATGGAAACAAGCTTAATTAACCCTTTGAGATAAGTAGTCATCCAATCGAATTATCGAGAAATTGAGCATCTTAAAGGATTATGCAAAATGAATATGGTAAAATAAGCAACATATACATTGCGCACTTTGAAAAAAAGAATCAGTATTTTTTAAAAAATTATTTGAGTTACCTTTTACTATAATATGATATCAATATGGATTCCATCTTATATACACGTTTATTTCCTTGTTCCCAATTTTTGGGTGCATACAACATAATCTGCTTCGATCTGTAAATCGAACAAATAACTTTGCTTGAATACATTGGCAAATAATTAGTGAATTTCTAGTCCCATCCACTTGTGGATTTAATAATTAACCTTTTACAGCTTCGCAAATTAAGCCCAAATCTTATCATTAACCATTTTTTTTTCTGGCTAGCTAGTGTGGGACTAGATGGAACTCCACTGACATCCTGATTTCTTTCCTCCTTGCACATCATCGCTACAAATCTAATCACTTTGATTAAAAAAATAACAAGAAAGACTTGAATCAAAACCAAACAATTGCTTTTCTAAAGTTCTGTCGGAAGGTAAATTTTAAACCCATGAGAATGAACAACATGTTCAAGAAAAGAAAAGGAGAGTGGTGATGATAAAGTAACAATTTGGTACTTTCATCGAATTGATTGGCTTGAATAACAATTTACAAAACCCTCTTGTAAACATGACCGGAAGAGCCTTTTTATTATATTATTATTATCTTCCACCTCTGAACTTTTATAGAGATATGGACACTTATTTCCTTAGTACACAATAAGTAGCTACACATTGAATCCTAATTATTTTCCTCAGCATTAAATTTTGAGATATTACATTCTACCCCACTAAAGATAAGTCGCCCTCAAAGTTATGCTATGTATCCTTTCCAAGATCAGCATTGTGTTGATTTTTAAAAATTGCTGATGAAGTATCGATCCTAAACAAATAAGCTACATTTATCACGAAATTTGTTTAAGAAGTTCAAAAATACGAAAACTAACATTCCAAATGACACTAAATTGGGCAAAACTCCTAGTGTTGTATTCCATCATTAAAAAGATCTTCCATCGTTGACGGCCCAATGCCCACGCCCATATCGGGCAGGGGGGATTTTAGAAGTCACTCCTCATAGGTTAAAAAGATGGCTCCCATGATATAACACTTTGCCTCAAATGAGTTGAAGAGGTTGCTATCACCTAGTAGCATTTCTCCGAAACGAGCGTGACAGGTGGCTTCTACCGTATAGCACTTTGTCCCTAGTGGAATCAAGATGTAGCTTCCAAGGTATAGAAATTTGTCCTGCGTAGCACTTGATTCCTACACTTCCGACTGGCCCGTTGCTCCGATACTATTTGTAGCACTTTAAATCCGAAAGCCAGAATCGAGCACAATAGATAGCCTCAAATATTTGACCAAAAAAAAAAGGATAGCCTAAGAAAATCACTAAATAACAGTAAATAAGGTACATGGTCCTTAAATCGCTAAAACTACATCATTATTAATTAGCAATAAATAAGTACATAAAATGACCATGCTCTCGTTGCACTACGATACTTCGAGTCCACATTCAAACTATAGAAAAATTACTTAAACTTATTGCACTCATGCTAATTCAGCCATAAACTTTCAGTTATGCTAATTGAGTTTTGAACCTTTTTTACAATTTGTTAGTTTAGTCATTCCAATCAATTTTGACCAGAAATTGCCAATATGAACATCGACTTTTCTATGTGGCACAGCTGACGCTAATGTTGACAATTTTTACAATGTTATAAAAAAAAATTGAATTTTTTTATAATTTTTCATTTTTTTTTCCTTTTTTTTTCCCTATGCTTCTGTTAGTCGCCAAGCCTCAACAACGGTTGGTGACTCGCCCAGGAGAAGGCTGACCTCAAACGAGGCTCCACCTTGGCAAGCTCAAGCCTAAGCTAACAAGGTCAGCCCTCACCTGAGGCTGGTTGCTGGCTATCATCGAGTCATGATGATCAACGAAGGAAGAAGAACAATAAAAAAGAAAGAAAAGAAAACAAATAAAAAAAATTAAAATACTCAGTTTTTCTTTTAAATTGTAAAAATTGCCCATATGAGTGTCGATCGTGCTACATAGAACGAACGACGTCCACATCAATAATTTATGGTCTAAATATAAATCAACTAAACATAATTCAATGCTAAAAGAAGCGAAGAAACACTTAATTAACTTAAACTGTGAAGAGATTGATGTTCATATTAAATTTTCATTGGTTTAAGAACTCTCTCTCTCTATAAATTAATGTTTTAGTGATGTTCCTCTTGATTGGCTTAAGCTCCATCACTAATCTCAGAAAAATCATAATTACAAAACCACTTTGTAGGTATTCTTCAATTCCAAAATGACCTCTTCAATCTATCAACTTTATCTCCGGCCAAAAAAAACAAAATCTATCATCTTTATCTTTCACATCTAGAACTTTTGATCGGATACAAACACCTAATTTCTTGTACACAATAAGTGAGCTATATATATTGAATCCTAATTCTGTTCCTGGTATAAGTTTTCGAGATATCAAAGTCCCAAAATCAGTGGACATTTCCTTGGTGGGGCACATTTCATTCCAATACGAAGCAAGAAACGAAATTTCTTCTGTTCTTTTTCCTTTCTTTCTTTTGTGGTTAGGTTTCCAAGAGACGAAGACATGGGACCACTAAAATCTTACCTTACCATCATCCCCAAATGCAAAACCAGGGCCCTACGCTACAATTTCTCTCTCGCGTCCATCACCGTCTCTCTTTAATTAAATTTCTCTGATGTCGGCCTTCACGGCAAAAGCTACGTGCCAAAGAGATTGGTAAGCTTCGTGTGCGATGCGAATTCGGCATTGAAGTCCATTCCAGACGCGTCCACCTCGATCACTAGATGCATCGCCGCTTCCTGTTCTGATCATTTTCGGAATATAGGTGGTCACACCCTCTCCAACTTAATCAAGCCATTCGGACTGTTGCACCAAGTTATGATCGTTGATATGGCGATGACTGCATTCAAGATTTTCTGTGAAGGTTTCACTGGTGACTGCGCTAAAAAGATAAAGACCAGATGGTCGACCATAAACTCATTGAGCTACCTCGGTGTTTTGGCGTTGGGAGGTGGAAATGATGCAGTGATGAAAAGAAGGGAGCAAGCACAATAACAATGTCAGTTATGTTAAAGCACATTCAGGTAGGAGTTAATACCATGAAAACCAGCACTATGACATTAATACTGAAACTTTTTTTAAGTCACCAAAAACCCTAAACTATGCTCATTATAATATCAATCCTCCTCCTCCTCCTCCTCCTCCTCCTCCTCCTCCTCCTCCTCCTCCTCCCTCCTCCTCCTCCTCCTCCTCCTCCTCCTCCTCCTCCTCCTCCTCCTCCTCCTCCTCCTCCTCCTCCTCCTCCTCCTCCTTTCATTCCCAACTTGTACTCCTCCTCCTTCTTTCATTCCCAAACTTGTACTTTTGTATCCCAAACTTGTACTTTTGTAACAAAAATACCCCCTCATCTACCTCCAAAACTCTAAACTTTAGGCTCAAAATAATCCTAATGGATTCTAATTAAAATACCCTCCGTCACCGGTACAAATTTAGGTATTGGTGACGCAAAAGTTCGGGGTGAAGGAGTTATAGTGTGCAAACTTTAGGGTTTGTAACAAAAATACCCCCTCATCTACCTCCAAAACTCTAAACTTTAGGCTCAAAATAATCCTAATGGATTCTAATTAAAATACCCTCCGTCACCGGTACAAATTTAGGTATTGGTGACGCAAAAGTTCGGGGTGAAGGAGTTATAGCGTGCAAACTTTAGGGTTTTGTGGTAGACAGAGGTACTTTGTCATGTTGGAACAAGTTTGCAAGATTGATAATATGAGAAAAAAGTTTGAGGTATAGATGTTACAGTAAGCAAAATTCAGGACTTTTTTGGAAAGATGGAAGGTATTTTGTTTGTTTGTCACACTAATACAAGGCTGTGCGCTTTTGTGATTAAAAAAAAAAAAGTTATAGGTATTAGTATCGTGATGGACATAGTTTAGGATTTTCTGTGACGTTCTTGCATTTTACGAAAAAAATCGATGATAATGTGTAATCCTCTCTTAGTACAATGCATGCGCAGTTTCATCTAAAGTTCCTTGCTGAAAAACATGAGATAATATCCCATGGCAACAATTTTCTCAACGCGGTAATAATTTCTTTCTTTAGTATTCACGGATGTTTAATTTGGGACTTATATAACTAATGAGGGATCCCAATAGATCATATGCTACATGCTCATTACCTCGGTAATTTAGAGTGAATTCTTACTCTGAATCAGTATATACGAACTCACCCGTCTACCTCTATCTAAGTAACATTTTACTTGGTCGATAAAGATATTATTTAAAGAAGAGGAGCGATCAGCACGAGAAGCATAAATGCTTGTCCTACCGATGCAGAGAAACTGAAGGATAATCTTAAATTTCTCTCGGTAGATTAACTAAGAGAAATTTATGCTTCCTCACGCCTATAAATTTATTGGGACTGAAGCTGCAAAGAAGAATAAGATAGAGCAGAAAAATTTAATATTGCCAAATTGAGCACTGAAGAAATAATTAAGTTAGGAGAGTTTTCAGAGAGTCTAAAAAATAAAGGTGAGAGTAAGCCCGTGATAAGATGGCAGTACAAATTCTGAGATTTATTAGACCGTTGTGCGTGAGCCTATGGAGGATTCTGTGCTTATGAGATCTCGTGACAACGCTCTAGCATTTGCATTTAGAGTTTTTTTTGTGAAAACATGTGGAGGAACGTTGATATTATCTACATGACGATATAAAATAAATTAACAGGCGACGTAATGATTTTTTTTCTTTTATACTTATAATATGTGCATCATAAGGTGATGAGATGCTTATAATCCATATGCAGAAATAGGGAAAATTATTCAAAAAATCATAAACCTATTGCACTTTAGCCAATTCAATCATAAATCTTTTAGTTTTTTTCAATTGAGTTTTAAATATTTTCATATTTTGCAAATTGAATCCATCTGGCCAATTTTAGCTAGAAATCACTAAAATGGACAGAGACAATCAAATGTGGCACAGCCACCGGCTGATGCTGACATAAAATTTTTTATGAAGGCGGGGAACCTCACCCACAATCAATGAGGGCTTTGTGACCCTCACCCGGTGGTCGATGAGGGTTGTTGGCCCTCTCCTATTGTCAGCAAGGGTTGGTTGGCAACCCTCACCAAACTTGGTAGAAAAAAAAATGAAAAAAATAAAGAAAAAGAATAAAAGAATTCAATTTAAAAAAATTATAAGAAATTATTTATGTCAATGACGGCTCTTTTACATGACAATAATAACGTTTACGTCAAAAAATTTCAGTTAAAATTGATCGGATGGATTCAATTAGCAAAATGTGAATATGTTTACGACTCAATTGATGTAACTGAAAGACTTATAATTGAATTGGTTAAAGTATAATAAGTTTGTAACTTTTTGGACAATTTTCCCACAAAAATAAGGACTTGTGAACGAAATTATAATTTATCAATGACAGCACGTGGCTCTCGAGGACAATCTGACCGTGGTCCCGTGGCAAAATATAACTCCTTTTGTACATATTGAAAAGTACTATTATGTCTTGCACTTTGTTTGTTTCCTATATATAGTAGCGACATTATTATATACTTGCATCATTTGAGAATTGTATGTGCTCGCTAATAGAAAGTTGGAATGCGCCCAAAAATGGTTCACGGGAAGCAAATATGGTGGTTAGATGGGACCAAATACAGCATATTCCAGGTTTGGAGAATAAGAGGAGCGGGAATTACTGAATCAGATAGGTCCCATCTCATCCAACGATTTATTTAAATTAGTGTAACGATTTTCGAAAGGAATGGATGGCCACTTACAGAAATGTATCAACCATCAGCATGGATTTTATGCAAGTTCACAAGTAATACTAGAGGCACTGAGACCCGAGTGAGTTTTTTTTTTTTTTTAAATAAATGAAGTGGCAAATGATAAGTTGTTGTTTAAGTTAGTTGGACCATTAAAACACCCAATAAAAATCTGTCACATCATCTAATAGATCCGTTTAATATACAAATCTTTGGATCTCCTACATTATTCATAAGTGGATTCATAAGTATATTGGAAATTGAAGTGCTATGTCAATTGTCAATGCGTAAGTAAACGGAACCATAAGATAAGATGACCCTGCACTTGAAAGTTTAGTAGCTAAACCCAATTTTTTCCTAGGTCACATATGCAATATATCAGTGAATGTGAATCCAGCACTAGAGAAAATAAAGAAAAATGTATAAATTTTTACCAGTATTTATAACTTTGCCCACTCTATTTCTACAGTCACAGGTTTGCAATCTAACTTTAGATTTTTACAGATGAAATTATACCTATCAGTTATTACTCAGGATTTATTTACAAGATCGTCCTTAAAGTATCCTTACCATAATCTAAGTTCCACAATCATCCAAAAGACCCCCATTGAAAACCCTAACCCTAGCCATCCTAACTATCCTGTCTATAGCTGCCATAGTCGTGTTGTCGTCGCCGTCGTTGTTGCAGCAAAATCATCAAGTCGTCGTGGCCTTTCGTACCACAGTGTTAGTCCTCGACGACCTTATGAGGGAGGGAGGGAGGGAGGGACGGTTAAAGTGGCAGGGGCAGGTCAGGCGGCTTGTAGAGTCGAAAGATAAAGCTGTCTAATTATTTTCATAAGCGCATTTCTCAACTAAGAGGATCCCACCCTGTTGCAGCTATTACTTTGCATACTGCCTACTAATATAAAGACTGAAAATGTATTTATGTATGAGGTCTGATTTTTGTCTATGCACTCTGTCAGATTGATCGTTTTACATGAAAAATGAGACAAGAACGATATAAACCCATTTTGATGGATTTGAGATCCAGTCGTGAATCATGACATCTGTCAAGTTTGTGATCACAAAAGACCTTGAATGCACACATGTGACGGAGTGCATGCAAGTCTCTCCACATCGAGTTATCGATAAATTTGCCTTCACCGAGATCATGCATGTATGATATTCACCTATTCCTTGGCTGCGAACTTATGATGTTGGCCGGTGATGTGAAGGAACCTCAGATCTTTACAAGAAAATTTATTAGATACATGCATATCTAGTTATCTGGTTTCGGCATGCAAAAAGATTATACAAATTTAAATCACGTATTCTTCTACCAACTTTAAAACTATGGATTAATAAGGTGTGCATGTATTATATGCCCACTTAACATCAATCACCAGTTTATCCTATATGAGAAATTTTGTAGACATACCTGAGATTGGAAACCTTTTTCCGCCCCCCAAAATGCATGGTATCTCACTCGGCAAAGGGGAAAAGAAGCATGTTCTCTAAGAAAAAGTATTCATTTCGATTGAAACAACTTTGACAACTTTCTTTTTCTCATTACATGAAATACATGACTTAATAAGCATCTTGTAACAGAGACCGTTATTCACTTCATAACCCCCGTAAACGTAAAGCTGAACAAGCACTGTAGGCATTTAGCCCTTTTAACACGCACCACCCACCACACTCATCACGTAAAAGAAAGAAAAAGAGAATACGAACCCACAGTTTCACGACATCATCTGATAATCACACCTCACGTACATAATCAGAGGGACTTCAAACTCAGATTAATTAAGACCTCTCGCGCTTAAGGACATTGGAAACCAGGAGGGACCTTCTTGGAACAAGCATTGAGGAGCAAGCTGAGAGAGAGCGGAACATCAAGCTGAAGGCCCAAAATATCAGCGTCGATGGTAAGGCATAGGCACACCGCGGCTTCCAGGTCTACGAGGCCACCGATGAGAGAGCAGCATGGCTCTTTCGGAGGCGTGCCGACGGTGACATTGAGCAAGCTACCCAATAAGTCGAGGCAGACGCCTAGTTTGAGGGCGTTTTCGGGGCAAGAAGCAGCAGCGGTTGGGGTCGGCTTCGGTGTCCATGCAGTGGCCAACGAGGCGAAGATGATGTTGAGAGAGAGAACGAGAGCGAGTGTTGGGTAGTTCTTGGAAGCCATAGTATAAGAACGTCACGAAACCCTAGGCTCGTCTTTGTAAAATGTGAGTGTTTTGGGCTGCAGAGAGAGTTTAAGGGGGAAGTGGTCTTTTATAGGGTTTCAAGGAGGAACATGGGTTTGAGTCGATGAAAGCTGAAAATATTTGTTTTAGATGAAAAATATTTTTTTTTTTCTATTGTCGAAATAATACATTGCGTGCATATGGTACGTCCCCCATGTGTGGCCTTACGGTTTGTAGCTGGCGCAACAAGCAATTCCTCTGGTGACAATTTTGGATGGTTCTAATCTCGTGGAAAGTGGCAAATTGCCATTCTTTTTTCTCTCTAGCGTTTGATTGATTGATTGGTTTCTTGATCTGCTTTTGACTTGGTTTGAGGCCTTGATCTGACTAATGAAATGCATCCAAGACTTTAAAAAGGGGTAGGGTTTTTCCTATTCCATGCATGATATGGTAAGAAAAGGATGCAATCACTTAAAAAATCAATAACTTAATTCGTCCGTTTAATGCTTATCACGCATCCTTCTGCTGTTCAATGAAATGGACGTTGATATATAAACTTGAATATTATTCATGGATTTCTATATCCCCTATAATTTGAAAAGACTAATTGAACTCAAGTCGTAATTAAATTTCAGCATTGAAATGAAATCAATGTACCCAAAAAGCTCAAAATTTATCCATTTTTTTCTGGTCCGCAAAAAGTATGGCATTGTTCGTTGGCCATGGCCCATGGTACGCAGAATAAAATGCAAAATGCACGTAATAGTTTGGCACAAACTTGTCCCTTGCAGCGAGTGGCAACCATTTAATAATGTTGTTCTATATTGGCTTGTTCTTAGTGGATGCAAGTGTCACGAGTGCTCAAAGGACAAATTAACCCCCACATTGTTAATCTAATGAACCTCCATAACCTGATCAACAACGCGCCAAAGATTAGGACGCGTCGAAGAGATCTTGTCCCAACCAACTTTAACCTTTCTGCGATTCACACCGTGTGGAGTCATCTTTCGTTTTGCGACAGTGGAAGCGAGAAGCATCGCGTGAGCGTCTTAGTCAAAGAGTTTGATGTTGATTTGGTGATAAGGATTAATTATATTTAAATGTTAGTGATTAAAGAAGTTCCTTTGGATGATTCGAGCTGGCTCTTAGGACTCCCTTCAGTACATTTTTCATTTCAGGGGGTCTCTGTATTGGCACTTGTCTTGACGTGTAGTGAGCTAGGGGCTAGCCGAATTTGAAGGCCTCCGTGATGGATTAACGTGTGTTTACATTAAGAACGTATACGAGATTTATTTCCAACCTTGATTGAAGTAACATGAAACGGAAGATTATAGTTTCTATCGTTATATTTGTAAATCAAAATTTTCCCGTGGAAAAATTGTCAAACGGCTTAAAGGAATTGATAGTAGTTGAAGAATAGAAAAAATGGGAAATTAAAAAGAAAAAGATGGCCTTCGTATATCCAACTAATAACCATATATCGTATTAGTGTCATAACTTTTCATGAACCAATGTGCACTGTAAAAAGATTTGTGAATACATGCTCAATTCCCAGCACCTGTTGTTTTCTTTCAGAATCCTTTGAAGACCTAGTTCTCTTTCATCCAAATGTATCAACGAAATAAAAGGTTAACATGTCAAAGACTCACACTTGCCATATACTCTGCATTTGCAGAAGTTGCATCAATCAGTAGAAACTCCCTGTTTTATGCACAAGAAATAGGCTTTGACCTTAACGACTCCCGACCATTAGAACATGTTTTATAAACTTATCGTGCATATCCCCCAAGAGATTTGGATGAGTGCATTTAAGCATTTGACCGGAAAAAAATATATATATATACTAGAAGTATCAAATTTTCACCAGGAGAACCAACTTAGCATTATTGTAACATTAACTAATCCTAGATGTGTGGCTCACTGAAAAATTGAGCTCTTAAAAATACAACCCAACGAGGATGTTTACACCAGATATTTAGTCCCAAATTAGCTTAATTTTATCTTCTCACCAAGCCCTAGCTTCTTTCCACAAACCCTAGCCCTAATTTCACTTTCAATCACACATTTTGAAATTAATTCCCAATTTGTTGCTGAATTTGGCAATGGCGGTCATCCTACGTGCTCTCTTATACTCCCTCACTGCGCCGCCGCCCTCATCTTCCTCTTGCTCGCACTCTCGGACTCTACTTTCTTCGTGGTCCAGGCCTTCGACAACACCGCCGCTCAGGGTGGTCCAGAAGTCGATAAAGGTGAGGCTGTTGCTAACAATAAGCAACACGCCGGGGATGAAAATCACGAGCTCATGGTGTTATCCTGACCAAAGTCGTTTCACGAGCTCATTGGACGACCGTGGTCATTTTTGCCTGAGCTCATAATTTTGTTCTGGTGAGATTTCCACACAGATTTGCCACGTTGAATTGTAAATTATTTAAGGAAAGCCATGTAAGAGCGCATTTATCATGAATTAGTGCCCCATGGACGCTTGTAGAAATACCTTGCTAACAGAAAATTCGTCCTTTTCAACACATTGTCTTTTCCTTGTTTCGTGTAATCCATGTATTGGAATGAAAATAATTACGATTAGTTAGCGTCTTGGAGGCACTCATTAACGAGACTCATATAAGCGACAGTTCTTTGATCACGATGTCTCCTATTTAAGGTAAGTTTCAGGTTATAGACATTGCCTTGTGAGTGAAGTCTTACATCCATGGTGAAAAGAGTTTAGCTAACAACAAATCTCCATAGACGGGATGGTGTGCATGCATTTGAGAGGCTGAGTCGAGCCAAAATATTCTAATAGCATTGGTTGTTAAAAAGATAATTAGGTATAATATTGTAGATTTGACTAACGGACGGTGAAATGTGGTTGACTCGACTCATGTCTCAATCGTCATTTTTTTAACTTAACAGCTGAAATCAGTAAGCAAATATAGGTATAACTTAGACATATCAATTGCCTGTTTTCTTTGCATTAGGCAAAGGGTTATAGACAGGTAATCACCAATCTATCTTTATCCACAACCATAAGCTAATGCAATCTCTGTTTCAATAATATTCCCAAAAGACTAGATGTTCAGCACGAGAAGGCCAGGTGAAAGATGGAATAATTGGTAAAACTAAAATATGTGGAAAAACCGGAATTGCCAGCTATGCTATCTCATTCATCTTCCACGTACGCATGCAACGGAATGATCTGAACTCCAAGCCTTTCTGGAGAAGAACTCACGGGAATGTCTAAACATGTTGATTGGCCACTCTTGTATATGAAAATATGATAAAATATGACAATTTTTTTTCCCAAATTAATGCACGGTGAAGAATCTCTTCCTCTCTTTGGCAGCAAAAGAATTCCTGACCACCCACATGGGATCCAAAACTCTTATGCCTAAATCTCATCCTCAATCTCAAGAGACTCTCCATGCAAAATCAATCTTACATATAAGCAACCTTTTTCATCCTTTTCGTCATCAGTCCTAACCCTAATACAGGCCATTGTGCATGTTTCAGTGAGGAAAACAGATGGCTCAATCCAAGAACACCTCACCATCTTTTGCTTTGTTCCTCTCCATTAACCTCCTCTTCTTTGCTCTAGCGAGTGACTGTAACAGTTGTGGTTATCCAAAACCGACCCCATCTCCAAAGAGAAGTGCTTAAATTGGGCGTTTGCGCAAAGTTGCTAAACGGACCAGTCAATGCAATGATCAGGTCACCACTGGACACTCCATGCTGCTCAGCACTCGAAGCCCTTCTTGATCTCAAACCAGCTTTTGAAGCCAACGTCCTCGTGATCAATTTGAACATCCCCATTTCACTGAGCCTCCTCATAAACACTTGTGGCGAGAAGCTCCCAACTGACTTCCAATATGCCTGACCCAAGAGCACTTATGTCTTTTCTTAACTTGTGTATTACGCACCAAATTTCATGGTCTAATTCTGCGTTTTGGGCGGTGTCGTTGCTTTGATTAGTGGTGGGAATAATTCTTCTGTTTAGGATATGGATTACTGCAGTGATTTTATTTGTGCAAGTGGAAGAAAATGCATGTCTGTGTCATCTATCATGTTCAGCTGTGGTGGATAAAAAGACACCATAGTACAATCATACTACATTATACCTCGCCAACTCAATGATTAGATCATGACAATCAATAACTTCAATATTGCAAGTTGTAAATTAAATTTTTGCATTCATCAGAACACTGTTGTGCTGTTCTAAGGACTCAAAAGTTATTAAAGAATTATCATTACTGCGCCTTCGAAAGGAATATTTAGGTGTATAACTATTATGACACCTAGAAGAAATCTTTTTCATTTTTTATTAGCCAGTAGAAACGTAAGTTCACCTTCAAAATTATTGATGACCCCACCTCCATGGATCCATCCTACCACGATAAAACCTATCTACATAGGGCATCTTTAGCAACATACGTTTGGTGTTACTGCATGTAACTGCCAATAATTTCAATGGTTTTGATTCGCGCCTTTAAAATAATCCTCTGGGAGCATATGTCGACGCGTTCTGATCAGGATCTCATGAACTCAATCTGGGCCTAATGATCTGGTTTTTGTGGTGTCCATTGCAACACGTAATGTAAACATACTTGTTTTGGTTGTTAAGTTATTATCATATGATATAGGTTCTAAAGCTTGAGCCCTATTCTGCTTCACAAAATATAGGTTTTCCGCTTCGTGACGGCAATCCATGGATCGCAAGTTGCATGAATTTGGACGTGGCGGGAATAGAACAGCGAAGACGACAAAAAAACCTTAAAAGTTGCGGATAATATGGACGGATTTTTATAATCCAAAACTATTGTGAATGCATGAATATTTGGTGGGTCCAAAAGATTTCTATGATGAAACTCTTGAGGTCCACGAACCAGTAGCTTTGTGAAGAGAATTCATCCTTTTATATTCTTAATATTTTTTTAATTTTTTAAATCAACACGGTGTGAACTAAATGATTAAGTCAATCGCATCTTTTTGTATTGGGTAATAAACCAAGAATAAGTTTAATCCTAAAATGTTTACTCATAAATTTCATGAAAAAATCCACATATATTACTAACTGAATCATAATTGCACAATATCTAACGAAAGGGAGAAACTATAATTCAAAAACATTTAAAACATAATTTCTCCAAAATGTTTTTAAATTTCAATCTCAATCTTCCGTATCCTTTTTGATAAGGTATATCCTTCATATATATTATAAAAACTTAAGCTCATTTCCGAAGTAGACGAAATGTTCAAGCATTTACATTGACCTTTTTGGTATACAGGCATCGTGCACATAATGTGTAGGTAGATAATGACTCATCTCTATTTATCTTGCTGTGATTGACTTTATCCATCATAAGCAATAAATTCCTATTTCCTTTTCATGATATGACGTACTTGAGCCAAATATATGGATTTGAGAGATATTTTTCTATTTAATTATTGTTCAATGATCTTCCAAAAAGTCAAATGGACGTTAAATCATGTACTTTAGACGTGTCCATTTGAGATGCACATGTAAGTTATATTAAAAATGCTCCACATTGGAGAATTAGTGTGGTGCAACACATATTAGTTGACTCATAACTCATTAACTTGTATTGTTGAGTGAGAATGTGTCCAACTAAATATGTTAACAGGCTTTTTACTAATGATCTCTCTAAATGAAGATATCAAATTTCTAATGTGTGCTCCCAACATAAGATATAATAAATTTGTGGATCATGCCATTTTGATGTAATTTTTACTGTACTTCAAATGCTTTCGTCAATCCAAGACAATCACCACATAACAACTAGTTACATTTTTTTTACGGGTTAAAAAACCCCAAACTGGTATACCTGTAACAAATTTACCACAAACTATTTTTTTGACCATGAAAAACCTCAAACTGTTACACCTGTGACAAATTTACCCCGACTAACTATAAAAAAAACCCTAAACTGGTACATTTATGACAAATTTACCCCAAACTAATTTATTCGACCGAAAAAATCTCAAACTGGTAAATTTGTGACAAATATACCATCCACTAAATTGGATTAATACCACACAAAAATCACAAAAATTGTAAACTGTGACAAACGAAGCGTAAAATCCCAAATTAGTATAGTAATCAACTGTCACGTGTCATTTAACTTAATAATTTGACAGTAAAATTTAATGAAAACTAACATAAGGTAAATTTGTCACAAGTGTCCTAGTTTGAAATAAATTTATCAAAGGTATACTAGTTTAGGGTTTTTGGTGGTAAAAAAAATAGTTTGGGGTAAATTTATCACAGGTATACCAGTTTGGAGTTTTTCAAGATATTAACCATTTTTTTAAAAAAGGTAACGCAATTTTTACGATACGTGTGTACAGGCCGAATGCTCATTTTTCTTTCGGAAGCTCTGTGGTGGGATTTGGGTATATCGGACAAAGGCCAGGCTTCATAGACAAATCAACTTTTGTACAGGCTATAGGCCCATAAGGTCCTCTGCTGTTAGGTTCAAAACTGGACTGAGCCTCAAATAGTTAAATGAGGCCTTAATGAATTAGGAAATGGTTTGTCCCCCAAAACAATGCCTTTGCTAGCATCTAAACCTTTACGCGACTATCTGACCTCCCTTTTGAAATTTGAAGAACAGAAAACCCATCAAAACAGAAATTCTAAGGAGAATTCATTGCTGAAATGGCGAAAATTTGCATGTCCACTTCTTGATATTGTAGACAAATGACATGATCATTACCGTTCACAATACGTATTATCGGATGATGGATTCATGGAGTTATTAAAGGGGAATATACTGGTTCAAACCCAATCAATTACTACTTTTTTTGTTTGCAAACCATAGTACCCTTAGTTATTGGTCGTCATGCCGAATCATTTATACCGCAAAAGGAGGCAACTTCCAATCGGTAGTCCTCAAGTTTTTGCAATGCTAACCTAATAGTCTCTCCCAACCTATAAGCCGGGGCACATAATTAACATTCTCTAAGAGCTCGATCTAACTCATCTATTATTGGACGAATTTCTAAAAAAAAATTATCTGGTGGATACAAAGGAAACATGAAAGCGGTTCTTTCTCATTTTTCCCCCTTGCTTCACATGAAAAGGAGACTTAGTGGAGATACGCTTTCCACTTTATAGAACAAATCATCAAATAAAGGGTAGAGGAAATGAAAGATGTATTTTTTCCTAGTTGACCATGCCTCTCCGAAGTATTTGGACTGTGTACGTGGAAAAAAGGAATGGCATGCACCAATTATTGTAGCGTGTCTTCCCCAGTCGAAGCCTGCCGCAGGAAGAAATATAATTCAAGTTTCAAAGACAGAAAAGAGAGCACGAATCTCCAACTCTCATCAATTCCCAGTTGAATCTCTCTCTCTCTCTCTCTCTCTCTCTCTCTCTCTCTCTCTCTAATTAGATGATTGGTAGGCATTTCATTATAAAACATCAGACCAGCACCACCAGAAATTTTTATTTTTTTATTTTTTTAAAAGTGAATATTGCTAAACTGATTAAATGTGATTATCAATGGAAGACTTCATTTGTCTAGGTAGGGACATAAACACATGTATATGTGTTTGTAGCGATCTAAATTTCGGGTGCACCACCTTTAAGCTAATGAACTACTAAGTTTTGAATTTAGCTTGGGCTCTCTCAAACCCATACCGATTCGCGATTTAGGTTTATGTTTTTTATCATGCAAATAAATTTTATCTAGAAGTCGTCATTAATCAATTTATGGTAGGTCGATTAGACACCTACGTAAAATAATGAGACGATTATTTTACTCCTATGAACCAGATACTTTGGGTATGGGAACTTGGTTACACTAGATTTTTCTAATGAGCTTTGTATACCATTCTTTTTATTTTCACAGGCAGTTTGGATTTATTTTAACATAATTTACATGGATGCTAAATCATTATTAAACATTCAATGAATCAAAAAGAAATTAAACATACAAAACAAGCAATTTTTGGGTTTTTCTTTTAATTAGAACTTTATCATAAGACATGCATTTAACTACAGGACCTAACTTTACTAACAAACTATCTCTAATTAAATGAATCTATTATACAAACTATTTGACATACACCTAATATTTTTATATTTTTTATTGAAATTCGGAATTAATAAAAAAAACCCTAATAAAATGAATATTTTTCTAATTTATTTTAGGAATTAATTTGACTTAAACTCTATCCTATCTTAGAAAACTATTTTTTAGAAAAAATAGATTATCAAGATGTGCCAACATTATTTACAAGTTTGTCTATATATATATAAATTAATCCTAATTCTTTACAAAATTATCTATCTAAAAGTGCAATCCTAAAAAAAAAAAAATGTAATCCTAAAAATGCAATCTTAATTTACTAAATCTATATGCTCTGATGCAATATTTTGATTTTTTTGATTTTTATATTTTTTAGTGTTTTTCCAAGACAAGCAATTATTAAATAAATATTATATCTAAACTAATCAAGACATTCATCAAATAAATGATTAAAATAATCAGAAAAATAATCCGTTGTCTCACAAGTTAAATTAACAATTATTTTAACCCTAAATATCACAACATATATGAAAATTCAAAATAATTAAAAATTTGATACGAATCAAATTAATAATTATAATAATTTAATAATTAAAATACTATCAAAATGCCCGAAAAAATTAATATAATTAAAAAAAATAATCCAACGTCTTATGAATCAAATTAATAATTACAGTAATTTTGAACAAAACCCACGAGTAATGCCTCCAATTTATACAATAATAATGGAACTTAAAAAAATAAATAAACTAAAATAGTATAAAATAAATAAAAAATACAAATAACAAATGCCACCTAAAGAGGGACTTGGAAAGAGGGAGCAACGGCGCCGATCAGCTAGGGGCGGAGCACGGCGGTGACGGAGCGTTGAGGGGCGCTGCAGTCGGGCACGGTCGTCGGCGCGGAGGAGTCGGGGTCGTCGGGTGGAGCAGGGATGGCGCGGCGAACGGCGAGCGGAGCGGCGATGGCGGAGGCGCGGCGGTGCGAGCGCAGCAGCAGAAGCCGGCGGAAAGTCCAGCGAAGGAGAAGAACAGTGGGCTTTTCTCCTTCTTTCTCTCTGCTGCCGTCCCTTCACTGTTGCTGTCCACTCACGTCTCTCTCTGCAGGCTTTTTCTCTGTTTCACGTCTCACTCACCTGTCTCTCTCTCTTTCACTCTTTATTTTCTTTTCTTTTTTTAGACTTTCGACGCCCCAACGAAAGAAAGGAAGAAAACAAGATTTATCTTGTTGTGCTTGAATTTTTGACCGAGAACAAGCCCCTCCTCACGTTTTTTTCTGAATTTTTTTTGAATTCGCTCCTAATTTTTTTTGCTCCGAAAATTTTCTCCCCCCTCACGAAAAAATGTAGCTCTCTTTTATATTGGGTTCCAAACGACTGCTTTCTATGACAAATTTCGAGCTTCCATATGAAAGCGCGATTTCGCAATCAGCTCGATTTTGCTTGATTCATTTCATTTTATCGAAATCATTGCCATTTATTCACCTGATTTTTAATTGTTTCTGTATTTATCAAAATTTAAATATTAATTAGAATTTCAAACTCCAATACATAATCAATCAAATTGATTTTCCCCTGTTTTTTCCTTGTATTTGTGATTTTTATTTTTATTTTCCTAGAGTTACCAAAAATTAGGTGTCAACAGTGTGCATCCGCCCACCGAATTGGATCATGTCCGCATGAGTAGTTAACCTTTTTATTTGGGTTGGAATAGATAATTAAAAAAAAAAAAACATCAATATAGATTGAAGGGCCAAGCAATCGATTGGTGACGTTCCAAAGTAAAGGAGGCCTTGGTTTTCCCTTTTTTTTTTTTTAAAAAAAAAACTTGCATTCATTACTCAAAATGATACACGAGAAGTACATGACTTTCGTAACAAACAAACAGAGAGCAAAAGTCAAAATATTACCCAAAAAAAATGGAAAAGCCAAATCCAAAAGATAAAGAGAATCAACAAAGCGCCGAAAAGTTAAGTACACACTTATTCCATAAGAACTTATACATCAAACAAAATAATTGACAGCAAAACACTAAATCTTGTATTGTTGTCAGTGACGAGCATCTAAGTTCAGCTTCCTCTATGCTATTGTCATATGGAGACAGTCAAAATAGGTTGAACTAATACATATCTAATTTTTTTGAAGAGCAAATCTTCATAATTTAGTGAAACGCTGGAGCTCTTGCGATTTTTTTTTTTTTATAACTAGAGGCATAGGACTGGTACATGGACAAATCACAGGGATATCGAATTCTCGAAAACATTATTAAATTCCTAGATCTAAATCAAAAGAGAAACTCCTAAGTCTAGAATTAGATTAGGAGGGTTCAAACTTGCAGAACGAGAATTAGACCAGGAGAAAAGAGCTATTAGATCTAAATGGAGAGAGAAGAAAAAAGAAGAAAAGAACAAGAGAACTCAGATAAAATCAACGACACATGGAGGGAAGGACGACACTAGCTCAATGGCTAAAGGTTGAAGAAGAGGGAGGCCTTTGCATTACGTGAACTTCACTTGAGATTTGTCCGGTTAGACAACTATTAATGTTTAGAGTAAGAGAGGAAATAACAACAAAGTGTTCATGATTGCTCAGCCCTAATTAGGGCTGTAGGAGTATTACAGTCATGGTACTAGTAAAAGCGTGATTTCAAAAAGACCCTATAATACATATATATTGAAAAAATTATCCAAAAAACCTTAAACCTATTACATTTTTATCAATTTAGTCATAAATTTTTTAATTTTATTAATTTAGTTTTAAATCTTTTTATATTTTGCTAATTGAGGGCAGCAGTGATCTTACCCTAACCAAGGGGAGGTCAGACGACAACCTCATCGGCCTAGTGTTAGAAAAAATAAAGAAAAGAAAAAAGAAAAAGGAAAAAAATAAAATATAAAATATTTATAATATTAAAATATTATTATGAAAAATTGGTAAGATGAGGGCATTGCAGCCCCTCCCGCCTAAAGGGCAAAGGTTGCAGCCCTCGCCGAGATAAATCCGTAGAATTCTATAGCTATCCACTCAATTATTAATTCGATCTGATGGTTTTTTTATTGGTTTAATAACTCACTGTGTTCCATAATAAAACATCTATACTTATTGCAATTATGATGAAAGGAGTGACGGCTTAATTATGATAGATAGATACATTTAATTATTAACGTAAGAACTATCTGAGTGAGAGTTCTGATGTTTGGTCTCTTCACTTATAACTTGATATGTTTTTTCCATGCTTAAATTCAAAGAGGCCTTATTACTTCGTGAGAAGAGACATTAACATACCTTTAATTAGATCATCAACTAGGTCTTATAATCTATTATATATGACTCTACCAAAAAAAAAAACCTCCTACATTTAGAAGATCACGATCCCTTTTTCTTTCCCAAAATATCCTCATAAAGACTTTTCCAAGTAATCTATTAATGGACAAAAATGTAAATTAATAATCCTCTTCAATTAATCATGTATTTTAATTTTAAAATTAATTCTTTCTACATCATATGAGTAATCTTACCAAAAAAAAAAGTTTAACTATCGAAATATTTTTCTCTTTCCTACAAGATATTATTTGTACTTAATAAATGCTTGAAATGCCTTTACATAAAAACTTCAAAAAAATTGTCCAAAAACTTCTAAACTTGTCGTAAAAAAGGCAATTCAATCCCAAACATCTTAATTGTGCTCAATTTAATCCTAAACCATTTGAAGATTTGCCAATTTAGTCCTATACTTTTTGACGATTTGCCAATTTATTCTTAAACTTTTTAACGATTTGACAATATAGTCCTTCTGATCAATTATCCAAATAATAGATTTATGACTAAATTGGCCCTTTGAAAGGTTCAAGAGTAAATTGGTAAATTGTCAAAAGGTTTATAATTAAATTTGGACAGTTGAAATTTTTAAAACTGAATTGACTTTCTTACAATAGATTTAGGACTTTTTCAATAATTATTCTTAAAAGTTTCTATAAAGTGATTAAGAACAAGTATCACGACATTTATCAAATTAAATCATAGATTGGGTTACTGTCGTAACTAACCAATATTTTGTCTTTTTATATCAAAAGTCACATTTGTCGGGTATTTGAGCCAAAAATGGAAACTATACTTCTTGCTTACTTGAGTATTTGGGCAGAACTCGATGTTCTAGGAATAGGAAATATTCGATCGACTTAGGAGAATCAAGGAGCATCATTGGATGCAATATTCCAATTGGGTCATTTGTTTGGATATGCTTTCTCCGATATGATTCCATTTTTTTCCTTTTCAAAGGCACCAAAAACTTAAGCAAATTACTATTTTGACTCACGGAAATCTTCATCTCATTTAGGAATTTTGGGGCCTTCCACGCTGGATCAAACTAATTGTGGGCGTGCTTGACAGCATGGCTACAAACAACTAAGGAAGACAAAGAAATCATCACAATAATTCCAAAATTTCTCTAATTTTAGATAGGTTTAATAAGAGAAAGCACATCTCTCCCTCCCTAATCATGCGATGACCACGCTAATGTGTTTCTTTTCAACCAATCATCAACGTCCGGGTCTCCTTATTGAAGAGAAAGTTGATGTAACTCGGCTTAAATCAAAAAAGGTGAAATGGGGTCAGGAATTGATAAGCATCTCATCACTTCTACGGCTCTTGATAGAAATACAAATCATTTGATGCGATGTCTACTACGCTATTTCGCCATACAATTAGGGAAAGTGACTATCATTTAAGATCACGTTATACACGTTGTAGTATTGTGCATAAGAAGAGTTGTCTTCATCAACATTGACAGGATGGCTAGGCAGGGCTTGCCATGGCCGATGACCTTTTTAATCCCATGGTCATGAAGCAACAATGGTCCCGGCAAAGAACTTTGATCACGATTCTTCTCCATTCTTAACCGCATATGTTGTCATTACATGGGGTCGATAAACCCAGGCCTCAAATTAGATGTACCTCACGTTTTAGGCTTGTCGGATCTTGAAACGTGACAGATAGTGGAACGAAGAATTTCAAGTTCTCATCTGAATTAAATTTGGAATCCAGGCTAAATTAATTTCTCATAAATTGGAACGCCCTGCTGGCTTATCGGATGTGCGGTAACAAGTCTACCATGAAATTCTACGGATTCATGACATACACCAGCCATGCGTTGAGGTTTGCTCATTATAAGTAATGAAAAAATAGATGTCTTTCATGCTCCGCGTGTTTTATGGAAAATTAATAATTCGGAAGGTATTTCCTATAAAGGATCACTTTATAGCTTAGAAAAATGAATAGACGAAAAATATTTAGATATGTATCATTCTTGAGAATTAAAACATGGGAAAAGTGTTAAAAAATTTATGAACCTTTTGTATTTGTAACTAATTTAATCCTAAACTTTTTTACTTGGCGCCAATTCAATCTTTTTCGGATACTTCGACTGGATTTTGCTGACTAGGTGCCGACTAGCTAACGTGGCATGATCAGGAGTTAACATGGACAACTTTTAATAATATTTTTGAATTTTTTGAATTTTTTCTTTTTTTATTCTCCTCTTTCTTTCTCTAGCCAATTGTCGTACCTTGGCAACTGACGAGAGGCAATGGCCGACGAGGTCGAGGTCGACCTCGCTGGCCACTAGCGAGGCTTGAGCCCTCACTGGTGGCTGCGAGGGCGGCCTCGTGCTGGCCATGGGCAAGGCTCGCCCTCGCTGGATCTAGTGAGGGTCAAGCTTTGCCGACCATGGGCAAGACTTGACCTTGCTAGCCCGACGAGAGGCCGCCCTTGCAACCATTGGCGAGGGCTCTAGCTAGTTGTCGAGGTAAGATGATCGACCGAAGGAAGGAGGAGGAAAATGAAAAAAGAAAAAAGAAAATAAAAATTCAAAAATTCAAAAATTCAAAAATATTAAATTATTATTAAAAGTTATCAACATCAACACCGATTGTCCATATCAACTGACCAATACCTAGTCAATACAATCCGACCAAAATTAGCCGGAAATAATTGAATTAGCACCAAAAAAAGGTTATGATTTTTTTAACACTTTTTCAATTAAAATTTTTTTCATTGATTAATTATTACAAGCGATACAAGTAATCATTTAGAAAAAAAAAATTTAGATTATTCATTTTTCGCGAAACAAACAAAATTTTCAGCCTATGCTCGTCATGATGAATAGTACTTCCGACCATTCAAATATTGAACAAGTCTATTGTCTAATAAAGTTTTTAGATAGGTTAATATCTTTTGCTCTTGCATAAATCCTTTTCTCGAATCACTTTTCTCCAAAGTCGCTCATGGCCGCATGTGCCATCTCTATTGTATTTTTTTTCTAGATAGAAAGTACCGTTAAAACCCATGCCGGTCCTTCAAAGTAATGCGGAAAAGCTTGGCATTCTCTGTCCTCTTTATTTTTCTCTCTTCCTCCTCCTCCTCCTCCGACGCTCTCTCTGCACTCTACCCCAGCGTACTGAACCTTCCGGAATAGCGGTTCCTTCAACGACCGTCGCTCCCTCCCGACAACGGCCTTTCTCTCTCCACTCGACGGCCTCATCTCTCAGGGCTGCATTCTCTAGGCACACTTCTTCCTAAATCGCGCTCTCTCCCGACGGCCGATTTCGCTCGCCTCTCCGATGACCTCCACAGTTTTGGCGGTTCTTCCCTCACAGTTCAATGAGGTCTCGAGTATGCCCTCGTGCTGCGTCTCTTCTTCCTTGCTCAGCAACACCGTACTGCCTCTCTCTCTCTCTCTCTGAGTGTGTCTCTCTGTGCATTCTTTCATCCATGAGGCAAGCATTTCGACTAGAGTTCAGGGGTTTCGCCACCCCTTCTTTGAGGTTCATCCGGGTACCTACCTCTCATTTTTGCGTGAACCCAGTGTGAATTTTATAGTCTTTCTTTCCAGATGACTACCCTTTTCACTTCGATCGGTCCTTCAACAAAAGCGACTGCGAAGCGACAATGCGACGGCAGTTTCGAATCCTGGGTTTCGCTTTGTGATGCTAAGCCTCGCTTTGGTGAATTTTATACCTCAATTAATGCATCACGTTTTTTTAGCTCTTCTTCAAGTTTCTTGGTCACTATGGAAGAATCCATTGTATCACTCATAGCTTTCGGAAGTGATTGTACTTCAAGGCCTGAATCTACATCTGATTTTGACTTAGTTTCACTTGAATGAAGGGCTTCATTAAGCTCGTGCTCAAGACTTCTAATCTAGGCCTGCATTATGAAAATAAGGGCAAGAGAAAAACTTCAATACAGAGTTGCATTTGAAGCTAGAAGCAGAAGATGTCATATCACATATCTGACTTTCTAGTATCTCATGACCATAAACCCAAAGCATTGTCGCAGACAAGACTTTGACCATGCACATATTTCTTTATCGCATGCATATATTTCTACATCTAAGTGAAGTCACGTCCTAATTAAACCAAAAAGGATGGAAAACAATTCATGGCAGGACAAGGAGATGCAAAGACTAGCTTTCAAATGACTTGGCTGCACTATGCCTTGTTAAATCAGTAACTAAGTGACCAGATAACCGGAAACACAGACAGGGCGTACAGATCATGACATAAGAATGAAAAGGCAATCAATGCACCTAACGGATAGAAATTGTCTAATGCGTTCCCATTATATGTTATTGCAGCAGAACTATGTGTACCAAATTGAGGTACATACGAAATGCCCCCATGCAGTTTTGTAGATGTTGAGACGGCATCTGCAAGCCCACGAACACATACACCAATGAGAAAGCACGGGCACACAAGCATATGCTCCTACTTGAAGGCACACATGCAGACACCAACATCTCTGTACTTCAACAAAACTCTGGAGCCATATCAATTGTCTCCCATCATATGCAAACTAAAATTACATCAACTTTTACCAGTAATATTTGGTGGTTTATTTCACACAAATAGGACCATCATCAAAACTTTCCAGGAGCAACTATAACCATAAAAAGCATGTTTCGAGAGTTCAAAGAGGCAAATTCCAAGAATCCAAGATCCATAAAAGAACGGCAAAGCATATGATCAACTTAGTGGTGAAATAGATGATAAAGCACAGGCTGAAAAGCATTAAGTTTCAAATAAGACGAACTTGCAAAGACTGAATAGTTGAATCTTGCTGCTGTATCTGCAACTGCTGAGCCTGCTCCAATTGTGCCAGTTGAGCAAGTTGATTTCTGAGCTGCGCATTCTGCTCCTTTTCAATCTTATGCTGATCTGCCAGCATTATGTTCTCAGACTGCATCAGAAAAAGTTATGATTTCAGTAAATAATCCTAATGAAACCACAGGTGGAAATCATTTCGAAATTAAAACACAACATTTTCCCGGATTTATATTGAACTGCTTATGCACATACTACAGACAAGGAAGAAGTTAATTATGGGTATTAACATCATTAAATATTTCCCAGAAACTTCATTATAACTACAAATTTGATAAAAATTTCACACTACAACACTTATTAAAAACCAAATGCAACACTGCATGGGATTCTATCATCAAAAATGTATTTCACAGAGGATAAAAGATGTAGATAGAGAACAATATGTCTATCAACCATTAGCATCCACTGAACTAATGTTACAAGAAAAAGTTTTCTTTGGAGAATAGTAAGTAATTCCCTTGGGAAAAGGCGGTCATTTGGAGGACAACTACATGGAAATCTTGCCCTAAAGAAAGACATTTGTTCAAAGAGGTTGCTCAAATAAATCTGGGACACATTTTTCCTCAGAGAAGCCAGCATTAATCAGGAGTGCAAATGACATAACCATCAACCGAAGTAATTGATCATCATACAAGTTCCACACAAAACTTGGAGAAATGCCACTATGAAGTTGCACACCTTCAAATCTGACTGCAGAGTATAGGAGACCTCCCATGCCTTCTGAACTTCATTGAAAAGGAGGACACATTGATCATTTGCATCTTTCAACGCTTGTTTTAGCCCCAAAACCTCTTGTTTAACATCTTGTAATTCTTTCTCTTTATCATACAAATCCTTCCTCGCATCATTGGCCTAAATAAGATAAAGACACGCACCTGCAAAAATTCAGTGCTTTTTCCTCTTTTTGATGACGAACAATAGAAATATTCGCAGGGGCCAGAAATTCTGTATTAAAGTGCTTTAACATTCTTTCATAATGATAAAAATGTTGAACATATCACATCACAAGGGACAAGCTGAAAAGAGTATGCTAATGATAACTAACAATTTAAAAAAATTTGACAAGACAATTATTCAAGCAACAGGCAACCAAAAGGTGAAGTCAGCAATGGACACCTTCTCACATCCATTAAAATCAAAAAGCTTTAAGGGGAGAAACAAACAATATTTTCTAATGTGGATTCGTGCCCATAGACTATCGACACTAGTTCAACCAAAAATCCCAACTATGGTTCAGTCTACCAGGGAATACAGAACATACAACGTCCCGCCATTTCTTTATCGTATCTCTGTTTCCAAGGCTTAGCATAGCATTTCGTGCTCTGGAAGCAAAATTAAGGGATGATAATGTCTCAGATACATTTGATGCATCAGGAGACACATTAACAATCAGCAAAGTCTTGGAGCTTCCGCCTATAGAGACATTTAGCAAAAGAAAATGAACAAGCCATCAGAAATTAATGGCTGTCACTGAAAGGTTTCTTTGCTCAATGTTTTAATTGAGACTCAAGGAGAAAAGAAAAGGTGCAACCTTCATATATGATCATAAATTCATTAGCCGAACAAGGACACCATGAAAACAGTGACAGCACACGATATTCTAGAATAAATAGTCAATATTTTGTCAATAAGCATCAAATTCAAGATGGTCCTTCGGTGCCATAGGAGTGAACATGAACTACAGTTTTTTAGGCTCAAATTAAAAAATAAAATAAAAAAATGTAGGAAACGGTCATTCTGCAAAGATGAGACACTTCCCCACAAAACCGCAGGTATCGTCATGAACACCTATTAGCAGCTAAGAGGACAGTAACATCAATACGTGTAATCAGGAGCTTTTCTAAGCAAAATAACATCTGTTAAACAACAACCTAGATTATGCACCACCAAAGCACCAAAGAGTGTTGATGGAATATAACCTATAATATGAAACAAAGGAAAGGCCATCCACAAACTTATTCGAAAATATCTTAAGGCTAAATATTTCAAAGCAAAATGCAGCCCAGTAAAATATATATTCACTCCATAACATCGAGTGAACAGTTTCGCAAGATATTTTGCATTAGATATGTCATATCCCTTCCATGAATTTTCTGATCCATTGAAAAGGTATCAGCTATTAAAATTCCATTTCTCTTCATCTGGCAGTCCAAAATTCCAAGTTCTTTCTATCAAGAATTGAAGATGTCGACGACAGTTCACCTTTTTTGTACCATTAAAGTTTTACAAAAAAGAGATAGAGAGACAATTTGTGATATCCTAGCAGGCACTAGCTAGTACACGCACTTCTAATTTCCACCACCTTCAGAAAATCCAATCATCATGTATGCAACCAAGTCACTGCCAAAAGTTACCTAGTGAATCAGCAAGTACTCTAGTAGTTAGTGTTGAATTCTCATATGGAACGATATCCTTCTTTGAACGAAGATAAAACATCCCCCAACCAACAAAATGAAAGACACATCATAAAACATTATATCAACAAAAGAAAAAAAAAACCATTTAATCAAAATTTTAAAATCTTATAAGTTTATAGAAACATAAGAGGTAATGTCTGCATGTCTCCGTTCTACATCAACAAACCCATGCCCAAGGGCACTGCAGAATATCAGTTATTACTAGAGATCAATAGACCATTCTACACAATCTGCAATTAAGATCTGCTTCCACTTGATGATAAAGTAAAGAACCGCAAGATTAGCATTTCGAAAGTGATAAGTTTGGACTTCTTTCATTGACTAAATTATGGTTGAGAACATAGATAGGTCTGAAGCACCAAGCCTAGCAATTTGAAAGTAGTGGATAATCAGTGTCAAGCAAGATTTGTGTCTTCTGATGTTCATATACTGCTAGAAAGCAAGCACTGGCAGTAACTCATCAAAAGGGGTAAGAAAGCAAGATACAGTATTGCAATCACTACTGAAATATTGATACTAACATAAAGTCAACTACACAGTAACAATAATAAGAATGATAGCGAACAAGCCAAGACTTACGCAGAAAGTGACTTCATAACATGTAGAAGTTCTGTCACCCGCTCCCCACTACCATCTTCCACATTCAACCCTTCAGTTCCAGCCAAATCAACAAGAGAAAGCTTGCTATACAGGTTTTCTCCAGTAACCAAGTTGTTGTAGGATATATGGATTGTCACGATCCTAATTATATAACAGGAGAATGCGTCAAAAAGTATCGATTAAAACTGAACAATGGCTTGGGCGTGGGAGGGTTAGAGGTCACTGCCATGTACTTAATTAACTATAACGTTTTGTAATTATCATGTGTATCGCTAGTGTTCAGCTTTGGCTCTAAAAGTAAAATAAAAAATCCTCTCCTAAAATTATCAAGGTGTGGTACTCCCTGAAAGCAAAAGTAAACAACTAGGTTGAGTAGCATCCTCTTCCATGCAATACCTATAAATAATTTCAGCCAAACAAACTTATCCATCTAATGATGATAAAGCAGCCAAGAGGGGCTTGAAACTCTGATTACGAAAGGTATGAACAAATGCTGTTCCTAATATCTAAGGAAAACATCATTGTTCATTTCAGAAGCTTGGCACCACAATCAATTGAATCTGTTTAAGAGGGTAATTGATAACAGTAGACATTACGGTATATCTGTACTGATTGCTCAGATTTATTTTTCATTCTTTGTATCCTCACGAATTATTTTTGAATTCTTTCAAAAAGAAAAAATTGCACAGTTATTCACCCTTCAGCAAAATGAAGTTTCTAGCTAACATTGTCATCATAATATATCAAGAAAGCACAAAACCCAGAAAAGCAACAAGAGAGGGTGCGTGGAATTCAAACCATACAAGTGAGAAACATTGAACTTCAAAACATCATTTCCTCGACTTTGAAATGCATCTTTCAGAACCTTCAAAAAATCCAATGGATTGTCGACCTTTTCCTGTGTAAGTTCGACAAAAAAATCCGAAGATCCCATGCAGATTGTCAATGAATTCCTTCCTGATTCATGCACCAAATCTCGTACCTACATAAATAAGCATGTGGAAGCACGATTACATCAAGGCAAAACATACACATTCAGAACACCTAACTTGAAGCTATTTATGGTGAGCATAAAAGAAAAGAAACCTGTTCATTGTGGAGTTCAAAAACTGTGACAGAAAAGTCATCTAGATGTAGCAGTTGCATCTGAATTCGCTAAATCAAAGAACTCCTCAAAACAACGAGCATACAGACCACGATCATGGCTAGATCCTTCCTGAAAAGCATCAAAAAACACCATCATGTCAACTTCCATATCAGAATTTTGTGGAAGGACATGGTGGGTGAACGTGGTTCATCATAATGTTACAAAGGCCCCCGTTCAGATAACTATGATTGCCAAAGATCAAACCAATGACAATCAGATCTAAGAAATGCAAGCAGCAGAACTTTTAGCTCCTTAAATTCAGACATGACATAAGACCAATATCTGACAGAAGTATCTGCATTAATGGACCGTGCCCGTAATGGCAGCCATACATGCATAATTCACAAAACACATCCTCATTCCAGATCAGTACCCTTTTGAATGCAATAAGAATAAAAAGCAAAATACTTTATCTAAAAAGCCATACCCAAATATTTGGATATTTAGCTCATAGGGAGATAATATACAGTGGGAGCATGTTTGAGAGAGAGAGAGACCATAGTGTGCGTCTTTCCTGAGTTACTTTGTCCATAAGCAAATATCGACACGTTAAATCCATCCAAAGCTGATTGAACCAACGGTTGAACATCATTAAATATATCAGCTGCACATGCACCAGTCCTACTGTAAGATAACAAACCTCCACACAAACCAGCCATGTAGCTAATACATACCAAAAAAAAATTCAAATGCTGCCTGTTATGTAACAAAATTAATCATTTTCTAGCTCACCCTGTCCAACATGAGGTCCATACACCCTATCGAATTCATAATCTTTCTTAGGATTGGTACTGGTCTCATCACCAGTGTCGACTCGGATAGTAAGATCATCAGGGAATTCTACAGCAGAGGGACCTTCATCTTCAAATAATGGTCTCAAACGACAGAATAACTTAATGTTCCCTGAAATTAAAAGCATCTTCAAATCATTTAGGAAAGGAAAATACCCATAAATTTCTGACCAAAAAACTTTGTACAGCCTCAAAAAGGGAGACTGGAAATTGAAGAGAAGAGCTGTTGAAACAAATTATTATAATAAGAGAAGAGAGCACACAAAGAACAGAAGAATTCCCTATCTTGATCGATTTCTGTGCTTCCATTAGAGAGTAACCAATTGAACTATAGTCCCTCAGCAACTAACTAACAAATGGCCCAACTTCTAAACCAAACAGTTAATTAATGTGTGTGCACTTCCTGCGCTCATAGCCAACCAAATGGCTTGAAGATGATCTGTCCTTCTCACTTAAACACTATTAGTATAACTTAGGTCGACCAATCTAGTGATTGGGCAATCAATGGTGAATTGATGATGTGAAAGGAGTCCAAATGGAAATTATATCACAGGTGACTGGACTCTTGTCTGAAAATCATATTTCTTGGGAGTTCTTCCATTAGTTTAATCCAAGAGATTCAATTTCTATGTAACCATCAATCAAAGTATCAGACTGATCTGGAGGAGGAAGAAGATACACAGTAAAAAATCATTTCCGTTCTTGATATCTAGTCTCCATTTACAGATTAATGAATCTCTGAGGCATAATCAGTCCTGAACTAACAAACAGCTCAATTTTTCGGACTAACAATGATCAATAAAATGCATCACAAATTGGCAGCTAACAGTGCGATCTCAAGTTAATCTGCACTTCATCGCTAAAACTCTGTCAGTCATATTCCAACTCGATCTTACTCATTAAACTCGAGTTTTGTTCTCCTACTACGCACTGCAAAATTGCCATACAAACAAGCTATCTCTACCCGTCCATCCGACAGGAACATCATCCCAAAAATGAATTGCCATTCAAACTAGAAATTTTCTGAATTATCGGCTCATGTAGCCAAGTACTTCCGCTCCACGTGCTTCGTGTCCAAAGTGGGAGAACTCAATTAAGAAACCAAAGACTGACCTTTGGATGTCAACAACTCAGGGCGCGTTTGGTAACGTTTCTGTTCAAAAATTGTTCCAGGGAACAGAAATAAAAAAAAGTGTTTCTGTTCCGGGGAACAGTTTTTGAACAAAAGAACGCGTTTGGTAAGTGTAAAAAAAAACTGTTCTTGAAATAAAAAAAGAACAGAAACACGTTTGGTAACTGTACTCAATTTCTGTTCCTAGAATAGAAAAAGAACAGAAACACGTTTGGTAAACTGTACAAAATTTTTGTTTTAAATTTTTCAAAAAATGCTTTTTTTTAATAAAGTTTAAACTTGATATTAAATTCTCATTCTCATGAAATGCTCATTAATTTTATTTTGTTCATGGTGAGTGAAGAAATGTCATGATCACCAAAGATTTACCACAAATTTAGGTTGCTTACCATTTTTCACCGGATATTGGATCATGCAGGACCTTAAAAGTAAATTACTACGTGAGAAAAGTTGTTACTTCCTAATTTCTCGAATGACACCATCATGGATGGACAATTTGAGGGTGTTTTACTGCACTATTATTTGGCATTTAACAAGCAGCTATATTTTCATGTTACGAACTCTATGAATAAATTACTGTACGTAAAGTTAAATCGCTACCTTTAAGTGAGATGTGAGAACGAGGCACGACTATTGTAGCTTAAGCAACAAACTACTGCTTACAAGTGCAATGTTTTCGTGTTACACATTCTCGGATGCATCCTTTCTTGTATAAAGAAAGGTCATTTTAGTTGGATGAGCTCAGGCTATTTAATATAATGTCACACACTACTCATACACTTTATCTATTCCCATTCATCGTTGAATTCAAAATTCAACATAAATTAGTATTGAACGCCAAATTATTTAAAACATGTTGCGACTAATAGTGAATTGGAACTTTTTCTTCCGCAATTTCTATGATTGAATTACCTTTTTTAGCTTTAAGAAGTTTGACGAGAAAATAATAATTACTTTCCCACGAGTTAAATGAAGACCTGCCCTCCCTATTGAGTCCTGCGCTTGTCATGGAGGTCACATTCCTCAAATTGCATTACGCATGCACGCATGCACGAACAACACGAAAATGAGAGAACTGCTCTCCTCAACCATGAATCCATCAAAGTCAATGGCCAAGGTAAAGAATTCTGCACGCTCAAGACAAATTGATTGAACAGGTGCACGAAATCATGCACATACATAACTAGATCAAACACAAAGTTTCCCAGATTCTTCTCCAACAGTAGGTAAGCCACTAGGACAGAAGGAAAAAACGGGCCTAACTCCACGGTCTATCTAAATGCCCGCATTCTGAAATTGCAAGAGCCAGAGTGATTTGAATAGAATATACAGCGCTCATCCCGCTCCCGTAAACAAATTTGTGCGACACTAGTCCATCAAAAATCCAAACAAACTAGTCAAACTAGCGTATGATCCTCAGTAAAATCAGTTCCTTCACAAAAAGCAAACCGAACATCCAACTCTGCAAGATTAGGCTCCGACCAAGCTATGACGCTGCAAGCGGCAAAAGCTAAACATCAGCATCAGCATTAGCATGGCAGGCAAGTTATGCTATACAGAAGAAAAAGAGGGGGGGGGGCAGATCTGTGGCACCGATCAGCATCATCCACTCATGCCGAAGTCTTCCGCAGAATGATACAGACCATAGGCTCCTGGTACCTCCATCTTCCCACCCAGATGCTCATTTCCTGCAAGACCGCCTAGGAACATATCAGAAATTAGCAACTCCACATGTGCTTTAGGCAAAATTGGCTTATGCTAAGGAACATTTGCAATTCAGTTACCATCATCGATGCTATTACCCAAATCTGAGATGGGAAACCCATCATAATCATTACATAGATAGCAGGGAACAGTCAAAATTCACAGTAAATATTTATGAAATTAAGAATCGATGAGGCATATTTAGACTCAAAAACCAGTGAATGTTGCTGTTACGTAGAATGGAAAAGCTTGGGAGGGTCAATTGAACAGTTCTTTGCTATCGAATTGACCAAAGATTAACTTCACCAAGAACTGTTCATACCAATTTCTGAATCTCTGTTAGGATAATCAGCAAATGCATGGATATAAAAACACTTCTATGCTGATATCATCGCTAAAAATCACCTAATCTGTCGTGTTTCATCTAGATAGTGTCCAAAAGCAAATCTGGAAATGATAAGACTCTAGGTTATCAAATCAAATTACACCATTATCAATCTAGATGACTCCCCTTAATAATAAGGTGTATATCTGAGTATGTACCTGGATTTGGCAGCATGGCATCATAGAAAGATAGCTGGCCTAGGTTCCTATTCCTGGATCTCAAACTGCCATCTAAATAAACATGCTCTCCACTTTGGTCTGTGAATCAGCAAAATGAAGATCTGAGCCAATCTCAGGGCTGTGGAAGCACAAATCTTCGTTCCTTGATACAAGATTCTGCTGAGATTGAAAGATCTCAGGTTTTGTCTTCATCTCCTTTGGTGACTCAACTTCGCTTCGCTTCGATTCGCATTGTTGCCGGTTGCATTCTCGCATTTTCCTTTTGGATTGTGCACGCCGGTTCGGGAACCGATTATAGACATTCGTTTATGAAATTTGTCCATGTTGGCTCGGTTCGGTAGTAATCTCTTTGATTTTTGTTTGCTTGGGGTACCATTTCCTTCATTGAAGATGCGCTCAAGAATTTGAAGTTGTAAAGGTGTCGGAGTCCATCGCTGCTTTGTGCGGTTATTTTGTGACCACCAGTTGTCATCAAGGGGTCACAATACAAATTTCCCAGCCTAACACCGATGAAGCCAAGTAAAACGTCGGCTTAAAAGTTACATTCACCTTCGGAAAACCGATGTTTTGACAATGATGCAAGAAAGTTCGGGAGATCAAGTGCGAAGTGCTAGAGCCTCCTATATGCATTTAAAAAGAAAAAAAGAAGAAAAAAATTACTAGGATCATCTAACAAAAATAGGCAGCTATTACACGGCTAAAACGATAGGATTACATATCGATGACAGGCGAGAGAGAAATGTAGCCTTCGAAACCTCCTTTCTATGGAGAAAAGGCTCCTAGACATCATAATTATGAAGCCGCACTAAGGAATAGAAAAACCCCGAGAAAGGAGAGTCACGAAGATTTAAGCATATGCTTTTGGAGTTCATCAATTTGTAATGTAGCATGTGCTTTTCCGAAGAATGGAGCTCGAGCCGCCGTGGTCGCTTGGGGCTCGTTACGCTCGCTCGAGCCGGGCAGAGACGCCGCTGCGCGCTCGAGCGAGGCGTCGCTCGCCGAGCGACCACGCGGCTCGAGCTCGGCGGGCGGCTCCGGCCGAGCAGCCGTCGCCCAGATCTTCCGCAGATCTGGGCGAGCAACGCTCGCTTGGGGCTCGAGCACGAGGGCTCGCTCGGGGCTCGAGCACGAGGGCTCGCTCGAGCAAGCCTCTCGCAGATCTGGGCAAGCGCTGGCTCGAGCGAGCTGTCGCGCTCGAGCCCCGAGCAGCCGTCGCCCAGATTTGCGAGGGGTGGCTCTCGCCGAAGCCCTCGTCGAACGGAGAAGGAGGAGCAGCAGAAACTTACCTCGATTCAGAAGCTTCAGCCGGTGAAGGAGCAGCAGCTGTCGGCGCCGGGGAGGCGCCAGAGAGTCAGCGAAGTGGGGAGTCGCCGGAGAGTCAGCCGAGTGGGAGGCGCCGGAGAGTCAGCCGGTGGTGAACTTGTGAGAGACGCTGGAAAAGGGAGAGCGTTGTTTCGGGTAGGGCACGAACGAAAGAGAAGTGTTTCGTTTTTGTTCTTTTCATTTTTGTTCTTTTTAGCCCTTCAAGAAGTGTTTCTGGAACGGAGAAGTAAGTTTTTTTTTGTTTTTTTTTTTTTGTTCCAATTTTGTTCGGGAACAAAAAAACAGTTTTTGAACTAAACGCAAACAAACGCGTTTACGTTGCTTTTTTGTTCCCTAACAAAAAAACAAAAAATCTGTTCTTAAACAGAAAAAAGAAACGAAAACATGCACGCCCTCATTGACCATTTTTTCAAAATGGCGCCTCTTCCTTTTTCTCTCCAGATTGTGGGTCCCATGAGGACACGTATCGCCTCCCTACTGAGAAAAAATTGGCTGGGTCTTACCCTCCACGTAGGCGTAGGGCAAGACCATTCAGCGATCAACACGTGGCTCCACGTAGGCGACGGCGTCAAAGGTTTAAAATTTGCGCGCGCCGCTCCTGGGCCCACCACTCTGACGCTGTCTCTCTCCTCTGCGACCTATCGACTCCCTCTCTCTCCTCTCTCTCTCCCCGTTCTCCGTTCCGTTACGGGGAGAAAAAAAATCGCACGACGCCTCCTCTTTTCTTCCATATGCTCTTCCCCCTCCTCTCTGCTCTCTCTCCTCCGCCGGTTGCCCCACGACGCCGACGCTGCCGACGCTCCTCCGCACGACGCCGACGCCTCTCCACCTCCGCCTCCGCCTCCACAGGTTGCCGCGACGCCGACGCAGCCTCAGCCTCCGCCCCTGAACCCGACTCTGACGCCGACGCCCCTCCGCCGGTTGCCTCCGTCGCCCCCGACTCCGACGCCCCTCAAGCCGGTCGCCTCCGTCGCCTCCGACGCCGACGCCCCTCCACCTTGGCCTCCGCCCCCGACGCCCTTTCGCCTCCCTCTCGCGACCTCTGCTCCGCTCTCCCTCTTTCCATGTTCGAAAGTTAATGAGTTTCGTGGCCTATTTGGTTTCGACAATGAAGTTTGTGTTTATCACTTCTGCAGAGATAGTTTGCGCTGAGGTAGAACATCTTGCCCGTTTCCTGAGCCGGAGGTCTCTCTGTCTCTGTCTCTGTCTCTCAACCAAATTGTCATGCTCTGGAAGTTCTCAGTGTCTTCACCTTGAGAACTTTGATATTGAAGGCGTACGTCCCGGAGATAGAAGGTGTTCCCGAGCCGGAAGTCGTGATGCTTGAAGGCCTAGGGAGGCTCGTAAGCATCGGGCGCTTTCACACATCAACTAGAGGTAAATTTTGGTTAGTAGGTACAGGAAAGGGAAAAGTATCGAATTGGGAAAAGGGACAAAGTTATTGTTCGATTTTTTTTTGTTTGTTGATTTACTTTCCCTGCTGGGTGTTTGCTTTGTAAATAAGTTTGGTTTTTTAATTGTTCGGCAATTGCAAGTAGTACACGTAAATCTGAAAATAGGGGCCGAAGATGAACCGGCAGAGCATATTTTGGGTAATTTATGCTATGCTTCGTGCATTATGATCTCCCTTTAATTGTGTTTCGAGATACCATATCGGTTGAATAGATTAAACTTCTTTACAGGCTTCTTCATATGACTACGTATGCTGACACAACAAAGCAGAGTAGCGAGGTGTAGTTCGGAAAATAAAACACCGTCTGCGCTTACTGCATTTAACTTGATTGGGCAATGCAGACCTGTCGCAATTAGACTGTTGTTATGTATATGTGTAGGCTGTTGTATGTATTATCTGTCTTGCATACATGAAATGGGTGATCATGTTTGTATTTAGAAGTGCCCATCACACAATTAGAATAATCTCCCATGTGTCAATGTTCTTCATGTGCTTTAAATGCTGAGGAGATTTTTTGTCTGTGGTTCTGTTGTTATCAGAAGTACTGCTCATTAGAAAATTATTGCCTTTCGGGATAATTTTTTAGACATCTATTAGGCGTTCTCTTTTGTACAATTCCCTTTGATTTAATCCTGAGGATCACTAACCTGCAGAAACTCTCTTCAACTTTTGCAAATAGTTTTGCAAACTTTTGGCATCTATCGGTAGATATGATGACCAGCTAATGATCTTAAGGCACTCTTAGCTGTTTTGACCTCTTCCAGCTCTGTCTCTACTCATTGACCTGCAGAAACTCTCTTCAACTTTTGCAAATAGTTTTTCAAACTTTTCTCCTCCTACCGCCTTTTTGTTTGCCACGCTGGAGCACGAACTCTACCCAATATTTTCTCCCCCACGTACACGTACGTCGTTCCAATTCAAACCAACGTGCGGGCGGAAAAGCTTGGCATTCTCTCTCTCCTCTGTCTTCTCTCCTCTTTACCTTCTCTCTTCCTCCTCTCCTCCGACGCTCGACGCTCTCTCTGCACTCTACCCAACGCATTGAACCTTCCGGTCTAGCGGTTGCTTCGACGACCGTCGCTCCCTCCCGATGACGGCCTTTCTCTCTCCACTCGACGGCCGATTTCGCTCGCCTCTCCCACGACCTCCACGCTTTTGGCTGTTCTTCCCTCGCGGTTCGGTGAGGTCTCTCGGGTATGCCCTCGTGCTGCGTCTCTTCTTCCTTGCTCACCAACACCGTATTGCCTCTCTCTCTCTCTGAGTGTGTCTCTCTGTGCATTCTTTCATCCATGAGGCAAGCATTTCGACTAGGGTTGGTTCAGGGGTTTCGCCACCCCTTCTTTGAGGTTCGTCCGGGTACCTCTCATTTTTGCGTGAACCCAGCGTGAATTTTATAGTCTTTCTTTCCAGATGACTACCCTTTTCACTTCCATCGGTCCTTCAGCAAAAGCGACTGCTAAGCGACAATGCGACGGCAGTTTCGAATCCTGGGTTTCGCTCTGTGATGCTAAGCCTCGCTTTGGTTCCTTAAAAAGTTGCTGACTTTTTGGCACGTTGTAGCTTCGCGGCTGCTCCGAGATTCTGGGTTAGTTGTTCTATCGTCTTGCTTGGAGCAAGCGAAATGGTGTCCAAAAGGGGCGTGTCGAATTCGTCGACACTTGAGTCGACGGCGACTTCTGAGGACAAGAAAGGGAAGAAATCGAAAGGATTGGTGGCTTCAGTTCCTAGTTCTACCAAAAGTCATGTCAAGGTATTGTCTTTCAATCGAACCTATTGTTCCACCTGTGTTTTGGGGACTTGACCATTTAGCATTCATTTTTTCTGCAGAAAAATTCTGGTGCAAGAATTGGTGAAGTCGTGTTGCCTAATAATGACCCAGCCAAAATTGAGGCAATGACATTTCACGAATTGAGAGCTACATTGAGGTGGGGATGAATTGTTTTAGTTGCAAGGGTGTGATAGTCGTCATAGTGTTTCCTGCGTAAGCAAAAATCAAGTTTTTCTATTTGATGCTTGCAAGGGAGATTATTGAGCAGGGAAGTGAATATTACTGATGGAAAACCATGAGGTCTTGAGAATTTGCCTTCAACAAAGAGCAATTTGTTTATGAAAATGAAATTTTTTGCATCACGCTTTTTCTCAAAATGATAATGAAACCTGTAAGTCCTTTTTTGTCTTTCTATGGTTGTTTCTGAGGCTTGTAAATTGTTATTGTAAAGCATGTGGGAAGAGTACACGGAACGGCTGGGTTGAAGGACTGGCTCCCTACCTACTGCTGCGGTTCAGAGGCATTCTGATTTGTTACAGCGAGTGCATTTGACCGCAATGAATTGTCATATTTTGACCGAGAATGTTGGAGTCTATATAGACATTTTGATGTTTTAATCTAGTTAATTGATATAATAATATGCTTGTAGTAGGGTTAGTCCATTTGCTTTGTGTCTATTCGAATGAAATGCTTCTCATCTTAAATAAACATCACAACCAATGATCAGTTAAGTTGCTTATGAGATATAATTAGCATCTCAAGTGATGTTGGATGAATAATAAAATCGACATGAGTTGCACTTTGTATGTCAGAAACGCAAAAGTACTACATTTTCTCTATATTAATTTGTGTAAGGTGGATACCGGGCCTTCTGGTTTTCTCCTACATTTGGCTTTTTTGGATTATTATTTTTTAGGTTGTTACTAGTATTTTTTGTGTGCAGATAAAGCCCCTTTCAGTTACATATGCCTTGGGCATATCAGATCATGATTCTGAGGGACGGCTTGTCACTGCAGAGTTTGATTTGTTCTATCTCTTGAGCGGTTACGTTCCTAATTCTGGTGATGGCCTGAGAAGACCGGTATCAATCTATTTCATCAGTTTACTCTGTTACACACTTTCAAGTATGATTCATTAATTCTGTTGCTTATTTATGTCAGACGTATAGGATTTCATAGTGGCATCCGTCTCTTGGTAACTACATAAAGTATGTTCAGCACTATGTAGCCCTTTTGTTTTTTGATAAAGCTATTTAGACTTTTGTTCTGGAGTCATTATTCACCATATCATGGATCAATTCTACAACCTATAAAGGTTTTCCGATAGACTACTATTTTTATTCTGTTGCAATATTGTTTCATCTCTTACTCAAATTTGTGCTTGCTGTTGGCAACACAGGAACTTGAAAAGTCGAAGCCCGTGATTTTGACTGGCGATCTGAATTGTGCCCATAAGGAAATAGACATTTATGATCCTGCGGTAAGGGAAACAATCAATGTGCCTTTTCTGCCTTTGATTGACTAGGTGCATTAATAATTTGCATGAGCTTTTTAAGTGTCACAGGACAATGTCCTGGCCACGCCATATGCCCCCCACCCCACTTAAAAGGAGGGGAAAAACCCCAAAACAGAGAAGAGGACTGTAATCAGGCTTTTCCTCCATACAACTGAATTTTGTTTTGGGTTTTTGTTGGGGGGGGGGGTTGGTTTGTTTGGGGTTTTGTGTTGGGGGTTGATAAAAATCACAATTCAGGCTGTTTGGCATCCCGAAACAGAAGTTCTTAATACGTCTAATGTTTCTTATTTCTGTCATTAATCTGATTGTCATGAGACTCCAGGGAAATAAAAGAAGTGCTGGATTTACAATTGAAGAAAGGGAATCTTTTGAGACCAGCTTCCTGTCGAGGGGCTTTGTTGATACCTTTAGAAGACAGTATCCTCATGCTCTTGGTTATACTTATTGGGGTTATCGGCATGGTGGGAGGAAGACAAATAAAAGTATACATAGATCTACTAGATGGAACATTATATATCTAATGTTACACTTCTCTCCTGTAATGGTGATAATATGAGCAATGACAAGCTTTTGCTTTTTATTGACTCATTATGCATATCCTTGACGCCGCCGCCGGACGCCAATCGCCTCGCGCTCGTCTCGCCCTTGCCTCCTGCTCCCTCAATGCTGTTGCCCCTCGCTTGCCTCACTGCTCAGCCACTCGCCATCGACGCTGCTAGTGGACGCCGCTTGTCCCCTTGGTGGAGGCCGCTCGCCACTCGCGCAGCCGCCCCCAATGCTGCTTGCTCGGTCGCCCCTGACACTGCTCCCCTCGACGCCGCTCGGTCAGCCGCCCCCAACACCGCTAGCCCAGTCGGCCCTTGACGCTGCTCACCAGTCGACAACGCTCGTCGCTCGCCCAGCCGGCCCTTGACGCTGCTCGCCAAGGAGAAAAGTCTTTGCATTTTCAGTCGTGTTGACGGAAGAACTGGGATGAACAGCCTGCATCAGCATCAGCGGCTGCAACAGCAACTCCAGCAACGGAGCAGAAAGAAATTTGCCCCTGTTGTAGAGAGAGATAGAGAGAGATTCCGTCGCCTACTGCTGGAAAGGGAAAGCAATTGGCATCCCCAATACCCTCCAAGGGCGTCGTGCCGAGCTTTGTCACTGCCAAGGAAGAGAACGGGAGGAACTCGAAGGAATCGGCTATTATGGTGCCGTCGAGGTACAGGCAACCGTCGCGGAAAAGCTCGGAAGCAGGCGTCTCCAAGCACGAGGAGGGCTTCGCTTTCGCCGGGGTGGAGATTGTCGGGCGGTGTGAAGGTGTCGCTAGTGGTGATGGACTCGGCAACTAAGAAGAAGATGGTGACAATCGCTGCTGGGATTTCGAACGTCTCGGAGGTGTTGGTGGGTTCAGGGAAGGCAGGCCGGAAGAACTGGGATGAACAGCCTGCATCAGCATCAGAGGTTGCAACAGCAACTCCAGCAACGGAGCAAAAAGAGAAGGCTCTTGGGAAAAGCAAACCCGATCTGCTAGCGATTCTGTGGACTCAGGTATCCATTTTTTCTTGTCATATCGGCGAATTAACTAAAGGCGTGACACGGTTATAGTGATTACTTGGATCCAGAACAGAGTGGACATTCGCTAAAGGTTTGGTTTTTATCACGCTTTTGAAAATTTGGGTGCTTGTTTGTTCATTTTGATTCACATTTCACTGCTGTCAATTTTTGGGAAAAGGCACACATCTGTTCATACCATGCTGGTACAATTGGGAGTCAATAAAAAAGGAGCGAACGTGTAGATTGATATGTGTTTCTCTTAGTTCTTGATGAGAGGAAAAAGATTCTGACAAATTGCGTGAGGTTGATCAAGAAAAGAAACGAAAGAATAACCCTCTTCACATTACTAACCTGTGTACTCTGCAATGAACTTGAGATCTGCTTGTAGTAGTGCTCTGTTTGGTATGAGACTATGGAGATAAATTCCAAAATGGTTTCACTCAATGAAAATGTTTTTGGTAGAGAAGACAATTAGCCATTTGATAATGCTTTGTGTGGACATGTGTGTCTGTGTTAAGAGAAAATAGTGGAATCTTAGCAGGAGGGATTGATGAGGAAAGAGAATGCAAAGGAAACGCCAACATCTGTATTTAATATCGATGCGACAATCCTCTTACTTGTTCCATTCCTTCGGACATTTTTGAGTCGCGATGGGTGAACGTAAAATTGTGCAGTATACTTTGCATAAGCATAGAAATAATAGGCTAGGATCTACTTGGAAGATATATCATGGGCGTCGTGGGCAACATTTATATGCTTTTTGACTTCTTTATGGAAGTCAAGGGACGGCATTGCTGTTCTAGGAGCTTCAGCTCTTAAAGTTCAGTATATGGGGTATAGAGTTCCTTTATTTATTAAAATATCATTTTGACATCATTGACCGGTTTGGTTGATGACTCTCCGTGATATTTTACAATGAGCTTACCATTCAATGGATTTGAGGTATCATTCAACGATTTTGAATTTCTTGTCAAGTGTGTGCGCATTTAGCTCTTCTCTGACGTTTGTCGGCTCAGAGGCCACCTCCTTCATGTGGCGTGCATTAATCTGCAATTTCTTGTGAAGCTGCAATTTTGCCGAAGAAAACATCTAATATGATTCTTGTGCGATGAAATCACTTTTATATTTGAACCAAAGGAGGGAATAGCCTATGTCATTTCGTGTACTTGTGCATATGCGCGTGTTATCAGATAATAATAAAAAATCACAATAATATTTTTTATTATATATAATAAAAGATGGCCAATTTCATCATGGACAAATGATGCGACAAAAGAAAATAATTAACATAGCAATGAGCCATACTATAATGATTACTCCAAATTTAGCGTACCTGAGATTTTTATGATCCACAGGTGACAAGTAGATAATGACTCGTCACTATTTATCTTGCCATGATTGACTTTGTCCATGATAAGCAATAAATTCCTTTTTCCTTTACATGGCATGACGTACTTGAGCCAAATATATGGATTTGAGAGATATTTTTCTAAAAAATTATGGTTCAATGATCTTCCAAAAAGTCAAATGGACCTTAAATCATGTACTTTAGATGTGTCCATCGTCTAAAAATGTTGAGATGCACATGTAAGTTATATTAAAAAGGCTCCACATTGGAGAATTAGTGTGGTGTAATACATATTAGCTGACTTATAACTCATTAGCTTGTATTGTTGAGTGAAAATATATCCAACTAAATATGTTAACAAGCTTCTTATTAATGATCTCTCCAAATGAAGATATCAAATTTCTAATGTGTGCTGCCAACATAAAATATGACAAATTTGTGGATCATGCCATTTTGATGTAATTTCTACCGTACTTCAAATGCTTTCGTCAATCCAAGACAACCACCGCGTAAAAACTAGTTCCATTTTTTCTAAAGAAGGTAACGCAATTTTTACGGTACGTGAGTATAGGCCGAATGCTCATTTTTCTTTCGGAAGTTCTGTGGTGGGATATGGGTATATCGGACAAAGGCCAGGCTTCATAGACAAATAAACTTTTGTACAGGTTATAGGCCCATAAGGTCCTCTGCTGTTGGGTTCAAAACTGAACTGACCCTCAAATAGTTAAATGAGGCCTTAAAGAATTAGGAAATGGTTTGTCCCCTAAAACAATGCCTTTGCTAGCATCTAAACCTTTGCGGGACTTGCTGACCTCCCTTTTGAAATTTGAAGAACAGAAAGCCCATCAAACGGAAATTCTAAGGAGAATTCATTGCTGAAATGGCGAAAATTTGCATGTCCACTTCCGTGATATCATAGACAAATGACATGATGTAACCGTTCACAAGACGTAGATCGATACATAGAGTTATTAAAGGGGAATATATTGGTTCAGACCCAATCAATTACTACTTTTTTTGTTTGCAAACCATAGTACACTTAGTTATTGCTTGTCATGCCAAATCATTTATACTGGAAAAGGAGGCAACTTGTAATCGGTAGTCCCCAAGTTTTTGCAACGCTAACCTAATAGTTTCATGAGAATTTCTAGCAAGAAAGGTCTGACAAAACTTAGCAAATAAAAAGAGAACAAAAATATCGAACAAATTGTTTGACTAATCGATTTTTCTAAAACCTGAGACTCTGAGAAAACTAGCTAAGATAGACATGGAAGGAAGAAACTAAATTCCATTGAACTTTTGTACAAACTAGAACCTTCAGTTTAAGCCAATTTATTGCGATAGCAATAAGAGTACATCATGCATAATGAAATTACACTTTCACTTCAATACACAAATGTATAACAAATCAGCAAAAATTATAGCCACGGAAACTGAAATTTCCTTTTCCATTTAGGGCTAAAACTCAAAGCCCCATTTAAGATGCAAATTCTATTCTTCACCTATGTAAAGCTCCAATAAATTTAAAATTGAGAAGGATCAAGCCCCTTTTATCTAGAAGTTTAGTAGGTTTTCAAGAAAAAGATCACCGCCAAATTCGGCCCGAGATAATAAACTTCCATCACAAAAGACCACCAAATCTCCAAGCAACTCAAGCTCCAAAATCTTTTATTTCGAATTGTCCATTGAGCCATTCATGAGATATGCAATATCAAACCGTATAACTCCTGCGACAATCATGTCCCGCGATGATCATGTCATCCACATAAACAAGAGAAGAATCCAATCATAATCAGTCCCATCAAATACATGCAGCATTTATATCGTAAGGGCTTTGAATAGATTGAGCAAGATGGTCCTACACGTTATGCAAATTCACCTCCAAAAGAGAACACCATAGGAATCTACCAAGACTTGCATACTATGTAAATACCAATTATTCGAAGGTTAGTTACAAGTATCGTGTGTGACAAGATCTGTGGTATACCCAATTATCCTGTGTGAAATCAGGAAAATTTGTGTAAATAAGAGGAGAAAAATGGTTCCCTATAAGCTTTATCCACGATTGCTGCTAATGAATACTGTCCTGAGGTATTTTACTTGCATGGTTTGTCAATTCAAATGGGAAATGAGAGGGTGCACCAACAACCTCAGCCACACCAGTATTACAGTTTTCGGCTATCCGAATCAAAACAAACTCCATCCTCATGGCCCTGCCCTTTAGTCGTCCCAAAGGCCAGCTTGAGAGATGCAAAGTCAAGATCCAACCAATCCCTTATGACGAGCATATGCAATTACAAGGATGAATAAGAATGCGCAAGCGGTTCCAGTCACGATCACGACCTGCCAGCATTAGGGTACAGTTTCTTTTTTAAGGAAATGTAAAATCGAAAAGAGAAGTCAAGAAGGAGATGAGATGACGAAGTTATTAATTGAAGGTTCAGGCCTACCCATTTGAACATGTAGCCATGGTTCTCGTTCCAATCATAAGGTATGTTCATGCCGAAAATGGCAGCAACCAAAGAATAGATGGACAAACAAACAGTTCCTGAACTCAGGAAGAGCTCTAGCTGCAACCATAGACAGAGAGGAGTCAAAGAACATTGAATAAATCAATTCAACGACTCCAAACATTAGCAACTAAATGAAGAGGCAAACTACTTGGGTACACATTTAAAAAAGAAACAATTGAGAACATGAACGCACACAACGAGAGAGAGAGAGAGAGAGAGAGAGAGAGAGAGAAGCACCTGAATCAGCTGATTCCGGTGATTATCAAGCTGAGGAAAGAGAAAGTACTTAGAATTTTAGGAAAAAGAAAACATTGACTTGACTCCATGCAAAACTTTTGCTTTTCCCCATTTTATCTACTTGATTCTCTTTATAGAAACATGCTATACAACTAACTTAATCAATCAAGTTACCTGGATGTTAATGTAGTCCTCAGTGTCATCGATATATTCCCGAAGCTGCACATGAGCAACTTAGGCAAATCAAATTTTTCGAAAAATGGACATTATACAGAAAATCAAACTCTCAAAAGTACAATCATTTTAGTCATGCATCACAAACAATCTTGAGCAAGCAAAATGAAAATCTGAATAACTATTTGACCAGAGCACATAACGAATTAATCAGTTCAAAATTTCCAACTACCTTAATGGCGTGAAATTAACACAAAATCAAAACATCTATAATTTATCTGCTACCCTGGTAAACAGAAAAGCAAATCCTTATGAAGAGATTGATTTTTATTTAGTACAGGATATTTTCGACTTCAATTACAACACCACATCACAAATTTCATTCTCTCAACACCATGACAACTGTTAATATTGACCCTGTACTGATGTAGAAAACCTATAGTCTCTCCTTGGCAAAGAGAAATTTTTTAATGGATTCATAAGCTCAAATATAGTAATTAGACAAATTTCATTTAGCCATCCCAACTCACATGAGAGTGTAAATACTAACAAGAGAGTCCCTCAATCATCATTCCTAATATAATCATGTATCACAATGATGCCAACAAAAATGACAATTGTCTCCAGCACAAGCATCACTGAAATTCATTACCTATCTAAAGTATCAATGGACGCACTCTACCCAAGATTTTACAACAGATAAATGCAGGCAAATTCTACAGCAACTAAAGGATCATGCAGATAATTCCCTATGTAATGCAAGTACTTACTGTTGTCAGCTTGTTCAATGTGCCATCAATTTGCATAAAGTAAGCCTGAAAAAAAAAAAAAAAAAGACATTGATGCCTATTCAAGAAACAACATAACTTAAAAAAACCATCCACAATAATATCAACAGGAAATAGCTCAAAACCTCAAGTAACATTTCCAACTCCTCAACATCATCTTCATCTCCACGAACTGTTGCCACACTCGCCCTACTGGCTCGAGATATCTTTGAGCCAATGGTAGGGGAAGCAGGAAACCAATTTTGGGCTCCTGTACCACTTATAGGGGAAGATGCACCGACTTGTTTTCTTGACAAATACAAGTCAGCCATATCATCATCATCATCTAGTAGTTGCTCAAGCTCATCCCTTACCTGCAATGTACCACAAATACCTTTCAAGATGTTACCCTCCTACACGTCAAAGGAACGCTGAGGAAGACACCTGTGTATAGTGACAGAAAAGTCCATAATGACTAAGAATATCAACAATAGGTTCTGTTCAACGATATTCCTCTAAATAGAGCGAGAGAGAGAGTGCAGTGTTCAGTCAGACACCATTTGATGAAGACAATAAAATCTATCTCAATTATTTATATATTAATCAAGTACTAACTTTTCATACAAGCTCATCTAAATACTCAATTTTAAGATACAAACATTTTGTCACGCATAGGATTGTCAGTCAGTCTAGACCAAGCCCTTAAAGTTGCATGAGTACATAGAATCAAGAAAGACAAGGACAACTCAAAATTTATGTTACTCGTGAAGATATCATACTCAGTCGAAAACATGATAGATAATGGCAAGGTAAACCATTTCGATTTCAGCAATGACCCAGAAGTTATATAATTTTGCAGGGCAAAAAGTGACTCACAATACCTTTTGCACCCTTGCTGTTAGCCTTGTCATCGCACTCTTCAATTTACGAACCCTATCCAAGTTACGGCTGCTAATCTACAAAGACCACAGACAGCAGACATGCAAATTTAAGAGAAACATTTCAAACTGAGATTGAGCATAGAAGCATGATCGACCAGCCAGCATTGAGACATTGTTGTAGAATTCCAAGCATAAAGAGTAATGGCTCGATTAGTACAAAAATCAGTGTTAAGCAAAAGAGGCAAAAGCCCCCAATAAAAAAAATTGCATCATCTCGATCAATCAACACAAGTACAACAACAAATCTCTAGGAGAAACAACTAACAAAATTCAGCTGATCATGCATAACATCACATCAAGCATGCAAAACCAAATGGACCAGTCTTCAAGAGTTCACGAATCACTCAGGCATAAAATCCTTAGAGTGGAAGTAGATATGCCTGGAATTCGACAAATGAAAGCTACACTGCAAGAACATTTCAATCAGTAAAACAAAACCTATTTCCACACAAACAATAGTATTAGTTACACTAAGAACTGCAAATGACAGTATTCAGCTGCATATCACTCCTTTAGAAGGAGAAGCAACAAAAACAATTAAAGAACCTTAACAGAGCATTTTTTATTTTTGGTTTAGTTATTTCCCAGTGAGATAAGAAAGAGAATCTACTTACTTTTGAGGTGAGCTCATCTAAAGCAGGATAAGCAGCAGTCTCCAATTCAGTAGTACGTGCTGCAAGAAAGCTACAAATTGCTTCCAAAGCTACCTCCAAGGCGCGAAATTCAAATGGAGACTCTGCATTGCATCATATTACAACTATCAAAAGATGGCCCGCTTGAAACAAATCCAATTTGAAAGAGCCAACTCAAACACACCCCATACCATCATCTTCCCCAGCTTCAACATCATTCTGTACGTGAGAGTACTCTTCTGCATCATCTTGACCCTGGCATATGGCATTTACAGCTAATCGCCGTTGGAGCTCCTCAACAACTGGTATAACATTTATATCTGATGGGTCTCGAAGCAACACCTACAAGCCAATAATGCAAGTGCCATTGCTACTTATGATGTAAAACATGAAAATAAACAGACCCGGAACTAACTTAGTTCTTACATAAGGGAGAAAGTGATTTCCCACTAGAAGACATCAAATTCCATTCTTGCACAACCATTTAAGTATTTCATAAGAAAGGTTGTAATTTATCTCTGGGAAAAAGCATGAATATAAGTACCTAGCTAGTTAAGTAGTCTCACATAAAAAACAGAGACACTTGCTCATGCAAAAGGTCTGCGTAGCTTAACAGGAAAGAGGAAATATGTAAGGACTTGAGGATAACGAGAAAGCTGTGTTCAGTCATAATTGGCTGGAAATAAAAGGGAAAGGCATATGATAATTTCAGAATTGAAGGCTTTCACTGTGTTGAACAGTTGCCATTCGAGCTTGCAACTGAAAGACAAGTTATGCTGAACCAGGGAGAAAATCAGTGCTCAGCTAATTAAGGCCCGGCGACTAAACATTTAGCAACCTCAGAATTCCAGTCAATGGTACTAGAACTCATTGCAATAAAAAAAATAAAAAAAATAAAAAAAAATAAATAAAATACTTCATCAAATGCAAGAAGGAAAAACTCAACTGAATTAGTCAAAGAAACAGGAAAACATCCCAGGCTAAACCAAAGTAAGTTCTTCCAAAACGTAAGTGACAATACACGGGTCACACAAGTACCGCTCCGCTCAATAAACAGACATTAACCGCTAAGAAAGACACAAGCCGCTACGCACTAACCTCTTCGGCAGTGATAATCGCCTTGATATGCTGCAAAAAGTTCAAACACCCACAAATGCAACAGCGAACAAAAAACGAAAGTCAGCACCAACAATTGAAGGCACTTCAAGAAGAAAGGAGAGAGAAAGAGAGAGACCTCCAAATTGAGAACGATGGCCTTCTCACGGCCGAGGATGGTGGAGGGGTAGGACAAAAGCGGGTCGAGGATGCGGAGGTCCCGCGCGTGGATCTGCACGCGGTGCATGATCGCGTACTTGTCGACGTCCAGCACCGTCCCCTGCCCCGCCGTGTCGAGGAGGACCCAGCTCCGCGACGGCTGGCCCTTCTTCTTCGCCGCCTGCTGCTGCTGCTGCTGCTGCGGGTCCGCCGGCACCACGCTCCCTTCTCGAGCCATCTCTAACCATCCCCAGTACTCCGTCCGTCGCCGAAACGGCCCCCCGATCAACACGGCACGCCGACGGCACGAAAGGATTCCCGCATGAGACGATTCCTCAATCGACGGCTAACAATTTCACGGCAACGATCGCTAGATTGGCGTACCTCGAGCGGAAGCGGGGAAGCGAATTCGCGGATTCGCTTTTTGGAGATTCTTCGCGAGGTTTTTGCAGAGCGAAATCGAAGCGAAGCGAAGCCAGCCGGATCGTCGATCTACTACGCACGCAGGGCCTCGGACAGATGGAAACGAGGAAGGGAAGACGGTAATGGGCCGTCGGCCCATTTTAGGCGCCGTGCGAGCGGGCCGTTTTGTGGTTTGGGTGGGATCCGAGTGAAGTCGTTTTGATCACTCGATTGAGACTAGCTTAACAATGAGCTCTGAATGATTTGTTTCTTCTCTATCCGGAGATTTCAGAAGGCAAAAGTGGCATCTTGTTAGTGCATCATTAATATCAAGAAACAATTTAAAAGTGTATTAAAGACATGACCAACATGTAAACAAAAGTTCATTGTAGACTAGGATTGTTATACATCATGGATACAAGCTTAATTAACCCTTTGAGGTAAGCAGTCATCCAATCGAATTATCGAGAAACTGAGCATCTTAAAGGATTACGCAAAATGAATATGGTAAAATAAGCAACATATACATTGCGCACTTTGAAAAAAAGAATCGGTATTTTTTAAAAAATATTTGAGTTACCTTTTACTATAATATGATATTAATATGGATTCCATCTTCTATGCACGTTTATTACCTTGTTCCCAATCTTTGGGTGCATATAGCATCATCTGCTTCGATCTGTAAATCGAACCAATAACTTTGCTTGAATACATTGGCAAATAATTAGTGAATTTCTAGTCCCGCCCAGTCTTAGATTTAATAATTAACCTTTTACAGCTCCGCAAATTAAGCGCGAATCTTATCATTAACCTTTTTTTTTTTTCTGGCTAGCTAGTGTGGGACTAGATGGAACTCCACGGACATCTTGATTTCTTCCCTCCTTGCACATCATCGCTACAAATCTAATCACTTTGATTAAAAAAAAAATAACAAGAAAGACTTGAATCAAAACCAGACAATTGTTTTTCTAAAGTTCTGTCGGAAGGTAAATTTTAAACCCATGAGAATGAACAACGTGTTCAAGAAAAGAAAAGGAGAGTGGTGATGATAAAGTTACAATTTGGTACTTTCATCAAATTGATTGGCTCGAATAACAATTTACAAAACCCTTTTGTAAACACTATCAGAAAAGCCTTTTTATTATATTATTATCATCTTCCACATCTGAACTTTTATAGAGATATGAACACTTATTTCCTTAGTACACAGTAAGTAGTTACACATTGGATCCTAATTATTTTCCTCAACATTAAATTTTGAGATATTACATTCTACCCCACTGAAAATAAGTCGCCCTCGAAGTTATGCTCTGTATCCTTCCCAAAATCAGCAATGTGTCGATTTTTAAAAATTGCCGATGAAGTATTGATCCTAAACAAATAAGTTACACTTATCATGAAATTTATTTAAGGAGTTCAAAAATACGAAAACTAACATTCCAAATGACCACTAAATTGGGCAAAACTCCTATTGTTGTATTCCATCATTAAAAAGATCTTCCATCGTTGACAGCCCAATGCCCACGCCCATATCGGGCAGGGGGTATTTTAGAAGTCACTCCTCATAGGTTAAAAAGGTGGTTCCCATGATATAACACTTTGCCTCAAATGAGTTGAAGAGGTTGCCATCACCTAGTAGCATTTGTCCGAAACGAGCGTGACAGGTGGCTTCTACCGTATAGCACTTATATTTTTTTTTTGGTAAAAACCGTATAGCACTTTGTCCCTAGTGACATCAAGATGTAGGTTCCAAGGTATAGAAATTTGTCCTGCGTAGCACTTGATTCCTACACTTCCGACTGGCGCGTTGCTCCGATACTATTTTTAGCACTCCAAATCCGAAAGCCAGAATCGAGCACAATAGATAGCCTCAAATATTTGACCAAAAAAAAAAAAAGGTAGCCTAAGAAAATCACTCAATAACAGTAAATAAGGTACATAGTCCTTAAATCGCTAAGGGTTCGTTTGGTAATATTTCTCTTAAAAAATTGTTCTCGAACAAAAATAGAAAAAACTATTTCTATTTAGGAGAATAATTTTTTAAAGAAGAACGTGTTTGATAACATGTACAAAATTTATGTTCCTAGAATAGAAAAAGAACAGAAACACGTTTAGTAAACTTATATAATTTTTTCTTTTAATTTTTTAATATTTTTATTTTATTTTTCCGTTTTTCTTTTTCTCTTTGGCCGGTCGCCAGCCACCACCATGGTCGACGACCGGCTGGGTGACGTCCGGCGAGCTCGCCGGAGCCTCACAGGCTAGGGCGAGGCCCGACGAGCTCGCAGCTGGCCTAGCGAGATCGTCGCTGGCCAGGCGAGCCTCGCCAGGCCACTAGCAAGGCTCAGTCTCGCCTAGGTGGCACGAGGTCGGACTGACCCTAGCCTAGTGACGCCCGGCCTCGCGCCGGCTGGGGAGGTCGAGCCTCGCCATGGCTCGCCCTCTCTGAGGGCCACCGACACTCCAGCGAGGTTGTCGGCTCTCGTCTAGTCGGTTGCCAGCACTAACCATGGCCAAGGTCGGTGATCGGCAAAAGGAAGAAGAAAAGAAAGAGAAAAATGAAGAAGAAAAATGAGAAGAAAAAAAAAGTGTTTCTCGGAAGTGTTTCCGAGAATAAGAAACAAGTTTATTCTACTTCTGATTTCTATTCTCAGGAACAAAAGTGTAAATTAATGCATTTCTGTTCTTTTTTTGTTCCCTAGAACAAAAATTTGTGTTTCGGGGAATTAAACAAATTTAAACAAACAACCCCTAAAACTACATCATTATTAATTAGCAATAACTAAATACATAAAATGACTATGCTCTCATTGTACTCCAATACTTCGAGTCCGCATTCAAACTATAGAAAAATTACCTAAACTTATTGCACTCATGCTAATTCAGTCATAAATTTTTTGATTATACTAATTGAGTTTTGAACATTTTTTACAATTTGCCAGTTTAGTCATTCCAATCAATTTTGACTGGAAATTGCCGATATAGACGTCGACTATTCTACGTGGCACGGCCAACGCTAACGTTGAAAATTTTTACAATGTTATAAAAAAAATTGAATTTTTTAATAAATTTTTATTTTTTTCCTTTTCTTTTTTTTTTCCCTATGCTTCGTTAGTCACCGAGCCTTAGCAACGATCAGCAACTAGCCCTAGGAGAAGGCTGACCTCAAGCGAGGCTCCACCTTGGCAAGCTCAAGCCTTGCCCAAAGCTAACAAGGTCGGCCCTCACCTGAGGTTGGTTGCTAGCTATCATCGAGTCGTGGCAATCAACGAAGGAAGAAGAAAAAAGAAAAAGAAAGAAAATAAAACAAATAAAAAATTAAAATACTCAGTTTTTTTTTTTTTTTTTTAAATTGTAAAAATTGCCATATGAGTGTCGATCGTGCCACATAGAACAAACGGCATTCACGTCAATAATTTACGGCCTAAGTTTTCAAATCAACAAAACATAATTCAATGCTAAAAGAAGCGAAGAAGCGCTTAATTAAATTAAACTGTGAAGTCTGACAAAAAAAAAAAAACTTAAACTGTGAAGAGATTGACGTTCATATTAAATTTTCATTGGTTTAAGAACTCTCTCTCTATAAATTAATGTTTTAGTGAACTGTTTCTCTTGATTGGCTTAAGCTCTATCACTATCTCAGAAAAATAATAATTACAAAACCACTTTCTAGGTATTCTTCAATTCCAAAATGACCTTTTCAATCTATCAACTTTATCTCCGACCATAAAAAAACAAAATCTATCATCTTTATCTTTCATATCCGGAACTTTTGATCCGATACAAACACCTAATTTCTTGTACACGATAAGTGAGCTATATATATCGAATCCTACTTCTGTTCCTGGTATAAGTTTTCGAGATATCAAAGGCCCAAAATCAGTGGACATTTCCTTGGTGGGGCACATTTCATTCCAATACGAAGCAAGAAATGAAATTTCTTTTGTTCTTTTTCCTTTCTTTCTTTTGTGGTTAGGTTTCCAAGAGACGAAGACATGGGACCACTAAAATCTTACCTTACCATAATCCCCAAATGCAAAACCAGGGCCCTACGCTACAATTTCTCTCTCGCGTCCATCACCGTCTCTCTTTAATTAAATTTCTCTGATATCGGCCTTCACGGCAAACGCTACATGCCAAAGAGACTGGTAAGCTTCGTGTGCGATGCGAATTCGGCATTGAAGTGCATTCCAGATGCGTCCACCTCGATCACTAGATGCATCGCCGCTTCCTGTTCCGATCATTTTCAGAATATAGGTGGTCACACCCTCTCCAACTTGATCAAGCCATTCGGACTGTTGCACCAAGTTATGATCGTTGATATGGCGATGACTGCGTTCAAGATTTTCTCTGAAGGTTTCACTGGTGACTGCGCTAAAAAGATAAAGACCAGATGGTCGGCCATAAACTCATTGAGCTACCTCGTTGTTTTGGCGTTGGGAGGTGGAAATGATGCAGTGATGAAAAGAAGAGAGCAAGAACAATAACAATGTCAGTTATGTTAAAGCACGTTCAGTTAGGAGTTAATACCATAAAAACCAGCAAAATATGTCCACTACGACGTTAATACCGAAACTTTTTTTAAGTCACCAAAAACCCTAAACTATGCTCATCGTAACATCAATACCCCAAACTTTTCTTCTTCTTCTTTTTTATCATTCCCAAACTTGTACTTTTGTAACAAAAATACCCCCCATCTACCTCCAAAACTCTAAACTTTAGGCTCAAAATAATCCTAAATGATTCTAATGAAAATACCCTCCTGTCACCGGTACAAATATGGGTATTGGTGGTGCAAAAGTTCGGGGTGACAGAGTTATAGTGTGCAAACTTTAGGGTTTTGTGGTAGACAGAGGTACTTTGTCATGTTGGTACAAATTTGCAAGATTGATAATACGAGAAAAAAGTTTGAGGTATTGATGTTACATTGAGCAAAATTTAGGATTTTTTGGATAGATGGAAGGTACTTTGTCACACTAATACAAGACTATGCGCTTTTGTGATTCAAAAAAAAAAAAATTTAGGTATTAGTATCATGATGGACATAGTTTAGGATTTCCTGTGACGTTCTTGCATTTTATGAAAAAAATCACTGATAATGTGTAATCCTCTCTTAGTACAATGCATGCGCAGTTTCATCTAAAATTCCTTGCTGAAAAACATGAGATAATATCCCATGGCGACAATTTTCTCAACACGGTAATAATTTCTTTCTTTAGTATTCACGGATGTTTAATTTGGGACTTATATAACTAATGAGGGATCCCAATAGATCATATGCTACATGCTCATTACCTTGGTAATTTAGAGTGAATTCTTACTCTGAATCAGTATATACGAACTCACCCGTCTTCCTCTGTCTAAGTAACATTTTACTTGGTCGATAAAGATATTTAAAGAATCTCTTATCTTCACCAAAAAAAAATATATTATTTAAAGAAGAGGAGCGATCGGCACGAGAAGCATAAATGCTTGTCCTACCGATGCAGAGAAACTGAAGGATAATCTTAAATTTCTCTCGGTAGATTAACTAAGAGAAATTTATGCTTCCTCACGCCTATAAATTTATTGGGACTGAAGCTGCAAAGAAGAATAAGATAGAGCAGAAAATTTAATATTGCCAAATTGAGCACTGAAGAAATAATTAAGTTAGAAGAGTTTTCAAAGAGTCTAAAAAATAAAGGTGAGAGTATTTGGACCCGTGATAAGATGGCAGTACAAATTCTGAGATTTATTAGACCGTTGTGCGTGAGCCTATGGAGGATTCTGTGCTTATGAGATCTCGTGACATCGCTCTAGCATTTGCATTTAGAGTTTTTTTTGTGAAAACATGTGGAGGAACGTTGATATTATCTACATGGCGATATAAAATAAATTAACAGGCGACGTAATGATTTTTTTTCTTTTATACTTATAATATGTGCATCATAAGGTGATGAGATGCTTATAATCCATATGCGGAAATAGGGAAAATTATTCAAAATCGTCAAGTCGTCATGGCCTTCGTACCACAGTGTTAGTCCTCGACGACCTTATGAGGGAGGGAGGGACGGAGGGACGGTTAAAGTGGCAGGGGCAGGTCAGGCGGCTTGTAGAGTCGAAAGATAAAGCTGTCTAATTATTATCATAAGCGCATTTCTCAACTGAGAGGATCCCACCCTGTTGCAGCTATTACTTTGCATACTGCCTACTAATATAAAGACTGAAAATGTATTTATGTATGAGGTCTGATTTTTGTCTATGCACTCTATCAGATTGATCGTTTTACATGAAGAATGAGACAAGAACGATATAAACCCATTTTGATGGATTTGAGATCCAGTCGTGAATCATGACATCTGTCAAGTTTGTGATCACAAAAGACCTTGAATGCACACATGTGACGGAGTGCATGCAAGTCTCTCCACATTGAGTCATCGATAAATTTGCCTTCACCGAGATCATGCATGTATGATATTCACCTATTCCTTGGCTGCGAACTTATGATGTTGGCCGGCGATGTGAAGGAACCTCAGATCTTTACAAGAAAATTTATTAGATACATGCATATATAGTTATCTGGTTTTGGCATGCAAAAAGATTATACAAATTTAAATCACGTATTCTTCTACCAACTTTAAAACTACGGATTAATAAGGTGTGCATGTATTATATGCCCACTTAACATCAATCACCAGTTTATCCTATATGAGAAATTTTGTAGACATACCTGAGATTGGAAACCTTTTTCCGCCCCCCAAAATGCATGGTATCTCACTCGGCAAAGGGGAAAAGAAGCATGTTCTCTACGAAAAAGTATTCATTTCGATTGAAACAACTTTGACAACTTTCTTTTTCTCATTACATGAAATACATGACTTAATAAGCATCTTGTAACAGAGACCATTATTCACTTCATAACCCCCGTAAACGTAAAGCTGAACAAGCACTGTAGGCATTTAGCCCTTTTAACACGCACCACCCACCACACTCATCACGTAAAAGAAAGAAAAAGAGAATACGAACCCACAGTTTCACGACATCATCTGATAATCACACCTCACGTACATAATCAGAGGGACTTCAAACTCAGATTAATTAAGACCTCTCACGCTTAAGGACATTGGAAACCAGGAGGGACCTTCTTGGAACAAGCATTGAGGAGCAAGCTGAGAGAGAGCGGAACATCAAGCTGAAGGCCCAAAATATCAGCGTCGATGGTAAGGCATAGGCACACCGCGGCTTCCAGGTCTACGAGGCCACCGATGAGAGAGCAGCATGGCTCTTTCGGAGGCGTGCCGACGGTGACATTGAGCAAGCTACCCAATAAGTCGAGGCAGACGCCTAGTTTGAGGGCGTTTTCGGGGCAAGAAGCAGCAGCGGTTGGGGTCGGCTTCGGTGTCCATGCAGTGGCCAACGAGGCGAAGATGATGTTGAGAGAGAGAACGAGAGCGAGTGTTGGGTAGTTCTTGGAAGCCATAGTATAAGAACGTCACGAAACCCTAGGCTCGTCTTTGTAAAATGTGAGTGTTTTGGGCTGCAGAGAGAGTTTAAGGGGGAAGTGGTCTTTTATAGGGTTTCAAGGAGGAACATGGGTTTGAGTCGATGAAAGCTGAAAATATTTGTTTTAGATGAAAAATATTTTTTTTTTCTATTGTCGAAATAATACATTGCGTGCATATGGTACGTCCCCCATGTGTGGCCTTACGGTTTTTAGCTAGCGCAACAAGCAATCCCTCTGGTGACAATTTTGGATGGTTCTAATCTCGTCGAAAGTGGCAAATTGCCATTCTTTTTTCTCTCTAGCGTTTGATTGATTGATTGGTTCCTTGATCTGCTTTTGACTTGGTTTGAGGCCTTGATCTAACTAATGAAATGCATCCAAGACTTTAAAATGGGGTACGGTTTTTCCTATTCCATGCATGATATGATAAGAAAAGGATGCAATCAGTTAAAAAGTCAATAACTTAATTCCTCCGTTTAATGCTTATCACGCATCATTCTGCTGTTCAATGAAATGGACGTTGATATATAAACTTGAATATTATTCATGGATTTCTCATATCCCCTATAATTTCAAAAGACTAATTGAACTCAAGTCGTAATTAAATTTCGGCAATGAAATGGAATCGATGTACCCAAAAAAAGCTCAAAATTTATCCTTTTTTTTTTCTAGTCCGCAAAAAGTATGGCATTGTTCGTTGGCCATGGCCCATGGTACGCAGAATAAAATGCAAAATGCACTTAATAGTTTGGCACAAACTTGTCCCTTGCAGCTAGTGGCAACCGTTTAATAATGTTGTTCTATTTTGCCTTGTTCTTGGTGGATGCAAGTGTCACGAGTGCTCAAAGAACAAATTAACCCCCACATTGTCAATCTAATGAACCTCCATAACCTGATCCACATAGCGCCAAAGATTAGGAGGCGTCGAAGAGATCTTGTCCCAACCAACTTTAACCTTTCTGCGATTCACACCGTGTGGAGCCATCTTTCGTTTTGCGACAGTGGAAGCGAGAAGCATCGCGTGAGCGTTTTAGTCAAAGAGTTTGATGCTGATTTGGTGATAAGGATTAATTATTTTTAAATGTTAGTGATTAAAGAAGTTCCTGTGGATGATTCGAGCTGGCTCTTACGACTCCCTTCAGTACATTTTTCGTCTCAGGGGGTCTCTATATTGGCACTTGTCTTGACGTGTAGTGGGCTAGGGGCTAGCCGAATTTGAAGGCCTCCGTGATGGATTAACGTGTGTTTACATTAAGAACGTATACGAGATTTATTTCCAACCTTGATTGAAGTAACGTGAAACGAAAGATTATAGTTTCTATCTTTATATCTGTAAATCAAATTTTTTCCATGGAAAAATTGTCAAATGTCTCAAAGGAATTTATAGTAGTTGAAGAATAGAAAAAGGGGAAATTAAATAGAAAAAGATGGCCTTTGGTGTGTCTAACGTCGTATATCCAACTAATATTCATTCTCGTATTAGTGTCATAACTTTTCATAAACCAATATGCACTGTAAAACGATTGGTGAACACGTGCTCAATTCCCAGCACCTGTTGTTTTCTTTTAGAATACTTTGAAGACCTAGTTCTCTTTCATCTAAATGTATCGACGAAATAGAAGGTTAACATGTCAAAGACTCACACTTGCCATATACTCCGCATTTGCAGAAGTTGCATCAATCAGAAGAAACCCCCTGTTTTATGCACAAGAAATAGGCTTTGACCTTAAAGACTCCCGACCATTAGAACATGTTTTATAAACTTATCGTGCATATCCCCCAAGAGATTTGGATGAGTGCATTTAAGCATTTGACCGGAAAAAATATACTAGAAAATCAAAATTTTCACCGGAAGAACTAACTTAGCATTATTGTAACATTAACTAATCCTAGATGTGTGGCTCACTGAAAAATTGAGCTCTTAAAAATGCAACCCAACGAGGATGTTTACACCAGATATTTAGTCCCAAATTGGCTTAAATTGATCTTCTCACCAAGCCCTAGCCTCTTTCCACAAACCCTAGCCCTAATTTCACTTCCAATCACACATTTTGAAGTTAATTCCCAATTTGTTGCTGAATTTGGCAATGGCGGTCATCCTACGTGCTCTCTTATACTCCCTCACTGCGCCGCCGCCCTCATCTTCCCCATGCTCGCGCTCTCGGACTCTACTTTCTTCGCAGTCCAGGCCTTCGACAACACCGCCGCTCAGGGTGGTCCAGAAGTCGATAAATGTGAGGCTGTTGCTAACAATAAGCAACACGTCGGGGATGAAGCTCACGAGCTCATGGTGTCATCTTGACCAAAGTCGTTTCACGAGCTCATTGGACGACCGTACTCATTTTTGCCTGAGCTCATTATATTGTTCTGGTGAGATTTCCACACAGATTTGCCACGTTGAATTGTTAATTATCTAATGAAAGCCATGTAAAAGCGTATTTATCATGAATTAGTGCCCCATGGACACTTGTAGAATACCTTGATAAAAGAAAATTTGTCCTTTCAACACATTGTCTTTTCCTTTTTTCACGTAATCCGTGTATTGGAATGAAAACAATTATGATTAGTTAGTGTTTTGGAGGCACTCGTTAATAAGACTCATATAAGTGACAGTTCTTTTATTCAAATCACGATGTCTCCTATTTAAGGTAAGTTTCGGGTTATACACATTGCCTTGTGAGTGAAGTCTTACATCCATGGTGAAAAGAGTTTAGCTAACATCAAATCTCCATAGACAAAATGGTATGCATGCATTTGAGAGGCTGAGTCGAGCCAAAATTTCGAATACCATTGGTTGTTAAAAAGATAATCGGGTATAATGTTGTAGATTTGACTAATGGACGGTGAATTGTGGTTGACTCGACTAAAAAGTCGAGTCATAATCGTCATTGTTTAATTTAACAGCTGAAATCAATAAGCAAATATAGGTATTACTTAGACATATCAATCGCCTGTTTTCTTTGCATTAGGCAACGAGTTATAGACAGGTAATCACCAATCTATCTTTATCCATAACCATAAGCTAATGCAATCTCTGTTTCAATAATATTCCCTAAAGACTAGATGTTCAGCACGAGAAGGCCAGGTGAAAGATGGAATAATTGGAGAAACTAAACTATGTGGAAAAACCGGAATTGCCAGCTATGCTATCTCATGCCTTTTCCACGTACGCATGCAACGGAATGATCTGAACTCCAAGCCTTTCTGGAGAAGAACTCACGGGAATGTCTAAACATGTTGATTGGCCACTCTTGTATATGAAAATATGATAAAAATATGATACATTTTTTTCCAAATTAATGCATGATGAAGAATCTCTTCCTCTCTTTGGCAGCAAAAGAATTCCTGACCGCCCACATGAGATCCAAAACTCTAACGCCTCAATCTCATCCTCAAGCTCAAGATTCTCTCCATGCAAAATCACTTTTAACTATAAGCAGCCTTTTTCATCCTTTTTGTCATCAGTCCTAACCCTAATACAGGCCATTGTGGATGTGTCAGTGAGGAAAACAGATGGCTTCATCCAAGAACACCTCACACCATCTTTTGCCTTGTTCCTCTCCATCAACCTCCTCTTCTTTGCTCTAGCGAGTGGCTGTAACAGTTGCGGTTATCCAAAACCGACCCCATCTCCGAAGAGAAGTGCTCAAATTGGGGGTTTGCGCCACGTTGCTCAACGGACCAGTCAATGCAGTGATCAGGTCACCACCGGACACTCCATGCTGCTCAGCACTCGAAGGCCTTCTTGATCTCAAACCAGCGTTTGAAGCCAACGTCCTCGTGATCAATTTGAACATCCCCATTTCACTGAGCCTCCTCATAAACACTTAAGGCGAGAAGCTTCCAACTGACTTCCAATATGCCTGACCCAAGAGCACTTATGTCTTTTCTTAACTTGTGTATTACGCACCAAATTTCATGGTCTAATTCTGCGTTTTGGGTGGTGTCGTTGCTTTGATTAGTGGTGGGAATAATTCTTCTGTTTAGGATATGGATTACTGCAGTGATTTCATTTGTGCAAGTGGAAGAAAATGCATGTCTGTATCATCTATCATGTCCAGCTGTGGTGGATAAAAAGACACCATAGTACAATCATACTACATTATACATTGCCAACTCGATGAGTAGATCATGACAATCAATAAATTAAATATTGCAAGTTGTAAATTAACTTTTTGCATTCATCAGAACACTGTTGTGCTGTGCTAAGGACTCAAAAGTTATTAAAGAATTATCATTACTGCACCTTCGAAAGGAATATTTAGGTGTATAACTATTATGACGCCTAGAAGAAATCTTTTTCATTTTATATTAGTCAACAGAAACGTAAGTTCACCTTCAAAATCATGGATGACCCCACCTCCATGTATTCATGCTACCACAATAAAACCTATCTATATGGATCATCTTTAGCAACATACGTTTGGTGTTACCATCTGCCAATAATTTCAATGGTTTTGATTCATGCCTTTAAAATAATTCTCTGGGAGCATATGTCGACGCGTTCTGATTAGGATCTCGTGAACTCAATCTCGGCCTAATGATCTGGTTTTTGTGGTGTCCATTGCAACACGTAATGTAAAGATACTTGTTTTTGTTGTTAAGTTATTATCATATGATATAGGTTCTAAAGCTTGAGCCCTGTTCTGCTTCACAAAATGTAGGTTTTCCGCTTGGTGACGGCAATCCATGGATCGCAAGTTGCAAGAAATTGGGACGTGGCGGGAATAGAACAGCGAAGACGACAAAAAAACCTTAAAAGTTGCGGATAATATGGACGGATTTTTATAATCCAAAACTATTGTGAATGCATGAATATTTGGTGGGTCCAAAAGATTTCTATGATGAAACTCGAGGTCCACGAACCAGTAGCTTTGTGAAGGGAATTAATCCTTTTATATTCTTTTTATTTTTTTTATTTTTTAAATCAACACGGTGTGAACTGAATGATTAGGTCAATCACATCTGTTTGTATTGGGTAATAAACCAAGAATAAGTTAAATCCTAAAATGTTTACTCGTAGATTTCATGAAAAAATCCACATATATTACTAACTGAATCATAATTGCACAATATCTAATGAAAGGGAGAAACTATAATTCAAAAACATTTAAAACATAATTCCTCCAAAACGTTTTTAAATTTCAATTTCAATCTTCCTGTCCTTTTTGTTAAGGTATATCCTTCATATATATTATAAAAACTTGAGCTTATTTCCGAAGTAGACGAAATCTTCAAGCATTTAATTTGACCTTTTTGGTATACAAACGTCGTGCACATAATGTGTAGGTAGATAATGACTCGTCACTACTTATCTTGCCATGATTGACTTTGTCCATCATAAGCAATAAATTCTTATTTCCTTTTCATGATATGACGTACTTGAGCCAAATATATGGATTTGAGAGATATTTTTCTAGTTAATTATGGTCCATCTTCCAAAAAGTCAAATGAACCTTAAATCATGTACTTTAGGTGTGCTCATTGTCTAAAAATGTTTAGATGCACATGTAAGTTATATTAAAAAGGCTTCACATTGGAGAATTAGTGTGGTGTAATACATACTAGCTGACCCATAACTCATTAGCTTGTATTGTTAAGTGAAAATGTGTCCAACTAAATATGTTAATAGGCTTCTTATTAATGATCTCTCTAAATGAAGATATCAAATTTCTAATGTGTGCTCCCAACATAAAATATGATAAATTTGTGGATCATGCCATTTTGATGTAATTTTTACCGTACTTCAAATGCTTTCGTCAATCCAAGACAATCACCACGTAAAAACTAGTTCCATTTTTTCTAAAGTAGGTAACGCAATCTTTACGATACGTGTGTATAGACCGAATGCTCATTTTTTCTTTCGGAAGCTCTGTGGTGGGATTTGGGTATATCAGACAAAGGCCAGGCTTCATAGACAAATCAACTTTTGTACAGGCTATAGGCCCATAAGGTCCTCTGCTGTTGGGTTCAAAACTGAACTGAGCCTCAAATAGTTAAATGAGGCCTTAAAGAATTAGGAAATGGTTTGGCCCCCAAAACAATGCCTTTGCTAGCATCTAAACCTTTACGCGACTATCTGACCTCCCTTTTGAAATTTGAAGAGCAGAAAACCCATCAAAACAGAAATTCTAAGCAGAATTCTTTGCTGAAATGGCGAAAATTTGCATGTCCACTTCCATGATATTGTAGACAAATGACATGATCATGACCGTTCACAATACGTATTATCGGATGATGGATACATGGAGTTATTAAAGGAGAATATACTGGTTCAAACCCAATCAATTACTGCTTTTTTTGTTTGCAAACCATAGTAACCTTAGTTATTGCTCATCATGCCGAATCATTTATACTGAAAAAGGAGGCAACTTGTAATCAGTAGTCCCCAAGTTTTTGCAATGATAACCTAATAGTTTCTCCCAACCTATAAGCCGGGGCACATAATTAACATTCTCTAAGAGATGGATCTAACTCATCTATTATTGGACGAATTTCTAAAAAAAAAATTTCTCTGGTGGATACAGAGGAAACATGAAACTGGTTCTTTGTCATTTGTTTCCCCTTGCTTCACATGAAAAGGAGACTTAGTGGAGATATGATTTCCACTTTATAGAACAAATCATCAAATAAAGGGTAGAGGAAATGAAAGATGTATTTTTTCCTAGTCGACCATGCCTCTCCGAAGTATTTGGACTGTGTACGCGGAAAAAAGGAATGGCATGCACCAATTATAGTAGGGGAAAATGTCACAAATGGTCCCTATACTATTACTTAATGTGTAATTTGGTCCCTGAACTTTCGATCGGCTCAATTTGGTCCCTAAACTATTGATAAATGTCCGATTTGGTCCCTGAACTTTTGATCAGCTCAATTTGGTCCATGAACTATTGATAAAAGGCTCAATTTGGTCCCTGAACTTTTGATCGGCTCAATTTGATTCCTGAACTATTGATAAATATCCGATTTAGTCCTTCATTACTTTTTTTTTTTTTGCTTCTTCTCTCTTCCCTCTGCCGGCTCTGGCGAAGGGAAGCCGGTGTTCGGCAAGGCGAGCCGGCAGAGGGAAGAGAGAAGAAGCAAAAAAAAAAAAAAAAGAAACAAGAAAAAGAAAAAGAAAAAGAAAAACAGTAACGAATGACTAAATCGGACATTTATCAATAGTTCAAGGATCAAATTGAGCCGATCGAAAGTTTAAGGACCAAATCGGACATTTATCAATAGTTCATGGACCAAATTGAGCGGATCGAAAGTTCAGGGACCAAATCGGACATTTATCAATAGTTCAAGGACCAAATTGAGCCGATCGAAAGTTCAAGGACCAAATTGCACATTAAGTAATAGTATAGGGACCATTTGTGACATTTTCCCTTATAGTAGCGTATCTTCCCCAGTCGAAGCCTGCCGCAGGAAGAAACATAATTCAAGTTTTGAAGACAGAAAAGAGAGCACGAATCTCCAACTCTCATCAATTCCCAGTTGAATCTCTCTCTCTCTCTCTCTCTCTCTCTCTCTCTCTCTCTCTCTCTCTCTCTCTCTCTCTCTCTCTCTCTCTCTCTCTAATTAGATGATTGGTAGGCATTCCATCATAAAACATCAGACCAGCACCACCAGAAATTAAAATAAAAAATAAAAAAATAAGTGAATATTGCTAAACTGATTAAATGGGATTATCAGTGGAAGACTTCATTTGTCCAGGTAGAGACATAAACACATGTATATGTGTGCATCCGACCACCGAATTGGATCATGTCCGCATGAGTCCTTAACCTTTTTATGTGGGTTGCAATAGATAATTTAAAAAATAATAATTAATATAGATTGAAGGGCCAAGCAATCGATTGGTGACGTTCCAAAGTAAAGGAGGCCTTGGTTTTCCTTTTTATTTAAAAAAAACTTGCATTCATTACTCAAAAGGATGCACGAGAAGTACATGACTTTCATGGCAAAACAAACCGACACAGAGCAAAAACCAGAATATTACCAAAAAAAAATGGAAAAGCCAAATCCAAAAGATAAGGAGAATCAACAAGGCACTGAGAGAGTTAAGTACACACTTGTTCCATAAGAATTGATCCATCAAGCAAAATAATTGATAGGAAAACACCAGATCTTCTATCATTGTCAGTGATGAGCATTTAAGTTCGGCTTCCTCTACACTATTGTCATATGGAGACAATCAAAATAGGTGTATTAACACATATCTAATTTTTTGAAGAACAAATCTTCATAATTTAACGAAACGCTGTAGCTCTTGCGATTTTTTTTTTTTTTTTAACTAGAGGCAGAGGACTCATACATGGACAAAGCATAGGGATATTGAATCCTTGAAAATATTATTAAACTCCTAGATCTAAATCAAAAGAGAAACTCCTAAGTCTAGAACTAGATTAGGAGAGTTCAAACTCGCAAAACTAGAATTAGACCGGGAGAAGGGAGCTATTAGATCTAGATGGAGAGAGAAGAAAAAACAAGAGAACTCAGATAAAATCAACGAAACATGAAGGGGAGGACGAGACTAGCTCAATGGCTAAAGGTTGAAGAAGAGGGAGGCCTTTGCATTACGTGAGCTTAACTCAAGATTTGTCCTATTAGACCACTATTAATGTTTAGAGTAAGAGAGGAAAAAACGAAAAAGTGTTCGTGATTGCTCAGCCCTAATTAGGGTTGTAGGAGTAATTAATTACAGTCATGGTACTAGTAAAAGCATGATTTCAAAAAGACCCTATAATACATATATATCGAGAAAATTATCCAAAAACCCTTAAACTTATTGTATTTTTACCAGTTTAGTCATAAATTTTTCAATTTTATCAATTTAATTTTAAACCTTTTTTATATTTTGCTAATTGAGGGCAGCGGCGATCTTACCCTGACCAAGGGAAGGTTAGACAACGACCTCATCGGCCTAGTGTTAGAAAAAGAATAAAGAAAAGAAAAAAGAAAAAGGAAAATATAAATTTAATAAAATATTTAAAATATTTAAAAATATTATTATTAAAAATTAGTAAGATGAGGGCGTTGCAGCCCCTCTTGCCTAAAGGGCAAAAGTTGCAGCCCTTGCCCGAATAAACTCATAGAATTCTATAGCTATTCACTCAATTATTAATTTGATGTGACAATTTTTATATCAGTTCAAAATCCATTGCGTTCCATAATAAAATTTCTATACTTATTGTCATTATGATGAAAGGAATGACGGCTTAAGTATGATAGATGAAAACATTTAATTATTAACATAAGAACCATCTGAGTGAGAGTTCTGATGTTTGGTCTCATCACTTATAACTTGATATGCTAAAACGCATCAATCTCATCGTATGATTTCTTTTATTAAGTTAACCATTATAATATCACCAACTTTATCACTTCTTACATTTGCGCTCATGATCCGCCACATCATAGTCGACACACTCTCCATGCGAGCTATTTGACACGTGGCCTGCCTTGAGACCATAAGCTCATTTGGCTTACAGGATCCTGAATTTCTTGTGCTGCTTCCCAAGACTTCCGCTTCGTTTATTTTTCGAAAAATAATTATTTACAAAAAATCTTAAAACGGTCACTTATTTCGTTTAAAATAATTAATTATTAGAAAACATTTTTATTATCAATAATAATTTATATTTAAACATTTTAGTGCGTGATGAAGATTTTTTTTTGTTCATTCATTTTTATAAGCAATGCAGTTAATTATTATTTGAAAAATATTTTTCAAATAATTCATTTTTCATAAAACAAGTGAAATCTTCATTTCCATCTATCTCTTCATTTCTAAAAAGTCTTAAACGTATTACACATTTACCAATTCAATAATAAATATTTTCATGTTTTGCAAATTGAGTTAATTCAATCAATTTTTGCTAAAAATCGTTAGCGTAGACGTTGGCCGATCTACATGAGTGGACAATTTTTGATAATTTTTTGAGTTTTTTAAATTATATTATATTTTTTTCTTTCTTTTTCTTGCTTTACATTTTCTTTCTTTCTTATGGTTAAGGGTCAGCAGGGAGCCACCACCCACCGACCAATGCCCAATGGCGGTGGCAGGGATTGTGGCCCTTGTCAAATCTGGCCCTTGCTCAAATCTTGGCAATAGTACAACAAGTTTAGAATTTTTTGGATAATTTTTTCTGAATAATTTGACATGTTTTTTATGGTTTGAAGAACCCTAAGAAGACTTTTGTGCCGTCCAGGGACAAGGGAATCTATGATCACGGGGTCATCCAAGTAAATAATACACATTTATATAATTATCATATCAAGTGGATAGAGCAGGCAAAACACCTCTACATAAATAGTTGCATTGTGCCTATCATCAAGCCATCTCGCCGACTCAGCTTCGTATCACTCGTTGGCTATAAGCTTCTCTCTCTCTCTTCCATTATGGACATTTTTTACAAGGATAGTTTTCAATGTCGTTGGAGCTGAATTATTGATCCACTTGTCATGCCATGTCCGGTGGATCGCCCCTTCAAGCATCTGGAAGAATACCCGACCAGGAATATTTTTATGATACCATGCATCTCTTCTGAATAACCAGGCTTAATTAGTAGGTTGACCAACGCAATCAGAAAGATCCACCCCTTCCACTTTTCTATAACCTGAGCGGATAGGGTCAAGGAAATTCCGTGTCTCGTGTAACTCAATAATGTGGATAAAACCCCCCTCAGACGCTGAACACCATTTTTTGTATTGAATTAGATGAACAATACAATATGGAAAATCAGGGCGGAGGCAAGGGAGATTGGAGTTAGAAGTGACCATTGGACGGATAACTAGCAAGTCTCGCCCAAAGGATTGGACGAACTTATTTCATCGGGCTATGCTTATGAACTTTGATGTTTCATGGGCAAAATCGAGCAATCAGGCTTAGTTGGCGGAGGTATTGTTTTCCACCACTAGATGGTCGGTGTAGTTTTTACTGATTATTATCTTCAATAATCCATTAAGTTTCTCCAAGTTCGGCTGCTCGCGTTAATACTTCGAATTTGTGATTTAACTTGCTGCTCTTAAACAACGTTTTTGCATTCGAGAAGACCAATAACACACTCAATTATCGTGCTGCTATAGTATCATTTCATTGAATGAGACATTGGATTAGACATAAAATAACTCCAAGCACTCATAAAGGATGTTAACCACAATTTCTGAATCCACACATATTGATGCATGAATTTACTTCTTGAGCTCATTGCTGTGGAAAGGAAGAAGAGTGGAGTATTGCTAACTTAGGAACAACAATCTTAGTTCCAAATTTGAGCAACTAAGTTTTTCGTTTCCTTCTGAGTCTTTGACCAAAAAAAAACAGTTTTTATTTTGTATTATCTATGTTATATTTTGCGGACACTTGCCGTGGTGGAGCATCTCTCCCTCAATAGCAACATGTATATCGAAAAACTCTTTCAAATAACAACTCGGACGTTTAGGATTAATTCCACGTATAATAAGAGCATATGAGATATAATTCCTAGTAGTCCAATTTGCTTTGTTGTGATCCCACTATACTATTCAAGCGTGTCCCTGCATGGAATAAAACTGCCGCAATTATCCATCACATGAGGACGAGATGGGACACATCAGAAATTATAAATTAACCCCATATAATGGATAGCAGAATCTTTTTCGAGTCATGGGGAGATCACGTGTTGAAGATGGCAAATTCTGCGGTATTTATTTTCCATGTACATAGGAACTGGTCCAGACGATACAGCTGATTCAACGAAATTTGCAAAATCCCATTTCAAGGACGACTCTTTTTCTTTTCTTGATGATGACATGTCACAGAACTGCAGAAACAGATGTTGGAGTTCAAATGGTCAATCCACCTATCGATAAGGAAACTTACCCTTTCGGATTAGTTTAAACTACTAATATGCATATCCTAGAAATTAATGGAACTTACGTACATATCAGATAAGGAGGAAGTGGAGTGCACGCAATGAAAAGGTAACATGCGAAGAATGAAATTCCTTGCTGTTATATCTCCATGCACCCTCAATCTTGGCTTACATCTTAGGCTGCACTTCTCTATCGATATGCACGCTTGTAACATATTACGTAATCGCTCACGTTTAAAGGATTATCTTATCTCGCTATTGAAAAAACTTGTAATCCATTTGACGAAAAAGCTTTGACGAATCTTTTCTTCTAGTTGAATGAGCGGGAATCCTGGCCAAAATAAATAGAAGAAAATCTGCCGGGGGAGCTTTCGAAATCGAGCTTGACATTCCCAAGATGAAATTATCATATAATAATTATTGAAAAAAAAAAGGGAGTCGGCCTCTACAGGCTTGTAGTTATGAGAACATAATTGCACCACGTGGCATTAAAGAGGCCAATGGTATTAGGATCGCCAAACCCCAGAATCAATTGTATAAAAAATGGGACATTATCACTGATTAGGGCACTCAGATTACTGAAGACTAAAATAAAATGTAAATGTAGAATATGGGGCCCTTAAAGCCAACCCTTCTAGTTTCTTTTTCTCCAATCCTTTTTTCTATTTTATCTTTGTTGAAAAGCCTCCCGGTAGCATAAATTTGACTGGCTTCTCTACGCCATCCACGTTTCATTTTCCTTATGCCTTTGGGCAATAAAGAATTCGAATTATTCAGTCAACACTAAATGCCAATGAACAAAATGTGCTGTGCAGATTCAATACAGAGATCCATGAGCGAAACACGTGTCTTTGTAAGCAACTCATTTCCCTTACAAACTAGGCTTTTCTATCTGAAATTAGGCACGTTTTAGTAATTCCAGCTTCAAATTTTAATTTTGTAGTCTCTACTTGCACATACGACCTATTTGGAAAAGCTCGCCTAATCTCATGGGGAATCGATATAAATTCGTCTTGTTTATCACAAGCAAATAGAACTGGTTAGGCTTACCTCCGTGGAAGAGTAATGAGTAGAGAGAGACAAAATGTTTTTTCCATGCTTAAATTCAAAGAGGCCTTATTACTTCGTGAGAAGAGACATTAACATACCTTTAATTAGATCATCAACTAGGTCATATAATCTATTATATATAATTCTTAAAAAAAAAAACAAATCTCCTGCATTTAGAAGATCACGATCCCCTTTTCTTTCCCAAAATATCCTCATATAGACTTTTCCAAGTAATCTATTAATGGACAAAAATGTAAATTAATAATCCTCTTCAATTAATCATGTATTTTAATTTTAAAATTGATTCTTTCTACATCATATGAGTAATCTTACCAAAAAAAAAAGTTTAACTATCGAAATATATTTCTCTTTCTCTTTCCTACTAGATCTTATTTGTAACTTAATAAATGCTTGAAATGCCTTTACATAAAAACTTTAGAAAAATTGTCCAGAAAGTTCTAAACTTGTTGTAAAAAAGGCAATTCAATCCCAAACATTTTAATTGTACTCAATTTAATCCTAAACCATTTGACAATTTGCCAATTCAGTCCTACACTTTTTGACGATTTGCCAATTTATCCTTAAACTTTTTAACGATTTGACAATATAGTCCTTTTGATCAATTATCCAAATAATAGATTTAGAACTAAATTGGCCCTTTGAAAGGTTCAATAGTAAATTGATAAATTGTCAAAAAGTCTATAATTAAATTTGCAAAATTGAAATTTTTAAAACTGAATTGACCTTCTTACAATAAATTTAGGACTTTTTGAATAATTATTCCTAAAAGTTTCTATAAAATGATTAAGAACAAAAATGACGACATTTATCAAATTAAATCATAGATTGGGTTACTGTTGTAACTAATCAATTTTTTTTGTCTTTTTTATATCAAAAGTCACATTTGTCAGGGTATTCAAGCCAAAAATGGAAACTATACTTCTTGCTTACTTGAGTATTTGGGCAAAACTCGATGTTCTAGGAATAGGAAATATTCGATTGACTTAGGAGAATCAAGGAGCATCATTGGATGCAATATTCCAATTGGGTCATTTGTTTAGATATGCTTTCTCCGATAAGATTCCATTTTTTATCTTTTCAAAGGCACCAAAAACTTAAGCAGATTACTATTTTGACTCACGGAAATCTTCATCTCATTTAGGAATTTTGGGGCCTCCCACGCTGGATCAAACTAATTGTGGGCGTGCTTGACAGCATGGCTACAAACAACTAAGGAAGACAAAGAAATTATCACAATAATTCCAAATTCTCTCTAATTTTAGATAGGTTTAATAAGAGAAAGCACATCTCTCCCTCCCTAATCATGCGATGACCACGCTAATGTGTTTCTTTTCAATCAATCATCAACGTCCGGGTCTCCTTATTGAAGAGAAAGTTGATGTAACTCGGCGTAAATCAAAAAAGGTAAAATGGGGTCAGGAATTGATAAGCATCTCATCCCTTCTACGACTCTTGATAGAAATACAAATCATTTGATGCGACGTCTACTACGCTATTTCGCCATACAATTAGGGGAAGGTGACTATCATTTAAGGATCATATTATACATACGTCGTAATATTGCGCATAAGAAGAGTTGTCTTCATCGACATTGACAGGATGGCTAGGCAGGGCTTGCCACGGCCGATGACTTTTTCAATCCCATGGTCATGAAGCAACAATGGTCCCGCAAAGAACTTTGATCACGATTCTTCTCCATTATTAACCGCATATGTTGTCTTCACATGGGGTCGATAAACCCAGGCCTCAAATTAGATGTACCTCACATTTTAGGCTTGTCGGATCTTGAAACGTGACAGATCGTGGAACGAAGAATTTCAAGTTCTCATCTGAATTAAATTTGGAATCCAGGCTAAATTTATTTCTCATGAATTGGCACGCCCTGCTGGCTTATAGGATGTGCGGTAACAAGTTTACCATGAAATTCTACGGATTCATGACATACACCAGCCATGCGTTAAGGTTTGCTCATCATAAGTAATGAAAAAATAGATGCCTTTCATGCTCCGCGTGTTTTATGGAAAATTAATAATTCGGAAGGCATTTCCTATAAAGGATCACTTTATAGCTTAGAAAAATGAATAAATGAAAAATATTTAGATATATATCATTCTTGATAATTAAAACATGGGAAAAGTGTTTAAAAAAGTCATAAACCTTTTTATATTTGTGCCAATTTAATTCTAAATTTTTTTACTCGGCGCCAATTCAGTCCTTTCCGGATAACTTTGGCTGGATTTTGTTGACTAGGTGCCGACCAGCTGACGTGGCACGATTGGCGTTAACGTGAATAACTTTTAATAATATTTTTAATATTTTTGAATTTTTTTTCCTTCTCCTCCTTCCTCTAGCTGATTGTCAAACCTCGGCGACCGGTTAGAGGCAATGGCCGACAAGGTCGAGGTCGACCTCGCTGGACACTAGCGAGGCTCAAGCCCTCGCCAATGGCTGCGAGGGCAGCCTTGTGCCAGCCATGGGCAAGGCTCGCCCTCGCTGGATCCGGTGAGGGTCAAGCTTCATTGGCCATGGGCAAGGCTCAACCTTGCTAGCACGACGTGAGGCCACCCTCGCAACCACTGGCGAGGGCTCGAGCCTCGTTGGCCATCTCCTCTGGCCAATCATCGAGGTAAGACAATCGACCTGGGGAATGAGGAGGATTTAAAAGTTGTCAACATCAGTACCGATCGTACCACGTCAACCGGCCAATACCTAGTTAACAAAATCCTACCAAAATTAACTGGAAATAACTGAATTGGCACCAAAAAAAGGTTTATGATTTTTTTTAACACTTTTCTCATTAAAATATTTTTTATTGACTAATTATTTCAAGCGATACAAGTGATCATTTAGAAAAAAAAAATTTTAGATCATTCATTTTTCGCGAAACAAACAAAATTTTCGACCTATTTTCATCATGATGAATAGTACTTCTGATCATTCAAATATTGAACAAGTCTATTGTCTAATAAAGTTTTTAGATAGGTTAATATCTGTTGCTCTTGCATAAATCCTTTTCTCGAATCACTTTTCTCCAAAGTCGCTCATGGCCGCATGTACCATTGTATTGAAAGCAAATCCATCCTAAGTTTTCATCTCGATATTTTTTCTAGATAGAAAGTACCGTTAAAACCCATGCCGGTCCTTCAAAGTAAGTAGCAATTATATATCGAATTCCAAGACCAAAAATGTGATTTTCAAAGATAAATGATTGGGAAAATCTGTCTACATCTATAAAAGAGAAAGAGATAAAAGAGGCTCTTTCCTTTTAAGATAAAAAGAGTGCGCTCTTTTCTTTGGTGTGACTAAAGGAAGGTTGAATCACACGAGGTTCATGAGACTGTGCTGTCCTATTGCTGTTCTGAAAACAACACCTCATGTCCCAATGGTTAAAAGGAAGGCAGAGCAGAGAGACCTCGGGGATATGTTCGACCGTGTCGTACTGTGGCACTATCTCCACCTCACATGGCGTGTAAATGCCGATTTGAAAGCGTATGGCACGTGAAGTTGAACATGAGATCTCAGATGAACTGGAAATACCTACCGAGATCACGCATTATTGTACTTCTTTTCTCCCCTTTCTTGGACATGCTTTCTCATCTCCGTTCGGCTGATCCAAAAGGGAGGAGAAGGAATCACAAGTTGCTCAACCTCTCCTCCTCAACGATGCCATTAAGTATTGTTAAACGACAAAGACTGGAAGGATAAACCCTCCCCCAAATCGAACCGAGCCCAATGAGATAGCGTCTTCTTGACCTATCGAGGACAACAAATGCCAATCAATCGAATTTTGCTAGATCAAGAAAACCCTATAATGTATTTGATATCGTATTTTAAATATTGTCTCTCCCTTTGGACCCTTAAATGAAAAAGTAAAAAGAAACATCAGTAGAGAAAATGGGGATTAGGCTTTGTCATTTAGTCCTTTCAAGACATTAAAAATGGAAAATCGCTCGATTATTCTCAAGACATGGACCTCGGGGCCTCCGACTATAAATACCCCACCAATTAATGAGACCAGCCATCTCATGTTCTTGAATATCACTATACTCTCCAATCTCTCTCCGCTACATCGACCACAAAAATACACGCAAAGACTACTCTCCTCAACGCAGATATATAGTCTGAACCTTTTCTTTAGAAGCTCCGCTTCATTGACGGCACCATGTCTCTCCCTGAAACAGAGGGCAAGACCCTTTCCGATGCCTGGGACTACCAGGGCCGCCCGGCCGATCGGTCCCGCACCGGCGGCTGGACCAGTGCCGCCATGATTTTAGGTCTCAAAGAAAACGCCCTGCCTCCTATTTGTTTGCTTTCCTACATTATCCGTCAATCGTTTTCTGAGTGCTTTCTACCTCCTTGTTTCTCACTACAGGAGGAGAGGCCTGTGAGAGGCTGACGAGCCTTGGAGTTGCAGTGAATCTGGTGACGTACTTGACCGGGACGATGCACCTGGGCAGTGCCACTTCCGCTAACATCGTCACCAACTTCCTCGGCACCTCCTTCATGCTCTGCCTCCTCGGTGGCTTCGTCGCCGACACCTTCCTTGGCCGGTACGCTTTGCTGAGACACCCTCTGTGGATCTATCTGAGTCAGTCTCTAACGCTAATTTGGGTACCTCTTCTTGGCTGAGACAGGTACCTCACCATCGCGATATTCGCCACAATCCAAGCAACAGTAAGACCTTCTTCTCGATTGCTACGGCTTATCTTTTAACTTTACATGTGCCCTCAAATGAAAATGATTTGAATATTCAGAAAAAATGAATAAATAAACTTTATCAGTATGATTGGAATCAAATTGTCACTAATTTCCATGTCTTCCTTTTTTGGCTTTGTGTTAGGGTGTGACAATCTTGGCAATATCAACCATAATCCCGAGCTTGAGGCCCCCAACGTGCACCGCGAGCAATGACCAGCTGTGCACGCCGGCGACTGGTACACAGATGACGGTTCTCTATTTGGCGCTCTACACGCTGGCCCTCGGGACCGGCGGCCTCAAGTCGAGCGTGTCCGGGTTCGGGTCGGACCAGTTCGACGAGTCGGACCCGAAGGAGCAGTCCCAGATGGTCAACTTCTTCAACTGGTTCTTCTTCTTCATCAGCATCGGCTCGCTGCTCGCCGTCACCGTCCTCGTCTACATACAGGACAACCAGGGACGGCAGTGGGGCTACGGGATCTGCGCCTGCGCCATCCTCATCGCGCTGGTCGTGTTCTTGTCCGGGACGAGGAGGTACAGGTTCAAGAAGCTCGTGGGGAGCCCGCTGACGCAGATCGCCGCCGTGTACGTCGCGGCTTGGAGGAAGAGGCGGTTGGAGTTGCCGTCGGACGCTTCGCTGCTCTTCAATGTGGATGACCTGCCAGGTGATGGGAGTGCGGTGAAGAAGACGAAGCAGCAGCTGCCTCACAGCAAGCAGTTCAGGTTAGCATCGATGATTCTCTTTTGCTGAGTCTCCTAGACTGTTCGTTTAACTGTCAAAAAGGGTCCCGTTTTCATCCTTAATTTTCTTTTTTTGTATGTCCCCAATGAGATCTACTTTTTAAAACTATTATTAAATCTAATTCTTTATGACTCACATATTTTAAAATTATCGATGCGCGAAATCTTTCCGACTCTTTACGAGGCATAGTTTTGCTAGACCATTAAGAAGGTTTCCGAAAGTTTTGCACGAGCGATGTGCAGAAACATCAGTTAGATCTTCAGCTAAGCGGAATCAACATACAAAGACAGATCAGCTTGTAAGCATTGTATCAAATTAAGCCTAACTTTCAACAAAAGCGTGGCTTACCGACAGGCTAATGTAAGATAAGACAACGCCTTCGAAATTTAGATCTGAATTCATAATTAAAATAGCACATTATTGATTGCTGGGGTCTTTTGTCGGTCGTTGTTTTAGCATTTATTTATTGACCCTTTTGATTGGTGGGATCAACTCACTGCTGAAGTACGACAATAATTTCTCTGACTTTATCCTCAGCTTCTCAATCACCCAAGGGGGGAAGTTGCTCCCTGCCCTTGGACAATAGGACAAAAAAAGTATCGACATTCGGCTCATAAATGATTAGCATATTAAAAACGAATAAAAGATGACATGTTCAATGAATCCCTTGAATGTTCACACGTTCTAGCTCTTCATTTCGTGCCAGCTGCAGAAACTTCAGAGAAAATCGACAACCAAAATCACAGTATATAACAGCTGTTTCATTTCTGTGCTGGTGTTTGCTAATTTCTATGATCGATCTTGATTAGATATTTGTTTCTTTCCTCGTGAATATTCGGTGTGGTGGTCCATATTGCGAGGTAGAGCTAACACCAAGAACCCTAGAGAAAAACCCTATGTTCTGCATTTTGGATTACTATATGGAACTTTTGCCATGTTAAAAAGAGACAGCAGGTTTTAATTTTGTCTTTTTACTTCATTGGTAGTATTTATTCCTGCAGATTGACATTCCAATAAGAGGTAAAAACCAGAGAAACTAATTAAAATAACATTAATGAGTGCTTAATCTAGAAAGAGGACTCACGAGGGACTGATTCGGTTTGTCTCCAAATTGATTTTGATCCTCGTGCTCCTCGTCCTCACTTTCGACCTTCCCCAGCTAACTCACGGACCTTCTGGCCCTTTTCTGGCTTGATTTTCAAGCCTTGCACTTTTTTCTTTGTGTTCAATTTTCTGCCTTAAGTCTGTTTTCTTACACGTCATCGCCATCTAGACGTTAAACAGGCTTGGTAACTTTAAATTCCTTAGTCTTACTTGTGACATATCCTCTATACCAAATTTTTTTGAATTAGAACAAGACTGGCGGAAGATGAACCGAGGTCGCATTATGCGGCTTCAATGGGAAAATATTAAATTCTCTAATACAATAATGTTTGTGTGGAAGATTTAAGACGTTTCTGAAAATTCTTGTGACTTTCACGTGAAAAGTGAATATATCGCTGGATACAGCGAAAAGAAGATAAAAGGATATGCTATGCACGTGTTTTACGTATTTGACATGGTCGCTACTAGCGGAAATTAGATTTCAAGTGCTGAAGATAAGAGTTAAAAAGGCTGAAGCAATTGTCAAAAGAAAAGACAGAAAGGTAAGAGTCCCCTCAGACAGCCTTTAAAGATCGTATGCAAGCTTTCCCATGACTAGGTCTAGCTTCCTACCGAATTCGATCGACTAGGTTGCCTCGTCATGATGTCTTTTTTGCCCGAAAGAACACGACGCATGTTGCGTGGCCCATTGTTCCAATAATTGCGAATCACCGAAATCATGTGCGGGTGATAATCGAATTCCTTTTCGTGGACCTTTTCTTCCTCGCAGATTCTTGGACAAGGCAGCGATCAAGCCCTCAGAAATGCCTAATGACGCCACCGTGGTGAACAAGTGGAACTTGTCGACCCTAACTGATGTGGAAGAAGTGAAGTTAGTCCTAAGAATGTTGCCCATTTGGGCCACCAACATCATGTTTTGGACCGTCTATGCCCAGATGACCACGTTCTCGGTCTCGCAAGCGACCACCATGGACCGCCACATCGGCAAGTCGTTCCAAATCCCCGCTGCCTCCTTGACCGTCTTCTTCGTCGGCAGCATCCTCCTGACCGTGCCTGTCTACGACAGGGTCGTCGTCCCGCTGACCCGAAGACTGCTCAAGAACCCGCATGGGCTGACCCCGCTGCAGAGGATCGGGGTCGGCCTGGTGCTCTCGATACTGGCGATGGTGGCCGCCGCACTGACTGAGATCAAGCGACTGCGGGCCGCCAGGCATTACGGCCTGACAAACGACCCGAACGCCGTGATCCCGCTGAGCGTATTCTGGCTGGTCCCGCAGTTCTTCTTCGTGGGGTCGGGCGAGGCGTTCACGTACATTGGGCAGTTGGACTTCTTCCTAAGGGAGTGCCCTAAAGGAATGAAGACCATGAGCACAGGGCTGTTCCTGAGCACCCTGTCGTTAGGGTTCTTCTTCAGCTCGCTTTTGGTCACTATAGTCCACAAGGTGACCGGGAACAAGAAGCCATGGCTAGCTAATAATCTCAACCAAGGGAAGCTGTACGACTTCTATTGGCTCCTAGCCATTCTGAGCGCGCTCAACTTCTTGATTTTCTTATTGTGCGCCAAATGGTATGTGTACAAGGACAAGAGGCTGGCCGATGAAGGGATTGAGCTTGAAGAGGAAGGACCTACTTGCCATGCATAAGTGGTTTTCCTGCCCCCTTTTTTGGGCTTTTCTATAGCGTGTGCACTCGTTATAAAAGTCATTTTCAGTGTAATATATTCGCGTCGAAAGGGAGATTGCCGGTAGAACTCGTCTCCGAGTCAACAGCATGTATTAGGCAAGAAAACGATGGAGAAGGCGCAGGACCTATGCGGTCGAGAACACGGTGAAAAAGGAATTATCTGTTCAGGAGTTTCATTGGAGTGCTATCAGGAGCCTTCAAGCTTTTCTTTGAAGGTTTCAATAATGTGATCTCGCAGTTAACTACTTCCCGTCTGTTGAAATCAAATTAATCCAAAAGTCCCAACAACATGTTGCTTGATGAATGAATGATGCAATGAATAAAACTAAACGCTATATAACAAAATAAACTATGCAATATTTCATTTGAGTGGGGACCATCGTGAATAGCGCCGAACATTACCACCATTTTCTCCATCACTAGGATCGAAACGATCTTTTAGATTTGATTTAGAATGCACCTACGAGTAATAATGGTTGGTTAGTTAAAATGTCATCATCAACTCCATTTACTTGTAGTGCTTGAAAAGAGCAAAAGGTCTCCGAAGATTAGATCACACGGAATGACCATATTTTGCTTTGAGACATGCGCTTCTATTAGTGGCGAAACGCTCGGTGCTTCTATAGGCACTCGCTGTCGGTGCAGATTCTACGATAAATTACACTGCAAAGATTCAAAAATGTGATGTTAGGGTTAGGTAGGGCTAAAGACCACTACAAGGTCACCAAAGCAAGATTCATGGAACCTGCCTCCTCGGCGGAGCCACGTGAAAGCCTCTTTAAAATCACTTAGCTTTGTCGGTCTCCGAACGGGACCACTTCGCTCTTTAGCACTCAGGTGCTCCATCCCACTTTTTCCCTACCCTTTGCTCTAAGCTCTACCGAGCGGGGCCATCCCACCACCATTATTCGAGCATCGTCAGGTGTCCCTATATCGAATCATGACCCTCGGCTTCATGCGGTGCTCTCGTTGATATACAAATCTTGTTTTTAACCTTGGATGGATATAAATAAGGAACGCATCCGAGATGGAGATAGGTTAAGACGACCAAATAAGCACCGTGCGATGTTGAGCATCCATGTCCCTCTACCCCATCCTCATCCCCACCCCCAATGGGGCAAGCAGATCGTGCCCCATTTGCCCCCCCTCACGTTAAACGTCAAGTTTGAAATTTTCTGACAATCAGACATAATAATTGATAGAAAATATGCGGATGTTAAGAATGACTTTAGCCGTTAAACCAATTAGAAAGTTGGTACATTCAAGAATTGTGTATGACAGTTTACTTCAAAAGGTCTTTATTACTTAAGCGAGAATAGAATAGGAAAATACGAGATGTATTGAATGTTGCACAAATTTTCAGATCAAGGAATTTAGAACGAGAGAACGGGGGGTTTTCATTGTGCAAGAACTTGAGCGATTGGCGAGATGAGAGGTGCAGAGGCAAAAACGGCCATGCCCATCCCCGCTCCCACCTTGCATCATAGACAGCTAACTCTTGCCACATTCTCATCACAAAACTAGCTGTGAGTCTTAGTTCCCCCAGAATCCAAGATGAACAGGCAGGACGGGATTACAAGTAGGGACGGGCACGGGGCGGATTTGATCATCGGGGGGACAGCCCGCCCGGGCCTGCCTGTGAAAAGGACAGGCTCGGTTGAATAGATTCAGACACGTTAGGCGGGCCTGAAGAAAAAATTCCTAGCTCGATCGGTGGGCGGGCCAGGCTTGGGCAAGGACCTTGAGGCCTCGTCCCGCCCGGCCATGTATCTATCAAAAAAGGAAAGTAAAGTATGTCTTATTACTTATTTCGCTCTAATATTTAGTCTTTATAAACACTAATAAGCCCAAATTTTTCAATATATTAGGGAATAACAGTATCAAATTACTAGGTTAAGTAATAGAGTAAAATAACAGAGAGTCCTGAAATAATTTTGCATCTGTTTTCCATTTCTATTTATTATTGCTGAAAAGTTTTAAAAATAGAAGGGAAAAGACCACCAAAAACCTCAAACTTTGCCCAAAGTGACAAATTTACTCCAAACTTTTTTTTATGACATGAAAAACCCCGAAGTTTGCAAACTGTAACACATTTACCCCATTAAGGGCATTTTCGTCTTATTTTTTCTGTTTTTTTTTTCCCTTCTTCTCTCTTCCCTCCACCGGCCATGGTGGAGCCGGCGGAGGGAAGCCAGTGTTCGGCGAGGGCTTGGCGAGGGGTGCCCTTGCCAAACTCGGGTGAGGGCCGCCCTCGCCAGACGCCGGCTCCGCCATGGCCGGCGGAGGAAAGAGAGAAGAAGAAGAAAAAAAAGAAAAAAGTTACTAAAAGTAAAAAGACCAACATACCCTTATGATTTAAGGTAAATGTGTCACACAAATGAAAGTTCAGGGTTTTTTGTATCACAAAAAAAAAAACTTAGGGTAAATGTGTCACGGTTAGCAAATTTTGGGATTTTTCATGTCAAAAAAAAAATTTGGAATAAATTTGTCACTTTGGACAAAATTTGGGATTTTTGGTGGTTTTTTCCCAAAATAGAAAAGGAAAGTTGGCCCGATAGGCGGGTATGGCATTTGCCTAAGTCTAGAATTTTGGGCTTGGGCAGGCCTTGGGTATGACTTTTGGAGGTTCAAGGCCTGAGCAAGCTTGGCCCACCCAATGAGCAAGTTTGCACCCGAGGTGAGAGGAATTGGTCCTCTAGGAATGGGGCAAGCCTTCTCCCCGTGAGGCATTAGATGTTAAGATGCACGTATAAGTCATATTAAGAAAATCTCACATCAAAAATTAGTATGGTGTTTAGTAATAGTTTGCTCATAACTAATTAGATTAAGTTTTTGAATTAAGGTAAATCCAATTTGTTATGTAAATAAACTCAAACTTAAACTCCCTCTTAGCAATCTCCCTAGGCAAAGCTAGCAAACTTTTGCTTGCACTCCCAACAAATGAAAATCAAAACCAATGGTTGATTGGTGCTCTACCTCCCATTTATTTCGATATATGGTAAATATCTTTAAAAAGAAATCTCATAGTCAAGACTTATTTCAAGTGGAAATTGCCATAACTATTGGGCTAGTGACAAGACATTATGAACATTCGGTTGGGTAACACAAGATATAGACCATAGGTAATGCAATACCAAACAGTTGATGATGCTTTTAAGTTGAGATCATGTTGATGTAAAAGGATACCAAATTTAAGGGGAATCAAACCTAACAATGAGCTCACACATGATGGGGGGATTATTGAGGTACACATTGAAAAACTTGTATAGTATTGAGCAATTAATATATCCGAGTTGGTTCGCGACTCAATAACTTAAACTTATAAGTGAAGGTGGATCCAACTGATTATATTAATGTCTCCCTAAAGAAAGTATGAGACCTTTGATATGTGCTCCCAACATTAGGTGAGGTAAGACGCAGGGTGGGGTGAGAATGGTAATACCCTATCTAGTCTCAGGAATCTAGTTTATGTATTTTATCTATTTGTGATAAAAAAAAATGTATATTTAAGACTCTTAAGACCTCCTTTTCTTACAAGCCTTTACTTTTATGCGCAAGCTTGAAAGTTCTCTAGGCGAGCAACGGGATACATTTGCTTTCTCTTAATTACATCTTCACATTATCCGACATCGACGATTCTAGTGAATGAGTTATGGCAAGGTAAGTTTTAGCTTGCAAGGTGGGGAATAAGATCACGACCCTCGAACCATCCCTAGTGGCAAGCCAAAAATAGTCACTCAGCCCACGCCCATTCTCACCTCATCCTATATCTTGAGGGAAAATTATTAAATCAATCATCAACCTATCATACATATGCAACTTTTTCTTAAGATTCCATTTACAAGATAAGGTTCTTTCCCTTCCTTCCACAGTGTTATCGAAAATTCAATAATAAATTTTTCAATTTTGCCACTTTAATCATAAATCTATACACGAGATCCATTTTCACCAAAAATTACTAACTAGGCAAAGGAAAATGAAAGAACGGTCATTCCTCCACTTCACTATTCTTTTAACTACGGACTTTGCTGACTGAACACATGATTCGAAAGAATGGTCATTCAATTCCATTCCAATGGAGATACTAGCACCATAGGTGTAGAGTTCGACTCACATGATCTTCAAAAAAGCATAGCCAAAGTCTAAAAAAGAGAGGAGAACGACAGACCAAAAACCTTTATATTCCAAATGTACATAATAGAGCATGCATGCATCGATCGGACACATAGAGAGCTCTCACAAAAATATATATATGTATATAATAAGAGTAATAATGTTAAAAATAATTCTCCACCACATTTACCGAGATCGTCTTCAAATTTGTTTCATTGGTAATTTGAGTGAATGAATTGAGTTACAAAGCAGTAATATGTAACTTCCTGATGATCATGACAGATACTACCAGTATAATCTAGCACAGTAATATGGACAGCACATATCCATCTCTCCCCCTTCTTATTCTTGAACGAAAGAAATTTCTACTGAATAAGCATGAGCCAAAGGCTAGTCTTACTTTGTAGAAATTACAGAAGATGGGGCGCGGATGAAACTGCTTCGCATAAATCCCCCCACTAGAAAAGAATAATTATCTAAGTCCAATTTGACAATTGGACTTGAATCTAAGAGATTAGTTCTCCTCTTGCAAACGTCATCTAGGGCTACGAATCGATCTCGAATGTGACCACCTTGAACTGAACATCTCATCAAATGAGCTCTTTGTCTGCACAACCTGATGGTGACTCTCCAGGATTTTTCCTGCATCGCTGGCAGATTAAACAGAGTCAGCAATATCGAGAACAACCCACTATAAAGAGAGAGCAATCTCGCAGAGGTTAAATCCATTCTTGCACGCATTTTATCAAAGACCCGATTAAGCAGGGATGAGACATGATTTGCACAGGAAGTAGAATGTCTTATAGAATTGGTCAGGCTTGCCATACATTTGCACTGTGCACTGTTCACTGCCCTACTACCACGTTGTTTTTCACATGTCATATTTATGAGCACGAGTCATAGGTCGACACCCCCTCTCCAGGAAACATGCTCACGGTAACTTAACGGCAGGGCAATTCATCCATCTTCCAGTTAACGAGTACATCTAAAAGCATTGAGGACACAATTCTCCGTTTAATATATGCACTCTGATTAAAATTTCACTCTTCAACAATAATGGTGTCCTCTGCATAAAACTATATTCTCCAGTGAATATGATTTTTTAGAACCAAGCTACCAAATTTGATTTGGTAGAAGCAGCAAATAGGATAGATCATGGAACATAGAAGGAAGATGCAAGAATGTAAACATGCACCTGACTCGAAATTAAGAGTCACGGGTGGATTCCCCAGTATCATCACAAAACTCGCCAAAGATATCTGGGCATCCTTCCCATTTGCCCTGTTGGCGTGCTTCCCAATAACCACCGACATAGCGAAAAGGTCCATTTTCACCCTGACTCTGGAACCATCTGGGCTTCCACCCATTTTCTTGCAATTGCCTCGACTGCATGAAATAGTGAGTGCAATGGATGGTTATTATAATTAACCAATGATTTGAATTCTAGCTAATTCAATACTGCTCAATGAATTGAGGGGAAAGAACATACAAAAAATCAACACGATGCAAGAGAATTTCTAAAGATTTGAATTCTAGCTAATTCAATACTGCTTAATGAATTGAGGGGAAAGGACATACAAAAAATCAACATGATGCAAGAGAATTTCTATTCTTAAATTCATTTTCAACCATAATACCACAAAACACTACATCCATCCGAAACAAATTCATCTGTTCGGTGACAAATGCCCGGAGCGAGGTAAATTAAGAAAAAAGGGGGATGTTCTATGTGTATGGGTTTTCTCTACGTCTACTTTGGGGGGCTCTCGCATTCTTTTTAATTTCAATTGAATAGTGACGTGCACTAAACTAGACAGGTTGTAAATTAGATTTCACCAAATTGAATCTCTCCAAAGATTTAGCATCCATCCAAAAAAGCCAAAAGCACTTCAACATAACCTTCATATTTCATCACTGAAATAATGCTGAAACAACTCCCTAAATTAACGGACTCAATGCCCATCTTCTTCTTTCAGTGAGGTCATTTATAACAACAGGAACTCAGCTTTAATTTCTGGTTACACCGGCCATACTGTTTGAGTTGGTCACAAGGGCACAGATTCAGATTGCTTTGCCACCGAATCCAGTTAACAACACCCATAAACTTTTGAATGATCATACTGAGAGTTGAATATTACTGAAAGCAGGACTGCTTATAACCAATGTGAAAAGTCTTAAGCAAACAAAAACAAGGTGACAAAACGCTGAGTATTAATCCTAGTGATCACTAAGCAGGTTGCACTAAGCCTGAAGATGAAGCCTAACTTGTTGCGCCGGTCTTAACAGGATAAAAAAGATGCATAATATTTTCAGATCTGGCGGGTCCTTGTAACTAAGCACCCTTGCTCAATTCGACCCGAATTGAATGTAGCCTATTAAGCTACGGTAGATCCAGCGGGGCTTTCGGCCCATGATCAAGTTTAATTATTGCATGTGTACATAAACTCATGCAACATTTCAAACTGAAGTATACTGCAGGTAATGTCATACCATTCTCTGCCTCTTCTCCAAACGCTGTTTCTCGGCATTTGCCCTTTCGTACTCTCCATTCTCCAAATGACGCTGGTCAGGCCTGAGTCTGGAATCCGTAGGTGGGAGCTTCTCCTTAATCCGTGATCAAACACCCCGAATCAGACTAAACTATAAAGAGCGATTAGAAGTGCATAAGGGAAATGCAGATTCATATGAACTAATAGATTGAGCACATCCTCTCTACCTGCAATCCTGGAGTTAACTCATTTAGCGTAATTGCAAATGAAGACATGTTGTATCTAGTGAGAGTAGGAGGTGGCTTGTTACACTTCCACAATAAAGATGCATCACTATAATTCTTTAGTTTCCTGGTCAACTCCCCATCTACATAGTATATGGCCTCGTCCCATTTCCCAACTATCGTGGCAACTTTTCTCCCGGTGACATCTTCAACAATTCCATGGACCTAACAAATTACAGATACTCATCATTAAACACATGATAGAATACTCTAGGTTGTGATTTAACAGAATCAGCTTAGAAAACTCAAAAAGCATGCAAACAAAGAGGAGGCGTTAGAAAATCAACCAAACTAAGAAAATAGATGATATTAATGTTTAAAATATCAGTAAAATTTCCAACAAGAAAAAGCTCTAGTTCAAGTCCACATTCAATGCCACTTCTAACCTGGTGAGGAGTTCGGTCAAGAATAGATGGCTCCTTGAACTTCAATTTGCATGAATATTGGTGGTTACCATGTATATTCATGACACCATGATGATCACAGTAAACTTTTCCAATGATAAGATTGTTGATGCTAGTTGTTACCTAAGAACATAGGAAAAAATCCCAGCTGTATCAGACAAGCAAAAGATTTAGCTAGACAGCTACAGAACCAAAACGCCAATTAATAACAATAGAGAAATTCAATCTCCACAACCGAATGTCAAAAGGTGTGCACACCTTATTCCACTGAAAAATCTCGCCATCATCAAACTCAAGGGTAAGTACTCCCACAGGATCAAGCTGAATAGATTGTCCCCAAAATTTTGTCCTTAAATTGCTGTCAGCCCAGAATTTCCAACCCCTTCCTTCACAATGGCAAGCAATGAGAGTAGGGTGGTGACTAACCTGGAGCAACATAAGGCATTAGCACCAATAAACCAGGTTCCAAAACAAACAAAACATAAGAAAACAAGAGAGGCCACGGTTTTTGTATCTTGTCCATCTGCATCAAACTTCAAGGTTATACAACATTCCTACAGAAAATGCTATTCATGCATTGGCAATCCATATGGACAATTTAGGAAGCCTCATTACTGAGAGTATAAGTGGCATTTGAAATGCCTTCTCCACTTGCTTCTTTACTACTGCTCTTATTTCATGTTTCGAGATGTTGCACCACTGTTGTGCTGCTACATCATAATCACATTGGGCATGTAGATAATTGTTACCATAATATACATATAAAGACTTCTTTCCTTTGGTTCCACATTCCTATCTCAAAATAATAAACACTACCACTCCAGCCCCTGGCTGACTCTACCATAAATCTAATCTCAAAACTCTTGAAACAAAAAATTGCCAAAAGAATAAAAATGAAAGGGGCTGGCAATCTCTGACACCAACCGCACATTCAAACATGATTATCTAGCAAACCCAAAAGTGACGGGCATCGACACGAATTACTAGATATATAGGTTTTACAGCATAATCAACCAAAGGATAGTCGCTATCAAAGACAAGAATTGACACGAATATCGAACCCGATCATGATAAGTAAAAATGAATCGCCAGTGGTCCCCTTTTTTTTCCATTTAAGTCTCCTTAGTTACTGACCTTCTCAGAAAAGAAGCGAACTCCTCTCTCAGGAAACTCAGCTTCATAAGTTTCCCCCAGTAAAGGGTTGAAGGGTTTGCAATGCCGCCCTTTAGATGAAGCATACCCAGAAACGGCAAAAGCTGCAACATTCAGAATCCTTAGGAGACTGTTACCCTGAGAACATAATACAAGCCCAAGAATGAAGTGTCAGAAAATTAAATTAGCATGTATTATTACATGATCCTCACAAATCATGCATCAATAGAGCAACAAAGAGACAAATATTTCGGAGGAGCCAGACAAGCATGGAATCAATTTGAATTTAGAAGCACAAAATGGGTGGTTAATCTACTACACAACAATTAATCGCTACTTCATAAAGATGTTCCAATGAAACTGTCTCAAAGGTCAGATAAGGAAAAGAAAACCCTCGAATGGCAACCAGCTGTGTGTCTGCTACTGTAGCGTTAGCAGTAAGTACTCCTAATTGTTCATAGTCAAGGTGAAAAGAGATATGGCTGAAAACAAGTCATCTTCACCCTTACCGCTTTTCCATGCTCATATGCTTGATCTAAAAGATTTGAATACTCAAAGTCCTCGAAGCATTTCTGTAGGGATGAAATTGGCTCATTGAAATAAACAGGTAGACAAACTCGGGTAAGGTCTTTCCCCACGTTGTCTTTGATCAGTGACCATAGACTGACTCCTTTCTCTTTCTCTACTGGATCAGGCAGCTTCTTCCGTCTACCAGAAGAAGATATTTCAGCATCGCAAACTTTTTCCTCTGTACGCATTTCCTTCACATTGCTATGCTGGCTTTCAATGTCCTTGCATGCATTACCTGCATGTGTAGTTTTCCTTACCACCCCACTGGTAACAGACGGTTCAGTGAAATACTCTTCTGTATCAAAATACGATGTGTCATCTTCATCTGAAACCTCCTCAGCTTCTTGTTTCTCAATGTCATCAGATGATGCAGTAGTGCTGCATTCTGGAAGGAAGATTAGTGAAGACAAAACACTAGGTCAATTGCATGATCTAAGTTTCATATGGTACATATAATCAATTCATACTCGCAGAAAACTCTAACTACAACATGTGCAATCTGTAAGTTCAAATTCCAAGCAATCCAAAACACAAAGGCATTTAATATATCAAAGATGGATCCTTTCGAAAATGGGATGCCATTATGAAGATGACATCACAAAAACCACCAACACTACGACCAAGAGATGCGAACAATCTGATGTGGAAAATACATAACAGAAAAAATCAATATCCTAATTAAGAGGGGTATTGGCTGACACGTACCACAATACTTTCCACGGCCTATACTGGAAAACCCATGTTTTGGCAACACATAATCGGCATCATTAATCCCAGGGGCTTCAGCTTCTAAATTAGCTGCCTGCACATTAGAAAAAGGACATCATACATGGTCTCAGCTTCTAGTCTAGACCAGGACAAACAACGGCCAATTCTCAAATCAAACTAGGATACAACAGAAAGAACGAAAAGGACTAGAAAGAGAATATGAGAATCAAGACCATTTACATATGGAAACTATTAATATGTTCTACTTCCCCATTCATTTAACTGGACAGAGCAAGGATGAAGACCAGAAAAGAAACAAAATGCGACGAAGTTAACTTACCTCAAGTTGTCTGAGTGTGTCCAGCAAATTCGATCGTTCTTCACAAAGCAATTGAACTTGTCCTTGTACTCCAGAAAACTCAGATAGCATGATCTGTTCGCAATCCGTCACGGCATTTTCGCAGAGCCCCTCTTGAATTAAGCGCTTTCTAAGTTTATCAGTTGATATAGACAGATCATTTGGTACCAGAGAGAAGTCCTCTTTAAGCGATCTGGACGGGAACAGGGTCCGGGTCGAGATCAAGGCTTGTATCCAAGCCGCCCGGTCTCTCTTAGAGTCAGTTCTTAAATGAAGGGTCTTTGTTGCTGTAAATATGTAGAAACGCCGGTCATCGGACTTGCTTTCTCTAAATGACGAGATCTACAGAAGAAAGTGAATGACGAGATTGCTTAATGCTTGTGCAACAGGATACACTTGAATTTCCATTGGTCAATGGGAAGTAATAATATCACATGCCAAGTAAAAGAAATCGCAGGAACTTCCATCTTAGCAAATGAGAAGGAACTCGCATGCGAAAGTTCAGCACTAGGGGGCAACATTATCAGAATAAAAGGTGGTCAAAACATGTTACGTTGCGTTTAAGCGCAAAAAAGATTTGCTTTCGACAACATAAGAGGAGTTGAATCACCTGCGCGAGCTCCAGACCGTAAGCACATCGAGATTCGAGGGTAAGGTTCAACTTTATATCTTCGAAACGAACTCCGACGGATCAAGGGTTAAAACCTAGTTCGACGGAGAGACGTTCGCCGGAGAGAACTTAATTCCTCACTCGAGGACATTCAAGGCCCAAAAGAACATAAAGCTCACAGCTTTCCGGGTTCTCACGGCTTGGAAGAAGAACAAGAATTGGCTGCTACTTGAGCAAGCGTAAGGACTGACTGCGGTGGTGGCGCGATGGGGAAAGAATATTCCGGCGGAGCTCCGGAGAAAAGAAGCAAACTTTGTTTGATTTGACCAAAGTGGTAGCGTAAAATCGAAATCTTGAAGATGGACACGAGGGCCAGCTACTGGTCCCGATCTAGGATCGGGAACCCGGCCCCCACGTTATCCTTTTTTACAGAGTATTTTTCGGTGGGAAAAATAACCCGAGGTTTCGCAGAGAGAGAAAAATAAATATTTAGTCAAAGAAGACAAGCGCCTCGATGAAGACCCCAGATACAGAGATCGCCCCCTTCAAAGGATGGTAAAAGACGAGGCGAACCTTTTAGACAATGGCAACACCAGTGTTTTTCCTCACCAGAAAGAGATGAGCTTTCTTCATTTTTTCAAAGAATACAAGGAAGACCTGGACCTCAGCGAGAACTGACATATACGAGTTTGAGAAGAACCTGACAAAAAACACCAAAGTGACAGCCACCATTCACACTAAAAAGAAGTGGGAAACAGCGAGCTTTTGCTCGGCCAATCGACACTGAACTTCGGCGGAGTCGCGGACAGGCTCTCGGCAACGAAACGAAAAGGAAAATCCCGAGCTTTGGAACGAGTCGAGGAGTGAAGTGACGGAACGAGATAGAGAGAGAAAGCAAATCACTGAACGCGTGAAGCGACGAACGAGATCAAAAAGATCGTAATTGAAGAAGATTCCAAAGTTAAAAATTCTGATTTCCTCATCTCTTTTCTCTTCTCCACCTTCTGCGAGTGATGTGACCAGGGGTTAATACCTCGACCCACAACAAAAACCCACAAAAGAGAAGGAAGGAAAAAAAAAAACTGAGCTGCCCCTATCGGACACCACCTGCTGATGTGACCCACTAGGAATTAACACCCAGTTAAAACTGTGAAAAAGGGGGAAACGGGGCTTTGAAAAGGTACGTCTCAAAGAGAGAGGAAAATAAAAGCTGAAACGAGATCAGCGCCCCGGATGGGAAACGAGCTTTAGGGACCGCCGGGTAATGGGATGCTGCTCTGTCCCAGATATCGAAGCAGGCTTCTATCCAGACAATGGGGAGAGGAAATCTTTTCCGCAGAGAGAGAACAAATTGGGAAAAAAACCAGGGTGAAATTTTGGGAACCAAAGATGTTTCCTATAAAAGGGTAATTCGATCGTTGGCCGCTCGAGAGGAAAAGGCAAATTCTTTGTGATGTCACACGCCAAAATGTTTTATAAGAAGTGGGGTCGAAACCCGCAACGGGAAAACATCGGAGAACAGAGGAGCAGCGACGCTGTTCGGAAGCTCAGCACACTGGCGACCGGACAAATCGCAGGTGGAATTTGGATTTTCGTTGGACGATTCGATTCGGCGAATGATAAAGGTTCGATATTTTCAGGAGGAGGATGAAAAAGAACGGTTTTTTAATTGTACATTGACAAAAATCGAGCGGAAATTGAAGAGATGCGGGAGGGAAACCAAGCGAAAATTGCGAACGATCTATATTGCACGCGAGCACCGACGGAAATGCCGTGTAAACGCGCGTTACCAGATCGTACCTTAAGCTGTACAATGCCGACGGTCTTCTGTTGCTTCCGCCTGCAGCTCCCGCTGCCGCCGTCACTCCTCGAGAGCTTGTCGGCCGGGATGCCGCCGATCAGCCTGACGTCGTCCTCCGGCGGCAGCAGGTTCATGCTGTCCGCCCGCCGGATTTTCGAGTACGACAGCGTCCCGCTCCGCAGCAGGAACCACCGCGATCTCCACCCCTTGCCGTAATTCGTCCACTTGTACAGGACCCCGGCGACGATCGGCTCAGATCCCGGCGGCGGGCGGCCGTCGGATCCGCGGGCGAGGGCCAGGGACCCTGCCGGCATGCTCCGCGCGCGGAGCAGCGGGGCGTCCGGGGACGAGGACGGGCCGACGCCGCCTCTGCCGACGCCACCTCCGCCTCCGCCTCCGCCGCCGCCGCCGCCGGCGCTCTCGAGGGAGATGCAGCAGAGGGGGTGCAGTTCCTTGACTCGCATTGCCGATCCGCCGCGCGATTCCGTCGGGGGGTGAAGGAGGGGCTGGCTACTGCGGGCGGCTTCTCATCGACCGGGGACCGGCGACGGGGAATGCGACCGCCGCCGGGGGGAGGCCGGATCGGAGCGGCGGTTTTCGCGGCGGCGATTCGAGCTTCGGTGCTGCGGACTGCGATGGCGTCTGCGTGGGGGTGGGTCTATTGCTGCTGTTGCTGCTGATGCTGCTGCCAGAAGAGAGAGAGAGAGAGAGAGTAAATAAATAGGGCTCTGTTCTTGCTTGATTAGTCAGTAAAGTGGAGTGTTTAATGCTAATATTTTCTCTAGAATATACTGGCTAAAATCCATTTATGCCCTAAAAAATCACCCCCAGATTTATAATTCCCAATATAGTCGGTAATTTATAAAATTTTGAAAGACAAATTATTAGTTATGCTTAACGAGTGTTTCGAGAAAATTCATTAACGAGTTTGGGATTGAATTAAGGATTTCTTTTTGGGGCAAAAAATTTGCATGCATTTTAGGTTTTTACGGATTGTGGAAATTTTTGGAAGACTTTTTTGCTCCATTTATTTTGCGAAAAAGTGAATGGTTTTGAGAATATTTTCATAAAAAATTATTGTTTATATCGTTTGAAATAATTAGTTAATGAAAATTATTATTTTTATCGTCAATAACACTTGTATCTAGACATTTCCATGGACAATCACCTTATCTTCTATTGTACACGAGCCATGTTTATCGCCATTTTAGTTAATCAACTAATTTGCAAAAATATGACGTCTTGCATGAAATATTATTCCATAGTTTGGAAATAATTTTATCTATTTTATGTTCAGTAACGTTGATCGAATTTCAGATTTTCAATCTCCAATTGTCTTTTTAATTACATAATCGTTACGTGGATTCTTTTCAAGTTGTGGTCACAAAAATTATAAAAAAAGTCCAATGTGGGATTGATGAATGGCCAATTATATTATCGGATTTGATTTCAAGTCAAAAGTAAATGGATGAAAATGGAATTGGAAAATCCAAACTATTAGAAAAATTCGCACATAAGAGATTGCTAATAAATCAATAAATTGCATGAAACTTTAAACGAATCGGAATATGTGATTTATGTTCTTGGATGTTATGCTTGCTTGATGACAGAAGTTAGAACGTAAAACTGCTAATGAAGATGATAATGAGTAGAAAAAAAATAAAAAGCTTATAAAATACGAAAAAAAAATTTATTATTAAAGGGTAGAAAGCTTACAAGATACAAATCGAAAACTTCTATTAGTAAAGGCAGGTACTTGAATTAAGAAGCTTGATCTAATTCCAATTTCGAATTTGAACTTTAGATAAAATATAATTTAAGTTGATTTGTTATGAATGATCTTCCTATCCTCAAAACTTGATGTACTCGTCGTGATTTCTCAATGCCTTAATTGCTTATGTATTTGTTAATTGATTGGTTGTTGAATGTGTGTTGTTTACTGCATTTTCACTTTTGATTCATTCTACATATTTAATGAGTAATTTTTTTAATGTGTCGTGAAATTTATCTAAAAATCTCTAATTACCTTGACTTAGAGACATATGCTCTCAATGCAATGCGTTAGTTGCAAATTTTCCTAGTCAATGGATTCTTCTTGATTCAATCTTTAACTTCTAAGGACACTTTGACTCAATCAATCTCGACAACATGTCATGCGCTTCACCGAAAACTTGGACTATTGGGAACTCATAACACATGAGCTCATCAATCATTCCATCAATAGGTCTTGCATTGTTATTACCACCATAGTCGATAAGCTCAGTAACTTGGGTGTTGACATTAATATAGTATTAAAAAATATAATATGGATCAAGTTTTTGCTTCAATTATTTTGTTCAAACCACTTTGAAATCTCAATTTCAAATTGATTTGCAATTTTTTATGGAAATCGGACCTACCATATAGACACCTCGTTTTGGGTTGTAGCATTGAACTATTCATTTTGATCTTTTTATTTTTTTTGCCATAATTCATTTAAATTTCTGAAAATCATGAAAAAATAACGTGTGAATACGTGTCTCACTATTTTTCATTTGTAAAAGTTTTGCGAGTTTCAAATTGAAAAAAAAAATTATCAAAATATACGAGTTGAAAAGTTCTAATTAAATAAAATGTAAAAATGTAAAATTCGATCGAAAGAGACAGGTCAAGTCAAATTATTTGGTGAGCATTGCGCCTGCCCTCACCATTTTAAATTAGATAATTACGAAAAGAACTGCTTCCATGATCAGGCATTTAAAAATAAAATAGCAATTGTGATATAAAAAAAATATTTTTATTTTTATTTTATTTTTGGTGACCCTGGAACCCGTAATAATTTTTATTTTGTTTATTTGGATGGAATGAGAGAAATCCAGAAGGCCTCTAGTAACAAGGATGGCAACGTAACAGTGAGATTGTGTTGTCAGATTGTAACAACTAAACAACTTCGATTGCCTTTAATGATAACGTAATTATCACCCGAAGAATTCTCTTATATTTCAAATTGAAATTTAAAATTCTCTATCTTACAACCATTCAAATTCTTTTGCTTTTGACCCAAAAAAAAGACTCTTTTGCTTAAAAGGATTAAAATGTTCAAATATTTTATGTTTATTTATAATTCAATTTAGGCTTTGTTTGTTTTGTGCAAAATAAATGATTAAGAAAATATTTTTCTAAAAATAATTACTCACATCGCTAACGAATATGAATGAATGAGAAATTATTGTTGATAATGAAAACTTACTCAATTGGCTAACTATATGGGCGATTTTTTTAGGAATATATTTTCGAAATTATTTATTTTTCGCAAAACAAATCAAAACCTTAACTATTTTGTCCGCACATGCTATATTATCAATTTCATTGAACGTTTATAAATTTCGGTCTTTCGCACGTATTCAATGGGTGTGCACTTTGTGCGAGAGCAAGAGAGATAATTTCATAGTACCATTTGGCAACATAATGCTTTGTTTTACTAGGAAAATCATATCAGTTTGAGCAATAAAAGAGGATAAATCACTTACCGAAAGAGGAAAAAAATACACGAAAATTATTTCAAAGTAGCTAAAAGTTGGATGCGAAAATGCTTTTCCATCAACATTTTAATTTTTCAAAGATTTGCACAGTCAAAGAAGGTTTTAGCTGAAACGTAAGAATCAACTTCTTGTTGGGCGATAAAAGAGAAGGACATGTCATAAGCGAAGTTATCAATTTGATAGCATTGCCTTAACTAACCCATTTATTTGAATTTCGTCATTTCAATGTGACTAATTGAATCTCTTTACTTCGATTTTCTTTTTAAGAAAGTCCAATGATCTTGTCGATGTTAAAAAATTCAAATATTTTGCCTGTAGAATTGCAAATCCATAAAAATCAAAGATTAACTATTAAAAGACAATTAAAGAACTCAAATCCCGAATGTGCGGCAGGCTTTCCATGACATTTATCTTTTACCTTGGCAATTGTTTTGCTAAAAAATCACTATTAGAAAAAAAGAATATCACCCGTCACATACATTATGAATTGAAATGAAAAGATAAACATATATATATTTAAACCGATAGTTCTGAAAAGTCACACCGTCGTGAAATATTCAATGAAAAAAATGATATCTAAATTCCTCAAATTTCGAATAGGAAAAAAAATCAACACATGATTCTAATAGGGCCACATTAACAAAACTCAATTCATACTCACCATCTCATTTAATAAAAAATATTTTGTTGGAATAATTGTCGAGATATAAACTTTAGGTTAGAAATGGTAATAATATGAATAAATTAATTAAAAAGTGCGATCAGGGAAATATTCAAGACTTCATAAATTTCTCCAAAGGCAATACAGCCTTTTTACTATTCAAATCCTCTTCATATATTATAATAGCATAGGAGGAATTTAAAAAATAGGAATAAAGTAAATGAGCGCCCCATTCACACACCATTCATCTTAATATATCCAGAGTGCCCCCACAAACATCTATTAATCAACTAAATGAAGAAATTTTGCAATTTCCCAAAGACGCAATGCCTTACTCGTTCGTATGTCTAATCGGTCATTTGCCAATCAAAATATCCCTCATTTAGCATGCTTAATAGGTGACGAGACCCCGTAAAAAGTTACACATGACTTTTCTATCGAATATAAACTCTTTGATTGAATCTAAGAAAAAATGATGACAACAATTACATGTAAACCTATATATTTTAGGTGTTCACCGTTAAATGAAAACGAAAATTACGTGTGCCATAACATAAAAAGTAGAAATTGAATAATTATAAATAATAATGAAAAACCATATTATATAGATCCGCCACCCTAAATGAGGCTGCTTCGATTAGCTTGGCTTTCGGGTGAGGTCCCTCCTCCAGCACACTTGGTCAACAATCCAAGTCGCACGCCTATTGACTCCTGCTTAGGATTCGTGTTGCTCATTGTCGTAGGCTCCGCGCCAAGTCACTTTCAAAGAAATAAAACCTCTATGCCATCTCGGTTGTTTATGAGGTTTTCACAGGCAACATTCCAATATAATATCAGAGGTAGGTTTTGTCTCAAATTTATGTCAAGTGCGAGGCTCCCTTCTCGTTGATTCACATGTCGTTTTCAGTTCGCTCCATATCTATATCATACGCCTAAGATGATACACACATGAGAGTGCATTTCCAAACCATTAAGCCATTAGATATGTCTCCTTACATAATTCTAACTCTTTACTATGTATAATAACGATGAGATATTCTTGCCAAATTTATATTCAAAACATCAATGAAATAGGTTCCCTTTTTAAGTCAAAAACCGGATGGGAAGGGGTGACTGGTGTTCGTTGCCAACACGGCAAACCTCATTGAACGGTCCTAATGAGAATAGAGTCAAAGTTATTTTACACCATGACATTATCGAACTTATTCCGTAGACGAATCAAGACTTCTTGAAATCAGGGAGCATTTAGAGAATTTGAACTGTTTGGGAGTAAGCTTCACGTCACTACTCACTAAGCTAATTATCACGGGGTTAACATTAATGAATGTACACATGAATGCAAATGTAAAGATATTGTTCGACAGTAAATATAAAAAAGAAGTAACAACGGGATACAAATGAAATCAATTTCCATTTTATTTTTATTTGATATTACCTTATGTCCGCAAAGATAGATCCCCAGAGGGCCTTTAATAGATTTATTTTAATTTTTTTTACGTGAGAAAACCCTCTTTTTTTCCCAAACTATTGGACCATTACTTGTATCGATGTAGGTAAGTAAAGCTAAGAATACTAAAATTGATCAGACGGTAATTTATAAATGAAGGTATCTATCTTAGATGGATATTTAAAACTTGAAATCCTATATAAAACATTCAACAATAGCCCCTTACATCACTTCTCAAATTTATCTATAAATTAACTGTTTGTATCTGTAAAAATGAAAAGGGCAGTAACGTGACAATAGAAACCGGGGACGATAAACTAGAAAGACCAAAATGCAGATGCTGTTGGAATTGCAGGCAGCCGTTCCAGATGGAAATGCATAGAAAACTATGCAAAGGGCCTATTGAAAAAGCTTTTTTTACTTCTAACTTTCTCCCCGAACTATAAAATAAATAATATATACAAAACCTTAAGAATATATTTGGAATATCAGTATTTGTACATTGAAATAGGTTTTAGATGTATTGCGTTAAAAAATATATACATGAGTGTCGCAAAATGTTTTTTTAAACAAGACTGGAACTTTCACGAATATTTGGGAGGAAAGGAATCCTGTTGATGAAATAAAGCCCTATAATTTATATGATTTATTCCCAATGCGGGCTTCTCATATGTAATACATGCACAAAGGACTATGCCCCTGTCTGTCTCTCTCTCTCGACACCAAACGTCACATGCACGTGAGCAAGCAATCAAACGTAGTTTTCAAGGGAAAAAAAGGCCTAGAGAGAATGCCATGGATGTCAGAGAAAGCAGAGAGCGCGACAATCGACGCAGGTTCAAAAATGCCACTACAACCTGAGCTACTTAACGTTTATATGGAAATGTTATTGAATAGTCACTATGTAACGTTTATATCATGTGACACGCTAATGCGATATCACTTGTTTAGGCGCTTGTCCATTACTATTTTCAATAGACAACTCGTTTAGATATGATTCTTTGATCAAAGCCATCCATTGACACGTCGCCGACACTTGTTGGAAAATAAATGGGAATATTGCAAGTGACCGGAGCCGATCTCACCCACTCGTAGTGCATGTGTTAGGCTCGTGGTTCCATTGTACACGCTTGCCATTTTTTTTCCCTCCTTTGCTCTAATCTATGTAAAGCTTCCCTTTTCTCTTTACGAGGTCGCATCATTCTCTTCTCTCTTCTCTCATTATTTTTCACATGTCTCACTACATCTTTCGAGTATTCCCTAGATACTATGTGCTGATATTCGCACTTTGCCCAACTCTCTACATTCATACCCAAACTTTACACTAATCCTATCACTGTTATTCTTTTTCCAACGTAATTGCATCCAAGCCAGTCGTGGATATAACTTTCCGACAATTCCCTATCGATATAATTGAGCTCATCTACACGATAACTGAAGCGAAACCCTTAGCAGCAAGGGGCTATATATATATATGTATGGATAGGTGGGGTTTCTGTTAAGTTTCTCGCAAATTATTGTACTTGGGAGTTGAATGAAAAGAGGCATCGAGAGTGATAAATTATTTGCTCCACCTTCCATGTACCATCGAGAGAAAACAATTAGAAAGTGAGGGCTCGTACTGGGGAAGCGACTCACCGTGACCCCTACGGTACCTTGGCAGGGACACCGAGAGAAATGGAGGGGGAAAACAACTTCCAAAAAATGTAAAAAAAAAAAAATAAGGGGCAAAAATTAGGGTTATACAAGGAAAGCTGGATAAAAGCATCAAACTACACCTCTAAGATTAGAAAAAAAAAATGACATGTAAATAAAAGATGTATTTGTTTTGCGGAATATAAATAATTTTGAAAATATTATTCCTAAAATGATCGTTTGTCTTGCTTACGAAAATAGATGAATGATATAAATTGTTGTTGACAACAAAAATATTTTTTATTGACTAATTATTTCAAGCTATATAAGTGATTACTTTTTTAAAAAAATAATTTTCAGATGTTTTCATTTCGCACGAAATAAATAAAGACAAAGTTAGTGCCAAATAAGAAAGTCTAAATTTTCATAAGACCGCAAAATGAGTCTTAATTCTCCCCGTATGTTCTTGCAAACGAGGCATTATCATAACAAATGTTCTAGCAAATTTACAACATAGTTTTAGGAAAAGAGAGAATACAGATACGAGAGAATACAGATACGAAGGTACTTTGGGGTAACAAGATCAAATCGAAATCGCTAACTCCAAAAGATAATGGTGTCAGGGCTTTGCGAGACAGGAATTATCTGGGTTATCTCTTTCCCATGTGGTGGTACCATTAAGATTTGTGTCTTAAAAAACCCCCCCATTCCAACTCGACCCCACCAATGCATGGGCACTGTCCATATCACGAGTTTCCTCCGGGCTTCATTCTCTTAAAGAGAGAGAGAGAGAGAGAGAGAGAGAGTACCTTGCTTTGGGGGCACATTATCGAATATCTGCTCCCTTTATGTTTCATTATTTTTAATACCCTCTTCCCAAACTTTCTCTATTTAAGATAAATTATAATGCATGAATAATTATATATACATATAAACATATTTATGCATTGTTTTCATTCTTTTATAAAGATCCGCCAATGGAAGTATTTGCTGAATGGATGGATCTTTTTAAGGCTATGATGGTGGGCATCCACGTGATCATGTGACGGGGCGGGGGGGAGAGAAAGATGCCTTGAGCAAAGGGGCTTCACTTTTTATGTCCTGTCTGATGAAATTGAGAATGGACTGCTGAAAAAAAAAATTAAGCATCGATATTTTATGTGCTTAAAATACTAATACAAAGTGACTTGATGGTAATTGGAGATTGATCGATTGATATTATTATTTGTTGTTAATTGAACTAAAATTGTCTTTTTCGGCAAAACATAGTTTTCACATACCCTAAATACTCTTTGTCTTAAAGATCATGTATAAAGGAATAAATTGAACCTTGCGATAGTTATTGTTGCACATTCGACAAACAAGATTTATTATTATCGATGCAAGATTAAGGTTTTTTTCTTTTTGGTAATGCGTGTCAAGTCAAGGCACTTCTTGCTAAAGCGGAGCTTTGTGCTCAGATCCTGATAATGCCATGTGAGCAATATTTAATAAAAGGCATATGCTATTTATATATAATGAGTGTCCAATTGGAGTGAAAAATTTAAAAAAGAAAAAGTGATGGTACTTTTACATGTGCATTCAGCATGGACATCGCCGCTAATGGATGCTGATTGCCCAAGCAAAGCTCGCACGATAAACTTTAGTTTAGTCTAGTGGATTGCTTTCCTCGGAATCTCTCTCTTCTTTACCACTTTTTTTAGCACAAGAGATCTACTTTTATCTTCCATTCTTTTCGGACATACATACAAAAGAATCAAGGATGTTTCTCGAGTTACTTTTTTAATTTAATATTGAAAACCTTGAACCAAAAAATAATAGTAATAATAGCTAGAGATCACAGATATTAAGTTCATTTAAATTCGTACGATACAAACGGACCTAAAATTTCGATGAGAGAAGGTTCTTCTAATCTCTCGCTAAAGTGAAATGTTTCCTACCCTTTTGACTAATATTTTCCTCACCCCACTAGTGGATTTCAAAGGGTCTTGTCTTTCCCTCGGATGCGAAACCGCTATGTGAAGGTGAAATTGCTTAGAGAAAACTACAGCTCATAGAAAAATAGAAAAGAGGAAAGGAGATCGTATATTTAAGAATTCGTTTAGCTGCTTGATTGTTAAGTGAACCGACTTTGCAATCCACGGAAAGATTACGAGTTTTACTTCTATCATCCTATATCGTCCTCGATTATTCAATTTTTCTAATGTGTACTTTTTCTTTCTCGAGCACGAGATTTTTGGACGAAAATTCTCTAAACCCATATGGTACTCCTATCGATGTGAACGCACCTGCCTTAGAGCAGATGTTTTCGTGCGTTGCCCTAGCCAAACCTAGATTTTCTCGAGAGGTTGGTTCTGCTCTTCACCTCCTCTTCAAGTCCTCGGAAACGTATAGTGGGGGACAGATTCAGAGAGCATCATGTCACATTTTCACCAAGAAACTTACAACAGATAATATATATATTTGACGTCCTTTGCAGAAAAGAGGGGACAAAATTCAGAATAATAAATAATATACTTGAATGGCCATTGATAGCTGATCCCTTTCCCATACCCTTGTGAGTTTGTTGTATATATTAATTGAGCGACCTCCTCCCAACGGCAACAAGCAGACTCTCTAGAGATTGATCCAAGGAGTTGCTCCGGTGGAAACATGTTTGTCCTCCACACTCAAAAGATTTGAATTTGAATCATTACATTTACACATTCTCTTGAAATTACCCTCGAGAAAACAGACCGATACGTTTCTAATAATTTTTGGCGTGGATAAAATAGAAAGACCGTCGCACTGAATGAAGATTAGTCGAGTGTTCAAAGAGTCCTAAACACCCTATTAATAGATATATGATAAGAAAATGTATGCTCTCTACATTCTTTTAAAGTTTTTTTTTTATGAATGAAATTTGTGGCGACGTGGTGCTTTTGCAACTTCATAGACTTAGACTATGTGAGTTATGTCAATCAGATAGATGAGATACAATTAGAAATTCAAATTGTTTGCACTAAAAGTTCCTGCTAACTTTGTCAATAAATACAGATAAGAAGTTTTATAAGCGCACTTACACACCTCTAGTCCTCTTTTGTGTTAACATTGCTTATAAAAAAAAATTGAAATTGGATAAGGAATCTAAATAGTTCCAACTATATTGTATGCGTGCTCCCACATATCTAACAACTACCTGCCAATTTTTAATTATGTCTGCTTTTTATTTGTTTGCTTCTACTTCCGCCTATTAAACCCCCATAATTGATTATTATTCGATCATGAACAACATCAGACATTAATAAATATAAAAAAATCCACATCTAACGTTATCGGAAGTGATAAAAAGTTCTTAACAACTATTAGAATTTTAAATAGCTTTAGTTTTTCCCAACGGGAAAGCCAAGATTACATTTTCCAATTCGAAACAAATCCGTCCTAAAACTTTGATTACCAAAGAGACTTAAAAATGTAATTTTCGTAGCCTTGCTCTTTAATTATTTTGAACCCTGTACCCTTTGTGGCATCTCGAATTTCAAAAATTACATACTGGCATAAAGGAAAATATCAGAATTAGATGTATTGCCTACCACAAGATCTTCTGACTTCTGAGTCTGAGAAAGTAGCTTCGCACGCAGCGGAAAATACAGAAAATTTAAGCTCAATAGACTGGAAAATGACTAAGCTGAGGAGAAAATGTGCCAAGCCATTAGGGTCAAGCTGGGCATGATGCCATTGTCAGAAGATACTCCCGACATATGCTGTGACTGCCATGGTTGGCATCGATCTAGAAGTAGCTGTAAAATGTGCCTCTAATAGAGTCGCACATATAACATATACTTCATGCTAGAAAAAGAAATGAAGATGTATAGATGTTTTTCTGTGGTTGTCTTATCTAATGGCTCATCCATGTCTCAGTTTTTCCTTCTTTCTTCTTCTTTTTTTTTTTTTTTTGGTTGAATCATCTATGTCTGAGTCAAGACTCTCCTACACGAGACTTATATCAAAAAGGATAAAAAAAGAGAGACCTCGAGAAGTCGTATCGTGAAAAAGGAGATTATAAAAAAGAACAATAAAAATGATGTTTATATCTAAGGAAATGATCAAATGGGTTTTGTTTTCTTTCATTTCCGGTTGAAACTACTTGATCAAATACAAATATCGATATTATTCTAGATGAAAACTTAACTAAAAAACAAATATAAGATAATTTTTCATGCGCAAAGAAAGTCCCTTTCTACTTGCTTTTTGACCTAGTAAAGTGGTCATCATGATAATAATTGCTCGGACTTAAGACAATTCTTTAGAATCCTCGTTTGAATTCAATTGCAACTGGAGCAGAAGCTTTTGAATCCCTTGAAACTTTTCGAATTCGAAAGAGCACGAAAGACAACATGGAAACAGCAAAAACCCCATTGGGGCTCCGTTGACGGTCGGAAAACGGGCGATCATATTTATGTTCCCACAAGTACTAAACAATAATTGAAGCGGAGACGCCTATGATATTTATGTATGAAAGACTAACAAGGACAATCTCATCGCTTCGAAGGAGCGGATTGCACCAACAATTTTCCAGTTGGGAAACAGCTCAATGGTGCACTAGCAAAGGGTCCCCATGGCTACGCCAATGTCCGGACCAAAAGCTCTCAACAAATGTCGATTTTATAATTTTACATCAAATCAAATCACACAATTATGTGCCTCCCCAGCACTACATGTGCTTCCCCATTCCCCCCTCCTCTCTCCTTGTTTGGGATCATCCCATCATGCTTGAAGCAGCACATGCAGAAATGAAAGGTTAGGGTTTAGGGTGTTTGTTTGAAGGGAAGCTATTTTTCGGAATTTTTTTTTTTTGACTTTTCGGTTTTTAAATGACACAAAATTAATCAATTAACGAACAAAGTTTTTCATAGATTATATCAGTCTAACTTCTTAAATGAAGGTTCAATGCACAAAAATCAGCAACGAACCCTATGTTCTCCTCGCGTGATTTTTCACAATTATTGACTCAGTGAATCAAGTCCTTAAAGTAGGAATAGATTGGGGGTAGGCAATCGGTCAGGGTTTCTATTTTGAATCTTGTATTAGAATACACGTGTAAATTGTGTTAAAAAAGTCCTATATTAGAGAGTTGGTGTAGTATGAAGTAATTAATATATCTTAGTTGTCACATAACTTATTGGATTAAGCTTTTGAGTGAAAATTGGTCTAACTGGATATATTGACGGTTGAGGCTTAGGCTCCTTCTTAAAAATTTCCGTAAGCAAAGGTATAAGACTTCTATTATATACTCTCAACACTTTGCTAAATGAAAGCTCAATGATTGTATCGTGACATGTACATGACAATGCGATGATGATCCATGCCTACCCGTACTCACGATCGCTGATCTTTCATGCCGACCTCGTCATTGCCCTCTCTTATGACTTAGCGAACCACACGAGGTCGATACCTAGATTGGCCCCATTTCACGTGGGATAGTTTGACATATTGATCCCTCTCAGAAGTGGAATTCCATGGAGTGGTTGAGGCGTTCCTTTTCCTTTCAATAAGCATCAAGTCATTCTTTTTTGGAGCTCGGGCCGAAAGAAAAGAAAAGAAAGATAGTCTTGAAGGGTATGGAGCATCTTAGGTCAAAGACAGTGACAAGCTAGTAAAGGACTACCCGTGCAACTAACATGATGTTCATTAGATTAGTGACTCGAGGTTGCTAATGACATTAACTAGCTGCTGTAGAGATTAACTAACATGTCGTCGTTAGAAATTTGGGGCACGCGTTCTCTCCTTCATGTCTCCTCAATAATTGGGGGGCGGTACTGAGCATTGAACTCTCCGGGAAGAAGAGAAGAATTAAGATTGCTCATCTTCCCTTATTGGACTCGGCTTCATTCATTGAAATGCATCTCAATTGCTCTCGACGTTCGAGCCAATGGATGGCGATCCAACTATAGAAAGGGTTAAATTCACCCTCGATAGCGAATTGTAAGGATCTCGATGTGGTGAAGATGGTACAAATATACAGGATCATGTTAAGGATTGTCAGTGAGGGACAAAAGAAAGGAAAAGAGAGAGAGAGAGAGAGAAGCTGTTCGACATAGACCCAAGAGAAGTGGGTCAACAATCTCCGTTTCCTCATTCGACCAATAGCTGGGTGCCAGTGGCCGGCCCCCACATTGGCAGAGAGAGCCACTTGGGAAAATAATAATAATAATTATGATCGGGTCCTACTGTGTTGGCCCGACCCGGTCCCTCTAGATATATTTCCTGAAAAATAAAAAAAAACGAGGAGCCAAAATATGGCTAGAAGTTAATTCTGCAAATACAGATTTTTCATTTTATATGACAACGCAAGTTTTTCATTTTACAATATTCTGCAATTTAGATATAGTCGTAAGGGCAAGGAATATCGCCCTTCATGATGTTGTACACTTGATTACATTAAACGTAAATATCGCTGTGGTACTATGGTAAGAAATTGCAACTTACATGATAACTTACTGCTATGGCCAGAAAAGGAATATGGTACATGTTCTGCATCAGCTTTGCTGTTCCCTGGCTATTTTTTTATTAATTTTTTCCTTTAATTTTTCCTCAGGAGATAGAACTCACTTCCCAGTTTTGCCTAGTATCTCTTTTCCTCGCTCCCTAGAAGGAGATTTCTGAGCCAAGATAATGCTCAAGAAAAGAAAAGAAAAAACAGAAGAGAAGGACCAGAAGTTATTGTGGTGGGTTGGAGTTGGACTACTGCACAGAGAACAACAGCAGTTGAGCAAGGCCACAGCACATGCACGCATTACATGCACTAGCTGTGTTTATGCAGACATCTGCTAATGCTGCATGCATGGATTAAAGTCTATGGAAATCGAGAATCATGCCGGTGACATCGGTAAAAACCAAAAGTCAGCAACCAAAAGGGTGGGAATATGCTCCAGGGAGGTGCAAACAGTTGCTTGGATTTTCATATTCAGAACATTGAAGCTGGTGGGACAAAGAGAAAACAGCTGAAGCAGAGACACAGTTCATCTTTTCCAGACTCCTACCAACTTTTTTCCCTCACAAAAGCGAAAAAGAAAGAAAAGAAAAAAGAGGAAATGATCGATTGTCAGTCCCTTCGTTTCTGAATCTAGCTGTCCAGGTTCCTCTGTTCTGTTGCAATCATATGGGGAATTGGTACATTTGGGTAACTCAGAAAGTGAAAATTTAAATTTCCACCCCTACGAGGCTTTGTGGTCCTGAGCTGCTGAGCATGTGGCTTAGGCAGATCTCCTCAGCGTCGATCGATCCACAGCCACACACAAACTCCACCACAGTATCAGTTTGGACTTCAAAACCCATATAGCCTCACATGCTTGCATTGCAATGCTTATCTTGGTACTACCCCTACAAGCTAACTGAGAAAAAATCGATCCATGAGCTCTGTATGTGCATCTACATGTGTCAGTATCTAAGCATAAAAGTTCCTCTGACTCCTGACGAGAAAAAAGAGTTGACCAGTCAAGCTTCCAAATGAATCAGGGTTGAGGTCTTCCAAACTCATAAAAGTCTCAGTCTCAAGGCACCAGATAGGGGACCATGACCAGAACCAGATGTAGCAACTACAAGTGGAGATGATATTATGCTGTGAATTACATATGAGACAAGTAAAACGAGCAGTAACTTACTCACAGCGCCACTTACCCAAAAACAATGATCGTCTTTCCTATTTGTGATGAATTCGCAGAATATAGCCATGACCCGTGATTTGTTCGGCACCATTTCAAGTAAATGGCATAGCATAATTACTGAGCTAACTTGTTTACAGACCTCAAGAACGTGTACCCCAGGATACAATAATCCATGGCGTTCAGCATAATGTAAGGTATCTACTCTTAGCTCTGTGGAAGGTGGACATATATGGCCGAGTCAAACCATAAGATTACCAGCACTTGAGCAGTAGGGTTTGTGAGAAACAGTGTAACATTCTCAAACTCCCTCTATTTCACAAGCTCCTTCACATGCGCTAAAGCGGGCCTTCAAAGATTCGAAAACAAGGAACCAACTCAAGCAAAGGAAAGCTGGTGTTTGCATATGCAGGCTGTCCCACCACCTTGACAAGCTTTAACACTAATTTCCACAGCCAAAGAACTGAACCTACTCATTGTCCAAGAGCCACTCTGTATGAACAAACGTTGGGGGACCATCCCTAGGAACATAGAGCAAATGAGAACCAATTCGTTTCCCGGACCCCCACTATAAGTGGATTCCAAGTAGCTAAATGAATGAATTTGACCAAGGCTGGTGACAAATCGACAAAGAGAACCCTAAGCTTTTGCAAGGAAAGACGTGTTCAAAGTTCAAAAGCCTCTTATCTCCTTATCGGCATCATAGTTGGAACATTTCAAGGTAAAGGTAATGATAAGACGGAAGCCCGCATTTTAGCTAGAAGATATTCCAGTCGCCTTCATCCACCAAGCTCGTATAATGATTAAGCCTAGCATTACATACACTGTTCCAGGCTGAGGTGTTAGCTACCCAACAGGTCAATCTCACAAACGGAGGGACCGAAGTCCTTTTCCCATGGTATGGTTCACATTTTTAATCATTCGTTTCTAGAATGGCTGTAGCAAACAAATAATTGCAAGTAAAAATGTAGCAAGTTTGTTATGTCCTTTTTGACTCCAACAGTAAGGAATCAATCAATGAGCTTTAACAACAATTGATCTGATGAATCCAAATCATTCGAATTTGAAGATGTTAGGTGAGTTACCAGGCTAACACCTACATGATTAAAGACTCCATTGCTCCAGAAGATGGACTTGACAAAAGGCTTCACTTTAACATCAAATATGCATCGAGTTAAGACAACAGCACTCTTAGTTTTTCAACTCTGCAATTTCTTCCAACAACCAACAAAAGGACCAAAAAAGTGTGAAATTCTCTGCAGCTTATTCCATAAATTGTCTTCCCTATGATAATTGGCTTGATTCCATGTTCAACTAGGCTGTTATTCCATAATTCTGAATCGATTTCATGAAATGAATAGTCATCTGCAATTGGTGAAATAAAAAGAAACCTTCCAGACGACTTCAAGTAGTGAATAGGTGCAGGATTTAGGTCAAGGGGGCGAGATAAGTTGAGTGGAGCAAGTTGAAAAGTTTCTGTAAGCTTCCTTCAAAACCTCGTACATAGAAGAAATATTCATAATATAGATTCTAGGGCACGTCTAGCGACCACGAAAGCACGGCTGGTCCAGCAATGACTGCAAGTTTTTTTGTTAGTATGGACAATTTACACATGATTTAGCATTCAAAAGTTTCAGTTTATTTGACAAAAACAGTAATGACTTAGCATGAGGAACAAAGGAGTTTTAGGTGAAGTGGCTGCCGGCTAAGAAGAATTCTACCAGCCAAAACTCAAAAGGCCACCATTATAACATCACCTGCGTGCCCCAATTATAACATCACACTGTTTCTGAACATGCTATTAGCCACTTCCAAGATCCTTTTCTTTTCTTTTTTATCCCTTTTTGACACTTCAATTCACAACCACATCAAAGAAAAAAATTTCAATGAGTCTTTTGGGTCGTCGTTGTAGCTGTTTGCTGTTAAGTAGCTGGAAGTTAGTTGTTTTAAAACTGTTCTTGCGGGCACTTTTACTTAAGAAATATCCATAGGACAAACAAGAAACGTGCCTTGATTCCGTACTTTCCCCTTTACAGAACACTTCGCATTTTCTCCTTGCTCAAAAGCCAAAAGCTAAGGAAGACCAGCTTTTCTTTTTTTCGAGTAGCTTTCATCTCCTACCTAGGGTGTCTCCTAGTAGGCAATAAAGCCAGAGATGGAAGTGAAGAACCAAGAGGAGCCCTCCACTACATGGGCTCAAACACCGATGGGCCAAACCCGAAAGCTCCAGAATAAGAGGAATCTAATTCATGCACAAACCGAAAACACTTGAATAAAGAGGATAACAGCACGGCATGAGTAGCTAATATTAACTGTGTCTAAATTATATGAATCGAATACAAAACTGTACGACAACTGGATGCCTTTCATGATGTCGTCTGATATTTACAGACCCCACAGGTAGCGGAATTTACAAGAATCTTAGGGGAGAAACTCCCCCTCATAATCATCAGACAACTTTGTGACGCATAAAGGGAATACATCGAAGAACTTACGTTCCGACTAACAAAGAAGTAAATAAACTAAGGTTAAAAGATTCGTAAGATAAGTAAGATCAGCCTAAGCTCGTGTTGGTACTTCTCAGTATGTATCTGCATTCTGAGAGTAAATAAGCTCTAGCAACTTCCATATTACTCCATAATGTTTCGCCACAATGATAGAGCTCCAGATGGCACTTTTTTCTAAATTAAAAAAAAAGAGCTGAAGATGGCACTCAACGACTGTAAATATGATTCTGTCCCTTTGCATGGACTGATAAATTTGTTTGTATATTAACAAAGGGAGACTCATGCAGCTTGTGCAGGATTCTATTTGTAAAGAGCTAACATTGCCCTGCAACTTCAACCCAATTAACTGCAACTTGCCTGCTGCCAACTATATCTGCTTGGCGGTAAATCAATATGTATTGTCATCCAAGACCCCATCCAACCATTCACTACCTCTTCCCTCCACAGACTTAGACCAACATTTAACTAAGAGATGGGACTTCCGAGAGTGCAGAAAGAGAGTTTAAGAGACCACAATCACCATCAACCTAGGTTCATCCACCAGTGACTTATCTCATAATTTTTTTTTACTGCGAAGTCTAAATTCACCTTCAACCATTCTAGGTGACCAATTAAAAATTACAAAGAGCTTCACGACTACTTCGCAAACCACTGTGGAGCCCACTTTCACTAATCATTGCCTTCGATCAATGAATCAGAAACATGCATTGATAAAATGAGATGTTGATAGAGAGATTACGAAAAAAAAAATTATGAAATCAGACACGACAGCTTCATATTCCAAGCTCTGAACTTCACAACATGCTCCCATGAAAGCAGGGATCAGAGGAACAAGGAAAAATTACATCTAAGACCAAGATCTTTTGGAAGATAACTTCAACCAGCAGGTGCAAAGACTGCCCTTCCAATTGTTGACAAACTGCCTTCGATGGGCTTGCACAAAATTTGATTCATTGGAAGAACATAAGCAAAGCTTATGATGGGAGACCCATCGTTTCTCAAGTGTTGCCAATGGGCGACAAACCAATAATCCAAAGATTGCCATGCTGCAGCCTGGTATGCAGGAAATCCATGTCCTTAAATCTCACCATAGCCGGCCAATTCACATGACAAACTCGTATAAGAGGGGCCAACCGATGCCAGTAATACCTGGTCAGTAATTTGCGCCTCATCCGCATAATCCTAAGTGACTACTAGATAAATCTATTCATCCATAGTTCAACATCCCACCTGCACTACACGCTGACACACACATAGTTCTACTCCAATGTGAGGTTGCTATCCACCAAATAAGCGCAACATTCTTGCAGAAAAGCATCATTCATGGAAAATGACAGGCTCTAATGACATACAATTTCAGAACTTTTTCGCATTGCAGTGATCTTATCATCAGTAGATTACAGTAATCTCTCTCTCTCTCTCTCTCTCACCTATCTGTCAATCATAGTCAACAAAAGATCAAATATTACAGAAGCTTCTTACCTCAAACACTACAACCTCAGGTAAGAATACGCAAGCCAACCTTCGATCACACCCAAGCACGCTCCCGCCAACACATCGCACACGTAATGCCGCCCGAGCAACACTCTAGAACCCGCCGTCGCCGCCGCCCAAACGGAAGCCACCAGAACCACGAGCTCCACGAACTTCCGCTCCCCGCCCTCGGCGATCCACCGATCCACGAATCCGCCGGACCTCGATTCCGCGACGGCCCCTTCCATCGCCTCGGCCGAGAGGCAGACCAAGGCGGCGACGAAGCAAACCCTAGAGGCGTGCCCGCTGGGGAAGGAGTAGTGGTCGACGGAGACGGCGACGCTCATGTCCTTGTTGTAGGCGGGGCGGGGGCGGCGGAAGAGGAGCTTCACGAGGCCAACGAGGGCCAGGTCGAGGAGGAGGCCGAGGATGAGGGGCGCGAGGAGGGGGCGGAGGGAAGGGATCGGGGAGAGGTAGAGGGAGAGGGCGACGGGGAAGAAGAGGCGGAAGTCGGCGGAGAGCTCGAGGAGGAGGAAGGCCGGGCGGGGGAGGAAGTTGTGGCGGTGGAGGAGCCCGGAGAGGGAGGCGTCGGCGGCGGAGAGGCGGCGGAGGAGCGGCGGCGGCGGCGGAGGCGTGGTGGTCAGGGCGGTGGGGGAGGAGGAGGAGGGTCCATGGCGGGTGGGGGCGTCGGACGGCGGGTCGGGTTGGCGGAATGGCAAGTGGGATGGGATGTGGCAGCGTGTGATTGGATTCCCCAAGTGATTCTTTTCCAATCGAATCGTTCGAAACGGCATATATTGGGACGATTGTAAATATTCGATATGGGAAACAGGACAAAACGATTTAAATATTGTTGACAAAAATAAACGAGTAGAAAATTATTTAAATTGTCAGATTTTACGAGAATTTATCAAAATGCTTATTTGTTTCACTGAAAATTACTCATTTTCGGATAAATTATCAATTCTTACCAAAGCACGGGTTATTTATCCACTTTGACTAACCAATATTTAATTGACTGTTCTAAAATTACGAATTCTCACATAAAATTACTGAGATTTATTTGAATTCGCGGCATGATTTATTGTGCAACTGTAAAATTACATTGCTGATTTCTATCTTAAAAGTTTATCGTTTTTTTTTTTTTTTGGGGTTGAAAACGGGTGATTTCTTTCCTTGATTCTTACGATAATTGCAAGACAAAGGGAAACAAACTTCCGAACATAAGATATCCCTAAGAGGCTGGGGATGGGAAGATGTCCAATTGAGAGGGAGTTTTTTGGTTTGATGGGCTTTTGCTATCCAATCGGCGGCGTGATTTCCGTCCCGAAGGCAGTGGTTCATCTTTGCTTGTCTGAAATGGGCTAGAATTCTTTTCCCTTCACTGACTATGTTCCTCACAGCCCAAGGGGCTTCTTCCCGGCCCATTATGCTTTCCATGACCCCCGCATTGTCACTTTCGCAGAGAAAATCTATTTCTTTCTTTTGACTTTGCCCCACGTGACTCTCTTGAATTTGCTTCAAAAAGTGCAGGCCTTTGATAGTAGCAAGGGTTTTAGCTTCAAGAGAGGATGTTTCTCATATCTCACACGCAAAGCCTCCTTCCACCATATCGTTGGAGTTCCTCAAGATCCCGGCGATAGAGCTCGGGAACTCACTTCCCACCTAAGACGCATCAACATTCAGCTTGAGGTTTGAATTTGTTGAGGGCGTCCACTTTGTTTCTTCCTTCCCAGATCTAGTTTTTGCACTGCTGTTCTGCGGGATCCATCTACAGTAGGTTACAGCTTGAGCTCTCGCCTCTTCTAATATGGCGGTGGGATTCGGTTGTTGTCCTTGAAATACCGCATTGTTCCTCGCCTTCCACATACACTAGAGGAGCGTTGCTATTTCATCTGCTTTAGTTGCAGTTGCGCTGTTCTCGAAGACATCCATTAACCATTTATTAGCTCTGATGAAATTTTGTAGAGTTGTGAAGTTCTTCAAAGTTGGGTCTGACTAAACTCCTTCTGTCCAGCCGTATAAGAAGAGTACGTGTTCGATTGTCTCAGGGTGCTTGGAACAGAGCGGGCATACTGGGTTCGGTAAGACTCTTCTCTTGTAAAGTTTCTCACGTGTTGGTAGAGCGTCTTGACATAATCTCCAAAGGAATATTCGTATTTGGGGGGGGGGGGGGTTCGGATATTCCATACTTTTATCCATAGTTGTCTCGGTGGCTGTAAGGAGGTCGACGCCATGTTTGTATTTGCCTTGAGAGCCTTGGACCGCTCGTTGTTGTAGCTGCTCTTAACTGTATAACTTTCAGTTTTGTTCGCTATCCAGTATAGAGTGTCCGCCTTTGGAGAGGGACTTATGGGGGTCGCTGATATCTCTTCGACAACTTTTTCCACAAAGAGGTTCTGCAAAGTTTGTTCTTTCCACTTCCTTGTGTCATCATTTATCAGTTCTGCCACTTTGTAAGGCTCATCCCTGTTTGCCGGACCCCCAATTATGCCCGAGGCTATCCACTTGTCCTCTCTGATTTTTATAGATTTACCGTCTCCCACTACCCATCTGACCTCCAGCTCGATAACTTCTCTCCTAGTTAAGATACTCTGCCAACCCCAGGACGGTTGAGAACCTCTTTTGGCTTTCCAAAATTCCCCATCCGGGAAGTATATTCCTTTAAGAATTTGACTCCACAGTGCATGAGGATTTTGATGTAACCTCCAAGCTTGTTTTCCCAACATAGCTCTATTTAAGGTTTGCAAATCTTTGAAGCTTAAACCTCCTTCATCTTTCCAGAGTTTTAGCACTTCCCATTTTTTCCAATGCATTCCCCTCCTGGCATTGCTTTGTTTCCACCAAAATGAAGCGACTCTCTTCTCTATAGCATTACAAATAGAATTTGGTATCTTGAATATCGACATGACATATTGAGGAATGGCTTGCACTACACTCTTTATCAATATTTCTTTACCTACTTTCGAGAGAAATTTTTCTTTCCATCCCTCCATCTTCATATTAATTCTAGCCAAAATCCAAGCAAACATGTCTTTCTTTGACTGACCCCAATCGGATGGTATTCCGAGGTACTTCCCGGTCTTCTCTATAATCGGGACGCGTAATTCTTGAGCCATATTTCCCTTCAAATTTTGTGGACAGCCACTGCTGAAGACAACTTCAAATTTGTTTAAATCGACTGCTTGACCGGTTGCATAACAATATTGATTTAGAATTGCAGCTAGACTTTGGCACTCCCTAATTGTTCCATCTAGGAAGAAAATAGCATCATCAGCAAATAATAGGTGGGTCAATGTTGGGCAATACCTGTTTAGAGTAATTCCCTTGAGACTTCCATCCGCTTTTGCTTTATGCAGAATCCATGATAGCACATTTGCCACTATTATAAATAAGTAAGGTGATAGTGGATCGCCTTGTCGGATGCCCTGAGTGGGTGAAAATTGCTGTGTGGATTCTCCATTTACTTTCACGCTAAACAAAACTGTTGAGACGCATTGCATGATTAGATCCTGCAATCTCTCAAGAAATCCCATTCAATCCTATCATACGCCTTTTGCATGTCCAGTTTGAGAATGGCTTGGAACTTCTTCCTTCTATTTTTTACCCTCATATGGTGCAACACTTCTTGGACTATGAGAATGTTATCTTGAATTTGCCGGCCTTGAACAAAAGCACTTTTTTCTATCGTAATTATCTCTTGGAGCCATGGTTTTAGCCTATTAGCCATCACTTTTGATATAATTTTGTAGCTAAAGTTGCATAGGCTTATAGGTCTAAACTGGCTGATTTCCTTTGGGTTCTTAACCTTAGGAATAATAGATATATGTGTCAAGTTTAAGTTTGGGTCAAGAATACCTGTATCAAAGAAATTCTGGACCAACTAAAATGTATCTTCCATGATATCTTCCCAAAAGTTGCAATAGAATTGTCCATTCATTCCGTTAGGCCCTAGGGCTTTTGTTGCTCCTAGTTGGAACACAGCTGCTTTAACTTCCTCCATTGTGATGTTAGCCATGAGATTTTCATTTATCTCATCTCCAATCAGGCTCAAACATTGGTCTAGAATAGGCTGGAAGTTCCGGGCTCCTACCGATTCATAGAAGTTTCAGTAGAAATCCCTTATGTGATTTTTAAGAATGTGTGGTTCTCTAGACCAAGTCCTTCCATCAGTCATCAGCATTGTTATCCTGTTTTGGTTCCTTCTCTGGATTGTTGTTGCGTGAAAATATTTCGTATTTTTGTCACCCCATTGCAACCACTCAATACGGGATCTCATCCCCCAATACATTTCCTCTTGTTTCCATATCTTCTCTAATTGTTCCACTATCTTCTGGATTTCATCTTTGCTTGTGGTTGCCCCTGGTTTGTTGTTTATCTCCATTAGTTTCCTTTTCAGCCCTTTGATTTGGTGTGATGCGTTGGAGAACTTCCCCCGACTCCATGATGCTAGCTTCTTTGAAACTTCTTGGATTTTACCTGGGAAACTCTGCAGCTGAAGCTGTTCCTCTTTCCATGTGCTCCTTATGATGTCCCCGCGTTCTCTGACATCATTCGCGGCAATGCAGTCCATTCAAAATAGGCGATTTATCACCATATCTTACAAGAAAAGGCCCGTGATGTTTTTGTGAGTAAATACCCACCTCCCGAAAATGGTTTTTTGTCTCGGAGTATTCCCGGGGGCTTCATCTCACGTGAAACGGGCCGATCCTTCAAATGATATAAAGATTTAAAAAAAAAAAAACCCTTCTAAATCAGTCCATCCGAGTATGAGTTTGGGTTCGTCAAGGCCCACGAAACGAGCAAGCCCAAAGAATTTGGGCTTTCTGGATCTCAACGTAATCAAGCAATTCGGACCCAATTCAACATCGAAATGACCGAATCTCCGGCGGATCTGGCTGACTCACGACACGCGGTGATCTCTTGTTTTTAGCGCAGTCCTAGGAGATTCGAAACCGATGCGAGAGGTCGTGCCGAGTGATGTTCAGAAATAAATACCCACTTCATCATCTCCTTGTCGGGTTATTGAGGGGACCTTGTGAAGGTTACCCGAGGAGGGTTGAATGGGCCCGAGTCGTTATAGATGATATCGCGGCGGAACTCTCTTTCAGTGGATGTGCAGCTTGTGGGCAAGCTAATGCCCGAACACGATAGATAAGGGTGAGAAAATGATCACCGGGGCCAGAAGATTTCGGATGTGTGGCTTCTGATTCGCTCTGAAAAAGGACATTAGGAATACCATAAGTTTTATATGGTGTTTACTTCAATGTCAAATCTTTTCAAAGGAATCGCTTAAGTGTCATTTTAATATCATGGTTGATTTGGGTTGTTGGAACATTTGACATGACAATATTTTAATCTTTTTCAGACTAAGATGGCTTGTCGACAAGTGAGACAGGCAGTGGCGGTCCTTCATATAGATCCCAAAGTAATATAAAACTATACTCATGAGATATGCACAATATTCTCAGTATACCCAAGATTTGATAAATCAAGTAAAATATCAAATCAGATGGCGTACATCAGCACATTTTGATGTCGAAAAAGGTCTACTTACATTTTTAACTTCAATGAAATAGACAGGCGAAAAAAGACTGCTTACATTTTGTTATAAAGAATAAGGTCTAATGAGATATCTCGGGCCAATTTTTGAAACGGTCGACATAAGCTTTTCCCCTTTTTGTTTGATTCCTATAGAATTGTACACTGTTCAACAATGACACTTGAAAAAGGTTACATTGACCATCATATAAAATCGAGACGTTTTTGCTTCGACCTCCCAAAGATCTCTAGATTCTAAGGGTGTATTTAGTAACCATTCTATTATCGAAAACAATTTCTGATAAAAAATGATTCTTTTTTATTTTATTATCGGGAACAATTTTTCAGTATTTGAAAACGTTTGTTAACGTCTAAAATTTTCATTCCCATAATAGAATTCCTTTTGGCACCATCCTTAAAATTTATAATCAAAACCATTTTCTTTAAATTTTTAATAATTTTATTACTTTTTCTTTTCTTTTTTTTTCTCTCTTTTGCTTCAACCTTTGGCCAGTCGGTAGCCTTGGGATGATCAGCAACTGACCAAACAAAGGCCGGCGACCTTGTTGGAGGATCACCAGCCCCCAGCGAGGCCGTGCCTCATTGATCGAGCCTTGGTGAGGCGAAGAGCCTCGCCCAACTCTAGTGAGGTTGAGCCCTACTGACAATTGGGCAAGCTCGGCCTCACCAGATTTGGGCGAGGCTCGGTAAGCCGGGCGAGCCTCGTCAGTCGCCGGGGGAGGCCTGAGTGAGCCTCGCCGGTGGGCGAGTGAGCCTCTAGCAAGCTCACAAGACCTCGTCCAACTAGTCGTTGACAGTGGCGATGGAAGAAAAAGAAAGAAGAAAGAAGAAAAGAATAAGAGAAAGAAAAGAAATAAATTTGGGTTGGCTTGATCTTGGAATTGTTTTCGGAAAAAAAGAAATAACTTTTTTTTTTTACTCATCGATTTTATTTCAAATCACGTATCGGGAACAAATTTTTTTTTTAAAATAAAAAATTTACTAAACGGATTTCTGTTCTAAATATATTTTCGGAAAAAAATAGAAATTATTATTATTTAGCAAGTTGTCAAATGCGCCCTAATAGGCAGATTTCAAACGAGCAAATAGCATTACCTCGTTAAAATTATTTTGTGGGATTCGTGAGTAATATCCTAATTATATTATCTTTTTTCTTGGTAAGATATCCCTAATAATTTTCTTTTTTAAAATAATCAACATCATTTAGTTCCGCATTCCAAATCATCTCGACGTGAGAGGGCGTCAACGGGTAGGCAGTAATAAGTAATGGAACAGGTTATTCAAATTAAAATAAATTAATCGTCAAGCATTTATGGAGGCGAGCGGGCCACGGCCGATATCGCATTAAAGTTATAGGAGAACTCTTTAATTTTCGCGCGCTCCAGAACAGCTAAGTTGAACTGCACAAGTTAGTCAGAGGAAATTCGTACGTTTATTTAATTTCTCAATACATAGGAAAATAATATAAAAGGAGGTTATACCCAGATAAAGGCAAAGATAATATAAATAATATTAATAAAAAACCCTGAAAGGGAACATGTTCTGCGCCGCTAGATACGAGCCAGGTCGTTTCTTTTGGCAGAAAAACTCGGCTTCTTTTCAACAAGCAAAAAGGAGGAGATATATTATCGACTTTTCCCAAGACCTACAGTTGTTTGTTTTCTGAAAAGAAAATACAATAAAAATTAGAATGGAATATTTTTAAAATATTTAAAAAGGCATATGGTGAAGCTCGTTTTGTGGCGGTCTTTGGTCTTGGTGCTAAAAGCTTGAGAGTCTAGTGAGGATAATGATGGCTTATAGCATGCATGCATTAATTTAGAAGCAAGTTGAAGGGTGTAGAAATTAGTGAAATTAATTTAGGGTTCTTTCTTTCGCATTGAAGCATGCAAAAGTTGGAAACGTCGTTCCCGGAGAACATCAAGAATTTTTGCAGGCGTGAAGAGCTAAAGGCAGGAAAAAGTTCCAAATTAAGCAGCAACTCCAAGTCTCAAAGTCACCATTTAATCAACCGCGTTTTGAGTTACATGTCTTATGCCTCTTTGGCTATTTGCACGTGCGACAGGCCAAAGGAGTTTTAGAAGCTCGAGCATATCCAATTTCAGAAACTGATCCTGTAGATTCGATGATTTCTTTTCGAACACTAGGTTTCATCCATGGAATTTACGTGTTGATGTTGTTGTCCTTCTTGCGAGTTATGCTTTTCGTGTTATTTTGGGTTTCGAATGTGATTTTGCTAGTAATGTTTTGACCTAAACACTAGGTTTTGATATCCCATCATGATCTAGCGAATAAAGCAAAAGAAAGAGAAGAAAAGAACAGTGCCACGTCCTCTAAGTGTATTTAATTACGTAGAAACCGAAGACAAAGCCATTGACAAAGGTTTGCAAATCTCAAGGTGGTCGCCACCTCATGTTTATCTCCAGTCTATTCTTCCGATGTCACGCTCCAAACTTTTGAAAGTCTAAGACTGCTCAAGTGCTGCTGCTCACTTCCGGCTGCTGGGGATGCGTTTCCGATCTGTTGATTAAGCATTAGAAAAAGATTAGGAAGAAAATCTGTCGTCCAATATCTAATTCGAATTTCAGAGCTTCTTCCTTTTTATAAGATATGTTCTCCGCCAGCTTCCATTCTCTTCCATTCTTCTATTCTATGCTCGTCAAGTTTCAACCCAAACTTCCATACAAGATTCCTCCCACGATCCCTTTTTCCCTCGCAATTTATCTGATCAATCATAAAGAATTCCTCTATCTCTTTCCCTCAAATTTCGCGTGTAATCACTGCTCGGGAACTCGGGGAATCTCCAAGTCTTCCGTTAAGCATCTTTCAAAACCCTAATTACATGACATGTTCCACTTCGAGCGAAGATTTCTCGACAAAACGAAGAGCAAAAAGCTCAGGCAGCCCGGTTTATTTATTTATTTTTTTCGTTCTCTGTTCTCGTTTAGGCCGTGAGACTATTCGTCGCTCCCTCCCTCGCCAATATCGAGGTAATGACAGTAATTGTTGCTTTGAGTCCAAGCAACGACAAGAGTCATGTGTCATTCATACATGGGACAGAACGTGCGTTTATTAGAAAATGACTGGACCCGAATTAGGAACTTGACCAATAAATTCCCCGAGTTCGAATGATCCAGAAAATGGGGGAAAAAATAAAGATATAAAGCATCGCCATTCTTGATGTCTTCCGCTCGATTGGAAACTTTGAAAGCAACCTTTTCCCATAACTGAAATCAACCCTTCATTGATTCCGCGCACAAATGTCAGGAACCCTAATCAATGAGAGGAGATGGGGGGAAAACTAAAAACTATTTCGGCAGATGGGGTTCGATGGCAACTTAAGTGCTCCACCCCACCCATAATAATACCCTCGTAAAGTGTATAAAAAAAGGAAGGAAACATATATGTTTAAAGTTAGAAAGCTTGGGAAATAAATAACATTCATCTGATGGTTGGTACTCAGTACCAATAATTCTTTTCGCTTCTTGGCAAAAGCTTAGGGCAAACTCCGGGGTATGTACTATGTAGTGCTTATGCTGCATTATTAAAGGTTCTCGTTGGGCGACACTAGTAGCCTTGAAGACAGTTTGGTTCGCTTAGAGAAAGACAAAAAGAGGAGGAGAATAATCACCGATGCTAGATTACTTTTGACTTGACTGCATAGGAAAAACAAAGCCGAGGAGCAGAAACATGAAGAGAGAGAGAGACTGAGAGAGAGCTCTGTCCAAGAACTGTCTCTTTAAGCTAGTAGTATACAGAACTTTTTCTCTCACTACCTTTAGAGAGATCGCATGGAAAATAACTGAAATGCCAGAGCAAAAAACGAATCAACAAACAATGCATCCTATCAATTATGGACAGAAGAGGATCTTGAATGATGAAGGGCAGGATGACAAGCTTCTAAAATACTTCGGAGATGTGAGATATAAATGAAAATTCTACGTGGCATACATAATACGCTACTCATAATCTCACATAGTATTGAAAAATTATAGCGGGGCATCGGTCCTATTAGCCTCGTCTGTGCAAACCCATGGCTCGCCGAGAAAAGCAACTGAGTTCTCCCTACCTAGCTACACGATAATCTTTCTCCAAATAAATGTGTTTTTGCGCTTGCTGTCTTTTATGGGTCCCTTGTTGCCAAGAAGGCACAAGGCAATTGGGAAAAACGGGTGGAACTGATGCCCTCTTCTTGTGGCCAGATCAGGCAAAATCTGATCGTTGATGTCAATTTGTTCAGATATTCCGTAATGAAAGGAGATGATGAATGTTTTGAAAGCTGCCAAATCCGAAGTCCCCTTCACTAGGGCCGAAGGAGGGGCTCCTCCCTTTTTGAGCAATAAAGACGCTGGAGCATTTGGTAGCGACCCATCGCAACCAAACGACATTGCAATCGTCTTATTCGCACCCCCACCGTATGAAATCTTTGGAATCTACATACCAGCAAGAAATAGAAAAATTTCAAATCTCTTGAGTTTGGAGACATAATCATGGAAATTTGTTTCCCCGAATAAATGACTTTTGTTCCATAGCTTTCCCGGTTTCCACTTCTGCCCCCGCGAAAGGAAAGGGACAGAGCCCACGTGGGGTCGCCCCTGGGGAGGGCACCCCCGTCTTTTCGTGTGCATGTGGTAGTAAACGCCCGTCATTTATTATCGCGCCATTGTCTCTTCCTCTTCTTCTTCCTCCTTAGACCAGCCGAGCTTCAACGCCGAAGCAAAAAGCAGAATCATGAGGGGAACGAGATCCTCACAGGAAAAGAGAGACCAATCTTAAGCTCCTCTAGAGAGAGAGAGAGAGAGAGAGAGAGAAGCTCGAGGTGTCGGTAGATCAATGGCGACGGGGTGGGTCAAGTCGTTGCAGTGCAAATCGAGAGCGTTCGAGGACGTTTATCACCACCCGAACCCGAAAAGCCTCCTCTCGACGTCGGGGAGCTGCCGGAAGAGCGCGCAGACCGTGAGAGACGTGGTCGAGATGGCCAGAGGGAAGCCTAAATCGAGAGCACAGCAGCCGCCACCCGCCAGGTCAAAGCATTCCAAACCCTCCAAGAGGGACTCGGATCCGAATGAACCCAGCATCCGGAAAGTTGCTCCGGCCGCGACGGTCTCTCCGCGCTCTTCCAGGTCGTTGTGCCCGCCCCTGACGGAGCTGCTGGAGGGCCACCCGTCGCGCAACGTGGTGGAGATCATCTTCCACACGAGCTGGAGCGAGAAGTCGGCGTTTCCCGGCCGGGTCGAGAAGATCTTCAAGGTCCAGACCGGGCCCAAGACGACGGCCCGGTTCGAGGAGTACCGGGAGGCGGTCAAGTCCCGCGCCGGTGCCGGGTCCGGGTGCGGGTTCGGGCAGGGTGCGGCCGGCGGGTGCTCGGAGGACAATGTGGCCCGGTGCGTCGCGGATGGCAACGAGGTCATGCGGTTCCGCTGCATGGGGCCCGCGTCGGCGGGCGGCGGCATCTCCTCGGCCGACTTCTCGGCGTTCTCCGGCGGCAAGGGGGCGGCGGTCTGCACGTTCTTCGCGGGCAGCGGGTCGGCACACGAGAGGGCGGGCGGAGGGAAGGGGAGGAGGGCAATGCTGGTCTGCCGGGTCATTGCCGGCCGGGTTGCGAAGCAGGCCGGGCCCGACCCGTTTTGGGAGGCTCGGGCCGGGTATGACTCGGTGAATGGGGAGAAGGGCGAGTTGATAGTATTCGATCCTCGCGCGGTATTGCCTTGCTTCCTTATTATCTATAGATTGTAAAGGTATATGGAGAAAGAACTTTTGATTTTCCATTTGCTATTTAAGTTTTGTTACTTTTTAATTTTCCTTATGGGTCTCTCACGACTTTGGATTGATGAAGATGTGATGTTTTTCTCTTTTTCTTTTTTTTGGGGGTGGTTAGTTCTCTTTATTATGTAGAAAGCTGTCTGAATGTATGTTAAGTTGCTAAATTTACGATTTTAATCTAATCCTTTTGTGTCATATCACTATTAATCTGACGAGTAAAATCAATCATTTTTTGCGCGGTTAGTACTTTTGATCATGTATGAAACTATCTTAATGAATGCTAAGTTGCTAATTTACCATTTCAATCTTAATCATTGGTGTTCTGACAATACTAAAGTACTGGAGATTGACAAATTGTTTAGTTGAAGAATTAGAACCATAGACTTACAGCATTTTCAGCAGAGCACGCGGTCGACTCTTTTCTATTCTTCAGTCTCTGCAGTGTTGATCATAAAAATTGATTAAAGAAAGAGGACAAAGATGGATGGAGCTGAGAACTGAGATGAATGTACATTATCTTGCTGTAATTGTTTAAGTTTTTGGCCATCATCAAGCGCCATCCTCGGTCTGCTGTTTAAGATTGCAGTTTGGACATTGTGCTATAATCTGTATCTATATCCTGTATGATAATCTTGTTTAGTCATGTAATACTAAGAATATGACTTTGAGGAGCTCTTTTCTTTCAGCTTCATCGTATCGTACATGATCAGGCACAACATGCTATTTGCTTCTGCTCTTTATTTGATTTTCGGTCCCACAAATTTGGTTTTCAACAATGCGTAGATTCACTCATTCATTCAACCGCACCAATGGCCGAATCAACTAGCAATAAGCAAACAAAGATCCCTTTGTCAAACCGACGAGTTACGCGGTCGGCAGAAACTCATCACTGACCCGAAATACAGTCAACTCGATGTTCGTAAAGGCGAGGCGTTGTCTCATTCCTCATGTTTCCTTCCCCTTACTATTCGATGAATCGTTCAAATATCCCGATTTTGAACTGGCCATGGTCACTCATGCAAGAGCTTCTTAGGCTCGTCCCTCGTGTGATGTGGTGGCATTTACAGTTGACAATTAAGGAAGTAGAATGAGATCATCACGGCATGACGCAAGAGGGGTAGGTCAAGCTATAGTGAAGGAGGGTAGTGGAGATGCCCATTAGGTCAGGGGTCGCCATAGCCAATTCTCAACTGCTCATACTTATCGCCCAAGTCTAAGTGCTTCGCAAGCCATATGCATTGTTTGGTCCATACTTTATCTTTACTTAGGAGGAACATCGAAGGAGAGAGCACAAGTAGAGGGTATATAGTCACTTTCACTGCTTGATTTCCATCATTTCCTTGACCATTCATTCCGTATAGCTCTATCTCTAAGACCAGGGTGATTACTAGTGTAATTAAACTTGTGCATAAGAAAGCAACTGTTCAGAACACCTGCTGAAAAACGTGATGCATGATTTAGTAAAGAAATTTTAGTGGACTTTCTTGGAATGTCTAGCGAATGCGAGATTGCTGTCTCCAGACCGGACCAGGGGTCCCTTTTTCATTCCACTTTACGCCAGGAAGCATGGAAAGAGAGGATGCGAATTGAATTCAAGACCTCTTTTGATTTGGCAAAGGATAAATCACCACCACCACCACAAGGTCAAAAGCCCTTGCCGGTCTTACACTTGAGGAAGTATAATTGAGAATTTCCTACCATCTTCTGCCAAAGAAGCCCTTTATGTAGTTCGAATTTCTCGCCTAACCTACCAGATAAATGGGGGGTTTTGAACCAGCAGACTTCAAAATTCTCCCACCCAATCGAAACAGAGAAGAATGAAATGCATATTCCCGCCCAGAAGTGATCATGAATCCCTCTTAATATACATCGTGGAGAGCTTTGCTGTCATCGGAGCATCGTCCCCCAATCAATGGGACTCCACGAGGATGTACAATGGTTTGCCATGCAACCTCTCACGTCCCTGAAATGTTCAATAATGGGAAAAACAACATATGGTAATGGCCCACGCCACAAATAGATGAAATGTTCTGCGTGAAAAAAGATAATGCTACAATAGGATGCAAAGGAGTGGAATGAAATGACAATGGACGGAACGAACAAATATTATTAGCGGAAGGGCTTAATTGGTTGAAGGAGAAAGTGAGAGTAGTTATAATTTACACACCTTTAAATCTGGAAGTTCAATGACGCATGCACATTCAACTACTTGAGCACCAACACGTTCTGTGGAACATAAGTTAGCATAAGTTTAGAAAGCAAAATAGCAAAATATTTAAGTGGTGCTCAACGAGAAAACTGCAAAAGGAGATGAAGCATATGACTTAGCTCAGAGACAGAATTTAATTCCGAACAAAGAAAAACAAGAGATTGTGCCCGGAGGGTGGCAGATTCGCTTAACCAACCAATACACCAAAGGTTTTCATGATAATGATGATCAAGTTCAGGAGAAGTGAACGAAAGCCACTTTGGTGAGGCAATCTGGGAACAGATGGGAAGAAGCAAGGGGGTCGTTTCTAGGAGAAGCATCGTTCACTTCCTTCGACAAACTAGCATTTTGGTACAGCAGTCCTAAGGCTGCTTTGCATTGACTTGCTGTGGTTAGAATCTAACCAGTGAGCTGTATTCACAAATATCAGGCAGCTCCTAACGGGAAATAATCTCAAACCACATTCCTCTCGCCTACTTCTATGGTACTTGTCAGAAGGCAAACTTATTAGTAGTCCATGTTCACGAAACTGTGCCCTAATGTCTGATCCAGCTGCTGAAGTTTCCTCCACGAATGCCGGAACAGGGTAATGAAGATAATATAATTGCCCTTCTTAAAGGCCATAAACAAGAGCGATCTACATAGATGCCAAGAATTTCCCGAAACTATTGGTAGCAATTCAGCTAGAGCGATGTGTAGGTGACTCATAAGAAACTAGCAAATGTCATCTATCAATTACTTTTGTCCAGGTACAAATTCATCAGCCTCTTTTTCTTTTTTTTTTAACTTCTTTAGTGTGAAGTATTTGAGTTTCTAGTTTCATATTACACTATCTACTATCACTTTTTGTTTCTCAGATCAAAGAACACCTCCTTGCACAATAAAGAGCTCAGAAGTTTAGATATATAAATAGAATTACATAAAACTGCAGTTTGTGTACCTCAGTATGAGAAGAAGAAAGAATGATAACACAGTAATGTGAGCACATGTTTAGGTTTATTTATCATAAAGGGCAAGCATAATGTAGCAGGAAACCAGAAGAAATCTCTCTTTCTTCAGACTGGCATAAATATTAGAGATGGAATCAGTATCCAAACAAACTTTGCAGTACCTGAAGCTGCACATTTGTTGTGCTACTAGTACTGCTAAATTAGAAGACCACTGAGCCCTTACCTAGTAAATTCATAGCTGCACAAAGAGTTCCGCCAGTGGCAATCAAATCATCCACCACCAAAGCCCGATCACCAGGTTCCACAGCTCCAACATGCATCTGAAGACAATCTCTTCCGTATTCTAGAACATACTCTTCTGAGATAACTTCCCCTGCCATGGAAGAAAGCTCTTAGTACCAGGTGCCACAATAGTCCAGCATCAGTTTTCATCTAAGAGCTTCTATATGAATGCATCTTGAGAAAGCCATCACCATGGAATTTATTGATATATCATGTCCAGAAAGAAACAAGATCACTAAGTTTTCTACAGATGGGGTGTTCTAAATTCTGCCAATCGTGAGCACAACAAGGACAAATAACTACTGGAAGACATGGAAGATGGGAAAATTCGGTAACCCCATTCGAAGGCTGGAGATATTGAACTTCAGTCGATGGACTTGACGTATAAAAGAAATCCAGATAGGAAAAAGAAAACGGGTGAAAGCTACATAACCGCAATGTCAAATGAAAATCCAGATAGGAAAAAGAAAACGGGTGAAAGCTACATAACCGCAATGTCAAATGAAATGCTGAAATGAAATACAATATCAACTGATGTTCTCCCATGAGACAGCCACATCTTTTATTGGTCATAGCCATGGTCCACATACTCATGCAAAAGGTTAAATGAGCCAGAGAATGACAAAAACATCAATATCAAGGATATTCCAATACAAAATGTTAGATGTGGTTGGAAAGGGCAAATTAGAAGTATATCAAGATTAGGAGGCACCATTTCAGGTGGATTTTGCGTATGATTACTCAGGAGGTACGAATTTTGGGAGATTCATAGAGCCACAGTTGAGGAAGAGTTGTCCTAAGGGCGCAGTAACTAAGATATTACTAACAGATCTCACTTGAAATGACTTGCCCAAGTTCAAAGACTCTGACATTAATTTGAGTGAGTGTCGCTAAACTAGCTCAACCTTAATATGTCACAGTGGTTAAAGATATCCATCATCACAATTGAGAGATCACAAGGATTATCAATCATCTACCACAACAAAAGGACAGACTTAGCTAAAAAACACGAGCATAGAGGGGCAATAGGCATGGCTAATCTCTCAGGCTATTACCATGAGAGTCAAATTTAAGACTGCAGATTTGTTGCCCCTTAGCACTATTCGAGACCCCTTGAAGGTGGGCCAGCCCCATCATCATAGCTCCACTGATGTGCTAGAGGTCCAGAACAGAAAAAACGCACAACCACAGACTGCACAAAAATTCAACCTCATGACCTCACAGCCTGTAGCACTAAGCTAGCACCCCAAATTGTAAACCATGGAAACTAAACACCTTAAGGCAACAAAGAATTGACAAAGAAATTCAACTTGCATCATAGTACATGATGAGCAGCACAGAAAATTATTTTGGCAAATGACGACAACATCTTCAGGTTCAGAACGAAATGTACAAGTAATTTTATGAAAGCTTCTCATACTTAAGGCAAATTAAAATAATGACAAAGGAGGGGGAGATGTAGCAAACAACAAATAGGCCATGACAAGTGGGCGTGAAATACATAACGGAAAAGATGCATTGATGAACACTCGTCACTTCGATGCATAAAAGAGATGGAAGCATGAATGCAAGGAAATTACTACGGTTGGATTAAAGTTACCAGGTAATTTCTTTGGCTTTCTCAGAGGTACAAACTTTGCTCCAATCGCCAATGCAATGGGAGGACCGAATATGAAACCTCTAGCCTCTATCCCTGGAAAAAGATTGTAGAAAATAATTTCAGGGATTGTTAAACGCAACAAGTGTAGCAATTGCTACACGAAATACAGTAACAGTGCTTGCCAACCAAGAATCAAAGCATGTAATCATATACTAGAGAATTACTGTGTTAGACAAATTTTTTCACAAGATTGTCATAAAAAAAAAAACCTTTCATAAGTATACAGAATCGGTAACATAATCAGATCGCCTTTTTAATAAATAACAAAAAATCATCTGTTTGAAAGGAAAAGGCAAAAATTCTAAGCAAGATGATTGAAGTTCAAACCAAGAAAACATAGTCTGCCGTAGCAATTTTTGTGCAATCACTCAAGCATACCAAAAAGGTTGGATTAAGATCCTGTTTAAAAGTTAAATTGACCCTTGGGGGCAAAAATTGAAATGTCAATTATTCATGATGAGGACATATCATCTCAAAGTGATCCAACGGTTGAAGGTCTATCTCATGAAATTGCTTCTCAACCATAAATTTCGTCACATGCCACGATCTTACAGGTCAATTGACAATCAATTTACCACTTAAATGTAGAACAACCATATCCAAAAGGTTGATATCCTTGTCCCAAAAGTGATACGAAAAGATTTGTATCATTTCAAGAACTAGTGGCAGCAGCAGGCACCACGGTCCATGTTTTCACATATCAACATGGAGTTGTGAGAAAAAATCTGAGCATAGGAACATCCAATCACTGTAAATTTCAGCATCCATAGATTTTTATTCTCTCCAAACCCTACTAAATTCTGACCGAATACTAAAAAGACATGGACATATCCAGAAAATCAACTCGATCCAAGCTCACATCAGCAGGGTCCACTTTAACAATGTGGGCATCCATTATCACCTACCAACCACATAATCAGGGATGCAAGCACATGCTCACACCCCAGCGCGCTCACGCAGAGAGAGAGAGAGAGAGAGAGAGAGAGAGGGCAAATGTGAGCCGCTCAATAAACTTGATAGAGAGCATTAAGTAGCACACTCCACTAGCAATGGCCCATAGTCAAACCAAGAAATCACTGCCCAAAAAGCCAAGTAAAGAATAGAAGAAAACCACAGTCGCTTCCATTCCACGATCTTTCCCAAAAAGCATTCACAAGACTGAAGACCATCTATACCCCAACCCAAAAAAAAAAAAAAATAATAAAAATAATAACATGCAATAATGAGGGAGAAATTTCCCCATCCTTCCCTAACCTACTTTCTTCTTTGCATGGACCCCACCAAAGTCTTGAAAGCTATTCTACTAATCAGTTCAACCAAAGTCTGCTAAAATTCCATGAAAAGATGAATTTTTTTTAACACCCAAAAAGATTCTCCCCCTCAATATTATTTTTTTTTCTTTTCACACCCTCTCTTTACCTGCAACAACTGATATGTTTTTGCCCTTGTATCTCTCGACGAACAAATCAATGGTGTCTCTGAAGGCCTGCGGATCCAGCAGCAGGGTAGTGATGTCTTGGAACATTATGCCTGCAATCATGCCCGTCAGTAACCTCAACCAAACTGCTCTCGAAACAGAGGAACGCTACCGAAGAAAGAAAAAAGACAAAGCCGGGCCAAAAGGAGACAGCTTTGAAGCTCGCATCGCACGTCGTCACCACCACGGGGGGCCGAAGCCAAAAAAAAAAAACTTCATCTCGCCTCTGCATGCTCACACGGCATCCTCGAAAAACTCGAAATTTCAAGAATCGGACAAGCCCGGAGCTTCAAAAATTCCTCCTTTTGATGCCGACTTATCAAGGCCCCAGCATTTCCCGAACCGGAGGAGGAAAAAAGGAGAAGGGCAAGGAGAGAGAAGACGAAGCGATCGTACGGGGAGGGGCGAACCTGGTTTGGGGAAATTGGGGACGACCCGAATCTTAGTTTTGATGCCGTGGATGCGGGGGTCCTTGTCCTTGTGAGCTGACATTGTTGCCCTGTCTGCTCAACACAATGCAACAGAGAGAGAGAGAGAAGGGGGGGTCAAAGAGAGAGATACAAAAGCAACTCTGTTCTCGGCACAAACGCAGTTCAAAAGCTACACTCGGGCATGACTCAAATGGTAGAGAGAGAGAGAGAAAGAAGAGAGAGAGAGAAGGAGGGAGTGTGTTTTGGTGAGAAGAGAGGAGAGGAGGGGGGCACTCTGCACGAGAGAGAGATAGAGATAGAGAGAGAGAAAGAGAGAGAGGAGGTAAAGGGTGAAAAAGGGGAGTGGAACATACAGCGGAAGAATGGAATCACGAGGCCCCTCTAATTCTCTTTCCTTTTTTGTTTCTTTACATGGATGACCCTGCCTATTCATTACAAAAAGTGCATTTATTTTTCACTACTTGAAGCGTGATTGATTACATCGCCTACAAAAATTAGACCATACTTTATGCCTCACTAATTTTATAGGTGATGATTAATGTTTCTCACTTGTTTATTTTTATATGCGATTGCCAATCGTTGGAGCCACCGAGCACTAGCGGGTCGTGTGAACTCGAATAGTGTAAGCGAAAGAGGGCTCCGACAGATCCTAAAAAAAAAAAAAAAAAGACATTCAGATATTAAAATACCTTGTCATTAATTTCTTAAATCACTGAAAAAAAATTATCTTTCCTTCACAAAAAGTCAAGAGAGGGCCCTTCAAAAACAATTATCCCAATCGATTATATAACTTCAATATGAAAATGAAACGATAATGCCTGATTTGTTTTATTATGGACAAAGCACTTGGGAATTTTCCCACTCCAAACAGACAAACATGCGCTGCATAATGGATTTCAGCTTTTAAATGGTTGTTCTCTTTTGTTCTTTGTGGTTTGGGGTTAGGGTCTAGGGTTAGGGCTGTTGATTCCGAGAAATCTGCGAGATTAATTATTGCTAATCAAGATTTACAATTGGAATATCCTTTGAATACGATTTGCGGCTATACTCGGTCCATGCGTGGACTAGGGTTTGACAACTTTTTTGCTCTTGTTGAGCTGCTTTGTTAGGTAAGAAGATGACAACTTTGATACCTACGTAATTTAAAAAGTATGGTATCTTATCCATTTTCTTTTATCTTACTTAAAGTGATTGAGATAAGATTGTCTTTGGAATGGTTGGCCAAAAAGTTCTAATAAATCTTAAATCTTTCAATTGTGTCAATTTAGTCTTAAATCTTTTAATAATTTACTAGTTTAGTCCAGTCATGTCAATTTAATCCTAAATCTTTTGGAGTTTTGCTAGTCTAGATAATTGGGCAAAATGACTATATTGACAAATTTTCGAAAGATTTACGACTAAACTAGAAAACCGTCAAAGTGCTTAGAACTAAATTAGTAAATCATCAAAATGTTTATGACTAAATTGGCATAATTGAATGGTTTAAGATTAAAATTGACCGTCGTACAATAAGTTTATGACTTTTTGAACAATTTTCTCAAAATTGTCAAAAGTCCATATAATTATGCCATGTCAAGACTCTCACATTAGAGGGCCCTTGATGTTTGAGCATAGTTAAATTGATCGTGATTGGTTATTTTAACTTGGAACGAATGGTTAACTTACAAAATGAAATTGACAGATTTAAGATTGTATGGGAAAATTAGAGAAAAATATAGGGCAACCGATAAATTGGCTTATTTGCTCTTGTATGAGAAGAAAAAAAATTTGTTGGCTTTTCCGTCAGAATAAGGGATTATATTCTAATTTTAAAAGTTATAATTAGGACAATGTCGGGATATTTTTGATAATTTGCTCTTCTTTTTGTCAAATAGAAGTGAACCTCAAATGCTAGAAAGAATAGATTAAAGACGAGGAAAAATGTTAAAATGTACTTGTTAAGTCTCCTCAAGTAACTGACCACCCCCCCCCCCCCAAAAAAAGAGTCTCATTGAGTATGCTTTGAAAATATGAAGTTATTTACTTGAAGTAACTAGTTTTCTCAAATGGTGTACTTGTTCGATTTTTGAAGTGTCTCGATTTTTTTTTTTTTTTTTGGGATAAGCTTAAATAACTCTCTCGAGACACTTGTCAAAATACGAACCAGTCCAAACAAGCCAAGATGTGGTCCTCATTTTTTCAGAGATTAAGCAACAAAAGAAGGAGGCGTGGATTGATGAGCCATTTAATGAAATAATATGAATAAGATATTCCGTCAGACCTTAAAATCCGTATGTCGAAGTCCTTTAATAAGATGTTCCGGTCACCCTTCATCTTCCATCTACCACGAACATTGTCGGTATTCCAAGCGGAGTTTGTTCTATTATGTAAAGGAGATAACGGTGGCGCATGAAATACTGTAGTTCCCAATCGAACTCGATTCGAAGACATGCCCAAATCCTCTGTTTGTTGCTGCATTTCTTATTTAAAAAATCGCAGGGAAAATCTAAATTATTTTCTTGCCTGACAGGAACACAGGCTACTCCCTTCTGGAAAGGAAACATCTTGCGTTGCTCCGTCGGATTCTCCGTAAAACCTGGCAGAGACGACAGGTTTCTTCGATCGAACGAAAGCCAAAGAGAAAACAAAAACATGATTTTTAACGGTGAAAAAAGCAAAGCGGGAAGCGTCACCGTGTCGGGACGAAAACGACAAGGACGGACGGACTCATTTAATTCGCGATGGCCGGGGGGGTTTAAAGAGGAGAAAAAGTAATGTTTGGGTTATAATGCGAAAGGGATGAGAGTTGCCCACAGAATATTGCTGTAGAGATTCGAAAGCAACTCCTGATAAAAGGGCGACGTACATATATATATATATATATATATAGATTGGCCACTCAATAATTTATTCTTTTAGGTGCTTATATATTTGTATTTTTGGGGCCATGTAGGATTTTCTTCTTTCTTTTTTTATTCATGGAAAATAATGTTTGTGCAGAAGTGATATCTGGTTGTGCAGGGAATGCCGGCTTCACGAGGACATGGAAGTCTGCCCCTGCCTTTGTGAAGATTTTGTATGTCCCTTTGTGCTTGTACACCCCTTGATGTTCATTTGTAGGGAACTTTCGAAGAATTATAGAAATTTTTGGAGAATGCAAAAAAATTAAATAAATATATATACACCTCATTTTTTCCTCTTCTGACCATTTTCATGTTTCAAATTTTAGGTACATGTATGTGCGCCCTGCACTAGTTAATAAGGCTTCTTTATTTACAAGACCATCGTTTTGCTTCTAAAAATGTCCCGTCCAAATCCCAAATTTGCCGGCTGCTAAAAACCCATGGGTTCTAGCAGGTGATTAAATCTTGCTTCATGATGGTGAATTTCTTCGAGAAAACACGTGAGGATCACTCAATTCAATCAAATTGCATCTACATAAGCCAGTTGAGAGAGAGAAAAATCGAAACTGGGTAACTAAAAGTGCTTTTAGTAACATTTTTATTTTGGAGAATAATTTCTTTTTAGAAATAATTTCTTTTATTTTTATTCCCCTGAAAAAACTTCTATTTAAAATAACACGTTTGGTAACTACATAAAATTTCTATTCTCACAATAAAAAAAAAAAGAATCGTTTGCTATGATCCACAATTTTTTTTTGTTTCTTTTAATTTTTTAATAATTTTTGTATATTTTTCTTTTTCCTCTTTTTTTTTCTTCTTGCTTGCTGCCGCCACTGCCACAATCGGCAACAGTGGCAATCGGCAGCCGGTTGGGGGGTGGTGGACGACCGAGGGGGGTGAGGGGCGGCAAGAAATAAGAAGAAAAGAAAAAAAGTAAAAACTTATTTATAAAAATTGTCCCTAGAAATAATAAGTTATTTTTTTCAACTTCTTGTTTCTATTATAAATCTATTCCCAGCTACTTTTTTTATTTTGGAGAATAGAAAAATTAATTGATGTTACCAAATTGATTTATGTTCTTTTTTATTTATGGGAAACAAAAAACAGAAAAACAAAGAAATTGGAACAAAAACAAACACACCCTAATCTTCCCGAGAAAATCAATTGTGTTACATGCATACTTCCTTGATCTTGGCCAACTGGATGCTCATTCGATCTACAAAGATGATCATGGCCTTTTGCTTGCCATCTTCGAATTTGCTTGTGTCGTCTCCTTTGCAAAAGCAATGCTTGTGTCTCAATCGCTCAGGCTATGGCCGTTGTGGATGACCCATCGCCACAAGGATAGTGTTTCTTGGCATTGTCGACATGATTTGAATGGTCCGACAAGAAACTCTGGAAGATTCCCAGCAGAGACATTGGTCCAGGGACGACAATCTTCACGGCAACCCTTTGCGGTAGCAATCCGGAGGCCGCCACGGTGGTTGGTAGCGGTGGTGGTTGACGGTGGTGGAGGTCTGCGGGTGATGGCTAGTTAAAGTTACCGTGGCTGGCGGTACCTTAAAAGACACAGGTACGTTAGTGGTCCAAGTAAGAATTCTGGCATGTTTTTGGTTCTTCCAATAATATTTTTTATGTACTAACAAAATATAGGTCATTATCATTGTTCAAATGATTTTTTTTTCGATTGTTACAATTGTCGCGTGATATTTGATGGCGTTTGATTCGCTGATCTCAAATGCCCATACAAATTGCGCCAAAGCATGGGAGGCAGCAGAAGAGACAAGAGCTACAGTTGGAGGGAACATTTTTCAGCATTAAATGCTTGGCTCCTACTCTACGCAAGCGTATAACTTTTATAAGTTTAATCCATTCTAGAGCATTCGCAATACAATATCACTATCCCGCACGAGTTATATCAAATCCAAAGAAATCCGATCCTAGAAAAGACCAGTGACAATTACAAGTCTTAGCCATTCCGCTAGCAGCCAACGGGTGATGGGAAAGTTATCTAATCAGTTATAAATCTATCGTACATATATCAATTCAGTCCTAAATTTTTTAAATTTATCAATTTAACCCTAAACTTTTATGAGATAATCATTTTGATCAATTTTCTTAAGAAATTTTTGACGTATGACGATTCAGTCATTGCCAGTTGTCTTGTATGGCATACCGCTACATTAGCAATTTTCGATGAAAATTGACTGAAATGACTACATCATAATTTTGTGCAAATGTTTAAAATTAAATTGACAAAATTGAAAGGTTCGTGATTGAATTGACATCCAACAATCAATTAAGAATTGATTGGAAAATTTCCCCAATACTTGACGTTTGTACTTGACTTCAAAAATTTGTACCCAATCTATATTGAAATGGATGATTCCATTACTAATTAGATTGTCCGACCGGAAAACTTGAGCTAATAATTGCAAAGAGACCATATGAACATTAATATATATATATATAAATCTCATACACAAGCAAAGCGGGATAACACTCTAATACACTCACTCATGTGCTAACTATAACTCGATGTGTATGGACCGGCCCTACCACTTTAGTCGAGTGAAAGCTCGAGCATTTGAAAGGAGTTCGCATTTGAAACATCAGCCTATCATCATAACTCCAGTGAAATTATTTAATCACATCAAAGTTTTCACTCCTCTTTTTTCTTTCTTTAAATTTCCCAATCTTTCCTTTTGGTGCTGAAAGGGGGATGGACCATAAGGCAAAAAGGACCGTAAAAGAGGTCGCACGGTCGGTCCCTTCGTCTGGTGCCTAGTCCACATGCGATTGGTATGGCGTGGCGTACCGAACGATTCCGATTCCTGTGTTGTTGGTCGCTGTCATGTGGGCGTTCCCGTCGTCCTGTCCCGGCTTGCCATCTTCGGGAGGTCAGATCTTTGGGAAGATCCTGCAATCTATGGATTGTTGCTTTCTGCGCATGCGATCCAGAGAAAAAATTCCATTCTAGATCTTCGCCGTTTTTGCTGATCATATCTCTTTTATATTTAATGCGGAGGAATTATTGAGCGCTCGTTACATGTTCGCTCGGGAGATGGCATTATGTGCTGTATAATGACGTCTGAACAAGTCCGAGGTCATAATCAATGGAGGAAAAAAAACACATGATTAGGGGAGGGAAAATTATCCACTAGTCCTGGACTTATTATACTTTAGCCTTAAGGCTTTTTAATTTTGCAAATTTAGTCATAAACGTTTGTATTAAATTCTAATATAGTTATTTCGGCCAACTTTTGCCGGAAATAGCCGATGTGGCGATCCAATCATCCTATGCGGCACGTGCAATGTCCTACGCGGCATGTTCCAATGTAGTCATAAATTTTTCAATTTTGCCAAATTAGAGATTTTCGGTGAAAATTGATCAGAAGGAATGCATCGGAACTTTGAGCAGAAATTTAGAACTAAATTGAGAAAATTGAAAAATTTATGACGAAATTAATATTTGTATAATAGACTTAGGATTAATTGGACAATTTCCACGATTTGGTATGTTGAAGATGAGCAACTGTTGTTGGCGGGTTCCAATGACCTTATACATTATCCTTAATAGCTAATCAAGGCTTGCCTTCACTTGAATCAAATGGTTCGGCCAAGTGGCCTTCACGTGTGATCTGATCGATTTGATCCTCTAGAATTCATATTTTCCCCTATACAAAACAAATGGGGTTAAATAGAGTCAAGCCATTTGCAAGTAATTTGAGTTCCATTTGATGATCATTTGAGATGTACTTGCTAGATTTTAATTTGAGTTGAGCTCAAGTTATAATCAAGTATTTTATTGAGTGAAGTTGGAGTATGCCAATGCCAAGCTCATCAAGCCTAATTGAATTTCCATAATTCTTTTCCAACGATTTATATACACACATATGAAAGTACTAAAATTTTTCACAGTAAACCCACATTTAATTAAATGTTGGGACGATGTTCAAGCTCATCAAGCCATTTGCCCAAGTTCACTGTAACTTGTTATGATAGAGCTGGGATTCTCATTTTTCACTCAGGTCCAGTTGGAGCATAGATTTTACTACTCAATTGAGCTCGAGTCAAGTTTTGAGCATAGTACCTAGATTAGGCGAATCTAGCTCCAGCTCGGCAATTGTTGGCTTGACTCAATTTGATTATACCCCCTACTAAACAAATACAAACGTCCAAGGCTTGGATGGTTTTGTTTTCAGTCAGAATCAATGGTTTACACACAAACTTAGGAACCTAGGATTACCTCAAGCCTATGTTTGGGAAGGATGGAAAGAAATGGTAGGTAACGAAATGTCAAATTCATTGAAATCCACTGCAACCAACATTTTAACGACCTTTCCAAATTGGAGAGAAAAAGGGCAGTGGTGAATTGGAAACTTAAATGAGCACATGACAATTTTGACCTTTCCTTTTTCACAAAATTGCAAAGAAAAAGAATTGTAAAAGATCACAAATTATGTCTATCTTACTACATTTATCTTAAACTTTTTTGCTAACATGAAAAACTCTTAACTATATCATTTATGATATATTTACTCTAAACATTTTCTTGCAATACAAAAAATCTCAAACTTGTATTCGCGTGATACATTTAACCTCCATTAATGTTCAGTCAAATGATATTTTTAGCTAAAACGATGTCGTTTTTGTTTTACTTAAGTCACATAGGTGCCGTTATCAACATGGTTTGCCTTCCCTCTGTCCATGAAAGAAAATTTTTAATGGTGGTCTTTGACGGAATATTGACATAAGTTAAATGCATCGCACATAGATAAGTATATGATTTTTATCACATAAAAAATAAAAGATTATAACATAAAAGTGTGTCAAAATAGGCATAGTTTGGGATTTTTTCCGTCCATATTTCTGATGGAGGGTCAAATTTGTCATTTTATTTTTTGGTTGGTCGCAAGTGTCAAATTTGTTAGTTCGCTCGGGAAAAAAAAAAAAAAAAACTCTTTTCGAAATAAAAATACTTTCTCGAATCCCATCATTTTCTTGGCCTTCACTTTCAAGTCTCAACCAATCATAAACACCATCAAAGGACCAATCAAGACATGGTCCAAATCGCGCACGAAATGACTCTTACCACTATTCCAAACATGTGGGGAAACCTAGGTGGAAAACCAACATAATTTTACGAAATTCTCCAAGTCAGTCTCGCGTTTTCTCGGGTAGTTATTGATTTGATTGATCCTTAGGATAAGGATCCTAGAAATCTCTGTACTTGTTAGCATAGTGCAATCCCGACTAATCATCCGAAAATCACGCCCTAATGAAAGGACTTCTAGATCTATCAAAGACGGAGAATGTATAAATCAAGTTCTATCCAATTTTGTTGGGTGTTAAGGTACCTTGCAGACAATTCATCGAAAATTACAAATTTAAAGTGGTTATTACTTCATGTCTAGTGATGCGTTGCTTGCGCCTGAATATAAAATCGATGTAGACTTAACATGCATGTCTTAACACTTAACATATTCAAGTTTTTGAATTTGAATTTTGAAATCTTTTGACATGATATCGGAGTTCGAGTAGAGTCTCGCTCCGTAGTGAATATCTCGAGGAGCATCATGACTTCCGTTCTCTCTCTCTTGTTTTTTTTGGTTGAACAAGTGATATAAAGGATTAGGTATCCGGAAATAAATGGGCCTAGATTGGATTCTGAAGTATCATTCATGCTTTCTGCCATGTACGTACGATTGGTCCAAATACGCAGGTTCAAATCTCCGTTAGAGAGAGAGAGGGAGAGAGAGATCTGAGGTGAAATGCAATCGAGCAAAAGCATTTATTGAAATTCTTGTCTTGGACGCCAGACAAAATCCAAAATCCCAGGAGGGAGATCCAATTGTGCAGATCTCCCATGAATAGTTGAACAGTTTAATTTCCACAACATTTATTTCAAATATTTTCGTGAATATAAAAATATTTTTCGTAAATTTCATTTTTGTAAGTGATTTGTACATATATTGAATGAAGAATGATGGACGTGAGAAAGATTCAAAGCTGACTTTTTATACTCATGAACAAGGAATACTCGTGCAAACCGGTCAGTGTGATTATCATGGATGATGTCGACATGCAAAGCCCTTTGGTCAACATGTAAAAATGGGAAGGGAAGGGACACTACTATCTTTCTCTTTGCTCAAATAATGGGAGCTTGCTTGGACAGATGAACGTATGTGTTGTTGAGGTCGATCGATCTTTAATTGTCTAAGTGGCTCTAATATCTTAACATACGCGAACTAACCGCAAGGTTAGCGACGACAATTCAATCCGAACTCATCGAAACAAAATCCACGCCGCCCTAGTTGTAGAAGGACAATTAAAGCCCGCAATTCATGGAGCTTTTATGGCGCAATGGGGCCACGTGTATCGACCTACGCATCGGGTGGGGCAAGGATGGATCTGATTTGCATAATATAAATTTTTACAAAAGGTGAACCGCGAGTGCCTATTTTCCTTATACGATTGTCTAATAGCAATCTCTCCTTAATTTCTAGAAGTGTTGAAAATTGGAATGGAATGACCAATGTGAAACGAGAGGGGAGAATCCGCACGCTCAAGTTTACTTTCACTAAAGTTGGAAGTCTTGCCCTTATTAAAAGAACGTACGGGCTGTTTTGCCAACAATTTCAACCAAAACATGGGCCGCGGACCTTTTGGGATCGGGCCTACATTGACAATTTGAGCCGACTTTTGTACCTCTGATTCTTCCGTAGACGCCACCTGATGAAGGAGAAAGCTCCCGTTCACACCGGACTAAACTTGGAAGACCTGTAGTTTCAGCGAGGTAGCAAGTCTCGATTCTCTCTCCGTCTCCCGTGATGTCGAACGCTGAGCCGCGTCATCTTCTTGCGATGTCCCGATCAAGCTAACCGAGTCGGATCATCCGACACGGATGGTTCGAGCGAACGTGCATTATCTTATAGGAGGGAGTGTGGCAAAAAGCCAGAGAGCAAGTCTGGAAAAGAGGAGGAAAAACTGCTGCATCGATTCGGCGATGCATTGACGACCGTGCTCTCTTCCATGTTCTGTAGGGAGACTGATGCACATGCTCTTTGGATGAAGTTGGATGAGATGTTCGGGCCGCGAGAATGGGTCTGCGTAGGCTTCGTTGTGTCCCTGTTGCTGATTCAAAATTTGGTGCGGGTACGTAAAATTGTGTTATATGTTGTAAGATAGCTATTTGAACTCCACTCCAGTCGAATCCTGAGATCTCAGTTACATCGAGCTTTTCCCGATTCGAATTCTCATCGGCAATAGCTTGTGCTTGGACTCCGGCTTGTTGCGATTGCCGTCATGCCATTGACAGGGAGATGAACGTCGAATCACTTCTCGCACCATGAAACCAAAAAGAAAAGGGAAGAAAGTTGCAGTTCCATGAAGAACAAAAGAGTGGAATAAAAAGGGAGATGAATGTCGAATCACTTCTCGCACCATGAAACAAAAAAGAAAAGGGAAGAAAGTTGCAGTTCCATGAAGAACAAAAGAGTGGAAATAAAAAGGGAGATGAATGTCGAATCACTTCTCGCACCATGAAACCAAAAAGAAAAGGGAAGAAAGTTGCAGTTCCATGAAGAACAAAAGAGTGGAAATAAAAAGGGAGATGAATGTCGAATCACTTCTCGCACCATGAAACCAAAAAGAAAAGGGAAGAAAGTTGCAGTTCCATGAAGAACAAAAGAGTGGAAATAAAAAGGGCAATGCACCAGCCGGGAATCGAACCCGGGTCTGTACCGTGGCAGGGTACTATTCTACCACTAGACCACTGGTGCTGGATGAACCTTACTTTCTCACTTAAAATCTATGTTTAATAATACGTGTTTTCTAGCCTTCACCGCCTCTTCCATGTTTCATAAGCGAAAAAAGGAATGGAGAAATCTTGAAATAACTCTAATTATGTGAAAAAGAAAAAAACATCATTCTATAATATGTGCAACGGAAATTTAAAATTTCACAAGAACATCACTTGCCGTGTAATTGAGCAACACAACAACTTAGTGAACCTTCTTAACATAGATACAAAGAGAGCGATATGCAAATATTACGGTTTCATCCGGTTTGGTCACCATGAGTAGCCACTCATTCGAGCTTCTTGTCCCAAATAATGTGAAGGTCTCGACATCACAGGTCTCTCTCATTTCTTACTCTCTTGTGTATAACGTATGAGAGCATGATATAAAGATGAATTGATCTCTTTCAATGAAATTGCGATGTTATTCATTTGAAACACATGTACAGTGACAATGATGCCGTGGAGCTAGTTTTTCCGGGTTTCAATGTTCTTCATCATTAATCACAAATTTATTCCTCTGGCGGCTACATTTAACTCTCTTTGTCAATACACGGGTTTCCAATCCTTTCCTTGGAAAATATAATAATAATAATTATTATTAGTAGCCTGCTTGTGGGCTTTCGGGCATCACTTCACGGCCCATATGACCCGAAAACCCGCAAGGCTATCCGGGTGCCCCGCCCATTCGCAGCCCTCAAACGCTTTCTTCCTGCCAATGCTTCTCCTCTTTTCCCTCCGAAAAAAAAAGCGCAGAGAAATCCTCAAAGTTCGCCTTCCGAATTCTTCATCGTCTCGCTCCCCGTCGATCTCTCCCCAAAGCAACGTCTCCATTCACGTCTTCTTCAACATGCACAAATCTGCAGGTACCTCTCTCTCTCTCTCTCTCTCTCGTTTCAAGAAAAGACTAACCCTAACCCTAGCCTTGCCCGCAGCCAACCCTTTCAAGAAGACCCGCCGCTTCGCCGACTTCTACGCCGAGTGGTTTGACGCCCTCGAGCGCACCCTCCTCCCGCTCCTCCGTGACTCCTTGTCCTCCTCCTCCTCCTCCTCCTCCTCATCCACCTCGATCCAGTTATCCACTGCCGTCCACGCCATCCACTGCCACCTCCAGTCCTACTACTCCGCCCTCAACCTCGCCGCGTCCTCCTCCTCCGCCGACCAGCTCCCTCGGCTGCTCTGCCCTCCGTGGCGCAACTCCCTCGAGAGGCCCTTCCTCTTCCTCGGCGACCTCCACCCTTACGTCTTCACCACCCTCCTCCGCTCGCTCCTCGAGAACGACGGCGACGATAGCGATGATGAAGGCGCCGGTGTCTTTCTTGAAGACGACTGCAACCAGATCTCGGGCAGGCCGTGGCAGGTATTGACAGCGTGGAAGAACCCTAGCAAGCACACCATATCCCGGATGGAGCAGATCGAGTGCGGGGTCCGGCTGATGGTGCCGGCGCTGTGGGACCGGGCCAAGGCCGAGCAGGCACACTTTGCAGACCGAGTGGCTGATCAGTGGACGAGAGTGTCCGGCAAAAAGAAGAAGGAGACGACGGCGACGGTCGGGAAGGCCGCAGCGGCGGCGGCACAGGGCTTGGCGGGCGTTTTCCTGGACGCCAACAGGCTGAGGAAGAGCGTGCTCGCGGATATAATGAGCGCAACGAACCTGTATCAGGCGGGTCTGTTTCTTGAAGCTTTGGCCCAATTTCTTGTTGGGTTGAGAGACCCGGAATTGCTGGAGAAGTTCCAGCATTGCCCGGTGAAGATGCGTTGATGAGGATTTTCCTAAATTTAGGGTTTATTTAATCTTCATTTTCTTTATGGAGGATTTGAAGAGGATTTATCTTTTTGCATGGGGGACTTCGTCATTGCGAAATGATGGGAGTGAGAATGTGAGAGGTATGTCATCATCATCTCTAACCCTACCGTTGAATTAACTTGCATTTCATGGCCCTCTCCCCAAAAGAGAAAACACGCTTCTCCTTCTTTTTGCGCTGAGAATTCATTATATGGTATTTTTGGGAGGAAGGGAGCGGCGATTCAAAACATACAGAAGAAAATGGATAGCCGTCTGTAACGTAATCTTGAAGTTTTCCAGGAGGTTGCTGCAATACATGCTAATCGACTTAACAGCTTTCATCTTGATATTTCTTTTGCGTCAATGGCAGGGAGAAGAAGGCCGACAGCTGTGATGCCCCGATCGAGTGTTCGTTGCAGCTGATGTTATGAACCTTTTCTATTGGAGGCCTTGGATTGCCAATTAATATAGTGCAAGTTCGCGATTTCCCCCCGAATCGATTCAAATTTAGTAGTGACTTTTGGTTTGTGACCTTGCTTTTCCATTTCTTTCGTGGGAAAATGCTTGCCTCCTAGAAGTCTAGGAAGGGACTGATGCAGTGTAAATTCCTAGTTCTTGCTTCACAATGTTCGATCAGGTCAATGAACGAGTGTCATTCCCTGGGCTTGGTTAGTCTTTTCGTCCCTCTCTTTGTTGCTGAGATAGAGACAATCCAGGAAAACAATACAGGAAGAGCCCAAACCAGGACACATATCTGTTGGGCCCAAACCCAAAACTGTTTATGCATCGTTCGAAGATATTAAGAAATGAAACATTAGGGTGCCGACTGAATAGTTATAATTTTATATACAGCTGTTTCTAGCAAATAAAGAGCTTCAAGTTATCCAACGAGATCGTCGGACCACATGGTTTCATGTATTCTAGGGTGCCGATATAACAAAACTAGATGGATTGGTCGGAAAGTAAGCAGAATCTATTCGTTGAAGCCAATGAGACTGACGAAATATATGGGAACTGATGTCAACTTGGAGTTTAATATCCTATCCACAGTATCGCCGTTATCTGCAAGGATGGTCACTCATTACAAGAACGTGCAAATGTCGAACCGTGGACACGGTAAGTATACTCACTGTATGATGCACAATAAACAAGAACAACGCAGTGCCCCATACATACTAAAAAGAGAGGGTTTGATTCTGAGACTCCAGCTCATTTTTGGCAAATACGATGAAACATATCCTAACGGATGCATTAATCAGCCACCTGAACAGATTGCTGAATTCCCGAACGGTGCAGATGACAGCAGCTAATCATACAATAGTCTGCGAGAGCTCGGAGTTGGACTGACACAGAGAAGGAACTGATTCAAATCGTCACGTTGTCAACTTGGAGTTTATTGGCGTGCAAAACTGGGCTCCTTGTCTTGGCACCTGGTCTCCCGAGTCAGATTCGTGCTTTATCCAAAACTATCAGATTTAAGGCAAGATAAAACGAATTATAAAAGGAAAGCTCTGACAGATTCGAGCGTACAGAAATGAATGAAGATGTGGATGTCTTGGAAATGATTCCTAGAAATAGCACCTGCTTAGTTCCCACCTTCCCCCAAATATGGCAGCATGTGCCCTAAAAACCTAGGCTCTTATCATCATTCGAACCATAGTAAAGTCTAAGAGTGGGTTAGATTTTCTCTAATATTGATACTTGGCAATGGCTTTCAAGGCCAAGTACTTCTCATGCCCGATGAGATGGGAAGGTTTGCCTAGAAGCAGCCACCCTTGAAAGAATGCGCAATAGCTCATTGGTCAAGCGCTCTTGCAAGATATTGTATTTTGATTGAGTTATTGTTATCTCGATAAGGCCATCTAGAATCAATTGACAAGAGGTCAATGATTATGTGAATTGCTTAAACAATCCCAATTAGCCCCTCTCACGGAATTTAAAAGGTAACATCAGCAAAGCCAACAGTTTAAATCAGATGTGGTATTATATATTATTCTAATGATAATTATATTCATTATACTACGATTTAAATTATCATTTGATTAAGGAATTTACACAAGCAGTTTTATCCACCCTTTATTTGAGAGGTAGGCTGCTTCTGTAAATTTTGTTTTATGATAGAGATGTATGCTATAATGGTTCATACGTTTCTACTCCATTTAAATTGCTTAAAGAGAAATGTTGCTAATGCAAAAGCAACAGCTTCCAAAAGCTTTCACTAAACTATGCCTACCGACCCCTACTTTCTAGATCAATGCACTTTGTGGAAGCTATTAACTGTGTAGTAGCTATTGTAGCGCCGCGAAAACGCGCGCAGCGCATGTTGGTGATAGTTATTATTTCACGGAAATATCGGTTGTAGTAGTTAGCAAGTACAACGTCCATAAAGGGGGCTCTCTCAATCTATCTCAAGTCTTGATTTTCTGGGTAACTCGGAAAGCATGCGATCCTTTTGCTGTAATGACTACATAGAAAAACCTGTAGATGTACCGGAACACCTGGAGCAGGAGACTCAGACAACATAATTTATCATAATCGCGGGCGCACATTACAAGATTGCATGCACTTGAACAGGCAAGTTGACTAATTATTAAAGTGCAAATTATCGTGATAAGCCCAAAGCTGTCCTGGCCATTAATTATCTCAACTGCATCGAGTATTCATATTCTCGAGATGGTGTTCTTGATGCTCGATTCACATTTGGCCTATATTATCAACTTCTTAGTCATCCATGATCTCACTCTCTCTCGACACACGACACACACACACAATCATAAACATGAGCAGAGTAGATATCGATATATATTTCAGACGACAGAAGCTGTCCACGTTGCTTGCTCGAAGCAAATATTCGTTAGATGGTTTTTTTAATTCTTGGACTTCTCAGCTGCAGTGGTGCATGCACGTCCATGTGATCTATGTATCTGAATGCTGAGCCTCTAGAGTAAAAGTGAAAACGAAGGCATACTCAATTTGCACATGATCGAGGTCTTCACGGTGGTAATGATGAAGGCATCCTGGCTTGCACATAATTGAGGTCGCTCGTCAATGATAATGATCGCCCGAGGACGCTGAATTGGCCCTAATAAATTCATAGCTTTGAGATATCGAGCATGAAGAGTGACCAAGTAAATACGAGTGAAGGGAAAGAGAACGAAATTGTTGAAATTAATGGTATTAATAGCTCAACATAAGTTCATGCATTTCTTCTTCAACCTTCAGCATTAATGGACAATTTAATGGTTGCGTTCCTTCAGCCCTTGTGCATTAGTATTGGAACAGTTTTATGGACGAATTAATTGAAGTGTTAATGAACACATTTCTTGAACCTCGATGCAGTCAATTTTGTGACGTATTTATGAACGAATTAATGGATGGACGTGTTGAGGAACGAACTCTTTCATCTTCATGCAACATATTTAACTTGCATTAAGGGACGTGTTAATGACAGATCTTCTAGAGTCTCTCCGCAACAATTCTCCAATAATCTTTAGCTTACGAAAATGATTTTCTTCTGAGTCTTCTTTAATTCGTGGCAGATGAGTCATTCAGAAATAAGAATTCCTCTTTGGAAAAACACTCCTCCAAGTGTGCCAGTTTCTAAAGTGTTTGATAGAGTCCTATTTATATAATGTTAATACAAACGGGTTCAAGGTGTTATATTTTGGGAGGCATAGTTCGTGAAACTACTTAACACCATTGGCAGGAACTAATCACTTTAAGGAGATTCGGTTAACTGGACCTCACCTCCTGTTTAATTTCCTATAAATTTTATTACAATCAAACAGTTTTGTATTTGGGTTGTGATTCAACATCTTTATATGTAAAGATTATACAAACATCGGCTTGATCATTATTATATTATCGTTATCATTTTCTCAGATTTATTTTTCTGGTTCCAACAAACAAAGTTACGAAATTTTTTTAATACGTGAATATTATTTTTTTCTTCCGGTATGTGAAAATTATTTTTCAATAATCTTAAGGCAATTAATTTTTTTTTTCTTACAATTTGTTGTATTTATTAGAAAATCAAGATGACTAATAACAATCAAGTATCAAATGATGTCCGGAACAATTTTGGAGACGTTCCTATGGTCGTTTTGACCAATGTTGGTGGAGAGGTTCATACCTCGGGGCCTGGTGTTGTGGCAGCAATTTTTTTGAGCCTTCGGGCCGAGACCATTTATGGTGGTGCGGGTACAAGTCGATTGATTGACATACCTGGGACTATTTTTCAAAACAATGGGTCCACTTTCTAGAGGGATGGTTCAATAGGCTTTGCTTAGTTTGATGTTACTACATCCAATAACACCGAATGAGATTTGGAAAAATTCACCAGTGTGGGCTTTAAGCAATGGCAGCAGAAAATGTTCTACTATTTGACCACGCTAAATCTGATCAAGTACTTATCAGAGATGTGCTCGATAATCGGTCCAAATGAGCAATATGTCACTACCCTTAGGGCATTGGAGGCTTGGAAGCACGGGGACTTCCTATGCTAAAATTATATCGTTAATTATTTGGTAAATTCTCTTTATAATGTTTATTGTAACATTAAAAATGCTAAACAATTATGGGAGACCTTAGAAAAGAAATAAAAAAAACCGAGAACACAGGCACCAAGAAATTCGTGGTTGCCAAATTTTCGGTTTTGAAAATGGTGGATTCTAAATTTGTTATGAATCAGATTCAAGAATTGCAAATAATTTTAAACATCTTTATTGAGGAAATGTTACATAGTGAATCATTCCAAGTGGCAATTATTGAGAAGCTGCCTCTAGGCTGGTCAGACTTCAAAAATTATTTGAAATACAGACGGAAAGAGATAAGCCTTGAAGATCTCATTATGTGCCTCAGAATTGAAGAGGACAACAAAAGGAATGCAAACCCTCCTATTAAACCAAAGGCTAACATTGTGGAGTCCTCAAATTCTAAACAAAATATGAGAATGAAGAAATCTTTTCAAGGAAAAGACAAGCAGAAGGAACGATCCACAAAACTCCAAGGGATGTGTTTTATTTGTAATAAGCCTAGCTATCGTGCTAATGATTGCAAGAAGTGCCCAAACAATGGCAAGGCACCTGAATTTGACAAAGCATGAAGATAATGAGAAACTGACTACTGTGATGGTGTCTGAGGTATTATTAGTGTTGAACAATACCGATTATTGGTTAGACACAGGTGCCACAAATCACATTTGTGTGGATAAATACATGTTTTCCTTTGACGAGAAGGCTGAAGAAGAAGGGAAGCTCTACATGGCTAACTCTACATTAGTAAAAGGTTGCTAGGAAAGGAAAAATGATTTTGAAGTTCACCTTTGGCAAAGAAATTACCTTGTTAAATGTGTTGCATCTACCTGAAATCCGGAAGAAACTCATTTCTGGCCCCATACTTGTCAAGAAGAATTTTAAAATATTTTTGAGTATGACAAGTTTGTACTTTTTAAAGGGAGATGTATGTGAGGAAATGATACTTGTATAATGATCTATTCAAAGCCAATGTGGCTGTCATTAATGTAAACTCGAAATTTTTGTACCCAAAGACTATTAATAAAGAGAAGTGTTTAGTTTATACTATTGTGTTTCCTTTTTTTATGGCATGGTAGATTAGGACACATAAACTATGGTATAATGAAAATGATAGCAAACTTAGGGCTAATTCCAAGGTTTGACTTGGATGCCTATTACAAATGTGAGACTTGTGTTGAGGCTAGGTTTGCTAAGAAACCTTCTAAATCGGTTGAAAGAACAAGTGAACCTTTACAACTAATCCATAGTGATTTATGTGATTTAAAGTTTATAAAAAGTAGAGGAGGAAAGAAGTACTTCATCACCTTTGTGGATGATTGTACTCGATTTTGCTACGTTTATTTGTTAAACAGCAAAGATGAGGCTATAACCATGTTTATCAAGTATAAAATGAGGTTAAGAATTAACTTGATAAACTAATCAAAGTGCTTAAGTCTGAAGGAGGAGAATACAATTCTATCAATTTAAAGGAGCTATGTGCTAGTTTGGGGATAATTCTCCAAATAATTGCACCTTATACGCCATAGTAAAATGGAATTGCTGAACAGAAAAATAAACTTTAAAGGAAATGGCTAATGACATACTCTTAAGTTCGGGTTTACCTCAAAACCTATGGGGGGAGGCAGTTCTAATTGCGAACTATATTCTTAATAAAATATCTCATAAAAAGACAGGTAAAACTCCATATGATTTATGGAATGGAAGGTTGCCATCCTATAACTTTTTGAAAGTGTGGGGTGAATAACCAATATAGCAATTCCTCCTCCTAAACAAACTCGGTTGGGACTTAAAACGTTAGATTGCATATTTATTGGTTATGCTCAATATAGCAGTGCATACAGATTTTTGGTTCATAAATTTGATAATGCGGAAATTCATGTCAATACCATCTTAGAGTCAAGGGATGCTAAATTCTTTGAGAATATAATCCTGCAAAAATAAATCAGGGTAAACCATTTTAGAAGAGATTTGGAAAATCAGAATCTAAAAAAGATGAAGTTGAGGCCATAGAAGTCGAACTTCATGGGAGCAAGAGGTCACGGATTGAAAAATCTTTCGGACATGACTTTTTGACATACATGTTAGAATGTGATGTTAGAATGTGAGCCTCAAACTTTTCATGAGATAATGTCAACTTCAGATGCTCCTTATTGGAAAGAAACTATTGACAATGAAATTGATTCTATCATAAGTAATCACATTTGTGAATTAGTTGATCTTCCATCAGGAAAAAAACTAATTGGATGTGAATGGATATTAAAAAAGAAGCGTAAAGTTAATGGTTCCATAGATAAATATAAAGCATGACTCATTGCCAAAGGATTTAGACAAAGAGAGGGTTTAGACTACTTTGATACTTATTCACCAGTAACAAGACTAACGTCAATTAAGATATTGATTGTTATAGCTTCGCTATACAATTTGCAGGTATAGTAGATGAATGTGAACACTACATTCTTGAATGGTGATCTCAATGGGGAGACTTTTATGAAATAACCTGAAGGATTCAAGGTTAAAAGACAAGAGCACAAAGTGTGTAGACTTGTTAAATCATTATATGGACTTAAATAAGCTCCTAAACAATAGCATGAGAAGTTTGACCATGTGATGATACAACATGGGTATAAAATCAATGAGTGTGACATATGTGTATATATTAAATCCACGTCAATTGGATGCGTACTCAATTGTCTATATGTTGATGACTTGCTAATTCTTGGAGATAACATTGAGGTTATCAAAAGTAGCAAAAATGTTCTCAAGAAGAGCATTAAGATGAAAGACTTCAATGTTGCGAATGTTATACTCCACATCAAAATTTTAAATTTTGATGGTTTAGGTTTAACACAATCTCATTACATTGAAAAGATAATTGAGAGGTTCAAATGGTTCGGCATTAAAGATGCGAATAATCCCTATTTTCCACACCTAATTTTATGAAAGAATATTGGAGATAATATCGGATAGCTAGAATATTCTCAAGTAGTCAATAGCAGCATGTATATCGTGAATTGCACTAGATCGAATATAGTATACTCAATAGGAAAACGAGTAGATATACCAGTAATCTTGGTCATGAGCATTGGAATGCTCTATTGAGAGTGTTAGGTTATCTAAAACAAACCAAAAACTATGTTCTACAATATGGCAAATATTCTGCTGTTTTGGAAGACTATTGTGATGCTAAATTGGATTTTGGATTCTAATGAATTGAAATCGATTAGCGGATATGTGTTCATGCTAGGAGGTGCTGCAGTATCTTGAAAATTTTCAAAGCAAACTCTGATAGCACACTCCACAATGGAATTAGAGTTTGTTACTTTGGATAAAACTACTAAAGAAATAGAGTGGCTTCGATAGTTTTTAAAGTATGTTCCGTTGTGGCTAAAATCTGTACTTGCGGTATGCATTTACTGTAACAATCAAGCAGCGATCACAAGGATACACAATGTAATATATAATGGTAAGTCTAGACATATTCATCATAGACATAATACCATAAGGCAGTTGCTTTCGAATGAAATAATTTCTTTAGACTTTGTAAAGTTAAAAAAAAAAAAATATTGCGGATCCGCTGACAAAAGTTTTGTTAAGAGAGTAGGTAAACTACACATCAAAAGGAATGGGGTTGACAACTTTAATTAAATAAAGAGATTTCAAGGTGGAAACCTAACAATGCAAATTTTGGATACTTTAGTGTGAACACGGTCCCCCACTCTTGTGATGTAATAGTGATTCCTACAGCGTTTTAAGGGTATGCTTTGCATTTAATGATTCTTATAGCTTGGATTTTAAAATCCTAGTAAGGTAAGGTAGGATACCTTTGATAGGAATGCACCTATATCTGTGGAGCTGGCCAACTCTATGAAAATCTTTAAAGGCTAGATTTTCTAAAGCACGCATGAATTTTGAGAGGTTCAATGTCAAAAGAATGAACACAACTGAGAACCAATCTTGATTTGGCGATACTCTGTGTGAGATTTATTGTTTGAGTTTACATCAACAAATAGTGATTCAAAGCTTAGTCTATCGACTAGTTAAGTAAGTCCAATAGACTTTCACTTTACTAAAGAAGGTTCAAAGTGAAAGCTACCTATCTTGATGCAATTTATCCCCACAAACACACTTGGAATTCTTTGAGTAAGAAAAAAAATTGTTTTGTCGAGCCATTAAAGTGGGGGATTGTTGAAATTAATGGTAGTGGCTTAACATAAGTTGACGCTTTTCTTCTTCAACCTTCGTCATTAATGGGCGATTTAATGAATGTTTTTTTAGCCCTCTTGCATCAGTCTTAGAATAGTTTTGTGGACGAATTATTTGAAGTGTTAATGGACGCATTTCTACAACCCCGTTGTAGTAGTTTGGCAGCAGTTTTGTGACGTATTTAAAGACGAATTAATGGATGGATGCATTAAGGAATGAATTCCTTCATCTTCGTGCATTGGGTTTTACTTGCATTAAGAGACGTGTTAATGACGGATCTTCTAGATTCTCTCTGCAACAATTCTCAGATAATCTTCAGCTTATGAAAATGATTATCTTCTGAGTCTTCTTTAATTCGTGGCAAATAGAGTCATTCAAAAATAAGAATTCATCTTTAGAAAAACACTTCTCTAAGTGTGCCGGTTTCTAGAAGTGTTCGATAGAGTCATGTTTGTATAGTGTTAATACAAATGGGTTCGAAGTGTTGTATATTGGGAGGCATAGTTCGCGAAGTCGTCCAACACCGTTGGCAGGAACTAATCACCTTAAAGAGATTTAGTTAGCCGTACCTCACCTCCTATTTAATTTCCTATAAATTTTATTACAATCAAATGGCTTTATATTTGGATTGTGATTTAGCATCTTTATATGTAAAGATTATATAAACATTGGCTTGATCATTATTATATTATTGTTATCATTTTTTCAGATTTATTTTTCTGGTTCTAATAAATAGAGTTACGTATTTTTCTTAATACGTGAATATTATTTTTTTCTTTCAATATGTGAAAATTATTTTTCAACAAAAATTACGACAAAACTAGATTTGCAAGGATTATCTTTTTGAGTTTCCTAGGTATCTCAATCGTAGATTACAGGTTGTCAAGCAACAGTTGATAACCAAACCACAACAATAAGAGAACTAAAGATTTTGAGGGAACGATGAGATAGAATAATAATTATGACATGATAATCTAATGATAGTATAAAAAGTCAGAGGTTTTAAGTCAAGTCTATATATTTCCCCCTTTATTTACTTATGATATCATATTTATTGTCACATATCTCAAGCTTTCATCATTCTATAAGTTTTCCCCATAATTGAGAGAGGGTATACATAAAAGATATGTGATGTGATTTTATAATCACACAGGGTTTATTTAAAGGAACTTTTACGTATAACTTTTGACATTTTGCAAATCTCGAGACCTTGGGCGCTTTGACCAGTTTAACTTTGAAGCACCCAAAGCTTTCATAGTAGGTTATTATAGATACATAGGTCTACCTACAAATTCTTCACGACTTTTTTCCAGAAATCTGAATGACGTTTCGAGTTTCAGTGGGAAAGTAAGACTTTACTTTCGACTTCAATAAGTCACAGACTTTTTGAATGACCGATGGCACGTTCTGACCTTAAAATATCAAATGAGCATATGCCTAATGCCGCTCGTGCATGACCGGGAGAGCAGAGTAATTATCATCCTTTTTCCAGGCACTCATCTTGCCATCGATGCCAACTTGCTGCCTCGTCGTTTAAAGCAAGCTCTCTCTCTCTCTCTCTCTCTCTCTCTCTCTCTCTCGTCTTGTCACCACCCCCCATGTGATTTACATAGCTGGACATTGACCTCAATGAACGTGGTGGTTGCTCCCTTGGACTCTCGAGCTATTAAACTAGGATGCACGTGGAGCTTAAAGCTTCGTCGCCAAGTGCTTGGATTCTTGCGCTCTAAACTAAACCCTAATCCCCTGTACATTGCCAAGGCTCGGAAACATTATTGGGGTAGATGGAATTCGACAAGAGAGCCATCTTCCATTGACTCGTATTGTTTTGTCATTTTACTCGGCTTGAGCATATGACAAGTGGTGGAACTACCGGCAGGATCGGGGAACAATGACTTTCTTACTCTTCTGAATTTGATATTGTGTAATTTATGTATGTTGTCGTGCTTATGAATATCTGTGTGGGACGCGACGTTTTCGTCCTGGGGTCCTCCGCACAACCCTTTCATATTCATGATGTTGTTGCGACATTAACAAACGACGAGCTACCTAACAACCTAGAGAACAGAAATAATGCTAGTTAGGCTAGAAGGATGTCCAAAAGGTAAGGCTGTACACGAAAGCAATGAAAACCAAACGATAGGTGGCAATGTTGACTTGTATAAGGTACTAGTGAAGCGATTGATAAGACTTGGCTTGAAATTGCGACTATAGATTTAATTTGGTATCGTTTACACTCTTTTCTTTTTTGGTGAGGGGCGGGGAGGAGATATTTAGAACTTTGTAAAAAGATCTGTGCGGTGGGATTGGACAGTGATACGAAACTAGAGAACATATGATCATGAGACTCGACCGTGTAAAGTGTCTTGGGTTTGCATTTAGGGTTAATAGCTAATGCACATACCTTTGCCACCATTAATATGTCACTGCACTTACGGGAGAGGTTTAGCCACAACCCTCGCAACTTGGGAAACAATTATAAGTGATTGAACACGACACCCCCGTAATGATAACCTATAAATACTAAAATAGACCCACTTTGCATAGACCGCCACCCCTCTCATATGAGAAGGAGGAGGTGAGGGAGTTTGAATCCCCACTTTTTTAGAAGGATTGGGGTGATGACGATTTAGTTTCAGATATGAGTTTCGACTCCTACATCTTACAAGGAAATATAGCAAAAGTCTGAGAATGAGAGTTAGAGTAGGAATAAATTGTGACCTACTAAAAAACAAAAAAACGCTGTTTTGGCCAATGACCATTTAATGTGTGGGCCGCATTAGGAGACCGTCATGGTCAATGTCTATAGTGAGAAATTGGGATGTTATGTTACTTTCGGCATTATAAAAGAAACGTTTTAGCTGCGGTCGTGACTCGAGAAGTGGGTGTATGTCTTTATGACATTGACTAAGGAGGCTTGTGCTCGTCCAAACCTAACTCGTAGAAAACACTTCTCCATCCGAAAAAAATAATTTAGGAAACATCTGGAGAAGTAACTTTTATACATGGGTCCAGCCTTTCTCGTGTGAAATTGGGGAATCGAAGGTGTGCAAAGAACTACGGAAAGATACCGAGCGCGAGTGTCGGAATTGACTTAGCGGCCAAGCATTATATCTCGCGATGCCATTGATGACGATTGAGTGAACGTATGTCACCGTTCGCCAATTGCTCACCTTCTCAAGTTTCCCTTTCGATTTTCAATCCTGGCTTGTTCTCTTGGGAAAGATAGATATGCAAGTTAAACGAAGCATGTTTGTCCTCCTAAACAAGTGGATTTTGCACTCTATGTTGATTGATTGATGATTGAAAGATATACATGTATTCGTTTTCGACGACAGCGTGCTTTAAAGTCCACTTGCTAAAAAGTAGATGCTCATTCTAAGCTCTAATATTTTTCTGTAGATCTGCATTAATTTCTACATAATGGTCTCTGAAAATTATCCTTCTAATCATTTTTTTTGCTTGTTCTCCATTTTATCTTGTTAAAATTGCAAACACTGTTTGTATCGATTCTTGTTAGAATAAATCATCAGAGCATCCAAAATGCCAAATACTTCTTTTCCTTATGAAAATCATTCATCAATACCAAGTTATTGTTTGACGAGTCACGATCACATTTAAAAATTCTTCCGAACATGCATACCTTTTATCTAAATAAATAGATATTTATAGTCGGGCCAAAAAAAAAAGATATTTACATATACTTTTTATTCATCCAAACATCCCCACTCTTTAAATCTCTAAGAAGTCCATATTTTTTTAATAAATTCGACGAAATAAACAGCCAACACTCTCGCTCAAAAGAACCCGACCTCCATGGTGACATTGCTACCGACACTTTTCAGTAGTGAAATCAAGGAATCGAACTTTCAATTCAAATAATTGTTCGACCCAAAAAAAAAGAAAGAAAAAACACCCCCCATTTGTGAATGATGGCCTCATCATTGCGTCCGTACCATTTTCCCAGTCGGCAAGCATAAACAATGGGAGTTTACTTTTTACCGTTTACCGCCCCAGCGGGTAATCCCGGCATCTTCTCCGCTGCCTTTCCATTCCTGGCAATCTCAGACCGAATTTTTCCCGGAAAAGTTTCAAAAAGGCGCAGGGAAAGAGAGAGAGAGAGAGAGGGAGAGAGAGAGAGAGAATAGAGGGGCCTTTGTCGGGCCCCACCGCGCCTCTTTGGCGAGTGCAGTCCTAGTCAGCTCCAAGTCAAGACGGCCGTGGCGAGGAAAAAGGAGAAGGGCAGGGCGGGCGGAAACGTCGTCGTCGTCGTCGTCGTGGTCGGGTCCGCATCTTAACGTGTCCGTGCCACGTCAGCACGGTCGCTTTTCGATCATTGGGTCGCGGGTACCGATGGCTTGAAGTACTGGTGTGAAGGATGGTGGGCCCCGCGGGGGCTTGTTTTGTCGTCAACGGTCCGGACAGAAGCGGGTCGCAACCCGTGTCCGGTCCGAGGTGGTTTGCTCGACCGACTTTTCGTTACAGACGCCGTGACCCTTTTTCTGGCAACTTCGCGGTGCTCTCTCCGTTAGGGTCGCATCGAATTGACGTCCTTGTAATTTTAATTAAAGAGAAGAAGACGTATGGATTTTCATATCCTTTGTTGATTAGATATTTTGCTTTATTATTGTCCGAAGAAAATATCTCAAAGGATCGACTTTTACCATTACACAATCATTTGCAATAAACTTGTTGAATGATTTCTTCTTATTTTCTTGCTTCTTTGCAACTTTCAAGATCGATCAAGAGGTAGACTCTAGTACAGCGAGTGAGAGAAATCATATGAAGTGCTGGTTGGTCACTAAGAAGGTCTAATAGAATTGAATCGAATCGGCACACAGAACTCGACCTAGCTCAAATATTTAAAGCTCGACACATTACCCAAGCTCGATTGAGCTCGATTTTTCGAGTCGAACACTTGGCTTGACTTAATCCATCAATAAGTCTTACTTTAGAAATTGAATTTGAGCTAAGTTTTGAGGGGGAAAAGCTCTAAAATTGAGGATTGACAACTTGCTTGGTAAAGTTTCTCTCAGCTGATCCAACAGCTATTGCGCTTAATGTGCGTTTGACATGCTCTTGTCTTTCAGCCAAATGGAACACACTAGCTATAGCTTCTATTGTCCCCGGGTTCACATGCGAGAATGGTAGGGCCTCCAGGCTTTCCTTTCCACCGGTGCAGACAAACGACATCGGTACGATCGTCGACGTCAATTATTTCATCCGACATGGACGATTCAACTTGTCTTCGTGCGTTTCTCCCATCATGTTTTCAACAGCACGCGACGTTACATGTGGAAAGGAGAATAGAGTCGACGGACGAAATTTGCTGGGACAGGACGAGTGCGCAGAATTGGGGAAGCATCTTTTCTCGCCCGTCCCTGCTTTGAAAAACCACTTCGAGAACCGACAAATGTGGAATTTGGTAGAGTCTGGAAGTGTTCTAGACCGTCGAATTCGATTCGCTTTCACTTGTCGAAGCATTCATGGTTCGGGCGAGGGTTTTACGAGACGAGAACAACTGACAGATAGGTTTGTCCTAAATTGATGAGACTTGATCGAACAAATCGGCCACCAGCTATTTCAATTTCACCGCTTGTTTGAGCTCGATTCGATTCGATTGTACAACATTGTCTTGTTGTAAATGATATTTCGGCGTGTTTCATGTGATCTTCGCATTTATAGTACTTGAAATATGACTTCATATGGTATTTAAATATTCTAATGGTATCAAACACTTGAAATAATTCACATCATTCGTAAAGTGAGAAGAGAAGTATTAACTTTTCTTTCAAAAAATCATGTGTGCAATAGGTTGAGGCGTTAGAAGATATCCGCTCTTGAAATTAGAGACCACTTGTTCGAATCCTACAAATTACATGCAAAGCCCATGCGCACAAGCCGAAGGTCCCAGCTTCATCAGATTATGGGACTTGCAGGATGTTTCATGGATTTTTCCGGTAGTTGGATCCACATGTCCACTCCTCTTGACTATTCAAAAGGAAGTGAACGGAATAAATTATATCAGGGAACTATAGTTGGCTGCCTACTGTTCATATGGAAAATCCCCTTCAACCAACGTTTTGATGATAAAAAAAATACAGGAAATGTGAAAAGAAGAGAACAATATTTTTCTCAAACCAATCTTGGGTACGTGCGCTCAGCTACGCATGTTCTCGAGTGGGTGTCGATTCGTTTGGTAAAGACCAGAAGAACGTCAGGTGATTTCCAAGAGAATGAAGCCCATCGTCACCCTCTCTTTCGATTTGTCCAATGGAGACGATTCGGCATATCTTCCTTGATTCATCATATCTCTCGAAGTTACGTAATTTCTATATATATCACAGAAGAGTAGGTGAATCCTTTTATAATCTTCACAAAATCACATCAACATCAATTACAACCAATAATTATCAATTGGTAATGTGCATAAGAAGAAGTAGACAATCCCAAGAAACATGGAGAATCAAGAAAGAACTGAAAAAAATCTCCTAACTAACTTCATTTTATACTGGTATCATTGAGCTATGCTATGGTTTACTTATTTTATTTTATTTTGCCTAATAGAAACTCTATCTAAATGTTCGGCACCGCCATTTGGAACTTTTATAAAGTCGTATGCGAAACAATATTATGATTTATGATGAAAATGAGGAAAAAAAGTTATCAAGCAAGTTACGAAAGCCGAGAAAATAGAACATAAATTGAATGGGAGAAAATGATTTGAGCCAATAAAGGACAAAGACCTCCGATGCGCAGAGATCAATGTCCTTATCTCGAGGATATTTTGAGTTCTCGAGAAAGAAAGAGAGAAAAGTTAGAGTATAGAGATCATGTTTCTGTAGTGCCTCTGAATATATTAAAAACATGATTTTCATTCATTCTAAGCAATACATTTCAATATATATATATATATATATTGAAATTTTTTCCAGCGAGGAAGGCTTCGTGATGACTAAGGAAGCACATAAATTCAAGCAAGCATGCGTTGAAAACTAGTGGCGGTCCATATTCAAACCACGAAATTCGGTTCCATACCTTTTTGCACGTAATCTCCGATTAAAAATTTGAAAGAAAATGTACCCTTTTTTCGAATTCAATCGAAGATTCCTGGGAGACCGGTGACCAACGTCGGCAAGGAACCAGGAAAAAAACGACCAACCGTATCTGGGCCCCACCGATCCCCTGTACCTTTTCCTTTGACAGAAGTAATTGGAGCCATGAAACCCTAATCACCATCCGATTCGTCTAGAAGGGGAGGAAAATTTATTAATCACCATCCGATTAGTCTAGAAGGGGAGGAAAATTTATTAAACACTTTTATTTTAAATCCAAAATTTTGCACTTTTTTCGCACCCACATGATACCCTTTGATCTGGTCAAGATATAAATCAACTGCCACACACACGAATTTTTCTTTCCTTTAATTTTATGAGTTTTTCCGTGACTATAATTTTCAACGTGGCTTTGCTTGTTCAAAGAAGAAACTAGATAAGTTATATTAGGACCGGTTCGCATTCATAACTGTCGTAACTCTTCCCGGTTTTCAATTCACCTATTTAGAGATTCTCAAAACATATAGATTTTTAATCAAACACAAGATTAATCTTACACCTACCCATTCTCCCTAGCTCTCCGGGTTCTATGCTTTCTTTTTAAATTCTTATTCAGTATTATATTAAAATTAAAAATGATTCATTAAAAGAAGCATTTGAGTCGCTCTAACTGATGTATTCTCATTTATGGTTAGGAAGGAGAAGAAATAAATATGTAGAAAACGGTTGGAAGGAAGCTGGAAAAGAGGGGGGTGGGGGCCGAGACGCCAGCACGGATGGCCGGACACGTGGCAGGTGGCACGGAGCACGAGATCCGTGCGGCTCCAGCCGTAGAAAAGCAGAACCGCTTTTATACCGCGCTGATTCTCCCACGTGACCCGCCCCTGCCTTTTCTGCCTCCCACTGTTTTCTTATCAGCGGCTCCTGCTTGCCGCAAATAATTTAACCGCTTCGTTTTTTTTTTTTTTTCATAGGAAAAAAATATTGCGAATCGGTGTAAAAATAGGGATTTTTCCTGAATTAGTGCTGAGAAAAGGTTTTTTCGATTTTTTTTTTATCTCTTGGGAAGGTCTGAAATCTAAACTTACTTCGGTTCGACGAATTATGATTTTTGATGGATCAGAAAAAAAATTGAATATCAGGAACACATATTAAGCCGTTAAAAATTCTTTGGTTTGGGGGATTGTTCAATGGTGAAAGAGAAAAAGTACCATAGAAAAGGGTTTGATTAGACGTATCGAAGCGGTCGAAGAGGTGGAAAAAGGCCCCACCACACGATAAATGCAAAGAACCTTACCCTTTCCAGACTCTGCCAAAAAAAAAAAGGAGGAGAAAAAAACTGGTGACTAATGATAAAAGAAAAAATGATACATGCGAAATCATAGACGAACGTGACGATAGAAGAGATCTTGAAATAATTCCCATTTTCGGTTTCATAGATCTCTCGTGAACTCTAATCATTCAATCCAATCACAATTTTCCTTCCTTCGTAAGCTTTTATTTTCCAATTATTTTTATTTTCTAAATTTCTGCACGAACACGGAGCGCGTCCCTTTTTGCCGATGCGCATCCAGGTGAAATGATAATCTCCCTCCGTTGACGAATTCAGCCAGGAGGGACCGTGTAAAGCGAAAACGGTGAAGGAAACGGCGACGGAATCGGCGGACGTCGGCGGCCCATCGCCTCGCCGCCGATGGACCGCTGACAGCTGGGCATTGGTTGGGGGAGGGGGGCCGACAGCGGCGCGATCGCTGGGTCATATCGAGCGCGCGGGCCCCGCGTTGACACGTGGCCACGTCACCCCCCGGATTTCCGTTCCCGGGGCGAGCGTGGGTCAGCGTCGTCCCATATTCACCTCCACGTATTTCCGACGGCATCCCGCGAGTACTTCCCAAAAACCAACAACAGCAACTCCCTCAATTACACAAAAAAGAAGAAAAATAATAATATTTATTTTCGTAAGTAATTAAAAAAAAATTTGTAAAAAAGGGGGAAAATGCTCCCGGTTTGATTGAACGACCGAGCAGCTGCCTTGGACCGCACGTCTTCCTCTCCCAACTGAAACCCGAAAAAGTTCTCTATAAATGCCCTTCCGCCTCTCCCCTTTACGATCCTTCTCTCTCTCTCTCTCTCTCTGCCTCTTTGACTCTCTCTCTCTTCCTGCGTTTCTTCGCAATTCTCGCGCTCCGCGGCTCGCGCGCTTCGCTAGGGTTTCCGCGGTTTCTTCCTCCTCCGCCATTCCTCCTCGCCGGTGCAATCTCCGGCCGTCTTCCTCGCTCGCTCTGTTGGAACCCCGCGCGGAATTTGCCGGCGGCGAGTACTCCCCGAGGGGCCCGACGCTAGACGCGGGCGTTTCCTCGTTCGAGGTTCTGGGCTCCCCGATTACGTGCGACTCGGGCTCCCCCCCTCATTTGCGGTTAGATTCGTTCGCCCATCGTTGCTAAGTCGTCGATTCCTTTAAAAAAATGCGTCCCCGTCGGATGTTCTGGCCGTTTTTTTGCGCCTTCCGGTGATGTTTCGCGTTCATGAATTTGGTGTTTTCTTTTATTTTTTCGGAGACGATACATGCGAACCGCGAGTGAGCTTTGTTTTTTTTTCGCTCTTGGTGTGCGGAAATGGGAGGATCCTGCGGCTTTTGTCCGACGTCGTTGTTTTTTTCTCCGTTCGGCGTCTTCGGTTCTTGTTCTTTTTTTTTTTTTTTCCCTTTTCGCGTGGATTGGAGAGGAAGTTATCAGGCGTTTGGTTCGCGCAAGCTGTCGGTTCTAGGATTTCTTGAATCGGTGGCGTCGGATTTCTACATGGCTTTTGGTTTTGGGTCCCGTCGATGAGGCGTTTGACTTTGCGTGTGAATAGTATTCATGACTTGTCCTTTTTTGTTTTTTGTTTTTTTTTCTTTCGGTTTCATATGTGATGTCTTCTGTATATTTTTTAATACAGATGCTGATTTGGCGAGGTTTTTCTCGTCAATATTTCTTTTCGTTTTTTTTTCTTCCTCTTTTGGCTTCTTGTTGCTGTAATCCGGGAGAGAGTCGTGTCTAAGTCTCGGAGCATGTCTAAATCGCTTTCCTACGATGTAACCGGCGGAAAAGAACCGGTCCCGCGACCTTTTAAGTGGGGAAAAGTCTTACGTCTTGTTTTGTCTGATTCCAAGACCCCTTTTTTTTGTGTAATGAGTGTGGCGAGTAGAAGTTTCTTTCTTTCTTTTTTTCCTTTTTTTCCTTTTTGAACTTTTTTTTGGTTGAGTGTCCCAGTGTAAAATGGGAGTAAGATCGTTGAAAACCCTGAAACGTGTATAGGTTTTTTCTCAATACACTCAGGAATTTGTTTGGGTGAAAGTCCACATTTCGATCATTTGGGTACCTATTATTTTTTGTAATGGCGTCTTGTTAGATCGTTTATGTCATGTCAAGAATCTTCTATCATCATTAACTCTAATGCCGTGTTAGAAGTCACTTAGTTCATTGAATCCAAATTTTCATCAAAAAACATGTGGGCATATTTTTGTTGTATTTTTTGCCATAACAAGTAATTGTTTCTGGGTTTTCTGTGGTAACTTTGGTAGTTGCGGTGTCTTTTTCACAGCCTTGAATTCGTTCTTTTCCTTTTCTATTTTTTATTGAGCCACTATCATATTATATAGACATGTGTTGCTTAATGTTTACTTGGCATTTGTCTAAGGCGGAATAGACCCACAGCATATAGCTCCCCTTTGTTTAATGTTGGTTGAAGATGTGATTCTGAGTGCGAACGTGTGGGTTCTTGTATTTGTTTTTGAAAAGGAACGCTATACATGTGCTAAGCGCTTTGGGTTGTGAAATAGACTATATGTTGATGTCTGCATCACTATCTGTCTTTCATATCGCAAATGCGTGAAACGGTCAATGATCCTCGAGAGGTCATTCTTTTAATTTTAGCTGGAAATTTGGTTTGTATTGTGCATATTAAATTGTATAAAATGGTCCACACCTTTTCAGCCTTTGTATACATGAACTTCCCCACTTTTGGGTGGGAGATCATAGAAAAAAGATGTGCATTTATCTGTTAAGAGATATTGTAATTGGGATATGTTTTAGAACAGATCATGAAGTCATGACAATGATGTTCTTCATATTTATAAGGATCATAAATATTGCGTGCCACTGAATTCCCAGTTTTCTAATCAAGTCAATGCATTTGTTAAAGTCATCTGTTAACATTCGTTTGCTTGTTAAGATGATCATTGGCTGCAATCAAGATCTAAGAGGCTGCAGAAATTCATACATTGCACAAGTGGGTGGAAAATCACTTACTATAAAATCATCCATGAGTTGTTAATCAAACTTGTACATTTGGTCTAGTTATTTTACTTCGATGTCGAATTCTTTTCTCAAATCCTTGTCGTGTACTTATTTTTACTTATTTTTTAAGTTTTTGGCCAACTAATCATTGAATTATTATTGCCCCTTCAGTGATTTTGGGAAGGAGCAGATTTTTGCACTCCTGAGATTTGGAAGCAATTCACTCCATCCTTCTGATGTAATTCTCCATGCTGATGCTTAATCTTTTGCTATAAATGTTGTTTGGCTTTAGAGATGAGAAGGTAATCTATCACTCTCTGAAGTAGCAGCATTTTTCTTTGCATTTTTCACTCTGAATGGAGTTGTGATTACTCGAACTTGTTACCAGTTCTCAGGAAGCCTATGCTTAATGGACTGCTCACCCAACAGCAGCAGCGATAAGAAGACTCTGAAGCGGTGGTTCTTTATAGACAAAAGGGTTGGGTAAAGAAAACAGGGTTAAAGGTGCCTAGATCTCCATTCTGACCAAGTGGCTGTTTAAAGAATTCGTTTTGGTTTAGAGTATATATATACCGTAGCAAGAAATCTGGATCCAATGGAAATGAAGCCTAATCATGCTTCTCCTGTTCTTACTGATCCTGCTCCTGTTACCAAGTCAAGGCTTGGCATCCGCTCCAGCTTGTTGCCACAGCATGGAGCACCTTTTTCCTCGAGCAGGCACATAACAATTCCGAGGAGAAAGCCTGGGATACTAGATGATGTCCGTTCCAATGGCTGGCTTGATGCCATGAAAGCATCCTCTCCCCCTCGCAAAAAGCTTGTCAAGGATTTCACTTTTGAAGCTGCTGCAGATGACTCCGATTTTGCTTATGTATCCTGGATGGTATGTTTTCTTTCTCAAATGACTAGTTGAGATGTGTCATTCTTCTTATCTCATATAATAGATAAAGAAAAGCATTAAGCGGTACAGCTTCATATATATCCTTCTATTTTGTGTCACTGAATTGTGATTTCTTTCCTTATTTTTGCCTTTTTATGTCCTGATTGCTTCTTTCGGGTGATTGTGCAGCTTAAGCATCCATCAGCTCTCAATTCTTTTGGGCAAATAATTGAGCAGGCTAAGAACAAGAAGATAGCAATGTTTCTGGACTATGATGGTGTTCTGTCACCAATTGTTGATGACCCAGATTCTGCACTAATGTCCGATGATGTAAGCAGACAATATATTTGCCTCTGCAAATGCCCATCTTTGCACATTTACTTACTTTGAACCATATAAATTTCTTTTCAGATGCGTGTAGCTGTAAAGAATGTTGCATATCACTTTCCTACTGCAATTATCAGTGGAAGGAGTCGCGACAAGGTGATCGACAAACTTCCTTTGAACACAACTTGATGTTTCTTTTTGGTACATCTGTTCATCCACACTTATAAACTTGAGGTCTGACTTGCCTTAATTTACAGGTTTACGATTTGGTAGGACTAACTGAACTTTACTATGCTGGTAGTCATGGAATGGACATTATGGGCCCTGTCAACAGCAGTGTGTCCAATGACCACCCGAGCTGTGTTAAATCAACTGACCAACAGGTAAGGTGTTTCTTTGGCAGAGCTTTATTGTTGTTGTTCTCTCCAAGTGCACTGCTTAGGTAGTGAAACTATATGTTATTTCTGATCTGCTTTCCTTACCAAGCCTCCAATTCCATGACGTAACTAACATGGATGCTTGCCATGGCAGGGCAAGGAGGTAAATCTCTTCCAGCCCGCTAGAGAATTTTTACCCGTGATTGATGAGGTACAGTAATTGTTCCTCCTGTAATTATTATTGTTTCGAATAGCTGTTTCTTTTATTTCTGATTGGTGATCTTTAATGTGTTTATACAGGTTTTTAGAACCCTTGTCGAGAACACAAAGGGTATCAAAGGCGCAAAAGTTGAGAATCACAAGTTTTGTGCCTCTGTACATTATCGTAATGTAGATGAAAAGGTAGGGGAATGTTTTGGACTTCAGATTTGTCTATATAAGTTTGGCTGGATGCATATTGATGGTATCTCTTTTTCTTTAACTTGACTTCAGAATTGGCCAGTTATTGCTCAGTGTGTTCATGATATTTTGAAAGAGTATCCCCGTTTGCGGTTAACACATGGACGGAAGGTACTATTGGTGGACCTTAGGAGGCTCATTTTGTTTCCTTTTCCCTCTTAACATTTGTTTTACACTATTACGACGCCGCCTTTTGACAGTCGTGTTGCTTATTCCAGGTTTTAGAGGTCCGTCCAGTGATTGACTGGAACAAGGGAAAGGCAGTTGAGTTTTTGCTTGATTCTCTTGGTACTGAGCCATTTTACCATTGTTACCGCGTTTCTCCTTTTGTGGTTTTGTGTAAGCATTTGGCCTCATCTCAATTACTACCCTGTTGTCGCAGGGCTGAGTGACACTGAAGATGTGCTTCCGATCTACATTGGGGACGACAAGACGGATGAAGATGCATTTAAGGTAACAAAAGGACTTCCTTTATCCTCTCTCAGTGTGAACATGGACTGTTCTAAGAGCCTGATCTCAGCCCGATATTCATTTTGTTAGGTGCTGCGAGAAGGGAATTTTGGTTTTGGTATTCTAGTATCTTCAACACCTAAGGAAACTAGTGCTGTCTACTCACTCAAGGATCCATCGGAGGTGCATATATCAGTTGTCGTTGAAGTTACTCTTTTAACGAATGTTGCATCTTTTCCTGCATTAGTCTGATTTCGTGGGATTCTTCTTTTGGAAAACTTTAGGTCATGGAATTTTTGAAGTCCCTGGGTAATTGGAAGTAGACCGAAGAACCAGGGAAATGATTGAGAATCAAATGCACCTCAACAAGTATACTGCAGAAAGCCAGATCAGATCAAGGCTCTTGTGTTGTTTTTTTTTCTGCTTACAATAAAGCGAGGCCTTCTGCTTGCGATTTTTCTCTTCTGGGCAACCTAGTGGTAATTATTTTTTCGTCTGAAGGTTTTTCCCATTGCTCTGCACGTGTTTCATTGGCCGAGCGGATGGGCTGTGATGTGCTAAATAAGGGTCAGTTCATTTCTTAGTCTAGTCAGTACTAATTATTGAGACAGACGATGCCGAGGGAATCGCATGTGGATGGTCGTGGTTTTTACTAGTTCATAGCTGTGTATTCCTGTCTTTGAAGGGGTCAGTCTATTCTTTTGAGTCTCTTCTGAGTTCTGTGATTATGTAAAGAGCAACGGATGATCGTTATTTAATTCAGAAAGAAAAGCCGTACTTTTTAAGCGACTTTGGGACAACACAATGAGGAGGAGGAGGAGGAGGAGGAGGAGGAGGATGAATTTTTACCACTATGACTCAGCCATATACAATCAATGTGGCAATCGATGCAACAGATTGCGAGCGGACGTTTGAACGAGCCGGCCATCACTCGGCATCCTAGCCGAGTCAATATGGATCCCGAAGGTAGTACACAGGAAACCTCGGCTTGATTGTTCTGGTTTTGGAACACGAGCATGTCGTAATCCATACGAGGTGGTTGGAGGCCCATTGCGTGTGTTTTCATGCGTTTGGTCGGACTCCAATGAGAACGCTGGGCGGACGTGTCTTCCTCGATTTCATCGACCAAGTTGTCGTTCATGGTTTCGTTTGCGGCATGACACTGTTGACACCGCCCAGAAAATAAAATCCATTATGATAACAAGAATCCCCATAGAAGAATTCTAACCCCAAGAGCATTTTAGGTGAATTTCCGATATAGATGTATGAGAACCTTGTTATGAACCCAACAATTTCATGGTAACGATATGCTGGGGAAGGTGCACAAACCTGGAAACGGGAGAGAGCTAATTGGGTTAAAATTTGGAATTCTTGGCATCTTCAATCCGAATACGGCTGATCATATCACGAAAATATCATCGTATTATTTATTTTGACATACATACATCTATCATTTAATTCAATTCAAAAATATATCTAGCGAGCCAATTTCATGGAGATTCGCAATCCATCTCGGATAATTTGATGACTCTATTTTCATCCTTCGTCTTAATGTCGCGACGAACTAAAATTAAGTTTGAAACCGGCCTCCATACCATTCACCATGCCTATTGCATTCCATGATTTTGGAGTTGGCATTGCAAAGTATCTGTCATCCGGTGGACTATCCTAGGCAATCCCCAAATTATTATTTTGTTATCATCATTATTATCTCAATCTAATTTCGACGATCAAAATGAAAACCCAAAAGATCCAAACGAAATTAAATCGTAAAATAATCGAAGAAAATAAGAAAGAGGATAATCAAATTGCCACCTCCTTCCTTAAGATAAATTCCAAGCTATCTCCTCCGACTCGCAACACTTGCTCAGCTCCGGAAGCTGAAGAAGAAGATGGCGCTCTCCTTGCGATCTCCGCCTTCTTCGTCTCTCTCCTCCGCTTCCTCCTCCTCCTCTCTCAACGTAACCTCTTCCTCTGTCTGCGCATTCGCACGATGCTCCATGGGAAAAATGCGTGAATCGGTGCTTTGAACGGTGTGTATTTATACGCAGGACGGGAAGCTGAGGCTGCTCGCTCGATCCGCCTCGCCGAAGCTCGCGTTCGGCTCCCGGCCGCCGCTCCCTCGAATCCGAGCCTCCTCCAACTCGTCGTCGTCGTCGTCGTCGTCCTCCTCGCTCGATACCGGTATTCTTCCAATCCGCTCTTCGGCTCAGCGCGACTCCTTCGGGCGTCGCGATCGACATTCTTGTGTTTGACGATTGATTTGATTGATCTTCCGTTTCGTTTTTGGAAGGCTTGAGCACTGAATTGGATGCGGTGTCCAGTTTCAGCGAGATCGTTCCCGATACCGTCATCTTCGATGACTTCGAGAAGTAAGCGAAGCGAAAATCCTCTTTCTGCACTGGCATTATCGCGATGCGCGATGGCAAAATCCCGTTTTTCTCTTTTGTATCGAAAAAGTTTCGAGCTTGATCGTGGCCGATTATTATTCGCAATCGCTCCGGTTTTTCAGGTTCCCTCCTACCGCTGCGACCGTCAGCTCCTCGCTCCTGCTGGGCATATGTAGTCTCCCGGATACTATTTTCAGGGTAACGGTCTCTTTTTCATTTTGGGGGGAAATTTTCGGGCACTACTAGTAGGAAGAAGTCCACTCAAGTCTTTTGATTCCCCAATTAATTCGCTGAATGGAGATCATTCTTGTATTCTCGTACTTAGAATGCTGTCGAAATGGCCTTGGCTGATAGAGGTTGCTATGGGTTGGCGAACAATGAGATGAGGCTGTCCTGTTTTGTCAACAAGGTAGGCGTTTTTTCCCACTCTACCTTGCAGTTCTCAATTCATGATGTGTTATATGACGGGAAAGTTCTGTTGGAAAGCAAAAAGAATGAGGGGGAAATTAATATTACTTCCCCTTTGTTTTTCTATGGAGATTGAATGAAGGAGCGAGTAAAGTTCACCTTACTGACATTAGTAATTTGCCCCTTAGCTGCATGATCACATAAGTACTGAGGAAAAGAGACCGTGAAAAAGAAAATATTCATCGACTTTCTTGTCCAAAACAGAAAAAGGAAACAAATTAATTTGCTTTAATCAAATATTTATAAGCGACATGTTGGATCTCATATGAATTTGCCTTTCCTACCTTTGTTTGGGTGGTTGATGTGAGATTTCTCAATGTAGGCTTTGGTCAATGTTGGAAGTGATTTGGCAAAGCTTGTTCCTGGTAGAGTATCAACAGAAGTGGATGCTCGTCTGGCTTATGACACTCATGGAATTATTCGGAAGGTATTGGCTTCTTTTGTACTCCTTGATCAATAAGCCTGTGATATCCTGATAGCCATGGAGCTACTCTCCACGTGTTGCTACGAATAACTGTCCATATTAGGTTATTGATGGCAGAAGCCCTGTAGAAAAATCGATAAATTAAAAGTCCCTACTAAGCTATGTAAAAGAATGACTGTCTTGCAATTATTTCATATTGAAGAGGTTTTATAATCCAAGATAGTAAATAATTGAGCTTCCTCTCTAAATGCAATGTTTTCTGTGTATTTGCACTTAATGATTGATGTTACTCCGATTTTGGCTCATACAGTTGATCTTGCTGCAATGTGTTGTGATGGAGAGTACATTATAGAGCGTGATGTTGGAGATGAGGCTGAATCCACTTTATCACAGAAGTGGTTATTGTTGAATTCATTGTATGCTGCTTGTAAAGAAAAGATTGTTAAAATCTACTTGACAATTTTCATCTGCAATGTGAGTAGTCAGGTGTCTTGGGCAGCTTTTAGTAGTAAAAATTGGAACTTGGTTGTCCAATCCAATGCCAGCTACATTATACGAATTGCAGGTGCATGACTTGCTAAGGCTGTATGGTGAAGTAGACGTCCCTCCTGAGCGTTTGTTGTTTAAAATTCCTTCCACATGGCAAGTAAGTGGCCAGTGTGCGCCTTAGTTGGAATTGGTGGCACTTTACTTTTTAAAGTTAGCTTATACAAATCTGGCCGTTCTGTGGGCCATTTCTGGGTGCTTATGTAGGGGATAGAGGCCTCAAGATTGCTTGAATCTGAGGGCATACAGACACATTTGACTTTTGTTTACAGGTATATTTGGAAAGGCCTTTTTTGCTACTTCAATTTATTTATTTATCCAGTCGAGCTATGGTGATGTTTATCATCTAGTGTCCTCATTTATGCACTGGCTGCACCAGACCTCTGTAAAAGCGTAGTGGACTGGCTATCCAGTTTGGCTGCACATTGGGCCTAATTAGTCGTACTTAAAATGATCAATGACATAAATACACCTAAAGAGATAGTTTTAACATATTAGAGGCTTGTCAGACCCTAAAAGAGAGCCATGGGCTGTACCCACTTGCCTTCAAAATTTTGGGCTGCAGCTTGGTTGAGCCAGGCGCCAATGCCCATAATCAGGGGTAATAGCCTGTTTGAATGTTGACTTGAAAGAGTGCTTGTGTCGCAATTTCTGGATAATCAATGGCATGACTAACTATCTAATGCGTGGGAAAAATCTTTGGAAGTACCAGGATGAATCCATGTAGCTACTTGAGTGTGATTGACAAGATTCTCCACTTGACTTAATTCTATTCTAGCTTTTTGAGTGTCATTGCAAGTATCCATTCTACTTTCAAATCTGAATTGTCACCATGTAATACTCGTTTCCTCGCCTGGCATTGGTTTCAGTGACAAAATCTGTGGGTGAATGTGCGGTTCTTTTGCACTGCCTCTAATGTCGGGAGGTCATATCGGTGGGGATAGTGTACATGGACTCTGAAATATATTGAATCCCTGTGCTGATAATGACGATTATTTTCCTTAGGTGAAAGATACAACTATCGATTTTGCAATGGCTTGCCCAGAGATATCATTAGTCATACCATCATAATTGACATAGTTTTGGAAATTGGGAAGTCATCTTTGGTATGATTAACATGAAGTGTCCTGCTAGTTTGTTGATGTTTGTTGCTGGCATGGCTCTCCATGGATAATTTGTCTAGATAATTGTAAGCACTATTGGCAGACTAGGGCTTGCGATCCAGCTTGATAATAGTTAGGTTCTGTCATTTTGTGTTTGGAAGTTTCATTGCTATTCTATTCCTTGTTGCTTTGATCTTTTCGCATATCATTATATTTTTCTTTCTAGTTTCCTCCTTTCTCTCTCTTTCATTAAGCTGTCTTAATGTACTGGCCACTGATTATCTGTTCATTTATCTACAGCTTTGCTCAAGCAGCAGCTGCCGCACAAGCCGGTGCTTCTGTCATTCAGATTTTTCTTGGTCGTGTTAGGGTAACAGCTTAGCCCTTTGGATTTTTCTCTATAATGATTTTCTGCATTATTTGTGACATTCCATTTGACACTTTCATCTTCCTCAGGATTGGGCACGCAATCACTCTGGTGACCCAGAAGTGGATGCTGCTTTGGGAAGAGGTGAAGATCCAGGACTGGCTCTGGTTAGTTGCAAAGCTTTTATTTTTGGTAAAATAAATAAGAGTCCTATACTCATTTGTGACTGTATTCTATGCTACAACAGGTTTTCTTCAGTTGTCCATGCCCACCCAAACTCACTGTTCATGGATATTCTCTTGTCGAAATTCATGATAGTTTTGTGTCTTTTTATAAACTTGTTCAGTAGTGTTATGACTTTTCTTTAGTTTCTTAGTTGACTACTACGAAAGGTATGGTTGTTTAATTTACGATCTTTTCATGATCTCTCGGAGCTATGGAATTCACGTTAGCCAGAGATCATAGGAGCAATCTGCTTCACGTCTCCTTAGGTGCAGTTTCTGTAATGTTTCTTATACACACTCAATTGACATGTGCCAAGGGGAATATAGAGGTGGTTTGAGCTACTACTTGCAAATTGAAAATGCTGGAATTAACATGACTACTCGCTGCGTATCCTTTGCTATGTTCATTAGGATCCTGGCGCTTTAAGCCATCTAATTGTTATGCTCAATCTAAAGCCACAATAGTTATGTTTTGTAAAGTGGTTTCGTAAAGTTCATTGCCTTCCTCGATCTACGGCCTCTGTCCCTGTCTTTAATCTATTTGAAAAGGATGTCAACTCACAAGGTACACCTTGTAGGAGACATGGTGATCAATTAGCATTGATGGTTTTATTTTGCAGCATTCTGGTACTATTCGATGATGCCTTGGCAGTAGGGAATGTCTGAGCTCCTTTATAGAAGTCCTATGCTGCTACTGTTAATTTGCTTCTCTTGTTTGGACACCTGGTTGGACTGCATATTAAGATAGAGAAACATCTAGTTGGAATGCCGGATTAAAGTTCATTTGACATGAGGGTACTCCATTGCATCAATAATGCGATCAAAGAGTTCTGTTTCACAATATTGCTGCAAAATAACTAGTCATGCCTTATCTAGTGATGTACTTCATGCAGGTGACAAAGGCTTATAATTACATCCACAAATACGGGCATAAATCCAAATTGATGGCAGCAGCAGTTAGAAACAAGCAGGATTTGTTCAGTCTTCTAGGGTACTCTCTCTCTCTCTCTCTCTCTCTCTCTCTCTCTCTCTCTCTACCCCTGCAAAGTTTGTGGCATCATGTTTCTCTTATGCTGATCTTCTTAACAGAATTGGAGTTTCTAATCAGTTACAATCAAGGAATGTCATTCTCTGATCATGTCTTTCTGTTCTTCCTTTACAGGGTGGACTATATTATTGCACCATTGAAAGTCTTGCAATCTCTCAAAGAATCGATCACTACTCCAGATGAGAAATACTCTTTTGTTAGGAGGCTGTCACCAGAGTCTGCTGCTACCTACAATTTCTCTGAAGAAGAGGTGCGCTTCAATTTTACATATTTATTTCCCCTGTGAAAGGTTCTTGATTGCATCAAGTCTGTGTGAGCCCATTTGATTTTAAGGGTAGTCATTAGATCATGTGAGTTCCATTTCGGGGCCCAATGATCCAATAAGCATCTAATGATGCTGTAGCTTGCAAACCTGTTAGAATGAAAATAGATGGGCGCTGTAAAGGACAGTGGATTTTTGTTTGTTGCTTTGGGTGTGTCCCACTTAGTGTATCTTCGTTCTCAGATTGGAAAGTGCATAGTGCAGGCCATGCACATACACACTCATGTATGCATGCTTGTTGAATGCTCTTCTTAGCAAAGTGCATGCAGCTAAAGCTACATATAATAAGAAGCTTGCTAAAAACCTTAAAAAAATTATTAGGTGTGCTTGCCTATAATTTTTTTCATAATTAGCCTGTAGTACTACTTAAATATGGAAGATTACTGCCTGTTGAGTAAGAAAGATAACTATCAGATGCCATTCATCATTGTGATAAACTACTCTCTCTCTCTCTCTCCCGTTTAGAATGTCACTGACTTGATTTTAATGGTGTATATCCTGTTCAGCTTTGTAAGTGGGACCAACTGACCCATGCCTCAGCTATGGGACCAGCTTCTGTGGAGCTACTTTCAGCTGGATTGGATGGGTACGTTAATCAGGCCAAGCGAGTTGAGGAGCTCTTCGGCAAGATCTGGCCACCCCCAAATGTATGATTCACCGATCTGGAATCACTAAGCGGCTCTTATTTATGAAGAGAACATTTCTGATTCCAACTGCTTTCCACGCTCGACTTTTCCCTTGGATACTCGCATCGGCTCTGGAGGAAAAGAATGTGAAGGTCATCGCCTGATGTTAATAAGTTTTACAGCTATTGACTTCTTTCTCCTTGCTCTAAACCGAACTTGAGTCGTCACCAAACAGTGTAACCTTGGTGTTCCAGGTTTCTGCTTCATCGTGTATTTCTGATTCCGAAAGCTCCTCCCCAAAGACCGATTTTTTTTCAATGCTCGTGGAGCACGACTCGGCTCTCGCATTGTCGCATGCTTTTGGGATGCTAATGAGACTTGTCTTAGCTGCTCTAATATTTCTGGAGAAGCATGCCTAGCAAAAACAAATAACTGAGCGCATAACATTCTGGCAAGATTTTGCCAAAACATGTCAGGAGAATATGTCTTCAGCTGATGATTACTTAGCTGTTAGCTTCAATTAAGCCTGGTCGGCTATACTATTATGGGTGGAAGTCATGTAGATGAAATCACGCACGATTCTTTTTCTTCGCACACGAAATTCATTGCTCTCGTGCCTGAAGTTGGAAACCCATGATGGAATGTAGGCATTGGAGTGAGGAGGGTCCTATTTTCACGTGCTCTGTTTCGGTCGTACTAAGTGCTATTCAAGCTCATCAAATGATTTTGCTGCCTGTGGAATGTAGGGGATCGATAATCTCAATCGTCCCGTGGGACATAATGCGCCGTCCACTCCTTTAAAAGTCGAAGAGCAAAAATATGGTAAAATGATGACGGCGTTAAACATGTGTAAACTCCATGCATCTCTGGATGAATCTTTTTGACTCGTGGACCGGATCCCAAGCAAAAACGGACTTTGATTCCCATAATAATTGATTGGTACAAAGAAAATGATTGGTGACTTATCCACTTTTTTTTTAATAGTTTGCAAATTAATAATTTTTGAACTAACTTACAGATTTTTAATTATAAACGCGTGAGTATGATGCATCTCGGATTGAAGGAATTTGTTGAATCTTTTTGACTTTTAGAATTTTACTATTATGTATCCAAGCAAACGGATTTTTGACTCCTGTAATAATTCATTTGTAAAAAGAAAATGATTGGTGCCTTACCCACTTTTTTTTTTTTGTTTTTATAGTTTACAATTTAACAATTTTTTGTACTAACTTACATATTTTTATTTATGCAACTTACTAAATTTGTTGAACTTATCAATTCTTAAACTCGAGTACACACCCATTATTATTATTATTGTTGCAAATGAACTGCTTGAATACTGTGTGGCTTACAATTCATGTCCTTATTAACAAGATTACGCATCTCTCAAAAGTGATTATTGTGGGGACTCGAATCTGATTATTGTTTCTTACGCCAAATAGAATGTCCAATGGCTTTTTCTTGGTCACTTTACACGTCAATGATCAAAGGCATAATTCAGAGTGAATCACAAATTCCATCACCTCCTGACAAAATCACATCGAACCTCTGCACTGCATCGAGTTGGTGGAGCCAATGACAAGAAGGCAGATCTATGACTCACGAACAAATCATTATTAAATTATTGATGAGAAAATTATTAAAAAAAATTCTAAATTTATTATACTTTTATGAATTCAATCGTAAATATTTCAATTATATCAATTAAATTTTAAATTTTTCAACAATATAATAATTTAGTCATGTTGATCAATTTTGACCGAAAATTACTTGATATGGATCTTAATCATTTAACATGATATGACCGACATTAATATGAATAATTTTTTTTTTAAAATAAACTTTTTAATAATTATTATTTTTATCTTTCCTTTTTCCTCTTCCAATTGCTAGGCCTCGACAATAGTTGCGGACCAGCCATAGGCAAGGGTTGACCTCATGAGTCTCACCTGAGACTCGACTTTGTTGGGATCTAAAAATTTTTAGAATTGAATTCGTGCAAATACAATAGTAAATAGAATAGTAAATTCCGAGTATCTTCTCGAAATTTTCCAATGCCATGATTGATTCTATCCGAATCCCAATCATTCATTAACATCCAAACCCTCGATCGACCCCATTTCACTCCCGCTTACGTACCAACATCTCGATCCCTCTCTCCCCGTTATTTTCGGGTTCTTCGCCAAAACCGTCAAAAATTTTCTGTGGTGGCAAGAGCATGTGGTGCTGGAAGCCCACCACGTGGCCGCGCATGTGAATAATGCAGGGCCAGCAAGCAATCATGCACTCCTCCATGATTCACCAACATTATTGGGAAGAAAACAAAAGAAAAACGCGATGTGCTGATTTGGGACGGTTGGCTCTCCTGCATCAATTGCCTTGTCCTTTTCCTAATGAAGAGACCAGCGGACCACAAATTCCAACATGTTCCCACGCCCCACGCACCTCGTCAATCAATCTGGTCAAACCATGTGTCAGTGCTGAGTCATCCATGTCCTGTGGCTGTGGCTAAGATCGCGCGTTCGAGTACTATATTCGTGTGGACGGTAAACCGTCGGAGTTGGACATGAATCTGCACATTGAAAATGGCATTATGGAGTTGATGCTGATGAGAGGGGAGGGGTCACCTTACGGATCGGAATCGGCAGCTTCTCATTGCTTCTCGTTTACCTTGTTTACTTGTGGGACATGTTCTTTTGCCGAGTCGAGCTCTCCACGGTGATGGTAGAAAAACCCTAGGTTTGGATTACGTGTCCCATTTTTCTCTTTTGCACTCTCGAATGCCTACCTTTTTGGACCATTGAATCATTCATTCCTGGCCCCGAATCGATCGGCCAATTCGGGTCGCGCTCTCCCTCACGGTAGTAGGGGGGAAAATTAGTATTTTATTTGCAGTTAGTTACCTTGACGGCTGTGCGCTTTTGCTTCCTTTGATTGAGTTTGAATTGGACTTTTCTCTTTCGCGTTTTCTTAAACGTGTGGTTTATAACTTTATACTAGTCCATGTTCGCACCCTCCAACCTCTTCCTCCTCCTTTATTGTTGTTCTTACCATCCGCGGGAACGTTGGAGATGCATCGACTGATCAGATTAACAACCCTAGTCACAACCTATAATCTCTGACTAAACAAGAGGATCTCGAGCCGGTGGTTGAATGTGCAAGTTTCATGTCTTCCCTAAATTAATCTAAAATAAGAAACCTGAGATGTTTATCAAGGTCTCAAAATTGACATACATTAAGATACCAAAAGGGTGGATATATACTTAAAAACTTGGATGGAATCTCGAAAATCTATGAAGAGCAATGAAACATGGATGAATAGGCATCTTCCTTGTTTCCTTATTGAACCGCCCTCAATCAAGGCAGACACCAAATACGACCCTTATGGGACATAGTTACCCTATTTGATGCAGATAACTTAATTAAATCCCCCGCACATTTTCGTGGATGTGTGGTTTATACTAAGTCCATCTCGGCACCCTCCAACCTCCTCCTCCTCCTCCTCCACCTCCTCCATTGTTATCGACCGATCAAATTAACGTAGTCACAACCTACAATCTCCAACTAAACAAGACGATCTCGAGCCTTGATGTCAAACTGATGGTTGAATGTGCAAGTTTCATGTCGCCCCTAAATTAATCCAAAATAAGAAATTGGAGTTATTCATTAATGTTCCGATATTGAGATACATTAAGATACCAAAAGGGTGGATGTATTTAAAAACTTGGGTGGAATCTATCTGTGAACAGCAATGAAACATGGATGAACAGGCATCTTCCTTGTTTCCTTGTTGAACCGCCCTCAATCAAGGCAGACACCTAACATGACCCGTATGGGACAAAGTTACCCAATTTGATGCAGATAACTTAATTAAATTCCCAGGGCAGTTTCGGCACATGCTTCGGATTTGTCGATTTTCGTGAGTACATATAAATGAAAATTTTTGACTGGAGATCTCAGCGTTAAAACAAGGATAATTCTAGAATTTACCATCCCATTGGCATCCCTCGAAAAAATAATGCCACTAATAATTACAATGGACAACTTTATACATTCCAAAACGAAATAATAAACAATGTCCTTAATCCCTTTGGCTTTACAGTGGAACGGGTGCGTGTATATATATGGACATTGAATTTCAGAATCCAACATTAAGAAACACCATCTCCATCTTCACGTCCAGGCCAATAATACCATTTGCCTTGGATAGGGGTGGATACGCTTTTCCAAATTCAGCATCGCTAATTTTGCTAAGTAGCCAATTTAACCTCATCATAAACACCAAAAGAACCTTATTCTGGCTTTCCTCCATCGTCACTTCTATTTCCTTCCTTTGAACGGCTAGCATTCTCTCTTCTTCCTCTCTACATTTTGTCTATTTAAGCTATCCTAGAAAACTCTTCCCGTCTCGAAGCCGTTTTGCAAATGGCGGAACCCTACCCAAGTCGGTCTCATGTTGATCAGGAGGACCCCGGGTACGCCCCTCTTGCCGGCGGGGAGGAGCCGAGGGACCACCGCCGACCGATCCGGGCGATCTTGGCGGTAGGACTTTCCGTGTTGCTGGTCGTGGGGATAGTGATCGGCTTCTCGACCGACACAAGCCCGGATGTCTGCGCGGAGGTCAATTCTGCACGGCTGGCGCCGTTCCTCCTGGGAGGAGCGGGGCAGAGGTCGGTGCCGGTCAGGACGGCGGTCGGGCCGGTGCCGCGTGGCGTGAAGGAAGGAGTGTCCGCGAAGTCAAACCGGGTCTTCGCTGGCGCCAACCTGCGGGGTTTCCCGTGGAACAACAGCATGCTGTCGTGGCAGAGAACGGCTTACCATTTCCAGCCGGAGAAGAACTGGATGAATGGTGACCTTTTATTTTCGTATGGCGTTTCATTTATTTGAGAACGTTTTTTGCCTTTTTTTTCTGGAATTTTGGTTGATGTTATTTACGTGCTAGAATGATATTCAAATTTTTTTTTCTGAGGGTTCTTCTATTCAAAGCTTTTTCTGGGTACCTTGAACGGTCATTTGAGGTTTTTTCTTTTGTTAAGATTTTGGTCAATGAGCGTACAGATGGAGATTTATATTTAACTGATTTGTGTTTATTTTTTTCTCCTTCGTTTCATGGCTCTGTTCTTGCTGTGGCATGGGAATCCCGTTTCATCGTCTGCAATAGATCCCAACGGTAAGATGGTTCTCCTTCTTTCTTTCTTTTTCTTTTTCTTTTTTTAAATTATAATATTGCATTTTCTGATAATTACACTAAACTAGTAGTTATATAATCAGAATTTCGAGTTTCATACTGCTTCTAAACAATATACTCTTTTTCAACATGTCACCGCGGGATTAGGCACAAATCTGCTTTCATGAAAGTGTAACTTCGTATAGGAATTGACATCAAAAAGTGAAATCATGCTAGGTCCCATGTATTACAAAGGTTGGTACCACTTCTTCTACCAATACAACCCGGACGCCGCCGTCTGGGGCAACATCGTGTGGGGCCACGCCGTGTCGGAGGACCTGATCCACTGGCTCTACCTCCCCCTCGCCATGGTGGCCGACCAGTGGTACGACATCAACGGCGTGTGGAGCGGTTCCGCCACGGTCCTCCCCGACGGCCAAGTCATGATGCTCTACACCGGCTCGTCCAACGAGTCCCAGCAGCTCCAGAACCTCGCCTACCCTGCCAACCTCTCCGACCCGCTCCTCATCGACTGGGTCAAGCACCCCGGCAACCCTATCCTAGCTCCTCCGCAGTGCATCGACAAGTTGGACTTCCGTGACCCGACGACCGCCTGGTACACGTCCGGCGGCAAATGGCGCTTCACAGTCGGGGCCAAGATCAACAAGACGGGAGTGTCGTTTGTGTACGAGACCGAGGACTTCAAGAACTACAAGCTCTTGCCGGGCCTGCTCCATGCCGTCCCCGGGACCGGCATGTGGGAATGTGTGGACTTTTTCCCGGTCTCGGATGACGGGTTGGACACGTCGGTGAATGGTCCGGGCGTGAAGCACGTGATGAAGGTTAGCCTCGACGACGACAGGCACGATTACTATGCGATCGGGACTTACAACGAGGAGGCCAACACTTGGGTCCCGGACAGCCCCGAGATTGACGTGGGGATCGGGATCAGGTATGACTACGGTATATTCTACGCCTCGAAGACGTTCTACGACCAGAACAAGAGTAGGCGGATCTTGTGGGGTTGGATCACGGAGTCGGACAGCGAGTACGCGGATGTGCAGAAAGGATGGGCTTCACTTCAGGTCTGTTCAATGTTTTCACTTGCCTTTGAATGTGCTCTGAAATTGTTGTGACACATCATTGATGGTTTAATGATGTTTAATGGTGAACTCCATTCGTATTTCTCAGGCACTTCCGAGGACAATCGTTCTCGACACGAAGACTGGAAGCAACCTGCTTCAGTGGCCAGTGGAGGAAGTAGACAGCTTGAGATTAAGCAGCAAAGAATTTGACAGCGTAGAGGTCGAAGCCGGGACGGTGGTGCCTCTAGATGTCGGAACCGCCACACAGGTCGGTGTCTTCAAGTCTTCATCTGTAGCTGTACTATTCATGGAAATAAGGACTTCCGGCTAATGAAAAAACATGATTTTCAGGTGGACATCGTGGCAGAATTTGAGCTGGACAAACAGGCCCTAGAGGCGGCACCCGAGGCTGATGCCGATTACGTTTGCAGCGCCAGCGGTGGGGCCTCTCAACGAGGTGCTCTAGGACCGTTCGGCCTCTTGGTTCTTGCAGATAATGACCTATCCGAGCAGACTCCTGTGTACTTCTACGTCGTTAAGGGACCGAACGGCACCCTCAAGACTTCCATCTGCACTGACCAATCGAGGTAACCCTCTCGATCTCGTTTTTTTTTCCCCTTCAATTATTGTCCGGTCTCGCTTTCATCAATCATGCCAAATGCTTGTTTCTTTTCTCCGTAGATCTTCAGAGGCAACCGATGTCCACAAGCAAGTCTACGGAAGCTTCGTCCCGGTACTTGAAGGCGAGAAGTTGTCGGTCAGAATACTGGTGAGAGAGCTCGCATTTCTCGTTCACATGAAATGATGTCGTACGCTGTACCTATCCCTAGACTTATCAGTAACTCGTCCTTTCTTTCGTCGGTCTTCCAGGTGGATCACTCGATCGTAGAGACCTTCGCACAGGGAGGGAGGAGCTGCATCACGGCCCGCGTTTACCCAACCAAGGCCATCTACGGGGCCGCCCGGGTTTTCTTGTTCAACAATGCCACCGAGGCTAATGTCAAGGCCTCGCTCAAGATATGGCAGATGAACTCCGCTTTCATCCGCCCGTACAGCCCACAGTGATCGAAACGGAAGCACAAAAAAGATTGGACATAAGGATCTCGCAATTTTATTTTATTTTTTTGTAACGTTCCCTTTGTTGATGACCCTGTACAAGTTGTATCAGTCCCACCATCTTCAGTTCACAAGATGGGCAGGGGACCTTCATTTCCATTTTTGAGCGGACGAGTGGCAGAAGAAAAGAAGAAAAAAGAAGAAGACAAGCGTCTGCAGATGATGCAGTTAAACGACAGAGAAAGTTCACTGTTCATTTGCTGTTATTCATCTCCCGAGTGTCTAAAAATTTGGTTCTTCTTTTCTGTTTTCCATAGCCATATCTTTTCTGAGAAAATTATAAGCTGATGAAAATGAGATGAGATTTTGGACAAAATGGAGAGTTGGATGTGGAGCTGCAGAATCAGTTGACACGTAGATTCCATCGTGGGACCTACACAATGAACTGTTTAAGTTTAAGATTATCTCGAACGCACGATGTCTTTTCTATCGAATCCATCACCAACCGAAAAAACGGAAAAGACGAAAAGTTGAAGCTCGCAGTCTCATGAAAAGTACGTGCGCTGGCTTCGGCTGACGAGGTCTCGCTCCGTCTTCAGTGGCAGCTCACGCTTTCCCCCCTTCCATCGATCAAAACCATTGGCATTTCTTCTTCTTTTACTTCAGATTCAAGAGCTGAAAAGCCACTGCGATTTGCTTCGAAGCCCTTCGACATCGTCTTCGAGAGTCTCCTCAAACCTCGTACTAACGTGTTTGCAAATGCAGCATCTCATTGTTGTGACTTCTCTCGAAACACTGGCTTGTGAACTTCGCCACTCGAAGTTCGTGATTGTCCGAAACTTTCGCATGCCTTGGCTGCAAAGTTATCCCGTACTAACGCGTTTTGCTTCTTTTGAAGGGCTTTGGTGAGGTTTTACATCAGAAGTGACAATAATATGCAAGAATCTTCGTGCTGTTATGAATTTAAGGTAGTTAATGTAAGCAGTGTGAGAAAGAAGACCTGACGCGAGCTGCTTGATATCCAATTGTGAAAATGCAGAACCCAGAACCTAGCGAGCGATGGTTTCTGCTGCGTTCGCAGTTGTGGTGATCAGGCTCATAAAATGTTCTACAACTGATGGTTCCACTTCTTCTACCAATACGACACTGAGGGTCTGGATTGCAGACATTATAAAATGGTCTGGGGCCATGACATGTCCAAGGAATCGATCCTCTGGCTCCACCTCCCTCTTGCCTTGGTGGCTGATCAGTGGTGCGACACCAATGATGCCGTGTGGAGTGGATCGGCCATGATCCTGCCAGATGGCCAAGTGATTGTGCTCTGCACTGGATCATCAAAATGATTCCGTGCCGTACCAAAATCTTGCATGCCCCACCAATCCATCCGATCCACTCCTCATCAATTGGATCAACTACCCTGGCAACCCAATTATTGAGCCCCCTCCAGGTTTTGACAAGTCGGACTTCTGTGACCCAGCGACTGCCTGGAACACTTCGGGAGGAATGTGGCAAATTCTAATTGGCACTAAGGTTGATAATACAAGAATGTCATTTGTGCATGAGACCGAGGACTTCGAGGACTCTGAGCTCTTGCCTGGCGTGCTCTGTTCCAGGGACCGGCATGTGGGAATGTGTGGACTTTTTCCTGATCTTGGTGAACCATGAAAATGGCTTGGACATGTTGGTTAATGGTCCAGGAGTGAAGCGTGTGATGAAGGCTAGCATCGACGAGGATAGGCATGATCACTATGCAGTTGGGGTTATGATGTGAAAGCCAATAATTTGGGTTCCAAACAGTCCCGAAACTGATGTGGGAATCGGGATTAGGTATGATTATGGTAATTTATATGCCTCACGTGTAGAAAATTATTCACACAAAAAACTAATCAATCAAGAAGAATTTGATCCATATATGACTTTAAAACACCGACATTAATAAACATAGCGAAATTAAAGCGTACCTATTTGAGCTATTGTTTCACTTGAAGAAAAATAGATCAACCTAAATCTATTGAAATGCCAGAACTTCCTCTCTATGACCTATTTTGATATAGCAGCTTGATTCAAGCAAATGATAGGTAGAACCTACCTTTTTATAGGTTAGAGAGGGAACCTAGCAAATCCTAATCAATAGCGTGTTAACTGGGCCCTTCCCATTACGAACTTCAATTAAACACAATTGCTTACACTTTGTTGCTCAATTAAGCCCGTTATCAATAGATACCAATACCCGATTCAATCAGGATCACTGTAGGGTTCAACAAATAATGGAATATCCATTAATCCGATTATTTAAAATAAAAAATTAATTAATTAATGTAAGCCCATATTATAGAAAATTTCCAACATCACAGATGTTCTATGACCACGGCAAAGGCAGGAGAATCTTGTGTGTGTATCTGCTGGAATTTGACACCGAGGCTACTGATGTGCAGAAGGGATGAGCTTCACTTCAGGTTTTATTACTGTTTTGACTTTTACAGTTGTACAGTCTACTTCCTGAGAATGAAATTGATCGAAATTAACCCCTCTGCTTCAAATCTGCCAGGACATGTCTGCCGAACTTCTGTCCAATTGATCAAAGCATTTCCGAATATAGTAAGACTGTAGAAATATAAACTGAACCGTGCTCACTATTGTCTTGAGACTGGAAGCTAGAAATTATAAGAGATGTTAAATGTCATATTTAGGGTCAATAAAGCTCAAGATCTTATGGATTTATCAATCACGATCATTTGACTGGTATCTTTCAGGAAATTCCGAGAACCTTGGTGCTCGAAAAAAAGATGGGTACCCAACTACTTCAATGGCCAGTGGAGGAATTTGAAAGTCTGAGATTAAACAGTAAGGAATTCAGTGACAGAGAGGTGAAAGCTGAATCCGTTATGCCTCTAGATGTCGAAACCCCCACACAGGTTTGTGTTGTTCCGTAGTTGTTAATTTGGTAAAATCGAGAACTTCTTGTAACCAATGTAAAATTTCAGGGAGACATCATGGCAGATGAAGAGGTCCTAGAGACGACACCTGTAAGCGTATGCCAATTTCAGTTGCAGCACCAGTGGCGGAGCCTCTCAGCGAGGTGCTCTTGGGCCTTTTGGCCTTCTGGTTCTTGCAGACCAGAGCCTATCCGAGTAGACTCCTCTATTTCTACATCGGCAGAGGCCGGAATGGCAATCTCAAGACTTCAAACTGCACTGACCAATCCAGGCGCCTTCTTCACCTTCTTGCACGCATGGTAATGTTCCTCGATAAGACTGAATTTGTTGGCAGAGAGAAACATAAGCAGCTGGTCACATTATAGAAATTAAAAGGTGTCTGTGCCTTCTGCTGTCAGTTTTAGTGTATATCCACCATGCGCTTTCGCTTGAGTTGTGATAGGCTGCCTCTGTTACCTCAATCACCACACCCAATCTCTTACCGCGATTTTTCTGTGTGATTGGCTCCACCATGTGCTTCATCGAACTGGGCTTGCTTCAGTTGTCGAATCTCATACTTATTCTGGTAGATCTTCCGAGGCAAGCAACGTCGATAAACAAGTCTATGAAGCTTTGTCCCAGTACTAGAAGGAGAAAAGTTGTCACTGAGAATCCTGGAGAGTTGAGCTTCAATTGATCATCAGATTCGTCAGAAGCAACTCTCTCTCGTCATCCAAGTGGACCATTCCATAGAAGAAAGCTTCTGCTTGCTCAAGGAGTAGAACTATCGTCACCTTGCGCATTTAGGCAATTCACGGAGACACCAGGATCTTCTTATTCAACAATGCTAACGAGGCAAATGCCCGTTATGCAGTGCAGATAAAGATGAACTCTGCTTTCATACGCCGGTACAAGCGTACATGTTCTATCAATCCCATTCTGCTATGATGTATTCTCAAACGGTGTAAAATTTGTTTTCCATTCTCCTTGCCATATGACCTCATGCAGTGCAGGCTCCGGCCATGCCCGTTGTGTACAATCTGGCTTTTGACTTTGGTTAGGGATCGTGCGGCAACCGATAGCTGTAGAACCCAACTCGGTTGCTGTAGATGCAACATGGATTTACTTAGGTGCTTTTGATTCAGTTTCGAAAATATCTTTTGAAAAATACAAAGGCATTGGTAGAATGTATTTTAAAATCATATTGAAAACCAACTTTGAGGTAAATGCGGTTTCTACACTTTGTAAAATGGTTTTGCTATTATTTTCAATAAAAAACCTCAAATTATTTGTCAATGAAACTTAGTAGCCATTGGCGAGCCAACTCGGCCGTCGGTTAGCCTCGCCTGAGGTCGCCAAACCTTAGGCCACCTCTCATAAGGTCACTTGTGTTAAGATGCACGTGTCAGTTGTGTTAGAAAAGTCTCATATTGGATAAGTGATGTAGTATAGAGCACTTAATATATCAAAATTGGTTCATAACGTATTAGTTTAACTAGATGTGTTGACAGGCTCGAATTTAGACTCCTTCTCAACAATTGATACAACATTCTCCTAACAAATGATATTAGAGTTAATGATTAATTAGTGCTCCATAGAGATATGGAGACCATGGACAGTTGATGGCGACGCAAAAGAATGATGTGACCCATAACTCATTGGCTTAAGCTTTTGAGTAAAGATAAGTTCAATTAGATATGTTAATGGGGTTTAATTGGATATGTTAACGAGTTCAAATTTAAACTCTCTCTTGACAATTTTTTCCTTACTCCCAACAAATGGCATCAGAGCTGATGATTCATTGGTGCTTCATAAAGACATAAAGACATAAAGACCATGGATAGTTGGTTGGTGGTGAAAGGGAGTAGAGCCCACATTTGAGGAGGAGATTGTTAGGATGTGTATTGGAAAAGCCTCACATCAGATAAATTTTTTGGTGTAGAGTAGTTAATATTTTAAAGTTGGTCTATAACTTATTGGCTTAATTTTCTGAATAAAGTGGATTCAACTAGGTATGTTGACTGGCTCGAACTTGGACTCCTCTCGTTAATCGATACAACATGCTCCTAGAGATATAGAATCATGGACAATTGGTTTAGTGGCAGAGGGGAGCAAAGCTCACATTCGGATAAATGCTTGGCTTAATCTTTGGATAAATGATTGGCTTAACCTTTTAAGTAAATGTAGGTTCAACTGGATATATTAACGGACTTGAATTTGAACTTGAACTATTTCTTGGTGATCTCTTTGGAAGAAAGTATTGAGTTTCTATTTTGTGCTTTCAAGTTCCATCTCTCTAAAGCAACCCAAAATTTTTGCCTAACACATTTGTGTTTGTCGAAAAGGCTTGGGACTTTGCAAATGCTAAACAGAGACATCCTTAAAAAGCTAGGTATTGCACACGTTGATATATGTTAACCTTATTCATATATCGTGAGATGATATGGATTTCACGTGGAACCACTCTATGGACCAACACATTCGCGGTCGCAGCATATGTCGACAGTTTTTTTCCTTTTGTTGTCCGGGATATTTTGAGGGCCTCATCCGGGTGTGACCATTGCACAAACACGTGGCACCCGATCAACCAAACAATAGAACCAGTCTCATGTGTGCTCATCACAGCCAATCGTTCCTGTCACCTCCCCAACAGAAACAAACGGATGAAACGGCGACTGATGAAATCTTGAAGGATCACGAACTAAACTCACGTGTCCTCTTCGTTCTGTTCAGGATAACGATCTCTCTTTCTCTCTCCTTCACTTCAATGGCGGCTCTCGGTTCGATCTCTCTGCTATCGATCAAATCCATCTCCATTTCATCATCATCATCATCATCATCTTCTTCTTCTTCGTTAAATTCAAGAACTGCGAAGCCCCTGCAGCTGGCTCCGAGGTCGTCCGGCGTCGTGTGCGAGATTGAGTCTCCGGGGAAAGCCTCTTTTCGCGGTGAGTTCTCCTCCTCCGTCATATCGAAGTTCGCAGTTCGTGCACGTGCACTCTCTCTTCCTGTAACGTGCGTTGTTTTGCGTGCTGAACCTGAAGTAGTAGCGAAAATGATTCTGAGGAGTTTGGAAAGAGGGAAAAAAAACGAATTTTGAGCTGTTTCGATGTCCCTTTTGCGCGAATGCAGAATCGAAGACTTGGCGAGCGGTGGTTTCCACGGCATTGGCGGCGGCCGTCGTTAGCTTCGGCTCGTCTTTGCCGGCAAATGCCGATCTCAACAAGTATGAAGCGGAGACTCGAGGCGAGTTCGGGATAGGTTCGGCCGCGCAGTTTGGTTCGGCGGATCTCAGGTCGAACTTCTTTTGAGTTTCTGTAACTTCAGCTGGCTGCATAGCTGTGTTGGATGTTATATTGAAGTATTGTTTCTCGGCTTACAGGAAAGCGGTGCACGTGAATGAAAATTTCAGGTAATTCTCTATCTCACTCTTCATACCAAAGATTATGTGATTTATTCACTTGTTAATTGATGAATATAGTGATTGCTTTAACTCAAGATGACGAACAGCGATGAAAAGTCGCATCGCTTGGATTCTGCTCTTCCCTTAAATCTGCATTTCCATGTCGTTTCGTTCTTGGGCAATCACTTCCGCGTCAAAGGCATTCGTGGCCCGTTGTCATATGCTTCCTACTTAGTTAGACTGAGCTTATGCAGCTGCATATTGCATGGATAATATTTGCTGATACGATGTCTAGTTAAATTTTACGTTTTTAATATAGTGTAAATGGCTGATACAGAAGAGCCAATTTCACAGCTGCCGATATGAGGGAATCTGACTTCAGTGGCTCTACATTTAATGGCGCCTATCTCGAGAAAGCTGTCGCTTATAAGGCAAACTTTACAGGTATGCCTGGTAGCCCTGCACACTTGTTTGTGCAGCTGTATGGAAATTTTTCCATGTCTCACGCAAGATTTGTCAATTTGTGCTTTTTCAGGTGCAGACTTGAGCGACACGCTGATGGATCGCATGGTAAAGATAAAAGGCTCTTACTTCATCGCTTAAATTAAGTGTAAACAACTATTAGTCATGGATAATTTGAGTGTTCTATTTACATATTTCTCCCATCTCTGTAAATAAGATTTATACTTTGAGGTTCGGACAGCTGTTGTCATTAGATGTTGGATGAACTTGAAGTTGTGATGATAACGGTCATAACTTGTAACTTGCTCTAAATTTTTGCTTGAATTCAGGTTCTCAATGAAGCTAACCTCACCAATGCAGTGCTAGTAAGAACAGTTCTCACCCGAAGTGATCTTGGAGGTGCCACTATTGATGGTGCTGACTTCAGTGATGCTGTTCTGGATCTTACACAAAAGCAGGTATTGTGACAGCTATTCTCAGAACTTCATTACTTTTGGTCTCCATTTTGCATATATTTAATGTTTCTTTTACTTCACTACTTCCATCAACTCTTGGTTCTTGGAACCACTGGAAGCCTGGAACATACTGTGGTGACCATATATTCTCAGTGCATTATGTGCATCTGCAAGTCTCTTGATATAAACAACTTGGTCAATTTGCAAAGATCATTTAGCCTCCTGAGATCAAGGCGACCTATTAGCAAATGAGAATTTTGACAAATAGAAACTTTCACGATCACAGCACATTCTCAATAATCATATAATAGAAAGCCACCGCTTTTTACTTTTGTCCTCTTCTAAATTTCTTTTGCTGAATAGATAGCCATCGATTCTTTACTGGTTCAGCCCTGCAACCTATTTTTCGATCCTTTTTATCCTGCCTTTGCCTATCTCTTTCTACGTCCAATTAGACTATGGTTGCCAGTTTTGTTGCTTGCTAAAAGTTGATTAGTGTTTTGTGCATGTTAACTATTGGCTTAAAATTGGTGAACTGCTGCTTCTAGGATATAGCGGGCAAGAACTCATCGGCCGTTTAACAGCATTCTTTATATTGTTGGCTGTGAGCATGAGCCAAAATACCATACCCAGTTCACCGAACCTTTTGAAATTTCTGTGCTGTTAATGAATCCATGTATGGACAATAATAGAAAGGACAGCTTCCATCTCTTGGAAGTCGAGGGTTCTAGCTCAATTTCAGATTTTAAATCACAGTGCATGTGTAGGACCTGTTTATCTGGTAGTCCTTGCTTGCTTAATGGTCCAACCGCTCTTGACAGTCTTGTTTCTGTTTATGAAGGCTCTTTGCAAGTATGCAAGTGGCACAAACCCAATTACAGGGGTAGACACCAGAAAAAGCTTGGGCTGTGGAAACAGCCGTCGCAATGCGTATGGCAGTCCATCTTCACCTCTGCTAAGTGCACCGCCACAGAAATTGCTTGATCGAGATGGCTTTTGTGATGAGAGCTCTGGACTTTGTGAAGCAAAATAATTTTGAGAGGTATTTTTTGGGAAGTTGTGATGAAGTTCTTCATCCTTGTACATAAGAAAGTATCTACTAAATGAAGTACACTGTACACTGGTCATGAATATCGATGTTGCTGCAAATGATGGTAGACATTTGTTGAAGCCGAGATGAGTCGAACAGGAAACACTGAATTGATTTTTCGATCTTGGCGAGTTTAAAACTGTGCCGTGACTATACTTTTTCACTCTCACTTCCTATCTCTATAAAATTACCGGAGGGAGATATACACTTGCTATCCAGATTGCGTTAGAAAGAAGTGTTGCGATCACTGAAGGATTTAATTTCATGGAGAAATCAAGGGGAATTAATAGATTACCCTGACTCAAAAGGGTGCAGAACATTGTCACGGAGCGCGCTTGGCTGTTTACTCTAAAAGTCTAATCTTGAAGTGGCCCGATGCCCGTGGTTGAGGTGCAGTTGGTTCCGCTGGTTTAGGCTTCTGTTGTCTAGGTTCCTAATCTTAGATTGGCTCTCATCATCTCATGCACCTCCTTTCTCCACTTTATTCAGTGCAATTTTAGTTTTTCATCTTGACTTTCATGCATCACTGCTGGCAGAGACACGAATCGAAATAGGAGAATACCATATAGACTGGATATGGCCTATACAGAACAATCAAGGCCCCAGACTCGAATAAGCGCGGGCGGCAAGAAAAAGTGACACGGAAAAAAACACTGAGGCAGTAGGGCATTTTCACCTCCTGTGTGACGCAGCCTCTGCATCCGCCGGTGACGTCCTTTGAGCAATTGCTTGTCTCCATCTCCACCCTGTCCCCACACATTTACACCAACCAAATAGCGGTCACCATGGTGGTCACTTCAGCGACAGATGCAAAATCCGACAAGTCATTGAGTTTCTTTATTTGTCTCTGTTGTGATCGGGGCTTTGAGGGTATGAGCATTTTCTTACAAATAAGACATCACTTTATAAGATATGAGAGGTGTTGGGAGCAGTCAGCGAAATAGAGGAATAAGAGGATAGGGAAGATGTGTTGGGAGAATCAACAAAATAAAAAAAGAACCAACTGATGAAGAGGCGGGTATTTATGTTGATAAACCGTATCTCTCGAAATCACATGTATATTGCATATGTATTGCAAGTGTGTTTAGTCCGATTTTTTAAAATATGTGATCCAACTCTTTTATGGAAAATTGAAATCACTAACATAAATTATACCGATCAAAGTGAGGCCAAATCCCGTGATAAAAAAAAAAAAAAACAACATAAATGCCACTTTTCAAAATTCATCCCAATTAGATGATTTGAAATGCTTAATGACATTTAGAGGTTTCTGATCATCTAGAGTTAATGGGATGTCAAACGAAACAATATGCCAATTAAAGTTACACCGAATTTCATAAAGTGCTCCCCTTTCTCTCTTTTCTCGAACCGAGTTGACTCTTGTTTTTATTCATTAATTATTAGGTATTTATATTTATTTGAAATACACATGCAATACATGTGCAATTACATTTCTTTTTTTTTTTCCTTTTTCGTTTCATGCATTAAAAAATGACCTATGGTGATAGATCTATCATTTTTATCAATAATAATTCTAGACAAAAAGAGTGCAATTACTAAGATATAACCTAACTATCATTATCATTTTTTTAATACAATTAAGTTGCAAGAGATTGATTCACTGTATGAAAATCATAGGAGGTCTATGTAATTCATAAAATTCCTTTTTGATGAAAATTCAAAGAATCCAAAGCTCAAGCTCAACCAAAGTAGACTTAGTGGGTCCAAACTTTAGGGATGACCACTGAGGTGAGTCTTTCCACACTTCACAATATTGAATGAGGGGGGGACTAACCATAAGTTAGCAAAACGGAGGTCAAGGAGGCGGCAATGGTGTAGGTGACGGCATATTTGTTCTAAAGTGGCTTCGCTAGAGGTTCGAAATTCTCGATTGTGTCTTGCCTAGTAGTGAGAAAATGAATAAAGATGAGCTAACGAAAATCATTATTTGTCTAGCAATGACAAATGTAACTGTTCAAATAACTTTAGTAAAATAGCTGTGCACTTGAATAAACCAAATGAATTTCAACTTGAAAGTACTTTGAGATATTAAAGGTTATCTCTTAGAGCACATGCTTCTTATAAGTGTCTATAATAGGTGAAGTGAAAAATAAAAATTGTAGGATGGGTGAGAAATTCACAACACACAAGCTTCAAAAGAAGGACGTGATAAAAGAATATTATGCGAAATTTCTTAAGTTATGATTTTCAATCACTAAAAGTTACACTAAGCAATAAACAAGAAAGAGATAACAGTGGTCAATAGCCTCCCTCTAATATGTCGCTGCTTGTTCAATTAATTTGTTTATTCTATTTAAATATATTTTATACTACTTGGTGAAAGAGATAACAGTGGTCAATAGCCTCCCTCTAATATGTTGCTGCTTGTTCAATTAATTTGTTTATTCTATTTAAATATATTTTATACTACTTGGTGCTTCCTATTTGGCTGAAAATAGCTCTTACTCTTTCCATTGTCCACTGCACCAATACTCAATATTCAATGTACCGATAGTCAATTAATACTTGTTTTATAAAAAATAAAGAGCGAGATGTCAAAACGGACCGTCGAGACAATTATCGTCAATCTCCTTACCATCGGCCTCAAATGTGCTCGAAAAATCTTCACTCAATATTTCTTCAATTTCGTTAATCGCAGTAGAAGCCAACACATCTCTCCCATGTTAAATTGTTCTATATCGTCTGCTCCCAACACATCTTTCCCTACCATCTTCTTCCTCTAATTCCAACCTGTCTTCCTTATCCTCTTCTTCATCAACTTCGTCAATTGCTTCCAACCCATCTTCCTCATTCTCTCCTTCTTCTCCTACATTGGATAGTAGCAACAAGAATGCCCAATAACTCTTGTCTCCACCAAATGGCTCTTCACGTGACAACAAAAGCTGATTAGAGTCCATCGCAACTGCTATGAGCAAAATGAAAAGTCAAGATGAAAATAGAGGAAAAGATAGTTCCTTGCGATTATTAAAAATAAGTAAACTTAGGAAATGCAAAAGTATAGGACAAAGATTTGCACAGGTTCCATTGAATTGCGTGATGTAAAGAGGTAATACTTAAGTTTGATTACAAAATGTATGCAGTACACACGCAATAGATGTGCTAGACACATGCAATTGCTTTTTTTTTTTTGTCTTTTTTCCTTTAATGCATTAAAAAATGACTTATGGTGATAGATCTATCAATTTTTTTTTTACCATAAATAGTGCTAGACAAAAAGAATGCAATTACTAAGATATAACCTAATTATCATTACTATTTTCTTTTTGTAATAGAATTAACTTGCAAGAGATTGGTTCACCATATGAAAATCAGAGGAAGTCCATATAGTTCATTAAGCTCCTTTTTGACAAAAATTAAAAGACATCATTGTCGATCTTACTGCCACTAACCTCAAATGTACTCGAAGAATCCTCACTTAGTACTTCTTTAATTTCATCGACTGAAGCAAAAGTCAACGCATCTTTCTCGTCACCAACTTGCTCTATATCATCTACTCCCAACATATCTTCCCCAATCTCCATGTCATTTTCTTGCTCGGTACGGTCGACTACTCCCAACACATCTTCCCTAGCCTCTTCTTCCTCTACTTGCAACCCATCTTCCTCATTGCCTTCTTCATCGACTTTATTGATTTCTCCAAACCCATCTTCATCATTCTCTCCTTCTTCTCCTACATCAAATAATAACAACAAGAATGCTTGATAACTCTCGTATTCACCAAATGGCTCTTCACATGACAACAAAAGCTGCTTAGAGTCCATCACAGCTGTTATGTGAAAAATCAAAAGTTAAGAGAAGAAATCAATATTGACATAGGGTATGGATAACTGCACATAATACATATAAAAATAGAGAAAAAGATAGTTCATTGTGATCATTGACAAGACATAAACTTAGGAATGCAAAAATAAAGGACAAAGATTTGCATAAACTCTATTGAATTGCATGATGTAAAGAGGTGAAACTTAGGTTTGATTGAAAAATGTGCACAATACACAAGCAATAGATGTACTATACACATGCAATTGCTTTTCTTTTCTTCTTTTTTTCTTTTTTCATTTAATGCATTAAAAAATGACCTATGATGATAGATATAGCATCTTTATCAACAATAAAGCTAGACAAAAAGAGTGCAATTACTAAGATACAACTTAATTATCATTATTTTTTAATAGAATTTAGTTGCAAGAGATTGATTCATTGTATGAAAATCGGAGGTCCATTTAATTCATGAAGTTCGTTTTTGATGAAAAATCAAAAGACATCATTGCCGATCTTGTTACCACTGACGTCAAATGTACTCAATGAATCTTCACTCAATACTTCTTCAATTTCATCGACCGGAGCAAGAGCAGTGCATCTTCCTCGTTACCAACTTGCTTTATAACATCTACTCCCAACACATCTTCCCTAACCTCTATGTCATCTTATTGCTCTATATTGTTGACTTGTTCTCAACACATCCTCTTCTTCCTCTACTTCCAACCTATTTTTTCTGTCCTCTTCTTCATCAACTTTGTTGACTGCTCCCAACCCATCTTCCTCATTCTCTCCTTCTCCTATATCAACAATAACAAGAATGCTCAATAACTCTCGTCTCCACCAAATGGCCTTTCACGTGACAACAAAAGCTACTTAGAGTCTATCATAGCTATTACGTGGAAAATCAAAAGTCAAGAGAACAAATTAGTATTGACATAGGATATGCATAATTGCACATAATACGTGTAAAAATAGAGAAAAAGATATTTCATTTTGATCATTGACAAGAAGTAAACTTAGGAAATGCGAAAATAAAAGACAAAGATTTGCACAAACTCCATCAAATTGTGTGATTCAAAGATGTGAAATTAAGTTTGATTGTAGAATGGGTGCAACACACGTACAATAGATATGCTATACATGTGCAATACATGTGCAATACATGTACAATTGCTTTTCTTTTCTTTTCTTTTTTCTTTTTTTATTTAATGCATTAAAAAAATGACCTATGGTGATAGATATATCAATCTTATCAATAATAAAGTTAGACAAAAAGAGATCAATTAGTAAGATACAACCTAATTATAATTATAATTTTTTATTTTTTTGTAATAGAATTTAGTTGCAAGAGATTGATTCGCTGTATGAAAATCAAAATTCCATATAGGTCATGTTAACAGTCAACCATTTACATTCTTTATTTTTTCAAAAAAGATAATGTAACTGTAGCTTCTCTAACTTTTAGCCAGCAAGGGACATGCGCTATGAAATTCATCAGCTAGTTGATAAGTTGACTACCTCTTATCGTTCTAGTAGCCCATCATTTAATCAAATTCTTCATTTACATTCATCTTTGGCACCGAACGACCAAAAGAAAACTTTTTGACAACTTCCTGTAAATATATGCAAGGTAATAATTTGAGAGAAAAGTTCTTACATGTAATAATTTGATTCTACATCTTATCCATGATTTTCCTGTGTAATGAGTAGTTCCAGTAACATGAGTTTTGTAAGATATATTTCTAGAGGATATACATGAAACGCTTGAGTATTGTCTCATTGCATTCTCCCACGGCGTCTTGATCTCCTTACCTGAGGTACTCATTTATTTTGTTTTGATTTTATGGCATCTTTTTTCATTTTTTTGTCGTCAATTTTTGTCTTTTACACATTGAAATTGCATTATCATATATTGTAAGTCCTTTCCATGGTTTAGGTGTGTATCGACATTGCAACCTACTCGGCAATTTGTCCAACTATATTTTCTTCAAGCTCCTCCTTAACCTTGGGTGGTGTGCGACACTTATTAGGAGAGTAATCTCCTTAGCCGTGCTTGTGATTGCTTTCAAAGCTCTTGACATGCCAGAATCGCCTAAGTGGCTCATCATGTTGGGCCGCTTGGGCCTCGCTAAGCCCATCCTCACCAAAACCTCCAAGTCCAAGGAGGAGGCTGCGCTCTGGCATACCTGAGGAGTGCGACGATGACGTTGTGAACACCAACTATAACATCGGCACATAGTAGGATATTTTCTACTTGACTCGGTGCATCTGTCACATGCTACTGTGCGCCGTTCTAATCCAATTCGTCCAACAGGCAATAGTATAGACACTATAATGCTCTTCGCCCCTCACATTGTTGAGAAGGTCCAATCATCACATCCTTTCAAAAACTCCTTGTGAGCCTAAGCATTGATTTGCTGAAGATATTGTTTCTCCTTTGCGCCACCTCCTTCATCGATTGGCTTGAGCGGCGACGACTATTGTTAAGTAGCATCGGCAAGGTGGTCTTCTAGCTAGTCTCCTTCAGAGCATGTCTCATGCTCATCGAGGTCAGTGAAATGAGGCCCTCGTGGACAGTGGTCATGTGCTTCATCATTAGAATTGGCTATGTGATCTCCTTCTCCATTGAGCTAAGACCGATTGTGGTGATGCAGTGCTTGGAGATCTTCCTCACAAGATTGCTTGCACAAGGCTACAAAATCAGCGTTGGCGTGAAGCAAACGATAAGTATGGGGTCATTGCTAAGCTATGTATCGCTGTCCAAAGCGATCACCCTCGGTGGGATTGCCCTATCGTTAGCCGCTATTGCCTTGGTTGGGGGTTGGTACTTTATCGTTTGATGCCCGAGACTAGTGGGAAGACCGAAGAAGAGATCCAACTATTGTTTGGTATATTAACTGCAGCCAACCGACACAGCTGCAGCGAGGGAACATGGAGGCACTTATTAGGGTGGTGATGACAATGATTCCAGTCAGGATAGTCAATCTATATTAGGATCAAATATTTTTATGACAGTAAAATCATAAGAGCGAGCTAACTCTTACTAAAAGTAAAATCATCCCACTTATTTGAAGTTTGTCTAATAGTGTATACGAAATTGATGTTATATGTATAGCTAGCTTTTTATTAGTAGTGAAGCACAACATTCATGGTTCTAAATATCTCAGCAATGGTCGATAACATGAAAGAAAGAGAGCTCTGAGCATTAATGCCTGCAAGTTGATTAAATTTGTTGTATACTACGCATATTGTAGACTTATTTGAAGTTAAATTCATATTGTTGGGGTTTAAATCTCTCATCTTTAGTTACTTTTGACATCAATCAAGAGAAATGGAAGAGAGGAAAGTAAATGTGGGTTTTAATCTAACTTCATAAGAGACAACACTCAGCGTCAATCTTCTTTAGAACCTCTAACATAATAACATTTTATAGTGTTGGGGACTTAATTGAACATATATGAAGTTTTAGCACTATACAAAATTAGGAAAAAGCCATATCCTTGAGTAGAACATATGAAAACCATCCTACCGACCAGTTAGGGCAATATTAAAAGAAATAAAATGGGACTTACCAAGCCAAATATTAAGGATGGTTCTTCCATGGTTTGATTAATGCCTTGAACGTTACATCTCCTTGATAGATAGACTGCATGTTTACTTCACACATTGAGGGAAATAATGTATATAAATGCTTGAATAAGTGTAGCCCCTGTTTATGACTTCATCTTTATTAGTCCCCTAAAGTATTTGCTTATTCATCCCTTTTGATATAATATGGATGGAATTAGACTTGTTTGACAATAAAAGAAAAAGGAATAGAAATGCAAAAATCCTGCTAGCATCGGAAGGCCAATCTGAATCCTCAAGATTAGATCCTTCTCCATCCATCCTCTAATCATGGATGCCAAAAGGAATTATTCTTGAGTTGATACCCGTAGGTTAATTTACTAGGATGGTAATTATTTTTATTTTAATGACCATAATATCTGTTTCCTTTTCTTATTGTCTTCTTGGCCAAGAATCTTGATTTTGAGAACCATATTTCAATCTTCAAATGTCAGTGTTAAGCCACCTTGTGTAGATTATGCTACCGTGATATTCCTTAAGCTTTTTTAAAAACTCTTTGTGCCTATTCTTATAGTATCGAGTCATTGCTCATAATGAAAATGTGGCTGCTCACATTTACAAATTTATGCGACCTTCTTATTTTAGAGAAATTTCATATTGAGAGATGAATGCGACATACCTCTTTCTTGAAAGAAAGAATGTCATTAGGTATCATTAAGTCAACATTTTCCTTTATGTTGATATTAAATTGATATGCGGTCAAAATGGGTTAAAGTAATATTTGGCTCTTTTTTATTATTATGTTGGAGACATTTTTATTTGAGTTTGGTTTGGCAGTTCATATACGTGCAAGATACATGCAATATGCATGCAAAATACGTGCAAATAGTAGGTGCTTTTACATGTAATCATTATGTGTATGTACTTCTACATCTAAACTAAGGTTAAAAATATTTATTCGTTCGCTTTTATTATCCACAGACTCTAGACCATATATTTTTGGTCTGGTGATAACATGGTACTTTATTTATTTATATTACCATTATAGTCAATTCTATGTGTAGATATTTACCTAGATGTGGAATGGCTGGGACAGCTTTCAACAATCTTAAAAGTCGGCCGGTTCATTCTCCAAATGTAATCTAGTCTACTATGATGGAAGAAGGGAAGTTTACATACATCATTCTTCCATCAACAACATCCTTAGGTCATTTCAATACCCATTTCTGGTCTTTTCTTGAGAAGGTTTGTGAAGTTGTAACTAATCAATTGCATTAATACTTTTTTAAACTTCTACTTTTGTAAAAATTCTCCCTCAAATCATGAAAATATGTTGATACCATATTTTTTTTTCTCCCTTGGCTTTTCTCTATTATTGTTAAACCATGATGATGGTTTTATTTATGTAGATGGGCCTAAGTTGGCCCGTCTACCCATGTTGGGCCTAAGAACCCGGCCCACAAGATTAGGGCCCATGTGTGAAAGGATGCGTTGAGGGGTTATGTCTTTTGGGATTGATGTTACGTTGAGGGGTTGCGTCCTTTGGAGGAGACGCTTCAAGGGAAAGATAAAAAGAAAAAGGAACGTACATTTTCAACATACGTGAAGATGCTCTCTCTCCCCCTCTAGACAACGTAAAAAACAGAAAGTAACAGTATGCTCTTTTTTCCTTTTTCTCCTCCTAATAGCAACAGCATGCTCCTCAGTAGAACGGGATCAGAATTTCTTCCTCGATCTTCAGCATTGGTGTTTAATTTGTGGACAATAAAGTACGCTCGATTATGTAGTGTAACTTTTGATCGGTGATACATGTTCTTCCTGGGCTCGTCTTCTGCATTCGTTTTAGGGGTTCGATTTAGTATCGAATCCGGTTTTAGGGAATCAGATATTCCCAACACATGAAAACTAGGATGATAAGAAATGTCCAACTCGTGCTTTTTGTATATTGGTATGAAATGGATAATTGGTGAACTTTGCTGATGAAATAGCTGGACATTCATTCATTTGGATGTATAAATGATCTACTTTAGTCCATGCTGAATAAGGGGTTCAAGATGGCGTCTAGGAAAAGGCTTGTAGAAAAGGGGTTCCAAAAGTTGCCTTCAATCTTGAATTGAAATAATTATTAGGTATTTATCTTTATTGCTTGGGCAACATGCATGATCACTTTTACATGCTAGTGATTTCGATTTTAAAAAAAAAGTGTTGGGATAGCGAATTTTTAAAAATCAAACCGAATACAAGTGCAATGTACATGCGATGTGCTTCCTCGAAGAATATGACGGGGAAGATGTGTTGGGAGCAATCAACAAAATAGAGGAATTAGAGGATAGGGAAAATGTGTTAGGAGAATTAACGAAATAAAGAAAAACCAAGTGATGAAGAGGCGGGTATTTATGTTGACTATCTATATCTCTCGAAATTGTGTGTAAATTCCATGTGTATTGCGGGTGTGTTCAGTCCAATTTTTGAAAATTTTCAATCCCAATGCTTTTTTTGAAAATTGAAACCACTAACATAAATTATACCGATCAAAGTGTGGCCAAATTTTGTAAAAAAAAAAGAAAAAGAAAAAAGAAAAAATATATATACCACTTTTCAAAACTTATTCCAATTAGATGATTTGAAATGCTTGATGACATTTAGAGGTTTCTAATAATCTAGAGTGGGATGTCAATCACAGGACTAGCACAATTTGAGAGAGTGTTGCACAATCTAGACTCTCAATTTATGTCATTAATTCGACTTGAGTCTGCTTCAAATCAGGACAAAAGTCGATCCAAGTCTTTCAGATGGTATAAATCAATCAAGTCAAACTTCACTTTAGAATCCACTAATTAAATCATATGTCTAAATAGGGTTATATAGGGTCCAATGCTTTGCTGATAGCTTATCTATTGCAATTGAGAATAGCAAGATACCTAGTTTCTATAAAGCCATAACACGATTGCAACCCTTTAGTCTCTTTTAGTTAATTAATGACGTTTGTCCGAATGGAGTGCTTCAGTTCTCATACTTCTGATTAATATGACGTAAATGATCTGCCAAATTACTCAACGTCGGGCTCTTTTCTAGACTCGGATGATGTAAACTAATGGAATGGGCGAAATTTTTAGCAAACTCTTGCTCCTCAACTTAACGTAAGTTCATCTTTCCCGCTCAACCGGAAACAAGTGCACCTTAGCACGCGTATCTAACCCGTTTTGACATTTTTAGTAGCATAATTTCTTCAAAAGATGAGGACGAGCCTTGGAAGCTAAGACCCACTCCCAGAAATGAATCAGATGGAGGAAAAAGAGGAGAGGCTTTTTACAAGTTGAGTTGAGGAATCTCATGAAGGCTCACAGAAAAAAGAGTGGTGGAGAGAGAGGCTACATTCCCCAACTCCCAAGCCAAGTCTGGGTCCCCTCAACACAAGTTGCTTGGACTTTACTGTTCTCATTCTCAGTGGACCATAAAGAATTACTCTGAACAGAAAAAGAGGTGAAGCATCAATGAGTGAAGAAAGAATGGCTTGTCTCTCCTTTGTTTGGCCGTTCCTCTTCATCAAACTCAGATGCTATCACGTCGAATCATTCTGCTAGTTCAAGTCGATTATATCTCAAGAAACAGCAAACCTGAGTTTTGACCCTACCAAAAGAGAATGTCCCGACTCCATTTGTCTTTCCTTCCCTATGATTGGTTCTTGCCAATTTATTCAGAGAATGATCTACAGTGAGCATATGTAACTTCAGATTATGTCCAAGCTTTCAGCTCACATGCCATAGAGCTACATTAATGACCATCAATCATATAATGAACACCTCTATCCATCTTCCCTCTTTATTCTTATGTATTACAGATTATATCAGCAGTTATACACCGTATTCACCGATAACGGTGAGAATGTCGACAATCTCACCCCGAATATTTTCTCGTTTACTCTCTCTCTCTCTCTCTCTCTCTCCCCCTCCCTTCCTCTCCCTCTCGCTCTCTCCACCACTCTTTTTTCTCGGGAGCAATCATGAGATTCCTCAACTCAACTTGCGAAAGGTCGCGATATGCAAGTGTATTTCAGCAAACAATATTTCTGCGGAATCATTGGGCATGTATGTGTACACATACAGTTTTGCCTGCTTTCTAATCATGCATATACATAATAGGCCCATTATAATCTGGTCATCTGTGAGATTTCTAAAGCTATACGTACATACGCCTTTCCTGTTTTCTTAGACCTGCACTTGCCTTGTGCGACTTTTGCAGAGTTGGAATAGACGAGCAATGTGACACGTTGATTATACATAACACAAGTGCTCGGATGTTAAAGACCAATGTTACAAGCCAGATCATGGAATACTGTGGTTCGTGGTATAGAAACGAGGGCAGAATATGCTGTCCCTGCTTGTAAGAAAGCAGCACGTTTTGAACAATTCAATATGTTTGGGTCATTGTCCATATCATAAAGTGAACTTAAAAAATAAAAATATACAGAAGTTGCATGTGGGATTAAATTAGGATATATTATCTCGCTGACCATGTATCTTTATGCACTAACTTATTATTAATAATTGTCTGAAAGATATAATATGCTGTTCTCTCCTTGACGCGGGAAGGACCCTCGTTCTTTCCTAGGACTGTAGCAGAAAGAGGATTGACTTGAATATACATAAAATTACTAAAGCGAAGCTTGAGTTGCAGCCCACATCAATTATTTAGGTGAGAAACTGGATTGATTACATAAAACAATGATAAAACACTGAAAAGAAAGGCACATGAAATTCATATTCGTTCTCCAAAGACAGTGGGAGGCTTCAGTTTTCGGCTGGATACATGATGATGCTGTCTCACATGGGTTTGTTTCAGATGCTTAATGATGTCATCTTACTTAGCCTTCAAAGTTCAAGCAACATAATTTACAAAACTTCAATTATTCATTCACCAATGAAAGCGTCAATGCGCGTGGTGTTTCAGCTTTGAAAAAAAATTATCGCCTACCTAGGCTCATTCCTACTTCACCAAAATGCATTTACATGTGTTTCACATATTGCAATATGTCCTATCGATCATGTCATCTATTAAATGAGTTTGTATAGTACCTGAATGGAAACGTTTTTTTGTTTTTAAACACGTTCACACTTCACATATTTAATTGATCTTTATCTATTGTATTATCTATAATATGAGCCTACACACAGTACTTGCATCGACAAATTAAAGCGCTCTCTCTTCTCGCCTAAGGGTGAGAGGAAAATGGATGGAGTTCTATATTATATTCTTTGTCCTAATTTATCTTAAAATCAATAAAGATTTTGGGTTGTGAACCAAACCCTAATCTGAAAAGCTTAATTAATGCCTCCCTACAGGTCAAACATAAGTCAGAAACGGGGCGCTGACAGTCCTAGGGTTTCGACCCTCCGTCCTCTCTCTCTCTCTCTCTCTCTCTCCTCCTCCCCCCCCCCCCACACACCATGTGAGAGCTAACGAATGATGAGTCCATGAGAGCACGCCCAATCATTATGTCTCTCATTGCTTTAAAGGGATTCTCATGCTTGACTTGAACACAGCAAGAAATGACACCAAGTCAAAGACAGCCAAACAAAAACACCATCATATCGTCCTTTGTGTCCGTCCATTCACAACCATGAGTTTGTTACTTGGTTTCGTTGCATTCATATTTAAACCGAACTTCAATTTTCAAATTTGATCTAGTGGCGGTCTGGTGCCGGGTTTCTTGTCAAGTACGAGCCCTGCAACTTTGGCATAGAAGAAGCAGGGAATGCTTGATGTGTTTTTGATGGCTTCCGAGTGAGTCGTGAAAGCCAACCCGTAACTCCTATTTTCTGTCGTTTAATCCTTTGCTCTCGCCCTCTATTCTCTCCCATGGATGCATGCGCAGATTTATCGGGGAGTTCCTTAAACAATAGCTCTTTCTCTCGAAGTCCCTTGCATTTTGTGGTCTTTAGAAGGAATGTCCGTTTCGTTGGCGTGTAGGGATTCATATGTTGTGCCTTTACAAGCATTCTTTGGCTTCAGTCTATCATCTTGCTCGACAGGTATTGTGCGCATGTTCTTTTGGTTTGCATGCATAGAATATGAGGTGTTAATAAAGCACAAGAAGATAGGACATTGAAAAGATCACGCAGATGGATTAGTCGGTCATGCATAGCGACACAATACAGCCTGCTCAAACTCATTGCTTACATTCATCTCTCTGTCCGCAATTTGACCATTGTTGCTATTGCATGGTTCGTCTTGCAAAGTTCTTGATCGCCATAATTAAGTTAAGGAGTTTCTTGGGTTTTTATCTTCTTCTTTTCTTTTTTTTTAAAGAAAATGTGCCAAATCTGCGTCACAGTTGACCTCTTGCACCTGTGGAGTGTTGCAGAGTAAATGGAAGGAGTCGAATAATTTTGATATTATGAAATTACCTTGATGTCAATTTTTTTTTAAACACTAGCCTTACTCCAGATGTACGCAAATACACGTTGAGTAAAGAAGTTATTGCACTTGCTGCTAGATTAAATGCAACAAGTATCTACTCTTGCCCTTAAAGCATACTCAAGACAATAAAGCACCCACATCACATTTGACATCTTCCTCCTCGCCCCACCCTGCTCTCTCTCTCTCTCTCTCTCTCTCTCTCTCTCTCTCTCTCTCATACTTATGTGCTTGCAATTTATTGGATTATGCATATGGACGACTATAGAGAAGTTGTACTCTGAGGGATCACGCAATGAAGGGTAACATGGACAGTAGACGCCACAAGATAGGGTTGTCATCTTATGCACATATTTTGTTGAAATGAGAGGACATCTGATTCAAGATATTGAACCTGAGCTATAAGACCTACTGGCAAAAGTGTTAGATTTGAATGTAGCCAGTGTTAAAATTTTCTTTGCAAAATCAATCAACTTCTTTTCATCAATTAGTAGGTCAAGTGATTGACAGGAGGTCGTAGACTTGAATGTTAAGCATCAATGATTGGTTTTCTCAAGAAAATGCAGATGGTTGGCAATCTTATAAAAAAAGATACAACGATTTCCTTTGACGTGTATATCCATCTATTCTTTGATTAATTTGAGATAATTAATTCAAGATAAGGACTAGTATTGAGCAGAATTAGTGTGATAAACTAGAACAAAGTTGCAAACTATTTCTCCTGGGAGAAGAAAAAATCACAATATGCTTCAACAGAAAGAAAAACGCAATGTGTTTTGATGAACTCAAATTGCTATTTCAAGTAGAAGAATATAGTAGATGATCTAAGTAGATATAAGGGGTAAAACAAGAAACCCCATTCTGAGTTCACATGAAGATATTTCACGCGAAAATGCTAGGTAAATTCAGAATACACCAAGACATTCCCAATACAACTCGGTCATACCATGCATCTACATACATATGCTAATTTATTTCCAATTAGCATAGTGTCCTCGATTTTTAGCTAGTCGTCCAGCACTTATCACAAAGCCTTCCCATTCCCACATAGCTATATATGGTTAAAAGGCTTCAAGCAACACCATTTTAGTTTTATTATGTACAGCGAACAGACATTATGTGATGTCCTTCAGCATGTAACCCCCTTCTAAGATCAGTATATGTATCGTATGTCTAGCTTCTATAGTGTAATGTCTCACTTCCACAGCTCGATTTGGCAACTGGAGGTCGACGTTGAAGCGAATTCCTGTGGGACCTCAGGCCTCTTGGATTCGATACTCACTTGCTCGCCAACATGATAAATGGTTGATGAGTTGGAGTAGTGGTTTTCCTTTGGGGCATTATCGTGGCTGAGCTGAGATGCAACGAACTTATCAAGAACACGCCAATCGGTCACTTGGTCGGCCACTTGCTCACTCGGGATGTTCCCAAAAAGTGAGTTCATGTTTAGGTGGTGAATCTGCTGAATGTGCTCCTCTTGCGTGAGATTCGATGACTGGAAATTGCTGCAACTGCTACGATCGTACGCGTATGGCATCAATGAGTTGCAAGTGATAGTTGGAGCTGATTGAGTGACCTTAGGGCTTTCCAATTGAGGCAGTTGGAGGAAAGCATCATGTGGCGGCATGTTGTATTGCAATTCCATCTCTTGTTTGCAAGGATATTGGTGGTGGTAGGGCGATGGGTAGGGCTGAGAAATCCTCCTTGGGGAATCGAGCTCCGACATGAATGAGACTTGGTCGTCATACCAGCATGGTGACTCATACTCGCCAATCTTCCTCATCGAGGTCATCCGTTTCTTGAAAACCCTACACACAACCCATCCTTCCTCCTGTTGAACAAGAAAAACAATATTTTCATGAAAATAAAGGCTACAATGTTCGAGGATATCTCAACTGAGCAAATGACTGTCGAAATTCATAATTAATCAAGTTAAATTTTTTTGGCTCATTTTGGAAAATCACACAGGAACTCTAATTATACTGTGAGGAAAAAGTCCAATTGATGCAATAAACTTTGTACCATGACCTTGTTCAGAAACACTTGCATATATTTTATGCATGCCCTTGGTACCAAAATATTTAACTTTTGCTATAATTATAATCACAATTACCATGTATCTATCTAGATATGCATAATTGAAAGGTGGACGAGATATTAGACATGTCTTATTAAATACCTCAGGAATCTAATGGTATCAATAGAGAGACTTAACTGTAATCGCGATTAAGCATGCATCCACATACGAAATCAACCTCCTCATAAGCAATTCATTTACTTTTAAAGCAATCATTTATTTAACGTCCATTCTTGCCTGAGGAGTCCCATTTTCGTTAGTCTCGAGCCGGTACTCGTGCATGATCCAGTCAGACTTTTGTCCATTCGGGGCACGCCCTTTATAGAATACCAAGGTTTTTCTCATGCCAATGAGGCTGTGCTTCAAGTAAATTGCCTTGTCTCTTCCTGTCGCCTTCCAAAATCCAGCTTTTGTGGCCCGATTAGTGCGAGTTCCAGTCGGATACTTCTTGTCTTTGTGGCTAAAAAAGTACCATTCATTCTGCTCTTCAGTCCCTATTTTGCACAATTCTGCCAAAATTAACGAATAAGTTTATCGAAAATCTAAAGTTTCAATAACGTCTTTTAACATGCTACAAGTGAAGGTTATAGGATAATTGATACCTTGAAGATCCCAGGGCTCAATCTTGTACAGATCAACATCTTTGATAACATCCAAGTCAATTCTCTTTGAGGCGACCTTTTTCCTTAAATAGTAATCTACAAGCTCTTCATCCGTTGGATGAAATCTGAAGCCGGGAGGAACATGTGAAAAGGAATTCATATTTCTCCCAAGCAACTTTGCAAGACCTGCAAATTACATGTAAGAAAACAAATGATTAATGGCTTCTTAATCGATCGATTATATAGAACAATGAGCCTAAGTAGAATTCACGACTTAACATTTTAGAAAGTTGCAATCTGTTAACAATGGTTGGAGTATTTCAGTGAGAAACATAAGAAAAAAGGTTGACAAGAACCGAGTACTTTATGCTAGCAACTTAATGCAGACATAGATATATCATTATCTTCTCTCTTCTTTGGTAGGGAAGTAGAATTAATACATCGCATGCAATTGATGTAATTAAGCTGTTCTAGTGGACAACATCTCGTTGACCCTTGTCTTGTCTGAACCAAACAAAAATCGGATAAACCAAGAAAGTCTAAATGATTATATGTCTGCTGGACCTTTGATAGGATATGATTTCTGTTGGGCACTTTTTTCAATAAATAAAATTCATATCACATCCTTTTTACCTCAAAATGAATAGAAGGAAAACCCATTATTAGACATGAACTGTTAACCTTACTTAATATGTTTCGCAGATGAAATAATCTTCTCCAAACTGAAAGAACTTTCGGTTCTTGAAAACAGCAAACACTATGGCATGGAGTTTTTAACTAGTTATTTAATATGTACCAAGTTACCCTAATATATATTAGGGGAAAATTGCACCACAAGTCCAAAATCTAATGTAGGAAATGTAATCGAGTCCTAAACCTTTCAATTAGTTCAAGTAAGGCCTATAATTCTCCTAAAATATGCAATCAAACTAATCCTTTTTTTGCTCTGAAAAAACTTTTGATTAACGTATCGTACGAAATTCAACGAGTTAGTTTAACAAGCTCCAAACCCAATGGAAAAGGAGGTAAAAGAAAGATACATGAACAAATAGAAACGGGGAAGTATGTTTATCCTTTACAAGAAAGCAGCAACCTAGTCTTGCTAGGTTTATATGCCTCTCATTTGAAGACTTTTTTGTCTGTCTTATAAAAAAGAAAGAAAAATCACTTCTGAAAGATAAAATCTGATTGCCCAGTGTGCCATATTGTAACCGACATAATTATTACAATTTATTCATGAACGAATAATTAGTATGGTTCAGACATCTTGAAGGATCATTAACTTAAATCATTTAAGGAATTTGGATGCTTCTCGTTGGCTTGAATTGATCTTAATTAATTATGTATTTTCTTGTGGATTAATACAAAAAGAAAACGCCAGAGTAAAATTTATTGAAGGAGCAAACTAAGGAGCAAACTAAATCTGAACAAGAAGATGGCTCATAGGATAGTGCATGCTTGTCCATCAGATGAAGAAGTCTAAATAAAGAGGTAGATAATCCTGATAAGACCAATTCAAAGCTGCTAGCTTTTCTGTCCAGTCATGCTACAACATGAAACTCAATTCCCAAAAGTATCTTTTTCCACCAAAAAAACTAAAATCAATTAAAGAAATGAAAATTCAATGAATATGTAGTGCGGACATATGAATTTCAAGTGATATTTATGATGCAAATGATAGTAATGTCATTTTTGCAATAGATGACCCTTTCTAAATTCTTTCTTTATGATTAAATATCAATCGAGGTTTACATGTTTTTGAAAGAATATTGGTTTTATTGGAGTGTTGAAGAAATTCTGGCCACTCATGAATATACGAAAGTCCAAAACAAGAAAGATCTCCGTGCAGATTACTCCTGTGGAAAAAATAATTTATCTAGCTTAGCTAGCTAAAATTACCAAGAACAATCATGTTGTTTTCATTGTTGAAAGGTTACTGAATACTAATGACCGATGCTACCCACAAGACAAACAAAATATTTAAATTTGTCAGATTTAGGCAAAAAAATATATATATAGACCTAGATGGAAAATACGACACCATTGGAAGGAGCAAACTTGTCTAGGAGAAAGAGGAAACTAAAGACCAATTTATCAGAAACTATTAACATGAAGTGACCTTATTTATCTTATTCAAATCCCAGAAAGAACTGAAACCAGGCAGAGATTTTGAGTGAAAACTTGTTTTGTGCCCACGAGCACTCAAATGATAACAACGCAACAAACCATTGGATAAAACAATCATGGCTTCTTGTCTGAACAAAATGATAATCCTAATGTCTACCCTAAAACTTGCATCTGAAGCATCGATCATCCTCCTACTCGAGCACTGATCATTCTATTGCAAACTAACTGCACTTAATTGAATGCATTAGAATCAAAACCAAACTTTGAGGAGAAGTAGGAGAAGATGAAGAACAAGAACAAGAACAAGAACAAGGAAACTTTAACAGGAAACCCCAGAAACTGAACTCACACTGAACAGATCTGATGACAGGATCGAACGAAACCCCGTATATGTCTTCTCGATCAGCTCAGGAATATAATACCACGAGCCTTTTAAGCTTCTTTTGCTGGCTTTTGCTATCGTCACTCTTCTGTAACTTCTTCTCGTTCAAGAACGACAAGAAAACATGTACGAGAGAGGAAACTAAACAAAAAAAAAAGAGAGAGAGAGAGAGAGAGAGAGGATAATTTCCTCGGGAATTGAGATTCAACTGATGAAAAGTCTCGAACAAAAGAGAAGTTGTCTTCTTGTTGTCGAGGCACATATGAGAGAGATCATCAGATCCCGAGGAAATGGAAAGAACGAAAGTAAGAGAGAGAGCGAAAAGAAAAGAAGAGGAAAAGGAAAGAAGGGTTGAGGAATGGGAAAAATGAGAAGAGATGGGGTTAAATAAGAGAGAGAAGCTCGCACAGCACACGACACCGATGCCCTAATGGCAATAATCCATCGCTCTCATCACTTGGGGTCTCTGTTTCTCTCTCCTTATCTTTCAGAGATTGCTTGATTGCTGCGAAAGCTTCTCTCTCTATCTTTCGCAGAGAAAAGGAAGAAGACCTTTAAATGGCTCAGAGAGAAAGAGAGAGTGATGAAGGTGGAACTTCTTCTATATTAGCCACCAGCCATTGATGGAGACCACAAGAGAATGTTTTCTTTCTTTTTCATTTGGGTGAGAGAGAGAGAGAGAGAGAGAGAGAGGGAATGATTGCAGTGAGTGAATATTTTAATACTATTGGGGGGTCCTTGAGTGACAAGACCCAAAAAGTGCAGTTAAAATAAACTTGGGGACTTACTGACATAAATGAATTTAGATCATAAGCAATTAATGAGCTTGCACTCTTTTTTCTCTTTTCGCTTTTCTTGTTGGCCTTTTTGGTTGTGTGTTAGACGTGGGGTGGGATAAAGTTTCCGTACTAACTTAGGCTTATGAATAATATATGTGAACATACAATATTATTGCTCAATTTCCACACATAAAAAGAAAAAAAAAAAAGAGGGTTACTTGAGCACATTTACTTGCATCCATTTGACAAAGGAGCAAGCTAACAAGTAAGTGACGAAAATTCCGGTAGAAAACCCCCCTCTTTTATGTCTCAAGCATATATATATATAGATTCAATATTCATGCATGACATTGCTATTAATAAGATTTCAACACACATGCTTTTAAAGATTCTGGTATTTCCAACACTATCAAATTTTGGCTAACTGATATAAAGCTTGGGATTGCAAGCATAAGTAGTTGTGGAAATTACTGGACACATATTTTTATTTTCTGTCTAGTTTTTGTGTATCTACTAGATAGTACTCTCAATATTGAACTATTAAGTGCTGTGTTTCATCTTATATGTAATGTAAGCACTTGCTAATATCAATGTTGCTCAGCATATAGTTATTTTCAGAGTAAAAAAGGCTATTCATTGAAACCTTATTAAATGGCAATTTGACTAGATCTTCACATAAAATTTCCTAAAAGAATATTTTCTCATAGGCGCGTGCTGCATCCCCCAGAACAAGCTCGATAAAATGAGAAGCTCCAATTTCCCTGGAAAAAGTGCAGTGCTGAACAATTACAAATATCTCTTCAAATGCCCTTGTAGGAATTTTCTTTTTCTTTTTCTCTTTTGGGGTATAAAGTGATGAAAAGTCAATATAATACTATATCAATGGCCCGCACCAGCAAGTGCACGCGACGTCTGGTTGGTTGGTCCGCAGTTCTATAATAATTAGTTTTTCCTCAGACGAAGAAATCCATAATACATGCTTTTCTAGGTAAATAAAAAACTATACATCCTAAGCTTTCACGAGAGGGCCTTCCGGAACCCAACCTTGGACAATACGATAGTGATATCTCTTCGAACACACCATCCAGGGGGATCACAAACTTCCTTGTACCGACTCTGCTGAGCTCTGAGCTAAGCCGAAATACTGGATCGTGTGTTGGCTGGTTTTGCCCGTGAGCCGTTGGCGATGCAAGTTAGGTGAGGAAAATGATGGTGTTTTATTGGGGGCGAGTCTTGCAGTATGTAGTGGCCGATGGTCCAGCAGGACTAGTCTACGATCATTAAGCTCACAATTTGGGTTCAAGTCAGTTGCGCTCATGAATTCAACCCATTATCTATTCTAATCCCACTAACAATACATTACCTCACTTCAGTTCTTTCCTCTTTGTACAAATTTATCTTAATGCGTGGTTGAAATCCGATAAATGAAAGAGCTGAATTGTTGAGTTCAAATTTTCTATGATCGATGAATAGATATGATGAACAAATCAATGATTAATACTAGCTTGTGTTTGCTCCTTGGCAATTCCATGGATTTCGATGTGATGTTCGGGAACATGATATTTTTGTGATCAATGATAGACAAAGTTAATCGTTATTTAGTGACTTATTTTCCTCCACGTGAAAAACTTATTATTGAAACTTTATTAAATGACTATTAAATAGATCTCCATTTACAATTTTCCTGTAAGAGCATTTTCTGATAGCCGCGTGACGCGTGACCAAGAACAAGCTCAATAAGATGAGAGACTCCAATTTCACTGCAAAAAGTGCACCGACTAAATAATTACAAATCCCCGCCCTATAAAATAATAATGACAAATAGCTCTCGTAACACCCTTCTAGGAATTTTCTATTTTTATTAGTTTTAGTTTGGCGTTTGAAGTGATGAAGAGTCAATATAATACTATATCCACATCCACGCCCCTCACCAGCAAGTGCACGCGAGCTCTGGTTGGCTGGTCCGCAATCTTATAATATAAAATTCTTCCCTACATAAAATATACATATTATATACTTTTCTGGGTAAAAAGAATATGTCCTAGGCTATCACAAGCCGGCCCCCTCAAAAAGAGCGTAGCCAATACGATGATCAATTTTCACATTCATTTTTAGTTAAATTTACATATGAGTCTTGTTTTTTTCATTTTTGCAATCCACCAATCAAAGACCTTCCCTCCTATCACAGAAAGAGCAAAACACAACTTTTTAAAGTATAAATAACTTAAACATTGATTCCTCATCATTTCTCAACAACAGAACCCATATGGATTAATATGGTTATATAAATTCAAATGATATTTTCACATGATATAATAGTATCGGATAGTTTACAGAATGTAACGCGATAAAGAATTGAACTAAAAATACAAAGAGAAATTTCAAATACGACATGACACGATATGCATAATTTTAATCTTCTTAGTGACTCTTACGTGTTCATGTCATAAATCAAATTAATCAATTTATATCTAGGAAGAGAAGGCCATGCCTTCTTGGAGTGACACATCATGAAACTTTTTATTAGTGCTTGTGCGTGCAGATAAGTTAAGCTTATTAAAAAAAAAAAAACTAAACAAGACTTTCGCTTTTTTCCAGAGTATCGGGCCGGATCGTCGCCTAGGCTTGGGGACTTAAGAGTGAAGGGTATTACAAAAGCTTATAATAACAACAGAAATTGTATTTTTTATCATATAATTTTAGTATATACTTTTCTTTATCTTCCGATTAAAAACAAGTATAGAAGTGAAGCAAAAGTCTCAGACGTTATCCAAGTGTCATCTGGGCCCCACTTGATCTTGAGTGGCAAATTGACTATTTGTGGCTATAGTACAGATTGGTTATAATCGATTGTTCTTCCAATTTATTATTTATTTTATGATTGTAATTTGATGCGATGACAAAAGAAAAGGAACTTGCGCATTCCTTTGGCTCTTCTATTCTCATTCCTGTTTTTTCTTCTCTTACTATAGATAGATAAAAATAAATCCTACTTAGAGAGCCATGGCATAGCTTATTTATAGAAAAATGCCCCGAATTAGGTTCTTCTTGCTTACATAAGAACAAGTATACATACTATTTTCATGCTTTCTAGGGTTTTGTGAAAAAAAGTTAGAGCACAGGTTGATGCAGAAGATGTCTCTAAACACAAGGCCACAATCATTATGCTTTGGAGCAGCACTTTCTTATTTTTCATATCCCTAACCTAAAATAAGAAATGGTAGAAGAGTGAATAGCCCTGCAAAACATATTAAAATTTAACCCTCAAGCAATAATTTTATTTTAGATGACGCTCACAAAACATCCCGTGAATTTCCCTAACTAGTATCTTGGAGACACTTATCAAGCAACTAAGTTACAAATTGTGATTTTTAATTGACCATCTGTCTCATGCGATATGTAATCACTGAATTTAAAAAGCAAACCATTTTTTACTACTCTGTTATCTTTTTATTCTAGGTGAAATGTGTAATCATTGCAAGCGGCATTAGAAGTTTGATAAAAGTGCAATTGAGTTTAGATAAAACAAATCATGTGTCTACTGTGTGCATAGTAGTAAAGATAATTTATGTGTCTTTATCTTCTGGCGATTCATAGTGGAACAATTTTATCATACTGCTAGTTAAATTCATAAATGAAATTGTTTTATCTTAATTAAGAGGAGAAGTAAAGTAGGGTTAGTGGTGATTATAACCCAAAGAAATGGTGGGTCCTGACCTAATCATTGCGGAGATGGTCCCATGATTGTCCCGGTTCCCCACGTTTACCAGAGGATGGGCAACTTCCTTAAAAGAACTTGTCCAGTGGCGTTCTGAAAAGTCTCTCAGTTCATGTCTTCTTCTCCTTCTTGCATACCCCACTGACCCCAACAAGCTCATCCTCTTCACACCAGCGAAAGAGATTTCAATTATATTTAATGAAAGTTGCATTGGGTCCTCTTTGGTGAGTTCCCATTGGTCACCTACCACTGCATTTGAAAAGTCACTGTCGTCACCAAGGTTTTGTTGGATTGGAGATGACTCTTTCATTGATCTGTAACAGCTCACTAAATGACAGGTTCACTAGGGTTGACCTCATTTCCTTTGATGGGAATGGCTTTGATCGGCTATTTTATCTTCAAGAAATCGAGTGAAATGTGTATCGCTATCTAAGGGTGGGACAATTTGGCATAAGCTCATCACTGGTGGTGATTGTAAAGACAAAACAAAAAACAGAAGCGAGATTTTTAATTATTCGTGAACCAGACCTTTAAATAATTGTATGTAGGTATTTCCAAAGAGATTTTTACAATAACAGCATGGATCGACATGCCGGTTCGTTCCTCATTTGTAAATCAATTCATTGGATGCATATCAGGATGAAACTTATGACATAAACGTGGATTGGTGCAATCTTAAAGAACGACTAGGATGATGCTCTCTAGTTGTTTGAAAGTGCAGTACCTTGAGAGGCAAACGAAGTTGTACCTTGAAAGTTTGGTCATTCATGTGTCCAATGTGTATATTCCTTTTTGGATGACGAATGGGTTGTGATTTCTGTGTCGCACCGTATGAAGATGGTAGTTTGGGAAATTCGGTCTGGACAAAGGTTCTATTCAGAAGGATCATGTGTACCTACAAAAAGGTATGGAGTAAAATTAGGGCAATATCAGTACAAAAGTAGGCCATACGCTTGAGGCCATGTATTTTCATTTATATTTTTGGACATCGATGGGTGCACATCTGCTATTGCGATCGCTTACCAGCTTTTTATTTTTGTTCTTATTTAGTTTTGCATATGGTCATGGAGCTTCGACATTCTTTCTCTTTATATTAGCTGGACCACCAGCAAGGACAAACATGAATTGGAGTAAAATCATCTATTCTTCTGGAGAAAAGAAAATGCCAGTTCATTCTTTGGATTGGGAGGGAAGAGATATGCTTTATTTACTAAGTCTGGGTTATAGAGCTGGTATACTAATTGATGAGGCAAACTATGTTGCTGGGTGTTGGAGATGCCCCACTTGTTTAATTGTCTTTTCACAGTCTGCTACATCATTTGATATACCAATTCTGTAGACCAATCTAAATATAACTAACTTTGCTCGAGAGGTAAATGTACTGGCTCTCTCACTTGCATGACGAGATGCTCAAATAAGATTAGCAAATTAAGATGATTTGACTTCGTTTAACATGACATCACGTGCTTTATTACGAGATAAATTCAGGCTTTATACCATCGAGGAGTAAGAACTAGGAATATAAACAACAATGCAAACCAGATTTATATAATTAGAGGAGAAAGTATCACGATCTTATCCTTAATTGAACTCTACTACATCATGTTGGAACAACCATTTGTCTACATTGGATGTTAAGTGATATGAGAGACTGCAATTAATTGATGGATATAGTTATGCATTTAGTATCACGAAATTCTCAACTTTGTCACCAAGTCTTAGTGCTCTTTTTGAGCTATCAGCAATTGTCTGATCAATATCGCATTATTCTCTCTATTTCATTAGTATTGCAAGTTGAACTTGGATTCTGAACTCGTATTCATTCAGATACAAGTAGAATAGGCAAAACAATAGAATGTCAAACTGAGGCTGGACATCAAATCAAAAGAGATGTGCTATCACATGAGAGGAATATAATAGAATTTAAAAGATCTGAATGAGATTTTATTGAAGAGTTGAATTGGTCCAATCAATTAGGTTGGAGTCCAAAGCTATATGGACTATGATTTGGCCTGAAATATACTTTATTCAGGTCAAAAAAAGACAACAGAAAGTTGTGTTATAAAACAATTTCCTTTAGGTTTTCTTAATCAGCATTCATGTCCTTAAATTGATATGCACCAGGAAAAAGAGAACTTCTGCAATCTTCGATCAACTGATACACAGAGAGAGAGAGAGAAACAGTGAGGTGGATTTGCAGAACTGCAGAGTCAAATTCAGCGAGTACATGCGCATAAACACGCGGCAGACCAACATTCAGCGGAGCTATTAACAATCAATCACTCCTAAAACACCATCATTACCATTAGCCCCAAAATTCAGCACATGACCATTGTATCTCTCCCCAGAGAGACAAAGACCTTGTGAAACCAAAACCCTGATAAATTCTTTTCGACACGTCCATTTACATGTGTTCTCTTCGCATCGCTCCCGAGATTCTGTTCAGACGCACGGTTCAACCTTCTGGCTATGTCTTGTTACTGTCGAGTCCAACCCCCTCGCGTGCTTTGAAGACCCATCAGTCTTTGTGAAGTGTTTTCCCTCTATAACCAAGAGAACATCAGTTAGGAAATATATAACTTCTTCCCCTTCTGCACATCTGAAGTGATGCTTTTGCCTTAGAGTTCATTCAAGGGTTCGAGCTGACGCCATCCATGCATAAGTCAGAGGCAACGATCCTGAAATTTTTAACTGCTGCAAGCACTAATTCCACAACATAATAACAGATCATTACTGGGTCATTACATAATAACGGATCATTACCAGGTAATTCTGCATCGTCGTTCGCTAATGCTGAGTTGAAGAGCCAAAGTGCACATCATTGTGATTGGTACACTGTCCTTGAATGCATGCACTCCCGTGGAGATATAGTGCATACACTTTCCAATTCCATGCTATGATTCGGCAGTCCACTAAGTTGCATACACTTTCCGGGGGCTGCATTCACGTAGGAAAAGGGAAGTTTTTCCTTCGGGGGGAGATTGAATCATGACAATACATAGCACTTAGTGTGGCCGTCATCATTGGTTGTTTAGCTGATCTTCCAAGGGTGAAATCCTACTCTCGATGACAGTCCGACTGTGGCGAGGCCTTATTTAGTCAACTGCGTTATCATCGTTAAAGCAGTTCAACACGGTTTCGTCTAGCACTTTAGATTTTTTCTTGATAGACTCGTAGCAATCTCAGAAATCCGAAGATGATATCGTAACAAAAAAATTCTATATATTCAAATTCCTTGAGGTTCCTCCTTATTTCTCCTCTCCACTTACCATCATTTTTATACCTTAGGTCACATTTCAGCTTACATGTGAGGGGAGTACCACAAATTTCAGTAATTTCGGTTTACCTGTGTGGCAATTCTTTTTAGTATTGTGATAGCATTTTCGGTAATTTCATAATTTCGGATTATCATAATATACAGTTTTCCGCTCAAATACAAGAAATGTGATTGGATAAAGGAAGAGGAACTTTGTTGCTTTCAGTTGCTCAAACACCGCACTTAGACTCCCAGATAGATTGAATAAGTTTAATGAAGTACCGGAACCACCATCAACTTATCAATTTGTCTAATTTCATAAGCTATTAGATGAAAAGCATTCCAAACAATGCGAATGCCTAAGGCCAAAAAACCTACGTAGGTCCAACCCCCATCAGCACGTACGAAGTCGAATGTGGCCTAAGCACAAGATTGAAGTTCTATTTCTAATGAAAAGACATAATAAATGCCATTTTGCAGCACTCTCTCATTGTCAAATTGTCATTTGAAAGTTTCAATCTTTAATAATGAATCAACTATTTCACTTTATGATTCAAAATATGCAGAAATTCTACTGCAAATAATTGCTAAAAAGTCATGAGTGGTTTTTTTTTCTTGATTAGGATAAAGAGATTAGTATAACTACAAATATCCTGCCCGGAATTAGCGGTACTCAAGTACTGGTGCACATAGAAAATTGAAGAAGGGACCCGAAAAAGTTGACCCTTGACTTCACATAAGCCGGTCAACTGTTTCCCTGGCCCATTCCGGGCACAGAAACGCATGCACACAGCGCAGCATCATGTACCGTTTGGTACCGCAGGCGTGACGACTACTGATTACTCTCTCGAAGAATTTCCATCCTTCTTTCTTTATATTATAGCTTCGAGTCTTTCTAGATGCATTCATTGCCAAGCTTGGAACAAGAAAATGGAAATTCATTATGTTAAGAGGGGCGAGGACCATGATTACTTTTCGGTTTATATGTCTCCTTCGGAATAATAACACCTATTATGGTGATAGTAATATGATAAAGAAATGAGAACAAATCGAGGATAAAAGAGTGGGATTTGGAATGATGACGACCATTATCTCGGTTTGTTTTTTCTCCTTTCTTCCTTCCCTAAAAATACCCTCTAATGTGGTACACATGATCTAGAAAAAAAGAGGTGACTCGGAGTTGATGACGTAATTGAGGAAAGAAATGCTGCTTTTGTTAGAGAAAAATGAGATGGTCGATGACCACTGCTGAGGTATTTCTCTTCTTCTGAAAGTAATCCGAATGAAGTGCTAGCATTTAACTTATCAAGAAGATAGAATTTTATATGAATATTATGAAGACAAGAGACGGATAAAGTATATTTTAAGCATGTCAATGATCACTAAATGCCCTTAGAAGTGCACTAGGTACAGATTTTCTCCTACATTATGAGATATAATGGACTTATCCCAATGTTAAAGACCTATATAGATGCTCGTTGATCTAGGAAATCTATATATACAGATGGATTTTGTTTTTCATTTCATCAATATGAGTGAGTTCTAGTGGAAATAAATTAGCCCAATGGGAGCATGGCCAACATTTTCCTTTGTCTCTTGAAGATACGATCAATGATATTAGGGTTAATTTTTGATATAGTCCTCTAAGATTCAAAGTTTGTACAATTGGATCCTTTAACTTTTATTACAGTCAACTACTTTAACTTTTTGGATCTGTGCAATTGGTCCTCTAACTTCTATTGCAGTCAACTACTTTTACCTTTTTTGGATTTGTGCAATTGGTCCTCTAAGTTTTATTTTGTACAATCAAATCCTCGAACTTTCGTTATATTTGTAGGCAAGAATTTTATTTATCCCCGTAACTAATACTGTCAAATTATGATTTCTTTTTTCTTGTTTTGCTTATATGCTTTCTGCTTATTTGGCTTCAAACTAACATCACGTGTTATTTTTGGTCATATAAGTAAAGCCCCATCATTAATATATTGGACTATTTAGTTGAAGTGGTTGACTAAAGGATTTGATTGCGCAAATTGAGAAAGTCAGAGGACTTGATTGCACAAAAAAAAGCTTAGAGGGCGAAAATATTGAAACTTAAAGGACTAAATCTTGTGTTTATCTGACACTATCTACTTGAATGGGATTACATGTTGCATATATACATTATGGTACGAGCCCACAACTACTTTTCTATAGACATATTCACTCATTTTTCCTCATGTTTCTTTTGTTTTTCCTAACATATAGGAGTATATAGTGACGAATGATTGATGAAGATTTTTAGTTATGAAGAACATTATCTACAGAAACAGTGTTAATTGATCAAGCGGCATACATGTTTAATTTACAATTACTAAAATTTTTGACATCTAATAGAGAAAGGCGTGCTATAAGATCTAATCTGCTTGTGAAAGTAAATAAATGCGAAATACAAATTTGCAGATATGGTCTATATATGGGACTTATAGTGAAATTCCATTAAACAAACCGTATTCACCCGAGTAGAATGACAATGACTATAAAGTGAACCATGGACGCCCGGGGATCTAAGGAGATATAATGACACTGTGAATCTAAGGGTATATATTAACAATGTATAAATAAAATGGAATATAAATAACAATATGAAAATATCGAAGTATCACATTATCAATATATTACAAGATATTAAATGGTTGTAGGTAACATACAATGCAGTCATTTTCATTCTTTTTACAACAAGTGTGATATCTAAAATATGATTGTAAGTTTTATTCGATACAAGTGAGAGACTATGCTATTTTAAGTGCAATTAGTCATGAATGCCATGTTATAGTATATGTGATTACATGTGATACTCTAGTCTGCTGTCATAATTGTCCTTTTGATTCTTCAATATATATATTAATGAATTATGGCGATAGTTAATAAATATTGTACGCAAGTCACTGTCTTAATCTCGCTCATAGAATTCATCATTCTATGCCGGCAAGCGTACCAAATAAAGTTCAAAGAAGCCTCATTCCACAACCATGTCCAACTTCCCACCGCGAAACCGCCGTACTTTATTCATACTGAACTCGCTCAAAAGCTTCAGGAACTAACTTGCTTACAAATGAGAGAGAGAGAGAGGAGTGTGGTCCAGCCACATGGCATGCAAAGAGAAGATGCTTTGTATCTGCAGTTAAAACCCAGCTTCCTGTCGTGTTTCTTGTGTTTCTTTTTCTCTTTATCTGGACCTTGGAATTGAAAAAGTTTCACTCGTGGTGAGGCAGCATTGGCCATCCCAAACATGACCTGTTCTCTCTTGAAAGAGACATATTCACTTTCCGCCAATGCAACGATAAACATTAAAACCAGTCGTCCTTGTCCCTCAAAGAAGTAACATCTGATGAAGAGATGGAAACGGTGTCCTTTCTTAAGAGGCATCTTCACTGTTGTGGGGGCACAAGGCATGGCAAGGCACCATGTGTAAAGACCCAGTGGCCAGTACCAAGTTCACATACGGCACCAAATGGGTCGTTTTCATATGCCTACCGTCCTCCTGGTACGATTTGGACAGGACTCTTAGTCACCCATTCAAGCTTGAAGCAGCACAGCCCCTAGAGGGATGAGCAATAAATTAAGATGATTCATTCATTCTCATTGAGTTTCTTTATATTTGACTCCTAGATCACATGATATTCCATGATGTCAAGGATAATCTCCACTTATCAACTGGAGTCGATTGGCCTTTCCTCAACCCTAAATTGAAAGGATCGAAAATCTCATGAGGTATATGGTTCATTTGATAGTCATAACTTATCACAATTGATTAAGTATCTGGTGCCTGTTTAGTAGGATTTAGTGCAAAGACCCTACCACGTTTAAACCATATTCACATTGGACAATTATCGCTTCTCATAAAAAGGTTTGGACCATCGAGGTCAAGTTGTGAATCTCCAATTTTGAGGTTTTTAAACACTCGCGTTTTTATAGAGTAAGCTCTCAGCATGCCTATTGACTAGTTAGTTTTGTTTGAACTCTTTCATGAACAATGATCATGCAATTTCCCCATCATAAATTAGTTACTCTTGAATTGCCAACGGGGTTCTCAGCAATTTATTATGTCAATTTTCAAATAGATAAGCTGCTTAATCAAGTCATTTTTCTTAGAATTTTTACAAATTCAACTTTGGCGGTTACTTAGGGGTCCCCTTCATTCTATAGGAATGGGGAACGGGGTACATAAAGTCAGTATGGATGAAAGGGTCTTAACCTATCCGTCGATCCATCCCATACAAGGATGAGAACCTCTACCATGCTCAGTGTCGCCCTTTCGATGCCTCATTCATCCATGATAGAGATTTATTGAGATACTCATGGAGACACCATACATGATAGATGATCTTCATCTATCAATACTTGATCAGGCACTTCTATCTCTATACGTATCTCCGTCTAATTCGACGAGACAACGGTTTCATATGAATCTGGGCAGTTGTGAAATTTTTTACTAAATGTATCAACGGTTGAGATTTACTAAGAAACCGATCGATGTATACCATCTTTGATATAAAAAGAAAAAATCCATATGTTGGGCCAGTTCATGAGTGAAAGCATCGGTGCAGGGTTCCCAATTTGCCCTAAACAATTGCCCATCCCTAAGGGGCCATGTCTTCCATTTTGGGTCGGTACTAAGCCCATAGTTATCTTGGGTCTCTCTCTAATTCAAGCTTTAACTTTGGCCAACCAAAGAGAAAAAAAAAAAACAAGAAAGAAGAAAAAGAAAGCCAGGAACCCTGTAATATGTTTCAATTGCTTAAAAGGTCGGATATTAGTTTATCATAAACATATCCCCGATTTCCTTTTGAATGACAATGAGAGTAATATTCCTTTTTTCATGAACTTGACATATGAATTAAATAAATAAAAAATCTCTTTCTGAGTAAAACCATTTTTTTTTTTTTTGGTAAGTAAAACCATTTTTAAAAGTTGAAAAAACAAATTTTCTCTATATGATCAGGAATTCATTTGTCTTCGGTATGATGTTGTTGTTACATGGTTTGAGTTGTTAATGCAATGTTCAATGCTTATGCATTTATCGAAGCTTTATGTGATTCTGATGAAGGACGAAACCTAATTTACGAGTTCTTCACATTCAAACTAGGCCATTAATTATCGACGTGACCCATTTACAAGACATGATAAGTAATTCAATAAATTTGAATTTGGCATAAACAGGTCAACCTGTTTAAGATACATCTAAGGTTATAATGCAAATTGACATACTTAATCCGTTTAGATACAATTTGACACATTTAAGTTAACATATCAATATATCATCTTTTTAACTCGATGCCATAAGACACCATTTCCAAAGACTGTTTTATTGTTAAAATTTCATAAAAAATAATTCACATGTTACAAAGAAGAAATGGTAAATAAGAACATATTTAGGACTACAAAAGTCATATGACATGAAGAGCTCCTAATTGAATAATGTATCTGTAAATATAACCATTACTAATTGTGTAGAGATTTGTTGAAATGATTCAACAAATTTAACACTTTAACACATTTTAAGTGTTTATCGTTTTAAACATATAAGTGTATTATATCCGTTGACACAAGGCGTGGTGATGTGTTTGACAATCATGTTGGTCCTGTCATGTTGTATGACCCACTTTATTAGGCATGTCGTGTTCGTGTCAAGACAGCTCAACACGTTTATTAAATGTGTTATGTTTCGATTAATGATTTCGTGTTATACTCTTATTTTGACACGACATGACTCTAATTGTCAACCCTGATTCAAGCTCATGTTTGTTCACCAAAATTCATGCTTACTCTCTAAACATATGTAATCACATCCAATGACAAGTTGTGAACAATATTAATGTCTTTCTAAGTAAATGCACATTCTTTTGCTTTTTTCCCCTATCTGCAGGAAGAAGTAGATTATTCTCTTCCAAAAGGAAAATTTCGAAGTAAACCGAGAAAAAAAAAATGTAATAACTCATGGATCACAATTGCCTAAAAAGGTAAGGGGAAAAAAAGAGTGCAAACATAGCCCCACTTAAAAAGAAATGATGATGATGTATACATATTACGAAAAACTTATCAATACACTTTATATTTTACAAATCATTCAAACACTCGAGATATTGTACATATGTCATATTTAGTGAGGTCTATATCTAGATTTGCAATATAAAATATTACAACCATATAACTAGATTCTGCAAATGACCAACTCCAATTGCTCCCGAGTCGGGATCACCACCGATCGAGATTGTGGTCGTGTCCACTGCACCGTCCACTGCTTTGCAATCGGATTCTTAAACAAATGACTTGACACCGTTCATCGCATCTCAAACGACTCAAGACAAAATCATCAATACTAAATGACGAAGGGACTGGAAATCTCTCTCTACCCCCAATATCTTACAATTTTCACTCCAAAAAATATGCTACTTCATACTTGCACGGCGACCGAAAATCTAGGGTTTGGAAAGTATTAATTATCATTGAAGCTGCTCGTGCGGGGGGTGGCGATGGAATATACACCGGCATACTGCACATAAATAATGCCAATCAAGCAGCACAACACAAGGTCCATGAACCTCTCAGGAACGACAAGAAACATAGGGACAAATCTGAGGATGCCATTTTGTCCTATTGTCTCTAGGAATTAGGACTCAAATTACCTGGAAATACTATACTTGCAGTTTTGGTCTATGATCTTCTCTACAATTTGGATAAGGTTGCGTGCGTGCGTCGGAGACAGAGAGGACTCGATCGACAAGGAGACCAGCTAATTATTACCAGTCAATTAATAGAAAATGTCTTCATTAAGGCAAGTAATCGGCTCAAGTATAGGACGATCCCCTCTGCTCGCGGTAGGGAGACTAGACATTGCTCGAGAGGCCAGCCATTGTCTTGCCTCTTTTCTTGTCTTTTACGGGTTAACATATTCCGTGCACTTAATTGAACGAGACTTTGAGGAGACGTGGAGGACTGGCGTTCTTGGTTTTGTCCTTTTGCTCTATAGTTTTCAAACTTGATTTCTTGTTTAGGAGTTCCCGCACTCTTCAAGCGAACTGATGACGGTCGACTTGAAGCTGGACTAGGCATTATTAATCTTATGCTAATAAGAAACTTCTTTTGAATGAAAACCTCTAGAAGATCAAGACAGGATTGATAGTTGACTTCCCCCCACCCGAAAGGAGACATCTCTAGAAAAGTAAATAATGGCATTTTCAGTTTGAAGATCCGGGAAACGAGACCAAAGAGAAACGTCCACCAATGAAGTCAATTAGTAGCGGTACGAACATTTGAAAAGATGAGAGGAGGTTTATAGTGGCACGTTTCATAAGTTCGAGACTTATGCACCTGTTTAAGGTTGAGATTCACATCATACCAATAAAAATATATATATAATTAAGAAGTTAATGGTACTGATCAGTATAAAGTTACATATCAATACATACTTTATCATATTGATGCATAGCATAAATCATCACGATAGATGTATCGCTTGACAAGCTTTGATGCAACTTGAGCAATAAGAATAGGATCATAGAGAACATAACATAAATGTACGTAAACTTTTGCTGATCTGGCTTACATTTATGATCAGAGACTGACTAAATACACTAACAACTAAGAATAGCTAGTCTCTCGGACCAAAGTTGCAGCACCCTTTACAGAGGCACCCAAAGAATATATGTGTGGAGTACGTACGAAAGCTAAGAAACAAAATCTACTAGGCACCAAACCCAAGTTTCTAGTAAGATCAAGATGATGAATTCCTCTGCTTCCATAGCTAATCACTCGAGAAATTCCCCCTTTCTGAGGTGTTCTTTTTTCTTCCTGTTTGGTTTGTAAAGGCCAATCACTACGATCCGAATGTCCTTAAATGGTTTATATACAGCAGTAGTGCAATCATACACGAGTTCGTGACACCATCGTTTACTCTCAACAAGTTATTCTCGACTGTTCCAAGGAGATGCGTGCCTAATTTCCTTTGAAGGAGATTGGAAGATAGCATACGGATTGTCTTCCATGCCGGGAATAGGGTCTTGCCCATTTCCTCATCTTCTGCTTCTTAATGAGGAATTCACTAAATATGGCAACGGAGAGTATGAGCTCTTATATTGATAGATATGTTTTGCTCTTCTGACATCTATCTAACACCATCTAGGAGCAAGCAACCGAGCTAGTTCAATCCAGGAATCGGACCGAACTGGTTCAATCCCACTTCTTATGTCAAAACCGCTACAGTTCGACCTGAGAACAAATCAAGTAGGCCGGTTCTACTGTTGAACCAGTTTTATACCCTTCATCTAGAAAAGAGCGGGATACAACTAGGAAAAATGAAACCCACGAGACCACTTGACTAACAAGACTTTACTAGTTATTTGACTATAAAAAGCACAATAGATACGATCAATTATGTGGCTTTTAGAAGTTCCAGACAAGTTTCGAATATAATTAATTTGGTTCCAGATTCAAAATTTAAAAAAATCCGGACCTATAGGGTGACTTCCAAAGTTTCAATTCCGGAACCAACCCATCCATAAATTGATGACCGATCACCATCCCCGACAAGTCATAATGCCATAAATGTTCTCTATATAATTGCATGTGTTCCCGAACCCCCGCAGGAGAAAATATCTCTTGAATACAGTGGTGACAACAATGAAAGGCGGGCACGCTATTCTTTTCCAAACTAATCTTCAAATTTACATCTTGCAATTTCTACCTTATACTAAACAAAAACCGAAACGAACAACGTTTCATCTGAAGCTTCTGCTTGACTTCTGCAGCGGATATTACAAAAATAAAGGAGGAAAATTCATTGTCCTACACTTTCCCTGTACTGGAACTTCTATGGAGGCACGCCATGGTCTCCCCCATCTAATTTGCCCAAAGAGATCCAGTTTACGAGTGCTACTAAGTACAAGCCACCTGCTAAGGACAAAAGCACCCCAACCTCTTGCAACTATCTAACCTCTTAAGACGGTAAAGATAACATTTCTGGTCAAAAATAAATCTCTATTTCTTATTTCATGATGAGTTTCTAAATAAATATATATATTTGATAATTACAATAAACTTTTTTTCTCAAAATAAGAATTTTTTTTATAACAATACAAAATATCTCCATCTCAAATAGAGGTGGACTATAAGTGATGAGTGGTCAATTTAGTAAAAGAAGAATAATAATAAAAAGAACTTTTATTTCTTCTTTTCTTTGGAAATAAAAAAGTACAAACTTTTACTTTTCATTTTTATTTCAAACCTATTTTAAAATTAAAAATTTATTAAAAATGAAAACAAATTTATTTCTTACTTCCTAAGACACGTCTCCTTGTACATCGATTTGGCAAGTCCTGGTGAGAGATATGAGGGTGTCGAGGCTGTAGCCCTACAGTCCCGAAAAGAAGCAAAAAAACATCGAAACGCAGGGGACACGTGTGTGGCCGATTGTAGAGTCCAACGTCAGTCAGTGCACGGCCAGTTTGGCTTTGCCAAGATTCCAAAGTTCGTACGTGTTTTATGTTTCGTGGTCCTAATTTAGATCTCATCGGAGCTTAATGGAGTTGGTCTGCATTTAACATCATGGCCCACGAGGACTAATCCGTTGTAATCAATAACGACAAACGGCTCTCCCGCTGGACTTGCCAGAAAGTGTCGATCTTTCTTTATTCATTCGATTAGAGGAAGGAAAAAAAAAAGGAGGAGAAGAGTCAATACATCCATCCTAGTAAAGCTTTGCAAAGTAACGGAAAATCGATATGGCAAAAAGGCGAAATTCTAAAGAAATTCATAATTTTTTTTCGGATTAATATTACAAAAAAAATTAAATTAATACATCTGTGATAAAATTATTCTAAATTAATTTTTTTTCATTAAAAATATCAAATTAATATATATGTGACAAATTATCCTCATATTAATTTTTCAACCATAAAAAATGTTGAACTAGTACTTGAAGTCATATCTAGTATTCAGAATTTGCCTCGATTTGGTATTACTCTCCCGAAACAATGATTTACCCTTAAATGTCTAGTCAATTACTGTGCCTCAACGCATTTTGAAGAGAACCAATTAGTTATGGGTTCGGGTAGCATTTCATCCCTAATCACAACTCATCTATTAATTTTTTGATATCAGGTGGTTCAGACCTCCACTTAGTTTCACCCAAGCTTCATCCTAGTCATGAATAGATCACCCAGGTTCGGGTTCAATTGCTCTATGAAGACTCGCTTTTGCTATGGCTCCAGTAGGTTACCTTAACCAAGGCCTATGAGTCGCTGGCTCATTCTTCAACAGGCACGTGGTCAGAGTCCTAATAGTTTCCTTCTAGTGCTTGGGAGCTTACGATTTCATATTCTATATCACTCTTTGATGGGGATTATTTTCATCATTCCCTCACAATACTACTTCGCTATGGATCACCTAGGAGTATCTACCCTTGCAAACATGCCCATACTACTCGGGTTAGAATGTACATTTATGATAAATATGCTCTCTCCACTAAATTAGATTAATACTACAAAAAATCATAAACCAAGTACAAAGAGTAAAACCCCAAAGTATTATACTCGTAAACCGACATATGTTATTTAATTCGACAATTTGATGGTAAAATATAACGAAAACAAATAGAGGATAAAATTATCATAAGTATCCTAATTTTAAATTTTTTGTAGTCAAAAATTAGTTTGAGTGAAATTTATCACAAATATGTCGATTTGAATTTTTTGTGATATTAACATCTTTTTTTTATAGAGTGATTAGGTGATCACGAGTCAATTTTGTTAACATCATATAGTCAAAGACAAATCACTGTTTCATTTGTAGCCAATAAAAAAAAAATATTCTCGTTATTTAAACCCTAAAAAGGTTGTCCAGTTAAAATTGCACTTGACTGAAACGTCCTTAATTTTTAGAAACCAAATCATACCCTTTTTCTCTATCACCCTATACAAATCATGGGGTCATTGGGTTTCTTTCCGACTACATATCTATATAGCTACTTTACAATCGACACGATCGCCCCTTGTCCGGTGTTTCCCGTGGACGATTTCAAACATGGATAAGATAAGATCGGTAACTTTGATTTGACCAAGTAGAAGCTTCAAACGAAACCGTTTCAATTAACTGAGTCTTTCGTCTCTTAACGAGCCGAGACCGAGAAAGGGCAAGCGATAAGAGACGAGATCGGACATCTTGATTTGACCGATTTGACCGATTTGACCATTAATTGCTCCCGTTGCGTTTCAGCTTGGAAAGCACCCAAATCCAAGATTTACTCTCCTTCCCTCTCCAGCGCTCAAATCCCTTTCGCCTTTTACTCTTTCAATGGCGGAAAGCCGTTTTTCCTTTTTTTGCCTTTTCTTTCCTTTTCAACCTTTTCATTTATTCACTTGCCGACTCTAAATGATATATACAAGATAAATTTATTTTAAATTAATTTTTTCATTATTAAAAATTTCAAATCAATACATTTGTAATAAATTTACTATCCATTATCACAAAAAATCAAAAAGTTAATATATCTATGATAAATAGAAAACAATTCAAAATTAATATATTTATCATTTATCACGTACCATCCAAATCATTAATTTGACGATACAATTTAATAAAAATAAAAATAAATAAAATAAATTTATTATAGATACATTAATTTAGAATTTTTTTTTTCTTTACATGGTATCTTCGCAGTTATAAATCATCAACACGCCTCCTCCATTTTCCTCATGCCGCATATTCCCTGTCCATCCTCTCACTCGCTTCAGTCCACACTACCTTTCCGCATGCCGACCATCTCTCGCTCTCCTTGAGAAGCGCTTTTGACCACCATAAAAACATTCAGGCTCACGCCATAACGCCGCATACACAAATTCCACTGTCATCTTCGTCTCCAACCGGAGGACTCCCGAACGATTCCGGCAGCACCCACGATCGGAAAACGAGAGCCGGGGATTTCCGAGATGAGCCACCTCAATTTGGCCACCAGCTTGCGGAGGAAGAAGAGGGGAAGGGGATTCAGGCTCCGGACCAAGCTCACGAAGCTCTTCCGATGGATCAGGCTGCCCCAATTCCGGAACCCGCAGCCGCCGTACCAGCGCCGGCCCCGCCGCAACCCCATCTGCAAGATCCTCCATTTGGCCAAGCAGAGGCTGCGCCACCTCAGGCCCCGCCGCCGCGGCGGGTACGTCCGGGTCGGGCACGACGGACCGGGGGAGAAGGCGCCGTCGCCGGACGTGCCGAAGGGGCACCTGGCGGTGTACGTGGTGGGGCAGTCGGTGGGCGACACGCGCCGGGTGACGGTGCCCGTGATATACTTCAACCACCCGCTGTTCGGGGAGCTGCTGCGGGAGTCGGAGCAGGTGTACGGGTACGACCACCCGGGCGGGATCACGCTCCCCTGCGGGATGTCCGAGCTCGAGATGGTCCAGACCAGGATCGCCGCGGTGGGCGGCGGCGGCGGCGGCTGCGGCGGCCTACGGCGGCGGGCGTCGTGGCGGCGGTGGAGCTGAGATTTTTCTCCCTTGAATTTGAGGGCGCGGGTGAAGCCTTCTGGGATCAGGATTGGGCGGTCGGCGATAATTCCGCGGCCCAAATTTTGATCCAAATTAGCGGTCGCTTGATTTTCTTTGTAGTTTTTGTTTTTTTTTTACTCAATTTTTTCTCAGTGTTTCCTTTTTAGAGCTATTGTAGATTTTTTTTTTCCCTTTTGTATGGAGGCCAAGTGAAATGTGTAGATTATTCTAATGCAAAGACTAGAATTTACTCATTCACCAGGACAAGAGGGATTGAAAAGATTAAGACATTACTGTTTCATTTACTATCGAGGTACAAAACAATATACTCAATTCACGCCAAGATAACTATAACGCGGGAAAATGCGATTTTAAAGTTAACTCTAAACACACATGCCACTCATCTAATAATAAATGTGTAAGAAATCTTTTACATTGGCAATTGATGATCACATATTAATCCAAGGTGAAATGGAGGAGCAAAACTTATGTCGCAATGTGATTTTCCAAAACTAATTACTAGGTGGGCATAATATGTCAATTCGTTAACTTGAATTATCACGTAATATGTGATTATTAGTACAAATAATACTAAAAAAAGTAAATAAAAACTATTAACTTCATGAATGTGATTTACATGTTTTAGTAAAAGGGTCACGTATTACTTCATCACAATGTAAATATAACGGTCGATTGGAAATTGGGAATAATTCGAAAAAAAGACTGAACATAATCAAGTTAGGTCGGCACAACATAAGGTGTAACGTTACTAGTAATTACACGGTGCATCATCTAATAATAAAGCGTGACTAAGACAATTCTCTGTTCTTTTTTTAATTTTTTTCTCTGCCGAAAGAAAAGCTTTTTCTTTCACGAACTTTCTCTCTTCTTATCCTCTCTTGCCTTTTGCATACTTTTGCGAGTTGCCGTTGTCCAACAGGAGAGCGCGGGAACTTTTCTATGGGCCGGAAATGGAGCGGACTTCGGGCCCACCAGATGTCGGGGGTAAAGTGCGGGCCCAGTTTACGGTCGAGGAGTGCGGATCCGACACGGCTCTAGCGTGTCTTCACGTGCGTGGTTCGGTGCACGGTGTCCACGTCACCAACGGACCACAGGGTTGTTTACGTTGACCCGTACGATAAAAAGGGGGAGGAATTACCTACCGGAGACGAAAAAGTAAACAAGAAATGGACAAACGATGGGTAGGAATTTGTAGAACTGGCCCCTCTTGATGAAAGTAATGTGGCTGAGATTTATGAAATCTTGAATGGGGGCCTACAAGGTCGAAAGCTGAGTTGGAGCACACAAATTTGCTTTACCAACCCGGTTTTAGTGGCCTCCCTCTTTCCTTAAAAAGGCGGAAACAGACAATCAAGAGTCGGCTAATCTAATCATCCCGAATGCATGAAAGGTGTACAAAACAAACTACCGAAATTGACAACTGCCCAGACCAGGTCGGTCAATTTGATCCGATTCCATATTCCTAAATTTGGGATCAATGTTCGAGCGGTCGGGTTCCGATTTCCGATTTTAAGAAAGAATCCAACCAAATCGAATTGATTACACACATAAATTTTTAATTATTCAAAAAAATTAATGGGTTTAGTTTATTGTTTATAAGGAAATCCTGTAATTAGATAATAAGATATCCGGATTGACCAATAAGGTTTATTTCAAGTTCTAAATTTATTCCTAATCATACCTTAGATAATAAGATATCTGATAAAAAAATTTAAAAAAAAAATAATAATAACCGGTTCCATTGAATCCGACCACACCATTCGTCCAATTCCTAATCTCAGGACCAATTGATTTGATCTCAAGCAATAATTGCGAGCCATTTTTGAGCAAGCATCCCCTCTGCCGCCGCCGCCCAACCCCCTCCCCTCCCCAAAAAAAAAAAAATATAAAAAAATCCCCCCATCATTAAATCTCGAAGGATGCTGAAATTAAGAAAGAGTCTAGTCTCAACCTCCCCAAGATAACATCCATTCGGATTGTACTTTGGTCAACCCTCGCCTTGTGTCGCACCATGTGGGAAGAATAAATTCAGCCTAGGAAAGATACAAAGTTCTTGTATTCTTATAATGAGATGAAATGATGATCTCTCTTTTTGATTTATTTTTCATCGTCAGTCTGATTGACTTGATTTCCATCCTCTTAGCGCTTCCCATGACTTTGCACGTCCGATTCGGCCTCCCGGTCGAAGCGGTTCTGGACTTTTCTGCAACATGGGACACCTCAATCCACATCACCACATTCGACGCATCCAGTGAATCTGCACCTAGAACTTCTAAACCTCTCCTGAAAAAATTTAAAGCAGATGACCTTTTCCCAATGGCCATACAAGGTTATGCATCGGGTTATCAGATTGCTTGTACACATGAGGCTGAGATGACAAATTCACATATACAAAACAGAGGTTGTGGATGCATAGCTTTGCTTGACCCCCATGTAAACCGATGTGCATTATAAGATACTGAGATCATCGCATTTGCATAAAGACGTAGTGAACAGAGGGACCATGGAAATGGACTCTTTTTATGTTTCTGAACTACATATATATATACACAAGTTTCACTTATTCTACTGAGACCAACTCATTCAAGCACTGTAACCGAGATTTGAAGGATGCCAGAGACCACCATGGCCAGCACATGCACTTGCACAGGCTTCCTCCATTGATTCCCGGGTCACTCGGCTGTTGCAGATGTTGGCGAACGCCCTCATGTGCTTCATCCCGTACTGTGTCAGTGACCCGCAATGCGTCTCGAAGACTCGAACCTACAACCATCCAAAGTTTTTAAGGCATCGCCTTGAAGTCTTTACCGGTTCACAAGTGAAAACAGGGAAGAGAATGATGTTAGTATAAGATTAGAGTTATACCATAGATTTGAGGCATTTCCAGTCATCGACAAGAGGCAGACCGGGCTCTCTCGCAGCATTTAGCTCAGACAAGCTCTTCTCGGGTCCGAAAAGAAGTGCACCGATCATCTTGATGCTTCCATCCAGATGAATTCTGTGCCTCATGGTGCTAGAGATTTGCCCCATGATCTCCTTCTTCTTCTCTGAATTGTCTTCTGTTTTCTTATACTGCAGAGCATAATGTCTAGTTAAGGCTTGAACTGCAACAGGCTCATTCAATTTAGCACAATATTGTTCCAAAGTGAAATCCAGTGCCACATTGTACATCGAAAGTTTTATCTTCTACCAATGCTATAAAATTAGTAGCACCAATTTTTCTTAGCACAATATTCTAATTTGATTCGAGTGTAGAACAAGTATCTTTGTACAGTCCATTGACTAGAGGAGGCTGCAGAAGATGAGGAAGAAAAGACCCATCTTCTATCTAGAGAAGTCTGAACGAATAACACTTAAGGTTAATTATCAGAGTAAAAGATGTAGCTTAAGCTCACCATCTGCCAGAGGAAGTGAAGATCCGCGTCTCTTTGATTAACGATGCCCATGTATTCGGGAGGGACTCTGTTGGGAGGGAAGTTCACTGTTGCAGGATCAAAACCTTGATACAAGTAAAGCCTCTCGTCCTTAATGCTTTGGTTCCCATACTCCATCACATGTGAACCGGCATTATAATTGTTGAAATTGGATGTCCGCTGCTTTACCTGATCAATCATGATCATCGATCCATCAGCAACGAACCTCAGTCACTGTGTTTAAGGCATATCGAATGCTCAGAGCATCAACTTTACCGATTGATATTGTTGCTTTATGGTTTCTTTCTTGAGATTGTGACTCTCACTGTTCAAGGTTGCATGGAAGTTAGATCATTAATCAACAACAGGAAAGCATAAAATTCCATAACTGGCAAATCACTTCTATTGCTTAACAAGGCTTTATATCGAACAATTAGAATTAGTATATACTGATGTCCTTTTCTAGTTGATGTGGCAGTTATTTTGGGAAAAGAGTGCACTCCAGAAAAACAGTCTTACCTGTCTTCCATCCAAGCAACACTATACAAGTCACCTAAGCAAGTGATGTACTCTGGAGGAGGAGGAGATTCCATCCCAGGACAGTAAGTTCCAAAGCTGCTCTCTTGAGCGTTTGATGCCGTTGTCACATAGATATCTAAATCTTTTGGCATTATCCCTTCAAAGACACTCCCACTCTCGCATGCTTCCACATATAGAATCTGCACATGCCAGTGATATTGAGCCTCATCGGATAATTAAAAGCAAAAACGACGGTATAGTAAAAAGCTGATTTCAAAAATGAAACCTATACCATCTCTTTGTAGCCCTTTGCTGCGTGTTTTTTCTTTAATACATTGATGAAGTCCATGGCATAGAGGAATGGCATGTTCGGCATCCCTGTATCGATTAGCAATGAGTGATGTCTAAAGCCCCCAATTTTGGCATAAATTGAAAATTTCCATGAGAGATCTCTTTGAACCTTAACCACAACAATACAAATAACATGCAGCCTTTCACAGGATAAAACCATCATGCATTTTTCTGTCCAATTCAGATACAGAGTACAGAGGTAGTTAGACAAGTATCTTTGTGATTGTCAAAATCCCTTAAATGGGATTAAACTTCAAGACATAAAATGAAGAGATTTACAGGTCTACCTGTTAATACTAATTCGATCCACTCGCTTGCTTACTTCAACTATGACTCTACTAACTATTAATTGCGTTATTCTGCCCATTGTAAGATGATGACATGAATGTCAGTGTCTTGATGTCTATTCAATCTTATTGAACAATATCCTATCTCTTTCCACAGTATGAGTTCCACCCCACATCATTGTTGAGTTTGGCAACTCCTATTGGTCAAAACTACTGTCACTGCCAATCGAACTTCGATCAGGTTCGAAGTTACCAAGGGCAAACTAGCAAAGAAATTGCAGCAGACTTAACACAGGTACAAGCACTAAGACTCACCCAGAACACCAGGACCTCCATGATCAGAGTAATAGAGGAAGATTCTGTCATTCGGTTTGCTACTAACCACCTTCCCGCTCCCACCCTTCACGGCACTCTTGTCCCCTAGAAGCACTGCATACAAATTCGCTGCCGTAACATTTTTTCCAGTGTAATCCTGCCATGATCACCATCAATATCAGCAAATTATTAGAACTGTTTCACTTTCATTACTTTCTCCACTAGCTAATTTGTTCCAAGATCCATGTAAACTATGAAAGCTTTTTTGGAAGCACGGAAATAAAAAGAAGTCAGGTTGACAGATCTTTATAACAATTAACAATAAATGAATCAACATAGCAGACATGAAAGAAGTCAAGATAGATAGATCTGTCTAGCAATTAACAATAATTGATTCGACATAACTTTCTTTAAAGTCTTTTTCAATGTCTCTGTTTTAAGAGTGAGGTCTATCAACCTTGGTTCTGCTCAATAATTAAGTTCACTATTAAAACACAATACATTGGATCTAAATAACGACCGCCTTACAACCATCCATCACTATCAAATGACCCAAATATCTTCCGAACAGCCCAATCATCCAAACGACCAAGTGGCTAGGAATATTTCTTTTTTACTCAACCAAAAGATAATCAATGACCACATAAAGACTATAGAAATGGAAGACAACCACAATGGAGCGGAATATTCTCTAAGCAAGTGCAAGGCACGGGAAAAAAAAAAGAAAAAGAGAAATTTCTAACCTTTGGAACACCAGCATAGACATCATCACCTTTGGGATGGTTGATGATGACCCCAGGCCTGGGGTTCAACTGATGCGTGGCGATGTCGTCGTACATGAACACTACTATGTTCTCTTCCTTGAGCCCTCCTTTCTTCAGTATTTGATACGCATGGCACACATCCGCCTGCATGTACACATGCCCAACACACACACTTTGTATCTTCACTGATCATTCTTGAGTACAGTAAATCTCAAGCTTGTAGAAGACAAGGAAGATTGCAGGTAAAAGCTGTTTTAGGTATGTTAATGAGGTGAGATCCACAGAGAGCAAAAGATCTCCATCCACAATTTGAAAGCTACCAAGATGGCCCCATGTCTCTTTCCTATAGCGTAAACTAAAACTCAATTCTAAGAAGCCAACTACAATTATCCCATGTTGAGTCCTCGAGAAGAAAACGTGAGGATGAAGATGCAGAAAACTTTTAAGAAAAGATGTAGCAAAATATTACCTGATGCCTATAATTTCCATAACCGGACGAACCGGCCACGAGAACGGCCCATCTTGTCCCCACCCCCTGGCCTTCTTCATCCACGACTTCCTCTCCCTCGGTCGGCATGCGAATCACCGGCTCGGCAAAGCCGAACCTCCAGTCGGGCCGACCGGGTCGGCTCGCTCCTCGGGCTTCCAAGCAAGCCGCGAGCACGAGCAGCAAGGCCGAGCAGATGAAGAGAGCATCTAGCCGACCCATGAGCACAGAGTCAGCAATCCGCTTCAAGCAAAACTAACCAAAGCAGCGGAGGAGATCAAGCGGCGAGCAAGCGGGGAGAGAGAGAGAGTATAAGGAGAAGCGGGCAGTGATACAACAGAAGGAAAAGGTGGTGTGACCGCGACGGAGACCGAGAGCCTTATTCGGTCACGGCAAAGCAAGGGGTTGCATGCAAGAGAAGAGAGCGACACGCGTGAAGGAGGTCTGAAAATGGTGGGTCCTTCGAAGCGCCTCGCGCACCAGGTGTGCAAGCTTGCGGAGACGAGGCGGTTTTCAGCTTCCTTTCTGTGGGAAGAGTCCTTGCTGAAGTCCTGATAAAACTAATTTGATGAGGAAAGTCTTCTTGTCTTTTGTTCTTAATTGTAGCTCTGCCTGATGATCTCTTCTTTTTTCGGACAGAAAATGATCTCTTGCATGGAGGTGATGAAAGCGACCTTTCAGTAAAGGCATGTGAAAACTGGAGATTTTCCAAGCTGAGGTTTTGATATTGTCTTGACGCCAATGTTTTGCTAGATCGAGAGATAAGTAATGTCTAATCGTGTTAATTATGGCTGTCCCCTTAAAGCTTGTGGTTGATGTTTGGTTGTTAATTACTCCCCTTTGTCGTCATTACAACGGGGCGGATTTCGGGTTTGTTTGCGTATATTCATGTGGTTCTTCCGACTTGATAATGAAACGCATGTCTTTACTTGAATTATTTATCGAGATCATCGTATCATTTTTCTCATTGGTGCTTTGATTAAGACCCTACAATATCTAGGATTATGTTTAGCTTCCACTAGGTTGAGTGGAGGGACCTACCGACTAAAGCTCCATTCTTGAACGGTCCTCATTTGATCCTGGTTTAGAAATAATAAAATTCTCTAACCTCTTTTGTTGTTTCAGGCCGAGCCATGACAAAGCCGGGCCGTTGGGAGTATAAAGATAGAATAGATATTTGGATTACAGCTGCTAAATGGAGTTAGATTGTCCAGGAGAATCGTGAGCTATTACCATTGATCATCAAACTTGATTTCAACATGTAATTTATTTTCCTGGTACTTCTTATGGGGGCATGGAGAATACAAGCGCTCATAATTTAGAATGTAATTAGCCTGCCCCGTCCGCTTGACAAAAACATGTTAGGCTTGTCCGTATTGCCCGATCACGACGCGGCATAAAAGCATCATTTACAAAAAGCCGAGCAGGGCTGATTTCGTTTTGCTGTTGGGCTGCGGAAGTATCCAGTACGGTGAAAGCCGCGTGCCACACGTTCAATAAATGAGAATGCAGACACGATAATCGGCCTGCCAAGGCATCAAATACTTGTTTGGGGGTGTAATTTTAATACCCATTTCGTGGAATGTCAGGCTGTTCTTACATGCCTTTATTCCGTGACGGCATAAAGCATCCTTGACAAAAGCCAAAAATACCAATTTGATTCCGCTATTGGATTCCAGAAATCTCTGGGACAGTAAAAGTTGATCGCCAGAGATGCTTCGTACGATAATGCAGGCATTTGGACCAGCCCACCAAATGCTCTTTCGAATGCGTAAGTCTCCGGATTCAAGTGAGAAGCTCGGATCGGAATCAAACCTCGCTCTCCCAGGTATATACATGCCTTCAATCACGAGGAAAGTATTGCTTTCCGTCTAGAGAAAGGTATGCCTTCCTACTCTTCTCTTAGAGACGCATTTATCCTTGACACCGATATTATTCGATCTTTACATTGTCCCGGCCGAACAGACAAATGGATGTATCGACTTGGAAGCGGGCACCTGCCAACAATGTCGAGCGACAACCTTCCACCTACTCTTTGCTTCTCTCCTCCTTCCCATGTGTCCAGCAGTTCTCTTACAGCTTCAGAGATATCACGAAGAAATAATTTGAACACTACAGCTGACTAGATTGACTCGCATTTCTTCGTTCCGCATATCTTACTTAACGTCTAAGCATCCATAAAAGACTAGACACGTTCATCACAAGTGTGACCAGGCACATCTCCTCGATTGGCTTGCCTAATAGCGGAACCGGGCGGCAACGACTCCACTAGAACTCTTTCCTACTTCTTTTAAGGAAACCGACAAACACCGATTCTCCACCACAGAGCCCGCGCCACCTGCCCTTCATTTTTTCAGAACAATTGTTGCATTACCGAGAGTCAAATCACAAGCATGTACACACCAATGACAAATCTGACGTTACACCTAAGTTGCGGCAGAACCGAAAAAGAACCCACAATTTATACCGTGAAGAAAGCATTTCAAAATTTGCATCTAGAATCTGTTTCCAATAGTTAAGACCCCTCGATTTCACACCAAGGAAATACAGAGAACGGATGACCTTCTCGAGCAAATTACAGTAATCATCTCATCTGGACGATCCCCGCGCTGACCAGCTTCTGGATCTTGTTCATCACCATTGGGTTCTTCGTGTGCTCCTGCGCAGCCTTCGGGTTCTCCTGGAAGTCTATCAACACCTGCCAAACACACATAGATGTCAGCCAACCCAGTAAAATCCTGCTAATAGCCATGTTTCATCGGTTTCCTCACCTGTCTCATTACAGGATCAGTGAGAATGTTCTGAATCTCCGGATCCTGCATTGCCTTGGCCTACAGAAAAGAGAGATATGTAAGAAGAGGATACTCTCCAAACAATTGAATCGCTAAAAAGCTAAAACTTTGACAAGATGCAATACCTGTCTCTCCTTCAACTCCTCTGGAGTCAAATCACCACGACTTGCTTTGTTAATTTGTTCCACGCATCTGTAACAAGTATTAAGACTCGATTATGTAACGCAACAATCAATATCACAAAAGACAACAGCAAAGGCGAGCCTCCACCATCAACAACCATACCTTCGTACACCATCGAGCAATTCCTGGTTGTTTGGATCGTGCTTCAACCCCTCCTGGTATGTTTCCAAAGCTTTTTCATATTCTTTCATGAAGAACTGAACGGCACCCTTTCGTGTGTAACCCTTGGAGAAAGTTGGATCAAGCTCAATGCATTTCTCAGCATCCTTCAGACCCTCGGGCAGGGCCCCAAGTTTTGTGTAGCATGCTGCTCTATTACTATATGCCTGGAAACAGACAAACAAGCATCAGCAATGCTCCAACAGAGATACAAATAGCAATAATGACAAGCCATATCCATACCTTCGCATCTTTAGGGTTCCTTCTCAATGATTCCGTGTAATGCCTCACTGCCTCAGGATATTTCTGCTCTTTGAAACATTCATTTCCTGTCCACACATGTAGTCAGTACTTCAGCTCTAATCAAGTAAATAAAACAGCAGAGAGGGACTACGAATGAACATCACACATGCATACAGATAAATCAAAATACAGAACCTTTCTCTCGCTCTTCATCAGCCAATTTAGGATCAAAGTATTCTTGCTGTTCCAGGTCCTTCTTTGCCTTCTCAGCATCATTAAGTTTCTTCAAAGTGTCTGGGTTGCGATGCTCTGTAAGAGCCTTTTGGAATGTCTCAATAGCAGGTTCATAGTCCTTAGAGCATTTTGCCATCTTTACAAGGGCAGTTCCCTTCCTTGTCAAGGCTCTAGCTACCATCTTGTAGTCTGATCTAAGTTCTCTTCCCCTTTCAACAGCCTTATCACAATCTTTGATGCAATCCTCATACTGGAAGCAGTGTCAAAATATGTGAGGAGAGAAGCCAGACAAATTATTTAGTGGCAAAATATACAACAAATGGGAAAGGAGCACACGCAACTGAAAGCCAAAATGAATAAATTACTGTCAAAGGTTATTGCAGGGCCACATGTTCCTTAGGACCAATTCAATAGCTCAGAATCTCAGATTGAAGACAATTACCAAAAATTAAGCAGGAATAGCAACACAGACTTCTAATCAAAAACATCCATCAATACGCCATGCCATTTACAATACTAGGCTGCCACATGAACATCAATGGACACATGATAACATTACAATGAAGACATACATGGTAAGGTGTTGCCATTTATGCCTTTCTTCCTTAAGTAATAAGAACACCATTAAGAATTGTTCTTGCCTTCAGATACTTGTTATCTCAGTGCAAAAAATTCAACACCAGATTGAGACATAGTTATCAAAAACTCCTCTACAAATGTCAGCTCTCAGAATGGACATCTGTTTTCCTATAAATAACCACACAGAACTCAATGCTGCCACACTTGCTCGTATTCAAAGAGAAGGCAAGGACAAAAGAAAGCTCATACCAATCGCAATAAAGTGCATCACTAGAACCTCAATTAACATTCGCCATTCTTCAGTATGCTCCTAAACACAAATGAACCCACCCAAACACAGTGCTGGATATGCATAGATATTAAGGCTCAATGTCAATGCCATGCAGCCAGAATGATCAGGTTTCACATAAGTGGGCTATCATTAGTTTATTTTAAGAATGAGAAAAGCACAATCCATTTGTCTTCCAAGAAACAAAGCCAAGAAGGCTGAACACAGTTTATATACACGGCAACGCTGCTCAGATACAGAACAAGATACTGACATCAACTCTACTTGATTTCCACGCATGACCAACGACCAAAACCATCTAGATTAGGCTAGGCAGACTTAAATAGCTGATTAATAGTACCACAGCAAAGCATTTTAGTACTTCATGGTTCATACTTCCAATTTCCAGCTTCCATCAGACAGGTCAATTCCACCCAACACGCATTCAGTTCTTACAAGGTTCATTGTTCCACTCAAGCATTGCCAACGCGAACAAAATTATTATTATTTTTTTTTTTTCGGGAAATGGTACAGTCCTTCCTAGAGCAACATAACTCTCAGAAAAAGGACATAACTGGTCTACCCATTAGTCCACATCCTAGATCCACACTACAGATGGCTCTAAACCAATCCTACGGCCAAAACAAAATCACTTGTACTTCAAATTAAATTTGTTTAAGGGGGCACCACCAGCAAATATTAGAGTTTCCTCCTAATCATTCGCAAGCAAATTATCGAACTAGACCATTGCCTGCGTGCGCAGCCAGCAAAACTTTTGCCTTTATAAGAATCAACAAACAAGCACTCAACTAAATACGTGCTCACATCAGAACAAGCACCTGAATGGATAAACATAAACTATATAATCACCATAGAGGACGAAGTGCTTACCCTTCCCATCTCCAGATACACAGCAGCTCTGTTCGTGAGATAAGAAATATCCTCATCATCAAGCTCGATAGCCTTCGTGTAGTGCTGAATTGCAGTCTCGAAATCCTTCTTCTTATAAGCTGCATTACCAGCCTCCTTCTCCTTCTGAGCCTGAGCCTTCCTCTCCTTTACTTCTCGCTCCCCCTCATTTATCTCCATCGGCTCTGGCTCCGGCTCCGGCTCCGGCTCCTTCTCCTTGGGTGGCTTGTTGTCTGGCTTACTCGCTGCCGGCGAATCATCCTCCGCCGCAGCATCAAAGCCCGAATCCTGACCCGGGGTGTGCATTTTAACGTTCAACAGCACTCCAAATGCCTGCATCACCCTCTGATCCTTCAAGTACAGATTCAGGCTGCTAGGATTCTTCTGCAAATCCTGCATCATCTTCACAAAGTCAGGCTGCTGCAGGTAACCTCTGGTCGTCGGATCGGCCGTCAGCTTCGCCCACATCTCCTGCCCCTGGAACACATCCCCGAACAGATTGCTCGGCGGGGGGCCGCCGCGGCTCCTGGACGACCCCGCCGCCGCCGCGGCCTGCGCGTTCGCCAAGCCGGACTTGAGCGCCTCGTTGCCAGGGTCGATCTCGAGGCCCCTCTTGTACGCGGAGACGGCGTCGTCGTTCCGGCCCAGCCCCTGGTAGGCCGCGCCGAGGCGGCTGTAGCCCTTGGACCAGTCGGGCTTGAGCTCGACGGTCTTCTCGGCGTCGGCGAGGGCGTCGGTGTAGTCGTGGAGGGAGGCGTGGGCGGCGGATCGGTTGGAGTAGAGGACGTGGTTGGCCGGGGAGAGGGCGATGGCGTCGGAGAAGTGGCCGACGGCGGCGCGGTAGTCGCCGGAAGAGAAGGCGGCGTTGCCGCGGGCTTTGGCTTCGTCGGCCATGGCTCCGATTTCGGGGGATTCGCGAGCGTCGATCGGGGGGATTCGGGATCGGAGAGTGGAAGGGGAAGTGAAGGGGGAGACGATTTTAGGGTTTATTAATGATTGAAGAAGACGGGGAAAAGGAGGAGACGAGAGAGTTCTGGCGAATTGCCGGGGGTTCTGGAATGTTCTAACTTCTGCGCGTCGTCGGCCTCCGTTGAGTTGACTCGTGCGCGAACAGCGAAGTGGAGGCTGGACTTTCGGCCCGTTTGGCTGCGGGTTTCCCTTGATCCTGGCTCCGTTTGGGTGCGACTCTTAACCGATTTTTCTCTGTTATTCCAGAGAAATAGAATAAAATAAATTTTTTTTTTTTAAAAAAAGGCGACAATTCCTGCAAAATGGAACTCCAGTTTTGCCGAGCTATCGGTCTGATCCCGGTTGTGTCTGAAAAACAGTGGACTACGTGAATTTTATGACTTAGATTGACGACTTTCCAAAAAACTATCTAAAAAAGATTTTGCTTAAATCATTGGCTACTTCCAATCGTTTGCATTTAAGAATTGTCTCTATTTAGGTATGTGAATAATTTCCTGCACAAATTTTATACAATATTCCAAACTACATTTCTTATTATCCTATTCTTCAGATAAAATGTTCAGCTTCACTTGATTAGTTTTTAATGAAGCTTGCACGTTAAGCTTTTGAAAAATGGCTTGATCCGATATTTTATATCTTAAACTGAAAGCTAGTTATTTGTCAAAAACCTGGACATCCAAAGAAGGGGCAATCCATCAATGGAACATAGTGTAAAAATTGAATTCAACAAGCTCCATGACGAAACATCTCACTAACATGAAAATTCTCTCTTTTTGCTATTAACATGAGATGTCAACTAGAGCATTGGTAATAAATGCCCCGGAGAACACTAGTTAAAACGAGTGAATATAGAAAGAGCACTTATCACACACTTTGAAATTGAGCGATAATAGAATTCAAAAAAGTCATCTGCTTCTAATGGAAACATTTACATTATCAAACCACAATTAATGAGACTTAACAAGAGTCAGGCCTCCCGGGGGCACTCTTTAAAATCTTTCTGTCGATATTGAATTTCTTTCATTTTATAATATTCAATTCCCAATTTGAAAAAATCAAGGCTGAGAGCACAAAATTTCAACTCTTATCCCACTGCAGAACAGTGCAATTTACAGTTTTCCGACTTCACGTATCAGGTTCAGTTCACCAAAGCAATTTGCATCAAATCCCTTCTCTCTCCATCTTCCAAGTCCTACTCGCATTCACATATCGAAGTTGTAAAATAAATTACAAAGAAACCAGAAAAGAAGAAAATCATTGCTTTCACCGTCTGAAAAATTAGTTTAAGCAGCAACTTCCTGCTCCTTTGCCGCAAGTTGGTTCTGGATGTGCTGTGGGACGACGTCAAACTTGGCTAGCTGCATGGTGTAGGATGCACGGCCTTTCGTCATTCCGCGGAGCGTACTTACGTATTGAAACATCTCTGCTAGTGGAACGAGGGCATCGACAACCTGAAGAGTTCAAAACCAAGCTTGTGAGCATTTCACTAACAAAGATATTAATTCAGAGATAAAGCAAAGAATCTTCTCCTCAAAAGTTAAATTCAACTAATCCCTCTTCACAAGTATATTTCCAATTTGGAAAATTAAGTATATTTACGAACCACATTTAGCAACCCCAACAGATAACCATGATGACTACTAAAGCTGCATTATGCATATTTAGATCCCCAAGTACCAGGAAGAATGTTCCATGAACACTGTAATATTCAAGCTGGGAGTAAAAGATGTCATTAATTATATCAGTCAGCAGGCTACAGCAACATTAAAGACTTTCTAATTCTTAGAAACACACGAGTGATATGGTCGGGTAGAGGCCAACAGCCACAAAATTTCTAATCGAATGAAACTGAAGTATAAAAGCAAAGCATAACACATTTTCAGGCAGAAAGGCGATCACACATATCCAAGATGAAAAAGATTTAGCAGTTCTTTCAAGAGGCTCAGCAAAATCATAGTCGTGAGTTGGACGCAAGCAACCAAGCTAGCAGGAAGGAGAAAACTCTGGATTGCTGTTGCTTAGTATGGATATAAACCGAAAATTGTATCTACGCTCCACAATGCAACTGAAGGCTAAATGAACAGCTGAGATAGGGTTGCTTTTCTTAATCTGTGTTTAAGCACACCATAAAAATTAAATGCATGAAAAACCTAGGCAAGAAAGAAAGAAACACTTGGAAGTTCGCATTACCTTGAGGCCACCAGGTTTGTCACCAAAACTGTTGATCTGGCCTCTCCTTGAGTTTAGATCACCAATCACATCACCCAGGTGGTCTTCAGGTGTTATAACTTCCACTCTCATTATAGGCTCTAGCATCTTAGGGCCAGCTTTCCTCATTCCCTCCCGGAATGCTCCTCTGGCAGCCAGCTGGAATGCCAAGACACTTGAATCCACATCATGGTATGAACCATCAACTAATGCAGCACGCACATCGACAACAGGAAACCCTGCAAGAATTCCATTACTCATACACTCTTCCAAGCCTTTCATTACTCCAGGTATATACTCTCTAGGAACTGCCCCTCCTTTGATCTCACTCTTGAACTCATAACCACTTCCAGACTCCAAGGGCTCAAATCGTACAGTGATATCTGCAAACTGCCCTTGCCCACCTGACTGTTTCTTGTGCACGTACTTTACTTCGGAGACCTTCGAAATGCTTTCCCTGTAGTTCACTTGCGGTGCCCCAACATTAGCTTCAACCTGGAAAAGCCAAGTCACAAACTGGCTGAGATAAAAGAAAAAAAGGGATCTTCAAATGCTAAATGATATGCTGTGGCACTTCTGAAGTGCCTGCTCTAGTGGAAAAGTGGATCGATAATAGCAATAAGAAAGGCATGTGAATTAATAGCACGCAGGAGATGCATGCCAGCACACTAAAAGTCACAAGTGGTTTTTTAAACAATCTTGGAAATCTTTAATTGAAAAAAAAACATCTTTAAGAATCAGTTTTGTGTCAAAACGCATTGAGTAGGATCCGTACCTTAAATTCCCGCTTGAGCCGATCAACAATAATCTCAAGATGCAATTCTCCCATTCCTTCAATCACTGTCTGGTTGATCTCTTCATCACGCGAGAAATGGAAAGAGGGATCTTCTTGAGCAAGTTTGATCAGACCATTCGCCATCTTGTCTACATCAGCTTTAGTTTTAGGCTCAATAGCAACCTTAATAACAGGATCAGGAAAGTCCATCCTCTCGAGAAGAATGGGAGCATCTGGGTCACAAAGCGTTTCACCAGTTATTGTATCCTTCAGACCAGCAAGAGCTACAATATCACCGGCCAACGCAACTTTTACATCCTCCCTACTGTTGGCATGCATTTCAAGAAGTCTGCCGATCCTCTCCTTCTTTCCTTTGTTTGCATTCAGCACATACGACCCTGCACTTAACTTCCCTGCGTACACTCTCACAAATGTGAGGGACCCCACGAAGGAATCACTCATGATTTTAAAGGCTAGTCCAGCAAAAGGCTCCTCATCACTGGCAGCCCTATCAATCGTTACTTCTGGATTCTCAGGATCAGAACCCTTCATTGGTGGCACCTCAAGAGGTGAAGGCAGATAATCCACAACTGCGTCAAGCAATGGCTGAACCCCCTTATTTTTAAAGGCTGACCCACATAATACGGGGACAAAATTGTTTGATATAGTTCCTTTTCTAATTAATTTCTTAACGGTATCCTCATCCGGTTCAACACCTTCAAGGTAGTTCTCCATTGCTTCATCATCTAGTTCAACTATAGTTTCAATCATCTGTGATCGGTAATCTTGAGCCATCTCTTGCAGATCAGCCGGAATATCATCATACACAAAATTTGCACCCAACTCTTCCCCAGACCATACTATGGCTTTCATCTTGACAAGATCAACAACGCCTTGGAATTTATCTTCCGAACCAATAGGCAACTGAATCACAAGGGGTTTAGCACCCAAGTTTGTGACTATCATGTCCCTTGTCCGAAAGAAGTTAGCCCCAAGGCGGTCCATTTTATTGACAAAGCAGATTCTAGGTACCCCATATTTATCAGCTTGCCTCCACACAGTTTCGGACTGTGGCTCCACTCCAGCCACGCTGTCGAACAAGCAAATGGCACCATCCAAGACCCTAAGTGCTCGCTCCACTTCGAGGGTGAAGTCAACATGGCCAGGAGTATCGATGATGTTAATTCTGTGTTTGTTCCAAAATGTGGTGGTCGCGGCAGACGTGATGGTAATCCCCCTCTCCTGTTCTTGTTCCATCCAGTCCATTGTAGCCGTACCCTCGTGCACCTCTCCAATCTTATAGTTCCTTCCCGTGTAGTATAGAATCCGTTCAGTCGTAGTAGTTTTCCCCGCATCTATGTGAGCCATAATTCCGATGTTCCGGTAGTCCCTCAACGGCACCGCACGCTTTCCATCTGGCAAGAATCGTGAGAAAAGCATGTCAATGGTGGCCGAACATGCGAGAACATTGTGAACTGCCATACAGTATAACCTTCTACAGGTGGAAAATTAGATTTTCCAACCAGAATAGGTTTACAATTCCCATCAGGGGCAAGGAAAATGACTCCGATCACTTATTTCACCATAACAAAGCAACGCATAATCCTAATGTACACTCAAAAAAACAAGCATCGGTAAAATTACAACTGGAGCACAGCACTCAGTGAAGAAACAACACGTCGACAAGGTGTAACAGTACGGAGGACAGTCCTGACACGAAATTCACTACCGATTCGTATTTCAGGCGTCCTAACTCATCACGATATGCAGCGAAGGAAACAATTGAATTTCTCGAAAAAGAGAGAACAATCAGATCGTCCCTCGCAAGCGACAACGCATCGCCTCCGAACCGGTCGACTCGCGATTCGTCGGCGGGGAGCAAGATCATCGCCGGGGCATTCCGTCAGTCACCTGGCGGAAAACTACCGCGAGCGAAGCTCTCGCCTCGCCTCGCCTCGCCCGTCAGACGACACAATCCACACTCGCCGCAAAACAAACGCCACGTCAAACAAACCGCCGGGACCCCAGGCGAATTCAGCACGTACCTTCGCCGGCCATGGCGAGAACGGAGAACTCCCTCCGCCCCCGGCGCTGAGGCCTCGAGGAGCGCCGCCGGGAGCCAAACCGCAGCCCGGCAAGGAACTGGGAGCTGGAAGCGGAGACGGAGGAGGCGCGAGGGCGGAGGCAGAGGAAGGGCGCGGGAGGAGGGAGGAGCGCCGCGGGCCGCCGCTGGGCGCCGCCGAAGCTGCACACCGGGGACGGACCGGCCAGCCGCACCGACTCCGCCGCCATTTCTGGTGTGCGCGGGAGAGGCTCGCGTCTGCAGCGAGGGGTGGGAGAGGTGGGGATAACGAGGGGCCGAGAAAGCGCGGAGTGGCTCAGCAGGAGTTGAGCCAACGAGCGAACGAGCATTTGAGGTTGAAGACTGATTGGCGATATGTGACTTCATTTTTCGTTTTTCTACTACTGGCTGGGAATAAGTTTTGGGGAAAATTGAGGGGGAGCTTCTGCAATTGCCCGTGTGATGGTGCCTAATTTACCAATCTGCCACTAGTGATTTTTTTTAAGAAATGACCGTATGAGTTAGGAGTGATCGGTCCCTAATTTTTTAAACTTAAACCTACTCATTTGCCTTGGAACCGACTCTTGAACCTATCATTTTTTCCTGCTCCGCTTCCAATGTCTACTAAGAACCTGTTTTTCTGTTGTTTCTTTCATTTTTTCTAGCGAATATTCTAAGGAATGAAACGATTTAAAATAAAAGATGAATAGAAGCAATCAAGTTAGGAGCGAGTAAGGGTTGTGAGACTTGAACAAGAGAGGGCTACCTACGTGCAGCAAGCAAGGAAGAGGGTCAATCACGAGTAAGAGATAGAGTAGTGAAGTGTTCGAATGAGGTTAGAGAGAATAAAAAAAATAGATGCAAATAAAAAAAAATTATGGTTTCTAAGTCTATTAAAATCAATTTGAAATTTAGTTTGATTCCCAGGCAATTGTTCACTTGAAATCAGAAATCGGATTGATTCCCATAGATTCTAAAAACTGGATTTGGGAACCTTAAACTGGACCGATTTTCCTTCTCGAATAGAACCGGTTCGATTACACATCAATGACATCATTAAGATGAGGCATTTACATAAAAGGGAACTTGTTCATTCATGGACACATGATATTCCAACGGATATTCGAAGCGAGAGAATTCGAGTCATGGGCAGTCGAGTAATTTCGCAACAATTTTTTCCAAATGGATGATGGCCTCGTCCATGAAGCTTTTGAGCCATAGAAAGCAGAGAGGCACAGGAGTCGCCACATCCCGAATCCCCTGTCCTCACACCCACGGGAGGGTCTGGTAGGTCCCACCCGGCCTTGTTACATATTTCTCACAAATTAGGGGGACAAAAAAAAAAAGAGAGGGAAATAAGCCAAAAATCCATTTAATGGCTACCATTTATTGGCATGCGTATTAGAAAATCCAAGACGGCGTGGCATAAATTTCATATAAATCTCCTAAGCAAGCTATGCAGGATATTTTAATACATATTTAAACATTAATTTCACGCACTAATCATGTAAAAAGTTCATTCTTCAATCATTAAATATCTAGTTGAGGAAGAGCTTCCTATGACAAAATTCAAAAGCCATTTGGTGCAAAACTTGAGCATCCCATTCGTGAAAGGTTGGCCTTTCAATAGGTCTATATCACTTTCTGTACTTTTCAGCTCATGATTTGGTTGATAAAATTAAAAAGTAAGTGCTAAAAATTTAAATCCACGATATTGAGTGCCAAAGATTAGGTGTTGAATATGAAAATAAAAGGTTGTTCGACAGTTTTAACAATATAATTGGTAATATATTAATAATCGTTAGATCTTTTGTAACTTAAACCAGTTAATCAATTCCTTCCGTACTAATCATCAAGTGGTTTTGACTAAATATAGTCACTTAAGCCGTGTGTAGTTAGAGGCTATCGAATGCACATAATGAGATTTTAGTGCTGGAAAAATTTAATCTTTCAACACTCGACATGATATTTAGACACACACCCTTGATTCTTTTAAGAATGGATGAAATCCAGAACTAGTTGATGTAAGCTTTTCAACCTCCATTGCCAGTCTCCATCTTTTGGGCCTTCCATGACCCTTTCTGGGACTTCTATTGCAATCGGCCCATTAGATTATTTTGATCGATCATCAATCCTGAACCGATTGCATTTAATGGGCTCGATCCGTGCATGAGGCGAATAATGACCGTAGTTTATTGATAAGATAAAGGAGGGTGAAGACAGGAATATAAACCACTCACTTATTGGATGTATCTTGCTAACGATGGACCATTAGCTAGGTCAAGCCATTGTTTTTTTTCTTAATCACATACATGGCCAATTTTTTTGGTCTGTTCATGGCCAAATTGAATAGGCTAATTATTTGCCTGTTAGGCCCGGGTCACGCAAGGGCGACCGGCTTCATAACAAGAAGTCAATATATATTTATCATAGGCAGACTCAGGCTAAAGGTGATCGGGCCCGGTATAAAGGAGCCCAATCTTATAAAAAGATTGTGATCACATATTGGATTAAGATCCTCTCAACAATTCAGACTCAAGACACATTTGATATTTGCCAATATCAATGCACATAACCCATTTAAGAAAAGGGAAAATGTCACCGAAATTCCCAAACTATCTACATTGTGACACCAATACTGCTTGCATATTTTGTATTATCAAAAAGTTCAAAAATATACCTATAATACACATTTACTTTTTATTGACGTACTATCAATGACCACTACTAAAAATCCTATGTGGTGGCTAACGTGGAAGACAAAGTGCAAAATGATGCTGACATAGCACTTATGTGACTTAACAACCATGTTCTCTCTCTCTCTCTCTCTCTCTCTCTCATCAATTAAACTAATTGAAATACAAGTTAGGAGTGAGTGGTTCTAGATTTTAGGTGAAATCTATCCAAAATTATAGAACTTGGAACCTACTTTACATATTTTAAAACTTGGAATCTACACTATTATAGGTTCCAGGATCTACCCAAGTTTCACATATATTATTAATTGAACAATGACCACCATTTGCTACCATAATTCACTAATTATGACTTATGTTTAGACACACGAAAAATATGAACATTAATAGGTCTCAGTCATAAAATGGAAAAGCAGACTTATGCTTTCAAATTATACACTCATCATCGAATGGCGTGAAATATCGCAAGATCACACATTGACATGGATTAAAAAAAAAAACATTAAAACTTATTTCAAATTTTACGTTACAGGTTTCAAGTTCCAAGTTCCTTCAACTTAGAAGCTGAAACCTATCTGTTGAAACAAGTTACTCAATTTTTGGAACCCGAAACATATTCTGCATACCTTGGAACATGAAACTATACAGATTCCCTCTAGTCTGGTTTTCAGGTTTACTTTGAAACCATGCTTGCCCTTAATATAAGTAAATAAAAGAAGTTTATACTATTCTATTTGTCAAAAAAGTTTTAAACCTATTGTAATTGTATCAGTTCAGTCCTAAATCTATTTTTTAGCTATTCAATTATAAACTTTTTGCAATTGTGCCAGACATGAACAACTTTAAATTATATTTTATATTTTTAGATTATTTTTTTCTTTTCCTTTTCTTTTTTTATCTTTCTCTTTCTACTCTTCATTCTTTTTCTTTTTATCCCCACAGTGGCCAACGAAGCTCTAGCAAGGCTCATCGATGAGGGTTGTGGCCCTTGTGCGGCCTGGCCTACATCTAGGTGAGGCCTAGGGGCTGTGGGCGAGGTGACTTTGCCCTATCTGGGCGAGGCCATCCTTGCACTGAGCAAAGGGGGCCTCCCTCACGGCGAGGCCATGGCCGAATGTATGGAAAAAGGAAAAAAAGGAAGAAGAGAGAAAATGAAAATATTATTAAAAATTATCCACGTCATTATTGGCCGATGTCCATGTCAATGCTAGTCAGCCAAAATTAGTCAGATGAACTGAATTAACACAATTATAAAAGGTTTATGATTGAATTAACTAAAAAAATAAAAGAAAGGTTCGCAATTGTAATAGATTTAGAACTTTTTAAATAATTTACCCACTCTATTTTCACCAGTTAAACTCATTAAAACACAAGTAGATAAAGGTTTCAATTAAATGACCTTATGGATTATCGTGATTAACTTGTGTGAGATTTTGTGACATTGCATTAAACAAGAAACTACACACCTTTGTATGCCAGGACCATCTCGAGCAAGGTTTCTTATCTTTCGAGAGTAGCCGCAAGACGTGCTATTGATGGTGTTCATATAGCTTTGTATCATATTAACTAGCAAGCAGAACTCCATTGCTTATGAAAGCGATTGTTCATAACTTTTCGAGCACACAAAATTCACGATATTGTCAAAACAAGAAATAAAGATTTGTGAAAAGAATACTCCACGGAAAGTTGGCGAATCAAAAGATCAAGAATGAATCTGTAAGGTGATGACTTTGAATAACTAAATCAGGTTTTGGAGTTGAGTTTTGGAGTCGAGCTTCTACGTGAAGGCCGTATCCAACAAGAAAACCCTAGAAAAAGACTCAAATTGCCTTCAACGAGCGAACAAGCTTGGAACGATTCAAATTTCAACCGAATCAAGCTTTTTTGAGAGAATGAGAGGATCGACCAACAAGTGAGCTTTGAGCAAACTGAGCATCCTTCCAACACGCGGCATCACGTGTCGTCCATTGAATGGGCTGGCCCCATGGTGACGCGGAGGGCGCATCTTTGCAATGTTTTCTCCAAGAATTAGCATCTTGCAAAAAGAAATGACAAAGAACGTGAGTCCCTCGATGCACGGCGCATAACCTGCCTCTGCCTTCTACCCACCTTTATCGGCTTTGCAGAGAGATAGGGTGAAAAAGAGAACGTACTCCAATGAATTCATTTGGCTCTTGTCTGCTCAGTCCAAACTTTCTTTAGGAACACCTTCTAATGTGCTCATTGTTTCCTGCTTTTCCTGCGGCTGTCGTGCGGAAAGGCGAGATTCACGTGCATTTTAATGTTATTACAACGATTTCGATGCATGTGAACCAAACTAACATGTATAATACTGATCTCACTTAGGATCGTTCGAGATTCAACGGGCTCGATGTACTGGATCGAGTGCTTCCAAAGGCGGAACCCGCATATTACCATACGAGGCAACTCGAGAAAGTTCCGAATGAGAGAGAGATGAAGCGATTCTTTCGCTGTAAGATTTCAACCCCATGATGGACCCACCGCTGATTGTAGAGAGACGAACGAGCATTGCGAAATGACAGGATTAGACTTTACGGCAATGGAGGGGCAGTAAAGCTCAGATGATTAATGCCATACGCCCAAATGGACTCTGGACCGCTCAAAAGGGTCGCTAGAAAAACACTTAACAACAGCTCAGAGCGGGCTGAATCAGACCGAGCGGCAGGAACAGAGCCATCGCGTGCGGTCAAAAGAGCTTAGTTGGCCCTTATTACTCGTTGGTTAGCAAGTCTTGACACGAACTCCCTTGAGTTAGCACATCAAAATCATATTTAAGACATCCCTGTGGTACATGGCACTTCAAGGTTGTTGGTCCAACACTGCTAACTATTCCACCTTACACCATGATCAGACTTGTTTTCAACTCACACTACTATAATGAGAACACAATTGAAATATATGCATAATGAGCAATCTAAGATTGATAATTTTATCTCCAATTTGCATTAAAATCAAAGCATAATCACAAATGATTCGAGATTGATTCAAATGTTATCTCTATCGGTAATTATCAATTCTATCGTTAATACTCAAAAATTAAAATATTCAATTCTTATATCTTTTATTTTCTCGGTTTTCTTTCGGCATCTCCAAGATAAGCTCAATGGCGAACGGAAGGGGAAAAAGATGGTTAAGTGGAAGGCATCTTGCACATGGTCAAAGATAACGCTGTGCTGACGTGCCAGAATCAAACCCTAGATTTGATTTGACGTGCTGCTGTCTCGTGATAAAGAAAAAGGAAGAAGAAGAAGTCCACATTCGTCAACAAAAGCTTTAAATAAAATGCACTTTAAAGAATACTACCCACAAAACACGCCTTCTTACAGTCTCCTCAGTCCTAATCGCGGTATCCGGCCACCAAACAGTGTAATTCCATTTCAAGTCGTGACACCAATCAAACTCCTTCAACCCCTTTTTCCATTTGAGGCGCGTTCGGTAGTGGTTTTCGAAAATAATTTTTGATAAAAAATTATATTTTTAATTTTGTTCTCGAAAACAATTCCTAAATATAAGAACGCTTGATAACCGCACAAAATTTTTATTTGTATAATTTTGTTGTTTCTTTTAATTTTTAAATATTTTTATTATATTTTTCCTTCTTTTTTTCTTTTCCCTCCTTCTTCCTCCTTTGTGGCTAGTCGCCAGCCACGGCGGCGGTCGGAGATCGGCTAGGCAAGGTCCGACAAGCTCGTCAGAGCTTGGCCAAGCTAGGGTGAGGGTCGAAAAGCTTGCCAGAGGCTCGCCTGGCCACCGTGAAGCCGAGCTCACCCAGCCATTGATGAAGGGCGAGGAGTTGGAGCTCGCCCAGCCACGGCGAGGCTCGGGTCGATGAGCCTCACCATGGCTCGGCATCGCCAGCCCTCGTCGATCGGCCTCAACTGAGGTTGGCGACCAGCCAAAAGGAAGAAGAAGGAAAGGAAAGGAAAGAGAAGAAGAGAAAATAAGAGAAAAGAAAAAATTGTTCCTGATAACAATAAACTACTTTTTTCTACTTATTATTTCTATTCCAAATCTATTCTCGGGAACAAAAAAATATATATTTTGTTCCCGAGAACAAAAAAATATATATTTTGTTCCCGAGAACAAAATTTTTACCAAACATGTTTTTATTCTTTTTTCATTCCCTAGAACAAAAGAACATAAATAGTTGTTCCGGGAAACAGAAATAGTTTTCGTCAAATAGACCCTTAAAGGGCATCTCTTGGTGCATGTAAAGTAGTGTTGTCACGTGAAGTCGAATCGAAAATAATTCGATTTATATTAACTCATCTTTAAGTAAAAATTTAATAATTCATATCCAACTTAATCCGCACACGATCCATACCGACTTGATCCGTATTATCAAAATAAATTATTATTCAAGGAAAAAAATTTTCAAGAAAATAATTATATTTTCCGATATATGGTTAAAACTTGAAAATAAACTAGAAGATTTTTTTAGCTGATCGGTAAGAAAAATCTTTTACTCATACAGCTCTTTCAATAAATTTTTTAATTGATTTTTAATTGATTTTTATTTTATTAGTTTTTCTTTTTTTCTTTTTCTTCGAGCTTCATTGGGCGGTCGCCGGCCACCACTGTGGCCGATGACCGGCCAATGAGGAAGAAAAATAAAAAGAAACTGAAAAGTAATGAATTTAAGTTGAGTTATTGATTGGTTATAAATGAATTTGGAATAAATCAATTTATGACTCATTTTTCAATTGGGTTCTATGATAATAAACCAATTGTAAACTCATATTAATGTTTCAGCTAATCCATTTTCTACTCAATCCAATAAATACGGGTTAAAATATGGGTGATTAACCCATTTTGCCACCCCTAATGTAAACTCAACACGCATAGATCATCAAGACCACGGAAATGATGTGAAGTAGGGCTCATATGATTCGGGAGATGTCCGATCGAACCCACACCGTGGCGGAGTTACTCTAGATCACCGGATAAGGTTAATTTCTTATTTAAAAGCAAACTCGAGTCTCTTGGGCTAAGCAAAATGCGAGATTTGGGTTTGGAACATCAAACTACTATAAATCTTTGAGATGACAAATCGAACATGAATAGCTTATTTATTGTACATAAGCAAATAAAGACGCGAATGCTAATTATTTTGTTATGAAATAAATTATATTCTTGAAATAATTTTTTTTTATTTCTATTTTTGCCATACAACTTTTTGAGTAATAATATGTATTTGCTAATAATACAAAATTTATGTTTCCGGAATAAAAATTCGTTTGATAATGACACAAAATTTTTCTCTTTTAGGCAGTGACGGCGGACAACGAACATTGAACAACAGTTGGTGGCGATAGTCGGTGACCGATGGTGGCGAACCATGAGCAATGACAAGTGGGCAGTCGGTTAGTTGCGAGGATAACTAATGAAAATAATTTTTATTTCTCATTTCAATTCTAAAAATTAAGAAGCGAGTAATTAGTTTTCATTTATGTTCAATCCCTATTTCTAGACTAAAAATTTGATTGAAATAACAAAATGAAATTGCGTTACCAAATGGAATAATGTTCTAAATCTATTCCCGCGAACAAAAAAATAGTTTCAATTATATATAATATAATTATGATGCGCGCCTTTAAGTAACTTATCTATGAAAGGCGACAAAGAAATAGACATGTTTAGAGGTTTTCTCTTCGCTTGGAATAGAATTAGGGACAGTGAAACTGGGAAAATACATCTGGTAACTCGCAAGATTACAGCTTCTGCTCGTTCTTTTCTTTTTTGACAAAGTCTAATAAGCCAGGAACAACACTCACACCACACTGCTGCTGGTGCTTCTATTCTCTCCTCATGCATTTTACACAAAACGGAAAAGAAAAAAGAGAAAGAAATGACGAAGTACCAAGGTAAAACCTATTTTCTCTCAAGGTAAAACCTATTTTCTCTTACTCCACTCAAGGCTTTCCGGCCACCGTGACTGGCCGAGGTTTGGAAGCGAACCGGTTCACGAGAGCGAGTGCGTTGCTGGTCACCTGAGCAACATACACTACCCTCCGCCTCACCGCCACCTTCAATCCCCCGTCCATGACCCCCGCGAACCCATCTACGCAGGTGTTCTCGTCCGTCAGCGCGGCGCTCACCCACGTCTCCACGTTGCTCATGTGCCACGCGAAGTCCTCGCCCGCGTCCCGACCCGAGCGCCCGAGCTCCCTCACTGAATCGGCGAGACGGTCCACGGAGTCCCCCATGTTCTCGACGCAGTCCCTCACGGCCCGGAGCTCGCGGAGCTTGATGCGGCGAGCTCGGGACAGCTTGGAGATGAAGGAGGCGGCGGAGCGGGCCCGGGCGAGGCTGACGATGAGGGCGGCCTGGGCGAGGTGGTGGTCGCTCCGCTGGATGGCGCGGCCATAGGCGGCGAGGCAGTGGACGCAGAGGGCCGGATAGCGGGTGGCGCGGCAGGAGGAGACGATGAAGCTGGTGGGAGCTGGTTTGGGGTGGTTGGGGACGAAGTATTGCGATGGGGTGGTGGCGAGGGAGAGTACGAGGAAGAGGAGGAAGAAGAAGAAGAAGAAGGGGAGAGATGGTCTTGGTATCGCCATTTTTGTCTGGGGAGAGAGAGAGAGAGAGAGGGGGGTTTAAATAAAAAATGGGCTACCAAGAGCCGAGCGAAATTTGTTCTTATATTTCTGGGGAGAAGTTTAGTGTAAAAAAATAACGAGTCCATGATTATCCGATTGTTTCTTTGAAGAATATGTAATAGTTTCTCATATAAAGGACTCACATAGATATGAACTCAGGGAAAAGATTAGAGCTTATTGAGATCGAAATCAAGTTTCTTAGTAACTTCGTTCTAGTCTAATCAACTCAAGTCGAGTCGAGCAAATCTAAATTTTATATTCGAATCAAGCTAAAGCTGATTAAATTCAAGTTGACTTTCGAGCATGATAAATGTAAGTCGCATCTAATCGAGTTCAGGTTAAGCTCGGTCCGACTCTTATATATAACACTAGAGCTTCGTTTGATTCACATAAAATAATTTTAGAAAAAAGTTTTCTGGATTTTTCGATATTCGTTTTACGTAAAATGAATTAGTTGGGGAAAAAATTTTCTATAAAGGGAAAAAGTTATTCTAACATAGGGGAAAATGATTTTGACTTTTGAGAAGTTGAAAACATTTTTCACATCTTTTTTCACCACTCTTTTTTATCAAAAATCTTTTCTTTTCTTTTTTAATTTTTATTAAAAATCTTTTTTAATTATTTTTCCTTTTTTTTTTTTTTTTTCTTCTTCATTGGCCGATTCTTGCCACGCGGCAAAGAACCGACGACTAGTTATAGGCGAGCTGAAGCCTCACCATAATTCGATGAGGCTCAAGCTTGCCAGGTCTAGTGAGGTCCACCTCGCCCAACACTAGCATGGTCAAGCCTTGCTAGATCTAGCAACTTGGGCCAAGCTTGAGCATAACTTGAGGTTGCTAGATCCTCACCAACGTCTAGGCGACCCTTGCCTGAGGTCATCGGCATCGAGTGAGCTCGGTTTGTGGCGAGGCGGCTGCAGGCTGTACGATGGTTCCAAGGTTAAAAAAAAGAAAAATCATTTTCCAAAAACATTATATTTTCTGTAAAATAAACTGAGTCTACATTTGAAATACCACTATACTACAAATGTCCGTTGGCCCAAGTGATAAGGAGCTTGGGTTCCCTTAAGTAAGATCTCAAGTTCGGGTCTTGTGTATGAAGCAGATGGCGCTGGGAGAGCCCCCCATTATGGGTCTGAAGGGGAAAAAGGAAGGGGGAGGGGGTAGGGATTTGTTTTATCTTCCTGTGGAAGCCGTCAACAAAGGGTGCAGGCAGCATCATGGCTGCGCCCCGTCTTGTCCTTGCGAGCTTCTTTGCTTTCTACTTTTGCTTTGGCTTTTACTTTATCGTTTATCCTTTTGCGCTTAAATCAGGTGTGAGTGATTCTACGAATTGCAATTTTTCGTTTTACATCGATAGGTACATTCGATGCCAATCAACAATTTCACTAGTCGCTGGATTTTGGATTATTTTGATTTTCTTGTGATGATTTGAAGATATTTGGCTTCATAGACTCAAAATGGGGCTCCTTTGGTCTAAAGAGGGATGACTCCGGATTAATGCATGATGGTGGATTTTTCCCGTCTCTTTTTATGATGATTTGACCTTGAAACGGGGCTCATTAGAAAAAGGTCTACTAATGTTTATCCTTTACCTCCCCACCTGTGTCGTAATGGGCGATCCCCATCCGTGACCCTATGTCCTCATGACATGTGGGGGTGTACCATTCGCCGATATGCTTACATTGCCATATGGCAAAATCTTGCTCACTTAATATATTGGCCACGTTCCTATAAGTATCTCGCTAGTTTTTCATTCCGAGTGATTCAAAGATAAAAGAATATCGAAAATAATATCACATTTTCTCATAGAGTAAGCTTTATCCTATAACACCTGCCTTCTACTACTTTAGCCTTCTAAGATTGCCTAATCCTCCACTATCCTTCCATTCACTCATATTAGGGCCGGCAAACCCTTTTTGTGACTTAGACGAAAAGGCCCAATTTAATATGAGTAACTTGTACATGCTCAGATGGGCAAATCCCTAAATTGTGAATTTTAATCTAGGAAAATCTAAAACTCATTGTAAACTAATATTAACGCTAGAAATCTATCATAACTCATCAAAAGCTAAGCCTTTTCTTTCTTTTAAATTTTTTTAAATTTTTTATTCTAAAAATGGGGACTTGGATCAAGTTAGGACTCTGATTGATGGGCTAGATAGAAAACACCAAAACTTTACTTTGGCGAACCGTTTCCTTGCTGCCCACACAAATCCAACTTCGCTCTTCGCTCCTTTCTCCCTCCTCTCCAGTGACCCGCATTGCAAGGGAGACGACCAAAGATGCACTGCAAAAAGTATGGCAACATTTCGAACACATTCGTCTTGAAGGATCAAAACACAGGAACTCTAGGGGTCTGTGTTCGTCTAGCTCTTTGACCAAGCTTCGCTGAAGACCGTTCTCAAAGACGATGGATATGTTGTTCTGGTATTGAATATTTGGGCAATTCTTCTTTTGTTTGTTTTTTTTTTTTTCCAATTTTGGTTTCCTCAATGAATTTTCGATATTTCCTTTCTGGAGGTAGGTGGGATTGCTATTGAATGCCAGGGGAATGTGAAAAAAGAAGAGATTTTGGAATTTTGGATTTGTTGAAGTTAGGTTCTTGCTTGATTTCTAGATTTTAAATTTTGAAAATTGTTATCTGAGCTTAAGATGAGGAGTCGAAGATTAACTCTGTTTTTTTTTTTTTTTTTGGGTCAATTTTCTTCAATCGAGACCTGATTTTTTGCTACAATTCAAGCAATATATTTTTCAAAAATAAAAAAAGAACAAAGAATTTCATAATAAGCCAATAAACAAAAAAAACCAAAATTAACGGATCAATCTGGACTTTTTCCAATCAAAATCTCATCCAGACCCCAATTTAAGCCCACAAAAGTGACCAGAGCCCATTAAACGAGCAAAGCCCATTCACCGAGCCCGCCCATCTCGCCACAGGAACAGAAAGAGACGCAAGCAGGGACCTCCCTCTCCGCCCCCCCTCCGGCGAGAAAATCCTTCGCCGCCGCGCCACGCCGACGACCACCCTACCTCCGATCGGCGCCGTCATTTCCAGTGCGTTCTCCACTTCGTCACCGCTCTCTTCCGCCCCCGCGATTCAAGTCGCGCGTCACTGTAGCCGATCCCAGGTAATCATCCTAGGATGTTCTGTTTCTCTTCGGTTGAGAGTACTCCGACGTTGGATTGTTCTTCGTTTGCCTTCGAATTTGTTGATTCGTCTCTGCTAACATCTGGATAACCATCTCACGACTTGCCTCGGAGACATTAGCATTGATTTGAGAATTGTGTGGTGTTACATGTACGTTACTGCTTGGTATGTTGAGCTGGTGACGTAGCTCCTGATCCATCCTTTGATGGCCAAGAGCCCTCGTTCCTTTAGTGCGTTGGTTTGCTCTGCTCTCATCGGATTAGATACCACTTCAGATATGTTACTGAATCGTCATCTGAGCTGAGAATGTCCGGGTTTATTTTCTAGCTTGAGGTGTTCAAGATGCTTGTTTAGGTGTAGAGAAACCCTCTATAGTTGCAGGTCGTTCATATGTCGAAGTTGTAGCTTTTCCTTCACTTACTGATTGCTGCTCTTTGCTGCTCTGTTGGTGTTCGGCCGATACCTCACATTTCACCGTCCACCAGTAGAAGCCACAGCCACGCTTTCTTGTCTGCATGGCATAGCGCCAGGAGCTACGTGTCACTCTTCAAAGCTCCTTCATGCAATTGAGCATCACTCCTGTCTTGCTGCTCCTCCATTTTCAACCCAAAACTGTAAATCATTTGATTCGCTGATCTGCCGAAAAAGAACAAAAAGATGCATCGGTTTAAGTCTCATCTTCGGTAACCCAAATCCATCTTGTCTAGTTACTTGACGCTCCGCTGCATCTACCACCAACACAACCTCGACAATGTCAGGTCAATGGCCTCCTGGCTCAAGGCCCGGTCCGTTATCCGGTTCAGCGGCCCGGGTACGATCAAGTTCCTCCAGGGCCTATTGAGCAACGATGTGCAGCGATTCGGTGAAACCCCCAGCGAGAAGACTTTAAACCCGGCCACGCCCAACATGCCCGTGATTACGTTTCCTTCGATGTATGCTGCTCTGTTGACTCCTCAAGGGAGGTTTTTGTGTGACCTGTTTCTGATAAGGCCCACGAGGCCCCAAGAGAAGCTCAACAAGACTGGATCCGGACCTGGGTCCAATGACGAGGAGCTCGAGCTTCTCGCGGACGTGGATGCGCAGGTCTCGGATGAGGTAGTGCAGACATTTAAAAGGTGAGTTCATTGAAATTTTAAATCATTGTCTTGTTTTTGGGGTAAATATCTGAATTTATGTATGGTTTGTGAAGGGAGGATGGAAATGTTTATGCGTGCGTTGGTATCCTTGTCACTATGTTTTGTCTTGGGGATAGTTTCCTTTCATTTTCCTTCAGTTTTATCCATCCTAACATGGCACAAGTTGTTCTCTTAGCTGCAATTGATTGAGAAATGTGAATTTTCTGTGGTTCTCTGGAGTCTTAGGCTGCTCCTAAATTCTGTTTGTTCCAATGTTTTCAAGGTTGATTTTTTTAAATGTCTGTGCAACTGCAAATTTGTAGTTTGTATTCAAGGAAGAACCTTGGATATCAATTGCTATCCAGGTGATCAAAAGAATTTACAAAGCTTCAATTGCGAGCTATTAAACGTGATAGTGTTCTCCAGTCTCACCACTCATGTAATAGCATGCCTTCATCCCCATGATGAACTGAAACTTCATCCTTCTTTCTTCTATCATTGCAAGAATTACTCATAACTGCTATTTAATATCCTAGACCCTCAGGATGAACTGAAGCTTCATCCTCCTTCTGTTTTTGAACCGATGGTGTCCGTAAGGATTAGGTATTATTGAGCTTGCTGCTTTATTTTTTATGTTGGTGTAGCAGATGAAGCTCCTAGGCAGATGCGAAGTTGTGTGCTTTACCCTAATCTTAACCATCACATGTTGTCTTTATTCAAGAGGAGGCAATTTATAAGGTGTGAGGCATCTTTTAAACAAGTTTGGCATAATGAAGATCATTATAAGTATCGATGATCAAACAAGGTTTCTTTTTTGAAGAATTTCAGTGCACAGATCTTGGTTTGGTATCATTCTAGCCTCATAGGGTCCTCCAATCAATATGATGTAGGCAAATTGAATGCTGTGAAGTGGCAGCTTTCTGCCTCCTATAGCTGAGTAGGTTGATGAATTTCCATTAGTTAATATTTGTTCACCCAATCTGGGAAGTGGGAACTCAATCGCATAAAAGTAATCTTTAGAATTACCTTTGGTCTCTCCTTGACCTCAATTTAGTTCTTTCTGTAGGCAGTTTCTAATGCTTCTGCCTTCTTGTGCATGTAAAGTAGAATCTTTTTTCCCCCTGTAACTTTCTGGTCAATAGATGGGCTTTGCTGAATATATGAAGTGCACCAGGAACTTTTCCCCTCCCAACAAAATAAAAATGATGACTTTCTCTTGGGCTCAGGCGTACAGTTTCTCATTATCCTGTTGCTGCAGGTACCGATCGAGGGCCAAAGTAGATATTGGAAATATATCCAAAGATTTTACTTGCTGGCAGCGTTACGACACTTACTACTCTCACAAGTCCTCAACAGCAAAGGAGCCAGATGCTGCTAGTGTTGGCTGGGTTGCTGGCATTGACAAATCCGCTATGTCTGCTTCACAAGGAAATGATATTCGGTGGCAGTGGTTCAAAGATCCTAGATTAGACTCTCTGGGTTATAGAGGAATAATTCCATCTTCTTCAGAACGTTTGTGTTTCTTGTCCTTTCTCGTTTTGGTTGCTCACTTGTCTTCAACGTTATGGCTTTAAAAACTGGGCCAGCTTCTTATATTCCCTGCAAATACCCTTTAACCTGGACTGTTTACTTCTATCATGTTCTATTGCAGCTCCTTTGGTCGAAGCATACAAAGAAACAGATTAAAAAAATTGTCTTCTTTTGAGACTAGAGAGGGATTTGCAGAGGACTCAATAGAGATTCCTAAGGGTTCGTCTTGTTTAGCAATTTCTCAATTTAAAATGTTTTAGTTGGGTTGAAATTTGTTAAGTATCTTGAGATATAGAACCTTCTTGTCAGAAATTCTTAGCAAATCCCTTTCCCGTAACTGCTTGAAGGCGTTCAGAATATCTGAATGAGATTTGTTTCTTTCCACATGATGATTCTCTTCAAGGCACATAGTTGGATTTTGGTGCTTTAGACTTTTAATGCAGCAGAAGCTATTTCTACTGTGTATTGCCTCTCTCTGCACCACGTAATCTTGATCATTCAACTCTTTTTTATGTAGGAGAGGCAATTCCACTGGAATACAATCTAGAAGGTCTTAACGCGATTAGCTTCGATAAGGGTTGCTGACCCATCACCGAGGTATGATTTGCAAGCGTTTGCTGCTTTTGAAGTTCCTTCACGATAACAAAAAAGGTAAATTTCTGCCTCCGTTATTGTTGCCGGTCCTTTTTTCTGGCATATGTATCTGATGGATCTCTAATGCGCCTTCTTATTTTAGAAGCAGAGCAGAAAGTTTCTTCTGGATTAGAAATCCTGGATGCTGCATCTGGCAGGAGAATTGGAATAGTCACCTCCATTCTGGGATGTCGAGGTCTAGGTCTATTACAGTTGGAAGATGCTCTCAAAAAGTCCAGTTTGCTTACCATACTTGGGCAAGATCTCAATGTAGAGGCAGTTAAACCAGATTGGTGGCCTCCAGAATGGTTTTAAGAGCAACAACAGCACAATGCAGTTGCTTAAATTTCATTGTGCTAACACGCACACTCTTCACCTTGTTGTCGGTAAGAACTGTCCTTTTGGAGCTGTTTTCGTTGAAAGGAGGAAAGATCTTTCCAACCTAATTTTTATCGATAGTGCTAGGATTGTAACTTAACCCTCAAATTCTGAGTAAGAATAATTGCAAGGGAAATACCAATTTTCAATCTTTAAGGGGAACCAAGGATTCAATTAGTGAGCCAGTTTTACACTGAGTCAAACTGACTTCATCTCCATCATAAGTGATATCAGTTGATTCCTTTTCCTCTTCCCCTCATCATTTTGGTCACCTTGGAACTCGGTTGTGTCAAGATTGTGAAATGCTGGGAGGTCTGAGAACTGCGGATATGGTCTTCTGTGCTTATTCATAAGGGTCTTATTAAGCCATTTCCATACAAAAAGAATTGCATTTGAAGTGGTTTGGCCATTGTGCTGCCACAGCATCCTTATGCAATCTTTTCTTGATCTCTATACACAGAATGAGAAGACAAGTGATGCAGATGAGATGGATATGTGGTCCTGGAAGACCATCAGACGTGGAAACAGAGTTTCAATTAGAGGGACAACAGTATTTCATGGTTATTGGAAAGTCCAATGATGTCCGGTCCATTTTCCAGAGGCCCAACACAGCTGAGGCAGGGAAGCTGCGAAATAATGCTGGAGTTTCGGCCGGTTTTGCTGCGAGGTTTCTCTTGATCCTGCTTCCGCTTAGGTACGAGTCAACCGAGTTCTGTGTATTCCGGAGAAATAATAAAAAAGAAAACAAAGTCGTATTATTCGTACCAGATAAAAAAAAAAAAATCTCGTTATTCGTATCTGATATGAATTAGAGTGAAAACTTTTCAAAAGACTTCCCTTTGTTAAAGAACGAACTTAAATGACTATACTTCATATTCTTGTACCTAATGATATTTTACAAGTTGTTTCTATTCTGATATGTAAATTATTTCTTAGGAAAATTCCAAATAAGAACCCGAAGTGTATTTATTTTCTCAAATAAGAGCCTAAAATGGATTTCATTTTAATTAAGGGCTTAAAGTGACTATATTAGTATCAAAGAATGACATGAAGTAATTATCTTTATTTCAAATAAGGGCTTAGCCTTACTGGATCATCGGCTAGCAAAAAATTCCGATCGATCAAGGGTATTTTCGTCAAAACGCAATTTAAATTTAGATTATATTATATTTTTTGGTATGAAAATTAGATTAATTTTTTTTTTTTTTTTAAAAAGACACGGGAGGCACTCGCTGCCCCATCATTGGTGGGCAACGGTGCTAGCCAGCGAGGGCCTGGACAAGAGCCGGTGACCCTTGTCAACTGCAATCAGAGGCAAGGGTCTCGCCTCCAGTCAGTGAGGGTTGTTGGCACCCCCTTGGTGCCGGTAATTGCATTGGCCATCGCTGCCACCCCACTGGTGATGGGGTGGCAGCCACAGGTGGGAGGAAGCCCTCCTTTTTGTCTCCATTTTTTTTTTTTTTAATTTTTTTTTGGGAAAAATAGAAAAAAGACAACATTTAAAAGATAAAATTGCCCTTATCAAATAGTGAGTTGAGGCTCTTCTTTGAGATTGATATGGCCACTTCAAACCCTTATATAAAACGAGATTCACTTTAGGTTTTTATTTAAGAAAATGATGGCATTCGGCCTTTATTTAAAATAATGTTCACTTCAAATCTTTATTTGAGAATATAATGACATTTCAAATCCTTATTTGAAATTTTTCTATATTTCCTAGGTGAAATTTTATGACGTTCGAAACTACATTTTCTTTTACTATTAGAAAAAAATTCATGAAATAAAATGTTCCAAACTTCACTTGACCAACTATTGTGGAGTTTATTTGTTAAGCTTCCAAAAAATGGTTTCGCACGTACGTTGTACCTGAAAGTGAAAGCTAGTAATATTTCCAAAGCCTGGACATCTTAGCAAGGCTACTCCATAAATGTAAAGCAATGATTTTGTTAACAAGTGACTCTGCAATGAGGGGCCAACTGTTGATCAGTGTGCACTGCTCTGTCCTTTCAATAATTCCAAATGAGAGAGAGAGAGTCGAGCAGCATACTAAACCCTAAAGCCCCAAATCAAGTTCCATGGAGCAACATTGAGAGCAATAGACAAGCGAACAGCCTTATTCTTGTGAACAAATTGAGTTTCAGACAGAGTACACTCAAGCAATTGAGCAATGGAGATGTGAACGTGGAGAGAGAGAGAGAGAGAGAGAGAGAGAGAGAATATGGTGTCAATTTATCATACTTGTCGACACCATATAACGTAAGCCGTCACGAAGGATATAGCAATTCTCATTGACAGAACTATGATAGAAGGTAAATATGTTATATGGATATAAGTTTGGAATTTTGTGTGGTACAAAAATTTAGAATATTAGTGTCAAAAGCATAATTTAGGATATTTAGGGCGTGTTTAGTAACTATTTTGCTCCCGGGAACAATTTCTAATAAAAAATGATTTTTTTTTTATTTTGTTCTCGGGAATAATTTTTAAGCATTTTAAACCATTTAGTAACTGTCCAAAATTTTTATTTTCAGAATAGAATTGCATTTGGTGCCGTTTTAAAAATTTCTTATCAAAATTATTTTCTTTTAATTTTTTTAATAATTGTATAACTTTTTTCTGTTTTCTTCTTTTCTTTTCTTTCTCTTCTCCGTCTTTAAGGTTGCTAATCGTTGGCCTTGGGATGACCGGCGACCTCATCGAAGCGTTGCCGGCCCTCAGCGAGGCCGCGCCTCGTCGGTCGAGCCTCGCTGGCGGTTAAGTGAGCTGGGTCGAGCCTCACCCAGTCAGGTGAGGCTCACCAGTGGTTGGGGGAGGCCCACCTGGCCATTGGCGAGCTCGCCGAACCTCACCTTGGCCTAGCGAGTCTTCGACGACCAGTGGCGGTGGATGGTGGCAGTTGAAGAAGAAGAGAGAGGGAAGAAGAACAAGAAGAAAGAAGAGAAAATAGCAAAAATGAATTTGTTTGATTCTGGAAATGTTCTCGAAAATAAAAAATCAACTTTTTTTTACTTTTCAATTTTATTTCAAATTTACTTCCGAAAAAAAAAATTTGTTTCCTGGAATAAAAATTTATCAAACGAATTTCTGTTTCAAATTTACTCCCAAAAACAAAAGAACATAAATTATTGCTATTTGGTAAGTTGCCAAATGTAGCTTTAGTGATTTTTTCAAAAAAGAAAATACAAATTTCATGTGAAAATTTAATTCTATCTGACCATGTCAAGAAGCCCTCGTAAAGATCATGCCGTACTTACTTACAATTAACTCTACCCTGCCATGCTTTTTCAGAACGACTATAATTCTCCAACTGCCCACCAAATTTCTGCTATTCAATCATGGTTGAGAAATTTCAATGGAGGTGCCATCTGAGGCAAAAACTGATCGTACCAAGCTGCAATTCTTTATGGGGGAGTGGAAACACTCGATTGCATGGAGTGAAAATGTCATCATCAACAATCATAAGATTCAAGAAAGCAGGTTGGGTTATGCCTAATACTCCTGTGGTCATCATCAGGACAAAAGGAACAAAAGATATTCAAATAAGCCAGATCCATGAACTTCTCGTTAATACTTCATAAGGACACTAAATATTAAAGTACACATACATCATTTAAAAGAATAGGCGATGATTTCTAGACTATATATTTTCTATTGTAGGTTACATTGTTATTAAGTGGATTAACCATATTTAGTTCAAATGCACTTCAATTTTAGTTTCGTATCTTTTCTTGAGCTCCCGTCAACAGTTGTTCAGGAAGGATTCAAGGTTTTACATGAAGAAGATTTTCAGTAAAAGATTTTCTGATCCAAGTTCAAAACATCACGCCGAATGATCCAACCTAAGATCCCAAGCTTCCCGGATGTGAACCAATTGCTTTTGGTAAATGGTCAGTCCTCCCTTCTTTACTCACGAGTCCCTGAAATTCAATCTGATAAACTGGTCTAGAATGGCATCTTGCAAAAGAAAAAAAGGACAAAGAACGTGAGCCTCACGATGCATAGGTGCCCTACCTGCCTCTGCTTTTTACCATCAGCTTTTGCAGAGAGAAAAAGTAAGAACGTACTCCACTGACATCATTTAACTCACAAACAAATTCCTGTGTCATGTGCGATTCACGTACTCGGATATGTTATTAAAATGATTTCGATGAATGTGAGCTGGACTAACGCGTACGTATATGAGCAGAAACACAGCCAGGGCGCGAGCAAAAGAGGCTGATTAGCCTTTGTAACTCGTTAGTTAGCAAGGCTTGACATGAACTCCCTTGAGTTAGGACGTCAAAACTCGAATTTAAGACATTCATGTGGCAGATGGCACTTCAAGATAAGCTCAATCTCGAAGAGAAGGGAAAAGATGGTTATGTCGAAGATAATGCTGTGCTGATGTGCCAGAATAAACCCAAATCTGATTTGACGATCTGCTGGTAAAAGAGGAGAAATCCACAATTGTCAAAAGCTTTAAAGAAATTTGCTTTGAAGCTTTGAAGAAAATTGCCGCAAATCACGTAGTCTGATTGTCCCCTCCTAATCGTAATCTTCGACCACAAAAGAGTAAAATCCATTCCACGTCAACCGCAAACAAATTCCTTAATTTCAAGTGTTTTTGTTGAGCCCCTCATCTATTTTGAGGTCATCTTCAAATTGTCCACCCCATTTTCCCAAAAATTCTTAAACTGCAGGTGATGCATATTGACCTAATTCAGAGCTACGTGAAAAATATGAACTGGGTTCATATGATTCGGGTGCCCCCAGTAGTCATACTCAATCTTCATTCTCCGGATGATAGCTAGATCCTTGACCAATTCGAACGAGCCAACACCATGGCAGTCATTCTCGATCACCAAGGCAAAAAATAACTCTTCGGCACAATTCTATCATGGCATTCATACTTCACCTGTATATGACTTGCCAACGAAACTGATTTCGTATGAAAAGCAAACTCGAGTCTTGTGGACTAAGTAAGAGGCGAGATTAGTGGTCGCAACATCAAACTATTAAATCTTGACATGGCGGATCGACCATGTACCGCAAGTCTGTTTCGCATAAACAAGCAAGAGCCCATCCTGTCGTGCGAACAAAACAATCGAAGTCATTTAGAGGTTTGTCGTCGCTTGCAATAGAACTGGGGACAGTAAACTGTGAATATACATTTGGCAACGCAACATAAGTTCCATCGACGAAGTCTAATAAGCCAGGAACAATACTCACCATACTAGTGCTGCTCACCTCCCATAAAACGGGGTAAAAAAAAAAACAAGGCAAAGTAGAAGGTAAAAGCTATTCTTTTCTACTTCACTCAAGGCTGTTCGGCCACCGTGGCCGGACTATGCCTGGAAGCATAGCGATTCACGAGAGCGAGGGCATTGCTCGTCACCCGAGCAACATCCACCACCCTCCCCCTCACCGCCACCTTGACGCCCCCATCCATGACCCGACCCCCGAATCCGTCCGTGCAGGTGTTCTCGTCCGTCAGCGCGGCGCTCACCCACGTCTCCACGTTGTTCATGTGCCACGCAAAGTCCCGGCCCACGTACCGTGAGCGCCCAAGCTCCCTCACCGAATCGGCGAGACGGTCCACGGAGTCGCCCATGTTCTCGACACAGTCCCTCATGGCCCGGAGCTCGCGGAGCTTGATGCGGCGAGCTCGGGACAGCTTGGAGATGAAGGAGGCGGCGGAGCGGGCCCGGGCGAGGCTGACGATAAGGGCGGCCTGGGCGAGGTGGTGGTCGCTCCGCTGGATGGCACGGCCATAGGCGGCGAGGCAGTGGACGCAGAGAGCCGGATAGCGGGTGGCGCGGCAGGAGGAGACGATGAAGCTGGTGGGGGCTGGTTTGGGGTGGTTGGGGACGAAGGATTGCGATGGGGTGGTGGCGAGGGAGAGCAGGAGGAAGAGGAGGAAGAAGAAGGAGGGGAGCGATGGCTTTGGTTTCGCCATTTTTGTTAGGGGAGAGAGAGGGCGAGAAGTGGCTCTCATAGTGCAAAGGGTCGCATAAATATATGATGGGCTATCGAGAGCCGAGCGAAATTTGCTCATATATTTCTGGGGAAAAGTTTAGTATAAAAGAATAACGAGTTGATGATTATCTAATTGTTTTTTTTTTTTGAAGAATATGTAAATAGTTTCTCATATAAAGGATGGGAGAATTAACAAAAAAAAATTGAGCCTATTGTAATTGTATCAATTCAGTCATAAATTTTTTTATGAATTCAGTTATAAATCTTTTGCAATTATATCAATTCAGCCCATCGGTCAAATTTGGTTGGCCGGCGTTAACATAGACGCTAGTTGTCAAGAACGCAAACGCTAACATGGCAATTTTTAAAAGTATTTTTATGTTTTTTTCCAAAAATTTTATTAATTTTTTATTCTTTTTTTTTTCCTCTTCTTCCTCTTTGGCTTCCTTACTCGCAACGGCTAGCAAGGCTCTGGCGTGGCTCATTGGCCACTTGGCAAGCCTCGTTGGTCATTGGCGAGGGTCACGACCCTTGCCAAACCTCACTAGCGACCTCGCCTAGCTTGCTATGGGTGAAGGTGACCTCCCCTAGATCTAGGCGAGGTCGCCAGCGAGAGCAGGCGAGGTCTAGGAAGGGCCACAACCTTTGCCGACAACTGGTGGCCGGGGCGGGGGGCTTTGTAGCCCTTGCCTGTGGCCGGCGAGCCTTGTGGAGGAGAAGAAGCCAAAGATGAAGAAGAGAAAAAAGAAAAGGAAAAGTAAAAATAAAAAATCAATAAAAAATTCGAAAAAATAAAAAATATAATTAAAAAAATATCACGTCAACGTTCGCTGGACGATTGGCGTCCACGTGAGCACCGGTCGACCAAATTTGGCTAGATGAACTGAATTGTCACGATTGCAAAATATTTAGGACTAAATTGACCAAAAAAAATTTAGAACTGAATTGGCACAATTGTAATAGATTTATGACTTTTTTCGTAAGTCTCCCTATAAAGGACCCATATAAAATATAAACTCAGAGAAAAGATTTGAGCTTCTGAAGTTCAAAATCAAGTTCTTTCGATGCTTGATTCTAATTGAATCAAGTCGAGTTGAGCAAGTATATGTGGATTTTCTATTCAAATCGAGCTCAAGCCGATTGAATTTAAATTGAGTTTCAAGCATGAAAAACGCAAATCTAGTCTAGTCAAGCTCATGTTAAGCCCGGTCCAACTCAATGGTACCATCTAGATTCAGTTGGTCTAACGTGAGTGAACGAAGCCGAGTCAGTTGCCTATTCTTCAAAGAGGAAAGGCCCTACTAAACCAGCAATAAAGTGTGAGCCATACTTGCAGGCAGAATCATGCCTGTCCCCATTCTTATAACCTTCTTTGCTTTCTACTTTTGCTTTGTCTTTCGCTTTTGTCATTTATTCTTTTCCGCTCAAATCAAGTGTAAGATATTCTATGAATTGCAACTTTTCGTTCCATTCGATACCAATTAACTATTTACTAGTCCCCACGGTGTCCAATCTCAACCACTTAAGAGGAATTATAGAGTCGCATAGTTACAAAGAAACAAAAATTTTGTGACCTTTGAGGTCACCCCAAGGTACTGACGGCGAGCTTTAAGCGAGACGCTCGAGCGTCAATTGCAGTTAAATATGAACAGCTAGAGTTGCATGCTACTACATTTCCTTCTTTTCTACTTTGGCAGAGGATGACTTCATTGCTAGGATAGGCGTGCCAAAACTTTTCTCGGCTGAAAAGTTCGGCTAACAGATGGGACCTAGATAGGGGATACCATATCTAGATATATATCAAACATCAGTTAAATGCCATCAAGAAGACGTTGGTTTTCTGCATGTAGACGATGCACCAGGAGAGATAGTGCTTAGGAAGCATTCCAGGCTCACAAACATGTCAAATTGATGGAGGATGATGATCCCAGTATTCGCTTCGCAATAATGTAGTCCGGTGCCAGTGTCTTGAAGATTCTAGATTGGAACTAAAGAGTGTGTTTGCTTAATTGAGAATTTTTCAAAAATTAGTTTTCTGAACTTTCATGCGTTTGATTCGTTGAAGATGATTAATAAAAGAAAAAATATTTATGATGAGAAAATATGCATGTTTAAAGTTTGAAAAATGATTTCCCTAATTTGGAAAGGGGAAAACATCTTTCTTGAAAATGATTTCCACATATAGTACATTCCTTTATCATAAATAGACCTATCAAAATTGGTGATAAACCCATTTCTTAACCCGAATTTAATGTGCTAAGATGTTATATAAATTAGTTATATTCAATAAATAAGTCATAAATAAATTTAGAATGATAAAACCCAAAATAATATAAGTGTTAAATTGATTCACAACTCTCTTCACTCTCTCGCCCTCACTTGATTTCATGCTTGCTCATTCCTCGCGCTCACCTCAATTTTGGTATGAGTTTCCTAAATTGGGTTTTATAAAGAAGTTGTTTTAGCAATATGTGTCAAGAGAGTATGAGTTATTACATTTGTATTGCATTAAAATTGATCAATTTGAATAGGACAATTTATCTGACCTGACCCGCCCATTTGATGGGCCTAATAATAAAGTTCTTGCCCAAAACAAACCCTCCCTAAAGAAACTTGCACTAAAATAGACGCTAATGCTTGCGTAGATTCTAGGAGTACCGTCTAAAATGTTCTCTCAAAAAGCAACTAGCAAGTTTACTTGAGAAATGATAATGTTTATTACTGTCCCATTGAAAGATAAGTGGTTATGTCAGAGAAATACACTACCTAAATTTTTTCATTAAAAATTCAGAGGGGAAAAAAAGAATTGACACCCAAGACCTTTCATTTACAATATTAAGTGGCGGCACCAAATTTTGTTCAATCCAGTGACATGCTAGTCCATAAATGCAGGCCACATCTATCGTACTTTCAGCAACAAAATACGCTTAATTTCACAGCCTGACACAGTTCCAAACCGACTAGCCCTATGGATCCCAAAGGGAATACACAGCATGGCCATGTGACGCTCAACCAGCAACAGCAAAACTCCAATTTCTGTTATCCGTGGAGATTTGCCAGCAGTGCCATCCCAAAACAAGGAAAATGAAGTTCCCATGAAGTCGCATACATTTTATTTATAACAGCTAGCAAGAGTAGCAAACGTGATTTTCTGAATTTTAAAATGATACAGACCCCCCAAGGTGACGCAGTGCTCCCAATTTTGCGAATTTAGCTGAAAGGAGGACAAGGCATGGGAAAACTGAGGTGCCGCACCTAATGCGTTAGTTAGGTATTTAGTTGCCCATTCAGACCTCAACTCCAGCAGGACAAGGATTTAACCATGGTTAATGACCTGAAGGTGTCATATTACAAGGGAGGGCATGAGAGGATATATGCCATGCAATTGGACAATATGGGCGATTGCCAACTAAAACTAACTGGCTCATTAGCAAATGCATCATCATTCCACTGTCCACATGAATGACTATTTCAAAAGTGAACCATGTGATATATATAACTTCAGAAAGAAAATCGCGAATGACTGAATACCTGTGAAATGAAAACTCAACTCATCATCATCAAGTGATCATAGCATGGACCGACCAGGGATTAGACTGTCATGTACTTGAGAACAGCTGCTCGTAGTTTTTCCATGTAAGCTGCAATTTTTTCCTGGACAACATTGCAAATAAGCTTAGACGTTCCTGGATATTATAAACAAATACATCTACACCAAATGGTTTCAGTTCAGATCGGGTGGATTCTAATATATGCTGTATACCAAAAATAAATTGTATCCCCTGCAGTTATGAGGAATGTCAAACTGAGAAGACAAAGTCTCTGCCATGCGAATTCTCACAGCAATATTTATATTCTGCAATCCTAATGGCATGGAAACATGCCTATACTGAGGGCATTACCACATGATGTTAGCAGAAGATAACGTTTCTCCATGACACCAGATTTACGCTGGAGTTCTAAATATGAACCATGTAAACTGAGTATATTCTGTAGCTACAATGGATGCCATTTAGGAACAAATATCCCACATACGACCTCTCATTGTCTTTATCACTGACTTTAAGCTCCTCTAACCTTCATCTGTTTTTGGAAGGATAATCTGCTACCCTTCCTTCAATACCATGGCAATAAATCTTATGATGACATTGTCACCATATCATGTTCATAGCACATTCAGCCTCACAACTACACAAAATCAGTATCAAGGAACCAACAAAACAGAAAGTTCCACATAACAAACTGGAATTTCTTATGTGCTACTCTACCTGGTTACCCTTCTGAGCATTTGCTATATTTTCATCAAGAAGCGTCAATAATGATCTGTTGAGTTCATTCTGCTCAACCATCTCTAGTAACTGCATGACCAGACAAGGTTGGAGTGAATAATGTGCAAACAGCTAATGCAGAAGAGCTTAGATGGATGGAGCAAGACATACAGTCGCTTTAACATCTTTTGAGGTCAAAATTTTTGTTAGGTTGTTCTTCGCTTTTACAAGGTCAACTTGCATTTTGTCATAAGCTTCTGCACAAAATTAGACCATGGATCTAATTGATCAGTAAGATGAGGAAATAGAATTGTCGATCCAGTCAAAATCAGTGTCTGATTAGTGTTAGCAAACCTGTCCCCTCAAGCAAAGCCTTCTGCAAAGCTTCCAGCTCAATCAATCTGTCTTCCATATCCTACCAATACCATCACCATTTCTTTCTTGAGCATATAGTTGATCGTGCATACAAATGTAAATGTAATGGAGAAGTTTGAATAGTAGACCTCGGTTTTTGAAACAGAAAATCGAAGTTGGCCCAATTCAAACTGCACGTGGGCAAAGAATTCTTCATTTAACCTGCAAATCAATTCATTTCAGTCTCTAGATGAACATTACGAAACAAAGATATCGCTTCATCAGAATACCATAACAGTGGCCATTAAAACTTCTACCAAAAGTAAAACAAGTTCACCGGTATGCAAAAGGAAATAGGCATCGATATCATATGCCTGACTGGTTAGTCATTCTAATTTTAAGTCCCCAAGACATGCATGGACTTATCTCAACAAAGTTTAGGAGCATAAAATTCCTAAATTTTTTCACAAGAGGAGTGAAGATTGCACATCCCTAAACTGTGCCCACTGCCCATTTAGAGCTGACATCAGTCAGTTAAGTGCATTCCAGCAGCTGACCAGAAAGGAGATACTGTCTGACATAAGTCACTTAGGTGCCATCCAACAGAATGGATGAGACTTCCAGGGCAAGCTGTAACATCCTATTCCAATTAGTGCCACAAAGATAGCATTTTCAGCAGAAGGTAACCTACCTTTTAATTGTTCTAATAGCAATCTAGTCCAAATTGTGTATAATCAGCATCTACTGCACTTAACAAACAATAGCTGATGCAGGACGCGCAACAATACTGAAATGAAATCTTCTAACCTCCATGTGAAAAGTCCTAAAACTACGGTCTAACAGAAAGCAAGAGGAACAGGGATTGTATAGTATCCTTGATTCTACTCAACCAGAGACTAATGCAATCAGAGTCATTCCACATTCAGTTGCTGGGCAATCAAATCTCTTGGACAACATCTTACGAGGCATATCATCAGGCTATCAGATATCAGCAGTTTAGCACATACCTGACATCTTCTTACGAGGAGAAAACTATCCTACATGATTACGTCGACAACTAACAGGAAGAGTTCAATCCTACTATTTCATACGACTGGACGCAACCTCCAAGCATATAAAAATAACTCTGAGAATATATACAATTTAACATCTGAAGGGCCTGAGCAAGATCGATGATGCAATTTCATCCGCGACACTTAATAGTTAATACATGTGCGAACAAAGCAGGATCAGAAACACGTTATAATACAGATATCAGTGCAGATGGTAGCCAAGCTGCTGGCACAGGCTATGCAACTTCGACAATGACGATTGCACACATGTCAAGCGCATAACGAACTGCTAACGACTGACCGTGGCCTCATCCTCGCGATCTCGAACTCGATTTCCTGAGCTTCCGTGTCGAGAAAGTACTCGATCATTTCCGCCGGAGTGTCCGGCACATCCCGCGACTACGTCAACACGAATCCAAAAGCCAACAAGACTTCATTCAAATAATCCATCGCAAAAACTACGAAACCGCGTTCTCAAACGAAGTCCAAAAATTCAGGGATTCAGCGAATTCACCTCTCGGACGGCTCGGCGGCGCTCGTTCTCCTCGCGGACGTGGCGCTCGAACTCCTCGCGAGCCTCGGCGTCCTTCTCGAGCCGCCGGCGGAACTCGCGGCGGGCGAGGTGGCCGGTCTGGGGCGGCCCGAAGAGGCCTTCCGGATCCTAGCGAGGGCGAGATTACAGCTTCCGATTAGGCCACGCGAGCGCGAATTCAGCTGTCGGAAGTATCCTCGAAAAAAGGAGAGAGTTCGAGCTCTATATATAGTTGTATAGGTGTGTGTACCCATTTGACGCAGGAGATTCTTGTCGGCGCGTGACGGAGCCGTTGAAAGCTTCTGGAGCCGGCCATGGAGGTGGTTGCGCCGGCGGCGACGCCGATTGCGAGAGCGGCCATAGACGGCCTTTTCCGAGCGGAGCACCGGCGAGTCCGTGAAGTGAAGCTCCTGGTCCTGTCTCTCTGTGCGTGTCTCTGTGTTTTTATCCGTTTGGATATGGATATGGTCTCCTTTACTAAGCTGAAGATTTAAGAAGTGGCTTCGACGAAAGAAAATATAGTTTTTGGCTTTTTTCAAAATTTGAAAATAGCGTTGAAAGTTAAATGGCATGAATGATACCTCTGATTTCTTTATATATATATAGATTTTCCTATTTTTATTTCCAAATGAGTTTCTAAATAAAAATTCTTATTTGACAATAACGTAGAATTTTTGTTCACGGGATGGAATTTCAAAAATTTCTCTTTCTAGGGCCGACAACGACGGACAACAGGAGGTGGCGACGGCGGGTGGCCAACTGGTAGGGAAGATGAGCGATGAGTAGAGTTTTTATTCTTTATTTATTTTTAAGAAATAGAGAAATAAAAAAATTTTACTTCTCATTACTTTTCCTAACTTATTTTCGGACTAAGAATTTGTTCTAAAAATAGAAAAAATGAAGTTGCATTATCAGATAGATTTCTATTTTAGAAACAAATCAAACGGAAAAATTGTTTTGGAATAAAAATAGAATGATCATGCGCGCTTTAAGAATGCAAAATATATTGTGCATCAAATGTTGAGTATTGCCAAAATTTAAAGCATTTTGGCTTTTATAAAACATCAAAATGCATGAAATAGTAAGATTTAGATTACATAAAATGAAAAATAAAAACATATCTAGACATGACAAAAAGGAACAAAACTGCGCCCTTTACTCATGGCACTAGACTCCCACTAATTCTTAAATGATTTGACTTCTATTTAGATTGGATTCATTCGTCCAAACTTGAGTTGGGATAGGCTAAGTTTCGATTAAAAATTCTTGGAATATTCTTGGGATGATAGAAATTCCTAACATATGTTTACTACAAATTATTGAAAATCTTTGAAAATCCCACGATCACTTGATCTTCAAATGTAACCCCTTAAGCTCCCTCATCAGTGTCGCCTGCTTTTTTCAACTCTCTCAGTTTTGTTTCCTTTGCTAGATCCATTGCCATCTTTACCTCCAGGCTATAGTCCTTGCTCAGCTTCACTGCATTGGAGGCGATCTAAATGTTGGCAAAGATGAGCCTTGGGTTGCGGAGGTTGTCATGCAATGACCCATGATGGGGCAACAGACGTACGCAGAGCTCAGACGACACTTGATGTCGTAGACTCGTAGTTGACGTGCTGGGGCACTTAGGGTAACAATCCGCTCTTAGGTGTAACCATCCAGCCCGCCCTGCATAGGCCAAGCTCCTAAAGAAAGTGCTTCAAGTAGCCACATTTGGAGGTTATCATTAGGAGATAGCTATCTACTTATGAGTTACCTCTCCAAATAGATATAGGATTTTGGGACGTCACCAATTCCTCCACTTAAAGAATTAATGTCCTCAATGATGTTAGCACTTATGAACCAACAATACTCCAACTCTCTATGTATGGTTCAGCCCATTTCTTCCCCATTTATTATCCTAAAAGTCTGTCAAGAGCTGGATCTTATTTGAACCCTTTAGCTGCCACAATCACTCTTCGGTTAGTCTCACTCTCACAAACCACACATCCACTAGAGAAATCCCTACTCGTGGACTTTAGAATGCCACACGACGTCATAGATCTCTTGTCGTTGTTGTGGATAATCTTGATATAAGTAATTGGAGAGATAGAGAGAGCTGGGAACCATCGCGTTCTACAACAATAAAAGAGGCGGGTGATTGCCTGGAGAATCAAAAAGACCCGAATCGAACCAAGCCATGGGTGATAAACCAAAGGAGCTGATCCAAAACACCGTCTCTCCTAAATCTAAGGAAAAGGTTGGATGTGAAAAAACAAAATAAAATCAGAGGAAAGGGAAGAACCACTAATTCACCTTACAGATGATAAGATCGTTGTCCTCAATATACTTCACCGTTGGACCTATTTCCTCTCTCCTCCTCCTCTTGCTCTCCCTCTTCAAGTGCATTGGCTCCTTCAATTTCATTCATCTTCTGCTCTTCGAGGAAGGACCGGACGACTTGTCTCACGATCGCCTTGTACTTGGGCTGAGAGAGGTCCATGCTGAGTATTTGGAACGCTTGCTTTCGCCCTTTACACTCCGTTCTCTTGTTCATGTTCGATTCTTTCAGAACCTCTGTCGTTCCCTTCCTTCGCTGAACGTCTAATTGCATGGCTGCTATGCACTTTGAACCCTAAAAGCCTGACTTCCGAAAGATAGGAGTGTTTTTCTAGCAATTTCAAATATGAGTTTGAGTGAGAATGGCTTGTCAGGCATGCCATTAGAGAGCTGTTGCAGGAGTTGATAGAGAAAAAATATTGATAGAGAGGCTTGATTTTGATAAGGAAAAAAAGAGAGCAAAAGCTTAGAACCCAAACTGACACTAGTCATTTTTCGGTCTGAGTTCGGGTTGTGTCTTAGTTCGGGTCCCCAAGAACATAGATTTTCACGTTGAGATTGGGTCGGCTATCATTGGAGATTCGAATGGATTTGAAACATTGACACTCCTACCTATACCAGCTAATGAAAGCGACTGGAGAGAAATTGAGATTCATGAATGCAAGATTTCAAAATTTGGAATTTGAAGTTTGAATAATCGGACTTGTTTTGCTTCGTGAGGTTTTATTCTAAGATTAAAGGTACAAAGTGTATTGAGGTCATACTAATGAAGATGACAATTAGCATTCTTCCTGTTCTTAATTTTGACACTAATCTTTTTATTCTTGTCTTAGAAAAATTTTCAGAACAGTAAGAAGAAAACGTTCATGAACCAAGCATCCGCATGATCTCCAAGCAACAGCAACGGGTGGTCTCAAGACTCTCAACCCTTTTGGACGAAGCTAACGAGGACTCATCTGACGTGGAGCAATCACTTGCTCCACCAACCAAGCAAGACAACTAAGGGCTCCCCGCCACGTGTCGCTCGCATTGAATTGAGTTTTAGCTGGCGGTTGACGCGGTGCCGCCCGCCAACTCCTTTCGAGCAATAAAAGGAATTTACTGATTCTCGGATTGCCGACATGGCAGTAATAGGCACCATGCCATCTTTTTCCCTATGACTTTTGGTCAAAACAGCTACGTTAGATAACTCAATCTAGTCCGCCCCGGCCCCCATCATTAAAGCTCGCTCTTACTGCTATTCCCGTCCTAACAACTAACGACCAACAACATCCCAACCCACGTTCCCCACTTCCATTACAAGAACCTCTCCCACCGCCATCCGCCTCTTTCCACCACCGAAAGACAAACGCCAGAGAAGAGAACTCAGAGAAATGGCTCGTTGCCGCCGCCACCCGATCCCGACGTCGGTGCTCGCAGCGACCGTGATTGCCGTGGCCCTCACCAGCATCCTCGCGAGCAGCCTCGTGTCGGCGGCAGATTCGACGATGAGCTGCATCAACAGGCTGGTGCCATGCTACCAGTACCTGAACTCGACCGCGAAGCCGCCGGCGAGCTGCTGCAACCCGCTCAAGACGGACGAGGCGGCGACCATCCACTGCCTCTGCAACATGTACAACACCCCGGGCATGCTCCAAAAGTACAACATCAACGTCACGCAGGTCCTCCGGATCGGCCAGGGATGCGGCATCAATTCCACCACCAGCGTCTGCAAAGGTACATGAATCTGAGAAAGAATTAGGAACCGGTCCGAGTAATGTGTGACGCTTGTCTACTGATGCTTTGCTCTTGTTCTGTGATCTTTTTCTCTGCAGAGAGCGCTCAGTCCCCAGCATCTCCAGGTAAAACTCGGAACTCGCTTCCTCTGTCGTAAATTCGCGTTCGATGGATTGGCCGGAAAAACCTAGGTCCGCGTTCCACTTTAGGTCGGATGTTTCTGTTTCCGATCGGGAAGGTTTAGAAATGGAAACCTTAATCAAAGCTTTAGGCACGAGTTTTAAGTCAAAAATGTAAAAGGATCGACCGATCGGTCATCTCGAGTCTAACGCAGTTTAAGGAAGTAATCAATCTGTCTCGTGGTGATACGGTTCGTCGGTGGACCAACCTTTCGTTTCGGCTCATTCAATGAGCCATAAATGTAAATTTGAAACTCAACCAACATAAAATAGAGCAAAGAGCTCGAAAAAGAAAGGCTTACAAGATATTTCATGAAGGTCCGTGCATTCCGACTGAAGTTTGTGGTAGTCTCGCTATTGACGGTGATGCCCTTTAATTGGAAAGGCCACTTTGCCTCGTGTTAGTTGGCTGTTGGGTTAGCATTAATTGCCTTTGCACGTTGTACTGTAGTTTGGGCCGCCGACTTTGCATTGTTTTTTCGATTAGCATGCGTGTTGCACCAAGTTATGATGGAAAATGATTTTCCGATCTTCCCCTTAATTGCTGCAAAAATGTAAAATGTATAAAAAAGAAGAAGATAAAATCAAATTAATTAGAAATACCGATGATAGAACAGATTAATATCAATAATAAATATAAATAATAATCTTTTGTGGAAAAATTTGATATATATTGCCACTTTTGTACAATTAAATATGATATGTTAAGAAAAAATAATAAGCACAAATTACATAAAAAGCAAAAAGGCTTCGCAAATAAAATCTAACTGACAAAAATTGGTTACTCATTATGTATATTTAGTGGATTAATTAATGTAAATATGGTTGATTAATAAAATTGATATATATCCACTTTTTAAAATACATTCATAGATTTTTTCAAAAAATTATTTTTTTACTACTATTATGGATATTTTTATTTCTAAAATTAAAATTTAATTAATACTTTTCTCCATTTTCATTATTCTTATCATTTGTTCTTTATAGAAATTAAGGCTAAAGGAGAGGTTTCCTTGATAAATGAGATGAAAATACGCATTTACCCCCTAAAAATTATGCGCATTGAAACATACTAATGGAAATTATAATGGAGGGTTAACGGCTTCAATCAAACGAAAGCTCAAAGGGGTAAAGAACAATAGTTGAAAGTTAGGGGCGAACATATATTACCCTTAAAGTTCAGGAGGAGATTTTTGTGTCATCTCTCCTAATTTTAAAAATTGGATCTTGTAATTGAGTGCCGAGACGCTAGCTAAGTTAATTGAAAACAGAACCACACTTTCCAATAAACTTCGCAAGTGAAGAATTGCCTTTTTAAATAAAGTCAATTACTTAGAATAGCAGTTTTTAAATTTTCGAAGCACAGTTGATAAGGTTTGACAAGTGCCACTAAATACTCTTTTTAACATCTTCGTTAAAAATTCCATGATGTGGATAATATTATAAAAAAGAACAGTCTCTTGAATTATGGTTATATGATCTCTACTTGAATCATTTTGTATCCCATGTGGCTCGTTCAACTTTGCAATCTACGGTGAAGATTACAATGAGTATTGAACTGGTATTCATCGCTCTGCTAGCATTGTCCATGTGCGCTTCGATTTCAGTCGCGCTCCCTTCTTGATTCGCGGGGCAATGAGTATTTGAGATCACTTGTGTTGACAGGCGCAACGAATATCAACAGCAACAGCGGCGCAAACAGAGTCTGGACAGGGATTTCCTGGTTCCTCTTGCTGATTTGGGCATCGACGATGCTTTATTGAGACATGCCGGAAGTAGGAAATGACCGAGTTCGTTGCATTTTAGTTCCGGGGAGCATCACACAGATTTTTCAATCGGTCTCTTTGTCGCCCTTTGCTTAAACATTGACTGTTTCAATTAGTGTCGATGATGCTTTCTACTTTATTGAGACATGCCGGAAGTTAGGAAATGACTGAATAAGTTGATATATTCCGATTTATTGATGTATTTTAAGATAGGATATTATGACATGTTTTATTATTGGGTTTTCTCGTTTTATGCCTGTGCTCTCCCTCCATAGACAGGTATGACTTTTTTTTTTAATGTGATAAGTTACTAACAACATGAAAGAGAGAATAGTTAGTGCCATGAAAAGCCCTAAATCAATAAATTTGTGATAAATTTATCTAAAACTACTTTAAATTAGCAAAAACTTGAATCGATACACTCGTGACATATTTATCTTTTGTTAGCTTTCGTTAAATTTCATCGTGAAATTACCGAGTTGCAGTTACTTAATTGACATGATAAGTACACGTGGCAATTCATATCAATTTAGGAGAAATATGTCATAAGTTTATCAATTTAGAATTTTCCGTGATCATAACATGAAAGAGAATCACTTGTTATAGTTATCGATATGGTGAACCTTTCTCTTCTATATTGAAAGAAATCAACCACATGGAGAAGTAAATTTTCAAATGATTAGTAAGTTTTTCAAAGGAAAAATAACTTTTATGGTCTTTTTGTCTAGTGAATTGTTTATTGTTGGAATGTATTTTCTACATTTAATCATGGTAATTGTCAAAGAAGTCCTGAACTTATTAATAGTAATTAATTTAGTCATAAACCTTCAAATTGTGCTAATTTAATCATAAACTTTTTTACATTTACTAATTTAGTCTTTGTGACCAAATTTGACCAAAAATCGATAACATGTATATCAACTATTTTATATGGCATAATCGACGCTAATGTGAACAAATTGTACAATTTTTAAATAAAATTTCATAATTTTTATCAATTTTTTCTTTTTTATAGCCATTGGTCATTGGATGAGGGTCGCAGTCCTTACCAGATCTAGGTGAGGGCAAGTGAGAGTTTCCGTTGGGTGAGGCCATGATGCCCGCACCTAGAGGGCCATGAGAACAAGCGAGGGTGTCTCGACCCTCCCCTATGATCGGCCGCCGGCCGTTGTTGTGACCCCCTCTTGGTAGAGTAAAATAGTAAATAATAATAAAGGAAAAGGAAAGGAAAAAAAACCAATAAAAATTTAAAAATTATAAAAATTGTTTATATCAGTGCCGGTTGTGTTACGTGAGAAAACTAACGTTTGCCCTAGTGATTTCTAGTCAAAATTGACCGAGCAGACCAAATTAACAAATCATTGGTTTGGGACTAAATTAGCACAAGTGAAAGGTTTATAATCGAATTGACTACCGCATAATACTTTAAGGCTTTTTGGGGCAATTTTCCCTAGATGTCATAATTAATGGAAAACATATGCCTAAATTCTAAAAAGGGAAAAAGCCACCCAAAACCCTAAACTTTACTCAGTATGACAAATTTATCCCAAACTTTTTTTTTTGTGACATAATAAAGTTCAAACTTCACCAACTCTTACATATTTATCTCAAATTTTTTCGTGATATAAAAAACTCTAAACTTATTCCCATGTGACATATTTACTCCAAATTATAGAACATTTTGTTCTTTTACTTTTAAATTTTTTTTGTCTTTTTTTGTCTTTTTTTTCTCCTCTTTTCTCTCCTTCGGTCATGGTGGAGGGAAAAGAGGAGGAGGAAAAGAGAAAAAGAAAAGAAAAGAAAAAGGAAAGAAAAAAAAGAAGTAAAAAGTAAAAGACAAAAATGCCCATCAGCCATAGAGTTGGGGTAAATGGGTTACAATTGGTAAAGTTTGGGGGTTTTGTATTACAAAAAAAAGTTTGGAATAAATTCATCACATTTGACAAAATTTGATTTTTGCTGGCTTTTTCTCTTCTAAAAATATGAGTTCATCTTTTGAGAATTAGAATGCAATTAGGCCCAATGCTCAAAGGGTTCAGGATCCTGATGCTTGGGCTGGGCTCTCTCCCCCTTTTGGGTCCCTCCGAGACCAACCCCCAAGACATTAGGTACTCGGCTTCTGCACCGTACAAAGCCGGGATCGCGCAAGATTGATCCCCACATCCCCAAGCCCTGCCCGAACCTTGCACTTGGACTCGAGACTTCTTTTTCGAATATTTATTTCATTTCTGTAACAAAATATAAGAAAATGACTTTCATATGATATTTACAAAATACAAGCACACGTAGATATCATTTACCGTTGATCATGTCATTGAAATATGTCCATTCTCGATGGGAGAGGGGGGGTTTTTGTGTTTACTGTAATAGATTAGGGGCAAATTATATAACGCACGAGGTAAATGAGTGATTTCCTTTATGAGATTTTAAAGTTTCGGAATGAAGTGGTGGATGGTATTGAACTTTTATTGCGTTGAGGCCGAGAGGCAATGGTGGTGAGTGGTGCACCACCACCTACTAGCAGTTGTCGACTCTTGTCGGTGAAGCAAGGGTAGTGTCCAAATCCTTTTATCTAGTCCTGACTGATGCTTTTCCAAAGAAAATTTCAATTCTATAAATCTCAGGCATTTTTGCTTTCTTAAGAAAGGTTTTCCATATAGGTTTTTTCAATTTTTGATAAGTTTTTTCGAACTCTTTCATGATGTGGCGCAAAATAAACATCACATCCTCATTATGTTTCTTTGAAAATTGAAAAAGAAAATCACGTATTAATTTCCATCAATAAAATTCGAAGAAAGCTGTTCGATTGCACTAGTTTGACAAACTCTTAGACTTGATTTCATCAGTCAAATTTTAAGAAAGTTATTCAAAATTCTAGGACTGGATTATATTTTTAGAAATATTTTGAAGCATCTGCAACTCTGCATATCATCCTAATTACTCATGATTTGGGAGTGCTGACGTGGAAGGTGGAAACGTTGATGCCTTATGGCATATCCAGTAGAAGCTACTAGAAGCACCTCACTAAAACCCCCCTCCTCACGCCCCGCACCCGAGATAGGTCTCCCCACTTTCAAAACCACTCCCGGATTTTCCAAACCCTTTCAAAATTCCCGAAACCCGATCGACCGAATCGCCGCCGCCGCGCCGATCTCTCGCCGCCCACCGACGACCGCCGAGGGAAGATGGATCCGGCGAAGGTGGACCAGCTGAAGCAGTTCGTCGACACGTGCAAGTCCAATCCCGCCGTCCTGGCCGATCCTTCGCTCGCCTTCTTCCGCGACTACCTCGAGAGGTGAGTAGCTCTTCCCGGCCGGCGCGCGCGCTCGGTTCTTTCCCCTTCGCCATTCTCGATTCCCCTGACGGATTCGGAACCGTTTCGTCGCAGCCTCGGAGCTCAAGTCCCTCCTGCCGCCGCTGCTCACACGGCCGGCGAATCGAAATCGGTAAGGCTCGCGCCGCTCGAGTCTGCTTTTTGCACGTTTGGATTCGCGCGGTTGTTTGCATTCTACAGGAATTTTTAGGTCGATTCGTTCTCGGATGCGGCGCGCTTGACTCAGTTTGCTTTGAGATTGGCGATTGATGCGATTTTGTGGTGGTTTGACGTGAAATGACGCTGAGCTCGCTCTTGTACGCATTTTCATATGGTGAAGATTAGAGGTGTTTCTTTCGGTATAGTTGGAAACAAAGGACTTAAACGTTGTGAAGCAGTTATGCAGCGTTGATAATGATTCAGTACTGCGCATTTGTTTGAATACATATCATCATCGCTTGATTTTGTTTGAAACCGATTGACATGTGGTGGTCGATGCTACTGCATTTTGTCGTGATTTCTGTACCGAGTACGGTAATAATACTTGCTCTGGATTGTGGACTACTGCAGAAGAGCCATGTGTTTGACGAGAGTGACGAGGATATGGAGGAGAACGAAGGTGGACATGTGAAAATGGAAGAGGAAGAAGAGGAGGACGAGATTATCGAGTCAGATATTGAGCTTGAAGGCGAGACGGTTGAGCCTGATGATGAGCCTCCCCAGAAGGTTTTCTCGCCTCTAACACAGACCTGTGGAATCATCTCGCTTTTAACATTTTCTTTTCCCTCTTTTTTGCCTACTTTGTTATTGAGTTTGCTGTGTGAATTGATGTTGAGTGCCTTTGTTATATGATTTTTCAGATGGGAGATCCGTCGCTTGAAGTTACCGAGGAGAATCGTGATGCCTCTCAAGCGGCAAAGGCACAAGCCATGGAATTCCTTTCTGAAGGTTCTGATAATTACTTTTCAACCTTGCAGTGCTAGGGATATGTGTGCTTCTTGAATCTGTTGGTCTTGTTTAATTTACCCTTTGGTTTGCTGATTTGTCCTCTGTAGGAAACTTGGAGGAAGCGATTGAGCACCTTACACAGGCAATAACACTAAATCCAACCTCTGCAATCATGTATGGAACCAGAGGTAAGAAGCTGGCAGAGTTTTTGAAGTGACTACCCGAAATTTTTTGTCCTTTTATTTGGTTTTAAGTTCTTTACCTCATGTCAGCACATGGTTATTGATGCTTTTACAGCTACTGTGTATATTAAGATGAAGAAGCCCAATGCTGCAATCCGGGATGCAAATGCAGCTTTAGAGGTAACATCTACTTAAATTGTTCAAGGTATTGGCAACCATGTGTTCATGAGCAATGGTTTAGATTTCACATGGAAAGTTCAGTTGTTGTGCTTATCGCACACAATATAAAGTAATACATGCACAAAAAAATGCTGAAGTGTTTTAACACAATTATTGTGAAATTAGAAACATTCTCATCATTACTTATTGTGTTTGTGATTGTATTAATTGCTGAGAATTGTTCAAGGAAAACTTATGACTTTATAAGCTTCCCTACTTGGTGTCGGACCTTGTTGAGTTGTCTTGTATGGGTGGGATCGACCTTGGAGTCTTAAATCTCGGGTTGTCATGCGCATGTACTTTGTTAATCTAGATAAATCCGGATTCTGCAAAAGGCTACAAGGCTCGTGGCATGGCTCGAGCTATGCTTGGTCAGTGGGAAGAAGCTGTGAAGGATCTTCATTTGGCATCAAAGCTAGATTACGATGAGGAAATAAATGCTGTACTTAAGAAGGTCTCTCTCTCTCTCTCTCTCTCTCTCTCTCTCTCTCTCTTGTGTTTGGGATTGTCCATTCTATCCTTTTTGAGCAAAAAGTTATTAACTGATTTGCCTGCCAAAATCAAACATTAGTTTTTGCTTTTGAAGTTATGAAAATAAATGAGAATTGACAAATGATTTTATATATATCCGTATGTAAAGGTTTCTAAATATGTCAGTGTACTCAAACAGATCTTTTATGCAAAATTTTAATTGCCTATGTTTCTTGCTTGTCTTCTTGGCTTGAGTCAAGGAGACAAGTCATTGCATCTTTTGCTGAGAACTTCGTCTGACATTCCTTTTTTATTTCGGTACACTAATGAGTAAAGATGGCTAAACAAGTCGACAATTAAGGAGCTCTCTTTGCACTCTAGATTAGTTGCAGCTAGATTGCATAGAGTGCCAATAATTGTCTTTTAGACACTGGATACAGGGCTCTGCTCACGCCTATTTCCTGTGGTTTTGAAGCAAACGAGAATTTTCTGGACTGGGCATTCTTTGCTCTCTAGATTAGATTCAGACTGCTACAGATTAAATGAGATGCCTCTTATTTCATTGTAGATTGCTTGTATAAGGCCAATAAATGCCCTTTGGGATTACATCACAAAGTTAAAAGTTATCGCATGTAGGTTGACCTCGAAATCATTTTATGCACCTTTCACACTGGCTGTTGCTGGTTTATCATGAAATGTTGGCCTTTACTTTGACGAGCGACAGTTTAAGGTGGGGTCACCTTTTGATTTTGTGGTCTGCACTGGAAATGAATTGCTGGTTGGAGTTTCATGAGAACTCACATGCGGCTTTTCTCTTGGACATCTTTGAAATGTGGGATTGATGCACGATTCGAATCTTGCTCCATTAAGGTCGATTCCATCATTTACAACTTTCAATCTACACAGGTTGAACCAAATGCACATAGGATTGAGGAACATCGGAGGAAGTATGACAGATTACGTAAGGAGCGGGAAGAAAGAAAGATTCAGCGTGAGAGAGAACGTAGACGTGCTGAGGCTCAAGTAATTGGTCCATGATCCTGATGTTCAGTCATTTAGGATGTTTTTCTTGCTATAATTTCTGTGTGACGTTTGTTGTGCCTTTGCTCTAGGCTGCATATGAGAAGGCAAAGAAACAAGAGCAGTCATCATCCAGTAGACCATCTGGTGGTATGCCTGGTGGATTCCCAGGTGGTATGCCTGGTGGTATGCCTGGTGGATTCCCAGGTGGAATGCCTGGAGGCTTTCCGGGGGGGATGCCTGGAGGCTTTCCGGGGGGGATGCCTGGAGGCTTTCCTGGGGGAATGCCTGGAGGTTTCCCAGGTGGCATGCCTGGAGGAATGCCTGGAGGAATGCCTGGAAATGTTGATTTTAGCCAAATACTGAACGTAAGTGTGCTGGAAAATGGATGGTATTGCCTGGAAATGTTGATTTTAGCAAAACACTAAGTACTTTTTCTCTCAGCAAAACAGAAATAAGTGTGGTGGAATATGGATATCTCACTTTTAGAATAAAGACCTAGACATGAATTGGTGCGTGCAACTTTGATGATTGGATTATGGTTTTTTTTTTTGGGTGGATCACTCATTGATCATATTGTAGTCAGTTTGTCTGTTCCATTTCACCTTTTATCATTCGTTTTGATGAATTTTTACTGAACATTTGGAGCAGGATCCCGATCTTATGGCTGCATTTAAGGATCCAGAAGTCATGGCTGCTTTGCAGGATGGTACTGTTGTTTTCTGGCATTATTCTTTTGTTCCTATTTCTTGCACTTTATTGAGATTTCGTTCATTTCACCGAGGTATCATTTAGCAGTTTTACATGTCCTCTGTAAGGAGCTATAACCTTGAGATTTAGTTATATGGTGATATTAATGCATGACCCATAAGGTAACCACGAGCGGTATCGAAGTAATCTTAGAACAAAGTACTTTTTATTGTCCAAGTCTTTGTGGTTATTTTTTCACTCAGCATAAAAGGACATAAGCATTAAGTAACAGTCGTTGGGAGGTTATTAACCTAGAGCTGACAACCGAATAGCAAATGAATCTGTGGGCATCTGCGCTTATAATTTTGCTCTATGCGACAGTAGATTATGGTTACTTCTAGTAGAAACTTGCGTGGCTTATTGGAGATTTTTATGTCATCTTTTGTTCCTGTGTTGATGGTTTTGCAGTAATGAAGAACCCTAACAATCTGGCAAAGCATCAGGAAAATCCAAAAGTGGCCCCTATAATTGCAAAGATGATGAACAAGTTCGGAGGACCCAAGTGAAAAATTCGGATGCAGTAATAGCTGTCTTCAGGTCGAAGGTTCTGGCTTATCATAGTGGAGGGGTTTGAGAAGGCTACCTGAAAAGTCGGTTGTCATCATCTGTAAACATTTTTCCGTTGGTGGGGATCTCGGATGAGCATCTTGATTTTGCTTTTGAAACGATAGGTATAAGCTGAATAACGTCATGGGAAAAGTGTGATTTAGTTGTGCTTTCCAGTTATTTCCAGCCTTGCCTTCTTAAAGAATACAAATTTGATGGGACACATGATCACTGCTCATCGTCCCAGATTTGCCGTGTTGCAAAATCATCCGGACTTCATTTGCTTCCTGTCCTCAGAGGAACTTCCTGTTGGAGTCTTCGTTAAGGTCCTCGTGCCTAACCGACATTTCGCAGAGCTTTAGACTGGATTTGTCAGCTTACGGTAGAGCTTTGCTTTTATCATTATGACCCAACTTATCGATGCAACTTTCGTACATGGGGCTTCTAAAGCTTCACCTTCCTAGGGGTATGTATGCACTGCAAAGCAGTGCCGCGAGGTACAGAGATAGCGAGATACATCGGAGTAGACAGTTTTTGGAGGAAAAATGATTGTTCGATGTGAGTCATGAGATCCAGAACATTCGAAATGGACTACTAATCGACATGGGTTTTCAGCTTGCGACAAGCTGACACGACCTTTTTCCCACCTTTGTCCAACCGCCCTCCGTATGGTGAGTAGAGGTTACGTCCGGCAAAGTAGACGACGTACGAATCCCACCAACGACCGAGCTTCACGTCGCGGTCAATTTGGTGACCTACGCACCAGAGGCACAAGTCGATCGAACGGATAACGACGTTTCATCCACAGGAGGGGGGGGGGGAGAGGTGGTGGCTATGGCCCAACGACCTTCGCCCTCCGCGGGCGCAATCTCCCTCTCCTGAAAGATGCGCCTGCGCAGACAGAATTCCCACTCGCCTCCGCACGAGAATAGCGAGGGAAATTCCTCCCGTCTTACCGAACAGCAGCAGGTCCCCACTCTTCAAGTCCAACGTTTTTTCTGCTTTTATCGCCACTCCAAAGTCCAAGGCTGCTACCACATATACCCATGGCTTCGTCTTATTCCCGAGATATCCGGTTCGCCTTTTTTTTTTCTTTTCCTTGACCGGTTTTCACCAAACTGATCCCTCTTCTTTCCCTACCAACTTCTTCACTTTCTGCGTTTTCGAAATAAGAAAGTAGCTCCTTTTCAGTTCCATGTCGTCATGGTGACACTTGATTACGGAGGCGATTCCGCTTTAGCTAGTCCGATTCATGCTCACTGATCTCGTCTAAAACATGGCCTAATCTCTCCCCCCTCACGGGAGGGAATTTTTTTATTCTTTTTTTCTTTTGTGTCGCTTCAAAAAGATGATCGGCTACTTTTGGTACACAAGTGGTTTTGTGAGATGCTTGTGTTCACTGTTGATGACGCATGCATTACGCACCAATTGCGCAATCACCTGTCCCGGGGTTCCCACACGTTCATACTTTTTCAAATGCCAAACCAGAAACAAGATCAAAAGGAAAAAGGAAAAATGAAAAATGAAAAATGGAAAGTGGAAAGTGGAAAAGGGGAAAGATGTTGATACCCATAGAGATTAACTCCAATTTGGTAGCTCGGGGGTCGCTTTAAAGCATATGCTTAAGCAATGATGATGCAATATCGCTCACGCTTTTCTCCTAATCATAAGCCCTAGTGGGAATGTGGTTTCAATGACGCACCATTCTCTAATAATTAAAAGATTTCTAAAATATATATATAAAAAAGAAGAAGAAAATTGTACATGTTCTTTTATTGTTTCTCTTTTTCATTTTCTCTCTAATCTCATGCTTTGCGGGGACGGATTGTGGAGTGGTTGTGGGGCTTCAAAGTCGTCCAACGGTAGCCTTGAACAATGGTCACTACCGTTTAGTTTGATGATAAATTAATAACACTTGGAGTTCATAGGTACATGGGCTGCACTGATTTTTCAGAAACCCTATTTTGATCTACGAAAATATCACTGTTTGGTGAGAACTCCCTGTCTACCCTCTGACGAATTCGGTCATGGTCGTCATCAACTGTTACACTATAGTCAGATGAATAGAATATTTTCCCAATCATATGGTTTATATTCACAAGGAAGCAGATGGGTGCGTATGGTCTTTTGACTATATACGCTAGGCTCTGTTCATAACAAGTGTACAAGAAAGAAGAAAGCCATTTTATTTTATAATCAGACCAAAAAATGATGTGATCAAGTACATTATGGCCATTAATTACACCGAGAAAAAGTACATTATGGCCATTAAATTTGAAAGATATTGTGCTAAATATTTGTAAGTTAAAAATTTCGATTGGTTGATGTCCATGAGAGACTATATTCTCCTTCTTATTTCTAGTTTGATAAATTAGCAAGCTATTTATGATGAGTATAAGGATTTCACGAGATATTACTTTTTTTCTGCCTAACACTACCTAAAGGAATTATTTCCAGTACCTTACCACCCATCTTTATGAATGTTAATATAGAAATTCTATTTTTAGCAATCAACCAACTATCCAAGTCAATTGTGACATATATATGACTTCTATAAAAGAATGACAAAATAGTCTGTATATAATACATAAAAGTCTATGGTTGATAAGCTAGCACTACTTTTTTGTGATATAATAAAACTTAACTTCAATTTCATCAATTTTCTTTCCTGTTTTGATGGGTAGTGAAAGCTTTGTCTTTGCACGAGAAAATTGTTCAAAAATTCCTAACCTTATCGTATGTGATCAATTTAGCCATGAATTTTTCAATCGTGTCAATTTAATGTTAAATCTTTTGACGATTTGCCAATGTAATTTGTCTTCAGAATCTTGGTGATCCTTTTGCTTGCATAATAAGAGCAAGTAATGAGCCAAGTATCACCTAAAAAAATGTCAAGTGAGATTGACTTAATGTTCAAATAGGCCTACAATTCTCATCCCTATTATGTCATTGAAATCACGAATGGACTTCCTTTGACATTGCCTACAATTCTCATCCCTATTATGTCATTGAAATCACGAATGCTCTTCCTTTGACATTTACTTGGAAAATTCACGATAGAATTGGGAATTCTAAGTAGAAAAAGTTGAGGCCAAGAAGTGTTCTTAATATGGTCACTACCAACTTTGTCTGCTTTAATTGTCATACATCATGTCACCAATTGATATGGACGCTGCAAAAGAATTTCGCATCAGTGAAGATTTTAGAAGTACAGACGATGCCGGTATATTTGGTCCCATAAGACCCACTTTTACGATTTGCTTTCCTAGCAAACTCTTGCTTAGCATTCCCCGCATGTCCGATCGCGTGATGTGCGACAATCTGTCACTGCGATTGCGGTCCTGTCATGGGAAACTACTACATGTGAAGCTGCTTATAGCTCGGCCGGGAGCCGTCTGAGCACGAAATTCAGCAACACTTATGTTACGATTCCCTTAATTTTAACCCGACAGATCCATACTTACAAGCAATGCCACCACATCGCCTTCCTCATGGTGTGTTGGTAAAACACAACCCCAACTTGCGCGACACCTTAAAAGTGTAAAATAATCAACTGCTTCACCTACGCATCCCGAAACGAGTTGTTTAATCAAGGTGCCACGACGAACCGCCTTCCACCCGACCCATCTGTGGTGCGCCCTTGAGGTTGAAAGAAAGCCGTACGTGGTTGATTCTGCATTTAGCATATTGTTGGGGAATCATGAGTGAACAGCATCTGTATATTTCGTGTTCAGCGATCGCCTCGACGTCAATATAAAATTATCTTTGGTACCTCACTTCCCTTACCTTATGGATCAAGCCTATTTATATGTATTTTCCACTACGGATGTTCCATCCAAGCAGACAAATGATAATCCATTGGCTACTCTACTCTTATCTTGCAGGTCTTGCAAATCTGGCCATATATTTTTGTGTCCACATGGAAGAAGGATAAGCCAGCATTTGATCTTGCGTGTGTCGCATTGACAATCCAAAGGACGAAAATAGATTTTTCGCCCTTGGATACGACCTTTGCAATTTAAAAAATTCGATTTATCCGCACAAGATAGTCCTAGGAGATCAAGTGCGAGACGAACAAGTTTGTAGGGTTTCTTTTTTGTGGTTGACACCGGTTGAAGTAATGAAGTGAGCATAAAAGGGAGGAGGGGTCCAAGGCTAACCATACCCACCTAAACCAAGAGATTCAAGTCAAAAGACCAACAAGTTGGATTATCAACTGCCACCAATATGGTAGTACAAAACCATATGTCATCTTATGACTTGTTGAGACAAGAAAATCATATGGTCCAAATGAGTTGAATCAACATTTGATGAGGCAACCTCTAATGCACATGGCACGTGTAACATTGTCTTCATTGGATTGGAGATATGCCTATGCATCAACGTTGTATATATATTTCACCAGATAACTCATTGACTACCATTAAGTAATCATAGTAGTTCTATTATAATTGATTCTGTCAATCATTTAGTCGACAATAATTTTTATTCAAAATTTTTTCACTTCGCAGAGAGATACGTAATTTTTCAAAATGATTTTCTGCAAGTAATTTGCAAAGTTCATAGAATTATTCTAATGTTGACCCCCTCCACTCAAAATTTTCTTCCCCTTTTTTTCCTTGAATTATGAAAAACATTTAATGATACTAACCAACATTATCACATAACAAGCCACGGATTCATTCCCTTGGATGTCCATATAAAGGTGCACCTAAATATATATTTTCATACCAAAATCTGTGGGTGGTGCTAATTTATTGATGATTATTCAACCAACCAGATAACCCCGTACGAAATCGCACAGGGAATAGAAAAAAGCCAGAATGCCAATGGAGCCGCAAGATTTTCCACTACGTATTGCCACTTAAATAGACAGAAATAGTCCGCGTCAAGTCAAACATACTAAAATCAAATTCCAGAGGTCGTTTTGACGTGGTTGTGCACGCAAATGTTGGAGGCTGGACGAAGTTTGAGTGCCCATGCTTCTCAAGTTAATTTATATGTGCAATCATTAAGATATCTAATGTGAAGACAAAACGTTCGGAATCGCATGTTAGGGACGTACATAGCTCAGATCATAATTAAAAAACCTCTGCAGCATAAGATATGTCCTAGCCGTCCCATGGCAAGGTAAATAATCTTGACCTCCATTGTAATCGTCTTCTCGATAGCCCAACTGAATTACAGTGCCTATGAGGGCGGCACACGCAATAATATTAATGTATTTAAGTGAATCCAGTACTATCTAAGAAGTCATTAATTAACTTAATCACATATGGACCCTCTTTGACTCACGGTCTTGCCAAAATGAATCAAATCTATCAGACATCTCACACCTGATCCAGCCGACATGTTCACCATGTAATCGAACCCAACTAGCCACATAAAAGAATTTTTCCTGGTCAATGAAGTGAATCATTCCGTGGGGAAAAAATAGGATCCACTCGATTGCTTTTGCATCATAATGTGCCTCCCCATCCTCGCACACATATCGTTTCAACCATTCGATGCCAGCCAAATCTCCCAACACATCTGGGGCAACGCATGAGCATTTGCCATGTATCACCAAATGCCAATCGACTATGTCTTGACAGGGTGTAATGTTATCCATGAAAAAAAGAAAAAAAATCAAATCTTGCCCTACTTTCCCACGAAAGATGCTCTACAACTAAAAAGGTCATACAAACGTTTTCTTGCAGCACAAACTTGTAAATCCATTTTTGGTCATTACCTAGAGACAGACTTGGTGTTTTGTGGGGGGAGAGAGGGGGAGGGGGTGCGGCCCTACATCAAAATTCCCTAGCAACTTGAGGCGTTCTTGTTTTAAGTGACCTAATTGAAAAGATTTGAATTTCGTTGATTATAATTGTTATGATGGTAGCGAATTAATTTTCACGATATTACTTATTAACGGAATAAAAATGAACTATCTTTTCTCGATTATCCATAATATATAGAAAAGGATAAAAAGCAAAATGCATCGCCTCATGTATTGGTAAGTGTCGTCTTTTTTTGATAATTTAGATGACAATTCTTTCCGTTATGTAAAAGTAATTATTTAACATAACCCACATAGACATTCTTGGAAATTAGGTAAAAGTTTGAGGTCAAAATCCTTTTATGAATTTGGATCATCTTTGATGGCGATTAGCATCGATTACATATATTTTCTTTCCCTTTTTATTCATTTATTTATTTGGGTATGTCATAAATGTCATGATACGGAGGCGTAGAGTTAGACTTGGGGGTGACGAAATGGGTGATGGAATGGTGGAGTAAGAGTGCAATTAGGGAGTGGGGTTGTGTATGAAACTGGCGAAGGAGGGACGGGGGAGAAATTTTTGTTTGGGAGGGAGGGAGAGAGAGAGTGATGGATTGATGAGATGTGTGGGGATGTGCCGTTGGGTCATCCATCTTTCACTTTCACCATATTTTTTTTGTGTTTTAGCTTTGGCACACACCAGAACAAGGCCATATTAGTTCCAATGTCCTTTTCTCTCCTCCCCATTTGGTGGACCCCCAAATGAATCTCTCTCTCTCTCTCTCTCTCTCTCTCTCTCTCTCTCCCTTGATGATTTTTTTCTAGGTAAAAAGAAAAATTATTGAAGGTTAAAGTGAAAATCATGTTGTACATGGATCTCAAGAGGAGGGTAGGCCCCCGTGGGTTTTGGAGCTCCATAAGTTCGACTCGAGTTCCGGACCAACGATTCTGATTTTTTTGGAAATCCATTTCATCGTGCTGTTTTTTAAGATTCCGCGTGTTTCCCAAACAGTACGCATGAGTACCATTATTAAGATTTGTACAGCGATCGGAGATGAAAAGAGATATTTACTCTTTAGTGCGTCAAAAATATTGTACAAATTTCACATGAACACATCCTCTTTAATTGAAAGCGTTCATGTTTTGATGCGGTATCTAAATAATTTTTAATGTCTCATCGAACATTTGGTACTTCACTTTTCATCTTCAACCTCGATTTTCAATGACGTCGTGGTTAAAATGTTGTGCTCATAAAAGAGAGGATTAAATTTATCCCTCATCCCTTATCGATATGGGTCATCGTTAAGATCGGAAATTTTAAATTATACCAAACAACTAAATTCGAATTATATAATTGATTCAATAAGGGGCATGGCAGATTTTTATTGGATGTTGAATAGCATCAATCTATTTAAATATATTATATTAATTTATTACATCACTTAATATATCAATTTAAGACACGAGCGTTGTATTGCTAATGTCATTCCACTAATTTTTGGGCAACGTGTGAAAGCTATATTTTTTTTCCTCCACTAAGCTGACATCTGTAATAATTAATGAAAATCCCCGTCCATTATAAAATTCCAATAATGAAGCCATCGGAGAGGTACGTAGGGCTTGTATATAAAGGTGGTTGCGGGGCTTTCGAGTTTTTACAAGTGGAGTTAGCGCTAGAGCTGAGAGAAAGAAAGCTAGAGAGAGAAAGAGGAGGATTTTGGATGAACGTATATTCATTGGGAGGTGCTAGTCATGGGGAGGCAACCGTGCTGTGACAAATCCGGGGTGAAGAAAGGACCGTGGACGGCGGAGGAGGACAAGAAGCTCATCAATTTCATCCTCACCAACGGCCACTGCTGCTGGCGTGCCGTCCCTAAGCTTGCCGGCCTCCGCCGCTGCGGCAAGAGCTGCCGCCTCCGCTGGACCAACTACCTCCGCCCCGACCTCAAACGCGGCCTCCTCAGTGAGGCCGAGGAGCAGCTCGTCATCGACCTCCACGCCCGCCTCGGCAACAGGTCCGGTTGATGAGCTTGTCATTTATCTTGACTTTCCTCTCATCCAATTTTCTTGTCATCCAAGTATATCGGTTTTGAGTCCTTCGTCCGGCATTAAAGTACATTAGTTCATTTGCTTCACCAGTTCTGAGTTAGAGAGCATGTTCTCTAATACAATCATTTTTTATATAACACGACGAAATACAATGAGAATTAGCTTCATATATACATCTCAGGTAAGCAGGTGAATTAAAAATAAATACATACATGAATATAATAGATATACAATTAAAGTATAGACTTTTAAATGTGGTTAATTCGGAATTAAATCATTTCGGCAACTGAACAAGGTTTTAGTATCACCTTTCCCCAGTATTTTTCTATTATTTCAGTATATTGCGATTGGTCAATCATTTTGTGGTTGCAATTTTAGTCTATGCTTTCAATATCTTCAATATACATCTTCCGTCATATCACATGTATCATTTATTTGGCAAGCAGCCCTTGGAAAAATTAGGTGTTCACCCACCATGTTCCTACACGTATGATAAGTGCTTTTTGTTGACTGCGTACAAAGGAAGATGTCTCGACGTGACACATGGTTAAAACTAACACCTACGTCTTCCTGTGCTTGATTAGGTGGTCGAAGATCGCGGCAAGGTTGCCCGGGAGAACCGACAACGAAATAAAGAACCATTGGAACACCCACATCAAGAAGAAGCTGCTCAAGATGGGGATCGATCCCGTGACCCACGAGCCCTTGAACAAGCCTCAGAAAACTCCATCCGAACACGACCCGGAAGCATCTCTGTCGTCATCGCAAGCGGACCCTACGTCCGAATCGCCCGCCAACACGCACCAACCCAACAACGCCCACGCGGACGAGGACAACTCGTCCTCATCGTCCCCGTCGGCCTCGTCCGCCGAGAATTGTTGCTCCGGCGGGGACGAGTCCACGGTCTTGCTCGAGTACATCTGCAGTGGCGGTGGCGGTGACGACGACCAGTCATTCTTGATGGACAGCTTGTGGGTGGACGAATCGCAGCCGGCAGGGCCACCCACCTTTGACGTCTCGCCGAAGGAAAACCCCAGTGGTGGCGGAGGTGGCGACGTGGCGGGCTTGTTCCCATCTTGGCCGGACGAGAACGAGAGCTTCTCGTGGTTGTTGGGGGGTCAAGATTACGGCGTCCACGACTTTGACGGGTTCGACTGCTTCGGCGACGACGGTACGATGAGCATCCTCGACGGTTTAGACTTAGAGATGACCGACAAGATATTTTAGCATTGAAAGAGACGATCGGACTCTGTTTGCAACAAGAATACGTGAAGATGTATCAATCGTAATCATCACCTCCCTGTGCATACGTTCGTTCGTAGGACATGTTTTTTTCTTAGTTTGAAATTGTCTCTTAGGGTGAACAGGTAAAAGTGTAGGTGGCCAAAGCAGGTCGTCACGACGAGGATGTCGATGGGGAAACCCTGGCGAATCGCTCGAAGGTGGGGGACCATTCGGTGGATCATGTACTAAGTCACGTCTTAATCCAAAGACGAAAAGACATGTAGGGATTATAAACATGCGACGTGGGATTAGTGTTTCGAGGTGGTGGTGGTGGGGTTTTGATTTAAGTGGAAGCCCCCTCTTTGTATATATAGCTTTAATGTGCAGTGGATCTATAAAATGAAAAAAAAAAAAAAAAAAAAAAAAGAGAAGAAGGCAAGGACTTTTTGTTACTTTCCTCCTACCATATTATTATTGATGAATTATCGTAATTTTTTTTCGGTTAATTGTTGCGTGTGTGGACTCATATGATCAAGGCTATTAAGTGAATAAGTTTTCATGAAATTAAGAAAAACTTGATGATCAGTGTCTTTTACTTAGAAACAATGGAAAAGTGCATTGATTTTGTTCCCTTGAATGTCATACTGTCGAAGTGCTCTTTAAGAGCCAATGAGCTTTGGGGGAGAAAAAGGACAACCTTATAATTCTTGCAATTGTCGCGGGATGGGAGATTGACTATTTCGAGAATGCTGTAAAGTAATATAGAATACTCTAAGATCAAGCGGAATATAGAATCCTTGGATGGAAAATGTGGGCATATTCTATTAAGTGTTCGATACACTTTCAGAGAATTTACGAAAAAAAGAATTGGATGGTGGCGCCGACCATCACAGATAACATTTGCAATAACTTGTCATTCTCATTCTTTTTAATTTTTAATTTTACTTTTTTTAAATATAATTTGGGTCTATTTCACTTTTTATCTCGGATTTCTCATCAATTATTTCAAATGAATATATTTAATCTAGAGGACGTCCCCAAATCTCAAATAAAGTGTGACATATTATCGTATCCTAATTCAAATTCAAATTGCTAAACGTAGCCTAAGAGATAAAAATCATTAATTATCTAGACTAGAAATTCTTAGCAACCCATTCTCACATATTGATACTAACTCGTGCCCAACAGGGGCTTCAACCTCACATGAATAGCCCTTTTGGCTAAATGCATAACTTCACCAATTCCATGCTGAAATAGCACAGACATAAAGAACACCTAATTGGTGACTTAAGTGGATCCTCAAGAATCGCACGTCTCCCAACTAAGAGACACGAGTCTCCATCTTTATGTTATCCTGGAGAGTATTCTACGTGGCTTGCTCATACAATAACTCAAAGGACAGCCAACAACCCACCACTTTCTAATCAAAGTACATGTGAGAGCGCATGACCGATGACCTGTTTCCTTTCACCTTTTCTGCTATGAGCCATTTATAATTAAAAAAAAAAAAATGTCAGTGTAAGCTTGAAATGAACAAGGAGAGAATAGTGAGAGATGCGCATCGACGAGCATTCATTGGTAGAAAAGTGCCTGACATGCTTGCACGCGTGGCGACGGAGAATGGCCGAGATAAATTATAAACTAAAGTTAATAATTGCGTCGTAATGATGAGCGAGTGATGAAACCCCCTCATCCTCCACTAATGTTGCTGGAATGAGCTTTGTCTCCTTGTCATCATCATTCCAGGGATCTTCCGAGAATCAATGCAGTCTCGTTCAAGTTAGTCGCACTAAATTAATTGCACTTTAAGCAAGGCAAAGAAGCCTATTAGGTGGTCCTTGCCTTTTGTTCTTAGTGCTGCGAATAATAAGAGTTCCAACTTGCACTAAGTAGGGCACATTTCGCCCAACAATAAAGGGAAAAAAAGAAGAATGACTGTCGACACCCTATCATCATTGAATGCGAAATCTCATTAACAAGTACCCTTATCAAGATATTATTTTTCTTTCTAACGAGAGAAGCATTTTTTTCTCGTTTGTTGAGCAACAATTGAGCTATTTAAAAAAAAAAGAAAGCAAAAAATGAAATATTTGCATATCTCAATATTTCGTTAATTGTGGAATTATTGCATTTTTACTCATGTTCAGTGTCTTGCAAAAATACACAAGGGTGTGTGTGTAATGAGCTCAAAGATGTATCACAGTCGAAAAAGTAAAACTAACTTTTATCAAAAATACTTTTGTCTGTCTCTTAAGTTCATGAGGAGTGAAATTTTCTTTTTCCCTTCGAAAGGCTATCTTGTTAGATTATTTAAATTTTATTGCCCGCCTTTTTTTTAAAGTTTATTTATCAGAGTATGAGATTTCAAGTCCAAATATTTCTAACTTTTTATTGGTCTCTCTTATTATAAGTTATTAAAATAATCGGTAGTGGTTAAAATTTAAGATATCTTATATATATTTTTATATTGTTTTGTCCTGTAATAGCATTTCCTGAGATAGTATGTTCAAACCTAACCTCTAATCTGATTGGCATCACTCAACATCCACTAGTCCTTTCCAAGTGACAAAATTTCAGCAGATAATGAACATTTTTTTCCCTAGGATCTGCATTTTGGTCATGATGCGAAATGCCATAAGGGAAGTGGGACACTTTTGATTAGACATTAAATTCTTTTTTTCTGGGGCAAGATTAGACATTAAATTCAACAGCACGTTTTTAATTTTTTGTTTTTCCTTTGATAATCAAGGAAAAGATACGGAGTACACTGATCACTAGATTCCATGATAGGATTTTGTAAAGAAACCGAAAGCGAACTATGAATTGTACGTATATGTATGATTTTGCGACGCACAATGTTTGAGTATTGATGTAAAAGTCATTACCTGTCAAATCCAAATTAAGTTACATCATCTTACCTTTTATTCAAATTAGTGATGTCATTAGGAAACCATGATATACCTAGAATTTTTGGGTAAATATCACAAAAATCTTCTATTGATACATCTATGATAAATTTATCTAAATTAATTTTTCAACCACAAAAAATTCTAAACCGGTTCACCTATGATAAATTTACTATGAATTAATTTTTTGACAACTAAATATCCAAAATGGGTATATTTGTGACAATTTACCCTCTGTTAATTTATGTTAAATTAGATTGATACTACAAGAAACTATAAACTAGTACACTTGTCATAAAAGGAGAGTAAAACCCTAAACTGGTACATCCGTTAACGGTCATGTGTCATCAAATTCATCAATTTGATGGTAAAATTTAATGGAAACTAACAGATGATAAATTTGTTACAAGTGTACTAATATGTGGTAAATCTATTATAGATATATCAATTTAGGGTTTTTCGTGGTATTACCTCTTTAATTTTTTATGTCACTTTGAAAGCATGCATGCAAGTTCCATGGTATACATAGCATATCATGTTTGATAATGCTTTCTAGAAAAAATTAAAATATTATCAAAATTTCAAAAGTACAAAAAAGAAGAAGAAGGAACATGTGAATATATGTACGCCGTTTACGTATTGTAAAGGTTTCGGGTATTTTAATTTAAGAAAAGTTAAAGTACGTATTCAAGTTTTAGATTAAGTAAAAAGTATAAAGCAAAAGTCTGTCCGGACATATAATGGTATCATTATAGGGAACTTACCTAAATAGCAAAAGTCCAGAAATTACTCCTCTTTTTTTACAAGTAAATTACTTTTATTGCACAAACAGCGGAGAAGGCTGAAGCCTCCACATGAGTCAACATTCCTGATGACATCAACTGCAAAGCCCAAAACAAACAATCGGCCTCACAGGACAAGTACTTGAGAAACTGCTCTATCAAAGGAAAAACACAGAGGAAAACACGAAATCGAGCTCCAAATACATGATCCAGAACGCTAAGGCATAAGAATCCTCAATCTTTGGCAAATATCTTCAACTTCAGAGAGTAATCTGGACTTCCTCATCAGCAACAAATCAGACATTCGAGCTCAAACCGAGAGTCACTCTTTTGATCTTTGAATGCCACTCAGCTGCAACAAGTGAGACCGCATTTCTTTTGAGAACAAGCAATCAAAGAGCAAGTGTTGCCCTGATTCAGGAGCAATTCCACAGGATACATGTATCTTCTATCGATTTATGCCTCTTCACTCCATTGATGGTTGGCGATCTATTAAGAGTGGTAACCATGTTATAAAGCTGTATTTAGACACGTTAGGACTGAAACATACGAGCTATCAAAACAAGGAATCGAGCAATAGAGGATATGTAATTTCCTATTTCATGTATGGTTACATGATGCGATGAAAGGCCCTAATCCTGTTTCGGCTCTTATAAATGCCACTTCTATGGTAGCAGCGAACATTATTCTTGTGGCTCGACTTTTCCTTCTTTTAATAATCATACCTTACAAAATGAATCGCCACCCCCATCAAATGAAAGCAGACTTTTGTTCGAACAATTATCTTTGTTAGAAAGTTGCTTCATGGGACTCTTAGGTACTTGTATCAACATTCATTTCTTTCCAAGAGAAAGGTCCTCCAATATGGCTCTAGACTCCATCATCTAGATACTCATAAGAGAGGAAATTATGTTACATAGATATGATTCTAACGGGACTCATTATGCAGTTGCTGGCCAAAATGTCTGTCTCTCAGTGCGTACAAAGCCCGTCCACTTGATGATCATATCATCAATATGAGTCGCCGAACACTTGACTTTCCCAAGGTTGACTAGTCGCTGCGGCCGGGCCAGAATCAGCATTTGGGTCTCGAAGATTCTAACATAATCACATGGGTTGGGCCAGCTTGTGCCCCGATTCAACTTGCACTTCTTTGTTTCTATGTTCAGACAACTTGTACTTGCTAAGGGGAATGTGCCGAGATTTTTTGTTTTTGTTTCTTTTTTCTTGTTGTAAACGAACGACAAACTGAAAACAAGTTTGTCGGGTGTTTTTACTACTGCCTGGTATGGCTTGGCCACTCTTCGGGTGTTTTTACTACTGCCTCTGCGTGGAGTATGCTTCGAGCAAGGGGTTCTATGGTTCATTGGTCCCGATTTATTTAGAGCCCCTCTTTACCTCCTCGATATCAAACCCACTTGTGGTTAATTACCCGAAATCGTTTGCCAACTCAGGTATTGCTGCTTTCGTATGAGAGAATCCCGGATGTATCTTGTGCCTTTCGTTCTACTAGGCCTGATTCAATTGATCACTTATACTTTGGTTGCTCAATTACTGGTGATCTGGCTTCATTTTGGGCTTCAAAATGTATCCTTCCTTGGAGAAATCTGGCTTGGAAGGATAATCTTCTTTGGGTGGTGGATCACCTCTCGGATGTGAGCTTTCATCAATCCATTGCTCGTTTTGCTTTTGGTGCTCTATGCTATCTCATTTGGAAGGAAAGAAACAATATTATTTTTCGCAATCAAAGCCTCTTCCTTCCGACTTTAAAAGAACACCTGCGTAAGGCTGTCAAAGACAGAGCTTCTACCTTTCTAAGGGTCCTGGATAATCCCCGCAACAGAAGGCTCCAACTTAGTTGGGGGATCCATCCTTCTATTTTTGAGTAAGTCTGTTTGTTCGATTGTCTTACTTCCGTGTGGTCTTGTTATGGAGTCCTACACTTGTCCTCATCCTTTCGATTGGAGTGCTTCGGGGTACACCCCCTTCCTTGCCTATTCGGAGAGGGTCTCCTGCCTTCGTCTCCTTGGCCTCTCGGTGGGTGAGCTGCTGGATTTATTTGGTGATGCTGCTTTCTGCTCTACTCGACCGGGCTGCCGTTGCTGTTTCTCTTTAGATGAGCGGGTTCTGTTGTCCCTCCTTGTTGGGTGTGGCTTAGGTTTCATCCCCTTTGCCTCCCCTCTTCTCCGGTTCCCCTCTCTGTTTCTGTAGTGTTTGGGCCTTCGGTGTTGTTGTTGGCTCTTCTTTTGTTGTTTCGTTTGGCCACTGTTTCGGCCTTTGTTGCTGCTTCTTTTTCTTGTGTTTTTTCTGTTGCAGCTCTTCCTGATTCCCTTCCACTCGACTTGACGCCTGTGTCTTGTTGAGTGCAAGCTTTTTGGAGCCGGTTCTCTTGCTGTACATTTGTGTAGCTCTTGGTTCAAAAGTTAATATAATACTTACCTCTTACAAAAAAAAAAAAAAAAAAAAACTGAAAACAAGTTTGAGAATCGGTGAAGCAAATTCGTAATGTGAGGAGTAGAGGTTGAGTGCATGCAAAGTTCGACAAGCTAAAGATAAAAGTCTTGATGCACTTGAATGACAAATTGCGAACATGCGGTGAGACAAGCTTACGACCCCAAAGAATAGTTGTTAAGTGCAAGCAAAGTTTACGGTAAAAATGTTCAACAAGTCCTAAACCTATTGTATGGCGATTAATTTAGTCATAAAATTTTCAATTGTGCAAATTTAGTTCAAAATTATTTAATTGTGCCAATGAGACCTAAATCTTTTGATGATTTACCAATTTAGTCCTAAATATTATGACAATTTTCCAATTAATTCTCTCGGCTAATTTTGATTAGAAATCGTTGATATGGAGGTTGATTGTTCTACATGGCATAGCTAGAGATAACGTGTAATTTAATTTATTTTATTTTTTGAATTTTTTCTTTTCTTTTCTTTTCTTTTCCTTCTTTTTTTCTCTCTCTTCCTCCACTAGTTGCCGCCCTAGTGATGGCCACCAAAGGGAAAAAGCCAAAAATGAAAAACAAAAAAGAAATGGGAAAAAAGAAAAAAAATTTAAAATTTAAAAAAACTTGCAAAAATTGTTTATGTTAGCATTGATGGTATTATGTAAGTTGGTTGGTGTTAACATACCGCTACATTTGTAATTTTTTGCTAAAATTAGTCGAAAGGATTGTCACGACCTAACCTTGGGTGCACCACATAGGATTTAGCTAATGGATTGTTAAGCTTAAACTTAAACTTAGCTCGAGTTCTCCTAAGCCCATACCAATTCACGATTTAGGTTCAAGTTATTAACATGCAAATGATTTTTTAATTAGGAGTCACCACTAATTTATTTTTGGTGGGTCAATTAGAAATCCAAGTAAAGTAACGAGAGATTTACTTTACTCCTGCGAACCAGAGATTGTGAGTTCGGGGACTTGATTACGCTAAATTTCTCTAACGCCCTTTCGGTACCTTTCTCTTTTATCTCGAAAAAAATGTTTTATTTTAATTTACTTCCCTAATATGTGAAGTGATCATGTGGGTGCGCGAACCACCAATTTAACATCCAAATAAAATAATAAATAAATTATGGGACTTACCTCCAGTAACGAAAGTATCTGCAATGTTTGATAAGAATTCACATCAATAGTTCTAAATAAGATTTTTAATTAACACGCAATCATTTAATCTTTTTTAGGGTTTTTTCTCGTTTAATGAAATCTAATCTACGTGCAATGCAATGACGTACAAAAATGCTTAACTAAAATGACATGCAACATACAATCTAATATGCGAATTATATATCATGCGATATTTAGTAAATGGCCAAATTTAATGACGGGAAAAGATTAATGCAACTATGCTAACCTGTCATGCATTACCCTAAATATGCACTTTATTAATGACGTGGAATGAAGGAGTGACACGCGCATGATTGTTTTTTTTTAAAAAATTAAAATTCGAAATTAAATGTGCCCAATAATTACACATGCAATTTAAGTTAAGAAAATCTGACATCCTAGATTAATGTTTTATTTTTTTTTTGAGATTTTTATTTTAAAAATTCGAAATGAATAAATTTCCTAATCTAAACATGCAAAATAACTCTAAAACAAGCAATATTCTGACATGAACCTAATCTAACTCAAATATATTTTTTGGATTTTCTTTTACGGAAACAAAATCAATTCAAACAACACGACAGCAAATCAGGTAAGATATGATTGATATCCATATAATAAATTAACGAATCGTATCTTGCGCGTGAGATCAGATTGACTAATTTTTAACAAAATCGCAAATCGTATCTTGAGCGTGAGATTGGATTGGCGATTATTTTGTGCGATTGCGAATCATATTTCAGGTGTGAAATCGAACTGTCAATCGTATGCATATTGTGAAATTAGGAAAATTTCTCAATTTATAAGGCTACTCAAGATTACGGATATGATAGCATATCGGGAATTTCAATCACGTGCATCAACGAATATTTCAAATAAGGAAACGAAATTTTCAGAAATTATGATAGATAAGATTTTCACCTAATTCGAATATTGGCTTCCGAATTTCGATCCTCAAAAGGCTACTCGCGATGCAACATGGTGGTGCTTGGCTGCTCGATAGTCACCCGATGGGTTCCACGAGACCTGCGAAACAAAAATTTCCAAGCTCGACAAGGGATCGGGACTCGTCGATGAACGGGCGCGAGCACAACAAATCATTCTTCTTTATCTTTTTAATTGGTTTGTCCTTCACTGTTGGCTCCGTGGGATCCTTTAATCTTTCGATGATCCCACTAAATTTTCAAACTTTGACCACAAATTCTCCACCTGCAAAGAAAGACTAGCACGCGTCGTTGCTGGGGATTCCACGAACGACCTAATGGGCCACACGGATGCGGCTTACGTCGGGGATGGCAGCTCGAACTCAGAGAAACGTTGCCGCAGCAACAGGATCGTCGGGGCAGTGCGGGCAAGTGATGTTGCCGTTGTGGGATACGGGCAACAGCTCCTCGACGGTGATTGCCAGTAGCGGGTCGTCACCGAAGGGTCGAGGCGCGGTGCAGCAAACGACGGTGCAGCGATGGCATGAAATCGGCAGGGACAGCACGTCGGGGCTCGAGCAGTCGGAACATCAGCTACGAAGTCAGCGGTGGAGCTGCAGTAACGTCGTCGATGAAGGAGCTGCGGTGACGTCGAGGGATGCTCGAAGAGGACGACCTCCTCCCTCCTTATGTTGACCTATTGACCGGTGGACCCAGACCACTTTTTATCTTTTTTGGCACGCTCGTCTCTTCTGCATCATGGCTCTCTCAATTGCAGCCCCTCTCTGCACCCCTTCAGAAAAGCAAACCCCCATCCTTGTTGACTTTGACCCCAAAAATAAAAGAACTCTCCCTACTCTCTTTTACGAATCGTGTCCCCCCCTCTATGTCGTGTGGTGAGTCCCTTTTATATGGAAAGGACTCAAGCTTAGCAATTTTTTCTTTCCTTTTCGGCTCACGCACGGAATTCCCTTTGATCATGTAATATTTCTTATTTTGAGTCAAAGAATATATTACTCCATACATGCCCCTTGTGCAATATTCCCTCTTGATATTTCATCCTTAAACTTCCAATCTTCAGTAAAATAGATCGCTTAATGTGAATATATGAAATATTGACCAAATATTGAAAGAATAATATGAATCTTTTTTGAAAATACCGAATTGTCAACTCGTGAAATTAAAGTCTATCCACCGTCAATCAAATGCAAAAGTGATAAATAAATAAATAAGTGCAACTAAAATTATATGCTATGCAATTTTAATTCTATTTTTTTAGGGATAAAAATTAATCCATAATTTTTTATGCAATAAATAAATGACTGGGTCATCAAAATTTAGGTGTCAACAAGGACTAAGTTGATAAATATCAAAAGATTTAGGACTAAATGATAAATTGTGAAATTTTTTTGGACAAAATTATCATAATTGAAAGATTTAGGTCTAAGTTCGCATAATTGAAAGGTTTAAGTTTGAATTAACCATCATCTAATAAGTTTATGACTTTTGGATAACTTTCCTCAAAGTTCACTTATGCACACCTAGACATCCTAGTTTTTTTTTTAAATAAGAATGTGAGAGAGCTAGTATAAGCACCTAGAGGGGGGTGAATAGGTGTAAAAACAATATTTTCGAGATAAGTGTGCAGCATTCAATAATAGATAAAGAGATGAGAGTTTTTCTCTTAACATGATTCGATCAAAGTAAAAGAGAGTAGGGAAGAGAATATGAACACAGAGATTATAGTGGTTCGGCTTATTCCAAGCCTACGTCCACTCTTCCGCACCGATTCCACCTAGGCTGGATTTCACTATGAACAAAAGAGTTGTTACAGAAATGCTCTTCCTTGATTTTACAGAGTAGAGACTCTACTACACTTCCTCAAGGTCTCTCAAAGATATAGACTCTCTTTTGTGTATAAGATATCGCTCAACAATTTATTTGACTAAGAACAGAGAGCTTCAGACTTCGGAATTCTTCTATCGTGCACCTTTTCGAACAACTATAACGTCTTCCTTATATACTCCTTTATGCCATCATACCCGTTGGCACTTACCAAAGGAATTCTTCCAATCTACCCGTTGGACAGAATCAATTAGAAAGATCTTCGAGCTATTTAAGGAACATGACGATAGCCCATCAATCCCGCCGCCCATACAATCGGGATCTTGGTTTCCATAAGTAGAACCTTCCAAGTATACTTCGTCAATCATCGGATCCAATCATCCCCGAATCAATCTTGATTTGAATAAAAGATTCCGACATGTTATATCCAGCCAAGAGATTTTCTCCAGTCGATAAGGTCAAATCCTTAATGAAACATCCAGTTCTGGATAAGCCTTCATCGACGGTCTAGAAACTGTCAATGAGATAGACTTTGAGTCTTGAGTCTGGCGATAGACTCTGAGTCTTGAGTCTGGCGATAGACTCTGAGTCTTGAGTCTGGCGATAGACTCTGAGTTTTGAGTCTGGCGATCCGGAGGTCTTCAGACTTTGATGGAAGACAAGTCTTCAGACTAGACTGATGGAAACATTTTGTCAGCTTCAAAATACTTTAAGGACGATTTCTCCAACAATCTCCCCCTTTTTGATGGTGACAAAACTTTCCTGCAGATTTGGATATCTTTGACCTGCAAAACATTACTTAGACAAATATGGATATCTCAGAAAAATAAGAGGCTTAGTAATAACACTAAAATCTACATCCACAGAAGATAGGTTAGTCTTGTAAATGAACAAAGCCATGAGATAACAATATTATTTAAGACAAATAAATGTTCAAGCAGTCAAATCCAAAACCAGTCCAAAACCTCCAAAACCAAACAAACCAAACACAAAAGACAAGTTAAACAACGAATCGAATCTGCACCACATCTCTCCCCCTTTTTGTCATCATTAAAAAAGGTAGAAATGAAAAGAGAATAAAAAATTAAGATTGCTTGGGAACACGAACAAGCTGGAAATCTCCCATTGATGGACAATCCCTTCCAGCTTTTTCAAACCCTCCTTCAGCTTGCACCACATCTTCTCCCTTAGCATTTAATTGGACTTGACGAGCAAGGGCTTGAATTTGATCATGCAAAGAAACCGAAGAGGTTTGTCCCGCATTTTTAAGTTACGTACTTCGCATCCCGAGCATATATTTGACCTCGCATCTCCAGGAGAACATCAAGAATTCTGCGAAAGTCTGCCGAATTATCAGTCTGAGTACTAGCTTCTGCACGATCAGATTGAGTATGTGCAGATGAAGGCAGATCAGCATGGTCACGCAGATTGAGCGATGAAATATCATGTTCCTCCTCGGAAATTGAGAAGCATAGATTTCCTCCGGATTGGCCTGGAGAACGACTTATTCCTTCACCGGTGACGGGGAATGAGGACGTTCCTCTTTTCTCGGATCTCCCCTGTTTCCATGCCTTCGTTGGAGAAAAGTATTCATCCCGCTTTCGTTTCCTCTCTCTCTCTTTCTTCTTCTTCCTGAATTCTCTCCTTCTCTCGCATTTCTCTCTCTCCGCCTCTTTCTCCTCTCGCTTCCAATTCTTCTCTTTCTTGATTTCGCTCTGTCTCAACGAGTCCTTTTCTTGTTGCTCAGTTAAATTTGGAACAGGACGACTCAAATTCTTCAAAGCCAATGCAGAAATAGTGATATCATCCTCATCCTCTTCATCCTCAATGATGAGAGCTCTTCTTTTCCTTGAAGGAGCAACCATGGGCTTCTTCCCTTTCCTCTTTGGGGTCGAAGATAAAAAATGAGTCTTGAGAGGAGTTTTCTCCTTGAATTTCTCCAATGCCTTGTTGAGTTCCTTCAGATGCATTTTAGTGACCATTCTCAGTCCCACAACCATGTGATCGCACGTTCGAACACAGAAAATCCGGGGAGGCTGAACGTTCAAATGTCTGAATAATTTGGTCACGAGAGCTGCATACGGAAGTTGACCCTTGTCTTTCACCACTGCTCTGTACATGTGGAACATGATAGTGTGTGGAAGAGAGAACTTTTTGCCCATATTGATGGCATACATCAATTTTGCCTCCGAGTTTGAAACATCTGTCTTTGAAGTTGACTTTGGTCTAAGACAGTTAATCACAATCTTGTGAAGCAGAATGTTGGACGCATTCATTCTTGAATAAGAAATTTTTTCTTCCGTCTTTCTATCCTTAACAAGCTCCAACGTTGCACGAGCAATAGACACTTTGATGGGTTGATATCTTCCTCTTTCCACTCCAATCACATCAGCCAGTGTATTCATGTCAACCACATAGTCCTGATCTCGAACACTAAAAGAGAATCTATCCGCATTCAAAAAACTGAGATTCGAATAGAAATAAGCAGTAAGTTCAGCATGACCTTCTATAGTATCAGAACACAACTGTTCGAGTTGAAGAAGATTGAATTTTTCCTGCAGATTGATATTCACAGAGTCAAGAAAATCAAAATCCACACTCCTAGGGTTTATCACCCCACGTTTCAGCAACTTAGAGTACAGTTGCTTGTGATCATCCGTGCGAAACAAATCCGTCCTTTTACCTCGGATTTTTGCTGCAATGCCCATTCTCGGTTTAAACTCACTGTACATCCTGTCATCGTCATTTCCATCTGGTTGACTCAGCCCTCCAACACATGGATCAATTGGGATGTTTGCAAATGCCTCATCCGCCGAACCAACAGGGGCAATTCCCAATCGTTCCATTGTGCGTAAAAAGAATGTTTCATTTCTAAACCCTTTATCCTTCAGAAATTCATTAATGTAGTTCAATGGAGTACCACTCCCCTTTAAAGCACGATAAAGCTTGTAGGTAAAAGCAGGCTTAAGAGTTCTTACAGGATCTGCGTCTTCGATGATTTCTTCCTCTTCTTGATGTACAAAGCATTTCGAGGACTAGATGGAGGAGATGGACGCGCCGAGAATGTTGTGGGCTCTTTCTTTGCTGTCTAAGAGAATCTTCTTCCTCGGTGAGATCAAAGTGCGTAAGCCCCTCTTGCATTTGCTTTGTGGTCCCCACATTCGCGATTCCGGAGGACTTTCTTTGGGACGACTTATCTCACGATCTTTGAGAGATTCCAAGCTTGTTTTCCAAGAAAGATGACAACTTTTCAAGGAATAAACAAGAAAAGAAGATAGAAGTGGAAGAACGATGCTATCTTAGGGTTTTTGTGAGAAGAAAAAATCTAAGAGGAACCACCAGTATATAAAGCAGTCGAAACGAGGCATACGAATCGCCGTAATATAAAGATGCCTTTTTTAAAAATAACTGCCTTTTCAAAATATTAGACAACTGTCTTTTTTTTTATTAAAACAAACTTCTTTTTCAAAAGGAGAGATTCAAATAATCACAGAATTAGAAATAATCAAGTTCGGATAGATGATTGTACCTTTTCAAGATTTAATCTGAGAGATAATAAAAACTTACAGTCATGAGTCTTGAACATCGAGTCCGAGAGTCTTTCGACTTTTAGACCCGAGTCCGAACCTCTTCGACTTTAAGATATTGAGTCCGGAACGAATAACTTCAAATTGATTTTTCTCCAAAGGCTTTGTAAAAATATCTCGCAGTTGATTCTTTGAATTGATAAACTGAATAGTAACTTCTCCATTTTGAACATGATCTCTAATGAAGTGATGTCGAATCTCTATATGTTTTGCTCTTGAGTGAAGAATCGGATTCTTGGTGAGATTGATTGCGCTGGTGTTGTCACATTTGATTTCGTACAAGAATCTTCAAATCCAAAGTCTCTTAGCTGTTGTTTCATCCACAAAATTTGTGAGCAACAACTTCCAAGAGCTACATACTCGCTCGCTGTAGAAAGAGCTACTGTACTTTGCTTCCTTGAAAACCAAGACACTGTCCTGCTTCCAAGTAGTTGACAAGTGCCCGAGGTACTCTTTCTATCAATTCTGCATCCGGCTAGGTCTGCGTCAGAGTATCCAAGAAGAGTAAAGTCTCCTTCTTTAGGATACCAGAGACCTATTTTTAAAGTTGAGGCAATGTATTTGATAATACGCTTTGCAACACTTAGATGAGATTCTTTAGGGTCTGATTGAAATCTGGCACAAATGCAAACGCTGAACAAAATGTCAGGTCTAGAAGCAGTAAGATAAAGAAGTGAGCCAATGATACTCCTGTATAGCTTCTGATCAACTTTCTTCCCTTCTTCATCTTTGTCTATCTTCAAGGAACTTGACATTGGTATGTCAGTCCTTTTGCAATTCTCCTGCCCAAACTTTTTTACAAGTTTTTTGGCATATTTTTCTTGATGAATAAAAGTTCCTTTCTTCAGTTGTTTCACTTGAAGCCCAAGAAAGAAGGTTAGTTCACCCATCATGCTCATTTCAAACTCATCCTGCATAGACTTAGAGAATTTCTTGCACAGACTTTCATTAGAAGATCCAAAAATAATACATCAACATAAATTTGAACAAGTAGAAAGCTTTTGCTTTCTCTTTTGATAAACAAAGTAGTATCTACTTTACCTTTGACAAAGCCATTTTGAATTAAAAACTTACTTAGTCTGTCATACCAAGCTCGAGGAGCTTGCTTTAATCCATATAAAGCCTTTTTCAGTCTGAATACAGAGTCTGGTTTTCTTGGGTTCTCAAAACCGGGTGGTTGTTCCACAAAGACTTCCTCTTGGATAAATCCATTTAGGAAAGCACTTTTGACGTCCATTTGGAATAACCTGAAATTCTTATAACAAGCATAAGCAAGTAATAATCTAATTGCTTCTAACCTTGCTCTTTGGAGCATAAGTCTCATCATAGTCTATCCCTTCTTCTTGCGTATATCCCTTGGCTACGAGTCTTGCTTTGTTTCTTACGACCTTTCCTTCTTCGTTCATCTTGTTCCGAAAACCCATTTAGCCCCAATGATAGATTTACCTTTTGGTTTAGGAGTCAATTCCCAGACATCATTAATGTTGAATTGCCGAGTTCTTCTTGCATAGCTTCAATCCAACTTTCATCGGTTAAAGCTTCTTCTATGCTCTTGGGTTCTATTTCAGAAATAAGAGCCACAAGCACTAGACTTTTCACGCCTTTTGGATCTTGTGCGAATTCCTTCATTAATATCGCCAATAATGAGATCTTTGGGATGACTAGATTTATGCTTCCGATTCTTTGTTTGATTTGTCAGACTGTTGATCTTTTTCCTCATTTGAATCTTCGACAATCATTTGTTGCTGGTCTTTTGAAGTCTGAGTTGCTTTTGGAGATTTAGATTTTGTAGAGTCTGGAGCAGGTTCAGTATCTTCAAGTTGAGTTTGAATTGAATCAATTTGCATAGAGTCTTGAAATTTGACATTAATTGATTCCTCTACAGATTGAGTCTTTTTGTTGTATACTCGTAAGCTTTGCTTGTGATAGAATATCCAAGGAAAACTCCTTCATCTGATTTTTCTTCAAACTTACCAACTCGATCATTTGCATTTTTCAATATAAAACATTTACATCCAAACACATGAAAATATGAAACAATGGGCTTTTTTTCTTTGAATAACTCATAGGGAGTTTTCTCGAGAATAGGTCTTAGAAAAACTCTATTAATAATATAACATGCTGTAGAAACAGATTCAGCCCAAAAGCGTGAAGATATATTACTTTCAATTAAAAGAGTTCTAGCCATTTCTGAAGCGACCTATTCTTTCTTTCCACGACTCCATTTTGCTCGGAGTGTATGGAGAGGAAAATACATGCTGAAAACCAGATTCATCACAGAATTTTGTAAAGTCTTGATTTTCAAATTCACCTCCATGATCTGTTCGAATACTTGAAATAACATATCCTTTTTCATTTTGAACCTTTTTGGCAAACTTTTCGAAATGAGAAAAGGTTTCAGATTTACTTGCCGGGGAAATAAACCCAAGTGAATCGTGAATAATCATCCACAATTACTAAACAATACTTCTTACCTCCAATGCTCTGTGTTCTGGTAGGTCCAAAGAGATCCATATGCAAAAGCTGCAGAACACGATTAGTGGAAACTTGATTTATTGGTTTGAATGAGTTTCTTACCTGTTTTCCCAACACACATGGTGTGCATAGATTAGACTTTTTATATGACAGATTGGGTAGACCACGGACAAGCTCCTTTGCTGAAATTTTGGCTATTTGCTTCATGTTAATGTGCCCAAGCTTTCTATGCCACAAATTTGCTTCTTCTTGAATAGAGATTAGACATTGGGATTCATCTGGTTTGACATCCAGAAGATAGATATTTCCATGTCTTCGACCCAAGAAAGACTGAGATAAGTCTTTATTGGTTCCTGAACAAATTCCTTCTTGAAAATTGATTTTGAAACCAGTGTCGCACAACTGACTGATACTTAGCAAATTATAGTTGAGTCCTTCTACTAAGGAAACATTACTAATCATGAGGCTTCCAATCTTTACAGTTCCGTATCCTACAATTCTTCCTTTGCTGTTTCCTCCAAATGAAATTTTTCCACCATTAACTTGAACAAGCTTTAAGAAGCAGCTCGAATCTCCTGTCATATGCCTCGAGCATCCACTATCCAAGTACCATTTAATCTTTTTCTTGATAGTGACCTGCATTTAGAAAAGAAACTCAAACTTTCTTTGGTACCCATACTTTCTTGGGTCCACTGGTGTTAGTACTATATATAGTCTTTGCCCATACATTCTTAACAGGTTTCCAAACCATTTGACATTCTTTCTCAAAATGATCTGAGCTATTGCACTTAGAACATCTAAGAGCATTGCGACCTATTGAATTTACAAAAACTTTTTGGAAATGATTTTTGTAAGCATCTCTTGTAGGTCTTTGCTTGATTCTTTCCTTTACTTTAGGAAAATCAATTAGAGGAATTGTTTCAGCAGACATTCCTAAACCTGATTTGTTGAAATAAGGTCTTTGAGCATAAAGAATTTTTTCAAGTTTCTCAGATCCTATAGAATTTTTTTTTGAAATATTTGAGATGTCATTTTTCAAGAATGCATTTTCTTTTGAAAGGTTGTCTTCATTTTCTTTCAAAGCAGTAACATTTTTGTCTAAACTTTTGATCTTTTCTTTCCAAACATTTTCCTGTTGTTTTAGTGCAGAATTTTCTCTCTTAAGTTCAAAAATTCTTTTAAGAGAGGTTTTGAGACTTAGACACAATTCATCAATGTATCTAGAAACTTTAGTAGGGATTTTCAAGTTTCTTACCTTGATTTCACCATCTGAATCTGAGTCTGTTTCAGAGTTTGAATCAGAGTCTGATTGTGCCATGAGACAAATGTTGGCATAATCATCACTTTCTTCACATTCTGTTTCACTCCAAGTTTCTGCTTTGAATGCCTTTCGAGATTTCTCAGCTTTTCCTTTCTTCTTCTTCAGAAGGGGACAGTTGGGTCTGATATGTCCCTTTTTCTTACATTCAAAATAGACTACATCTCTATTGGATTCTTCATCCTCAACAGACTTACTCTGTTGCTTTTGGAAGCTCTGTTTCTTTGGATTGAATATTCTTCCTTTTCTGTTTAGCTTTCTGAATCTTCTTATCATGAGAGCAAGCTCTTCATCATCCATGTCATTTTCAGAATCTGTGACATCAGAATCATCATTAGAATTTAATGCAATGGATTTCTTACCTTTAGGATCTTCATCTTCATTGATTCGCTCCACTTCATAAGACTGAAGAGTCCCAACCAATTCATCGATGGAAAGTGGCATAATTCTTTGTGTCTCTCTTATTGAGGTTTTTATGTGATTCCAATCCTTGGAGAGTCCACGCAGTAGCTTGTTTATTTTCATGGGATCTGAAATTGGTTGACCTTGATTTTCAAGACCATTCACGATATCTGTAAAACGACTAAACATGTCAGTGATAGATTCTCCTGATTTCATTTTAAATGCTTCGTATTGACCGAGCAGAATGTTGATTCTGGTTTCTTTCACTCGATCAGTTCCTTCATAAGTGATGTGTAATCTATCCCAGACTTCTTTAGCTATAACACAAGAAGATATTCTGTTATATTCAGTAGGTGATAATGCACAATATAAAGAATATATAGCTTTTCCATCAAGAGCTTGTCTTTTGGTCATCTCTTCTTGAGTCATTTCGCTAGACTCAACAGCTTCTTTTCCTCTTTCTAAGACGGGTGCAGCTTTAGGAATAATTCCTTTGTTTACTACATTCCATTCCAGAGGATCCTTTGATCTTAAGAAAGCCTTCATCTTGTTTTTCCATATGTTGTAATCCTTCCCATCAAAATAAGGTGGTCTGGTATTGCTTTGCCCTTCAACCAATCCTGGAGCCAACATACTAGCTATGGATCTTTAACTCTGAAGTAAAACACTTCAATTTAAATGAGTACACAGGCTCTGATACCAATTGAGAGAGCTAGTATAAGCACCTAGAGGGGGGTGAATAGGTGTAAAAATAATATTTTCGAGATAAGTGTGCAGCATTCAATAATAGATAAAGAGATGGGAGTTTTTCTCTTAACAAGATTCGATCAAAGTAAAAGAGAGTAGGGAAGAGAATATGAACACAGAGATTATAGTGGTTCGGCTTATTCCAAGCCTACGTCCACTCTTCCGCACTGACAGCCCACCGGCTGGATTTCACTATGAACAAAAGAGTTGTTACAGAAATGCTCTTCCTTGATTTTACAGAGTAGAGACTCTACTACACTTCCTCAAGGTCTCTCAAAGATATAGACTCTCTTTTGTGTATAAGATATCGCTCAACAATTTATTTGACTAAGAACAGAGAGCTTCAGACTTCGGAATTCTTCTATCGTGCACCTTTTCGAACAACTATAACGTCTTCCTTATATACTCCTTTATGCCATCATACCCGTTGGCACTTACCAAAGGAATTCTTCCAATCTACCCGTTGGACAGAATCAATTAGAAAGATCTTCGAGCTATTTAAGGAACATGACGATAGCCCATCAATCCTGCTCGCCCATACAATCAGGATCTTGGTTTCCATAAGTAGAACCTTCCAAGTATACTTCGTCAATCATCGGATCCAATCATCCCTGAATCAATCTTGATTTGAATAAAAGATTCCGACATGCTATATCCAGTCAAGAGATTTTCTCCAGTCGATAATGTCAAATCCTTAATGAAACATCCAGTTCTGGATAAGCCTTCATCGACGGTCTAGAGACTGTCAATGAGATAGACTTTGAGTCTTGAGTCTGGCGATAGACTCTAAGTCTTGAGTCCGGCGATAGACTCTGAGTCTTGAGTCTGGCGATCCGGAGGTCTTCAGACTTTGATGGAAGACAAGTCTTCAGACTAGACTGATGGAAACGTTTTGTCAGCTTCAAAATACTTCAAGGACGATTTCTCCAACAGAATGTACTGAGAAACTCTTGCATGCAATATGGACATGAGTCCAATTAGACAACTTTTTTTTTTTCCTTGTGCGCGCGCAGTAAACTGAATATTTCTTTACCATTCAACCTAATGGCAAGTACCTTCCATTTCTCTAGAAAATTCAATCGGTTAAATTGGGTTTGCTATTGCATGATATCGGTTCGCATGAGCAAAAAAAAAAAAAAAAACTTTAATAGTGGGATCATGTGAGCATCATATTAGGCTTGTCCAGCCCTTGTGTGCACTAGGACTACATGCATTGACAAGATATGATTATTGTTCAATTAAGCTTTAAATTGACCGAGAAATATATCTTCTTGCTAGAATTACATGGATCGACTGGTCTCCCAAGTAGAACTAGAAAACAATTGTGGCTGCTCCAGTGCAAGTTAGCCTTATTACGTCATAGGCTTTGATTTTGACCTACATACAAAGATTGAGTTGCACTGGGCTTGTTTGCACTCGGCACATCTATAGCTGTCAATGAGACAAAAGTGGCTAGTGAGGCCACTTTTTATATGATAACCTTCTTTATCTTACCTTCACTTAGTAATTAATCTTGTCATTGATCTGTCGTATTCTTTCGGGACAAAAGTGGCTATTGAAGCCTTATTGAAAGAACACAAGAAGCTAAGGGAAGAAAGGAAGAATCATAAAAAGGAAGAGAAACCTTTAGAATAACTTTTTGTATTCTATTCAATTTTTTTACTACGTACAAAGTCATGTAAATATAGTACAAGAGGTGTACAAAAGAAATGAAAATATATTCAATGAATCAAATCTAATATTTGATTAATCCAATCTAATCCTGGATTGATTTAATGAATCAATTTCAATCTGAAAGGATTTTATCCAGTTCGAGCATATCTTCCAACACTCTCCCTCAAGCTAGTGGCTTGTAAATATCCAAGATGTCTAGCTTGCTAGATAGATATGCTTGTTGTCTCTAACAAAGAGGTTTGGTGAACACATCTACACGTTATCTTGTGATCCCAATTCCTCTTGTTTTGATCAATCATTCTTGAATCTTGTCTCGAGTGAAATGACAGTCCACTTCTATATGTTTTGTTCTTTCATGCACTACGGGATTTGCTACAAGTTTGAGGGCCGCATCATAGTTGCAAAATAATTTTGTTGGTCCCTTCACTTGTATCCCAAGGTCTTGAGGTAAGCCTCATATCCAGATTATCTCGCAAGTGGTCTTTGCCATGGCTCAATATTCCGTTAGGCTAAGGATAGTGAGACAGTTGTTTATTTTTTTGTTTTTCATGAAAGTAGAGATTCTCCTAGTTTAATGCATAAATCAGTGATGGATCTTCGACTTATGGGACAAGTTGCATGGTTTGCATCACAGTAGGCTGTCATCTCCGTGTTACATTTTATGGAGAGACAAATCCCAAGTCCTGGGCATTTTTTCAAATATCTTACGACCTTCAAAGCAGCATTCATATGAGATTGTTCTGGATTGTGTATAAATTGGCTCAACGTCTGTACTGCATAACTTATATCAAGCCTAGTGATAGTCAAGTATATGAGTTTCCCAACGAGTTTTTGATAACTTGATGGATCTCTAAGTATAGGATGTTCATTTTGAGATGATCCCGTATCATGCTCTACCGAAGTTAATTTGATGTTTTGCTTGATTGGAATAACAGCCGATTTGCATCTTGATTGTCCTGCTTTTGATATAATTTCCAGTACAAATTTCCGCTGGCTGAGAGAGATTGCTTGGCCGGATCGAGCGATCTCAATCCCAAGAAATTACTTTGGTGATCCCAAGTCCTTAATATAGAATGTGGAATTCAAATACTCCTTAAGGCTCTCCATGATAGTTTAGTTGTACGCCATAATGAGAATGTCATCAACATATATCATCAAGTAAATAGATGGCATACATTTTGTCCACGTGAATAGGACATAATCACATATAGATTGCTTGAAACCTCCTGTCGTGAGAGCATGGAAAAACTTAGCATACCACTACCTAGAAGCTTGTTTGAGACCATACAGGGATTTGCGGAGACGACATACTCTATTCTCTTCCTGTCTCCGTAAACCTTGAGGAATATCCATATAAATTTGTTCATCTAGGTCCCTATGAAGAAATGTATTGTGTACATCCATTTGGTGTAGTGGCCAATTGCGGAGAGTAGCTATTGACAAGAAGGAACGAATTGTCATATCTTTAGCTACTGGAGAAAATGTTTCATGATAATCGAAACCTTCTCACTATAAAACCTTTAACCACTAATAGAGCCTTTTTATCGTTCAATTGACCCATATGCTCGATACTTAATTTTAACACCCATTTGTAGCCAATCGGTTTTCGATTTAGAGGTGATGTCACAAGTTCCCATGTCTGATTTTTGATTAAAGCTTGCAATTCAGCTTCCATAGCTTTTTGCCATCGCGGATCAGCAAATGCCTCATCATAGCTAGATGGTTCTCACTCTTCCGATATATAGCTAATGCAATATCTCTGATCTGGAGAGAGTTGATGGAAGAAAACATAAGATGAGATAGGATAATGAATACTTGGTGCATTGAGTGTTGTACAAACGTAATCCTTGGTCCATGTTGGTGGACGGGTGATTCGATTGGAGCGTCGTGGAGGATCCTATTACGGTGAAGGTGATGATGATTCTTCCACAATGGCATTAGGCGAAGAACAAAACTTCTTCAATTGGCATAATATCGGAAGATAGTGCCTTAGTTGTTGCTGGAGCAGGAACCTCATATAAAGTTGGAGCTGACGTTGGAGCAAAATTGAAGTCTCTGGAGATGCATCAAGTATATACTCAGGATCTGGAGATAATGTTTCCTTAGGTAAGAAATGACGTGAATTATCCATGGTATTCAAATTTTCCTTTGATAACCTCTCTGCATGGAATGGAAATACTTCTTCATGAAAAACAATATCTCTACTTACGAAGAATTCAACTGTCGAAATTTCAAGGAGACGATATTCTTTCTGTAAATTTGGGTAGCCCATGAATACACAATGTCTAGCGCGGGGACCCATCTTGTCCTGAGGGCCCATTGTGGTGGCATAACATAAACAACCAAAGACTTTTAAGTGTTTCAGCTTTGGTTTCTTCCCATAAAATAGTTTAAATGGAGTTTGTTCGCAAAGAATTCGAGCAGGCATACGATTGATTAGATAAGCTACCACGATCACACAATCACCCCAAAAACTTTCTTGAATGGTCGCTTGGAAATTTAGTGCACGTGCTACTTCCAGAAGATGGCGATGCTTACGTTCTACCACCCCATTTTGTTGTGGTGTATAGGTGCATGAGCTCTCATGTAATAAGCCATTAGATGAAAAAAGAGAAGCACAGTCACTGTTGAAAAACTCTCTCCTTATTAGTGCTTATCCACTGACCAGATTTTCCGAACTAATTCTTTATTAGTGCAAGAAATAATTTTAAATTAGAGATAGTTTGACTTTTGGACTGTATCAGAAAAACCCATGTGGTATGAGAATAATCATCCACCATTGTAAGGAAGAAACACGAGCCGTCACGATGTGTTGTATGGTAAGGTCCCCAAATATCAACATGAATTGATGAAAAAGTACTGTTGGTATGAGTTTTACTAGAAGGAAAATGTGATCGGGATTGCTACACAAAAGGACAAATGAGACACTGAGGGTATGTAAAAAAAACATTGTGACCCATTCTTGAATGTAAAAGGAAACTTTTATCATTGGTAGTCATGTTATAAAATGATTTTTTATTCAAAGGAATTGTTGACAACTAAATTTTGGCGATTTGTTTAAGTGTTTATTAATTCCATTGGAAAATTATGGATTAATTTCTAATCCCTTAACAAAAAGTTTTCATTAAAATTGCATCACATATAGAAATTAGGAGAATTTGCGTCACTAGTTTTAAAATTTATCAAAAAAAAAATTACAAAAAAAAATTTAAATAAAAAAATTCGAAATTTTTAAAAATATAAAAAAAAGAAAAAGAAATAAAGAAAGAAGAAAGAAAAAGTAAAAAAAAATCATTAAAAGGTATCGTGTTTTCGTTATTGCACAGCGTATTGAATGGTCTTTATTTTTCCAAAATTATCATAAAAAAAGTAAAAAAAATTCATTAAAAGGTATAAAAAAATTGAATGAGTCCGAGTAGAGGGTCTTTCTTCGTGCGTGGGCTTGCCCATCTATCTCTTTTCCTTTTCTCTTATTTTGCACTTGTGCTGGCCCATCTCCTTTTATTTCAACTCGGTCCATACGCAAGATCATCTTCCTCCCCTCGCACCAACCACGCTTCTGCAAAAGTAGGAGAAAAGGAGAGAGTACAAACAGAGGAGCAGAGGATCGCAAGGGCATCGTGAGGGCAGAGGACGGCGTGATCCCAGGGTCGGAGATCAAACGGCCGCGACAGGCTGGCGGTGGCAGAAGCCATGTGCGCCTGTTGTTGGCTGGGCTTAAAAGGAAGAAAGCAAAGAGAAGATGGGCGTTCTTGGCTGGTTATTTGGTTCAAGTAAAGGACAGAGAGTGGGAGCTCGAGAGAGTAGAGGGTGAACCAAAGGGAGAGAGTGAGACTGAGAGAGCGTTTCGCCGTCGCCTGAAGTATGCCCGTTGCTCGCCATCCGAACCAGGTAGGCTTCCCTAAGCCATGTGCTTCTTTCGAGGTCTCGGGCCGGAGCTCACGGCCGACCAGTTTGTTGGGATTGTCGGATTCCCAAAAAACCGGATTCGACACTAAATCGAATCCCTAAAACGAATGCGGAAGACAAGCCCGGGAAAATCACGTATCATCGATCGTAAAGCACACCACGGATTCGAGCGTACCTTGTTAGCCACAGATTAAACACCGTCGCCGATAAGAGGAAGAGAAAAACGATCCTGTTCAATCCGATGACGTCGATTAGCCTTGAAGGGAAGACGGCGTCGCCTTAAGCTTTTGGTTTTCTTTTTGGAGGGAGAGAGGAGAGACGAACGTACGTTGAAAATGCCAAAAGGTATCTTCGTCTCTCTCTTTCCTCCCTTATATACGTTCCCTCAAAAATAGAAACGTACCCCTTCATTGTATCCCTCCATCCATGGGCCCTAATCCTGTGGGCCGGGCTTTCAGGCCCAACATGGGCGGACGGGCCTTAAGCCCATCATATAAAACCATCATCTCCCACTCGCACATGGTGGGCCGAACATGATTCTCTTTACCTCTCTTCAACATTCATACCGGTGAATAATCCGTGCGACCAGCATACTTTGAGAGCTCGTTGCTATACATCTGTTAGGAATATATAGCAGCTCATAATGGGCATCAAACTTTGAGTAGATTTTGTATGCAGTGCCCTAGATCGATCGATCACATTTATATCTCTCTTGATCTCTTTTAAACAATGATATATATATATATATATATATATATATATATATATATATATTGTATTCACAATTATAATTATCCCAAAGATAGTCATAATTGGTCGACCAATGAATACAAAACTACAATGTGATTCTCCAAAATCGATCTTCCTCTTTCCTTCAAACTCTCAATTTCAGTTCAGCTTGCTTTTCTAGAAATGTCCCATTAGATCGAATCAATTCATGACCATTGGCAACATCCTAAGATAGCAAACACTAAATAGAAATCTTGAGAATAAGTAAAAGTCATGAGGGCACTAAAATTGAGGAACTCTTTTCCTCAAGAGTCTCACACGGCATAAAAGTTGAGATCAAACTTTTGCCACTCTTATTGGTCGTCTCATGCATACGTAGTATGAAATACGTATTACGGTATTAACTCCTTTCCCATGGAGCGTATGTCTACACTTTCAATACCGTACAGATGATAATTCAGACATACCCAATGTCTAACTTGAGTTCACGTATCTACTCATTTACAAAATTCATCAGAACTCACATCTGGCATCATAGACAGATAAAGTAAAATATGTGGGTTATTTTACTTTCGGACATAGTAAGTATTATGTCCTCATCTTAACACTTAGTTAAGGCGACATATGTATTTTAAGCTTGAGCTCTCGATTATCACCTAGATAATAAGCTTAAAACAGTCTCATCTCTATTTATCACACAGTAAATAGAGGCGATTACCCGTGTGAGTGGGCTAATCTTTTATCTGTCCGACATACTTTCTCAACTTAAAGTAATGCACTGAGCATTAAGATGCATAAAGATCAAACAAAGATTCATAGGCATTAATAATGAAAAAACACAAGTTCATAAATGTGAACAACTCGGGGAAATTACAATATTCGAGACATCGAGACTCTACGCAATCCTAGAGATTTTATATGACCACAAAATACATCTCTGGGTATTGGCTTTGTCATAGGATCTGCTACCATTCTATGCGTAGATATGTAAGTTCACATCCTTTCGTGCAACCATATCTTTGACAAAGTTATACTTGGTATCTATATGTTTGGTCTTGCCGTGATATTTTGGATCTTTGGTGTATGCTATAGCTGCTTGGCTATCACAGTTAACCAATAATGGATTTGCAGCTTTCTCTATAACACCTAAATGATCCAAAAATCTCTTAAGCCAAACTCCTTCTTGTACCGCTGCTGATAATGCCACGAACTCAGCTTCCATCGTGGACAAGGCTATACACGTTTGCTTCTTCTTTGCTCCATGATATGGCGCCATTGTTCGATAAGAAAGCAAATCCAGAGGTAGATTTCCTTTCATCTAAATCTCCTCCCCAATCAGCATCCGAATAGCCTTCAAGTCGCAGATCCTTTCCTTGGTAATTCAGCTTGTAATCAGCAGTTCCCTTCAGATACCTCAGTATTCTCTTAACGGCTTTCCAATGTGCTTGACCTGGATTGGATTGGTATCTATTCACCATTCCAACTGCAAAACATATGTCAGGTCTTGTACACATCATAGCGTACATTAAGCTCCCAACAGCACTAGCATAAGGAACATGTTTAATTTGTTCCTTCTCTTGTGGAGTTCTTGGACACAGTCTATGGCTCAACCCTTCACCTTTTGCAATAGGAGTTTCTATGGGTTTACAATCTTGCATACGAAATTGTTCAAGAACCTTATTTATATATGTTTCTTACGAAAGAGACAACGATCTCTTCGAACGATCTCTTGAAATCTTAACTCCAAGAATGTATGCAGCCTCACCCATATCCTTCATCTCAAAGTTGGAAGACAACCAACTCTTGACAGTATTAACAAACTCCATATTGCTTCCGGCAATTAGTATATCATCAACATATAATGATATGATCACAAATTGATCTTTGGATCTTTTGATATATACACAATGATCCTCATCAATCATTGTAAAATCATATGCCATTATGGCATTATGAAAACGTATATACCATTGTCTCGACGACTGCTTAAGGCCATATATCGATCTTAAAAGTCGACATACATTTTCTTCTTGGCCTTTTATAATGAAACCAGCAGGTTGTTCCATATATATTTCTTCCTCTAATTCTCCATTGAGGAAAGCAGTCTTTACATCCATTTGATGTAACTCAAGATCCATACTAGCCACTATTGCCAGAATAATGCGAATCGAGGTAAATCTCACTACAGGAGAAAATGTTTCTTCATAATCAATTCCTTCCTGTTGATTATACCCATTCGCCACAAGGCGAGCCTTATGCCTTTCTATCGTGCCATCAGCTTTACGCTTTATTTTGAGAACCCACTTGTTCCCGATGGCTTTGCGTCCCTTCGGAAGATCAACCAATTCCCAAACTCGGTTCGACTTCATTGACTCCATTTCCTCTTCCATTGCATGCATCCATTTTTCCTTACTAGGGCAACTTAGAGCCTCATGTATATTTCTTGGCTCATCCTCATCTTGTGGGGCAATCATAAAAGTTTCCCCTTCAATGTCAAAACGTCGACGGGGAATACTTTGGCGACTTGTTCGCCGTATGGGAGATTGTACACTGTGCACATCATTCCCCATTATGCTCCCACTATGATTAGATAATGATGATGTCATCTCATCATGTGGTTGTAATTGAGAATGAGTTGAATTTAATTCATCACTTCTCATGTTACTCCCACTTGGACAAACTCCACTAATGTCATTATCTTGATCCAAGGTTTCAAATAGGGAGTAATCTTCACCTATTTCGCCCTTCTTAGGAAATTCATTCTCTAAGAATGTGACATCCCGTGATTCAAATTCAGTTATACTCCTACTTTCCTGCTCACCTATGAACACATACCCTTTCGAGTGTTCGGAGTATCTTATGAAAATACTCTTCTTTCCTCTGGGACCAAATTTCCCAAACTTGTGAGAGGACTCATGAGTATAGGCAGCACAACCCCACGGCTTAAGAAAACTTAAGTCCGGTTTTCTACTGTCCATAACTCATATGGAGTAGAAGTAACTGATTTGGAAGGCACTCGGTTAAGTATATAGGCAGAGTTAACAACGCATCACTCCAAAAAGTGATAGGTAAGTTAGCATGCGCCATCATGGACCTAACCATTTCTAGTAGAGTTCTGTTTCTTCTTTCCGCAACACCATTTTGTTGAGGAATATATGGAATAGACAACTGTCTTTCTATTCCTTTTTCATCACATAATTTTCTGAACTCATCAGATAAATATTCTCGACCTCGATCGGATCTTAATACTTTTATTTTCTTGTCTAATTGATTTTCTACCAAATTCATAAACCTTTTGAAACAACTTAATGCTTCAGATTTATGAGAAATCAAATAGACGTATCCGAATCGAGTATAATCATCTATAAAAGTGATGAAATAAACAGCCCCATGCCTTCCTCTCACATTCATTGGACCACAGACATCAGAATGGATTAAATGCAGAGGAAATTCAGCTCTTTTACCTTTTCCAAATGGTTTCCTTGTCGTTTTCCCTTCTAGGCAATGCTTACATATGGACAAATCGACTTTTTCAATGTTGCCCAACAAGCCCTCTTTGGCTAGTCTATTCATACGTTGTTGGCCAACATGACCAAGTCTAGCATGCCACACATTTACATCATTATCATACGAATTAGGAGATGTAAGAAGGGAATAACAAACATTTGCATTAACATAGTCAATATCTAATACAATGAAACCATCCAGAAAATAACCACAACCGTAGTAATTTGTATCCAAAAACAAATCCACACCTCTATTATAGAAGTTCATATTAAAACCTAGTTTAACCAATACCAAAACAGACACTAAATTCCGACGAATCTCCGGAGCATACAATACATCATGTAGGAATAAAGTGCGTCCACCACGCATGTTCAGTTGGCAGGTGCCAATTCCTTTCACTTCAGCTCTGGAGTTGTTTCCCACATAGATCCACTTAGTTCCAGTTGGTACTCGTCGGAATTCCACGAAGGACCCTCTATCCTTCACTACATGGTCTGTCGCTCCTGAATCCACAGTCCACAAAGGATTAGACTCGATTAAGAACACAGAACTCGACACAAAAGTAAAGTTCTGAAAAGTACAAGGGTGTTTACCTTTTTTTGGCTCACGACAGATCGCGAGCATAGTGACCCTTCTTGTCACAGTTGTAACACTTCACCCTTGCAAGCTTCTTCATTCGAGGACGCTTTCCTCTTTCATGTTGGTTAAGCTTGGGTTTCTTTCTTGAAGGACCTGCTTCCTTGCCTTTCCCTTTATCAAGCCAGTTAGGACGTTTGCGCTTGGAGCTCGAAGCTCCATGTGAGCTAGAACCAGCATGATATAGTTCAGCTTCTGGCTTAGCCGCCAAGAGGCGGTCCTCTTCCAGCTCAAGATGACGCACTGCATCCTCAAAGGTTTTGATATTTTCATTATGAGTCAGGTGCACCTTCATATGTTCCCAACTCTGAGGCAAGGAACGAATCACTGCTTGCACTTGCTGCTCATCTGTTAGGACATGGCCAGCATCTTTCAGCTCATTTATTATGTTTGACATCTTTCTAAGATGTTGCTTCATGGTCTGACCATGAGGCTTCTTATATGAGTCAAACCTAATAGTGAGCTGCCTCAGTCTGGTCACCGAAATATGACCAAATCTTGCTGCCAATGCCTCCCACATTTCTTTGGCATTGTCAAAACGCCTAAACTCTCTCATGACGTCATTTTCCATTCTGCTCAGCAACGTGATGCGAGCAAGAGAGTTCTTTCTTTTCCATGCAGCAAAAGCTTCCTTATCTCTCTTGTGCTGTGCAGTGTTTCCTTCTTCAAGTTCTACCATGGTCAGGTTAAGAGCTTCTAGTGCCTCTTGCTCTTCCAGCACATATTGGATTTTCATGTGCCATATTTCATAGTTGTCGCCGTTGAGCTTTTCACCTTTGTTCAGCTCGGCAACTATGCTCTTTGTGGTTGAGGCCATTGATCTGAACACATCGACATATATGCACGAATTATTAATGCCTATCATTTATGCATCCATTTTGCATGAGACCCATCATATTAATGAACAATTTCAAATAAGGTTTCAGAATCAAAATGTCACTATGTTTCCAATCATCCTCCAAAAATCCTAACTTAAAACTATCATTAATATAATTGTCTTATGCAAAATAAATTCTATGAAGCTACAAAAACTTCTATGAACTACCCACAATCAACAATAACAGAAAGCAAATAATATTTGACATACAATAGAATAATTATGCTTTCACATAATACAACCAACATATCAGCTACTTCACCAATAACAACTAGGTAGAAAACATTACATAAGATGTCCACTAAGCACACTTAAACAAAGACCAGCCAACACATCTAACACCAAGTCAATACACGAACTGGGAAAGATCCTCTTTTGTTCAATTTCTTGATCTTTTCCCTTGTAACAATCCAGTAATAATCATTTATAAAATTCATCACAATTTTCCTATATGAAGCGGCTTTGTTGACATCCCATATGCGATTCAACACTCCTTGCCATTCAGGTGGAAGAGTGTTCATGAAAAATCGCACCATCTCAGACTGTGGCATGGGTCGACCATTCCATATGACCTTTTGAATTTTTCCGTTGACTTCAAGAACGTGATCAATTAAGTCGCAACTCTCCCAACGATAATCATTCAGCTCAGCTATCAAGCTAGAAAGCCTTTCCTTTTGATCATCAGTAATTGGGCGAATAGGTGTGCGCAACCTAAGGGGAGGCATTGTTCCTGCAACAAATGCAGAATAAATCAGGGATTACATATAATTCACATAGAATTACTTGGCCAAAGAAACACATTCTTTTGCTCCTCCCTTTTCTCCTTTTTTTTTTTTTGGTCCATGGTCAAAGTCAACGGTCAACGGTCAACAGTCGTCAACGGTCAACGGCTGAGGTCAGCCGGGTCGGGCCGGGCCGGGCTGCTGGGTCGGACGAATCGACTGGCACGTGCCGCGCGCGTGCGCGGCACGCGCATGTCGGGTCGAGTCGCCGGTCGTCGGCGATGACGTCATCCCAGCGGTTACTGACCGTTGGGTGACGTCACGGTGACGTCAGCACGCGTCGGTTCGCCGACCGGCGCGTGCCGGTTCACCGACCGGCGGTGCGCACGTGCCGGTTCGCCGACCGGCGCGTGTGACGCACGCGCTGGCCGAGCCAGTGCTTCAGGCGCATGGCGCCCACGCGCAGCGGCTTCTGGCCGCGCGTGTGGGCGAGTCCGGCGTCTCCCGGCGGCTCACGACATGTCGACGGACTCGTCTCGACGAGCTCTTTTACCCTATGCCTTCAGAAATCGATTTCGACTTACAGAAACTCGAAAAAGTGGATGAACAGTGCTCGGGTGTCGGGATTTTCGCCCCGATCCGTGTCGACCGATTATTTTTCGCGAAAAATCAATCAAAAAACATGAAAAGGGTCGGAAAAACATGAACTAGGGCTCTGATACCAATGTTGGGATTGTCGGATTCCCAAAAAACCGGATTCGACACTAAATCGAATCCCTAAAACGAATGCGTAAGACAAGCCCGGGAAAATCACGTATCACCGATCGTAAAGCACACCACGGATTCGAGCGTACCTTGTTAGCCACAGATTAAACACCGTCGCCGATAAGAGGAAGAGAAAAACGATCCTGTTCAATTCGATGACGTCGATTAGCCTTGAAGGGAAGACGGCCTCGCCTTAAGCTTTTGGTTTTCTTTTTGGAGGGAGAGAGGAGAGACGAACGTACGTTGAAAATGCCAAAAGGTATCTTCGTCTCTCTCTTTCCTCCCTTATATACGTTCCCTCAAAAATAGAAACGTACCCCTTCATTGTATCCCTCCATCCATGGGCCCTAATCCTGTGGGCCGGGCTTTCAGGCCCAATATGGGCGGACGGGCCTTAAGCCCATCATATAAAACCATCACAGTTCGCGCGAGCTCCGGCCTCACCGGTCTTCCATGAAAGCTCATAGATGTCCTAGTGCATTTTGATAGACGTTTAGGTTTGTGCTCGAGTCCATACCAGTCCGAAGATCCTTCGTTTCTGTTGTGTATGCTAACCGGTTGTTGAAACGCCTGAGAGATTCGAGTCCGTGATTATGTTGTGGCTGAAGATACTTGCTGTGTTCATATCTGTTTCGAGTGTGGTTAAACCGTCTCTGAGTTGGTCTTGAGTGTCGCTCGCGATACGATACGTTGATCTTCGCCCGAATCCAAGCCTCGAGTGCACCCGTTTGGCCCTTTTACTCGCTGCCTACCAAATGTTTGACAAAATGCCCCAAAGAGAGTCGAAATATAGTGGGTGTTTTTAATTTAAGATCGACTAATGCCTGTTGCCATCTCTGTAAGTTCATGTTAGTTTTTTTTGCTTACGCTATGTTCAGTATGGTTTGCGTGAAGTATCCGCATGTTATCGAATCGATATCTTTTTTTTTTGGTCGCGCCGGAAACGGTCGCCGGAGTAAACGGCCAGCGGTGGTTGGCACCGGTTGCTCGGTGGTCGGTGGTGGTTCGGTGATAGGAAGAACGGGTTTTGCTCCCACTGGTGTTGACGTGTGGGTGAGATTTGGGTTGAAGCATGGCCTCGCCGAAGAGTTGGGCGTGAAATCGCAATGAGGAAGAAGGTCAGAAGGGAGGATGGAAAAGAATAAAAAAAAGGAACAAAGAAAACTAGAAAATATAAAAAAAAATTTAAAAAATAGAGAAGAAGAGGAAAACCCAAAAAGGGAAGAAAAGACAGTAGATGGGGATGTTCGGTGAAAATGTCAGAAGGGAGGAGGGAAAGAAATAAAAAAAAAGAAAAAAAGAAAAAAAACTATAAAATGGCAAAAGTTGGCCTCGGGAAGGACCGTTGAGCAGATGGTGCAGGGAAAGGACGCAGTGAGGAAAAGACAAAAAAAATAAAAAAAATAAACATTTAAAAGTTTAAAAAATGAAAAAAAATAAAAAAGAGAAAATGAAAAAATTCCCCTTTTTAATCCAACAGTGTTGAATCTGGGTTTGGGTTGGGAAAATGGTCCGGATTGGGTTTACTCGATCCAAACCTTTTTTCCGTATAAAATAATATTTAATATTTAAAAGATATTAAAAAATCAAAAATTTCGAAAAAAAAATAATAAAAATTTCCGAAAATTCAAAAACTCAGAAACAATTAAAAAATTCGACCTTTTTAAAAAAAATTAATTAAAAAAATGAAAAGATTGCAAAAAATCCAGTTTTTTTTTGGAAAATTCGAAAATCCCTTTTTAAAAAAAAATAATAATAGAAAAATATAAAAAAATCTAAAAAAAAGTTAAATTTTCTCGAAAAGGTTGAAATTAATCTTTGGAGTAATTTTCTCCTAAAAATAGGAAATCTTTCAATTTGGAACTATGTTTAAGTTTGATTAAGCCTTTAGGGCTTTATCTTACGGTTTCAATTGTTCTTAAGGACAAATGCCTTTGAATGCATAATAGTGATATGTTGATTTTGGGCTTCTCGTTAATCTAGTTAGGATTAGTATTTATCTTTTCTTTGATGTAAAATTTGTGCTCTTTCATGCGGTTTATTTAATCGCTTTCATTGGTTGTTAATTGTTATTTTAATAATTGCGCACCCGCATGATTACCTCATATGTTAATGGATAGGGTATGGAATCAATTTAAACTGTCTGACAAAAATATTTTCTTTTAACATGAACAAAATTAGGTACCGAAAGGGCACTAATTGATTAATTAGTGTAATCAAGTCCCGACCCTAAATTTCTCTGGTTGCATAGAAAGTGAGGTATACTCCCATGCCTCATTTGGTTTCTAGTCAACCCCAATAGACTAGTGGCAACTCCTCATTACAAAATTCTTTTAAAAAAAAAAACACCCCAATGTCACGCGAGGTATGAGCTTGGGAGAGCTCGCGCCTAATCATGAGCCTTGGGTCCATCCTTAGGCAATACTCCTAAATCTATTCCCTCATTCGAGAGGTAGGTCGTGACAGGAATGCAAGATAAATCAAGACTATTTGGAAAGCCAGTCCAAAAAAATAATCCTTTGGAGAGTCTACCCAAGCCATTAGTTTGCCAGTCAAAAAGGCCTGAAAGTATCAGAATCGAACGAGACTTGGCAAGAATTTTCTTCACAAGTTTTCGACATAGAAATGAGGTTAAAGTGAAACTCCGGGACATATAGGACATTTTTAAGGGTGATCTGAGGACTAAAATTGATTGTACCTATCATTGTGACATAGATAACATTTCTATTGGGAAGTCGAATGGAAATAGGAAAGTTTGTCCCTTTGTATATAACGAAGAAAAAACTTTTCTCATAGGCAATATGATTACTTGCTCCCGAGTCTACTATCCATGCATTTCTTGAAATAGAGTTTATCAGACAATGGGATATGCCTAAGAAACTCCCTCATTGGTTGGAAGTGTTCAATTTCTATAAAGCTTGCATAAGTTGTTGATATTGTCCATGTGTAATGGGCTGATCATTAGACCTCAAACTAGTCGAGCCCGTGACTTGATAGGCTACTGATTTTTTTTTCTTTTTTTTCTCGAGGCTTACCGTGTAATTTTTAGCAATTATCAATTGTGTGATGCGGACGTTTGCAATATTTACAAAATAATTTAGTTTTTCCTTTGGCATTTTGCCTGTATTCTTGGATTACATGGCAAAATTCTGACCATTGGATGCTTTAGTCATCCTTTCACCGTCCAATTTAGCCGAAGTGTCGATGGATCGCGAGCCATTTGATCGTGCGACATAAGGGTTGATTGGCCGTGAACATTTTGATCGCAAAGAGTAATTTGGGCTGTCCATTCCACCCTTCTTAAAAGGCTCTTCTTCTCCACTCTTCATGAACCCTATTGCGCTACTCCTCTTTCATCTTCTAGGGTTCTATAGCCAGAACCTCACCGCGAGCCGCAAGCCGCGAGCGTGATGCTCTCGCTTCCTTTAGCATATTCCGGTGACGAGAGTCGTCAACTCTTCCTGGACTGCAAGATGATAGATGCGGCAGAGCAGTGGTATTGGATCCATGGCCAAAATCTGTGATCGGAATGTGAGTTATGAATCATTTAAAATCAAGAGAAATCGGTTTTCTCTCTATCCCTTATGGCCTTGTACTGCTATAAAGTGGCTTCAAGCCCTTCAAGTTTCTCTTTTGCCGCCTCTAGTTCATTCTAGAGGGCGGATAGTTTGTTGAAGCATGCCGCAACAGACATGTTTCCTTTCTCCAATTCTGAGAGTGTTTGGGTAAGCCAGAAGATCTTCGCTCTGTCCAATTTTCCTGTATATCTCTTTTATATTCTCCCACATGGTTTTTGAATCCTCTATTGGGGGTAATCCAGCTATGACTTTCGAAGCCATGTAGTTGCCAATCCAAGTTCTCGCCAATTGGTTACACTTTGTCCACTATCGTGCCATTCTTGGATTTGCTGGAATTGGAATGGTTCCATCTAGAAAACTGTCCTTATCTTTTGTAACTAGAACTCGCCGAAACTCTTGTGTTGAGGTCAAATAGTTTTCGGATTTGGTAAGTTGATGAGCGATAAGTCACAATTCTAGTCCATTGGTGGTGGAGACGAACAATGGATCGCCGTGCTCCGAGCGATCACTAGTAGCCACGATGGAATACGACAGAAATTTGGGTGGAAAAATTGGGTAGGGATTTGCTCCCATACCCGACTCGATTTCTTCCCCCACATTAAGAAATCCTTAGTAGGGATTTGGTCTAATACCCGAGTCATTTGACTCGATTGCTTGCCCCACATTGATTGGATTTGACTAAATGGTTGTGCTTACCTCGTTTATGGTTGGTGGGCTACCATCGGGTTGGCACCACTTTGGTCGCCCTAGTTTCCTGGCGGTGATGCATTTGGGCTCGACCAAAGTACCGTGGATTAAATGGTACCCACTGGTAAGGATGGCCTGTGAGGGATTGGCCCACAATGGGCTTGCTCAAGATGGGCTGCCCTAGATTTGATTGAGCTTGGATTGGCTACCATTGCACTTATTGGGCCTAAATAAGTTGCTCTTGAGATCTAGGGATAACGACAGATAGATCCACGATTAGATTCCAAACTTCAAAGGCTTGAGGCATGATTTCTTTTGGGGAATGTGCGTGATTTCTTCTGGGGAATGTTCTTATGAGGCCAATGGTAGAGTCATGATGGTGGTACAAAGAAAATCTTCTTCGCTTGCTTCTTTCCCTTTTTTGAAAACTGATTCCTACATCGAAGGATTAACTCTGTTTTGCAGGTTAGAGTCTTTTGGTAGGCAATCGTTGTATGAAGAAGCTAAATCAGGAGCTTAGGCTGCGTTTGTTATCGTTTCTTTTTTATGTTTTTAAACACTTTTTTTGTTTTTTTGTTCCTGGGAACAAAAAAGGAACAGAAACGCGTTTGGGTGCGTTTTTGTTCCAAAATTGTTTTTTTGTTCCTAGAAACACATCTGGAACAGAAACAAGAAACAAAAAAAAGTTGTTTCTTGTTTCTGAAACACATTTTAAGAACAAAAATTGAACAAAAACATCAGCCGTGTTGTTTCTTTTCTATTTCTTGCTCATCAGTCGTTCGAACACCGCCTCTCCTCCTGCATCTTCTCCACCGTCGTCTTCTCCGGCGCCTCCCACTCTCCGGCGCCGACAGCCGCCTCTGTCTCGAGACCATCTGGCTTCTCCACCGTCGTCCTCTCCGGCGCCGACAGTCGCTGCTCCTTCACCAGGTGAACCTGCTCACTACTCCTCCTTCACCAATTGATGAGGGCTTCGGCGAGAGCCACCCCTCGCAGATCTGGGCGATGGCTGCTCGAAGCTTGAGCGTGAGGGCTCGCTCGAGCCAGCGCTTGCCCAGATCTGCGAGACGCTTGCTCGAGCGAGTCTCACAGATTTGGCCGAGCAACGCTCACCCAGATCTAGGGCACCGTTGCTCGCCAGATCTGCGGCAGCGGCTCATCTACTCGCTCGAGATCTGGACGAGCACGCTCGCCCGATCGGCGAGCGACTACCCGAGATCCGGACCGCATGCTCGCCCGGATGAGCGGCTCGCTCGGCGTTTGCTTGCGGCCCGAGCCCCGCCCGCTCGCTTTGCCGTCTCACGCTCGAGCGAGCGAGTAGCGAGCGTCGCTCGCTTGCGGCGCATTCGCGCTGCTCGCTCGGCTGCCGCTCACGCTCGGCGAGCGGAGCGGAGCGGCGTCGCTCGCTTGCGACGCTCGCTGCTCTGCTCGCTCGCTGCCGCTCACGCTCGAGCGAGCAGGGCAGCGAGCGTCTGCTCGCTTGCTGCTCTGCTCGCTCGCTGCCGCTTACGCTCGAGCGAGTAGAGCAGCGAGCGTCTGCTCGCTTGCTTTCCGCGCCGGCGCTCCACGCTCGGCGGGCGAACCAGCCGGAAGCGAGCAAAATCCCGCTTTGCCGGCGCTGCTCACGCTTGAGCGAGCGGAGCGCGACTGCGCTCGGCCTGCTGCTCACGCTCGAGCGAGCGAGAAGCAGCCTGGCTCGACTTGCTTCTCTACTCGCTGCTCTGCTCACGCTCGAGCGAGCAGAGCAGCGACTCTGCTCGCTGCGCTGCTCACGCTCGAGCGAGCAGAGAAGCAAGTATGCTCGCTTGCTTCTCTGCTCGCTGCTCTGCTCATGCTCGAGCGAGCAGAGCAGCGACTCTGCTCGCTGCGCTGCTCACGCTCGAGCGAGCAGAGAAGCAAGTCTGCTCGCTTGCTTCTCTGCTCGCTGCTCTGCTCATGCTCGAGCGAGCAGACCAGCGAGCATAGCAGCGAGTCTGCTCGCTGCGCTGCTCACGCTCGAGTGAGCAGACCAGCGAGCAGAGCTTGCTTCTCTGCTCGTTGCTTTGCTCAAGCTCGAGCGAGCATAGCAGCGAGTCTGCTCGCTGCGCTGCTCATGCTCGAGCGAGCAGACCAGCGAGCAGAGCAGTGAGCAGACTTGCTTCTATGCTCGCTCGAGTCGCTACTGCTCACGCTCGAGCGAGCAGGGCAGCGAGCGCCTAATGATATTGATTATTGAACTTCTTGAAGATCTTTGGATTGTGTTGCAACTAGGAGAGATTGATACATAGGTGGATGCATCCTAATACTGTTAATTCCTGTATTAGTTACCATGCTGATTCTATGTATGGCGCGTAGTTCTTATGGTATTATGTTATTGATTTAATTCATAACTCATATGATGCTCAACCGGTTGAAGATTCAATGGCATCTGAGAGACAGTCATTCAATGCAAAGTGGACGGAGTCTGTAACGAATATACTTATCAGTTTATTGGTGGATGAGGTAAAAAAGGGAAACCGCACCTCTTCCACTTTCAACAAAGCCGGGTGGAGGAATGTACAGTCTGAACTCAGTAGACAGACAGGATTCCAATATACCATGGTACAGCTGAGGAACAAGGTAAACAAGCTGAAAAAACAGTATGGCAGTTTTCACAAACTCATTTCTCAGTCCGGATTTGGTTGGGATAATGTGAACAAAAGAGTTGTTGTCGACGATCCAAGTATATGGGAATCTCATATCAAGGTATTTCTTAACTTTGTGGTCATTTTGATATCATTACAGATGTCAATTTTAAAATGTATGATTATATTGCTGAAATGTTATTATTGTGAAAATTGTAGGATAATGTCGAGTGGGCAAGATTCAGGAAGAATGGATTTCCTCAGTATCCTGAGCTCTGTATTGTTTTTGGTGGTACATATGCTACTGGGGATCACGCCATAGGAAGTGCTGAAGATGTGAATGTGTCGGATGATGATGACAATGGTGATGACAATGTAGGTGGTGACAACAGTGGTACTTATGCAGATGGTGTCAATGCAGGTGGTGACTATGATGGTAGCAATGCAAATGATTTCATTGGACACCAAAGTGATGACAGACTCTTTACAACAGACGATGCTGGAACTTCAGTTTGTGGAAAGCACAAATTGGATAGAACTCCAAATAGTAAGTGGAGAAGAAAGAGTAACCAATCCGGTATTGCTGAAACTTGCAAAGCCATACAAGATTTTCTGAAAGTTAGGTCATCAAGTCAATCTGGTGGTGGCTCTGCGAGCTCAGGGACTACACAACCACCTGTAGACCCTTTCTCCGTATCTGCTGTGGTCCAGATTCTATTGAGTATGCCCGAGATAGAGCAAGATGTTTACAATAAAGCAGTGGAACGAGCATGTGCCAGTTGTCAATGGAGGGAGGCTTTCATTATATCCACACCTGCAAGGAGAATTGGACTTCTTCAATTCCTTTAGTAGATGTTTGGAAATATATTATGAATTGCATGGAGTTTCATTAGATCGTATAACTTATATTATCTATTAATCTTTAGTTTATTCAAATATGATTAGTGTTGAGACTCTTGTACTTATATGTAATGGCATATCTTATTGAGATTTTATGACTTATGTTATTGATTGTTATTGGGATGTGTTTTCAAAATCTATATTGATGTTTTGGTCATTTTTGTGATTGTATAGGTACTATGGAAGGGGATCAAATAGTGTGTCTAATGAGCGGGTACAACCAGTTGAACAATTCTTGGATGATGATATTAACGTATTGGTAGCGTGGTCCGCTTAGCTGCGATGGACACGTCCCCGCATACGAGAGAACCTATTAGGGACAGTCAATTATCAGGAGCAGAATGGATAAGGGAGATTGTTTATGGACATTCGGATAGGATATATGAAGCATTTAGGATGGAGAGACATGTTTTTTTGAATTTATGTGACTTAATGAGGGTAAGGGGTTGGTTGAAAGATAGTCAATATGTTCAAATAGATGAACAAGTTGGGATATTCTTAAGTGTGGTTACTCACAATAACTCAAATAGAGATTTATGTGAGAGATTCCAACATTCAGGAGAAACGATCAGCAAGTATTTCAACAAAGTGTTGAAAGCAATGATCAAACTTTCAAAGGAGATAATCAAACCACCGTCCTTTGACGTCATTCCACAAGAAATTCTTATTGATCCTAGTCATAAACGCTACTTCAAGGTATGATTTTTATATTGATTTTATACGGTCAAATACATGTAGTTGATAATCTTATATGATATTAGATTGTTAATATATTGACAGGGCTGCGTAGGTGCTATGGATGGCACCCATATAGATGTTACCGTCCTGTGTCTCGGCAGATTCCATTTAGAGGTAGGAGTGGGAGAACAACCCGAATGTGCTGTGTATTTGCTCTTTTGATATGAAATTTACTTTTGTGTATGCTGGATGGGAAGGATCTGGCAACGATTGTCGAGTGCTTTCAGCAGCACTCGAAAATCCTCAACTGCAATTTCCCCGACCACCACCTGGTACTTACTTTATTTATGAAGACAATTTTATGATTATATATTATGGTTGAATATCACAACAAATTTGTATATATCATGTTATAGGGAAATATTACGTGGTAGATTCGGGTTATGCAGCACTTCCAGGATTTTTAACTCCATTTAGAGGCGATCGGTATCATCTAAGCGAGTATAGAGGGAATGGGGGACGACCAAGGACAGCAAGAGAATTGTTCAACAAGAAGCACTCTTCACTAAGAAATGTAATTGAGAGGTCATTTGGGGCATTAAAGAATCGCTTCACCATTTTGAGAGAGATGCCTCCATTTACAATTCGGAAGCAAGCACTTGTTGTAATTGCTTGTTGTGCTCTCCATAATTACATTCGTGATCAAGATGCGATGGATAGAAACTTTTCCCTATATGGAGATCCGGAGTATCCATGCGGACCTACAGATGTGGAGGTTGCAGATGATACATTGCATGATGCACCTGGAATAAACATGCTTAGGACAAGGATTGCAAATAAAATGGCGAGGGATCATAATATGCCTGAGATTTCATGACTTTGTGTTTTTGACTTTTGTAATTTCGTTTTTAAGTACTCACTTATCAAATTTAATGTGATGAAGTTGAACAATGAACTATATTACTTCATTATTGTGATGTTATGTATGAAAGGGTCTATGTAGAGATCTATAAGATATTCTTCTTTTAGCTAGCTCTTATTGTACAAATTTTACTTACGAAATTTTGTTCCAAGTATGCACATGACCATGTTCAGAATGTTTGTCTTCACCCACCATGAACAAAATTAAATTGATGAGCATTTCATTAGAGAGATAATGCAATACCAATTTTACACTTTATTGAAAAAAAAAGGCACGTGAGAAAAATTTGGTACAAAGTTTATTTATAAAATTTTCTTCAAAGTATGCACTTATAACCATTTTCAGAATGTTTGACTTTACTCACCATGAACAAAATTAAATTGATGAGCATTTTATGAGAATGACAATTCAAAACCAAGTTTACACTTTATTAAAAAAAAAAAAAAGCAATCGGGAAAATTTTCGTACAAACTTAAAAAATTTTCTTCCAAGTAAGCAAATATGATCATGTTTAGAATGTTTGTTTTCACTTACTATGAACAAAATTAAATTGATGAGCATTTCATGAGAATGATAATTCAATACAAAGTTTACACTTTATTAAAAAAAAAAAACTTGAAAAAAAAATTGGAACACAAATTTTGTGCGATTCCAAACGTGTTTATGTTCTTTTTTCTATTTCGGGAACAGAAATTTTGTGCGATTTACCAAACGTGTTTGTTATTTTTCTATTCCGAAACATAAATTTTATACGATTACCAAACGCGTTTTTTTGTTCAAAAATTATTCCCTGGAACGAAACACTTTTTTCTATTTTTTTTTCAGAACAATTTTTAAACAGAAACGTTACCAAACGCACCCTTAATAGCTCTGATACCATGAAGGAAGACAAGAAGCTAGGGAAGAAAGGAAGAATCGTAAAAGGGAAGGGGAACCTTTGGGAGAACTTTTTGTATTCTATTCCATTCTTTTACTGTGTACAAAGCCATGTAAATATGATACATGAGGTGTACAGAAGAGAGTAAAATATATTCAATGAACCAAATCTAATATTTGATTAATCCAATCTAACCCTTAATTGATTTAATGAATAAATCTCAATTCAAAAGGATTTCTCTAGCTCGAGGATATCTTCCAACACTTATTCTGTTGGCGTGGAGAAAATATTCAGTGGTTAGCAACTACCACGTTGTCGGCTGACCTGGCGTATATGCTCCACTGAAAAAGCGACATCTGTCCGGTGACCTGGAATATGTAGGAATTGAAAAATTAAAATCGAAGGGGCTCGGACGCTCTTTTCTCTCTCCTCTGGCGAGCCACTGACACAAGAAATAATAAATGCATTGTCCTCGCTCAAAACCCTCTCTCTCATCTTTTCAATTTTTCAAGGGTTGTATACACGGCACTTTATCTCCCCTCGTTCCTCTTTCTCTCTCTCTCTCTCATCTTTTCAATTTTTCAAGCTATGGCTTCGTCATCAGCTCTCTCCCTCTCTCTCCCTCATCTTTTCATAGAAAATGTTTGCTGGTTTCTCACCGATCAACAAGAAGACGACATTTTTTTTCGTCCATCTTCTCCAGAAAATCGAACGTTGTAGCGATTTCTATTAACGCAGATCAAGCAACAGGCGTAACCTCAAATGATCAGCATCTAGAGAGTGGGGGATTATTTGCAGTCTCCAAAAACAATTTGGTTGGAAGCTTTAGGTTGCTGACTTGAGCTGTCAAAGCCGGCATTCTTGGGATCGCGGACGCAGCACGCGGAGGAGAAGCAGGCCTCTTCGAGCTCCCCTCAACGTCAGAGAGCGTCGCCCGCCGAGCGAGACCCGCGGACATGGAAGGTTCGGAGGCGAGCTTCCTGGAGAAGCTGGTGCTGTACGCGGCCTGCGCGGCGCTCAGCTGCGTCGTCATATTCACTGGGCTCCGTCACCTCGACCCGAACCGGGGGCCTCCAAGATGGCCCTTGAGCACAAGAAGGAAATCGCCAAGCACCTTTTCTTAACATGTATTAGCTACATACATGAATATAAATGAGACAAACCCAAGCTAGTCCACCAGTTAATATCGGCCGAGAAAGTTCTCATCAATCAGTAGAACAACCCACAGCTTTCGGACTCGGGTCTGCACAACCTCCTTGCAGACGATGTGGTCCTCACCATGCTCAAGGCTAGCGCTGCCATGGGCTACCTCGCCCCGGAGTACACAAGCACCGGCTACTTCAGTGAGAAGAGTGACGTGTATGCCTCTGGTGTTCTGGTGCTCCAGATCCTATCGGGGAAGCGTGTGATCACTCCAGCAATTCGGCACGGAGTGGAAGCATGTTATTTCGAGGAATTCGTCGATGAGGACCTTGAGGGGAACTTCTCTTAGGCCAAGGCGACCCAGCTCGCTTTCTTTTGTTTAATTTAAAGAGATCGTGTTGTAAATGATTATGTTGTTCAGCGACGGATGAATCGACTGTTTTTGACTTAATACTATGAACCTGAAACTTCTTTCGACAATGTGTTTGGCGAACTGCTATTTGCTTTAGCAAAATTGAATGTTTTAAGTCCCTGGTCTCGAATGTGCAGAAATGTCATGTTTCTCAAAAGTTTCTTTCCCTTCTCACGCTTTGAGGGCCAAAGAGAGGCAAAACTTTGCAGAAAACACAGCTTGTGTATAGAAAAGAAATAACAAAAAATGTAGATTTTCATTACACAATTTAGTGAATCTCTGTTTACATTTGCAAAATCTTTTAGGAGTTCGTTTGGATGGCCAAATCGAGATCCAGCAAAAATTCTTGGTCCTCTGTTTCTTTGGCAAATCCAAAAAAGCAAACGCATCCTGTCCTCAAGCTTCAATCTGTCTCCTTAGCGGCGAGATGATCTGAAAAACATGCTCTTCGCGATGCAGTCGTCTACTGTGCAGCACCTACCGCCACCGCCATCGCCGGCTTTAGCACCTTTTGCAATCCTAATCACCATAAGACCCTCCCCTATCAGCAAAAAGTGAGCTCTCAATCCACTCCACAACGTGCCCTCATGAAGGGCATTGTACCCCACGATGATCCCTCCGTTGCCTTCTCGCGCCGCCTCGAACGCCCTGCGCTGGTGGTCGCCTCCGCAGTCTAGGAGCATGAATTCCGCGATCGAACCACTTGGCGATTTCCTTCTTGTGCCCGAGGGCCATCTTGGAGGCCCCCGGTTCGGGTCGAGGTGACGGAGCCCAGCGAATATGACGACGCAGCTGAGCGCCGTGCAGGCCGCGTACAACACCAGCTTCTCCAAGAAGTTCACCTCCGAGCCTTCCATGTCCACGGGTCTCACTCGGCGGGCGACGCTCTTCGACGTTAAGGGGAGCTCGAAGAGGCCTGCTTCTCCTCCGCGTGCTGTGTCCACGATCCCAGGAATGCTGGCTTTGACAGCTCAAGTCAGCAAACCTAAAGCTTTCAACCAAATTCTTTTTGGAGACTGCGAATAATCTCCCACTCTCCAGGCGCTGATCATCTGAGGTTACGCCTGTTGCTTGATTTGCGTTAACGGAAATCACTACAACGTTCGATTTTTTGGAGAATATGGACAAAGAAAAATGTCGTCTTCTTGTTGATCGGTGAGAAACCAGCAAACATTTTCTCTGAAAAGAGGAGGGAGAGAGAGAGAGAGCTGATGACAAAGCCGTAGCTTGAAAAATTGAAAAGATGAGAGAGAGAGAGAAAGAGAAATGGGGGGAGATAAAGTGCCGGGGTATACAATCCTTGAAAAATTGAAAAGATGAGAGAGAGGGTTTTGAGCGGGGACAATGCATTTATTATTTCTTGTGTCAGTGGCTCGCGAGAGGAGAGAGAAAAGAGCGTCCGAGCCCCTTCGGTTTTAACTTTTCAATTCCTACATATTCCAGGTCACCGGACAGATGTCGCTTTTTCAATGGAGCATATACGCCAGGTCAGCCGATGACGTAGTAGTTGCTAACCACCGAATATTTTCTCGTTGGGGTGAAGCCAAGGAGCTGGAGTTTCAATCTGTCCTAGGGTCTCACGCCGTCAAGGTCGTTTGTCTGAGCGAAATGATGCCTACTCCTCATTTTCGATTGGTCACAGGAAAACAAATCGAGTTCAAGAGTAACTTCTTTTTTCTTTTTGCATTTAATTCTTATCATGTAATAAAGTAACAATAAAGTAACAACTTCGATGTGTTGGCTTTCTCATGACGGATCCTTGAAAAATATTCGCGTGTTAGGCCAACCATCGGTTGTGCCGACCCATGTTCTTCCCATTTATATTAGATTAAACAGAACACGTTGAATCTGACGCAGGTGATGGTTATGTTTGCTCAAAAGAAAAGAAATAAAGAGAGACTGGGGAATCGCTTTGAGCATCTTAGCGTTTGGTATCGCAATCCTCCCGCATGAAAATGTTCGATAAATTAATGAAATCTGGCGTACACGTCCGAGTGCGGCACTTTCTCTGCTAGCAAGAGTAGGGCGAAGAGATTGGGTAGACGGCATCGTATAGCCTCATGCCAACGCATCTCTCCATCTCTACTTAAATGGATATTAGCCGCGTGACCGAACGCACTCGTAATTCACCATGTCCCCCGCCATGTCCCATCCCCTCCTCCACACTCTCCAATCTTCTCTTTCGGGGCACGATTTCTCGCTCCCACACTTACTTCTCCTTCTCTCGGGCATTTTCACAATCAGCTGCTGGGCATGGCGTCGTTCCGCCGAGAAGAAAAGCTCGCCATCCCTGCCGCCGGGACCTGCGGGCCTCCCCCTCGTCGGAAACCTACCCTTCCTCGATCCGGAGCTCCACACCTACTTCACTGCCCTCGCAAGGAAGTATGGCCCGGTCCTGAAGCTCCAGCTCGGCAAGAAGCTCAGTGTCATCGTGACGTCACCTGCCACCGCCCGCGAGGTGCTGAAGGATAATGACATCATGTTCGCCAACCGCGACGTGCCCGCCGCCGCGAGGGCCGCGACATATGGCGGCTCCAGCCTCGTGTGGACCCCGTACGGGCCTAAGTGGAGGATGCTGCGGAAGGTGTGCGCGCTCAGATTGCTGAGCAACCAGAAGTTGGACTCCGTCTATGATCGCCGGCGGAGGGAGGTCCGAAAGACCGTCAGGTACTTGAGGATCCGGGCCGGGTCACCAGTTAACGTTGGGGAGCAGATGTTCTTGACGGTGCTCAACGTGATGACGAGCATGTTGTGGGGTGGGACGGTGCGGGGCGAGGAGAGAGAGCGCCTGGGTGCTGATTTCCGGCAGGTTGGTCAGTTATGATGACAAACGTAGATAATTTCTCTATTTTTCTTCCTATGAAAAAGTTAATAGCATCACACCGTCACCGCATAAAGAAAGCTTACATAACAAGCGTTTGTCCATCCTTCTTTAAGTGTTTAAGCCAGCTTTCTTAATCAAAACTAAAACATGATCTAAAGGAAAAATCTATTTATTTGACGGGGCAAATTTCATTGGACCCAAAATGCTACGTTGAAAAAATCTTTTGGGTCTGATTGCTAGCTACTCGACTTGATGGATGGATCAAGGGAGGGGACAAGAGAAATTAAAACCAAGATTTGCTGTATCCGGTATCAAAGGAGAGTTACAAGCAAATTGAACTTTTTCAGCAGTATCAACACCGTTACAATAATCATGGATGTGGCTGCTTTTGAACAGTTAACGTCTATATTGATAATATGCATTATGATTACTTTTTTCTTATTAACAAAAAAAATAAAAATAATATTAGACTTTCTCTCGTGCCAAATAGGGTAACCATTTTAGCACTTTATGGTCGCGTTAAACTTATTCTCTAGACCAACCTATAATAAAACATGACTATGATTCTTCGAATTAGGCTAGATTGAATTTGTAACTAATTAGTGTTACTTCACTAGAAAGTGCTCCTCGTGACTATTTGGGTTGGGCACAGTGGGCAAGCCACTAAGCCAGTTAGTAATCAAGATCTACAATCAGTTCTATTTCATTATAATATTCGTAAGAGTTATGTGATTAATTGTCTAGTTTTCTCTCATGTAAATGTAAAATTTTTTTGGCCTGTCAACTTTTTTGGTATTTGATTCTTGGCTTGAGAGAATTTTAATAATTGGTTTTCAGATTTCATTTTGGTTTTCCTTCCCTTTGGCAGGTGGTGTCAGATATCACAGATCTTCTTGGCAAACCGAACATTTCGGACTTTTATCCGGGTTTAGCCCAATTCGATTTGCAGGGGATAGAGAGGCAGATGATGAAATTGGCAAAACGGTTCGATAGAATTTTTGAGCAGATGATTGAAAAAAGATTGAAGATGGAGGGAGAAGGCGGAAAGGGGTCCTTGGACGGTGGCGAGAAGAGCAAAGATTTCTTGCAGTTTCTATTGGAGTTGAAGGATGAGGAAGATGCCAAGACTCCTCTAACAATGACTGGCCTCAAAGCTCTGCTCATGGTGAGTTTGTCTTCTCCTCCTTATATTATTGGCTGCTTACTTCTTTATACTGTAATATTTTGCTTTTCTAACGAGCATACATGGTGAACGCACTTGATTAGTAGAGTAACATTAGTTTAAGAGATTATGCGCCTATTGCAATGACTAGTTTGTTTAAATAATAATTTTTCATCTGTCATATCGCTTTATAAGTTAATCTTAATGGTAACATTTCTGAAGATGGCATTTAACGGGCTTAAAACTTTTAATTAATGAAAAATGAACCTACAAAATAATCAATTTTACTTGCTTGGACTAAATGTCAAGATCTCCATGAGGATAGATGTTTATATATCTAAATAAGTACCAATGATTCATCTTCTAAATTTCTAATGTTAAGTTTCATACAGTAGTTGAACTTACTAAATCCAACTGCTAATTTAATTTCAGTCAAAGAAAAATGTAGTGATAACTTAACTACATGTTATTTACACTATGATACTGAAAGGAACATATTCTGAATTCTTGATTAAAATATCCAAAGTTAACTAGGTACAAATGGCCACCTGACTCTGCCTCTCTTAGGGTCAACTTAGTTGGTTGGGATATCAAGAAATTCCCAGTTTAGGAATTGGAGATTACTTGTTCAAATCTCCCTAGTAGCATGAAAATTGCTATGAGGAGATCACATGCACAAGGCAAGGCCTGAACTTGATCAGTTCATGATACTTGCACAGAATTTCATCAGCTTTCTTGTAGCCAGACGTTTAAGCTCGTGCCCCTAAATTATATATAGAAAGGAGGAAGAGCGCTACATGATATTTCTTCTTTCCATCTTATGAGTAGATTAGATTAAAAAAAAACATTTTCATATATCCATTAAGGTAAACAAAAGAAAAAGAAGAAGCACAATCCCAGTGCTTTCATTGCTGGAGGTGGAGGATGAATATTTAAACTCGTTATCTGTCGGTAACATAAAAGGGTAGATTTAGGCCGCGGTTTTTATGTACTTTGCGAAAGGTGACAGGATGTTTGTATCTTGAGTCTTTGGACTCACCGGCACTCAGACATCACTTTTTATCGGCTGTTTGCTATCTCTTATGTTAGTGCAGTGATGATTGCACTAAGAGAATTTTCCATCGAGAAATTGTGTGAAAAAGAATTATCCCAATTTGACAATCCCTGAGTAGTAGATTGTTTCTTAGATAGGCTTTGCAGAGAGAGACTGATTTTCAATGAAAATTTACATTACAATTAATTACACTTGACCTCAGCACACGTACAAATGAGGGATTTTATTTTGCTCTTTTTGGACTGTAGATTTCATATTATCTTGCTACTGATGAAATCCAACATTTCTTCATCATGCAATCTGGTTCCGTCATCAAATCGTGTTGAACATACATCGATTTTGTCCTTTGTATTGGGTCAAAGCTAAATTTTCAATCGCATGAAACGACACTGAATACGAGAACGTGGAATTACAGGAGTTGCCATCTCTGTCCACCGATCAGCAGTTTTTATCCGCTGTGTGTTTGGCGTCGTACCATCGAATATTGAAACTCTCCATCCTAGCTAGATTGTTTAATTGTTATGAATGTAAAATGGATGAGAGCTTGAATTTTGGGGTGTGATTTTGCTGCTTACATCTACAAAAGACAATTTGATGGGTTTAGACTGCATTTCTATTCCCCAGAAGTCTAGTTCAACAAATAGAAACGGAAAGAACAAAGGAAAGACGTAGCTTTTGACCCTTACAAAATTCGTTTTTAATCCTAATCTTGCTAGCTTGCCTTTTCAAATTCTACTCCATGACTTCAGTTTCTCTTGAGGATGGTGCATTGAAAACTTCATCCGATTGAATTATTTTAATAGGACATGGTGGTTGGCGGAACCGACACATCCTCCAACACAATTGAGTTTGCCATGGCTGAGGTCATGAACAAACCTAGCATTCTAAGCAAAATCCAACAAGAATTGGAAGCTGTGGTCGGCAAGGACAACATAGTAGAAGAGTCCCACATTCGTAGACTGCCCTACTTACATGCTGTCATGAAAGAGACGCTGAGACTGCACCCGGCAACTCCCCTGCTGGTCCCGCATTGCCCGAGCGCAGACTGTACCGTCGGAGGCTACATGATCCCGAAGGGCTCTCGGGTTTTCATCAACGCGTGGGCGATACATAGGGACCCTTCCATATGGAGCAACCCGCTAGAGTTCTGTCCCGAGAGGTTCCTGGATAGTAAAGTCGATTACGGTGGGAACGACTTCAATTACATGCCCTTTGGGGCTGGGAGAAGAATATGCGTGGGGATAGCGATGGCCGAGAGGATGGTGCTATACTCGCTTGCCACCCTCTTCCATTCATTCGACTGGAAGCTGGCCGAGGGAGAGAAGATGGACCTGACGGAGCAATTTGGGATCGTCCTGAAGAAGAAAAAGCCTCTAGTGGCTATTCCTTCGCTGAGATCCTCTGATCCTCATTTTTATGAATGAGTTATTATGTGGGTGTACCGTATGCGCCGGTGCTTCTTGGTGTGGTTCCTCATTATAATCTTAGTCGCATAGAATGAGGGAAAAAACTGATTTGCATATCTTTGTATGGTTTATTAAACTCCTATCCATTTCATTTGTGTAATCAAGTTTAAATGCTTCACACTTTGGATATCCGCTATTTACAGAGGTAATAGCTTTTGACATAAGATGTTCGAACAACATCTCTAAGTTATATAAAACATGTAAGTAGTAAGAAAAATTTCTTCGTTTGTGATCTTTTTCTTTTTCCTATTATTTATTTTTCCTGTCCTTTATTGCTAAGGTTGGCCTTGCCTTTCCTTTTTAAATCATTAGCCAAAAAACTCACATAAAAAGTTCCTTGGCCCAGCACCTTTATTGCATACCCAATTGGCCATGCCTTTCATAAGCCAAAAACTCACATGAAACTCACATATGACTTGTACTATGGTTCTTAGTTCATTTTTTTAACCATACCTAGTGTTATATTAATGGGGTAATTAGGGAGCCCGTAAGCTTAAGTTTTGTCATATATTTGAGTTGAAAATCTAAAATCACAAACCAAAAGTTGGAGCAGTAGCTTTTGTTTGACGTTTACAAATTGGCTCATAGTAAGAGAGAAGAAGAGAGGCAAAAAAGCCTCTCAAATAAGAAAAAAACTAGATATAAATAAATTTGTAATATAGATTTTGGCTTACAAGTTGTGAGTAGACTTAGATTCACGTCACATCCCAATTTTGCAAGTATATGGAAAATTACACAATCATCTTTCTACCTGAAGGATGCAACCTCGTGGACACAACTAATATTAACCTAGTATAACATATATATCCGTTTATATATCTATTAAAAGAGCAGGCCACAAAAATGAGAAATGGGTTGAGCAAAGTGGGCCGAGGTGTAGCTTCATGGGCTTGACTAAGGTTTGAGGAATTGGACAAAAACTTAATTTTGGCCCATTTGTTACAAATAAAAGAGTCAATTGTTGTCCATATCTTACATATTTTGATTAATCCTTTTCAAGTGGAGTGGTCCATTGCAAGAAAGATCGAAGCAGAAAAATGATCTATTTAACTTACGATAAAAGAGATATATCACCTATGATATAAAGGACATGCTTTAGTTCTCATACGTCAGGTTGAATTCTATTTCCAGTCTATGTACTTCTTTATTTAACATGATCTTCTACATCCCACAATTATTTTTAGGATTGATTGAGTGATGTAAAACTTAATCTAGATGCAGCAAATCTTATCTTTGAATTGTAGCATCTTGCGCTTAGACATGTTATCTTATGAATGGAGCTTTGCTCAAGCTTGCTGCTTGCGAGATAGGAACAATTTGCATCCATTTTGAGTAATTAGTTGAATCAAATGTTCGAATATCATCTTATATTCAAGCAAATACTAACAATGACTGCGAATATATCAACAGTGACTCATAAGTTCGATATTTTAGGTGAGTTGATGTCTAACAACTACGTGATTACCGATACATATGAAGGTCATTAGAAAAAAAGAAGAAGAATGGAGTTTATGCTGATTCACATTTTGCATGTTTCACCATTATAAAACCTCTATCTTATTGCCTTTTACATTTACATCAATAAAACTAATTGATTACATATATCCTATGGACTCCAACGACGACCTATTAAATAAGAAGAACTCAAAACTAATATGTATAAAATACATAATGGATGCAGTGGACTGAGATTATGAGATTTTATATTGGTAGAACTAGCTAACTTTTCTTATCTAAACTCTAATTATTTTGTATTTAAAGGAATTTCATTCAATTATTCATTCAGAGTTTCATTAAGATTATTCTTTAGTCGAAATAAATTCTATACCAATCTGATGTCGATATTTATTTCAAGTGGCATACAGAAAAATCAGAATATCTATATAGTCACAACACAGCATAAATCTCGACTTTTTCCACAAAATTACATGCATCCTCATCCAAATCCCCATATCATATCAGCAATAATTCGGCTGACGCTTGACCTCCCAAGGTTGACTAGTTGCTGTGGCCGGGCCATACTCAAGATAGGGTTTCGAAGATTTTTCCCTATTAAAATAACCACGTAGGCTGGCCCAACTTGTACCACGATTCAACTTGCACTTGACTGTGCGGAGTATGCCGAGATTTTCTATTTTTCTTATGTCGGTGAACGACAGACTGAAAACAAGTTTATAGAATCAGTGAGACAAACTCACAAATTTGAAGAACAAAGGTAAAGTGCATGAAAAGCTCACGAAGCCAAAGATGAAATCTAGCTGCAATTAGAGAATCAGTGAGACAAGGTCATGAATAAGAGAATTAGGCCGTGTTTGATAATCAGCCGAATGGTGTTTGATTCTATAATTTTATTCCTCGGAATAAAAAAAGAACATAAATCCATTTGATAACTTTTTTGTTCTCGGAAATAGAATTGGAATTAAATGAAGAAGTAAAAAAAAATTATTATTATTTTTTAATTTTCGGGAACAACTCCAAAATCAAGACCACTTTTTGAGACCACTTTCTTCTTCTTGCTCCTCTCGCTGGTCATTGGTCTCACTGACTGGGCGAGGTTGACCTCACCGGGCCACCGCGAGGCCGGCATCGCATGGCTGTGGCGAGGCTGAATTCACGATCGAGCTGACAAGGCTTGGCCTCGTTGAAGGTCAACGACACTCCGGTGAGTTCGCTAGCCACGGTTGAGGCTTACGACCAACTAAAGCAAGAAGAAGAAGAAGAAATAAAAAAGATAAGAAAAGAAAAAAAGAAAAAAATAACGAAATTACTAAAAATTTAAAAGAAATGCTAAGTCATAACATAATTTGCAGGTGGCACCAAATATATTTCTATCTTAGGATTAAAAATTTTGAATATTTATCAAACACTTTCAAATATTCAGAAACTCATATAAGGAATAAAATCAGAAAAAACCATTTCTAAATAGAAATTGTTCTCAGGAATAAAATAGTTACTAAACATATCTTTAGTAGTAAAGTGCAAGCTGCAGACCTAGACGATATGGGGTTTGGTCCTTATCCATATGCGTTCTCTTTTCTCTCTCTCTTTCTTTGAGAATGTATTGAAAAACTATTGCATCCAACAAGGTTATGAACCCACACAAAAGAATTCCTTTCTTGCTTGCAGGAAGCCAAATATTTCTTTACCACTCAATCAAATGGCAAGCGCCTTGTAGAACCGTTTAAATTCGGTTTGCTGTCGCATGATCTCGGTTCACATGAGCATTGTTTCACTAAAAAGTGTCTGATGAAATATGGATAAATGTGAACTAACAAAGGTCTTGATAGGGTTTTTTCTATTGTTGATTATTGGATAGGAAATCTAAACGACTAGAAAATTAAAGGTATTGAAACTGTGAACAATTGTTGCCAACCATGTAAAGATATTGGAATGAAAAGATAAACTGAAAGTAAAATTGAACAATTGGTATTTTTTGATTGATTGGCGTTGATTCGTACAAACTGGAATTCAAGCATTTATACTTACTAAGTTACTATCTAGCAATTCCTATGCGTGAGTAGTTACCCAGAATTAAATTGCCTCACTACTTTGATGGTTGCGTTTTCTCCACTTCCCCACAATTGTCACTATTAGTTGCTTTCGAACTTCTTGGCTCCACTACTTGACGGTTACGTTGAGCTTACTCCTTTACAAATGCCCCTTTATTGGTTGAATCTGAAATCATCGGCTCTAACATCAGGCGGTTATTTCAAACTCACTTTGTCCGGGTTACATCAAATGTGGTTTTTTCGATCTTCATTTGTTGACATTCCATTCTAAGATTTGGTTATTCTCATTCATATTCTCTATCAGCTAAAACTACTTTTCTTCTTGGCCAATCGAGTTTGCCAACTAGGAGCTTTCAACAATTAACAAATTTTGTCTCTATCGCATCTAACTTGGTCTTTGCTAACCGAGTTGACGATTGAAGACTTGGACATTGTTTGGTGTCAATAAAAAAAAAGGATAATGTGAGCCTAATGTGAGGCTTATCCAATAAATATGTGTTGGGCTTATATTGACTAGATATTACTGTTCAACAAAACTTTAAATTATCCAAGGTACACATATTTTATTCACATAACAACGTGTTGTCTAGCAAAAGTTACGTGAATCGAGTAACCCCCGTACCATGTGAAATTAGGAAATAATTTAGGTGCTCTGGGTTGCATGTGAACCCAATACGTAATAACCTTTGATTTTGGCGGGCTTCAAATAGGACTCACGTGCTATATGGAATGGAGTGCGCCGGGCTCGTATGCACTTGATGCACCCGATAATGTCTCCTAGAATTAGTGGACACGTAGCGAGATATAAAAGGCACTCATGTATGGCTGTCGAAGAAATGATGCTAAAGGATATGATCCCCCGAGCAATCAATCATATTTATTTATACATTTGGTTTTGCTTAATCATGTCATTGATCAGTCATATTATTTCGAAGCAAAAGTGGCCGGCAAACCCTTTAGAAGTCTCAATGCAAGGTCGTCGTCTCTGGCCGAAGTGATGCCTATTAAGTTCAATTGGCCGTAATAAAGAAATCAAGTCTTTTTTTTGTTCAAAGGAACAATTCATTCATTTCTATGGATACACAATAAAGGAACGCAGTCAAACTATAAATCAAGATAAATTCTAGATAAATCCAAATTAAAACAAGCTTCAAATAAGAAGATATCATCATAACAAAATTAGAGATAAAATGCTCGAGAAGCAGATCTGCGATTTCTTCAAATCGAAATCGGCAGCCGATCTCCGAATCCATCTTCAATAAATGGCACACACCAAGATTTTAATTTGTTACTATGTCTTTGCCTTTCAGTGATGCGCATCTATGTTTGGATCCCCAACTTTATTGTCATTCTGAGTAACAAAATTGAATGTGCATAGATTTGATACCTGTGAGAGAGAAATCTTCATGGAGCTTCTATAATCTCCTTCGAAATTGGACTTGTACACCAATGAAACCCGTGGAAAGCGAACTCTCGAAATTATACATGCAAAAAAACCCCAAATTTTGACTAAATTGGGATAGAAGTCTCCTCGAAACAGGATTGATAAACTTCTAAATCTCTATTAGATTAGAAGAGAAAAACTCCTCAGAACGAGAGAAAAGCAAGACAAAGTAATAGAGAACTAAATCTACCAAAGAAAAAGGAAAAAGGGAGGGAAGGGAGAGATCTAACTCAAACCCTTACCTCCATGAAGATTGAAGAAGAAAGATGTGTGAAAATGAGAGAGAAAAATGTCACTAATGTCCAAGTCTTTGATTACGTTGAGAAAATAAAATAGCACAGTTTCACTTAACTAACATAAGTTAAGCATTCGGTATATGTCCAACACAACATCCAAGCTCTTAGGTTAAGTAGGTCTCATGTGAAGCTGATAAAATTGAATTATCGGGATGGCGTGCGGTCATATAATTGATAGTTTTATGGTTCTTTGTTCAGAATTCGTTTGAGATACTTATGTAGAACAACCGGGTGAACGGAATGGTATACACCAACAGCCACATTCGGGTCAAAGGACAACCAAGCTTTTTTCTCCACACTCTCTATGCCCATGCCCAATCGAGATCTCTGTCCCTTTCACCAAAGCTTGCACGTGACTTCTATCTGGAACTTAGCTAACGAATCTATTTCTAGGGATTTTTAGATCGATTCTTCAATTATATACATGGATTCTCTAATAATTCATACATAAAATATAGCACTCCATTAAAGCTTGAAATTGAACAGTTTATCACTCAATACTTACTCATGTAAAATCTTGGTGTCGGTTGAAATAACGTGACTAACGGGTTCAACATCAATAAAAACGTCATTTTTTTCTAGTCTTTTCTTAAAATGTTATCTCAAATGTAACTTTCAATGCCCACAAAAGTGCATCTCGCCTTCGCTACTTATTTGAATACGAGCCACGTGGTCGATCGCGCTGATAATTAACAATGTCCCCCACCATATCGCATCCACTTCTCCACAATCTCCAATCTTTTGTTTTGTGGCACGATTTTTCGCTACCACACTTAAGGGCGCGTTTAATAATCATTCTGTTCCGAGGAACAATTTTTGAACATAAATAGTTTTTTTCTTTTTGGGCTATCAACTTTTTTGGTATTTGATTCTTGGCTTGAGAGAATTTTAATAATTTCGATATTGGTTTTCAGATTTTATTTTGGTTTTCCTTCCCTTTGGCAGGTGGTGTCAGATATCACAGATCTTCTCGGCAAATCGAACATTTCGGACTTTTATCCGGGTTTTACACCAATTCGATTTGCAGGGGATAGAGAGGCAGATGATGGGATTGGCAAAACGGTTCGATAGAATTTTTGAGCAGATGATTGAAAAAAGATTGAAGATGGAGGGAGAAGGCGGAAAAGGGTCCTTGGACGGTGGCGAGAAGAGCAAAGATTTCTTGCAGTTTCTATTGGAGTTGAAGGATGAGGAAGATGCCAAGACTCCTCTAACAATGACTGGCCTCAAAGCTCTGCTCATGGTGAGTTTGTCTTCTCCTCCTTATATTATTGGCTGCTTACTTCTTTATACTGTAATATTTTGCTTTTCTAACGAGCATACATGGTGAACGCACTTGATTAGTAGAGTAACATTAGTTTAAGAGATTATGCACCTATTGCAATGACTAGTTTGTTTAAATAATAATTTTTCATCTGTCATATCGCTTTATAAGTTAATCTTAATGGTAACATTTCTGAAGATGGCATTTAGCGGGCTTAAAACTTTTAATTAATGGAAAATGAACCTACAAAATAATTAATTTTACCTGCTTGGACTAAATGTCAAGATCTCCATGAGGATAGATGTTTATATATTTAAATAAGTACCAATGATTCATCTTCTAAATTACTATTGTTAAGTTTCATACAGTAGTTGAACTTACTAAATCCAACTGCTAATTTAATTTCAGTCAAGGAAAAATGTAGTGATAACTACATGTTATTTACACTCTAGTATTGCAAGGAAAATATTATGTACTCTTGATTAGATATCCAAAGTTAACTAGGTACAAATGGCCACCTAACTTTGCCTCTCTTAGGGTTGGTATAGTTGGTTGGGGTATCAAGAAATTTCCAGTTTAGGAATTGGAGATTACTTGTTCAAATCTCCCCAATAGCATGAAAATTGCTATGAGGTCGCATGCACAAGCCGAGGCCTGAACTCGATCAGTTCATGATACTTGCACAGTATTTCATTATCTTTCTTGTAGCTAGACGTTTAAGCTCGTGCTCCTAAATTATATATAGAAAGGAGGAAGAGCGCTATATGTTATTTCTTCTGTCCATCTTATGAGTAGATTAGATTAAAAAAAATATTTTCACATATCCATTAAGGTAAACAAAAGCCAAAAAAAAAAAAAAAAAAAAAAAAAAAAAAGGCACGATCCTAGTGCTTTCATTACTGGAGGTGGAGGATGAATATTTAAACTGTTATTTGTCGGTAACATTAAAGGCTAGATTTAGGCCACGGTTTATTCCCTGGGACGGAAGGATTTGAACCTCCGAATAGCGGGACCAAAACCCGTTGCCTTACCACTTGGCCACGCCCCATTTCAATTTATATTCAATACTACTAAACAGTAGTATTGTTTTTGGTTGTTTGTCAATTCCAATCTAAAATAAATATCTATGGACTCTATTGTTCCTAGGGTTTTGACACGTGTAGATATACAATGAAGCTGATTTATTGATCATTACATATAATTCAATTAAGATATTGTATAAAAGTATGATTTCTTCCATTCTTTTTTGAGAATTGAAGGATTTTTGATTGGGTGAGTTCAAAGAAGGATTTTTTGGTATCCCTTACTCTTTTTTTTTTTTTTTTTTTTTTTTTCATTTTTAAGGGATATCAATTATCAATAACAATAACTCAATCAAAATACAATTATCTCCAAGTCCAAGAAAAAAAATGTTTGTTATGCTTAATATCTTTAGTTTGATTTGTATCTGTCTTCATTACACCCTTTATTCAAGTAGTAATTTGGGAAAGATGACAGGATGTTTGTATCTTGCGTCTTTGGATTCACCCGCACTTAGACATCACTTTTTATCGGCTGTTTGCCATCTCATATGTTAGTGCAGTGATGATTGCACTAAGAGAATTTTCCATCGAGAAATTATGTGAAAAAGAATTATCCTAATTTGACAATCCCTGAGAAGTAGATCGTTCCTAATTTGACAATCCCTTAGTAGATCGTTTCTTAGATACGCTTTGCAGAGAGAGACTGATTTTCAATGAAAATTTACATTACAATTATATACACTTGACCTCAGCACACGTACAAATGAGGGATTTTATTTTACTCTTTTTGGACTGTAGATTTCATATTATCTTGCTACTGATGAAATCCAACATTTCTTCGTCATGCAATCTGGTTCCATCATTAAATCGTGTTGAACATACATCGATTTGTCCACTGTATTGGGTCAAATTTAAATTTTCAATCGCATGAAACGACAAGAGTACGAGAACGTTGAATTACTTGAGTTGCCATCTCTGTCCACCGATCAGCAGTTTTTATCTGCTGTGTGTTTGGTGTCATATCATCGAATATTGAAACTCTCCATCCTAGCTAGTTTGTTTAATTGTTATGAATGCAAAATGGATGAGAGCTTGAATTTTGGGGTGTGATTTCGCTGCTAACATTTATAAAAGACAATTTGACGGGTTTAGACTGCATTTCTATTTCCCAGAAGTCTAGGTCAACAAAAAGCAACGGAAAGAACAAACGAAAGACGTAGCTTTTTACCCTTGTAAAATTAATTTTTTGTTCATCCTAATCTTGCTGGCTTGCCTTTTCCAATTCTACTACATGACTTCAGTTTCTCTTGAGGATGGTGCATTGAACACTTCATCCGATTGAATTATTTTAATAGGACATGGTGGTTGGCGGAACCGACACATCCTCCAACACAATTGAGTTTGCCATGGCTGAGGTCATGAACAAACCTAGCATTCTTAGCAAAATCCAACAAGAATTGGAAGCTTTGGTCGGCAAAGACAACGTAGTAGAAGAGTCCCACATTCGTGGACTGCCGTACTTACATGCTATCATGAAAGAGACGCTGAGACTGCACCCGGCAACTCCCCTGCTGGTCCCGCATTGCCCGAGCGCAGACTGTACCGTCGGAGGCTACGTGATCCCGAAGGGCTCTCGGGTTTTCATCAACGCGTGGGCGATACATAGGGAACCTTCCATATGGAACAACCCGCTAGAGTTCTATCCCGAAAGGTTCTTGCATAGTAAAGTTGATTACGGTGGGAACGACTTCAATTACACGCCCTTGGGGGCTGGGAGAAGAATATGCGTGGGGATAGCGATGGCCGAGAGGATGGTGCAATACTCGCTCGCCACCCTCTTCCATTCCTTCGACTGGAAGCTGGCCGAGGGAGAGAAGATGGACCTGACGGAGCAATTTGGGATCGCCTTGAAGAAGAAAAAGCCTCTAGTGTTTATTCCTTCGCCGAGATTCTTTGATCCTCAGTTATATGAATGAGTTATTATGTGGGTGTACCATATGCACCGGTGCTTGTTGGTATGGTTTCTCTGTATAATCTTACTTGCATAGAATGAGGAAAAAAGCATATTTGCTTATATTGTATGATTTAATAAACTCCCATCCATTTCATTTATGTAATCAAGTTTATATGTCATAACGATATGTTTTTACAGTAGAAAAAAAAATCACACTTTGGATATCTGGCATTCACATAGCAAATAGCTTCCGACTTGAGATATTCAAACGGTTTCTCTAATTTATATATAACATGTAAGTAGTAAGAAAAATTTCTCGTTTGTGATCTTTTTTTTTTTCCTATTATTTTTTTTTCCTTGTCCTTTATTGCTAAGGTTGGCCTTGCCTTTCTTTTTTAAATCATAAGCCGAAAAACTCACATAAAAAGTTCCTCGGCCCCGCACCTTTATTGCAAACCCAATTGGCCATGCCATTCATAAGCCCAAAAACTCACATGAAACTCACTTGTGACTTGTACTATGGTTCCTAGTTCATTTTTTAAACCATATCTATTGTTATATTAATGGGGTAATTAGGGAGCCCGTAAGCTTAAGTTTTGTCATATATTTGAGTTGAAAATCTAAAATCACAAACCAAATGTTGGAGCAGTAGCTTCTGTTTGACGTTTACACATTAAGAGAGAAGAAGAGAGGCAAAAAAGCCTCCCAAATAAGAAAAAAACTAGATATAAATAAATTTGTAATACAGATTTTGGCTTACAAGTTGAGTAGACTTAGATTCAAATTAATGATGTCATTAGGAAACCATGATACACCTAGAATTTTTGGGTTAATATCACAAAAAACTCCTATTGATACATCTACGATACATTTATCTAAATTAATTTTTCAACCACAAAAAATTCTAAACCGGTTCATCTAAGATAAATTAACTTTGAATTAATTTTTTGACAACTAAAAATCCAAAACTAGTATATTTATGACAATTTACCCTCCGTTAATTTGTTAAATTAGATTAATACTACAAGAAACTATAAACTAGTACACTTGTCATAAAAAGAGAGTAAAACCCTAAACTGGTACATCCGTTAATGGCCATGTGTCATCCAATTTATCAATTTGATGGTAAAATTTAATGGAAACTAACGGAGGATAAATTTATTACAAGTGTACTAGTATGAGGTAAATCTATTATAGGTGTATCAATTTAGGGTTTTTCGTGGTATTAACTCTTTAATTTTGTATGTCACTTTGAAAGCATGCATGCAAGTTCCATGGTATACATAGCATATCATGTTTGATAATGCTTTCTAGAAAAAATTAAAATATTATCAAAATTTCAAAAGTACAAAAAAGAAGAAGAAGGAACATGTGAATATATGTACCGCCGTTTACGTATTGTAAAGGTTTCGGGTATTTTAATTTAAGAAAAGTTAAAGTACGTATTAAAGTTTTAGATTAAGTAAAAAGTATAAAGCAAAAGTCTGTCCGGACATATAATGGTATCATTATAGGGAACTTACCTAAATAGCAAAAGTCCAGAAATTACTCCTCTTTTTTTACAAGTAAATTACTTTTATTGCACAAACAGCGGAGAAGGCTGAAGCCTCCACATGAGTCAACATTCCTGATGACATCAACTGCAAAGCCCAAAACAAACAATCGGCCTCACAGGACAAGTACTTGAGAAACTGCTCTATCAAAGGAAAAACACAGAGGAAAACACGAAATCGAGCTCCAAATACATGATCCAGAACGCTAAGGCATAAGAATCCTCAATCTTTGGCAAATATCTTCAACTTCAGAGAGTAATCTGGACTTCCTCATCAGCAACAAATCAGACATTCGAGCTCAAACCGAGAATCACTCTTTTGATCTTTGATTGCCACTCAGCCGCAACAGGTGAGACCGCATTTCTTTTGAGAACCAGCAATCAAAGAGCAAGTGTTGCCCCGATTCAGGAGCAATTCCAGGATACATGTATCTTCTATCGATTTATGCCTCTTCACTCCATCGATGGTTGGCAATCTATTAAGAGTAGTGACTGTGTTATAAAGCTGTATTTAGACATGTTAGGACTGAAACATACGAGCTATCAAAACAAGGAATCGAACAATAGCGGATATGTAATTTCCTCTTTCATGTATGGTTACATGATGTGATGAAAGGCCCTAATCTTGTTTCGGCTCTTATAAATGCCGCTTCTATGGCAGCAGCGAACATTATTCTTGTAGCTCGATTTTTTCCTTTTTTTAGTAATCATACCTTACAAAATAAATCGCCACTCCATCAAATTAAAGCAGACTTTTGTTTGAACAATTATCTTTATAGGAAAGTTGCTTCACGGGACTCTTAGGTACTTGTATCAACATTCATTTCTTTCCAAGAGAAAGGTCCTCCAATATGGCTCTAGACTCCATCATCTAGATACTCATAAGAGAGGAAATTATGTTACATAGATGTGATTCTAACGGGACTTATTATGCAGTGGCTGGCCAAAATGTCTTGTCTCTCAGTGCGTACAATGAAGTCCGTCCACTTGATGATCATATCATCAATATGATTCGCCGAACACTTGACTTTTCCAAGGTTGACTAGTCGCTGCGGCCGGGCCAGAATCAGCATTTGGGTCTCGAAGATTCTAACATAATCACATGGGTTGGGCCAGCTTGTGCCCCGATTCAACTTGCACTTCTTTGTTTCTATGTTCAGACAACTTGTACTTGCTAAGGAAATGTGCCGAGATTTTTTGTTTTTGTTTCTTTTTTCTTGTTGTAAACGAACGACAAACTGAAAACAAGTTTGAGAATCGGTGAGGCAAATTCGTAATGTGAGGAGTAGAGGTTAAGTGCATGCAAAGTTCGACAAGCTAAAGATAAAAGTCTCGATGCACTTGAACGACAAATTGCGAGCATGCGGTGAGACAAGCTTACGACCCAAAAGAATAGTCGTTAAGTGCAAGCAAAGTTTACGGTAAAAATGTTCAACAAGTCCTAAACCTTGTACGGCGATTAATTTAGTCATAAATTTTTTTCAATTGTGCAAATTTAGTTTTAAATTCTTTAACTGTGCTAATTGGGATCTAAATCTTTTGATGATTTGCCAATTTAGTCGTAAACATTATGACAAATTTTCAATTAATTTGCTCGGCTAATTTTGATTAGAAATCGTTAATATGGAGGTTGATTGTCCTACGTGGCATAGCTAGAGATAATGTGTAATTTATTTTATTTTATTTTTTGAATTTTTTATTTAATTTTCTTTTCCTTCTTTTTTTCCCTCTCTTCCTCCACTAGTTGCTGCCCTAGTGATGGCCACCCAAGGGAAAAAGACAAAAAGGAAAACCGAAAAAGAAATGGGAAAAAAGAAAAAAATTTAAAATTTAAAAAAAACTTGCAAAAATTGTTCATGTCAACGTTGATGGTACTACGTAAGATAGTTGGTGTTGACATACCGCTACTTCGTAATTTCTTGCCAAAATTAGCCGAAAGGACTAAGTTGAGAAATTATTAAAAGGTTTATGACTAAATGATAAATTGTGAAATTTTTTTGGACAAAATTATCATAATTGAAAGATTTAGGTCTAAGTTCGCATAATTGAAAGGTTTAAGTCTGAATTAACCATCATGTAATAAGTTTATGACTTTTGGATAACTTTAAAGTTCACTTATGCACACCTAGACATCCTAGTTTTTTTTTTTTTTTTTTTTTTTTTTTTTTTTTTTTAAATAAGAATGTACTGAGAAACTCTGGCATGCAATATGGTATGAGTCCAATCAGATAACTTCTTTGTGTGTGTGTGCGTGTGTGCAGGAAACTGAATATTTCTTTAACATTCGACCTAATGGTGAGAGTACCTTCCATTTCTCTAGAAAATTCAATCAGTTAAATTGGGTTTACTATTGCATGATATCAGTTCGCATGAGCACAAAAAAAAAGCTTTAATAGTTGGATCATGTGAGCGTCATATTAGGCTTGTCCAGCCCTTGTGTGCACTGGGACTACATGCACTGACAAGATGTGATTATTGTTCAATTAAGCTTTAAATTGACCGATAAATATATCGTCTTGCTAGAATTACATGGACCGACTGGTCTCCCAAGTACAACTAGAAAAAAATTGTGGCTACTTCGGTGCAAGTTAGCCTTATTACGTCATAGGCTTTGATTTTGACCTACATATAAAAATTGAGTTGCACTGGGCACATTTATAGCTGTCAATGAGACAAAAGTGGCTAGTGAGGCCACTTTTGTTTGTCGGTTATATGATAACCTTCTTTATCTTACCTTCACTCAGTAATTAATCTCGTCATTGATCTATCATATTCTTCCGGGACAAAAGTGGCTATTGAGGCCTTACTGAAAGAAGACAAGAAGCTAAGGGAAGAAAGGAAGAATCGTAAAAAGGAAGAGAAACCTTTAGGAGAACTTTTTGTATTCTATTCCATTCTTTTACTGTGTACAAAGTTGTGTAAATATAGTATAGGAGGTGTACAAAAGAAAGGAAAATATATTCAATGAATCAAATCAAATATTTGATTAATCCAATCTAATCCTAGATTTGATTTAATGAATCAATTTCAATCAGAAAGGATTTCATCCAGCTCGAGCATATCTTCCAACACTCTCTCTCAAGCTAGTGGCTTGTAAATGTCCAAGATGCCTAGCTTGCTCAATAGATATGCGTGTTGTCTCTAACAAAGAGGTTTGGTGAACACATCTGCAAGTTATCTTGTGATCCCAATTCCTCTTGTTTTGATCAATCCGTCTTGAATCTTGTCTCGAGTGAAATGATAGTACACTTTTATATGTTTTGTTCTTTCATGCACTACGGGATTTGCTATAGGTTTGAGGGCCTCATCATAGTTGCAAAATAATTTTGTTGGTCCCTTCACTTGTATCCCAAGGTCCTGAGGTAAGCCTCATATCCAGATTATCTCGCAAGTCGTCTTTGCCATGGCTCAATATTCCGTTAGGCTAAGGATAGTGAGACAGTTGTTTATTTTTTTGTTTTTCATGAAAGTAGAGATTCTCCTAGTTTAATGCAGAAATCAGTGATGGATCTTCAACTTATGGGACAAGTTGCATGGTTTGCATCACAATAGGTTGTCATCTCCATGTTACATTTTATGGAGAGGAGAATCCCAAGTCCTAGGCATTTTTTCAAATATTTTACGACCTTTAGAGCAGCATTCATATAAGATTGTTTAGGATTGTGCATAAATTGGCTCAACGTTTGTACTACATAACTTATATCAAGCCTAGTCATAGTCAAGTGTCACGAGCTGATCGATTAGGATCGTGACCGCGCGGCGACTTGGGCACTTTTTAGGATCGAATTGGATTGCCGAAGCACCTAAGCCAAGCCTTGCTCGATTGAATGCTCACTTGCTCGCTTACCCGGATCGTAGAGAGAGAAAGTTTCTAGAGAGAGGAGCTCTGGAAAGAAGTGAACTTTGTATTGCGGAAGGTTTGGATTGGATTCGATGATTACAAATGAGGGAGGACACCCCTTCTTATAGTCGAGGGCCTCGGCTTACAACCATTGATCTAGAATTTAACCGGCGGACGAGATCGCACCGCCTCAACTACCGACATAAATCCTAACTATTAGCTACCGACATTAATGAAAGGAGACTTCTAGAATCAGGTGTAATGACGGTGATGTCCGCCCTTGGAAATCTCCGGGAGAAGTCTTGATGGGAATCTGAGCGAGCACAGGAGGTCTTCCACGGATGAGTCACGGCCGTCCCCTAGGAACCTCTTGGATCGGCTTTCTCTTGGGCCGTGACATTCTCCCTCACTCAATTGAGTGACATCCTCGTTGCTCACAGCTCGATGGGCATCCTTCCTCGCACGAGCACGGGCTCTCTTCTTTTGGTTTTGTTTGGTGCGGATGCTTATGTACGAAGGGCCACACCCTTCTATGATCACCTCTGACTTGGCACATGGCTCCATCTTCGGTTTGGGCGGAGCATGCGACACGTACACAACCTTGGGGAAGAGTGCTTGAATCGGCATGGCGTGAGTTGGAGTAGGATCCAACTCTTCCTTTGGCTTCTCCATGCGCTTCATGGTCTTCAAGCTCTTGTCGAGGCGCCGGATTGTTGCGATGATCTTGGTATCAATCACCCCTTTGATTATAGGGATCGTCCACGGGCATTTTGAGTTGAGGATCAAGATGCACTTGGTCCTCATGTCGATCATGGTACCCACGCTATGGAAAAACTGTAATCCCAAGATGAGATCGTAATCGTCAAGAGGAATTACCTCGAATGATAGCTTGCCCTTCCAACTGCCGATTTGGACGTCCACGTTGGGAGTCGATCCTACGCCATGGAGACCATCCGAGTTGATGGGTTTGAACGTCTTCCCAGTCGGCTCCACACGAAGTTTCAAGGCTTTTGCAACCTCGGTCATCATGAACATGTTTGACACGCTAGTGTCAACCAAAGCGTAAAGCGTTCGGCTGCACACTTCAACCTTCACAAAGAACATGTCCGTGTTCGGTGTAATTCCTTCTTCTTTGGACGGCGATCGAGCTTGGACGGAGTTGATCGTCTTCACACCTCCAAGTCCGATTTGTTGACTCTCTTCTTTGGGCTCCTCCTCCACCTCTTCGATGGCAAGGAGGGCGTTGATTCGATCCTTCTTCGGGCACTTTTGGGTCTAGTGCGGACCTTTACATATAAAGCAAGGAGAAGGCGGGGGTTGATCGAACTTACTCGTATAGTCCATTTGTGGTCGACCCCTTTGGAAGGACGGCTTGGAAGTTCCTTCTCCCCACGTTTTGACTCAGCCGCCTTGATCATGCGCGCCTCGGGGAGTGCTTCTTGCTTCGTCCTCGGATCGATTTGACCTCCATTCTCTTGCTCGGTTGTTCTTCGGTTAAACTTTGGTGATATCCACGAGAGATTTGGCCACGCTTAGCGCTCTCGCAAGGCTACTCACGTCCCGTCGCTTTAGCTCGAGTTGTGCCCATGGCTTGAGTCCATCCATGAACGCTCCGAAAGCCTCCTCCTCGCTTAGGTTGCGGATTTGGAGTTTGAGTTTCGTGAATTCCTTCACGTACTCTCGGATCGTACCTCTTTGGTCGAGGCAATGAAGCATGCTACGAGCTTCTTGTTGAGTGAACCTGGGGAAAAAGTAGTCGCGGAACTCCCTCACGAAGTCATCTCATGTGTCCACGGGATTGGCACCGCGTCTAATCTCGTCGCATCTATTGCGCCACCAAAGCATTGCCGTATCGGTAAGGAACATGGAAGCAGTTGTAACCTTGATCAACTCGTCTCGGATGTTGACAGCGCCAAAGTATTGCTCCATACTTCACACGAAGTTGTCCACCTCTTGGACGGATCGGTTGCCTTTGAACTCTTTTGGTTTCGGCACCTCAATTTTGGGTACCGCTTGAGTAGGCACCGCACCGTTGGTGATGCTAAGCTTGCATAGGGCGATTGGATCTCCGCCTTCATGACTTCGACCTCTTCCCTGCACGGGCTTACCTCCTCGATCACTTGGACAAGCTTGTTCAAACCATCGATCGATGCTTCGAGAGCTTCGTCCTTGTCGTACAACGGAGCTATAGCTTGGTTGATGCCGGTCGTGAAGTCTTCACGGAGCGAGCCCTCAACCTCCATGATCCGGTCTCGCACATAGTCAAGACCTTCCATGAGTTTGAGCACGGCACTCTGGACCTTCTCGATCTTCTCATCGAACGCAGCTACGACATCTATTGAGGCATCGCTTTTCTTTGCTCGGCTGCAGGTCTCTTGACTTGCACGGCCTCTCCATCCATAGCAGCATCTTGGCTTGACATTCTCTCGAACAAATGGCATACCTCAATCTCTGGAAACGGAACTCTCCTTTGCTCTGATACCACTTGTCATGGGCCGATTGATTGGGATCGTGACTGCGCGGCGACTCGGGCACTTTAGGATCGAATTGGATCACCGAAGCACCTAAGCCAAGCCTTGCTCGATTGAACGCTCACTCGCTCGCTTACCCAGATCGTAGAGAGAGAAAGTTTCTAGAGAGAGGAGCTTTGGAAAGAAGTGAACTTTGCATTGCAGAAGGTTTGGATTGGATTCGATGATTACAAATGAGGGAGGACACCCCTTCTTATAGTTGAGGGCCTCGGCTTACAACCATTGATCTAGAATTTAATCGGTGGACGAGATCGCATCGCCTCAACTACCGACATAAATCCTAACTACTAACTACCGACATTAATGAAAGGAGACTTCTAGAATCAAGCGTAATGACGGTGATGTCCGCCCTTGGAAATCTTCGGGAGAAGTCTTGATGGGAATCCGAGTGAGCACAGGAGGTCTTCCACGGACGAGTCACGGCTGTCCCCTAGGAACCTCTTGGATCGGCTTTCTCTTGGGCCGTGACACAAGTATATGAGTTTCCCAACGAGTTTTTGATAACTTGATGGATCTCTAAGTATAGGATCTTCATTTTGAGATGATCTGGTATCATGCTCTACCATAGTTAATTTGATGTTTTGCTTGATTGGAATAACAGCTGATTTGCATCCTGATTGTCCCACTTTTGATATAATTTCCAGTATAAATTTCCACTGGTTGTGAGAGATTGCTTGGCCGGATTGAGCGATCTCAATCCCAAGAAAATACTTCGGTGATCCCAAGTCCTTAATATGGAATGTGGAATTCAAATACTCCTTAAGGCTCTCCATGATAGTTTTGTTGTTCCCCATAATGAGAATGTCATCAACATATATCATCAAGTAAATAGATGGCATACCTTCTGTCCACGTGAATAGGGCATAATCATATATAGATTGCTTGGAACCTCTTGTCGTGAGAGCATGGGCAAACTTAGCATATTCTACCTAGAAGCTTGTTTGAGACCATACAGGAATTTGCGAAGACGACATACTCTATTCTCCTCCTGTCTCCATAAACCCTGAGGAATATCCATATAAATTTCTTCATCCAGGTCCCTATGAAGAAAGGTATTGTGTACATCCATTTGGTGTAGTGGCCAATTGTGGAGAGCAACTATTGACAAGAAGGAATGAATTGTCATATCTTTAGCTACTGGAGAAAAGGTTTCTGGTAATCGAAACCTTCTCACTGTGTAAAACCTTTAACCACTAATCGAGCATTTTTATCATTCAATTGACCCATCTGCTCGATACATAATTTTAACACCCATTTGCAGCTCATCGTTTTCGATTTGGAGGTGATGTCATAAGTTCCCATGTCTGATTTTTGATTAAAGCTTGCAATTTAGCTTCCATAGCTTTCTGCCATCGTGGATCAACAGATGCCTCATCATAGCTAGATGGTTCTCGCTCTTCCGATATATAGCTAATGTAATATCTATGATATCGAGAGAGTTTATGGAAGAAAACATAAGATGAGATAGGATAATGAATACCCGGTGCATTGAGTGTCGTACAAACGTAATCCTTGGCCATGTTGGTGGACGGGTGATTCGATTGGAGCGTCGTGGAGGTTCTATTGCGGTGGAGGTGATGATGATTCTTCCACAATGGCATTTGGCGAAGAACAAAACTTCTTCAGTGGGCATAATATCGGAAGATAGTGCCTTAGTTGTTGCTAGAGCAGGAGCCTCATATAAAGTTGGAGCTGACGTTGGAGCAAAATTGAAGTCTCTGGAGATGCATCAAGTTTATACTCATGATCTAGAGATAATGTTTCCTTAGGTAAGAAATGACGTGAATTATCCATGGTATCCAAATTTTCCTTCGATAACCCCTATGCACGGAATGTAAATACTTCTTCATGAAAAACAATATCTCTACTTACGAAGAATTCACCTGTCGAAATTTCAAGGAGATGATATTCTTTCTGTAAATTTAGGTAGCCCATGAATACACAACATTTGGCGCGGGGACCCATCTTGTCCCGAGGGCCCATGTGGTGGCATAACATAAACAACAAAAGACTTTTAACTATTCCAACTTTGTTATCTTCCCATAAAATAGTTTAAATGGAGTTCGTTCGCAAAGAATTCGAGCAAGCATACGATTGATTAGATAAGTTGCCATGATCACACAATCACCGCAAATATTTTCTTGAATGGTCGCTTGGAAATTGAGTGCACGCGCTACTTCCAGAAGATGGTGATACTTACGTTCTATCACCCCATTCTGTTGTGGTGTATATGTGCATGAGCTCTCATGTAATATGCCATTAGATGAAAAAAGAGAAGCACAATCACTGTTGAAAAACTCTCTCCCTTATTAGTGCGAATCCGCTGAGTAGATTTTCCGAACTGATTCTTTGTTAGTGCAAGAAATAGTTTTAAATTAGAGATAGTCTGACTCTTAGACTGCATCAGAAAAACCCATGTGGTACGAGAATAATTATCCACAATTGTAAGGAAGAAACACGAGACGCGTGATGTGTTGTATGGTAAGGTCCCTAAATATCAACATGAATCAATGAAAAAACACTGCTGGTATGAGTTTTACTAGAAGGAAAATGTGATTGGGATTGCTTCACAAAAGGACAAATGTGACACTGAGGGTATGGAAAAAAAACATTGTGACCCATTCTTGAATGTAAAAGGAAACTTTTATCATTGGTAGTCATGTTATAAAATGACTTTTTATTCAAAGGAATGCAAGATAAATCAAGACTATTTGGAAAGCCAGTCCAAAAAAATAATTAACAAAATAATTTACCTTTTCCTTTATTTTGCCTGTATTCCTGGATTACAAGGCAAAATTATGACCATTGGATGTTTTAGTCATCCTTTCACTATCCAATTTAGCTGAAGTGTTGATGGATCGTGAGCCATCCGACCGTGCGACATAAGAGTTGATTGGCCGTGAACATTCCGATCGCAAAGAGTAATCTGGGCCGTCCATTCCACCCTTTTTAAAAGGCTCTTCTTCTCCACTCTTCATGAACCCTCGTGCCGCTACTCCTCTTTCGTCTTCTAGGGTTCTATAGCCAGAACCTCACTGCGAGTCGCAAGCCGTGAGCGTGATGCTCTCGCTTCCTTTAGTATATTCAGGCGACGAGAGTTGCTAACTCTCTTCCTGGACCGTAAGATGATAGATGCAGCCGAGCAGTGGTATTGGATCCATGGCCAAAATCTGCGATCGGAATGTGAGTTATGAATTATTTAAAATCAAGAGAAATCGGTTTTCTCTCTATCCCTTATGGCCTTGTACTGCTATAAAGTGGCTTTGAGCCCTTCGAGTTTCTCTTTTGCCGCCTCTAGTTCATTCTAGAGGGCAGATAGTTTGTTGAAGCATGCTGCAAAGGACATGTTTCCTTGCTCCAACTTTGAGAGTGTTTGGGTAAGCTAGAAGATCTTCGCTCTGTCTAATTTCCCATATATCTCTTTTATATTCTCCCACATGGTTTTCGAATCCTCTATTGGGGGTAATCCGGCTACGAATTTCGGAGCCATGTAGTTGCCAATCCAAGTTCTCACCAATTGGTTACACTTTGTCCACTGTCGTGCCATTCTTGGATCTGCTGGAATTGGAATGGTTCCATCCAGAAAACTATCCTTATCTTTTGTAACTAGAACTTGCCGAAACTCCTGTGTTGAGGTCGAATAGCTTTCAGATTTAATAAGTTGATGAGCGATAAGTCACAATTCTAGTCGATTGGTGGTGGAGACGAACAGTGGATTGCCGGGCTCCGAGCGATCACTGGTAGCCACGATGGAATACGGCAGAAACTTGGGGGGAAAAACCGACTAGGGATTTGCTCCCATACCTTACTCGATTCCTTCCCTCACATTAAGAAATCCTCGGTAGGGATTTGGTCTAATACTCAAGTTGTTTGACTCGGTTGCTTGCCCCGCATTGATTGGATTTGACCCAATGGTTGTGCTTGCCTCGTTTATGGTTGGTGGGTTGCCATTGGGTTGGCCCTGCTTTGGTCACCCTGGTTTCCTGGCGATGATGCATTTGGGCTCGACCAAAGTACCACGGATTAAATGGTACCCACTGGTAAGGACGGCTTGTGAGGGACTGGCCCACAATGGGCTTGCTCAAGATGGGCTGCCCTAGATTTGACTGAGCTTGGATGGGTTGCCATTGCACTTATTGGGCCTGAATAAGTTGCTCTTGAGATCTAGGGACAACAATAGATAGGTCCACGATTGGATCCCAAACTTCAAAGGCTTGAGGCGCGATTTCTTCTGAGGAATGTTCTTCTGAGGCTGATGGCAGAGTCATGATGGTGGTACAAATAAAATTTTCTTCGCTTGCTTGTTTCCCTTTTTCAAAAACTGATTCCTGCGTCGGAGGATTAACTCTGTTTTGCAGGTTAGAGTCCTTTGGTAGGCAATCATTGTATGCAGAAGCTAAATCAGGAGCTTAATAGCTCTAATGCCATGAAAGAAGACAGGAAGCTAGGGAAGAAAGGAAGAATCGTAAAAGGGAAGGGGAACCTTTAGGAGAACTTTTTGTATTCTATTCCATTCTTTTACTGTGTACAAAGCCATGTAAATATGATACATGAGGTGTACAAAAGAGAGTAAAATATATTCAATGAACCAAATCTGATATTTGATTAATCCAATCTAACTCTTAATTGATTTAATGAATCAATCTCAATTCAAAAGGATTTTGTCTAGCTCGAGCATATCTTCCAACACTTATTTTGTTAGCGTGAAGCCAAGGAGCTGGAGTTTCGAATTTGTCCTAGGGTCCATGCCGTCAAGGTCGTTTGTTTGAGCGAAATGATGCCTACTCCTCATTTTCAATTGCTCACAGGCAAACAAATCGAGTTCAAGGGTCCGTTCGTTTCGCGAAAAATATCCTGTTTCCAGAAAGCATTTTCCTAGAAGTCATTTTCTAGGAAAATGACTTTATTTTTCGGTGTTCGGCCGAAACCTAAACTTTGAGTATAAAATATTTTCCACCGTTCGTTAGTTAATTTAATTGTTTGGAAAAAATTATCAAAAATTGAATTTTAATATTTTTAATTGACCAACAAATTAGTTTTATTTTTTATATATATTTTTAAAATGAATTTTTAATTATTTGTATTTTTAAAAAATCGAAATTTTTATTATTTATTATTTCTTTCTTTCCTTTTCTTTTTCTTTACTTCATCCTTCCTTCTTCCTCCTCCTTCCTCCGCCGCCGCCTCCTTCCTCCTCCTTCCTCCGCTGCCACCTCCCTGATGATGGCTGGCTGCTCGGCGGCCGACCAAGACCCAGTCGCCAGATTCGGTGAGCTCGAGGCTCGGCTGATCTCGCTTGAGCTCACCAAAGTTTCGCCGGGCTCTGGCGAGCCGCAATCTTGTCGGATTAAATGGCGGAGCTTGGGCTCGCTTGAATCGGGAGCCCAAGCTCTGCTGCCAGATCCGACGAGCTCGCGGCTCACAAGAGCCCAGCGAACTTCTGGCGAGCTCGAGTGAGGCCCGAGCCCCGCCCAGCTCGCCGGATCTGGCGAGCCGCGAGCTTTGCCCTAGGCTAGCAAGAGCTCCGCCTCGCTCAATCTGGCGAGACCCGAGCTTGGCTTCGCCAGATCGGGCTAGGCGGAGCCTTGTTGGCTTGGGGTGAGGCTCGAGTTGGCTTGCGGCCGGTTGCCGGCCGGGGCCGGTCGCCGGACAACGCTGTAGCCAGTCACCGGCCGCCGCCAAAGAAGAAGATGAAAAGGAAAGAAAAAAAAGAAAAAAAGAAAAAGAAAAAATATTAAAAACTCGATTTAAAAAAAAGAAAAAAAGAAAAAGAAAGCATAAAAATAAAATGAAAATGTCTTGTTAATAAAAAGAAAGATGGAAGAAGTTATGGAAAACGTTTTCCACTTCTCAAAAGTGGAAAATATTTCTCACTTTTAAAGGTTGTTTTTTTCCAATGATAGAAAACATTTTCCTTGACTAGTTCATTTACGTGAAACGAACGCCGGAAAATCCGGAAAATGTTTTTCCAGAAGTCATTTTCTGCGAAACGAACGGACCCCAAGAGTAGCTTCTTTTTTTTCTTTTTGCATTTAATTCTTATCATGTAATAAAGTAACAACTTCGATGTGTTGGCTTTCTCATGACGGATCCCTGAAAAAGATTCGCTTGTTAGGCCGACCATTCGGTGTGCCCACACATGTTCTTCCCATTTATATTAGATTAAACAGACACCTTTGAATCTGACGCAGGTGATGGTTAAGTTTGCTCAAAAGAAAAGAAAGAAAGACAGACTGGGGAATCGCTTTGGGCATCTTAGCGTTTGGTTTCGCAATCGTCCCGCATGAAAATGTTCGATAAATTAATGAAATCTGGCGTACACGTCCGAGTTCGGCACTTTCTCTGCTAGCAAGAGTAGGGCAAAGAGATTGGGTGGACGGCATCGTATAGCTTCATGCCAACCCATCTCTCCATCTCTACTTAAATGGATATGAGCCGCGTGACCGAACGCACTCGTAATTCACCATGTCCCCCGCCATGTCCCATCCCCTCCTCCATACTCTCCAATCTTCTCTTTCGGGGCACGATTTCTCGCTCCCACACTTACTTCTCCTTCTCTCGGGCATTTTCGCAATCAGCTGCTGGGCATGGCGTCGTTCCGCCGAGAAGAAAAGCTCGCCATCCCTGCCGCCGGGACCTGCGGGCCTCCCCCTCTTCGGAAACCTACCCTTCCTCGATCCGGAGCTCCACACCTACTTCACTGCCCTCGCAAGGAAGTATGGCCCGGTCCTGAAGCTCCAGCTCGGCAAGAAGCTCAGTGTCATCGTGACGTCACCTGCGACCGCCCGCGAGGTGCTGAAGGATAATGACATCATGTTCGCCAACCGCGACGTGCCCGCCGCCGCGAGGGCCGCGACGTATGGCGGCTCCAGCCTCGTGTGGACCCCGTACGGGCCCAAGTGGAGGATGCTGCGGAAGGTGTGCGCGCTCAGGTTGCTGAGCAACCACAAGTTGGACTCCGTCTATGATCGCCGGCGGAGGGAGGTCCGAAAGACCGTCGGGTACTTGAGGATCCGGGCCGGGTCACCAGTTAACGTTGGGGAGCAGATGTTCTTGACGGTGCTCAACGTGATCACGAGCATGTTGTGGGGTGGGACGGTGCAGGGGGAGGAGAGAGAGCGCCTGGGTGCTGATTTCCGGCAGGTAGGTTAGTGATAATGACAACTGGATAGTATTTCTCTCTTTTTCTTCCTATGAAAAAGTTAATAGCATCACACCGTCACCGCATAAAGAAAGCTTTAAAATATATAACAGGCGTTTGTCCATCCCTCTTTAAGTGTTTAAGTCAGCTCTCTTAATTAAAACTAAAAAATGATCGAAAGGAAAAATCTATTTATTTGACGGGGCAAATTACATTGGACCCAAAATGCTACGTTGAAAAAATCTTTTGGGTCTGATTGCGAGCTACTTGACTTGATGGATGGATCAAGGGAGGGGACAAGAGAAATGAAAACCAAGATTTGCTGTATCAGGCATCAAAGGAGAGTTACAAGCAAATTGAACTTTTTTCAGCAGTATGAACACCGTTACAATAATAATGGATGTGGCTGCTTTTGAACAGTCAACGTCTATATTGATAATATGCGTTACGATTACTTTTTTCTTATTAACAAAAAGAAAAAGAATATTAGACTTTCTCTCGTGCCAAAGAGGAGGTAACCATTTTAGCACTTTATAGTCGCGTCAAACTTATTCTCTAAACCAACCTATACTAAAACATGACTATGATTCTTCGAATTAGGCTAGATTGAATTTGTAACTAATTAGTGTTACTTCACTAGAAAGTGCTCCTCGTGACTATTTGGGTTGGGCACAGTGGGCAAGCCGCTAAGCCAGTTAGTAATCAAGATCTACAATCAGTTCTATTTCATTGTAATATTCGTAAGAGTTATGTGATTAATTGTCTAGTTTTCTCTTATGTAAATTTAAAAATTTTTCGGGCTATCAACTTTTTTGGTATTTGATTCTTGGCTTGAGAGAATTTTAATAATTTCGATATTGGTTTTCAGATTTCATTTTGGTTTTACTTCCCTTTGGCAGGTGGTGTCAGATATCACAGATCTTCTTGGCAAACCGAACATTTCGGACTTTTATCCGGGTTTAGCCCAATTCGATTTGCAGGGGATAGAGAGGCAGATGAGGGGATTGGCAAAACGGTTCGATAGAATTTTTGAGCAGATGATTGATAAAAGATTGAAGATGGAGGGAGAAGGCGGAAAGGGGTCCTTGGACGGGTGCGAGAAGAGCAAAGATTTCTTGCAGTTTCTATTGGAGTTGAAGGATGAGGAAGATGCCAAGACTCCTCTAACAATGACTGGCCTCAAAGCTCTGCTCATGGTGAGTTTGTCTTCTCCTCCTATATTATTGGCAAAGCTTACTTCTTTATATTGTAATATTTTGCTTTTTTAACGAGCATTCATGATCTAATCTAACGAGCATACATGGTGAACGCACTTGATTAGTAGAGTAACATTAGTTTAAGAGATTATGCGCCTATTGCAATGACTAGTTTGTTTAAATGATAATTTTTAATCTGTCATATCGCTTTATAAGTTAATCTTAATGGTAATATTTCTGAAGATGGCATTTAACGGGCTTAAACTTTTAATTAATGGAAAATGAACCTACAAAATAATCAATTTTACCTGCTTGGACTAAATATCAAGATCTCCATGAGGATAGATGTTTATATATTTAAATAAGTACTAACGATTCATCTTCTAAATTTCTAATGTTAAGTTTCATATAGTAGTTGAACTTACTAAATCCAACTGCTAATTTAATTTCAGTCAAACAAAGATGTAGTGATAACTACATGTTATTTACACTCTGGTACCGAAAGGAAAACATTATGTATTCTTGATTAAAATATCCAAAGTTAACTAGGTACAAATGGCCACCTGACTCTGCCTCTCTTAGGGTTGGTGTAGTTGGTTTGGGGTATCAAGAAAATTCCAATTTAGAAATTGGAGATTACTTGTTCAAATCCCCCCAATGGCATGAAAATTGCTATGAGGAGATCACATGCACAAGCCAAGGCCTGAACTGATGAGTTCATGATACTTGCACAGTCTTTCATCATCTTTCTTGTAGCCAGACGTTTAAGCTCGTGCTCCTAAATTATATATAGAAAGGAGGAAGAGCGCTATATGATATTTCTTCTGTCCATCTTATGAGTAGATTAGATTAAAAAAAATATTTTCACATATCCATTAAGGTAAACAAAAGCCAAAAAAAAAAAAAAAAAAAAAGAAGGCACAATCCCAGTGCTTTCATTATTGGAGGTGGAGGATGAATATCTAAACTCGTTATCTGTCGGTAACATTAAAGGCTAAATTTAGGCCGCGGTTTTCATGTACTTTGGGAAAGGTGACAGGATGTTTGTATCTTGCGTCTTTGGATTCACCCGCACTTAGACATCACTTTTTATCGGCTGTTTGCCATCTCTTATGTTAGTGCAGTGATAATTGCACTAAGAGAATTTTCCATCGAGAAATTATGTGAAAAAGAATTATCCTAATTTGACAATCCCTGGGAAGTAGATCGTTCCTAATTTGGCGATCCCTTAGTCGATCGTTTCTTAGATATGCTTTGCAGAGAGAGACTGATTTTCAATGAAAATTTACATTACAATTATATACACTTGACCTCAGCACACGTACAAATGAGGAATTTTATTTTACTCTTTTTGGACCGTAGATTTCATATTATCTTGCTGCTGATGAAATCCAACATTTCTTCATCATGCAATCTGGTTCCGTCATTAAATCGTGTTGAACATACATCGATTTGTCCACTGTATTGGGTCAAATTTAAATTTTCAATCGCATGAAACGACAAGAGTACGAGAACGTTGAATTACTTGAGTTGTCGTCTCTGTCCACCGATCAGCAGTTTTTATCTGCTATGTGTTTGGTGTCATATCATCGAATATTGAAACTCTCCATCCTAGCTAGTTTGTTTAATTGTTATGAATGCAAAATGGATGGGAGCTTGAATTTTGGGGTGTGATTTCGCTGCGAACATTTATAAAAGACAATTTGACGGGTTTAGACTGCATTTCTATTTCCCAGAAGTCTAGTTCAACAAAAAGCAACGGAAAGAACAAACGAAAGACGTAGCTTTTTACCCTTGTAAAATTAATTTTTTGTTCATCCTAATCTTGCTGGCTTGCCTTTTCCAATTCTATTACATGACTTCAGTTTCTCTTGAGGATGGTGCATTGAAAACTTCATCCGATTGAATTATTTTAATAGGACATGGTGGTTGGCGGAACCGACACATCCTCCAACACAATTGAGTTTGCCATGGCTGAGGTCATGAACAAACCTAGCATTCTTAGCAAAATCCAACAAGAATTGGAAGCTTTGGTCGGCAAAGACAACGTAGTAGAAGAGTCCCACATTCGTGGACTGCCTTACTTACATGCTGTCATGAAAGAGACGCTGAGACTGCACCCGGCAACTCCCCTGCTGGTCCCGCATTGCCCGAGCGCAGACTGTACCGTCGGAGGCTACATGATCCCGAAGGGCTCTCGGGTTTTCATCAACACGTGGGCGATACATAGGGACCCTTCCATATGGAACAACCCGCTAGAGTTCTATCCCGAAAGGTTCTTGCATAGTAAAGTCGCTTACGGTGGGAACGACTTCAATTACATGCCCTTCGGGGCTGGGATAAGAATATGCGTGGGGATAGCGATGGCCGAGAGGATGGTGCTATACTCGCTTGCCACCCTCTTCCATTCCTTCAACTGGAAGTTGCCTGAGGGAGAGAAGATGGACCTGACGGAGCAATTTGGGATCGTCTTGAAGAAGAAAAAGCCTCTAGTGGCTATTCCTTCGCCGAGATTCTTTGATCCTCAGTTATATGAATGAGTTATTAGCTGGGTGTACCATATGCACCGGTGCTTGTTGGTATGGTTTCTCTGTATAATCTTACTTGCATAGAATGAGGGAAAAAACATATTTGCTTATATTGTATGATTTAATAAACTCCCATCCATTTCATTTATGTAATCAAGTTTATATGTCATAACGATATGTTTTTACAGTAGAAAAAAAAAATCACACTTTAGATATCTGGCATTCACATAGCAAATAGCTTCTGACTTGAGATGTTCAAACGGTTTCTCTAATTTATATATAACATGTAAGTAGTAAGAAAAATTTCTCGTTTGTGATTTTTTTTTCCTATTATTTATTTTTCCTTGTCCTTTATTGCTAAGGTTGGCCTTGCCTTTCTTTTTTAAATCATAAGCCGAAAAACTCACATAAAAAGTTCCTCGGCCCCGCACCTTTATTGCATACCCAATTGGCCATGCCATTCATAAGCCCAAAAACTCACATGAAACTCACTTATGACTTGTACTATGGTTCCTAGTTCATTGTTTAAACCATATCTAGTGTTATATTAATGGGGGTAATTAGGGAGCCCGTAAGCTTAAGTTTTGTCATATATTTGAGTTGAAAATCTAAAATCACAAACCAAATGTTGGAGCAGTAGCTTCTGTTTGACGTTTACACATTAAGAGAGAAGAAGAGAGGCAAAAAAGCCTCCCAAATAAGAAAAAAACTAGATATAAATAAATTTGTAATACAGATTTTGGCTTACAAGTTGTGAGTAGACTTAGATTCACGTCACATCCTAATTTTGCAAGTATATGAAAAATGACATAATTGGTCTTTCTATCTGAAGAATGCAGCCTCATAGACACAATTAATATTAACCTCTTATAACATATATATCCATTTATATATATAATAAAACGGCAGGCCAAAAAAATGAGAAATGGGTCGAGGAAAGTGGGCCGAGGTGCAGTTCATGGGCTTGAACAAGGTTTGAGGAATTGGACAAAAACTTAATTATCCTTTTGGCCCAATTGTTACAAATAAAAGAGTCAATTGATTGTCCATATCTTACATATTTCGATTAATCCTTTTCAAGGAGTAGTCCAAACGATCGAAGCAGGGTCATCTATTTAACTTATGATAAAAGGGATATATCACCTATGATAAAATGGACATGCTTTAGTTCTCATATCTTGGGTGGAAATTTTATTTCCAGTCACCTTCTATATGTAGTTATCTAGACTAGAATGCAGCCTCGTTCTCACATATTGGTACTAACTCATGACTAACAGGGGCTTCAACCTCACATGAATAGCCTTTTTGGCTAAATACATAACTTCACCAACTCCATACTGAAATAGCACAGACATAAAGAACACCTAATTGGTGACTTAAGTGGATCCTCAAGAATCGCACGTCTCCCAACTAAGAGACACGAGTCTTCATCTTTATGTTATCCTGGAGAGTATTCTACGTGGCTTGCTCATACAATAACTCAAAGGACAGCCAACAACCCACCACTTTCTAGTCAAAGTACATGTGAGAGCGCATGACCGATGACCTGTTTCCTTTCACCTTTTCTGCTATGAGCCATTTATAATTGAAAAAAAAATGTCAGTGTAGACTTGAAATGAACGAGGAGAGAATAGTGAGAGATGCGCATCGACGAGCATTCATTGGTAGAAATGTGCCTGACATGCCTGCACGCGTGGCGATAGAGAATGGTCGAGATAAATTATAAACTAAAGTTAATAATTGCGTCGTAATGATGAGCGAGTGATAAAACCCCCTCATCCTCCACTAATCTTACTGGAATGAACTTTGTCTCCTTGTCATCATCATTCCAGGGATTTTCCGAGGATCAATGCAGTCTCGTTCAAGTTAGTCGCACTAAATTAATTGCACTTTAAGCAAGGCAAGGAAGCCTATTAGGTGGTCCTTGCCTTTTGTTCTTAGTGCTGCGAATAATAAGAGTTTAACTTGCACTAACTAGGGCACACTTCGCCCAACAATAAAGGGGAAAAAGAAAAATGACTGTCAGGACCCTATCATCATTGAACGTGAAATCTTGTTAACAAGTACCCTTATCAAGATATTATTTTTCTTTCTAATTAGAGAAGCATATTTTTCTCATTTGTCGGGCAACAATCGAGCTATTTAAAAAAAAAAAAGCAAAAATCGAAATATTTGCATATCTCAATATTTTTTTGTTATTGTGGAATTATCGCATTTTTACTCATGCTCAGTGTCTTCCAAAAATACACAAGGGTGTGTGTGTAATGAGCTTAAAGATATATCACTATGGAAAAGTAAAACTAGCTTTTATCAAAAATACTTTTGTTTGTCTCTTAAGTTCACAAGTGAAATTTTCTTTTTCCCTTTGAAAGGCTATCCTGTTAGATTATTTAAATATTATTGCCCGCCTTTGTTTAATAGTTTGAGTTTTTAGAATTGCTAGTAATCACAAAACTTTGCAGACATCAAAGTAAGAGATTTTAAGTCCAAATATTTCTAACTTCTTATTTGTCTCTCTTGTTATAAGTTATTAAAACAATTGGCAGTGGTTAAAATTTAAGATATCTTATATATATATATTTATTGTTTTTTCCTGTAATAGCATTTCCTGAGATAGTCTGTTCAAACCTAACCTCTAATTTGATTGGCATCACTCAACATTCACTACTCCTTTCGAAGTGACAAAATTTCTGCAGATAATGAACTTTTTTTTCCCTAAAATCTGCATTTTGGTCATGATGTGAAATTCCATAAGGGAAGTGGGACACTTTTGATTAGACATTAAATTCTTTTTTTCTGGGGCACGATTAGAAATTAAATTCAATAGCACGTTTTTAATTTTTTTTCCCTTTGATAATCAAGGAAAAGACACGAAGTACACTGATCACCAGATTCCATGATAGGATTTCGTAAAGAAACTGAAAGCGAACTGTGAATTCTATGTATATGTATGATTTTGTGACGTACAAGGTTCGAGTATTGATGTAAAAGTGGTTTCCTATCAAATCCAAATTAACTTACATCATCTTACCTTTTATTCAAATTAGTGATGTCATTAGGAAACCATGATATACCCAGAATTTAATTTTGGGTTAATATCACAAAAAAATCCTATTGATACACCTACAATAAATTTATCTAAACTCATTTTTCGACCACAAAAAATTCTAAATTTGTATACATATGACAAATTTACTCCAAATTAATTTTTTGACAACTAAAAACCTCAAACTGGTATATTTATGACAATTTATCATTCGATAATTTCTGTTAAATTAAATTAATACTACAAGAAACCATAAACTAGTACACCTATCATAAAAAAAGAGTAAAATCTTAAACCGATACATCTGTTAACGGTCGCGTGTCATCCAATTCATTAATTTGATGGTAAAATTTAATAAAAACTAACGAATTGTAAATTTATTACAAGTGTACTAGTTTGGGGCAAATCTATTATAGGTGTACCAATTTTGGGTTTTTTGCGGTATTAACTCTTTAATTTTTTATGTCACTTTGAAAGGATGCATGCAAGTTCCATGGTATACATAGCATATCATGTTTGTTAATGCTTTCTAAAAAAATTCAAAATATTATCCAAATTTCAAAAGTGAAAAAAGAAGAAGAGAAGGAATATGTGAATATATGTACCACCGTTTACGTATTGTAAAGGTTTCGGGTATTTTGGATTAAGAAAAGTTAAAGTACATATTGAAGTTTTAGATTAAGTAAAAAGTATAAAGCAAAAGTCTGTTTGGACATATAATGGTATCATTATAGAGAACTTACCTAAATAGTAAAAGTCCAGAAATTACTCCTCTTTTTTTACAAGTAAATTACTTTTAATGCACAAGCAGCGGAGAAGGCTGAAGCCTCCACATGAGTCAACATTCCTGACGACATCAACTGCAAAGCCCAAAACAAACAATCGGCCTCACAGAACAAGCACTTGAGAAACTGCTCCAAGGAAAAACACAGGAAAACACGAAATCGAGCTCCAAATACATGACCCAGGACGCTAAGGCATAAGATCCTCATTCTTTGGCAAATATCTTCATCTTCAGAGAGTAATCTGGACTTCCTCATCAGCAACAAATCAGACATTCGAGCTCAAACCGAGAATCACTCTTTTGATCTTTGATTGCCACTCAGCTGCAACAGGTGAGACCCCATTTCTTTTGAGAACAAGCAATCAAAGAGCAAGTGTTGCCCTGATTCAGGAGCAATTCCAGGATACATGTATCTTCTATCGATTTATGCCTCTTCACTCCATTGATGGTTGGCAATCTGTTAAGAGTAGTAACCTGTGTTATAAAGCTGTATTTAGACACGTTAGGACTGAAACATACGAGCTATCAAAACAAGGAATCGAGCAATAGAGGATATGTAATTTCCTCTTTCGTGTATGGTTATATGATGCGATGAAAGGCCCTAATCCTGTTTTGGCTCTTATTAATGCCGCTTCTATGGTAGCAGCAAACATTATTCTTGTAGCTCGGCTTTTTCCTTTTTTTAATAATCATACCTTACAAAATGAATCGCCACCCCATCAAATGAAAGCAGACTCTTGTTTGAACAATTATCTTTATAGGAAAGTTGCTTCGCGGGACTCTTAGGTACTTGTATCAACATTCATTTCTTTCCAAGAGAAAGGTCCTCCACCTCTCATATGGCTCTAGACTCCATAATCTAGATACTCATAAGAGAGGAAATTATATTACATAGATATGATTCTAACGGGACTTATTATGCAGTGGCTGGCCAAAATATGTCTGTATCTCAGTGCGTACGAAGAAGCCCGCCCACTTGATGATCATATCATCAATATGATTCGCCGAACACTTGACTTTCCCAAGGTTGACTAGTCGCTGCGGCCGGGCCAGAATCAGCATTTGGGTCTCGAAGATTCTAACATAATCACATGGGTTGGGCCAGCTTGTGCCCCGATTCAACTTGCACTTCTTCGTTTCTATGTTCAGACAACTTGTACTTGCTAAGGGGAATGTGCCGAGATTTTTTGTTTTTGTTTCTTTTTTCTTGTTGTTAATGAACGACAAACTGAAAACAAGTTCGAGAATCGGTGAGGCAAATTCGTAATGTGAGGAGTAAAGGTTGAGTGCATGCAAAGTTCAACAAGCTAAAGATAAAAGTCTAGATGCACTTGAATGACAAATTGTGAACACGCGGTGAGACAAGCTTATGACCCTAAAGAATAGTTGTTAAGTGTAAGCAAAGAAATGTTCAACAAGTCCTAAACCTATTTTACGGTGATTAATTTAGTTATAAATTTTTCAATCGTGCAAATTTAGTTCTAAATTATTTAATTGTGCCAATTGGGACCTAAATCTTTTGATGATTTGTCAATTTGGTCCTAAACATTATGACAATTTTTCAATTAATTCTCTCAAATTTTGGTCAGAAATCGTTGATATGGAGGTTGATTGTCCTACGTGGCATAGGTAGAGATATCGTGTAATTTATTTTATTTATTTTTTTAATTTTCTTTTCTTTCCTTTTCTTTTTTCCTTTTCTTTTCTTTCTTTTTTTCCCTCACTTCCTCCACTAGTTGCCACCCTAGTGATGCATCAGAGGGAAAAAGCGAAAAAGGAAAAACGAAAAAGAAATGGGAAAAAAGAAAAAAATTGAAATTAACAAAAAAACTTGCAAAAATTGTTCATGTCAGCGTTGACGGTACTGCGTAAGATGGTTGGTGTTGACATACCGCTACGTTGGTAATTTCTTGCCAAAATTAGCCAAAAGGACTAAGTTGACAGATTATCAAAATGTTTAGGACTAAATGATAAATTGTGAAATTTTTTTGGACAAAATTATCATAATTGAAAGATTTAGGTCTAAGTTCGCATAATTAAAAAGTTTAAGTTTGAATTAATCATCATATAATAAGTTTATGACTTTTTGGATAATTTTTCCTCAAAGTTCACTTTTGCACACCTAGACATCCTAGTTTTTTTTTTTTTTTAAATAAGAATGTAATGAGAAATTTTTGCATGCAATACGTATATGAGTTTGATTAGATAACTCTTTTTTTTTTTTTTTTTTTGCAGGAAACTGAATATTTCTTTACCATTTAACCTAATGGCAAGTACCTTCCATTTCTCTAGAAAATTCAATCAGTTAAATTGGGTTTGCTATTGCGTGATATCGGTTCGCATGAGCACAAAAAAAAAAAAAAACTTTAATAGTTGGATCATGTGAGTGTCATATTAGGCTTATCCAGCCCTTGTATGCATTGGGACTACAAAAATGCACTAACTGGATATGATTATTGTTCAATTAAGCTTTAAATTGACTGAGAAATATATCGTCTTGCTAGAATTACATGGACCAACTGGTCTCCCAAGTAGAACTAGAAAACAATTGTGGCTGCTCTGGTGCAAGTTAGCCTTATTACGTCATAGGCTTTGATTTTTGACCTACATATAAAGATTGAGTTGCACTGGGCTTGTTTGCACTCGGTACATCTGTAGCTGTCAATGAGACAAAAGTAGCTAGTGAGGCCACTTTTGTCTGTCGATTATATGATAACCTTCTTTATGTTACCTTCACTTAGTAATTAATCTCGTCATTGATCTGTCTTATTCTTCCAGGACAAAAGTGGCTATTGAGGCCTTACTGAAAGAAGACAAGAAGCTAAGGGAAGAAATGAAGAATCATAAAAAGGAAGAGAAACCTTTAGGAGAACTTTTTGTATTCTATTCCATTCTTTTACAGTGTACAAAGTCGTGTAAATATAGTACAAGAGGGGTACAAAAGAAAGGAAAATATATTCAATGAATCAAATCTTATATTTGATTAATCCAATCTAATCCTGGATTGATTTAATGAATCAATTTCAATCTGAAAGGATTTCATCCAGCTCGAGCATATCTTCCAACACTCCCCCTCAAGCGAGTGGCTTGTAAATGTCCAAGATGCCTAACTTGCTCAATAGATATGTGTGTTGTCTCTAATAAAGAGGTTTGGTGAATACATCTGCAGGTTATCTTGTGGTCCCAATTCCTCTTGTTTTGATCAATCCTTCTTGAATCTTATCTCGAGTGAAATGACAGTCCACTTCTATGTGTTTTTTTCTTTCATGCACTACGGGATTTGTTACAAGTTTGAGGGTTGCATCATAGTTGCAAAATAATTTGTTGGTCCCTTCACTTGTATCCAAAGATCCTGAGGTAAGTCTCATATCCATATTATCTCGCAAGTAGTCTTTGTCATGGCTTGGTATTCCGCTTTGGCCAAGGATAGTGAGACAATTGTTTATTTTTTTGTCTTCCATGAAAGTAGAGATTCTCCCAGTTTAATGCAGAAATCAGTGATGGATCTTCGACTTATGAGACAAGTTGCATGGTTTGCATCACAATAGGCCGTCATCTCCGTGTTACATTTTATGGAGAGAAGAATCCCAAGTCTTGGGCATTTTTTCAAATATTTTACGACCTTTAGAGTAGCATTCATATGAGATTGTTCTAGATTGTGCATAAACTGGCTCAATGTTTGTACTGCATAACTTATATTAGGCCTAATCATAGTCAAGTATATGAGTTTCCCAACGAACTTTTGATAACTTGATGGACCTCTAAGTATAAGATCTTCATTTTGAGATGATCTCGTATCATGCTCTACCGTAGTTAATTTGATGTTTTGCTTGATTGGAATAACAGCTGATTTGCATCCTGATAGTCCCGCTTTTGATATAATTTCCAGTACAAATTTCTGTTGGCCGAGAGAGATTCCTTGGCCGGATCGAGCGATCTCAATCCCAAGAAAATACTTCGATGATCCTAAGTCCTTACTATGGAATGTGGAATTCAAATACTCCTTAAGTCTCTCCATGATAGTTTTGTTGTTCCCCATAATGAGAATGTCGTCAATATATATCATCAAGTAAATAGATGGCATACATTCTGTCCACGTGAATAAGGCATAATCATATATAGATTGCTTGAAACCTCTTGTGGTGAGAGCATGGGCAAACTTAGCGTACCACTACCTAGAAGCTTGTTTGAGACCATATAAGGATTTGCGGAGACGACATACTCTATTCTTCTCATATCTCTGTAAACCCTGAGGAATATCCATATAAATTTCTTCATCCAGGTCCCTATGAAGAAAGGTATTTTGTACATCCGTTTGGTGTAGTGGCCAATCGCGGAAAGTAGCTATTAACAAGAAGGAATAAACTGTCATATCGTTGGCTACTGGAGAAAATGTTTCATGGTAATCGAAACATTCTTGTTGTGTAAAACCCTTAACCACTAATCAAGCCTTTTTATTGTTCAATTGACCCATATGCTCGATACTTAATTTTAACACCCATTTGCAACTAGGGGTGTTGAAAAACCCAACCCGAACACGACCCAAACATGAACCAAACACAAAACAAGTTGAGTACATGTTTCGGGTCTTAAAATTATTTGGGTAATTGTTATGAAACAAGAAAACAAACATGTTTTGGGTCGGGTTAGGGTCAAAACATTGTTTGGCCCCAAACACATTCTCCTCTCACCCAAAGTCCCAAACCCAAACAGTTTTCACTCTTCGGTCTTCACCCAAACCCAAACACGATACAAGACTCTTCACTTCTCCGGTCGTCAACTCCTCCGCCACCGCCGCCGCCGCTGTTGACGACTATGTTGTCTAGTCGATTCCGCCGCCGCCCTCTTCTTTGCTCCTCACATTCTAGGGTTCCTCTCGATCTGATCTCGTCAGTGAAGGACAGGAGCTGGGGCTGGTCAAGTGCTCTTCTCTCTTGCGCAGCTGCGAGAATCGCACATGGGGAGTTTCAGCCCTCGGGGTTCTTCTCGATCTAATCTTGCTCTCGAACGAGGAAGGTCTCTCGATGTCATTCCAAATCTGTTTCCTCTGGATGCTCCGAATGTAGCTAGCGCTCGAGCTAGTTCTAGAATGGTGTGGGTTCGAATTTGTCCGCTTCGTGGGAGCAGGTTAGTCCTCAAGCAATGCCAACGAACTGGCGGATTCTCTGTGCTATTCATCGTTCCGAGCATTGATTAGCTCTGTATCGCGGAAAGAGTGACTTGATTTTTTTTGTTCGGAGTTTTTTTTTTTCTTCTGAGTCATTGTTAGAATATAGAGGTTTGATTTCATTTGGCTGTAGTTTGCAATGTTTATGCGTGAATCGCAATAGGAAATGTTCGACGGAGTTGCATGAGAAAATCCTGGATGAAAAGAGAGGAGAGATAGAAAGGCAAGAGAGAAATTTGTGTATTCCATCAGTTGGATATCCTCAAGTAATGATGCTCAGCTTAAAAGCTCACACATTGCTTTCCTAATGGATTCAAGAACGAAAGAAACAACTAATGCTCCATTCGTGTATCTCAATTGAATTGCCAATGAATGGTATTATACTTCAGCAACTTATCAAGTCCTGCAACTTCGGTAACATATATCTTAATTGGGGAATTGGGTCTTCTAAGTTTTTCACATCTCCTTCTGGCCAGACTTGTTCTGAAACTCGGGTCATGACATTTTTAAATTTGAGGATACTCAGTACATATAGGTGGGGTTATTTTGAACTTATCAACAAGCTATTTCTTTGTTATAATTACTAGGTATTGACTATAGTGACTCAAATCCCCACGTTGCACTGCTTCCATTGCATCCTGATTTGCAAGCCAAATTTAATGAGATTGCTGCATGGGAGTATGCTCAGTTTATGAATGGGAAACCATATGGTTATCACAACATGCTCTTTAGCTGGATAGACACTATCGATGCAAATTATCTACCGCCATTGGATGCTCATGTGGTATAGAGATTGTACAGGTGCATATGTGTTTATATATATTTCAAGCATAATTGTGCGTCTATGGAATAAATGGCTGCTTCCAACTAGAGTGGGAAAGTGTGGCTGAAGGACTTGCTAACGTGTGATATCTCAAGAATGTTGTCCAAATCATATTTTAGTGTTGATAACTTCCTGCCATGGTTGTAAATTAATGCATTTCCTATCCCTATTGTTCCTTGGTCTGATGAACCAACTAATTATAATTTTCATTGCATGTCTTGAGCTTCTCAGAATAGATGTGGATTCGAGGGAAAAAAGATGATATCTGGGTTGAAGATATTTTAAATCTTGGTATTGTCGCGACCTCTTTTTTTCGGCGCTCGCAATCGGGTACGGGCGTCGGCGGAGGCTAATGGCTTGGCTGAATTTAGTTATGCCCGGACTCCCCTAAGTCCACCAATTCACAACTTTAATAGTCTAAATTTTTAACCTGCAAGTTGATTTTTAAAATGGAGTCGCCACTAATCGATTTGGGGTAGGTTGATTAGAAACCCATGCGAAGTATTGGGAGAAATACTCGCTCCTACGCAACCAGAGAAATTAGGATCAGGGACTTGATTACACTAATTAATCACTAATGCCCTTTCGGTACCTAATCTTGTTTAAACCCTAAGGCTTTTTGGATTTTTGAGAGATTTTCCATGCATTTGATGGGGAGGAAAAACATTTTTGGGTCTTTTTCTATTTTTTGGACATAAAAGGGATTTTTTGGATTTTTTTTTTTTTGGTATATTTTTTTTAGAAAATACAAGTCTTTTTGGCATTTTATGAATGTTTTGGCTTTTTTTTCATGAATTTTTGGCTTTTTTTGGATTTTTGGCGTTTTTGGAAAATATGAAACATTTTTGATTTTTGATTTTTGATTTGTGATTTTTTTTTTGGAAAATAGATTTTTTTAATATTTTTTGGAAAATAAATTATTTTTCATCTTTTCTTATTTTTTTTGGTAAATAAAATATTTTTACTATTTTTAATATTTTTCGAAAATAAATTATTATTATTATTTTATTTATTTATTAAAACATTATTTTAAATAATAAAAACGACCCGGTCGGATCCACGGGTTGTGTCCGACCCGGGCCAGCCTAAAACGCAGACGGTCTCGCTGCGTGGGCCCGACTTTAAAAAAAAAAAAAAAAAAAACGACGCCGTGGCCGGGCGTTTGTGGACGCCCGGCCCGGCTCGATGACCCGGCTCCACAACCCGCTCCCCTGCGAAACCCTACCCGAATCCGACCCGACCTCGTGACCTGGTTCCCGCTGCCCCCCGAAATCGCGGAATCCCTACCCAGCTCGTGGCCCGGGTCCGATCCGATGACCCGAGGCCACGACCCGGAAAATCGAGAACCCTAGGGTTCTCGATTCGCGGCGCCGGAGAGGGGAAGGGTGAGGCGCTGCGGCGGCGACGGTGGGTTAGACGATAACGATGGCAGTGACAACGACAGGGCAGCGACGGCAGTCCCTCAGCTCTCAGATCTGGTGTGGCGTTGGCGGATCAGTTGCGGCAACGGCTTCAGGGGGGGAACGACAGCAAGCTTTTGAGGCAACAACGTCGGGACTCGGTCGAGGCGACGACTACTGTTACCTGTCTATGACGAGGTGGCTAACGGTGGCGGCGGCGATGGACCAGCACGATCGGGGAAACTTCACTACGGCGGCTTCGATTTTGCGTTGGTTCTTCGAGCTTCGGAGCAGAAGCGGCTCGTGAGGGAGACAGCAGCAGCCACTGGCGTCGGGATCTTGTGGTGTGCAGCTGGTGCTCGGTCACAGCGACGGCGAGTCTTCTTCCCCCACGATCTGGCCTTCCGCCCTCCAATTTCCCAGATCTGGCACCGGAAAGACCTTCTCTGGCCTTCTCGCTCAGACCTGACCCTCTCCCTCTCCGGCCGCGAGCTCTCAGATCTCGGCCTGCTCATCTTCGGCCCCCCTTTCTAAAGTCTCTCAGTGGGAGGTTTCGAAGATCTGCAGCCCTCGATCCTTCACCACTTCTCTGTGTGTGTTGTTGCCGTCTCCTCGACACCCTATTTATAGGCGCGGGGATGCCGGTCAATGGAGGCTAGGCCGGCGGTCCTTGGTGTGCCAACCGGCCTTCCTTCGCCGGCCGAACCGGTGTCAATTCTTCCCTCTTCCACGAAGGCATGCTCGCCTTCAATGCCACGTCCTCTCAGCCACCGGCCTACGCTCCTCTCTCTGTTGTAGGTTGTGCTCGAGCGCGTCTTTGTCACCGCGCGTGACTTGCAGAGGCGGAAGAAGGAGGAAGGAAGAAGAAGATGGGAGGAAGAAGACAAAGGAGAAAGAGGGGGCCGGGCCGGGTCACGCGGGCCGAGCTGTGGGGGGCCCGCGTGAGAAAATAAAAGGGCTGGGCTGCATTTGTTTTTTTTTCTTTTTTGGTTGTTTTGTTGTTTTGTTGTTTTTGTGGTTTTTTTGTTGTTATTTATTATTTATTATTTATTATCCGAAAAAGGCAAAATAAATAAAAAAAACCTAATTTAAAAAAATGAAATTTAGGCGTCAACAGCTGCCCCTCTTTGAAGGTGAGTTCGCAGAGGTTGCATTCAAAGACAAACTGATGCCTAAATTTTATCCATGCATGCATAGCAGATTATATTTTATTTGGGACCTATTATTTTATGCAGAAAAAAAGCAATATAACTTTACACATACTAAGACAGATAAGAAGATACCTGTAGTTACTTACCGGGAGTGAGTGAGATAGGGTGGGAACCCCGAGTTTTGGCAAGTATTAAGGCGTCATCTTACCTGTTGCATGAGGAGATTGCTTCTCTAGGACCCGAACCATTCTTCGGTCGCCTATTGGAGCAATAAGTGGTTTGTCTAGGACCCGAACCTTTCTTCGGTCGCCTGTTAGAGCAATAAGTAGTTTGTCTAGGACTCGAACCTTTCTTCGATCGCCTTGACGGGGAATTGCTTTCCAAGACCCGAACCATTCTTCGGTCCCCTGTTAGAGCAATAAGTGGTTTGTCTCGGACCCGAACGTTTCTTCGGTCGCCGTGACAGGAGATGCGCCGACCTTTCTCAGGGCATCTATTTGTGGGTGCCTGATCTGTATCAAAGACACCAGTTGGTACCCGACCTTTCTCGGGAGATGCGTCGACCTTTCTCAGGGCATCATATTTGTTGGGGTGTTTGACTTCTATCAAAGACACCAGTAGGAACCCGACCTTTCTCGGGAGGATGCGCCGACCTTTCTCAGGGCATCGATTTGTGGGGTGTCTGACTTCTGTCGAAGACACCAATTGGAACCCGACCTTTCTCGGGAGGATGCACCGACCTTTCTCAGGGCATCGATTTGTGGGGTGTCTGACTTCTGTCGAAGGCACCAGTTGGAACTCGACCTTTCTCGGGAGGATGCGCCGACCTTTCTCAGGGCATTGATTCTGGAAGATACCTGGACATTCGCAGGCATATCAATGAGTACCTGGATATTCACAGGTACTAACTTGAAGGATATTTGGGCCTTTGTAGGCATCAAAAGGGGCATTTGGCTGATCATAGGCATTGGAGGGGTACTTGGATGATCACAAGTACAAATTCTTAAAGGATACTTGAATATTCACAAGCATCGAAGGGGTACTTGGATGATCACAAGTACAAATTCTTAAAGGATACCTGAATATTCACAAGCATCGAAGGGGTACTTGGATGATCACAAGTACAAAACTCTGAAGGAAGACTTAGGGCGTACCTGAGATATTCGTGAAGGTCTCTCACCTCCTGGTATGTGGAAATATCGAGGATGGGTTTCGCATATTCGTGAAGGTCTCTCACCTCTTGGTAGTTGGGAATATCGAGGACGTGCCTCGCATATTCATGAAGGTCTCTCATCTCCTGGTAATTGGGAATATTGAGGACGCGCCTCGCATATTCATGAAGGTCTCTCACCTCCTGGTAGTGGGAATATCGAGGACGTACCTTGGATATTCGTGAAGGTCTCCCACCTTCTGGTAATGGGGAATATCGATGACGTACCTGAGATATTCGTGAAGGTCTCTCACCTCCTGGTAAAGGGGAATATCGAGGACGTACCTTAGATATTCGTGAAGGTTTCTCACCTCCTGGTATGGGAATATCGAGGACGTGCCTCGCATACTCGTGAAGGTCTCTCACCTCCTGGTAGTGGGAATATCGAGGACGTACCTTGGATATTCGTGAAGGTCTCCCACCTTCTGGCAATGGGGAATATCGAGGACGTACCTGAGATATTCGTGAAGGTCTCTCATCTCTTGGTAAAGAGGAATATCGAGGACGTACCTTGGATATTCATGAAGGTCTCTCACCTCCTGGTAATTGGGAATATCAAGGACGTACCTTGGATATTCATGAAGGTCTCTCACCTCCTGGTAAATGGGGATATCGAGGACGTACCTTGGATATTCGTGAAGGTTTCTCACCTCCTGGTATGGGAATATCGAGGACGTGCCTCGCATACTCGTGGAGGTCTCCTACCTCTTAGAAGTTGGAATATCGAGGACGTACCTTGGATATTCGTGAAGGTCTCTTACCTCCTGGTAGTATAAACTTGAATGTGATATGAGGCTTACTTGGATTACCGCAGGCGCTTAAAAGGGCTGGAACACCTGGGTAGCCGCAGGTGTACAAAATAGTGGAATACTTGGATGAACACAAGTATTTAATGATACGACCTGGGACCACTCAGCTGGGTCCAAGTGTCATGATAAGAGAGCATACTTGGGTAACCGCAGGCACACAAAGCAGTGGAATGCTTGAACAGTTACTAATATTCTTTGGGGACAACTCGGGCCAGTTGAGTGTCATGAAAAGGGAGTACCTGGACGGCGGTGGGTACTTGATGATATGGGGATACCTAGTCAGCAGTAGGTATTCAAAGATAAAGGGATACTTGGTTAGTCACAAGTATCAATACTCTGGGGACAACTCGAACAGGTCGAGTGTCAAGAAAAAGGGAGTATCCGAACGGTGGCCGGTACTCAAAGACAATGGGGATACCTATACAGCAGTAGGTATTCAAAGATAAATGGATACTTGGTCAGTCACAAGTATCAATACTCTGGGGACAACTCGAATAGGTCGAGTGTCAAGAAGGAGTACCCGGCAAGTGGTGAGTACTCAAAGACAAGGGGATACTTAGACAGTTGTAAGCACCCAAACTCAAGGGACGACTCGAATAGGTCGAGTGTCAAGAAGAGAGTACCTAGACAGTGGTAGGTACTTTAAGACAAATGGGGATAGGGATATGCTTACCTGGCAATATCTCTGATCACTGAGAGTATGTCTGTTATTTGCACAATATGCACATATGATTGTATATGCTGTAAATTCATGAGTTCAAATAGGATTCATGCATGACAATTTTGTCAGTTTTGTATCATCTGAGTTCCACTGGGGAAGATTTTGAAAGACAACCTTCATTTAGAATGTAGATGTCTTGAGCATGCTAGATGAGGGACTTTCAGTCTGAAAGGACTTTCCGCTCACTCTCATGAAAAGGCTATCCTGACCATTGTTGCAGGATTTATAAGGACCACACTATCTCATTGTCATCATGTCAACAGGGGTTCGAATATTCTCACAAGTGGTACGACTTTACCAATGTGAGAGGTCTTTGTTGAAATTGTGATGAAGACTTGGTCAACGGCTCACCAAATGGGATCGTCGAGGTCAAGGCTTATGAATGGAACGCTGCACGATCATCTCCAGGTTTACAAGTCAGGAACCCTGCGAAAAGGGATAGAGTAATCTTGCTCGTACTTCTTCGAGCGATGCTTATAGACATATGAAATCCTACGTTAATTGAAGTGCCCTAGTCTGAAGAGACTTTTACAATGGGACGCAATGTAGGCTTGACTTATGTGTAACAGGGTGAGAATTGGTGATTGCCTTGGCATTTGTCACCGGTCTTTCTTCTCATTGTTAGAAGGAGGCTCTATCAATCGAACCACAACAGCAACTTCTCTTGGGAATACAATTGACTGTATTTTTTGCTGGGGGCATTAGCCTTGCTTTTACCAGGCATACTGCTTTTTCATGCCCCTAATTTTTATCCCAACTTTTCATTTATGGGCATTTGACCTTGCTTTTACCAGGGACACTGCTTTTTTATGCCCCTAGTTTTTTTCATTTTTGTTGCTTGAGGAACTGAAATAGGCAAGTTCAATCGAAGCAGCATTATTTAGACTCTTGAGTCTTCATCTTCAGCCGACGCTCTAGGCTATGGCAATAATTTCTGCTTTGTCTCAATGTGGGGGTAAAATTACAGACTCACTTGGGTTGTACAATGCATACAAGTGCATAGAAAAATGAATTGCTCTTCGTCATTCTAAGGCACTTAAATTAACGCGAGTGTTCATATGTAATAAAGACACCCGAAGATTGATGCAAGTGCGAGCAAGAAAATTTCTATCTCTCTTCTCACCTTGCGATGTTGTTTCGCCTCCGATTTGCCCCAGTGTGGGGTGGTTCTTGACCGGGGTAGAACAGAAATTTTACCAGTGTATGGGGCTCAAAAGGGGGTGAGCAATGAAATGCCTCTCACTGTATTGGTTATCGTACCATTCGCGAGAGAACTCTTTACCCTGCAGTCATGGAATCTTCTGCACTCATCTCACAAGTGTATAGATGGGGGGACTGTGTGTGGATAGGGCTTGCCTTTCATCATCCTAACGCACCTCATCCAGCATGTTCGATCAATCTTGTATTCTTCACTTAGTTGTCTATTCTAATAATCCTTGTAGAATCAGTGATTTAAACAGACAAAATCATCATGCAAAATCCATTTGGAAAAGGCATGCATCATTTTAAATATGAGGGAGCTTGGACTCTCAAAACAAATGAATGGTTTTTGCTCAAAAAGACCTTGTTGGCAACTTTAAGGGTCAACTGAATGGTGTTTCCAAATATGTTAAATTTTGAACATCAAAAGGGTTATTCACAAATGGGTGTCGATGGATTGCTCCTATTAAGTAGGGACATGACACAAGAATGATCAATCAGGGATTGTGAATCTGATTATTGATTTGACGGGCCTTTCTGCTTTTGCCCTCAGGACGCCATTTCTCTTAGGAGAGTTTGTCAGAGTTTGACATGTCTTTCCTTGATTTGTTATCCGCATTTTTTATGGTCAAGCGATCCTGCAACAGATAAAAGGGATCATGTTAGTCAAAAGCTCTTTCAAGAGTCGAATAACTTGGAAGTGATACAACATTACCCTTCACTGGTTTGCAGATGATGGTGATCCTGCAACAGACAAGAAGGAGTGTGTTAATCATGAACTCTTTCAAGAGTTGAATAACTAGAAGCGATACAATTTTACCCTTCACTAGTTCGCAAATGATTGGGTGGACCTGAAGTGAGAGAGGGACACAAAGTCCTACGTCCCCTACTTCGTTAGGTCAATTATTCTCTCGTAATTTGCAGGCGCAAGTGAAGCAAAAGATTTTTATTATTTTTCTTTTCCTTTTTTCTACCAAGCAGCTAATTGCCGCGTCGGGGATTCGAACCCCCGACTTTGGACCATTTTGCTTCTTCCCGGGTACCGGTCGGCTAGAGGCGCCGACGGTGTCCGTAGGGTGCTTCTTTTTTCATTTAACCGAACCGGCTCCTGGACGACACGTCCTTTCATACCAAGTTAGGTAAATTGATATGGGTCGTTTGATTTGCCCAAATTAATTATTAAGCTTGTTTCTTGAATCCTATGCTTCCTGTCAATAGAAGAAAATATGTCAAAAGTGAGTTCAGATACTGGGAGTATTGGAAACGATACCAAATTACTCTTCCCTAGAGTTTATATTTGCTGACTCCTAGGGATATTTGAATGTCAATGACGGCCTTTTGTCTTTGACACAGTTCAATGTCTCTTTTGATTAGCCCTTTTCATTTGTGGCCCTATGTACACGATTGATGATTTGCAACGCCTTCCTTCTGTGGAATTCTGTCTTTGACCATATGACCATTAGCAGCGTTGAGCAAAGTCATGTACTTCAAGCTTCTATGGAATATGATATGGACAATCAAAACTTCCAATTCTCTAATGGCAATTACTTCTTGGGAGAACATGTGTCTGGAGCACAAAGTGAGGTTTCTAGGCCCTAATGTCATCATCTGAAATAGGGGGCTAGAGACTGCCTCAACTGTCTAGATTTTCTCCCTGTTGACAGTAGCCAATTCAAGAGAAGAAAATCATTTTTTGTGCTTCTTAGCTTGTCAAAGCTGGAAATCCCATTGATGAAACCACCGCATCTAGTTGCTCAGGCACGTTGCGGGGAAAAGATATTGCTCCGTTTTGAGAAGGAGTTGGATAGGAACGAGATGTAGTGCGTAGAGCTCCTAGGGACGGCTTGATTTCAACTGTATGCCTGTACCTATTACGTCCTATCTTTCGTTTCCTGCAAATAGAAGAGAGAGGACATCATTTCCAAAATTATATTCAGAGAATAAGACTCACCATTTTTGAAATGGGATGATTCTTTCTGTTTGCCCCTATTTTCTTGGCAGGGTGTCTTCGAATTTGGCGAGTTCACATGATTTGCCAGCTTCAAATGTCCCCTATCACACTAAGTCAAGGGGGATGGGGATGATATTCTGAGACACAAAGTGGGTGAGTTAGAAAGACAAATATGGTTAAATTTAACATCTTATTTTGACAAAAGCTTTTGGTAATGAAATATTTTTTGCTTTCAAATGTATACATCTTTGGGGGGAAGAAAGCATGAGGAAGCCCAGCCCTCAGTATTCTCCTTGGATGATATTTTCTTTTTCATGGTTGGATAGCATCACCGGGCTGGTTTGGAATACCGCCTCATGCTCTCAAAACAAAATATTAGGATTGTACATTATATTACTGGAATGGAAAATACAACATTAGCACACTAGACAGGATAAGAAACATGAAATTATAAAAACAAGCAAAACCCATGAAAACTCCTATGAAAAAGGAGCACTTTGATAGTGTTGGTTTTGAAATCAAGTGCCTGAGAGTTCATCACCTCCAATAGACTCGAAGTATTCGCATGAGAGGATCACTTCATTGAAGCTACGGAAGTGCAAACCATGTAACCAACAACGATGCTTGCGAGGTAAAGCTCCTATGAACAGCTTCATCATTTCTTCTTCGGCCAGCTGAGGGTAGGTTTGCATCATAAAAGCCTTCCACCTCCTTGCATATGCTCGGAAATCCTCCATTAGTCTTCTTCTAAAGTGAACCAAGTTCTCACAAGGCCGTTCAGTTCCAATCTGGCTTTGATATTGATGCAAGAATGCAGAAGACAACTCATTCCAATCTTTTATGAGGTAGATATCTGTTGTGACGAACCATTGCAACGCAGCCCCTGTAAGACTTTCGTGGAAGCCCTGAATTGTGAATGACATCGGGCTATAGTACCGACTCATTTCAGCGTGGAGATATTGCAAATGAGCCACGGGACAAGTCATGCCATTATATTTGCGGAGATTAGGTATCCACATTCCTCTGGGGGTCGTGATCCTATGAGAGCAAGAGAGGCCTGATGTATCCTGGCTAGGCCACTGGTTTTCCCATTGCATTTTCGTTGCGGCGGTAAACTCTGATGCTTCAAAGAAGCTAGATTCTCTCGAGTTCACCTCATTGCTTTCTTCCGGGTCAAAATCACCAAACGAGGATGAGGCATTTAAGCCATCTTCATGGTCAGGTGACAAGCTTAGTAGTTCATTAGGATCATAGCGGATAAGGACGAATGTTCCCTCTTCTGACAGGCTTTCAACCCTATGTGTGGGTAGAAAGCAGTTATATGATGAATGGCCGATTTCATCTGTATAACACTGGTAGTCCTTGGGATTGTATCCTAGAGACTGGAAGTCTTCAGGGTTGTACTCTAGGGAATGCTTGAAGTTTTGGTGCGGTGGCTCATTGGCTATCAGATTTTGCCTATACTCAGTGGCAGATGCTGGATTGAATTGTTTAGGCTTTCTTTTCTTGGCTCCTGGTCCAGACCTTTTGAGTAAGACCCTTCGTTTTGCCAGTTGGACTTTGTCAAGGGGAGTGAGGGATAGTGGAGCCTCGCTCCCTAGGTTGATGGGAGTCGGCATTCTTTGGACCTTAGCTCTTGCGGTAAGCCCGAGAAGTCGTCTCATCATGCTTTGGCTCTGAGTAGTGTTGACTTCTTCTGCGGGCTCCTTGCCTTTCCTAGTGGGAAGCTTCTCAGCAATAGGGTGTTGCTCAGTCGCCCATTTACCATGCGAGGCTTCATCTTCTTCTCCTATCTCAGCGACTAACGGCTCCTCGTGCTTCGCGACCATCGGTTCTTTGTAGGGCAAGGCGATGTCAAGGCTGATGTCAATATTATATTCTTGGTGGAAAACATGAATTAGTTCCCCCCAGGTCTTAAGGGGACTAATATTCCTGATAATGTACCATCGCAAGGCGGGGCCAGTCAAGCTTGATTGGTACGATTGAATCATCCTTCGGACCAGGTAGGCCTGCAAGTAGGTCTCTGGGCGAGAGGTATCAGCATACCTTTCACATTCAGGTGCTTTAAGCTCTTCGGGGATCTCAATGCCGGCATAATTGGACAAGTCCATGGGATTCTGCCCTTGCAGCTGGTTTAACTTTTTCATGATCTTTTCAAATTGTCTATGGTGTTGGTTATTCTCTGGCAAATTTGCAGGTGTCATAACGGTGCTTAAAGCAGCTACGGAGTTGGGCTTGGCTTGAGCGGATTCCATTTGCCTCGAGAGTTGTTGTAGGACAATGGACATCTGTCCTACGCCGTCTTCAATGTTAGCGAGGCGATTTTGTACATCATTTTGATCGGGCCCTATTGCGTGAGGCCATTCGCGGGCGACTGGTGGCCGGCGATTCATAATTACCTGGCGGCGTGAAAACAATGAATGAGTATGAAAGTAAACAAAGATTGATCCATGGCAATGGTCTAACTGTCTTTTTATTTATCAAAAGAGGATTTTATAGACCACAGACTTCTGATATCTAAAACTTGAAATTGAAATGACAGAAGGAAATACTAGATATTAAACAAAAGTCCATAAACAATGGGACAAAGCTTTCACGATATTAACACCAAGGGCCACATGATTGCTATTTTATATGCGACGGGGAGCCTTGTTCTTGCGAGGATGCCTGCTTCCTTGAACTGGCTCTGAGATATGTATCCAGTCTATTCCTAAATCCCTTTGCATAAGCTTTGCTTGCTCGTGCTGGCTAATCTCGCTGATTGGGTGAGGGACCGATGGCTTCAGTTTTGTCGGAATATGATAGTTGTGGATGTAGGACTCAGAGGCGTGGTGGGCTTTTTCTTGTCCCTCAAGCCCTTCAGGTACCATGATTCTTTTACGATGGCACCTGCTCCATGCTTCCTCGGTGATGTCAATCTCGAATGCGTATTCATGACTTTGATGGGTGAAAAGGAGTGGAGGGACCTTCCTTTTAAAAGGCGGTGGGGTCTCCTGAAGGGCTCCATATTGTCGTGCCACTCGATATGGGAAATAGGAAATGGCGCCAGTGAGGTCGAGCAACGGAATTGGATGGCGGTGTTTGTAAGCGAAGCGAGCTATCTTTTCATGGAACCAACCGGCACACCATTGGAATGTCTCAGGAGCCGGGTCTCTTAGGAAGTTTATCCAATTTAAACAGCTTTGATTGGGAATGTATGGTCCTAAAACCATAAATTTTTGTAATGGATTTTCAAAACCATTTGTTTCAGACGATCGCATGAAGCCTTGGAACTCGCTTAGGTGGGAAAAGAACCAGACTTGTAAAATTTCTGGAGAGATCCGCATGATTTTTTCCGTGTTTTCTTTAAAACGATTAAAGGACAAGAATGTTTCAGTTAAAATCATGTTGACATAATTTTGCCCCCTCAAGATCTGATCAACTATCCATGCCATCTTAGGACTTATGACATTTCTTTGATGGGGGAAAATGATGAACCCGAAAAAGGCCAAGAGGAAAATCTCACTTTTTTGGGTCATAGGCTGATTTTGAAAACAGGCATTTATAAATTCTAGTGGGCAGGTATTATGGTTGTTTTCAAGAATTTGCCTCATAACATGAACTTCAGTTCTTAAAAGTCATGCTAACCCACGCAACGGGATGATGCCTGTTGATGGCATGACAAGCTTATTCTCGAGAGGCATTCCAGTGATGATGCCGTATTCTTCCAGAGTTGGGGTTAGCTCAAACCTACCAAACATAAAAGTAGTTGTCTTCGGGCACCAGAAATACGCCATGGCTTGTATGACTTCAGGACGAACAGTGATTTGAATCAATGATAGGAGATGACCGACTTTGGCTTTCATGCGCTCTTGGGCATACTGGTCCAATTGACCCCACCATCTGAAGAGCTCTGCTTTGGGAGTGGGAATAAACTGGATATCGTCTTCTCCCATTGCATATAAACTGGGACTCAAAAACCTACCCTAAATTTCCATGGGCTAATAAAAAAAGACTGAGTAAAAGTAAAGAAATTACTTTGCTTTTAAAGAAAATGGCAAGCACAGAGACATACAAATGAGACGTGCGGCTCGATTTCTAACTCAGAAGGTTTGTTGAAATTAAAAAGGTATCCGCCCGTCGTAGTCTCGCGTTAGCAGCGTACCCTCTTAACCTCGGCTAAAGAAATTCGGGGAAAAGAAAGGTAACCTCTACATCGCAGTCTCGCGTTCAAGGCCGTATCTTTCTTAACACTATCCTAGATATCCTATGGCGGCCCAGGTCCAGCGGCCGGGTTGTGTGTGCCATGTGTAGTGCTAAACAGTAAAGCATGCATATCAATTTATAATCACAAAATAATCCAAAATTAAAATAAACCTCTAAGGTACTGACCTGCATAAAAAAACAAAAACAAGTCAGTAAAGTATTTAAACAAGATAAAATGGCCTAAGTCTTCAATTCCTCAGTGGAGTCGCCAAGCTGTTGCGACCTCTTTTTTTCGGCGCCCGCAATCGGGTACGGGCGTCGGCGGAGGCTAATGGCTCAGCTGAATTTAGTTATGCCCGGACTCCCCCAAGTCCACCAATTCACGACTTTAATAGTCTAAATTTTTAACCTGCAAGTTGATTTTTAAAATGGAGTCGCTACTAATCGATTTGGAGTAGGTTGATTAGAAACCCATGCGAAGTATTGGGAGAAATACTCGCTCCTACGCAACCAGAGAAATTAGGATCGGGGACTTGATTACACTAGTTAATCACTAATGCCCTTTCGGTACCTAATCTTGTTTAAACCCTAAGGCTTTTTGGATTTTTGAGAGATTTTCCATGCATTTGATGGGGAGGAAAAACATTTTTGGGTCTTTTTCTATTTTTTGGACATAAAAGGGATTTTTTGGATTTTTTTTTTGGTATATTTTTTTTAGAAAATACAAGTCTTTTTGGCATTTTATGAATTTTTTTTGGCTTTTTTCATGAATTTTTGGCTTTTTTGGATTTTTGGCATTTTTTGGAAAATATGAAATATTTTTGATTTTTGATTTTTGATTTTTTTTGGAAAATAGATTTTTTTAATATTTTTTGGAAAATAAATTATTTTTCATCTTTTCTTATTTTTTTTGGAAAATAAAATTTTTTTACTATTTTTAATATTTTTCGAAAATAAATTATTATTATTATTTTATTTATTTATTAAAACATTATTTTAAATAATAAAAATCGACCCGAGTTGGATCCACGGGTTGTGTCTGACCCGGGCCAGCCTAAAACGCAGACGGGCCCGCTACGTGGGCTCGACTTTTTAAAAAAAAATAAATAAATGACGCCGTGGTCGGGCGTTTGGGGACGCTCGGCCCGGCCCGATGACCCGGCTCCACAACCCGCTCCTCGGCGAAACCCTACCCAGATCCGACCCGACCTCGCGACCCGGTTCCCGCTGCCCCCGAAATAGCGGAATCCCTACCCGGCTCGTGGCCCGGGTTCGATTCGATGACCCGAGGCCACGACCCGAAAAATCGAGAACCCTAGGGTTCTCGATTCGCAGCGCCGGAGAGGGGAAGGGTGAGGCGCTACGGCGGCGAAGGCGGGTTAGACGATAACGATGGCAGTGACAACGGCAGGGCAGCGACGGCAGTCCCTCAGCTCTTAGATCTGGTGTGGCGTTGGCGGATCAGTTGCGGCAACGGCTTCGGGGGGGGGGGGGGAACGACAGCGAGCTTTCGAGGCAACAACGTCGGGACTCGGTCGAGGCGACGACTACTGTTACCGGCTCGTGAGGGAGACAGCAGCAGCCACTGGCGACGGGATCTTATGGTGTGTGGCTGGTGCTCGGTCACAGCGACGGCGAGTCTTCTTCCTCCACGGATCTGGCCTTCCGCCCTCCGATTTCCCAGATCTGGCACCGGAAAGACCTTCTCTGGCCTTCTCGCTCAGACCCGACCCTCTCCCTCTCCGGCTGCGAGCTCTCAGATCTCAGCCTGCTTGTCTTCGGCCCCCCTTTCTGAAGTCTCTCAGTGGGAGGTTTCGAAGATCTGCAGCCCTTGATCCTTCGCCGCTTCTCTGTGTGTGTTGTTGCCGTCTCCTCGACACCCTATTTATAGGCGCGGGGATGCCGGTCGATGGAGGCTAGGCCGGCGGTCCTTAGTGTGCCAACCGGCCTTCCTTCGCCAGCTGAACTGGTGTCAATTCTTCCCTCTTCCACGAAGGCATGCTCACCTTCAATGCCGCGTCCTCTCAGCCACCGGCCTATGCTCCTCTCTCTGTTGTAGGTTGTGCTCGAGCGCGTCTTCGTCCCCGCGCGTGACTTGCAGAGGCGGAAGAAGGAGGAAGGAAGAAGAAGATGGGAGGAAGAAGACAAAGGAGAAAGAAGGGGCCGGGCCGGGTCACGCGGGCCGAGCTGTGGGGGGCCTGCGCGAGAAAATAAAAGGGCTGGGCTGCATTTGTTTTTTTTTTTTTCTTTTTTGGTTGTTTTGTTGTTTTTTTGTTGTTATTTATTATTTATTATCCGAAAAAGGCAAAATAAATAAAAATACCTAATTTAAAAAAACGAAATTTAGGCGTCAACGGGTATTTCATGAGTTATCATTTGCTTTTCTTTATTGAGTCTGTTTGAAAATTTTCTGAAATTTATCAATAATGTCGTATGTTGTTCGTTGTATATAGTTTTACTCCAGAGTACATTTGTCCATGCCACGATATTTCTTTAATATATCATCGAATTTTTACTATACACATGTCTCAACAGCCCCTATATATAAGATGTATGCTTGGTTCTTGAGAATGAAGTTAAAGGTTCTCATATTCCCATATGCATCATAGAACAAATTTTGCAGGGATGAAAGCTCTTGGGTGGGCCATCTCAGTAATTTACACAACTTTATGGAATCTTCAATTGTATTTTATAGGGAAGTGCACATATGATGTTTTAGAACAGCCTTCCAGAATGATATTGTATTTTAGCAGTAGAGACTAGGATATATTTGTACATAACTTTATAGACGACATTGATCATGTCTTAGTTATTATACTCTCATTTATGATGTACCTGTGTTGTCCATTATTTTTTTGAAGCTCTCACTTCAACAAACTTTACTTCTATAGCTAGTGATACTTCTGCCAGATATTCTTTTCTTCATATTTTGCCACGTCATTATCTCCACAGGCTTGTAAGGCTGCGTTTGGTTCAGCATTTGCAATGGACTTTGAGTCCAATGCAAATGCTGAAAGCTCAAAGCTACTTGGGGAAAATGCAGTTGTGTTTGGTAAAAAATTTTTGCAAATGGACTTTGAGCTGAATATGCGTTTGGTAAAAAAAAATTTGCAAGGGGCTTTGATGGGTATTATTTTTTCTTTTCTTTTCTTTTTTTTTGAAAATTCAGCTAAACCCTTCGCCGGACCGGCGAAGGGCTGCGGCCGCCGGCGAGCCAGATCTGGCGTCGGCGGCCGTCGGCTGAGGTCGCCCGAGGTCGGGCGGCCTCCGGCGCGGGTCGCGCGACCCGGCCGAGGCCGCGGAGGTCGCCCGACCTCGGGCGACCCTCGGCGAGGGTCGCGCAACCAGCCCGAGGACGCCGGAGGTCGCCCGACCTCGGGCGACCGTGGTCGCTCGACCCGGGGCCGCGCGACCCGGGCGACCGCCGCCTGGGTCTCGCGGCCGTAGGCGGCCCTCGCCTGGGTCTCGCGGCCCTCGCCTGGGTCTCGCGACCCTCGCGAGGGCCACCTGCGGCCGCGAGACCCAGGCGGCAGTCGCCCGGGTCGCCCGAGGTCGGGCGACCTCCGGCGTCCCTCGGCTGGGTCGCCCGAGGTCGGGCGACCTCCGGCGTCCCTCGGCTGGGTCGCGCGACCCTCGCCGAGGGTCGCCCGAGGTCGGGCGACCTCCGGCGGCCCTCGGCTGGGTTGCGCGACCCTCGCCGGAGGTCGCCCGACCTCGCGCAACCCTCGCCGGAGGTCGCCCGACCTCGGGCGACCTCAGCCGACGGCCGCCGGCGCCAGATCTGGCTCGCCGGCGAAGGGCTGCTCCTTTTTTATTTAAAAAATAAATAAATACAGGGGTAATAACGGAAATATGAAAAATTAATAAGGGTAGTTTAGAAAGAAAAAAATGTTTTCAGCATTTTCAAGGACTCACTTTCATTTGAAAGCTCCTTGAGATTGATTGCCAAACACCCTTACTTTGGCTGAAGGGGCTTTGGGGGCTGAATGGGCTTTCTAAATGCCCATCCAAACGCACCCTAAAGCTAATAGAAACTGTGAAGAAACGTTTTGAAGCACTTGGTGGAGTCATCTTTGAGGGTTACAGTGTGTCCAAGTTCTCTGTATATGATGATGCAGTGGTGAGTATTTGTGTATTTAACTTGGGGTTTAATTAAGCCTTATTTTCTCTACTGTAACTCTCAAATTTGAACTTGCGTTTTAATGTCTTCAAGTTGATGTTTGATCTTCAAGTTCATGAATTTTGTGCTCTTTGTACATTGTTGTTTCAAGTTTTTGTTTTTCTTTCAAGTTGATTATGTTGCTCGGTGTTTGAAGATTTTCTGTTGGACTTTTTTAGGGTCATGATACCCATGACTATTTTTTTATGCCTTCTGAATGCTAGCTTACTATAAATTATTGAAATAATAATTTGCAGGCTCTAAGTGTTATAAATAGAAGGATTACTAGATGTCTTCAGCGGGTGGTTCTAATGTCACAAATAGAATGAGGAGATCTACAATGTGGGAACATTTTAAAGAGATTCCTAATAAACAAAAGGCTGAGTGTTGTTGACACCTAAATTTTTGCCCAAAAATCATTTCCGAAAGAAACTTGTTTTTCCACAAAAACATTTCATGTCAAATTCTTGCATATAGATTATCTAGGTATTTAGTATAGTGTTTTAAATGGAAGATGTTTTTCCTTTAAAAAAATTAAAAATATAAAAAGAAAAGATTAAAAAAAAAGATATAAAAAGTTGGAGCTGATGATCTGAATGTGACTAGCTAAGCCCAAGAGGTCATGTGTAATTAAAACAGCAAGTTGTGGCCAAAATGTAATTTTCAAAAGTTGAGGGACCAATTGGCAAATTTTGCAAAATTTGTGCCCGAGCCCTTAAATCATTATCTTGGCCCCTAATTGAGTTGAAATCGAATTTGGTTCAGGTCTAATTAATCGAATTGGGCAAAAAGGACCAAATTGCATTGAATTAGGCATTATTAAGCAAGAAAATGATTAACTTTGAGGAACTTTCTTGAAAAATTGGGAGGAGACAATTGCGAAAAATGATCAAAATTTTAAACTACTATATCTGAGTTTGCTAATTGATCAAAAAACACAGCCAAATTGATGGATTAAAACACCCAAAAAAGCTACCAAATCTCAGTCCATAAGTTAGTCTCAATTCAGAGCTACCGAGTAAGCAACTTGGTGGCCCCACCATATCCTCCTCAGCTACCTAATCAGCCTGATCTTTGCACGTGATGGAAGACCATAAGTAGTAGTAAAAGTGGACAAAAATTGATCAGGGATAAGCTGCTGAAAGCATGGAAAATTGCAGCAAAGTTTGGACACTCAACAGCTGCAGAAGTTGAAACTTTTGGCTAAGTTAGAAAGTTGTTGAAGTAGCCCGGTTGGCAAGCTTGGTAGGTGGACTAAAGACTGACAAAAAATCTCTTAATTCAGGGGATAAGATCACGGAAGCAAACTCTTTCAGGGGATGAAAAAGGCAAGAGACGAGAAGGAGAAGAGGGAGAGCTCACGGTCGTCCCCCAAAGAGGCCCTCATAAGCAACTCCAGAAAAAGCAAAACCCAGAAATTCCAGACCGACCTTGGGAGAGAAAAGTGAAATTTTTACAAATCTACAGCCAAGATTAGGCAAAACCTTCAACTAGAGAGTGAAACTTCACTCAAAGATCTTTCCAACCATAGGTCGCATGTCCCAAATGGAGATCGGGAAGGCCCCCTAAAGCCCCCCGAAACAGTATCCTCCTGGCGGGTCAAGAAAGCCTGAAAATTTTTCCGGTGTTGAGCATGGTTGGTCACGGGTGAGGGAAAGCGAGTGCTGTTAAGAAAATTGAGAGAAAAATGAGGGAAAAAATGAGTTGTAACCCAAACTAGAATACATATAGTTTTGTTTGGTGTTCAATTTTCCAAAAAAAGAAGTCATGGAGTATGGTTTTGGGTACCAACAAAAACATTTGTTATCAGTTCTTTCTTTGTAGATCTCGTTTTCTAGTTGAAGAAGCCAACTTCAACGGGCCCCCGAGGATAATTTTTCGACTTCCTTGGCCAAGAGCCACTTGAAAAAGAAACTAGGAAGCAAGGTAAGAATCCTAAATGTATTTTTGGTCAATTTTGAACATGTTTCAACCATGAAAAATCAAGAGGAAAACTAGTCCAGAATACTGATTTTTGAGGCTAGAATTTTTGTAAGTGTTGAAATCTCTTCAAGAGTCTTGCATGTTTGATTTGTTATGTCTATTTTCGTGCATTACTTGTCTTCATGAGCTTGATGAATGTTATATAGGAGTACCAATGATGCTAAGGTCGGCTTGGTTTGGTCTTTAAACCCTCGGGTAAACCATGAAATTGTCCATGACTTGAGCCAAAAACCAAGCCCCTCCATATTTATTCATAGCTGGTCAGTGCGGACCATGCGTATATGCTTCTTGAAGAGGTCATTTCGATATGTTCGATTGATCATTTTATGTGATGTTTGTTGCATTTGAAATTCTATGTTACCTACTTTCACTCGGATCAAGTAATGTTTCCCGTAGATCTTGCATGTGATGAGTGTCGGGGCTTGAATACGGGCATGCAACCTGTTTGCTTGACTTGGGTTCAAACCCAGATTTGCAAAATCAGTTCAAACCCGCATATTGGAGGACGATTTTAGCTTGGTTCTTGTGTGTTTTATGCTATGATTTCTATCTAATCTTGCTCATTGTATATGGTAGTATAATCTTGACACTTTAGTTCCACACAAGATTACTCACGGGCCAAGATTGAAGGTCACGAATACGGCTTGAGGAAGTTACTTAAGGTGGGTTGATGTACACCACTTATTCGACGAAATGCCCAAACCAAGTTTCGATCTTCAAACAGTCGATTTAAGCTTGATTATTGTGATATTCATGTGCCGTGTTATTCCATGTTAGCATAGATCCGTTTAAGGAATTATTATTAATATTTATGTATATAATCTAAGAATTTCAAAAAATATCAAAAAAATGTTAGATAGTATCAAATTAGGGCATAAATGATATTTATGAGATTTTCCTAATTTTATAAAGTCGTTGTCCTAACTTGATGCTATTTTGATATTTTATTATCATTTTTGTAAATAATTTATTTTGCGTAGATTAAAATTATTTAGAGTAATTTCATGCATATTTAAATTCCTATTTTGCTCATGGGGTCCTGTCCCAGGGCATGATAACAAGGCCATGTAATATTATTTGCCCGACTTGTATCGGGTTTTCCTTCTCCGCATTTACTTTCAAGTCATTTCGATTTCTTGGATATTTACTTACGCACCGCTTTTCATTAATTTGAGTGTAAATTTCTCTTCAATATTATGTTAAGGAAAACAAACCTACAAAAAAATTTGCATGGACGCGTAGCAGTTTTATAAGGATTACAATTGGTAATCAAGATTGTGTAGCCATTTAAATGAACAACCTTCCAAGTTAGTGGTACCGCAAGGGCGCTAAATAGAAACATTAGCGTAAACAAGTCCCCATTTGTAGAAATCTCAGGTTGCGTAGGAATCGAGACAACACTCTCGCGTTTGATTGGTTTCTAGTTGACCCCAATAAGCTGGTGGCGTCTCCTAGAAATACATAGGTTGTTAAGAACTGAAATACAAAATCCAACGTTGCACGAGGTATGGGCTTGGGAGAGCCCGCACCTAATCCAGGGCCATTGGTCCGCATTTTTAGGCAAATACCCTTAAACTTTCTTTCTTTTCCCCCGGACGGAAAAAGAGAGGTCGTGACAAGTGTTTATATTGTAGCACCCTTATTAGTTGTGCTAGTGGTCAATGGACTAGCTCAATGCATCATCATCTAGCTAGATGTAAGAAATATCCATATGCAGACATCGGAAAAAGGCAAAAAAGTGCCTCAAGTCAAGTTGTTGGGGGTGGTAGTTCATTAAGTCCTTGGAAATTTAATCAAGGTGCTAGCAGAAAAGATAGCGATCATGTTTATTCTTAGTGAGTTACCTTTTAAGTTGGTAGAGCATGAGGGATTTCGTCGATTTGTAAATAGAATCTAGCCAAAATTCTTAATCCCGTCACGCAACACATTGAGGCATGATTGTTATGATTTATACATGGAGGAAAGAAGTAAATTGAAGAAATATTTGTCAGAGACATCTCCTAGAGTACGTCTAACAACTAACACATGGACATCTTGTCAAAACTTAAGTTATATGTGTCTGACTGCTCATTTTGTTGATGCCGATTAGAAATTGCAGAAGAAGATATTAATTTTTTGTCAGATCTCAAGTCATTTTGTTCAGATAATAGGAAAAGCAATTGAGAAATGTTTGACTGATTGGGAGATCCAAAGCGTTTTTTGTATCATTGTAGATAATGCTAGCTCGAATGATTTTTAGTTCAATACCTGAAAAAGATACCTAACTCTTGGAACTCTCTGTTATTGAGAGGTGAGTTACTTCATGTAAGGTGTTATGCCTATATATTAAGTTTGATTGTTAGAAAATGGGTTAAAAGACATAAATGATTCAATTGCTAGAATACGTTTAGCCGTACGTTATGTGAGATCTTCTCCTAGCAGACTAAGAATGTTCAAGGGTTTTGTTGAGTTAGAGAATATTGAGTCGAAGAGTCTTGTATGTTTGGATGTGGAAACTCGTTGGAACTCAAAATATATGATGTTGGAATCAGCTTTGAAGTTTGAAAGAGCTTTTAGCAATATGGAACTTCGGAATAGCAAATATGCCCAAGAGCTTTCAAATGGGAAAGGGTTGCCCACTAGTGAGGATTGGAATAATGCACGTTACTTTCTTCCTTTTTTGAAGTTGTTCTTTGATACAACTATAAAAGTTTCAAGTTCTTCTTATGTCACTAGCAATAATATGGCGAAGGATGTATATGGGATTTATATGATGATTGAGAGATATTGTGGAAATGAGGGCCAAAAGCTTGCGAGAAATGGCTTAAAGAATGAAAACGAAATTCCGTAAGTATTTTGGCAACGTGAACAACATAAGTCCCACTTTATTCATTGCTTGCGTATTTGACCCACAACATAAGTGGGACTATGTGAAGTGGATGATTAGTCATGTTTATGAAAGTAAAAAGGCAGAAACTTTACAAGAAAAAGTGAAAATATCTCTGACATTATTGTTTGAGCAATATCACATGGGTGTATGTCCTCAAAGCAACTTGAGGCTAAAGAGCACAAGGATGGTAAGCATGTCAAGGTCCCCAGTGGTTGGTGCTTATATTATGACTGAAATGTATTTTAGCCAAACCGGACAACAATATTTAGATGAAAAATCAGAATTGGACAAGTATTTAGAGAAAGCATGTGAACGTTATAACTTTGAATTTGATATCTTAAGTTGGTGGAAAGGAAATTCATCAAGATATCCTATACTTTCTACCATTACTCGAGATATCTTGGTCGTGCCCATCTTGACTGTAGCATCGGAGGCGGCATTTAGCACAGGAGGTCGTGTGCTTGATGTGTTTCATAGTTCCTTGACCCCAACCATGGCGGAAGCTCTTATATGTGCTCAAGATTGGTTATGATCCACGCCACTTTTACGTTCGATTGAGGAGGACTTAGAAGACCTTGAAATCTTTGAGTCGGGTGAGAAAATATGATTGTAGAATATTTATCTCTTTCTTTACTTTAATGCATATGTTAGTTCTCATTTTTGTCGTGAATTTATTGTAGAATTGCCAAATACGACCACAGAGTCAAGCTTGATATTGACTTCTCTTGATGATTGATGTATTCGAGGTTAGTATTTTATAATATGCAACTTGTGTAAGTCCTATTTCTCTTTTTGCACTCCTAACAATATCTTCTGGCTCGCCTATGGGTAAGTTCGTTTTCAATTTCTGCTTCGGCAGCTTGTAGTCCCGGGGAGTCTACCTCCAATAGAGGTAACCAGAATCAAGACGTCCATTTTTCATATAATTTTGATGAGCTTTAATTGCGTGGCAACTCTCATTGGTGTAGAAGGGATCGGATGGGTCAGGTACCCATTTTAAAAATCAAGTCTAAATGCTGTCTGCAAGGTGCATTATACATATCGGTGCAGCAAATTAAAAATGTTTATATTTTCGGGAAATTTTGGCCCCGATAGAAATACCTTTTACAAATTACCAATCCCTTCTTTTGCCTTGTGTGTTTTGGTAGGCGGAACTGGTGAAATCTTTAGGTCTATGGATCATTGGATGTGTTGTCTTAATTCGGCAAATTAAACAGGAAGACATTGCACTAGTGCTTCAGCTCAGATTTAAGAGTGCATCTCCATTTTTTTTTATGTAATATTTCATGACATGCCACAGCTTGAGTCGCAAGTCTTCCAATGACTCTGCAAAATTCATTAGACAGAGTAGTCTCTTGTCCATCGGAAGATGTAGGAAGCCTAGTGAAGAATTCATCCCCTCCTGCAGATTACCTATGGCATCCCAAAATTTCATAATAACCCCTGGATATACCATGAACCATGAATAGATGATATGGGAGTGTTATTGATTTATGTTATGGCCTTTAGACCAAAGAATTTTAATAGATTAATGCCGAGTATTTTAATGGAGAATTATTTGGGTAGAAATACATCTTATGTTAATGGATGATCAAGGTTGGTGCTATAGGACAATTTGATAAAGAAGACTTTGTTCTTGACTATGCACTTTATAGATTTGATTTTATGGATTAATGTCACAAAGTCTTTTGGCCATTTTATTATGCAATTAGGTATTTATTTAAATGAGGATTAAGATGTATTATTAAAAATAAACTTGGGCCATTTAAGTTTGGACTTTAGGCCCAAGAGTGTTGGCCTAAAGTGGGCCAAGAGGCCCGGCCCAAGGAGCCCATGAAGTGGTCAACCAAGGCTAGCCCAAGCCCGGCCCATTGAAGGCCCATCATGTGCATGGCAAAAATGCCAAGTGGCAAGAAAAGCTTGCCAAGTGTTGCCCCTTTGTAACCAAGTGTCCCTCCATGCAAAAATGGGAGCATGCAAGGGTTTTAATTCAACTAAAAGGAAAAGGGGGAGGGGGATTTCGACCAGAAGAGAGAGAGAGAGAGAGTACCGTCCAAAGAGAGAAAGAGAGGAAGAGGAGACGCCGTCGAGCCCACCTAGTCCCGCCGTCGTTCTTGCTGTGTTTTCCTTTGAATTGAGGCAAGTGAAGTCCTAAAACCTACTCTTTGCATTGCTGTGTGTATGTGTAGTAGATGGTAAGTCTTGGTTGTGGTAGATGGGATGAGATTTCGGAGATTTGAAGAGAGATTCGTTGGTCATGCATGCTGATTTCGGAAAGACCAGTCCGACCGTCCGCGAGTTTGTGTGTTGTATGTGACTTTTTAGTTGGAATCTTGTTTCGACCTCTTCATGAAAGTTGTAGTGAACATCTTGAAGTATAACATACTAAAATTTGATACAAAATTGACAAGTATTGAGGGGTGAAACCCTTTTTCTACGAAAACATTAGATCTGGAAACTGTTTTGTTGACCTCTTGGTGATTTCGTGTGTTGCATGTGACTTTTTATTTGGAATTTCACTTCGAACTCTTCATGAAAGTTGTATAGAACATCTTGAATTATGACATACTAAAATTTGAGACAAAATTGACAAGTATTGAGGGGTGAAACCCTTTTCTACGAAAACATTAGATAAGGAAACTGTTTTGTTGACCTCTTGGTGATTTCGTGTGTTGCATGTGACTTTTTATTTGGAATTTTACTTCGAATTCTTCATGAAAGTTGTATATAACATCTTGAAGAATAATATACTGAAATTTTAGATAAAACGAACAAGTATTTCTTGGTGAAACGATTTTCCTTTGGAGAGACTAGATCTGGAATTCGTCGTGATGACTTTCAGTGGTTTCGTGGTCTGTAAAGTAACTTTCTTGTTAAAATCTCACCTCGATCCCTTAATGAAAGTTGTAGTAGACCTCCTGAGGAAAAACATATAAAAAATTCAGAGGAAAATATGGAATATAAGTAGGTGAAATCGTGATTTTTCGGAGACGGCTAAACCCGGAATGTTCGGTGTTAGAAACAGGGACTTCAACCGTCCATAATTGATTTTCTAGGACGAATCTGACTTCGATGTCTTCATGAAAAATCTACCTTAGGGTCTTGACTACCACATAGTCTAATTTCATGAATTTTGAAGGTTATTAGGGTATTTAATCGGAAATATTTCTAAAGCCCTATAATCTGACGCGTTTGGACTTAATCAGTTTCAATGCATGGACCATATCATTTTATATGAAGCTCTTTTGGCAAAGTGTTCTTCATGAAAATATCTGCCATTATGTCTTGACTATCACGTGTTCAAATTTCATGATTTTTAGAGACCATTTGGGTATTTAATGGAAATATTTTCTAAAACTGTGCAAGCTGGATTGTGCGAATTTCAAATGCTGAAGTTTATGATTGTTTCTGTTTTGGATGAGCCCTATTAATTATATTGATTAAGGTGATTGAATCTTGATGAGCATGTGATGAAATTTGGCATTGTATATAGAATCAAATGCTGAATTTGACTTTGTTGCCATTACATCATGTGCCATGTTGATTGTGAGACATATATTGGTGAATATGAATTGTGATAAATGAGGAAACTGTTGGAGGTGGGTCGATAATGCCCTGGGAGTGTCAGGATGCCCGGAATGGTTGGGTGCCGGATGCCTGGTTGTATTGAGATACATGCCCGGATGTCCTCGGGAGTTTCGAGATGCCCGAAATGGTTGGGTGTCGGAAGCCTCGGAGGTTTGTGCCCGGGGAATGCCTCGTGATGCTAGTTGGGATACGAGATGCCTGGAATGTGGGGGTGCCGGATGCCCGGTGGTGAGTGCCGGAGGTTTTCTCGTGATGCCAGGTTGGGGTGCGAGTGATAAAATGTGGGATGCAATTACTAATCCCAGGAATGAAAGATGTGGTGATCAAATTGAAAGATAAACGTGGAAATTGAATCATGCACATATGGCATGATGGTACATGACTATGACATGATGATGATGAGTGCATAGTTGTGTGTGCACCTATGGCATCATGATACATGTATGACATGATGATGATGAGTGCATAGTTGTGTGTGCACCTATGGCATGATGATACATGTATGACATGATGATGATGAGTGCATGGTTGTATGTGCACCTATGGCACGATGGTATGTGTACATGAGGCATGGTATATGTATGACATGATGGTGATGAATACATGAGGATGTATGTACATATGGTATGATGACATATGCATGGCTGTATGATATGATGTGTGTGAGTGCATTGTGGTATGTGCACATGAGGTATGTATATGTATGAATACTTGATGATGAGTGCATGATGGTGTATGCACATATGGTATGATGACATATGCATGGCTGCGAGGTAAGTTATGCTTGGATGCATGAATTGATATGTACTATGCTATGGTGTTATGATTGTATTGTGTGATGCATTGAGTAGTTTAATGGATCTTTTACTCGCCGAGTGGCTGTACTCACCCCTCTGGGGACCAACATTTCAGACTAGATAAGATACTTCTGCTGCTACTGCCACCGGTAGATGGATCAAGTGGTCGGATATGATCGCGAGGAGGAGGATAGCAAAGGAAGGAACTTTTGGACGCCGACACTGATCAATGGACTTTAAGTATACGACTGTTGGAGGAGATGTCGGTCATCTTTTGAAGTATAGCCAAGTGTAGAAAACCATGGCATTTCGATGTACCGACTAAAGATATCCATCTGCTTTATGTAAATAAAAGTGTTCGGCTTTAACTTATATAAGATGTTTAGTTGGCGTGCATCGTTTTCTGAATATAATGAAGGGAGTTGTTGGATGTGCTTCCATATATGAACTGGGCAAAGGACCGATCTAAAAGATGTAAACCCCCCAGGTTGTATGGACCCGCTGCAATTGAAATGGTATCAGAGTGACATGTTATTAGGGAAAGTGAAAGGTAAGCAAACTGTGGCGACCCTAACAGATCGGGGGCCGTCAAGGGGTGCCACATTACCACAAAAGCATTAATCAGAGAAGTTGATATCTAGTTTATTGACAATAACAAAGTCCAATTACTAACTTAAGGATGCCATAAAAATCGACAAAGAAGAAGAATTTCAACCTCGTTTTCTGTAATGTCCATAACCCGTAACTCAAGCTTTTGTCCTCACAGCTCCAAAACATTAGTAGTCACTAATCTTATTGTTAAATTCACCAATGAGCACATCTATCGCATGAACAAATAGTTCATAGATCACAACAAGAAAAGCCGGCCGTTAAAGTTTGAAGTCAGAGGACATAACAAAAGCTTTTGCTAGAGCAACATTGGTGCGAGGCAATCCCAACTTTGCCTCGGAGGAGAACCCTCCTCGCCAGCTTGGATCAATTTTTTGGGGAAGGGCATTAGGGGGAATGGAAATTCCTTTCTTTTGGGATTGCAGTGGCATGAATAGACTAAGGAGCATCGAAGAGAGGATTGGAACTCGGGTCTAATGTGTTGAAAGGTTAATTATTGAAAATGGTGCCCCTTAACCCAAACCCCAGAGAAAAGGGAGGTGAAAAAAAAAGAAAAAGAAAAGAAGGGAAAACCCAGAAACCCAACCCGACTCGAATTTTCGATGCGGCTCTAATGTGTTTCGGGTCAGTTCGGGTTGGGTCATAATATGTGACCCTTATGATTCGGGTCAGGTCGGGTAACATCAAAACCCAACCCGACCCGACCCATTGACACCCCTATTTGCAACCAACTGATTTTCGATTTGGAGGTGATGTCACAAGTTCCCATGTGTGATTTTTTTATTAAATCTTGCAATTCGGCTTCCATAGCTTTTTGCCATCGTGGATCAGCAAATGCCTCATCATAGCTAGATGGTTCTCCCTCTTTCGATATATAGCTAATGCAATATCTATGATCTGGAGAGAGTTGATGGAAAAAAAACATAAGATGAGATAGGATAATGAATACCTGGTGCATTGAGTGCCGCACAAACGTAATCCTTGGTCCATGTTGGTGGATGAGTGATTCGATTGGAGCATCGTGGAGGATCCTGTTGCAGTGAAGGCGATGATGATTCTTCCACAATGGCATTTGGCGAAGAACAAAACTTCTTCAATGGGCATAATATCAGAAGATAGTGCCTTAGTTGTTGCTAAAGCAGGAACCTTATATAAATTTGGAGCTGATGTTGGAGCAAAATTTGAAGTCTCCGGAGATGCATCAAGTATATACTCAGGATCTGGAGATAATGTTTCCTTAGGTAAGAAATGACGTGAATTATCCATGGTATCCAAATTTTCCTTTGATAACTCCTATGCATGGAATGTAAATACTTCTTCATGAAAAATAATATCTCTACTTACGAAGAATTCACCTGTAGAAATTTCAAGGAGACGATATTCTTTCTGTAAATTCGAGTAGCCCATGAATTCACAACATCAGGCGTGGGAACACTGTGGTGGCATAACATAAACAACCAAAGACTTTTAAGTGTTCCAACTTTGGTTTCTTCCCATAAAATAGTTCAAATGGAGTTCGTTCGAAAAGAATTTGAGCAGACATATGATTGATTAGACAAGCTACCGTGATCACACAATCACCCCCAAAAATTTCTTGAATGGTCACTTGGAAATTTAGTGCACACGCTACTTCCAAAAGATGACGATGCTTACATTCTACCACCCCATTTTGTTGTGGGGTATAGGTGCATGAGCTCTCATGTAATATGCCATTAGATGAAAAAAGAGAAGCATAATCACTGTTGAAAAACTCTCCCTTATTAGTGTGAATCTGCTCAGCAGATTTTCCGAATTGATTCTTTGTTAGTGCAAGAAATAGTTTTAAATCAGAGATAGTCTGACTCTTAGACTACATCAGAAAAACCCATGTGGAACAAGAATAATCATCCACAATTGTAAGGAAGAAACACAAGCCGTCACGATGTGTTGTATGGTAAGGTCCCCAAATATCAACATAAATCAATGAAAAAACACTGTTGGTATGAGTTTTACTAGAAGGAAAATGTGATCGGGATTGCTTCACAAGAGGACAAATGTGACACTGAGGGTATGGAAAAAAAACAACATGACCTATTCTTGAATGTAAAAGGAAACTTTTATCATTGGTAGTCATGTTATACAATGATTTTTTATTCAAAGAAATGCAAAATAAATCAAGACTATTTGGAAGCCGGTCCAAAAAAATAATCCTTTGGAGAGTCTACCCAAGCCATTAGTTTGCTAGTCAAAAGGGCCTAAAAGTATCATAATCAAACAAGACTTGGCAAGAATTTTCTTCGGAAGCTTTAGACACAGAAATGAGGTTAAAGTGAAACTCTAGGACATAGAGGACATTTTTAAGGGTAATCTGAGGATAGAATTTATTGTACCTATCATTGTGACATAGATAACATTTCTATTGGGAAGTCGAACGGAAATAGGAAAGTTTGTCCCTTTGTGTATAACAGAGAAAAAACTTTTCTCACAAGCAATATGATCACTTGCTCCCGAGTCTACTATCCATGCATTTCCTAAAATAGAATTTATCAAACAATGGGATATACCTATGAAACTCCCTCATTGGTTGGAAGTGTTCAATTTCTACAAAGCCTGCATAAGTTGTTGATATTGTCCATGTGTAATGGGCTGATCATTAGACCTCAGACTAGTTGAGCCCATGACTTGATAGGCTACTGATTTTTTTTTGTTTTTTTGTTTTTTCTCTAGGCTTACAATGTAATTTCCAGCAATTATCAATTGTGCGATGCGGGCATTTGCAATACTTACAAAATAATTTACCTTTGCCTTTGGTAGTTTGCTTGTATTCTTGGATTACATGGCAAAATTCTAACAATTGGATATTTTAGTCATCCTTTCATCGTCCGATTTAGATGAACTGTCGATGGATTGTAAGCCATCCGACTGTGCGACATAGGAGTTGATTGGCCGTGAACATTCCAATAGCAAAGAGTAATCTAGGCCGTCCATTTCACCCTTCTTAAAAGGCTCTTCTTCTCCACTCTTCACGAACCCTAGTGCCGCTACTCCTCTTTCGTCTTCTAGGGTTCTATAACCAGAACACCACGAGCCACAAGCCGCGAGTGTGATGCTCTCACTTCCTTTAGCATATTCCGGCAACGAGAGTCGCTAACTCTCTTCCTGGACTGCAAGATGATAGATGTGGTCGAGCAGTGGTACTGGATCCATGGCCAAGTTCTGCGATCGGAATGTGAGTTATGAATCGTTTAAAATCAAGAGAAATCTTGTTGTTTTCTCTCTATCCCTTATGGCCTTGTACTGCTATAAAGTGGCTTTGAGCCCTTCGAGTTTCTCTTTTGTCGCCTCCAGTTCATTCTAGAGGGTGGATAGTTTGTTGAAGCATGCTGCAACGGACATGTTTCCTTGCTCCAACTTTGAGAGTGTCTAGGTAAGCTAGAAGATCTTTGCATTGTCCAATTTCCTGTATATCTATTTTATATTCTCCCACATGGTTTTCAAATCCTCTATTGGGGGTAATTTGGCTACGACTTTCGGAGCCATGCAGTTGCCAATCCAAGTTCTCACCAACTAGTTACACTTTGTCTTACTGTCGTGCCATTCTTGGATATGTTGGAATCGGAAAGGTTCCATCTAGAAAGCCATCCTTATCTTTTGTAACCATAACTCGCCGAAAGTCTTGTGTTGAGGTCTAATAGGTTACGAATTTGGTAAGTTGATGAGCGATAAGTTACAATTCTGGTCCATCAGTGGTGGAGACAAACAGTGGATGGCCGAGCTCCAAGCAACCACTAGCAGCCACGATGGAATACGGCAGAAACTTGGGTGGAAAAATTGGGTAGGGATTTGCTCCCATACCCAACTCGATTCCTTCCCCCGCATTGAGAAATCCTCGATTGGGATTCAGTTTAATACCTGGGTTGTTTGACCCGGTTGCTTGCCCTGCATTGATTGGATCTAACCCAATGGTTGTGCTTGCCTTGTTTATGGTTGGTGGGCTACCATCGGGTTGGCCCTACTTTGGTGGCCTTGGTTTCTTGGCGGTGATGCATTTGGGCTCGACCAAAGTACCACGGATTAAATGGTACCCATTGGTAAGGATGTCCTGCGAGGGACTGGCCCACAATGAGCTTGTTCGGGATGGGCTGCCCTAGATTTGACTAAGCTTGGATGGGCTGCCATTGCACTTATTGGGCCTGAATAAGTTGCTCTTGAGATCTAGGGACAACGGCAGATAGGTTCACAATTGGATCCCAAACTTCATAGGCTTGAGGTGTGATTTCTTTTGGGGAATGTTCTTTCGAGGATAATGGCAAAGTCATGATGGTGGTACAAAGAAAATTTTCTTCGCTTACTTCTTTCCCTTTTTGGAAAATTGATTCCTACGTTGGAGGATTAACTTTGTTTTGTAGGTTAGAGTCCTTGAGTAGGCAATCATTGTATGCATAAGAAGAGCTTAATAGCTCTGATACCACGAAAGAAGACGAGAAGCTAAGGGAAGAAAGGAAGAATGGTATAAAGGAGGAGGAATCTTTGGGAAAACTTTATGTATTTTATTCCATTCTTTTATTGTGTACAAAGCAGTGCAATTATGGTACATGAGGTGTACAAAAGAGAGTAAAATATATTCAATTCCATTCTTTTATTGTGTACAAAGCCGTGTAATTATGGTACATGAGGTGTACAAAAGAGAGTACAATATATTCAATGAACCAAATCTAATATTTGATTAATCCAATCTAACCCTTAATTGATTTAATGAGTCAATCTCAATTCAAAAGGATTTTGTCTAGCTTGAGCATATCATCCAACACTTACTCTATTGGCATGAAGCCAAGGAACTGGAGTTTCGACTCTGTCCTAGGGTTGACGCCGTCAAGGTCGTTTGTCTGATCGAAATGATGCCTACGCCTCATTTTCAACAGGCAAACAAATCGAGTTCAAGAGTAACTTCTTTTTTTTCTTTTTGCATTTAATTCTTATCATGTAATAAAGTAACAACTTCGACGTGTTGGCTTTCTCATGACGGATCCCTGAAAAAGATTCGCTTGTTAGGCCAACCATTCGTTGTCCATTTAAATTAGATTAAACAGAAACCCTTGAATCTGACGCAGGTGATGGTTATGTTTGCTCAAAAGAAAAGAAAGAAAGAGAGACTGGGGAATCGCTTTCAGCATCTTAGCGTTTGGTTTCGCAATCCTCCCGCATGAAATGTTCGAAAAATTAATGAACTCCGGCGTACACGTCCGAGTGCGGCACTTTCTCTGCTAGCAAGAGTAGGGCAAAGAGATTGGGTGGACGGCAGTATACCTTCATGCCAACGCATCTCTCCATCTCTACTTAAATGGATATGAGCCGCGTTACCGAACGCACTCGTAATTCACCATGTCCCCCGCCATGTCCCATCCTTTCCTCCACACTCTCCAATCTTCTCTTTCGGGGCACGATTTCTCGCTCCCACACTTACTTCTCCTTCTCTCGGGCATTTTCGCAATCAGCTGCTGGGCATGGCGTCGTTCCGCCGAGAAGAAAAGCTCGCCATCCCTGCCGCCGGGACCTGCGGACCTCCCCCTCGTTGGAAACCTACCCTTCCTCGATCCGGAGCTCCACACCTACTTCACTGCCCTCGCAAGGAAGTATGGCCCGGTCCTGAAGCTCCAGCTCGGCAAGAAGCTCAGTGTCATCGTGACGTCACCTGCCACCACCCGCGAGGTGCTGAAGGATAATGACATCATGTTCGCCAACCGCGACGTGCCCGCCGCCGCAAGGGCCGCGACATATGGCGGCTCCAGCCTCGTGTGGACCCCGTACGGGCCTAAGTGGAGGATGCTGCGGAAGGTGTGCACGCTCAGGTTGCTGAGCAACCACAAGCTGGACTCCGTCTATGATCGCCGGCGGAGGGAGGTCCGAAAGACCGTCGGGTACTTGAGGATCTGGGCCGGGTCACCAGTTAACGTTGGGGAGCAGATGTTCTTGACGGTGCTCAACGTGATCACGAGCATGTTGTGGGCTGGGACGGTGCAGGGCGAGGAGAGAGAGCGCCTGGGTGCTGATTTCCGGCAGGTTAGTCAGTTATGATGACAAACGTAGATAATTTCTCTCTTTTTCTTCCTGTGAAAACTTAATAGCATCACAACGTCACCGCATAAAGAAAGCTTTAAAATACATAACAAGCGTTTGTCCATCCTTCTTTAAGTGTTTAAGCCAGCTCTCTTAATCAAAACTAAAACATGATCGAAAGGAAAAATCTATTTATTTGACGGGGCAAATTACATTGGACCCAAAATGCTACGTTGAAAAAATCTTTTGGGTCTGATTGCGAGCTACTTGACTTGATGGATGGATCAAGGGAGGGGACAAGAGAAATGAAAACCAAGATTTGCTGTATCCGGTATCAAAGGAGAGTTACAAGCAAATTGAACATTTTTCAGCAGTATCAACACCGTTACAATAATCATGGATGTGGCTGCTTTTGAACAGTTAACGTCTATATTGATAATATGCATTACGATTACTTTTTTCTTATTAACAAAAAGAAAAAGAATATTAGACTTTCTCTCGTGCCAAAGAGGAGGTAACCATTTTAGCACTTTATGGTCGCGTTAAACTTATTCTCTAGATCAACCTATAATTAAACATGACTATGATTCTTCGAATTAGGCTAGATTGAATTTGTAACTAATTAGTGTTACTTCACTAGAAAGTGCTCCTCGTGACTATTTGGGTTGGGCATAGTGGGCAAGCCACTAAGCCAGTTAGTAATCAAGATCTATAATCAGTTCTATTTCATTGTAACATCCGTAAGAGTTATGTGATTAATTGTCTAGTTTTCTCTTATGTAAATTTTAAATTTTTTCAGGCTATCAACTTTTTTGGTATTTGATTCTTGGCTTGAGAGAATTTTAATAATTTCGATATTGGTTTTCAGATTTCATTTTGGTTTTACTTCCCTTTGGCAGGTGGTGTCAGATATCACAGATCTTCTTTGCAAACCGAACATTTCGGACTTTTATCCGGGTTTAGCCCAATTCGATTTGCAGGGGATAGAGAGGCAGATGAGGGGATTGGCAAAACGGTTCGATAGAATTTTTGAGCAGATGATTGAGAAAAGATTGAAGATGGACGGAGAAGGCGGAAAGGGGTCCTTGGACGGTGGCGAGAAGAGCAAAGATTTCTTGCAGTTTCTATTGGAGTTGAAGGATGAGGAAGATGCCAAGACTCCTCTAACAATGACTGGCCTCAAAGCTCTGCTCATGGTGAGTTTGTCTTCTCCTCCTTATATTAGTGGCTGCTTACTTCTTTATACTGTAAGATTTTGCTTTTCTAACGAGCATACATGGTGAACGCACTTGATTAGTAGAGTAACATTAGTTTAAGAGATTATGCGCCTATTGCAATGACTAGTTTGTTTAAATGATAATTTTTAATCTGTCATATCGCTTTATAAGTTAATCTTAATGGTAATATTTCTGACGATGGCATTTAACGGGCTTAAAACTTTTAATTAATGGAAAATGAACCTACAAAATAATTAATTTTACCTGCTTGGACTAAATGTCAAGATCTCCATGAGGATAGATGTTTATATATTTAAATAAGTACCAATGATTCATCTTCTAAAATTCTAATGTTAAGTTTCATACAGTAGTTGAACTTACTAAATCCAATTGCTAATTTAATTTCAGTCAAAGAAAAATGTAGTGATAACTAAATGTTATTTACACTTTGGTACTGCAAGGAAAATATTTTGTACTCTTGATTAAATATCCAAAGTTAACTAGGTACAAATGGCCACCTGACTCTGCCTCTCTTAGGGTTGGCATAGTTGGTTGGGGTATCAAGAAAATTCCAGTTTAGGAATTGGAGCTTACTTGTTCAAATCTCCCCACTAGCATGAAAATTGCTATGAGGAGATCACATGCACAAGCCAAGGCCTGAACTTGATTAGTTCATGATACTTGCACAGTATTTCATCATCTTTCTTGTAGCCAGATGTTTAAGCTCGTGCTCCTAAATTATGTATAGAAAGGAGCAAGAGCGCTATATGATATTTCTTCTGTCCATCTTATGAGTAGATTAGATTAAAAAAAATATTTTCACATATCCATTAAGGTAAACAAAAGCCAAAAAAAAAAAAAAAAAAAAACCACAATCCCAGTGCTTTCATTACTGGAGGTGGAGGATGAATATTTAAACTCGTTATCTATCGGTAACATTAAAGGCTAAATTTGGGCCACGATTTTTATATATCTTGCGTCTTTGGATTCACCTGCACTTAGACATCACTTTTCTATTTGCCATCTCTTTTGTTAGTGCAGTGATAATTGCACTAAGAGAATTTTCCATCGAGAAATTATGTGAAAAAGAATAATCCTAATTTGACAATCCCTGAGTAGTAGATCGTTCCTAATATGACGATCCCTGAGTAGATCGTTTCTTAGATATGCTTTGCAGAGAGAGACTGATTTTCAATGAAAATTTACATTACAATTATATACACTTGACCTCAGCACACGTACAAATAAGGGATTTTATTTTACTCTTTTTGGACTGTAGATTTCATATTATCTTGCTACTGATGAAATCCAACATTTCTTCGTCACGCAATCTGGTTCCATCATTAAATCGTGTTGAACATACATCGATTAGTCCACTATATCGGGTCAAATCTAAATTTTCAATCACATGAAACGACACTGAGTACGAGAACATAGACTTACTTGAGTTGCCATCTCTGTCCACCGATCAGCAGTTTATATCTGCTGTGTGTTTGGTGTCATATCATCGAATATTGAAACTCTCCATCCTAGCTAGTTTGTTTAATTGTTATGAATGCAAAATGGATGAGAGCTTGAATTTTGGGGTGTGATTTCGCTGCTAAAATTTATAAAAGACAATTTGACGGGTTTAGATTGCATTTCTATTTCCCAGAAGTCTAGTTCAATAAAAAGCAACGGAAAGAACAAACGAAAGACGTAGCTTTTTTAGCTGGCTTGCCTTTTCCAATTCTACTACATGACTTCAGTTTCGCTCGAGGATGGCGCATTGAAAACTTCATCCGATTGAATTATTTTAATAGGACATGGTGGTTGGCGGAACCGACACATCCTCCAACACAATTGAGTTTGCCATGGCTGAGATCATGAACAAACCTAGCATTCTAAGCAAAATCCAACAAGAATTGGAAGTTGTGGTCGGCAAAGACAACGTAGTAGAAGAGTCCCACATTCGTGGACTGCCTTACTTACATGCTGTCATGAAAGAGACGCTGAGACTGCACCCGGCAACTCCCCTGCTCCCGCATTGCCCGAGCGCAGACTGTACTGTCGGAGGCTACATGATCCCGAAGGGCTCTCAGGTTTTCATCAACGCGTGGGCGATACATAGAGACCCTTCCATATGGAGCAACCCGCTAGAGTTCTATCCCGAGAGGTTCTTGCATAGTAAAGTCGATTACGGTGGGAACAACTTCAATTACATGCCCTTCGGGGCTGGGAGAAGAATATGCGTGGGGATAGCGATGGCCGAGAGGATGGTGCTATACTCGCTCGCCACCCTCTTCCATTCATTCGACTGGAAGCTGCCCGAGGGAGAGAAGATGGACCTGACGGAGCAATTTGGGATCGTCATGAAGAAGAAAAAGCCTCTAGTGGCTATTCCTTCGCTGAGATCCTCCGATTCTCATTTTTATGAATGAGTTATTATGTGGGTGTACCATATGCGCCGGTGCTTGTTGGTGTGGTTCCTCAGTATAATCTTACTTGCATAGAATGAGGGAAAAAAACAGATTTGCTTATCTTTCTATGGTTTATTAAACTCCTATCCATTCCATTTGTGTAATCAAGTTTAAATGCTGCACCAATAAATGTTTTTACAGTAAAAAAAATAAAATTCACACTTTGGATATCCGCAATTCACAGAGGAAATAGCTTTTGACATAACATGTTCGAACAACATCTCTAAGTTATATATAACATGTAAGTAGTAAGAAAAATTTCTCATTTGTGATCTTTTTTTTTCTCCTATTATTTATTTTTCCTGTCCTTTATTGCTAAGGTTGGCCTTGCCTTTCTTTTTTAAATCATTAGCCAAAAAAATCTCATAAAAAGTTCCTTGGCCCAGCACCTTTATTGCATACCCAATTGGCCATGCCTTTCATGTAACGACCCGGGCCCCACTGTGTGATATTGTCCGCTTTGGACACCGAGTCCTCATGGCTTTAAAACGCGTCACATAGGTTAGAGGGGCCCAAGTTATTGTAAACTGGCCCAGAACTCCCTCCCTAGGCGATGTGGGACAGGGACCCCTTCCTTGCACACGTCCGGGGACCGAGGCGCGGACACACTGCCATCCCTCCTCCCCGCGCACCACTGCTTGGGCCGTCACACTCTCCTCTCCTTGGGAGCACAGCGCCCTCACTGTGGCCCCACACGCAGTCGGGAGTCAGTTCTGATATCATTTGTAACAACCCGAGCCCCACTGTGTGATATTATCCGCTTTGGACACTGAGTCCTCACGGCTTTAAAACGCATCACACAGGTTAGAGGGGCCCAAGTTATTGTAAACTAGCCTAGGACTCCCTCCCTAGGCGATGTGGGATAGGGACCCCTTCCTTGCACACGTCCGGGGACCGAGGCGCGGACGCACCACCATCCCTCCTCCCCGCGCACCGCTGCTCGGGCCGTCACATTTCATAAGCCAAAAACTCACATGAAACTCACATATGACTTGTACTACGGTTCTTAGTTCATTTTTTTAACCATACCGAGTGTTATATTACTAGGGTAATTAGGGAGCCCGTAAGCTTAAGTTTTGTCATATATTTGAGTTGAAAATCTAAAATCACAAACCAAAAGTTGGAGCAGTAGCTTTTGTTTGACGTTTACAAATTGGCTCATATTAAGAGAGAAGAAGAGAGGCAAAAAAGCCTCTCAAATAAGAAAAAAAACTAGATATAAATAAATTTGTAATATAGATTTTGGCTTAAAGTTGTGAGTAGACTTAGATTCACGTCACATCCCAATTTTGCAAGTAGATGGAAAATGACACAATCATCTTTCTACCTGAAGGATGCAACCTCGTGGACACAACTAATATTAACCTGGTATAACATATATATCCATTTATATATCTATGAAAAGAGCATGCCACATAAATGAGAAATGGGTTGAGCAAACTGGGCCGAGGTGTAGCTTCATGGGCTTGACTAAGGTTTGAGGAATTGGACAAAAATTTAATTTTGGCCCATTTGTTACAAAAAAAAAAAATAAATAGTCAATTGTTGTCCATATCTTACATATTTTAATTAAGCCTTTTCAAGTGGAGTGGTCCAATGCAAGAAAGATCGAAGCAGTAAAATGATCTATTTAACTTACGATAAAAGAGATATATCACCTATGATATAAAGGACATGATTTAGTTCTCATACCTCAGGTTGAAATTTTATTTTCAGTCACCACTTATATGCACTTCTTTATTTAACATGATCTTCTACATCCTACAATTGTTTTTAGGATTGATTGAGTGATGTAAAACTTAATCTAGATGCAGCAAATCTTATCTTTGAATTGTAACATCTTGCTCTTAGAGCAATTTTGCAGGCCATACATGTTATCTCATGAATGGAGTACTCAAGCTTGCCGCATTCGAGATAGGAACAATTTGCATCCATTTCGAGCAATTAGTTGTATCAAATGTTTGAATACCATCTTATATTCCAGAAAATACTAACAATGACTGCGAATATATCAACAGTGTCTCATAAGTTTGATATTTTAGGTGAGTTGATGTTTAACAACTAAGTGATTACCGATACATGTGAAGATCATTAGAAAAGTGAAGAAGAATGGAGTTTATGCTAATTCACATTTCGCATTTTTCACCATTAAAAAACCTCTATCTGATTGCCTTTACATTTACATCAATAAAACTAATTGATTACATATATCCTATGGACTCCAACGACGACCTATTAAATAAGAAGAACTCAATCACTAATATGTATAAAATACATAATGGACACAGTGGAGTGAGTTTATGAGATTTTATTTTGGTAAAACTAGCTAACTTTTCTTATCTAAACTCTGATTATTTTGTATTTAAAGGAATTTTATTCAATTATTCATCCCAGAGTTTCATTAAAAATATTCTTTAGTCTAAATAAATTCTATACCAATCTGATGTCGATATTTATTTCAAGTGGTATACAGAAAATCAGAAAATCAGAAAATCTATATAGTCACAACACAGCATAAATCTCGACTTTTTCCACAAAATTACATGCATCCTCATCCAAATCCCCATATCATATCAGCAATAATTCGGCTGACGCTTGACTTCCCAAGGTTGACTAGTTGCTGTGGCCGGTCCATACTCAAGATAGGGTTTCGAAGATTTTTCCCTACTAACACAACCACGTAGGCTGGTCCAACTTGTACCACGATTCAACTTGCACTTGACTGTGCGGAGTATGCTGAGATTTTCCTTTTTTTCTCATGTCAGTGAACGACAGACTGAAAACAAGTTTATAGAATCAGTGAGACAAACTCACAAATTTGAAGAACAAAGGTAAAGTGCATGAAAAGCTCACGAAGCCAAAGATGAAATTCTACCTGCATACAATGAGAGAATCAATGAGACAAGGTCATGAATAAGAGAATTAGGCTTTGTTTGATAACTGGTCAACAGTGTTTGATTCTATTTTTTTTTTTATCGGAATAAAAAAATAACATAAATCCATTTGATAATTTTTTTGTTTTCGAAAATAAATCTGTAATAAAATAAAGAAGTAAAAAAAAAGTTATTTTTTTATTTTTATTTTCGGGAACAACTCCAAAATCAAGACCACTTTCTTCTTTTTCTTCTTCTTCCTCCTTTTGCCAGTCACCGGTCTCGCCGATTGGGCGAGGTCGACCTCATCGGGCCACCACGAGGTCGGCATCGCATGGTTGTGGCGAGGCTGAACTCGTGGTCGATCTGACAAGGCTTGGCCTCCCCGAAGGTTAGCGACACTTCAACGAGTTCGCTAGCCATGGTTGAGGCTGGTGACCGACTAAAGCAAGAAGAAGAAGAATAAATAAAAAGGAAAAGAAAAAGAAGAAAAGAAAAATATAATAAAATTACTAAAAATTTAAAAGAAATGTTAAGTCATAATAGAATTCGAGGGTGGCACCAAATACATTTATATCTCAAGAATATAAATTTTGAATAGTTATCAAACACCTTCAAATATTTAAAAACTCGTCTAAGGAATAAATTCAGAAAAAAAAAATCATTTCTAAATAGAAATTATTCTCGAAAATAGAACGGTTATTAAACATACCTTTAGTAGTAAAGTGCATGCAAAACTTGTGCACACCTAGATGATATGGGGCTTGGTCCTTACCCATATGTGTTCCCTCTTCTCTCTCTCTTTCTTTGAGAATGTACTGAAAAACTATAGCATCCAACAAGGTTATGAACCCATACAAATGAATTCCTTTCTTGCTTGCGCCAAAATACTTCTTTACCACTCAATCGAATGGCAAGTGCCTTGCAGAACCGTTTAAATTTGGTTTGCTATCTCATGATCTTAGTTCATATGAGTATTGTTTCACTAAAAAGTGTCCGATGAAATATGGATAAATGTGAACTAACAACGATCTTGATAGGGTTTTTTCTATTGTTGATTATTGGATAGGAAATCTAAATGACGAGAAAATTAAAGGTATTGAAATTGTGAAGAATTGTTGCCAATCATGTAAAGATATTGGAATGTAAAGATAAACTAAAAGTAAAATTGAACAACTGGTATTTTTTGATTGATTGGCGTTGATTCGTACAAACTGGAATTCAAGCATTTATACTTACTATCTAGCAATTCCTATCCACGGTTAGTTACCAAGAATTAAATTGCCTCACTACTTTAATGGTTGCGTTTTCTCCACTTCCCCACAATTATCACTATTAGTTGCTTCTGGACTTCTTGGCTCCACTACTTGACGGTTGCGTTGAGTTTACTCCTTTACAAATGCCCCTTTATCGGTTGTATTTGAAATCATTGGCTCCAACATCAAGCAGTTATTTCAAACTCCCTCTGTCCAAGGTTACATTAAATGTGGTTTTTTCGATCTTCATTTGTTCACATTCCACTCTAAGATTTGATTTTTTTCATTCATATTCTCTATTGGTTAAAACTACTTTTCTTCTTGGCCAATTGAGTTTACCAACTAGGAGCTTTCAACAATTAACAAATTTTGTCTCTATCGCATCTAACCTGGTCTTTGCTAACCAAGTTGACGATAGAAGACTTGGACATTGTTTGGTGTCAATAAATAAAAAATAAATGAATTGGATAATGTGAGCCTCATGTGTGGCTTATCCAATTAAACTCACGTGCTATATGGAATGGAGTGCACCGGGCTCGTATGCACTTGATGCACCCGATAATGTCTCCTAGAATTAGTGGACATGTAGCGAGATATAAAAGGCACTCATGTATGGCTGTCGAAGAAATGATGTTAAAGGATATGAGATAGCCATAAATCTAGGACTAAGTACATACGTCGCATGCTTATAGCAGCTTAGGACCTGCTCAGGTCCAAAAAGGCACTCATGTATGGCTGTCGAAGAAATGATGCTAAAGGATGTGATCCCCCGAGTAATCAATCATATTTATTTATACATTTGGTTTTGCTGAATCATGTCATTGATCAGTCATATTCTTTCGAAGCAAAAGTGGCCGGCAAACCCATTAGAAGTCTCAATGCAAGGTCGTCGTCTCTGGCCGAAGTGATGCCTATTAAGTTCAATTGGCCGTAAAAAGGAAAAAAAAAGGAAATTCAATCAAGTCTCTTTTTTTTTGGGTTCAAAGGAACAATTCATTCATTTCTATGGATACACAATAAAGGAACACAGTCAAACTGTAAATCAATATAAATTTTAGATAAATCCAAAATAAAACAAGCTTCAAATAAGAAGATATCATCATAACAAAATTAGAGATAAAATGCTCGAGAAGCAGATCTGTGATTTCTTCAAATCGAAATCGGCAACCGATCTCCGAATCCATCTTCAATAAATGGCACACACCGAGATTTTAATTTGTTACTATGTCTTTGCCTTTCAGTGATGCGCATCTATGTTTGGCATCCCCAGCTTTATCGTCATTCTGAGTAACAAAATTGAATGTGCACAGATTTGGTACCTGTGAGAGAGAAATCTTCATGGAGCTTCAATAATCTCCTTCGAAATTGGACTTGTACACCAATGAAACCCGTGGAAAACGAACTCTCGAAAGTATACGTGCAAAAAACCCCAAATTTTGACTAGATTGGGATAGAAGTCTCCTCGAAACAGGATTGATAAACTTCTAAATCTCGATTAGATTAAATCCTCAAAACGGGAGAAAAGCAAGAAAAAGTAATAGAGAACCAAATCAACCAAAGAAAGAGGAAAAAGGGAGGGAAGGGAGAGATCTAACTCAAACACTTCCCTCCATGAAGATTGAAGAAGAAAGATGTGTGAAAATGAGAGAGAGAAAAATGTCACTAATGTCCAAGTCTTTGATTACATTGAGAAAACAAAATAGCACAATTTCACTTAACTGACATAATTTAAGCATTCGGTATATGTCCAACACAACATCTAAACTCTTAGGTTAAGTAGGTCTCATGTGAAGCTGATAAAGTTGAATCATCGGGATGGCGTGCGGCCATATAATTGATAGTTTTGTGGTTCTTTGTTCAGAATTCGTTTGAGATACTTATGTAGAACAACCGGGTGAACCAAATGGAATATACCAACAGCAACATTCGGGTCAAAGGACAACCAAACTTTTGTCTCCACACTCTCTATGTCCATGCCCAATCGAAATCTCTGTCCCTTTCACCAAAGCTTGCATGTGACTTCTATCTGGAATTTAGCTAACGAATCTGTTTCTAGGGATTTTTAGTTCGATTCTTCAATTATATACATGGATTCTCTAATAATTCATGCATAAAATATAGCACTCCATTAAAGCTCGAAATTGAACAGCTTATCACTCAATACTTACTCGTGTGAAATCTTGGCGTCAGACGAAATAACGTGACTAATGGGTTCAACATCAATTAAAAAAAATGTCATTTTTTCTAGTTTTTTCTTAAAATGTTATCTCAAATGCAACTTCCAATGCCCACAAAAGTGCATCTCCCCTTCGCTACTTATTTGAATACGAGGCACGTGATCGATCGCACTCATAATTAACAATGTCCCCCACCATATCCGATCCACTTCTCCACAATCTCCAATCTTCTGTTTTGTGGCACGATTTCTCGCTACCGCACTTAATTCTTCTCCCCTTAGGCATTTTCGCAATTAGCTGGTGGGAATGGCGTCGTTTTGCCGAGAAGAAAAACTAGCGGTTGCGGCTGCTGGGACCTGCGGGCCTCCTGCTCGTCGGGAATTTGCCCTTCATCGATCAGCTCCGCGCCTACTTCACTGCCCCCGCAAGGATGTACCGCCCAGTCTTGAAGCTCCAGCTTGGTGTATCCGTGATGTTGCAGGCCACTAATTGCGGGGTACCAAAGAATAGCGACGCAACGTTTTCCAACCGTGACATGTCCATAGCGAGAAGACCGCGTCCTATGGCGGCTCTTACATCGTTTGGACCCTGTACAGGCCCAGGTGGAGGATGCTTCAGAAGTTATGCATGCTTAATATTAGATCTGTCAAATGGATGGATCGGGTTGAAAATAGTCTTGACTCAAATTGACCAATGTGACCTATTTTCAAGTAATATAAATTTACATCCATACCCAACCGGACACATACTTGACTAGACTCATATTGTTAAAACTCTTCTATACTTAACTTAATCTAGAAAAACTCATAACTAAATTATTGCTATGAGAGCATAGAGTGAATGCATGTTAGATCTAGTGAGAGGGTGGGAGAGTGAAGGGAAAATCATATAGGTGGATAGGATGTAAGTAAGTAGTGAATCCATTAACACCCATATTATTTTTCAAATTTACTATTCTAAATCCATTTATGATTAATTTATTGAATATAATAAACTCATATGACAACTCAGCCCCTCGCATGTGATTGGGGAGGGTCGGCCGGCAACCTCCACACACTCGGTGGCCAAGAGTTGGAATTAAAGGGAAAGAAAAATGAAAAGAAGAAAAAGGAAACAATTAAAAAATAAAACATTGACAATTTTTAAAGAAATATACAAAAAAAAAAATGTTCATGTTAGCGTCGATCGTTTTAGCGCTGACCGTATTACGTAAAACAATCTACACTAGTATTTTCTAGTCAAAATTGATTTAAATGACTAAATTAACAAATTATCAAGATGTTTATGATTAAATACGTAAATCATTTGATTTTGATGAGCTCACATAGGGTTAACATGATCCAAGGATCGAGATGTATTGGACTTGTATGCGCTCGATTCACTCGATGATGTCCATTGGAATCAGGCAATCAGAAGACAAGTAGCAAGATGCGAAGACACATCTATAAATTCCGATAAAATAATGCTAACTGGATACCACGATCTCACTATGTTCACAACCACCGAGAAATGGAATCGTACTTATACATGCATTTCGGTGTTGCCTAATCGAGTGGCTGATCTGTCCTACTCTTTCGGAAGAAGTGGCCGGCAAGACCTCGCCACCTCGGGGTGTAACCAAGGACAAGGGGTTCCCGAATCCGCTCTAGGATGTACACACCCGCAAAGGGACACCTCAAAGTGGAAAGCATCTTTGAAAAGAGTTGCAAGAGCGTCATTATTCTGATGTCGTATGCGGAAGTTGGAACTGCCTCTCTCGCAATCACTTACGTAAAATTGATTTTTGTATTAAGTCAACTATTGGTTGTATTGACACGTTTTCCACTTTTTTTTTTATTTTCTTTTCCCTCTTATTATATATCACACAGAAACCCCCAAATATTTAGCCAAAGGCTGGTTGCATCTTGTAATTGCATATACTCCTGAGGAATCGTTTCGATTATCCAAGCGTTTGGCTTCATAATACACTTGCTTGTGAAATTGTTCTACCAATAAATAAAATTTAGCGCACACATATAAGAGAATGATTACCAAATCAATGCTAAATTTATTGTACGAATATAAAAAAATTTGCAAATATAATGCTAAACCTTTCAATGAAATTCCAATATAATTATCTCGGTTAATTTTAATTTGAAATTGTTGACATGACATGGTAATGGTAGCTAATCTATCATAGACTGCCACATTAACAATTTTTTGTAGCAATTGATAGAAAAAATTACATTTGAATTCGCGTAAAGATCTATGACAAACTTGATAAAATTAAAAAATTTATAATTGAATAAGCATTCATATAATAAATTTATAATTGATTTGGTAATTTCAAATGTAAAACTTTTGTTTGCTAGAATGTAGGACAAAAAGCCGGGGTGGACCTTGCCGTATAGAGACTTGATAGTCAACAATTCATCAATTAGATTTTCTTTTCTCTCTTTTAAAATAATAACCTTGACGTCGATCAAAGATTATTAAATAAAAAATCTATCCCTTCTTCTATTCAATTATTGACTAAAAATCTATATATCCAACCAGTTTCGCTTTATTGATTTGACATCCTTACGTTAACCGATCTCAACCCAATCTTCCATCCATCGAGAAAATATCAAGTAGATTTCATATCCTCCGTTATCGACAAAACACTTAACCAATCTATTGGCAAGATGGGTCCCACTTGTCAATTAATACCTACCTTCTCCGTCACCTTTACTTTCCTATCCTCTCCTCCGTTACTGGTCACTCTCTCTTTCTTCCTCTCTACGTGTCTTTTGTCTTTTCTTTAAGATGGGTCCACTTGTCAATTAAATGCCTCCATTCTCTATCATCGTTACTCTCTCTCTTCTCTCATCTGTCACTGACCGTGAGTCTCTCTCTCTCTCTCTCTCTCTCTCTCTTCCTCTCTACTTCTCTTTCCTTACGCCCTCGTCTGCCGTGGCTCAAGTTCGAGCTCAAGGCTCGTGGCCGCTTTGGCCACGGAGCTCGTCCTCGATCCAGGGCTTGGGATAGCTTTGGCCGCTCGAGTTTCGAGCTCGGCCTCAAGCTCGTGGCAATGGCCACTTGAGCTTTGAGCTCAAGGCCATGGTGGCCCGAGCTTTAAACTCCCGTCCATGGTTGCTAGATTGCGAGAGAGAGGAATGGAGGAATTTATTTATATTATTGGATGGATTTTTAAGTAAAGATACGCGTTTGATCAATAACACAAAATTTTTATTCTCCAAATAAAAATATATTTGATAACGATATAAAATTTCTCCCTTCCGACGGCGGTCAGTGTTTAACAATCGGCAATTGATAGTGGCTGACAACTAATCTTTGGCCATCAGTAAGTAGTGATTGACGATAGAGAGGGGGGAGTGGCAACAACGGACGACGAACGGCGACAGGCAACGACAAATGGGCAATCGATTAGTTGCGATGACAAACGATAAAAATAATTTTTATTTTTCATTTCTGTTTTAGAAATTGAAAAATACAAAATTTTTATTTTTTATTTTTATTTTTAACTTATTTTTAGAGTAAAAATATATTCTAAAAATAGAAAATGAAATAATTTTACCAAATGAAATTTTGTTCTAGTGACAAATTTAAAATAAAAATAAAATGATTATTATACGCACCTTAATTGACTCACCGAGGTCCATCTTGCCATGTATGGTGTTTAACCCATGAGATGCATCAAATATTTTATAATCTTAATTACCACTTTAGATGTCCACTTCCCTATATATTGGGAAGTGAGCCACGTTAGTCGAGCGCACTCAGTAGTCAGTCTGTTCCCCACCATGTCCCATCCCCTTCTCCACGATGTCCAATCTTCTCTTTCGTTGCACGATCTCTCGCTGCCGCACTTGCTTCTCCTTCTCTCAAGCATTTTCGCAATCGGCTATTGGGCATGGCTTTGTCTCGCCCAGAAGAAAACCTCACTGCCGCTGCCCCCGGGACCGGCGGGCCTCCCCCTCGTCGGGAATCTGCCCTTCCTCGACCCCGAGCTCCACACCTACTTCGCCGCCCTCGCGACGACGTACGGCCCGGTCCTGAAGCTCCAGCTCGGCAAGAAGCTCGGCATCGTCGTGACGTCCCCGGCCACCGTCCGCGAGGTGCTGAAGGATAACGACGTCACGTTCGCCAACCGCGACGTGCCCATCGCCGGGAGGACCGCGACCTACGGCGGCTACGACATCGTGTGGACCCCGTACGGGCCCGAGTGGAGGATGCTTCGGAAGGTGTGCGTGCTCAAGATGCTGAGCAACCACACGCTAGACTCCGTCTACGAGCTCCGGCGGAGCGAGGTCCGAAAGGTGGTAGGGTACTTCCGCAGCCAGGCCGGGTCACCGGTGAACGTTGGCGAGCTGATGTTCTTGACGGTACTCAACGTGATCACGAGCATGTTGTGGGGTGGGACGTTGCAGGGCGAGGAGAGAGAGCGCGTGGGTGCTGATTTCAGGCAGGTTAGTTAGTGATGATGACAATTGATAGTATTTCTCTCTGTCTTTTTCCATAAACAAGTAGAGTATCCCGCAGTCAGCATAAGCAACATTTTGCTGGCCAATCCTTCGGTCGAGTGTTTAAAGCTGCTAATCTAATCAAAGCTGGATACAACCGCTTTTCAAGTTATGACTACTGTTTTCTCACTAACAAAGAAAAAGAACTAAATAAAAGATTCGGCTCTTTCTTATTTTATGTTAAAGGTGATCCATTTTTGGGACTATAGGGTTTCGAATAAGTTATTTTCTAGACCAAACTATAGTGGAACATGATTATAATTTCTTCGGATTAGGCTGGATTGGGTTTATAATTAGTTGGTGTCGCTAAAGTTTGCTCGAGCGTGCTCTTTGTTTCCATTTAGGTAGGGCAGTATGCAACCCACTAAGCCAGTTAATCATCAAGATTTATGATCAGTTCTATTTCTTGCGCATGTTGCAAGAATTGTGTGCTTAATCGTTCAGTTTTTTTCTTATTTAAGTTCAAAATATATCTTCAGGATAATATTTACTATTTTTCTATTAGATTTTTGGCTTGTCATTGATAAAAATTTGGATGTCGATTCTGTGATTTCTTTCTTTTTAACCTTTTCCCTAAATAGGTGGTATCGGATATGACAGAGCTTCTAGCCAAGCCGAACATTTCGGACTTTTATCCCAGTCTGGCCCGATTCGATTTGCAAGGGATAGAGAGGCAAATGAAGGGGTTGGTGAAACGGTTCGATGGAATTTTTGAGAAGATGATTCAGCAACGGTTGAAAATGGAGAGAGAAGGCGGAAGCGGGTGTCAAGATTTCTTGCAGTTTCTATTAAAGTTGAAGGATGAGGAAGATGCCAAGACCCCTCTAACAATGACTGGCCTCAAAGCTCTGCTCATGGTGAGTTTTTCTTAGTCTCCTTATTATTGGGAAAGCTTACTTATACTTTATTCTTTTGTTTTGAGTAATATTAATGTTCGAAGAAGATAAATTTTGCGTGGATCACAATGACTATTTCTTTTTAAATGATAATTTTCAATTTGTCATGTTGCTTTATAATTTAGTTCCATAAATTAATCGGAATGTCCTTGACATTTCGGTAGATGGCATGCAACCGGCTTAGAAGTTTTAATCAACGAAAAATGTACTTACTGTAATAATCGATTTCCCATGCTTGAGGTAAATATCGAGATATGTGTAGGGATTATCCAAATGAGTGCTCACGCTTCCTCTTCTAGATGTCTAGTATTAAGTTTCGAGTAACAGTTAAACTTATTGACTCTGGCTACCAGTTTATCTTCAGTCATGATGAGGACTCAAAGGAAAAGATAGTGATAACAATGTGATGTTATTGATCTTATGGTATCGAAAGGCAAATTTTCTGTACTCATAAATAGAATCTACGAAGTCTAGTGGGTGAAGAGGGTCATCTAGATCTTTTAGGGTTGGTCTAGTTGGTTAGGTTGTCAAGGGATTTAGGTTTAGGAATTGAGGTTTCCTATTAAAACCTCACCAACAGAATGTAAATTGCTTTGAGTTAAGTTCATATGCATGTGTAAAAACTTGAATTTAATCAGTTTATGAGATTCAGAAAATATTTATAAGCCTCTAAATAGTTGGGTATTTGTTATCATGCCTCTAGATTGTGAAACAAAGAAGCTGCCATGTGATATGTGCTGTCCATCTCAGGAGTAGTTCATATGAAAAGATTCTTTCAAGTGACCATTGAGGGAAATGGTCACTTGAAAAAGGACAAAAAAAAGAAGGAAGAAAAAGAGCACGATCCTTGTGCTTTCATCGTTGGAAGATGAATATTTCGACTCATAGGCAGGCCTAAGGTTTAGGTTGACTTGGTGTTTGTTTAGCCAACCAGATTATTGATTTCTTTTGATCAGTTTAATCATCGCTCATAATATTTTATTTACATAAAAGGGCCAGATTTAGGCTGCAGTTCTTTTATAGTTTGAAACTGACATTTATATTTTGCATGTTTTTCGGTCTTTTTTATTCTAAAATTTTAGCAGCATCTACGATCATGCCAGAGGTGACAGTAGTACCTTGCGTCTTTGGATACAAAGAATGCTAATTTGTCAATAAGTAAATTGTCCCTCAGATGGGCACCCCATGATATATCAATAATTTACAATATGATAATGCACACTTGGCCTCGGCACGCTTATCAATATAGGGTTTTATTTTAATTCTTTTTAGAGAGAGAGTAACCCTATCATATATCGAGAATTTACAATATGATAATGCACTCTGACCAAAAAAATGAAAATGATTAATGCACACTTGACCTAGCACACTTATCAATAAGGGGATTATTTTAGTTTTTTTTTTTTATATTGATTTGGTACTGATAAATCCTACATTTCCCAATTATGCAATCTTATTCAGCCATCACCTCAATTTATGTAAGATCAAGCGTTTACAGTGTGCGAGTCAATTTCCCTAAGTCCATTTAGTGACATAGCTGTACTTTCCCTCCTAGAAGTCCATCCCTATAACCCTTTTCCACGTGAGAGTAATAATTTTCTGACACAACACTGTAACATGTTTCCAAACTATATGACCTAACATGTTTTGAACCGTTTTGAACATAAATTGATTTTGTTATTGTACAGAACTAAAGTTAAAAATTTCAATCGCATTAAACGAGACGAACATGAGAACGAGCAATAACATGAGTTGCCCTCTCTTCCAACCTCTCAACAATTTTCCTCTGTTGCGTGTTTGGTGTCATATCATTGACTTATGAAACCCTCCATCCTAGCTATTTGTTTTGATCGTTGTGCGTGCAAAATGGCACTAAGGCTTGAATTTGGGGCACGGTTTCACTGCTGACCATTTGTAAAGGGCAATTTGATGGGTCTCGACTCTACTGCTATTTGCCACAAGTCTAGTTCAGCAAACAACAACTGAAAGACAATAATTGAAATGACTTAGCTTTTCACCCTTAAAAAATTAGTTTCATAATCCTAACTCTTGCTTGCCTGCTTATAAATTCTTCTCCTTGACTTCAATTTCTCTTGAGGACGGTTCTATTGAAAATTACGTGTAATTAAATTACTTTGACAGGATATGGTGGTTGGTGGAACAGACACATCCTCCAATACAGTTGAGTTTGCCATGGCTGAGATCATGAACAAACCTAGTGTTCTAAGAAATATCCAAAATGAATTGGATTTTGTGGTTGGCAAAGACAATATAGTAGAAGAATCTCACATTCCTAGGCTGCCTTACTTACACGCCGTCATGAAAGAGTCACTGAGATTGCACCCGGCGCTTCCCTTGCTGGTCCCCCACTGCCCAAGCGCGACTTGCACTGTTGGAGGCTACACGGTCCCAAAGGGCTCTCGGGTCTTTGTCAACGTGTGGGCGATACATAGGGACCCTTCCATATGGAGCGACCCGCTAGAGTTCAATCCCGAGAGGTTTTTGCATGATAAGGGCGATTATAGTGGAAACGACTTCAATTACTTCCCCTTTGGGTCTGGGAGAAGAATATGCGCAGGGATAGCGATGGCTGAGAGGATGGTGCTATACTCACTTGCCACGCTCTTGCATTCATTTGACTGGAAGCTACCCGAGGGAGAGAAGATGGATATAAGAGAGCAATTTGGGATCGTCTTGAAAAAGAAAAAGCCGCTAGTGGCTATTCCTTCGCCAAGGTTCTCTGATCCTCGCCTTTATGAATGAGTACCGTGCATGTTGGTGTGGTTTCTTTATATAATCTTATGTGAACAGAATCGGAAGGAAAAATGCATCTACCTATCTTCATGTGGTTAATATAGTTCCTATCCATGAGGATTTATTTGATCATGTTTTTTTTTTTTGGTCAGTTATTTGATCATGTTAACATGTTGTGGATATATATGCTTTTTAAGTGAAAAAAAGAAAGAAAAAAAGACATATGTTGCATCACTTTCTATCAGTTATTCATAGAGAATTCCGCTTTTTACATGCGATGTTCAAACAATATGATGCATCATGCATCTCTAACTCATTTAGAGGATGTAAGCAACACAAATTTCCCGTTTGTGATTGCGCACGTGACGGTGAGCTGGCTCTTTCTTCTTTTCTTCGTTTATTTTGTTGGCCCTTTATTGCCAAGGTAGGCCTTGACGTTAACAGCCCAGAAGACCCACATAAGAAGTTCCTGAGGCCCAATTCCTTCAATGCCATGATTTGTACTATGGTTTTCTGTTCTTTTTTTTTTTTACCATATCTATGATTGTTGCATATACGGGGTAGTTGGAGCTTGTAAACTTAGGCTCCGTTTGTTTCGACAAAAATGTGATATTTTAAGAAAATGTTTTTTAGAAAGTCATTTTTTAATAAAATGAAAATATTTTTCAATGTTTGGCTGAAACCTAAAAATAAACTGTAAAATATTTTCTGCCATTTGGTAGAAAATCAAATCTATATAAACATAAAATGTTATGATGCTAGTAACTTATGCATTTGCTGTCGAGGAATCAAATACAGGCACTAAAGTCTTGAGTTAGGCCTCGATGGACACCAACCTGAGTGCCAAGGATCGGGGTAGGGGCACCTAGGTCCCAAGCCCAACCTCAGTGGACCTGTGTAATGGCCCTTATGGACCTAGGCTCAAGTGTTGGAGATCTAAGCTCAGATATTGAGATCCCAAGCTTGGCCTTCGGGACCCAGGTCCAGGCTCGGGTCCCAACTCATTGGGGCTTCAAGCTTGACCTCAATGGACCCGAGCGCAAGTATTGGACCTTGGCACAAGTGTCGAGGATCCTGGCACAAGCACCGAGGTCACAGGCTTGGCCTTGATGGACCCAAACCCCAAACTCGGGAGTTGAAGACCTAATCCTGAATGTCGAGGACCTAGCTATCAGTGATGGTTTCTATAATTAAGTGTAAAGTTTTGGGTCCAAGCATTGATATCTAGTCATATTTCGGAAAATAATTTTTATTTTTTAAAAAGAAAATGATTTTTTTAAAATTTAAATATAAGTTTTTCGTTAACTTATTTTTCAAAATGAATCAAACGTTGAAAAATGTTTTCCGTAAAACAAATCAAGTATTAAGATATATATTTTATGCTCAGGATCCGTCGGGCCCGCCGGGTTTACGTCAGGCAGCCCACGGCTCGTAGAGTACGCGGTGTACCCTGGACCAAACATCAATACCTGGAGGGAAACTAGCACATGACCCCACCACCATGGCCCCCCGCTTAAGACGTGTTGACAACGCAGAGATTCGAACTTATTCCCTCATGCGGTAAGGTAGTAGAGCTCAACCAACTGGACTGCCCACATGTGGGTAAGCATTATGATACTTCATATATATTTGCGTTGAAAAAACTAAAATGTTGAGGCATCAACTTTTGTTTGAATTTTACAATTTGAAGACCTAATCCTGAATGCCTAGGTTCTATCTATAGGAATGATTTTTTTTTTTTTTATATCTAAGTATAAAGTTTCAAGTTGAAACGTCGATATCTAGTAATATTTTTTGATTTTTAAAAAGAAAATCAATTTTTTTAAATTAAGCATAGATTTTTCATTAACTCATTTTTCAAAATGAACCAAACGTCAAAAATGTTTTCCGTAAAACAAATGAAGCATTAAGATATTTCATATTTATTTGCATTGAAAACTAAAATGCTGGGCATGAACTTTTGTTTGAATTATACAAGTTGGCTCATGTTAAAAGAAAAGTGGACGGACGAAAGAGCCTCTCAAATAAGAAAAGGCTATAGATAAAATTCATTCTAAATATAGGTTTTGACTTACAATCGTTTCAGGTTGGGGGGATTTATTTTTAAATAGATTCAAAGAACACAGAAAGGTGTTGTGATTCCTCTTGTGTCACTGTTCTTCTGTTGCATTATTTTTCTCTTCTGATGTTGATCAACTTGAATTTGTGACCTTTATTCCACAATTGCAGAAGGGGAAAGCCCTACTTCAAATCCGACAAATAAAACCGCTTGCCCATCTCTGTCGATGCGTCTTACATATCATGTGCCAAATACTTAGTGTTGTCATGTAGATTAGCTTGTCAGCCAATTTGATTACTTGTCCACTTCTATATTTCGATGACTTGTTACTGAATCATATATCAAACTTGTGTAGTTACTTAGCAAAAAAAGAAAAAAAAAGAAAAAAAGAAAATTCAAACCCGTGAAGTTTGCCAGCTTTAGTTGTCAAGCAATCAGATACGTGGATTGTATAGACGTACTATACAATGTCGAATCGGCACGCTATCGAATGCGAAAATCTTATGGTCAAATAGTTTAGTTTATAGGAAAATTACTTTGAAGGGTCCAGGGTACTCACCTTAGTTAAGGTAATATTTCTCATTGTAAAGCGAAAAAATATTGACATGCTGATTTCATTCGAAGAGTTTTTATGATAAGAAGGCCTCCTATTATATGGCTATAGACTCGAGAGTCTAGATTTTGAATAAGAGAAAGTAAATCAAAACATTGATATGGTCCTTGGATTAATTTTTTTTTTTTTGTGGTTAGCCAAAATATAGTCTTGGGTTCTATTTAGCGAAAAAATTTGATATTTTTGAAAAATACTTTTTAGAAAGTTCACTTTTAGGAAAATGACAATATTTTTATGTTAGGCTGAAACTTGAAAACAAACTAAAAGATATTTTCCGTTGTTTGGCATAAAATAAATTTTCCTTAGGAAAATTATCAAAAACATTTGATTTTTAATTTTTAATTTTTATTTACTTTTCTTTTCCTTTTTCCTTGGGCGATAACCAAAAATGGATACAGTTGGCAACGGACCACAAGCCAGGCTCAAGGCTCACCCGTACTGAGCCTCGCTTGAGGAGGTCGGTGAGAGGTGGGTGTTACGAAAGGGTCAAAATCAAGTGTCCAGTGAGTGATTGAAAATTATATATATAAGTGAAGAGAGAGGGGATGTAGGATTTTGAATGGAGAGAGAGAGAGAGAGTGAGTGAGTGAATGAAAAAAGGCGATGTGAAGACAAAGCTCAAGAAAATTTATATATAGAAGTGTGTACCAATTCAGTCTGTGTGGTTCGGATGAACGGTCCTATATTTAGAACTAAAAACTAGACCAGTACACGCTAGTTTTAATAAATTAGACCGATTTCCATAGGAATTGACTAAAATTTACCGATTCAAATCTGGTTCGGTTCGGTTCAGACGGTTTTTTATTCTTTTACACATTCCTACTTAACTAAATCAATCCTAAACATATTGCGTAAATATCAATTTAATTATAAACTTTTCAATTTTGGCAATATAATTATAAACATCATTTCAATAGTCTTTTTGACCAATTTTGATTTGAAATCGTTGATGTAACATATAGTCATCGTCAACTATCGTACGTGTTGTAGTTGCCGATTCGACATAGACAATTAAGTACATAACCACATTAGCAATATCCGAGGGCAATTGTCCGACATATAAGTATTTACATAAAGATTTAAGATTACATCAACAAAATCGAATAACTTGTAACTAAATAGGCATTTGCACAACAGGATTATGACTCCCCACGTATTGAGTGCGGAACCTTTTTTTTACGCTAGCAATGTAAGACCAGAAACTGGCTGGACCATGTTGTGTAGCTTCGTGCACCGGCCTATCATACTTCCCATAGAATGCCCGATATTGAGAAGGGATAAACAGGCCAAATGGGGCCGTGGGCATAACTCCATCTATGTACGGCCAGTTATCTCGAGCCAAATCTGGGTAAAGAAGCCACGACCACAAATTCTGAAGAGACAGACCACCAGACAAATTATGCCGTCGAAAGGATAACGAGAGCTTTCATCTATCAGTCCCTTTCGCTGCAGCCTGCAGGTCATTTCAATCTTGAGTGGAATAGATCGACCTGCATGTCAATTCATCTTCAAATGGAATCAACTGGTCTCTTTTACGTGGATCTTATAACAATTCATACATAAAACTTTGTGATAACGGAAACTTGAAAGATCTCTTACTCTTTTTTTTTTTTTTTTTTTTTTTTTTTTTTTGAGACGGGGAGGAGCAGAACTGGAAAACCGCGCCAGTAAACCCTCGACGACGAAATACTTTGATGATGGCATGTGGCCTATCATCACGGCGTCACTCTTAATATACCTTTCTTTCTGCCAGGTTAAAGCTGCGTAGCAAGGCGATTCGAATCTCTTCCATTTCTCGAAAAGACATCGGAGTGCTACGGAGCCCATCACGGCCGGTGATATCTCTTACTCTTTTTTTTTCTCCTTTTAAACTGAAAATTTTGAGGTCGATCTAAATAACGTGCCCAGCAGTAAATAAAAATTTATCCTTTTCTCGTTTCAAGCATTAATTTTTTTTTTCTTTTTTGTCGTTTCAATTATTGAAGTATCCGCCTAATATAAAATGCATCTCCTCTCCCCTATAAATTTCGAAATGACCCACGTAATCGATCGCACTCATAATTCGCTATGTCCCCCGCGATCTCCCATCCCCTTCTCCACCTTCTCCACCCAGGGAACGATTTCTCGCTCCCGCGCCTACTTCTCCTTCTCTCGGGCATTCTCGCAATCTGCTGTTGGGCATGGCTTCTTCTCGCCCAGAAGAAAACCTCATCGTCGCTGCCTCAGGGACCGGCGGGCCTCCCCCTTGTCGGGAGCCTGCCCTTCCTCGATCCGGAGCTCCACACCTACTTCGCCGCCCTCGCAAGGACGTACGGCCCGGTTATGAAGCTCCAGCTCGGCAAGAAGCTCGGTGTCATTGTCACATCCCCGGCCACCGCTCGCGAGGTGCTCAAGGAGAACGACGTCATCTTCGCCAACCGCGACGTGCCCATCGCCGGGAGGGCCGCATCCTATGGCGGCTCGGACATCGTGTGGACCCCGTACGGGCCCGAGTGGAGGATGCTGCGGAAGGTGTGCGTGCTCAAGATGCTGAGCAACCACACGCTGGACTCCGTCTACGAGCTCCGGCGGAGGGAGGTCCGGAAGACCGTGGGGTACTTCAGGGTCCGGGCCGGGTCTCCGGTGAACGTTGGGGAGCAGATGTTCCTGACGGTGCTCAACGTGATCACGAGCATGTTGTGGGGTGGGACGGTGCAGGGCGAGGAGAGAGAGAGCTTGGGTGCTGATTTCAGACAGGTTAGTTGGTGAGGATGACGATCGGATAGGGTTTCTCTCTCTCTCTCTCTCTCTCTCTCTCTTCTCTCTCTCTCTCTCTCTCATAGAGAGTTTGCGTGCCCCACTGTCGGCATAACCCCTATTTGTGTTATGATTACTCTTTTCTTTCGAACAAAATAGTATTTATCAGACTCCCTCATCTTATGTCAGAGGTGTTCATTATGGGTTTTGAGGATTTCGCACAACTTATTTTCCAGACCAAGTTATAATAGAACATAACTGTAATTCTTCAAATTAGGCTGGTTTGAGTTTATGATTAGTTGGTGTCGCTAGAGCTCGCTCGAAAGAGCTCTTTGTGCCAGTTTAGGTAGGGTAGGGGGCAAGCCACAAAGCCAGTTTATCATCAATATCTATGACCAGTAGTTTCCTCTCAGTAATGTTTAAAATTTATGTTTCAGACTAACATTTTACGGGTTTTCTATTTAAGTTTTGGTTCGGCTGAATATAAAAAATTTGTATATTGATTTTGTGATTTCTTTCTGATTTTCATTCCTCGAGATAGGTAGTGTCAGATATGACGGAGCTCCTTGGGAAGCCGAACATTTCGGACTTTTATCCGGGTCTGGCCCGATTCGATTTCCAAGGGATAGAGAAGCAGATGAAGGGGTTGGCAAAACGGCTCGATGGAATTTTTGAGAAGATGATTGCGCAGAGGTTGAAGATGGAGAGAGACGACCGAAGCGAGTGCAAAGATTTCTTGCAGTTTCTATTGGAGTTGAAGGATGAGGAAGATGCCAAGACTCCTCTAACAATGACTGGCCTCAAAGCTCTGCTCATGGTGAGTTTTTTTCTCCACCTTATATTATTGGCAAAGCTTATTTCCTCGTACTTTATTCTTTTGTTTTGAGTAACATTAATGTTTAAAGAAGAAAATTTTTGCAGGGATCGGAATGACTAGTTTGTTTAAATAATATATATATTTTTTAATTTGTCAAATCGCTTTATAGTTTAATTCTATATATTAATGGCATATAACGGGCTTAGGAGTTTTACTTAATATAAAATATACCTACAGTAATGATCAATCTCCAATGCGTGACCTAAATGCCGAGATATGCATAGGGATGATGTTTAAATATCCAAACGAGTGCCGTGCTTCATCTATGAAAATTACCAAAAAAGTGTTAAATATATTATAATTATGCTTATCTTTACCAAAAAAAAAATATATATTATAATTGTGCTTATTCAATTTTAAAGTTTTCAATTTGGCCAATTTAGTTTCAGGCCTTTTAACAATTTACCAATTGAGTTATTCTAACCAATTTTGTTTGAAAATCATTGATGTAAATGTCAGCCGTCCTACGTAATACAACTAGCGTTGACTTGGATAATTTTTTAAAATTTTAATTCACATTTTGAATTATTTAATTTATTTTTTACTATTTTTTTCATTGTGGCGCATCTAGTCACCGGCAACCCTTACTAGCCATAAGGGCCCTCGCCAACGCTAGTGAGGCCACAAAGGCCTTAGGCAAGGCCATCATGGCCTTGCTGACTATCACCCGTGTCTAACAAATTGACAAAAGGCTAATGACTAAATTAGTTAAATTGAAAGGTTTATGACTGAATTGGCATAAATGCGATAGGTTCAAGTCCTTTTTGGTAATTTCCCTTATTTCCTCTTCTAATGGTCTAATATTAAGTTTCAAGTAATCTTTAAACTCATTGACTCTAACTAATGCTTTATTTTCAGTCAAGATTAGGAATTAAAGGAGAAGATAGTGATAACTTGACTATGTGATATCATTAATCTTATGGTACCTAAGGCAAATTTTGTATGTTCATAACTAGAAACTTCAGAGTCTACTAGGTGAAGAGGTCATCTATCTCATTTAGATTTAGCGCAGTTGGTTGGATTATCAAAGGATTTTGATTCAAGAACTAGAGATTGCCTATTCAAATTTCACCGAAAAAATACAAATTGCTTTGAATCAAGGTCACATGTGTAGGTCAAAGTATGAATCTAATCAGTTCATGAGAACTGTAGGGTGCTCTATAAGCTTTTAAATAGCCAGACATTTATGTTCGTACCTCTCAATTATGAAAAAAAGATATGGCCATGTGATATATCCTTCTTTCTATCTTAAGAGTAGATTATATGGGAAGACTCTTTCATGTGACCATCGAGGGAAACAAAAGGAAAAAACAAAGACAGCACGATCCTAGTGCTAATGTTAATTCATAGACCGGCCTAATGTTTGGGTTGCCTTGGAGTTTGTTTAGCCGGCCCGATTATTGATTTCTTGTGATTAGTTTAATCATCGCTCATAATCTGTCATTTACATAAAAGGGCCAGATTTAGGCGGCAGTTCTTATGTAGTTTGAAACCGACACATTTTTATTTTACATGTTTTCTGGTCATTTTGTTTCTAAAATTTTGGCAGCATTTACGATCATGCAAAAGGTAACAGGATATTTGTACCTCGCGTTTTTGGATGCACCCCACATTTGGACGTCACTCCGTAAATCAGCTTTTTGCAATCTATTGCGTTGTTGCAGTGATAATAGGATTAGCGAATTTTCCATTCAGAAACTATGTGAAAAGGAAAAACTGTTTTAAAGAATGCTAATTTGACAATACCTAAGTAGTAGATTGTTCCCCCGATAGGCTTTCTAGAGAAAGAAACTCACCTATGAATTTTTTATTGAGAACTTACATTATGATAATGCACAATTGACCTCCGCACCCCTATCAATAAGGGATTTGATTTTAGTTCTTTTTTTGGTTATGGGACGAAACTTAAATTTCAATCGCATGAAACGACATGAATGGGAGAAGGAGCAATGACACGGGTTGCCATATCTAACAACTTCTCAGCAGAGTTTTTATTTTTATTTTGCGTCTGGTGGCATATCATGAACTCTCCATTCTAGCTATGATGGGTCTAGAATCTGCTGCTGTTTGCTAGAAGTGTAGTTCAGCAATAACAATCGAACGAAAATAAATGAAAAGACGTAGCTTTTTACCCTTAAAAAAATTAGTTTCAAGATCCTAGGTCTTGCTTGCTTGCTTTCAAATTCTTTTCCATGACTTCAATTTTCATTTGAGGACGGTTCTAGGGGAAATTAAATGCAATTGAATTACTTTGATAGGATATGGTGGTTGGTGGAACGGACACATCCTCCAATACAGTTGAGTTTGCCATGGCTGAGATCTTGAATAAACCTAGTGTTCTGAGCAAAATCCAAAATGAATTGGAAACCGTGGTTGGCAAAGACAACATAGCAGAAGAATCTCACATTCCCAAACTGTCTTACTTGCACGCCGTCATGAAAGAGTCATTGAGATTGCACCCAGCACTTCCCCTATTGGTCCCCCACAGCCCGAGCGCGACATGCACCGTCGGAGGCTATACAGTTCCGAAGGGCTCTCGCGTCTTTATCAATGCGTGGGCGATACATAGGGATCCTTCCATATGGAGCGACCCGTTGGAGTTCAATCCCGAAAGGTTTTTGCATGGTAAGGGCGATTACAGTGGGAACGACTTCAATTACTTCCCCTTTGGGTCTGGGAGAAGAATATGCGCGGGGATAGCGATGGCCGAGAGGATGGTGCTATACTCGCTTGCCACGCTCTTGCATTCCTTTGACTGGAAGCTACCCGAGGGAGAGAAGATGGATCTAAGAGAGCAATTTGGGATCGTCTTGAAAAAGAAAATGCCGCTAGTGGCTATTCCTTCGCCGAGGTTCTCTGATCCTCGCCTTTATGAATGAGCATCGCTGCATGTTGGAATGATTTCTTTACATTATCTTATGTGGATAGAATGGGGTGGAAAAGTGCATCTTCCTATCTTCATGTGGTCAATTAAACTCCTATGTGGTTTTATTTATGACATTTATATATGTCACCATGATAAACATGAAAAAGGTCACATTTTTTTTTCCACTTTCCCATTCACTATCCATAGAAAAATTTACTTTTGACTTGCGATGATTGAACAACATGATGATGCATCTCTGATTTATATATAACATGTAAGTAGTAACAAAAATTTATTGTTTGTCGGTGCACACATGACGGTGAGCCGAATCTTTCTTTTCTTCCTTTATTTATTTCCAGGACTATCCTTGACTTAATAAGCCCAGAAGACCCACAGAAGAAGTTCTTGAGGCCCAGCCTCTTGGTTGCACACATGAGGGAGAAGTACACTATCAGTGCCATAAGTTGTGTATGGCGCTCACTTTGGTGTCCACTTTGGTGCCAAAAGTTTCAATCGGATCACTTAAGTGCTAAATCAGAGGAAAAATGATCAGGAACCACCTGCTCGGACCATGCACACCCCTACATCTCGGTGGAATTTTCTATATCGACACACCCCTTATAAATTTAATCATTTTCAAGTAGAGTGGTTCAATACGAGAAAGTATCGAAGTGACGTGACGATTTATTCAGCCTATGATATAACAAGATAAATCTTAATTCGCACGTCTCAGCAGAATTTTTACCCCCCCCCCCACCCCCCACCCCCCCCCCCCCCCATATCCACTTACTTGGTCAACACGACCTTCTCCATCGTGGCCCAAAAAAATCTCCATGTTGCAATTATCTTAAAGATTGATTGAGCGATTGAATGCCTAATTCGAATTATAACATCTCGCACCATGGATAATTTTGAAGGACAATCTTGTTATCCTGTGAATGGAGTTTTACTCGAGCTAGTTGCGTGCAAGAAAGGCACAGTTTCTATTCATTTTTCGGACTTGAAAGTTTGAATATCTTTTCATATTGCACGAGCAACATAAAAATGAATGTAAATTTATTATCGATGACTCATAAGTTGAATATTTTTGGCGGATCGATGACCAATAACTAGGCGGTTGCCAAATGCAGGAAAGGTGAAAAAGAATGGGATTTAGGTTGACTGACAGCTCGCATGTTTCATCTTCGTAAAAGCTCTCTATTATTGCGTTTAACATTTATTTCAATAAACCAAATCAAATGCACGTATCTGACTCCCAGCCTTACCTATTACATGAAAAGAACTAAATAATTAATTTGTAATAAAAACTCAACCGACATAGATTATATGATTTTTGCTATTGTAAAAGTGGCTAAGTCCTCTTATTGAAAGTTTACTTTACCGACAAAAAAAAAAAAAAAGTTTACTTATTTTAAATATGAAAAAAAAATTTCTAATTCAATTCCCTATCGTAGAATTTCACTCAAAATGTCTTTAGTCTAAATAAATACGATATGTTGATATTCACATCAAATGGTATACGTAAAACCAAAATACTTATAAAGTCAGACATAGCTGCTAATCAAAGCTTTCAAAGAACTTGTTAACAATAAATAAAAGCGATATTGTAGCTTTTGATTTATTAACTTTCATTGAAAAGATAAATTTTTATTGGAAAAGAGCAATAATTCTTATGAATGCACCTTGTCTTGATGCAAGAATATGGGTGTGCAACGGGAACCGCCCAAACCGGGAACCAGCCGGACCAAACCGGACGGGCCAGTTTTGGGCGGTTCCCACAGTCAGTGGTCCGGTTCCCGGTTCCTAATCTTGAAACCGGCGGTCGGTTGGTCCGGTTCCCGGTTCTAAGGTGGGAACCAGACTAACTAGACCGGACCAAATTTGTTTTTTTTATATAATTTATATACATATATTATATATAATAACTACTATATATAAAACTTATTGCAATCGGAATTGCAATTGAGGTAACAACCTCTTATGTGACCAAGAGACCATTAAAAATCTTCTTGATATTATTTATTTATAGAGAAAACTTACTTGTTAGTTTCATCTTCTACTCGATGTGGGACAAGGCAAGAGTCCCACATCGACTAAAATTCAAAGCATAGAGGAGAGATTGTCTATAAAACCTAAGCCAAGCACAACCTTTAAGCAAATTTTTCATGGCTCTTATGCTTAAGAATAAGTGTAAATCACACTTTGGGTGATTATATATATTTTTGGTGACCCAGGGAATCTCGTAAGCCGATAGCCAGCGAGCAAACCCTGGGGGAGCGACTGCAGGACTCACCACCACCACAGTACTCTAGGTAAGAATCTCTAATGACACCTTTGGGATTTGAACTCCTCCCCTTCGTGAGGGGGAGCCCAAGCTAATTGCGCCGCTGCGGGCGGTGGTTCCAGGTGATTAATATTCACGCAAGTGAAGTTTGAATATTTTGCATGTGGAAACATGCGTGATTAGTTTTAGTGGATCGATCGGTGATCACCCGAGAACTGAATTGGATTGATCGGTCCGGAGCATGCCGATTTTGTTGGACCGAACCGGACCAGACCGGAACCGATGGTCCAGTCCGGTTCCCGGTCCTAAGACTAAACGGTCCGGTCCATGGTTCCTAATTTTGGGAACCGGCTCTCTCGGTTCCACCTTGGAACCGAACTGAACTGAGAACCAATCATCCATATGCAAGAATATATAACCTCCCTAGGCTCCACCACCGCATGCAGAGAGAGAGAGAGAGAGACAGAGAGACAGAGAGAAAGCAACAACACTAGTGTGCATTTAATAAATATGACTATTGAGTACGATAGTTACTGTGATACGAGAGAGATAATGATTGCTTTATCTGGTAACAAAAATTTGTTGTGAAAATAATGTTGCAAATTGAAACTTTGCAATTGAATCAAGAGCAAGAGAAAATTGATAGAGAAATAAAATGAGAAATAATAGAGGTCATGAGAAATTTATGTGATCCAATTCGAATGCTGAAACCTATATTTATAGATAGAGTCAATTGTCAACAATTCATAAACAAATCAGAAAATTTTATTATTGAAATCGCTTGCACGTTCGAATGTTTTTCAACTCTCAATTACACCAAAATCCAAATTGTCTAAGAAAACGACTTGCTTTAGATGTAAAACTCAAACTTCTTGTTCAGAGCTCCCTTTTGTTTGAGAAAAAAAGAGTCCATTCTGTTTAGGGGTGTGCAACCGGACCGGCCCACCCGGAAAATAGGGTCGGGAACCGGTTCCCATTGAAACCAGTCCGGGAACCAGTTTCCAAAATTCGGAACCGGTTTAAACCGGTCTGGGAACTGGGTCCGCTTGATTATCCACCTAAGAATCGGTTCTTGGACTGGTTTTGGAATTGGTTTGGGAACCAATTTTGTAAGTATAGGTCATAAACCCTATTTTTTCCCCTTATTTCTATTCTTACTCCCGCAATCACACGGTGTTTTTCCTCTTGGCTCTCTCAAATAGGCACGGCACTCCTCATTCGTTGTTCCTTTTCCTCACTTGCTTCCCTCCCTCATTGGCTCCTTCTCGCACTGTCTGACGAATGGACAGTGTTCATCGCTGCCAAATTCTTGTATACCACGTGGATCGGCTTGCCTAATTACTCTTTTGTAGGAGGAGTTATGCTTGCATAAATAAGTAGTTTCATGTAGTAGTTGTGGGAATAAGACTAATATTATACCCATGCTTGTTGCTAATTCTTTGCCTTATGATTTTGTTAATTATAATTAGCCCTATGAATCCTTAATTTTTCTTTTAGTCAAAAAGTTCATGTATTTATTTATTATAAGTTCTTAATGTTTCGATACAAATTATAAAGATTACGTTATTTTCTTGCGTATTAATATAAAATTCGAAATCGTATAGGATATTGAGAGATTGCAAAATAGGTTCCAATGGAAACGGGATTAACCTTAGAATAAGACCGGAAAAACATGGTGGGTCGGGTACAGGATCCAATACAAACAGGGTCGGGTACATAATCCAAAAAAAAAGAATCGATTATAACAGAGTTGGATATAGGGTCCAGGTCTAGACTCTACCCACCCTGGACCCGATCACCCTGACTTCTTATTAGTCAAATGAAAGAAAGCATAAAAGGGCCAAAGGAACAATTACAATTCAGAATGCCCTTAAATATATTTACTCTCCTTTTCACTCTCTCCCTCTTTCCTCCTCGCTTACTCTCCTGTCATACGTACGTCAACCAGCGTCGCCAACCCTCGTCACTTCAATTCACCAATAACACGAAAGGTTCCGTTCACTGCATTCTCTTCTTGTTCGAATCCTCTCAGCTTCGAGGCCAATCTTGATCGATCGTTCTCCCAGGCCAACATGTCTCCCTCCATCTCCCTTTCCCTTCTCCACAATCTCGAATCTTCCCTCTCATCGAACGATTTCTCGCTCCTGAGCTTACTCTTTCTCCTCTCGGGCGCTTTCGCAATTGGCTTTTGGGCATGGCGTCATTTCGCAGAGAAGAAGAACTCGCCGCCGCTGCCACCGGGACCGGCCAGTCTCCCCCTCGTCGGGAACCTGCCCTTCCTCGACCCGGAGCTCCACACCTACTTCGCAACCCTCGCGATGACGTACGGCCCCATCCTGAAGCTCCAGCTTGGCAAGAAGCTCGGTATCGTCGTGACGTCCCCAGCCACCGCCCGCGAGGTGCTCAAGGATAACGACGTCACGTTCGCCAACCGCGACGTGCCCATCGCTGGGAGGGCCGCGTTCTACGGCGGGTCAGACATCGTGTGGAATCCATACGGGCCCGAGTGGAGGATGCTCCGGAAGGTGTGCGGCCTCAAGATGCTGAGCAACGACACGCTGGACTCCGTCTACGAGCTCCGGCGGAGGGAGGTCCGAAGGACCGTGGAATACTTCCTTCTCCGCGCCGGGTCGCCGGTGAACGTTGGGGAGCAGATGTTCTTGACGGTGCTTAACGTGATCACGAGCATGCTGTGGGGTGGGACGGCGCAGGGCGAGGAGAGAGAGAGAGCTTGGGTGCTGATTTCAGGCAGGTTAGTGACGATGACGATCGGATAGGATTTCTCTAATTTTTTATTTTTTATTTTTAAAGTCAAATCTTCTATGGAAGATTCAGCACGCTATCTGCATAAACAAAACTTTATGACAATCAGGTCCTGTCGATCCTTCAATTGAGTCTTTAAATATGCTCATCTAACCAAACGTGGTCTTTGAAAATTTATTTTTTATATCGACCATAGATGCTCTGACTCCTCGTCTTATCAACAAAGAAGAAATTATGACTTCCTCTTATTTCGTATTAAAGGTGACCACTTTGGGACTTCAGGGTTGTGCTAAACTTAATTTTACGGACCGAACTATGATAAAACGTAACTGTGACTCTTCAAATTAGGCCGAATTGAGTTTATAATTTATTGATATCACTAAAGTTCGCTTGAAAATGCTCTTCATGTTTATAAAGGTCAGGCAATAGGCAAGCTTCAAGATCCATGATTGTTCCTATTTCATATTCATATATCAAGAATTGTCTGTTTAATTATCTAGTTTTCTTTTATATAAGTTCGAAATATATAATTCAGTCTAAATTTTTTACAATTTGTCTAGGGATAATTGCACAAAAAATCTTAAACTTTTCCTTGTGGGACACCAATCCCATACTTTTTTTCTCCATCTCACTAATACCACAAACTTGCACCAGTTACCCAGAAAAACTATTGTTAAACTTTTTCGTCTGTAAGTGCCATTAAAAATTCAACATGACAACATGTTGCTTGGCAAATGGACCTGACATGGCAATGGACACAAGTTGCCATGTCGGCCAAGAGGATAGCCACGCCCAATCTTTAATGATCATGACGAAGTCATGATGGAATTTTTAATGGGCATATGGATGAAAGGAATTTCTAGGTCATTGATACAAGTTTAAGAGTTTTGGCGAAACAAAAAAATTGGATTACTGGCGCCCCACAAGGGAAGAGTTTTAATACTTCTGGGGAATTATCCCGACTTTTTTTAGATTGAGTAAATATAAAAAATTTATACCATTAATTTTAAAATTTCTTTCTGGATTTTCCGTCCCTCAACAGGCGGTGTCAAATCTTACAAAACTTCTTGGGAAGCCAAACATTTCGGACTTTTATCCAAGTCTGGCTCGATTTGATTTACAAGGGATAGAGAGAAAGACGAAGGGGTTGGCGAAGCGGTTTGATGGAATATTTCAGAAGATGATTGAGCAGAGGTTAAAGATGCAGAGAGAAAATGGAAGCGAGTCCTTGGACGGTAGCGAGGAGAACAAAGATTTCTTGCAGTTTCTATTGAACTTGAAGGATGAGGAAGATGCCCAGACTCAGCTAACCATGACTGGCCTCAAAGCTCTGCTCATGGTGGGTTTTTCTTAGTCTCCTTCTTATAATATTGGCGCTTACTTCTTTATAATTTAATCTTTTATTTTTCTAATGAGAATACATGATGGAAACTGATCTAATAAATGAAATAGTTGAACGCACATAATTATTAGTCATATTAATATAAGAGAGATTTTACGCAGATCACAATAACTAGTTTGTTTAAATGATGATCATTAGTTTGCCATATTGCTTCGTAAATTGATTATATAAATTATCTTAACAGTAATATTTCTAGACCGCATTCGATGGGCTTAAACCTTTTATTTTATACAAAGTGAACCTCCGATTATAATCAATTTTCCATTCTTAAGCTAAAAATCAAGATGCATAGGGATTGATGTTGATATCTTATATATTTACTCACCGTTCCTCTTCAAATTCTCTAATGTGGAAGTTTCAAGCAGTAGTTATTAAGAACAGAGCACATCGAGCACAACCTAATCTAAGAGCACAGCAACAGCAAACACAAAGTGCTGTGACTTCAACAAAGGAAGAAGAATGAAGGTGCCCACGTGTTCAACTATGACGAGAGGTGCCCACGTGTTCAACTATGACGAGAAGTTCTCAAGAAGTTTCCTTGCTGAACAAAACTGTTATTCTGTTCTAGCTTACAAAAGAGATTAAAACAATTTCTCTCTTTTCAGTTTTTTTTTCTAGTTAGTTCCCTCCTTTCTTTAGTCGGTTTTCTTTGCTTCTTCATCATCAAGGTCTTATATAAATAGAGAAACAGAGCACGCCATTAATAGGGTGCTCTGTGATGTATAGCATATACTGTGTAAATCCAAAGAGAGAAGAAAGTTTCATAATCATTCTTCAGTCTTCATTCATCTTGTTCATCTTCACATGGTATCAGAGCTTGGTCGATCATCCTTATTGGATAGTTTGCATGAGCATTTGATCGCTTGTGAAATCAAATCGAAGGTACTGTAGCTATAGAAGCGGTTCTCTGCTCGCCAGATCTGGTCCTCTGATTGCCGGATCTGACTCGATCTGAAGCCGACGGCAACATCGGTGACGATGGTGGTGAATCTGGTTTGGCGGATCACCCTTGGAAATCGAAGAGTGATGGTCAGCGATCGCGAGGGGGCTCTCAATCGCTCTCGGTTCCAGTGGTTTTGAGGGTTTCTCGGCGGATCTCTCTCGATTTGGGGCGAAGATCGGTGACATCGGTGATATCGGCCACGGCGGTGACAGCGATTCTTGCTCTGTGGCTCGATTCGGCTCTTTGCCGGATTTGCTCTCTTCTTCTCGATCACTCTCGAGGATCAGCGTCACTCGATCGGGTGCTCGAAGCTCGAAACTCAGATTCGTGCCGAGTTTGAAGGTCTCGACTCGGCTTCGAGGGTAGACATCTGAGGCGATCAGTAGTGGTTATAGCAACGGCAGTGGCTTCCGTTTCTCCGGTGATTCCTCGTTAAGGGACGAAATTCGATTCGGACTCCCCTATTCATCCACTGAAGTTGCAGATTCAACCGAAGCCACTTCCCCAGCACCACCAGCTTCGCAGTCACAGTAAGCGTTGTGTTCATCCCTAATTCGCATGCTCTGTTTCTGTTTCTGCATCAGCTAAAGCTAAAGCTGATTACTCCTGTATGAAATCCAATGACGTTCGAGTCTCTGTGATAAGTCTGATCTTCACTGATCGCAGCAGATCAAAGTAGCTATTGATCATTCTCATTTGTTGATTTGGAGATTTTAAAGTGTTTTAACATCACCATTATCATCGTCTTCTTCAAAGCTGTGAGAACAGGAAAATGGCAGCAAGAACACAGAAGTATCCCTTTCCAATACATGTTAACATCTCTAATTTTGTTACGATCAAGCTTGCTGAAGACAATTTTCTATTATGGCAAGCACAATTCCACAGATTTCTTCGAAGCCAAGAACTTTTTGGCTTCATTAGTGGTGATATTTCATCACCTCCTCGAACATTATAGGTTGAAACTGAAGGTTGTGAAACTGAAATTGTAAATCAAGATTACATAGATTGGACAAAAACTGATCAGCTTGTGTCATCATGGATTAGTGGAGCTGTATCTGAAAATATTATGAGCTTGATTATTGGTTTAGAGACTTCCTACGAGGTATGGCAAACACTCCTCAATCGTTTTACTCAGAAATCAGTTGCGAGAGAATTTGAACTGAGAGGAAAATTACAAGCTTGTCAGAAACGAGATAGAAGTCTTTCTGTTTATCTTAGAGAATATAAGTCCATCTGTGATCAGCTAAATGCAATTGGAAAGCCTGTAGATGAGATAACAAAAATGTTCGGTGTTCTTGAAGGACTAGGTTCTGAATATGAAAACTTTCGAACCACTATGTACTGCTTGAAACCTCAACCAAAATATGATGAAGTGATAGCACAGCTAGAAAGATTTGAAACAAGGCTAAAGACCTATTCGATGAATCAATATAATCCCAATCTAGCCTATTTTGGACAAAGAAATTCTGAAACAAGGCAGAAAGGGATCTCTGAAAGAGAATATAGTTCTCAGAATTCTGGTTTTGGAGGTCAAAGAGGCAATAACAGAGGGGGACGTAACTATGGTCAAGGACGTGCGATCAACAACAGGGGTCGCAGTTATGGCTATTCAAGAAGAAATCAAAACTACAGGCAGGATCAAGTAGATCAGCAATTCAGGCAGAGAAATGACTTTCCTAGTTCTGGACAGGGGTTTCGACCATATGCAAGTTACTCACAAAGGTATCAAGACACCAAATCTTACCCATCTTCGACTCTAATGTCTAATAAATGTATGCAGGATGAGAAAACAACAGAACCTGCTCGTTTGGAGTGTCAGATTTGTAAACGTCCAGGACATGATGCACTTCGTTGTTGGTATCGATTTGATAACTCATATCAGGCTGAAGAAATTCCAACAGCATTGGCAGCAATGCATCTTGAGGATCCAAGAGGGAATGAATGGTATCCAGACACTGGTGCAACAGCTCACATCAGTGCAGATTCGGGTACTCTTAATAACTTTTCTAAATATAGAGGAACTGATACGGTCATGATAGGAAATGGTGCTTGTTTGCCTGTAGCTTATGTTGGTAATACTATGCTACATACTGAAGTCAACTCATTACCATTAAATGATGTTCTGATTGTTCCTCAAATCACGAAAAATCTTCTCTCAGTTTCAAAACTAACAGATGACTATCCTTGTTCATTTATTTTTGATCAAACTGGGGTTTATATAAAGGACCATCACACCAATACAACAGTGAGGCTCGGAAGGAAGGTTAGAGGACTCTACCGAGTGGACTCACAAGCTACAGAAGCATTCTTCACTCAAAGACACACAGCTGTAGCAGAAGATGTGTGGCACCAGAGATTAGCTCATACCAACCCACGAACAATAAAGCATCTACAGAATCAGAAATTGATTCATTGTAATGCAAAAACTTAGACTACATGTAGTAGCTGTCAAATAGCAAAGAGTACTGCATTACCTTTTCCTTTATCAGTTTCCACATCTACTGTTCCTCTAGAAAAGATACACTGTGACATTTGGAGCCCCTCACCAGTTAGTTCTTTTTAGAACTTTAAGTACTATGTCATCTTTGTAGACAATTTCTCTCGCTATAGTTGGATCTATCCAATGAAGAAGAAGTCAGAATTTCATGATATCTTTGTCATATTTCAGAAGAAAGTTGAGAAGCAATTCAATCATGAAATTAAGATTTTTCATTCTGATGGTGGAGGGGAGTTCATGAGCAACAGATTTCAGAATCATTTACAGCAATGTGGCATAAGACAGTATATTTCTTGTCCACATACACCAGAACAGAATGGTATTTCAGAAAGGAAACATCGACATATAGTTGAACTAGGCTTAGCTATGCTGTATCACTCTAGAGTTCCATTAAAATTTTGGGTCGATGCCTTCATGACAGCTAACTATATTGTTAATACTCTTCCTACACCAAAGTTACAGATGGACACTCTTTACAACAAAATTCATCAACAGCAGCCAAGCTATGAACATCTAAGAGTCTTTGGATGTGCATGTTACCCCTGTCTTAGACCCTATGCTCAACATAAATTTGATCCCAAATCTCTTACCTGTGTGTTTTTGGGATATAGTGAGCGCTATAAAGGCTATCGCTGTCTGGTGCCTACTGATGGTCGTATATATATCAGTCGACATGTGCAATTTGATGAAAGTTTCTTTCCCTTCACAAAGAAACTGACAACAGAATATAATCAGTATACTGTTCTGTATAAACGATGGGTAGAAGAAGTTCATTTTTTAGATTCTGCAAGTGCAGCACCAGTGGAAAGTTCTTCCAATGGATACATAGCAAACTTCCAGCATCATCATATCTTGGAAGATGATCACAATACTGTCTCAAATCCTGTTATTGCGCCACAAAACTCACCCATACAGATACCGGCACAGCTACAGACTAACCTAGTTGCTACAGACCAAACATCTCTTCCTTCTACAACTGTCAATGAAGTCATCACTGTTCAAGCACAGCAAAATTCTTTACCTGATTCTCAAGATACGTCTTCTGTCCATTCTATGCAAACTCGACTGAAATCAGGTATCCGAAAGCCAAATCCTAAGTATGCATGTTTGGCAGAATACAAAGTGCCTATGGAACCACGATTGGTTAAATCAGCTTTAGCTGATGCAGGATGGTACAAAGCCATGCAAGATGAAATGGTTGCTTTGTATGAAAATAAAACATGGATACTAGTTCCTAGAACCAGTCAGATGAATGTCATAGGCTGCAAATGGGTGTTTAAAACTAAACTAGCATCTGATGGAAGTCTTGATAGACTCAAGGCTCGGTTAGTAGCTAAGGGGTTTCATCAAGAAGAGAGGGTTGATTTTACAGAAACATTTAGTCCTGTTATTAAACATGCCACCATTCGCATAATACTTTCTGTGGCAAAGATGAAGAACTGGAAAATACATCAGCTTGATGTTAAAAATGCTTTTCTACATGGAACATTACATGAGACTGTATATATGGAGCAGCCACCTGGTTTTATACATCCTCAAAACCCTCAAAGTGTATGTCTTCTCAAGAAGTCTCTATATGGTCTTCGTCAAGCACCACGTGCTTGGTTTGATAAGTTCAGTAATTTTCTTCTTGAAAATGGCTTCTTTTGCAGTACGACTGATCCTTCTCTCTTTATACTTCATACTGGGTCAGATATAGTATTGCTGCTGCTCTATGTGGATGACATAGTGCTAACCGGCAGCAACGATCAGCTACTAGCTAAATTGATCAATCTACTAAGCCTTCACTTTCACATGAAAGATCTTGGCCATCTACATTACTTCTTAGGAATTGAAGCTAAACGAAGTTCTAAAGATCTATTTCTCTGTCAAACCAAGTATGCTATTGATCTTCTTACCAGAGCCCACATGACAGAATGTAAACCTGTCTCAACTCCTCTACAACTTCGATCAGTTGTCATGACAAGTGATGATATTCTGCTTGACAATCCTCTTGAATATAGAAGTCTAGTGGGTGGTCTTCAATATCTAACAATCACCCGCCCTGATCTTGCTTATGCAACGAATGTTCTATGTCAGAAAATGTAGAAGCCAACCGTTGGCGATCTTCATCAATTAAAAAGAGTCCTTCGGTATGTTAAAGGCACAACTCATCTTGGGCTGTTTATTCACTCTAATAGTTCAATGGCTCTATACGGATTCTCAGATGCTGATTGGGCTGGCTGTGCTACTACCAGACGTTCTACTACTGGTTTTTGCACCTATCTTGGCTCTAATCTTCTCTCTTGGTCAACTAAGAAACAACCTACTGTATCTCGCTCTTCAACAGAAGCTGAATATAGAGCACTTGCATCCACTACTGCTGATCTTACCTGGATTAGCTTTGTCCTACGAGACATCGGTATATCTCTTCCATCACCAACTCTTTTGTTCTGTGATAATAAGTCTGCCATCTCTCTAACGACTAATCCGATTCTACATGCTCGTACCAAACATATCGAAGTTGACTTTCATTTTGTTCGTGAAAAAGTCTCCTCAGGCTCATTAAGTGTTCGCTATATCCCTAGTCATCTTCAGCTTGCTGACATCTTTACCAAATCACTATCACGTTTCTCTCATTGTAATCTTAGAACCAAATTGGGTATGGGTTTTTTACCCCTTCCCAATTTGTGGGGGGATATTAAGAACAGAGCACAGCGAGCACAACCTAATCTAAGAGCACAGCAACAGCAAACACAAAGTGCAGTGACTTCAACAAAGGAAGAAGAATGAAGGTGCCCACGTGTTCAACTATGACGAGAAGTTCTCGAGAAGTTTCCTTGCTGAACAAAACTGTTATTCTGTTCTAGCTTACAAAAGAGATTAAAACAATTTCTCTCTTTTCAGTTTTTTTTTTCTAGTTAGTTCCCTCCTTTCTTTAGTCGGTTTTCTTTGCTTCTTCATCATCAAGGTCTTATATAAATAGAGAAACAGAGCACGCCATTAATAGGGTGCTCTGTGATGTATAGCATATACTGTGTAAATCCAGAGAGAGAAGAAAGTTTCATAATCATTCTTCAGTCTTCATTCATCTTCACAGAACTCATTAATTGTACATACCAGTTTAATTTCGGTCCTGAGGAGGGCTCAATGGAAAAGATAGAAATGACTAAGCACAAGAATTAGGAGTGGTTGAATTGGTTATTTTAGGAAAAACTGACGTTGGCAATGTCCAACTTGACTTCTTTGTCTAGGTTCACTTAGCGATATTGCTATACCCTCTCTCTCCTAAAAGTCCAAACCCTGAACTTTTTCCACCCGAGAGTAATAATTTTCGACATGATGCTAGAACACATTTCAAAAATGGCATGACATGGGTAATAATTTATTGAGAAACGCTTGAATTTGATATGAGTTCAATGCGATTTATTCAAAATTCATACTATCAGACATGTTTAGTATGTTTAGTTTGTATGGAATATAAATCAATTTTTCATAGTAAAAAATCAATTTTTCAACTGCATAAATCGATATGAATCTAACAACATGCGATAACATGAATCACCATATCTGTTAACCCTTCAACAGTTTTTTTCCGTTGTGTCTTTGGTGTCAAGTTGTTAAATAGTGAAACTCTCCATCCTGCTATTTCATTCCCATGTTGTGAGTGCAAAACGACACTAAGGCTTGAATTTGGAGCCCGACGTCGCTGATAACAATTTATAAAAGACAATTTGATGCGTCTAGACTTTATTGCTATTTGTTGTAAGTCTAGTTCAACAAATAACAACAAAAGAATTAATTGAAAAAACTTAGCTTTTTACCTTTGAAAAATTAGATTCCTATTCCTAACTCTTGCTTGCTTTCAAATCTTCTTCGTGACTTAAATTTCTTTTGAGGACGATCCATTGAAAATTACATGCAATTGAATTATTTTCGCAGGACATGTTGGTTGGTGGAACAGACTCATCCTCCAACACAATCGAGTTTGCCATGGCTGAGATCATGAATAAACCCAAAGTTCTGCGAAAAATCCAGCAAGAATTGGAAACTGTGGTAGGCAGAGGCAACGTGGTAGAAGAATCTCACATCCCTAAATTGCCTTACTTACAAGCTGTCATGAAAGAGTCGCTGAGATTGCACCCGCCAGTTCCCCTGTTGATCCCGCACTGCCCGAGCGCGACATGCACCGTCGGAGGCTACACTGTCCCGAAGGGCTCTCGGGTCTTCATCAACGTGTGGGCAATACACAGGGACCCTTTGATTTGGAGGGACTCGTTAGAGTTCGATCCTGAGAGGTTCTTGCATAGTGAGGGCAATTACAATGAGCACAACTTCAATTACTTCCCTTTCGGGTCTGGGAGAAGAATGTGCGTGGGAATATTGATGGCGGAGAGGATGGTGCTATACTCGCTCGCCACGCTCCTGCACTCCTTTGATTGGAACCTGCCCGAGGGGGAGAAGATGGATCTAACAGAGCAGTTTGGGATCGTCATGAAGAAGAAAAAGCCTCTAATGGCTGTTCCGTTGCCGAGGTTCTCTAATTCTCGGCTTTATGAATGAGATATTAGTGGAGTGCACAATATGTCCCGTCGTATCTTGGTATGGTTTCTTTATATAAGCTTATTTGTCTAGAATAAAGGAAAATGTGTATCTACCTATCTTGATATGGTCTATTAAACTCCAGTCAATGCGGTTTTATTTGATCAAGTTTATATGTTGCAGTGTCAATTGTTTTTAAAGTAAAAGAAAAGTCCCATTATGTACTTTCTATCCACTGTCCATCGAGAATTTCGCCGTTGACGTGCAATGTTCGGACAATATGATGCATGTGCATCTCTGATTCATCTATTGGATGTAAGCAACAAAAGATTCTCGCTTGTGGGTGTGCATATGATGGTGAGCAGGATCTTTCTGTTCCTTTTTGTCTCCTTATTTATCTTTTTTTTTTTCCCTTTATTGCCTAGGCAGGCGTTGACCTTAATAGCCCAGAAAACCCACATAAAAAGTTCCTGAGGCCCAGCCCCTTTATTGCACACATGATTATTGGCTGTTCTTGAGACGATGAGTGTGACTATCACTTGTTAAACTTAAGGTATTTAATATATTTGAGTTGACAAACTCGAAAAAAGAAAACCACATGTTGGAGCAGCAGCTTTTGTTTGACATTTTACCAGAGAAATGGAGGGATAGAAAAGCCCCTCAAATAGGAAAAAGCTAAAGATAAATTAGTTCTTAGTATAGGTCTTGACTTACAAGCTATGAGTAGACTTCATTAAGAGAGTCAATCTCTTGTCTATATCTTCCATAATTTGATTGATCTTTCAATCGAAGCGGTTTAATAAACTTTAAAAAAAAAAAAAAAGCATTTACGAGAGGTGATGATCTATTCAACATATCATATAAAGAAAATACCTCAGTTTCCATGCCTCCGGCGGCATTTTTATGTTCAACTCCCACCCAATATGTACTTACTGTGAACACAAGCTTCTCCATCCTATAATTTCATGTTCGTCTTGCAGCATCTCTCACTTAGAGCAATTTTAAAGGCCATACTTATTATGGCCTAACTCGTGTTTGGCTTGAGCCCGTTGCATTTTAGATAAGGACAATTTGCATCCATCTTCAAAAATTAGTTGAATTGAAAGTTTGAATATCATTTCATTTTGCGCAAACTATACTGATAATGAATGTGAATATTCCGACTATGACCTACAAGTTGGATACCTCAGGTGAATTAATGTTCAACAATTAAGTGGTTTCCAAATGTGTATGAGCGCAATTATAAAAGTGAAGAAGAATGAACTTTGGGGTAATTCAAATCTGGCTTGTTTCACCATTATAAACCCTCTATTTTATTGCCTTTCACATCTATTTCAGTTAAACAAATTCCTATGATATATTTGGAAAAATTGTCTAAAAGATCCTAAACTTATTGCATCTTTGCGAATTCAATTTAAACCTTTAAATTTTGTCAATTGAATTCTACACATTTTTTATGTTTTGCCAATTAAGTTCATCCAACCAATATTGATAAAAAATTGCAAATATGGACGCCAAAAATCCGTACTGAACATAAATTGATTTTTTCACTGTATAAGATCGAAGTTAAATTTTCAATCGCATGAAAAGACATGAGCATGAAAATGTCCAATAACACAAATTTCCATCTTTGTCGTCCTCTTAGTAGTTTTTTCCACTCCGTTTTGTGTCAGATCACTGATTAGTGAAATTCTCCATTCTCACTATTTCATTTAATTGTTGTGAGTGTCAAATGGCACTAAAGCTTGAATCAAGCTGGCTCGATTTCACTCCTAACCATATGCAAAAGATGACTTGTTGGGTGTAGGCTCTACTACTATTTGCCCAAAATTTAGTTCAACAATTAACAATGGAAATAAATAAATGGAAGAAACTTAGCTTTTTACCCTTACGTAACTAATCGCCTAATTCTAACTCTCGCTTGCTTTTAAATTTTTCTCCATGACTTCAATTTCTTTTGTGGACAGTGCATTGAAACTCGCATCGAATTATTTTGACAGGACCCGTTGCTTGGTGAACTTGACACATCCTCCAAGATAGTTGAGTTTGCTATGGCCGAGATCATAAACCAGCCTAGCATTTTGAGAAAAATTCAGCAAGAATCGGAAAGAGTGGTTGCCAAAGACAACATGGTAAAATAATCTCACCGGTGCTTATATATTAGTTGTGAAGAAGAAAAAGCCTTTAATGGCTATTCCTTCACCGAGGTTCTTTGATCCTCGGCTTTATGAATAAGCACCCATGAACGTTGGTAGGGAGCAGAATAAAGGGAAAATGCATATACCTATCTTCATATGGTGTCAAACTCCTATCTGAGCAGTTTTATTTTAGCACAGTCGGATGCTGTAATAATAAATGTTTTACCATAAAAAAAAAATGGTTACTATCCATAGCTGCTTTTGACATGCAATGTTCGAACAATATGATGCATGGCATCTCTAATTCATTTATAGGATTTAAGTAACATGAATTTTATTTGATCACTTGCACTCTGGTTTTCGGTTTATTGTTTTGAACCATATATCTACAAGTGTTATAAAGATGGGGTAATCGGGAGCCTGGGATCTTAAGGTATTTCACATATAATTGCATTGAGAAACTAAAACCACAAACAAAATGATGGAGCAGTAGCTTCTTTATTTTGAGATATCCTGTTCAGATTTGTCATTAGTATTGTTATTTGAGAGGTTCTTTGTCCCTCTACTTTTATCTTAATGTGAACTAACTTGTCAAAGTCTAACAAAAGTTGATATAATATAATACATGCATACATACATACATACATACATACATACATACATACATACATACATACATACATACATACATTAATCAGGTATCCATCTCGAATTTGATTGACAATAGTCTTTAGTCTAAATAAATGTTAAACCGATCCGGTGTTGATATTTATTTTAGTGGCATACATAAAATCAAAATATATGTATAGTCATGATAAGCACAAGATTTCAATCATTTTTGTATAAGGTTTTGTTAATAAGTTTTCTTGAAACAGTTGCTAGATAGCCATTGACATCTGAATTTTTGTCGCTATTTAAGTGACCATTTATATTGTAAAAATGTAAAAACTTATAAAAAGGTAAAAAGCAAAAAAATAATAATATAAAATAAAATGATAAAATGAAAATGAATGAAACGTTATCAAAATAACATGAAGTGGCGTGGGCCGGACAAGCCGACCCACTTAGCAATTTTCGGCCCATTCGAATGCTGGACCCAACTTCCCATTTATTTTCCTTCTTTTGGTCCACTTCTCTCCCCCTTTTTGTTGAGCCCATCTTTTGTATTTTCTCTTCGGCCCATCTTCCCCTCTTCTGTTTGTGCTTAGCCCATTGTCCTTTATTTCCTTAAGCCCCAATATTTCAACCCAAGAAGAGAGAAACGAAGTCGGCTCTCCTCTTTCCCTCTTTCCCTCTGGCACGCGATCGCATATAGAACGTGTGATGGCTGACGCCACCACAATGACCTGAGGAATGGAGGAATGATGCGCCGTCGTCGGGAGAGAGGTTGGCAGATGAGCGAATGGGAGAGGGGCGTAAGGGAAAGCGGATGGGAGCATGCTCGCTGCGAGAGAGGGGGGTCCGGTTTTTGGAGAGGGAGGAGAGAAAGGTTCCGAAGAGAGGGAGGACCAGGGAGCTTGAGCGGCGATTTTAAAGAGAGAGAGACAGATAGAGAACGATCTGTTTTGTGAAGGATCGTCGGCCAAGTAGAAGGAAGGAAAAGTTTCGGAAGGCAAAGGGGAAAGATCCGAGAATGCCGAAGCGAGAGTCAGGAGTGAGAGAACTCCTCGGTGACCACTATGCCAGAACCTCGATCGTCGGCGCAACGTCTCGGTAGAATTTTTTATATCCACACCCCCCCAATATCTACACCCCACCCGGACCGGACCAATTATATTAAAATAATATATTAATTTTTAATATTAAAAAATAAAATTACAAATTAACAAACGCAAATCAAATCATTAAAAAAATAATTAAAGTGGGAAAAAAGTCCAAAGCGCAACAAATGGAGATGTGCTAATCTCCAGTCAAACCAAATGGAGAGGCGCTGAAGCTATAAAGTCCAAAGCGCACCTTAACAAAACGTTGAGCAATTGGTGGGCAAAAAGCAAGTATGCGAAAAAGCAGGGCCACAGGAGGAGGAGAAAGTGGGCAAAACGCAAGCACGTGAGGAAGCAGGGCTGCATGAGGAGGAGAAATGGGCAAAAAGCAAGCATGTCAAGAAGTAGGGCTGCAGGAGGAGGAGGAGGAGAAGAATAAGTCAGGTGAAGAACCAGCAATTTTAGTCGAAAAACCAAAGTTGTTTCTCATTAAGATCAGAGCTTTCGAAAAAATGATATTATTAAAATAATATATTAATTTTAATATTAAAAAAATGAAATTACAAATTAATATACCCAAATCAAATAATTAAAAATTTTAATTAAAGTGGGAAAAAAGTCCAAAGCGCACCAAATGGAGAGGCGCTGATCTCCAATCAAACCAAATGGAGAGGCGCTGAAGCTATAAAGTCCAAAGCACACATTGACAAAACGTTGAGCAACTGGTAGGCAAAAAGCAAGCACGTGAAGAAGCAGGGCTGTAGGAGGAGGAGGAGAAGAATAGGTCAGGCGGCAAAGAACCAGCAATTTTGGTCGAAAATCAAAGTTGTTTCCCATCAAGATCGAAGCTTTTGAGAAAATGATATTATTATTATTGTGAAACCGGTTCCATGGATTCACTTGGGAACCGGACCGGACCAGTGGTCCAGTTCCCCAATGGATCCATGCAATTAATGGGTGGATCCCGGTTCCAATTTTTTGGAACTGGTCCTTAACGGGCGGTTCCCGGTTCTAGATTGAGAACCGCCTACCCGGACCATGCACACCCCTATGTCTCAGTGGAATTTTTTATATCCATACACCCCTTACAAATTTAATCATTTTCAAGTAGAGTTGTCCAATACGAGAAAGTATCGAAGTGACGTGACGATTTATTCAGCCTATGATATAACAATATCAAAGATAAATCAATCTGTAATATAGATTATGATATACAAGCTGTGAGTAGACTTGCTTAAGAGAGTCAATTTGCCATCAACATCTTACAAATTTAATCATTTTCAAGTAGAGTGGTCCAACATGAGAAAGTATCGAAGTGAGATGACGATTTATTCAGCCTATGATATAAAAATATAAATCTTAATTCGCATGTCTCGATAAGGGCGTGCAAAAAAACCGAGACCCACTCGGATCGCCCGGAACCGGACCAGAACCGCCCGGAATCGGTGGTTCTTCAGGGAATCGATCCGGTTCCCAGTTCCAATTTATGGGAACTAGTGGGTACCGATCCGGTTTCCAGTTCCATGGACGGATCCGTTTAACCGCCCACCCGGACCGGACCGATCTATTAAAATAATATATTAATTTTTAATATTAAAAAAATAAATTACAAATTAACAAACCTAAATCAAATAATTAAAAAAAATTATTTAAAGTGGGAAAAAAGTCCAAAGCGCACCAAATGGAGAGGCGCTGATCTCTAGTCAAACCAAATGGAGAGGCGTTGAAGCTAAAAAGTCCAAAGCGCACCTTGACAAAATGTCGAGCAATTGGTGGGCAAAAAGCAAGCACATGAAGAAGCAAGGTTGCAGGAGGAGGAGAAGAAGAATAGGTCAGGCGGCGAAGAACCAACAATTTTGGTCGAAAACCAAAGTTGTTTCCCGTCAAGATCGGAGCTTTTCAAGAAAATGATATTATTATTAATCGGTGGATCCCCGTTCCTATTTTTCGAAACCGGTCCTTAACGAGCGGTTCCCGATTCTAGATTGGGAACCGCCTGCCTGGACAATGCACACCCCTACGTCTCGGTGGAATGTTTTCTATCCACACACCCCTTACAAATTTAATCATTTTCAAGTGGAGTGGTCCGTTACGAGAAAGTATCGAAGTGACGTGACGATTTATTCAGCCTATGATATAACAAGATAAATCTTAATTCGCACGTCTCGGTAGAATTTTTTATATCCACACTCCCCCCCCAAATATCCACACCCCACTCGGACCGGACCGATTATATAAAAATAGTATATTAATTTTTAATATTAAAAAAATGATTACAAATTAACAAACCCAAATTAAATAATTAAAAAAATTAATTAAAGTGGGAAAAAAGTCCAAAGTGCACCAAATGAAGAGGCGCTGATCCCTATCAAACCAAATGGAGAGGCGCTGAAGCTATAAAGTCCAAAGCGCACCTTGACGAAACGTTAAGCAATTGGTGGGCAAAAAGCAAGCACGTGAAGAAGCAGGGCTATAGGAGGAGCAGAAGGTGGGCAAAAAGCAAGCACTTGAAGAAGCAGGGCTGCAGGAGGAGGAGAAGAAGAATAGGTCAGGCGGCGAAGAACCGGCAATTTTTGTCGAAAACTAAAATTGTTTCCCGTCAAGGTCAGATCTTTCGAGAAAATGATATTATTATTATTCTGAGACCGGTTCCATGGATCCACCTGGGAACCAGACCGAACCGGCGGTCCGATTCCCGGGAGGATCCATGCAATTAATGGTTGGATCCCGGTTCCAATTTTTCGAAACCGGTCCTTAATGGGCGGTTCACAGTTCTAGATCGGGAACCGCCTGCCCGGACCATGCACACCCCTACGTCTCGATGGAATTTTTTATATCCACACACCCCTTACAAATTTAATCATTTTCAAGTAGAGTGGTCCAATACAAAAAAGTATTGAAGTGACGTGACGATTTATTCAGCCTATGATATAACAAGATAAATCTTAATTCGCACTTCTCAGTAGAATTTTTCATGGGAATCGGTCTGTTTCCGGTGGTTCTTGAGGGAAATGATCGGGTTCCCGGTTCCAATTTTTGGGAATCGGTGGGTACCGGTCCAGTTCCCAATTCCATAGGCGAGATGTTATATCCATAGCTGGTTACTATCCATAACTGCTTTTGACATGCCATGTTCGAACAATATGATGCATGGCATCTCTAATTCATTTATAGGATGTAAGTAACACGAATTTTATTTGATCACTTGCACTCTGGTTTTCGGTTTATTGTTTTGAACCATATATCTACAAGTGTTATAAAGATGGGGTAATCGGGAGCCTGGGATCTTAAGGTATTTCACATATAATTGCATTGAGAAACTAAAACCACAAACAAAATGATGGAGCAGTAGCTTCTTTATTTTGAGATATCCCGTTCAGATTTGTCATTAGTATTGTTATTTGAGAGGTTCTTTGTCCCTCTACTTTTATCTTAATGTGAACTAACTTGTCAAAGTCTAACAAAAGTTGATATAATATAATACATGCATACATACATACATACATACATACATACATACATACATACATACATACATACATACATACATACATACATACATTATTCAGGTATCCATCTCGAATTTGATTGACAATAGTCTTTAGTCTAAATAAATGTTAAACCGATCCGGTGTTGATATTTATTTTAGTGGCATACATAAAATCAAAATATATGTATAGTCATGATAAGCACAAGATTTCAATCATTTTTGTATAAGGTTTTGTTAATAAGTTTTCTTGAAACAGTTGCTAGATAGCTGTTGACATCTGAATTTTTGTCGCTATTTAAGTGACCATTTATATTGTAAAAATGTAAAAACTTATAAAAAGGTAAAAAGCAAAAAATAATAATATAAAATAAAATGATAAAATGAAAATGAATGAAACGTTATCAAAATAACATGAAGTCGCGTGGGCCGGACAAGCCGACCCACTTAGCAATTTTCGGCCCATTCGAATGCTTTGGACCCAACTTCCCATTTATTTTCCTTCTTTTGGTCCACTTCTCTCCCCCTTTTTGTTGAGCCCATCTTTTGTATTTTCTCTTCGGCCCATCTTCCCCTCTTCTGTTTGTGCTTAGCCCATTGTCCTTTATTTCCTTAAGCCCCAATATTTCAACCCAAGAAGAGAGAAACGAAGTCGGCTCTCCTCTGAAGAAGTTTATGCGCAAAGAAGAAATAGGAAATCTTGGGATGAAAGAACAGTAGAGAGATCTTGAGATGGAAAACTTCTATCTATTCTTTTCTTTTTGTTACTTACAATCACGATAGTTAGCCTTTTTATATACAATGGCTATCTCTGGAAACTGTTTTACAGGTATTGAATCAATTGAAGAAATGAAAACTAACTAACTGAAGTAACAACCTAACTAACTTCCAGAACTGAAGTATACCAGACTAACTACCGAGACTTACCAAGACTTGAAGCATTATACAGAGTGTTCGAAACAGGGTAAACAGGGTATCCCCTTTTCTTCTCATTCTTCTCAACATCATTTATATTCTCTACTTCCTCTTCTTCATATGTTTTCTCTTTGTTGCTCTTGTATATCTTACTTCCCTTGTTCTTACTGATATCATTAATAGCATCAGTAGAGCTTCTGTTCTTGTTGTTCTTAACATCCCCCCTCAAATTGGAAATGGGTGAGAAACCAATTCCTAATTTGATTCGTAGCTGATAGTGTGTAATACGAGGGAGAGATTTTGTGAATATATCAGCAATTTGATAGTTACTTGGAACATATTTCACTTGTAGTGACCCTGAGGAGACTTTTTCCCTAACAAAATGAAAGTCTACTTTAATGTGTTTGGTGCGAGCATGTAAGACAGGATTGATAGTAAGAGAAATGGCTGATTTATTGTCACAAAAGAGCTGTGTTGGATGAGTCAATGAGCATCCTAGATCACGAAGGACAAAGCTGATCCGGGTAAGTTCAACAGATGTAGAAGCAAGAGCATGATACTCAGCTTCTGTAGAGGATCGACTGACTGTGGATTGTTTCTTTGCTGCCCAAGATATGAGATTGGATCCAAGGTATGTACAAAAACCTGTTGTTGATCTTCTTGTTTGAACACATCCTGCCCAATCTGCATCTGAGAACCCATACAGATGGAGAGAGCTTCGAGAGTGAATGAAGACTCCAAGATTTATAGTGCCTTTGACATATCTCAAAACTCTCTTGAGTTTATGTAGATCTGCAATAGTGGGTTTCTGTAATTTCTGACACAGCTGATTTGTAGCATATGCAATGTCAGGTCTTGTTAAAGTCAGATACTGAAGGCCACCTACTAAGCTTCGATATTCGATAGGATTGGAGAGGGGAGCAGAATCATTTATCAGAACAATTAGTTTTAGTGATACAGGGGTGGTAATTGGTTTGCACTCAAGCATATGAGCTCGAGTAAGAAGATCACAGGCATATTTAGTCTGGCAAAGAAATAGGTGATCAAAAGTATTTTTAACTTCAATGCCAAGAAAGTAATGTAGTGGGCCAAGGTCTTTCATATAGAACTAAAGACTTAGAGAATGGATAAGGTTGGAAAGTAACTGAGAGGAGCTTCCAGTCAGGATAATGTCATCAACATATAGTAGTAGAAGAATGGTGTCTGTAGTAGTATGATAGATGAATAAGGATGGGTCAGTTAAGCTGCAAAAGAACCCATATTCAAGCAGAAAGTTGCTGAACTTGTCAAACCAGGCTCGAGGAGCTTGTCGAAGTCCATAGAGAGACTTCCTGAGGAGACATACATGATGAGGTTTCTTGGGATCTTGAAAACCAGGAGGCTGCTCCATGTAAACTATCTCATTCAATGTACCATGTAAGAATGCATTTTTGACATCTAGTTGATGGATTGGCCAGTGTTTCATCATGGCTACAGATAGAACTATACGAATTGTAGCATGTTTGATGACTGGACTAAAGGTTTCTGTAAAGTCAATGCCTTCTTCCTGATGAAATCCTTTAGCAACCAGTCGAGCCTTAAGTCTATCAAGGCTACCATCAGTTGCAAGCTTTGTTTTAAATACCCACTTACAGCCAATGACATTCATTTGACCAGTTTGAGGGATTAATTCCCAAGTTTTATTCTGATAAAGTGCATCCATCTCTTCTGTCATTGCTTTATACCAGCCTTTATGTGCTAAAGTTGATTTGATTGTTTTTGGTTCAGTAGGTACTTCATATATAGCAAGACATGCATATCAAGGATTGGTCTTGATAATGCCAGACTTAGACCTAGTCTGCATAGGGTGAGTAGGTAATGTACCTTGTGAATTTGTCTGATTATTTGAAGTGTGTTGTTCCATATCTGGTCCATCTGTTGTCTCAATTATGGGAACAGGTATTTCAACTTGTTGTGGACTATTCTGAGTGGTGGTGGACATTTGATCCATAGGGAATTCAGCTGGAGAGACAGAAACTGCTTGTTCTGTGCATTCAGGTGAGACCATTCCATTTGTTTGCTCAGCTGTGGATTCTTGTTCACAACCTGTATACTGAGAAGTTGAATGTTTTATGTGATTTGTAGTGGAGGGAGCTAGGAACTGCTCTTCTTCTGTCCATAACTTATACAAGTGTGTGTAGGAGGGATAAACTGTTGCTAATTTCTGAGAGAAAGGGTAGAAATTCTCATCAAATACTACATGTCGACTAATGTAGACATGACCAGTAGTAGGGACAAGACATCGATATCCCTTATATTGATCACTGTATCCTAGAAAGACACAGGTTAGAGATCGTGGATCAAGCTTGTGTTGTGCATATGGTCGAAGACAGGGATAGCAAGCACATCCAAAGGTTCTGAGATGGTCATATCTTGGCTTATGCTGATATAATTTGCTGAAGGGAGACTACATCTGTAATTTTTGAGTAGGAAGAATGTTAACAATGTAGTTGGCTGTTACAAATGCATCTACCCAAAACTTTAATGGAATTTTTGCATAGTATAGCATAGCCAAACCAAGTTCAACTATATGTTGATGTTTCCTTTCAGGTATTCCATTCTGCTCAGGTGTATATGGATAGGAGATATGCTGTTGAATACCACAGTTCTGTAAGTGAGTTCTGAATTTTTGGCTAATAAACTCTCCTCCACCATCACACTGGAAAGTCTTGATTTTAGAGCTATGCTGATTTTCGACTAACTTTTGAAACATGAGAAAAATACTATAGAAATCTGACTTCATCTTTAATGGATATATCCAACTGAACCGAGAGAAATTGTCAACAAAAATGACATAGTACTTGAAACTCTGAAAAGATTTAACTAGAGAAGGCCCCCAAATATCACAGTGAATTTGTTCTAGAGGTTTTGTAGCTGTAGAATTTGATAATGAAAAAGGCAGAGCAGTACTCTTAGCTATTTGGCAACTTCTACATACAGACTGTGGTTCTTTGTTGTACTGAATCAGATTTTGATTTCTCAAATGCTTCAAGATATTCTGATTTGTGTGAGCCAGTCGTTGATGCCAGATACTTTCTGCAACAATTCTCTGTCTTTGAGTGAAGTAGACTTTTGCAGCATGAGAATCTACTTTGTACAGCCCTCTAACCTTCCTTCCTAGCCTCATGGTTGTGTTGGTGGTGCTGTCCTTGATATACACACCAGTTTTGTTAAAGATAAAGGAACAGAGGTAATCATCAGTTAACTTTAATACTGACAGAAGATTTTTCTTAATCTCAGGAACAATCAGCACATCATTTAGAGGCAAGACATCAATTGTAGTATTCAGCATTGCATTACCAATGTATTCGACAGGTAAACACATACCATTGCCTATCATGACTGTATCAGCATTGTTATTTTTAGAGAGACTATGAAGTATACCAGCATTAGAGGTAATATGGGCTGTTGCTCCAGTGTCTGGATACCATTCTTGATCATTAGCCTCCTCAATATGTAGTGCTGCTAGTGCTATTGGTATCTCCTCAGCTTGATAGGAGTTGTCAAACCGATACCAACAATGTAAGGCATCATGACCAGGCCTTTTACAGATTTGACACTCAAGTCGAGTGTGTTATGCTGCTTTCTCCACCTGCACCTTTTTGTGAAGAGTTGAATTTGATGCAGGGTATGACCTGGTATCAGAATACCTTTGTGCTGATACATTGTATGGTCTAAATCCTTGAACAGGACCCAAGCCAGAGGAGGTATTGAGTTGTTTGAGCTGCTGATTTTCTTGTTCATAGTTTGAGTTATTATTTCCGTAACTCATGTTTCTTCCAGGATAACCAAAGTTCCTGTATCTTGCATTATATGTTCTTCCTCTTCCATAATTTCTTTCTCCATGATTATTTGTTCTTGATCCTCTAAGGATAGTATTCTATTGTATATATTCTCTGTCAGCCTCTTCTTTATGTATGGCTTCAGTTTTCCTCTGGCCATAGTAAGCTAGGTTAGGATTCGAACGATTTAAAGAGTAATTTCAGAACCTGGCTTCGAATCTTTCTAAGTGTGAGATTACTTCATCATATTCTGGTTGGGGTTTTAAGCAATAGATTGTAGTTTTAAAACTTTCATACTCAGATCCCAGGCCTTCCAGAACTCCAAATAGTTTTGTGATTTCATCAACTGGTTTTCCTATGGCATTCAATTGATCACATACTGACTTGTATTCCCTGAGGTATGCTGATAATGTTCGTTCACGTTTCTGGCAAGCCTGCAGTTTTCCTCTTAACTCGAACTCCTTAGCTACTGACTTTTGTGTAAACCGATTTAGCAGAGTTTTCCAAACTTCATAAGCAGTATTTAAGCCAATTATCAAGCTGAGTATATTTTCTGATACAGCACCACTAATCCAAGGAGATACAAGCTGATCTGTTTTTATCCAGTCATTATAATCAGGATTAAGAACCTCAGAAGTTTGACCTCCTTCATCGACCTACAGTGTCTTTGCAGGTGGTGAAATTTCCCCATTCACAAAACCAAATAGATCTTGGCACCTTAAGAATCTATAGAATTGAGCTTGCCATAGAAGAAAATTATCCTCAGCTAATTTGATGGTAACAAAATTCGAGATATTAACATGAATAGGAAATGGATATCTCAAACTTCTTGCTGCCATTCTATTCTTTCTGATCTTTGATCAACTCTAGTTGCAGACACGAATGTGGATGAAAAGTACCAACTCACAAATCTTGTTGGAAGATCCAGATATCTTCAGAGATCAATGAAGCTTTGAATCTAACTTCGATCTGATGTAGATTTAACTATTTTGTGTAGCATCAAGACGATTTCTTCAGGATGCAGCGGCTCTGATACCATGAAGAAGTTTATGCGCAAAGAAGAAATAGGAAATCTTGGGATGAAAGAACAGTAGAGAGATCTTGAGATGGAAAACTTCTATCTATTCTTTTCTTTTTGTTACTTACAATCACGAGAGTTAGCCTTTTTATATACAATGGCTATCTCTGGAAACTGTTTTACAGGTATTGAATCAGTTGAAGAAATGAAAACTAACTAACTGAAGTAACAACCTAACTAACTTCCAGAACTGAAGTATACCAGACTAACTACCGAGACTTACCAAGACTTGAAGCATTATACAGAGTGTTCGAAATAGGGTAAACAGGGTATCCCCTTTTCTTCTCATTCTTCTCAACATCATTTATATTCTCTACTTCCTCTTCTTCATAAGTTTTCTCTTTGTTGCTCTTGTATATCTTACTTCCCCTGTTCTTACTGATATCATTAATAGCATCAGTAGAGCTTTTGTTCTTGCTGTTCTTAACATCCTCTTTCCCTCTTTCCCTCTGGCACGCGATCGCATATAGAACGTGTGATGGCTGACGCCACCACAATGACCTGAGGAATGGAGGAATGATGCGCCGTCGTCGGGAGAGAGGTTGGCAGATGAGCGAATGGGAGAGGGGCGTAAGGGAAAGCGGATGGGAGCATGCTCGCTACGAGAGAGGGGGGTCCGGTTTTTGGAGAGGGAGGAGAGAAAGGTTCCGAAGAGAGGGAGGACCAGGGAGCTTGAGCGGCGGTTTTAAAGAGAGAGAGACAGATAGAGAACGATCTGTTTTGTGAAGGATCGTCGGCCAAGTAGAAGGAAGGAAAAGTTTCGGAAGGCAAAGGGGAAAGATCCGAGAATGCCGAAGCGAGAGTCAGGAGTGAGAGAACTCCTCGGTGACCACTATGCTAGAACCTCGATCGTAGGCGCAACGTCTCGGTAGAATTTTTTATATCCACACCCCCCCAATATCTACACCCCACCCGGACCGGACCAATTATATTAAAATAATATATTAATTTTTAATATTAAAAAATAAAATTACAAATTAACAAACGCAAATCAAATCATTAAAAAAATAATTAAAGTGGGAAAAAAGTCCAAAGCGCAACAAATGGAGATGTGCTAATCTCCAGTCAAACCAAATGGAGAGGCGCTGAAGCTATAAAGTCCAAAGCGCACCTTAACAAAACGTTGAGCAATTGGTGGGCAAAAAGCAAGCACGCGAAAAAGCAGGGCCGCAGGAGGAGGAGAAAGTGGGCAAAACGCAAGCACGTGAAGAAGCAGGGCTGCATGAGGAGGAGAAATGGGCAAAAAGCAAGCATGTCAAGAAGTAGGGCTGCAGGAGGAGGAGAAGAAGAATAAGTCAGGCGGTGAAGAACCAGCAATTTTGGTCGAAAACCAAAGTTGTTTCTCATTAAGATCGGAGCTTTCGAAAAAATGATATTATTAAAATAATATATTAATTTTAATATTAAAAAAATGAAATTACAAATTAATATACCCAAATCAAATAATTAAAATTTTTAATTAAAGTAGGAAAAAAGTCCAAAGCGCACCAAATGGAGAGGCGCTGATCTCCAATCAAACCAAATGGAGAGGCGCTGAAGCTATAAAGTCCAAAGCACACATTGACAAAATGTTGAGCAACTGGTGGGCAAAAAGCAAGCACGTGAAGAAGCAGGGCTGTAGGAGGAGGAGAAGAAGAATAGGTCAGGCAGCAAAGAACCAGCAATTTTGGTCGAAAATCAAAGTTGTTTCCCATCAAGATCGAAGCTTTTGAGAAAATGATATTATTATTATTGTGAGACCGGTTCCATGGATTCACTTGGGAACCGGACCGGACCAGCGGTCCGGTTCCCCAATGGATCCATGCAATTAATGGGTGGATCCCGGTTCCAATTTTTTAGAACTGGTCCTTAACGGGCGGTTCCCAGTTCTAGATTGAGAACCGCCTACCCGGACCATGCACAACTCTATGTCTCAAAGGAACTTTTTATATCCACACACCCCTTACAAATTTAATCATTTTCAAGTAGAGTTGTCCAATACGAGAAAGTATCGAAGTGACGTGACGATTTATTCAGCCTATGATATAACAATATCAAAGATAAATCAATCATGCAAATAATCCGTTTCTGAGTTGGCTTCGAGTGTTGCTTGTGCACTATGTATTGATGTTGGCTCGAAATCGTGCCTGGAATGAGTCCTCCCTCTCACTTAATGGATGCCCACCACGTGTTTGTCAAAATATCTCAATGAAGTCCCAAGAGTATTTAAGAGGAGCCTTCCTAAAACCTGTCCATTGAATCCTTAATAACACGCTTAAATCCCTAAGGTGCCTCTGATCAGTTTATTCTACCTCAGTTTCATAAGATTACATTATAAGACTTTGAGTGCCACTAGTGTTACCTGATTATTATAATCTGGTGCTCTGCATTTCGTGATTCTGGCGAGGACTTTTGTTGAGGAAATATTCCCTTTGATTTGGGTAAATCCTCTCTGGATGTTGCTTTAGCTTCTGGTTTGTTGTGTTTGCTGGAAAGAAGAGAGCAGATTGAGGAAATCACATGGAAGAGAGAATGGCAAGGAAATGGGCTAGTTAGGCTATTACTTAAATTTGGGCTTAGATTTTTTTCTTTTTTTAAAGGTTAGATTCTTGGCTAAAATTAAATTGTGTTGGGTTTGGATAAAAACCAATTCTGACCAATTGGGGAGTCTGCCTTAAGGGGTCCGGATTGAGCTTGATAGCGGGCTTTAAAATTTACTGAGGATATCTTCATGGGCTTATTTAATTAATTCCGAGTGAGCCTTCGAAATTAGCCCTGTTTTTAAACTAGCTTGATCCAATAGGGTTCGGGTCGGTTTAGTTGGGTATCTTGTCTAGGGGTGTGTATGGTCCGGGCAGGCAGTTCTCGATCTAGAACCGGGAACCGCCTGTTAAGGACCAGTTCTGAAAAATTGGAACCGGGATCCACCCATTAGTTGCATGGATCCATCTAGGAACCGGACCGCTGGTCCGGTCCGGTTCCCAGGTGGATTCATGGAACCGGTCTCACAATAATAATAATATCATTTTCGTGAAAGCTCCGATCTTGACGGAAAACAACTCTGGTTTTTGACCAAAATTACTGGTTCTTCGTCGCCTGACCTATTCTTCTTCTCCTCTTGCAGCCCTGCTTCTTCACGTGCTTGCTTTTTGCCCACCAATTGCTCGACGTTTTGTCAAGGTGCGCTTTGGACTTTTTAGCTTCATTTGGTTTGACTGGAGATCAGCGCCTCTCCATTTGGTGCACTTTGAACTTTTTTCCCACTTTAATTAATTTTTTTAATTATTTGATTTGGGTTTGTTAATTTGTAATTTTATTTTTTAATAATAAAAATTAATATATTATTTTAATATAATCGGTCCGGTCCGGGTGGGCGGGTGGACGGATCCGCCCATGGAACTAGGGGTGTGCATGGTCCGGGCGGGCGGTTCCCGACCTAGAACCGGGAATCGCCCGCTAAGGACTGGTTCCGAAAAATTGGAACCAGGATCCACCCGTTTGTTGCATGGATCCACCCGGGAACTGGACCGCCGGTCCGGTTCGGTTCCCGGGTGGATCCATGGAACCGATCTTGACGCGAAAAATTCCCGGTCGACGCTCGGGGAGGAATCAAAGACGAAGGGATTGAGCGTCGACGAGGGGGCGGACAGCAGAGGCGGAGGAGCAGCGGCTGTGGTGGGTGGCGACCGGCGCAAGAGGGCGGACAGCGGCGACGGAGGAGCAGTGGCGGCGGCGTCGACGCTCGGGGAGGAATCAAAGACGAAGGGACTGAGCGAGGGGGCGGACAGCAACGAGGGGGCGAACAACAGAGGCGGAGGAGCAGCGGCTGTGGCGGGTGGCGACCGGCGTGAGGGGGCGGACAGCGGTGGAGGAGCAGCGGCAGCGGCGTCGATGCTCGGGGAGGAATCGAAGACAAAGAGATTGAGCAAGGGGGCGAATAGCAGCGAGGGGGCGGACAACAGAGGCGGAGGAGCAGCGGCCATGGCGACTGGCGCGAGGGGGCGGACAGCGGCGGAGGAGGAGCGGCGGCGGCGGCGTCAACACTCGGGGAGGAATCGAAGACGAAGAGAAGAGACTGAGGAAGAAACAGAGAGAGAAGAGAACCGAAGACAATGAAACCGGAAGAGATGAGACGCGAATTAGGGTTTCGTTTAGGATATATATATATTTTTTATATTAAAAAGGTGCCGGTCCGGTCCGGGTGGGCGGGCGGGCGAATCCGCCCACGGAACCGGGAACCGGACCGGTTCTCACCGGTTCCCAACAATTGGAACCGGGAACCAGACTGGTTCCCTCAAGAACCGCCGATTCCGGGCGGTTCCGGTCCGGTTCCGGGCGGTTCGGGCGGTTCTCGGGTATTTTGCACACCCCTACATGGAACTAGGAACTGGACCGGTTCCCATAAAAAATTCTACCGAGATGTGTGAATTAAGATTTATCTTGTTATATCATAGGCTGAATAAATCGTCACGTCACTTCGATACTTTCTCGTATTGGACCACTCTACTTGAAAATGATTAAATTTGTAAGGGGTGTGTAGATATAAAAAAATTCCACCGAGACGTAGGGGTGTATATGGTACGGGCAGGCGGTTCTCGATCTAGAACCAGGAACCGCCCGTTAAGGACCGATTTCGAAAAATTGGAACCAGGATCCATCCATTAATTGCATGGATTCACCCGGGAAATGGACCACCGGTCCAGTCCGGTTCCTAGGTGGATCCTTGAAACCGGTCTCACAATAATAATAATATCATTTTCTCGAAAGCTCCGATCTTAATGGGAAACAACTTTGGTTTTCGACCAAAATTGCCGGTTCTTCGCCATCTGACCTATTCTTCTTCTCCTCCTCCTGCAGCCCTGCTTCTTCACGCGCTTGCTTTTTGCCCACCTTCTCCTCGTCCTGTAGCCCTACTTCTTCACATGCTTGCCTTTTGCCCACCAATTGCTCGACGTTTTGTCAAGGTCTGCTTTGGATTTTATAGCTTCAGCGCCTCTCCATTTGGTTTGACTGGAGATCAGCGCCTCTCCATTTGGTGCGCTTTGGACTTTTTTCCCATTTTAATTAAATTTTTTAATTAATTGATTTGGATTTGTTAATTTGTAATTTCATTTTTTAATATTAAAAATTAATGTATTATTTTAATATAATCGATCCAGTCCGAGTGGGGTGTGGATATTTGGGGGGGGGGGGTGTGTGGATATAAAAAATTCTACCGAGACGTGCGAATTAAGATTTATCTTGTTATATCATAGGCTGAATAAATCGTCACGTCACTTCGATACTTTCTCGTATTGGACCATTCTACTTGGAAAATGATTAAATTTGTAAGGGGTGTGTGGATATAAAACATTCCACCGAGACGTAGGGGTGTGTATGGTCGGGGCAGGCGGTTCCCAATCTAGAACCGGAAACCGCCCGTTAAGAATCGATTCCAAAAAATTGGAACCGAGATCTACCAATTAGTTACATAGATCCACCCGGGAACCGGACTACTGGTCCGGTCTGGTTCCCTGGTGAATCCATATAACCGGTCTCACAATAATAATATTATCATTTTTTTTAAAGCTCCGATCTTGACGGGAAACAACTTTGGTTTTTGGCCAAAATTGCTGGTTCTTTGCCGCCTGACCTATTCTTCTTCTCCTCCTCCTGCAGCCCTGCTTCTTCACGTGCTTGCTTTTTGCCAACCAATTGCTTGATGTTTTGTCAAAGTGCGCTTTGGCGCATCATTCCTCCATTCCTCAGGTCATTGTGGTGGCGTCAGCAACACCCGTTCTACATGCGATCGCGTGCCAGAGGGAAAGAGGAGAGCCGACTTCGTTTCTCTCTTCTTGGGTTGAAATATTGGGGCTTAAGGAAATAAAGGACAATGGGCTAAGCACAAACAGAAGAGGGGAAGATGGGCCGAAGAGAAAATACAAAAGATGGGCTCAACGAAAGGGGGAGAGAAGTGGACCAAAAGAAGGAAAATAAATGGGAAGTTGGGTCCAGCATTCGAATGGGCCGAAAATTGCTAAGTGGGTCGGCTTGTCCGGCCCACGCGACTTCATGTTATTTTAATACCGTTTTATTCATTTTCATTTTATCATTTTATTTTATATTATTATTTTTTTGCTTTTTACTTTTTTATATTTTTTTACCTTTTTGCAATATAAATGGTTACTTAAATAGCAACAAAAATTCAGATGTCAATAGCTGTCTAGCAACTGTTTCAAGAAAACTTATTAACAAAACCTTATACAAAATGATTGAAATCTCATGCTTATCATGACTATACAGATATTTTGATTTTATGTATGCCACTAAAATATCTATCAACACCGGATCGGTTTAACATTTATTTAGACTAAAGAGTATTGTCAATCAAATTCGAGATGGATACCTGAATAATATATGTATGTATGGTGTCAAACTCCTATATGTATGTATGTATGTATGTATGTAGAGGGACAAAGAACCTCTCAAATAACAATACTAATGACAAATCTGAACGCGATATCTCAAAATAAAGAAGCTGCTGCTCCATCATTTTGTTTGTGGTTTTAGTTTTTCAATGCAATTATATGTGAAATACCTTAAGATCCCAAGCTCCCGATTACCCCATCTTTATAACACTCATCGATATATGGTTCAAAACAATAAACCGAAAACCAGAGTGCACGTGATCAAATAAAATTCGTGTTACTTACATCCTATAAATGAATTAGAGATGCCATGCATCATATTGTTCGAACATCGCATGTCAAAAGCAGCTATGGATAGTAACCATTTTTTTTATGGTAAAACATTTATTGTTACAACATCCGACTGTGCTAAAATAAAACCGCACAGATAGGAGTTTGACACCATATAAAGATAGGTATATGCATTTTCCCTTTATTCTATTCCCTACCAACGTTCATCGGTGCTTATTCATAAAGCCGAGGATCAAAGAACCTCGGTGAAGGAATAGCCATTAAAGGCTTTTTCTTCTTCACAACTAATAAATAAGCACCGGTGAGATTATTTTACCATGTTGTCTTTGGCGACCACTCTTTCCGATTCTTGCTGAATTTTTCTCAAAATGCTAGGCTGGTTTATGATCTCGGCCATAGCAAACTCAACTATCTTGGAGGATGTGTCAAGTTCACCAAGCAACGCGTCCTGTCAAAATAATTCGATTCGAGTTTCAATGCACCGTCCACAAAAGAAATTGAAGTCATGGAGAAAAATTTAAAAGCAAGCGAGAGTTAGAATTAGGCGATTAGTTACGTAAGGGTAAAAAGCTAAGTTTCTTCCATTTATTTATTTCCATTGTTAATTGTTGAACTAAATTTTGGGCAAATAGTAGTAGAGCCTACACCCAACAAGTCATCTTTTGCATATGGTTAGGAGTGAAATCGAGCCCCAAATTCAAGCTTTAGTGCCATTTGACACTCACAACAATTAAATGAAATAGTGAGAATGGAGAATTTCACTAATCAGTGATCTGACACCAAACGGAGTTGAAAAAACTACTAAGAGGACGACAAAGATGGCAATTCGTGTTATTGCGCATTTTCATGCTCATGTCTTTTCATGTGATTGAAAATTTAACTTCGATCTTATACATTGAAAAAATCAATTTACGTTCAGTATGGATTTTTGGCGTCCATATTGACAATTTTTTATCAATATTTGTTGGATGAACTTAATTGGCAAAACATAAAAAATGTGTAGAACTCAATTGACAAAATTTAAAGGTTTAAATTGAATTCGCAAAGATGCAATAAGTTTAGGATCTTTTAGATAATCTTTCCAAATATATCATAGGAATTTGTTTAACTGAAATAGATGTGAAAGGCAATAACATAGAGGGTTTATAATGGTGAAACAAGCCAGATGTGAATTACCCCAAAGTTCATTCTTCTTCACTTCTATAATTGCGCTCATACACATTTGGAAACCACTTAATTGTTGAACATTAATTCACCTAAGGTATCCAACTTGTAGGTCATAGTGGGAATATTCACATTCATTATCAGTATAGTTTGCGCAATATGAAATGATATTCAAACTTTCAATTCAACTAATTTTTGAAGATGGATGCAAATTGTCCTTATTTAAAATGCAACGGGCTCAAGCCAAACACGAGTCAGGACATAATAAGTATGGCCTTTAAAATTGCTCTAAGTGAGAGATGCTGCAAGTCGAACATGAAATTATAGGATGGAGAAGCTTGTGTTCACAGTAAGTACATATTGGGTGGGAGTTGAACATAAAAATGCCACCGGAGGCATGGAAACTGACGTATTTTCTCTATATGATATGTTGAATAGATCATCACCTCTCGTAAATGCTTTTTATTTATTTATTTATTAAACCACTTCGATTGAAAGATCAATCAAATTATGGAAGATATAGACAAGAGATTGACTCTCTTAATGAAGTCTACTCATAGCTTGTAAGTCAAGACCTATATTAAGAACTAATTTATCTTTAGCTTTTTCCTATTTGAGAGGCTTTTCTGTCCCTCCATTTCTCTGGTAAAATGTCAAACGAAAGCTGCTGCTCCAACATGTGGTTTTCTTTTTCCGAGTTTGTCAACTCAAATATATTAAATACCTTAAGTTTAACAAGTGATAGTCACACTCGTCGTCTCAAGAACAGCCAATAATCATGTGTGCAATAAAGGGGCTGGGCCTCAGGAACTTTTTATGTGGGTTTTCTGGGCTATTAAGGTCAACGCCTGCCTAGGCAATAAAGGGGGAAAAAAAAGATAAATAAGGAGAAAAAAGGAACAGAAAGATCCTCCTCACCATCCTATGCACACCCACAAACGAGAATCTTTTGTTGCTTACATCCAATAGATGAATCAGAGATGCACATGCATCATATTTTCCGAACATTGCACGTCAACGGCGAAATTCTCGATGGACAGTGGATAGAAAGTACATAATGGGACTTTTCTTTTACTTTAAAAACATTTGACACTGCAACATATAAAATTAATCAAATAAAACCGCATCGACTGGAGTTTAATCGACCATATCAAGATAGGTAGATACACATTTTCCTTTATTCTAGACAAATAAGCTTATATAAAGAAACCATACCAAGATGTGACGGGGCATATTGTGCACGCCACTAATATCTCATTCATAAAGCCGAGAATTAGAGAACCTCGGCAACGGAACAGCCATTAGAGGCTTTTTCTTCTTCATGACGATCCCAAACTGCTCTGTTAGATCCATCTTCTCCCCCTCGGGCAGCTTCCAATCAAAGGAGTGCAGGAGCGTGGCGAGCGAGTATAGCACCATCCTCTCCGCCATCAATATTCCCACGCACATTCTTCTCCCAGACCCGAAAGGGAAGTAATTGAAGTTGTGCTCATTGTAATTGCCCTCACTATGCAAGAACCTCTCAGGATCGAACTCTAACGAGTCCCTCCAAATCGAAGGGTCCCTGTGTATTGCCCACACGTTGATGAAGACCCGAGAGCCCTTCGGGACAGTGTAGCCTCCGACGGTGCATGTCGCGCTCGGGCAGTGCGGGATCAGCAGGGGAACTGGCGGGTGCAATCTCAGCGACTCTTTCATGACAGCTTGTAAGTAAGGCAATTTAGGTATGTGAGATTCTTCTACCAGGTTGCCTCTGCCTACCACAGTTTCCAATTCTTGCTGGATTTTTCGCAGAACTTTGGGTTTATTCATGATCTCAGCCATGGCAAACTCGATTGTGTTGGAGGATGAGTCTGTTCCACCAACCAACATGTCCTGTGAAAATAATTCAATTGCATGTAATTTTCAATGGATCGTCCTCAAAAGAAATTTAAGTCACGAAGAAGATTTGAAAGCAAGCAAGAGTTAGGATTAGGAATCTAATTTTTCAAGGGTAAAGAGCTAAGTTTTTTCAATTATTTCTTTTGTTGTTATTTGTTGAACTAGACTTACAACAAATAGCAGTAAAGTCTAGACGCATCAAATTGTCTTTTATAAATTGTTATCAGCGACGTCGGGCTCCAAATTCAAGCCTTAGTGTTGTTTTGCACTCACAACATTGGAATGAAATAGCAGGATGGAGGATTTCACTATTTAACAACTTGACACCAAAGACACAACGGAAAAAAACTGTTGAAGGGTTAACAGATATGGTGATTCATGTTATCGCATGTTGTTAGATTCATATTGATTTATGCAGTTAAAAATTTGATTTTGTACAATGAAATATTGATTTATATTCCATACAAACTAAACATGTCATATAGTATGAATTTTGAATAAATCGCATTGAACTCATATCAAACTCAAGCGTTTCTCAATAAATTATTACCCATGTCATGCCATATTTGAAATGTGTTCTAGCATTGTGTCGAAAGTTATTACTCTCGGGTGGAAAAAGTTCAGGGTTTGGACTTTTAGGAGAGAGAGGGTATAGTAATATCGCTAAGTGAACCTAGACAAAGAAGTCAAGTTGGACATTGCCAACGTCAGTTTTTCCTAAAATAACCAATTCAACCACTCTTAATTCTTGTGCTTAGTCATTTCTATCTTTTCCATTGAGTCCTCCTCAGGACCGAAATTAAACTGGTATGTACAATTAATGAGTTCAACTACTGCTTGAAACTTCCACATTAGAGAATTTGAAGAGGAACGGTGAGTAATTATTTAAGATATCAACATCAATCCCTATGCATCTTGATTTTTAGCTTAAGAATGGAAAATTGATTATCATCGGAGGTTCACTTTGTATAAAATAAAAGGTTTAAGCCCATCGAATGCGGTCTAGAAATGTTACCATTAAGATAATTTATATAATCAACTTACGAAGCAATATGGCAAACTAATGATCAGCATTTAAATAAACTAGTTATTGTGATCTGCGTAAAATCTCTCTTATATTAATATGACTAATAATTATGTACGTTCAACTATTTCATTTATTAGATCGGTTTCCATCATGTATTCTCATTAGAAAAATAAAAGATTAAATTATAAAGAAGTAAGCGCCAATATTATAAGGAGACTAAGAAAAACCCACCATGAGCAGAGCTTTGAGGCCAGTCATGGTTAGCTGAGTCTGGGCATCTTCCTCATCCTTCAAGTTCAATAGAAACTGCAAGAAATCTTTGTTCTCCTCGCCACCGTCCAAGGACTCGCTTCCATTTTCTCTCTGCATCTTTAACCTCTGCTCAATCATCTTCTGAAATATTCCATCAAACCGCTTCGCCAACCCCTTCGTCTGCCTCTCTATCCCTTGTAAATCAAATCGAGCCAGACTTGGATAAAAGTCCGAAATGTTTGGCTTCCCAAGAAGTTTTGTAAGAGTTGACACCGCCTATTGAGGGACGGAAAATCCAGAAAGAAATTTTAAAATTAATGGTATAAATATTTTATATTTACTCAATCTAAAAAAAAATTGGGATAATCCCCCCAGAAGTAGTAAAACTCTTCCCTTGTGGGGCACCAGTAATCCAAATTTTTCTGTTTCACCAAAACTCTCAAACTTGTATCAATGACCTAGAAATTCCTTTCATCCATATGGCCATTAAAAATTCCATCATGACGGTGTCATGATCATTAAAAATTGGGTGTGGCTATCCTCTTGGCCAACATGGCAACTTGTGTCCATTGCCATGTCAGGTCCATTTGTCTAGCAACATGTTGTCATGTTGAATTTTTAATGGCACTTACAGACGAAAGTTTAACAAAAAATTTTTTGGGTAATTGGTGCAAGTTTGTGGTATTAGTGAGACGGAAAAAAAAAGTATGGGATTAGTGTCCCACAAGAAAAAGTTTAAGATTTGTTGTGCAATTATCCCTAGACAAATTGTAAAAAATTTAGACCGAATTATATATTTTAAACTTATATAAAAGAAAATAAGATAATTAAACAGACAATTCTTGATATATGAATATGAAATAGGAATAGGAACAATCATGGATCTTGATGACTGACTAGCTTAGTGGCTTGCCTATAGCCCGACCTTTATAAACATGAAGAGCACTTTCGAGCGAACTTTAGTGATATCGATAAATTATAAACTCAATTCGGCCTAATTTGAAGAGTTATGATTACGTTCTATCATAGTTCGGTCCGCAAAGTTAAGTTTAGCACAACCCTGAAGTCCCAAAGTGATCACCTTTAATACGAAATAAGAGGAAGTCATAATTTCTTCTTTATTGATAAGACGAGCATATATGGTCAATATAAAAAATAATTTTTCAAAGACCACGTTTGGTTAGATGAGCATATTTAAAGACTCAATTGAAGGATAGACAGGACCTGATTGTCATAAAGTTTTGTTTATGCAGATAGCGTGCTGAATCTTTCATAGTAAAAAAGAAATAAGAGATTTGACTTTAAAAATAAAAAATAAAAAATTAGAGAAATCCTATCCGATCGTCATCGTCACTAACCTGCCTGAAATCAGCACCCAAGCTCTCTCTCTCCTCGCCCTGCGCCGTCCCACCCCACAGCATGCTCGTGATCACGTTAAGCACCGTCAAGAACATCTGCTCCCCAACGTTCACCGGCGACCCGGTGCGGAGAAGGAAGTATTCCACGGTCCTTCGGACCTCCCTCCGCCGGAGCTCGTAGACGGAGTCCAGCGTGTGGTTGCTCAGCATCTTGAGGCCGCACACCTTCCGGAGCATCCTCCACTCGGGCCCGTATGGATTCCACACGATGTCTGACCCGCCGTAGAACGCGGCCCTCCCAGCGATGGGCACGTCGCGGTTGGCGAACGTGACGTCGTTATCCTTGAGCACCTCGCGGGCGGTGGCTGGGGACGTCACGACGATACCGAGCTTCTTGCCAAGCTGGAGCTTCAGGATGGGGCCGTACGTCATCGCGAGGGTTGCGAAGTAGGTGTGGAGCTCCGGGTCGAGGAAGGGCAGGTTCCCGACGAGGGGGAGACTGGCCGGTCCCGGTGGCAGCGGCGGCGAGTTCTTTTTCTCTGCGAAATGACGCCATGCCCAAAAGCCAATTGCGAAAGCGCCCGAGAGGAGAAAGAGTAAGCTCAGGAGCGAGAAATCGTTCGATGAGAGGGAAGATTCGAGATTGTGGAGAAGGGAAAGGGAGATGGAGGGAGACATGTTGGCCTGGGAGAGCGATCGATCAAGATAGGCCTCGAAGCTGAGAGGATTCGAACAAGAAGAGAATGCAGTGAACGGAACCTTTCGTTTTGTTGGTAAATTGAAGTGACGAGGGTTGGCGACGCTGGTTGACGTACGTATGACAGGAGAGTAAGCGAGGAGGAAAGAGGGAGAGAGTGAAAAGGAGAGTAAATATATTTAAGGGCAATCTGAATTGTAATTGTTCCTTTGGCCCTTTATGCTTTCTTTCATTTGACTAATAAGAAGTCGGGGTGATCAGATTCAGGGTGGCTAGGGTCTAGACCTAAACCTTATCCAACCCTGTTATAATCGATTCCTTTTCTTTTTTTAGATCCTATACCTGACCCTGTTTGTATTTGACCTTGTACCCAACCCACCCTGTTTTTTTAGCCCTGTTCCAAGGTTAATCCTGTTTCCACTGGAACTTATTTTGCAATCTCCCAATATCCTATACGATTTCGAATTTTATATTAATACGCGAGAAAATAACGTAATCTTCCTAATTTGTATCGAAACATTAAGAACTTGTAATAAATAAATACATAAACTTTTTGACTAAATGAAAAATTAAGGATCCACAGGGCTAATTATAATAAACAAAATCATAAGACAAAGAATTAGCAACAAGCATGGGTATAATATTAGTCTTATTCTCACAACTATTACATGAAGCTACTCATTTATGCAAGCATAACTTCTCCTACAAAAGAAAAATTAGATGAGCCGATCCACGTGGTATACAAGAATTTGGTGGCGATGAACACCGTCCATTCGTCGGACGGTGCGAGAAGGAGCCGATGAGGGAGAGAAGCAAGTGAGGAAAAGGAACAACGAATGAGGAGTACCATGCTTGTTTGAGAGAGCCAAGAGGAAAAACACCGTGTGATTGCGAGAGTAAGAATAGAAATAAAGGGAAAAAATAGGGTTTAGGACCTATACTTACTAAATGGGTTCCCAAACCAATTCCAAAACTAGTCCAGGAACCAGTTCCTGGGTGGATAATCAAGCGGACCCAGTTCCCAGACCGGTTTAAACCGGTTCCGAATTTTGGAAACTGGTTCTCGGACTAGTTTCAATGGGAACCAGTTCCCGACCCTATTTTCCAGGTGGGCCAATCCGGTTCCAGAGTATACCTGGTCCGGTTGCACACCCCTAAACAAAATGGACTCTTTTTTTCTCAAACAAAAGGGAGCTCTGAACGAGAAGTTTGAGTTTTACATCTAAATCGAGTCGTTTTTCTTAGACAATTTGGATTTTGGTGTAATTGAGAGTTGAAAAACATTCGAACGTGCAAGCGATTTCAATAATAAAATTTTCTGATTTGTTTATGAATTATTGACAATTGACTCTATCTATAAATATAGGTTTCGGCATTCGAATTGGATCACATAAATTTCTCATGACCTTTATTATTTCTCATTTTATTTCTCTATCAATTTTCTCTCGCTCTTGATTCAATTGCAAAGTTTCAATTCGCAACATTATTTTCACAACAAATTTCTGTTACCAGATAAAGCAATCATTATCTCTCTCGTATCACAGTAACTATCGTACTCGATAGTCATATTTATTAAACGAACACTGATGTCGTTGCTTTCTCTCTGTCTCTCTGTCTCTCTCTCTGCCCGAGGGTTCCAAGATTAGGAACCAAGAACCGGATCACTGACCGTGGGAACCGCCCAAAACTGGCTGGTCCGGTCCGGTCCGGTCCGGCCAGTTCCTAGTTTGGGCGGTTCCCGTTGCACACCCATAATCTTGTCCCGATCCGAATTCCTTTTATATTAATATTGATAATATTAATAATAAATAAATATAAAAATTAATTAAATTAAAAATCGAAAATAAAATTTAAAATTTAAAAATTTGGAAAATTATAAAGAGGGGTTTAAAAATTTTAGGAAATGATAAAGATTTAAAAAAAAATCGAGAATCAATTAAAACTTTAGAGTTGTAGAAAATCATTAAAAAATGTAAAATCATTTAAAAAATAATAATATAAAACTTTTAGACATTAAACATCTAAAATTGGATAAGCCCTTAAGGCTTTGTAATAAGGTTCTTGTTTTTGCTTTGTCTTGTTTTCATTTTTATGGAAATTTTAGGATGCTTGCATACTTTCTATTATGATTATAATTGATTATGTTTTTCAATAGTTGAATGTTACCTTTTTGTTTTAGAACGGTTAGAACAAATCTTAGATTTTTTTTCTTGATAGGCTTCTATAGCGTTAGTTAGTACATAATTAGCTTAGGTACCGAAAGGGCGTTAGCATTAGGGCTAATGTAATCAAGTCTCCGAGTCTAAAATCTTTAGTTGTGTAAATAATAAGATATTCTCCTGTATCTTATTAAGTTTCTTGCCAATTCCAAAAAGGCTAGTGCCGACTCTTTAGTCAAAATTTACGTAGGCTTGATTGATTAAAAATTTGACATCTAATGTCATGCAAAGTAAGGACTTGGGAGAGCCCGAGTCAATGGAAGGCCATTAGTCCGAAGTTGACAATAACCCCAAACCTTATAGTGTCTCCCTACCGAGGGATTAGGTCACGACAACAAGAAGGTAAAAAGAAAAAGATATTGCAATCTTTAACTTATTAATTTTTCATTTTAAAGTATGTAATTCTTTTTTAGAAAATTGAAATGATTCTTATGAAGTAAACATGATAAGTATTTCGGAGCACTCGCTATCATAACATTTTCATTTATTAGTGGGCAAAATCAACATTGACCAATTAGATTCCACTACCTAAAACTTGGCTCTCAAGTGCACATCAAATCCTTGTCTTGATGCTAGCATATATTAACCTCCCTGGGTTGTGGTTCCACCTCCACCAAGTAGAAAATAGAGATTTCTGATACGTTGGGACACGTTATATATTAAATGAATATTTTTATTTTTGATTAATTTGATTCAAATTCACAAATAAATAAATAATAAAAAAGAGATTGCAATGAATTTACACTAATAATATTAATAAATTTATTCATAAGAAATTTGAAAGACATATTTATAGTTAATGCGTACCCATATTTGGGAAGATATTTATAACTTTAATAAAAATTATTAATGAAATTAATAACTAACAAAAAATTAGAATCAACTTATTTAAATAAATCTATAATCTTCTATAATGACCAAAATTTATTATTATTTAATATTTAGCATTTTTATTTTTCAAAATCACTTTTTAGCCCCACTTATTTGTTTTTCTGACCAAAAAAAGCCTCGCTGCCTAGAAATTATTTCCCTCCCTCATTTTCTCCCCAAACCCCCATCCCCCAAAATTATTTCCCTCCATCGTTTTTCTCTCCCCATCCCCCCAGTGGTTTCTTTCCCTTGTTTCTTTCCCTTTACAACTTGTTATTTCCCTCGTTTCTCTCTCCCCCACCCCACCCCGCGCTCCACCCCAACCACCCCCGGGCCCCCCCTTTTGCCCCCGGTTGCTTTCCCTCGTTTCTTTTCCCTCATCACCTATCGTTTCCTTTCTTAAAAATTGAAGTCGTCCCCCACACCCCCTCCCTTCAAAAAGGAAAAAATCATGCCAATTCCCATCAGAATCCCCATTTTTAATTTTTTTTTATCTACTCTTCTTGCCAAAATCCTAACTGCCGCCTCCTCCTCTTCCTTCTCGCACGATCCTCTTCCTCTTGATCTTTGCTCTCTCTAAGTCGCCTCATTGCAATCGCCACAGCCTCGCCTCCGGCCCTTCATCGCGGCATCACAATTGCGGCCCTTTGGGTTGTCTTGGTCTCTGCTCTTCCTTTGACCCTCCTTGCAATCGCAGCCTTGCCTCCACTTCCTTGCCGTTGCCTCCACCCTCCATCGCCTTCTTCAACGATTCTTTCTCCCTTCACACTTGCAGACCTGCTCCAAAACCACCACATTGCTCACAATTCCAGACACGCATGTTGAAGCGTGTCGGAAAGAATTGACCGTGTGTCGCATGTTGGAGCATGTCCAAACGTGTTAGACACGTGTTGGGGTGTCCGACACAAGATGAAAGCTCCTAGAACGTGTCCGTGCTTCATAACATGCGATGCAACAATTATTGCGCTCAAGCACAAACACGTACGAACAGATAATAAATACAAAAATTATCGCAGAAGGTTCTGCTAAGGCAATTCATTGCTATTGCCGATTCTGTTGGCTTTCATCCAAAATGGGTATCTTAACCGGGCCGTTGTCTTGATGCCATCTCTGATGCCCGACTAAGCACATAAAAATTGCTAAGACTCCAATTTATTTTGCACTTGTCTTTGTCTTACGCTTGATGATAATCCTATGATCTCATTCAATTACTTGTTATTTGTGGGGCAAAGTGTAATACCCAGCTGTTTACATAGCTGGCCCTCTCCCAAGCACATGGTGCGAAATGAGATAAAGTAGAAAATACGTACATGAAGAGAAAATGAGATAACTAAGTCTTATCATGGCACAAGTTGCTGAGATTATATCTCAATGGGTCCATGAACGAAACTCGATCCAAGTACAAATTTCAAAACCGAATAAGACCTGTGGCTTGATGTCTAAACAAGTAAGAAATTGTGGAATACATTCCACGTTGTGTAAATGTGCGGTGCTCGTGTATTACATCTCAAAGGAATTGCGAGCGTTTTGTAGTTGTCACAAAACCTTGAGGAATGAATTTGTGTTTTTTCTATGCGAGATTGATAAAGACTATTTTGCAAATGAATTGTGAAAGCTAAATATTATGTGAATTATTGGATGTAATTTGAAGGTAATAAACGCTAGAGTATTTGAGTGTCTCAAGTATGGTTAAAATCTCCAATTATTTGACCAAAGACGAAAATCTATATTTCACTTCTCGTAAAGTATGTCACGCCGATCAAACCATGTATATATGATGACCGAATAATTTTCTAATTTATATAATATTTTCTTTGTTCGCTTACTTTCACAAAACGAGTAACTCATAAAATTAATTTAGCTGGAATATAAAAACTGGAATTTTGGGTGTATTCTATGATCTAAATCTATTATCCAAAGGATGCGGAAAAACGTAACATAAGAAATACCAAACTTAATAAGTACCTCGTATAAGTAAGAACTGGTGAAGTTTTACCTATTTGTCTGCGTGCGTGCTTGGTGTTTCTTTTCTTCCTTTTTTTGGTTTTTCTGCTAACTTATGAATAGATGAGATGGGCGCTATTCAGGGGGAAAATTAATACCAAATGCTTCTCAAAGTGATGCCATATGTTTATGGACAAAATTAGAAAGCTCAAGATGCCTTGGCCGACTCATTAGCACAAAAGGGAATGTCAGAATTTGTCTGAATTGTGCGTTCATTCTGTCTCATCCACAAAACGGGAATGTGTCATTATCTCATGCCGAAGAAGCACACTATATATATATACAACCATCAACTTTGATCTTTAAACTTGTACTATACGCTTGTCCAGGTTTCAGGATGCTCCTTTCCTCCTCCTTGTCCAATGTCTTAACCATTGCATGGTCATGGTGGCCACAAAATTGCGATTCCAACAGTCAACTGAGGGAAGTACTTGTTACGCTCTCCATTTTTGCACTCTTTTGTTACATCGCTAGCACATGGGCTCACTCCAAGTCTCCGAGACAGAAACCGCGAACACCTTCACTGCCACCGGGTCCCCGTGGTCTCCCCTTAGTTGGGAACCTTCCCTTTCCCGACCCAACACTCCACACCTACTTGTCCCGCCTGGGAAAGAGCTACGGTCCGATCATGAAGCTTCGGCTAGGTAAGAAGATCGCCATTATGGTGAGCTCCTCCTCCATGGCCCGTGAAGTCCTTAAAGACCACGACATCATCTTCACCAACCACGACGGGCCGGTGGCAGCCCTAGCTGGAACCTACGATGGGTGCGATGTGACTTGGAGCCCATATGGGGCACAGTGGAGAACCCTGAGAAATGTTTGCACCCTAAAGATGTTAAGCAACACCACTCTTAACTCGGTTTACCCGCTCCGCAAAAAAATGGTCTGACAAACCGTGCAGCATCTATATAGCCAGGCCGATTCGGCTATCAACGTTGGGGACCAGGTGTTCGCGGCTGCTTTGGTTACAAGCATGACCTGGGGTAACACTATTAGAGGCGAAGAGATGTCAAGGCTAGGGGCGGAATTTCGGCAGATCATAACAGAGATGACAGTTTTGGCGATCAAGCCGAACATCTCTGACTTCTATCCAGGCTTGGCCCGGTTCGACTTGCAAGGCATAGTGAAGAGGATGAAGGTTTTAGCCAACAGGTTTGACAGTTTATTCAACATGGTGATTGCTAAGAGGTTGCAGATGGACAAAGAAGGTTGGCACCAAAACATTGGTGATGAAGTCAATTCGACTCAGGACTTTTTGCAGTACTTACTTAGACTAAAGAAAGAAGGGGACTCAGATGTTGATGCACCATTCACCATGACTCAACTGAAAGCCCTACTTCTGGTATGTGCATTCATTGTTTAAAAATTAGATCTCCTCAAATACATTATATAGCAACGAGATAAACGTACTTCAATTAAAGACATTGAAATTTATAAAACATCATTCTATCTATCATCCACGCCAATGGAATATTATCAAATTCTACTTATTTTTGTCATCCAACTCCACATATTTCGTCAGATGTTACAACAACAAAAAATATTGAAAGGTTAAGACATGAGTCTATATTGAGTGTTTAATTAATGGAGAACGCATTAACTCTTGAACCATAGGTTTAGAAACTAATGAGAACATCACTTGTATATCACTTGTATATTAACATGGTCAAATAAAAATGTTCCCTGAAAACTAATGTTAGCATCTTCACTTATTTATTTGTCAATGTGCTCTTCCACCCCCTGGCACAATTCTCTATCCAGTAGAATTATCACTACTAAAAAAGGTACAACAAGTGACAAGCGATAAGCCGTCCCTAAAAGCTGAAAAAGTCATCCCTGATGTTCATCAGCGACGGCAAACCATAGTCACGCTAGCATCTAAATAGAACTAGTGACTAAGGATGATTGGTTTTTGGTCCGGTTTCCGATTCCAGAAATTAGGAATTAGACTGAGAGAACTTATCTCCATTTTTGGGACCAAAGACCGGATTGGACAGTTCTAGGAACCGGTCTGGTTCAGTCTGGTTCGATTCAATGGAACTAGTCACTTAGCAAAAAAATTTAAAAAAAAAATTTAAAAACTAGAGTTATTACAATTTTAGGTTTTATTGCTATTTTTAAGAAATTAAAAATATATATAATTTTAAAAAAAGTCGATCCGATCCGTTTGTCCGTCCCGATCCGATTCCCCTTGGAACTGAAAACCTGACTGAAAATCACCGGTTCCATAAAAATGGAACCGGGAACTAGACTAAATTGGCCAACCCGGTCCTGGCGAATTCCTATTCAGGCGGTTCAGTATGCTCACCCTTACTAGTGATGGTTATGCGAAGCCTCTTACCAAGCTTTTTAAAAAAGGCTAGAGGTCCCATCACAAAAAGAATGCTGTGAGACAATCTCCCTGCCCTAGAACTAGCTTGAGAATTTGCGCATCATACAATGACTTTATTATCTATACTCCAATTTTAACATATCATGTGATGATTATGCACGGACAGGACATGATAGCGGGAGGGACCGAGACAAGCTCCAATTCGGTAGAGTTCGCCATGGCCGAGATGATCAAGAACCCGAAAGTGATGTCCAAAGCCCGACAAGAGCTTGAGCAAGTAGTAGGTGAAGACAACAGAGTGGAAGAGTCGCACTTACACCACCTCCCCTACTTAAAAGCAGTCATGAAGGAGACTCTAAGGTTACACCCTGGCCTTCCAATGTTGGTGCCTGTCGCGACCTATTTTTTGGGTGCATCACCTAAGTTTAGGCTAATGGACTACTAAGTCTTTAAACTTAGCTCGGGCTCTCCCAAGCCCATACCAATTCGCGACTTAAGGTTCAAATATTTATTATGCAAATGATTATTATCTAGGAGTCGCCACTAATTAGTTTTTGGTAGGTCGATTAGACATCTAAGTAAAATAACGAGAGGATTATTTTACTCCTACAAACCAGAGACTAAGGGTACGGGGACTTGGTTACGCTAGATTAGTCTAACGCCCTTTCGGTACATTTTTATTAAAAAATATTTTGCAAGCAATATTGATCAATTTTAACCTAAGCTACTAACATGCAAATGGTGGTCATGCGGGTGCACAATCAATGAAATAACATTTAATAAACCGAAATGACAAATTAATAAGAAATTATAAACTACAACCTTATTAAGGTCTGTTCTCTAAAAAAAGAAAATTCTCAAAAGTGTTAATAAAAATGCATACCCTAAACATGATTTTCTAAATGACATGGCACCTAATTTTTATTATTATGCAATCTTAATCTAAACTTAATATGCATGAATTTTACTTTAATGATATGTGAAATGCGATTCATATGGCCTAATTTGAACCATCACAATATGTATGCAATCTAAATTACATGATCCTAGATATGCATATGCTACATGATATGAGACGGATGACATGGTAATTCTATATGCATGTTCTTTTTATGATTTTTTTAATGATTCTTTTTTAATGTATTCAATCTACACTAAACAATGATGACATAAAATGGGATTAATTATAAACTAACCTATTAACTAACCAAATAAATGACCTTTTGTGTTTTTTCTTTTTCTCTTTTTTTAATATCACTTAATAATTCTTATTAAAAAAGAAAACAACATAATGATGTAATTAAAAAAAACTACACGATGGGATTACTAAAACATAACAACATGATGCGATCCTAATTTACTAAGCCTAAAAAACTCTAATGCAAGATTTAGATTTTTTATACTTTTTGATTTTTTTTTTAAAAGATGCGTAATTATGAAATATTAAATCTAAATAATCAACATAATCAACCAACAAAGGATTAAAATAATCGAAAAAATAACTTGCTGTCTCACAGATCAAATTAACGATTATTCTAACCCTAATTATCACAACAAGGAAATCAAAATAATTAAAAATTTGATCCGAAGTCTTACAGACCAAATTAAATAATTATTGTGATTTAACAATTGAAATTCTACCAAAAAGCCTAAAAATTAATATAATTAAAAAAATGATCCGATGTCTGTTGGATCAAATTAATAATTACAATAATTCAGGACAAAATCCCTACGAATAATGCCTACAAAATTCATGAAAACTAACATTCAATATTACAATTTAAATAACTAAACTTAAAATGCTATCAAACGAAATAAACAGAAAAATAACATAAAAGATAAAGAAATGAAAAATAAAAGAAAAAAAATAAAACTACCTAGGGGATAAACCGACGAGGACAGGAGGGCAATGCCGGGTGGTCGTCGGCCGGCGGCCAGCGTCGGGGCTTCGGCGAGGTGCAGTGGCGTCGGCTGAGTGGAGACAGACCACCGGTTTGCTAGGCGCGAGCTGTAGAGGCGCGGGCGCTAGCAGCAACTGGGTCGGCGTTCGTGGGTCACCGGCAGAGGCGTCGCGACGGCAGATCGTCGGGCGAGTGGGGGGATCTCCGGTGACTGGTTTTAGCAGCTGCTGTGGAATCGTTGCACGGAAGAGGAGGCGTCGGACACCGGGCGGTCGCAGACGAAGGCGCTGTAAGTGCGTCGGGTCGGAAATGGAGGCGCGGTAGTGCGAGTTCGGCGACTAACAGAGGAGGCGGGGCTAGCAGAGGTGAGCGGCGCTCGGCGATGGGCAGCAGGCGCGGTGGACTTCGGCTCGGTTGCAGCGAGCGTCGGCAAAGGGGCGTCGTGGACGTGCGGTCTGATGCAGCGGATCTTGGATTGACGGCGACTGACAGATCCGAACGGGAAAGGGGAAGTAGCGTGGTCGCGGATGGGCTTCGTGGGCTGCTGGTGTGATGCTGCTCGTCGCGGGGCAGAGTCGCGGTTTCGGAAGTGCAGCGATCGAGAGTTGGTGCTGCTCGCGGAGGGCGTCGGTGAAGCAGGAGCAGAAACGGCGTCAAATGTCAGGGCAAGAGGGCGAAGGCGGCGTCATAGGGGAGCAAGTAGCAACGGCGGCGTCAGGCTCTGGTGGTGCTAGGCGAGACGGTGGCGTCCGACGGGCAGGGGACGGAGCGCGGGTAGGCGGCAGCGAGTATTCGGAGAAGAAGAACAGTGTTTTGTGTTTTTTTATTTAATTTTTCTTCTCTCTCCTCTGCTACACTTTTCAGCAGAAGGAAAGGTTCTGCTGGCCCTTTTTCTTCCTCAAGAACCGAGACTTCTCCTTTTATGCTGAATTAGGGTGCGTTTGGTAACATTTCTGTTTAAAAATTGTTGCGAGGAAACGAGAAATAGAAAAAAATGTTTCTGTTCGGGAACAATTTTTGAACAAAAAAACGCGTTTGGTAAATTTGTTCGGGAATAAAAAATGAACAAAAACACGTTTGGTAAATTTGTATAATTTTTTTATTTCTTTTAATTTTTTAATGTTTTTTCTATTTTCTTTCTTATTTTCTTATTTTTTTTTTCCTTTTTTTTTTCTTTTTTCTTTTTCCTTTTTTCTTCTTTTGGCCGGCGGCCTCGCCCGGCCATGGCGAGGCTCGCCGTAGCACCGGGCGAGGCTCTCGCCCGGCCGGCGCGAGGTCGGCCTCGCCTTGGCCGGGCGAGCTCGAGCTCGCCCGCATCCGGCGAGGCCGAGCTCGCCCGGCGGCCGGTGAGGCTCGGCCTCGCCCGCCGGCCGGTGAGGCTCGGCCTCGCCGGCCACCGCCAGCGCGCGACGCCGACTGGCGGTGTCCGGCGAGGCCGAGCCTCGCCGCGGGCGAGCTCGACCTCGCCGGACGGGCGAGATCGAGCTCGCCCGGCCCGGGCGAGGTCGGCCTCGCCGGGGCCGCCGAGCCTCACCGTGGCCGGGCGAGGCCGCCGGCCCTCGTCGGCCGGTCGCCGGCCATGGCCGAGGCCGGCGGCGGCCAAAGAAAAAGAAAAAAAAAAGAAGAAGAAGAAAAAGAGAGAAGAAAATGGAAAGTGTTTCTAAAATGTGTTTCGAAATAAGAAACAACTTTTTTTTGTTTCTTGTTTCGTTAGATGTGTTTCGGGAACAAAAAAATAATTTTGGAACAAAAACGCACCCAAACGCATTTCTGTTCCTTTTTTGTTCCCAGGAACAAAAAAACAAAAAAGTTGTTTAAAAACAGAAAAAAGAAACGAAAACAAACGCAGCCTTAATGACCTCGAAAAGAAAACCCTAGGAAAGCTTTTCCTTTTCTCTTGTGTTGAATATTTTTGGTCGAGAAAAAGCCCCTCTTTGCTCGGTTCTGAAGCCTCGCATTTTATAGTGAAAACGCTCAAAGTTGTTGAAGATTTGCAAATATTCACTCAACCTTCCAACAGTAAAAAGGCTCCAAAATCACACAACCGAAATTTTTTTTAAAATTTTGAAATAAAGATATGTGTTCAACGCTTCTTTATTCAATTTTTTATTTTAAATCTTCCTCCACAAATCCAAATGTTTTATTTTATTTATTATCCTTTATTTTATTTTCTAAAAAAAATTTGATCCTAAATTAGGTGTCAACAGTGCCTCATTGCCCTAGGGAGACCTGCATCATCGCGGGCTACACGGTCCCGAAGGGCTCTCAAGTCTTGATCAACACGTGGGCCATCCATCGCAACCCATCCGTTTGGAAAAACCCGTCGACTTTTGACCCGGAGAGATTCACGGACGCATACAGCAAGTGGGACTTCAACGGGAATGACCTGAATTACATACCGTTCGGGTCGGGCCGCAGGATTTGCCCCGGGACAGCGATGGGGGAGAGGATGGTGCTGTACTCGCTGGCTACGCTTGCGCACTCCTTCGAATGGAAACTGCTGAGCGGCAGTGCGGAGAAGCTGGATGTTTCGGAGCGGTTTGGCATCATTCTGAAGAAGAAGGAACCTCTTGTCGCGATACCTACGCCGAGGTTGTCTGATCCCGCACTCTATGAGTAAGCAAGATGAGTGTTCGATTGATTAACACTAGTTGGATGTATAAAATAAAATATTTCCAACAAATAGTAGGAAAATTAATGAAGCTTCTGTATGATAGAAGGAAAATTTGTCTATACACAAGTGTGCCCTAAGCTTGTCTATGTATGAGGGGCAATACTCAGCCATAAGTTTGAGAGGTGTTGCGCACCTAATTACGAAGATTTTGTAAACGAGCATTCACGGACTCTAAATATCTAAATCAAGAATTTTATTTTTCATTTTCAAAACATTTTTTTTTGTGTCATATACACATTTAGTACATTGAAAATGAAAGTCTTTCTTTATAAAGTTTGGTTAACGAGCGTGGTGACACTACTCTACTAATAATTACAATCCATTTTAGATGGTGATGATTAATCATTCAAGCAAACTAGATAAAGCAACCAGACATAAACATGCCGGAGTTCAATTGACAACACAACCTGAGAACATAGAAATATTATGCTAGAATTTAATTGACGGCACAATACCTAGGATAGAGATGCATGAAGAAATTTAATCGACTAAAGATACATGAAGAAATTTAATCAATAATGCAAATTTGAAAGCTACAATTAAGAAAAATAAAATGCAAGAAAGGAAATTTTAAAGATAATAAATTTGTATGATTTGTGTGGGATCCTCCAAAGAGTAAGATACAACAATTTAAAATCAACAATCAATGGTTATTGATGGAGGTTACAAATGGTTACGAAAAAAAAAAAAAAAAAAAAAAACTTTCAAGTGGTTACCAAAGAAGAACTAGCGGCAAAATAACCAACCAGGATTATTGTTGCGCGCGTGCGGAAGAATATTGACGGACCAAGCGAATCGGATAAAATAGTCGGAATGAAGGAAAGGGAATCGGACACGGATTTACGTGGTTCGGTCCGAATATCGGAACCTACGTCCACGGGAGAAAAAGCACGGAATTCCACTATAGAAACAAGCGATACACCAGAGATTACAATCACTCGAGTACTCAAACACACTTTCAGTGTTTCCCAGCCCCAAATTACACCCAAATAACTCACACAGTGTTTAGCCCCTCATAATTCTTAGTGAAACCTCACTCAAGGAATTCAACAAATTCTACTCACAAGAATTTAACTGGCTAAAACACTCGGGTATAATTACAACGAGAAAACCCTCACTGCCGAGAGCTTCTGGCTTTTCTCCAGGAAGTCTCACAACTTCTCTCTTCAGCTCTGCAGCTCTCACTCGGCCACCGAAATAACTCAGCGCAGCGCTTCTCCGTTGGACATCTCTCTCTTTTATAATATAAAAGAGAGTCTCCATTATTTAATGCAACGTGAGGAAGTCTTCTTTAGAGAAAGAAAGGACAAAGCAAGCCCACCATAATCCATGGGCGTCCATGCATGTGCATGCAATAAAGGAGAGGAGAAAATGGACGTAAGAAGCTTTCTTTCTTCTTCTCTTAAAGTCAACAATGATGGCTTTGGCAGAAGACTGAAAAAGGGAACACCCATTCTTGCATGCAAGTGGGCCACCGTCCACTTTCCTCCATCCGTGAAGTCCAACCTGCAGAAATGTGTAGAAGACAACAAAAGAAGCCGCACATTAGCCTCTTCACGCTTGCGGCTCTTAAATGAAATCCGCGTGCAATCTTCTTCTGACAATTTCGGCTAATCAATTCACATGCGATGCTTTGACTCGCACGTGGTCGAGTTCAAGTATTCTCATTAGTCCAATTTTATTACGGGCTCAAATCGAGACATATTTTCAACAATCTCCACCTTGGCTCGACGTTTGAGCCAAATCATAATCGCTTCAGTGGACACCTCGCTACCACTCTCCCACAGCCCCAACGGGCTCAACCGCCACAAAGTACTTCCAAGTTAAAGCCGTGCTTGAACTTTCCCATAACCGTGGACCTCATCAAGACACCAACTCCACCTGCATAATTAGCAACTCCACAAGGATTTTCCGACATAACCTCCTATATCACAGATAAAGCAAAACCATTATTACTTCCATATCTGACAGAAGGTCGAACACGCAACTTGTCAAATTCAGCAGCTACAGCAACTGTTGGCTCTATTGGCTCCACCTCGCTACAAGCACCATCCGTGTCGATTATTTCGCTAGTGCCCGCTACCTCAGGAGTTTCTGGTTGCAACTCCACCTTAAGCTGAACACCGTCCAGATCCGTATTAACACTGCCACAAACACTTCTATCCAGAAGTACTGGAGACTTGTCAAAGGTAACTTCTCTGCTGTTAACAGGTGAATTTATATCCGAGCACCACAACTGATCGCCCCACTCACCTTGTGCATAGCCATGGAATATGCACCTTGCCCTCCCATCGAGCTTACCATCACTCGCTCGAAAATAACACGGGCAACCAAACATTCTAAAAATAGAATAACCAGCAACGTTACCTGACCACACTTCTCAGGAGTCCGCCATTCAATAGCAATTGATGGGGATCTATTCACTGTGCGACTTACCACATCGCCTAGGATTCTCCTAGCAACACCAAAGACTAGAGATCATTTTACGGGCCGTCTCTAGTAATATTCTGCTCATCAATTCTGCAAATTGTTGTGATTTACTGGCACTAGTGCGGTGTTTCACTATGCCCTCTTTCATGCAGAATTTATTTGCCAACTCCGAGCAGAACTCCATGCTATTGTCAGTCCGCACATGCTTGATCGACTTACCAGTCTCCGTCTCGATCAAAGCTCTCGACCGCGTGATCCTGACACTAGCATCAAACTTGTGCATCGGCACAAACACCCAGGTCTTTCTCGAGCAGTCAAAAGACTCTCGAACAGATGCATCCAACGTCTCCGGGGCAAAACATGTCATTGTCTCACCTTGAAGTTTATACAGGCCTCCGTGCTTGATTCTTTTCATTATCACCAGGGCACCTCGAACAACCTTCAGAATTCCACCTTCTGAAGAATACCTGCAACCAGCTGAATCTAGGGCACCCAAGGAAATTAAGTTCTTTTTCAATTCCGGAACATATCTTACTCCAGTCAATGTCCTCACAATACCATCATGCATTCTGATTTTAACATCACCAACACCCACAACATCGCACTTAGCGTTGTTCCCTAACTGGACTTTACCACTACCCGTGCACTGATAAGTGATAAACCAGTTCCTATTTGGTGTAACGTGAAATGAACAACCAGAATCCATTATCCATCCGTCAAATGACGAATCCTCAGTGACAGACAAGACACTATCGACACCATCAGAATCATTCTCAGCTACAGCTGCAATATTATCTGTAGACTCAACTCTAATTCCTTTACTCTTTTCATTTTTCAGCTTAAAACAGTCTCTTCTACGATGCCCACTATTGCCACAATTCCAACAGACAACTCTACCAGTCCTAGACTGACTACGTCCGTTCATGTTCCTGCTAACACGCGTGCTAGTTCTTCCTCTACTTTCACCTACTAAAGCAGTAGACACGGGTTCACCAGATTCTTTTCTACGAATGTCTTCACTCAGAATCAAATCACGAACCTCATCAAACGTCAAACTTCTTGACCCAGAGGAATTACTAACAGCAGTAACAGTAGTACTCCAACTATCAGGCAATGAGGATAATAGAATCAGCGCACGTACCTCATCTTCAAAATTAATCTCAACCGAACTCAATAGGTTAACGACCTCATTGAATTCGTTGATATGTTCAGCTACTGACGTACCTTCGCCCATCTTTAAGTGAAACAGACGTCGCATCAAATAGACCTTATTGATCGCAGAGGGTTTCTCGTACATATTTGACAGGGCTTTCATTAGTCCCGCAGTGGTTTTCTCCTTCACGATGTTAAATGCGACGTTACGAGCCAACGTCAGCCGAATAACACCCATCGCTTGTCTATCCAGCAATTCCCACTCGGCATCCTTCATCGAGTCTGGTTTCTCCCCAGATAAGGGTAAGTGCAAATTTCTCTGGTACAAACAATCTTCAATCTGCATCTTCCAGAAAGCAAAATCCTTCCCATCAAATCGGTCGATTCTCACCTTACCATCTTCCATTGTTACCGATTCGCTTCACGTCAGCCAAACCAGGCTCTGATACCACTTGTTGCGCGCGTGCGGAAGAATATTGACGGACCAAGCGAATCGGATAAAATAGTAGGAATGAAGGAAAGGGAATTGGACACCAGATTTACGTGGTTCGGTCCGAATATCGGAACCTACGTCCACGGGGAGAGCAGCACGGAATTCCACTATAGAAACAAGCGATACACCGGAGATTACAATCACTCCAGTACTCAAACACACTTTCAGTGTTTCCCAGCCCCAAATTACACCCAAATAACTCACACAGTGTTTAGCCCCTCATAATTCTTAGTGAAACCTCACTCAAGGAATTAAATAAATTCTACTCACAAGAATTTAACTGGCTAAAACACTCGGATATAATTACAACGAGAAAATCCTCTCTGCCGAGAGCTTCTGGCTTTTCTCCGGGAAGTCTCACAACTTCTCTCTTCAGCTCTGCAGCTCTCACTCGGCCACCGAAATAACTCAGCGCAGCGCTTCTCCGTTGGACATCTCTCTCTTTTATAATATAAAAGAGAGTCTCCATTATTTAATGCAACGTGAGGAAGTCTTCTTCAGAGAAAGAAAGGACAAAGCAAGCCCACCATAATCCATGGGCGTCCATGCATGTGCATGCAATAAAGGAAAGGAGAAAATGGACGTAAGAAGCTTTCTTTCTTCTTCTCTTAAAGTCAACAATGATGGCTTTGGCAGAAGACTGAAAAAGGGAACACCCATTCTTGCATGCAAGTGGGCCACCGTCCACTTTCCTCCATACGTGAAGTCCAACCTGCAGAAATGTGTAGAAGACAACAAAAGAAGCCGCACATTAGCCTCTTCACGCTTGCGGCTCTTAAATGAAATCCGCGTGCAATCTTCTTCTGACAATTTCGGCTAATCAATTCACATGCGATGCTTTGACTCGCACGTGGTCGAGTTCAAGTACTCTTGTTAGTCCAGTTTTATTACGGGCTCAAATCGAGACATATTTTCAACAATTATCCTCTTGTCGACTGCTTGATGTCAACATCGATGTTTTAAAGTTCTCCTCGATAACTTCACTTTGTATGTCGTCAATGACTTCACTAGCATGCTATTGATTCTTTTGAAGCTACTAATAATTCTATTCATACATAATCAAATTCTATTCTCATCGACTAAGTCCATCATATGTCAATAATAACCAAAAGTTGATCATGTTTTGGTGCAAAAAAATGCCTCTTTACATTTAAAAGAATTGAATGATATATCGATCATTCGATTCTTTTAAATTAGACAATTGAGAGTCATCATGTGTCTTCTTGTCAGCGTCAACCAGGCAATGTCGGATAATCGGCATTCATATTGGCGATATCGAGCCAATTTAAATCGGATGGACTGAATTAATATCGATGTGAAAATATTTAAGACTAAATTGACCTAATTAAGATGTTTAGGACTGAATTAATACCAATACAATAAATTTAAAACATTTTTAGTACTTTCCCCTCACACTAAAGTACATATTGGAGTACATGTACTCTATACAAAATTTCATGAAAACTTTTGCTGATAATTTGATTGATGTGAATATTTATGATGTTATAATTTTATGCATATTATTTCGCTTGCAAAAGCTCACGCGGATATCAAAATCGAGAATGATATAACAAATGCTACGTCAGAGCTATGCAATGCACGAGCATCTTGCTAGTAGATATTTCAAAATATCAAATCAGTCATACAATCTATGCAGGTATGCGACCTTTTAAAGCTCATCCTTTCTCTACGGTGGCTCCCCTGAGCTTGAAAAGGATAAGATCGTGATCATCTTAGACTTTGAGAGATCTGAACGTCGGTGGCATCCCACATGATATTAACTTTGTCGGTCCAAATCTGCGTTCAGACCATGGGAAGGACCCCGCATGATATTAACTTTGTCGGTCCAAATCTGCGTTCAGACCATGGACACCATGCAAATCAACAAAACTAAATAGACGACAAACCCCCACTTCTAGCATGTCATAAACTGGACCCCTGGGGTCATTTTCGTTTGATCAATAATTGTTCGTGTATCAGTGGCAGTCACTGTCTGAGCGTCACGTGAACAACTGACTTTTCCGATGAAAACCCTCCATCGGAAGAACTTCCTCATGTAGCGTCCCTACAGACATCCTCATTCTTGCTCGACGACTCCTCAGACCGTTCTCCCGAGCTGAAATGCCGAACAGAGACTCCGAACGTCCCTGGCCAGGGTCGTGGCATGCTAAAGAAGCGAGCGATGCACTTCCAAGCGCTACTACGACACTGCTTGTCGTAGCAATCGCAACTCTTAGATTTCCTCGGGTACCTCCCATTCCTTGGGACCGATCTTCACTGGAAGTTCACCGAATTGGCCGAGACCTATGGCCCCGCCTACAAACTCTAGCTTGGAAGCAAGCTGTATGTCGTGGTTAGCTCCCCATCGCTAGCCAAAGAAATCGTGCGAGACCAGGACATGATGTTCGCCAATCGGGACCCATATATTGCCAGTTTTTAGATTTATTTACCTTAACAAAAAACAATTACAAGATCCCCTTATTTATAAACTTATTACATGACCTTTATTCTTCTCGATAGATAAAGCTAATGTTCTGAATAAAATCTAGAAACTAACAAAGCAATTACCATATCTCATATTATCTCGTCATATTTAATCATATCTCTAGAAACAATCTTTATGCTTAGAAATACGAACATACTCATTATAAATAATGCAGCAATTATGACTCTTCTTCAATGCAGGTACTAAATAGTTATTGGCATGACGAATTCAATTTAATTTCTAATACTCCCCCTTAAACCAAATTCTCTTCCATCGATCATTCCAATTAGGTTCTTGAACTTTTGGATAGCATAAATCTTGAGAGGTTTAGTATAAATGTTTGCTATTTGATCTCCTCTCTTCACATGCAGTACTTCAATCTCATTCTTTTTAACCTATTCTCAAATGAAGTGACACCGAATATCGATATGTTTGCTTCGTTCATGAGAAATTGGATTTTTCACCAATGCAATAATAGAAATATCATCAACAAAAATCTTAGTTGCTTTCTTCTGCTCCATAAGAATATCTTTGAATAGTCTTTTCAACCAAATTACATGACAAATACATGAGGATCTATCTACATATTTAGCTTCATATATCGATAAGATGACACTAGGTTGTTTCTTTGATAACCACGTGAAAGTAGTGTCACGCAAGAAAAATACTAAGCATGCAGTGCTCTTTCGATCAATGATATTTCCACCATAATCCTATCTGAATAAGCTCTAAGTTGGAAGGATTTAGAACGATAATAGTGTAGGCCATGAGAAGTAGTACCTTTGATATACAGAAGTATCCTCTTTGCAGCTTTAAGATGAAATAACTTCGGCTTCTCCATATATCAACTCAAAATTCCAACATTATTTATAATATCTAGTCTCGTGCATGTCAGGTATCTTACACTCCCAATCAAACTTCTATAATATGTTGAATCAACATCGACACCACCATTAAACTTTAAAAGCTTGGTTCCGCACTCCATTGGTGTATTGACCAGAGTACAATTCTTTATGTTGATTTTTTCATGGATATTTTCTATATATCCTTTTTGGGAAATTAAAAATCCCCTCGGCATTTTGCTTCACTTCGATCCCAATGAAATAATTCATGAGATCATTATCAGTCATCTCGAATTCTTTCACTATCATTGTCTTAAAAACATCAATCATCACCCGATTATTTCCTGCAATAACAAGGTCATTGACATATAAATAGACGAGTAGAACATTACATTTTTCTTGCTTCAAATAGAGTGCATGCTCATATGGACATTGAGAGAATCTATTCGCCTTGAAATATGCATGGATTCAGGAATTCCATGCTATCAATGATTGTTGACACTTAAATTTTGGCAACCCAGTCATTTATTTATTGCATTAAAAATTAGAGATTAATTTTAACCCCTAAACAAAAATACTAAATTGCATAGCATATAGTTTTTAGGAGTATTAATTGCCTTTTGCATATAAATTGAACTGGTGAAAGGTGGATTTAGGTAGATGAGCTTGAGCGAATAGTTCTGAGCTTATTGAAATAATTGGATCAGTGCAGGTATGGTTTGGGGCCCAATTACCATGTTTGAGTCCATGAAATGAAATTAATTGAACTGAGTCCATAACTGAAAATTACATTGTGCTCAACTTGGAAATTAATTAGGCTATCATTAGCATAATATTTCATATGGCCATAATTCTTTGAATATTGCAGCGACCGATTCTCTTGTTTGTAGGAATAAAAAGAAATAAAGGAAAGAAAAGGATGCGGATGGGTTACATATGGCCTGAGTACGTAAGGCCAAAAAGGAGAACATTTTTTGCATGGTCAAAGGTGGAAAGAAATAGAGGGGAATCGTGCATAATTCAGTAAAGGAAAGTGGAAGTTCAATTTTTGTCTTGGAGCTCAATCTTCTCATGAATATAAAGGAAAGACAATGGGACGTCTTGAGGAGAGCGGCAATTCAGAATCTCAGAAGGCAAACACACGTGAGAATCGAGACGAGAGAGAGAAAGCACGAAGGATGGTCTTCTTCTTCGGTGCTTGACCTACCTCAGCCATGTGATCGTCCAATTTGCTTGCTGGCCACCACTCTACGAAGATACTGGATTCGCAAACGTCCAGGCTTGTTGCACTTCATCATTCTTTGTTCCGAGCGCACCAAGATGCACCACCCTTGCCAACGCCGTGCCGTTGCCATATCGTTGCCCGCTGCACCACGCCCGAACCCTTCGTTGTCGACCCGCTGCTGCCGCTCACTGTCGTGGAGCTGCTGCCCGTGTTGCCTCGACGTCGAGTTCCACCCCCATGAGCCATGGCGATCCTGTTGCAGCTATAACGTTCCTCCGAATCCGAGCTGTCATTCCCCGACATGAGCCACATCCATACGGCCTGTTAAGCCATCGTGGAATCCCTAGCAATAACGGCGAGCTGCTGTCCAAGCTCGAGCCTGAACATTCCAAACCGAGAAGTTGCAGTACCGGCGAATCACCGTTCTTATGAAGCCCACCAACGAAGAGAAAGAGGGGCACATAAAGAGCAAATAAAAAAAGGGAATAAAAAGATCACTTTCTCTTTCTGTGCAGGCCATTCACGTTGGCAGGTGAAGTCTTGCTGCTAGGCTTTCAACGAGGACTTTCTTTCCTCGTAATTTTTGTGTTGCAGGTCATCCCCTCGTCTTTTGGAGAAAGACATGAGAAGCCTTTCCTAAGTGTTGACCCTTGCATTGTATGACAACCCGCTGATTGTGGTGCAAGTCACGGGCCACACATTGAATTACACGGCCACAATTGAGAGGAGAGAGGGGACTCCCGTGGCCAACCCTTGGTCGAGATGCTGGTCTCGCTTCGCCCTCACCATCCACCATGCTGTTTGCTGTGTGAGCGGACACCGTGCATCGCCCTCTTGTAGCCGCAAGTCAGCCATCCCCTTGACGACAACACCAGCTGATCGAACAGTACCCTGCATCCCGAAGCTATAAGTCTTTGTATCGCTCTCCGCAATTGGCGTCTTCACCAACAATAGCCCCCGCGGTCTCTCTCTCTCCACAGGAGAAGATTACGACCGAATTAGGCGAGCGAAGCCAGTCAAAATTTCTCCACCGCCTGGACCTTGAGGAGGCTACACATAGCAGGCGTATTATAAGAAGACAACCTGGGGAAGTGAGCCGGGAATCTCCACTGAGTCATCATCCTCCACCATAGATCTTGGTGCACATATATAAAGAGAAGTCTGAAAGGGGTTTGCTCGTTAAAAAGACCACACTATTGTGATTTCATTGCCCCTCTTTTACCGTGGTTTACTGAACATCGAGCGCAGCTCGGATTCTCGTTCGGTTCTGGACATCCCCATGCCCGGCTGTCCATAGCACGGGTCCGCCGTGAATCATCTCCTTGCCGAGCTCGATCCATTCTTTGCAGGTCTTCGGTGATGTGCAACAACTGCTGCGGCTGCTTAGCTCCGTGACCCCGTCGATCTCCGAGAGCAACCACATGCGGCGGTTGCCTCCTCGCGAGCGCTACAAGTCTACACCGTTGGCTTGTTCTTGGTCAACATCAATTACTGCATGCAACCTTGCCGAGGTGCACATCGAGGAGTCCCATCGTGAGCAACTCCATCAATGAGGCCCGCAAGCCTTTCCATGGCCCAAATCGCTGAGCATTGCAGCCAAATCAGCACGTGAGCACTTCATCGATCACTAGGCACCGCCATTCCCAATTGCGATCCCGGTCCGATTGCGCAAAGTCCAAATTTGGAAGCCAATATTCGGATTAGGTAAGAATTTTATCTAATTTGATTTCCGAAAATTTCGTTGAGGTGGTGTCCGTAAACTTGAGTAGCCTTCTAAATTAGGAAATATTCCTAATTTCGCAACGTGCATATGATTAACGGTTTGATTTCATGCTCGAAATACGACCCGCAATCGCACGGAAAAATCACCAATCCGATCTCATGCTCGAGATACGATTCGTGATTTTATTTAAAAATTGGCCAATCCGATTCCATGCGCGAGATACGATTCGTCACTTTATTTTCAAAATTAAATGGACATGGATGATATCTTGCTTGATTTGTTGCTGTGCTATTCTCGATGCCTTTATTTGATTGCTCCCGTAAAGGAAAAACCCAAAAAAAATATTTGAGTTAGGTTAAATGCATGTTAGGATATTACTAGTTTTAAGGTTATGTTGCATGTTTAGGATAGGAAATTTATTACGAATTTTTTAAATAAAAAGACCAAAAACATTAATTTAGGATATCATATTTTCTTCTCATTAATTTAAATTGCACGTTTAATTATTTGACAATTTTAAATTTCGAATTTCATGATAAAAAAGAAAAAATTAGAATTAGGGCATTCTTTGCACGTCATTGCATATTAGAATAGATTGCATGGTTATTAAGAAAAAAAAAACATGTGCACATCATAAAGTGTTAGGTTCATGAAATGCACGTCATTTAGTAATTGTTGCTAGGTTCCTTTAATTAGAAATTGCCCGTCATTAAGATTATGTCATTTTGGTTAATTTAGATTGCATATTTAATTATTGCATGTTCATTAAGAAAACATAAAAAAATTACTTTACTCATTCATGTAGTTCAGGCTATACTACTATGTCATATTATTTCATGTTAGATTAAAAGCATTGCACTGCATATGGATCATATTCTCATTAAATTAGTGAAAACAAAAATTGAATAATTGCGTGTTAATTAGAAATCATATCTAGGGTTGATGATGTGAATTTTGATCTAACAACGCAAATGCTTTCATTGCTACAAGATAAGTCTTGCAATTTATTCATTGCTTTTATCTAGGTGTTAAATTGATGGTTTGCGCACCCGCATGGTCACCTCACATGTTAGGGAAATAGATTTAAAATTAATCCAAACTGCCTGCAAAAATTTTTGAAAATAAAAGAGAAAGGTACCGAAAGGGCGTTAGAGAAGTCTAGCGTAATCAAGTCACCGAACTCACAAATCTCTGGTTCGTAGGAGTAAAGTAGATTTCCTGTTACTTTACTTGGGTTTCCAATCGATCCATCGAAAATAGATTAGTGGCAACTCCTGATTGAAAATCATTTGCATGTTAAGAACTTGAACCTAAGTCGCGAATTGGTATGAGCTTGGGAGAGCCCGAGCTAAGTTAGACTTAGTAATCTATTAGCCAAACTCTAGGTGATGCACCCGAAAATTTGGTCGCGACAATGCTTGTTTAAACCCATATAGAGCTTTTTTTTACTTCAACGCTTTGTTTTCATGACATTTCACAATAAAACCTCTCAGATTGTTCAACATAAATATCTTCTTCAAGGATGATATTCAAAAGTAAAGATTTGACATCCATTTAATAAATTCACTAATCACTCGGAGTAGCAATAGAAATAATCAAACTAATCATTTCCATGCGGATGATGGAAGCAAAAATTTCAGCATAGCCTATTCCGGCTTTTTGCTTATATCCCTTTGCAATTAATCTAGCATTGCATTGTACCTTGTCACTTCTCCTTTCTCGTTCTTCTTGGCTTTGTACACCCATTTGACTCTAATCGCTTTCTTGTCCTTTGAAAGATCAGCAAGCTCCCATATTTGATTCTTCTCAGACTTCAATTTCTTCATTCATGGTTTTTCTCTAATTTTCTTCTTTGGACGCATCATCATAGATAAATGGTTCACAATTTGCAAGAAGACACAAGGTGCGCCTCATTGGTACCTTCATAAACGTCAGACAATCTCCTCGATCTTGGCACTAGCGGTTCATTGACATCATTTGAAGAGGTTAGTGATGATGAACTTGAAGAATATACTGGATAAGAAGGTGTAGAATACTCCTTCAATTCTGTTTGATTGGTATCACCACGAGCATTCGCTTCTTCTTTTTTATTGTCTTCCTATGTGCCATTTTCATCGAACACGACATCTTTGCTTATATACACTTTCAAAATGTTAGGATTAAATAATTGATCGGCTTTGGATGATGAGTGATACCCGATAATGATGAGTATTTTGCTCTTGTCTTCTAACTTTGATCTTTTATGATCTAGCACATAAGCATAGGCAATACTCCAAAAAATTCTCAAGTGTGAAACACTTGGTGTTCTCCTAATCCATGCTTCTTGTGAAGTTATGCCTTCAAGTCCACATGTGAGATATTTATTTTGAAGATAGACCACACATGAAATAACTTCAGCCCAAAGCTCTTTGGGCAAATGTTTGCTCTTCAACATGCTTTGAACCATGTCAAGAATGGTTCTATTTTTTCGTGCAACTACACCATTTTGTTGAGGAGAATACGGAGCCGTCAAGAAACACTGAATACCATGATTCTCAAAGAATTTGTTGAATATGTATGAGGTGAATTCGCTGCCACGATTGGTCCTCATAGCTTTGATAAAATAACTGCTCTCTTTTTTAGTCAAGTTTTTGAATTGTTTGAAAGTATCAAACACTTGTGTTTTTTCTTTCAAAAAATGCACCTGAGTTTTCCGAGTAAAATCATCAATAAAAATAATAAAATATTGATGATTACCATATGAGTGAGGGGTGATTGGGCCACACATATTAGAATGAATCAACTCAAGTAGTTTCTTTACTCGATAAGTTGCTTCTTTTGGAAAGCTAGTTCTGGAATGTTTACCGATAACACACTCTTCAAATAATTGATTGGGATGATCAATATGTGGTAAGCCATAAACTATTTTCTTGTGAGAAGGCAAATTGAGCACGCAAAAATTGAGATGGACGAATCTCAAATGCCACAACCATGAAGGATCATCCATGCTTATCTTCAGACATCGAGACATATCATTCTTTATATTGAAAGTAAACATCATGTTCTTCGACATCTTTACGTTCGCAATTAGTTTATTAATCTCGTCTCTTAGCACAAAGATTGAGATCTTTCATATGAACAGTATAGCCTTTTTTCAAAAGCTGTCTCAAACTCAAAATATTACTTGATATTTTCGGAACATAATAAACATTAGTAATAACTGACACGCACCATTCTTCAAGTGAATTAGAATTGTACATTTGCCTTTGGTAAGAATTTTGGATTTATCACCAAGAGAGACTTTTCCTTTAATTGTCTCATCTGACTCGATAAACATCTCATTTCTCCCACATATGTGATTGCTTGCACCGGTATCCAAATACCACTTATTAGTTTGACCGCCTTCATCTTCTTTGAACGCTAATAATAGAACTTGATTGGCATCATTCACTAAATTTGCATTTTCATATGTTCCGCTACACCCTTTGTTCCAACAGTTAGAAGCATAATGGCCAAGTTTATCACAATGATACCGAATTTTAGATTTATCATATCATTGGCCTGTTGAGTTCTTTCCTCTTCCACAAACACATCTTTGATACCGGTATTTACTGTCACTTCAAGCAGCATCTCCTCCGCTTCGTCCACGACGAATTCTTAGTGTCAAAAAATACATAATGAGCACTATCTAAGGCATGGTTAGCAACTACAACAATATCATCATTAGACTCAACTCTATTTCTCTTATCCTTCTTGTTGTTTAGCTTAAGGCAATCCATTTTAAGATAATCCCTCTTGCCATAACTCTAGTAGACAACATCACAAATCCTAAACCAACTATACCTGTTCAAATTTGCACTACTCCTACTAACACTATTATTATTTTCTCCTCTTCCTTCACCTTCTAAAATAGCATGCATAAATTCATTAGAATCTCTTCTATCGATGTCTTCACTTAGAATCAAGTAATGCATTTCATCAAATGCCAAACTTACTAACCCAATGGAATTACTAATAACAATAATATAGTAATCCAACTATCAATCAATGAACATGATAAAATCAAAGATTAAACTCAATTGACTGACAATCACATTGAATTCATTGATTTTCTAAGCAATCGATGCACCTTCGCTCATCTTTAAGTGAAATAGACAATACATAAAGTAGACCTTATTGTTCATAAGGAGTTTCTCATAAATTTGATTGGACTTTCGTTAATCCCGCAATGATCTTCTCTTTTACTATGCTAATGCAATATTACGAGCCAATGTCAGCTAAATTATACCCGGCAATTGTCTATCCAGCAACTTCCAATCAGCTTGTTTCACCAACTTTGGTTTCTTTCCAAATAAGGGTAAATGCAGATTTCTCTAGTGAAGATAATCTTCAATTTACATATTCTAAAAACCAAAAATCTTTCCTATTAACTTTGTTTACTTTTCCTTCTTCTGTCACCATCAATTTGATTTAACTCATACAAATCTGATTCTAATAACAATTGTTGTGAAAAATAACGAATCGAATTATAAAATAAGCATAAAAAAATAAAAATAAAATATCATATTTATATTGTTCGATCAATATGACTTACATCTGTAGAGATAGCAACATAAGAATTTGCTATAGATCAAGCGATCAAATAAAGATTATAATTGCACTCAGACACTCTTAAGTATTTCCTAACTCTCAAATATACTTAATAACTCACATGATATTTAGCCATCACAATTCTTGACGAAATAATCTTTCAATCTCAAAAAAATAATTACATAAAATCTTTTTCACAGCTTTAAATAGTCTCCGATTGCTTTCGTGTGCAATTGCACAAAATGATAAATACTTTTCACAACAAAGATACTTTTTATATATAGATAATAATTAAATCCAAAATGGGAAATTTATCCAAACTAAATAACTACTCAAGAAAATCTACTCAAAATAGACTACTTAGTAAGATTAGAAAAGTTTGCTTTTCGAACTAAAATCCAAAATACATTTTCAATTCGAAAGATTAAACTTATGAAAGAAAAATAATTGCATCGAATAGTAAGATTCGGTAAAATATTAGTAATTAGTACTTGGGTCCCATCGAGTCGAGATGATTTGATATCTGCCGGCCTAAATCATCAAAGGTACTGCTTCTATCAACGATGCAGAGTGCTCCACCCGGTCCATACCACCTAAAATATCATACAATTATGTAAGACTAATGACTCCTCATGACAATGACAACTCCTCCGTGCAAGTCAAAAACTGGGACCACGTGGGGCTGCTGATTGTAATCAGTGCTCTTCAGTTGTCAATTTTGTCCTTGTGTCGATGAGGGCAAACCAGAACCGCTCCATTCCCTCATCAGCTTTTCCTTTATCATCCATGAGAGACCCACACATCCAGAGGAAGACCGTGTATGCCTAGTGTAATAAAAGAATGATGCAAGCCAAGGACACGCTTTCTCAAATGGTAAGATCGGTAGAGTGACTCGTACACAGAAAATAGGACGAACAGAAATTTCAGCACTGCGCAAGCTCAAGAGAACAATCGTATCTTTGTCGATACAGATCAGTTCGACCTGATTCCAAAGTCAAATGAACAAAGACTTCTAGGTCTACAATTTCTCTGTTTGGGTGTTCTGAAATAAGCACCGTAAGATGTTCAAATTTGGGTTGGAAGTGGGTAAAAATAACGAACATAACAGGAAAAGATAGAAACTCCATCAGTTGCTCTTCTAGGCCTCCAAGGAAGTTGAGAGGGCACCGATTCTTCTAGATCGATAACTGCAACTCTTCAAGGATGCAGATTTCAAAAAACTCCGACTCTTAAGGACGAAGTGAAAACTCTTCTAGATTTTCAAGGGTATGAACTCTGCAAGGTTCACGATACTTACTTGAAAACAAAGTTTTCATTCATCAAAAGTTATCTGTCTTGTATAAGGAATTGAATGGCTTATATCGTCAAAGAAATAAAGATAGAGTATTGAAACTAGGAAAGAGCATAGAAACTTAAAAGCATTAAAGAACATTGAAACTAGAAAAATAGTAAAGAGCATAGAAACTAGATACTAGTAAAAGTATAACGTCTTCATGGCTCCCAAGGTGTCTTCTTTCAAAATTCCAGGATGGACTCAAGATATCGATACGGCTTCTCGATTGAATCGACAACTTCATCGACAATCGACAACTTCATTGATGAGAGGTTTCGTCGAGCTTAAATGCGGGCCGATCTTCTTGGCCGAGAGATCTGGTCTTCAATGCGGGCTGCATCAAAGAATTTCTTAGTTTTGCTTCGCTGCTTCTCTTCCTGTGGTAGAGAGCTAAAATGTCAGACGGATACTCTGGACGTTCCTGGTTGTGGTTGTGGCATGCTAAAGAAGAGAACGATGCAATTCCTAGAGCTATCAGAAAACTTGTTGTCATAGCAATTGCAACTCTTCAGTTTTTTGGTTTTTTCCATGCTCAGGAGGCAAAAAAACTCCAAGAATCCATTGCCCTTAAGGCCCCGAGGCGTGCCGTTCCTCGGGTACCTCCCATTCCTAGGGAGCGACCTACACCGGAAGTTCTCCAAATTGGCCGAGACCTACCGAGTTCTCCACCTATAAACTCCAGTTCTCCGAATTTGGTGCCTCGGCACTAAAGGGCAGTAACATATTCCTAAACGTGGGTTATATCCAATGGGACCCCATGATTTGGGACAAACCGACGGAGTTTAGACCCAAGAGGTTCTTGGAAGATCCCAGCAAGTATGACCTCTTGGGCAACGACTTCACGCACATGCCTTTCGGTTCCGGTCGAAGGATATGCACATGGCTCGCACTGACAGAGAGGATGCTGACGTTTTCTTTGGCCTCTCTTTTGCATTCATTCGAGAGGGAATTACCGCAAGGGGTGGACCTGGAACTATCGGACAAGTTCGGGATTGTGGTCAAGAAATTGAATCCCCCGGTGGCCATTCCCAGGCCGAGATTGTCCATTCCAAAGCTCTACATGTCGAGATAGATCTTTCATTAGAGTCTCAAAACTCTTCATTTTAATTCTAGGAAATGAAAGTATCCTGCCGGTGTGTCAGATGTAGGAGAAGTTGTCTATTGCTTCTTCAGATTAGTTCAACCAGAAGATGAAGTCATGTGATCTAAGCGCGAAACATTTGGGGTCTTGCACATATATTTGATTATGGTGTTATCAAGGAGGCGGTTCGCTTACAGCATAGTGCAAAGAATAAAACATAATAAACAAACACCAAATTTATATGATTCAGTTGGTGTGACCTACTTGATGAGGTAAACAATACGAGATTACACTATAGATCGATCGATGCAATAGAGAAGGGGTGAGCGCGGTTCCCAGATAGAACCGGGAACCGGAGAACCGAACCGGAGGTTCCAGTTCAGTTCCTAGTTCCAAAGGGACCGGTTCCGATTCCTGGTTCCATTTTTTAGGAACCGGCAGTTCTCGGTTCCGGTTCTGGTTCCCGTGAGAACCGGAATCGGAACCGGAACCGGCACTAGGAACCGGAACCGGTCCGGTTAGGGCAAAAAAACAAAAGCCCCAAATTGACTTTCACAGTTTCACTCTCACGACACTCAGTTCTCTCTTCGCCCTCTGCTCGATGCCACCAAGTAGCATCCCCGCCACACCTCGCCTGCAGCCCGCACCGACGTCGCTCCTGCTCCGCCCGCCGTTGCCTTCGCCGTGCCCCGAAGCCCGTGACGCCGCTACTCTACCTTTGCCATGCCCCGAAGCTCGCGATGCTGCTTCTCCGCCTTCGCCGTGCCCTGAAGCCCGCGACGCCGCTTCTCCGCCTTCGCCGTGCCCCGAAGCCCGCGACGCCGCTTCTCTGCCTTCGCCGTGCCCCGAAGCCCGTGATGCCGCAGCTCCGCCTTCGCCGTGCCCTTTCTTTACAAATACTATGAATTTCGACTTTCTCAGGAGGAAAAAGCCCTTTCTTTACAGGGCAAGGAACCCCAGAAATCTCGTAATGGTTTGTGCCATCCTGCTTGAATGTTTTTCTTTTTTGTAGTTGAATGTTATTCCATTGTCTTAGCTTGTTTGATGTCATGGATGCGCACAAATGATTGGTTTCCGTACTTCCATTGCTTTTGTTCTGTTTATGCCGTGAAATGGTGTAGATAGATCAGATTATATTATTTCACAATGTTTATAGGTTAAGAACATGAATCTCAGGCATGTAATTAAGTGTAAAATTAACTTCATACGTGTGAAGATGAATTTTTCTTGAAGTATTTTTGTATTTCAAGAGCTTAACTGAAAATGAAATCTAAACATAAAGTTGGAATAGCAAAAGTTGCAAAAAGCATACTGGAATTGCTATTGGAACTCAAGTTGAAGTGTTTCAACTTTCACCTTCTGCTTTAATCGCTGGTCGAATGCTCTTTAGCAGTTGTAGCGCCTATGTAGGGCAAAAGCTCCCTCAAGTACCCACTTAGCCCGACCATTCAATCTCATGTTGTTGAGCACTTTCTATTTGATTGTTTTGCTGTATGTATCATATAGTAGAGAGCACACGTGGAGTATCATGTACATTCTAGAGTTTTAGATCGTTGTAATTGTTGTATCTTTGCTAATGCAAAAGTAGAACGTCTGTGTACTATCTTTGCTAGAGCAAAAGTTGAATGTTTTTGTGCATGGGATAGAAAAAGAACGAGATGTGCAAGTGAGCTGATTTTAGATGATAATATCAACGATAGAGCAAGTAGGAGTAAACGGATTATCATGGATTATTGGACCAATCAAGAAAACCAGTCTAAGAGACCTCTCCTGAAAGTTATGAGGTGGGTTTCTTTGCATTTTAGATTTCATGTTTCAGGCTAATACTACTCATTTTGGTTGTGCCTTTGCATTTCTGTATTTGCAGCTTACATTATTTGCTATCAGTGCATCTTCCATTCTATAAATGGTTGAATATTCCTTCGGAAGTCATCCAGAATCTAACTGAGTTCTTTTCTATCTCATTCTTGTTTTTGTTGGTTATTTAGAATTCTTTGCTGTAAATTTCTTTAGTTGTTTTAATCTCCTGTTTACCTTTTGCAAGCTGAGTAGGTATACCAGAGTCAAGATTGAATGCTGCCTCCCAAAGGATCAACAGCCAGGCCAACTGCTCAAATTACCAAACTCCTGCTTCAGCATTGTATGAATCTATAAATGGTTCTGGAGTTGCTTCGGATAGGAATGGTGATTACACATTCGTTTCACTTGCCATGTCATTTGATTTTGGCTTAATTTACTTATATACTTCCTTCCAGATAAGTGACAAATATGATCATCTGATGTTTGTATGTAAGAGAATAAAGTAAAATGGAGCAGAATCTGAAAAGCTTAGTGTACTGAAACCATTGATTGCTTCGCTTACGTTATAATTATGCAATGTGGTGCCTTGTATCACATTCTAAAAACTTGTTAGATGTAATCATTGTCTTTAAATCAAATTGATTTCAGGTTGTCTTCGAATCTAATGATGTTATTTTACTTGAAACAACTCAAAATTCATTGACTAGTGAGTGGTGTTATTATTTGAATATCTATGTGAGTACTTTGTGGTTAAACATGCTACAGAGACATTTTGCGGTCCATGCTTTCTTGGCATTTTTAAGTGAGCACGATTAAACACGTTGTTTGATCAAGTTTTGTTGAACACAGGCGAGTCAGGTTCCACAGCAAGTGCAGATCCTGTAGCAATGATGGAATTTTACATGAAAAAGGCTGCCCAGGAGGAGAGGAGGAGACAACCTAGACTATCGAAAGACAAAATGCCTCCACCTCCTTCTCTTCAAGGTTAGCTTTTCAATTCCTTGTGAGCAGGCGTTATTTCTGTTTTCTTGTGTCTTGCTATATGCATCTTAGTTGAGATGACATATTTGTGTTTTGTTTCATAGGACACGCCAAGAAAGGTCATCACATGGGCGACTTCATTCCTCCAGAAGAGCTTGAAAGGTTTTTGGCTTCATGTAATGATTGCCTCTGCCCAAAGGGCTGCTAGAGAGGCTGCTGAAAGGGCCAGGATTCAGGCTGATAAGGTTGGCCATAAGCTTTTGTTCATGAGTTTAAAAACAGTTTGTTTATTATTGTTTCTAAAATGCTGTTTGCTGTTTGTGTTATATTCTCTTTGATGAAAGAATGACAAGTTTGTTTATTATTGCTGCATTCATTTCCATTTTTTTAAACTAAAAATGAAAAAAAAAAAAACCTGTTGGAACCTGGAACCGATCCTGGAACCTGTGACAGGGTAGCCCAAGTGTTTTTGCTTCGACGGGAGGTTATGGGTTGCCCAAAAAATGAGGAACCTGTACCCGAGGGTAGGTTCCAGGTTCCAAGCGGAACTTGTAAGGAACCGGGAACCGCTCACCCCTAATAGAGATTACAATCATAGTTGAGGCTTTTGCCATTATCCCAATCCACAATTACATACACTAAATCATACAACGTTTTAACTCTTATAATTTCTTGCAAAATAATTTGTCAATCTCATAAACGAATTCACAAATATTATTACAAAAATTATTGGCTTCCAAGCACTTGATCTAATTCACGAGCGCACCGCATAGTAGATTGTTGTGACCGTAAACTCCTCTATATATTTATGAAGAAAAAAGGAAAATTATCCAAAATTCCTAAACCTACTGCTAATTTAGTTATAAACCTCTCAATTTCACCAATTAAATCCTAAAATTTTTCGCATTTTACTAATCGAGTTCATTCAGTCAATTTTGACTAAAAATCACTAATGTAAAGCCAATTGTCCTATGTGGCACGATTAGCACCAACGTGAATAATTTTTAATAATATTTTAATCTTCTTTCATTTTAATTTTCAATATTTAATTTTTTTTCCTAACCCAAAACTGGCGAGGGCCAGCGACCCTCGCCTAGTCTAGGGAAGGGTGTTTGTGCCCTCATCAATTACAAGCAAAGCCAATTGCCCTCGTTTAGATCCAGGTGAGGGCTGCAAGAGCGGCAAGGCAAGGGTCAAGACCCTCTTCCTAAATCTAGTGAGGACGTCGCGACCCTCTCATAATCGACACTCTCACCAGCTTTAGGCAAGAGCCCAATGGGCCTCGCCTGGATTTGGGTGAGGGCAGATAAAGGTGCAAAGGCTCTCACCCGTGGCTAATGAGGGTAGCAATGCCCCAGCCTACTGATGGTTAGAATAAAAAATAATTAATTAAAATTAAAATAAAAGATTATTAAAAATTATTCACGTTTGCGTTAATTGTGCCTTATAAGATGTCGATGTCTACGTTAGCAATTTCTTGCCAATTTAAGTCGAACGAACTCAATTAGTAAAACATGAAAATGTTTAGGTTTTGATTGATAAAATTGAAAGATTAGAACTAAATTAGCAAAAATATGATAAATTTAGGATTTATTGAACAATTTTTCCATGCAAAGACCGACAATATGCTAAAATGAGAGGGGCCATTTGGTCTTTTCAAGGTCGGAGTTTTCTCAGAAGTCATAAATGATATTTTTAAAGATAAAGTTGTAAGTGGTCATCGAAAACTAAACAATTCTTTTGAAAAAAAATAAAAAATAGGAGTTAAAATGGGGGCAACCCAACCCCTCTCTTTCTTCCGACCAAAAACAAAAAACCTCTCTCTCTCATAGGACAAGGGCTTGGGGCTTTTGTATGAAGCGCGGGACTCTTTCTGTTTTGTGGAATTAGAATCAGATATGACTTTTCCATATGGTCTAATGTTCTAATTAGAATTTTTAAATCTAGTTTTCTTTTCCCTAGAATCCTTTTATAGCTCTGAAAGCTCAAGCACAAAAGAAAATGCAACCTTTCCTAATCCAAGTAAAAAACGAGTTTATTATCTCATGATCTTAACAATTTAGCTAAATTAATTTGTCAAAATTACGATTAGTTATATACCGTTAAAGTCGACCTTTAACCCTTATCGCACAGCTTTCCGATAACATATATTACTTCCGGCATTATATACACCGTAGCATTACGCTTGTTCAATCATTGTACTCATTTTGGCAGTTTTCTCCGGTTGTCATTTTTTGTTCTTGTGTGGGTGGGGGCAAACCAGAACCACTGGATTCCCTTATCAGCTTCTCGTTTATCATCTATAAGAGACCCACTCATCCATAAGAAGACCATATATCCTTAGTGTAATAAAAGAATTTCTTATTCTTGCTTGGCTACTTCTCTTCCCGTGGTCGCGAGCCAAAATGTCAAACGGATACGCTGGACGTGCCTGGCTGTGTTTACTTTTAAAAACCAAAAATCTTTCCTATTAACTTTGTTTACTTTTCCTTCTTCTGTCACCATCAATTCGATTTAACTCATACAAATCTGATTCTGATAACAATTGTTGTGAAAAATAACGAAGCGAATTATAAAACAAGCATAATATATATATATATATATATATATATATATATATATATATTGTTCGATCAATATGACTTACATTTGTAGAGATAGAACATAAGAATTTCTTTATAGATCAAGCGATCAAATAAAGATTATAATCGCACTCAGACACTCTTAAGTATTTCCTAACTCTCAAATATATTTAATAACTCACATGTTATTTAGCCATCACAATTCTTGACGAAATAATCTTTCAATCTCAAAAAAATAATTACATAAAATCTTTTTCACAGCTTTAAATAGTCTCCGATTGCTTTCGTGTGCAATTGCACAAAATGATAAATACTTTTCACAACGAAGATACTTTTTATATATAGATAATAATTAAATCCAAAATGGGAGATTTATCCAAACTAAATAACTACTCAAGAAAATCTACTCAAAATAGACTACTTACTAAGATCAGAAAAGTTTGCTTTTCGAACTAAAATCCAAAATACATTTTCAATTAGAAAGATTAAACTTATGAAAGAAAAATAATTGCATCGAATAGTAAGATTCGGTAAAATATTAGTAATTAGTACTTGCGTCCCATCGAGTCGACATGATTTGATATCTGCCGGCCTAAATCATCAAAGGTACTGCTTCTATCAACCATGCAGAGTGCTCCACCCGGTCCATACCACCTAAAATATCATACAATTATGTAAGACTAATGACTCCTCATGACAATGACAACTCCTCCGTGCAAGTCAAAAACTGGGACCACGTGGGGCTGCTGATTGTAATCAGTGCTCTTCAGTTGTCAATTTTGCCCTTGTGTCGATGAGGGCAAACCAGAACCGCTCCATTCCCTCATCAGCTTTTCCTTTATCATCCATGAGAGACCCACACATCCAGAGGAAGACCGTGTATGCCTAGTGCAATAAAAGAATGATGCAAGCCAAGGACAGGCTTTCTCAAACGGTAGGATCGGTAGAGTGACTCGAACAGAAATTTCAGCACTGCGCAAGCTCAGGAGAACAGTCGTATCTTTGTCGATACAGATCAGTTCGACCTAATTCCAAAGTCAAATGAACAAAGACTTCTAGATCTACAATTTCTCTGTTTTGGGTGTTCTTAAATAAGCACCGTAAGATGTTCGAATTTGGGTTGGAAGTGGGTAAAAATAACGAACAGAACAGGAAAAGATAGAAACTCCATTGGTTGCTCTTCTAGGCCTCCAAGGAAGTTGAGAGGGCACCGATTCTTCTAGATCAATGACTGCAACTCTTCAAGGATGCAGATTTCGAAAAACTCCGACTCTTAAGGACGAAGTGAAAACTTTTTTAGATTTTCAAGGATATGAACTCTGCAAGGTTCACGATACTTCCTTGAAAACAAAGTTTTCATTCATCAAAAGTCATCTGTCTTGTACAAAGAATTGAATGGCTTATATCGTCAAAAAAATAAAGACAGAGCATTGAAACTAGGAAAGAGCATAGAAACTTGAAAGCATTAAAAAACATTGAAACTAGAAAAATAGTAAAGAGCATAGAAACTAGATACTAGTAAAAGTATAACGTCTTCATGGCTCCCAAGGTGTCTTCTTTCAAAATTCCGGGATGGACTCAAGATATCGATACGGCTTCTCGATTGAATCGACAACTTCATCGAACTTCATCGACAATCGACAACTTCATTGATGAGAGGTTTCGTCGAGCTTAAATGCGGGCCGATCTTCTTGGTCGAGAGATCTGGTCTTCAATGCGGGCTGCATCAAAGAATTTCTTATTTTTGCTTCGCTGCTTCTCTTCCTGTGGTAGAGAGCTAAAATGTCAGACGGATACTCTGGACGTTCCTGGTTGTGGTTGTGGCATGCTTAATAAGAGAACGATGCAATTCCTAGAGCTATCAGAAAACTTGTTGTCATAGCAATTGCAACTCTTTAGTTTTTTGGTTTTTTCCATGCTCAGGAGGCGAAAAAAACTCGAAGAATCCATTGCCCTTAAGGCCCCGAGGCGTGCCTTCCTCGGGTACCTCCCATTCCTAGGGAGCGACCTACACCGGAAGTTCTCCAAATTGGCCGAGACCTACCGAGTTCTCCTCCTACAAACTCCAGTTCTCCGAATTTGGTGCCTCGGCACTAAAGGGCAGTAACATATTCCTAAACGTGGGTTATATCCAATGGGACCCCATGATTTGGGACAAACCGACGGAGTTTAGACCCAAGAGGTTCTTGGAAGATTCCAGCAAGGATGACCTCTTGGGCAACGACTTCACGCACATGCCTTTCGGTTCCGGTCGAAGGATATGCACATGGCTCGCACTGACAGAGAGGATGCTGACGTTTTCTTTGGCCTCTCTTTTGCATTCATTCGAGAGGGAATTACCGCAAGGGGTGGACCTGGAACTATCGGACAAGTTCGGGATTGTGGTCAAGAAATTGAATCCCCCGGTGGCCATTCCCAGGCCGAGATTGTCCATTCCAAAGCTCTACATGTCGAGATAGATCTTTCATTAGAGTCTCAAAACTCTTCATTTTAATTCTAGGAAATGAAAGTATCCTGCCGGTGTGTCAGATGTAGGAGAAGTTGTCTATTGCTTCTTCAGATTAGTTCAACCAGAAGATGAAGTCATGTGATCTAAGCGCGAAACATTTGGGGTCTTGCACATATATTTGATTATGGTGTTATCAAGGAGGCGGTTCGCTTACAGCATAGTGCAAAGAATAAAACATAATAAACAAACACCAAATTTATATGATTCAGTTGGTGTGACCTACTTGATGAGGTAAACAATACGAGATTACACTATAGATCGATCGATGCAATAGAGATTACAATCATAGTTGAGGCTTTTGCCATTATCCCAATCCACAATTACATCCACTAAATCATACAACCTTTTAACTTTTATAATTTCTTCCAAAATAATTTCTCAATCTCATAAACGAATTCACAAATATTATTACAAAAATTATTGGCTTCCAAGCACTTGATCTAATTCACGAGCGCACCGCATAGTAGATTGTTGTGACCGTAAACTCCTCTATATATTTATGAAAAAAAAGAAGGAAAATTATCCAAAATTCCTAAACCTACTGCTAATTTAGTTATAAACCTCTCAATTTCGCCAATTAAATCCTAAAATTTTTCGCATTTTACTAATCGAGTTCATTCAGTCAATTTTGACTAAAAATCACTAATGTAAAGCCAATTGTCCTATGTGGCACAATTAGCACCAACGTGGATAATTTTTAATAATATTTTAATCTTCTTTCATTTTAATTTTTTTTCCTAACCCAAAACTGGCGAGGGCCAGCGACCCTCGCCTAGTCTAGGGAAGGGTGTTTGTGCCCTCATCAATTACAAGCAAAGGCAATTGCCCTCTCGTTCAGATCCAAGTGAGGGCTGCTTGCAAGGCAAGGGTCAAGACCCTATTCCTAAATCTAGTGAGGACGTCGCGACCCTCTCATAATCGACACGCTCACCAGCTTTAGGCAAGAGCCCAATGGGCCTCGCCTGGATTTGGGTGAGGGCAGATAAAGGTGCAAAGGCCCTCACCCATGGCTAATGAGGGTAGCAATGCCCTAGCCTACTGATGGTTAGAATAAAAAATAAATAATTAAAATTAAAATAAAAGATTATTAAAAATTATTCACGTTCGCGTTAATTGTGCCTTATAAGATGTCGATGTCACGTCGCAATTTTTGCCAATTTAAGTCGGACGAACTCAATTAGTAAAACATGAAAATGTTTAGGTTTTGATTGATAAAATTGAAAGATTAGAACTAAATTAGCAAAAATATGATAAATTTAGGATTTATTGAACAATTTTTCCATGCAAAGACCCACAATATGCTAAAATGAGAGGGGCCATTTGGTCTTTTCAAGGTCGGAGTTTTCTCACAAGTCATAAATGATATTTTTAAAGATAAAGTTGTAAGTGGTCATTGAAAACTAAACAATTCTTTTGAAAAAAAAAAAATTAGGAGGAGTTAAAATGGGGGCAACCCAACCCCTCTCTCTCTTCCGACCAAAAACAAAAAACCTCTCTCTCTCATAGGACAAGGGCTTGGGGCTTTTGTATGAAGCGCGGGATTCTTTCTGTTTTGTGGAATTAGAATCAGATATGACTTTTCCATATGGTCTAATGTTCTAATTAGAATTTTTAAATCTAGTTTTCTTTTCCCTAGAATCCTTTTATAGCTCTGAAAGCTCAAGCACAAAAGAAAATGCAACCTTTCCTAATCCAAGTAAATACGCGTTTATTATCTCATGATCTTAACAATTTAGCTAAATTAATTTGTCAAAATTACGATTAGTTATATACCGTTAAAGTCGACCTTTAACCCTTATCGCACAGCTTTCCGATAACATATATTACTTCCGGCATTATATACACCGTAGCATTACGCTTGTTCAATCATTGTACTCATTTTGGCAGTTTTCTCCGGTTGTCATTTTTTGTTCTTGTGTCGGTGGGGGCAAACCAGAACCATTGGATTCCCTTATCAGCTTCTCGTTTATCATCTATAAGAGACCCACTCATCCATAAGAAGACCATATATACTTAGTGTAATAAAAGAATTTCTTATTCTTGCTTGGCTACTTCTCTTCCCGTGGTCGCGAGCCAAAATGTCAAACGGATACGCTGGACGTGCCTGGCTGTGTTTGTGGCATGCTAAAGAAGAGGATGATGCAATTCCTAGAGCTATCACAACATTTCTTGTCATAGCAATTGCAACACTTACTTTTTTGGTTTTTTCCGTGTTCAGGAAGCGAAATAACTCGAAGGCTCCATTGCCCCCAGGGCCCCGAGGCGTGCCATTCCTCGGGTACCTCCCATTCCTCGGGAGCGATCTCCACCGGAAGTTCTCCGAATTGGCCGAGACATACGGCCCCATCTACAAACTCCAGCTTGGAAGCAAGTTATATGTCGTGATTAACTCCCCGTCGGTGGCCAGAGAAATTGTTCGGGACCAGGACATGACGTTTGCCAATCGGGACCCGAACATCGCTGCCACCATCTCGTCATACGGTGGAAGGAGTATTGCCTTCGCAAGCCAGGGGCCTTATTGGAGCAATCTCCGCAAACTGTTCGTACGGCAGATAATGAGCAATGCGAGCCTCAATGCCTGTTACGATTTGAGAAGGCAGGAGGTCAGGAAAGCTCTGAGTGATCTGTATAGAAAATCTGGCATGCCGGTTGATATCGGGGAATTGACCCTTCTGATCTTGATTAACGCGATGATGGCAATGCTGTGGGGAGGGACGCTTGAGGGAGAGAAGTGCGAAGCCATGGGCGCCGAGTTTCAAAAGGTGGTGGCTGAATACATGGTGCTCTTAGGTAGTCCAAATGTTTCGGACTTTTTCCCGGCACTCGCTTGGCTTGACCTGCAAGGAGTGGAAAGGGACATGAAAAGGGTGCATCAGTGGCTAGATGATTTTCTTCAGTCTGTTATCGATTGTGCAACCGAAGGAAAAACAAATGAACTGTTCAAGCAGAAGGAAGGAGAATCTGAAAGAAATGAACAAAAAAGGGACTTTTTGAATATTTTCCTGGACGTGGAGATGGATCTTGAAGATAACCATTCACCAATGGACAAGAATAGAGCTCTCAAAGCCATTCTTAAAGTAAGTCTATACAGCTAGGTGACTAGTTCTTCTATGAATACACGTGACTATTTTTTGCCCTGAGGCACCAGAAAATATGGTTAATCCTCTCCGGCAATTTTGCTCTTGGTAGATTTCATTTCATATTTTTGGCCTCCATAATCATAGAGTTAATGTCTAGCGATCATTAGAAGAGTATAGTTCTCATTTTCAGATCTATGTCAGCCCTAGAGTACCATAATTTTCCACCAGCGTCTTGTACAATAGTGAAACAAATATAGCTAAGTTGATTTAATTCAAAGGTTCTTCAATTATTGTGTGCCAATTTTCGTATCTAGTTGGTCGTATCAGGTCAAGAATAAGATCTCTTTCCATATATCTCGTTTCGCATCCTGCTGTCTTACTTAGGTGGTAGCCAACCACGCCCTCTCCATCACAAAAAGCTCTATGTTCTTGACTCGAACGTCGATTTTTCTCTATTACAGTGCTTCATCAAGTGTTAAGCTTTATCAAACATAATAGCAGTTTACTCTTCCTAATGAAATTTTGACTGTGGAGTAGGACATCGTGGTTGGCGGAACTGACACGACTTCAACAATGATCGAGTGGGTGATGGCAGAGTTGCTGCAGAACCGAAATATGATGAACAAAGTAGTCCACGAGCTGACGGAAGTCGTGGGGGACGATAAGATGGTCGAAGAGCGCCACTTGCCCAAATTAAAGTACCTCAATGCTGTCATCAAGGAGGCATTTCGCTTGCACCCAGCGCTGCCCTTATTGGTGCCTCGGACCCCTCATGCTTCTTGTGTCGTCGGGGGTTACACGGTACCAAAGGGCAGTAACGTATTCCTAAACGTGGGTTACATCCACAGGGACCCCACAATTTGGGACAGACCGTCGGAGTTTAGACCTGAGAGGTTCTTGGAAGATCCCAGCAAGTATGACCTCTCGGGCAACGACTTCACATACATGCCTTTTGGCTCCGGTCGGAGAATATGCGCCGGGCTCGCACTGGCAGAGAGGATGCTAACGTTTTCTTTGGCCTCTCTTTTGCATTCATTTGAGTGGGAATTACCGCAAGGGGTGGAGATGGAACTATCGGACAAGTTCGGGATTGTGGTCAAGAAATTGAATCCCCTGGTGGCCATTCCCAGGCCGAGATTGTCCACTCCAGAGCTCTACATGTCGAGATAGATCTTTCATTAGAGTCTCAAAACTCCTCATTTCAATTCTACGAAATAAAAGCATCCTGCCAGTATGTTAGATATAGGAGAAAGGATTCCTGTTGTCTATTGGTTCTTCAGATTAGTTCAACTAGAAGATGAAGTCATGTGATTAAGCGCAAAACATTTGGGGTCTTGCATATATATTTGATTACGGGTTATCAAGAGGCGGTTCGCTTGCAGCATAGTGCGAAGAATAAAATATAATAAGGAAACACTGAATTTATATGATTCGGTTGGTGTGACCTATTTGATGAGGAGTACAACACGAGATTACACTATCGATCAAGCGATGCAATAGAGATTACAATCACAGTCGAGTCATTAAAATAATTTTGTTGTTATCCCAATCCACAATTACATCCACAAACTCACACAACATTTTTAATTCTTACAATTTCTCACAAAATGATCTCCCAATCTCAAAGAAATTCACAAATATTATTAGAAAAATTATTGGTCCCCAAGCACTTGATGTAATTCACGAGCACACTGTATAATAAATTGTTGTGACCGAAAACTCCTCTATGTACTTATGAAAAAAGACGGGAAAATTCTCCAAAAAGTTCTAAACCTACTACATTTTTGCCAATTTAGTTCTAAACATTTCAATTTTGCTAATTGAGTCCTAAACTTTTTTATGTTTTGCTAATTGAGTCCATTCGACCAATTTTAACTAAAAACATTAACATAGACGTTGACCATCACACGTGGCATGACCAATACTAACGTTGGCATTTTCTAATAGTATTAATATTTTTTATTTTTTATTTTTTTCTTACTTTTCCTAACCCTAAACCAATGAGGGCCAGCAACCCTCAGTTGGTTTGGGCAAGGGTGTGATTACCCTTGTCGGGCAAAAGCAAAGGTGTTCATGTGCAAACAAATCCAACAGCCCTCACCTGGCCTAAGTAAGGCAAGGGTCAGGACACTCTTGCCTAAATCTGAATGGGGCATCATGGCCCTCACCTGGATTTGGGCAAGGGTCGACGGCGCTTGCCTAGATCTAGGTGGGGGCCAACAAGGGTGCAAAGGCCCTCACCCATGGTTAGTGAGAGGAGTACACCAACCCTCACCTACCGATGGTTAGAATAAAAAAACTAAATATAAAAATAAAAATTGAAATATATTAAAATATTATTACAAATTATTTGTGTTCACACTAATCATACCTTGTAAGATGGTCGATATTTACGTAAGCAATTTCCGATAAATTTTAGCTAGATAGACTCATCTAGCAAAATATGAAAAATGCTTAGGCTTTCATTGGCAAAATTGAAACGTTATGACTGAATTAATAAAGATGTAATATGTTTAGGACTTTTTAAACAAATTTTCAATAAATACCAACAACATGCTAAAATGAGAGGGGTCATTTGGTCTTTTCAAGGTTGGAGTTTGCTTAGAAGTCGTAAATGATATTTGTAAAAATAAAATTATGTGAGCGGTCATTCAAAACTAAACAAATTTTTTTTTTTTTTTTTTTTTTTTTCGGAAGGGGTTAAAAAGGGAGCAACCCAACCCTCCCGCTCCTTTCGACAAAAAAAAAAACTGCCCGCCCCCCCCCCCCCCCCTTCCCCTCTCTCTCTCTCTCTCTCTCTCATAAGAGTAGAAAGGCCCAGTTATATCCTTTGCATGAAACGCGGGGCTCTTTGTTTTGTGAATTTAGAACCAGATATAACTTTTCCGTGTGGTCTAATGTGCTAATTAGAATTTTTTAAATCTAGTTCTTGTCCTAGTTTACTTTTATAGCTTTGAAAGCTTGCAAACAAAAAAAAAATGCAAATTTTCCTAATTCAAGTGCATAATGCGTTTAGGATCTCAAGATATTAATGATTTAGCTAAACATATTTATTAAAATTACGGTTGTTGTATACCATTAAAGTCGACCTTTCACCCTCATCGAATGGCAGCACATATTACTTCTGGCAATATATACGCCATAGCATTTCACTTGCTCAATCGGCCGGCCAGGCCTCAGCGCTAGGCCTGAAATATCGGCCTCTATCGATCATGTTCAGAGCATGTTCTCAGCTAGACATAACGTTACTTTGCACGGTTTTGTGCTGCTTTGGTTGGGATATTCTTTAGATCAGTTCAACCAGAAGATGAAGTCTTTCCTTTCTTGCGCTGGAAGGATATAGATTCAATCGACTGCCGAGTGCATACGACCATTTCATCAGTTATCCAGAATTAAGGAATCAACCACGGCTGCTCGACTGAAGGAGGAGGTCCAGAAGCCGAGCTTCCACAGCGTGCAATTCTCATAGCTTCAGCAACAATGTTTACATAGAGGGTGGATTATTAGCTCCATAGATATGTACAGCTGAGTACATCAACAATGTTCACATTATAGCCAGGCCGGTTTGGCTATCAACGTTGGGGACCCAGTGTTCGCAGCTGCTTTCAACGTGGTTACAAGCATGATCTGGGGTAATACTATTAGAGGCGAAGAGATGGCAAGGCTAGGGGCAGAATTTCGGCAGATCATAACAGAGATGACAGTTTTGGCGATCAAGCCAAACATCTCGGACTTCTATCCAGGCTTGGCCCGGTTCGACTTGCAAGGCATAGTGAAGAGGATGAAGGTTTTAGCCAACAGGTTTGACAGTTTATTCAACATGGTGATTGCTAAGAGGTTGCAGATGGACAAAGAAGGTTGGAACCAAAACATTGGTGATGAAGTCAATTCGACTCAGGACTTTTTGCAGTATTTGCTTAGACTAAAGAAAGAAGGGGACTCAGATGTTGATGCACCATTCACCATGACTCAACTGAAAGCCCTACTTCTGGTATGTGCATTCATTGTTTAAAAATTAGATCTCCTCAAATACATTATATAGCAACGAGATAAACGTACTTAAATTAAAGACATTGAAATTTATAAAACATCATTCTATCTATCATCCACACCAATGGAATATTATCAAATTTTACTTTTTTTTGTCATCCAACTCCAAATATTTCGTCAGATGTTACAACAACAAAAAATATTGAAAGGTTAAGACATAAGTCTATATTGAGTGTTTAATTAATGGAGAATGCATTAACTCTTGAACCCTAGGTTTAGAAACTAATGAGAACATCGCTTGTATATCACTTGTATATTAACATGGCCAAATAAAAATGTTCCTTCACTTATTTATTTGTCACTGTGCTCTTCCACCCCCTGGCACAATTCTCTATCCAGTAGAATTATTACTACTAAAAAAGGTACAACAAGTGACAAGCGATAAGCCGTCCCTAAAAGCTGAAAAAGTCATCCCTGATGTTCATCAGCGACGCCAAACCATAGTCATGCTAGCATCTAAATAGAACTAGTGACTAAGGTGATTGGTTTTCGGTCCAGTTTCCGATTCCAGAAATTAGGAATTAGACCAAGAGAACTTATCTCCATTTTTGGGATCAGAGACCGGATTGGACAGTTCCAGGACTAGGAACCAGACTAACCTATCTAGTCCAGTCTAGTTCGATTCAATGGAACCGATCACTTAGCAAAAGAAATTAAAAAAAATTTAAAAAACTAGAGTTATTAAATTTTAGGTTTTATTGCTATTTTTAAGAAATTATATATATATATTTAAAAAGTCGATCCGGTCTGTTTGTCCAACCCGATCCGATTCCCCTTGGAATTGAGAACCTGACTGAAAGTCACTTGTTCCATTTTTATGGAACCAGGAACTAGACCAAATTGGCCAATCTGGTCCAGGCGATTCCCTATCCGGACGATTCAGTATGCTCACCCTTACTAGTGATGGTTATGCGAAGCCTCTTGCCAAGCTCTTTAAAAAATGCTAGAGGTCCCATCACAAAAAGAATGCTGTGGAGACGATCTCCCTGCCCTAGAACGAGCTTGAGAATTTTTGCACATCATACAATGACTTTATTATCTATACTCCAATTTTAACATATCATGTGATGATTATGCATGGACAGGACATGATAGCGGGAGGGACCGAGACGAGCTCCAATTCGGTCGAGTTCGCCATGGCCGAGATGATCAAGAACCCCGAAGTGATGTCCAAAGCCCGACAAGAGCTTGAGCAAGTAGTAGGTGAAGACAACATAGTGGAAGAGTCACACTTACACCACCTCCCCTACTTAAAAGCAGTCATGAAAGAGACTCTAAGGTTACACCCTGGCCTTCCAATGTTGGTGCCTCATTGCCCTAGGGAGACCTGCATCATCGCGGGCTACATGGTCCCGAAGGGCTCTCAAGTCTTGATCAACACGTGGGCCATCCATCGCAACCCATCCGTTTGGAAAAACCCGTCCACTTTTGACCCGGAGAGATTCACGGACGCGGACAGCAAGTGGGACTTCAACGGGAATGACCTGAATTACATACCGTTCGGGTCGGGCCGCAGGATTTGACCCGGGACAGCGATGGGGGAGAGGATGGTGCTGTACTCGCTGGCTACGCTTGCGCACTCCTTCGAATGGAAACTGCTGAGCGGCAGTGCGGAGAAGCTGGATGTTTCGGAGCGGTTTGGCATCGTTCTGAAGAAGGAACCTCTTGTCGCGATACCTACGCCGAGGTTGTCTGATCCCGCACTCTATGAGTAAGCAAGATGAGTGTTCGATCGATTAGCACTAGTTGGATGTATAAAATAAAATATTTCCAACAAATAGTAGGAAAATTAATGAAGCTTCTGTATGATAGAAGGAATATTTGTCTATACACAAGTGTGCCCTAAGCTTGTCAATGTATGAGGGGCAATACTCAGACATAAGTTTGAGAGGTGTTGCGCACCTAATTACGAAGATTTTGTAAACGAGCATTCACGGACTCTATATATCTATATCAAGAATTTTATTTTTCATTTTCAAAACATTTTTTTTTTTTGTGTGTCACATACACATTTAGTACATTGAAAATGAAAGTCTTTCTTTATAAAGTTTGGTTAACGAGCGTGGTGACACTGCTCTAATAATAATTACAATCCATTTTAGATGGTGATGATTAATCATTCAAGCAAACCAGATAAAGCAACCAGACATAAACATGCTGGAGTTCAATTGACAACACAACTCGAGAACATAGAAGTATTATGCTAGAATTTAATTGACGGCACAATACCTAGGATAGAGATGCATGAAGAAATTTAATCAATTAAAGATACATGAAGAAATTTAATCGATAATGCAAATCTGAAAGCTACAATTAAGAAAAATAAAATGCAAGATAGGAAATTTTAAAGATAATAAATTTGTTTGATTTGTGTGGGATCCTCCAAAGAGTAAGATACAACAATTTAAAATCAACAATCAATGGTTATTGATGGAGGTTACAAATGGTTACGAAAAAAAAAAAAAACTTTCAAGTGGTTACCAAAAAAGAAATGGTGGCAAAATAACCAACCAGGATTATCCTCTTGTCAATTGCTTGATGTCAACAACAATGTTTTAAAGTTCTCCTCGATAACTTCACTTTATATGTCATCAATGACTTCACTAGTACGCTATCGATTCTTTTGAAGTTACTAATAATTCTATTTGTACATAATTAAATTCTATTCTCATCGATTAAGTCCATCATATGTCAATAATAACCAAAAGTTTTTTTTTTTTTTTTGATGACTAAGGGATCGCCGAAGATCACCTTTCGAGAATCACACGACCCTACTAGTGCTACTTAGTAGGGCATCGCTGCAAGCTGCTGTCGCGACCTCTTTTTTTCGACGCCCGCAATCGGGTACGGGCGCGGGCGGAGGCTAATGGCTCGGCTGAATTTAATTATGCCCGGACTCTCCCAAGTCCACCAATTCACGACTTTAATAGTCTAAATTTTTAACCTGCAAGTTAGTTTTAAAACGGAGTCGCCACTAATCAATTTGGGGTGGGTCGATTAGAAACCCAAGCGAAGTATCGGGAGAAATACTCGCTCCTGCATAACCAGAGAAATTAGGATCGGGGACTTGATTACACTAATTAATCACTAATGCTCTTTCGGTACCTAATCTTGTTTAAACCTTAAGGTTTTTTGGATGTTCGAGGGATTTTCCATGCATTTTTGGGAGGAAAAACATTTTTGAGTCTTTTTCTAATTTTTGGACATAAAAGGGATTTTTGGATTTTTGGTATTTTTAGAAAATACAAGTCTTTTTGGCTTTTTATGAATTTTTTGGCTTTTTCATAATTTTTTTTTTTTATGTTTTTGGAAAATAAAATATTTTTATCATTTTTTATTATTTTTCAAATTTCTGGAAATTAAAATATTTTTTAATATTTTTCGAAAATAAATTATATTTTTGGATTTTTTGGAAAATAAATTATTTATTTATTATTTATTTATTTAAAATATTATTTAAATTAAAATTTAAAAAAGCCGACCCGGTCGGATCCGCGGGTTGGGTCCGACTCGGGTCGTTGACCCGAAACGCAGACGGGCCCGCTACGCGGGCCCGACTCGTTTTTTCTTTTTTCTTTTTTTTTAATTTACCAAAATGGCCCGATGGCCCGTCGCTTTGGGAGGGATCCAGCCCGACTCGACGACCCGGCAAACCCCATTCGGATCTGGCCCGAATTCTAGTGATGACCCGGTTCCCGCGAGGAACCCTACCCGACCCGGATCGCGACCCGAACTCCGCCGCCCCCTGGATTTGCGGAATCCCTACCCGGTTCCCGATCCGGGTCTGACCCAACAACCCGGGATCGCGACCCGAAAAATCGGGAACCCTAGGGTTTCTGAATCGGGGGCGCCGAGGAGGTGCAGCGGCAACGATGGCGAAGACGGCGGCGACGGCAGCGATGACTGGACTTATGGAGAGGGAGATGGCAATGGCGACGGAGATAGCGCGATACCTGCTTGGCGACGGCGCAACGAGGATGAAGATGGCAGCGACGGCGAAACCTTACCCAAGTCCCCTCCCCTCCTGCGTCTCTCTCTCTCTCTCTACCCTCTCCTCCGGTGAGGCCCAGATCTACGGCCGCGAACCCTCGGCCCCCCTGAAGTCTCTCAGTGGGGTGTCCAAGGGTCGCGACTTCGATTCGTCCCCCTCTCTCTCTACCCTCTCCGGCCGCGAGCCTCGGATCCTTGGCCATTCGACCTCGGACCTCCCCTGAAGTCTCTCGGTGGGTTGTCCGAGGTTTGCAAGCCCTAGATCCGACTCTCCCTCTCTCTCTGTGTTCGTCTCTCCGGCAGAACCTCTCCCTCTCCGGCCGCGAGCCTTCGGATCTGGGCTTGCTCGTCCTCGGCCCCCTTTCTGAAGTCTCTCAGTAGGAAGCACGAAGCTTTGCAGCCTTCGATCGTTCTCGGCGTGCCCTTTGCCGTCGTCGAGGGAGCCCTATTTATAGGCGAGGGGGCGGTCGGTCGACGGAGCTTCGACCGCCGGTCCCTGTGTGTCGAACGGCCTTCGTCGGTCGAACCGGCGTCCCATCCGCCACCTGCCCGTCCTTTAGCGCGTCGCCAGCTCTCCCATGTGCGTCGTTGCTCCTTCCCTCCGCTCTGGCGTCGCGCCTCCAGCGCGTGCGCTGCAACTGCGCGAGGAAGAAGAAGACCCGGCTGGGCCGGGCTGAGGCAAAAATGGGCCTCACGGGCCTATGCGAGAGCTGCTTCTGCTTCTTTTTCTCTTTTGTGTTTTTTCTGCTTTTCTTAAAAAGACAAAATAAAATAAAAGAAACCTAATTAAAAACAAATAATTTAGGTGTCAACAGCTGCTCCTCTTTGAAGGTGAGTTCGCAGAGGTTGCATTCAAAGACAAACTGATGCCTGAATTTTATTCGTGTATGCGTAGCAGATTATATTTTATTTGGAACCTATTATTCTATGCAGAAAAAGAGCAATATAACATTACATATACTAAGACAGATAAGAAGATACATGTAGTTACTTACCGAGAGTGAGTGAGATAGGGTGTGAACCCCAAGTTTGGCAAGTATCAAGGCGTCATCTTACCTGGTGATATGAGGAGGTTGCTTTTCCAGGGCTCGAACCATTCTTCGGTCGCCTGTTAAAACAATCAATGGTTTGTCTAGGACCCGAACCTTTCTTCGGTCGCCTTGACAGGAAATTGCTCCTCCAGGACTCGAACCATTCTTCGATCGCCTATTGGAGCAATTAGTGGTTTGTCTGGGACCCGAACCATTCTTCGATCGCTGTGATGGGAAATTGCTTCTCCAGGACCCGAACCATTCTTCGGTCGCCTGTTAAAATAATCAATGATTTGTCTAGGACCCAAACCTTTCTTCGGTCGCCTTGACGGGAGATTGCTCCTCCAGGACCCGAATCATTCTTCGGTCGCCTGTTGAGGCAATCAGTGGTTTGTCTCGGACCCGAACCATTCTTCGGTCGCCGTGACGGGAAATTGCTTCTCCAGGACTTGAACCATTCTTCGGTCGCCTGTTAAAACAATCAATGATTTGTCTAGGGCCCGAACCTTTCTTCAGTCGCCTTGACGGGAGATGCACCAACCTTTCTCAGGGCATCTCATTTGTGGGTGCCTGATTTGTATCGAGGACATCAGTTGGTACCCGACCTTTCTTGGGAGATGTGCCAACCTTTCTCAGGGCATCATGTATTTGTTGGGTGTGTCGACTTTGTCAAAGACACCAGGAACCCGACCTTTCCGGGGAGGAACCCGACCTTTCTCGAGAGGATGCGCCGACCTTTCTCAGGGCATCGATTTGTGGGGTGTCTGACTTCTGTCAAAGACACCAATTGGAACCCGACCTTTCTCGGGAGGATGCGCCGACCTTTCTCAGGGCATCGATTTGGGAGATACCTGGACATTCACAGGCATATCAATGAGTTTCTAGATATTCACAGGTACTAACCTGAAGGATATTTGGACCTTTGTAGGCGTCAAAAGGGGCATTTGGCTGATCATAGGCATTGGAGGGGTACTTGGATGATCACAAGTACAAATTCTTGAAGGATACCTGGGTGATCACAAGTATCCAAGGGGTACCTGGATGATCACAAGTACAAAACTCTGAAGGAAGAATTAGGGCGTACCTGAGATATTCGTGAAGGTCTCTCACCTCCTGGTATGTGGAAATATCGAGGATGGGTCTCGCATATTCGTGAATGTCTCTCACCTCCTGGTAGAGGGGAATATCGAGGACGTACCTTAGATATTCGTGAAGGTCTCTCACCTCCTGGTATGGGGAATATTGAGGACGTGCCCCGCATATTCGTGAAGGTCTCTCACCTCCTGGTAAAGGTGAATATCGAGGACGTACCTTGGATATTCGTGAAGGTCTCTCACCTCCTGGTATGGGGAATATCGAGGACGTGCCCCACATATTCGTGAAGGTCTCTCACCTCCTGGTAAAGGGGAATATTGATAACGTACCTAGGATATTCGTGAATGTTTCTCACCTCCTGATATGGAAATATCGAGGACGTGCCTCGCATATTCATGAAGGTCTCTCACCTCCTAGTAATGGGAATATCGAGGGTGTGCCCCGCATATCCGTGAAGGTCTCTCACCTCCTGGTATTATAAACTTGAATGTGGTATGAGGCTTACCTGGATTACCGCAGGCACTTAAAAGGGGTGGAACACCTGGGTAGTTGCAGGTGTACAAAGTATTCGAATGCTTGGATAAACACAAGTATTTAATGATATGATCTGGGACCACTCAGGCTAGTCCAAGTGCTAGGAAGCATACCTGGACGGCGGTGCCAAGCAAAGCAATGGAATGCTTGAACAGCTGCTATATTATTTGGGGACAACTCGGGCAGGTTAAGTGTCATGAAAAGGAAGTACCTGGACAACGGTGGGTACTTGACGATGTGGGGATACCTAGACAGCAGTAGGTATTCCAAGAGATACTTGGTTAGTCACAAGTATCAATACTCTGGGGACAACTCGAACAGGTCGAGTGTCAGGAAAAGGGAGTATCCGAACGGTGGCCGGTACTCAAAGACAATAGGGATACCTAGACAACAACAGGTATTCAACAATAAAGGGATACTTGGTCAGTCACAAGTATCAATACTCTGGGGACAACTCGAACAGGTCGAGTGTCAGGAAAAGGGAGTATCCAAACGGTGGCCGGTACTCAAAGACAATGGGGATATCTAGATAGTAGTAAGCACCCAAACTCAAAGGACGACTCAAATAGGTTGAGTGACAATAAGAGAGTACTTGGACAGTGATAGGTACCTTAAGACAAATGGGGATAGAGATATGCTTACCTGGCAATATCTCTGATCTCTGAGAGTATGTCTGCTATTTGCACAATATGCACACATGATTGTATATGCTGTAAATTCATGAGTTCAAATGAGATTCATGCATGATAATTTTGTCAGTTTTGCATCCTCTGATTTCCACTGGGGAAGATTTTGAAAGACAACATTCATTTAGAATGTAGATGTTTTGAGCATGCCAGATGAGGGACTTTCAGTCTGAAAGGACTTTTCGCTCACTCTCATGGAAAAGACTATCTTGACCATTGATGCAGGATTTATAAGGACCACATTATCTCACTGTCATCATGTCAACAGGGGTCTGAGTATTCTCGCGAGTGGTACGACTTTACCAATGTGAGAGGTCTTTGTTAAAATTGTGATGAAGACTTGGTCAATGGCTCACCAAATGGGATCGTCGAGGTCAAGGCTTATGAATGGAACGCTGCACGATCATCTCCAGGTTTACAAGTCAGGAACCCTGCGAAAAGAGATAGAGTAATCTTGCTCGTACTTCTTCGAGCGATGTGAAATTCTACGTTAATTGAAATGCCCTAGTCTGAAGAGACTTTTACAATGGGACGCAATGTAGGCTTGACTTATGTGTAACAGGGTGAGAATTGGTGATTGCCTTGGCATTTGTCACCGGTCTTTCTTCTCATTGTTAGAAGGAGGCTCTATCAATCGAACCACAACAGCAACTTCTCTCGGGACTACAATTGACTGTATTTTTTGCTGGGGGCATTGGCCTTACTTTAACCAGGCACACTGTTTTTTCATGCCCCTAATTTTTATCCCAACTTTTCATTTATGGGCATTTGACCTTGCTTTTACCAGGTACGCTTTGCTTTTTTATGCCCCTAGTTTTTTCATTTTTGTTGCTTGAGAGTTGAAATAGGCAAGTTTCAAGCAAATGCATTATTTAGACTCTTGAGTCTTCATCTTCAGCCGACGCTCTAGGCTATGGCAATAACTTCTGCTTTGTCTCAATGTGAGGGTAAAATTACAGACTCACTTGGGTTGTACAATGAATACAAGTGCGTAAAGAAAGAATTGCTCTTCGTCATTCTAGGACATTTAAATTAACGCGAGTGTTCATATGCAATAAAGACACTCGAAGATTGATGCAAGTGCGAGCAAGAAAATTTATATCCCTTTTCTCACCTTGTGATGCTGATTTGCCTTGTCTTTGACATGCCCCAATGTGGGGTGATTCTTGATGAGAGGAGCTTCACCAATGTATGGGGCTCAAAAGGGGGTGAGCAACGAAATGCCTTTCACTGTATTGATTATCGTACCATTCGCGAGAGAACTCTTTACCCTGCAGTCATGGAATCTTCTGCACTCATCTCACAAGTGTAGAGATGGGGGGCTGTGTGTAGGATATGGCTTGCCTTTCATCATTCTGACACGCCTCATTCAGCATGCTCGATCAATCTTGTATTCTTCACTTAGCTGCCTATTCTAATAATCCTTGTAGAATCAGTGATTTAGACAGACAAAATCATCATGCAAAAATCCATTTGGAAAATGCATGCAACGTTTTAAATGTGGTGGAGTTTGGACTTTCAAAACAAATGAATGGTTTTTGCTCAAAAAGACCTTGTTGGCAACTTCAAGGGTCAACAGAATGGTGTTTCCAACTATGTTAAATCTTGAATATCAAAAGGGTTATTCACAAAGGGGTGTCGATGGTTGTCCCTATTGATTAGGGATATGACACATGAATAATCAGTTAAGGATTGGGAATCTGATCGGGCATCTCTGCTTTTGCCCCTGCAGAAGAGAAGATGTATAAGTAGATCAATTAGTCTAGCCAAAATCAAATGTGAGTTGAGGCCTGAAGATTTTCTGTCATTTGCTTTGGTGATTACTCAGGACGCCATTTCGCTTAGGAGAGCTTATCAGAGTTTGACATGTCTTTCCTTGATTTGTTATCCGCAATTTTTTTACGGTCAAGTGATCCTGCAACAGATAAAAGGGATCATGTTAGTCAAAAGCTCTTTCAAGAGTCGAATAACTTGGAAGCGATACAACATTACCCTTCACCAGTTTGCAGATGATGGTGATCCTGCAACAGACAAGAGGGAGCGCGTTAATCATGAACTCTTTCAAGAGTTGGATAACTGAAAGCGAAACAATTTTACCCTTCACTAGTTTGCAAATGATTGGGTGGACCTGAAGTGAGAGAGGGACACAAAGTCCTACGTCCCTTGCTTTGTTAGGTCAAATATTCTCCCGCTTTTGCAATTGCAGGAGAAGTAAAATTTTTATTTTTTCTTTTCTTTTTTTCTACCAAGTGGCTAATTGCCGCGTCGGGGATTCGAACCCCCGACTTTGGACCATTTTGCTTCCTCTCGGGTACCACTTGACTAGAGGCGCCGACGATGTCCGTAGGGTGCTTCTTTTTTCATTTAACCGACTCGGCTCCTGGACGACATGTCCTTTCATACCAAGTTAGGTAAATCGATATGGGTCACTTGATTTTCCCAAATTAACCATTAAGCTTGTTTCTTGAGTCCTATGCTTCCTGTCAATAGGAGAAAATATGTCAAAAGTGAGTTCAGATACTGGGAGTATTGGAAACGATACCGAATTACTCTTCCCTAGAGTTTATATTTTCTGATTCCTAGGGATATTTGAATGTCAATGATGGCCTTTTGTCTTTGACAGAATTTAATGTCTCTTTTGATTGGTCCTCCTCATTTGTGGCCTTGCGTACACGATTGATGATTTGCAACGCCTTTATTCTGTGGAATTTTGTCTTTGACCATATGACCATTAGTAGCATTGAGCAAAGTCATGTACTTCAAGCTTCTATGGAATCTGATATGGACAATCAAAACTTCTAATTCTCTGATGGCAATTACTTCTTGGGAGAACATGTGTCTGGAGCACAAAGTGAGGTTTCTAGGTCCTAACGTCATCATCTTGAATAGGGGGCTAGAGACCGCTTCAACTGTTTGGATTTCCTCCCTGTTGACAGTAGCCAATTCAAAGGAAGAGAATAAAATCATTTTATGCACTTCTTGGCTTGTCAAAGCTGAAAATCTCGTTGATGAAACCACAGCATCTAGTTGCTTGGATACGTTGAGGGAAGAAGATGTTGCTCCATTTTGAGAAGGAGTTGGATAGGAACGAGATGTAGTGCGTAGAGCTCCTAGGAACTGTTTGATTTCAATTGTATGCCTGTACCTATTACGTCATATCTTTCGTTTCCTGCAAATAGAAGAGAGGGAACATCATTTCCTAAATTATATTCAGAGAATAAGACTCACCCTTTTTGAAATGGGATGATTCTTTTTGTTTGCCTCTATTTTCTTGGCAGGGTGTCTTCGAATTTGGTGAGTTAACATGATGTGCCAGCTTCAAATGTCCCCTATCACACTAAGTCAAGGGGGATGGGGATGATGTTCTGAGACACAAAGTGGGTGAGTTAGAAAGACAAATATGATTAAATTTAACATCTTATTTTGACGAAAGCTTTTGGTAATGAAATATTTTTGTTTTCAAAAGTATATATCTTTGGAGGAAAGAAAGCATGAGGAAGCCCAGCCCTCAGTATTCTCCTTGGATTTTCTTTTCATGGTTGGATAGCATCACCGGGCTGGTTTGGAATACCGCCTCATGCTCTCAAAACAAAATATTAGAACTGTACATTATATTATTGGAATGGAAAATAAAACATTAGCACACTAGACAGGATAAGAAACATGAAATTATAAAAACAAGCAAAACCCATGAAAACTCCTATGAAAAAGGAGCACTTTGATAGTGTTGGTTCTGAAATCAAGTGCCTGAGAGTTCCTCGCCTCCAGTAGACTCGAAGTATTCGCATGAGAGGATCACTTCATTGAAGCTACGAAAGTGCAAACCATGTAACCAACAACGATGCTTGTGAGGTAAAGCTCCTATGAACAGCTTCATCCTTTCTTCTTCGGCCAGTTGAGGGTAGGTTTGCATCATAAAAGCCTTCCACCTTCTTGCATATGCTCGGAAATCCTCCATTGGTCTTCTTCTAAAGTGAACCAAGTTCTCGCAAGGCCGTTCAGTTCCAATCTGGCTTTGATATTGATGCAAGAATGCGGAAGACAGCTCATTCCAATCTTTTATGAGGTAGATATCTGTTGTGACGAACCATTGCAACGCAGCCCCTGTAAGACTTTCGTGGAAGCCCTAAGTTGTGAATGACATCGGGCTATAGTACCGACTCATTTCAGTGTGGAGATATTGCAAATGAGCCACGGGACAAGTCATGCCATTATATTTGCGGAGATTAGGTATCCACATTCCTCTGGGGGTCATGGTCCTATGAGAGCAAGACGGGCCTGATGTATCCCGGCTAGGCCACTAGTTTTCCCATTGCATATTCGTTGCGATGGTAAACTCTGATACTTCAAAGAAGCTAGATTCTCCCAAGTTCACCTCGTTGCTTTCTTCCGGGTCAAAATCACCAAACGAGGATGAGGCATTTAAGCCATCTTCATGGTTAGGTGACAAGCTTAGTAGTTCATTAGGATCAGAGCGGATAAGGACGAATGTTCCCTCTTCTGACAGGCTTTCGACCCTGTGTGTGGGAGAAAGTAGTTATACGATGAATGGCCTCATCTATATAACACTGGTAGTCCTTGGGATTGTATCCTAGAGACTGGAAGTCTTCAGGGTTGTATTCTAGGGAATGCTCGAAGTTTTGGCACGATGGCTCATTGGCTATCATATTTTGCCCATACTCAATGGCAGATGCTAGATTGAATTGTTTAGACTTTCTTTTCTTGGCTCCTGGCCCAGACCTTTTAAGTAAGGCCCTTCGTTTCGCCAGTTGGACTTTGTCAAGGGGAGTGAGGGATAGTGGAGCCTCGCTCCCTAGGTTGATGGGAGTCGGCATTCTTTGGACCTTAGCTCTTGCGGTAAGCCTGAGAAGTCGTCTCATCATGCTTTGGCTCTGAGTAGTGTTGACTTCGTCTGCGGGCTCCTTGCCTTTCCTAATGGGAAGCTTCTCAGCAATAGGATGTTGCTCAGTCGCCCATTTATCATGCGAGGCTTCATTGACATCTTCTTCTCCTATCTCAGCGACTAACGGCTCCTCGTGCTCCGCGACCATCGGTTCTTCGTAGGGCAAGGCGATGTCAGGGCTGATGTTAATATTATATTCTTGGTGGAAAACATGGATTAGTTCCCCCCAGGTCTTAAGGGGACTAATCTTCCCGACAATGTACCATCGCAAGGCGGGGCCAGTCAAGCTTGATTGGTACGATTGAATCATCCTTCGGACCAGGTAGGCCTGCAAGTAGGTCTCTGGGCGAGAGGTATCAGCATACCTTTCACATTCAGGTGCTTTAAGCTCTTCAGGGATCTTAATGCCGGCATAATTGGACAAGTCCATGGGATTCTGCCCCTGCAGCTGGTTTAACTTTTTCATGATCTTTTCAAATTGTCTATGGTGTTGGTTATTCTCTGACAAATTTGCAGGTGTCATAACAGTGCTTAAAGCAGCTACGGAGTTGGGCTTGGCTTGAGCGGATTCCATTTGCTTTGAGAGTTGTCATAGGATAATGGACATCTGTCCTACGCCGTCTTCAATGTTAGCGAGGTGATTTTGTACATCATTTTGATCAAGCCCTATTGCATGAGGCCACTCGCGGGCGACTGGTGGCCGGCGATTCATAATTACCTGGCGGCGTGAAACAGTGAATGAGTACGAAAGTAAATAAAGATTGACCCATGGCAATGGTCTAACTGCTTTTTTATTTATTAAAAGAGGATTTTATAGACCATAGACTTCTGACATCTAAAACCTGAAATTGAAATGACAGAAGGAAATACTAGATATTAAACAAAAGTCCCTAAACAATGGGACAAAGCTTTCACGATATTAATACCAAGGGGCACATGATTGCTATTTTATATGCGATGGGGAGCCTTGTTCTTGCGAGGATGCCTGCTTCCTTGAACTGGCTCTGAGATATGCATCCAGTCTATTCCCAAATCCCTTTGCATAAGCTCTGCTTGCTCGTGCTGGCTAATCTCGCTGATTGGGTGAGGGACCGATGGCTTCAGTTTTGTCGGAATATGATGGTTGTGGATGTAGGACTCAGAGGCGTGGTGGGCTTTTTCCTGTCCCTCAAGCCCTTCAGGTACCATGATTCTTTTACGATGGCACCTGCTCCATGCTTCCTCGATGATGTCAATTTCGGATGCGTATTCATGACTTTGATGGGTGAAAAGGAGTGGAGGGATCTTCCTTTTGAAAGGAGGTGGGGTCTCCTGAAGGGCTCCATATTGTCGTGCCACTTGATATGGGAAATAGGAAATGGCGCCAGTGAGGCTGAGCAACGGAATTGGATGGCGGTGTTTGTAAGCGAAGCGAGCTCTCTTCTCATGGAACCAATCGGCACACCATTGGAATGCCTCAGGAGCCGGGTCTCTTAGGAATTTTATCCAATTTAAACGGCTTTGATTGGGAATGTATGGTCCTAAAACCATAAATTTTTGTAATGGATTTTCAAAATCATTTGTTTCAGACGATCGCATGAAGCCTTGGAATTCGCTTAGGTGGGAAAAGAACCAGACTTGTAAAATTTCCGGAGAGACCCGCATGATTTTTTCCGTGTTTTCTTTGAAACGATTAAAGGACAAGAATGTTTCAGTTAAAATCATGTTGACATAATTTTGCCCCCTCAAGATCTGATCAACTATCCATGCCATCTTAGGACTTATGACATTTTTTTGATGGGGGAAAATAATAAACCCGAAAAAGGCCAGGAGGAAAATCTCACTTTTTTGGGTCATAGGCTGATTTTGAAAACAGGCATTCATAAATTCTAATGGGCAGGTATTATGGTTGTTTTCAAGAATTTGCCTCATAATATGAACTTCAGTTCTTAAAAGTCGCGCTAACCCACGTAACAGGATGATGCCTGTTGAAGGCATGACAAGCTTATTCTCGAGAGGCATTCCAGTGATGATGCTGTATTCTTCCAGAGTTTGGGTTAGCTCAAATCTACCAAACATAAAAGTAGTTGTCTTCAGGCACCAGAAATGCGCCATGGCTTGTATGACTTCAGGACGAACAGTGATTTGAATCAACGATAGGAGATGACCGACTTTGGCTTTCACGCGCTCTTGGGCATACTGGTCCAATTGACCCCACCATCTGAAGAGCTCTGCTTTGGGAGCGGGAATAAACTGGATATCGTCTTCTCCCATCGCATATAAACTGGGACTCAAAAACCCACCCTAAATTGCCATGGGCCAATAAAAAAGGACTGAGTAAAAGTAAAGAAATTACTTTGCTTTTAAAGACAATGGCAAGCATAGAGACATACAGATGAGACGTGCGGCTCGATTTCTAACTCAGAAGGTTTGTTGAAATTAAAAAGGTATCCGCCCGTCGCAGTCTCGCATTAGCAGCGTACCCTCTTAACCTCGGCTAAAGAAATTTGGGGAAAAGAAAGGCAACCTCTACATCGCAGTCTTGCGTTCAAGGCCGTATCTTTCTTAACACCATCCTAGATATCCTATGGCGGCCCAGGTCCGGCGGCCGGGTTGTGTGTGCCATGTGTAGTGCTAAAACAGTAAAGCATGCATAGCAATTTATAATCACAAAATAATCCAAAATTAAAATAAACCTCTAAGGTACTGACCTGCATAAAAAAACAAAAACAAGTTAGTAAAGTATTTAAACAAGATAAAACGGCCTAAGTTTTCAGGTCCCCAGCGGAGTCGCCAAGCTGTCGCGACCTCTTTTTTTCGACGCCCGCAATCGGGTACGGGCGCCGGCGGAGGCTAATGGCTCGGCTGAATTTAATTATGCCCGAACTCTCCCAAGTCCACCAATTCACGACTTTAATAGTCTAAATTTTTAACCTGCAAGTTAGTTTTAAAACGGAGTCGCCACTAATCAATTTGGGGTGGGTCGATTAGAAACCCAAGCAAAGTATCGGGAGAAATACTCGCTCCTGCGTAACTAGAGAAATTAGGATCGGGGACTTGATTACACTAGTTAATCACTAATGCTCTTTCGGTACCTAATCTTGTTTAAACCTTAAGGTTTTTTGGATGTTTGAGAGATTTTCCATGCATTTTTGGGAGGAAAAACATTTTTGAGTCTTTTTCTAATTTTTTGGACATAAAAGGGATTTTTGGATTTTTGGTATTTTTAGAAAATACAAGTCTTTTTGGCTTTTTATGAATTTTTTGGCTTTTTCATGAATTTTTGGCATTTTTTGGAAAATATGAAATATTTATGATTTTTTTGATTTTTTTGGAAAATAAAATATTTTTATCATTTTTTATTATTTTTCAATTTTCTGGAAATTAAAATGCTTTTTAATATTTTTCGAAAATAAATTATATTTTGGATTTTTTTGGAAAATAAATTATTTATTTATTATTTATTTATTTAAAATATTATTTAAAATAAAATTTAAAAAAGCCGACCGGTCGGATTCGCGGGTTGGGTCCGACCCGGGTCGTTGACCCGAAACGCAGACGGGCCCGCTACGCAGGCCCGACTCGTTTTTTCTTTTTTCTTTTTTTTAATTTACCAAAACAGCCCGATGGCCCTTCGCTTTGGGAGGGATCCAGCCCGACCCGACGACCCGGCAAACCCCATTCGGATCCGGCCCGAATTCCAGCGATGACCCGGTTCCCGCGAGGAACCCTACCCGACCCGGATCGCGACCCGAACTCCGCCGCCCCCTGGATTTGCGGAATCCCTACCCGGTTCCCGATCCGAGTCCGACCCGACAACTCGGGATCGCGACCCGAAAAATCGGGAACCCTAGGGTTTCTGAATTGGGGGCGCCGAGGAGGTGCAGCGGCAACGATGGCGAAGACGGCGGCAACAGCAGCGATGACTGGACTTATGGAGAGGCAGATGGCAACGGCGACGGAGATAGCGCGATACCTGCTTGGTGACGGCGCGACGAGGACGAAGATGGCAGCGACGGCGAAACCTTACCCGAGTCCCCTCCCCTCCTGCGTCTCTCTCTCTCTCTCTCTCTCTACCCTCTCCTCCGGCGAGGCCCAGATCTACGGCCGCGAACCCTCGGCCCCCCTGAAGTCTCTCAGTGGGGTGTCCAAGGGTCGCGACTTCGATTCGTCCCCCTCTCTCTCTACCCTCTCCGGCTGCGAGCCTCGGATCCTTGGCCGTTCGACCTCGGACCTCCCCTGAAGTCTCTCAGTGGGTTGTCCGAGGTTTGCAAGCCCTAGATCCGACTCTCCCTCTCTCTGTGTGTTCGTCTCTCCGGTAGAACCTCTCCCTCTCTGGCCGCGAGCCTTCAGATCTGGGCTTGCTCGTCCTCGGCCCCCTTTCGGAAGTCTCTCAGTAGGAAGCACAAAGCTTTGCAGCCTTCGATCGTTCTCGGCGTGCCCTTTGCCGTCGTCGGGGGAGCCCTATTTATAGGCGAGGGTGCGGTCGGTCGACGGAGCTTCGACCGCCGGTCCCTGTGCGCCGAACGGCCTCCGTCGGTCGAACCGGCGTCCCATCCGCCACCTACCCGTCCTTTAGCGCGTCGCCAGCTCTCCCATGTGCGTCGTTGCTCCTTCCCTCCGCTCTGGCGTCGCGCCTCCAGCGCGTGCGCTGCAACTGCGCGAGGAAGAAGAAGACCTGGGCGGGCCGGGCCGAGGCGAAATGGGCCTCACGGGCCTATGCGAGAGCTGCTTCTGCTTCTTTTTCTCTTTTTTTTTTCTGCTTTTCTTGAAAAGACAAAATAAAATAAAAGAACCTAATTAAAAACAAATAATTTAGGTGTCAACAGCCGCTATTTAGACGTAAACCCTCCGGGGGGGGGGCTGACCCAATAAACCACCTCTGGGACCCCCACTTAAGTCGCGAGCATCCGGAGATTCGGACTCGTTCCCTCGGCGATGAGGTAGTAAAGCCCAACCATCACGGCTACCTACAGGTGGGTAATAATAACCAAAAGTTGATCATTTTTTGGTGCAAAAAAAATGCCTCTTTAAATTTAAATATATCAATCATTCGATTATTTTAAATTAGACAATCAAGAGTCATCACGTGTCTTCTTGTCAACGTCAGCCATACAATGTAGGATAATCGGCATTCATATTAGCAATATTGAGCCAATTTAAATCGAATGAACTGAATTAATATCAATGTGAAAATATTTAGGTCTAAATTGACCTAGGATTGAATTAATATCAATACAATAAAATTAAAACATTTTTAGTACTTTCCCCTCACACTAAAGTACATATTGGAGTGCATGTACGCTATACAAAATTTCATGAAAACTTTTGCTGATAATTTGATTGATGTGAATTTTTATGATGTTCTAATTTTATGCATATTATTTCGCTTGCAAAAGCTCACGCGGATATCAAAATCGAGAATGATATAACAAATGCTACGTCAGAGCTATGCAATGCACGAGCATCTTGCTAGTAGATATTTCAAAGTATCAAATCAGTCATACAATCTATGCAGGTATGCGACCTTTAAAGGTCATCCTTTCTCTACGGTGGCTCCCCTGAGCTTGAAAAGGATAAGATCGTGATCATCTTAGACTTTGAGAGATCTGCACATCGGTGGCATCCCACATGATATTAACTTTGTCGGTCCAAATCTGCGTTCAGACCATGGACACCATGCAAATCAACAAAACTAAATAGACGACAAACCCCCACTTCTAGCATGTCAAAAACTGGAGAAAATATTGGGTACCCTAAAGGGACTACATCATCGGTGTTCTAAACGAGTCAGGCTTCGACACTTGTCTAGCGGGTAGGTCCACGTCTGCTCTCCCTTCTCGTCTCGTTTCTTTCTCTCTCTTCTCTCTTCTCACTCTCTTCCAAATAACTCTCGGCTCAACTGGCAGAAGAAAGGACGGATGGATGGGTAATAAATGCGCAACACTCCCACTTAAAATTTCTCTCTCCTCACTTGAATTTTCTTGGTTTTGTCTCTCTCTCCTCGTGGAAGAGCAGACAGTCTTCTCTCTCCTCTTTGCTCTATCTTCCTCCTCCGACGCTCCATCTAGTCTAGCGATTCCTCCAACGACCATCGCTCCCTCCCGACGACGGCCTTTCTCTCTCCACTCGACGGCCTCATCTCAGGGCTCCATTCTCTCAGCGCACTTCTTCCTAAATTGCGCTCTCTCCGACGGCCGATTTCGCTCGCCTCTCCCATGACCTCCACGCTTTTGGCGATTCTTCCCTCGCGGTTCAGTGAGGTCTCGGGTATGCCCTCGTGCTGCGTCTCTTCTTCCTTGCTCAGCAACACCGTACTGCCTCTCTCTCTCTCTCTCTCTCTCTCTCTCTCTCTCTCTCTCTCTCTCTCTCTCTCTCTCTCTCTCTCTCTCTCTCTCTCTCTCTCTCTCTCTCTCTCTCTAAGTGTGTCTCTCTGTGCATTCTTTCATCCATGAGGCAAGCATTTTGACTAGGGTTCAGGGGTTTCGCCACCCCTTCTTTGAGGTTCTAAGCGGGAGTGTTGCACATTTATTACCCATCCATCCGTCCTTTCTTCTGCCAGCCGAGCCGAGAGTTATTTGGGAGAGAGTGAGAAGAGAGAGGAGAGAGAAAGAAGCGAGACGAGAAGGGAGAGCAAACGTGGACCTGCTCGTTGGACAGGTGTCGAAGCCTGACTCGTTCAGAGCACCGATGATGTGGTCCCTTTAGGATACCTAATATTTTCTCGAGGAGGGCGCGGAGCAAATTTTAAACCTCTGACGTCATTTACACGTGGAGCCACGTGTCGACTTCTGAATGGTCTTACTCTTCACCTATGTGGAGTGTAAAACCTAGCCAAATGTCAAATCATCTCGATTTGATGGGACACAAGTACCAATTACAAAGATTTTGTCGACTCCTACTATTCAAATGCAATTATTTTTCTCATAAGTTTAATTGCAAATATATTTTGAATTCGAGCTTGAGAAGCAAACTTTTCTAATCCTTTTAAGGAACCTAATTTGAGTAGATTTTTTATTTGAGTAGTTATTTAGTTTGAATAAATTTTCTATTTTGGATTTAATTCTTATCTATATATATATATATATATATATATATATATATATATAAAGTATATTTGTTGTGAAAAGTATTTATCATGTTGTGCAATTGCACACGAAAGCAATCCAAGACTATTTGAAGCTGTGAAAGAGATTTTTTGTAATTATTTTTTGGAGATTGAGAGATTATTTCGTCAAGAATTGTGATGACTAAATATCATGTGAGTTATTCAGTGTATTTGACAATTAGGAAATACTTAGAGTGTTTGAGCGCGGATATAATCTCTATTTTATCGCTTGATCTATAGCGAATTCTTATGTTGCTATCTCTACGGATGTAGGTCATATCGATCGAACAAAATAAATATGGCATTTAATTTTTTTTTTTGTTATGCTTATTTTATAATTCGATTCATTATTTTTCACAACAATTGTTATTAGAATCAGGTTTGTATGAGTTGAATCGAATTGATGGTTATATAAGAAGGAAAAGTGAACAAAGTGAACAGGAAAGATTTTTGGTTTTTAGAATATGCAAATTGAAGATTATTATCCTTAACCAAAAAAAAAAAAATTGAAGATTATCTTTACTAGAGAAATCTGCATTTACCCTTATTTGGAAAGAAACCAAAGTTGGTGAAACAAGCTGATTGGAAGTTGCCGGATAGACAATCGTGGGGTGTAATTTAGCTAACATTGGCTCGTAATATTGCATTAACATCGTAAAAGAGAAGATCATTGCGAGATTGACAAAAGTCTAATCAAATGTATGAGAAGCTCTCTGCAAATAATAAGGTCTACTTGATGTATTATCTGTTTCACTTAAAGATGAGTGAAGGTGCGTCAATTGCTTAGAAAATCAATGGATTCAATGCAATTGTCAGTCAATTGAGTTTAATCTTTGATTTTATCATGTCCGTTGCTTGATATTTGGATTACTATATTATTGTTGTTAGTAATTCCATTGGGTTAATAAGTTTGGCGTTTGATGAAATACATTATTTGATTCTAAGTGAAGACATTCATAGAAGAGATTCTAGTGAATTTGTGCATGCTGCTTTAGAAAGTAAAGGAAGCGGAGGAAATAATAATAGTGTTAGTAGGAGTAATGCAAATTTGTATTGGTGTAGTCAGTTTAGGATTTGTGGTGTTGTCCATTGGAGTTATAGCAAGAGGGATTATCTTAAAATACATTTATACAAAACTTCTACCCCGAACACACGCAATGGAGCCGTAGACAGTCAAGTGAAATCCAATACACAAAATAATTTGATCTATGGACAGCATCGTTATAATAAAGGTCGTAATGCCCAAAATCCGATCCAATTTATCGTAATCGATTAGTTAACATGTTGGTTAACCGTATGGATTGCCTATAAGAGAAATAGAGTTGAGTCTAATGATGATATTGTTGCAATTGCTGACTATGCCTTAGATAGTGCTCATTATGTATTTTTTTTGTCACTAAGAATTCATCGTTTGACAAATAGATTATGAATCTGTTGCTTATTTCCCACTACACCAAACATGGAACTAGTTTGCTACTTATCAATGCATGAAGAATGGTAAAATGTAGTTATGGAGCAATGCTGAGTGCAATGTTGGGATTGTTAGAATTAGAATTCATGATGGTGATGTGAGAATATTGACTGGAGTAAGACATGTTCCAAAATTGAAGAAGAATGTAATTTTATTGAGTGTCATAGATTTAGCTGGGAGTCGGTAAACCTGAAAAAGTATACATATTCAAGTTGATCTATAATTTACTGGTTTAAACTTTTGAATAAATATAGATCCAATTGGATATATTGATCGGTTCAGATTTGAACTCTCTCTTTGTGATTTTCCCAGATGAAGGTATGAGTTTCTGCTGCACTCTCGTTAAGGCTAAATGCTCCTCTACCCTTCATCTATGTCTCCAATTTCCTCCGAACAGAGAAGGAGGAGAACATGGTCTTAATCAAAGCGGAGGAGTACCATCAGTTGACATTAACCTTTGCTTATTGCAAACGTACATGTAATACGTGACTAACTCCAGGCCATTCCTTAGTTTAGACAAAAATACAAGAATATCGGCGGATTCTCTCAATTCATGTTGCCATGAATAGGACCCGTACCATAACATAGTCGACAGATATGCATGTATCTTTACTGAAAACCGAGGCTAGAAACATACAAGGAAAAGGAGTTTGGAAACTTTAATCCAAATGACCTATATCTGCTTGTAGAGCTCTGGTCTGGACAATTTTGGTTTGGGAATGGCGACTAGTAGATTCATTTTCTTGACCACAATCCCGAACTTGTCTGATAATTCCAGCTCCGTCCCTTGCGGTAATTCCCACTCGAATGAATGCAAAAGGGAAGCCAAAACGTATGTGAGCATTCTCTCTGCCAGCTGAAGCCCTGCACACATCTTTCGACCTGAACCAAATCGCATGTATCCGAAGTTGTTGCCCGATAGATCATACATGCTAGGATCTTCCAAGAATCTTTCCAGTCTAAACTCTAATGGTTTGTCCCAAATCTTAGGGTCCCTGTGGATATACGATACGTTCAGGAATATATTACTGCCCTTCGGTATCATGTAACCCCCGACGACGCAGGAAGAATGCAGGGTCCGAGGCACCAATAAGGGCAACTTTGATGACGGCATCGAGTTACTTTAATTTGGGCAAGTGCTGCTCTTCGACGATCTCATCTACGCCCACAACTTCTGTCAATTCCTCCACTACTTTGTCCATCACATTCCGGTTCTGCAGCAACTCTGCCATCACCCATTCGGTCATTGTCGACGATGTATTGGTCCCGCCAATCACGATGTCCTATTCGATCATTCAAAGTTTCATTAGTAAGAGCAGAATTCTGTAACGGTCCATTAAATTGCATAGTTAATGACGCACTGTATCAGAGAAGAACCAACCCAAAAGTGAAGATATGGGACTGTTCTACGGAGTTGGACACAGCAAAGTAAGATGATAAGACGTGAAACAAGAAGAGCATGGAGAGAGATCAATTCGGACAAAATATGACAAACGTCCCAGGAGATTTAGCACAAGATGATTGATATATTTTTGGCTATTATCAACTTTTCCTATTGTGTATATGATGTGGGTTGAAATTATGATAACGTAATGCTAATAGAGATTCTAAAGGAAGCACAATACCCTATAAATAATCGTTAAACAACTAACTCAGGATTATATGATGCACTTGGCAGCCATTATATGGAATGAAATCTAGAAATTAGGAACGGAGTTGCAGATCAAGGATTCACTATGTCTTATGGTGCATCAGGTTGTCAAATGCGTGTATATGTTAGAAATTAAATCAAATTCATTGGTGTCGATAACTGTTCAGTATCTGCATTGAAGAAGAGTTATGATTGCCGCGTTGTTTATAATGAGTTTGTTCGTATTTCTAGGTATAGTGATTGTTTCTAGAGATATTGTGAAATATGATGAGATAAGGTGAGATATGGCAATTGTTTTGTTATAATCTAGACCTTATCCAGAACATTAACTTTATATAATGGGAAGAGCAAAGGTGATGTAATAAGTTTAGAAATAGGGAAATCTTGTAATTGTTTTTTTGTTAAGGTGAAATAAATTTACAAGCCTATCTATCTTTTTCTCTTTCTTGTGAGAGGTGTAAGTAATTCATCTTCAAATTACTTTCATCAAAGTGGTATCAGAGATTACGGTTTGTGATCAGGGCCTCAACAAATAATCAACTTCCTCTTCAATAACCTCGTCTTACCAAAGAAATTTTTGGAAGTTGGGCCGTTAGAATGAAAGCTCATCTCAATGCTTATGGTGTATGGAAACTCGTCAACACTAGCTATGATGAGCCAGAGGATGAAGCTACCTTGAACCAAAACTTGAGGAATGCCTTGGAGAAGATTTGTTCGAAAGATCAATATGCCTTGTCATCATCTATCAAGCTTTAGATGATTTTATGTTCGAAAAAGTGTCAAACGCTACTACTACTAAGGAGGCATGGGAGATTTTTCACGACACACTTCAAAGAGTATAGAAAGTTCAAAAGATTCATTTTTAAACCTTGAAAGGCGAATTTGAGGTAATTCATATGAAAAAATCTAAATCGATTGCTGATTATATTATTTCATAAGAGTTTTGGCGATTGTCAACAAGACGAAAAGAATGGAGAAGACATTTCAAATGTTCGTGTTATTGAGAAAATACTTCGATCCTTAGACAAGAAGTATGACTACATTGCTGTTGCAATTAAAGAATCTAAAGACTTGGATGCCATGATGATGGATTAGCTTCTGGGTTTATTACAAGCCTATGAAAGAAGGTTCGGAAGAAAAAAGATTGAACTAGTGCAGGAAGTTCTCTAAACGTGGTTGACCATTTGAGTTGGGAAGGAACAAAGAAGAGAACCCGCACAAACTCGTGGGACAAACCAAGATCGTGGTCGTGGTCAAGGCCGAGGTCGCTTTCAAGGAAGAGGTTGTGGACGAAGTGGAGGAGATGCTGCTTGAAGTGGCAGTAAATACCAGTATCAAAGAGGTGTTCATGGAAGAAGAAAGAACTCGACAGGCCAATGGTATGATAAATTTAAAATTCAATGTTACCATTGTAATAAACTTGACCATTATGCTTCTGACTGCTGGAACAAAGGGAGTAGCGGAGCAAATAAAAATGCAAATTTGGTGAATGATGCTAGTAAAAAACTATTTATTGGTATTCAAAGAAGATGAAGGAGGTCAAACTTATAAGTGGTATTTGGATACCGGTGCAAGCAATCACATATACGGGAGAAAAGAGATGTTTATCGAGTTAGATGTGACAATTAATGGAAAAGTCTCTTTCAGTGATAACTCCAAAATTCTTGTCAAAAGTAAAGGTACAATTCTGATTCACTTGAAGAATGGTGTACGTTAGTTTATTACTAATGTTTATTATGTCCTAAACATGTCAAGCAATATTTTGAGTTTGGGACGGCTTTTGAAGAAAGGCTATACTATTCATATGAAAGATCTCAGTCTTTGTGCTAAGAGACAGGAATAATAAACTAATTGTGAATGTGAAGATTTCAAAGAATGGGATGTTTACTTTCAATATAAAAAATGATATGTCTCGATGTCTGAAGGCATGCATGGATGATCCTTCATAGTTGCGGCATTTGAGATTCGACCATCTCAATTTTGGCGTACTCAATTTGCCTTCACACAAGAAAATGGTTTAAGGCTTACCACATATTATGTGAAGGCCGTGTTATCAATAAGCATTCCAGAACTAACTTTCCAAATGAAGCGACTTATTGAGCAAAGAAGCTGCTTGAGTTGATTCATTCTGATATGCGTGGCTCAATCACTCCTCACTCATATGGTAATCATTGATATTTTGTTACTTTTATTGATGATTTTACTTGGAAAACTTGGGTGTATTTTTTGAAAGAAAAAACATAAGTGTTTGATACTTTCAAACAATTCAAAAACTTGGTTGAAAAAGAGAGCGGCTATTTTATCAAAGCTGTAAGGACTGATCGTGACAGAGAATTCACCTTAGCCATATTCAACAAATTCTATGAGGATCATGGTATTTGGTGTTTCTTGACGGCTTCATATTCTCCTCAACAAAATGGTGTAGCTGAACGAAAAAATAAAACCATTCTTGACAGATTCAAATCGTGTTGAAGAACAAACATTTGCCCAAAGAGCTTTGGGCTGAAGCTATTTCATGTACGGTCTATCTTCAAAATAGATATCTCACATGTGGACTCGAAGGTATAACTCCACAAGAAGCATAGGCCGAGAGAACACCAAGTGTTTCACACTTGAGAATTTTTGGGAGCATTGCCTATGCTTATGTCTCGGATCAGAAAAAGATCAAAATTAGAAGACAAGAGCAAAATACTCATCCTTATTGGGTATGACTCATCATCCAAAGCCTATCAATTATTTGATCCTAACACTTCGAAAGTGTATATAAGTAGAGATGTCATGTTCGATGAAGATGCAACGTGGGTAGATAATAAAAAAGAAGAACCGAATGCTCGCAGTGATGTCGATCAAACGAAATTGAAGGATTATTCTACACCTTCTTCTCGAGTATCTTCTTCAAATTCATCATCACCCACCTCTTCAAATGGTGTCGATGAACCACTAGTGCCAAGATCGAGGAGATTGTCTGTTGACACCTAAATTTTGGCGATTTGATCATTTATTTATTGCATAAAAAATTAGAAATCAACCGTGACTCCTAAGCAAAAATATAAGTTAATTGCATAGATGTTAGGAGCATCATCATAACAATGAGGCCACATAAAATTGCATTGCGTGGATCTCATGCGAAATTCGGCAGTGGACATTCAATATTGCGGGCAAGGAGCCCACTCATGCGTGAACTCCAAAAAATTGGCTTGGGCAAAAAGAAAAATCCAAGGGCTGACCAATGTTTCTGCTGAGAAAAATAACGAAGAGAAAGGAAGTAAAATTTGGAGGTATTGACCATATATTCTCTTCACGCGTGTCTACGGCGGTATATTTGGTTTGTCTTGAAGAAATTTGTTTCATGGACACAACGTGGACACATAAAGCAAATAAAAGAAGAAAGAATTCGGTTGATTTTACGAAGATGCGGGTAAAAAGATCAAGGAACGTGGATGGAAAGGAATCGGAAAATTTTTGGCTACAAAATGTCATGATTCTAAAATATAATATGCAGAGATTTATTCTCTTTCCTCGAAAACCTAGGTCAGTCCTACCTATAAAAGGACCATCTACGGACAAGCAAGAGGAGGACACACAATTGAAGACATGGCCATACACTGAATTGAGGGAAAAATCGTGAGGGGAAGCTTCTGTACAGAATGCTCGTGAAGGTGAGAGTGAGTAAAGAGGCTAAAAAGGCCACACTTAGTCCACGGTTGGAAGAGAGCCCCACATACTCGCGAAGTTGACCCACTTGCCGATTCTTCACAGCATCAGGAATCGCAACACCTCCTATTGCCGATTGAGGAGTCCCATATGAAAAGCCAGATCGATGCCGACCTTGACGACGTTGCAGTCCACCGCCCATGGACGTCGCTGCTCCTGTTGTTCGTTGCGTTGATGAGGGCTGACCTGACTGGGATCCACAACGACGACGAATCCCCTCCATCGGCAAATAAGTTGGTGCAGTCAATCTGCAACACTTGGCTTTCTTCTCTGTACCCTCCACACGCGAAGATTGAGATGGCCACAGCACAGCACACACAAAAATCGGAGGTCGGCAATTCAGAGTTCTCAGAGCACGTTGATCAAAACACGTGAGAGAGAGAAGAGGGGTCCTTCGGCCAAGGCTTGGTCGAAACACCGCTCGTGTTATCCCTTTGCTACGGAGCCCAGCAACGTTATGCACCTGTTGCCGCGAGCCCCAACCTCAACGACTAAGCCGCTGACCCGATACGCCACGAGCTCTACGCTCACCGTTAAGTTCCAGCAATTCCAAGCGTGGTTCTTTTGCCGAAAGCACTCACGTTGAATATTCCACTTGCTGCATGAAGAAGATCCATTGACTTTGACTTGAAAAAAGGCCACCTGTTTTGCCGCGCCTAACAAATCATCCGCGAGCATCATCGTGGAAGCCACCGAGCTGGGTCCTCACGGCCCAATTACAGCAGGAATTTTACCAGTGACCACAAGGCAGCCTAGCCGAGACGTTCATCGGGCAGCATTGACGTCTTTAGTCCACCAATACGAAGGAGAACAAGTTCATGGCAGTTTATCCATACTCACGGCCAGAGATGAGTTTAATTTTGCAGGCTTTCCAAGCGAGCTCGTTGACCACCGAAGCAAAGATCCGCTGGTGATCTATCTCCCATCACTGCAAGTCGTCCTCGAGTACCATTGTGAACACCCATCCTCACCGCGCCATCAATCGAGGCCAAGCACCACCACGCACCGCCGGTCACATGTTGAGCGGATTCCACTCGATCCAAATTTGGTAATATCATTTGCGAAATTAGGTAATTATCTTATCTAAATTTGATTTGGATATTTTATTGCCTAATACATGCTTTTCAATAACTTAAGTGCATATTTGAATTATGATATATTGCCTAATCCGCAACCGCACGTCAATTTTTTATTTCATTTATAAAGCTTTAGATGGAATAATTAATCAAGCGGGAATAAAATTGATATTTTGATCTTTAAGGCTTAAGATCAATTTATCGATTTTATTAGCGAAATATTATCCCTTGACCTGAACGATGTGTGATATTTTTTATGATTTTGAATGGCTTGTCTTGTCTTGATTGATTTACCATTTATCTTGAAATATGTTTGAGTTAGAATATTGCATGCTTTAGGGTTATTTGCATATTTAGATTAAGCATTTTATTTATAATGAATTTTCAAAAAAAAAAAACATAAATTTAGGATGTTAGATTTTCGTTTTCATTAGCTTAAATCGCATGTTTAATTATTTGACATTTTTTAATTTCGAAATTAATTAAAAAAAAAACAAAACAAAAATCATCATGTATATGTCATGTAGAATTAGGGCATCCTTTGTACGTTATTGCATATTAGGATAAAATTGCATATTTCATTTTAAGTTTAGATTGATTTAGATAAACTGCATCTTAGGTTAGAAATTGCTAAGTTAAGATAATATCTTGGTTTAAATTAGGGTTTAGCCTAACCTAATCCTTAATATAAGTTGGATAGAATCTTAATTTAGTTAGATAATTTTCACATTTTTCTAATTTCGAATTTCATAAAAAAATACAAAAATGTCTTAGGATAAATTAATGTCATTCTCTAGGATAGATTGCACATTTATTAAGAAAATACAAAAAATATTATGTGCATGTCATCTAGAATCATTTCATGGAAATGCATGTCATTTAGCGATTTTTGCTAGGTCCATTTAATTAGAAATTGCATGTTGTTAGGATTAGGTCATTTAGTTATATTGCATTGCATAAAGCATGATTCTCATTAATTAAATGAAAACCAAAAGAAATTGTGTGTTAATTAGAAATCATATCCAGAGTTGTTGATGTGAATTTTGATCTAACAACGCAGATGCTTTTGTTGCTTTGAGGTAAGTTTTTGGAATTTATTCATTGTTTTATCTGGGTGTTAAATTGATGGTTTACGCATCTGCATGATCACCTCACATGTTAGGGAAATAGATTTAAAATCAATCCAAGCTGCCTGCAAAACATTTTTTTTTAAATAAAAGAAATGGTACCGAAATGGCATTAAAGAAGTCTAGTGTAACAAAATCCCCGTACCCAAAGTCTCTAGTTCGTAAGAGTAAGATAATTCTCCCATTATTTTACTTAGGTGTCTAATCGACCTACCATAAATTGATTAGTGGCGATTCTTAGATAAAATCCACTTGCATGTTAAGAAATTTGAACTTAAGTCGCGAATTGGTATGGGCTTGGGAGAGCCTGAGTTAATCTAGGCTTAACAATCCATTAGCCTAATTTTGGTGGTGCACCCGAAATTTTGGTCGCGATATTGTCTGACATTTATGAAGGTACCAATGAGGTTCACATTGTATGTCTTCTTGCAGATTCTGAACCATTTATCTATGATAATGCATCCAAAGAAGAAAATTGGAGTAAAACCATGAATGAAGAAAGTGAAGCCATTGAGAAGAATCAAATATAGACCAAGAAGAACAAGAAAAAAGAAGTGACAAGGTATAAGGCTAGATTAATTGTGAAGGGATATAAGCAAAAAGCCGGAATCGACTATGATGAAGTTTTTGCTTCTATCATCCACATGGAAATGATTAGATTGATTATTTCTATCGCTGCTCGAAGTGATTAGCGAATTTATTAAATGGATGTCAAATCTGCATTTTTGAATAGCATCCTTGAAGAAGAGATTTTAGTTGAACAATTCGAGAGGTTTATTATGAAATGTCATGAAAAGAAAGCGTTGAAATTAAAAAAAAAAAAAAAAAAAGCTCTATATGGGCTTAAATAGGGAAAATTGTCCAAAAAGTCATAAACATATTACACTTTTGCCAATTCAGTCCTAAACCTTTTAACTTTGCCAATTCAGTCCATCGCCACGTAGGACTACCGACACCGACGTGGATGATTTTTAATAATATTTTAATATTTTTTTTGAATTTTTTTGAATTTTTATTATTTTTTCTATTTTTTCCCTTTTTTCCTTTTTTTTTTTTTTCTTTTTTGATTTTTCTTGGCCTTTTCCGGTGGCCGGCCACCAGCCACAGCCAGCCAGCTGGCCTCGCCCGCCACAGGCGAGGCCCGGCCGGGCGAGGAGGAGCCCTGGTGAGGGGAGCCCTCGCCTAGGCGCGGCCCGACAAGGGTCACCTAGGCAAGGCCGACCCTTTCCCAGGCCAGGGCGGCCTCGCCGGGCGAGGGCGAGGGCCGGCCTCGCTAGATCTGGCGAGGGGAGTCCTCGCCGAGGCTTGCCCTCGCCCAGGCGAGCGTCAGCCTCGCCCAGACCAAATCTGGGGAGGCCGGCCCTCGCCCCTGGCCGGGCAGGCATCAGCCACCGACCACAAGCCAACGCTTGGCCGTGGGCGCCAGGGAGACGCCCCCACCATCGATGTGGATCTCGCTCAGTTTCACCCAGACGTTGAGGAACTCCTTGGCCTTTCACCCCGCAGAGCTTGCAAATCCGATGGGGCTCGACGTAAGCCAACGCTCGGCCGTGGGCGCCGGGGAGACGCCCCCGCCGTCGATGTGGATCTCGCTCAGCTTCACCAAGACGTTGAGGAACTCCTTGGCCTTTCACCCCGCAAAGCTTGCAGATCCGATGGGGCTCGACGTAGGCCGTGGGCACCAACCACAAGCCAACGCTCGGCCGTGGGCGCCGGGGAGACGCCCCCGCCGTCGATGTGGATCTCGCTCAGCTTCACCCAGACGTTGAGGAACTCCTTGGCCTTTCACCCCGCAGAGCTTGCAGATCCGATGGGGCACCACCGGCGTCCACGTCAACATTTTCCAGTCAAAATTGGCCGGATGGATTGAATCGGCAAGAAGTGAAAATGTTTATGACTCAATTGGCAAAGTTAAAAGGTTTAGGATTGAATTGGCAAAAGTACAATAGGTTTAGGACTTTTTGGACAATTTTCCCAGCTTAAACAAGAATCGAGAACATGGAATTCCAAAATCGATGCATATTTCAAGGCGATGAGCATGCACTCTATTTGAAGCAAGAAAAATGTAATGTTCTACTCACCTCTTTAATGTCAATGACCTTGTTATTATAGGAAATAATCGGGTGATGATTGATGTTTTTAAGACATTGATGGTGAAAGAATTCGAGATGACCGATAATGATCTCATGAATTATTTTCTTGGGATTGAAGTGAAGCAAAATGCTGAGGGGATTTTTATTTCCCAAAAAGGATATATAGAAAGTATCCATGAAAAATTCAACATAAAAAATTGTACTCCGGTCAATATACCAATGGAGTGCGGAACCAAGCTTTTAAAGTTTGATGGTGATGTCAATGTTGATTCAACATGCTATAGAAGCTTGATTAGGAGTTTAAAATACCTGACATGCACGAGGCCAGATATTATATATAGTGTTGGAATTGTGAGTCGATATATGGAGAAACCGAAGTCATCTCATCTTAAAGTTGCAAAGAGGATACTTTAGTACATCAAATGTACTACTTCTCATGGCCTATACTATTATCATTCTAAATCCTTCCAACTTAGAGCTTATTCAGATAGGAAATACCGATGATCGAAAGAGCACTACATGCTTAGTATTTTTCTTGCGTGACACTACTTTCACGTGGTTATTAAAGAAACAAACATATCGATATTCTTATGGAGCTGCATCCTCATGTGTTTGTGATGCAATTTGGTTGAGAAAACTACTCAAAGATATTCTTATGGAGCAGAAGAAAGCAACTAAGATTTTTGTTGATGATATTTCTACTATTGCATTGGTGAAAAATCCAATTTTTCATGAACGAAACAAACATATCGATATTCAATGTCGCTTCATTTGAGAATAGGTTAAAAAGAATGAGATTGAAGTGCTGCATGTGAAGAGGGGAGTTCAAGTAGCAAACATTTTTACTAAACCTCTCAAGATTTATGCTATCCGAAAGTTCAAGAACCTACTTGGAATGATCAATGGAAGAGAATTTGGTTTAAGGGGGAGCGTTAGAAATTAAATCAAATTCCTTGATGCTGATAACTTTTCAGTACCTGTATTGAAAAAGAGTCATAATTGCTACATTATCTATAATGAGTCTATTCGTATTTCTAAGTGTAATGATTGTTTCTATAGATATTGTGAAATATGATGAGATAACATGAGATACGGTAATTGCTTTGTTAGTTTCTAGATTTTTTTCGAAACATTAACTTTACCTATTAAGAAGAATAAATGTCATGTGACAAGTCTATAAATAAGGTGATCTTGTAATTATTTTTTATTAATATGAAATGAATCTAAAAACCTATCTATCTTTTTTTCTTCCTTATGTGAATTGTGAGCTTTTCACTCTCAAATTACTTTCATCAGTATATTCATATTAGAACCAATCACCTAGCTTAACAAACTTACTGTAAGAATGGCTTTGAGCGCTCCGTCCTTGTCCATTGGTGACCGGTCATCTTCAAGGTCCATCTCCATGTCCAGGACAATCTGCAAAAAGTCCTTTTTCTGTTGACTTCTTTCATCTCCTTCCTTAGCGTGAACAGTTCATTTGTCCTTTGGTGGCGCAATTGATAGCAGACTGTAGAAAATCATCAAACCACTCATGCACCTTTTTAGTGTCCCGTTCCACTCCTTGCAGGTCAAGCCAAGCGAGCGCCGGGAAAAAGTCCGAAACGTTAGGACTACCTAAGAGCACCGAGAGTTTAGCCACCCCCTTTCGAAATTCGGTGCACATGGCATCGCGCTTCTCTCCCGTAAGCGTCCCTCCCCACAGCATCGACATCACCGCGATAATTAAGATCAGAAGGGCCAATTCGCCGACATCTACTGGCACCCCGGATTTTCTATACAGGTCACTCAGAGCTTTCCTGACCTCTTGCCTTCTCAAATCATAACAAGCATCGAGGCTCGCATTGCTCATTATCTGCCGTACGAACAGTTTGCGGAGATTTCTCCAATAAGGCCCCTGGCTTGAGAAGGCAATGTCCCTTGCGCCGTATGTGGCAATGGTACCGGCAATATTCGGGTCCCGGTTGGCGAACATCATGTCCTGGTCCCGCACTATTTCTTTGGCATGCGACAGAGAGCTAACCACGACATACAGCTTGCTTCCAAGCCAGAGTTTGTAGATGGGGCCATAGGTCTCGGCCATTTCGGTGAACTTCCAGTGGAGATCGGTCCCAAGGAATGGGAGGTACCTTAGGAACGGCACCCCTCGCGGCCCGGTGGCAATGGAGCTGCCGTAATTCTTCGCCTCCTGAACAAAGAGAAAAAGCTAAGAGTTGCGATTGCTACAACCAACAGTGTCGTAGTAGCCCTTGGAATTGCATCACTCGCTTCTTTAGCATGCCACGACCCCGGCCACGGACGTTCGGAGTCTCTGTTCGGCATTTCAGCTCGGGAGAACGGTCTGAGGAGTCGTCGAGCAAGAATGAGGGTGTCTGTAGGGACGCTACATGAGGAAGTTCTTCCGATGGGCGGTTTTCATCGGAAAAGTCAGTTGTTCATGTGACACTTAGACGGTGACTGTCACTGATACACGAACAATTATTGATCAAACGAAAATGACCCCAGGGGTCCCGAGAAAATATTAAGTACCCTAAAAGGACCATGTGATCGGTTCTCTGAACGAGTCAGAGAAATCGCTAGACTGGATGGAGTGTCGGAGGAGGAAGAGAGCAAAGAGGATAACCCAGAAAATTCGAGTGAAGAGAGAAATTTTAGGTACCCAATATTTTCTCTCCTCGTCGATGACAACTCCTCATGACAGTGACAACTCAACCAGGTCTATACCATCGACATAAATTATCATACGATAACGTAACACTCCTCATGACTGTTGCGCTCGCGTGCGGAAGAATATGGACCAAGCGAATCGGATAAAAATAGTCGGAATGAAGGAAAGGAAATCGAACACCGGATTTACGTGGTTCGGTCCGAATATCGGAACCTACGTCCACGGGAGAAGCGGCGAATTCTACTATAAACAAGCGATCATGGAGACTAATCACTCGAAGATCTTCAAACACACTTTCGGTGTTTTACCCCAAATTACACCCAAATAACTCACATGCGGTGTTTAGCCCCTCATAATTCCTAGTGAAACCTCACTCAAGGAATTAAACAAATTCTACTCACAAGAATTTAACTGGCTAAAACACTCGGGTATAATTACAACGAGAAAATCCTCTCTGCCGAGAGCTTCTGGCTTTTCTCCAGGAAGTCTCACAACTTCTCTCTTCAGCTCTGCAGCTCTCACTCGGCCACCGAAATAACTCAGCGCGGCGCTTCTCCGTTGGACATCTCTCTCTTTTATAATATAAAAGAGAGTCTCCATTATTTAATGCAACGTGAGGAAGTCTTCTTCAGAGAAAGAAAGGACAAAGCAAGCCCACCATAATCCGTGGGCGTCCATGCATGTGCATGCAATAAAGGAGAGGAAAAAATGGACGTAAGAAGCTTTCTTTCTTCTTCTCTTAAAGTCAACAATGATGGCTTTGGCAGAAGACTGAAAAAGGGAACACCCATTCTTGCATGCAAGTGGGCCACCGTCCACTTTCCTCCATACGTGAAGTCCAACCTGCAGAAATGTGTAGAAGACAACAAAAGAAGCCGCACATTAGCCTCTTCACGCTTGCGGCTCTTAAATGAAATCCGCGTGCAATCTTCTTCTGACAATTTCGGCTAATCAATTCACATGCGATGCTTTGACTCGCACGTGGTCGAGTTCAAGTATTCTCGTTAATCCAGTTTTATTACGGGCTCAAATCGAGACATATTTTCAACAATCTCCACTTTGGCTCGACGTTTGAGCCAAATCATAATTGCTTCAGTGGACACCTCGCTACCACTCTCCCACAGCCCCAACGGGCTCAACCGCCACAGAGTGCTTCCAAGTTCAAGCCGTGCTTGAACTTTCCCATAACCGTGGACCTCATCAAGACACCAACTCCACCTGCATAATTAGCTACTCCACAAGGATTTTCTGACATAACCTCCTGTATCACAGATAAAGCAAAACCATCATTGCTTCCATATCTGACAAAAGGTCGAACACGCACCTTGTCAAATTCAGCAACTACAGCAACCGTTGGCTCTATTGGCTCCACCTCGCTACAAGCACCATCCGTGTCGATTATTTCGCTAGTACCCGCTACCTCAGGAGTTTCTGGTTGCAACTCCACCTTAAGCTGAATATCGTTCAGATCCGTATTAACACTGCCACAAACACTCCTATCCAGAAGTACTGGAGACTTGTCAAAGGTAACTTCTCTGCTGTTAACAGGTGAATTTATATCCGGGCACCACAACTGATCGCCCCACTCACCTTGTGCATAGCCATGGAATATGCACATTGCCCTCCCATCGAGCTTACCATCACTTGCTCGAAAATAACACGGGCAACCAAACATTCTAAAAATAGAATAACCAGCAGCGTTACCTGACCACACTTCTTCAGGAGTCCGCCATTCAATAGCAGTTGATGGGGATCTATTCACCAGGCAGCTTACCACATTAGCTAGGATTCTCCTAGCAACACCAGCACTAGAGATCATTTTACGGGCCGTCTCTAGTAATATTCTGCTCATCAATTCTGCAAATTGTTGTGATTTACTAGCACTAGTGCGGTGTTTCACTATGCCCTCTTTCATGCAGAATTTATTTGCCAGCTCCGAGCAGAACTCCATGCTATTGTCAGTCCGCACATGCTTGATCGACTTACCAGTCTCCGTCTCGATCAAAGCTCTCGACCGCGTGATCCTGATACCAGCATCAAACTTGTGCATCAGCACAAACACCCAGGTCTTCCTCGAGCAGTCAAAAGACTCTCGAACAGATGCATCCAACGTCTCCGGGGCGGAACCTGTCATTGTCTTACCTTGAAGTTTATATAGGCCTCCGTGCTTGATTCCTTTCATTATCACCAGGGCACCTCGAACAACCTTCAGAACTCCACCTTCTGAAGAATACCTGCAACCAGCTGAATCTAGGGCACCCAAGGAAATAAAGTTCTTTTTCAATTCTGGAACGTGTCTTACTCCAGTCAGTGTCCTCACAATACCATCATGCATTCTGATTTTAACATCACCAACACCCACAACATCGCACTCAGCGTTGTTCCCTAACTGGACTTTACCACTACCCGTGCACTGATAAGTGATAAACCAGTTTTTATTTGGTGTAACGTGAAAAGAACAACCAGAATCCATTATCCATTCGTCAAATGACGAATCCTCAGTGACAGACAAGACACAATCGACACCATCAGAATCATTCTCAGCTACAGCTGCAACATTATCTATAGACTCAACTCTAATTCATTTACCTTTTTCATTTTTCAGCTTAAAACAGTCTCTTCTACGATGCCCACTATTGCCACAATTCCAACAGACAACTCTACCAGTCCTAGACTGACTACGTCTGTTCATGTTCCTGCTAACACGCGTGCTAGTTCTTCCTCTACTTTCACCTACTAAAGCAGTAGACACGAGTTCACCAGATTCTTTTCTACGAATGTCTTCACTCAGAATCAAATCACGAACCTCATCAAACGTCAAACTTCTTGACCCAGAGGAATTACTAACGAAGAATGATAGTACTCCAACTATCGGCAATGAGGATAATAGAATCGTGCACGTACCTCATCTTCAAAGTTAATCTCAACCGAACTCAATAGGTTAACGACCTCATTGAATTCGTTGATATGTTCAAACATCGACGTACCTTTGCCCATCTTTAAGTGAAACAGACGTCGCATCAAATAGACCTTATTGATCGCAGAGGGTTTTCGTACATATTTGACGGGGCTTTCATCGGTCCGCAGTGGTTTTCTCCTTCACGATGTTAAATGCGACGTTACGAGCCAACGTCGCCCGAATAACACCCATCGCTTGTCTATCCAAAGAATTCCCACTCGGCATCCTTCATCGAGTCTGGTTTGTCCCCAGATAAGGGTAAGTGCAAATTTCTCTGGTACAGACAATCTTCAATCTGCATCTTCCAGAAAGCAAAATCATTCCCATCAAATCGGTCGATTCTCACCTTACCATCTTCCATTGTTACCGATTTGCTTCACGTCAGCCAAACCAGGCTCTGATACCACTTGTTGCGCTCGCGTGCGGAAGAATATGGACCAAGCGAATCGGATAAAAATAGTCGGAATGAAGGAAAGGAAATCGAACACCAGATTTACGTGGTTCGGTCCGAATATCGGAACCTACGTCCACGGGGAGAGCAGCACGGAATTCTACTATAGAAACAAGCGATACATAGGAGATTACAATCACTCGAGTACTCAAACACACTTTCAGTGTTTCCCAGCCCCAAATTACACCCAAATAACTCACACAGTATTTAGCCCATCATAATTCCTAGTAAAACCTCACTCAAGGAATTAAACAAATTCTATTCACAAGAATTTAACTGGCTAAAACACTCAGGTATAATTACAACGAGAAAATCCTCTCTGCCAAGAGCTTCTGGCTTTTCTCCAGGAAGTCTCACAACTTCTCTCTTCAGCTCTGCAGCTCTCACTCGGCCACCGAAATAACTCAGCGCGGCGCTTCTCCGTTGGACATCTCTCTCTTTTATAATATAAAAGAGAGTCTCCATTATTTAATGCAACGTGAGGAAGTCTTCTTCAGAGAAAGAAAGGACAAAGCAAGCCCACCATAATCCATGGGCGTCCATGCATGTGCATGCAATAAAGGAGAGGAGAAAATGGACGTAAGAAGCTTTCTTTCTTCTTCTCTTAAAGTCAACAATGATGGCTTTGGCAGAAGACTGAAAAAGGGAACACCCATTCTTGCATGCAAGTGGGCCACCGTCCACTTTCCTCCATACGTGAAGTCCAACCTGCAGAAATGTGTAGAAGACAACAAAAGAAGCCGCACATTAGCCTCTTCACGCTTGCGGCTCTTAAATGAAATCCGCGTGCAATCTTCTTCTGACAATTTCGGCTAATCAATTCACATGCGATGCTTTGACTCGCACGTGGTCAAGTTCAAGGATTCTCGTTAGTCCAGTTTTATTACGGGCTCAAATCGAGACATATTTTCAACAATGACAATGACAACTCCTCCGTGCAAGTCAAAAACTGGACCACGTGGGGCTGCGGAATTTAATCAGTGCTCTTTTTTTTTTTTTGGTCGGTAATCAGTGCTCTTCAGTTGTCAATTTTTGTCCTTGTGTCGATGAGGGCAAACCAGAACCGCTACATTCCCTCATCAGCTTTTCCTTTATCGTCTATGACTATGAGAGACCCACGCATCCAGAGGAAGATCTTATATGCCTAGCGTAGTGAAAGAATTTCTTGTTCTTGCTTGGCTGCTTCTCTTCCTGTGGTGGCAAGCCAAAATGCCAGACGGATACTCTGGACGTTCCTTGTTGTGGTTGTGGCATGCTAAAGAAGAGAACGATGCAATTCCTAGAGCTATCACAAAACTTCTTGTTATAGCAATTGCAACTCTTAGTTTTTTGGTTTTTTCCATTTTCAGGAGGCGAAAAAACTCGAAGAATCCATTGCCCCCAGGGCCCCGAGGCATGCCATTCCTCGGGTACCTCCCATTCCTCGGGAGCGATCTCCACCGGAAGTTCTCCGAATTGGCCGAGACATACGGCCCCATCTACAAACTCCAGCTTGGAAGCAAGTTATATGTCGTGATTAACACCCCGTCGGTGGCCAGAGAAATTGTTCGGGACCAGGACATGACGTTTGCCAATCGGGACCCGAACATCGCTGCCACCATCTCGTCATACGGTGGAAGGAGTATTGCCTTCGCAAGCCAGGGGCCTTATTGGAGCAATCTCCGCAAATTGTTCGTACGGCAGATAATGAGCAATGCGAGCCTCAATGCCTGTTACGATTTGAGAAGGCAGGAGGTCAGGAAAGCTCTGAGTGATCTGTATAGAAAATCTGGCATGCCGGTTGATATCGGGGAATTGACCCTTCTGATCTTGATTAACGCGATGATGGCAATGCTGTGGGGAGGGACGCTTGAGGGAGAGAAGTGCGAAGCCATGGGCGCCGAGTTTCAAAAGGTGGTGGCTGAATACATGGTGCTCTTAGGTAGTCCAAATGTTTCGGACTTTTTCCCGGCACTCGCTTGGCTTGACCTGCAAGGAGTGGAAAGGGACATGAAAAGGGTGCATCAGTGGCTAGATGATTTTCTTCAGTCTGTTATCGATTGTGCAACCGAAGGAAAAACAAATGAACTGTTCAAGCAGAAGGAAGGAGAATCTGAAAGAAATGAACAAAAAAGGGACTTTTGAATATTTTCCTGGACGTGGAGATGGATCTTGAAGATAACCATTCACCAATGGACAAGAATAGAGCTCTCAAAGCCATTCTTAAAGTAAGTCTATACAGCTAGGTGACTAGTTCTTCTATCAATACACGTGACTATTTTTCGCCCTGATGCACCAGAAATATGGTTAATCCTCTCCGGCAATTCTGCTCTTGGTAGATTTCATTTCATATTTTTGGCCTCCATAATCATAGAGTTAATGTCTAGCGATCATTAGAAGAGTATAGTTCTCATTTTCAGATCTATGTCAGCCCTAGAGTACCATAATTTTCCACCAGCGTCTTGTACAATAGTGAAACAAATATAGCTAAGTTGATTTAATTCAAAGGTTCTTCAATTATTGTGTGCCAATTTTCGTATCTAGTTGGTCGTATCAGGTCAAGAATAAGATCTCTTTCCATATATCTCGTTTCGCATCCTGCTGTCTTACTTAGGTGGTAGCCAACCACGCCCTCTCCTTCACAAAAAGCTCTATGTTCTTGACTCGAACGTCGATTTTTCTCTATTACAGTGCTTCATCAAGTGTTAAGCTTTATCAAACATAATAGCAGTTTACTCTTCCTAATGAAATTTTGACTGTGGAGTAGGACATCGTGGTTGGCGGAACTGATACGACTTCAACAATGATCGAGTGGGTGATGGCAGAGTTGCTGCAGAACCGAAATATGATGAACAAAGTAGTCCACGAGCTGACGGAAGTCGTGGGGGACGATAAGATGGTCGAAGAGCGCCACTTGCCCAAATTAAAGTACCTCAATGCTGTCATCAAGGAGGCATTTCGCTTGCACCCAGCGCTGCCCTTATTGGTGCCTCGGACCCCTCATGCTTCTTGTGTCGTCGGGGGTTACACGGTACCAAAGGGCAGTAACGTATTCCTAAACGTGGGTTACATCCACAGGGACCCCACAATTTGGGACAGACCGTCGGAGTTTAGACCTGAGAGGTTCTTGGAAGATCCCAGCAAGTATGACCTCTCGGGCAACGACTTCACATACATGCCTTTTGGCTCCGGTCGGAGAATATGCGCCGGGCTCGCACTGGCAGAGAGGATGCTAACGTTTTCTTTGGCCTCTCTTTTGCATTCATTTGAGTGGGAATTACCGCAAGGGGTGGAGCTGGAACTATCGGACAAGTTCGGGATTGTGGTCAAGAAATTGAATCCCCTGGTGGCCATTCCCAGGCCGAGAATGTCCACTCCAGAGCTCTACATGTCGAGATAGATCTTTCATTAGAGTCTCAAAACTCCTCATTTCAATTCTACGAAATAAAAGCATCCTGCCAGTAAGTTAGATATAGGAGAAAGGATTCCTGTTGTCTATTGGTTCTTCAGATTAGTTCAAATAGAAGATGAAGTCATGTGATTAAGCGCAAAACATTTGGGGTCTTGCATATATATTTGATTACGGGTTATCAAGAGGCGGTTCGCTTGCAGCATAGTGCGAAGAATAAATTATTATAAGGAAACACTGAATTTATATGATTCGGTTGGTGTGACCTATTTGATGAGGAGTACAACACGAGATTACTTTATCGATCAAGTGATGCAATAGAGATTACAATCACAGTCGAATCATTAAAATAATTTTGTTGTTATCCCAGTCCACAATTACATCCTCAAATTCATACAACGTTTTTAACTCTTACAATTTCTCACAAAATAATCTCCCAATCTCATAAAGAAATTCACAAATATTTTTAGAAAAATTATTGGCCCCCAAGCACTTGATGTAATTCACGAGTGCACTGTATAATAAATTGTTGTGACCGAAAACTCCTCTATGTACTTTTAAAAAAAGACGGGATAATTCTCCAAAAAGTTCTAAACCTACTATATTTTTGCCAATTTAGTCATATATATGTCAATTTTGCTAATTGAGTCTTAAACTTTTTTACGTTTTGCTAATTGAGTCCATTCGGCCAATTTTAATTAAAAATCATTAATGTAGACGTTGACTGTCCCACGTGGCATGACCAGCACTAACGTTGGCATTTTCTAATAGTATTTTTAATAGTTTTAATATTTAATTTTTTTCTTACTTTTCCTAACCCTAAATTGATGAGGGCCAGCAACCCTCACTTGGTTTGGGCAAGGGTGTGATTACCCTTGTCGAGCAAAAGCAAAGGTGTTCACGTGCACCCAAATCCAACAGCCCTCACTTGGCCTAAGCAAGGCAAGGGTCAGGACACTCTTGCCTAAATCTGAATGGGGCATCACGGCCCTCACCTGGATTTGGGCAAGGGTCGACGGCCCTTGCCTAGATCTAGGTGGGGGCCAACAAGGGTGCAAAGGCCCTCACCCATGGTTAGTGAGAGGAGTATACCAAACCTCGCCTATCAATGGTTAGAATAAAAAAACTAAATATAAAAATAAAATTTGAAATATATTAAAATATTATTACAAATTATTTGTGTCCACACTAATAATACCTTGTAAGATGGTTGATATTTACGTCGGCAATTTTCAATAAATTTTAGCTGGATAGATTCATCTGGCAAAATATGAAAAATGCCTAGGCTTTTATTGGCAAAATTGAAACGTCATGACTGAATTAATAAATATGTAATATGTTTAGGACTTTTTAAATAATTTTCCACAACAAAGACCAACAACATGCTAAAATGAGAAAGGTCATTTGGTCTTTTCAAGGTTGGAGTTTGCTTAGAAGTCGTAAATGATATTTGTAAAAAAAAAATTATGTGAGCGGTCATTCAAAACTAAACAAATTTTTTTTTTGGAAGGGGTTAAAAAGGGAGCAACCCAACCCTCCCGCTCCTTTCGACCGAAAAAACAAAAAAAAAAACTGCCCACTCCTCCCCCCCGGTTGCCCCTCTATCTCTCTCTCTCTCATAAGAGTAGAAAGGCCCATGCGCGCACAGTGGGCTTAGGGCTTTTGTATGAAACGCGGGGCTCTTTGTTTTGTGAATTTAGAACCAGATATAACTTTTCCGTGTGGTCTAATGTGCTAATTAGAATTTTTAAAGTCTAATTCTTGTCCTAGATTACTTTTATAGCTTTGAAAGATTGCGCACAAAAGAAAATGCAAATTTTCCTAATTCAAATGCATAATGCGTTTAGGATCTCAAGATATTAACGATTTAGCTAAACATATTTATTAAAATTATGGGTTGTTATATATCATTAAAGTCTACCTTTCACCCTCATCTAATGGCAGCACATATTACCTCTGGCAATATATACACCATAGCATTTCAGGGCCTGCATGGTAATGTTTCTATTTCTCTCGATTTTTGTTCTTTTGTTCCCCGAAACAAAAAAAGAACAGAAATCTATTTGGTAACACCAACTTATTTTTCTATTCCCTGTAATAGAAAAGTGGCTAGGAAATAGATTTAGAATAGCAATAAGAAACAAAAACAAAAAAAAGTAACTTCTTGTTCCCGGAAACAATTTCAAGAAATAAGTTTTTTTTTTTCTTTTGTTATGCTTCCTTGTTGAGGTCACCGCTGGCCACCTCCTGCCGCTCGTGGCCACCGTCGGCAGTCGATCGCTGAGGACGGTTGCCGCCGCCGGTAGCCCATCGGCCAATGATCGCCACCGTCTGCTAGCAGCTTGCCGTCGCCAATAGCGGCACGACTGCCGCCTGCTGCCGCATGACCATTGACCGTTGCCACTGATCGCCGCCGCAGGAGTGCCGCCCACAACTCACCAGCCACCGCCCCCTCCCGCAACCAGTGGGTTGTGGGCGGCAATCCCGTATTGTGGTGGTCGATGGCGACAGTCGGCGGCGGTCGGCGGCGACGGTCGGCGATCGTGCGGTGGTCGTGCGGCGGCGGGCGGCGGTGGCGGTCTGTGAGTAAGAAGAAAAAATAAATAAATACAAAAATAATTAAATTTTTACCAAACACATTTCTCTTATTTTTCTATTCCTAGAATAGAAATTTTGTATAATTACCAAACACCTTATTTTACTCAGAAATTGTTTCCGGAGTAAAAATAGAAATAAAAAAACTCTTTTTGAAAAGAAATAGTTCCCCGGAATAGAAACGTTGCCATACACACCCTCACTTGCCCAATCGGCCGGCCAGGCCTCAGCACTAGGCTTGAAATATCGGCCTCTATCGATCATGTTCAGAGCATGTTCTCAGCTAGACATAACGTTACTTTGCACGGTTTTGTGCTGCTTTGGTTGGGATATTCTTTAGATCAGTTCCACCCGAAGATGAAGTCTTTCCTTTCTTGCGCTGGAAGGATATAGATTCAATCGACTGCCGAATGCATACGACCATTTCATCAGTTATCCAGAATTAAGGAATCACCATGGCTGCTCGACTGAAGGAGGAGGTCCCGAAGCCGAGCTTCCACAGCGCGCAATTCTCATAGCTTCAGCAACAATGTTTACAAAGAGGGTGGACTATTAGCTCCATAGATATGTACAGCTGAGTACTGAAGAACAAGGTCCTCAGGCGAGCAATGACTAGCTTTAATACAAAACAGCTTGGGTCACGAGTCAAGCGGAAGCAGCAGGTGTGCACACCGGCAGGTCGTTCTCCGCGTATGGCGGGATCCGGAGAATGGGGTTGCTCTCGAAGAAGTTGACCGGTTTCAGATCGAAGCTGGACGACACAGTGGGCATGATCGGGAAGTCCTCCGGCACGGAATGTGATGGAAGCCCAGCGTGTACCACACCACAATGTCCTTGTTCTCGATCGGCCGATACCTGTCATTGAACAAACATTTCCAGTTAAGTACCAGTCCCAGAATCTAAAGCCAGTTCGCCCGGGCTCATCCCAAGGCCACCGGGTTGAATCCCACATTGTCTAGAGGCAAGATGAGGATTTCACTTGAATGTGTGCATATCAAATGCTAGCGTGCACCTGTCCGACCACACGGCGAGAGTGTCCTCGCCCTGGCTCTGGTAAGTGAACAGCGCGCCTGCCCATTGCTCGGTCCGGTTATAGGGGGTGACCCATATTTGGTTGTTTGTGAACGCCGCCCGCTTCTGGGTTGGGTCGTTGTGAGAGAGCAGGCTGGCCGCGGTCCCCGCGGGGACAACCTTGTACCCCACGGGGTTCCCGACCCGCGTCTTCTTGTTCGTGTTGACGACGTGGAACTCCGACGGATCATAGAGCTTGAGCTTCACCCTCGCATCCTTCTCAGTCTTGGCCACGTTCCGGACTGCCTTCAGGTAGCTCCGCCGGGGCGACTCCCCAGGGGAGGTCTCCTGCTTCCGGATGTTGACGTTCACGAAGGAGTTGTCGGCACCGTCGATGTCCATGTCGAGATGGAATGTGACGTAATGGTCGTGGATGACGCCGATGACGTTCTCCGAGAGGAGCGTGCCGTAGAGGTCTTCTCGCCCCGGCACATCGTTGACATTGGCATAGGGGTTGCCCTTCACCATCAGAATTCCGCTGAGACCGACCTGCATTTAGGTCATTTGAGAAAAAGACATACAAGTTTTTTTTTTGGTAGAAAAAAAAAAGAAGACATGTAAGTTTTTTTTTTTTTTTTGGTAACTGAGGAACTGCCGGAGCCCCCTTTCGCTTACGCTAATCGGGGTCACATAACTCTCTGTTGCTTGGTAGCACCGTCAGGCCTACTTAAATCACAATAGCAACGCAGGGATTCGAACTCTCAACCGTAGCGTTGCAAGAGAGAACGAACACCAACGCGGCTGCCCACGGGTGGGTTAATAATTGTCAAAAGGATATATGAGATTTGGAGGTGCTAAGATACCAAAGCGTCACTTCGGTTGTGCAATATCTCTTGCAGGAATTGAATAGTCATTGTCACAGGTGGTTTCGAATCATTTTCAATACGCCAACTTTGGTTGAAATATATACGGCATTTGAATAGCCGGGGCGTCTCTCGCTCCTTGGTACTTTTCAGCGGAGGAATCTTATTTTCCATGATGAATCGGACCCACATTAAGATCTTTTCTAAACCTATAATTAGACTCAATCATAAGTTTGGTAACTTAATAAGCCTGATGAGCCTACCCATCAAATACATCATCGAATAGGACAATTATCTTGGACCTACTAAGGTTGTGATCCCTTAAAATGTTGTCACTTTACTTACTTTAGGCCCTTAGCAAAGCCTATTCTAACTTCTAACACGGCTCAAAACAAGTGGTTCACCCAAAAAAAATTAAACAAAAATATTTAAGAAAGGAAAAAGGAAAAGGAGTAGTGGAAAATTTGGAATATTCAAAGTGGGCCCATGGCAGGAATGCAATTTGGAAGAATCACTAACCTTGACCCTGATTAGCCAATCCGTTTGGAACTTCCACTCCACGATGCAATCGTAGTTCGCCACTGACGCTGCCATTTTAACCACTAATGTCACTTTTGGCCTCACTTCCCTTATCTGCACGTAAACCACCTAAAAAAATATGATAAATTTAGGATTTTTTGAACAATTTTTTCGTACAAAGACCGACAATATGCTAAAATGAGAGGGGCCATTTGCTCTTTTCAAGGTCGGAGTTTTCTTAGAAGTCATAAATGATATTTTTAAAGATAAAGTTGTGAGTGGTCATTGAAAACTAAACAATTCTTCTGAAAAAAAAGTTTAGAAGGAGTTTAAAAGGGGGCAACCCAACCCCCCTCTCTCTTCCGACCGAAAAATGAAAAATGAAAAAAAAATCTCTCTCATAGGACTAAAAAAAAGTGGGCTTGGGGCTTTTGTATGAAGCACGGGACTCTTTCTATTTTGTGGAATTAGAACCAAATATGACTTTTTCATATGGTCTAATGTTCTAATTATAATTTTTAAATCTAGTTTTTTTTTCCCTAGATTCCTTTTGTAGCTCTGAAAGCTCACGCACAAAAGAAAATGCAAATTTTCGAATTCCAAGTAAATAACGCGTTTATTATCTCATGATCTTAACAATTTAGCTAAATTAATTTGTCAAAATTACTATTAGTTATATACCGTTAAAGTCGACCTCTAACCCTCATCGCACAGCTTCCCGATAACATATATTACTTCCGGCAATATATGCACCGTAGCATTACGCTTGTTCAATCATTGTACTCATTTTGGCAGATTTCTCCAGTTGTCATTTTTTGTTCTTGCGTCGATGGGGGCAAACCAGAACCACTGGATTCCCTTATCAGCTTCTCGTTTATCATCTATAAGAGACCCACTCATCCATAGGAAGACCATATATACTTAGCGTAATAAAGAATTTCTTATTCTTGCTTGACTACTTCTTTTCCCGTGGTCGCGAGCCAAAATGTCAAACCGATACGCTGGACGTGCCTGGCTGTGTTTGTGGCATGCTAAAGAAGTGGATGATGCAATCCCTACAGCTATCACAACGTTTCTTGTCATAGCAATTGCAACACATACTTTTTTGGTTTTTTCCGTGTTCAAGAAGCGAAATAACTCGAAGGCTCCATTGCCCCCAGGGCCCCGAGGCGTGCCATTCCTCGGGTACCTCCCATTCCTAGGGAGCAATCTCCACCGGAAGTTCACCGACTTGGCCGAGACGTACGGCCCCATCTACAAACTCCAACTCGGAAGCAAATTATATGTCGTGGTTAACTCGCCGTCACTGGCCAAAGAAATTGTTCGGGACCAGGACATGACTTTTGCCAATCGCAACCCTAACATTGCCGCCGCCATCTCGTCATACTATTGGAAGATATGATTTTGTAATCTGTATTGATAGGAAATCAAGTATATTTTAGGATAGGAGAAGATAGGCAAATATTCAATTTCCTTTATAAATTTTCTTCTTTGTAATTAAATACATGAGACATGTACAGAAATCAATTAAATGAAAGAGGAGACAATTTCTTCTTCGATCTTCTTCTGCCTCTTACAAAATCTTCATCTTCTTTTTCTGACATGGTATCAGAGCCATCTGTGGTTCTAAACTAATTTGCTTCCGCTCCGATTACCTCAAACAAACTCCAAGTTCCAGAGCAGTGTTGCCGAAGGAATCAAAATCCCTGATTGCCTGAAGGAACCTTGTCTGCGCAAAGGAGTTAACAGAGGAATCAATTTTCTTTTCAACATGACAACACCACAAGATCTTACCTCCACTCCCGTCGACCAATCTGCAACAGAGGCTTCGATACAAGCCTTGGGAGACCGAGATTCGTCTGCTGTAGTCCCTGCATCAGAACAACAAAGGCAGATCCAGGGCCAACATCCGCACGTGCAGTGGCAACAACAGGCTCAGGTAATTACAAGGCAACTATTCACGGGCCACCCCTACCAATGGATGCCATATCCATGGTATCCTGGGTCTATCCCCAACACATCATCACCTGGCTACCACAGCAACGTGCGGGCCGATGGAGGTCTACCAACCAGTGACAGGGCAAACCCTACCATTAGCCCAGAGCAGACGGGTGGGTCGGCCGTACCAGGTCAGGGAACGAATCCCTACCCGGGGTTTCAAAATGCGGATTACGGATTCGGCTTGGGCGGTTCGGGTCAGGGAACAAATCCCTACCCGACTCCTGCACCGGGTTTCTTCCCATACGAGATCCTCGCTACCAGTGGTCGGCCGGAACCCAGCGATCCGTTGTATACAACAAGCAGTGACGGACCGGAACTGAAGATCATAAGTCAGCAATTAACAGGTGCAGACAATTATTCAAGTTGGTCGCGCGAATTCCGGCGGGCACTTATAACGAAAGACAAAGAAGTTTTCATCGACGGATCGTTTCTGATTCCGTCCGACGAGAGAATGGCACGGCTCTGGAGGAGATGCAGTCAATTGGTAAGAACCTAGATTGGAAACTACATCGCCTCCGAGGTCATGGCCGGGCTTCCCCCGACGGAGGATCCAAAGAAGATGTGGGAAAACATAAGGGAGATGTACGGAAAACTCGACCAAGTTAAAAAAATTTATCTCACACAACAAATTCCAAATCTAAAATAAGGGAACATGACCATCGCGACAGTGTACAACAAGCTTTCGAGTTTGTGGAATAAGTTAGAGGCAACCGAGGAAAAATTCGACTGGCCTGATCATATCCAACAACAATACAAGCAAATGTGAGAAAGGGAGAAGGCAACGAGATTCCTCCTTATCCTCAACGAGGCATACCTGTCATTCCGATCCCAAATACTGACTATGGAGCCTCTACCGAGTCTCGGCCGTATCTACCAACTCGCCATACAGGAGGAGAGCCAACAGAGAACGGCGGACCACGGCAAAGGGGGAGACGGAATGGTTCTGGCAGCCAAGAGCCAATTCCACTCATCACAGAGGAGCACGGGGAGAAGAGAGGCGGATCTAGGGTTGTTTTTCGAAAACGAAAACCCTAGATCGCTTTTAAGGAGAGGCACGGACGGTGGAGATCACTCCCACCACCAATCGGACGGACCACACTTATTCCAGGGGTCGATTGGATCGGACAGCTCGCGTGGCATCCTTTCCACTACATCCGACGGCTCGCGTGTTATCTATTTAAATCCATCCGACGGCTCACGTGGCAGCTACTTAATCGGATCGGACGGCTTACGATCACCCAGCATTCATAGGCTGGATGGCTCGCGAGGCCCATCCTTTGGAGGACCCAATGGCTCATATGGGCCTATTTCGGCCCAAGCTTTCCAATCTACCATCAGGCCCACTTCAAATACAAAAAATAATGGGCCAAGAGGAAAAGGTAAAATGTACTGTGATTATTGTAAGCGCCCGCACCATACAATTGAGAATTGCTGGAAATTGCATGGAAAGCCAGGAGAAAAAGAAAAAGGGAAATTCTCCTCAATTTTTCAAGTATCAGGTCAGCCAATGGGAAAATCAATTTCCCATGAAAAATATCACGAGCTGATGGAAACCTTGAAGAAATTGGATCCTTCTGATAAAGGAGGCAACTTCACAGGTACATCCTATTGTTTGATGAACTCAATTTCAAAGGATGCATAGATTATTGATTCAGGTGCTAGTGATCACATAGTCTGTGATAAGGATTTTCTTTCAGACATTACAAAACTATCTTTTCCTATATCAGTACAACTTCCAAATGGAAATACCACCAAAGTTACCATGACTGGGACTGTAAAGCTTAGTTCTCTTGTTACTCTTAAAAATGTGCTCTACGTACCCGATTTCCATTTCAATCTAATCTCAGTTGCTCGAGCCTATGAAGAAAATTCATATCACATTCTTTTCCATTCTGATAAATGTTTCTTTCAGGCCCTTTCAACTGGGAAACTGATGGGCTTGGGTAGAGTCAACCAGGGACTATATTTTTGGTTGGATTTTCCGCATCTTTTTAAATTATCTCCTGTTGAATTCAATAAATCCCTGTGTAATGCTACTACCAATGGCATGAATTTCCTTAATCATAAACGATTGGGCCACAATGCATTATTTCCTTGTCCTAAATGTCTCATTTGCCCCATGGCTAAGCAAACACGTGCTCCTTTCCAGAATAGCACTTCTCGAGCAGATGATATCTTTTCTTTAATTCATGCTGATGTTTGGGGGCCTTACCATACTTTAAATCATGATGGGTCTAGGTTCTTTCTCACAATTGTGGATGATTACACTCGTGCTACATGGATTTTCCTCATGCAATCCAAAAATCAGGTCTTTTCTCATTTAAAGACCTTTCTTTCCTTATCCAAAACTCAATTTCACAGACCAATCTGTCGGATACGTACTGATAATGGAAAAGAATTTTTTAATGCTGAATGTGCTTCCTTGTTCTCTGTAAATGGGATATTGCATGAGAGTTCTTGTACTTATACACCCCAGCAGAATGGAGTTGTTGAGAGAAAGCATCGCCATCTTTTAGAAGTGGCACGTGCACTTAAATTCCAAGCTTCTATCCTTGAAAAATTTTGGGGAGATTGTGTGGTCACTGCATCATATCTGATCAACCGCGTGTCATCACGCATTCTAAAGGGAAAGACACCTTTTGAGTTATTATATGGGAGAAAGCCGGATCTAACTCATCTCAGAGTCTTTGGGTGTCTGTGTTCTGTCACTACAGTGGGCCATAGAGATAAGATGGCGCCACGAGCTACTCAATGCATCTTTATGGGCTATCCAACTTTGCAAAAGGGATATCGGCTGTATGCACCATCTACAGGAGATTTCTTTGTCAGCGGGGATGTTGTGTTTCATGAAGATGTTTTTCCTTTTTCATTAACATCTTTGTCTAAAGAAGAAATGACAAATCGGCAATTCTTGTTGGAAGAAGATTCATCTTCTGGAGGCGCATTCATTATTCCTTCCCCTCCAAGAGAAGTTGATATCTTGCCTCCAACACCTTTTGCGAATACTGCTGAAGATTCCATTAAACAGCCTCATATAGAAGGATCACCGCATGAAGAGCCAGCATAGTTGGAGGATACTTCAGAGACAACAACTACTGAAGAATTATCCATCACACCACAGGAGCCACAGCGGCGTTCTCATCGAGTCACTCGACCACCAACTTGAACGAGAGATTATATATGCGGTTCCTCAAGATCATCAGGTACTCATTACCCTATCTCATCTTATGTCTCCTTTGATAGATTGTCGCCAGAACATCTATGTTGCATAAGCCGTATTTCTAAAGATCGAGAACCTTTTAGTTATAATGAGGCAAAAGATGATCCTCGTTGGCAGAAGGCCATGGAATCTGAATTACATGCATTGATAGACAATCACACTTGGGATGTTGTATCATTGCCTGATCATCGCAAACCTATTGGATGTAAGTGGGTATATAAGATAAAATACAGAGCAAATGGTTCTGTGGAAAGATACAAAGCCCGGTTGGTGGCAAAAGGCTTCACCCAGCGAGAAGGTTTCGACTATCATGAAACTTTTTCAACCGTAGCAAAGGATGTCACGGTTCGTACTTTTCTATCTATTGCTACTTTTCGTGACTGGCCATTACACCAAATGGATGTCCATAATGCCTTCCTGCATGGTGATCTGGATGAAGAAATATACATGGAGCTTCCACCAGGATTACGGGGACAAGGGGAGTCGAAGGTATGTCGTCTCCCCAAATCCCTTTATGGATTGAAACAAGCTTCCAGACAATGGTACGCTAAGTTCACCAGTGCACTCTTGGCCGCTGGGTTCAATCAATCCAAGTATGACTATGCCTTATTCACCTGGACAAAAGGTATGTCATCTATTTACTTGATGATCTATGTTGATGACATTCTTATCATGGGGGATGATGATTCTGCTGTAAAGAAACTTAAAGAATATCTGCATTCGACTTTTCATATCAAAGACTTAGGGCCACCTAAGTATTTTCTTGGGATTGAGATAGCTCATTCAGATCAGGGAATCTCATTAAGCTAGTGGAAATTCGTGATGGAGATAATATCAGAAGCAGGATTATCAGGCTGTAGACCATCAGTCATTCCTATCGAGCAAAATGCTAAACTGACTTCTGTCGGCTATGACACTAGCGTATCCTCCTCTTCTGATGATCTGTTGTTACAAGATCCCTCAAGATATCAGAGACTTGTAGGAAAATTAATATACCTCACCATGACTAGGCCAGACATTTGCTATGCAGTGCAGACTCTGAGTCAGTTTATGCACAGTCCGAAGCAATCTCACATAAACGCAGCCTTGAAGATTATGAGATACTTGAAGACTTGTCCAGGTTTGGGAATACTTCTTTCTCAAAAGTGCAACATGGAAATGACGGCCTATTGCGATGCAGATTATGCCACATGTCCTATGAGCAGGAGGTCTATCACTGGTTTCTACATCGAATTTGGGGAATCATTACTTTCATGGAAGATAAACAAGCAGTCTACCGTATATTTATCTTCAGCTGAAGCTGAATACCGATCTATGGCCAAGACTGTTTGTGAAACAGTCTAGTTAAGGGGTTTACTTCTGGATCTCAGAGCTCCCGTTAAAGGACCGACTTTACTCTTCTGTGATAATGATTCGGCACTCAAGCTTGCAGCAAATCCTGTACTACATGAGAGGACGAAGCACATAGAAGTCGATTGTCAATTTACTCGAGAAAAGATTCAAGAATTGATTGTCAAGACAAGAGGAATTAGGACTTCGAAGCAACCCGCTGATATATTTACTAAACCTCTTTGCCAAAGAAAACATACATATCTTCAAAACAAGCTAGGCGTCTTAGACATATACAGACCACCAGCTTGAGGGGGAGTGTTGGAAGATATGATTTTGTAATCTGTATTGATAGGAAATCAAGTATATTTTAGGATAGGAAAAGATAGGCAAATATTCAATTTCCTTTATAAATTTTCTTCTTTGTAATTAAATACATGAGACATGTACAAAAATCAATTAAATGAAAAGAGGAGACAATTTCTTCTTCGATCTTCTTCTGCCTCTTATGAAATCTTCATCTTCTTTTTCTGACACATACGGCAGAAGGAAATATTGCCTTCGCAAGCCAGGGGCCTTATTGGAGGAATCTCCGCAAACTGTTTGTACGGCATTAATGAGCAATGCAAGCCTCAATGCCTGTTACGACTTGAGAAGACAGGAGGTCAGGAAAGTTCTGAGCGATCTGTATAGAAAATCCGAGGTGCCGGTAGATATCGGGGAGTTGACCATTCTGATCTTGATTAACGCGATGATGGCGATGCTGTGGGGAGGGACGCTTAAGGGAGAGAAGCGCGAGGCCGTGGGTGCCGAGTTTTGAAAGGTGGTGGAAGAACTCATGGTGCTCTTAGGTAGTCCGAATGTTTCGGACTTCTTCCCAGCACTCGCTTGGCTTGACCTGCAAGGAGTGGAAAGGGACATGAAAAGGGTGAATCAGTGGTTTGATGATTTTCTTCAGTCTGTTATCGATTGCGCAACCGGAGGAAGAACAAATGGACTGTTCAAGAAGAAGGAAGGAGAATCTGAAAGAAATGAACAAAAAAGGGACTTTTTGCAGATTTTCCTGGACGTGGAGATGGATCTTGAATAGAGCTGTCAAAGCCAATCTTAAAGTAGGTCTATACAGCTAGGTGACTAGTTCTTATATGAATATACGTGATTATTTTTTGCCCTGATGCACCAGAAAATATGGTTAATCATCTTCGGCAATTCTGCTCTTGGTAGATTTCATTTCATATCCTCCATAATCATGAGTTAATGTTGAGCGATTATTAAAAGAGTATCGTTCTCATTTTCCGATCTATGTCAACCCTAGAGTACCATAATTTTCAACCAGCGTCCTATACAATAGTGAAACAAATAGAGTAATTTAATCTCTTTCCATGTATCTTGTTTCGCATCCTGCTGTCTTACTTTGGTCGTATCCAATCTCGCCCTCTGCATCACAAAAAGCTCCATATTCTTGACTCGAACATCGATTCTTCTCTATTACAGTGCTTCATCAAGTATTCAGCTTTATCAAACATAATAGCATTTTACTCTTCCTAATGAAATTTCGACTGTGTGGAGTAGGACATCGTGATTGGTGGGACCGATATGACTTCAACAATGGTCGAGTGGGTGATGGCAGAGTTGCTGCGGAACCGAAATATGGACAGAGTAGTCCACGAGCTGACAGAAGTCGTGGGGGACGATAAGATGGTCGAAGAGCACCACTTGCCCAAATTAAAGTACCTCAATGCTGTCATGTGGCATCCTAAATTTCAAGACAACCTCTAGATATGCTATGATCCATGAATAGGTGATGGAAGTGCCATTGGATTTTGTATTAGCCATTGAATCAATGAATTTCAATTAATTTAAGGCCGAGCATTGTAAAGGATGATTGTTTGGATTTAGGTGTGTCTTCAAGTGACCCAAGGATTTATTAAAGTGCAAATTGATATAGAAATCTTATTCTTGGTGATGCACTTTATAAGTAGAATTTTATTGATTTAAATTACAAAGTTTTGTGACCTTATAAGCTGAAATTAGGTGTTTATTTAATTGGGGATTAAATGGAATAGGAATAGGAGAGGGTGGGCTGATTTTTAGGCCCAAAGCCCATCCAACCAGCCCACGCCAGCCCCCTATGCGCCCGGCCCATTGAAGGCCCATCATGTGCATGGCGAAAATGCCAAGTGGCAAGAAAAGGTTGCCAAGTGTTGCCCCTTTGTAACCAAGTGTCCCTCCATGCAAAAATAGAGATTAATTGTTAATCAAAGAGCAAAAAGAGAGGGAGAGTGGCCGGAGAGAGAGAGAGAGCTGTCGAGAGAGTGAGAGAGGGAAACCGAGAGAGGAGGAGGAGGCCGTGCGAAGAAGAAGGAAGAGAGTTTGTCCGCCGTTCGTCGCTGCTTTGCCTCTGTTTGCTGCTGTTTTGTGCTTGAATCTAAGGCAAGTGAAGTCCTAAAACCTAATCTTTGCATTTCTGTGTGTATGTGTAGTAGATGGTAAGTCTTGGCTGTGGTAGATGGGATGAGATTTCGGAGCTTTGAAGAGAGATTCGTTGGTCATGCATGCTGATTTCGGAAAGACCAGTCCGACCGTCCGCGAGTTTGTGTGTTGCATGTGACTTTTTAGTTGGAATCTTGTTTCGACCTCTTCATAAAAGTTGTAGATAACATCTTGAAGTATAACATAGTAAAATTTGAGACAAAATGGACAAGTATTGAGGGGTGAAACCCTTTTTCTACGAAAACATTAGATCTGGAAACTGTTTTGTTGACCTCTTGGTGATTTCGTGTGTTGCATGTGACTTTTTATTTGGAATTTCACTTCTACTTATTCATGAAAGTTGTGGAGAAAATCTTTAAGAATAACATACTGAAATTTGAGATAAAACGGACAAGTATTTCTTAGTGAAACGATTTTCCTTTGGAGAGACTAGATCTGGAATTCGTCGTGATGACCTTCAGTAGTTTCGTGGTCTGTAAAGTAACTTTCTTGTTGAAATCTCACTTTTATCTCTTAACGAAAGTTTTAGTATACTTCTTGAGGTAGAACATATCAAAAATTTAGAGGAAATGAACGAAAATAGGTCGGTGAAACCGTTGTCTTTTGAAGAAACTGGATCTGGGAAAAACGCTGTTTCGACCTAGTATGATTTCGGGATTTTTATAAAATTATACAGTTAAAATTTGATAGTTTTTCATTAATGAAAGTTGTAGGTAATATTCTGAGGAACAACATACTGAAATTTCAGAGTAAATGGACCAGTAATGACCAAGGAAACGATTTTTCCTTCAACACGGGTAGATCTGGAAAACGATACCGAGAATAGGAAAAGTAAATCGATTTTATCTTTTAATCCAGAACGAATTGGACTACGATTTCTTCATGAAACTTGTACTTCTAGGTCTTAAATACAGTGTGTCTAAATCTCAGAATTTTCTGAGTTTATTTAATGGTTTAATCGCAATTGTTTTCAAAACTGTGCATGGATGACGTTAAAATCCTTTTTCGGTGATGCATGGACCTGTACGTTTTCTGTGAAGCCTTGTTTGATATGGTGTTCTTCACGAAATATGTTTTCTTAGATCTTATCTACATTGTGGTAAATTTTAAGAATTTATTTCCATCGTTTGCTAATTTTCTAGAATTTTTCATGAATAGCACGCATTCTGTTTAAGCTGGAAAACTGTTTTATTCACTGTTTATTGGATTTATTATGTAAATCATGATATCCTGGATTATTATTCGTGCAATGACATGATGACATTCATACATTTCATATGACATCAAAGGATTGATGGATTTTCATGAACTCAATGAAGTTTTCAAAACCATTGCATCAAATGATACTTTTCCCAAGGCATATTATATGATTTTAAAAAGGGTTGCTGTCAAATCATTGGCATTGTTGCATCAAATGTGAAATCGAAAGTGAGATGTATGGGAATATGCATTGTGGTGATGAGAAGGCCATCGGAGGTGTGAGCCGACAATGCCCCGAGAGTGTCGGGATGCCCGGAATGTGGGGGTGCCGGATGCCCGGTGGCCCAGTGGCGTAATTCCGGAGGGTCCTCGGGAGTTTCGAGATGCCCGGTGGTATACGGTACGTAATTCCAGAGGGGGGGATTCCTGGTGGTATGTCGGTGCGTAATCCCGGAAGCCCTGGAGGTTTGTGCCCGGGGGGATTCCTCGTGATGCTAGTTGGGATGCGAGATGCCCGGAATGTGGGGGGGCCGGATGCCCGGTTGTATTTTGAATACATGCCCGGAGGTTCCTCGTGATGCCTGGTTGGATGCGAGCGATAAATTGTGGGATGCAAACATTGGTCCCTGGAAAGAAAAACTGATGAGATCCTTGTGAAAGATAAGAATCGAAAATGAATCATGTGCATGGGTGTATGCATATGGCATGATGCATGATCGGCTTATGAAAATAAATTGATGCTATATGATATTGAAAATGCGATCATGAAGGCATGAATGGATCTCATGGTGATGTATGCTTGATAGCATGGATGATATGAATCATGGTGGTATGTGCACCTATGGCATGATGGTACATGTGTGACATGATGATGATGAGTGCATGGATGTATGTGCACCTATGGCATGATGGTATATGTGACTTGATGATGATGAGTGCATGGATGTATGTGCACCTATGGCATGATGGTATATGTGACATGATGATGGTGAGTGCATGGATGTATGTGCACCTATGGTATGATGGTACATGTGACATGACGATGGTAAGTGCATGGATGTATGTGCACCTATGGCATGATGGTACATATGATATAATAATGAGTGCATGGATGCATGATGGTATGTGCATGGATGTATGTGCACCTATGGCATGATGGTATATGCGACATGATGATGGTGATGATTATATGAGGATGTATGTACATGCGGTATGATGACATGCGCATGGTATCAAGGTAAATTATGCATGGATGCTTGAATGACATGTATTGTGCTATGATTGTTATGATTGTATTGTATGATGCATTGAGTGGTTTATTGGTCCTTTACCTGCTGAGTGGCTGTACTCACCCCTTTGGGGACCAACATTTCAGACTAGATAAGATACCTCTGCTGCCACTACTACCAGTAGATGGATCAAGTGGTTGGATATGACCGCGAGGAGGAGGATAGCAAAAGAATGAACTTTTGGACGCCGACACTGATCGATGGACTTTAAGTGTACGACTGTTGGAGGAGATGTCGGTCATCTTTTGAAGCATAGCCGAGTATAGAAGACTACGACATTTTGATGTACCGATGAATGATGTCCATCTGGTTTAAGTAAATAAAAATGTACGGCTTTTACCTATAAATGTTTAGTTGGTGTGCATCGTTTTCTGAATATAGGGAAGGGAGTTGTTGAATGTGCTTCCGTATATGAACTGCGCAAGGGACTGATAATAAAAGATGTAAACCCCCAGGTTGTATGGACCCGCTGCAATTGTAATGGTATCAGAGTGTCATGTTATTAGGAAAAGTAAAAGGTAAGCGAACTGTGGCGACCCCAATCGGATCGGGGGCCGTCGAGGGGTGCCACATGTCATCAAGGAGGCATTTCACTTGCACCCAGAGGCACCCTTATTGGTGCCTCGGACCCCTCATGCTTCTCGTGTCATGGGGGGTCACACGATACCAAAGGGCAGTAACGTATTCCTGAACGTGGGTTACATCCATAGGGACCCCACAATTTGGGACAGACCATTGGAGTTTAGACCCAAGAGATTCTTGGAAGAACCCAGCAAGTATGACCTCTCAAGCAATGACTTCACGTACATGCCTTTTGGTTCTGGTCGAAGGATATGCGCAGGGCTTGCACTGGTAGAGAGGATGCTAACGTTTTCTTTGGCCTCTCTTTTGCATTCATTCGAGTGGGAATTACCGCAAGGGGTGGAGCTGGAACTATCGGACAAGTTTGGGATTGTGGTCAAGAAATTGAATCCCCTGGTGGCCATTCCCAGGCCAAGATTGTCCACTCCAGAGCTCTACATGTCGAGATAGATCTTTCATTAGAGTCTCAAAACTCTTCATTTCAATTCTACGGAATTAAAGCATCCTGCCAGTATGTTAGATGTAGGAGAAAGGATTCCTGTTGTCTATTGGTTCTTCAGATTAGTTCAACTAGAAGATGAAGTCATGTGATTAAGCGCATAACGTTTGGGGTCTTGCATTTATATTTGATTACGGGTTATCAAAAGGTAGTTCGCTTGTAGCATAGTGCGAAGAATAAAATATAATAAGGAAACACTGAATTTATATGATTAGGTTGGTGTGACCTATTTGATGAGGAGTACAACACGAGATTACGCTATTGATCAAGCGATGCAATAGAGATTATAATCACAGTCGAGTCATTAAAATAATTTTGTTGTTATCCCAATCCACAATTACATCCACAAACTCATACAATGTTTTTAACTCTTACAATTTCTTACAAAATATTCTCCCAATCTCATAAAGGAATTTGCAAATATTATTAGAAAAATTATTGGCCCCCAAGCACTTGATGTAATTCACAAGCGCACTATATAATAAATTGTTGTGACCGAAAACTCCTCTATGTACTTGTAAAAAAAGACGGGAAAATTCTCTAAAAAGTTCTAAACCTACTACATTTTTGTTAATTTAGTTCTAAATATTTAAATTTTGCCAATTGAGTCCTAAACTTTTTTATATTTTGCTAATTGAGTCAATCCGGTCAATTTTAACTAAAACTCATTGACGTAAACACTAACTGTCCCATGTGGCATAACCAGCACTAACATTGGCATTTTCAAATAGTATTATTTTTAATTTTTAATTTTTTTTCTTATTTTTCCTAACCCTAAACCAATGAGGGCCAGCAACCCTCGCTTGGTTTGGGCAAAAGTGTTCACCCGCACCCAAATCCAACAGTCCTCACCTGGCCTAAGCAAGGCAAGGGTCAGGACACTCTTGCCTAAATTTAGATAGGGGCATCACGGCCCTCACCTAGATTTGGGCAAGGGTCGACGGCCCTTGCCTAGATCTATGTGGAGGCCAACAAGGGTGCAAAGGCCCTCACCCATGGCTAGTAAGGGGAGTACACCAACCCTCGCCTATCAATGGTTATAATAATAAAAAACTAAATATAAAAATAAAAATTGAAATATATTAAAATATTATTACAAGTTTTCTCTCTATCCCCTTGGGTGATGGTTTCCTCTGCAGCAACCCTAAATTTGCTTGCTACATCTTAATTTTCCATGGATCCCTCAATGCTTCTCCACCCAGATTAGACCCATCATTGCCCCCTCCATCCACCTAACTTCCCCCGATGGTTTGGGACATTGCCTCACAAACACAGTACCGGAGAAAATGAGTGCAACTTGGTTAAACATCCTTTCTTGGGCGATTTCCACACTGAATAGCTAAACCCTTCTTTTCAGACAAGACCTCTAAATACAGTTTAACGAAAATTATATATTGTCACGACCTACCCCTTGGGGGAGGGAACATGTTTAGGAGTATTGCCTAAAGGATGGACTTATGGCCCATGATTAGGCGCGGGCTCTCCCAAACCCATACATTGCGTGACATTGGGGTATTTTTAAGAATTTTGTAAAAAATGAGTCGCCACAAGCCTATTGGGGTCAGCTAGAAACCAAGCGGGGCATGGGAGTATGCCTCGCTTCCTACGCAATTAGAGAATCTAGGATCGAGGACTTGATTACACTAATTGACCAATTAGTGCCCTTTCGGTACCTAATCTTGTTCATTTTAAAAGAAAAAATTTTTGTCAAGCAGTTTGGATTGATCTTTATACCTTATCCACTAAATGTGAGGTGATCAGGCGAGTGCACAATCATTAAAATAATAATCATAGCTACCAAGATCCTTATTGCGGTAAAATTGAGCAAGTGCAATTAAACATAATTAAATATGCAAATTAAACACGCAATATAATCAATGTGCAAGCAAATAAAGACCTAATTACACTAATGAGGCAAAATATGACAATTCTCGAAAATTTTCTTAATATTTTTTTTAAATTATTTTTTTTCGGAAAATATATTTTTATATTCGGCCGGGCCGAGTCCGGTCTGGTCTGACCCGACCTAGGTTCAGCCCGATCAGCACGGATCGGGTCCGGTCCGATCAAGGAGGCGGGCCGATTGGCCCGCTCCGAAAAGAGACTAGGCCCGGCCAGAGGTGGCCGGGCCATCTCTCAAATGGGGTTGGGCCTGTCAACGAGCCCAACCCCTTTCGCAAAAGAAACTCCCCCTCGCAGGCCCACGACCCAGACCAACCGTGGGCCGTCGACCTGTGGGGCGAGGGGGGGCCACGCGAGCCAAATCCACGATCTAGCCTGACTTAGTCTGTCTCCCTCTGGCCAGCAACTTCCCAGTCACGAGCAAAGGGGACGATGCCGTGCCCCGAGCGGCTTTCCGGCTTGAGCACGACGGTGCCGCCCCGATCCGACGGAGGGAATGGCCCGGCTTCCAGGTAGACCGGCGGTGCTCTAGCGACCGAAGGATCAAGTTGAAGTTGGGGGGTTGCTGGACTGGTTTTTGGCTGAGCAAAAACAACAAACAGGTAATGTGCACCAATGAGACCGAGAGCCTTTGGCTCAGCCAAGGTCCGCACGCGGACCTGAAGACCTAAGAAGACCTACCGGAGTTCAGTAAATTCAATAGGAACGGATAAAGGGGCCGAAGCTCACTCGAATCGGTCGGAGGAGCTCCGGCCGACTTGATGCGCGCTAGGTGTTTGATGAAACGCTTACCTAGGTTTCAATAGGGTTGGAGGCGGTCGGTGGCTCTAGCAGCGATCGACGGCACAAGGGGTTCTCCTCCTCCTCTCTTTTTCTCTTTGTGCACTCTCCCTCCGCCCTCCTTTTGTTTTTTCCTCCCCTCCTTCTTTTGTTCAGCCCGTGCCTTCTTTTTCCCTTGGCTCGCGCGCGTCACCTCAGCTCCCTAACCAGCTCTCCCCGGCACACCAGATCCTGCTGTCCCCTGCTGCCGCTCCTTTTTGCCCCCAAGCGGCTCTGCTTTTTGCTTTTGCTTGTTCCCCGCGCAGAGGGCGGCTGAAGGAGGGAGAAAGGCTGGGCGCAAGCCAAGCCGAAGGGGAGAGGAAGCTGGGCCCCACGAGGGATGGATAGGAAAGGGAGACGGGCCGAGCCAAGGACAGATCCGGCCCGACCCGGCCCCCCTTTTTTAAAAAATTTAATTAATTTTTTAATAATTTTTTAATATTAATTTTTTAATATTAGTTTTTTAGTTTTGATTTTTGATTAGGTGTCAACATATATACTGCTCACCCAAAAAGCTCTCAACCTAGCTAGGGCTCCCTTCACTCCTAAACTCAGAATCTTACCAGTATTCCCACTTGACAGCTACATCTTCTTGGGATTTTTGTTCATCCTTTCAGTTATAGGATGGAGAGCACATAGGATAATCAGCTTAGAGTAATGGCACTTTGCAAGAGTATGGGTGATTTATGGTCAGAGGAGGATGTAACCAAGCTGGTTGATGAAATGCCTGAACTAGAAAGACAAGAACATGAACTTATTCTATACAGTAAACTTTTCTCAAAACCGAATGTCAACTTTCAAGCCTTTTTCAGCACTATGAAGAAAGCGTGGAAGACAGATTTGGTAAAATGCGAAATGATCGAACCTGGATACTATCTCTTTGTTTTCCCCTCTGTAGAGGAAAAGAAACATGTGCTGGACTCTGGGCCTTGGTCCTTTGCTAATAATCTACTTATTTTTACAAGAGGTAGACCCCAATGTCCCCAAACATTGTTACGAATTTAAGCATTATGCTTTCTGGGTACATTTGCTGGGTATTCCACATGTTTGGGTTACAGAAAAGGCCTTGCGAAACATTGCCTCAAAGCTGGGCAAAGTAGAAGAGGTTAAAATAGAAGCAAGGAATAATAGCTCATGCAAAAATGGGAAAGTTAAAGTGCTATTGAACTTAAAAAAACCTGTTGAAGACAGGAACTATTATTGAGTTAGGAGATAGGAAATAGTTGATTGACTTCAAATATGAGCGACTACATCATTTCTGTTACTCTTGCGGCTACATTGGGCACTATGCAAATTTTTGTCCAAAATATCCATACGAAGACACAGGATTGGCCCAAGATAAACCTGGTAGATATGGTTCTTGGTTGAAGGCGGAGGTGAAAGAACACAGCATGTGTTGGAGGACCTTTTATGGGAAAAATAGACCTAAGCCTTGAAGAAGAGGAAGTCACGCCAAAAACACCTATCCTTGCTGAAGAAATGGACCTGCAGAAGGATAAGACATAGCTGAATAAGGCACTAATTATTTACAATTCAGCAGCTGTGGAGCAAATACGTGATGCACAAATGTCAGAATATATTGCTATGCACAAGGGGAAAAGAGCAGAACAAACTCGGTTACTATCTCTTCCCTCCACAGAATCCTATAGAAGCAAAGGGTCATCAAAGAAAGGCAAAATTGGATAGAAAACTCCAGCATCCAAAAAACAGAAACAGTTTACACCATATGAGAAGCAAGGGCAACTAGGGATCTTAATTGATGAAGAGAATTTACTAGATACTCATGTCCAGGTGTGGGAAGGGGTCAACGAACGGGCTTTGGTGGCTAGCCCTGTTGACATCTAAATTTTGGTGACCCGTTTAGTCATTTATCACATTAAAAAATTAGAGGTTAATTTTATCCCTGAAAAAATAGTGAATTGCATAGCATATAGTTTTAGATGCATTTATTTTTTATTTGCATTTACATTGGGCTGGTAACGGATAGGTTCGAATTAATGGTTCAGAAACTTTAATTTTATGAGTCGGGCTAAGCCCACGAAGAGAGCAAATCGACGCAAGCTCGTATCATCGGGGAGATTTTACGGATTTATCTTTGTGAGATTTCAATTCAAAAGTAAATATTGCGTTTGGAAAAGAAATCTTCGTGGATATTATTTTGGAAAATTAAAAAAAAAAAAAACTAATCCCTGGCCTATAAATAGGTTAATTCGCGTAGGGTTTTAGGGGGCCACACAATCGATACATACAATTCTAAAAAGAGAGGACTTTGAATACACGGCACACAAAGAGAGCTTTAGAGAGAAAAAGTCAAAAGGAGAAATCGTGGTGGCTAGGAAATTGATAATTTCAAAGAGAACACACGAGATGGGGAGAGAGGGTGTGGGTCGTCTTCTTCCTTAGACGACTGCTACCGAGCCCCTACATCTCCGCGACTCGACGAATTTTTTTTGCCATAAGCTTCACGCCAACGCAACGCTACGGGATCTTGTTGCCGATTTACCACTCGCACCGCTGCTGCAAGCCCAAGTTGCTGCTGTTTGTGATCCACAGCCCGAACCGACAACGACTGAGCTTACCGCTCCGGTGTGCTGCCGCTGCTCATCACGTCGCTGACGACACTAGCAATCCATCTAAAATTTCAGATTTGTGTGAAGGTGTCTCTTGCAGGTCTTTCCAGCGAGTTTCCTGCAACAAGCAATTTTGGTCGGGTCACATCAAGTTGCGGCAACGTGTTTGGTTCCATACAATGGAGACCGATCCTGTAAAGTCCTGATTTTTATTGTTCCTATAGGCTTTTTGGCGTGTTATCCCACGATTTCATCGCTCATTGCATGCACAGAAGACGTCACATTTTTTATTCCTTTTGAGACATAGAAGTGGCCTGAGAGCTTGGTCAAAGTCTTTATTGGAGGCTCAGACTCATGGAAAAATTTGTATATCGAGAGTTCTCACTTGATTTGGTGACTCATCGGTAAAATCAAAGTTCAATGGCCACGCTTGATGACTTTCTTGCAGATTTTCCAGGCGTCCTTGACGTGCCCGAGACCTCCACCGATCCAGTTATTTTGCTTTCGTTTGAATTTTTATTAGTGCAGGTCTTCCTTGACCGAATCCAGTCACCGCCCCGGCAATCCCAATGAATCTCCGAGCAATACTTGTCCTTCGGCACCTCTAGCAACAACCTTTCCCTGATCGAGCTACCACCATGCTGCACTCCTTGACCGTGCACACCACACCGCCGAGCACCACCACACATCGCCAGTCACCCGTTGAGCGGATCCCATTCAGTTCAAATTCGGTAACATTATTTGCGGAATCAGGTAATTATCTTATCTAAATTTGATTTGGATATTTTATTGCCCAATACATGTTTTTCAATATCTTACGTGCATATTTGAATTATGAATGTATTTCCGGTTAGGATTTATTGCCTAATTCACAACCGCACACGGATTTTTTGTTCTATCTATAAGGTGTTAGATGGAATAATTAATCACGCGGAAATAAAATTGATATCTTGATCTTTAAGACTTAAGATCAATTTATCGATTTTATTAGTGAGAAAAATCAAGTTTGATTTAGATATTATTCCTTGATTTGAACGATATATGGTATATTTGATGAATGGCTCGGTGTTTGGCTCATCTTGATTGCTTTATTTATCTTTAAATATGTTTGAGCTAGATTAGGTTTACATTAGAATGGTCCATGCTTTAGGGTTATTTGCATATTTAGATTAAGCATTTTATTTATCATGGATTGTCAAAATTTAAAAAATAATAAATCAAAAACAAAACAAAAATATATATATATAAATTTAGGATGTTAGATTTTTGTTTCATTAGCTTAAATTACATGTTTAATTATTTGACTTTTTTTAATTTCGAAATTAATAAAACAAAAACACAAAAAATCATCATGCATATGTCATGTAGAGTTAAGGCATCTTTTTGTATGCCATTGCATATTAGGGTAAAATTGCACTTAGTTTAATTCTAGATAATATTTTTCTTAATTTATTATAAGTTTAGATATTAGATAGATTGCATTTTAGGATTATTTGGGTTAAGATAATATTTTAGTTTAAATTAGGATTTGGCTTAACCTAATTCCTAATGCAAATTAAATAGAATCTTAATCTAGTTAGATAATTTTCACATTTTTCCTAATTCCGAATTTCATGAAAAATACAAAAAAATGTCTTAGAATAAATTAGTTTCATTATCTAGGATAGATTGCATTTTTTAGGAAAAAAAAATGTCATGTAAATGTCATATAGGATTAGATTCATGAAATGCACGTCATTTAGAGATTGTTATTAGGTCCATTTAATTAGAAATTGCATGTCATTAGAATTAGGTCATTTAGTAATATTGCATTGCATATTGTATGATTTTCATTAATTAAGTGAAAACAAATAAAAGAAATTGCGTGTTAATTAGAAATCATATCTAGAGTTGTTGATGTGGATTATAATTTAACATTGCAGATGCTTCCATTACTTTGAGGTACGTTTTGCAATTTATTCATTATTTATCTGGGTGTTAAATTGGTGGTTTTCGCACCCGCATGATCGCCTCACATGTTAAAGGAATAAATTTAAAATCAATTTAAGCTGCCTGCAAAAAACATTTTTGAAAATAAAAGAATAGTATCAAAAGGGCATTAGAGAAATTTAGTGTAACCAAGTCCCCGTACCCATAGTCTCTAGTTCGTAGGAGTAAAGTAAAACTCCGGTTACTTTACTTGGGTTTCTAATCGACGCACAAAAAATATATTAGTAGCGACTCCTAAATAAAATCTATCTGCATGTTAAGAATTTGAACATAAGTCGTGAACTGGTATGGACTTGGGAGAGTTCGAGTTAAGTCTAGGCTTAACAATCCATTAGCCAAACTTTAGGTGATTCCCCGAAATTTTGGTCACGACAAGCCCTAATAAGCCACCAGGGTATAAATGAAGGTATTAAGTTGGAACTATCAAGGGTTGGGCAACCCCTTGACAATCCAGCATCTTCGAGTCTTAGTGGCTCGAGAGAGGTCCAACTTGGTCTTTCTAATGGAGACCAAGAACAAAGAAACTGTCATAGAACGAGTTAAAAATATACTCCAGTTCAGAAATACAACTATTCATAATCCAATCGGGATTGGGGGTGGATTGGCACTCTTGTTGGACGAGGAGGTTATTTTTAGAGTGGATACCAGCACTGATGAACTTCTGGATATTGTATGTAAAGATATAACTAGTGGAGTGACAATGAGGATTTCATTTCTCCATGCATCTACAAATTACCAAAAACGATTACAACTATGGCAAACAGTACATTCAATTCATATCTCAAATAGTCTTCCATGGTTGTGCATCGGAGATTTCAATGAGGTCTTATATCAATGGGAGAAGGTTGGAAAACGGGAAGTGGACAGGTATAGAATGATGGCTTTCAAGGATTTTATAAGCTCATGTTCATTGATGGACATAAAGAGTAAAGGGTGCACTTACACATGGTCAAACAAGAGGGAAGGGGCTGAACTTGTGAAAAAAAGGCTAGACGGAGCTCTTTGTAGTCCTAAGTTGAGAGTTATATTCCCAACTGCGGAGGCGTACGTGTTACCTGCTATGGTTCGATCCTCTTAACTTCAGAGATAGTAAAGGTTAAAAGAACAAAGAATTTCATATTTGAGGCATTTTGGATAGAAAATCCAGATGTCAGAGAAGCAGCCAAAAATGCTTGGAGGAATGACGAAGACAACCTATAGGATATAGCAAGAAAAACAAGGAAAGTGGCTATTGAACTAAGGAGATGGAGCCAAGCAAAATTCAAAAATGTTTCACGTCAAATCCAATTGCTTGGGGAAGTACTTACTGAGATGATGAACGGGACTGTAAGGACTCTAAACTAGGAAGAATATCGTAGAATTGTTGAGCAAATCGAGAGCCTGTGGAGACAAGAAGAAATGTATTGGGGCATGAGATCCAGAATTAATTGGATTAAATGGGGGGACAAGAATACGAAATATTTCTATGCAACGACAATACAAAGAAGACAACGCAATAAAATCACTATGCTACAAATAGATGATCATAATTGGAGTAGAGACCCTTCCATCCTCAGCCAACATATAACGGACTTCTACAAATCTCTCTATACCACAATGGGAAGTAGAGAATATCAACCCGTTTTAGACCAGTGCCCACAAATGATCACAAATGCGATGAACGAGTCACTTATGGAAAATGTCACGAGAGAAGAGGTGAAAGTCGTAGTCTTCCAATTAGGTGCTACAAAGGCTCTGGGACTAGATGGACTTAATGGATTATTTTATCAAAATACTTAGGCAGAAATTCAAGATGACATATTCAGAATGGTGGACAGCTTCTTCCGCCAAGGTACCTTCAACCCTGAAATAAATAGAACCCATATAACTCTCATTCCAAAAGTCTCAATCTCTAAAAACATCTCTCAGTATAAACCTATCAGCTTGTGCAATTTCAATTATAAAATTATTGCAAAGGTGATGGCCAATAGACTAAAGCCATGGCTCTCAGAAATTATATCTCCCGAACAAAGTGCCTTTTTTTTAAGGGGGGTGACGTCAAATACAAGATAATATTCTTATAGTTCTAGAGGTCTTACATCAGCTGAGAGTAAGGAAATGAGGAATGGGATTTCCTATGTGATTACATGCTGCAAATGGGTTTTTGTGACAAATAGGTGTCTTTGGTTAAACAATGTACATCCTCAGTGTCTTTTAGCGTCAAAATTAATGGGAAGCCGAGTAATTACTTCAAGCCGACTAGAGGGATCAGACAATGAGACCCCTTATCTCCCTATATTTTCATCATTATGGCCAACGTTCTATCCTCCTTGATACTAAAAGCTTTACAAGACAGCAGCTTAAAGGGCATTAAACTGAATCACTACTGCCCTACACTATCACATCTCTTATTCGCGGATGATGTCATTTTCTTCCTAAATGGTACTATCATTGAGGCTCAAAACTTAGCAAATATCTTGCATCAGTATTGCTTTGCATCTGGACAAGCCATCAATCTCAACAAGTCAGGCATTTACTTTGGGAAAAACTGTCCCCAAGGCCTAAAACAGAATATAGCAGCAGAATTGAGAGTGTCAATCATGGAGAAAATAGGGAAATATCCGGGCGTTCCTTCAGACTGGGGACTAACAAAGAAGCAAATGTTTTTCTAGGTTCTTACAAAAGTTGATAGTCAGTTGGAAGGATGGAAAAAGAAGCTAATGTCGAAGGCAGGCAAAGAGATTCTGATCAAAATGGTAGTACAAGCAATACCTCGGTTTGTCATGTCTACTTTCAAACTCCCCTTATCAATTTGTAGAGCTATTAAAAAGAAAGTTTCTTCATTTTGGTGGAAGAAAAATGCCACTAGAAAGGGGATACATTGGAAAAAATGGGACACTCTGAAAAAGAGAAAAGACTGGGGGGGCTTGGGTTTAGAGACCTAGTCGATTTTAACAAGGCAATGCTGGGGAAACAAGCTTAAAGGTTCACTCAAGACCAGAATGCTATATGGAACAGACTGTTCAAAGGGATCTACTTTCCCAAAGGGGAGTTTTGGACAGCGAACAAGGGTTCCCGACCCTCTTGGGATTGGCAAAGCTTACTACTAGGGAGAGATACAATTGAGCCAGAGATTAAATGGGAGGTGGGGCGATGGTAACAAGATCAAAATAGGAGAGGATAGATGGCTACTTTCAGGCAAAATTGGAGGTCCGGCAAACCAAAATGAACCCCACTTGGTAGCTGAAATTATGAATCATGATGAAGGAGGATGGAACGTTCCTTTACCACAGGAGTTTTTGGAAGAGAGAAATGTCAAAGAAATATTAGCGACTCCGCTAAGCCACTCACCCGAACCAGACAAGCTCATATGGACAGCCAACAACTCAGGCTCGTACACGGTAAAAAGTGGATATAATAAGCTTCACGACCCAGACAAAACCCAAACAGTAAACCGGTCATCTACATCCTACCAGCCACCAAAAAAATTTTGGATAGCGATTTGGAAGCTAAAGACCTACCCCCAAAGTCAGATTCTTAATTTGGAGTGCGGCAATAACGCTTTGCCTACAAAGGAGAATTTATACAAGAGGAAAATGCTACCTGAACTTGAATGCCCCTTCTGCAGCCAAGCGCCTGAAACAATAGAACACATATTCATTTTGTGTCCCTAGGCAAATCAAATATGGGCAAATCAGAGGATAAAAGTAGATCTATCATCTCATATATGTAATAGAATGGACAGATGGGTGTGGGAGAACCTTACCACGCGAGATACCCAAGAAGCAAAAGCCATATTTGCGGATCTGGTCTAGAGAATCTGGAAGGCACGGAACAACCTCATCTTTCAAGCAAAAAAACCAAACCCGAGCTTAATGATTGAGGAAGCAATTTAAATGACGCAGCTAGTTGCAAAGTATGGAAATAGCAAACTCACCCGAAATAAAGCAAAAGAACCTGCAGAACCTAGCGAATAGCTGAATGAGCTCCAACCCAAATCGGCTACAAATTGAGCATGGACACGGCCTGGAATAGCTCAACTATGGAGGGTTCAGCTTCTGTCCTTTGCAGAACCAAAGATGGGGTGCTCACAGGTGGGTTCGTGCAGCAAATTTTCGCTCCCTCAGCCTCAATCGCAAAAGCCCTAGCTGTGCGGGATGCACTTTGGTGGGTTAAACAGCAGCAGGAAGCAAGAAATGCACAACATAAACCACAAAGTGCAACTGTACTTTCCTCTGATCTGCAAGTCCTCATATCAACATATAGCTTATTGGCAGTTAGATGCATTATGGGCTGGGATGAAACGCCATGGGCCTCCAGGTCCATCATTCAAGATTGCACTAACCTGCTGAGCTAGTTAAAAGGAGTTTTCATCCGTATTGAGTCGAGAGATTTCAATCAAGCGGCCGACTGGGTTGCTAAAGTCCATCGAGTCGACTCTCTCCTAATGGATTGGGTTACACATCCCCCGCATCCCCTTTGGTTAATATTATGTTCGGATCTCGAACTTTTTTGTAATTCAGCATCTTTGGTTTAGCAATGAAAATCCATGTTTTTCGACCAAAAAAAAATATATTTGTGTTCACACTAATCATACCTTGTAAGATGATCGATATCTACGTCAGCAATTTTCAATAAATTTTAGCTAGATAGACTCATCTGGAAAAATATGAAAAATGCCTAGGCTTTCATTGGCAAAATTGAAATATTATGACTAAATTAATAAAGATGTAATATGTTTAGGACTTTTTAAACAATTTTCCACAACAAAGGCCAACAACATGCTAAAATGAGAGGGGTCATTTGGTCTTTTCAAGGTTGGAGTTTGCTTAGAAGTCTTAAATGATATTTGTAAAAATAAAATTATGTGAGTGGTCATTCAAAACTAAACAAATATTTTCTTTTTCAAAAGGGGTTAAAAAGGGAGCAACCCAACCCTCCCGCTCCTTTCGACCAAAAAAAAAAGCTCCCCGCTCAAAGGCCCATGTGCGCACGGTGGGCTTAGGGCTTTTGTATGAAACGCGGGGCTCTTTTTGTTTTATGAATTTAGAACCAGATATAACTTTTTCGTGTGGTCTAATGTTCTAATTAGAATTTTTTTTAAATCTAGTTCTTGTCCTAGATTACTTTTATAGCTTTGAAAGCTTGCGCACAAAAGAAAATGCAAATTTTCCTAATTCAAGTGCATAATGCGTTTAGGATCTCATGATATTAACGATTTAGCTAAACATATTTATTAAAATTACAGGTTGTTATATACCATTAAAGTCGACCTTTCACCCTCATCAAATGGCAGCACATATTACCTCCAGCAATATATATGCCATTTTCGCTTGCTCAATCGGCCGGCCAGGCCTCAGCGCCAAGCCCAAAAGTATCGGCCTCTATCGATCATGTTCAGAGCATGCTCTCAGCTAGACACAACGTTACTTTGCACGGTTTTGTGCTGCTTTGGTTGGGATATTCTTTAGATCAGTTCGACCAGAAGATGAAGTCTTTCCTTTCTTGCGTTGGAAGGATATAGATTCAATCGACTGCCGAGTGCATACGACCATTTCATCAGTTATCCAGAATTAAGGAATCGACCATGGCTGCTCGACCGAAGGAGGAGGTTCCAAAGCCGAGCTTCCACAGTGCGCAATCCTCATAGCTTCAGCAACAATGTTTACATAGAGGGTGGATTATTAGCTCCATAGATATGTACAGCTGAGTCTGAAGAACAAGGTCCTCAGGCAAGCAATGACTAGCTTTAATACAAAATAGCTTGGCTCACGAGTCAAGCGGAGGCAGCGGGCTTGCACACCGGCAGGTCGTTCTCGGCGTTGGGCGGGATCCGTAGAATGGGGTTGCTTTCGAAGAAGTTGACCGGTTTCAGATCGAAGCTGGACGACACCGTGGGCATGATCGGGAAGTCCTCCTGGCACGGAATGTGATGGAAGCCCAGCGTGTACCACACCACAATGTCCTCGTTCTCGATCGGCCGATCCCTGCCATTGAACAAACATTTCCAGTTAAGTACCAGTCCCAGAATCTAAAGCCAGTTCGCCCGGGCTCATCCCGAGGCCACCAGGTCGAATCCCACACTGTCTAGAGGCAAAAATGAGGATTTCACTTGAATGTGTGCATAGCAAATGCAAGCGCGCACCTGTCCGACCACACGGCGAGAGTGTCCTCGCCCTGGCTCTGGTAAGTGAACAGCCCGCCTGCCCATTGCTCGGTCCGGTTATAGGGGGTGACCCATATTTGGTTGTTCGTGAACGCCGCCCGCTTCTGGGGTGGGTCGTCGTGAGAGAGCAGGCTGGCCGCGGTCCCCGCGGGGACAACCTTGTACCCCACGGGGTTCCCGACCCGCGTCTTCTTGTTCGTGTTGACGACGTGGAACTCAGATGGATCATAGAGCTTGAGCTTCACCCGCGCATCCTTCTCAGTCTTGGCCACGTTTCGGACTGCCTTCAGGTAGCTCCGCCGGGGCGACTCCCCAGGGGAGGTCTCCTGCTTCCGGATGTTGACGTTCACGAAGGAGTTGTCGGCACCATCGACGTCCATGTCGAGATGGAATGTGACGTAGTGGTCGTGGATGACGCCGATGACGTTCTCGGAGAGGAGCGTGCCGTAGAGGTCTTCTCGCCCCGGCACGTCGTTGACATGGGCATAGGGGCTGCCCTTCACCATCAGAATTCCGCTGAGACCGACCTGCATTTAGGTCATTTGAGAAAAAGACATACAAGTTCATCTCTCCAAAGTCCAATGTCGGAGGTTATAATTGTCAAAGGATATCTGAGATTTGGGCGTGCTAAGATACCAAAGTAATCGGCTCTGCAATATCTCTTGCGGGAATTGAATAGTCATTGTCACACGTGGTTTCACGTCATTTTCAATACGCCAACTTTAGTTGAAATATTTATGGCATTGGAATAGCCGGGGCATCTCGCTCCTTGATACTTTTCAGCGGAGGAATCTTATTTTCCATGATGAATTGGACCCACTTTAAGATCTTTTCTAAACCTATAATTAGACTCAATCATAAGTTTGGCAACTTGATAAGCTTGATAAGCTTGATAAGCCTACTCATTGAATACATCATCGACTAGGAGAATTAACTAGACCTACTAATTCAGGTTGTGATCCCTTAAAACTTTAGTTACTTTAGGCCCTTAGCAAAGCTTATTCCAACTTTCTAACACGGCTCAAATTAAGTGGTTCGCCCAAAAAAAAAAAAACAAAAATGTTTAAGAAAGGAAAAAGGAAAAGGAGTAGTGGAAAATTTGGAATATTCAAAGTGGGGCCATGGCAGGAATGCAAATTGGAAGACTCACTAACCTTGACCCTGATTAGCCCATCCGTTTGGAACTCCCAGTCCACGATGTAATCGTAGTTCGCCACTGAGGCTGCCATTCTAACCACTAATGTCACTTTTGGCCTCACTTCCCTTATCTGCACATAAACCACCCAAAAAAATTGCAAAAAAAAATCAAAATCAAAATCAAGCATATTTCAAGAACAAGAAAATATCTCCGTGGCCGAATTTTAAAAAAAGAAAAAAGAAAGACTTAATATCTCTAGAGCACCAAATATCACCGGATCACAAGCAATGACTACTAAATTACTAATTGTAGAACTTGAGCATGTGCTTACGTATCTATAATTACTTCATTATGTCTTTTAATAACGGGTCAATGGCCCAAAATCCCCTTTACCTCCATGCCCGTGATCGGGCTCTCGGAGTGCCGCCACCCGATGTCGCCGGCGTAGCTCTCGTAGATGCACACCATGCCGGACCTCACGTACGGCGTCCCGTCGCCGGCCGGGAACACGCCGTCCATGAAGTAGGCGTTCCTCGGGCAGTCGTTGAGCGGGTCGAGCGGCATGGCCTGGAGCCCGAACCCGTACTCGCCCGCGTCCATGTACGTCTTGAAGTACCACGCGTCGGTCGGGTCCATGTAAGGGACGAACAGCTCCGACGTGAACCCCTTGTACATGACGTCCCTCAGCTCGCCGCTCTCCAGGTCGCGCACCCTGGCCCGGGAGATGATCACCCCGGCTCTCGGGTCCGGCTTCGCGTGGAATTCCCAGTTCGCCCACTTGACGAGATGCTCGTCCTCGACGGTGAAGCTCGGGCCTTTCGGCTGCTCGATGGAGATCGGATTGATCATGCGATAAGCCTGCCGGTTCTGATCGAACTGCGAGTACCGGTAGTCGGTGTTGGCGGCCTTCGGGATCGGTATGTCGCGGCCTTTGTCGGTGATCTCGACCACGCGCTTCGTGTCCAGGTCGAGCAGAACGGTCAGCCCCTCGATGGGTCGCATGTAGAAATTGGCCGTGTCCTTCATGGAGTAGCACTGGACCTTGATCAGCCTCCGGCTCTCCTCGGCCGGGCCGTACCAGCCGCTCGAGATCGGCAGGCACGCGAGGTCGGCCAGGTCGACCCCGCGCGCCAGCACCGTGCGGTTGAACTCCGGGTCCGCGAGCGGGGCCAACGTGGCCGTCGTCATGTCCTCGATGGTCATCGTCGGGTAGCCGGAGAGGGGCGCGGTTCCCTGCGCCGTCACGCGGCCGCTGTCGAGGTCGACGGTCAGGAGGTGCGACTCGCCGGCGACGCGGGCGACGACGGAGGCCTTCCGGGGGAACGGGTCGCCCTTCCGCCAGGCGAGGACGGAGGGCTTGTCGGGCTCCTCGAGGACGACGGAGTGGAGGGCGTAGGGGGCGGGGTTGGCGAAGAGCGGGTGGGAGAGGAGGAGGGTGCGGACGCGGTTGAGCTCCTGGATGGTGAGGGGGTCGAGGGGGTGTCGCGGGGAGTCGAAGACGTGGGAGTGGCGGCGGGGGCGGGGGTTCTCGATGTTGGTGGTGGGGGGCTGCCGTTGCTTGGGCTGGAAGCGGTTCTTGGAGGAGGCGCACCAGGGGGAGCTGGCGTCGCAGTCGACGAGCTCCGCCGCGTCCGGCAGCCGGGACGGGAGGTTGACCCACGTGAAGAGAAGGATCAATGCTATGCTGACGAAGAGCAGCAACAGCCGGAGGGACTGCCTCCCCTCCATCCTATCTCTCTGTCTCTCTCTCTCTCTCTCTCTCTCTCTCTCAGGGGGCAAGTGTGCTGAAACTTGTCGACTCAGCAGATAAATATACATGGCTGATGTGAGGCCATCGCATGGTCTCGGCAACGTGGTTGGCTCTTGAATACAGTGAGAAATTTTATAAAAACATTAGAAAGAAAAGGGAAAGAAAAAGCTGTATGAAACGAGCAAAATCGAAAGAGAAATCAAGCACGACCTCGAACGAAACGGATAAAATGGAGACTGTTCGTCTCGATCGATGGAGATTTTGCGTAAAACGTAGGTTGTGTGCCCATTCTTTTACCGAATTGTGTTTTTCGGCGGATTTTGCAAGCTAGACATTGATATAGGTAATTTTTGTGTAGAACATGTGGTCAACATGCCTCATTTTGATGGGAAATTAGTATGACATATGTCACACCAATCAAAGATATGTATTTCTACGAAGAAAAATGCCCAAAGACCATTGTTTACACACATGGAATTGGATGTAGAGAATAGAAAAATCAAATTTATGCTACAATGACTTTTAATTAAATACATCAGTTTCCAATCATTGGAAGTTATTCAACTGATTATCCTTCCACTTGAAAATGGGGAGGTAGAGAGTTTGATTGCCCACCTTTTTTAGAACTAAGGTGAGGATACATGAGTGAGGAAATAAAATTTTGTAATCTGCGCACAGCATATAACAAAAATACCCGGGCATTTCTATCTAGAATAAGTAATGGGATCGGTTTATGACATGCGAAGAGAAAATAAGGATTAATTGCAAAAATTATACCATGTGATTGAGTAAATACATGTACATCAAAACTATTTATGTAAAAGCGCCATTTAGCAAGCAACATCCAATTCTCGTCCAATTACCCTTTTTTAGCTTTGGATGCGGACTTTCTCGTGCCCACAGATGGCATTTTCCTTATCCAAGGCAAGCCAAAGGCTTTATGGCTAGAAATTTAGGCGAAACGCAGACTTAGCGCGCGGTCGTTGATGTAGATGTGCCCTTAAAACGGCACTTTCCAGCCGCCCACTACTTATCAAGATTCCCTAGTGTTTATTTACCAAGTGTCAAAATCCGATTGAACGATGTTATCTCTGATGACCCTAAATGAAAAGGAAATGTACGATACTTAAAAACCGGATAAAGGGTGTGTATCTACCAATTTCTTACGCAAGCAACGACTTGCACAGCAGCACTGGCATAGGCAGTCACTATCAGCATAGGGTTAAATAATTGATTTGTCAATCTATAAAAAATAGAATTAATTAATAAATACCTGGAGGAAGGCAAAGTCCGGGGCGCATATTCTAATAATATCTTGAGCTGGGTGGTGGATTGGCTTTTGGTAGTATCAAAGGAATCAAAACCCTAATTGGATCCACACGATTCAGGACGGTATTCTTTAACACGACGCCCACTGATCTCGCTGCTACGAGGAAGATGACAATGCTATCAATTCCTCAATCGATGAGCAAGATGACAAGAATCTGGTGCAACTCCAACGTGGACCTGTGAACTTTCTGGTGGGGAAAAGGCTAAGAGAAGTGACAGAAAACATTGCACTGGGGTTCCCTGAATCTTTGCGACTGTGTCCTCACCCAATATCTTCGAATATTCCTGGTGGATGGAACTTACTTTTTTATGCTGCCCCACAAGGAAAACAATTATGTCAGCTTTAGAGTTTGTTTCCTTCGGTTTTCGATTTGCATATACGGGTGCCTTTATGGGGAAAGAACTTAGAAAAAGCGAATTGGAAGAGGGACTATTCTAGTTCTTGGCAATTGGCTAGAACGGATCAAGAATAGACTTGATCGATTGAGGAGGTCTTGGACCCTTGAACCAACTAATGGATCTGGGGATGGATTATGGTCGGCTTAAGTATAGAGAGGTTTGTCCAACTCCATGAGATGGCGTAAACGTATAAAAATTCAACTCATGTCCTTTTCTCTGTTACTTCTTTTTTCAATTTTCAAAGTATAAATGCTTTCACTTATAGCCATAAAGAGCGATGTCTCTTGAGGACACTATAACTTGAGAGATGATACTTTATAGAAGAATTCTCCGTCTTAAATCCTTATCTTCATTAGGAATTTTAGGATGGTTAAGCTTCAAGTCTTGAGTGTAGCATAAACCATCATCCCATTCAAGAAAGCAAGATTTGCAGAGGCGATCGAAATTGATAGAGGTGATTCACATCTCTGGTTGGTGGACTTCATCCGTTGGGTAAAGATGCATTAGGCTATTATTTGCTCGGTGATGGAAGGCATCTCCATCACGATCCTTTGGCGATATCTGAGTTTTGAAGATGAAGATGCCCAAGAAAGAGGATGGGATAGAGCAGGAGATCTACTCTCGAAGTTCTGGAATGGAGATCGGGGCTTTTGGATTTCGGGCCTGATGTTTTTGAAGCCTGGAAAAAGATTGCTGAACCCTAAGGTTGGCTTCTGATGAAAGGAAGGCCCAAGAAAGCCGGTGCAACCGGAAGAACAAGCCCAAAGCCAATCTTCTAATGGAGCGACTGATATGAAAGCGGCACTCCTTCTTGTGGCGTTTCTTTTTTTAATAATCACAGTACAAGCAAAACCTGTCCTTCTAGTGTGCGGTGTCGTTGTCAGGTTAGTAGGTGTCGTTGTCAGGTTAGCAGGTGTTGTTGGTGTCAATGAATTTCCTCTTGTTTCCCTGATTATTTTCTTTGTCTTTGCTTATGTTACCATTCTCAACAAAATGCACCTAGTTTGCAACTTCTTTTGTGTTTGTTAGCCTCAAGTTCCCAAGAACCTTCCTCAATTCAAATGTATTTAATCAAATTATCCACTGTCAAGTTCTCGATCATATGGAGAAGTTTCTTTTTGTAATCATTCCAAGTTGAAGGCAATTTTAAAATAATTGCAGAAGCTTAAAAGAGATTCAAAAATTTCAATTATAAGGGTCTTTGAATTTGACAGCGTATTTTTTAAGTTTATCTACTTGCTTAGAGATAGATTTTTCATCAATCATAGTAAATTAAAAATATTTCAGAATAATAAATCTATCATTACCTTATTTGTGTTGAACGAGTCAATGTTTCTGGTTTGTTTTTATGTGTTAATAGTCTATTAAGCACTTCTACTATGTGGATTGGTTGCTGTACGTGTGAAGTTAGTGGGCTGTGGTGGTTATTTGTTTGTGTAAAGCCTATATAAAGGCTATAGTGTCAGTTTTTATGGGTGTAATTCTGCAGACGATTCCTTTGTTTTTGTGTATATCAGTATCTCCTCTGTTCTCCTCTATTTTTAACGCTGCTCTTGTGCATATCTGCATCTCCTCTATTTTTTTAACAATTTGTTGGTATTGTATTTAGTCTCCAAGGCATTTCAAACATCCTTGGGATTTGTGTAAGATTGAATAGTTTCATGTAGTTGATTTGGTGGAACATTGAGAATCTTTCCTCAACACCTCCTTTCATCATCCTCATGTATTTTCCTTGTAGCTTTGTTTTCATCAAAATCATTATCCTTTAGATTAGGGATAGTGGGCAAATTGGGATCCAAATTGCAGAAGATACATTACTCAAACAAAAGAATGATCATATTGTCCTTCCAATGGATGAAATTAGCTCCATCATAAGGATCGATTACATATTGCGAGCACTTGATATTGCTCCACGAAGATAATATCTTGAGATTTTTGGAGAAATTTGATTGTTGAATAAAATAAAGTGGTAGTTATAGATTTTTTATACTTTGATGCATACTAACGACCACTTTCTTTAAAGTATTATTTTCTCTCACTATTGTTGTTATCAAGTTTAGAACAAATACAACTCCAATATATACACCAAAGTTATAAAGAAACGAGTTCAACAATCAATCAATTTCTCTCTTTTAGACCTGTCAACACAGGTTATTAATCAATTTCTTAAGCCATATGTGATCAAACATTGATAAGTTTACCCTAAATGCGTCATCAAAATTGTGTATGAAAAGACAAGTTTATAATCATCACTGCTTTTCATGTCAACAATCACTGACTTTGCATTACCAAGAATCACGTATTTTCATGACAACAAACTACATTAGCAATTTTGAAACCTGCTACAACTTCCAACTCTGTGAAGTTTTTTATTACAATTATTTGCATGGACCTGATATCCATCACACATGTAATCTGTCGCACCAATAAGAACGAAAGAGCATCAGGACGAAGCGGTCATCTTGCACACGGGGAGGTCCTTTTCGAAGTTGGGCGCGGCACGGAGTATCGGATTGCTGTCGAAGAAGTTGACCGGCTTCAGATCGAAGCTTAATATGACGGTCGGCATCACCGGGAAGTCCTCTTGGCACGGGACATGGTGAGTCCCGAGGGTGTACCACAGCACGATGTCGCGGTCCTCAATAGGGCGGTTCCTAATCGATCACAGAGAGAACGTTCCATACCATGTGAGTACAAGATCGCTTTCAATATCCAAGGAATAAGCAGAGACCATGCGATGTCAATCTATGTGAATCTAGGATGTGTCCCATATATAATCTGATTCCAAAGTTATCGCTACATAGTAAATAAATGTTATAAATTTAAGATATTACTCGATGGACTATGCACTAGGCAGGTCACGAAATTTTGTACCTCTCAGACCAGGTAGCCAAAGTGTCGTCTCCTTTGCTTTGATACGCCAAAAGTCCACCGGCCCACTGCTCGCTCCGGTTATATGGAGTCACCCAAATCTGGAAAATATATATATATGCCAAAAAAAAATAAAATCACTTCTTTTCAATAATCAGTTGTATAAATTCTGTGAATTACCGGAAGAGAACCGGCATTACCTGGTTATTGGTGTAGGCATTTCGGAGCTGCGGAGGATCGTCGTGATCAAGCAAGCTCGCCCCGTTGCCTCCGGGGACCACCTTGTACCCCGACGGGTTTCCCACTCTAGACAGCCTCGACGGATTGATCACGTGAAACTCCGACGGGTCGTACAGCTTGAGCTTGATCCTGGCGTCTCCCTCTGTCCGAGCCACGCGCCGTTTTGCCTTCAGGTAGCTCTTCCGAGGCGAGCTTCCGGGCGGGGTCTTCTCCTTCTCAATGTGGACGTCGACGAAAGAGTTGTTCGAGCCGTCGATGTCCATGTCGAGGTGGAACGTCATGTAGTGGTCGTGGACGACGCCGATGACGTTCTCGGACACGAGGGGCCCGGTCATTTCGTACTCTTCGGGCACGTCCTTCGTGTTCTCAAACGGAGCTCCCTTCACCATAAGCATACCCGATAGACTCACCTAAATACAGATCGTTCCATTCGTTAGCTATTTTTCCATTTCAAAAGGACCAAATCACGAGGACGAAGATGGCTTTCAGGCTAACCTTGACTCGAATCAATCCGTCCGTTTGAAACTCCCAATCGAAAATGTAGTCGTAATTCCCGACCGACGATGCCATTCGAGCCACTAGCGTCACCTTCGGCCTCGACTCCCTGATCTGCGCTGAATTTTCGATTGAGAATCGTATCGATGATCGATAAGAACAGTACAATCGAGAGTCGATGGAAGACTATACCTCGAGTCCGCTGATGGGGCTCTCGGAGTGACGCCAGCTGACATCCCCGGTGTAGCGCTCGAACAGGCAGATCATGTTGGATTCGACGTAGGGCGTCCCGTCGGACGCTGCGAAAATCCCGTCCATGTAGTAAGCATTCCTAGGGCAGTCGTTCAGCGGCACGAGTGACATCGCCGTCACGCCCATTCCATATTCACCTACGCCCCCAAACGGCAATACGAAAAGATCATTGAGCAAGAGAGGATCCGATAATTGAACAAATACTGAACACGATATAAACCAAACCCAAATCCAACGAACCAAAAGACCTATGTTGATTAAGTTTTCCTTGAATAAAAAATATACTATTCGCTATATTTATTTAGTTATATTATTCGGAAACGTCGGTGGTCAGAGGAGTCAATGGGAGGCCGACGGCCACGAATAAGTGACCACTGTTAGATCAGCTAAATTAGAAACGGGTAGTGAGAAAAAAAAAAAAAGTTAAGATTTTCTAGTTGCGACGAAATTGTGGACGTGAATATGATTAGATTTAGGCCAAATAATGACTAATAGAGAAAGGGTAAAGACTATAATGAATGGAATCATGGAAACTATCAAAATAAAAGAATTCATTATATAATCATGTAAGTAAAGAAAAAAAGAAAACAGTTTATTTTGTAATTCCTACTATACAATTGGAGCTTATTGATAGTATAAATCAATTTATATGGCTTTGATGGCAACTAGATCAACGCATTATTGCTTCACGAGATTTTCCAATTGAAGATTCACTAAAAATCTTTAGGTACCATCATGAAATTTATGGGCCTTAGAAAAAAACAAAAAAATGGGGTCCAGATTCTTTTGCCTTGTGACGTGACAATCAAGTTGTCGTGCCGAATTTGGACCATCAAAGCTGGAGAGATTGAATTTCCAACGATCGATTGGCAAAAGCATGATCCACCGTTGAATCGAAAACACAAATTGCGAATTTACGCATCGATGCTTTTTATGTTGAAAGATTTTAAATGTTCATAATCAAACGTAAATTCATGTTTTAAAATAAATGGATAATAAATGTGAAAATCACTCGAATACGTGACGCCTAAACAAATAAACGCACCTGCATCCATGTACGTCTTGAAGTACCACCCCTCGTCCGGGTCCATGTAGGGTACGAACAACTCGGACGCGAACCCCTTATACATCACGCTCCTCAGCTCCCCGGTGTCCGGGTCTCGGACCCGGGCCCTCGAGATCACCATCCCTGCCCGAGGGTCCGCCCGGAGGTGAAATTCCCAGTTCGCCCACTTCACGACGTGCCCGTCCTCCACCACGAAGCTCGGCCCGTCGGGCTGCTCCATCGAGATGGGCTTCAACAGCGGCGCCGCCGTGCTGCGACCCTCCTCCCCCTTCTCGATTGACCCGTAGCGGTACTCGGTGCCGGTGCCCTTCGGGACCGGAATGCCCCGGCCCGAGTCCACGAACTCCACGATCTCCCTCTTATCGAGGTCCACCGTGATGGTGATGCCCTCGAGCGGCCTCATATAGAAATTGGACGTGCCCTCCTGATCGAAGCACTGAACTTTTATGACCCTTCTCGTCTCTTCCACCGCCCGTCCGTACCATCCCGCCGACAGCGGGACGCACCTCACGTCCGACATCGCCACGCCCCGCGCCCGGATCGACTCGTTGAACTCGGCGCTCGTGTACGGGGCTTCGCAAGCGGCGGCGAGCTCGTCCATCGCGAGCGGCGGGTAGCCCGACCCGGACGCGACCGAGTGGGCCGCCACCCGGCCCGAGCCCAGGTCGACGACGAGCTCGTGGGTCCGGCCGTTCGAGAGGGCGAGGACGAAGGCCCGCCTCGGCGGGAGAGGGTCGCCCTTTCTCCAGGCGACGACTTCGGCCTTCTCGGGCTCGTGCAGCCTGAGGGAGTGGATGGACGGGGGAGAGGACTCGAAAGGCGGGTAAGACCGGAGGATCGACCCGACCCGAATGATTTCGTCGGCCGTGAGCGGGTCGAGCGGGTGGTGGACGGTCTCGGAGGACGGGCGGTTCTTGGTTTTGCCGGTTTGGGGAGGCTCCTCGAGGATTGGGCTCTTCCTTGGAGGGAACAACTGCCTCGGCCTCTGCTTCGAGTCGTCGAGAGGACGATACCATGAAGGGACGAATACGAAGAAGAGCACGAAGGAGAAGAAGACGATGGAGAGAGAGAAGCGAAGGCGTGGGGAAGGTCCTTCCATGGTGGCTCGAGAGAGAGCTCTAAAGGAACAATCCCAAGCTCCTCCTCCTCTTCTTCTTCTTCTCTTTGGCTCTTTTGGGGACTACTGGAATGGAGCTTCGGGACCGCACGGATCCCAGGCGTCCTATCGAAGGTGTTATAGTAGTCAAAAGTGGATTCCAATTTCCAACAAGAAAATGTTGCAGATAGGGAAATCCATTTATTGGGTGAACCCTGTCACCTCGGGCTCACCTTGCGTTAATTTCTCTACCGAGAAAGTAACGGGCAGACAAGGAAAGCCATCTCGGTAAATAGAAACTGTCAGGTACACAAGAGAGGCCACAAATGGGAAATCCTTTTATTAGGCCACATCTGCTCTTACTCGTTTTGTTTTGGTTTTTTTTTTTTTGGACAGAAAGAAAGATACCATTAAGTGGAAAAGATATTACAACCAGCGGCTAATGCGTCCGAAAGAAGAAGATCAAAGAGGGGGGGGGAAGACATTCGGCCCAGTTAGGTAAAAGAGAGCCCTTACTATAGGTTTTTGCGGCCCAGTCAGACACAAAATTGGTCTATCTCTTGCAAAACCTAAACCTGAGAAAAGCGGCGAAAGAGAGCGGCAGCTTCGGCGATGAGGGAGCATATCTCCCATGGAGGATCGAGCTTGTTGTTGATGGAGTCAACCAAGAGAAGGCAATCGGGATCAATCTGAAGATGCGCTTCGGTGTTGCCTTGCTGCAATAAGTGGTGTAGGGTGATGAGCAAAGCTTGTGTTTCAGTTTGCAAGGCTGAAGAAGCAGGTACCGTCTTAGTAAATCCTTCTCGCATTTTCCCAGAGTGGTCCCGGCATATAAATGCCACAAATCCTTCCATATTGTCCGTGATATAAGCCCCATCGATATTGATCTGCAATATGCCCGGATCAGGGGCCTGCCAAAAAATGCTGCGATCGGAGGGGTTGCGACGCGGTCCGTTCGAGAGATGGAGGAGGTTCTGAGCCGTTTTGACCTAAGCAAGAGCAGTTTCAACAAAAAGGAATGGATCTGGTCGTTCTCTGCAAAAAACAGACTTGTTCCAAGCTTTCCAGATCTGCTAGAAAACCGCAGCGATAGTTTCCAGATCAGGTGAGTTTTTTCTCTGAATGATACGGTCTGCTAACCACTCTTCTACTCGATGTATTTATGTCGTGCCGATGTGAATGCGCATACTAGGGTGAGCCCAGATTCTATGAGTCCATGGGCATAGAAGAAGGAGATGTTCAATCGTCTCGGGTAGTTGTTGATGGCATAATGTGCAAATCGGATTAGTACTGATCCGTCGTCGGAATAGGTTGTGTTTGGTTGGCAATGCATTGTGACAGATAGACCAGAGAAAAATTCTTACTTTGGGTGCAAATTTAATCTGCCAAATTGTTTTCCAAAGGATTCAGGGAGCTTGATAAGAAGATGAGGCTTGATGAGTAGTTGTGCTAGGTACTGTTTTCTTAATAGAGATATAACCACTTTTAACTGTGTACTCCCCTTGGGTGGTGGCTGTCCAAACTAGACGGTCTGAGGCAAAATTAGCTATAACTGGGATTTTCAGTACCTCATGAACCGTTGATGCATCATAGAACTGATTTAGCATAGGGACATTCCAGTTGTTTGAGTTATGCTCTAATAGGTCAGCTACAAACATAGGTTCCTCTCTTACTGTTGGGCTGCCTATTCTCCCACTTGGTAGCCACCGGTTTTCGCGTATTTTAATCTGAGTTCCGTCGCCGATCAACCATTGGAGATTAGGTAAGATCGCCTCCCTTCTTGACAATAGGCTTTGCCAACCCCAGGAAGGTTGGGCTCCTCTGTCCACCTTAAGAAAGTCCTTAGAAGGGAAATACAGTGCTTTAAACAGTTTACTCCAAAGGGGGGAAGGCTGTTGTAATAATCGCCATGCTTGTTTTCCAAGCATTGCCTTATTGAACGCAACTAGATCTCTGAAGCCCATTCCTCCCATAGCCTTTGTACATTTTAAAACCTCCCATCGTTTCCAATGAACCCCTGACTTCCGACAATCAATCTGCCACTAGAATCGGGCCACCTTCTGTTCAACAGATTTGCAAATGGATATAGGAATTTTAAAGACATGCATGGAATACTGAGGTATAGCCTGCACAACCGTCTTAATTAGGATTTCCTTTCCACCCTTGGAAATAAGACCCTCCTTCCAACCTTCCAGCTTGTTATTTACTCTACCCAAAAGCCAGGCAAACATATCTCTTTTGGATCTACCCCAGTCAGAAGGAATGCTAGGTATTTACCTGTTTTTTCAAGCACAGGGACTCATATTTTACTAGCCAGGTTTTCCTTAAGGCATGCAGGGCAGTCTTTACTAAAGAAAATACCTGACTTATTCCTATTAATTTCCTGTCCCATGGCTAGGCAGTATTGGTTCAATATGTTAGCTAGGTTCTGACATTCCCTAATTGTACCATCTAGAAAGAAAATGGCATCATCAGCGAAAAACAAGTGGGAAAGAGTAGGGCACGACTTGTTTAGTTTGATGCTCCTCAGATTCCCGATATCTATGGCTTGATGGATGAGGGTTGATAGGAGATTTGTTAGCAGTATAAACAGATAAGGGGACAAAGGGTTGCCTTGACGAAGACCTCGGGTCGGTTGAAAATACTCTAACTGCTCGCCATTGAAATTAATACTGATAGAAACCGATGAGATGCACTGCGAAACCCACTGAACCCAGGTAGGATGGAAGCCTAGCTTGAGTAGATAAGCCGTTAGAAAATCCCATTCGACTCTATAATATGCCTTCTTCATGTCCAATTTTAAGATCGCTGGGAAATTTCTTCTTCGTTTCCGAGTCTTTATCTGATGAAGAATCTCTTGGACCATGAGGATGTTGTCCTAGATTTGATGTCCAGAAACAAAGGCAGTTTGTTCCGTAGGAATTAGGTCAGGTAGTAGGGGCTTCAGGCGATTAGCAAGGATTTTAGATATGATTTTATAGGCGTAATTGCATAGGCTAATGGGACGGTAATGGTCCAGACTTTCGGGTAGTGGTATCTTTGGTATGAGAGTTATAGCAGTCTTGTTAAAGTTTGGTGGCAGCACACCTGATTGAAAAAGTTCTGAACTGAAATGAATATCTCATCCTGAAGTGTGTCCCAGTTAGATTGGTAAACAGTCCATTCAAACCATCCGGGCCCGGGGCTTTTGTACTGCCCAATTGAAACATTGCAAGGCGAACCTCGTCTTTAGTTACCGTAGCTGTAAGAATGGAATTCATATCAGCGTTAACTATACCTGAGCATTGGGCCAGAATGGGGTCATAGTCATGGGAGCCCACTGTTGTGTAGAGGTTACGGTAGAAATCCTGCGTCATCACCTTCAAAGTCTCCTCATCTCTTACCCAGCTGTGGTTAGTGTCCAGCAGCATTCGTATTCTATTCCGTTGTCTTCGCTGGATGGTAGTTGCATGGAAGAACCTTGTATTTCTGTCACCACATTTCAGCCAGTTAATCCTTGACCTCATAGCCCAATATTGCTCCTCTTGCTGCCAAAGTTTCTGAAGTTCCATCTTGATGTTGGTTGCTGTCGATTTATCAGATCTAGTATTATTTTGGTTTGTGATCTGTTGTAACTGAAATTGCAATTCCGATATTCTGTTTTTGGCCTTAGAGAACTTGTCATGACTCTACCGGGCGAGTGCTAAACTAACTAACTTTAATATCTGTGGCAGGTCAGAACTAGAGCTGGTTGCAAAGTGCCATGCGTTGGCAATAATCATCCTACAGTCCGGATCTTGTAGCCAGAACGATTCAAAGATAAATGGCCACCGTCTCCTTTGCAAAAGGGCTTTAGTATTCAAAACTAAAGGACTATGGTCCGACCCCACTGCTGGTAAAGCAAACACCTCGGCTTCTAGGAAGGCAAGTCTCCAATCCAAATTGCAGAGAACCCTGTCCAATCTCTCCTTAACAATCTCATCACCCGAACAGTTATTTGTCCAGGTGAACGCGCATGGCCTTAAGGGCTCGAACTGTCAAGGAAGACCCCAGACCCTAACAGTTCCAACTAACGAGCTTCATTTTGATGTGGGTGGCTTTTGAGGGCAAGCCACCTCAACCCAGATGTTATTCTCTTCAACCATGAGGATCATAGTGTCCATTAGTTGGGTTTCATCAAAATCCTCTACAATATGAGCTCTAGACTCATAGGGATTATACCTCTTGAGCTTCTTGGAAGTTCTTGCTCTATTTGGTAGTCTTGACTGCTTCAATTTTTTGGGAGTTGGGACATCCATTTGCTGATCTTGAATGCCTTTTAACTTAGCAGGTACATAAATTAGAGCCTCCTTGGAAGAACCCTAGTTAGGTTCCGACACATGCTGTTCACCCTGCGGATGCTGTTCAGACTGAGGTAATGCTGATAGTTGCCTAATCCCCTCTCTCTGCTCTTGATCCGACTGATGAAAGACTGGCATACCCTTCTGTTTACATAAGGCAAGGGCCAGTTGGCCTGTGGATGATTGCCCTGCTGTCGGTCCAGCACTGTCACTTGGTCTGGTGGGATTATCAGTAGGAGGGGGCGCTGGAGCCTTACTAATCAAAAAAGGAGGGGTCTCGGGTATCACATCCACTACCTTTGCAGATCGGTCCTGATCACCATAAAAGGTAAGCCAGTAAGGACTATGTTCTTTGACTTCTGCACGTAACCACTGGCCAAAAGCCATTTTTTCCTTGCCTTCCATTTTTGCCTCAGTAAAGGGAATTTCTTGACAGTACGTGGCATAGTGGCCAAGTCGACTACATGAGTAGCAAAAATGTGGGAGACGCTTATAGCGGAAGTCCAGCCATATATTTCTTCCTTCGATGCGAATTAAGTGCCCTGTTTTTAAAGGCTGACTTAGATTTATTTCCACCCGAACTCTACCTGCCCTGATATTGGGACCTTCCCTTGTGTCTACTTTAACAACAATCACCTTCCCAACATGTCTTACTGCTTTACTTAGCATTTGTTCCGAGCACCATTCTAGAGGTAAGCCGAATATTTGAACCCAAAAGGCACATGTTGAGAAATCATAATAATGCAAAGGTGTATTAGGAAGCCAGGGTTTTAATATAATCAAGTGGTTAGCGAAACACCATGGACCTCCCTCTAGAATTCTCTATTTCTCCTCTACAGATTTAAATTTTGCAACGTATAGGCCAGTGTCGCGTTGTGAGAATTCTACTTGTTATGTATGCCATGTTCGTTTGAGAGTATTTTGTAATGCCTGAAAGTTTACCGAAGGGTCTAACAGAATTTTACCAACTAAAATAAGCTTGCATTCCTCAATCTTCTCCTGTGGCAATAGGTCATCCCAAACTTCAATTTCATGTGCAGCGCAAAGGCGCCCCAACCTGTTGCACAAAGCGGCAAGGCGGGAATCTTCCTCTAAATCCTTCTCATCCATGAAATTGAGGTTCTGAGTAAGATCGGGAGAAGTTGCGATGGCAACAGATACGGCATGCAAAGAGACAGTGGGGTAGAGGTTTGGCAAGGAGAAGTAAAGATGAGTCAATGGCAATGAAAGGGTTTGAGTGGGGGCGCAAGTTGAACAAGGCGAAAAGGAAATACAAACAGTACGAGTCCCCAGACCGGAGTGCGGAGATCCATGAAAAGAGTCATTCAAGAGCAAATGGAGGAAAATTCGAGGGAATTAAGGGGCAAAGGGTTATAGAGAAACATCTGCAGATGAGGTTTGATTAGGGCAAAACTACCTTGACGATAGGAGGTGAGCTCTGCATGTTGAGAGAGGATCGAAATAGCCTTTTGATGATTTGATTGATCTGACTAATTACTCGTTTTGTTAAGATACGAGAAGAATATTGGAAATATAGGAGAATTAAGGAAAGAAATCCATTTTTAAGGAAAGAGTTATATGGTTAATCTTGTTATTAAGGAAAATTCCAAATAAAAACCCGAAGTTGATCAATTTTCTCAAAAAATGACCCGAAATGAACTTTGTGTCAGATAAAGACCTAAAATGGACCTATTGTCTCAAATGAAGACAAAAAATAATTAAATTAATTCCAAATAAGAACCTAAGCTTGCTAATCAGCCAAATATTCGCCGACTATCAAGCATGTGACATTTCCGACAATTGAACTTTGGGCAATTTTGTCCAAAAAAAATATAGGGAAAATTAACAAATCCTAAAACAGAAAAAAAAAAAACCCTATATTTTCTACGGTCTCCCTGTTCCTTGTACCCATCCTCTGTAAAGTCAAAGACTGAAGTTCTACCCATTTCTTGTACCCATCCTCCGCGAAGTCGAAGACCCGAATTCTTCGTCGGTTGAGGCACGAATTGAAAAACAAGGAAAAAAAAAAACATATGCTTCTTTCTTTGTTTGCGGAGACCCAAATTCTCCGTCGGTTGAGCAAGGCGAGGAGCGACGAGAATCGAGTCGCGACGATGACCGTGCAGCGATTTGGTTGAGGAGCAGTGGGGGAGAAGAAAGAAGAAAACGTAAACATCTAAATGAATAACCTAAACTTAATTAATTTAGAATTTTCCCTTTTTTTTCCAATCACAAATTTCTGACAAAATTGCCCCTATTTTAATCGCCGAAAAATGTCTGCTGGCGAACTAAAGTCCTCAATAGAGATTAACTTTATCACTTTGGGTCCTTATTTGACACAAAATTCACTTTGGGTCCTTATTTGAGAAAATAGATTCACTTCAGGTCCTTATTTGGAATTTTCCCCAAAAAACACAAGGAAGACAAACTCAGCAAATAGGAAATGTCAGGTACACAAGAGAGGCCACTTCAACAAATGGGAAATCCATTTATTAGGCGACACCTGCTCCTACTCGTTTTATTCGTGAAAATGGAATTTAAATCAATGATTGCACCATTACCAAATGCATTTCTTTTCTTTGGTGAAGAAAAAAATTCTTTTTCATCACCGAAAATAGAAAAAATAAAATAGCATTTGGACTTTTTAGGGAATAAAAACAGTAAAAAGTATTCGTTTTTTTTTTTTCCGGAAAAAAGTATTCAATTACTCCACCAATAATAATAGAGTTTTTTCTTGACTTTTTAAATCGCAATTCCGTTTCAATTTTCTAAGAATGTCTGTGGAAAATGAAAAAAATGGTAGTATGGAAAAGGTTATATATTTAGCCCATGACTTGGGTTTGGGAGATTCATTTGTTTTCTTGTTTTCATTTGGAAATTCACATGAGACTGTTGTCAAACAGTTTCGCATTGTTTTCATTGATGTGGAGATCTTAAAAATCTTTTTTTTTTTTTTAAATCTTCAGGTACGTGTTGTTTTACTTGTCAGAATTTATTTGTTTTTTTCTTTTCAGTAATTGAAATCGACAAGTAAGTTAATTAGTAAATATCCAGCACCTTCTCCATGAAGTTAGATGCCTGCAAAAAAAATGCCTGCCTCATAAAACGACATAAAATTGAAGGATTAGTCCATCGGAGGTCAACGTGTTGTCGGTAGTCGGAATTTACTAATTGATGTAGCCACCAGCTGATTGATTTGAAAGCACCGAGTGACTTGAGCTGGTTTGGTAAATGCCTTCGACAAAAGCAAGTCGTTTGACAATTTCCTGAGAACTTCGAAAAATACATCGCATTTCTGAAGCCCTCTAAAATATTGGCCCTTACCCAGCTTTAGGCTTTAGCATTCCAAAATACTGACGCATATTTTTTTTTCTAACTTTATCCTTGCTAAATTTTAAAAAACTCGAAAATGCTCTCACAATTTTTCACCTCTCGTGATATCGCTGAGAAAATTGGTCATGATCAACGACGAGGACGGCCTAAGATCGCGCAACCTCAAGCGAGGAACAACAACATTAGGGGATGTCTAGTCTTGGCCGATTGCCAGCCTTGGTCGGCATCGGCGCCGGTGATTGGCCAAACGAGAGTCGGCGACTTCACCAGAGTGTTGTCAATCCCTGGCGATGTCGAGCCACAGCGAGACTCGACCTCCCCAGTTGGCGCAAGGCTCGACCTCACCAAGCTAGGGCAAGGCCAACCTAACGCCGCCTGGGCAAGGTCGAGGCTCGTCGGTGGCCTGGCCAAGCTTTGGCGAGCTTGCCGGACCTCATCCAGCCGGTCACTGACCATGGTTTTTTTATGGAGTTACCAAAGAGAAAAAGAAAAATAATAAAATATATAATAAAAGTATTAAAAATTTTAAGAATCTTATCAAATGCATTTCTATCTCAAAAATAAAAATTTTATGGAGTTACCAAACACATTTTTTACTCAGAAATTATTTCCAAAAATAGAATAAAAAAAATTATTTCTGATAAAAAACAGTTCCTTAAAACAAAAGCATTACCAAACGCACATTTAATCAACCCTACCAGTTTAGAAAACTTCACACTCGTGAAGTAGGAAGAGAAAATATTGAGTGGTTTACGAGGATCATATCGCCAGCTTACATGACGTGTATTTATTCACTTTGAGCTAATTAGAACTCGATATGTATATATCGAGGTGTAATTAGATAAAAATAAAAATAAATATCTCAATCCACCTCTCTCTTTCTCCTCCCTCTGCGACTGCAGGCATTATGAGCCCACACTGACCGAGTAACCAACACTTCCCTCCACCGTCGCTATTGGCAGAGTTGCCATGGACCTCGCCTTCAAGGTCGGCGACCTGAACGAACTCCAAATCTGGAAGTTCTCCGTTGCCGTTGCTCATCCATGGCCAATGACTACAGTTCTGACTCAAACGTGGTCATGCTCCAAATTTGTCGCAGCCATGGCTCTAGATTTGGACCCGGCCATGGCTTCAAGGTTTGTCATGGCCATGGCTCTGCGGGGTATCGCCGCCATTACTTCAGATCTGTCGCAATCGCACTGCACCGAAGGGAACTCGAAAGGAGGACGATGGAAGGGAACACCAGGTAGAGAGAATTCATGACCATTCGAGGTGGAGGAACTATTCGCTGCAGCAATTATCGTGGGGAGATGGGTGTCGAAGACGAAAGTTGCCGCGTCTTGAGCGGTGGAGAGACAGTGGACATGGCCAAGTTGGGCGATGGATTCTCATGTGGTCGAAGAGATGGTTTCTGTGATGGTGATGAAGAGAGAAAATCCATATTTTTATTTTTTTTCCTAACCGAGACATGGGTCGATCTTTAATTGCACCAACTCATAGTAATGCACACTATGTCAGCTGGCGATGCCGCACTCACAGACCACTTGAAATTTTCTCATGGAGAAGGGATGAAAGTGAATCAAGCTATTCACGAGTAACTCGGACTAAACTTAATGATTGCTTGAGGTCAACCGATTTGACTTCAAGTCTAGTTTGAGATCGCCAATACTTGTTGATGGATTCGTGAACCTAATTAAATTTTTATTATATTTAAAAAAACTATAAAGATATACACAAATTTCTGAAAAATTACATAATGTTTCCACGTGTACTTAAACAATGGGATTTTATATGAGATTTTAAGACGAGCTCGAGCTCTTTCATAAGTTGATTATAATTGAGGCAAGCTCGAGTTTTTTAAATTTCCATTCGAGTCAAGCTCAGCATAAGTTTTAATACTCGATCAAGCTCCTGCCATGTTTTGAGCCCCATGCATGTATTCTAGTTGAGCTTCGGTTTAGCATTATATTGAGTCAACTCGATTGGGTCGTATACCCGTATCGATCTTTAGCATTTCGAGTGATATCAAAGAGAAAAAAGACAACATCGACGAAAAAACGGCATTGGCCGATTGTCCCCGCTCATCAATAATCGTAACTCCCTGGTCTCCCCTTTCATATAACTCATCGGCATTGTGGTGGTCATGCAAATGGTGTTTCAATGACGATTACATCACAAATGAGATTCGGGAGCAGGACCCGTCGTGATCACAGATTTTCCTAGATTCGATTATCATCCACCATCTCCCTAAGTCTCTTCCAGGATCAGAACTCTCCACGTTGCTTCCATCAACCGTCGCAAGTCTCCGAAAACTTTTTCGTATTCTGCCAGATGTTTCTACTGTATTTCATCGTAATCAACGAATTCAATCACAACGCTTGCGGCCTGTTTCAACTGGGAATGCCATCACATCCTTAGTTGAATAATCCAAATGGAAAGGGCCACGCAACTTCATCAAACACCATAGGAAATTCAATTCACCAAGGTCCCTTTAACATTTTCTCTAAGCCATTTATTCCTAAGTTGAATAAGCCTGCCTGTTTAGAAATAATGGACACTCGTGAATTAGGAAGAAAAATATTCGGTGATTTGTGTATCATGTCATCAACTAATAGGGCATGCATTTATTCACTCTAAGCAATTAGGGATTATTGGTTCCTGCTCCAATTCAATCGGATCCCCCCCTCCCGAAGTTGAGAACCAGACAAAGAGGACTGGTTCCTAATTTTTGGAACTGGGGATCGAACTGGGCAGTTTTGGGATCGGGAGCTGGTCAGTTGGCATCTTCACATCCAAACTTTAGCAGCCTAGACATGGTGTAGAATTGGTCACTCCTCATCGCGCTGAAACGAAAAGCTCAAGAGAAGGACAATGAAAACAGACTGCCCGAACGAAACAAAAAATAGAGACAAGCTTAGAGAAGGGAGAGAGATCTCGTGATGGATGACTGGGATTACGAACGAAGGAATGATCAGTAAAAAGGATAACATCTAAAGAAAGATTAGGTAATTACAGGAAAGGGTAGTGTGAGAGTCGAGCGAGAGCCGGGAGGGACGCGAAAGAGCGTCGAGCGAGCAGAAGCACAAACCAAAATGGAACTTGTTCAGTCCCACACCAAAAACCGCAGAGCATTCACGTCAAACCACCATGCGATCCAGATAACACGAGCTCATCCCAGTGAGAGCGAGTGAGGTTTTGACTGATATCACGGTAAATGAAGACCCTGAAACTCGGATTTTTTCTCTTAAAAACACGAGCATTTGTACCGTGTTTAGTAGAGGCCTTCGTTGAGCTTTTGGTGTCGAAATAATCCATGGATCCGCATGTTGTCCTTCCTTTCGAGCTGAGATTGAATCGACTTCAAGCTGAGGCGAGAGGGAAAGATGGAGATTGAGGGCTAGAGCTCTGAGCAGCGTGAGACTGCGAGAGGAGAATCAGAGAAGGAGGTATTGATTAGGATTTGTTGTTGTTTTTTAAGAAATTAAAAAAAATTAAAAAATATAGCCAATCTGACTCCATGAAAATGGAACCAGATTAGCACTCCTCGGAATAGGAATGTGCAATGGCAACTGCCTAAACCAGGAACCGTCCGGACCGACCGATTCTAGGCAATTCCTAGAGAGGATGGTTCAGTTCCCAGTTTTGAGGTGGAAACCGGACCGACAGAAACGGACTGGTTGATTATATATATAATATCTTTAAATTTCTTAAGAAATAAATCTTAATTCTTTTCAATTTCCTCCATCTCTCGTTGAATCCCTACTCTCTTGCTCGACAGAACCTCTCGCCTTGACAACAACGAAGATGCTCTGAAGTTCAAAGCATGGAAGGCACTGTTGATGTGGTTTGGAGCTCCCGTTTCGAAGCTGAAGAAAAAGATATAAGGCACGCAGAGAGAGAGAGACAGAGGAGACCCCCTCGGATATTCCTGGGTCTTCTTATGCCCGAACAAGGGGCCATCTCTCTCTCTCTCTCTCTCTCTCTCTCTCTCTCTCTCTCTCTCTCTCTCTCTCTCTCTCTCTCTCTCTCTCTATGTGCCCTACCTTGATCTGCAATCAGAAAGGAGGCTTCTTTGTCTGTCTTGAATTCTTGATTCGGGAGTGACTCTTCACCGATTCGCTCCAGAGACAAGGAAGCGATTTTCGGGTACCCTTTTGAGATTGTTCTCTTGGGTTGACAACGTTGGGTTTGCAACAAAAAACTTACCAATTTTACTAAACTAGATCAGACTAATCGGTCGGTCTAGTTCCCAGTTCCAAAACTAGCCAGTTCAGGTCCTGGTCCTAGAAACTAGGAATTGGGCCTTCCAGTCCAATTTTCGATTCTACCTTGAAACCGGACCGGACCAAGAACCGGACCAAGAACTGATCAACCCTACTTAGGGACTGTCCAAAATCAACCGGTTCGATCTAGTTCGGTTAGTCCAACATGCTCACCTTAGGCCCGATGTCCTCGTTCATCAATCATCGTAACTCCGTATTTTCCCTTTTCATTTAACTTACCGGCATCATGTTGTCATGCGAATGGTGTTTCAACGACGATTACATCACAAAATGAGATTCGTAGCAGTACAAGTCGTGACCACAGATCCCTACATTGCATCTTCATTGCCGTGTCCCTAAGTCTCTCTAGGACCACTCTCCACGTTGCTTCAACCGTCGCAGTGTCTCCGAAAACCCTTTCGTATTCTACTGGTTGTCTCCATTCAATTCCTTCGTAATCAACGACTTAAATCGCAACGTCTTTGGTCCCTTTCAAATGGGACCGCCATCACATCCTAAGCTTGATTAATCCAAGAGGAAAACTCGCCACTGTGGGCCGGATGACTTTTATATTCTAAAAGCTAATTGGCGGGGACGATGTTCGGATGAATTGATAGCCGATGGCATCTTCAATCTCTCTTCATCGAGGAAGTGAATTTGGAACCCTATTTGCAATTGCAATGTACTATGCTTCGGCGTGCGACTGCAGAAAAAATGAAACATGGGAGGATTCAACGTAAATTATCTGTCAACACACATCTCTTATCCAATGATACGGTTTTCAAAACTTCTTTTGGTCACGTATCTGACTTTGTAAAGAAAATATGAAATCAAAATTACTTGGCCTATGAAACGCCGGCTTAAATGGCAAATGAGCTTTCTCCTCTTTTCTGTGGAATTACTCTAGGTGAAAATTCTGAATGCACTGGATCAACGCAGGCGAATGTTCCTTTTAAGATCCTCTAGATGGAGTCGAGAGGCACGAGAGCCGGTCGAATGCCCAATTCCGATCTAGAGAAAAGGAAATAGAAAAAATCGAAAAGTTGAATTAACATCCATATCCATAAGAAAATCATATGCTGCCAAATTTGGATTTTCCTTGCTCGCCAAACTCTCTTATCCCCAACCCAAATAATGAGAGTCCATACAAAAACTCCCTCTTGGAAGAGTTGCCAATAAGGATGTTAATAGTTAGACTCAAGTCGGATTTTCTAAAAAGTCGAACCATTGGTGAACAACCGCATTGAACCGAATCGCAACCCAAATTGAATACAAAAAAAAATATAAAAAATAAAAACGAAACCCATGTTTGATTTGGTTCGGATTTTTTATTTCAATTCTATCATTTTTTTTTTTTGTTGTCATATGTTATAAAAGTAATTTTCCCATTAACATGACATTTTTCAACTTAACAAAGTCACTAAAATATGATAAGATTTAGGATTAATATCACGAACATCCTCAAATTAGTATATCCGTAATAAAATTACTTTAAATTAATTTTTTTATCAAAAAAAAATTCAAATCGATACATTTATGATAAATTTACTCTAAATTAATTTTTTTACTACTAATAATCCCGAATAGGTACCCAAAAAAGAAGAAGCTAATTTTCCAAATGGAACCTTCCTTCCCTTTCATTTCCAGAATTCAAATTTCCCGAAGAATTCGTGGGTCTACCCGTCCTCAACCTTCCATTGCCCCCCTCCACGATCACCTTCCCCCTGAAAAATCACTCCTTGGTCGAGTTCACAACAATGACCTCGCACGACCACATCGGATCGCACGTTTGACGATCCCCCGCGAAAACCCATCTGCTCAATTGCGGCCGCCGGCCGATTCGACCAAAAAAAAAATTTGCAGCCGCCAAAACATGGATTTTTTTTCTTAAAAACACAAGCATTTTTACCGTGTTTAGCAAAGGCCTTCGTTGAGCTTTTGGCACAGAAAGAATCCATGAATCCGCAGGGAAAAGTGCCAAAAAAGTCATAAACCTTTTGTGTTTGTGCCAATTTAGTCATAAACATTTTTTGGTGCAAATTAAATCCTAAACCTTTTTAAGTTGTGCCAATTCAGTATTTTCCAGCCAATTTTGGCCTAATTTTGCTAACTGGATGCCGGCCGGCTGACGTGGCGTTATCGGTGCTAACGTGGACAACTTTTAATAATATTTTAATATTATTGAATTTTTTCCTTTTTTTTTCTTTTTTTTTTCTTTTTTTCTTCTCCTCTTCTTCCTCTAGTCTGTTGCCAGACCTTGGCGACCGGCCAGAGGCGATGGCTGGCAAGGTCGAGGTCGACCTCGTCGGCCACCTCGCCAGTGACCGCGAGGGCAAGCCTTGCCCATGGCCGGCGAGGCTTGACCTCGCCAAATCCAGCGAGGGCGAGCCTCGCCCGCCCAGCGTGAGGCTGCCCTCGGGGCCTGGGCGGCGAGGGTCGAGCCTCGCCCATGGCCGGCGAGGGCGAGCGAACCTAGGGAGAGAAGGGAAAGGGTCAAATCTGGAGGACGGAGGACCAGATTTGAGAAGTTGAGGACCCGCCGTCGCTGCCCCATCGCGACCGTCGCTCCCTACAGTCGCCTCCACCCCCCGACGCTGTCGCCTTACTGTCCTCGCCAAACCCCGAGCAATGGGCGAGGCTCGCCCTCGCCAAATCCGATGAGGGTCCGACGATCGACTGGAGGAAGAAGAGGAGAAGAAAAAAATAAAAATAAAAAATTTAAAAATTTAAATTTAAATTTTAAAAAAATTCTAAAATATTAAAATATTATTAAAAGTTGTCTACGTCGGTGCCAATGAGGCCACATCAGTCGGCCGGCATCTAGTCAGCAAAATCCGGCCAAAATTAGCCGGAAATGATTGAATTAGCACAACGTAAAAAGGTTTAGGACTTAATTGGCACCAAAAAAATGTTTAGGACTAAATTGACACAAATGCAAAAGGTTTAGGACTTTTTTGGCACTTTTCCCCGAATCTGCATGATGCCCTTCCTTTTGAGCTGATATTGAGTCAACTTCAAGCTGAGGCGAGAGGGAAAGACAGAGACTGAAGGCTAGAGCTCTGAGCGGTGTGAGACTGCAAGAGGAGAATTAGAGAAGGAGATATTAGATTAGGGTTTGATGTTGTTTTTCAAGAAATTTAAAAAAAAAATTAAAAATATAGCTGATCCGGTTCCATAAAAATGGAACTAGATCAGTGTCCCTGGGAACTGCCCAGAACCGGCCGGTTCGTTTTGATTTGGTTGATTCGTTATACTCACCCTAGGCTCAATGTCCTTACTCATCAACAATCATAATTCCCTTTTTTTCCTTTACATATAACTTATCGGAATCATGCTGTCATGCGAATGGTGTTTCCACAACGATTACATCACAAAATGAGATTCTGGAGCAGTACAAGTCGTGATCACATATTCCTACATTGCATCGTCATCGCCGTCTCCCTAAGTCTCTTCCAGGACCGCTCTCCACGTTGCTTCCTTCAACCGTCACAAAGTCTCCGAAAACCCTCTCGCATTCTACCGGTTGTCTCCACTCTATTCCATCGTAATCAACGACTTAAATCACACCGCCTTTGGTCCCTTTCCAATGGGAACGCCATCACACCCTAAGTTTGAATAATCCAAGAGGAAAGTTCGTCATTGTGGGCTGGATGACTTTAATATTCTGAAAGCTAATTGGTGTGGACGATGTATGGATGAATTGACAGCCGATGGCAGATGCAATCTCTTTGTCAAGGAAGTGAACTTGAAACCCAATGTGCATTTGCAGTGTACCATGCTTCGGTGCACAACTGCGGAACAAATGAGATATGGAAAGATTCAACATAAATTATTTGTCAATACGCATGTTTCTTATCCAACAATGCAGTCTTCAAAACTTCTTTTGACGACGTAGTTGACTTGGTAAAGAAAATATGAAATCGAAATTACTTGGCGCATAAAATGCTAGCTTAAATAGCAAATGAGCTTGCTTCTCTTTCCTGTGGCATTACTCTAGAAGAAAATTCTAAATGCACCGGATCAACGGAGGCGGATGTTCCTTTTAAGATCGTCTAGATGGAGTAGAGAGGCATGAGGGCTGGCCGAATGCCCAATTCCGATTTAGAGAAAGAGAAATAGAAAAAATCGGAAAGATGAAATAACATCCATATCCATAAGAAAATCATATGCTGCCAAATTTGAAATTTCCTGTACCCCAACCCAAATAATGAGAGTCCAAACGAAAACTCCCTCTTGGAAGAGGTGCCAATATGGATGTTAAAGGTTTGGCTTAATTCGAATTTTCTAGAAAGTCGAACCGTTAAAATAAAGGGCGGCATTGAACCAAATCAAACCCGAACCGAATACAAAAAAAATAAAAATAAAAAAAATTCAAAACTCATGTTCGATTTGATTTGGATTTTTTATTTTAATTTTGTCATTTTTTTTTTTTTTGCTGTCATATATTATAAAAGTGACTTTCCCATTAACATGATGTTTTTCAACTTAACAAAGTCACTAAAATATGATAAGATTTTACGTTGCTCTCGCAGAATGGCGAGTCCCTCTCTGCCAACTGGGTAGATTTCCCCACCTTCAAGGTAAGGTTTGTCTCTATCACAATGGAAAACCCTAAATCATCCTATACAAAACCCCATCTTGTTCACCCCAAGCTCCCGATAAAAATCCCACCCCCAGCGAAACCCTAATGTTTATCCCATTCTCTTCCAATCGGCTGTGGTAGCCTGTTTTACACCATCAGATCGACAATCCCATTCCATACACCGTCTGAAACCATCACTCGCCATACCCAAACTTCACAAAGTACACCGAAGCTCCCTTCAAACCATCACTCGCCATACCCAGTCACTCGATCTCCACTTCCATTGGTTCCAAACTGATCAAGCTAGCGAGTGTGTCAAACCCTTTGAATCAGATCCTGGAGAACAAGAGATGGCAGGTCAGATCGAGGAAGAAAGGCGTTTAGCGGCCCTTCGCAAAAGTTTAGGTAAGTTGTGGTTTGAAGATGATGTTGTCGATATTAAAAGTGATATTCCAGAAGAAAAAATGATTGAATGTCAGAAAACAGTTTCGGGAAGTTGTACTCTAGACCGAATGTGAATTTTACAGCCTTCTTGAATACTATGAAAAGAGTTTGGAGGGTCGAAAATGTTACCTGTACAATGCTTGAACCAGGTTTTTTCTCCTTTGCTTTCCAGTCGGAAGCTGAAAAATAGAAAGTATTAGAGTCTGGGCCTTGGTGCTTCTCCAGTAATTTATTAGTCCTACAGCAATGTGATCCTGATACTCCAGAAATCTATTATGAATTTACCCACTGTGCCTTTTGGGTTAATTTCTATGGCCTCCCGTTTGGGAGAGTCACTAATGAAGTAATCAGGGACATAGCATCTAAACTGGGAGAAGTAATAGATGTGAAATTAGAAGCAAAAGGTAATAGTCATTACAAGATTGGCAAGGCAAAAGTAAAGCTGAATCTGGAGAATCCTCTAAAGACAGAGGAGTAATTGTTAATTTGGAGAGGAAGAAACTATGGGTAGAGTTTAAATACGAGCAACTCCCACATTATTGTTACTCATGCGGTAAAATTTGGCATTATGCTACTGATTGCAAAGAAATACCCTATGAGAATTCAGGACTGGTAGAAAACTTACCGGGAAGATTTGGGCAATGGCTAAAAGCAGAAGTGCATGAACTCAGCCCGTATGGTAAAGTTTTCTATGGCAAACAAGAGATAATCCAAGAAGATGATGAGAGTGTGCCAGAGACCCCAATTCATTCGGTTCCTAAGAATGAAAAACAACAGCAGGATCAGAATTTGAGTACCATTTGGGGATAGACGAATGCTGAACAGACAACTCAACAGGAAAATAGTCTGTCTACAAAGCACTTAGCACTACAAATCATGGGAGAGAAAAGCCCACAAAAGAGAGGGAGCTGCTGTATATATGACGGATCTGTTATGATACTCTATGAGGAACAACAGAAGGAGGTGGAAATCGACAGGATAGAGGCCTTAGCAAGGGAAAAAGGTCTGATAAGGAACAAATTTAAAGGCACCAAGCATCCAGCAGCAAAAAAAGGCAAGCGATTCTGTCCATAGAGTGCACAAAGCTTGAAAACATCAACTTTAGACAATCCATAGCTGGTAGAAGCCCCAATTAAGATGGCGGAGAAGTCAAGTCAGTGGACTCTGGTGGCTAGCCCTAATAAGCCACCGAACCATCCATGAAGCTACTAAGTTGGAATTGTCAAGGGTTGGGCACACCCTTGACAATTCAAGCTTTGAGAGTCTTAGTGACTCAGGAAAGGCCCAGCATTATATTTATAATGGAGACAAAAAATTAAGAGCAAAAGGTGTAACGATTAAGGAGGAGGTTGAAATTTTAGAACAGTTTCTTGGTGAATCCAAAAGGAATTACAGGGGGTTTGGCTCTTTTCTAGGGTGACCAGGTAGTGCTATCAATTGACTCATTCTCAAATAGCTATATAAATGTTCAATGCCAAATAAAAGAAACCAGACAGAGGATGCATGTTACCTTTATACATGCTCCTTATGTTTTTCAAGAAATAGTGCAGTTGTGGAAGGCCATCCATAGAGCAAGTAGAAACTATCACCTACCTTGGCTTTGCTCAGGGGATTTCAATGAAATATTGTATCACTGGGAAAAAGTGGGCAAAAAAAGAGCTGAAAATTACCGGCTAGCAGCATTCAGGGACTTCCTCAGCCAGTGCTCATTAATGGATTTGGAATCCAAGGGATGCGCATTCACCTGGTCAAACAATCGAGCAGGAGATCAGTTTGTGAAGAAGCGACTAGATAGAGGATTATGTAACCTAGATTGGAGAATAGCTCATCCTAATGCTGAATGTGTAGCATTACCAGCTATAGGGTTTGATCACAGCCCTATTATAATATCATTACACCCATGGAAAGACTGGAAGAGGAGGATTTTTTGATATGAAGCATTCTGGTCAGAAGAAGAGGAAAGTATGCAGCTAGTAAAGAAAATATGGGCTGAAAAATGACTCCCAAAGGCTAAATATAGTGAAAAAGTTGCAGCTTGTGGATCAACAGTTGGCAAAGTGGAGTAAAAACATATTCCATAATGCTAAGAAGAGAATTGATGAGCTGAAGAATGAATTACAAAGGTTGACAAATGGAAACGAAGCATATAAAGAAAGTGAGGCAGCAAAGCGGATAAACCAGGAAATTGGAAAGCTTTGGCGGCAAGAGGAAATGTATTAGGGCATGATGGAATTCATGTCGGCGGAAGACGACTTACCTGATTCCGATGCGCAAACAGAAAATAGCCCCGGAACGAACACTGAATTGCGGATGAATCACGAACAACAATACCTCACGTTGGTCTGGATGCAATCACAAGGAAAACACCCGATTTCCACGGCGTAAATGTCGATTGTTCTTGCAAAAATTGAAATTGAAATGCTTTCTTCTTTCTTGATGGAAAATGGAGAGAAAACTGGTGCAAATGATCTGCCAACCTTTCAACGGTTGTGTTCGGGAGGCTTTTATACATCTCCCTTCGCACCCCTCCATTAGTGTCTTTCCATCGTAACGCATCAAGACAAAACGGTGCGTTCCAATCGCACCTCATCATGGACGTACCAGCTAAAGTACTACTACATCTCCCACTCGGACATGATGGGCTTGATAGCGCTCTATCAAGAATATAAGGCATTCAACATTCATCAACTTTACAAAACAATTTATACTAGCAAATAAGCCGTGCGACCAGTGAGTACACCTGCACTTGGGAGCTCAAATTATGCACCTGTTAGGGATGACATAATGGCTACAACCCCGAAAAGAAATAAACAATCGATGTCTCACAGTGCCCCAGACATATTTTGTTGCATCAGTCCAAGTATACCTATCCCTTAAAGGCTATACTTAACTATTCTCAAAATACCATGTATTTACAATTATATACGCAACCACATAAGGGCGATATAATTGGTCGACCAGTAAATACATGTGATAGATGTAAAACAACAATAGTCTTCCTTCACACTCATGTCTCTCTCTATTTCAGAACAACTGCTTTCCTAGATATGTCCCATAAGGCCATATCCATTCATGACCGCCGATAACATGCTAAAGTAGCAACATTGATCTTTCACTTCGAGAACATAGTCAGAAGTAACATAGGGCACAAAATGAGGTAAATTATAAATTACCTCAAGGACTCACACGATGAGTAAATAGGGATAATTTTACTCACCTTCCCTTGTCGGTCGTACAATGCACATGTAGTATGAATTACATGCTATAGTGGACTTCTCTTTCTATAAGAGCGTATGTCATTTATTAATTATATCCACTATACGGATCTTAGCCTAAACATAGTCACGTGCTTCTCACGTACTCATGTTTAGCTCGAGTGCTAAATTAGCTCGCTTCCTATAGCGCCCAATTAAGTACTCGCATCCGGCATCTTACAAGCATACATGATTATGGGACTATCATGTTCGGTCGTATTATAAATAAATCACAGACCTCATCTTGACTCTAATCAAGGCGACATATCATTTTATGTACTAAACTTGCTCCTCAGCGTTTATTTGTACATAACGTCTCATCTCAACGTGCTATCTATAGCACTTGAGGCGATTGCTCGTGTGAGTGAGCCAATCATTGCCTGCTGACATACTTTCCAATAATATATGTGTGTAATGCTAGTCTCATACTGTATTCGTACTTATTGATAAAATATCAATTCACTAATAAACAAACAAGTACAATACATATGTTCACAAATACATAAACCAATAATCCTCTACAATAACACATATCACATTCTACGCAATCCTAGTGACATCATGTGGGTCAAGAATATGTCTCTAGGAATAGCCTTCGTAAATGGATCAGCAACCATTCTATTGGTTGAAACGTAATGTAGGATCACTTCTTTCTGCGCTATAATTTATCTGATGAAGTTATTCTTTATGTCAATGTGCTTCATCCTTCCATGATACTTGGGATCCTTCACATAGGCAATGGCTGCTTGACTATTGCAATAAACTATCATCGGTCTTGGAACCTCAGTGACAGTGGCTAAATTTTCCAAGAAACATTTTAGCCAGACTGCTTTTTGCACTGCAGCAGAACATGCAATAAATTCTGCCTCCATCGTAGACAAGGCCGTGCATGTCTGTTTCTTACTATTCCAAGGAATTGCACCTCCATTGAGTAAGAACGTATATCTAGAAGTCGATTTACGCTCATCCAGGTCTCCACCCCAATCAGCATCTGAATAGCCTAATAGGCGTAAATCACTCCCTTGATAACAAAGTCGATAGTCCATAGTGCCCTTCAAGTATCTTAAGATCCTCTTCACTGCTTTCCAGTATGCTTGACCGGGATTTGATTGATATCAGCTCACCAATCCCACGGCATAACATATGTCGGGTCGAATACACATCATGGCATACATCAAACTTCCGATCGCACTAGCATAAGGAACAGTTTCCATTGCTCTAATTTCTTCTGTAGTCTTAGGACGCATCTCAGTACTTAGGCCTTCACCTTGCATGACAGGGGTATCAATGGGATTACAGTGCTGCATATTAAAACGTTCAAGAATCTTCATAATATGAGACTCTTGTGATAAAGTAAGGAGTTTCCTTGATCGATCTCTTTCGATCTTAACTCCTAATATATAAGCAAAGCTTCTCCCATGTCCTTCATTTCAAAATTAGAGGACAACCATTCTTTTATGGTGATAACCAAAACCTTGTCATTTCCAGCCAACAGAATATCGTCCACATAAAGTGATAAAATCACAAATTTATCTTTGGACCGCTTGACATATACACAGTGATCTTCCTCGATCATCGTGAAACCAAAAGTAGTTATGGCTTGATGAAAACGAAGATACCACTGTCTAGATGATTGCTTAAGACCATATATTAAGCGATGAAGCTTGCAAACTTTATGCTCTTGACCTTTAGCTATGAAACCTATTGGTTGTTTCATATAGATTTCCTCATCTAATTCTCCATTGAGAAATGCCGTCTTTACATCCATTTGATGTAATTCAAGGTCCAAATGTGCAACGATGGCTAGAATAAGGTGTATTGAGGCAAACCTTACAACTGGTGAAAAAGTTTCCTCATAGTCTATACCCTCTTGTTGAGTATAACATTTTGCCACAAGGCGAGCCTTATACTTTTCAATGGATCCATCCACCTTACGCTTAATTTTGAAGACCCATTTGTTTCCAATGGCTTTGCGATTGGGTGGTGGATCAACCGAGTCCCAGACATGATTTGCCCCCATTGACTCCATTTCATCTTCCAAAGCTTTTCTCCATTCTTCCTTATCAGAGGATGAGAGAGCCTCTTGAACAGTCTTAGGCTCGGCATCGACCTTTTGAGCAATCATAAATGCTTCCCCTTCAATCTCAAAACGACGACGGGGAATGCTTTTACGATTACTTTTACGCAATTGAATTTCTCTTGAATTCAATTCATCAGGCGATGCAACACTCCCACTAGGTCTTATGTGTTGAGGTAAATCTTCATTTCTCTCTACAACATTAGTGGGTGTGTTATTAGGATCTTCCATCTCATATAATTGGAAATCCTTATCAATCTCACCTCTATTAGGAAAAACGTTCTCCAAGAACGTGACATCTCGTGACTCCATTTCGGTCACACTTCCATCAGCTTGTTCACCTATGAATACGTACCCTTTGGATTGTTCGGAATATCTTATAAAGATACATTTCTTCCCTCTAGGACTTAATTTGCCATGTTTATGGGAAGAATCATGAACATAAGCTGCACATCCCCATGGATGTAGACTACTCAAGTCTGGTTTCCTACCAGTCCATAATTCATAAGGGGTGGAAGTGACCGATTTTGAGGGCACTCGGTTAAGTATATAGGCAGCAGTCAATAACGCATCTCCCCAATAGGAGATAGGTAAATTTGCTTGCGCCATCATAGACCTAACCATTTCCAATAGGGTTCTATTCCTTCTCTCAGCTACCCCATTTTGTTGTGGAGTACTAGGAATAGTCAATTGTCGTACAATTCCCTTTTCATCACAAAGAGCCTTGAATTGCTCAGATAGATACTCACGTCCACGATCAGTTCTCAATGCCTTTATTGTCTTGTTCAATTGATTCTCTACCATCGCTATATATCGTCTAAAGCAATCTAATGCTTCTGACTTATGGGAGATCAGAAAGACATAACCGAAACGTGTGAAGTCATCTATGAAAGTGATGAAATATGAGGCTCCATGCCTCACCCTCACATTCAAAGGACCACAAATATCAGAATATATGAGATGCAATGGAAATTCAGCTCTAGTCCCTTTACCGAATGGTTTTCTAGTTGCTTTTCCCACTAGACAATGTTCACATACGGATAGACTAATATTAGTGAGTGACCCTAAAAAGCCTTCTCTAGCTAATCTTTGCATTCTTTGCAATCCAATGTGACCTAATCTAGCATGCCAAGTACTTGCATCAATCTCAACGTTATTTGAAGATGCAATTAAAGAAAAACAACCATCAACATTAACATTGTACTGATCATAGTCAATGTTTAACACCATAAAACTATTCGATACATGACTTGAACCATAATAAACGGTTCCATACATAATGTCAACACAATCACCATGGAAATTCAATACATAACCTAAGCTAAGAAGAATAACTACAGAGACAAGTTTCGTCGAATATCTGGAGCATAAAGGACATCATGCAGGAACAGGTTTTGACCACCACGTAAGATTAATTTACATGTGCCGATACACTTCACTTCAACTCTTGAGTTATTCCCAACATATATCCATCTTCTTCCAGGCGGTATCCGACGATACTCCACAAATGCTTCTCGGTCTCTAGCTACATGGTCTTTTGCTCCCGAGTCTACAGTCCACATTGGATGAGTTTCAGCAAGCATTACAGTACTAGAAACAAAAGCATTACTCAAAGTAATGGAGTAATAGGGTACCTTTTTCGGCTCAGTGCATTCACGAGCAAAGTGACCCAGCTTGCCACAATTGTGGCACTCCATCTTGGCCTTGTCCTTCTTCCCGCCATGCTTCTTGCGTCGGAAGGCCTTAGCCCTCTTAGGTGCCTGATCAGTCCTCTTCCCTTTGTTGTTAAATTGAGAATTCCATTTGCGCTTGAAGCCCGAAGCCTTGCGCGAACTCGATTCAGCAACATAAGCATGGGTAGAGGATCTTACAGCCTCTAGGCGCTCATCCTCTAATTCCAAATGACGCGCAATATCATCAAAAGTGACAATAGTCTCATTATGCGTCATATTGATCTTCATATGCTACCAATTGTCAGGAAGAGACCTTATAACAGCCTGAACTTGCTGTTTATCAGTAAGGGAGTGACCTGCCGTCTTCAGCTCACGGATCATGTTTGACATCTTCCGAAGATGCTGCCTCATCGTTACATTTGGGCGCTTTCGGAATGTGTCAAACTTGATGGTGAGTCTCCTCAACTTAGTGGCAAATGTACCCCCAAACTTATCTTTCAAGGCAACCCACATAGCTTGAGTTTTATCATAACTTTCAAACTCACACATGAGATCATCTTGCATACAGCTCAGCAACGTGATGCAAGCAATGCTATTTTTCTTTTTCCAAGCTTGATAAGCTTCCAGATCTCTCCTGTGTTGAGCTGAAGTTCCATGCTCAGGTTGATCCATGGTGTGGTTGAGGGTTTCCAAAACCTCTTGCTCCTCAAGGATGTACTGAACCTTTCGGTGCCAAATATCATAATTGTCACCGTTCAGCTTCTCACCCTTATTGAGGTCAGCCACAATGGTCTTGGATGCCGAAGCCATAATCAATTGCTATAACACATTGACATAATAAACGCAGAATCAATACTAGCACATTTTCCAGAGTAACACACATATTTAATTTGTAGTAAAAACAAACTAAATTAATAATAATTCAACAAAAGACACAGAAACAAAAGTTCACCATGTTCCCAATCAACTCTATGTACAATTGTTCTATTATCATTAATTAGTTTAATTTGCGCAAATTTTAAGTTTTAGGTGAGAACTCTTTCAAATTCTACCAACCTACGAACTCCCACTAGGAAAAATAATTACATGACCTTATGTAATTTCTACATTTTTCCTTAATACAAAAAAAAAAAATATAGCATGATAATAACCAACGTATAAACAACAATCATGCTTCAACTATAATCATAATCACAATTCAACATGTAATGGATTTCCTACCATTGTTCGAATTTTCTAGTAACTAGATAATTGCAAGTATATCAAACTATATACATGATATCATCAAACCAAGCTCTACACAGCATATATGACATCATTTCCACACAAGCTAGCTACTGTATTTTCTAAAATACAAGAAAATACAAGCTACAAATGAATAAACTATGCATTAAACCCCAAAAATACGCATATATAGGGTTTCCTACGCATTTTCATACATATATAAAATTCAAAAATGTAAAATAATTATACCACAGTGTAGAGGACACTCATACGAACCAAACGCCGCCGACCACGCTCCCATCGGAGCTCGCACGCGCCTACACGCGTCGCCTGAGTGCGCGGCGCGTGTGGTGCATGTGCCAACGAGCCAAATGGCTCCTGGCCGGTCCGACCGGTTTGACCGCCGGACCAGTTGACCGGTTGACCGGTCCGACCGTTGACCGGTCAACGGTCGGTCGGGTCGGGTCGGCGGGTCGGAGCGCTGACGTCATCCAAACGGTTACCGACCGTTGGATGACGTCACAGTGACATGCGCACGTGCCGGTTCGCCGACTGGCGCGCGCCGGTTCGCCGGCCAGCGCGCGTCGCGCACGTGCCGGTTCGCCGACCGACGCGTGTGGCTCATGCGCTGGCTTTGCCAGCGCTTCAAGCGCGTGGTGCCCACGCGCAGCGGCTTCTGGCCGTGCGTGTGGGCGCGTCCGGCGTCTTTCGGCGGCGATCGACCCATCGCCGGACTCGTCTCGACGAGCTCTTTCACCCTGTATATTCAAAAGTTGATTTTGGCCAAAAAAATATTTCGAAAATTGGCCAAAACCGCACGGATGCACGCGACCTCGAACCCGTTCTTCACTTTGGTTCGATTTTTCGACGATTCACATATCAATTTCGATTAATAAACATCCAACCAGTGTAGATATCATACTCTTAATCTCGATATCAAATGGTGTACTGGAAAATTCAATAAAAAAACAAGGCAGAAACTACGATCGGGCTCTAATACCAATGATGGAATTCATGTCAGCGGAAGACGACTTACCTGATTCCGATACGCAAACAGAAAATAGCCCCGGAACGAACACTGAATTGCGGATGAATCATGAACAACAATACCTCACATTGGTCTGGATGCAATCACAAGGAAAACACCCGATTTCCACGGCGTAAATGTCGATTGTTCTTGCAAAAATTGAAATATAAATGCTTTCTTCTTTCTTGATGGAAAATGGAGAGAAAATTGGTGCAAATGATCTGCCAACCTTTCAACGGTTGTGTTCAGGAGGCTTTTATACGTCTCCCTTCGCACCCCTCCATTAGTGTCTTTCCATTGTAACGCATCAAGACAAAACGGTGCGTTCCAATCGCACCTCATCATGGAAGTACCAGCTAAAGTACTACTACAGGGCATACGCTCAAGAATTAACTGGTTAAAATGGGGAGATATAAATACAAAATTTTTCCATGCAACCACTATCCAGAGAACAACTAGAAACAAAATTTCATTGCTAAAGAATACAATAGATGAATGGGTGCAAGAAGAACAACCTTTGAAGGAGATGATAGAAACTTTCTTCAAAAATTTATACATGTCAGTGGGGTCTCGCAATTTCCAGCCTGTCATACAACAAATACCAACCACAGTTGATGAAATGATGAATCAAAGGTTAGTAGAATCTGTTACAATGGAGGAGGTTACTGCTGCAATGCAACAATTAGGAGCTAATAAAGCTCCTAGACCGGATGGGCTTAATGGATGTTTTACCAAAATCATTGGCCAGATATAAGTCAAGGAATTTTGAGGGTAGTGCAGAATTTCTTTGAAACGGGACACTTAAATCCCGACATAAACAGAACCCAAATTACCCTAATTCCCAAAGTTCCAAACCCCGAAAAGCTTGAACAATTCCGACCCATTAGTCTGTGCAACTTTGTCTACAAAATCATCTCTAAAGTAATGACAAATAGACTAAAACCCTTGCTACCAAGCCTTATAGCTAAAGAACAAAGTGCCTTTGTTGGGGGGGAGAGAAATTCAAGACAATATCTTGATTGTACAGGAAGTATTACATAAGTTGCGAACAAGGGAGAGGAAGAGTAAGTTCCAAGCTGTCCTAAAGCTTGATATGCAAAAGGCATATGACCGAATTGAATGGGACTTCCTTCGAGCATGCTTGACTAAAATGGGATTCTGTGCTCAATGGGCGCAATGTGTGTCAACGGTTTCATTCAGCATCAACTTCAATGGAGACTTTCTAACTTTTTTCAAGCCCACAAGAGGAATTCGACAAGGTGACCCGTTATCCCCCTATCTTTTTATCTTAGTGGCCAATGTCTTATCCCACCTAATAAAGCAAGCAGTTCTAAATGGTACTCTTCGAGGAATTAAGCTAAATAGCAGCTGCCCTACCTTATCACACTTGCTATTTGCGGACGACTATATTCTTTCTCAATGGCTCTGTATTGGAATGTCAAAATTTGGCAGCTATCCTACATCAATACTGTTTCACAACAGGACAGGCTATTAATCTTAACAAATCAGGAATCTATTTCAGCAAGAATTGTCCAATGAATCTAAGAAGAAATATGGTTGAAGAGCTAAGAGTTCCAGAAATAGAAAAAACAGGGAAGTACTTAGGTTTTCTCTCAGATTGGGGAGGTTCAAAAAAAGACCTCTTTGCCTGGATTCTTGTGAGAGTTAATATGAAGTTGGAGAGTTGGAATGACAACTTGCTATCAAAAACAGGCAATGAGATATTGATTAAATCAGTGGTGTAGGCTATTCCGTAATATGCAATGTCTATATTCAAAATTCCCGTATCAATCTGCAAAGCTATTGAAAGGAAAATTGCAAATTTCTGGTGGAGGAATAGTACCAAAACTACTGGGATTCACTGGAAAAAATGGGATAAATTAAAACTTAGAAAGGATGAAGGAGGTCTAGGCTTCAAAGACTTCCTAGCTTTCAACAAGGCAATGTTAGGAAAGTAAGCATGGCGCATTTCTCAGCAACCTAATTCCCTTCTAAGTCAGCTACTGAAGGGTCTTTACTATCCACAATGTGACTTTTTGAAAGCTGGAAAAGGTTCCAGACCTTCGTAGGGATGGCAAAGCATTGTTTTGGGGAGAGACTCGATAGCCCCTCAAGTTATGTGGGCTGTTGGAAATGGACAGGCTATTTCGGTTAGAGAAGATAAATGGTTAAAAAGTGGACCTATGGTGGGCCAGCGACAAGAAATGAGCCAGAGAAAGTGAGTGCATTAATAGAGCAAAGGGATGGCAAATGGAACAAGGTAATGGTAAGATCTTTGTTCGACGATCAAAGAGTTAAGGAAATCTTTGCAACCCCTATTGGATTACCTACTACAACAGATAAAATGGTGTGGATAAACAACAAGTCAAGGATTTATTCGGTGAAAAGCAGCTATTTCACAATTAAAAATTAGGCAGCCAACCCACAAACCACAACAGCATCTTCCTCTCACCAATCAAAGCCAGATCTCTGGAAATTTATTTGGAAATCTAAAACTCTACCTAGAGTTAAATAGTTTCTCTGGAATGCTTGCCAAAATGCACTACCTACAGTGGACAACTTGCACGGGAGAAGAATCGTACCTGATCCGCTTTGCCCAATCTGCAAAAAGGAAGCCAAAACCATTGAACACGCTCTATTACTCTGCCCTTGGACAGTTCAGATATGGAGAGCTAGCCCCCTGCAAATCAAAATCACAAGACTCAGGTTAACACGACTTGATGAATGGCTATACTCGAAAAAAGAAGACCCAAGAAGTGCAAGTCAATTCTACCTTATCGCCACTACTGTTTGGTGTATTTGGAAAGATCGGAACCGGTTTATCTTTGAACACATCCCCTGCATCCGCATCAGACCCTGTCCAAAGCAACAGCTCTAAATGAAGACTACATAGTCTGCAACAGTAAAGTAACAGCAGTGAAGAGAAACGACACCCACACGCAACGATGGCAACCTCCGAATTCGGACTCGCTGAAAATCAATATAGACGCCTCCTTTATCCGGAATGAAGGCGCAACACCAGATTTGGAGGAGAATAGAGGAGCGGCCGAGAACAGGGCTACACCAGATCTGGAGGAGAACAGAGGAGCGGCCGAGAACAGGGGAGGCCGGAATGAAGGCGCAACACCAGATCCGATGGAAAACCGAGGAGCGGCCGAGAACAGGGGAGCCCGGAATGAAGGCGCAACACCAGATCTAGAGGAGAACAGAGGAGCAGCCGAGAACAGGGGCGCCATAGCCTGCATCCGCCGAGATTCTCAGGGCTGCCTGATCGACGGATTCTCCAAGATGGTTGCTGCATCTTCGGCGGAGCAAGTGAAAGCCATAGCCCTCTTGGAAACCCTAAGCTTCCTCTCCACTAGATCTGACCGAACCCTCCAAGTACAATCTGACTACTTGTTGCTCGTGCAAGTTGTTCAAAGTGCGACAGAGCCAAGTTGGGAAGTGACAAAGCTGGTGAACCGGATACGAGGAAAATTGAAGGACTTCTTGGGCCTATCTTTGGCCCACTGCAGCCGAGAGTCCAACAGGACTGCAGATTGGTTAGCAAGAGCCCAAAGAGAGAACTACCTCCCTCGAAACTGGGTAACCAACCCCCCGACAACCCTAGTTGATTTACTATGTGCCGATGCTTGTGATGTTATTGCTCCGAACTTACCTAAGTGAATGAATAGATATTGCATTTCCGACCAAAAATATATATATGATAAGATTTAGGATTAATATCACAGATAACCAACCACCACTCGCAGCAGCAGCGTTGGCTTTGGGCTCTCTCCCCAAGAGCAGAAGTTCGAACCTCAGCGTTGTTGTTAGGGATTCTTAAGCATGACGCCGCAGTTCCTCCAATCCCAAAATAAATAAATAAATAAATAAATATCACGGATAACCTTAAACCGATATATATATATATATATATATGATAAAATTACTTTAAATTAATTTTTTGATCATAAAAAAATAAAAAATCAAAGAAATAGATTTATGATAAATCTATTTAAATTAATTTTTTTACTAGTAAAAATCTCCATTCTGTACCCCCAAAAAAAAAAAATCCAAATGGAACCTTCCTTCTCTTTCATTTCCAGAATTCAAATTTCCCGAAGAATTCGTGGGCCTACCCGTCCTCAACCTTCCATCGCCCCCCACCACGATCACCTTCCCCCTGCAAAATCACTCCTTGGTCGAGTTCACAACAATGACCTCGCACGACCACGTCGGATCGCACGTTTGACGATCCCCCGCGAAAACCCACTTGCTCAATTGCGGCCGCCGACCGGAAAAATCCAGTCTTTTTCAAGTTCGGAGCTCCGTCGATGTCCCAGCCGAAGGCCATTTCCCACTTCGACCTCGCGTCCTCCACGCCGGGGAAGCTGAAGCCCGACCGTCTCTCAGCCTACATTCACCGCCTCCGGTTCCAGGCCTCCCTCTTCAAGCTTACCATCGGTCCAGTTCCCAATTCCAAAACTAGCCAGTTCAAGTCCTAGTCCTAAAAACTAGGAATTGGGCCTTCCAATCCAATTTTCGATTTTACCTTGAAACTAGACCGGACCAAGAACTGATCAACCCTACTTAGGGACTGTCCAAAATCAACCGGTTCGATCTAGTTCGATTAGTCCAACATGCTCACCTTAGGCCCGATGTCCTCGTTCATCAATCATCGTAACTCCGTATTTTCCCTTTTCATTTAACTTACCGGCATCGTGTTGTCATGCGAATGGTGTTTCAACGACGATTACATCACAAAATGAGATTCGTAGCAGTACAAGTCGTGACCACAGATCCCTACATTGCATCTTCATCGCCGTGTCCCTAAGTCTCCTCCAAGACCACTCTCCACGTTGCTTCAACCGTCGCAGTGTCTCCGAAAACCCTTTCGCATTCTACTGGTTGTCTCCATTCAATTCCTTCGTAATCAACGACTTAAATCGCAACGCCTTTGGTCCCTTTCAAATGGGACCGCCATCACTTTTATATTCCGAAAGCTAATTGGTGGGGACGATGTTCGGATGAATTGATAGCCGATGGCATCTTCAATCTCTCTTCATCGAGGAAGTGAATTTGGAACCCTATTTGCAATTGCAATGTACTATGCTTCGGCGTGCGACTGCAGGAAAAATGAGACATGGGAGGATTCAACATAAATTATCTGTCAACACACATATCTCTTATCCAATGATACAGTTTTCAAAACTTCTTTTGTTGACGTATCTGACTTTGTAAAGAAAATATGAAATCAAAATTACTTGGCCTATGAAATGCGGGCTTAAATGGCAAATGAGCTTTCTCCTCTTTCTTGTGGAATTACTCTAGGTGAAAATTCTAAATGCACTGGATCAACGCAGGCAAATGTTCCTTTTAAGATCCTCTAGATGGAGTCGAGAGGCACGAGAGCCAGTCAAATGCCCAATTCCGATCTAGAGAAAAGGAAATAGAAAAAATCGAAAAGTTGAATTAACATCCATATCCGTAAGAAAATCATATGCCGCCAAATTTGAATTTTCCTTGTTCGCCAAACTCTCTTATCCCCAACCCAAATAATGAGAGTCCATACAAAAACTCCCTCTTGGAAGAGTTGCCAATAAGGATGTTAATAGTTAGACTCGATTCGGATTTTCTGAAAAGTCGAACCATTAAGGTGAACAACCGCATTGAACCGAATCGCAACCCAAATTGAATACAAAAATAATAAAAATAATAAAAAAACGAAACCCATGTTTGATTTGGTTCGGATTTTTTATTTCAATTTTATCATTTTTTTTTTTTGCTGTCATATGTTATAAAAGTAATTTTCCCATTAACATGACGTTTTTCAACTTAACAAAGTCACTAAAATATGATAAGATTTAGGATTAATATCACGAACATCCTCAAATTACTATATCCGTAATAAAATTACTTTAAATTAATTTTTTGACCATAAAAAATAGCAATTTCAAATCGATATATTTATGATAAATTTACTCTAAATTAATTTTTTTACTACTAATAATCCCGAATAAGTACCCAAAAAAAAAAAAAGAACCTAATTTTCCAAATGGAACCTTCCTTCCTTTCATTTCCAGAATTCAAGAGTGCGTTTGTTTGTGTTTTGTTAAAAAATTGTTCTCGGGAACAGAAATAGAAAAAACTATTTCTATTCCGGGAAACAATTTTTGACCAAAAAAATGCGTTTGATAAACTTGTTCTGGAAATAAAAAAAGAATAGAAACATGTTTGGTAAATTTGTGTTCTTTTATTGTTTCTTTTAATTTTTTAATTTTTTTCTTTTTTTCTTTTTTTCTTTCTTTTTTTTTTTTTTTCTTTTTTTTTTTTTCTTCTTTTGGCCGGTCGCCGGCCTCGGCCATGGCCGGCGACCGGCCGATGAGGGCCGGCGGCCTCGCCCAGCCACGGCGAGGCTCGCCGGCCCTCGACAAGGCTCGGCCTCACCTTGGCTGGGCGAGCTCGGGCTCGCCCAAATCCGGCTAGGCCGAGCTCGCCCAGCCACCGAAGAGGCTCGGCCTCGCCGGGCCACCGCCAGGCGACGCCGCCTCCGGCGACGCTTGGCCTTGTCGGCCCTCGACGGCCGGTCACCGATCATGGCCGAGGCCGGCGACCGGCCAAAGAAAAAAGAAGAAGAAAAGAAAATTGAGAGAAAGAAAAGAAAGAAGAGAGAGAAAATTTGGGCGCGTTTGGTAACGTTTCTGTTCAAAAATTGTTCCAGGGAACAGAAATAAAAAAAAGTGTTTCTGTTCCGGGGAACAATTTTTTAACAAAAGAACGCGTTTGGTAAGTGTAAAAAAAAACTGTTCTTGAAATAAAAAAAGAACAGAAACAAGTTTGGTAATCGTACTCAATTTATGTTCCTAGAATAGAAAAAGAACAGAAACACGTTTGGTAAACTGTACAAAATTTTTGTTTTAAATTTTTCAAAAAATGCTTTTTTTTAATAAAGTTTAAACTTGATATTGAATTCTCATTCTCATGAAATGCTCATTAATTTTATTTTGTTCATGGTGAGTGAAGAAATGTCATGATCACCAAAGATTTACCACAAATTTAGGATGCTTACGATTTTTCACCGGATATTGGATCATGCAGGACCTTAAAAGTAAATTACTACGTGAGAAAAGTTGTTACTTCCTAATTTCTCGAATGACACCATCATGGATGGACAATTTGAGGGTGTTTTACTGCACTATTATTTGGCATTTAACAAGCAGCTATATTTTCATGTTACGAACTCTATGAATAAATTACTATACGTAAAGTTAAATCGCTACCTTTAAGTGAGATGTGAGAACGAGGCACGACTATTGCAGCTTAAGTAACAAACTACTGCTTACAAGTGCAATGTTTTCGTGTTACACATTCTCGGATGCATCATTTCTTGTATAAAGAAAGGTCATTTTAGTTGGATGAGCTCAGGCTATTTAATATAATGTCACACACTACTCATACACTTTATCTATTCCCATTCATCGTTGAATTCAAAATTCAACATAAATTAGTATTGAACGCCAAATTATTTAAAACATGTTGCGACTAATAGTGAATTGGAACTTTTTCTTCCGCAATTTCTATGATTGAATTACCTTTTTTAGCTTTAAGAAGTTCGACGAGAAAATAATAATTACTTTCCCACGAGTTAAATGAAAACCTGCCCTCCCTATTGAGTCCTGCGCTTGTCATGGAGGTCACATTCCTCAAATTGCATTACGCATGCACGCATGCACGAACAACACGAAAATGAGAGAACTGCTCTCCTCAACCATGAATCCATCAAAGTCAATGGCCAAGGTAAAGAATTCTGCACGCTCAAGACAAATTGATTGAACAGGTGCACGAAATCATGCACATACATAACTAGATCAAACACAAAGTTTCCCAGATTCTTCTCCAACAGTAGGTAAGCCACTAGGACAGAAGGAAAAAACGGGCCTAACTCCACGGTCTATCTAAATGCCCGCATTCTGAAATTGCAAGAGCCAGAGTGATTTGAATAGAATATACAGCGCTCATCCCGCTCCCGTAAACAAATTTGTGCGACACTAGTCCATCGAAAATCCAAACAAACTAGTCAAACTAGCGTATGATCCTCAGTAAAATTAGTTCCTTCACAAAAAGCAAACCGAACATCCAACTCTGCAAGATTAGGCTCCGACCAAGCTATGACGCTGCAAGCGGCAAAAGCTAAACATCAGCATCAGCATTAGCATGGCAGGCAAGTTATGCTATACAGAAGAAAAAAGAGGGGGGGCAGATCTGTGGCACCGATCAGCATCATCCACTCATGCCGAAGTCTTCCGCAGAATGATACAGACCATAGGCTCCTGGTACCTCCATCTTCCCACCCAGATGCTCATTTCCTGCAAGACCGCCTAGGAACATATCAGAAATTAGCAACTCCACATGTGCTTTAGGCAAAATTGGCTTATGCTAAGGAACATTTGCAATTCAGTTACCATCATCGATGCTATTACCCAAATCTGAGATGGGAAACCCATCATAATCATTACATAGATAGCAGGGAACAGTCAAAATTCACAGTAAATATATATGAAATTAAGAATCGATGAGGCATATTTAGACTCAAAAACCAAGTGAATGTTGTCACATTACGTAGAATGGAAAAGCTTGGGAGGGTCAATTGAACAGTTCTTTGCTATCGAATTGACCAAAGATTAACTTCACCAAGAACTGTTCATACCAATTTCTGAATCTCTCGTTAGGATAATCAGCAAATGCATGGATATAAAAACACTTCTCTCGCTGATATCATCGCTAAAAATCACCTAATACGTCGTGTTTCATCTAGATAGTGTCCAAAAGCAAATCTGGAAATGATAAGACTCTAGGTTATCAAATCAAATTACACCATTATCAATCTAGATGACTCCCCTTAATAATAAGGTGTATATCTGAGTATGTACCTGGATTTGGCAGCATGGCATCATAGAAAGATAGCTGGCCTAGGTTCCTATTCCTGGATCTCAAACTGCCATCAAACCATGCTCTCCACTTTGGTCTGTGAATCAACAAAATGAAGATCTGAGCTAATCTCAGGGCTGTGGAAGCACAAATCTTCGTTCCTTGATACAGGATTCTGCTGAGATTGAAAGATCTCAGGTTTTGTCTTCATCTCCTTTGGTGACTCAACTTCGCACGCTTCGATTCGGTATTGTTGCCGGTTGCATTCTGCATTTTCCTTTTGGATTGTGCACGCCGGTTCGGAACCGAGTTATAGACATTCGTTTCTGAAATTTGTCCATGTTGGCTCGTTCGGTAGTAATCTCTTTGATTTTCTGTTTGCTTGGGGTACCATTTCCTTCATTGAAGATGCGCTCAAGAATTTGAAGTTGTAAAGGTGTTGGAGTCCATCGCGCTCGGCAGCTTATTTTGTGACCACCAGTTGTCATCAAGGGGTCACAATACAAATTTCCCAGCCTAACACCTGATGAAGCCAGTAAAACGTCAGCTTAAAAGTTACATTCACCTTCGGAAAACTGATGTTTTGACAATGATGCAAGAAAGTTCAGGAGATCAAGTGCAGAAGTGCTAGAGCCTCCTATATGCATTTAAAAAGAAAAAAGAAGAAAAAAATTACTAGGATCATCTAACAAAAATAGGCAGCTATTACACGGCTAAAACGATAGGATTACATATCAGACAGCAGGCAGAGAGAAATGTAGCCTTCAGAAACCTCCTTTCTATGGAGAAAAGGCTCCTAGACATCATAATTATGAAGCTGCACTAAGGAATAGAAAAACCCTAGAGAAAGGAGAGTCACAGAAGATTTAAGCATATGCTTTTGGAGTTCATCAATTTGTAATGTAGCATGTGCTTTTCCAGAAGAATGGAGCTCGAGCTGCTGTGGTCGCTTGGGGCTCGTTCTGCTCGCTCGAGCTGGCAGAGACGCTGCTCTCCCGCTCGAGCGAGCGTCGCTGCTCTGCCGAGCGACCACAGCAGCTCGAGCTCGGCAGAGCAGCTCCAGCGAGCAACGCTCGCTTGGGGCTCGAGCACGAGGGCTCGCTCGAGCGAGCCTCTCGCAGATCTGGGCAAGCGCTGGCTCGAGCGAGCTGTCGCGCTCGAGCCCCGAGCAGCTGTCGCCCAGATTTGCGAGGGGTGGCTCTCGCCGAAGCCCTCGTCGAACGGAGAAGGAGGAGCAGCAGAAACTTACCTCGATTCGAAGCTTCACCGGTGAAGGAGCAAAGACGGTATCGGCGCCGGAGAGTCGCCCGAGTGGGGAGGCGCCGAGAGTCGGGCGAAGTGGGGAGTCGCGAGAGAGTCGGCCCGAGTGGGAGGCGCCGGAGAGTCAGCCGGTGGTGAACTTGTGAGAGACGCCGGAAAAGGGAGAGCGTTGTTTCGGGTAGGGCACGAACGAAAGAGAAGTGTTTCGTTTTTGTTCTTTTCATTTTTGTTCTTTTTAGCCCTTCAAGAAGTGTTTGGAACGGAGAAGTAAGTTTTTTTGTTTCTTTTTTTTGTTCCAATTTTGTTCCGGGAACAAAAAAACAGTTTTTGAACGGAAACGCAAACAAACGCGCTTTTTTTTTTTTTTGTTCCGGGAACAAAAAAACAAAAAATCTGTTCTTAAACAGAAAAAAGAAACGAAAACATGCACGCCCTTTATTTCTTCAAATTGTTCCAAAAACAAGAAATAAGTTTTTTTTGTTTCTTATTTCTATTCCAAATTTGTTCCCGGAAAAAAAAAAGATTTGGAACAAAAACGCAAACAAACGCGTTTCTGTTCTTTTTTTGTTCCTGAGAACAAAAAATCAAAAAATCTGTTCATGAACAAAAAAAGAAATACAAACAAACAGCCCCCAAATTTCCCGAAGAATTCGTGGGTCTACCCGTCCTCAACCTTCCATTGCCCCCCTCCGCGATCACCTTCCCCCTGAAAAATCACTTCTTGGTCGAGTTCACAACAATGACCTCGCACGACCACATCGGATCGCACGTTTGACGATCCCCCGCGAAAACCCATCTGCTCAATTGCGGCCGCCGAAACATGGATTCTTTTCTAAAAAACACGAGCATTTTTACCGTGTTTAGCAAAGGCCTTCGTTGAGCTTTTGGCACCGAAAGAATCCATGAATCCGCATGATGCCCTTCCTTTTGAGCTGATATTGAGTCGACTTCAAGCTGAGGCGAGAGGGAAAGACGGAGACTCAAGGCTAGAGCTCTGAGCGGCGTGAGACTGCAAAGAGGAGAACTAGAGAAGGAGATATTAGATTAGGGTTTGATGTTGTTTTTCAAGAAATTTAAAAAAAAAATTAAAAATATAGCTGATCCAGTTCCGTAAAAATGGAACCAGATCAGTGTCCCTGGGAACGGCCCAGAACCGGCTGGTTCGTTTTGATTCGGTCGATTCGTTATACTCACCCTAGGCTCAATGTCCTTACTCATCAAATAATTCCCTGTTTTTCCTTTACATATAACTTATCGGAATCATGCTGTCATGCGAATGGTGTTTCCACAACGATTACATCACAAAATGAGATTCTGGAGCAGTACAAGTCGTGATCATATATTCCTACATTGCATCGTCATCGCCGTCTCCCTAAGTCTCTTCCAGGACCGCTCTCCACGTTGCTTCCTTCAACCGTCACAAAGTCTCCGAAAACCCTCTCGCATTCTACCGGTTGTCTCCACTTTATTCCATCGTAATCAACGACTTAAATCACACCGCCTTTGGTCCCTTTCCAATGGGAACGCCATCACACCCTAAGTTTGAATAATCCAAGAGGAAAATTCGTCATTGTGAGCCGGATGACTTTAATATTCTGAAAGCTAATTGGTGTGGACGATGTATGGATGAATTGACAGCCGATGGCAGATGCAATCTCTTTGTCAAGGAAGTGAACTTGAAACCCAATGTGCATTTGCAGTGTACCATGCTTCAGTGCACAACTGCGGAACAAATGAGTATGGAAAGATTCAACATAAATTATTTGTCAATACGCACGTTTCTTATCTAACAATGCGGTCTTCAAAACTTCTTTTGACGACGTAGTTGACTTGGTAAAGAAAATATGAAATCAAAATTACTTGACGCATAAAATGCTAGCTTAAATAGCAAATGAGCTTGCTTCTCTTTCCTGTGGCATTACTCTAGAAGAAAATTCTAAATGCACTGGATCAACGGAGGCGGATGTTCCTTTTAAGATCGTCTAGATGGAGTCGAGAGGCATGAGGGCTGGCCGAACGCCCAATTTCGATTTAGAGAAATAGAAATAGAAAAAATCGGAAAGATGAAATAACATCCATATCCATAAGAAAATCATATGTTGCCAAATTTGAAATTTCCTATATCCCCAACCCAAATAATAACGAAAACTTCCTCTTGGAAGAGGTGCCAATATGGATGTTAAAGGCTTGGCTTAATTCGAATTTTCTAGAAAGTCGAACCGTTAAAATAAAGGGCGGCATTGAACCAAATCAAATCTGAACCAAAAAAAAAAAACATCAAAACTCATGTTCGATTTGATTTGGATTTTTTATTTTAATTTTATCAATTTTTTTTTTTTTTTGCTGTCATATGTTATAAAAGTGACTTTCCCATTAACATGATGTTTTTCAACTTAACAAAGTCACTAAAATATGGTAAGATTTATGATTAATATCACGGATAACCTCAAATTGGTATATATGTGATAAAATTACTTTAAATTAATTTTTTTATCATAAAAAAATAAAATCAAAAATCAAAGACATAGATTTATGATAAATTTATTTAAATTAATTTTTTTTACTATTAAAAATCCCGAATCTGTACCCCAAAAAAAAAAAATTTCCAAATGGAACATTCCTTCTCTTTCATTTCCAGAATTCAAATTTCCCGAAGAATTCGTGGGCCTACCCGTCCTCAACCTTCCATTACCCCCCTCCACGATCACCTTCCCCCTGCAAAATCACTCCTTGATCGAGTTCACAACAATGACCTCGCACGACCACATCGGATCGCACGTTTGACGATCCCCCGCGAAAACCCATCTGCTCAATTGCGGCCGCCGACCGGAAAAATCCAGTCTTTTTCGAGTTCGGAGCTCCGTCGATGTCCCAGCCGAAGGCCATTTCCCACTTCGACCTCGCGCCCTCCACGCCGGGGAAGCTGAAGCCCGACCGTCTCTCGGCCTACATTCACCGCCTCCGGTTCCAGGCCTCCCTCTTCAAGCTTACCATCGGGTCGGCCCTGTTTCTGGGCCTCGTTGTCTTCCTCGTCGTCTCCTGCTCCCCGTCGGCGCCGCCGCCGCCGTCGCCCCGGCGGATCCTCGGCGACTCCCGGGGCGGGTCCTACTGGGAGAGGCGGGTCAGGTCGTCGGCGCGGGCGCGGGCGCGCGCCGGCCACGTCGTCCTGGTCACCGGCGCGTCCGGCTTCGTCGGGACCCACGTGTGTCTTAGCCTCAAGCGCCGCGGCGATGGAGTGGTCGGGCTGGATAATTTCAATGATTACTATGATGTGGAGCTCAAGCGGGCGCGGCAGACGTTGCTTGGTCGAGCCGGGGTCTTTGTAGTTGAAGGAGATATCGACGATAGAGAGCTTCTGGAGAAGCTTTTTGATATGGTTGCGTTTACTCATGTAATGCATTTAGCTGCACAGGCCGGCGTGAGGTATGCTATGAAGAATCCTGCATCTTATGTGCATAGTAATATTGCAGGGTTTGTGAATTTGCTCGAGGTGTGCAAGTCGGCGAATCCGCAGCCGGCAATTGTGTGGGCATCATCGAGTTCGGTCTACGGCCTCAACTCGAAGGTGCCGTTCTCCGAGAAAGACAGGACCGATCAGCCTGCGAGTCTGTATGCTGCGACAAAGAAGGCGGGCGAGGAAATTGCTCATACTTATAATCACATTTATGGTCTCTCGATCACTGGTTTGCGGTTCTTCACGGTCTATGGACCATGGGGTCGGCCAGACATGGCTTATTACTTTTTTACTCAGCATATACTGCAAAGGAAGCAGATTGAGATCTTTGAAGGGCCTCAGCATAGTTCTGTAGCTAGGGACTTTACTTACATTGATGATGTTGTTGAGGGTTGTTTGGCGGCTTTGGATACAGCAAAGAAGAGTACCGGGAGTGGGGGGACAAAGAAAGGTTCCGCACAGTTCCGGGTTTATAACTTGGGGAATACTGCGCCAGTGCCGGTGACAAAACTCGTGAGCATATTGGAAAAGCTTTTAAAGGTGAAGGCCAAGAAAAAGTTGTTGCCGATGCCCAGAAATGGGGATGTGAAGTTTACGCATGCGAATATAAGTTTGGCTCAGAGGGAACTCGGCTATAAGCCTACCACGGATTTGGAAACTGGACTGAAGAAGTTTGTGAAGTGGTACCTTGACTACCATTCGGATCTGAAGAAGTATTCCTCGTGAAATCTCCCCAGTTTTGCACTTTATCACGGTTTTCATTTGTACGGGTTTGGCCAATAGATTGACATTTTGATTGATCTTTCGATTTGAGTTTTGCACTGCGATCGATTACGCGTTGTGCAAAGAGGAGACCTTTGGTGACATTTTGAGATGGTGATGACTCTTTGTGGAGGATTCGGAGCTGTTTCAGTTAAAAGTTATAAGTGATATTGGCATCCTTCTTCCTCTTTTTCAGGACACAATAACAGATAAGAAATTTTACAGTCCATGGACATCTGTATTGATTGGTTTTGATTTGACCCCTTTTATTAATCTCAAGCAATTCCCTCCAAATTCCAATAAGAGAGTCAATTTTTTGCTTTGTGAATCACGGTTGAGGGGATTTACATCATGAGGATTGTTTGTGTGGTATTATGAAGCAATATCGTTGATTTTACAAGTAGTTGGTTTCGTGCTCAACATGGGTGGTGGGCATCTGTGGAATCTGAGAACAGGGATTGTTTGATGTGCTTGTACTGCAACCCTGTGACTTCTGTGTCATCGTTGCTTAGGAGCAAAAAGTTAGTAGCAGAATTTATGTTCACATTTTCTTCTGATAAAAAATGAAACCAGACCTACTGTCTTTAGTTTGTTATCCTTTTCCACTGTCACATGGTGCACTCTGGAGATTTAGCATTGAGTTTGAAGATTGTGCTTAGACCTTGGATGGATGTTCAATGCTCTGCCCTTCATTCTTTTGCAGAATTTACTCCATGGGTTCTTGAAATGATAATTTTGATGCTATGCTGAGAATATGATTTGTCCTGCATGCACTTATCTCCTGTCATTGCTACTAGCACATTTCTTACTAGATATGCAATGCAAATGCATGTGAAATTAAATGGCACAGCACACAGGCTGAAGTGCCTAAGGTAGCACATCAATCCACTGTCCCATGCATCCCGTTAACAATGCATTTTGCTGTGATTTTCAGGTAAAATATCATAATAAATGAGCACTGAAAAAGTTTTTGATGAGCAGTCGTGATCTATTTATTTGTGAGCTAACAGCTGTCAATCATTTGAGGAAGAGTTCATTGTGGGACTGTAGGAAGTCTTGCTCTATATATTTAAGCATTTTGCTGTGATTTTCAGGTAAAATATCATAATAAATGAGCACTGAAAAAGTTTTTGATGAGCAGTCGTGATCTATTTATTTGTGAGCTAACAGCTGTCAATCGTTCGAGGAAGAGTTCGTTGTGGGACTGTAGAAGTCTTGCTCTATATATTTAAGCTGGGAACACAAAATGGCAAAAGCATTTGGCTTTCAATTGATCAGAAGGCAAGCAAGCAAGGTTTAGCAAAATCAGGGTAAGATTTTCAGCAGGGAAAAGAGCTTGCCAAGTTTCATAAGCGCATATCTTTTTCAAACATCAAAGCTAGTGCATTTACCAGCAGTTTTGACTTCAAGATCTAACTGCAGCTACATCATTTTCAATCTAGTAAAGATATTTTGGAACACCAATTGTCTGTGAAAATGGTTGCAGCAGTAGTACTAGACAGAAGAATACATGTGGTGGCAGTGCTTAAATGATTTCGTTATCTTGGTTATCCTAGGATGGTCGGTACTGTGCCTGTAAGAGGAATTACCGTGGCCTCGGCTTGCAGGTTTTTCTTTTTGTTCTGAAAGGGCCGTTGAGTGGGATGTCCATGCTTCACCTTTTAGGTAGATCGCATGGTTTCTATTTCACAGAGATTGCTTAATTGGCTACATGGTGCATAATGGATGTGGTCAGCGGCAAAAACCGACCTCATTTTTGGTGCCTGAGTTAGTGCAAGATCTTCAGCAGATCTTTAGAAAATTAAAAGCAACTCAAGGGTCTAGCTTTTGGGTTTGATTTATTGTTTCCCAGGATGTTTACTGTTGTTGATATTATCATGATCATTGATCTACCTTGTGGAAAGACTTTGTTTTGCTCATGTACTCCACTCGGAGGTAAATTGTCCTGGATGGCTATCTTGCCCTAACCTCACAAAACTCTCGGGTTCCTGTCAAGAAAATGACTGAGCTCAGCTCGTGTGCGAGTTCACGACGATCACATGTCCCAACACAAGTGCCCTTGTTCGTAGCAAGAGTTTGTCTTCTTAGGCGCATCAATACAACATATCTTATGCGCATGCACAGTTATATTTGCAGAAACCTGAGGCTTGTGCTTGTATCACGATTGAAGCAAGCTTATGGCATACGAATTCTGCGCAGTATCTTTCGCTTCAAATCGGATTGGTACAGGGGGCTCAACGGCCTGTCCTCCTCCACGAGACGTACGCCTTAAGATTTCAACTGGGGCTGCGAGAGACCTGGCCTTCTTGCACTTTTCTCAAGTGAATATAATGCACAGGGATTTCGAAGCTTGAAATATTTCTTTCATGGAGTTCAAATTTCATCCTTGTTTATCATGCTTTCCTTCAATTATCATGAAATGCTTAGGAACTCTGGCAATCTGTCATTATCAACTAAGTCAAGTGTGACAGATGGATAAGGTTGAGAGACAGATACAACATTTTCTTGAGGGTGAGATCTTGGCTACATCATAGGAAAACCATTAGCGAGATCGCGACACCCCTAAATTTTAAGTTGAAGACTGACTCCTTTCATTTCTGAACTGATATTTGATGGAAAGACCGCTATCAGCATTTTTGACAGCACTGACATGGATCGAGAGGCCACAAGATTACCACTTCATCTTAAAGAAATAAGCTTGGGTTTATAGTAATCACATACTTAATCCAACAAGGAATTAGCCAAGTTGGAACCGTATATTCCCATAGTAATTAAACTTTCCTTGATACAAATGATAATAAGTTTGTGATTAGGATTCAACTTATGACTGAACGTTGATCAATGTAATGTTTTCTACTAAAGGTATTGCAAGATCTTTATTCTTTATATGCATAATACAAGATAAAGAGTTGTGTATTCGCAGTAAACTATGTCTACGGTAATTCTGTCTCTCCAGGTGGTCTATTTACCTCCAAGCTTGTAACATGAATGCATTGCATTTGCCATTAAAAGTAGGCATTGGCTACACCTCATACATGAAGCGACAATTTCCCACTCTTTCCATGATCTTAATTTTGTCTTAAACAAATGATGCTTCGCATGGTTGTAGAAAAAGATGATTTCCAGATTAGAAACATGTCCTATATATCAAAAAATTGCAAGATGAAAATGGAATTGCCACTATTGCACATCACTAATCTAGTGATCTTGCTAGGTAGAGAGATTAAGAACTGTCTCCATTATGTGCTGCTGCCAATGTTAAAATGTTCCTAGACAAAACATATTGTCTTTTCATTTTGCTTTTCTCACATCTCTAGTCTTTGCCAACAAATCATTTTGATGTAATTAACATTTAAGTCAAGAAGTAAACATGGCCAAAAGAATCAAATATGTCATTTGCTTTATGTACATTTGATCATGAATCTGATAACCCAAAATCTTAAATTGGACATGTCTCGGCAAACGAGATCTCTTTTTGGGCTCGAACCAGCTCATTCAAGTCTAGTCAGTTGATGAAGAAGAATTTAGCGTCTTATGAACGGATCTAGACAACGACTTTCATCAGATCTAGCCATAGGCACGGTTGAATCAACCATGTAATGGATGCTGACCAATGCTAAAAAAGATAAGTCTTTAGCTAAAACGCTCCTTAATATGACATGGAATGGAGCCATTTATTTTCTTTGGAAGGAGAGAAGACGTTGCCATGCATAATAGTCGGTTAGCCCCGGCTGGCTGAGTCGTTAAGCGGGCCGAATTGGTGATCAAAATTAGACTGCTTGATGGCTTAGGAAGGAGGGTATCTAGCTAGCGGGTTTCTAATCCTGAGCTGTATCAGTGCTTGGGATATCAGCACTTAGCGGGGATAGCTCAATTCTGAATGGGCTGTGCATTACTCGGTGGTCCGGATGGGACGCTTTTTAGCTTTGCTGATCTGAGCCATGTGACACGGCCCGATTAACATGGCCGATGGATGGACATGTTCCAGAAGTTTCCCAAGCGCCGGGTCGTGATCCATCCATGAACAAGCAACCTGCCATCCTTGAGCAAGCGACCATCCAACTTCCCAAAGCAAGCAACCCTTGAGCTTCCCAAAGCCCTAGGACTTCTCGAGTGTTTCTGTACAGCTATATAGTGATTATGGAGATTTAAACTCCACTATTAGATCAACGAGGAGATCAACGGATAAGATTTGTCCCATAATTGTACAAATAGGGGCCTCCTCCCCCTAAGTTGTATGATCTCGTTCACAAGAAAAATATACTTTCGAGCTTCACTTTTTATACAATCCTTGTGAGTCTAGTGTGAGTAAGGTTAACTTGGGAGAAATCCTAATACCGCACGAGTTAGGCAACGCAAAATCGATCAACCCGTGACAAGTGGTATCAAAGTAAGTTGTTCCAAGGTGCAATGGTTGATACACACTCCTTCGTCACATTTTCTCAAGGTAAGGATCATAAGGATTGTGGAAGGGCTATCAAAAGATCGATACTAGGAGCAAAAAGAACCATATTGTTTCGAGTTCGAGAGAACCGAAGAAAGACTGGGAACACCGAATGACAAACATAGAACTCTTTGTCTCGGAAGTCCAAGGAACGGAAGAGGATTTGACCTAGACTATCAAAAGAGTTGAGGTTGGAAGGGAAGAGCTCGTGGTCAAGGTACAAGAGCTCAAAATCGACATAGGAGATCTCCGAGGGGAGGTGTTGGGCTCCTTGACACAAGAACTCCAACAACGGGACGAAGCCCTGGATGCCATGGTGATGGCTATGCACGCGAAAATAGCCAAGCTCAAGGGGATGCCCACGAAAGTCAAAACGGCATGCGTGAACAGGGTGGTCATGGTGCAAGCAATCCATGGATGGACACACCTAAGCGCAAAGAGTTCAAAGGCTCGTAGGTGGCCAAGGATGTGGATAAATTCTTGTGGTACATGGAGTGGTACTTTTAAGCAACAGGGATCAATAGCAACGCATCTTGGGTAAACACTACAGCGATGTATTTCGTTGATAATGCGATGTTGTGGTGGCATCATAGGTTGGATAATAGAAGTGGGGAACCTATCACGACATGGATTGGGTGCGTTGAAAATTTCAGTGGAAATATTGTCTCACTTACATGGAGGAAGATGCTCGCAACAAACTCAAGCACCTCGAGTGAAAAAGGGGAGTTTGCGAGTACATGAAGCGGTTTTCAGAGTTGTTATTCCAAATCCCTTCAATGAACAATGCAGAGGCGTATCATTAGTTCATGAGTGGCCTCAAGCCGTGCGTCAAGCAAGAGCTCCAAATGGTGCAATGCAGAGGACCTCACGACAACCATGACCATGGTTGAGGCCCTCGTGGAGTACAAGTCATCGTCTACAAATAAGCTGGACTCCCGACTTAGGGGCAAGGCTAATGATGGGGGAGAGCGAAACAAGTACAATTGCTCAAATGGAGACAAGCCACCAATGGACCTCCTAAAGCTCAAGTGAAGTTAAGTGGCGGAGGACAAAGGAATGTGATACACACCTATAAGTGCTTCTTTTGTGATGGCCACATATGACTAGGGATTGTCCAAAAAGGGCTAAGCTGGCAGCTCTATGCAAGAAGGATAAGTCACAAGAGAAGTTGCAACTGGGTTTGTTGCAGATCCTTGGCTCTATCAAGCCCAAGAGGGCAAAGGAGCTTAAGGGACTTATGTTTGTGGATGTAAAGATTGATAGGACCACAATGAGTGCACTCGCAGATACAGGGGCATCCGATCTCTTCAAATCAGATGAGGCTGCGAAGAAGCTGAATCTTCGGGTCGAGAAAGTAGTTGGGTGGCTCAAGACCGTCAACTCCAAGGAAGTCCCAATTAGTGGCATGGCTAGGAACATAGAGCTTTACATCAGCCCATGGACTAGCAAAGGAGACCATCAATGTAATTCCTATTGATGATTATAATCTTATTATAGGTCTTGGGTTCCTTGATAGGACAAATGCTGGTGTTATGCCATTTGTCAATTGCATTTGCCTCTTGGACACACATTGTCAATGTGTGATCCCAATTCATCTTGAGGAGGGCCGTGATCGAAAGATGCTATCGACTATGCAACTAACCAAGGGAGCAAAGAAGGGTGAGGAGACCTTGGCAGCCTCGAAGGTCGAGGACCACATAGGCGAAGGGTGTGACATCCCAATGGAGGTGGTCCAAGTCCTTGACTCATTCAAGAACGTGATGCCTCTTGAGTTGCCAAAGAAGCTTCCACCGTGAAGAGAGGTGGATCATTGGATGGAGCTCGTGCCGGATGCTCGATCACTCGTCATAGCACCTTATCGTATGGTGCCTGCTGAATTGGAAGAGCTGAGAAAACGACTCAAATGGTTACTCAATGCGGGGTACATTTGGCTGTCTAAGGCCCTATTCGGTGCCCCGATCTTGTTTCGAAAGAAGCATGATGGATCCCTTAGGATGTGCATAGATTACAGGTGCTGAACAAGCTCACAATCAATAACAAATACCCAATCCCACTCATTGCGAATCTATTTGACTAGCTTGGTAGAGCATGATGGTTCACCAAGCTGGATCTTCAATCAAGCTACTACCAAGTTTGGATTGTTAAAGGGTGCAAGTTGAAGACCACATGTGTGATGTGGTATGGATCATATGAGTTCCTCGTCATGCCATTCGGCTTGACTAATGCTCCGGTCACATTCTATACACTTATAAACAAGATACTCCACCCGTTCCTTAACCGATTCATTGTAGTTTACCTTGATGTTGTCGGATTTAGCTAGATGCTCAAAGAACACATTGAACATGTGAGGCAAGTCTTCCAAGTCTTGTGGGAGAATGACTTGTATGTCAAGTGGAAGAAGTGCACATTTGCACAAAGGGAAATCTCATTATTAGGGCACATCGTCGGAGGTGGATGGGTATGGATGGAGGCGGCCAAGATCCAAGCCAACATGGAATGAGAACCGCCGCCTAGAGTGATGGAGTTACTATTGATGTTTTATTCAAAGCTATTCAAGCATCACCATGCCACTCACGAACATGCTAAAGAATGAGAAGCCATGGGAGTGGACGGATTGATGCCAAAAGGCATTTGATCGGTTGAAACAAGCCATGACCGAGTAGTCGATACTTATGCTCCATGATCACACCAAAACCTATGAAGTAGAGCCGATGCCTCCAATTATGTTATTGGCGGTGTTCTTCTGTAGGATGGACACCTGGTGGAGTTCAAGTTTCGAAAGCTAAATAATACTGAGGGACACCACACGATCCAAGAGAAGGAGATGACCGCGGTCATGCATTGCCTTCGCACATGGAAGCACTATCTCTTGGGTTCGTGGTTCGTTGTAAGGATGAACAATGTAGCCATGAGCTATTTCTAGACCCAAAAGAAGCTGAGTCCAAAACAAGATCGATGGCAAGACTTTCTAGTGGAGTTCGATTATATCCTAGAGTATAAACCGAGGAAGGCTAACTCCATGGTTGACGCACTTACTCGAAAGATGAAGCTGGCAAGTACCATAAGTTAGCCCAATTGCCCATGGATCGATTGTATCAAGGAGAGGCTAAAACAAGACCTAATGACCAAGGTGCTCCTTGAGTACACACGAGAGGGCAAGACCTAACGATTTTGGTGTGAGAATGATCTCTTTTACACCAAGGGGCGACGACTTTATGTGCCACTCCATGGGAAGTTAAGGAAAGAGGTATTGCGTGAGTGCCACAATTTGAAGCGGGCGAGTCATCCAGGTATCAATCGCACCATGGCGCTCATAGAAGATCGATGATACTAGCCTCACATGCGAGATGACATTGAGGCGTATGTAAAGACCTATCTTGTATGCCAACAAGACAAACGAGAACATTATTGTGAACTTACCAAAGTCCGAAGAGTATCAGACTCTCATGATCGTGGTAGATCAGTGTCCAAATACGCGATGTTCATGGCCGCAACTAAGGATTGTCCAGCCAATGAGGCAGCCAAACTATTCATCAAGCATGTCATCAAGTATTTGGGAGTACCACAAATGATCATGAGTGATCGCGATCCTCAATTCAAGGCAGTTTTGGACCAAGCTCTTCAAGTTGCTGGAGTTAGACCTCAATTTTTCCACGAGTTTGCATCTCCAAACCGATGGTCAGACGGAGAGAGTGAATGCACTCCTAGAGATGTACCACCAAGTTACCAACACTACATGAACACAGTATAACTAAATTGGGCAAAGCTAATCAACATTCTTATACAACTTACTACGGGGCGAGTTCGCGAATTGGAGCTCATTCGAGATCGCGACGAGGCAACAATTACTCGCCCCGAACATGGTTGCCACAGGCTACTAGGGGAGTAGACCACCCGCGTATAAGTTCATTAAGGAATGGCATGAACAAGCGGACTTGGCACGGACTTGTGTACACAAGGTCTCAAAGTGCATGAAAAAATGGGCTGACAAGAAGCAACAAGATGTACATTTCCAAATCGAAGACCTAGTGTTGGCTAAGCGATGCTTTGTACTACGATACAAGGATATGTATAAGGGGCTGATCCGTCGCTACGATAGACCTTTCCAAGTGTTGCAATGGGTCATGAATGTTGCATACAAGTTATAATTGCCGCCAAAACTCAAGGTACATCCAGTATTCCACATTAGGATGTTTAAGTCTTTCCATGTAGACGAAGAAGATTCGAATCGAAGGGAATTGCAACGAGCACCAGTTAGGGCAAAAACCTTGTATGGTCGAGACATCAAGTGCATCATGGCAGATCGAGCTATACGAAAATGATATTGTGCACTGAAGCAGGCATACTTGATCTGCTGGAGAGGTATGCCAGAGAGTGAAGCGAGCTGGGAGCTTGCTGAAGTTCTTTGGCAATTTAGGAAACGCATTAATGCCTTCCATATCGAAGATGCGACGAGGGTGTTGCGCGAATAGGTGGGGGAGATTGACAAAACCCGATAGATGGATGCATTCCAAAAGTTTCCCAAGCATCGAGCCATGGCCCATCCATGAACAAGCAATCAACCCAACCTTGAGCAAGTGGCCCTCCAACTTCCCCGAGCAAGTGACCCTTGAGCTCCCCAAAGCCCTTGAGTGTTCCTATATAGTTATTTAATGATTACGAAGATTTGAACTCCATCATTAAATCAAAGAGGAGATCGACGGCTAAGATTAGAAATGTACTTGTATAAATAGGAGTCTTCTCCACCTAAGTTCTATGATCTCGTTCACAAGAGAAATATAATTTCAAGCTTCACTCTCTATACAATCTTTGTGAGCTGAGGTCACACATATTAGAGAACGCAAGATCGATCGATCCATGACATATGCCTTGGGACATGAGTGCTCTATTATTTTGCGCGGGGGAACTTCTTGGGACATTGACACTGGGAGGGCCTGCCGGGAAACTTCTGGGCTTTGGAAGAGAAGTTGGTTGGGCCTGGTTTCTCGGGACACGGTGTCAGCGACGGTTTGCAAATTCAGGCGTTCTCATCCTCTGGCAGAGCGCAACACGAGATGTGATTCGAGATTTAATGTAAAATATAAAACGGTCTGTCCCTCGTACAGAGACGGAATATCCGAAAACAGGAGAAACGCTGACGGGCTGTTGAAGAGGGGCTCCGTCCATTGACTGTTCATTGGTTCCCACCTTCTCCTCCGCCCACGTCCCACGTGCTCTCTTTCTCTCTCTCTCTCTCTCTCGATCTCTCTCTCGTCAATTCCCACTCATCGTTCGGGTTGTAGAATTAAATAATTGGGAGAAGAGAAAAAGAAGAAAAGGAGAGAGTTCTTTGCGAACAGAGCCCGGTCCGACAGAACACCAGGAACGATCCCGACATTGTTAATGATTGATTGAACGGCGGAATCGGTCACGAGACGACTTTCGACACGATGTCGCCATAGATGGGTCTGTGTCGACGACGGCCGCGGGGGTGTTGAGCCATGAAAGGCGTCTCTTCGGCGCCCGGCGATTATGTCCACTTCAAGTCTCAGGTCCCTCTGCACAAGATCCCTGTGAGTCTCTCTCTCTCTCGATTTCGAATTTGAATTTCTCATTTTGGAATTGTGGATGTTGGTTTGTGTTGGTTTTGTGGGATTAGTTTCGTGTTGTTAGTGCGCGTGCGCCTGTGTGCTTGTGTTGGCATTTGGGTTCCATTTTTTTTCCTTTCGGTTTGGTCAATTCTTGATTCGCTATGTCTGGTTTGCTGCTTGTGACGTGAAATTCTTCTGCTTGTTATTGCTTCTTGCTCGATTAGTCCGGTGTAGTTCTAAAGTTTCTTCTTTGCGGTAAAGATTAGGTCCAAGAACTGGGCGTGTTCACGTAGTAATGACTTCAGTGAGATGGTTAATTCTGGCAAGAAATGTTCTGTCTCTACATTATGTTATTTTTATGCCCGAAAGTTCACAGATCAACCATTTGATCTGACTAGTTGGTTGCTCAAATCAACCCCCTTTTTCATGTTCTGTTTGATTATTTCAGGCTCTGATCTAATGCTGTGATTTTATCTGGATAAGCTATTTTCGTTGCAAAGGTTCCGAAAAAGCAGGAGCCAACTTTGGAACAGGACTATAAAGCCCTGGTCGTGAATCGTTCTTGTGTTTGGCAGTGACCTCTGCAATATTGATATGATGTAGAGTTTAGTTATTCTTTCCCTGTGACTTTGTACTAAATCATAGTTGTCAGATGAAAAAATGAGGGTAAATGTTATATTTACTATATAACATCGTATCTGGGTTCAAGTTCAAGAAAGATATCGAGTGGGTAATGCTGGATGTCCAATAACTTACAATGGTTTCAGCATATGCTTGCTTCCTTGATATGCAGTAGCATGTCATGCCCCTAGTAAAGTTCCATAGAGTATTTGACATCTTACACATTTCCAATTTTACAAATTAATGGATGTTTGATAGTTTTGATATAATGGTGTCAATTCCTTTTAATGTCAGGGTTGCGGGTCATATATAGTAGCTTTATGCTATGGGAGATCCTTTATTTGTCGATTATATACGAAGTTCTGGAATTCTTTTTCTTTTGACGACTTGTTGAAACTTGATGCTTCAAGTAGCTTCATGTAACATTCACGAATTCAAATCGTCTAGAGTACTAATTTGCTCCTTTGATCAATTTCCATACAGCTTATACATTGTCTATTTTAATCCTCACAAGAACCTTGGCTGTCCTCATACTCTAAGCTAAAGTTCCCATGCTTAGATGCCACCCTTGAGCCCCAACTTCTCAGCTTGCTCTAGCAAAATTCCATGCATTATCTTGTTTCATAGCTATGTAACTGATGTCTTTTTCTTTTTGCCAGATTGGTGTAAAGCAATGGAGATATTACGATTTTGGTCCAAAAGTTGTGCCACCGCTTATTTGTCTTCCTGGCACAGCAGGAACAGCAGATGTCTATTACAAGCAGATCATGTCTTTGGCAATGAAGGTAGTTACTTCAGTATTATAGAGATTTTTCAGCGGCTGCAACATGAGCAATGATGAGGATATTTTATTATCTGCTATTCATTTTTTTCATCTTACACTTTGACAACTCACTAGTCACTACCACCGGCCGCGGTGGCTCTGCTAGATAAGAACTACGGTGAACCTTAAGCAAAGGTGAGGAGTTCGAAACCCAGGGGAGGCGCTAGGTGTCTTAAGTGTGACGCCGGGGGTGGTGGGTCCTCCTGCTTACGTGTCACCTAGGGGTTTACGCACCGCTGTCGGCTAGTGCGGTTCCTCCAGCATCAAAAACAAAAAAAAAAAAAAAACTCACTAGTCACTGCACAACAAACTCTTTTGTGTTGTTAATGTTGTTCCAAGGATACAGCGCATGAGTTTTCCTTAATTGGCCTATTTTAAAAACTTTCAGGGTTATCGGGTGATTTCTGTTGATATTCCACGTGTTTGGAACCATCACGAATGGATTCAGGCATTTGAAAAGTTCTTGGATGCTATCGACGTTCATCATGTAAGTACTCTGTTGGAATTGGAATTGCTTTGACTGACTGCTTGGCATTTGTTTACATTGTTGGTGACACTCAAGACTGCTTATTGCTAACTTTGTGGCATTTTGTTAGATGATTTCCTAAAGTCTTGTCCTTCATAGGCATCATTCTCAGATATCTTCTTTTGGATGTGATTTACATTTATGGTGAAACTTTGTGGGGATAACTTGGCTAATTGTGCTTATGGATGAAGTTTCTAGTGCGAAGTAACCACACGCCTTGATTCACTCTGCAATGCTGAATGTGTATCTGAAAGTGTATTTCTTCGTCCATTCTGTGTCGGTTATTGACTGACAGCTTTATTATATCTAGGATGTTCCGTGAACCCATTAGCTTGGTTTTGACAGATACATCTTTATGGCACCTCTCTGGGAGGCTTTCTAGCACAACTATTCGCTCAACATCGTCCCAGGCGGGTCAGATCATTGATTTTATCCAATACATTCTTGGAAACTCAGAGCTTTTCTGCTGCAATGCCGTGGGCTCCAATGTATGTTTGATATCTTGATTCTCTTGATTGGTGGATATTGCCCTGAGCATTTATTTTTTTCTCTGCTCATGGCTCTCCGTCATTTCTATCTGTAGAGATCTTTCTAAGGACACACATGCATTTAAGAATATACTGACATTCCATTTAATATGAATTTGTCGGGTCACATTTTCAATCGGATAATGCTATAGATGTTCATCCTGCAAATGCCGAAATTTACCAGAAAAATTGCTAAAAATTTCAGATTATTTATTGTTGGGGTGTTAATAAGTTTGGCTATATATCTATTATCCGCAAGTCAATGAGCTGGAGTGCTTATCCTGCGAAATAGCTTTCCTGGTAGAACTTTTCCTCGTTTCAGTTGCAATGGTTCAGTCCTGCACCAATTGCATGTCCTGCCTTCAGATGATAAATTGAATGTCCCATTTGAAGCTCTATGTTTGGTTTTCTCCTTACATTTAAACCTTTTGATTAAGGAGTTTCTTGGGAGCTCATACAAACGCTTTTTCTTCTATATGGAACAGTGTTGCTTATCTGATTATGACTTCATTTTAAGTCTGGAAGCACTTGATATTACATCTGACATTCAGCTGGTTGACACTCTGGGATTGACTTGTGCAGTGTTAGCTGGACCCCTTCTTTTTTGCTTAAGCGCTATGTATTAACGGGGATTCGCGATGGCCCTCATGAACCATTCATTGCTGATTCCGTGGACTTTGTCGTCTCTCAGGTATAATAGTGCACAAAGTCTATTTTCTCTAGTTGTCCGCATGACATCATTACCCTTTCTTGTTGGATGTTATTTTACAAAGATCGCGAATTTAAACAACTTGTACATCCTTATTTCATTTTCATTCGAATTAGTTCTTCCCTGACAAGCAAGTTTTAGAGGAAGCGAATAATGGGCATGCTCTGCCTGATTTAATGGATGTTCCATTCTTTGAATGAACTACCTGACCGTCTGTCTTGACGCTTGAATTTGCTGCTCGAATGTTAACCAAAACAGGCATCTCACTGTGGATTAGTTTTGTTGATATTTGAACACAAATAATATGTGGTATTTGACAGGTTGAGACTCTCTCCAGGGAAGACTTAGCCTCCAGGTTAACCTTGATGGTTGATAATGCTTCAGTTGGATCTCTTCTGCTAGCGGATTCATTTATCACCATCATGGATGTAAGTGACCTTGTTTTGTTTTTTTCTGGTATATGGCAGTCACTAAGTTATATTATTGATTCTTGTAGAATCTCTCTCATATTGGAAGCGGGGAAGCATGAAAATTGTCTTCTTCTCTTCTGCTTGAGATCTCATTGTAATTTAGTTGCGGGTTTCTTTTTCATCCATAATGCATAACTTATTTAACCATACAGGAATAATCACAAAGTTTTGGAAACCCATAGGCAGTCTGTGAAAGTGATTCTGAATGGTTTTAGTTGGTAAACAAACAACACAGTGAAGTTTTGGCATATACTGATGACCTCGAAAATGGACTTTGCCGGGAAGGCCATTTGATTTTAGAAGTTAGCCACATGCAAAATAAGCGGCACTTAATGCTGTGCGGAAGTGCTTTTGACCTTTTACAATTTGTAGTGCTGCTTGCTGTAGATTCATAAATTAATATTGGTGATTAACTGTTTCGCTCTTGTATTTACAAAGAAATTTAGACATATTGCTGATTGTGCATTTGTCTCATTCGTGGTCATATCCTTTCTCAATGAAGACAAATGACTATTGTGCAACTCCTCAAAACCTCAAAGATCAAGTAAGTGAGAGGTATCCCGAAGCAAGAAGAGCACACCTGAAAACTGGAGGAGACTTTCCATTCCTTTCTCGCCCAGATGAAGTGAACTTACATCTTCAGGTAGTCAAACTAAACTAAGTAATGGTTTTGTATTGGCCCTTGTGTAGTTAAGAATGAAGATTTTGGTAACTGAGTTCACTGTCACGTGGCAGCTACATCTCAGACGAGTTGGGGTTGAAGCTCAGCCAGACTTGGTTCGAGGAGTCAAGGCTGTGACAGCTGTCAGTGCCGGCGACAGCAGTAATCAACGTGGAAATCCTGTTAATGTTTCCGAGGACAATGGGGAAAAGTCTACTCCACCTCCCTCCGAAAATCAATCACCTCCGGCTGAAGAAGTGACAGAGACTTTTGATTTTGAAGAAAAGCAAAATGCAGACGAACATCCAGCTCAGGAGACCACAGGAACTCACAGTTTTGAAGAAAAGCACGCTACTGAGGAAATTTGGGAAGCTGAACCAGACCCACTTGAGGTGTGATAGAGGAGCTTGGGATACCTTCTTTTCCCCCAGTGTTTTCAGTTCTTACTTTGTTTCAAGCCACAAGCTTTCGGTGCGCCGTCATTTGTTGATTTCATGGAGAATCGGGGTTGCAGTTTCTGCGCACCAGTGTCAAAGATGCGTACAGAATAGAGATTCATCAAAAGGGGAGCCATGGAAAACAACAAAAGTTTGTGAATGCGGTCAAGCTGAATTTGAGCTGTTGAGCAATGGATATTCAAACTGATGCTTTTGACTATACGTTCTCGTGGAGTCAGTCGTGCATCGCCACCCATTGAGAGCCGTTGAAGTACACAATTCCTTCTTTTTGTTTATTGGGTTTCTTTCTGGTCATTGTACATTTCGTGTCTTTTTTGTCTTGGAAGTAGAGACTGTAAAATTTTGAAAGCTACGAACATTCTTATTTGTATGATATGGACAGACGGGGTTCTTGTTGGTAAAATTTGGGAATGAACGGATGTTTCGTTCTCTTCTATAAGATCCATGCGCTTATGAGAGGGTAGGGGGACTGCAGAGCTGCGCTCGCGCAAGGACTAGCCAAATCCCGTCCATATGTCTCAACTTGAATTCTTCAGAATCAACAGCCGGTATATGAATACGTCGAGGCATTGTCAGAAATTGAAAGATCACGGAAGCGTTGAAACATGTCCCAAAGTTTGTAGACTCTGCAATCGGACGCGAAATATCACTGGCAAAAGCGTCATGCGGCGTCATATGCACATGAGATTAGTAAAGCATTTTTCGGTTTTCCCAGTTTCTGTTCAAGACATGAATGGTTAACTCGTCAAATTCCGTAGATAAAAGAATCAAAATCATTCAATGAAAAAGAAAAGGCCCAATCGATTTTACTGTATGGGCAATTCTCTTTTCAAGATGCTATTGAAACGATTCAAATGGCCCAGCTGAATGTCTGCTGCCAAATATCAGGCTCGAACCAAAGCAACAACACATGCTGTGCCCCTATGAAGAACCCATCCCATCCATAGGAACATATCTACAATTACTAAATACATCCTCTGCATATGGCCATGAGATGGTTTCAACATGAAAATGAAAATTATTTATGATACCGCCAAAAGGGAAAAAAATCAACACAGCCGCAAGTGTTCTCAGCAGGAGGGGCAGATCGTGTTAGGCTGACTAAAGGAAAAGGGATAGAACCCTGAACCATTTCAATTTCATAACGATTACACGGCTGATAGCCATGTCCTGATTTTGACACCTCCATCATCTGGTGGGCAAACTTATCCACTCATTACCATTCACGCGATGTTGTATTTATTATGAATGCCTCACCAACAAACAAGATCATGCTACTAGTTTCATCTGACCCTACAAATCCATTAAACAAGTGAAGCAGCATAAGCTCACGACTACTACTAAGATTTCTTGGAAGAACAATTGACAGGCCAACAATCAAGTGCAAGCTCCCACACGTGAGTGCAGGAAATCATTATGCTAAGTCCCTTTCACTGACACTGATAATGCACAGCGAGGTGGTAATCAACATCCAGGAGATGCAACTTTTTTTTTTTTTGGTCAATACCAGGAGATGCAACTTTCAACTGAAGCTTATTGCACCATTTATTGTAACCGAGGGCATGTAGTACCAAACCCATGACAGCCGCAATTTTTTTCTCTCAAGTCAGTTTCTTCTTATTTTCCAGTTGAAGCAGGACTATTCTCGGCTTCAAGGTTACCAATCGGCTCATGGTTGTCACAACTTGCGTTGCACACAGCTCGAGTATATATAACCTGAATCTTACAGTCGAATTGCCTAATTCACATGTCCACTGCAGTACCGCAATAGCGTGTATGGATTAAAAATTTCAGCCACTTGCCCGCACTACAGCAACAACACTTCAAAAACATAGATCTAGAATAAAAGGATCATAGAAAGGTGACTAAGTAGCCCCTATATTTAGAAATGTAATAGTGTGTGTGGAGAAAAATTCAGCCACTCGCCCACACTACAGCAGCAACAATTTAAAAGCATATCTCTATGATAATAGTAGCAAGGATAGGGCACTAACATCCCCTGAATGCAGACTGTATAGCTTTATATCTAGGCTACTGCCTTCAAAATAGAATTCAGAATCACACCTTGAAGGAGCAATTACTTAGTTCGGGAAACCATCTTAAACTTATAGGAGAAAGTAAAATAACAAAAGTTAAACAATAGTATGCCAAGTATGAGGTATTTGCCAATTTGGGTTTTTTGAATCTTTCAATCCAAGCTCAAATATACAAACAGGAAGCATCTTTTGGATAGAGCAAGGCTGAAACCATAAGCAAAACATCTGAAGGGACGGAAGCACGTTTGCAATACGGAACCTCATATCAGTTCCCATAATCTGCATCAAACACAAAGAATTGCCGAAAGGACCACCCGACCCTTACTCTGCAAGCTGCAATTCGCCGCCGTCTGAGATATATAGCTGCTCGCATCGTATCCATGACAAATGGTCAACTCTAGACTAATACACATTCTACAAACCAAAGCCAAGCCCCTGCGCAAACTAGAACGCCCAACACAGGTAAAATTGCCAAGGCAAGACCAAAGCCGAGACACCTCATCGACCTGGAAAGAATGCGACAACGCCATTGATCCCGAAACACATAACCAACATCAAATTAGCTCCTGGGAAATTCGTATTCGTCATCCACAAACCCGTGTTCCTACCCACACTCCTCTTCGCAAACACGATCCAATCCAAACACCCATTCAATCGCGGTATAACAAACAGGACTGGTGCCCGCGTCGACAAGCCACTATGCATTAATCGAACAAATTAACAACACAGTAGCCAAATTAGGAAGGAAAAAAAAGAGTAAACAACAAAGAGGACAAACAAACTCTACCACATTGAACATTGCAGAGCAACTCGAACACAATCTTAAAATCCCAAAGAGAACAACCACCGCCCAAAAGACGGAAAAAAGAAAAGAAAAGAAAAGTTGAGTTCACGAAAGACACCCAAACATGACGAATTCGAAATTACCCCTCTCTTCTCGAGGCATCTCACTTGGCGACCATCCGGGCGATGAAATCCTCGTACCGGATCCTGCCGTCGGGCCCCACCTCGACCTCCCGGATCCACTCGTCGAACTCGGAGGGCTCGAGCTTCTCGCCGATGCTGGTGAGGATGTGGCGCAGATCGGCGACGGAGACGAAGCCGGTGGACTCCTTGTCGAGGACCTTGAAGGCGTCGCGGAGCTGGCGGTCGAAGGGCTCCGCCCGGAGGTGCCGGGACATGAGGTCCAGGAAGCGCGGGAAGTCGAAGGGGGCGGTGAGGCCCTCGCCGGCGACGATGGACTTGAGCTGGGCCTGGGTCGGGTTCCCGCCGAGGGAGCGCATGAGGATCCCCAGCTCCGACGGCGCGATCCGGCCGTCGCCGTCGGTGTCGAAGAGGGTGAACGCCTCCTTCATGGAGGAGATTTGGTCGTCGGTCAGGTCCTTCCCCATTTCCTTCTCTCGGGGCTCCGGCTTCGGGTCCGGGTCCGGGTCCTCTCTCTTCTCGGGTCGGGCGGCGGAGGAGGGAGGAAGGAAGGAAGGAGGTTGTAGAGAGAGAGAGAGAGAGGGGAAATGAGATGAATGAAGCGCCGGTTTGAAGGGGGCGTGAGAGGAGACTGTTTTAATTTTTGAAGGGGAGGAGGAGGAGGTGGGCCCCCGGTTTTTGTTTTTTTTTTTTTTGGGGAAACTATAATAATATATAGTCCTTGCTTTTTTTGGTGGAGGAAGGAATATCGTAAAGGTAATTGTAACTTTGAGAAATCAAATAACAATTGACATGTAATTTTCATAGGCCTAATTTCCTTCAGAAAAGCGAAACTTCAGGTGGAATCTCAACTCTATACCAAACATTCTTTATCTATAAACAAAAAAAGATTCACCGACCTTCATCTTACTTTAAAATCTGTTTTGATTATGCCGGATTTTTTTGACCCGTGAGTAGATTTAAGATAAGATCGAAAGTTAATGATTGAAAGTTCGCAATAGAATTAGGATTAAATCTAAAGATTAGAGATTCTTTTAGGGAAATAAGCTTAAATTTATATACATTTCTAATGATTCTAACAATTGGTTTTTTTTTTTCCTTTTTTAGAGAAGTGTCCTGCTTGTGAAGTTGGGTTGGCTTGAGATTCTTCAGTGCGCTGCCATAGTACCGTTACGGAAGCTTTTCTTGATCTCAAGACCAGAAAGAAAGAAACACAAGTGGTGCGAGATGAGGTGCATATGTGATCCCGACAAGATGATCAGATGCGGTCGTTTTTTGAGAAAAAGGAATTTGCTTTTGGGTTATTGTTTTAATCTTGAACGGACGCGAAGGAGCATGACGTCGCCTGAACGGAAACGAGGGCGGTTCAATTTTAGAGGGGCGCCAGTACTGCCTGATCATTGGAGAGGAAGTCCAATAATGTCCGGTCCGTTTTCCAAAGGCCCGACACAGCAGCTGCAGAATGATTGATCGGACACCATTCCCAGAGCACCATCTTGGCCGCACTGTTCTCGAGCGTCCCACCACATTCACAATCATTCCACGTCGCTTGCACTGGTATTAGAATATATCAGGCGTAAGGCTTAAAGAGGCGAAACAGCTTGCTGGCTTCGATGTTTCTCTTGAAAAGATTGAAAATTGCTACTTCCCTTGCAATTATTCTTAACTCGGAATTTGTGGGTTGAATCACGATTTCGACAACTATTGATACACATTGGTCAGACAGATCTTTTCCCGATCTAACAAAAACAGCTTCGAAAGGGACGGTTTTTGCCAACGAAAAGGTGAAGAGCGTGAGTGGTTAGCACGACGGTGTTAAGCAGCTGCACTGTGCTGTCGTTGCTCTTGAAACCATTCTGGAGGCCACCAATCTGGTTTTACTGCCTGAGCCTTGAGATCCTCTTCCCCGAGTATGGTGAGCGAGCTGGACTTTTTGAGAGCTTCTTCCAACCTTAGAAGACCGAGACCTCGACATCCCAGCGCGGTGGTGACTGTTCCGATTCTCTTGCCGGAAGCAGCATCCAGGATTTCTGATCCAGGAGCGACTTTCTGCTCTACTTCTGTAACAACATAAAGCACCAGAGATCCATCGGAGACTTGGGATAAAAGAAAAGGAACAACAAAAACATAGGCGGAAGGTTTACCTTTTCCTTCACTGTCGAGGAACTTCAGAGGCAGCAAACGCTTGCGGATGACACCTCGGTGATGGGTTCGAGCAATCAATTCCTGCCCAACATAGCAACCCTTGTTGAAGCTTATCGCATTAAGACCTTCTAGATTGTATTCCAGTGGAATTGCCTCTCCTACATTAGTAATAGTTTAATGATTAGAGATTACATAGCTGTGAGAGAGAGAGAGAGAGGGGGGGGGGGGGCATATAGAGTCATAGAGAACAGCTTCTGCTGCATAATTAAGTCTAAAGCATCAAGTACAACCATGTGCCATGAAGAGAATCATCATGTGGGAAGAGACAGATCTCTTCAGATACTTTGAACGCCTCGAAAAATGTCCAAGTAGTTACTGAAAAGGGACTTGCAAAGAACATCTGACAAGAATGTTCTATGTATCTAATGAAACGTAACAAATATCAACACAAATGTTGCATCTCAAATGAGAAATAAGGAAACAAGATGAACCTTTGGGAATCTCTGTTGAGCCCTCTGCCACGCCCTTCTCTAGTCTCCAAAGAAGATAATTTTTTTCATCTGTTTCTTTGTCTTCTTCAACCAAAGGAGCTGCAATAGACACAAGAAAGAAGCTTAACAGTCTTAAGTAAAAGAGTATTTGCAGGGAAATATAAGATGCTAGCCCAGTTTTCAACACCATGACACCAAAGACATGCAAGTAACCAAATTGAGAAAGGACAAGAAATACATACGTTTTGAAGAAGATGGAAATATTCCTCTATAACCCAGAGAGTCTAATCTAGGATCTCTGAACCACTGCAACCCGCTTTTATTTCCCTGTGAAGCAGACATAGCGGATTTGTCAACGCCAGCACCCCAGCCAACACTAGCAGCATCTGGCTCCTCCGCTGTTGAGGACTTGCGAGAGAAATTACCACCGTAACGTTGCCAAGAAGAAAAATCTTGGGCCACATTTTCAATATCTACTTTTGCCCTCAATCGGTATCTGCACCAACAGGATAATGAGAAACAGTACAGATGAGTCCCAAGGGAAAGTCATCCTTTTATTTTATTGGGACGGGCAAAGTTCCTGGTGAAGTAAATATGTCCATTGAAGCACATCTAACCACAAACCAAAAACCAAATCAGTTTGCATGCATGTGAATGCAAAGTCATAGGAAAACTGCCTATAGAAAGAAATAAATAGAGGTCAAAGAGAGGTTCTAGGCGATCCTAAAGATCAATTTTTATGTGATTGAGTTTCCACTTTCCAGATTGGGCTAAAAAATATTAGTTAACGAAAATTCATCATCCTAACCTGATAGACAGCAGCAGAAACCTGCCATTCTACAGCATGCACTTTGCCCAAAAACTCTACTTCATATTAATTGGAGAAGCATATGAGGCAAGAGTGATGCCAATCCAAGATCTTTCCATTAAGATTTATGAAAATGGACAATTTGCCGTGTGCACCTCAGACATTATAAATTGCCTACTCTCGATTATGGACAACATCTGACGGTTAAGATCAAGTTAAAGCACCTAACTTCTTGTCTGCATAGAAGCTTCATCTGCAGCACCAACATAAAGAAGAATGTAGCGATCTCAACGATGCCAGATCCTTCTAATGATCAGTGACGACACTAGACATTCAAAAACAAAAGAAGGATGGCCTGTCAGTTCATCCTGAGGGATGAAGGTCAGCTATTACGTAGTGGTGAGACTGGAGAGCACACTCTATGATATTAAATAGCATTTCTTAGTAGTTCTTGCAATCACAGAACTAGCATGATTCAACATTTAAGTACATGTCCTATATAAAAAACTGCTATTGACATAAAGGAAGGCCTCATGACATGGATATCTGACAATTGAAGGTCTGGAAATTTTTACCCAGATAGCATTCATACCCAAGGTTCTGCCTGGAGTACAAACTTCAAATGCAGTTGCACAGACATTTCAAAAGATTAATCTTTAAAGATTCGAACAAATGGTACCGGTATAGCATTCATATCCAAGGTTCTTCCTCGAGTACAAACTTCAAATGCAGTTGCACAGACATTTCAAAAGACTAATCTTTAAACATTCGAACAAACGGAATTCATCAGCGTCCCAAGATTCCAGAACCACACAAAACAGCTAAGAGAGCCAAATATGCCTTGTTTGCATGATAAACCGAAGGGAAATGACAGGAAACTATACCCAAGAGAAAAACTAGGGAGGGGCGTAGCAACACGCATGAACATTTCCGTCCCCCCTTCGCTAACCATACACAAATTCAGACATTACACCGAAAACAAGACAACAATTTTAAACTGTCAACGGACTCACCTTTTGAATGTTTGCACAACCTCGTCCAAGACCTGCGCATCCACGTCCGCAAGTAGCTCGAGCTCCCCGTCGCCGGCCCCGGGTCCGGCCCCGGTCTTGTCGAGCTTCTCTTCAGGCCTGGGGGGTCTGTACAGAAACAGGTCATACAAGAACCGCCCCTGAGGAGTCAACAGAGCAGCATACATCGGAGGGACCGCGTGCAGGGGCAAGTTGGGCGTGGGCAGGTGCGAAGTCTCCTCGCCGGGGGTTTCACCGAACCGCCGCACGTCGTTGGTCAATAGGCCCTGGAGGAACTTGATCGTGTCCGGTCCGCTGAACCTGATCACGGACCGGGTCTTGAGCCGGGAGGCCATCGACCCGACATTCTCGAGGTCATGCTGATGGTGGTTCCGGCGGAGGGTCAAGTAACTAGAGGCTATGGACTTGGGGAACCGGAAAGGAGGCTCAAACCGGCGCATCTGATTGTTCTTGTTTTCCTGCAGATCAGCGACCGGACGATTTGCAGTTCTGGCTTGAAGACGGAGGAGCGGTAGGGCAAGGAATGATGCTTAGTGGCAGGAGGGGGCTTAGAAGCGCGACAAGTAGCTGCTGGCTGGCGCTACGTCACGCGGGCAAGGGGTTGCTGGCGGGACCAAGGACAAGACGAGCTCGTTCGATGATGGTGGATCAGGTGTTCGACGAAATGCGTAAGTGGCTGTGCAGGCTTCTTTCAATGTCAACGGGCTGGAGACGGATCGGGTGATCGATGGAGGATGTGAGCAGCCGAAGTTATTTACGACCATGATCTTCGGGATGCGAGCGGGCCGGGACCCAACGCAACAACAAGCCCCCCCATGTCAGACCGATTGTGCGGTTCGATCATTTTCCATCCCGTGAATAGGGCCATCCGAAATGGTGAATGATTTTTCTCTGGCCCGTGAACAGGTCCATCCAAATCTCTAATTGCACTTGATGACGTTCGATGTCACGGCACGAGAAGGCTCATTTGGTAGATCTCCGCGTCCAACATCAGAGCCTGGTTCTGGGAAAATGGAGGAAAGGCTCATTTTGGTAATAAGTTCTGGTGATTTAGACACGATCGGCATTGCAGAGAGAAAATCTACAATCTAATTGATTATAGAATCATATGACCAAAAAAAAAATTATAGAAGATCAGCATACCAGCAAATTGCACTCAATGTATTAATCAACTAGCAGGCAAGAAACTGCAAATCAATATCTCAGCACGAATGGAAAATGAAGGGTTAGAAAAAGAATCTACCACATTAACACCTTTAACCATAAAAGGCGGTCCCAGAATATTTTTCACCGGGTATACATATAATTGCCGAGGCATTGACAAGCAAACTTGATTCTCTTCTTGGACTTACCATCAAAACGACAATTTCCTCGGGAATTTCAGAAGGGTATAGGTTCACGCCAAAGACAGCGACAACCCATGTATCGGACTCCTATGGAAAATGATTGATAGCAAATGAAAAAAAAAAATTGTTTGAAAAAAATTAAAATTTATCCACATCAGTACCGATCGTGTCATATCAACGATTCAATGTGACATAACATAAAAATATTTAGGATTCAATCGGTACAATTGAAAAGTTTGAGATTGAATTGACAAAAAACACAATAAATTTAAAACTTCTTTTTTTTGTCTACATGTCATATCAAAGCAATTAGCTCAAATTCTCTAAGTCGGCTGTTTATTTTATAATTGGACCGATATCTCGGATATGCACAAATCATGAAATCCTTATACTCAAGATCCAGACACGCGATGTCATCTATTTATCGGCAAGTTTGCTCCACATAATTCAATTTTTTTATAGCATTTGAAGATTGCTATCACAGCCATTAGCATCACATCTCGCTTTTCTTTTATTTTCTTCTCGATTTCTTTCACGTGTTCTACACACGATTGCAAATTCCACCCTCCAATCTCTCTGACCTAAATGTACATTATCCACTATTATATAGCAACTAAACTACCCGGTAGCCAAAGCTTATGTAATCCAGCTCCTTAAATAAGGGAATTCGTACATTCAAAGAAGAATAATCACCTTATTGCAGCTCATATTTTATGGCCGACGGGAGGGGCGGCTTACACTAAGCAAAAAAAAGGCGATGGGAACGACAGCTACTTTACACATTTCCGCAGCCTTGTTTCGTTTGCGTGTTCAGAAAATCATTCCGTACATGTCAGATTTTCGAGGTTGTTGGGCAAAGACGGCCACGTCGGCCACGTCGGCGACGGAGTCAGATGGACGTCGAAGTCAACCAAGCTGGAGCGAACTGAAAACAGACGAAGGATTCGAAGGGAAGACAGCAACTCCGGTTTCGTGCCCCGGTTGACCATCACGTATTCTCTGTACGCGGACGCGGCTGCTTCTGCTCGTTCGATCTCATCCCCACTTGCTTCGAGATGAATCGACATCTGCTGGGCGCCATCGAACTGGCAAATGATTTGACTTTCTCTATTCCAAGGAGAAGAAGAACCAAGCCCCTCGAACCCACAGAATTTAACTGCACCGACCCTGGACTTTGACGCCGGGGTGTGGGATCACTCCACTTTTTTGACACGTTCAAGTTGAATTAGGGGTTCCCTTCATACTGAGTTTAGTATAGTGGGAAACAATTAGATGGATCCGTATCGCGAAAAGAAAAGCAAGCGATTGAGAAGCATTATACAATTAGTAACTCATATTTGATCTAACATGTATCCTATACAACCTGACTTGATTCGACCCGATTCAACTTATATTATTAAAATATTTTCATATTTAATACAATCTATGAAAATATATACCTAAATCAAGGTAAGAGGGCGGAATGAACAATTGCAAAATCAAGTGAGGATAAAAGAGCAAAAAAAAAGTCATAAAAATGAATTGAATTTAAATAATTTGTAAACCTATCTAACGTCTATATTATTTTGGGTTTTATTATTGATTTTATTTACTGAATTTAACTCAATTAACTCATGTAACAATTCAGTCTATTCAATATTGATCAGAAAAGGGACGTATGACCCATTTTGACGGGTGTAGAACTTACAATGTGACCTTAGCCTTACCAGATCTCGGGTTCATGGCCAAAATCGAGTTAAAAACCAGGCGAATGTCACGAGCGAAAAAACAGGAGCCAGGCTCCGATCTGTAAGTTGGTTGGCACGCCAAGTGGCGACTTACACGTACGTGTCCGAATATGCTCGTGTAGCCTTGACACTTGACAAATTAAAAACACAAGAATACTGCTGCTTCAAATCAAGATCCAGGTTCGTGCACAAAAACTTCAAATATTAAAAAAAGCTGATCCAGAAAAACCACTGCAATCCTAATGCCGCACGTTGGATTTGCGCGGATCCATGTCAACCACCCTCGCTTTCTTCCTCAATATAAATAACCAACCCTCCTCATCGCTTCATCATCATCATCATCTTCTTCTTCTTCTCAGTCTTTAGACTTTTTTGCCAAGGAACAACGAAAGAAGCCAAGCACAGAGCTATAGAGGGAGAGAGAGAGAGGCGATGAAGCTAGTTTGGTCTCCAGAAACTGCGTCCAAAGCTTACATCGACACCATCAAATCCGTAAGCTTTTACCCTTGCTCAAGATCTCGTCCTTTCTTCCCTGGAATTTGCTGGAAAAATGTCAGTCTCTGAAATTCTAGACCAAAACTTGACGATTCCCCTTGAAAATTGCAGTGCGAAGCTCAGCTAGAATCCGGAGTTGCAGAGCTCATCGCCGCCATGGCTGCTGGTTGGAACGCGCGGCTTGTCGTCGAGACCTGGTCGAGGGGTGGCATCATCGCCACAAGCGTCGGCCTAGCAGTAGCCTCCCGCCACACGGGCGGGCGGCACGTGTGCGTGGTCCCCGACGAGGCGTCGCGGTTGGAGTACCTCGACGCGATCAAAGCTGCCACCGCGGCACCGCCGGAGGTGATCATCGGGGAGCCGGAATCGGTGATGGAGGAGCTCGAAGGGATCGACTTCATGGTCGTCGACTGTCGGCGAAGCGATCACTCCAAGGTGCTGAGGATGGCCAAGTTGAGCAGTCGCGGGGCGGTCCTGGTGTGCAAGAACGCGGCGAGCTCTGGAGCGGGCGCCACCGCGTCGCGATGGCGGAGCGTGGTGGAGGGAGGATCGCGGCGGCTGGTGCGGTCGGCCTTCCTGCCGGTGGGGAAGGGCCTGGACATCGCGCACGTGGCGAGCACCGGCGGTGGGAAGGGTCGGAGAAGGTGGATCAAGCACTGGGATCAACGTTCGGGGGAGGAGATTGTTATACGAAGATAGTCTTCTTTTCTTCATCTTTTCCCCTTTGCTGCTGCTTCTTTTGTATCGGGTTTTGTTTTTCACCAGAGCGAAAAGAAGACATTTTTGGGGAGGCTAAGGTTGGCCTAATGTGGAAAAAAATGTACAAGATCATACATTATGGAAGAACGAAAATTGAACCGCAAAAAAACATTCTTATTCGCTATTTGGGATCAAACATTTTTTGTCGGATAATAAACAAACATAACATGATCACTGTTGATTCGATCATCTAGATCAATTTAGACAAAACTTTAACTTAAATTTAAATTTATCATATTGCGAAAACTCCAAGATAGAAAAAAGTGTGAAAGGAATGCTTAAGTACCAATTTAATCTTAAATTTTTTATCGGTATCAATTTAATTTTAAATTTTTTTGACTTGGCGTCAATTCAATCATTTCAACTAATTTGATTGGATATTTGCTAACATAGTGGTCGATTGACTTACGTGGCCTAACAAGTTCTTGTGTAAATAATTTTTAATAATAATATTTTCAAAATTTTTTATTTTTATTTATTTTTCTCTTTTTCTCTTTTTTTCTCTCTCTTTTTCTTCCCTTTCTTCTTCTTCTAGCCAATTGCTAGTTAGGATCTGCATGGTAATATTTCTGTTCCTGAGAATTTCTATTCTTTTGTTCAACAGAAGAACGGAAATCCGTTTGGTAAAACTTTTGTTCCCAGGAATAGATTTTGAACAGAAACAAGAAACAAAAAAAAAATAACTTCTTGTTTCCGAGAACAATTTCTAGAAATAAGTCAATTTTATTTTTTATTTTTCTTTTGTTCCTTTCTCTTGCCGCGGCCACCTCCAACCGCCGGAGCCACCACGGCCGGCGACCCGCGACAAAGCGGTGGCGGTCGACAATCCGTAAGCAAGAATAAAAAATAAATAAATATAAAAAATACAAAATTTTGTGTAGTTACCAAACGCATTTCTATTCTTTCTATTTTAAGAATAGAAATTTTGTGTAGTTACCAAACACCTTATTTTACTCAGAAATTGTTCATCGAAATAGAAATAGAAAAGAATTATTTCTGAAAAGAAATTATTCCCCAACCAATAAGTGTTACCATGTGCACCCTTAGCAACTAGACAGAGGCGAGGGCCGATGATGGCTCGAGCCTCGCCAATGTTTAAGTGAGGCTTGATCTCATCGAATCTGATGAGGTCAAGCCTCACCCATGGCCAATAAGAGCTCAAACCTCACCAATGGTTATGCGAGATTGCCAGAGGCTAGGTGAGCATCGTCCATGCCAAGCAAGATCCCTCATCTCTAGCCATTTGCTGAGGTTCGACGACCAGTTAGAGGAAGAAGGAAGGGAAGGAAAAAAAGATAAGAGAAAGAAAAGAATAAAAAAAATTTCAAAAAAAATATCAAAATATTATTAGAAGTTGTCTAAATTAGCATTGGTCATGCCATATGGCTGACCAATGTCCACGTTAATAATATTTGGCTAAAATTAATCGAAATGACTAAATTGGTACTAGGTCAAAAAGTTTATGATTAAATTAACATTATTAAAATGTTTTTGACAAAATACAACAGATTTAGGACTTGTCTAACACTTTTTCCCTTGTTATGGGATGAGTTATGCTCATAGACTTCCCATTAAGATAGAAAATGCATTTCAAAATCATAGAAAATAATGATGAACATGACTAAAAAATAATGCAATGAAATAACGCCGGAAGATTGCATCTGCCATGCACGATTGCCGATAATCTAATCTGAGTAAAGTTATATTAACTCTTTTCATCTAAAAAGACAGTATACTTACTGTTTTAGTCACGTAATATAAGCTTGACAAATAGTATGTTGGAGGACTTTTCCCATGAGACCCTCCTCCAGCCTATTAAGCTTGTGTGGTTCTATTTCTTTCCCATCTTTCCATAACTAACAAAAACATCGTGAATTAATTTTAGAAAAGAACAATGAAAACTGTTCATTATTCACCTACCACGGCATCCCTTTTTTTTTATTTTTTTTTATTTTATGAAAGTTTATTTACAACGTGAATTTAATCCGTTATAAGTAAAGCATAACTCCCGTTTATTCAACTATTAAGTATAAATCTCGATTTTCATTTTTCAATTACTAGGTCTAGGATACCCTAATGTGTCCAAAGAAAATATTAATAGTGAAAATAATATATATAAAATAATATTAATAATGAAAATAATATATAAAAAATAAACTAGATTAAATAAGTTGCATATGAAGCCTTGTCTTATGGAAAACAGGTTTCATCTAAAACATATTAAGGCAACAACATTGACCAAGAACGAGTAATAACATCGCCATTGATTTCGCATGTATAATTAATAAAAAAAAAATTGTTTTAGAACAATAAGGGCACGGATTTAAATTAGCCTTAAAGAGAAAAGAAAAAAAAACCTAAGGATGCATTTGATAACCATTCTATTTTTGAAAATAATTTATGATAAAAAATGATTATTTTTCATTCTATTTTTGGGAATAATTTCTATGCATTTGAAGATATTTGGTGACTTCTAAAAATTTCTATTCCGAAATAAAGTTGCGTTCTAAGCTGTCCTCAAAATTTTTAATCCTAATCATTTTTTTTTATTTTTTTAATAATATTATTACTTTTTTCTTATTTTCTTATTTTATTTTCTTTCTCTTCTTTTTCAAACTTTGGCCAGTCGCCGGCCTTGAGATGACCGGCGATTGGCCAAATGAGAGTCAACGACCTTGTTGGAGTGTCGCTAACCCTCGACAAGGCCTTGCAGGCAACTGGGTGAGACTCGGCCAAGCCTTTGCTAAGCAAGGGGCCTCGCCCAGATCTAGCAAGGTCGAGCTTGCCTAGCTGCTGGTGAGATTCAACCTCATCGGGCTACTACGAAGTCGGTGTCGTTTGACCAAGGTGAGGCCGACCTCACGATGGCCCAATGAGGTCAAGCCTCACTGGTAGTTGGGCAAGCTTGGCCTTGCTAGGCAAGGTTGAGCCTCACCCATCCAAGCAAGGCTTGTCGGTGGCTGGGGGAGATGGTGAGGCCGAGCCTCATCGGTGACTAGGTGAGCCTTTAATGAGCTCGCTGGACCTCGCCCAACTGATCGTTGGTGACCAGTGGTAGTGGGGGGGCAGCGATGGCGATGGAAGAAGAAGAGAGAAAGAATAAGAAGAAGAGAAAAGAGAAAAAAGAAATTTGGTTTGATTTAATTATAGAATTATTCATGGGAATAAAAAATCAACTTTTTTTACTCCTTCATTCTGTTCCAAATCTATTCTCAAGAACAAATTTATTCTCAAAAATAAAAAATTTACAAAACAAATTTCTATTCCAAATCTATTTACATGAACAAAAGAATAGAATGAATCACTATTTGACAAGTTGTCAAACATACTCTAAGTAACTTGCTATAACTATAAGCTGCAATTTCACTTGGTCGACTAGCCAAGTTGCATGTAATTAGATAGTACGGATACTCGATTGAAAAAATATTTTACAACGATAAGGGTATGGATTTAAATTAGCTTTAAAAGCAAAAATAAAAAAGGAAAAACATAAAGAAAAGAGGAGCTAATCAAAGCCCCTCGAGCTTCAATTCGACCTACTCTCGTAAGGGTAACTCTACTCTCTCTCTCTTTCTTGAGGTCAAGAGTCAACCAACCAAGTTCCGGGCATTAAGATTGTGTGCATCTTTAAATGTTCGATATATTTAATGTCGATTAAAGTGAAATCTTGAATGCCGGAAGCAAAGGCATTAAGTTTTGTGTATCTTTCAATGTTCGATATATTTAATGTTGAGTAAGCTGAAATCTTGAATGTCGGAGGCAAAAGCGAAAATTCAAAATAAAAGTAGGTGACTCAAGCTAGACCATTAAAGGACCTATAACATTAGGAGCGACTAGGGCCTAGACACTAGACAGGGCCGAGCCCTTAGGTTGGGCCTAATTCGTTGTGCAGGCCCACCTATAACAAAAAATACATGCATAAATATTAAGACCCGGCACAAGCATTATAACTAATTGGGAAAATAGCATAAATAGTCCTGAAATTTGGCTCAATATATAATGTAATCCCTGAATTTTAATATGGTTCCTAAAATTGTAGCCTAATGTATAATATGATTCTTGGACTTCTAATTTATTCAACATGATTCACGAACTTTGAGTACATGTTCAATTTAATCACATAATTATATTAAAATGTTCAATGTTGTCCTTAACCTAAACATTGAATATTTTCATTTAGTTCACGGACAATAATGAACGTGTACAAAAAAATCTAGAGATCATATAAAATAAATTAAAAATTCATGAATCATATTGCATATTGCGCGACAGTTTAAGGACCAAATTTGCACATTTTTCCAAAATTTAGAAATCATTTGTGTCATTATTCTTAACTAAATGACTTTGTCCAAACCCGCTCAAAAGTGTCATTTGAATACCCGGGCACGCACATGGGCCACAAAGGCCACCATCGGGTCTAATAGTATCATGTGCACATACTTCATATACTCACAATGTCTATGAGAACGGACATCTCATGCGTGTGGATACACCTATGTAAGTAGGACGGATTAGTTCCCGATCCGGTTCCGAAGTGGAACCGGGAGCCAGACCGATCGACGGTCCAATGGAATCGGTAAATTTGTTATTTTTGGCCAAAAATAAAATGAAAAAGGGGAGAAATTGAGAGGAATTAGGATTTGTTTTTTAAGATATTTAAAATATACATTATATATATATAAAGTTAACCGGTCTAGTCGGTTTGATTCCCACCTTGGAACCGGGAATCGGACCGACCGGCCACCAGTCCCAAAAGTGGAAATCGGGAACTAGGAACCAGATCGTCCTCTTTGGGAACCGCCCAAAATTGGCCAGTCTGGTCCGGTCCAGGCGATTCCTGATTTAGACGGTTCCGTCGTACACCTCTACATATTAGGCAATCTAACTGAACGAGGACTAACTTTTTGGTCGAGCCCAACTTTCTTCGCATGCAAAACAGGCCTCGTCCGTTCCCATAAACTCCGCCATCATCTTCACAAAACACCATGAATGACATGCATCGGCTAGTTTCGCACGACGTCCGCCGCGTTTGTCTCCCTCTGGAATGCTCATGCGGGACGTGAGACGTACCCGGGAATGAGACTGGGGGAGACGAGACCTGGAAAAAGGGGCACTCGGGATCACGATCCTGCCAGCGACATGCGCAAAAGACGACGACACTGCTTCTGCCTCTCTCCTTTTTGTACGCTTTTGCTGCTAAAAACTTCAGGGACCACGTTGGCCGAGCAACGCCCCTACCCTCATTTACTCATCTCACATGCCCCTCTCTCTCTCTCTCTCTCTCTCTCTCTCTCTCTCGTGTGTTCGCCATATAAATGAGGGCAAACGAGGGTGGTTGTGGGAGCCGATATGGGGCTTTCAATGCAACAACTCCCCCTCCCAGCACCCTCATAAATGTACGACAGCTGACCGGGAGTCTTCTGCACTAGTCCTAGCCGGAAGCCTCTTTCCTTTACTCTCGACAAAGGTTGCTTTCCCACTTCACCCACTCCCGAGGCTCTCGTCCATTAAGCCAAAGAGTGCTCCGGCCCCACCACCCATTAACCTAAAAACTCACGATTGAGATTTGAGAGATTGGCGATCGTGATGATTTCCCGATGTAGAATTCACGATCGTAATGATTTCCCCATTTGTAGTAAATGAGACGCTTCCATGAAACGATGAAACCCAAATGGGAGCTAGTCCTCCTAGCCCTAGCAAGCTTAGCACTTGGCCATTTCTTTTTGCTGGAGTTTGGAGTAGTGAAGCATGCGAATGAATCCCCCGTTCAAGGTCCCTTTCCTCCTATCTTTTTGCACTTGTGAAAACCCCATTTTCATACCGCAAATGTGGACTTCAAAGGGCCTCCTTTCGCAGCGTTAGAAAATGGGGTCATGTCGTCGTTGTCTTCGTCGTGGTCCACGAGCATGAGAATACTGCATCAAAGCGAAAAACATTGTTCTGACAATTCCGACGATGAGTGAAACTTAGATCCCATAAATTGCGTGGTGGAATTACATTCTCTCGTCAAAATTGGACCGAGCCGATGGCCATAAATGTACGGTGGCCTTAAATTCTTCGACCCATTATATGGCCATAAATGGTGGAGTCGTTGCTTCAAACTCAAAATATGCACTCACATTCGTAACCAGAACCCGCGCGATCTCGTTTACGATGATCATATAAATGCTCATTATCGTCGTCGTAAGGTTTCCATCTTAACCAGCGCTGGACAGTAGAGAGAGAGAGAGAAAGACAGTCATCTCTCTCCTGCGACTCCTGTCATTAAAAACATGATTACAAGACGACGAAATATCGAGCGGGTTTCCTCAGGACAAAACTCACCCACGTACAGAATTACAGCATATAATATATCTAGCGTACCCAACAGAGAAAGAAACGCCAAAGCGTGATCTTCATCCTCAGATGAACAGCAATGCCTCCTTCAAAGCCATCTTCCTCTCCTTCTTCCTCCTCCAAATCCCCACCTTCCCCTCCTCTCTGTTTCCCTCTCCAATCCCCCCACTTCACTCCCGTAAGCTGGAATCGGCATCCTTTTCTCGTTACTTCGTTTTTTGAAAGCAACGGCAGGTTTTAATCTCTTGATATTTGCAGATCCAAGAATGCCAACGAGAAGAAGAAGAGGAAGACGCTAACGGTGTCAAGGAACCGACCTCCCGTGCGCGGGCGACGCCGGCCACTCCGAAGCACCACCACCAGCCGACGCCGCTGCACCATGCCCACAGGAGCGGCAAGCCCGCGAGCAAGAAGCGGCAGGAGCCGTCCGGCGGCGACGACATGTCGGTGTCGTGCAACAACTGCCGCCCGCACGCGCGCGAGCGGATCTCCGTCGTCCCCCTCGACCACCGCGGGCACCACCACGGCCTGGGACGGCACTCGATCCCGAGCCCCAACGTCATCTTCAAGTCCATCCTGTCCACGCTGACCAAGAGGAGCCCGCGGTCCATCGACGCCGCGTCGTCGGCGGCCTCCTCGGTGAGGGAGGAGCAGTGGAAGATCGCCGTCGCCGAGCTGTCCCACAAGCTGATACAAACCACGAGGAAGCGGGACGAGGCGATCCTGGAGGTCTCCAGGGTCAAGTACTCCATGGCTGAGCTCGAGAAGAAGCTCAACAAGCTCGAGCTCTATTGCCACAGCCTGAAGTCCGGCCTCGACGAATGCAGCAACTCCCCCTATCGTGCCCCCCGAAGCACCCGCCCTGTCAATCCGATCCCCACCTCTAACGACAAGGTCATCGAGCCCTTCCTCGTCGCGGTGTCGGAGGCTCGGTCCTCGGTCCGGCTCCTGAGCCGGTCGCTCGCCACGCAGCTCCGCGGCACGGGAGGCGGCAAGCTGCACGAGCGTCTCTCTCTCCTCCTCCAGCCTCACGACGTCAAGGCCGCCTCGCCGCCGTCGAGGAGCCCCCGGAGCCTGCTGGTCCACCTCGAGGCGCTCCTGAACAGGGCCTTCTTCGAGGACTTCGAGTCGGTCGGGTTCCAGAAGAGCGCGCCGAGCACGATACTGAACCCGGTGGCTCGGTGCGAGGCCAACCTCACGTCGTTCAACGTGCTATGCAGGTTGACGTGGGACGAGGTGTTGAATAAAGGCACGAGGCATTTCAGCGAAGAGTTTAGCAGGTATAGATACATTATAATGTCACTAACATGTTATTTGATACGCAATGTGTACGGTTTTTCTTAGTTAATGTTTCTTTTTAATATTTTTTTGGGGGGCAGATTTTGCGATAGGAAGATGAGCGAGATCGTGGCGATGTTGGGGTGGACGAAGGCGTGGCCGGAGCCACTGCTGCAGGCCTTCTTCGGGGCGTCCAAGGGGGTGTGGCTGGTCCACCTGCTGGCGAACTCGGTCCACCCGGGCCTCCCGATCTACCGGGTGGACACGGGGACCAGGTTCGACCCGGTCTACATGGACGACATGGGCGCGGACAAGGCCCGGGACAGGCTAGTCCCAACCGAGGTCCGGATCATGGTCACGCCGGGGTTCTACGTCTACCGCCACGTGGTCAAGTGCAAGGTACTGTGCCGGTACTACAGTAGCGGTAGCCCAAACGGTATGGTCATTGATGACAAGGACTCTGTATCAGCAACCTCCCCTTAAATGATAGATCATGTCTGAATTTTCGGATTTGGGACAATTCCTCTCTTTTTCACCCTTCAAATTTTTTTTTTTTTTTTGCAGTTTATTCTCTCTTTTTAATATGATAATAGCAGGGGACATTTTCATGGAAGTTATGTAATCTTAAATATTGGTCGATTTTTTTTCTTTTTGATTTTTGGAGGTGAAGGGTTCAAATGGTTTGGCCGTTGGACTAGGGGCCGGGGGGGCATAGAGTGGATGAATATGATGTGTCATTCGGGTCAAAGCGAGATTTTGGCCTTTTGTCTATTGGCACTGTTCTCGATCCTTGTCTGGTCTATTCGTCATCATTTCATTTCCTTTCTAATCTTTGTTTTTTCCCCCTCGCTGTTTGTGTATTAGTTTTCTTGGGGGATTCTGCGATCTGGGTTTTGCTCAGAAGAGGAGGTAACGTCCTCTCGTGGATTGGTCGCTTGCAGTGAACACGTGCCAACGCGAAAATAGGAAAGGAATAATCAGCGGGTGTGTCACCTGGGGATCAGTGATGGCATCGCCTTTGCGAGTGATTTTTGGATCTTCTTCTGTACCATAGTAGTCATCTTTTAGGTTCGAATCCAGGTTGGACCCGGTCACACGATCTTTGGATATGTGCGGTGCGTGTTGGTTCGATCGACATAGGCGTTTTTCCAGTGGGCCTATCGGTAGGTGTCGCTCGTGAAGCTCCCCTTCGCGGGTCGATCCGTTTGGTATTTGTTACGTTACTGATGAACGAGACTGGCTCACCTCATTACCTAAATCAGAGGGGCAGTGATTCTTGATGGTTAGGGCAGGTGGCGCTGGCATTGAAGAGAAGGCAAAAACTAGGGAGCATTGCGTACTTACTGGAGACGATGGTGGTGATGACGAAAGCTAGATGCGGCAAGACGCATGTGGCATACAATTAAAAGGCAAGGTAAGGTGCACGTGAAGGTGGTGGTGGTAGCCATGGCTAGGCGGAGTTCGGAAGGTGAAGTTGATGGGCCGGTGGTGCGGGTGGAAGCGTTGGCCACAACAATCATAATCCTTTCATATGATCAATGCGATGAAAGGATTGTGGTCAACAAGCCGGTCGTAATAGGGTATTGTTTCACCGGAAAGGATGAAATACCTTTTGAATTAACAACCGATTCCAATCAAAAAAGAGTGGAAGGGTCTCTTGTTGATTCTTAAACTGTATCATAAATGGTAAGACCTTTAAAGCCGCATTTGGCAATCGGGATAAAATTCAGGATCCTATCATACGTTTGGTGCCTGCTCAAAATAGAATAAAGTCATATATAGAGGAATATAGGACAAATAAAATTATCTCTTCAAAGAGGTGGGTTCAAGGTGGATAGGATTTCTATTTTTCTCAAATAACAAACTTCTTATATAAACAAAATTAAAATTATATTTCAATATAAATAATATTTGAATTCTGATATAATAAATTCAAAATAACAAAAAATAACAATTTAGTTATTTTAATTTAATCTTATTTTTATTTATATATTCAAGTTTAATTCTATTTTATAATATAAATTCAATGTATAAATTATATTAATTACATATTTTAGGTGTTTCAGTATTTAAGGTATATTAATAAGTGTGTACTATTTAATAATATTTTATTCGAGAATGATAAATGGGAAAGAAAGAAATAAAAAGGAAATTAATTAAAAAAGAGAGGAAAATAAAATAAAAAAGTAAATAAAAATTAAGTAGGCAAGAGTGCTGTGAGAAATTTTTATCATCTCCGTTTGTAAAATATTTTGGTCATTTATACCGATACATCGTTATGCTAAACAATTATATAATATAATGTAAATATATCCAATTTTATTACTACAATCACCAAATAATGGATATGATATAGCAAAATCCTTTGATTTCATATTCTATCATTTTCAATCCCATCCTAGTTAGAAATCTAGACGACCAAATAGAGCATAAAAATACTAATATTGAGAATAGTCATTGTCAACAATATAAGTTGTACTGGGAAAGTAAGATACATTAAGGTTCCGTTTGTTTCATGAAAATAAATAATTTGGAGCACATTTTCCTGAATATGATCCTTGTGTTGCTTAAAAATTAAGAAAGAGTGAAAAATATTTCCATCTTCCATAAAAATGTTTATATATAAATTGTCATCGATAAAAAATATATATATTTTTCATTAACCAACTCTTTCCAGCGATTATTTTTAAGAAGATATTTTCATAATCATTCATTTTTCGTAAAATAAATGGAGCCTAAAAATAAAGATGGACAACATGTGTTATTTGATTGATTGAACAATTCTCTATGAAGATTACAACGTGGATATTATACCCCCAATCAACAAATACTTAAATGGTTATTAAGAAATTAAACATGACCCCGCATACTATTTGATAGCACTAATTTACAAATGGTTACAACATCCGAGATTCTCAACTCTACTACTTGAGAGTTACATCATGTGCTTCTTCCCATCGATTGAGTTGGGATACTTCATTCATCGACTCTTCGCTCTAGCAGTTAGACCTTTTTGGTTGACATCTCCGTTGATCAAGATGAGGTCTTTTTTTTCAACCAATTGTACGTCGGCTAATTGCTCCCAACCCTTGGTGATCCTTTGCTCCTGCTATCTTAGTAGGCCTCATGTCGATCAAACCGTTGATCCAACACTTGGGCAGTTTTTGATATTAAACCTATGCACAATCGTTATCCTCGAGATAGGAAGAGATGTGCATTTAATGATTGTATTTTTTAATCTCACGTCTTCTCTTAATGGTTACTCTGCATGTTTACTCCCACGTCCTCTTTAAAAGCATCACGTCACATTATTAGAAGACCTTTATTTTCATAACGTGCTACTGAGTCAAAAGTCTCACCTTTTTCATCTTCTTTCTTCGTGAACTACATCATCTTCGACCTTTTGCTTTCAAACTCTTCTTTTCAGGGAATAAATCACTGGAGCTTCGATCTTTAATTTTAGTCGTTCTGAGTTATACATTGCTCGTCTCGATAATATCAGGAGATTCAAACGGAAGGGTAAGCTTTCTCTTCAATTCATGGATGAATCCGAGAATGACATTGATCATGTTATTCTTCGCCCTTACTTTAAATTGCTTCCTATTTCTTCGTCATTTTCTGATGAATGACACAGTAAATCAATTTCATCTCTCTGCTAGTTTGTTGAGCAAAAGGAAATTCCATTGAATATATGGCTCGCATAGGAATTTCCTAAGCCAACCCAAATTGTCGAGCACATTGGGGATGGTGAAAAGCTAGTAGAGAATTTTCCCTGATTTGAAAATTTAAGAGGAAGATCAACGAAGATCAAGACTACCTTCCAGAATTTCTCAATTATGGCCTAACTGTTAGAAGAGTAGATAAATTTTCTGAATTTCTCAAGAAACGTTTGCTTCCATAGCAAAAATGAGCACAATAAGAATACTGATGACCATAGCAGTAAATTGTAATTGGCCACTTTTAACATGTTCTTATAAGGTGAACTAGATTATAAGGTGAACTAGAAGAAGAAATCATGTATGAACATTTCTCTTGGGGTTCTTCAAAAAATCTGTAGACTCAAACAGTCACCACGTGCTTGGTATGAAAAATAAAGCTTTGCTCTTGAAAGTGTGGGTTTAAAAAAGTTTGATTTGGATTCCTCCTTGTTTGTGAAGCGGAATGCCAAAGCAACGGTGGTTGTCCTTATCTACGTAGATGATATAGTTATTATTGGTAATAATTTTCATGAAATCGACAATCTCAAGTAGCGCTAGGATGTGAAGTTTGACATTAGGATTTGGGACACTTGCGCTTTTTTCTTGATATAGAGGTGGCTTCCTCTAGTAAATGATTATTTATTTGTCAAAGTAAAAATACTCTTGACTTGTTTCAAGAGACTAGGAAACTTGAAGCTGCTCCTGCAGAGTCTCTCATGGATTATAATAGTAAGTTTGTTGACAACGTCATTCCACTGCCCAATAGTGGTCAATTTTAGAGGTTGCTTGGGCAAACATTACTTGTTCAGATATTGCTTACACCATTAGTTATGTAAGCCAATTCATGCATGCGCCTACTAAAAAGGACATAAGGCAGTTGTGAATCGCATACTTCAGTACCTAAAGTCTAGTCCAAATGGGGGTATTTTGATGAAGAAGCATGACCATAATGATATTGTAGGGCAAACTGATGCGGATTGGGCTGGGAGCCTTGCGAACAAAAAAATCAACTACGGTCTTCCGCACCTTTGTAGCAGGCAAATTAGTCACTTGGAAAAGTGAAAAACATACTATTTTAGCAAGGTCTAGTGTAGAGGCCGAATATGGAGCCATGGCCTCAACTACAAGTGATGGCTTGGTTTCAATTGCTTGTACAAGAATTGGAGTTTCGATCCTCTCCGTGTCTTATGAAGTTATCTTGTGCTAATCAAGCCACAATCCATATTGCTTCAAATCCATTTTTCCATGAACAAACTAAATATTAAGAAGTCATTTTCACTTTGTTCATGCGAAGCTTCAATACAAGACAATTGAAAATCCCTATGCCTGTAGGCTGTAGTGATGTGCAACTAGCAAAAGTATTCGCCAAGGCTCTCTCTAAAGGTGTTTCCCAGAATATGGAATCCAAGCTGCTGACCTCCGACGATGTCTTTGCTCTAGCATGGACGGAGAGAGTTGGAACAATAAGGACGTCAAATCGTTCTAATTATATATAATAGGAGATCTGGAGGGTTGTATGATAACTATAGCTAAAAAATCAATGACCGTAACCCATTATATTACTCTCTATTAAAGGATGATGCATTCTCCCCAAAGATAACGAGATGAATTGAGGATATACCACATGGAGGTAAACTTTTGAGGGATCATTCTTTTAGTTGTTTAAACCACGTTGATCATTTGGTATTCCTCTCCTCTTCTTTTATCTCTTTTCTATATATGATCATCATTAAAGCGACCTCAATCACTTGAGCTTCAGTGCCATAAGAAGAGCGTCCAGTAATGGCAAAGATGTCGAGGAGAGTACTAGACAGAGGCCCTAAATGAAGTAAAAAACAATTGGTGAGGGAGGTCGGAAGGAACAAAGAGGACCTATTGAACCTAATTCAAAATTTAGGTTAGAGGAAGAGAATTCTAGAGTCAAGTCAATTCAGGCTTTTTTCCAAATGAGTAACATGTGAGGTCTTATCCTTGAAAACCATTGGAAGAATTTCACATAAAATACTGGAAAAGTCATTAGTTAATGAACAAAATATAATTTCTCTTCATTCTTTATTCTCAACTGTCATAAATTGACCATTTATTTTTTACTGGACTTGCTTGACAATACATCACGATGAGTAGGGAGAATTTCTTCATGATGACGATGACAACATTGATCAAAAGATGGAGGAAGAAAAATTATATAAAGTAAGGGCCAAGAATAACCGGATCGATGTCATCCTCACATTAGTCCACGAACTGAAGTGAAAGCTTGCCCTTCTATTCGAATCCCTTGATTATCAAAACGAGCAATGTATATCTCAAGATGGCTAATAGTAAAGATCAAAACCCTAGTAATTGTTGTCATGGGAAGAAGAGTTTACGAGCAAAAGGTTGTCGATAATCTGGTTCACGAAGAAAGAAGATGAAAAGGTGGGACCTTATGTTCACTAGCACCGTCTGAAGAATTAGGTTTTCTTATAGTGTGACGTGATGGCTTTTAAAGAGGATGTGGGAGAACACATGCAGAGTACCCGTCGAGAGACGTAAGATGAATAGATATCATTATTAGATGCATGTCTCTACCTAACTTGAGGATGTTGATTGTACATGGGAATTAAACCATTCAATTCTTCAATAAGGAGGCTACGTTAACACCAAAAAATGCTCAAATATTTGGTTGACGCCTTGATTGACAAAAGCCTACTAAGATAGCAGGAGCAAAGGATCACAAAGTGCTGGGAGTGATTAGTCGATGTATAGTTGGTCTATGAAAGAGTATGGATTTGAGTTTGATTGCACACGAAATCGGTGTGAAGATTTGTATTATATTTATAATATGTACATGAGCGGGAAAACAAAATTAAAAAGATTTTTCAAAGATAACAATCTACAGTATCAGTTATAGCAATCTACAGTATCAGTAATTGACACAAATCGTGGAAGATCGGCTCAATCAATGGGATTGGCACAGATGGTAGAAGATTGCCGTATCATTGGAGATTTGCTTTATCACACCCCCTCAAGCGAAATGGTGGCGGAGTCACTATGAGCTTGTCGCATAAAACAAGAAACCGAGAGATGGATAGAGGCTTTGTCATGATATCAGCCGTTTGAACCCGTGTAGAAATGAAGCGAACTTCCAACTGCTTCATTTTAATTAAATCACCAACAAAATGATAGTCAATTTCTATGTGCTTGGTTTGTGCATGAAAGATGGGATTGGCAGCCAAATAGATTGCCCCTACATTATCACAAAGAACAAGGGGTGGGCGATGTAGAGTGTATCGAAGGTCTCAAAGGAGTTGTAATAGCCATAATAATTTAGAGGATACGTTAGCCACCCCTTTGTATTCCGATTGAGTGCTAGATCTAGCAACGGTTGGTTGCTTTTTAGAACTCCAAGAAACCAAGTTGGGACCAAAATAAATGCAATAGCCACTAGTAGATTTTCGGTCATCAGGGCAGCCAGCCCAGTCAGCATCCGTAAACGTAGTGAAGGTCAGTTGGCGAATAGGTCGCAAGGTAATGCCATAATGAATAGTAGCCTTGAGATAGCGCAAAATCCGTTTAACGGCTGACCAATGATCTTCAGTTGGACAATGCATAAATTGGCACACTTTATTGATGGCAAGGATAGATCTGGCCTAGTAAGAGTGAGGTATTGCAGTGCCCCAACTGTACTTCGATAAGTGGAGACATCAGTCAGTGGTTCACCATTTTGTTTCGACAACTTAGAAGCCGAGGGAGCCATAGGTGATGAGCAAGGTTTTGCATTAGCCATACCTATATGAGTTAGAAGAGTGGTGGCATACTTGGATTGAGTGAGGGATAGCCCAGTAGAGGATCTATGGGTTTCGATGCCAAGAAAGTATGATAAATTTCCCAAATTAGTGATTGCAAACTCAGTGCCAAGGCAAGTAATTAATTCAGTGATGGAGGAGGTAGAGCTTCCAGTAATAATAATATCATCCACATAGATGAGAAGAAGTAGAATGTGGTTAGAGCGATGCTGTATGAATAATGAAGAATTAGCAGTGGAGGCCACAAACCCAATAGATAACAAATATGAACTTAGCCGAGAAAACCATGCTCTTGGGGCTTGTTTTAGCCCATATAGAGCTTTCCGAAGACGACATACATGGCTAGGATAATGCGGATCAACAAATCCTTGGGGTTGCTTCATGTAGACTTCTTCTTTAATGGTGCCATGGAGAAATGCATTCTTAATGTCCAATTGACGTAGAGAACATTTATATGTGATAGCTAAGGATAGAACAACTCGAATCATTGTCGGTTTGATAACCGGACTAGAAGTTTCATCATAGTCCAAGCTAGCCTGTTGAGTAAAGTCCTTCGCAACGAGTCGTGCCTTGTATCTATCAATGGAGCCATTAGACTTGGTTTTTAGGCGATAAATCCACTTGCAATTGACCACATTCATAGAAGGGTGATGAGGGACCAATTCCCAAGTGCCATTTTGAATGAGAGCATTAAATTCACTGGCCATAGCTTGTTGCCAGTTGGGGTCTTTGTTTGCAACGGAAAAATAAGTGGGTTCACTTGGTGTCAAGCTTGAGTGAAAACAAGAACAAAGTGGGTGCTTAGTGGAAAGAAAAACCTTTGGTTTACGAATGTTATTTTTTAGACGAGTGACCATTGGATGGGTAGAAGTTGGTGGTTGAGGTTGAGAAGATTGTAACAGTGGAGCTTCTGGAGAAGAGGATCCAGAAGATTGTTGAATATGTGATGAGGAGTCATCCATAATAGTAGATGGACTTGATGGAGTTGATGTGGTGGTGGACACCCCCTAAAACTGTGGGGGCTTAGTAGAGGAATAACCAATGCAAATAGAAGAACTAGGCGATGGTGATGACAATTGACCAGATTGTGAATTAGCAAATGGGAAGAACTCTTGGAAAATCACATGGTGAGAGACATATATTCGGCCAGTGCTACGATGAAGACAACGATAGCCACGGTGATGAGGAGAATAGCCAAGGAAGATACATTGCATTGTTCTGTCAGCAAGTTTATTGTGAGTATAAGGGTGTAGCCAATGGTAGCATGCACATCCAAAAACACGCAATTGTAAATAATCGGGTTTCTGGCCAAACAATTTCTCATAAGGAGACAATCCACTCAAGACCGTTGTAGGCATGCGGTTAATTAGAAAGACCGCAATGAGGAATGCATCATTCCAATATATACGAGGAACAGAAGCTCGAGTAAGCAATGTGATGCCAGTTTCCACAATATGACGGTGTTTGCGCTTAGCCCGACCATTTTGTTCTTGCGTGTCCGGGCATGAAAGATGATGTAGGATGCCATGAAGACGAAGATAAGGATCAAATTTCTTTTACACACCACCTCCATCAGTTTGAAGTGCCTTGATCTTACAATTGAAATATTTTTCCACTTGGGATTTAAATTGCACAAAAGTAGACAGTGCATCAAATTTCACAGTAAGTGGAAAAAGCCATGTATAGGTGGTCCCCATAGATCATAATAAAGTATCAAATAGAAGCATTAACTGAAGTAACAAGAGGTGGTCCCCATAGATCTATATAAAGTATCTCCAAAGGAGCATTACAAGTAGTTGATGATCTAGTAAAGGGAAGACGATGCGACTTGCCCAAGTGACATGATTCACAAAAACTGGATGAGGAAGACGGAGATATCGGCAAGTCATGCTTTGAAATAACTGAAGAAGTAATGTGGGCAGCTGGATGACCCAAGCGCTCATGCCAAATAGAAGAAAAACTCGTTCACCAATGAAACAGGATGGAGCTGGTGGTGATTTATTTGACAGTAGAGGGACCTTATTGGTGGTACGTGCATTATTAAGATAATAAAGTCCATTCTTATGCTAGCCTTTGAGCAAGAGGTTCCCCGAGGATCGATCCTTAACACAACAGAAAGTAGAATGAAATTCAAATACCACATCGTTGTCTTTGGTAAATTGAGAGACTGATAATAGATTCTTCTTGATAGAGGGAACATGATAAATATTTCGTAGTGTAAAAGAACTAGTAGGAGAATGTAAGATGGAAGAACCGATATGTGATATTTGCAAACCTGACCCATTTGCAATGCGGATTTGATCAATGCCAGAATAGTCGCTTCGAATGTTCAAATTTTCCATGTCAACTGTAAGATGATGAGTGGCACCAGAGTCTGGGTACCGATATGGATCAAATGACTCACTAGTTGAAGATGTATACATTGCAGATGGAGAGCCACTATTAGCTTTATAACCAGGATTAAATCGCTGGTATCATTGGAGAGTTGAGTGACCTGCACGACTACAAACCTGACAAATGAGTCGAGAATGAGAGGAACCTCCTTCATAAAAATTACGGCCACAGCCTCGACTGCATCCTCGTCCTCGACCGCGTCCTCGACCATTGGAGGGAGGATTTGGGGCAGCAGATGATTTGACCGCAACATTCACAGTAGGAGAAGACTGTATTGGAGATTCAGTGGTGCGGCTTTGAAGAATAATTTCCTGATTGTAAAGCAGGCCAAGGAAGTCATCAAGAGGTAATGGATTAAGATGAGATGTGACTAAGGTAACGAATGCGTCATACTCCGAACCCAGGCCACCGAGGATGCTGAGAACTAATTGGGAATCGGAGATGGGATGAGCAGTGGCAGAAAGTTGATTCGCAATATTCTTGGCTTTTTGAACAAAGGCTTCCATGGAAAGAGAGGCCTTCTTTAGAGATCGAAGCCAATATTCTAACTGCATTATGTGAGCTTGAGATTGAGGAGCATAAAGTTTCTCAAGCGAGGTCCAGACATCATGAGAAGTCTCAAGACCGACAATGTGTGAGAAAACTGATTCAGTAAGAGTGGAGAGGATGCAGCAGAGGATGAGTTGGTCTTGATAATGCCATGCAGTATGATCCGGGTTGTCGATCACATTATTATTAGCATCAGTGATAGTGGGTGTCGGACAAGGATATGAGCCATCCACAAACCGAAGATACCCATGAAGACGAAATAAAGGAAGAAATTGTGCTCGCCAAGAGCAAAAGGTGGTTGGGAGGGGGATAACAAGGATGAAGCGTTAGCAGCAGTGACGGCAGTAATGGTGTTGGAGGTTGTAGAAGAAGACATTGTAGTGGGAAAAAAAAAATTGTGAAGCTCTAATACCATGAAAGAGTATAAATTTGAGTTTGATTGCACACTCAATCGGTGTGGAGATTTGTATTATATTTATAATATGTACGTGAACGGGAAAACAAAATTAAAAAGATTTTACAAAAATAACAATCTACAGTATCAATGATAGCAATATACAGTATCAATAATTGACACAAATTGTGGAAGATCGGCTCAATCAATGGGATTGGCACAGATTGTAGAAGATTGCCGTATCATTGGAGATTTGCTTTATCAGTCTACAAAAAGACCATATTTTGATCTACAGAGAGTCAACCAAAAAAGGACGAAGTGCTGAAGTGATGAGTCTACAAATGAAATATACCAAGTCGGCCAATAGGGAGAAGCCTAAGACATAATTGTTGATAGTGGAGTCGAGGATGTTGTAACAATTCGTAGTTAACTTCAACTAAGTACTAGGAGCCACGTAGGTCATGTCTAATTTCTTAGCGACCTCATATGTAACAACTGGTTGTAGGTATAAATACCCAAGTTGCAATCTTTGTGAAGGACTGCTCAATCAATCAAAGAACATGTGTTCATCTTTACTTTCAATGTATTTCACTTTTTCAAACAATTTGCATTATTGAGAATGATTATTCTCATTATTTGTACTTTTAAATTTCTTGCTTTTTGCATTCCTATCCAAGAATCAAAAAATGACCCTTCAATCTTTTGTCAATCAGATTAGTTTGTCCATTTGAAAGGTATTTAGACTATCTTGTGAAACACCTAACAATTAGCCAAGTTGGATCAAGCACTGATTTGAGTCCCAAGATTATAAGTTTGGTCATTTTGAATAGCTCGACATAAGCACAGTTTATTGCCTACTTTAAATTAGAATGTATTGGAATTTTTTATGAGCTAATTGTTTAGACAAATGAGCAATCAATGTGAAAACAAATATTTCACATGACAAAAGACAACGGAAAAAGGAAGAAGAAAATTCATGGATATGACATGATGCATAAGTATTTGGGGGGGGGGGGTAAGTAGGCAAATATGGTACCCTAGAATAAGAAAACCAGAGTGATCACTCCTGGTACAGACCCTTTGCAAAAATTTTGACCATGATTTTTGTCTTCTGTAAGTCAAAAAAAGAATAGCTAATCTATGGGAGTCTCCATCTCCAACACACCACACTATGCTAAGTAAGGTTCAAGCTCCTATATGCAACTCCATAAAATCTGTACAGCACCGTTGTGTGTATCTTTGAAGACATAGAGCTACTATTCCCAGCACGACCTGAATTAGGAAACTTTGGAACCTACAGTCCCTGAAGAAACTCTGTACGGCAGCAACTATACCATTCCCGACTGCAAACCGAGCTTTTTGGGCAAAACTGGGAGGTGTAACTATCTCGCCGGGCTCTCGTCCTCACTAATTACCCCAAGGAGGGCGCATCTTCAAAATCAGCTTCAGTAATTGGGTCTCCAAGCAACGACTTCATGTCGTGAGAAATCCAACAGTTGATGGGTTCTTGCAGCATGTTGATAGACACTCCTGCGCAACAATCGTCGGGAACACCAAGCAGGGTTTTATAGAAATCAACTGCCTAAGTAACAGTGTCTTCATGTTCCTTCGAAAGCCCACCATCTCTGGTTTGTGAGGCTGCGCATGACAACGCTTCTTGGCTGGGGAAGAGTTTTTTTTTAGAAATAATTCTTTTCTATTTCTATTCCGGGGAACAATTTCTAAGTAAAAGAACGCGTTTGGTAACTACACAATATTTATACTCTTGGAATAGAAAAAGAATAGAAATGCGTTTGATAACGCAACAGTTTCTTTTTTGTATTTATTTGTTTTTTTATTCTTGCTCATGGATCGCCAATCGCCAATCGCGCCGCTCGCCATTACCTTGACCCGCCCGGCCAGACGACCACGACCGCCGCCGTCACCTACCGACCACCGCCGCACATCCCATCGGCCGGCGGCGGCGGGTGGCGACGAGCGGCGGTGGCCAGCGGCGGCCAGCAGTTGGCGGTGGCTCCGGGCGGTTGGAGGTGACCGCGGCAAGAGAGAGGAATAAAAGAAGAATAAAAAAGAAAATTGGCTTATTTCTAGAAATTATTCCCAGGAACAAGAAGCAACTTTTTTTTATTTTTCATTTCTGCTCCAAATCTATTTTCGGGGAATGGAAACGTTACCATGTGCTGCCTAAGAGTCTTGACCATATGGTGGAAGAAGCTGGTAATTGTTGTCCCCCAATTTAAGCCAAGTAAGCCAAGTAACTCTTGATACCTGCATAGGAAAAGCCTCAGCAGATTCGAGAAGGCTAACCTGCTCACACGAATGCTTCTCAGCTATCACAGTGTCCTCAAAAGGATCATCTAGCAATTGAGCTTGAAATTCTCGTATCTCTTGTTGCTTCAAAGCTGCTTTATCCGATATGCTCTCACGACATAATCCAAAATGCTCTCCATCCGTCCCACATTGTCAACATTTTCTCCCTCTTCTTAGGCCCTCTGTCGCGTGCTTTCGTTGGGCTGTCCGAGGGTTCCTGGTCCCATGCTTTGTGGACTTGGGTTCTCTAATCAGGATCTCCGATCCAATCCAAAAGGTCTCCTTAGCTCCATCCTCCTAATTTTATTCACCAACTCGAATTGCGCTAGAGTGGCTGCTAATCCAGTCTTGGACCGATGCTTAATCACGGCATTCAACGGTGGAGTTGGGTCGAATTGGGTAAAATCGAACTCAAGCATGGAATTGTATCTGCTCATCTCAGGGAACATACATGAATTCGTGTAATCGAGCTTGTGCCGGAAAATTCTAGGAAAAAAGTGCCAATTTTTCTTGGAAAGTCTCGAAATGCCTCTTGGAACGAGTCCTGGATTTCGTCCCAACGAGAACTCGGTCCTTTTTGGTGGGTTCGCTTTGAAACTTCAAATGCGTGTGGATTCCGTGGTCAATTGTTGCCTCGTCTAGTTTATATTTTATGGAAACATCGAAGAGCGGACCGTTCAACTGCGTTTCCCAACTTCCTTAGCTGTCTGTTATGCCCAACATCAAACTGTCACCAATTTTTTTTTAAAAAAAAGTACTACTTTTCCTGTGTCGAAATCTCTGGAAAATAGAAAAATAACGGGAGGGGTATAATCGTAAACAACGCATCACGCCCCGAGTCGTGTAAGGTCCCGTCAATCTCGTCACCTCGTCACTGGCCCGAGGACGACTCCTGTGAAATGCCGCTTTTGCCCCTGCTCGACGCTTGGGCTCGGTCAACACGTAATCACCCGAAAGATCACTTTTTATATTTTTTGCTAACGGATTCTTAGTATTCTTAAAGATTTAAACGAGTGTTATCCCACAATCCTTGCTTTTTTTTTAATTTTTGAATTCGAATTACCAGTTTCATTTAGTTTTTTGCCAAAACGAACTTTCGTTCTACAAAATAATCAACGGTTAAGCTTCTTTTTCATCATAATAACTTTTTTTTACAAGGTTATCCACATAAATATTCCTATCCTCTCGTGTCCATTTTTCCAGTTTTCTTTAGACAGAAAGTTATTTATCTAAAACGATTCCATTTCGTTTTTACCGTCCAAAAAGAGAAAATGATTCCGTTTGCAAATAGAATACTTTTTATTCAGAAAATTCCAATCCTCCCCTTCCTTTCCTTCTCATAAAAGTAAACAGGAAATCAACCTCCCTCCCTCTCTCTCTCTCTCTCTCTCTCTACGGTGTTCGCACCTTCGTCGACTTCGATCACTGCTGCACGATCTGCGCTCGATTCCGGGGCTTCTCTCGATCGATCGAATCGCCGAGGCGAGCGCGCAGCTGAGGAGGGAACACGCGCGGGAGGTCTCCCTGCTCGTCCGGCTCCGTCGCCGGCCATGTCGTACTCCGATTCCGACTCCTCCTCCTACGGCGGCGATCACAAGACCATCCGGCAAATCACGCGCGATCGTGAGTTCTCGATTCCTCTCTCCTCTCGCCTCGCTCGCGAGTCCGCGGAGCTAATCGTCCCCCCTCCGCGCGTGCGGTGTTTCGTGCCGCGGCTGAGTTTGTGTTGCTGAGGCGTTGGGTTGGGGGCTGGCGATTTGAGCGGGTGGCGTCTTGCTATTTCTGGTAGGGATGTAGCCGTGGGATTGGGAGTGTAGTGAGCGGAGGGGCCTTGTCGATGTCGAGCGGAATCGCGTACTTCGTTTTCGCGAAGTGAAATGCGGGCGTATCTGTTGAACGGGACCTTTTGTTGCTACTTGCTTTTTTGTGCGCTGAAAGTGCGGGCATTTCGTCGAACGGAGTTTTCACTTCGATCGTTAATCGGTTCCTGCAGTATCGAGTTGTGCTCGAGTTGCTGCTAGTCTTTTAGAGCCTGATTTGTGCATCGTGTTTCTGCTCAACTTGTGCGTGCAATTGGGTAGAACCAAAGCAACACATGAGTGGTGGCTTCTGTCGGTTGGTCATGTCGATCTTTTATCTGTCGTATTCTGAGGATGCGATTGTTGCGCCCATTGATCGTGAACTGAACTTCTTTTGCCTGTCTGGGGACAAATAGGAACAGCACGTGAGCGGGAGTTATCTAGACCAAGTTTAGATACAGGTCACGGCATGGGAATCGGAATGTGGTAGGTCAATTGGTTAGAAAGCATGATGAACGGATTAGGATTAGTCGATTCCCTAGTTTGGGTCTCAGTTAGCTTGGAAGTATTATTTTGATGCCATTCACCATGTGATATGGGAATGTAGCAGCTCTTTATATTTACATGTGGACTCTAGTTTATCAAATGAACTAAGCCCATTACCAGCCAAGTTGTTTTCTATGTTTGGGAAAGCCTAGTTTAGACATAAATGTATACTAATTATTTAAGAATATGTTAGTACCATTAGGTCAATGGAGATGTTATTAAATTGCATGAGTGCATGGTTGGTTGATCAGATTGCCTATTTTGGCCATCCAAGATGGAAGGTTCAGATTGTGGGTTCCGGAGGTGTAGCAGTTCCTTAGATATAAGCTGCAGTATCCCTCTTAGTTGAAGATTTAGTCACCATCATCAGTTTTTCTTTTTTTTTGGTAGTTTTCCTTGGTGCGTGCCAGAAGGAACATGCATTTGTGCAATGGACTAGCTGCTATATCTGTTGCATTGGGTCTATAGATTAGAAATTGGCTGCTGTGATTTCATTGGGAAATTTCATCATTTCTGGTTCAGGTTAAGGGATTTTCACTTGAATTTATTTATCAAGTTTTGACGTTGCCTAGTTCTATAGTTATCATTTTTGACAAGTCTTAAACTTAGTTCAGCCTTTCTTCTTTGCCATACAATGGTTAATGTCATAAAAAACCTGAGCTGGACATACCATGCTTTCATTTGCAGATGATTGACCTCTAATTTTTCTTTTGTTGTCTTAATTGGACATGCAATCAGGGTTGTTGAATGAAATGCTACGGTCAACTAAAACTGGCGACTCTAAATCGAAGTGGAAGGTACATGCATTTTTTGGCCTCCTCTTATCTATCAAATGATGAATTCTTTTGGCAGTCAAACATGTCCTGGACTTATGTTAATTGGCCCTGTTTTTTGCCTGTCACATGAAAGTAAAGAATTATCCATAGATTTTATCTATTTAAGTCCTTAATACATTCCATTTGGTTTGTGATCTGGTCATTGTCATCCAATGTGTACTATGGTAGACAATTTTTCAAGCAGCTCCCTACCAAGCTGCACCTCTTTCTTCAAGGCCTTTGCTACTTCCTTATTGTTGGTGGACTGTAATACGGGGATGCCGCTGTTTATACCTTCATACTTTCTCATGTCCACCATCTCAACAAGAAGTCGTAGTACAACCATTGATAATATATAGTCACATTATCCAGTTTAGTTTACAAAAGTCCTAAACAGTCATCTTCATGTGTTCTTGCCAAGTAATTTCACTGTATCCTTTTGTTTGCACCTTGGTTTTTTATACAGATACTATCTTGCCAATACTTTTTCAAGCTGTTGTATAGTTTCTGATTTTTGCGTTTGAAAAGCAGTGAAGTAGTATGAAATATAGTTGAGGTATAAGCAAAGCTCCATTTCATTTATGTCTTGAACCTTGCTGAAATTAATTTGTGAGATATTGTATATTGATATTTTGTTTAAGTGAATGTCATGTTACTTTTATGGACCTTTTCGGGGCAAGTATATTTGTAGAGTGTTGTTTCTAAGCTTTTAAAGTAGTTCAAATTTTCTACATGTAGGTACTCATCATGGACAAACTTACGGTTAAGATAATGTCTTGCTCTTGTAAGATGGCTGACATCACTGAGGAAGGAGTCTCATGTAAGAATTAATTGGATAATCTATTTGGTTTTGAAAGTTTAATTTAGCTTGCCTTTTATTGTTGTTAATTTTATTCAATGCATGGTCTTAGCTTAATGCAAGAGTCCAGTATTTTGTGTTTGATAATACAGACATCCTCCCCGATGCATGTTTTTTTTTTCTAATTCTTTATAGTATAGATTACCTGTACTCGCACTCCATCTCTTTTCAGCTTAATAATATAATCTTTCAAAAAAAAATTTTCCTGTTGTAGCACCTTGAATTGCATGGCCATAGTGGAGAAATGCAGTTATAACACCTTGTCTCATATCAGATGGGTTCCACTTCCATGTAATGTGATATCTAGCTGCCCCAGTAAAATTTGAAAAGTAACCCTACTTGCCTATTGGATGAATCTAGACAGGAGTAGAGAAATCAAAAAGAAGTTGAAGCATAAAGAGGGAGAGAGAGAGAGAGAGAGAGAATTAATATAACCCCATGTGAATTACCCCCATAACATGTCCTCACCTGAAGCAGTCCCCTTGCATCTCTTCTAGAGCAATCATGAAAACATTCTTTAACTGAAATAGATGTCCTTTAACTCGAATCGATCAATTAAGCTATAAGATTTATTATCTCACAATCCCATATATCGACGTATGAATGAATTATTGTATTTTTTTTTTTCCAGTCATGCTATGATATGAACCAGCAAGTCTTCAGCTGAACTAATAAGAGAATACGACGGTGCCAACAAATGAGAAATATATCATGTGGATACATTATTTCATGTTAATGTGGCAAACAAATTAAATGCTCACGTTTTCTAGACACGTGCATTTGTTGTCAGTCATGTGCAATCAACGGAAATCCTTGTATGGTATGCTGATTCTAGATAAGCATGCCACGTATTGTAAGCTCAACACTTTTTTTTTCCACATGCAATGGCTTTGTATATAGCTGGTTCACTTCCCTAACTTTAGTAATTTAAATTTGGAGACCATAACTTCCTCCTGTAGGATTTAGCACCCGCATATATTTGATTTTCTTTCATTTCTCCCTCAGAAGTGAGTGCGAATTTATTTTCACCTTTGATGTTCGGCATCTTGACCAAATGCTTAATCTGCTGCTTGCTGTTTATGCTTGGTGCTGCTGTTTGCTCGGCCACTTTTGAGTGCAAGCTAATCAGAATAACTGACCGTATAGCTGTCCAGAAGTATATTCTTAAGCATTTATGGTTTTCACTCTATTGTTGCATCGTTGTGGGAATTAGTTCTTTTTCTTTGTTTTTGGGGAAATGATGAACTTCCTTTTTCTGTGGCCAGTGGTTGAAGACATATACAGGCGAAGGCAGCCATTACCTTCCATGGATGCTATATACTTCATCCAGCCATCTAAAGAAAAGTATTGCATTTCTGGTTTGATGCATGTTTCTTTATTCATGGCATGCTTGACATCTGTTTAGATATCTTGTCATCATTACAGTTCTCCAATCACTCTGTTTGGTTAATTTATGGATGTGGGGATGGGTTTTTATTAATCTTTCTTACCCTCTATCTCTTATTTTACAGTGTTATCATGTTTCTGTCCGATATGTCTGGAAGATCACCTTTATACAAGAAGTATGTCAGTATACATCTCTTTATTTCTTTCTGTTTGCTGTTGTTCCATGAAAATTCTGCATTTTTTCTTCTTGTTACTGATTTTTCCCCCACTTTGTGTCAAGGGCATTTGTTTTCTTCAGCTCTCCAATATCAAGAGAATTAGTCGCTCAAGTCAAGCGGGATTCAACTGTCCTACCACGCATAGGCGCCCTGAGAGAGGTCATATTCCATTGGTTAAAAGATCATCTGCTATAGACATGTTAATTTTCTGGAAAATGAAAACGAGTTTCAATTGCTAATTCATTCTTATGGGATCTGCAGATGAATTTGGAGTATTTTGCAATAGACAGCCAGGTATCCAATCAATCTGACTAGCCTTGTCATTTGCGCACGCACTGGGTTTAGCACAAAACAGCAATTAAGTTTCCATGCGATGATTTTTTTTCTTTTTACTCTACAAATTGATTTCTTAGTCCGTACAACCCACGCAATGCATTATATTGAGCTATAGCTGTATAATGTGTCAGTACAATTATAATCCAGATGAGTTATCTTTTATGGCTTTCATGGTGTAGAAGCTCTGTTTCACGTGTTATATCTGGGCAGTGTGTTGGACATTATGTACTGCAAGAATTTGCTTTGAATGGCCTTTGACTTGCATGATGTGGCACGTTGATAAAGGTGAGAGTCTTAATGTTGGAGAATTCCTCAATACCTTTTCCTTTGCAGTGTTTTGTTACCGACAATGAACGGGCTCTGGAGGACCTTTTTGGGGATGATGAGAATACTCGCCGAGGTGACGCGTGTCTGAATGTCATGGCTGGTCGCATCGCTACAGTTTTTGCTTCATTGAGGGTATACACATGTACTTTTCCAAATTTTAGTTATGCTGTATTTCATATTTTAAAATATGTGCCCTTAAGCTTTCAGGAATTTCCTTTTGTACGTTACCGTGCTGCCAAGTCACTTGATGCGAGCACCATGACAACCTTCCGTGATCTCATTCCAACAAAACTTGCTGCTGGGATCTGGAATTGCCTAGCAAAATACAAGCAAAGCATTCCAAATTTTCCTCAGACAGAAACATGCGAGTTGCTCATTCTTGACAGATCCATAGACCAGGTCTCGTAATATATTTTCAAGTGTGGTTATATTTGCTTTCTTGATTATTTTCCTCATTTGTACTAGTCATGATGAGGATATTATTGCCTTTTTTGTGCTCCAGATTGCTCCTATTATGCATGAATGGACGTATGATGCTATGTGCCATGATTTGTTGAATATGGAGGGAAATAAATACGTGCACGAGGTACCAAGCAAAACAGGTGGTCCGCCTGAGAAAAAAGAAGTTATATTGGAGGATCATGATCCTGTTTGGCTAGAGCTTCGCCATGCACATATAGCAGATGTAAGTTCCACCATCCAATGTTTTGCTTCATTCAGAACTTTATCAATTCTCTTTGGTCATTGACTGTTTTGTCAGGCTAGTGAACGGTTGCATGAGAAGATGACCAACTTTGTATCCAAAAACAAAGCTGCACAAATTCAACAAAGGTTGGTTGGACTTTTTTCTTTGGCTTTTATGACGTTTCATGAATAAAAATGTTTTTTTAGAAAACCTTGTTGTATAAGATACTGAAGCAACAGAGAAATTGTTGACATACTGCCAAAAATTTTTGGTTGATGTGTTGGTTTATTATGCTTAGATCTGTTCGTATATGGCCAGTGTCTCCCGTGTCCTTAGTTGAACGGTCTGTCAAAAAACTTGGCGAAATAGTAAATTCTCCTTTTAATGGGAAGTCGGGTCATCTTCTGTTGCATTAATCAAATTGCACCTAGATTTTCACTAGTCATGTGTCGAGCAGTCAACATGCACTTGATTGGAGCTAAGTTTGAGAGAGCGGAGTTTTTATGCTATTTTACCATACATCTTTTCCATTTAATTCTTCTTGTCTTCTTTATTTTTACCATTCTTTCTGCATAGAATGCATGAGGTGTTTGCCGAGAGCCTGGGACACATTTGATGTTATTGTTGATGCCTAGTCATTTTCCTCCAATACACTGCACTTTGCTGAGATTGTTTAGGGTTCCCATATTTTCTTGACTGTTAAAGTGATTTTAAGCAGGAAACTGTTCTCATGAAACATATCAGTCCTTTACAAGCTGAGATGTGGATGTTGCAATAAACCTCTGATCATCATGCTGATTGTTGACCCACTCATTGCTGTCTCATCCTTTTTGTTTTCTTTTCTTGCTACCGTCTTTTTCTATCCTCTGTGGGAGGTTTCCTAGGTACTTATTTTTTAGAATTCTCCACTGGTCGAATTCAGTTTTTTGGCTTTGTCTCCCCACCTTATAGGGAGTAAATAATGACTTCTAGTTTTTTCTGGTGCCATATCCTGTTTTCAAAGTTAACAGCGAGTTCTACTTAACTTGAGTTAAACTAATGCATCTCTTGACATGTTGACTATTGGTTGTTATAGAGACGGCAGTGAACTTTCCACTCGGGACTTGCAGAAAATGGTTCAAGCGCTGCCACAATATAGTGAGCAAATAGACAAACTCTCTCTCCATGTAGAGGTTAGTTTCTGTACAAGTAAAAAAACTATTAATCTAGAAAATTTTCTACTCGTGAGATATTGATGAACTAGGAATTCTTTTAGCTGCACAGCTTGGCGAAGAGGTCTGATATTCTCCTGTGTTTTTGGTGTAGTGATTATCTTGAGTAAGGGAAAGAAATATTTGGTCCTTAGGTATCACTCAAGGGACTTCATTCGATCTGTATGGATTTTGTTGATGTTCGTAGTATCTGCAGTCTGGACCTTAGACTAAAATGTACAGCTTCCAATTTGAATTTGGAGCTTTGTTGGTAATGGGATATGCTATTTATCTCCTGTGACTGCTTTGCCTCATTCTCAGGTCCTGGCACCTTTTGTATCTCTTGCTTGTCTGCTTGTCTGCTTGTCATGGCTGATACGAATTGGTGATGATGTCTTAGTTTGATATGTTGGTGTTGCTAAAAAATTCCTAATTCATGCTCTGCATTTTTTAATTGTTCGGAAGAATATTGAACTGATTGAACTTCCGTCTATTCTCGTATTATCTTGCAGATCACTAATGCAGATATTACAGTACTTTTAGATCCACACATTTAATTTTTCCTGAAAGATTCTCATCCCCCTTTGTTTGATGTGTGATTTATATAGATTTATCACTTATATGAAACTTTTTAATCTGATGATATATACAAGTAAATTATGCCTATACAGATTGCAGGGAAAATCAACAGGATTATTAGAGAGATGGGACTTCGAGAACTGGGGCAGCTGGAGCAGGACCTTGTTTTTGGAGATGCTGGAATGAAAGAAGTAATTAAGTTTTTGACTACAAAGGAGGTAATGCATATGTTGCATAATCTGCTTGATGCCCTCCTGAAGCATGCCACATAATTGTAATCAGGATGATATGTAACCAAAACATACTTTCCTGCAGGATGCAACTCGTGAAAATAAGTTACGGTTATTAATGATTCTTGCAGCTATCTATCCAGAGAAATTTGAGGGTGAGAAGGGTCATAATTTGATGAAGGTAGTTCTTAAATTATTTTCCCAATTTTATAAACTCTTTTTGCAATTTTATCATCTCTCTCTGGTGGCCCATCAACTGATAGAAGATATGTGTGTTACATACCTATATACATTCACACCCTTACTATCCCAGTTGATTAGCCATCTTAAATCGGTCAATACAGAAATTATATAACTCATTTTTTCTTCCCTCCATCAGCTCGCAAAATTACCCATGGATGATATGAATGCGGTTAATAACATGAGATTGCTGGGGGGAGCAACAGAAACCAAGAAAAGCAGTATGAGTTCCTTTACTCTTAAGTTTGATATGCATAAGGTATGTGTTGTATGATATGATCTCCCTATTAATAGCGATTTTGTCTGCAAATGCCTCTTCCTGACTACCTCTATTTAAATAGAAAAAACGTGGAGCCAGAAAAGAACGAACCAGTGAAGGAGAAACATGGCAGTTGTCGCGCTTTTATCCCATGATAGAGGTAATAATTCTCTTTGACCATGAATGAAATACATTAGATGGAGTTTTTGGGAAAGGCATTAACCACACTTAGTGGTGAACTTTGGTTAAGTTTGAATGAGACAAATCCATTTCATGTCACCTCTGAAATCTGAGTTAAAATTGCCATTGCCAAAAGGATGTACTCACCTTATTTTTTAGTGCACCTCCAAAGGGATTAGGATAAGTCACGATTTGATTTATCACCTTCGATAGCACATGTGGGTGCTACCATTCTATCGAACAGAGATTGACACCAAAGAAAAGGGAATAAGAAGCAAATCTTAGCAGTTCAAGATTCTTTGTTGTCAGATTTGCCTCTTGTTTACTTCCCAGCAATTTGAAGGAAAGATGCTGTGTGTATTCAGGAGGATGCTTGTATATCTCAGAATATAGAGCACAAAAGATTGGATTGAGTGTCACTGCTGGACATGAAAAAGACTTAAGGGAAATTGTTGCATGAAAGCCGCAAATGAGTCCACGGTTTCCTCCAACTAACTGTTTTCATTCAGTTGCATGAGGAGAGGAATCACAAAAGACTTGATTGTAATTTCTTCAACTGGAAGTGGGGGGATATTTTAATTATTTTCCAGGAAGAATGAGTACAGATTTCCGAACAAAATTACCACTTTCTTGTTAGTCATGTGAATCATAAGTTTGAAATGTATCTTAAATATGTGGCAGTTGTGCTCACGTGCTTCTTTTTGAATACGTGCACAAGTTTTCTCATGATCTTATTTGGATGCTCACACATCTGTGGAGAGAGGAAGAGGGAAAGTGAGAGGGAGGGAGGGAGAGATGTGATCTATGACAACTATCTCATTAACACAACATGAGGGAGAGGGAGGGGGACGGTGGGGGAGGAAGATTTGTTCCATGAGAACTATCTCATTAACGCAACATGAGGCTGATACATCATTTGCTCTATGGTAAGAAGGAGAGGAGTCTTTGTTACCTGGCGCTTAGGCCATGGAGCTTGGTTTGCTGCTTTAACTGTGATGATTGGGTCTACTAATGGGACATTTATGACTAAACTATCAGTTTACTACGAAAAGTTAATTTGCAGAGATGGGAATTCATTATAAGACCAAGTACTAAGGATTACACATGAGCTTTCCAGATTGTAAATGGGGTTTTTCTCTTTCTGGCGAGCTTGTCTTTTCTATTCTATTATTTTTCTGGGTTGAAAACTTGGGCAAGCTTGAAACTGCCTCTACTGGTAGTTGTAGTCAAGGTAATCAGGCGTAGTAGTTAATTACCTTGAAATGTTTGGTCCTTTTTTCCTTCAGGAGCTTATTGAAAAGCTTTGCAAAGGGGAACTACCAAAGGAGGATTATCCATGTATGAACGATCCTAGTCCTAGCTTTCACGGGACATCGCAGGTTGTATCATCTAATCCAGCTTCAGCTGCTCATTCAATGAGATCAAGAAGGACACCGACATGGGCCCGACCTCGCAATTCTGATGACGGGTATTCAAGGTGATTTTTGACTTTTGCTTTTCTCCATAATTGACTGATAGAAGTCTCATGTCCTGTCTTTTGGTTCCTTTTCTCAGTCAGATATGCTTCTTTGTCTAGTTTTCTGACTCCTGTCAGGTCACATAATTCATATTACGAGATTTTCCATGTTTCTCTTCACCTTGATTAGTGTAGTTGTTTGTTGGAGATTTCTTTTGAAGCATATGCAATCATTGTCCTCCTCATTCCCTGAAGACCTGTGATTTCATGGGCTTACTGCTAGAGAGAGTTATTTATATACGTGCAAACATCGAGTTCAATCGACCAGTGATGATTTTATCCCTTCCTGCAGTGATTCAGTTCTAAAACATGCATCTAGTGACTTCAAGAAACTAGGCAACCGTATTTTTGTGTTCATTGTAGGTGGAGCTACCAGATCAGAGGTAAAAGAATTTTTACTAATTTCTCCACTTGTGCTCTTCCCCTTGCTTTGTTCACCGCTCTTGAAATTTTTCCTCTCTCAGCTTAGGGTTTGCCATAAGCTTACAACTAAGCTAAGGAGGGAAGTGGTCTTAGGCTCATCCAGTCTTGATGATCCTCCACAGTTTATCACGGTAACGCATGGTTTGGGATCAATTTCTTTGTCAGTTATGGCCGCTAGAGAGTCCTTAAAATGCTTATGCTCTTACATGTTTCATTCGATCTGCAGAAGCTGAAGCTGTTGACAGCACACGAGCTTTCATTGGATGATCTCCAGATATAAATGGGAGGGTCTACAAGCTGGATAAGCATCTGCTTACACATACTGTTGACTCCCAAGCATATTTTTTTAACATGTTTTGTTGCAAGAATGCCTCATGGTACAGTGGAGCGCCTGTTCAAACCTAATATTCCTGATGAGGATCTTGCGACAATGATTCTTGATTTAGGGTTGTGTGTCATGTTCTCTTTTTTTGTTTTGTTTTTTTGTCCTTCCTATACCTGGAGCCAACCAGCTGATTCATGTGTATAATATAGCAACCAAGAGGATGAGAACTTGACAGACGGATCAATGCAGTTTGTAATTTGATTGCAAGATGGGCTCTCTTCATGTCGGACATTTCGAGTTCGTTTATGCTGAAATATGAGCGCTCTTTTTTAAGTGTTTTTCACCATTCTTATGTGGACTACGACTCTGCATTAGGTGCCTTATGTCTCCTGAAATGGTAGTGGGTATGACGCCGACGGATGGTTGAGGAGGGAAAAACAAACATCAAACGGTTGTCTTGGGTACAATTTGCACATATTTTCGTTTTCTTAATCTGAATGTCTGTTGATCCATCTAGGAAGAAATTTCTGAAACTCAACAAGCACTCTTGCACAGAGGACCTCAAAGCTTGGGTGGACATTTATCGGGAAGGATGCTGGTTGCGACCTCACAAATACTTGATTCATTTTGGTCACGATTCTTTCATTCGTTCATGGCATTGATGGTTGTCGAGAATTCGAGTGTAAGCTTTAGTGTTTGATTAAACTTTATGGAACCATTATGTTTTGCTCGAAAATGTCAGATCAGGTAAGAGAAGATCTGATCATAAGACCAGCCGCACAACTCCCTCTCAATCTAAGAATGATATGGTCAACATTTTACCCAGATAAAGGTGGTTACTAACCAGTGCTAGTAGTACAAAAATGCTGAAGAATGATCTAGAATTGTCCTGCCTTAATTTCTATTCCCTGTATTAGATCCAGACCGCAACATCTTCTGCACTATTTACTCTCCAAGTTCTCAAACATAAAACGGAACGTTCTTCTGGTCTCTTTTTCTCCAATCAGGGCATCCTAAGAAACAACCTGTGATGAACTACTGAACTACTAAATCGAATGAGAACCACAAATAACTGATGTTAGCAGCAGAGTCGCTTGGCTTCCTTATCTAAATCGGTTTCTGCTTTTCTTTTCTTCACTTCGCCAACCAGCTTCTTGACATAAGCAATGTATCCATCAACATCGAATTTCCTCTTGCACCCCGCATAGTTCATGTATCGTATTTTCCCAAATATTGGTCTCTCTCGCCAACCCTGCCATCCAACCAAACCCCAAAAATGAACTGGGAATTATGCGGGAAAAAATCTCGTCTGAGGCATATGAGCCATCTCCATGATCGTGTATTCAGCATAAACCACATTCTCAACCTTATATATTAGCCAAGCAAAAGCACTCCACACGCTAAATACTAATCAAAGGCTGGCTCCAGCATCAAAGGTCAAATCATCTCCTCCAACAGGAACAATAACCAAATTAAACACAAAATAAATCCATGATAATTGCTTACCTGGTCATGAACACCACATATTGACCACATACATCCCACATAGCCATTGGGATCCCGTCCATCTATTTCATACTGCAACTCAGAGTTTATTCAGTTAGCATACAATTGCCATTTAGAAAATGAAATGCCTATGAATCATGTTTCGTTAGTTCACTAGTTTACCTTGTCATTCAAATATAGAGCTGTTTCAAGCGCTTCTTCAGGTCCTTTTGTCCACTCAAGAATCTTTTTGGCCCAGTACATCCTGATAACAGTGAAAATTCGCCATAGAGAACCACACAAGCAAATAAGTAACCTATCTAACAAGATTAGTCAAGGTATTGAATACAACGCAACTAAACAAAAAGTACTTCATTCAAGATCCATGATGCATTTTTCTATTTCCCCACAATTAGACTATGTTCAGTTTATCATGCATGTGATTAGAGCGCCAGGGGAGGGGAGGAGGTGAATACTTGCCTCATGAAGCCATGCATTTTCCCATGGTATACCATCTCAAGCTGAGAGGCATTCCAAAGCTGCAGAAGACCATATTCAAGATGTCATGAGAGCCTGAGACTAAGGTTGCCAACGAAGAAGTGAAAAACACGCAAAATACAATGTGCTGCTCAAAACTCAAAATATCAACTTACTGGATCAGCTGTTAGAGCTTTCTCCAACTGTTCCCTTCTACAAAACGAACAATAATTTTACCTAAACTCAGTCAGGAATCTGAGGTCAGAAAACATGCAGATAACAACAGAAACAAGTGCTTGCCACTCACGTGTAGATATGTTCTCGCTTGTCAGAGGCATGATCCATCAATGTCTTCCTTGCCCAGTCCCATGCCCCCTTTAATGAATCATAATGAGGCTGATAGAAGCAGAAGTTGTCGGCAAGTTCCCTTCTCACGATCAACTCCTCCAAGAATGCATCTACTGCCTTCACAGTTGCAAGTTGAAGAAGCATTATCAAACTGCGTGTCATTAGAGGATGAGCCAGACAAAGATAAACACATAATGGCACCAGTTGCAGAACTGCAGGAACTTTCAACGGAAAGGTGGAAGATTGTGCAACTCCTATCAGCAGAAGTCATACATCTACATTTTACAGAAGTTAGAACTCGATCTGCTAACTCAGCTATCTGGTTTGAAGTACCTGAAGATAACTTTTCCGTACTTTATGCGCCTCTAAAGCACATCGCTGGGCAGATATCTGGCCAAAATGCAAATAAGGAGAAAGTCCAGAAAGCCCCTTGGGTTTCAATGGATTGTTCCGGTCTGCAGAATAATTTCTCAATCTTTTAGTCAGAAACCCATTTTCATTTCCCATCAGTACTTCCAGTGCAGCACTTTCCCCGGGCTTACACCAACTGAGTTCCAGAACTTCTGCTCCTTTCCTATTATTTAAAGGAAGATTTGTCAACAGGATAGAATAAGCAATAGAAGTTCATATTTAACCATGAAAGGAAGCATAAAATTAACCTCAGGACATCTGCAATAAGATTGTCCCAATCAATCGATCGATGGGTGGTATCCCATCTTCTACTTGACGGTTGCAGGGTAGGGAAATCAATCAGATACTCTGGAAGCATTTTATTGATCTTTCCCCTAATAGTTTTAGCACTGTATTCCAACTTCTGTGATGCTACCCAAGCAGGTACAATATTGTGAGCATCAACTTCATGTACAGTCACTGAATCATCAACTCTCTCGCAGATTTTCTCCTTACACTGGCGAATTGTCCTTAAGGGTGAAAAATCTGTAACCAAAAGTGAAGCCCCACATTCTTTAAGAAACTTTGGTATAGTCTCATCAGCTTCGCCCTAGATAATCAATCCATACGACCATAAATCAGAGTGCATCAGATTTATCAGCAACGGGCTTACTCGCACATAAATGACCCATAAAATTCCTAGGCACAAAACTGTAGAGCACCTAATGCAAGTTAAATAGAGTAGCTCCAAGGGACAAAAACACAACCACAATTTTCGCACATCATAATAATCACGACTTGCATTATCAATATCAACATAACACAACTGCAAAATCCACCCAGTCATGAAACTAAAATGCCAAACTACAATGCGAGTGGAACTTCTGCATTATATTTAAGACCACCGACTTGCCATTACTTTTAGTTGAATCACTATGCTATTCAACCAATTCCATTCGCAACCAATCCGTCAAACTCTCCGCCGAACCACCAGCAAAAGTATCATGTGATTCGTCGAAAAAGCACCTTGCCTGCATCACATTAACTACTTCACAAAGACGCAACACAATGACCACACAGTCGAAATCCATCCCTCAAGTGGGAACGACCAATCCCACAATTCCTCATTAAACCACAAACTCAAAAGGACGCCAGTTCCACCGAAGCCGCCGGCACTCACCTCAAACAAGAAGAAGGGGATCCCGAGACTCCCCTCGATCTCCCGGTGCAGCTGCTGCAGTCCTCGGAGCATGAACCCCAGCTGCCTCGCATTCGCGCCCAGGAACCGGTCGAACAGGTTGAAGGCCACCGCGACGGGCGCGTCCGCGCGGTTCGCCTGGTCGACGGCGTGGATCAGCGCCCAGTTGTCCCTCCACCGCTGGTCTCTGAACATCCAGTAAACCACGGGCCCTCCTCCGACCTCGCCGCCGGGGCGCCTCGTCCCTTCCTTCAAAACCCTAAACCTCCCCGGCTGAACGGAATTCGACGCCCTAGCCGCCATGGGAGAGAAGCACCGAATCGAAGCGAGATAAAAATGGAGCCTTTGTCAGGCCAGGAGAGAGAGAAGGAAATGGAGGGAAAACGAAGCTGTTAGTTACAGTTGAACTTGTGGCTTCGAAACTACTTGCGTGGATGGAGCAGGAGCCCGCCACGTGTTCGGTCGCGGTGGTCCTCGGGCTTGGAGTTGGACTTTGGTTGTGGGCCTTCTTCTAGTGGGCCGAATGTGGAGATGGAGCCCAACTTGATGGATTGTTCGTGGGCTTGCTCTTGGGCCCGTCCGATCTCGTATTGCAGACTCCATTCGAGCTTTGTGTAGTAAATTTCGAGGGCCCGGACTCGTCTTTCTTTTTTGATACTTGAGATGACTTTTTTTTCAATTATGTCCCCAAACTTTTTTTTTTTTATGTTTTTAAATGACAAGAAAGCGTACTTTTTTTGTTAAAGAGACAGCGTCCTAAAGTGTGTTTGTTTGAATAAGAGTGCTTTTTAGAAATTAATTTTTCGGACTTTCACATGTTTAGTCGGCCGATATTGAGTAGTCAACCGAAATCATTTACCAGTTAACGAAAATATTCATATATAAAATTAAAAAAGTAAATTTCTAAATTTAAAAATGTGAAAACACTTTCTAGAACTAAACAACTGTTTTTTTTTTCCTCCCCAAAACAGATTTGAAAAATGTTGTTATAAAAAAACTAACAATTACAAAAATGAAACAAAAAAAATTAACACCATGCTCATTATGGCCGCAGCCGCCATAGCCACGGCCACCACCATGGTTATTGCCTTTGTCACGACTCTGGGTAGAAAGAAATGTAGGGAAGGATTTTGGGAAGAAGAACTATATGCTTTTCATTCATTGTATATTTTGTGTACAAGAGAAAATATATAGTACAAAGAAAAATCAATAAAAAAGAAAGAAAATATTCTCTAATCTCGGTGTATCGAAATCTAATCCTAGATTGATCACAATCCTAATTAAATATATCAATTACAATCGGTATAAATCTTCTGAATCTCAAGCATATTTTCCAACGCTCCCCCTCAAGCTGGTGGCTTGTATATATCCAAAACGCCTAACTTGCTTAAGAGATATGCATGTTGTCTTTGACAAAGAGGTTTAGTAAACATATCCGCAGGTTGCTCCATGATTCTGATCCCTCTTGTCTCAATGACTCATTCTTGGATCTTTTCTCGAGTAAAATAGCAATCAACCTCTATATGTTTTGTCCTCTCATATACTATGGGATTTGCTATAAGTTTGAGTGCTAAATCGTTGTCACAAAAGAGTCATGTAGGTCCCTTAACTTGTGTCCCAAGATCTAGAAGTAAGCCTTGTAACCATACTATTTCACAAACAGTCTTGGCCATAGATCAATATTCGGCCTCAACTGATGATAAAGACACAATAGACTACTTCTTTGTCTTCCATGAGAGTAATGATTCCCCAAATTTGATACAGAAACCAGAGATAGATCTCCACCTCATAAGACAAGTCGTGCATCACAATAGGCTATCATTTCCATGTTGCACTTTCGAGAAAGAAGTATCCCTAGAGCTAGACATTTCTTCAAGTATTTCACGATCTTCAAGGCTGCGTTTATATGAGACTGTTTTAGACTATGCATGAACTGACTAAGAGTTTGTACCACATAATAAATGTCTGGCCTAGTCATGGTGATGCAACAAGTCTCTAGTAGCTTGACGGATCTTTCAATAATGGATCATTATCTGGGGAAGATATGCCAGCATCATAATCAATAGTAGTCAACTTGGCATCTTATTCAATGGGAATAATAACTGGTTTGTACCTTGATAATCCTACTAGATATAATCTCCAGCACAAATTTTCGTTGGCTAAGAGAGATTCCTTGATCTGAACAAGCTATCTCAATTCCAAGAAAATACTTAGGTGACCCTAATCCTTGATGTGAAAAGTGGAATGTAGATACTCTTTAAGCTTCTTCACAACAGAATCATCACTTCCCATGATAAGTATCTCATCAACATAGATCAGTAAGTAAATAGATGACATACTTTTTGTCCATGTGAATAGAGCATAATCATATTTGGACTGTTTGAATCTGACGGCTGTAAGTGCATTGGTAAATTTAGCGTACCATTATCGAGAGGCTTGTTTGAGGCCATAAAGAGATTTACGAAGACAACATACTTCAGACTCCCCCTATCTCCGTAATCCTTGTGGAAGATCTATGTAAATCTGTTCATCCAAATCACCATGAAAGAAAGCATTATGAACATCCATTTAGTGTAATGGCCAATCACGAAAAACAACAACTGATAAAAAAGAACGAACTGTAATGTCATTCGCCACCAGAGAAAAAGTCTTGTGGTAATCAAATCCTTCTCGCTGTGTAAAGTCTTTGTCCACTAACCGAGCTTTGTATTTTCAATAGAACCATATGCTTTGTATTTAATCTTATATACCCACTTACATCCAATTGGTTTGCGATGGGGAGGTAATGGCACAATTTCCCAAGTATGATTTTCTATTAGGGCTTGTAGTTCTACCTCCATAGCATTTTGCCAACGTGATCATGTATTGCCTCATTATAACTAGAGGGTTCTCGTTCCTTAGAGATACGACTAATGCAACATAAATATTCTTATAACAGCTAATCAAAGGAAACATATGAGGAGATAGGATAATGAGTACCTGGTGAATTTGAGGTGGCACATACATAGTCCTTCGTCTAGGTTGGTGGGCAAGTGACACAACCAGATCATCATGGTGATTCATGCTGCAGCATCAAGGATGATTCTTCAATTGTGGTTGGTACTAAATGAGCTATATTTGAGGCTCCTCTTCTATTGATATGGGAGGATCTTCAATTGAATAACCCATTGCAGTAGAACTCTCATCAAATATTGGAAGCGATACAACAGTTAGTGTCTGATGCTTTGGAGGAGGAACAATAATATAGGATTCTCCAGAAGATAGATCCTCTTTTGATAGAAATTGATGATTAGTTGTTATCTTATCTTCAGATGAAGAAGCTGCATCTTGGAAAGGAAAAATGTCCCTATGAAAAACAACATCCCTACTCACAAGAAAAACTCCTTTGGGCGGTTCAAAAACCCGATATCCCTTTTCCAGGCTTGGATATCCCATAACTATGCATTGACGAGCACAAGGGTCCATTTTATCCCAGGGCTTTACCGTGGTCACATAACACAAGCACCCAAAAACTCTGAGATGATTCAATTTTGGTTTCTTCCCATACAATATCTCAAATGGAGTTTTCCCTTCTAGAATGCGTGATGGCATGCAATTGATCAGATATGCTGCTGTGACCATATAATCTCCCCAAAAATTCTTAAGAATAAATGCTTGAAATTTAAGAGCACATGCTACTTCTAAGAGATGATGGTGTTTTCGCTCAACGATTTCATTTTGCTGTGGGGTATAAGTACAAGAACTCTCATGCAAAATTCCATTCAAAGAAAAGAAAGAAGCACATTTATCATTGAATAATTCGCTTCCATTATCAATGCAAATGCGTTGAATTGATTTCCCAAATTGATTTTTTGACAGTGAGAGGAAGGTCCTCAAATGAGAAAGGACTTGATTTTTTGATTGCATGAGAAATACCCATGTGGCACGTAAGAAATCATCTACGATGGTGAGAAAAAAACAAGAGCCATAACGATGCGAAGTGTGGTAGGGTCCTCAAGCATCAACATGGATTAGTGAAAAAATATTGTCTACTCGAGAATTGCTATTTTGGAAGGGGGCACGTGTCTGTTTTGCTAGAGGGCAGATAGGACATTGAGGACAAGGAAATGAAGCGGTATGACCCAATCTTTGATGATTAAGGAAATTCTTGTCATTGGTAACAGTGTTACACAATGATTTATTGAATTCGAAAGAAGACAATTTAAAACTGCCCGGAAAATCAATCCAAAAATACAGCCTTTGAGAGACTCTACCCAAGCCCATCAGTTTGTCAGTCGAAATGGCCTAAAAGAGACATTTATCATAATTGAACAAGACATGATGGGAATTTTCTTCACAAGCTTGAGAAACAGATATGAGATTGAAGTGAAAATCAGGACCATAAAGCACATTTCGGAATGTGATGACAGAAGTAAGATTCATAATGCCAATCATTGCAACATGTGTGGTATTTCCATGTAGGAGTTGTACTGAGATAGGAAAAGGTAATTTCTCGATATTGGAAAGGAAACCTTTATCACAGACAATGTGGTCACTAGCACCTGAATCAATTTTCCATGCGTCCTTTGAAATTGAGTTAATTAAACAATAAGAAATACCTGTGAAACTCTCAGTTTTATCAGAAGCATCCAATTTCTTCAAAGCTTTCATCAGCTCTTGATATTGTTCATGGCTAATTAACTTGGCAGCTTGTTGACCCGATACTTGAAAAACGTTGAAAATTCCCCTTTTCCTTTTTCTCTAGGTTTGCCATGCAATTTTCAGCAATTATTAATCGTATGATGCAGACGCTTACCATAGTCACAATATAATTTACCCTTTCCTTTTTTACCATTATTTCTTGTTGATGTGGCTGAGGAGGGGCCATTCGAAGGCTTGAAAACCAGAGCCAACATTGACCCATTTGAGTCGTTCGATCCATAATGATTGAATCCCCGTGGGCTGTTTGATCCAACCGAATTGCTGCTGCGTGGGCCGTTGGATTTAGCTTAGGGTAAAAAAGATTGTGGACCGTCCGATCGCCCAACAAGATCTTAGCTGTCCGCCATCTTCTTGAAGGTTCTCGGGTCTTCCTTAAAAAACCCTAGATGTGCCCCTCTTTGTCCTTTGCCTGCTATAGCTCTTGGTGGAGGGCAGAAATGGGTCGTTGCTGTTAGAACTATCCCTTCTCCGCCCTTGTCGTAGTTCGTCGCCGTCCTCTATTGGCTTTTTTTCTAGATACAAGTTGATAGATCCGGCCAAGCGTCGGCATGGGCTCCATGGTCAAAATTTGAAAATGAAATGAGAGGTAAGTCTCGTTTAAGATGAGGAGGAACCTCATCGCTTTCTCCCTCTCCCTCATGCTCTTGTATTACTGCAAAATGGGCTTCGGCTAATCAAACTTTTCTTCGGTTGCTTCTAACTTGTTCCACAGAGCCAAAAGTTTATTGTAAACACCCACAATAGTCATGTTGCCTTGCTTTAGTTCCGAGATCTGTTGAGTTAACGAAAATTTTTTAACTTGATCCAATTTTCCATACATTTCCTTAATGTTTTTCCACATTTTTCGTGAGTCCTTCGTCGGGGGAAGTCCGACCGCAACTTCAGGGACAATGCAATTCCCAATCCATGTTCGGACAAGTTGATTGCATTTCTTCCAAAGTTGCGCTAGCCACTTGTCGAACGGAATCGATATTGTTCCGTCGAGAAAACCTTCTTTGTCCTTTGTTACCAATGCACGCTGGAACTCCCGTGACCAAGTGAAGTAATTGTCAAGACCGATTAACTATTGGGTGATAAGCATTGGGTCCGGTCTGTCAACGCTCATCATGTAAAGGGTGTCGCCGAGCTCTGGCCAGCCACTGGCAATGAGGATCTGGTACGGAAGAAATCCGAGCGAAAAACTCGGGTAAGGATTTGCCCCTATACCCAAACTGCTTGATCCGGTTCGATGACCCGCATTGACAAAACTCGAGTAGAGATTTGTTCTCATACTCGGTTCACCTAACCCACCTATTAGCTCCGAACTGATGGTTGGACTTGCCCTGTTATTGGTTAGTGGGCCTCCATTAGACTGGACATTGCCATGGTAGCCCTGATTTCCTAGCAATGATGTATTTTGTCTTGGCCCAAAGTACCCTGGATAGGGTACCCATTGGTAAAGATGGCCCGGAAAAAGCTGCCCCAAATTAAACCGACCCTGGATAGGTTGCCGCTGCACGCGTTAGGCCTAACTGTGTTGCTGTTCGGACACGAAAATTATCACAGATAGATCTTGATTATGTGAGGTTTGTGGTCACTTCTCTTGCAGGGTGGTCATCAGAGGTAGAGTTTCAAATTCTGTGGGTTGGTCATTGTGATAAAAATTTTCTTTCCCTTTCAAAATTGATTCCGACACCAATGGCAACTCTGTTTTGCAGGTTAGAATTCCTCAGGAAGCAATCGAAGTGGAAGCGAAAGCTAAATTAGAAGCTCAATGGCTCTGATACCATGTCACGATTATGGGTAGAAAGAAACATAGGGAAGGATTTTGAGAAGAAGAACTGTATGCTTTTCATTCATTGTATATTTTGTGTACAAGAGAAAATATATAGTGCAAAGAAGAATCAATAAAAAGGAAAGAAAATATTCTCTAATCTTGGTATATCAAAATCTAATCCTAGATTGATCACAATCCCGATTAAATATATCCATTACAATCGATATAAATCTTTTGAATCTCAAGCATATCTTCCAACAGCCTTTCCTCTTCGCACATTCGAGCACTGCTACAAACGTCTCTCTTGATCACTCTTAAACTCGAACGCAGCCCTGGACATCACGAAGACCATGGAATAACCGAGCCACACGACCGCAGCCATGGAGGTCGATAGGCTCACTTGACCACAACTCCAAGTAGCGAGAGCCTGATGACCTCAATTGAAGCAAATCAACAGAGCACTGCTCCTCAAATGTCTCTCTTTGTCATTATGAAACTCGAGTGTAGTCACGAACGTCACAAAGGTCATGGAGTCACCAAGCCACACCATCACGGCCATGGAGGTCGCTAGCCCTGCACAATCACATATTTGGATAACGTGAGCCCTAGGGGTCAACATCGGTCCAGGGTCAACCTTAAACTAGCCCAATCAGGTCGGTTCTAGTCCGATTCCCAAGAGGGTTGGGTTAGTCTTTGGTCTTGGGACCCTTGGACCTTACATTATGCAAGTTGATCTTCGATTTTAGGAGTTTACGGTTAATTCAACTTGAACTGACCCTGTATATAAATTATATATTTATATATAATATATCTAATATATCTAATATATTATATGTTATATGATTTTATCTACTCTAAACCTTAGCGCCTCCTCAATTAGAAAGTAGAAAGTGACCCAGCCCAAATTCGACCGAAAAAAAAAAATAGAAACCCTTTTCACTTGTCTCGACCTTGCTTGTGGCTTGCCTCTTTTCTCTTGCCAAGCTGGCCTTGCTGCTCGCATCTGCTTACTCACCTTACTGCTTGTCTCTCACCTCTCTTCACTCACTTCACGTGTTTATTTTTATGGTTTGTTGCTTTTAGCAAGTGAAATTTCTATTGTTACATTATCTTATATTTATATTTGATATGTATTAGTGTTCATAGTTTGGTTAATTAATGTTGCATTGGTGATGGATATGTAATATGAAATACTATGTTTGTCCTTTTAAGGAATACCAAAAAAAAAAAATCAATTGGCTCCAGGTTGACCCTAGAATCAGATTGGACCCATAGGGTTGGTTTGGTCCTCGGTTCCAGCTTCAACGAGGTCAATCCTTGATCCCAAAAATTGAGACCAACACTGTACCTATTGATCCCTAGGTTAGTCACCGGATCGGCCCAACCCGGATTATGCTTGCCCCTAGCAAGCCTAGCGACCTCCATTGAAGCAAATCGATTGAGCACTACTCCTACAAACTTCTCTCTAAAACTCGAGCATAGCCATGGATATCACAGAGGTCATGGAGTCATCGAGCCACACCACCATGGCCATAGAGGTCATCAGCCTCGCGCTATCCAAAATTGTGGCCATGCAAGGCTGGCGACCTCTATTGAAGTAAATCGACGGAGGTCATGACCTTTATAGTCGAGGCTTGCAAACTTCACACATAGTGACTAAGATGAAGAGAGGGAGATATGCGGCAATGCATGACTCCATATGACAAGAGGCTAGTGTCGGAAGCGAATGATGATGGGATGGGGAGGGCTCATGGCGGCGATGGTCGGACGACGACATAGTGGCTGGTGAATGGCAGATCTATGTGGCTTGAAGAAGAGGGAATAGAAAACGTCAAAAAAGAAAAGAAAGAAAAGGGAAAAATAACCATTGAGTCGTTCTATAGTTGAGATGTGTTTTCCTAAAAAAATCATAAATCATTTCCCAAATGTCCAAACACCAAAAAATACTTTCAATCACATATCACCGAAAGGAAAACTGATAATTTTCCTTCATGGAGTTTTCCCTCAAACAAACGCATCATAAGTAGGCAAATCATGAACCCATCAAATACCACACCAACCTCATCAAACAAGTAAAACTCAAATTAAGGCTCCGTTTGTTTTATATTAATTTCTAAAAAATATTTTTCAAGAAACCATTTTTTAAGAAAATAATAATATTTCCTGAAGTTTGGTTAAACCCTAAACATGAACTGGAAAATACTTTCCACTGTTTGTATGGAAAACCGGATGTGATTTTCATGGGGAAAATTACCAAAATATTCAAACATTTTATTTCTTTTTTTCCTTTTCCTTTTCCTTTTCCTTTTTCTTTTTCTTTCTTTCTCGACCAATCATCAGGGCCGGCGATCGCCAAATCTAGTGAGGCTCAAACCTCAGTGGCCTTGGGTGAGCTCACCCCTCACCTATGGCCGGTCACCAGTGACCAGCCGAAGAAGAAGGAAAAAGAATAAAATAAAATCATAAACAAAAGGAGTGCACAGAGGAGAGCGCGCTTGGTCTCGGTGAAAGAAAGAGTAAGGAAAATGATTTCCTCTTTTCAAAAAAACGAAATTATTTTTCTCTACTTTTAAAGGTTTGTCTTTTATTAATGGAAAATATTTTTTTGACTAATTTATTTTTTGTGAATCAAACGTCGGAAAATTCGATTTTTTTTCTTTTAAAGTTGTTTTCCATGAAATAAATGGAGCCTAAATCCCAAGTCTAGAGACATGCCATTGTGATTCAAACTCTAGAAACCCACACGAAAGGTAATTGAGTTGTTGGTTCCTTGCAAAAAAGGACATAGTAAATCGAGATTCTAGAAGCGATATCTTAAAATCAATCTGGTTAGACGAGATGAAGCATTATCGGATACATATAGATGCTGCTCAAAGGAAATGTTCAGCATCAAGCTAGATGAGTAAAATGGAGTACCCTAAAATTTTAGGGATGTGGTTGAGCAAGCAATGTCACGGAACAAAAACAGTACAACGTAGGAAAAAAGTTGGATTTTACTCATCAATGTGTTGAAAATGCGAGTTCTATCTTTGTCGGTAATTAAATAGTATCTTAACATAATTGCGAATGGCCCGCAAGGTTGACGATTTAAAACTCACCAGTCTATATGCCCAATCCGCGACAGTACTTGATGCGTGCACAACTGCCGTTGAAGACTTTACGGAGTATTCGTACAAGCAGAATTTCAGAAAACTAGCATGGAACCAGAAGTCACACGCGCATGAGGTGAACATGTCTTACATTTTCTATCGGGGAAAAGTTATGTGGTCCACAATATATATTTGGGAAACTCATTCAGAGTGTTGTGTTGTGATCGCCAATAGGGATTCCGTGTGAAATCGACAGTTTTTCGTGTATTTCAAACCTATTGACTGTCATACTTTCAGCTCATCTGTTATCTGGTATTTGTTTCAGATTTTACCCTCTCTTTTTTTCTTCCGAAGATTTTACCCGTCAATCTAGGGCTTACCTACTTTCAGCTAGTACGATTCGTGCTGATTCCGTTTCCATTGCAATCGTATTATCTTGAACGAGGAAAATAAAGGCAGAAAAGAGAGATGGACAAGGACAGTCTAAACTGTAAAAGCATCATGTAAATGGTCTAATCCAAACTAAGTCCAAACGCAATGAAACCTTCATGCTGTAAAACCTAACTTCATTGACTCGGATCAGCGAAGCCATAAGAATGAGAACGCATCGAGCCGTGACTAATTTCTTTGCTTTCACACAACCAACTGAAGAGTGATCATGACGAAAGCTAACAAGAGAAACCCGGGAAAAAGAAAAGACGAAATATAAGGGGGGAGAAAATTGAATCTCATGGCTCGTGAACCTGTTGCTGCTGTTGCGGCATTTGCACTCTTAACTAGGGTTTCCATGCAGTGAGCCGCAACTAGCATGCAGTGGGAAATAGTTATAACTTACATGCATTACGTATACGTGCGTGGATACGTATATGTCGTATATGTGAATAGTCTCGCAAACTTAATATCATGCTTTGGAGCTTGGGCAGCTCAACAGAGCTAAATAGCACCGTGATGTGCCAAGATTATGTTAAATTTATGATGTCGCAGTGATTATACAATTAAGTAAAATCTATGAATGAGGAAAGAACATTATAACTACATTTTTGTATGACAATAATGTCTTCATCATCTGCCGCGAAGGAGCAATGAAGGGAAATTACAGCGCTAGCTAATTAGGCCATCATTAACTTTTCATTTCTCAAGCCACTCTTTTTCTCAAACACATGATGTAAATCTCTTCCTTAGTCCCTAAAACATTATAAATGAGATGATGACCAAAGTATAGCCCTCCCCTCTTCAAATGTCTTCGCTTAATTCATTATGGATTTTAAATGCTGTTTGTCTAAGGGATATGGTGAAGAAAAAAGCATCATAAAAGGCCGGAAAACCTTTAAAGAACATCTTGGCGAAAAAGAGATTACATTACTTTCATCCAGCTGATTAACCCCACTTCAATTTCCTAATCATGTATCCTGCACGTGCTGCGGCCTAATACACATATGCCACCTAGCTAATTCAGCAATTTATGCAAGCGCAAAAGAGATTATATTCGCAATTATAACATGTGTTGGACTTTAAGATACAATAGACCAACCGCGACAACTTTCTTTTGTCTTAAGCAACCCCAATGAATATGAGGGGTTGTTAATGCAACCACTTAAGTCTATATTAGGTCGGATTCACTTTCTTGAAAAAGCTTTCTTTTGTGGGCAAATAAAGAAGAGGGGGGAAGGGGGGGTTGCATTTAGGTAACAGAGATATTAGGGTGTTGACATCGCCGGCCTTAGAAAGTAATTCTATATTTTAAGCACCTAATACGCGTATTATAAACCCTAAAAGAACATATTATCAATTCAAAGCCCGATTGACCGCTTTTAAAGCCTACAAAAGTGATGTATAAACTAATCCTACACAGTCGAATCATGTTTACCCTTGATTCTGCCCGAACTAACACTCAAAAAGTGGCCACAAGCAAGTCATAACCAACCGTTTTTAAATACATGTGTATTTTCTTAATGTTGTTCTTCTTGGCTTGATGGTCGTGGACGGACATTGCTGAAACCAGCAAGAGTGAGGTGCAAGCTTTGGTAGTGTCCGCTTGGGGTTCGAATAAGGTAATGATACTATACAACGTGCACACATTCTTTGGGTGTCTGTAAAGAGAATCTGCTCGTACGATAATGTAATAATGGACAATTTGGGAGATGATTACAGATTGCTCATTTGGAATTCATAATGAATACATGGTTGAAAAAGGTAGCGAGGGGGGTAATGGTGGCAATGATTCCATTGGCTGTCCATGAAAGATGAGTTTTAACTGAATCTACATTTATAATTTGGATAAAGTAGGAATAAGACATCATGAAAGTGGAATTCATGACATATCAATCACTATGTGCAAGATGCTGCCACTTCTTTCTGCTTTTTTCCTTTCATTTTTTTTACATTTTTTTTGTGAAAGGAAGAGCGAGCATATAACATGACATGATATGAGTAGGTAACTTTTTTAGATGACCATGTACTATTGCTCGTTGAAAATGGGGTTCCGATATATTTACCGTCCAAAGGGATAGATATTTCTAAAGATGCAATCTATGATATGACCTTTATAGAGATTCAATTGTCGTAAAAAACTCATTGCGCATATCATGTAGCAAAATGGTACTTTTCATAAACTCTTTTGTTGGCTACCGGTGAAAATAAACAAAATTCTAATCTTAAATGAATACGCATATAATAATATTGGACCATACTCTTAAAAATTATTAGGGTCAACCCAAAAAAATAAAAAGAATAAAGTTAAGACTCTTTAACAATCACAGGTTGCTCCCTTTGGCATCTCAATCAATCTCAATCACGGTGTCTCAATGATTGAGATTTGTTGAGATATTTAGAGAAGTATAATATATGGTAAAACGACCTCCTTTCGCACAAATAGGCATAGCAACTCCTTACTGCTATGCCGTTAATAGTAATTTGAAAAAGATAGGTATTAAAAATAGAGGATTCCAGTGCATCCAGTATCTCTCTCACCGCCCATATAACAATCTCTATATCCCCGCCGGTGGCAACCGAGCGACCTACTCTTCCCTTAGGTTTTTCAAAAGTCACGGTACCGCTTTGGAAAGTTCGTTGGTGCCCCCATCCTCATTGTCATCATCATCACCACAGTGAGCTAATAATTAGGGCTTTATAGCCACACACACACACATACATACATAACATTACATTTATGGTTCAAAATATGGACATGAAAAAGGGGAAAACCAATGAGCAAGGGGCTTTCCTAGTTGCCCCATCGAGTCCATTCCCCCCGTTGACATCCCCCTCGACGAACAAGGCCCAGCGTAGCCCAAAAACACCCCTAGCCAAAAGAAAACACGACCCCGCCACCGCCACAGCCACACGATTTAGGGAATGGTATTAAAAAACTCCCCCTTAATCAATTCGCGATTAGATTAAGCATAAATCAACCCACTTGATCCTCAACAAACCTTAATCATCCCGACCTAACCTTGTACCAGCGCCAGCTACCGCCACTTCTACGCACTCGCAACACGTGAATGTTTTCGGCTTCCCTTTTTAAAAAAAAAATATATATATATATATATATTTCGTGGAGCCTATGGATACACGACCCTTCGTAGTACACCAAAGGCCCTCCAAGCCCAAAAAAATAAATAATAGAAATGGAAAAAAGAGAAAGTAAATACGACAAAAATACGATTAGAAATTTCAAGTGCTAATTGCATTTGATTAACTCGCCTCGCCTCGATAGAAGCGCCCCCTTTTCTGGGGAGGACCGCGCGAGGGGACCAAAAAAAAAAAACAACAAAGGAGGAGAAGGGAGGAGGTGATCGCCCTGGCGGGTGACGTCACCTCCCGGCAGATGCTTGCGTCATGGGATTGTACGGAACTGGAGATCCCCTTCTCCTGACCTAATAAAACCGAAACAGTATCTCAGCACGTGACTTGGAGAGAATAAGGTTCGTTCTCTCCCTCGCAGCCGGTCCGATGTCCGAAGCTCGGGTCTGGTCAAAGGGCGTTCGGTCAAAGCGGGGCTCGCGTGTTCTTCGTTCCCTTCTGGCGCGTGCAACCGGCGCGTGCTCTGCCCGCGGCGCTGCTTCGTTCCACCTCGTCTTGATGTTTTTTTTTTTTTCTTCTTCTTTTTTTACCTTTTCTTTCTCTTCCTTCCTCTTTTGAATAAATTTGCAAAAGACGCCCCCCCGGTGAATATTTGCAAGTGCGTGCCCCTCCTACTTTTGGAAATTCCCACGAGCGCCCCTCGTCTTATCTTTAACCTAAAGGTCTAGTAAGAAAAAGCCTCTTTTGATCTCCCCTCCCTCTTCCTTCGAAAAATCACCCTTTTGTAAAGTAATAAGTGAAAAAGTTACAAAAACTTACTCCATCCACCCCTCTTTACCCGGTCGACGCCTGATTGGCCATGACACCCCTCAACGTCTACTTCATCCGCCAAAAATTTTACTCCTCTTCACCGTTTTTTAGCTCGAAGTATCGTTTAACTTTCCTGGAATAGTTTTTTCTATTTTTTTTCTCGTATCTTTTTAGTTCAGTACACATGCGTAGAGTGTGCTCGATACTAATTAATAAATGTGCAATAATTAACGTATCTTCACCGACGTTCTATTATAATTGATCGTGCGAATACCTGCATTCTTTATTGCAATGAAAATTTAAATATATTTTCGTCTTACTCTTTCCAAAGTACCTTTTTTTCTATTGTAAGCTCGATAATTTATGACGAGCTGACATTTGGTGAGTTGGAATTGGATCTTTGAATTTTTTTTTTTATTTGAATGGATCAGGTTCAAAATTCTACTTTTGAATAGTAGTAGGAGTTGGAAGAAGTTCAAGTGTCATTTTAAGGCATTGTTGGATCGCTTTAACAAGGTTAAGTAGATCTGAATTATCCTCTCTCTTTTTTCTTGTATTCGAAACCACATTTACATGCACAGTGCATTTAGGGCCCACAAATGCTCACAAAACTATCAAAACCAATCTCTCTCTAGTTTTTGAGCTGGAAATCCCTTAATGCCCTAACCAACTCTATTGACCCTAAAGAGTTCATCTAGTCTACCTCTCTATGTTGATAGCCTTAAAAAAACTAGTGACGATTTTTGGACGCCTGAGTAGATTTGGGAAAGTTATAATTTTTTTAAAAATAAATAAAATTCAAGGCAAAATTGGGATGAACTAAAATTTTAGAGTTTTTTTAAGGAATTAGCTCCTAAAATATTAGGGGGAAAATTGTCCAAAATATTCTAAATTTATTACACGGCAACCAATTCAATTATAAATTTTTCAATTTTTCCGATTTAGTCTTAAATTTTTTGAAATTTTCCAATTCAGCTCTAAATATTTTAACTATGTCAATTTAGTCCTAAACCTTTTAACGAATTATCAATGTAGTCATTTTCGGCTAATTTTGATAAAAAAAAAATCATTGACGTGGCAATCTAATCAATGTCGGCTATCCCATGTCATATGAACAATTTCATAAATTTGTATTTTTTTCAATTTTTTTATTGATTTCTCTTTCTTTTTTTCTTTTTCCTTCAATGTGCCAATAGACGAGGATTGGTGACCTCGGCCACCCCCTAGGTGAGGGCTACAAATCTTGCTTGTCCTCACTGTGGCCAACAAGAACTCGTTCGAGGGCCTCAACGCCCTTGGCGGTAAGGGCATTGCAAGCCCTCATCGTCCACACAATGAGAGTGTCGTGACCCTCGCCTGCCTTCTCTGTGGCCAATGAGAACTTGCGTAAGAGGCACGACACCCTCGTTGGATCTTCACCCAATGCTTGATGTCCTTGCCAACCTTGTGTAAAAAGAGGAAATAACATATAGAAAATTTTAAAAAGTAACAAAAAAAAAATCTAAGTTAGTAATTTCCAGTTAAAAGTAGTTGAAAGAACTATACTAGTAATTCGTTAAAAAAGTTTGAACTAACTTGGCAAAATTTTAAAAGGCCCATGACTAAATTAACACAATTAAAAGATTTAGAATGTAATTATCAAATTGTTGAAAAATTCAGGATTAAATTTAGCATAATTAAAATGTTTAAAGCCGAATAGACAAATTTATGACATTGGCCAATTTTCTTAATATTACCTCAGAAAGAGTACAAACGATATGGTCAACGGAGAAAAAAGGGTTCGACCGAGAGAGAGAGAGAAGGGGGGGGGTGGAGGATACGAACAATAAAAGAATCAATAATTTGAGTTGATTTTATATTATAATTCGTTTGCCCCCATAGGGCGTGGGGCCCTTCGTGGGTATGATCGCATATATATATATACTAGGCCTATAGGAGTATTATGATGATTTTTCAAATAAAGTGTCACCTAATTATTCGAGGGGGAGGTGGACCGCACCGTACGTCTGTAGACATAATTTAAAGGAGCATGAATGAGACACGTGCCTCGATTACTCCACCCCCACTAATCTTATCAAGTAGAGAGAGAGAGAGAGAGCATCTTGGGACTTTCAATGCACTTGTGCTAATTATTGTTGTTTATCTGTGATTAGCAATTTGCAATCGCCATGAACTCCCCCCCTCTCCAAGTCCAAAAAAGAAAAAGAAAAAATTGTAATCTCAATAAATTACGAGCCACTAGCGGTTCGATAATGAAAAAGCCCGCCCCAAAAGAAACGTTTGCGTGCGTGCATGGTTCGATAATTTTCCAGCGTTTTGAGATTGAAGTACAAAAATCAGTCGATGAAGTGGAATGCGGTAGTTTGGAATAGTATTGTTTAGATCGAAATACTAAAATCAGTCGGTGACGCGACATCCCGAGTTGAATAAAAAAATATTTAAATGAGCTAGTTGTAGTGAAAATCAGATGATTAGGAAAAAAAAAAACTGTGACAATGAATTATAGCTTAATCTCATGTACCGGTTTACATGTCGCTGATATCACTGTACTCTTATACATCTTGAATTTCTAGAAGATTTGATTGAATAATCGTTTCGATATTGATAAAGAGCAATTTCTAGTGGTTGGATTAATATAGCAAGCTAATGTTGTTTTCAATTTATCTAGGAATGTAAATTATATTACAACAATGCGCTCATTTAATAATGGGGTTGGTTTTGATGAGCAACCTTCATTTATCATGGACTTGTGCTCAATTTCATTTTTGAATTTCGGGTGCGCCTGTTTAATTGAAAATTTCATGATAAAAGAAGATATTTTCTATGAAATAAAATGATTAGTTTTCACTTGTCTTATGATTTAAAGAAAATGATTTCCTTCATACTGAAAGGGGAAGTTGTTTTTCCTCAATCTAAGTTACACTTTTTATAAATTGATTAGTTTCTATCATCCAAGTTCCAGAAAGTCTGAAAATAATTTTCAAAAAATAGTTTTGCTTCAAACAAACGAACTCCGAATGTGAGAAAAATTTCAGATCATCGAAATGAACAGATGTTGACCTTGCGAGACGAGGGCTACTAGAAAAGTGAGAAGCACAAGGGAATTGTATGCTTCTAAAAGAGCAACATAAAGATATTTTAATGCCGATGAAATAAACTTTTTCCCTTATTTAAAATGAACTACCATTTTAAGGCGTCGTGACATCCAAATCTTGGAGCACTTGCTATGGCCAAGTGGGTAATTTCTTATGCATTATCATGTCAAGTTCATTGCTAAAGGCATTCTAGAGTATAAAGTTCACCCACGTCGACTCTTTCGTTCACTTTTTATCTATACCATAAGAGAAAAGCGGCGTTGTGCATTAGTTATTTCTTTCCTTAGAATCTCACTTTGACTTGTCAATTGATTGGCCTTTGGATTAAAAAACAAATGCGACCTAAGTTCCAGCAAGGTTCGCGACAGAGCTAACGGCTATCTTTCTTTTTCACTTGCATTTTCTCTTTTCGGGCACGGGCAAAGGCAACGGCTTCGATAAAACGAGAAATGACTGAAGATGCTTTTTCCTCATGTTTCAACGGGAATAAGAGGAATAAGGCAACATGCAGTGACACGAGTTAGGACTTGCATCGTGTCTTGTTATGCATCATAGCCATGTTTAACAAGGACTAACACCCTTTACGAGATAAATCAGATATTTTCGATTTGACCTTTTTTATATGGATGGCGTTTCTATATTCACACCGGCTTTTGATGATATCTATTTCTCTTTTGATTTAGATCTTCTCTCTCTTTTTTTTTCTTTTTTTTTTTGGCCTACTTTGACTTTGGAAACCCTAGCGGAGGGCCACCATGCCCCCAACCACCCTTACCTTTGTCGGTAGACCCTCCACCTCCGGCAACTATCTGAATTGTTGCCTCTAATAGTCAAGCAACGATACCTACACTCCCGTCGCTACTAACGTCTGTCGATCTTGATCTAGCCATACATCCTTTTGTTTTTTTCATTCTCTCATTGACTCTCTCTCCCTCTAATCTCGGTCAAATTGATGGAGAGCCCGCCCAGAGAGAGAGAAAGAGAGATGAAGCGATCCCTGTAATGATAGTCACCTATGAACAGCGATCATAGTGTAAACTGTCACTGATATGTGGCTGCTATTAACAAGCGATCACACCCTAAACAATGGCAAATTAAGATTTATGTCTTTCTTTTCTCGTTTATTTAAAACATTTCTATCCAATCCTATCATACATCAACTAAATACTTTATATCATAGGATATTTACTACAAGTTGATCTACTCAAATCCCATTCTATCAGATTTTATCTTTTAACGACTAGAGGCAGCCAGCTAACCCCTTTTCTTTCGATGGGATTAGGAAATATCGGCACAAAATAACAGTGTTCGCATTATATCACAGCATCTTACTTCGTCAAAAGTGAAGATGCGCAAAAATCTAACCTAGCCCTTAATTCCACCCTAACCCTATATTAGCAAGGTACAACCTCCACATAAAAGTAAACAGCTTGATCAGCATGATCTAAAATTATACATCATGGAGATTCTTTTAGGTAAGGACCCCGAGGGTTCAGAGAGAACAAGTATAATGATGTATTAGTACAAACAAACAAGCAAACAAACAAACAAAGCAAGTTTGGTGCATTGGTGGTTGGTGATAAAACATAAAGTGAGAAGACTTTTCCCCGAGCATTTTGCAGAGCCACAGAGAGAGAGAGAGAGAGAGAGAGAGAGAGAGAGAGAGAGAGCTGAGATTACTGGACATTTAGGGCTATAAAGAACCATGTATCATGTGAAGCTACAGTGAAAAGTTAACGTATAGACCGTATCTTTTCTCTTCCCCATGATAAAAGGCACTTGCTTTTTCGCATTATCTCTCCTTAACATATATAAAAACCTAAGGGTTAACGCTTAACAGCACATATAGATGCATGGGCAATAAACTAAACGTTAAATGCCATATGAAAACAATTAATTAGTCGCTCAGTGGCATAACCCAGTACACTAATCCTTCCCTGTAATTGATGCGAAACTTAATTTGAGATCACCATAAGATTTTCTAGTCCGTGCTTTGGTTGAAACTCACGGCAAGTTCTTTTGACTACCTAGGTGTCCGTTGACCCACCAATGGCTTTTCTTGAAGACTCCCCCAAAAGTGAAAAGAAACGGGGGGTAAATGAACAGCAACCCGCTAGTTGTACTGAACGGTATAATCCACTAGGGTTAAAGCTCAAAAGGCTAATTAAGTGGAACGTTTGCTGTTACCATAGTGCAGATACATCACTGATATTTGTAAAGCATATGATGCAGCGAAGGGGCTTGTAATCATTTGATTCTTGAGAGATCTTCCCGTGAGAATGTGGCAGCAAACGAGGGAGAGTATCATTATAACCCCACCCTCATGCAAACGAGAGCAACGAGAACTTTTTATTCCTCTCTGCCTTTATGGAGAGGGGATTACACGAATGCATTTCGTAAAGAGATCACCAGTAACAGTACACAGCAAACAGGATCCATCAAATTATTACCAGCAGGAGAGAGTAATGTGATTATGAGAGGAGCTAGCATCGGAAGAGCCAAAGATTCTTGTACTCTCTGGGAGACAGAGATGTGGTGGTCGTCCTCCAACAAAATGATCACATATTCTCTTTTAAAAATTAGGGCATATCTTTATCGATTTTATCTATCATTGATTATGAGATAGTGAGGAGTGAGTTGTTAAAAACTATCCAATCAGAGGTGAATGACATCGTCCGTGTAAAACTCTTTTTACACCGTCTGTGTACGATTAGAGAATAGCTCGCCTTTTCTTTTTTCCTCTTTGCCAAAAGACGAGTGGACGGAACTAAGCATGGCCGAGCCCTCGAAAAATTCTCTTGTTAACCAGAGAGAGAGAGAGAGAGAGAGAGAGAGAGAGACTGGTTAAAAATGGTTGGTGAGCGGTCAGCATTGGGGCCGCGTTGCCGACAAGAATTTCTGTCTCTCTCCCCCACTAAACTAGCAATTAGTACACATTGTTGAGGCTGATAATATGTGTGTGTGACCTGTTGTACTCACTCACTCACTCACTACTCAATTCCTACCGCTTTTCTACGCGCATTATTACGACCCCCCTTGAAAGTAATGGACCAAACCCTCGCCCTTTTTTCCTTTTCTCCCCACCTTTTCACTGTTCTTGTTGAGGTGCGTGTGGGTTTGTGTGGACGAAATCTTCATACACCATGTACAATTATGCAAGAGAAGCTGCTTTATCAGGTGCGGCATAATGAGATGAAATTATTATATTATGGTTAGGATAGTTCTCTGAAAAGGGTCCTCGTTTTGGTGTTTTACCCATGAGAGAGGGGGGGTCCCGAATCAACGGATCGTCTGGCTTTCCCCATCTGGTAGACTCCGGCTATATCGATCATGAATGAAAGTGAAAAGAAGAACAATCGATGGATCCCTTTCGATTCAATTCTATGCCTCTGAGAACACCCTCTTGCTTTGAAATGATAGCAAATATATTTGAAAATTGTGCGTTCGGACCTTTCTTGCATAAACAACTTGCGGCGCTAATCGATTGCTTTGCGTGTAGAGTCAAGAGAGCGATGTATATGCGGTCATGAGATCCACAATTGCACAATCTTATTGTTGGGTCAGCACCATTTGTGGGGTTATTCTTTTTCGCCAATAATGTTCGTCATTACAAAAAATATATATATATGGGGGTTGTTTTCCTTTTCTTTTGCTTCTCGTTTCCCATATGTATGAACTCACGATGAGGTACCTAGCAATGAGTAAAGACAAAGGCACGTAATATATCTACCAAATACTTTGTTTAAATTTTCTCTAACAAATATAATTATAGCCATGTGGCTCCAAAATATGGTGATTTAGTTCTACCTAAAGGACTAATATATAAAAAGCTAGCTATATATATATGTATATATATGTGATATTGCAAAAAGCTTCAGAGTGAGGAATTTTAAATAACATAGAGGGGTGCTCGAGCATGATTTTCTATTTAAACTATTAAGATCCCCACAAAGCATCACTAACTAAGTCCAAACAAGTGCGATGTAGTTTCAATATATATTAGTAGGCGACACAGATTCTCACGAGCACTATATGAAAGGGAGGCTTTTGAGCTCATGACCATATCACATCACAAAAACATTAGATCATTTCCAAGGCTCTACACGCAATCATGTCATGATAAGATCTAGTCAATGCGAAAAATTTGATGCCGGGGCAAACCTTGAATTTTCGGATGATAATCCTAAAAGCCTCCGCATTAAAATATTAGTTTCCCTTGCTATGAAGGAGAATATGATGAACAGATGGGGGCACAGACTTTGAATTTGCGATTGAATGAGTTCACCGCCTCATTTTCTAGAGCGACTGCATCACCTTTTCTCAAATTCAATTTTTGGTTTTTCCATTGGCAAATCCTTTAAACATTGTAAAGGCCCTAGATAAATCGTACGACCAATGCTTTTCTTGTGAAAACAAGATCAGTACATATCTCAAAAACCCTTTTTCCGCCATTAATTTTCGCTTTGGAATTAATGAAGCTCTCAAAAAGCGATCTCCTTTATGTTATATTCTCTCTTGAGGATCTCACAAAACCCTAGACCTATCTTGAACGAAAGATGGACCAAACCACCCACAACAAGAAGAGATTGAAAAGGCTTGAGGGAATAGAGAGAGAGAGAGAGAGAGAGAGAGAGGGAGGGAGGGAATTGGGTGTAGAATCGCTCTCGAACTGAAGCATCTTTTGAGTGTGTGGTGCTTCATGCCGACAAGGCTCTCTTTTGTTGGGGTCCTCTCAAGAACCCCCTTTCTCTCAATCATGGGTTAACCCGTTGCCCAATGACTTTGCATGAACTCTCCCTCTCTCCTCTCCCTCTCTCTCTCTCTCTCTCACGAGCCTTTAATGAGAATGTTTAAATGAGAAGTTACCCTCGTCTTAAAGTTGATTTGACAAGGAAAAAAGAAAGAAGAATTTATACTGTTCATCCACATTTGAAAAGGAAAGAGTAGGGTTTCGATGGGGGAGGATCGTAGGTAGACATTAACTAGTGCAGTAACTATCAAGATTATTGGACTCCTCTCTCTCTCCCTCTCTGGCATTTTGCTAATCCTCGTCAACTGGCTGAGGAAAGTCTAACTAGTTACAACTTACAAGAGCTATGGTAGTTGAAGCCAGATGACTATGTGTGCCTCTCAATTAACGTTATTTACGAAGAGCCAAATAATTTAATTATTATTGATTTTATACATGCTTGCTTTTCTCCTTTTCGTACGATAGAAAATCGATATATGCATCGAGATAAGACTTCAAAATTAACTACATTATATTGATTCAAACAAGAGCATGTTTGTCGACAAGATTATATGGTGTGCATGAACAAAAATTGACAGTCGTATAAGTTATTTCTTGAACATGTAAGTATTGTCCTAAGTGAATTATGACACCATATGGTGGTCATGCCTAGTGAAGAAACCAGGAATCTAAATAGAGGGGTTGGAGAGGTGAAATGTTCAACATATTCTTGGATTAAAACTTTGATCAATTTTTGTTATTATCACATGTGAAAGAGTATCGCATAATAGAGTTACTCCTAAAAGTAAAACAACAGAGGATTCTTTATTCTTCTTCTTTTTGGAATGACTTAGAAAATACTTATGAAATTTCATCTTTTTTTAAAGACGCCACAAGTTATTTCTCATCCTAATATTACATCTGAAATTAACAAAAAAAAATGATTTTATAAGATGTACGTTACAATCAGATTAAGAAGAAAAATGTTTTCAATCTATCTGATTATCAATATAATAAAGTAATTAGCGGAATTTTTTTATCGATTTGTACATTAAAAGGAGAAGTTAATACTGAAATTAGTTTGAAAAGAGGGGGGCCGACGGCCCTTGCCTCTCCCCGGCTTTGTGGTGCTAATAATGCCATTATCAAACCATTTTTTAGTCGAGAATTCTCTCTAAGGACGCTTAACGAGTCATTAGCATCGCATTCACCCGTCGCGCATACAATAATAACCGAAGCGTTTGTACCATGCGAGTCCTCTCTCTCTCTCTCTCTCTCCCTCCATCAAAACCAGAGCTCGGTGACAAAGACCGGCACTTCTGCGTGGCGGGCCCCTTTGCTCTCTCACAGACACAAGAACCATGGCCGATGTGGACGATGACGACGAGAGGGGAAAAACAGTTGGTGAGTGTTTTTCCAGCTTGATAAAAAAAAGAGAGAGTGAGAGAGCTCTGTTGCTCTGTGCCTTGGGGTCCTTCCAAGTGCAGTTGACCAAACAAACTTTGGTTTCTTGCCCAAGTTAAGAATTACCCAAATCCTTGGATCCTCTTCTAATCATTGCATCCGACGACTCCCTGGCTCAACAACCTCCTCTCGTGGCGGTCTCTTCAGCGCGTCGACCACGATATCTTTGTCTAGCGGCTTTGTCACCAGAGAGAGAGAGAAAAAGAAGAAGGGGGAGTTGGGTTTTATCAGCATTCATGGTCATTCCGCTTAAATTCATCAGAATCTTTCATGACAACTTAAAAGTGCTTACTAGGAACAGGGGCTTTTGTAACACTTCAAAGGCACAATGATGAGGCTTCAAGCATTTGTTTTCAAACCCTTAACAACCGTTTTTTGAACGGTAAGTACAGCAAACTCTGCTGTTTCTGCTTCTCGAGATCGAGACGCTCCGATAGATCTTATTTGAAATCAAAAAGATAATTAGCACACGCTCCGCTCCTATAACTCATAAATCCAGATGCATGGACATGTACGAAACCATCCCCCATGCCTGTTCGCCTCGGACTAGGAAAATAACAGAAGAAGATGCGACAAACTCACGATTGAGCAAAGCAAAGACATCGGACATGATTCGTGCGCTAGAATCCCGAGTCCAATTCAAGAGCTCCATTGACTCTGGAATGGATTTTCAAACCAGGGTGGGACAGACTTTTGCAGGCACGGCAAGATATTGCCCAAATGGGCATAACTATAAACCCCTCCTTCATTTGTCCTGTGAAAGGGGTCAAGTGACATTGATGAGCAGTTGAATCAGAAAGTCAAATTGGTGAGATCTCTTCCCAGTTCGAGAATTCGTGCGATCGCATGAATCGGTTCGATGTCTGAGGGATCGACATGGGAAGGGCGTGAAAAAAGATGTTTCCCTACAGTTGGAGAATTGAACTGATTTTTCTACACACCCATCCACTCTGGTGAACCGGGTAAATGTAGCAGCCCTGAGATCATAGTGTATCACAATCACAATTCGCTGGGTACTTCACTCGAATTCCGATGAATCCAAATAGGGAAAACATTATTTTTATTCCAAACGAGAGCTAAAGGACCGAATTACTCAAGGAACCACAAATTTACAAGAATCCCCATGTTGATCAAACTCTCAGAGCAGCATTCTCTGTTTTTACAGCATGAAGAGCTGAGAAAATTTTTGTTCTGCAATTACAAGCACATAGAAACTCCAAAATCAAGTTATGGAGAAGACTGAGCAACCACTTTCCATAATTTTTTTTTCTTTGATGCAATATGAGAAATACAGAAGCTCAACTCAATACCCTATCAATGTCATTTTCTCCTCCCACTCAACTGCCAGAACTTTTCTAGGTGAACAATTACACAGAAGAAAAAAGGGGTAGTGGAAAGAATTCAATAAATCCTACAATTTCAAGATTCTAAGAGGTGTAACTAAAAAAAGGAAAGGAGAAAAAAATGTTACACAGATGATGCATCAACAAGAACCTCATTTAGCACATCATCCTCACCATTTGCCAATGCAAATAGCTCCGCGTCCTTATCTTCGTCGCTCGAGAAATCCCTCCTCTCGAGTTTGGAATGAGCCGCGAGAAATATCAGCTTTTGAGCCCTCTCGATGCCTTCCCTCGAGTGTCCATGGGAGGACACCCATCTCAAGAAGGACGAATTGCATTTGAACCCACAAGAAGTCGCGTGGAGAAATATTAGCCTAACCGCGACTTTCCCGAGCGACTTGAACTCGGTGAGGTGAGTCTCCCACACCAAACGACTGCTTTGAGGGTTGACGATCCTCATCTTTCCAGTGAGAGGATCGCGCTCCTTCATCTGCACTGCTTTCGCATATACCGGATCGAGGCCCATCGTCCTCCACTTCATGAGCTCCATTAAGGCAATGTGCGCCTCTTCCCTCGACACGAGCCGAGTTATGAGCTTATCCACGTCCTTCTCTTGCTCAGGTGTCAAGCATTTGAACGGAGGGAGGTACTTTCCACTAGTATCCCTAATCAAATACAGGGGGTCGAGAACGAATGCTGCAGCCCAAGCCGGGTGATAGTTCTTATCGAACCGTCTCTCGATTATTTTCTCGATTAGTCCCTCCGCAATGTGGTACTTGGAGCACCAACCTTTCACTTTGGAACGGAGATCATTCCAGAGCGGGAGGCATTGCCCAATCAATGGCCTCTCTGTTTCAATCTCTCTTGCCATGCTCTTCACTAGCTTGATCAAGGAGTGCATTGCCTCCACTTCATTCCAAAACCCCATTTCCCGAATCATCTCGGCGACGTCTGCCGCGACGGGTTCCTCCATGGCCACCATCTTATACGGCTCATCCATCGAAACTAACTGCAACGCCCGAGACGAATTCAATATGTCTTCCAGCATTATGTAAACAGGCCCAATGCCAAAGGTCAGATTTTCGTAACCCTGCGACGGAACTCTCAATAACCCGCCGTGGCCGTACTCCTGCATCTGATACTTATGGAAGCTTTTCCTAATTTGGCCGTTGTTGTTGATGAATCTCGCGAGCTTCAAGCAATTCTGGGTGACGTTCTTGAACAGAGGAAGCTCCCTGCTTAAGTCCTTGATCAAGCTACTCAATCCCTGAACCTGACAGCAAACATTGACCATCCACGGATTCTGATTCTCCAGGTTCTGCAACGCCTTGGCCTTGAACCTATCGGCGACGATCCCGACGCACTGGTGAAGTGCATTACCGCAAATCCCAGTCACCGTCTCCCACAAGACCTCCTCTGCATACTTAGAAGGCACCGAGCCACTGACAAACAGCGCCCTCCTATACACGCTCGTCCCATTAGGCAGATTAACAGTCAAATTCACTAAATTCTCTTCGCTAAACCCTCCGTAATCCCGGTACTTCCACCCTTCCGACGCCACCTGAAAGAACATAGCGTCCTTGATCCTCACTTCCGACTCGACCTTAGCATCGTCGTACTTGGCATCCAGCCTCGAACCCGTGAAATCCCTCCTCGAGAGCGGGGGCAAGCCCATCTGGCTGAGGAAAGCTCGGAACTTGGGGTGCTCGAAGCTGGAGAAGGAGACCGACCCGCAAGACTCGTACACCCAGTCCACCATGAGATCGAGGGCGGCGTCAATCTGGGTCTTGCTGAGGGCCGGGCTCGGCGAGGTTTTCGGGCTCTTGAGCTTCTTGACGCTGTCCTCCAACATGGCCAACGCCCCGAAATCCTCCTTCCCACCTGACAGGACCAAATGCTGCTGATGATGATGCTGATGGAGGTGTTGCTGCTGATGCTGATGATGATGAGGGACCACAGTCGTCGTGGGGCTGTAGTCGGGGCAGAACCGGGTCGGATCCACTATCGCGAGCGGGGACACCTCGTAGGAGTGCACCGAGCGGGCGGCGGAGCTGCTCCGCTTGCGGTGCCCCCCGCCGCCGCCGCCGGGGCCGCCCGCCGAGGACGACGGCTGCGGCGGGGTGACCACGGGGGTGCCGGAGGGGGAGATGGAGGAAATGGGCTTGGGGACGGAGGCGAAGTTGGGGCAGGTGCCGCGCTTGAGGTGCTCGGACGCCGTCCGCGACGGGTTCGAGGCGGAGAAGACGGCCTCGCAGAGGGAGCACCGGAGCTTCACGGCCTTGGCCAGCCCCGTGTCGGCGTTGTGGACGAGCATGGGCTCCAGGTGCGCCCAGTACCACGCGCCCTTCCCCTTGATGGCCTTCGTCCGTACCATCACCAGCCCCTCGTACCGCTTGTTCACCGCCTTGGCCGCCATCTCGTCCGCCGAGGGCGACACCGGGACCGACTCCGCCTGTGCCGCCGGCGGCGGCGGCTGCGAGGTGTTCGTGGTGGCCGCCATTTAACCAGAGACGGGGTCTCGTCCGTACCTCCCGTTCCTCGCTTTTCTCTCTCTCGCGGCTAAGAAGAACTAAGGAAAGAGACGAAATTTCCAGGCGTTGGAGGGTCGGGAGAGTTTCAAAGGAGCGTGGGAGCTGGCATTTCTCGTTTGCTAGAGAGGGTTCGGTCGCCGGAAGCTCGGTCTCCGGCGGGCGTCCATGGCCGGCTCCGGCGATCTGGCGGGTGGGTCGTCAGGGACGGGGTCAATTGAGTTGCTTCCGTAAGGGAAGTCGAAGCAAGAAGCAGTCTTGCAAGCAAGGCAAGAAGAGAGAGAGAGGAGCGCTGGTAGAAGAAGGAGAAGAAGAAGAAGAAGAAGAAGGAGAAGGTAGAGAGAGAAAATAAGGCGACATGAGAGGGGAAGAGAGAGAAGGGGAGGGCGTGTACGAGCGAGAGTGATGTGTTGGGGGGGTTGCAGCAGGAGAAGGAAAGAGAGAGGAGCAGGAGGAGAGGGGTGCACGCGCGGGGAGGCGCACGCGCGGGGAGGGGGCGCGCGTGGGGGAGAGGGGATTCATTGGACGTTGATGGGGATGGCATCAACAGGAGAGAGCGTTGCCCCACGTACGAGACTCGCGCGACGTGAGAGACCGGGTTGTCACTTGCTCCCTTATGGAAAGTGATAGTCACGCGCAATCAGTGGGGGAGAATTTCTGTTTTGACACTCCTTTCATGCTCTCTCTCCCCTTTTTCTCCGTTGCCCTCACCCCCAAATTAATAATTATATTAATTACCGGATTAAAAAAATCGAAAATACATTAATTAATTAATTAATTAATTAATCAATTCGATTTAAGACGATTAATTTAACATTTCTTTTTGGGGGGCGTCTTTTGTTGTTGTTGTGGGTGAGACTTTTGTTTCTGTCCGGTTTCCCCTAAAAATCCCCCATTTCGTATTTTTATATTAATTTCCCCCCCTCCCTCCCTCCCTCCCTCCCTCTTCCTCCTCCTTTCTTCCCCTTTCCGAATCGATTTTATTGGGCGGAGTCTTTTTCTCTTTCTTCTTTATTACTATTGTCTTTTAAAAAAAAATCCGGGGCGATTTGCTTTTTCATGATTGCCGGGTTTGATTTTTTCTTTTTTATTAATTTTTTTCTCCTCCCCCTTGAATTTCCTAATGTGACTTGTTGTCCATGTGGGTATTCATACGGAGACAAAACAAAGGGTAACCTAGGAAATCAATTTTGAACTATTATTTCTTTACTATTATAATAATGACGATTTATTAATTGTTTCTCTCTCTCTCTCTAGAGCAGCGCCAGTGTTGACCAAAACAGCCAACAAAATTCCCTCGAAGGGAGTCGGCCCATTGCGCCATTCGTGTTCCAGGCCTGCCTTCCTACACATGACCTGAATTCCTTTTAATTTATTTACTTAAAATATTAAGTTAAGACAAAGTGACGATGAGAAGGATTGTATTTTAGGATTTAATCCTCGTCACGGCAGACGTATATTTAATTTTATTAAATTTAAATTTACACACGCGCCCGCACAAAAGTGAGTTTGTCTTCTTTCGAATTTTTACCCCGCAATAAGGACAATGGAAGCGATGAAAAATCATTATTGATATATTACATGAGGTCTTGATGAAAACGTCCTATGTCGCAACTAAATAACTCAAGCTTAGGCCTAAGTTAAATTCGTACACCAAGCTAAATTCAAACGACACAAGTCTTTTTTCAGACTGAGTAGGTTAGCTTCTTCTTCTTTTTCTTTTTTCTTCTTCTTCTTCTTCTTCTTCTTCTTTAGAGATCTAACTATGACAAGCTAGATCCTATTATGGGTTGAGGCGAAAATTGTCACCCTATCATTGACTGCCGCTCGAAACGACTTAGAAAAAGCGCATTGAAATATGGGGAAAAGATTGATTTCAAAAGTCAAGTAACTCCCAAAAAATTTTACGAACATTGTAACGGTTCTAAATAACCTTCTCGATGGTATCTTACAAGGTCTTGCAATCATGTCGAATTGAAAGCGACGGGTTTACAGTGCCGGATGTTTTTACCGAATGTCGATCGCGGGACCCATTCATGCCGTCCGTGTTGATGCATCTCATCTCTCTTCCTTTTCCGGGGGAGAAATTTGGGGGTAATTACAAGGAGGGATGGGGAAAATGCGGAGTGAAGGGTGGGGAGAAGAGGAGGGAGGGGGAGACCATGCATACGTGAACATAAGTTCATTCATAGGACGGGAAAATTGTCGAAGTGGGGGGAGACACGAAAATGGGAATTTGGAAACGACCCGTCGGATACGTGAGACTTTTCGTCCCCCCACGGATGCCAGCTCACATCGAACTGCCCCTCACTCCCTGCTTTTACAAAGTCCCTGCCGTCCCCTCTCGTTACGTAGATATAGTACAAAGCACCGAATTTTAAGATGGCCCTTTCTTTCTTTTCTCCTCTTTCTTTTTAATTTTAGCTTTGGCTCCCTTTGATCATTAATGGAAAAAGCCAACTAATCCAAATCTGGTTAAACTTGAGTTGGTGACTACCCCATGCACTTGGATGGACATATAAGCATCTGAGGGTGCATTTGTCTTGCTAAAAACTTTGTGATAAAAAGAGAATATTTTTTGAGGAAATTGTTTTTTTGATGAAAACTGGTTAGTTTTTGTTTATATGGTGGTTTGGGGAGAGGCGTTCCCCTCCCCCCCTCTCTGATCTAAACTTATTGTTTTCCATTCGAGGAAAATGTTTTCCGTTATCCAAACACCGGAAAGTCAAAAAACATCATTTAGGATGCAGTTTTCTTTCGAAGAAACGAACCTTGCATTTAAAAAGAAAATTATTAATATTCCTTTAGTACGGACACTTATTTTATAGGTCATACGGAAAATCAGCGACGGTAAGGAACACGCGAAGAAAATCCTCGTATAAAGGGAAAGCAAAAGGATTTTATGCAATAAGGTGATGACACATACAGGACTTGTGTGACATCGTCGATTTATCGCATCTCTTCGTTTTCATATATATATATATATATATATATATATATATATATATGAACTTCATCGAAAACTATCAAGATAATGGATTTTGAATTCGAGGACATCTAATAATTGATGAAGTCACGTTAGTATGACTAGGGATATTTGTCCAAAAAGTTCTAAACCTATTGCACAGTAGCCAATTCTATCTTAAACCTTCCAATGATATTAATTTAGTTCTAAACTTTTTGATGAATCTAATCCTTAACCTTTCATTATGTCAATTAATTCTAAATCTTTTGATAATTTGCCAATTTAGTTTTAAACCTATTATTGCATATTTATCAAAATGTTTATGACTAAATTGATAAATCACCAAAAGATTTAGGACAAAATTTGTACAATCGAAAGGTTTTATAACTGAATTAACAAATCATTAGAAGGTTTAGGACTAAATTAACACAATATAAAGTTTTAAAATTGAATTAGTTAAATTTGAGTTGGTGACTTACCTGGTGCACGGATGGACATATTAGTACCTGAGGATGGGTTTGTTTCATTATGAACTTTATGATAAAAAATATATATATTTTTCAAGAAAAATAGTTAGTTTTCATTTATATTGTTGTTTAGAGAAATGATTTCTTTCTTGCCAGAAAAGAAAGTTGTCTTCCTTCCTATTTAAGCTTATTGTTTTTGGTCTATGAAAAATGTTCTCCGTTGTCCGAACACTGAAAAGTCGAAAAGTCGGAAAAGAATTTTCCGGAAATAGTTTTCCTTTGAACAAACGGACCCTATATTTAAAATGAAAATGACCAATCTTCCTTTAGGAACGACACTTAGCTTATAGATTAAACTGAAAATTAGCAACGATAAAGCACGCACGAAGAAAATCCTTGTACAAGGTGATTATGTACACGATGCTCAATCTGCTCAATCTATTGTGTCTCTTCGTTTTCATAAATATATATAAACTTCATCGACAACTATCAAGATAATAGATTTTGAATTTGAGGAGATCCGATAATTGATGAAGTCACATTAGCATAACTCGGAGATAATTGTCGAAAAAGTCCTAAATCTATTACACGGTGGCCAAGTCAATCTTAGACCTTCCAATTAGTCAATTTACTCTTAAACATGTTGACAATTCTAGTCCTAAACCTTTTATTGTATTAATTTATTTCTAAACTTTTTGATAATTTGTCAATTTAATCATAAACTTATTATTTGCATATTTAGTCCAAATGAGGACATTGGAAAATTATTAAAAAATTTACCATTATATTAGCAAATCATCAAAAGATTTATGATAAAATTAGGGCAATCAAAAGGTTTTGTAACTGAATTGACAAATTGTCAAAATGTTTGAAACTAAATTGGCACAGTTGAAATGTTTAGGACTAAATTGACCAACGTACAATAAGCTTAGGATTTTTTGGATAATCTTCCTGCATTAACGATTGTCGTTATATCGCTGATCACATGCAAGCTTTCTCATTCCTCTTCGCTATATTCACCGAGAAAAACCGTTCCACGAGGCATCATATCTTTATAAAAGATGGAGAGGTACGCCAGCAGGATTGGAAAGAAAGAAAAGGAGAGGGATTAGCTTCTTTGCTCTTTGCTCTTTGCTCTTTGCTCCAGCAGAAAATAGCATAGAAAATCGTTTGGGCAGATCTTAGAAGCTACATCGACAAATCAAAGGAAAGCTTTGCTCTTGTCCTTTTCGATTACTTTTATGCCCGCGCACACTCAAACACTTAGGGTTTTCTAGATTTCTTTTTTCCTAATCCCATAATTAAAGCACTTGCTTGAAAAGTCCTTTGTCCGTTGTTGTTCTTTCTCTTTTCAACTGAACCAACAAACCGTAGGAAGAAAAAGAAAAAACTTCGACGCGCATAAAATCACAACCATATAATATATACACATTTATGTATATATTTATTTTTATGATTTCCAATCTTCGTGTGGGTTAACACAAACGAATTGGGTGGTTTGCTTGACTAATTAGGATTCCAACTAATCGAGCTTTTTTCTAATTTTCTATCAAGTGGAGCACATAATGAGCACTAAACTATTGATAACACACACCGCGGCCACATCTTTTAATACTTTCCTGCGTGTCCTAATCTCTTAAAATATTTCGCCCCGGTCAATCACACATCGACATCGCATGAATGAAAACGGAATCGAGAAGCCATTCCATTGGATATTGAAGTGATACTGTTGGAAAACTATAGTATTAAATGCACAGTGAAGGACTGATTTTATAATCTCGATGGTATATATTTTACCTCCTAAATCTATGCGAACAGAACACCGTTGGTCACGTTTGACCTAAGGTGCGAAATATGCATGTTCTTGAAAATGATTAGCAGTAAAATATGTAGTCAGCTGTATGCACAAGACGGCACTCGAATAATCTACAAGTACGTCCAGGAAGAAATACTGTTTTTAAAGTTTCGGGTCCATAAAGATATCGGTTTCGAATATGATATGGTATAATACTATGTGTATCGTCTGAAAAATAATAAAGATTAGGTTTTCGACAGGCGAAGCGTTTTTCTGGGACCAACCATTTTCATCCCCGGGCTAAGTGCGGATATAGATCCAAAACTACAGTGCCTTGGAAAGTGACATGTGCGAGTGTGAAACTTGATCGAATTAGGAGAAGGGGGGCGGTGGGGGGGAAGAGGGCATTGCCCTATTGAAGGAATTCTCTTCTCTAGGTGGGGGCAGAGCATAAGAAAAACATCGTAATCTTTGCAACAAATAAAGTCAAGAAAAGGGGGGAGATATTCGATTTTCCTGATATAAACTCGGTTTCAAGCAATGTCCCCTAAATTCAGTATCATCATGGCCTGTGTTCCCCACACCCACAAACCGCACCTCTCCCTTCTTGGGTGGATCGAGAATCACGTTTTCATGGAGGCCAGGAAAAAGAACTAATTTCTCGAGCGCCCGTATCTTGCATTGAGTTCCAATGAAAAAGAAAAACCCGGAAAATATATTTAAAAAAGAAGAAGATAAAGAAGAAGGGCTTCCCTCTTTTATATGCAGATATTAGGGTTGATGGCCTGTTTGCCTGCGTTTATCCATTTTCTGAATTCTACTTATCGCTTTCTCTTTTTCCATAATTCGGATATAATAATATTATCCCCTTTTTAGGAAAATTATGAAAAAAGAGTACCTACAATTGTGAATGCCTACATTTGAATATGTCAAAAGGAAATATCAAATGTAGAACGGTGAGGTCAACAAGAATTCCTCATTCCTAGGGTTTTGCAATGTGTGCCCTCGCCCTTTAGAGATTGTGAGTTGTGAAAAACCGAGTACACAAAGGAGATTAGGGTTTCTGAGGATTTTTTTTTTTTTTTGGTATGTCCTGATTATGACCCAACTACATAAAATAATCGTTTTTGGTTTTCCCTCTCATATTTTGACACGTAGCAAGCAAGGGTAAAACAAAGTAAACTATCTTGTTACCTTTTTTACTTTCCTCTGTCTTGTCGTCCTTAGAATTTGATAAGTTTATCGCATGTACTCCATACCTTAGATTCTTTAGTTTTATGATATTAAATGAGCTCAAAACATAAATGCTAGGAGTCCTTTTTTCTGATAAGACAGAACTTATTAAATGGAGATGTCTAATTGGGCTTTCATCTAAAATTGACTATTACTCTTCCAAGCTATCAATGTTTGATGCCGAATTACACAAAAAAGAAATAAAATATTCTCCATAACCAAAGCTATGTAATCAACCACTTCTCTCTCTCAAAGAACACTAAAATGTTAATTTTGTGTCTTGCATCATTATAGTGCTGCAAATCAAGCAGTGTAAATAAATTAGAGTTTTCGAAATGACCATGAATTCGTACTAATTGACTGACCTTTGTTCATTTCAAAACCGGTCGAAGCTTCGGACGCCACAATCCACCATCTCCAACTCCATGACTTCACATGCGTGAGCATGAGAAACGAATAGGGTTAAGGGTCGCAACGCCCTACCTCCTCAAACCACGCTTTGAACCAGATCATGTCCACAAGTAGCTAGGGTTTTGACCAAGTGTAGAGATATCATATCGAGAGCGTTGGAAGCAAGGCCTTCGTAGAGTAACCACTGCTGCCATTTGCACAGTTGGTATCATTGGCTCCATAGCACGCTTTATAGATTCAGCTATCATAACTCAATTATCTACTACAGATATACAAGAGTACTGTACTTATATGTGATGTTATCCACTAATAGGAGGTGGACTTCTACCTATAACTCGTAAAATACCTTAAATATTTAGCATCCAAAAATTATCGATACTCACTAGATTAAGAGTAACCTAATTAGTTGATTACTTTCCAATAATATTGGACAAAATTTCTTTTTATCATAGAGTACATTTTTCTCAACTCGAAAGCTTTATGGGACAAAATTTCTTTTTGTCATAGAGCATATTTTTCTCAACTCGAAAGCTTTATGGGCAACTAATATGTACGGCACAAGATTCTTTTTTCGTTTTTCATTTTGTTATTTTCTGGACTTCTTTTAAAGATACACGAGTGGTACTTTGAACAAGGTCGGTTTCAATGACATCAAGGATTCCGTGGTGGAATATTTCTCAAGCCTGACCCGTGAAGTATTCATGGACGAATTGATTACCAAGAATCTTTGGTTGTTTGCATACATTGAGAATAAGAGTGATCAAGCTTTTCTGAAGGTTTCGAAGGATGATCTGGGAAAGAAAAGAAAAAGGAAGCGAGAAAGGAGAAGCTCAATTCACTTCACATATTGCATATCCTCCATATGTCTTAAAAAAAAACTTAAACTATATGATTCGAAAAAAAGTATGCACACATATGGACCAAAATTCGGGATAAAATGAAATTCCTAGGACATTAGAAACTAGGAAAGCTCGGGAAAATGGGTCACAAAAAGAATTTATTCTAAGGAGTTGTTCAAGTAATAAACGTATTTGTCCTCCTCAGTTAAGACAGGTTTGAATTATCATATATGCACATTCTTGTAGGGTCTACCCCAGAAGAATATATTTATATATCTCCGGTAATTATATGGTATATATGGTATGGAAGGCCTGTCGTAACAGATCTGGGATTAGTCCGGTGCTCCAAATGTTAGAAAGAATGACTCTTAGAAAACATTACCTTATGGTCTTGAACCGGCTCGGGAATTCATTGTTGGCTTACTTTATGTTTTGCTTGCATACAGTTCATGCTCGTTCATCACGAACCCACGTCCCCCACGAACGTTGTCCTTCGTGTCGGGTATGAAAGTGGGCACAAATTCGGCTATATTCAATCCCAAGCTTTCCACCTTCAAGTCACATCGTTCTTATGAGTACCTTCCTCTGACTTTTTTTGGCTTGTGCTAAACATCAGATCTACTTGAGCAACTTTCCATTGTTCGAACATGAAGTGCGACCTAGAAATTCATACAACTCGAAATTCAAGCAATCTAGAGGATAGCTATTATATAACCAGAATTTCCATTATTCGTGAAGTCGAAAATAGTCGAAGGGACATTTTTTTCCCTGCATGATTAATGCTGTGTGGTGTTATTATTATATATATGAGGAAATGGTGGGATTGAATTGCTTGAGGCTGCCGAAACCAACGAGAAGCTACACGGTTGGGAGGACAAAAGTACATTAGTTAGCTATTAGCTGTTGCTTATTATCCCTTTAAAAGAGATGCTCCTAACCTTGTCTTTGTCCTCAAGCAATACCCTTTTGATTTGCCATAGTTAATACAACCCCCCCAACGATCAACTCTCTCTCTCACTCACTCACTCTTCTCTCTCTTTAAACTCGACTCTCGCATTTATTAGGAGGTGATCTATCTCCGGTACGTAATCTGTGCAACCCTTTTGTTTTCCACATATGTCATGCGTGGAATAAGAATTTCAAGGAGCTAGGGTTTCGAAACTCGGTGTTCGGAGAGATTTCTATTTTGGGAGCAAGCATCATCAAAGTGAAGCAAGGAAACACGTAATATACTATAGATTGTATGTGTCACCCATTCACCCATCAAGTGTCGCTTGTCTAACCCTTTATTTTTGCAAACAGAAGCAACTGAAAATTGAAAATATGTGACTTTTGAGGAAGGGAGAGGGAATTTAAAGAATAATGGATAAAGGTAAACCTAGAGCACATAATAATCCTGTGAATTAAAGTAAGTAGCATTCAATACCAACCAAAAATCTTGGTAAACCATAAAGAGCTCTTTTTGACCTACTCGATTTCAAAATATTCAATAGGTGGGTGCTAAGAATATCTCAAGTTCGTATTTGTGCCTCCACATAAGTCATGCTGTTAAGATTTGCTTCGTTTGTACTCGATCATTGGCACAACCCGTCCTTAATAGAAGCTATTAATTATCGAAACACTCGAAAGTTCTACATCCTCACTTTTTTCGGATCAAATGTTCACACTAGGTCCAATCACAGTGCCCATGTGGGGCAAAGTAAAGGCCCTTGCCAATCTCGTATGAGTCATCCGAGGAAAATAACTTTTCCTAATTAAGTAAAAGAACAATATCATATACCAAATTCATTGTATCTCAATCGAATTGATAGTGGGTCGTTCGAGACGATTAGTCTTTTTGGATTCATGCTATCTTCAAAGCATCAATATCGTCTAGAAGGCAAATCATGCTATTCGTATTAGCAGCAATAAGATAATTTTCACCAAACATCTTGACAAAACTGTACAAATGTATAAATCTCCCTCTTCTTTTTCCATAGTACAAGCAACTTCCATTTGTCTTGGGCTGCTTGTCCCAACGCCCTTTTTGCAGATCGCACACATACAATGAAATCAGGGTCGGGCAACGGTGGGTGGCCGGGCCCATTAGGGGCTTGGGCTAGGGAGATACCGTCGACGGCCGCCGCCCAAGGCGCACGGTGGCGGCAATCGGAGAATCCTGAATTTTCCTTTTCCGGTTTACTCTACGAACTATCGAAGAAAATCCCTCAAAGTAAAAAATACGTCCAAGGAATAATAACCATTACTTTATGCTATTTAACGCTCCTTTAGAAAAAGTAGGAGGGAAAAAAGGGGGGGAAAGAGGAAATTAGCCGTCGGTGGATTAAAGAGAAAAAAAACCCTCAGCCCAAAAAAAAAAAAAACAGGTGGTCATAATTAGATCAAAAGTCCCATAATTGCTGACCCCACGTTTGGTGGAGAATATTAGCGAGGCCCTCTTCCTTCCCTTTTTCAATTTTTTTATATTCAATAATTACATGTATTTTCCCACCTAGGAAATCACCTCGGATTTTTTAAACTTTAATTGGTCGACCGGGGGGAGCCTGAAATTTTAGCTCTCCGTCAGCGTCAAGACCGTGTCTGGACTTTTCCTCGTGGAAAAAAGAGCGTGGACGCTGTATTTGGGCTTATATGACGATATTGCCCCCCCAATCAGGAGTTCATCTGGAGAGCACAGTGTCGAATTTCGGCGTTTTTTTTTTTTTTTCCAGGGATTTTTACTCTCCTGATTCTTTCGATGATTGGTTCGAGTCGCGAGCTGAGTCGAGCCATCAAACGAGGGGAAGGAAGCGGGGATAGGTACGTGGCTTTAATGTCGAGTCAACCAAACACCTGGTCGGTAAGTCTAGGCGGCGAAGACTTTTCAAAGCGCGAGAGAGGGGGCGCTTTCAAAATTATGGTTGCATCTGGGCAATACAATGCGCGAACCAAATTGAACGGATGAGGTAATTGTGTGTGGGGGGCACATCTTGGGTGGAACTTACCCCTCTTGGTCCTCCTAGGACGAGAAAGGAAAAAGCATATTTCCTCGGCAGCATCTAGTTTTTTACTAGGTTAGTGCCAAAGATACCGGGCCCGGCCCGGCCCGGCCCATGATCTATCGGGTCAAGTCCCTAGAACTTGTTCGTGCTCGAGGGAATTAGGAAGCAAGAAATTCCAGTCGAAATGACAAAATAGAGAGTGTAAACAGAAAAACCCCCTAGGAAGTGTCACTTGATGATGGTTAAGAAAAAGGACGATTGACACAAAATGGGAATGCTGGCATGAACATGTTGGCCTTGGCCCTAATTGGAAAGTGGAAGCCCAAGGAAAAAGGCTGATTCTAATATATTGGGTTGAAAATATATAAAAGGGAGAGACGCCCACCGTGGGGCTCGAACCCACGACCACAAGGTTAAGAGCCTTGCGCTCTACCGACTGAGCTAGACGGGCTGCTTGGCAAGTGTTGTCTTAGCCAGATTTTGAGTTTATTGCGTCTAAATTAAGTGCGAAAGCGAAATGGCGACAGCGAAGATTTCAAAAGATATGGACGTGATTCCTCGGACCAAAGACATAGGAACCGGTCGTCCACCCATCCATTTCAACATCGAAATGACAGCGCGCGACCACCTGTTCGGCCTTTTCCTCCTCAGCTTCGCTTTCAATTCCTGCATTTTGACACGTTTCCTTTGGCTAGTGCAGGACCTTTATTCTTCTTCCTCACAAAAATGCCCCACTAGCTTTCGATTTTGTTGGTCGACATTCTGATCAGGCATAAAGACCTCCTTGCATCGAACCTATAAATGGACTAGCACAATGAACAGGTCGAAAATTCAAGCCGCTCATCGGCATCTTTGTTTTCAATCATTTCGCCGGTACATTTGTTTCATCTTTTTGCACAAACAGAAAGACATTCCATCTCACCTTTAGTCCACAAAGCTTTACTATCCATATGGATTAGAAGTTCCGCGCAACACAATACAGGCTCATCAAAACACGGGATTGTCTTTTTATTTAGAGGCTGTAAATCGAGTAAGACAGGAAAGAAAAGAGGGGGCATAACCTCGTATATTCACGAGAAGCAGAATTTGTGTGCACGAGGGCCAAAATTCCGAGCCTGAAGTAACAACGATGCCCTTAATGAAAACCGTTTCTGTTCCTTAATGTCAAGACAGAAACTCAAGTCTTCTTCAGTCCCCAGACAGTTTGGCATCCCCTCTCAAAGCTACCCCAACAATAAACACATTTTAAGACACAGACCAAGTTAATCACCACCTAAACCATGATTGGCTCTACTTATAGCCGGATTCGCATGAGATGCTGGCTCGACTGCAGTGGTCTTGGGAAAATGATAAGCGGTCAACGCAATAAGGGACCACCACCAAAGAACGAATACAGCGGTTCCTCTAAGCTATTCAGCTTTAAGATCTTGAGTAGAATCGCCACTTCTCAATTCCTCCATCTGATCCAGAAAAGAAAAGATAAGTACAAAAAACATGATACAGGAAAAGTTAGAGATGCATTTGCTCGATTGATTAAGCAAATTCCAGCAGAAGATGAGAGATGCCAAGGATTTAAAAGAAATTTACGTAGATCTAAATAATAACTTTATTTTGAGTGTCATATGATACAATCTTGGTAGCTAATAATCTGAGGGCTTCAAAGCATTGGATCACTTGCCACTTGCCAAAATACCAGCTAATATTTACCCCTAATGTCCAGATGTACTTATGTATACTTCACGAAGATGATATTATTGCCAATGATAAGGCTATTGAAGAAGCAGCGAATAAGTGTTTTACCTTTGCAAGGAGTTTCTTCTGACACCGATAGCCCTGGCGAACATGACAGAATTGAAATCAGCAAATCAATCGTTTAACAGACAGCACAACAGGTATTACCAAACCACAAATGCTTCACCTTATCACTTCCATAAATGAAGTCACAATAGGTAAACACTGAAGCAAAGTTGCTGTGACTTAACCCGCCCACATAGTGATGGTAATCATGATATTCTGCGCCACCATAGAATGGAATGTACTTCGTAAGACTCCAAGGCAAGTCGTACCTGTGCAACAGGATATTAGCCAAATTAAGCACTAAGGGTATCATGAAAAATTCGATTCAGACAATAGAACCATGAATTAGAGAGTGGTTATTGGCCAATGCTCCTCACTGAAGAACTCAGGGATACAAAAAGTTACAATGAAATTTGTTTTCTGCATTGCAGTCGAATGTCTCCAGTGATCAGAGAAATTTCCATGCAGGGTTAAATTAAATATGGAAACCCTTATTTGACAGTCTTCTGTAATGAGATAAAGGTATAGCTAAATTCATCGGTGCATAAAATCTTAATTCATAAGAGACGTGGTTTAACTGTGTGTGTGTGTGTGTGAGAGAGAGAGAGAGAGAGAGTAGCAATTATCTTACGACCTACCATCATAAACTTTTTACACTGTTTACAATACTAGAACAATCTAATCTGCGCATGAAGTTCCACATCCACTAAAAATTGCACGGAAGACCACAAAGGTATGAGCAAAATAAAAGAAAATAACTCATACATGGCATTCATAGTTGAGAGGTTAAAATATAGCAAATGTCAGGAAGATCTTCACTGACTACATAATTTCTCTAAAGCTCTACTCAAGCAACATCCCAGATGTCCCACTAAAGGTCAATAATCAGACAAGTGGATGCATTTACCCAAAAAAAAAAACACATACACACAATTTTCAGAGACAATATCTTTATCAAATGGCAACATGCAGATGAGTCACACTTGGACCCCATTCATGATTCAGCAAGAAAAAGGCAGCAATCAGATAGCAAAACCTCTCTATGGCAAAAATAGAAAAGATAAGCAAATCAGTTATTCTTATGCACCATTCAAGTTCAACATACAAGACCTTGCTAGATTTCATGAAAAGCTTGTCTACCTTTGTACTGATACTTTTTCTTTAAGAATAAAAAGAAACTTATGAGGCAACTAGTTTTAAGAAATATGGCCTGAATTTCAGAAACATTTCACAAGGAGAGCATTGAGCAGATGCTTGCTCTGATTTGGACACATTCTAGTGCATATAGCTCATATTGCTCAAGATGTATAATACTACAAGTCATTGAAGAATGGCCATTAGGTATGCCGTCAGAGAATGTCACTTAATGCTAATCCTGCATTTGGTGCTCAATCTCTTTTTTTTGGTAAAATGGTGCTCAATCTCTTTCGCCCATACTCATCGAGTATACCAGACTTCAACATCATGACGTACAGTTTTCGAATGGACCAAGCTTTGGCAAATGGACAGATGATCATGTTCCCTCACGCTAACTTTTCTTTAGAGTGGAAATCCACCTGTAGAACATCCATAGACTACATCCTTTCTTTTCTCTAAGTTACCGTTTCTTCATCCTTACCTGCAACTTGTAGTTCTATACAACTACTTTAAAGCTTTTCCAGTAACCTATCCAACGTCACACAGAAGCTGCACTAATAAAGCATGAACGATGCGATATTAAAAATATTCCAAACTCACGGAAAGCAAGGGGACCAAATTATTACATAATCAGCTAGGTTAGATCTAAAACAGAGAGCTAAAAAAAAGAGCTCTTAGGAGGCAAAAGGAGCTTGACATTCCCAGTAGAATTTCACGGTGGCGATTTTTGACACAACACAAAGAACATGATTAGAGCCTAAATAAATTTATTTAGAGAAACTCGAATTTGACACCACACGAACACGAATAACTAGAAAACTGCTATGAGTTGAGACTTGGAGACTTTTTTACTTTTGTCCCCATTTAATGGAAACAATTTATTGTGGTGTCAGTCCAAAGTCACTATTTCAATAACAACAAGGTTAGAGTACTGCGACATGAATCGCAAAGCCTACCAAAAGAGACGTGTTGATATCATTTTCCCACAATTAAAGGCTGCCTACGTGGGAAGATTCGCCAAATCTAACCACTTCAGTGAGAATTCTTGTAAAATCAAGAAAGGGACCCAAGGACTTTTAAAGTTGTCATCATTCCGTCCCACTTGTTCATATCTTTATCACGTTATAAAGAAAACTGACCAGCAAAAGATTAAAAGGGACAACCCGTGAAAGCACGATGATTATAGTGAAATGGCCTAGAAAAGGATGAGTACCCGCTGTGAGTATCGATGGCCTCAAGCTGCCGCAAAGCAATCCACAACCACAACGTGATCATGTGCCCAGGAACAATCGCAGGCCCAAGAAAAGAAGGAATCCCCAGGATTAGAACCTCAGCCCAGTGCGCGTATGGCGCCGCAAAACCGATCGGAGCGCTGTACTCGTGGTGAACACTGTGGATCTTTTCATACCCCCATTTGCAGTGCAACCATCTGTGCAACCAGTAGTTGGTGTAGTCCTCAATCATGAAATAGACCAGGAGCTGCGCCAGAATCTCCCACAATGATGGCAATGGCAATCCCGTCCCGATCCCAACCATCTATACACACACAAAAAGAGAACAAAAAAATTCACTTTGCAACGTATTGACGATCAAGAACATCTCAATCTCTGCGTACGCCCAGCGTAGAGATCGAACATCGATCCGCGATTACACGAACTCGGCGCTCGGAGTATCCATCGATACTGATTACGACATAGAAAGTCAGAGCAAATAATAAAAAAAATGGCCAGAAATCTCGAAAATATCCAAATGAAATCAGACGTGGATGACATAACATGAAAATGCCTAGCCAAATGCAACTGCAAGGAAAATAAAAGGAGCAAAAATTTCTCAGAAATGAACCACCCACGAATGTCAGCGAAGAGGCAGGCGGCGTAAATTCTACATGTCAGACAAATCAATCGCATCATACGGAGAAAGTCAAAATTTTGAAAATCACGGCAAGCGACAATCGCCTTTGCGGCCAAAATGCGACGATTTCCGCAAGAGTAACGTAGGAATCGAGATTTCTACAATGCCACGTAAATCACGCCCAATCCCCCCAACCAATCCAACTCCCAGAAACGAAGCCTCACACGGAAGCACGCCCGGCGGGCTCCCGCGAGGCGGGGGGGAAAGCCCCTCACCTTGACGGTCGGGTACGAGACGAGCTGCAAAGGGGCGACGACGAGGAAGAACATCTTCATGACGTCCTTGTAGCACTTGAGGATCTCGGCGGGGGAGAGGCGGACCTTGGGCTGGATCTTGAAGCGGTCGGCGGCGGCGGGGCGGGCGAGGTCGAGGAGCACGGTGGGGAGCGGGGCGAGGGAGAAGATGAGGAAGAGGAAGAGGAGGTTGTGGCAGTAGAGGAAGTAATCGGACTTGGCCGCGGAGTAGTCGAGCCAGAGGGACTCGGCGTACGTGAGGCCCCGGCCGAGCGCCGCCTCGGCCTCCGCGATCGTCCGGTAGGGCAGCATTGCTTCGCCGGAGGAGGCACGGCCCGGCGCGGCGGCGGCGGCGGCGGCGAGAGAGGGGGAGGGAGGGAGGGTTGGAGAGAGAGAGGAGGAGAGGCGCGAGGAAGGTGGCCGCTAGAAATGGAAATGGAGGGGGGGCGGAAGTGGAATTTGATGAGCTGGCGGGGTCGTGCGGGAATTTTTTTTGAATGGGGGGGCTTACGCCACGTGGTCGCACCGCATATACGGACAAGGTCCTCCGTCCGATTTCTCCCTTTTTTTTTTTTTTTTTTTTTTTTATGTCGCTGTTCAGATTATCTCGACAGTGCGTTTGACGGTTAATATAAAATTTTATCCTATCATATTTTTAGTGCTTATTTAATAAGGGATAAAGTTAGGTATATCCCAAGTGGGATACAGGTAAATAGGGATTTTAATATTCACAGTAAAAATTTAAAACATAATATTATTTTTTATTTATATATTCAAATTTAATTATATCTTATAATATAAATTCAATATACTTATTTATTACATGTTTAGTATATTTTAGTATTTTAGGTATATTAGTATAATTTATTATTTTTTTGGTCAAAAGTATGGCATATTATTTAATAAAATCTACTTAGAGAACAATGGAAGGGGAAGAAAGAAATAAAAAAAGAAATTATTTAAACAAAGAGAGGAAAATAACATAAAATAAAGCAAATAAGATAATAATGGCATAAGAGACTTTTATTATCTCCGTCTGTAAACATTTTGATTCATTTATACTAATATAGCATTTATACTAAATAATGTACATTTTATGATATGAATATGGTCAACTTTCACAGTGTCTAATTGAGGGCTTGCGGGGCCCTCAGCGGTAACATGGTGCAACGTGAAAGGGCATGCCATGTTGCTTTGTATTTGGCCTATTTTGGAAAGCGGGGGCACATCAACGTCACATCTGTGTCACTCGCGTTCAGAAATATTGGAAAACATCGTGTGGACCTTTCAATCGTTGCTGCATTGGCAAATTTGACTCACACGTCATTGAAAAGACCTTAGTACATTGAATCGGATAAACGTTTGAGATTCAATTCCATTCGGATAAAACGTTTAGGAATTTTAGTATAATTTTCTGATATTTAATTGTACTTTATACAGCTGTATTCTCTCGAGAAGGGTTTATGACCTTTGTTGTTATACCTCGAGCGTGCTAAATACTTCTAAAACAGCAAAAAGGGTAAGTGTTTGGAAAAATTTTTGTATGATCTCATTTGATTTGATCGGATTAGAATATAAATCTTAAGAATCAAGAATTGAGATGTCCTCGTTTTATAATTGCCACTACAGCGTAATGGTAGGTGACAAGGCACTGTCTTTCACCTTCTTCAAGACAACATTATGGATACGTCTTGCCCAGAAATTTCATTTCTCTCTCTGAATCCCGTAACTATAGCTGGAGGCAGAAAAAGGGAAAAAAAAAAGAATAAGAAGCTTTGCTTATAAATTACAAAAATAAATCACATATTTGTTTAATAACTTAAACTTTTAGAATAAATGATTATGGTTCCACCAAAATCTTACATGGTATTAGAGTTATAGATCCCGACTTTAAATTTTTTCGAGCCTCATTTGCCTTTTCAATTAAATATATCCATGCTTAGTATTGAGCAAAAAAAAAATGATCAGACTAAGCGTAATAGTGAGTGTTAGAATAATTAAATATTAAATCATATTTTCATCTAATAATTTAAATTTTTAGAATAATTAAATATAATCTATTCCATCGAAATCTTACCAACTCTCATTAATCTAGTTTCGTGAGATCTCTGACAAACCATGTTAATTGGATAAAACAATACAGCACTTGAGATGCTGTCTTCATTTGAGGAAATCTTCTGCAATTAGATCAATAATTGGTGTAATTAACTATTATTAATTTCCGACCAAAAAAAAAAACTACTATTAAAAAAATAGAAAAAATCAGAAATATTAGATGAGTGAATCTCCGGCTTTATCCAAATTTTTGCACAGATCTCTTTCGCCCGATAAAGCACGCTTCGATTTTTTTAGTTTTTTGGCAGGGAGCCTGGTGGACTCTATCTAGCAAGGTACCGATGAAGAGCAGAGGTGTGAGGGTGCACGGCGTTGAATTCTTTAAAGGAGGAAAACGACAAAACTTCTTCGATCGGTCGTGGTCCGCGCGGCCCCAACGGATCTCATGAACTTAGAATAATGGTGAAGTATACTAAAACTCTGTCCAAAAAATCGATGTCCGGACACTCAGTAAGTGTCAAATTTACTACAACACTCAGTGCCAGACCATGGCGGCCCCGGCATCACTAAGAGACCGGCCGTAATGACGTTTTGGTGAGTCTGTCATTGGTAAAATTATATAATTTGATATCAACTATGACTTGCTTGTTTTCACACCAATAAAAATTGTAAGCAAGAGTCGCAATGTCAAAGAAAACCATGCATCGGAGGCTTATATATTTATTTATTAATAGTATAGGGATTAAGCCACGTTGGATAAATTAAAATTTTTTACTAATTGGCATCGCGATCTTTTATTATATGTTCAAATGAATGTCACTGACTCACCATACATTGAACGATCAACAACCAACCGAAAATCCTCGCATCACCAATTCCATTTATTTAGTGAAAATTAATAGTTTAGAAAATATTTTCTTAATCTTAGGTCCCGTTTGTTTTTTTTTTGCTTTTTCTTTCTTTCTCTTTTTCTTTTTCATTGGCCCATCGCCAGCCACGGCAGCAGCCAGCAAGGCTAGAGCTCACTAAATTCCAGCGACATCGAACTTTGCAGGCCTATGGCGAGACTCTAGTTGGGTTGTGGCTAATTGTCAATCATCAGCCGTGAGCCTCGCCCAAGCGGCTAGATCTGGTAGTACTCGAGCTCATTGGTGTTGGGTGGGCTCGGCCTCCCTTGATCAAGCGAGGCTTGACTTCACCACAGGTCCGTGAGACTCCAACTTGTTTGTGTCCGATCATTGACCATTAGCCACAATCCTCGCCTAGGTGACCAAATCTAACGAGGCTTGAGCTCACTAGTGTTGAGTGAGCTTGGCCTTGCTTGATCGAGCGAAGCTCGACCTTGCCTAAATCTAGTGAACTCAAGCCTTGCCGGCCTGTGGTGAGGCTCCAGCTTGCCTTTAGCTGGTTGTCGGACAATGAAAAAGAAGAAGAATAAAAACTAATTAAAGAATGGTTTTTAAAAAAAAAATAAAAAGGAAAAGGAAAAGGTATTTGATAAAAAAAAAAAGGGGAGGTGAAAAAAGGTTTGAAAAATGTTTTCCTCTTTCTCAAAAGTAAAAAATATTTTCCCCTATTTTATATTTTTTTTTCCTTTCATGAAAAATGTTTCTCAATTAATTCATTTTTTGTAAGAAAAATATTGAAAAATCCGAAAAACGTTTTCTTCAAAATTATTTTTTGTGAAATGAATGGAGCCTTGGTTACTTTTATTTCTTTAAAAAAGATTAACTGAACATATTAGCATTGTCAACGAGGATGTTTATGCGAGGGTTGTTATCCACAATGGAAATATTCTTAATTGACTTGTTTTTGTGAGCGACAACAATAATCCAAATTAGGAAAAAGTTTCAAATTATTAATTTTTGACGAAATCAACGGAGCAAGTAAAAAGAGTTTAATTAGATTTCTTAGCACATATATCATTTATGATGGGGACTCCGGAGGGGTGCTATGGAGACTGGAGGTTGGGCCGGACAAAGTATCTGAGGCCCATCACTCCACGCCGAGGACCATCCTACAAAATCACGTGTTGGGCTTGGGCCTACAACTTCGTACGCGGGCCCCCAAGATCGAACATATTTGTTGCGCGATCATCCGTGGTCGGTCTTGACGTCGTAAGTGCTCGAAACCCCATTCGTGTGCTCAAAGGTTTAAAAAACGGTTAATGTCACGAAAAGCCTTAAATTAATATAATCATGATAATTTATATAAAAATAATTTTTTGACCACAAAAAATTTACTATCCGTCAGTTTTCATTAAATTTTACTATTAAATTATCAAGTTGGATAAGACGTTATAATTGATGGGTGTACGAATTTGGAGTTTTACCCACCATTTCAGTTCATGATTTTCGTGCCATTAATCTAATTTAATGGGAACTATTGGATGGTAAATTCGTCACAAATATATCACTTTAAGGCTTTTTGCGGTCAAAAAATTAGTTCAGAGTAAATTCGTCACAAATGTAGAAACTTAGAGTTTTTTATAGTCAAAAAAATAATTTGAATAAATTTGTTACAATTGTACTAATTCAAGATTATGCACTCTAGTCTCGACACTCTCCTTTTATGTACATTTTTATCCAACTCTCGTTGCATCGCCTTCGACCCTCGGATCTATGTGATTCTATATCTTGCATTTCACATGCGAGACAAGACTTGTATATTAAATAAGCATGTACCACGTATTGCCTTATGAAATCACAAAGAAAGTAAGGTTATTTCCTAAAATTTTATTAAATTTGTAGGGAAAAAATGATGGGTCAAACGGCAAAAATCTTCTAATGGGATACAAAGAAGTGTCGGAACCTTCCAATTTCTCTATAGCGTTGTTGCTGTATGTATATAAAGGAAGAGAATTTTAAATAGTAAAGCGAGAGCAATATGCACAGTGGTCACTTTAAATTCATGGAGTCCTGTGCAGATGCACCTAATCCCTTGAATCGGCATCTTAATTAGTTTTTCCAAGTCCACGTCGGATGACGTGAATAAGCCCAAAAAAGAAGATATTCTATTCCCATCTCTGGCCGACTTTCTAAAGTAATATTAATAAGAAGGACAAAAAATTTGATAAAAGATAAATATGTATGTGGCTGTGGCTGGAGAAGGAAAAAAAAGAAAATATGCCGGTAAGTAAACCGCGATGCTCCACGTCACGCCGCATGACCGCACGTTTTTTTTATTTTTATCTTGGGACATAAGAGTCACGCCGCGCATTAAGGAAGTGAAATTCCAATTGTTTGCGCTATGATTGCAGCTTTTTAAATATTTTTTTTATGAATATATAATTTTATGTTGCTTTATGCAGGAGAGGGGATGCTGGCTGCGATGGGTTCTGGATGGAAGCTTTGCGAACTCAATAGCCTTTTTTTTTTCCCGTCGGAATTTGATAAGTTAAATCGCGTGATTATTTGACCTAATTTCCTAATTAACCTCCAAATTCAAGTTCTTTCTGCTTCTAACTTTTTTAATAAAAAAAATCACTTTTTCCTCTAATTCGAAATTTACCCAGCCTGCCTCCAAAAATCGCCACTAATTTTTTTAAAATTATCAACTATGCTAGAATACTATGATTTTATAGAAAAGTGAGGATGTAGATGAATACTCAGAGTCAGACAACGAACCTTTAACCAATCTTGATATTAAAAATTAGTGGTGATCTGTTGACTCGAGGCAGGTTTGAGACCATAGCGAGGGTTTCTAAACTCAAAAAAGAAAAAGTTAAGGGATGGAAAGGAATATATTAGAGATTTTTTTTTAGAGAATAAAGCAGTGAAATTCTTTTCTTGCGGGATAAAAACTCGGTTCTTGAAATTAAAAAAAACTCGTTGACTACTTAGGCAGGGAGAACAGTAGATAGGCAACTTCCGAAAGCAATAAGGCAAACGACAGAGACTTGCTAGGCTTTCACAAGCAAACTCCACGCCAACGACCTTTCTCTTTTCCTTCCTTCCTTCTCCTCCATTCCTTCTCCACATCTTTCGACGCATTCCATTAAGCAAAATCTCGTCTCCGACTTCATGTCGCAGAGGATTCCGAGGCACCCGCGGCGAGCCCCATTGTCCGGTGCCCGGAAACCCGATTCTCACCGCCTGCCGTCCCCGTCGCCTTCCCCTCGGAGGAACCCGCCACCTCGCCGATCATCGGTCAACAAGCAACCGAAGCCGGCCGCCGAGAGCCTCCTGAAGAGATCGTCTTCGGAGCCAAGCCTGGGGAGATTCGCCCAGGCGGAGGATGGCGTCGGTAGGAGGATCATCAGGAGGTCAAACCGCGGAGGGAGCGTGTCCAGGCGCGAGACGTGCACCGACGTCTATGCAGCGGCCTCGGCGCCGTCGCTGTCGTCTTCTTCTCTAGCGGGCATGGCATCTCCTCCGCCGAGCTACGAGGTAGGTACTTGAGCCTTTTGAGGTCTTCTATGTTTCTTTATTTTTTTACCATTATAAGTTTCGACCTTCGAGATCTCGAACACGGTAACATTCCATGCGATGACAACAAAAAGGGCAATTACCATTGTCCTCGAGCGTTCGATCGGACCTAGTCATGAGTAATGGGGCCAAAGGTCATACTTAGGCGGTCCGTGCCAAGCAGGGGCCTATAGTTTTCAAAGCGGAATTGCCCACCTAATTGATAAGACACTAATGCTAACAGTAGAAAACGACTGATTTTGATTCTGAGTACTGAATTGGATCGGACGATTCGTGTGGTGGGGGAGTGTAGGGACCGAAGGGAGATGCGAAGGTGGTGGTGAACGTGACGGTGGAAGGAAGCCCCGGGCCGATCCGGGCCATGGTGCGGCTGGGGTCCAGCGTCGAGGACACCATCCGACTCGTCATGGACCGCTACGGCCAAGAAGGCCGGGCTCCCAGGCTGCTGCGCCATGACGCCCTGGCTTCTTTCGAGCTGCATCCGTCTCACTTCAGCCTCCACGGTATGCCGCCACCGAATTGCATTCGAGAAACTAGCCCTCGTCGAAAGAATTTACTTTAAGCTAAATAGTTCTTCGAAGCCGCGAACTTCGAAATCGTTCGCAATATGAAGTCGCTCTGCTGCTTCTATACAGGTCTGGACAGATCAGAACTGATCGGAGACGTGGGCAGCAGAAGCTTCTACCTGCGGAGGAGCGGCAACGGTTGCGGGACGAGCGAAGCCTCGGCTTCTTCTTCGGTCCCAGAAGTTGCGTCCACGAAGTCGGCCTCACCGCCGATCCCACCTTCTCTGTTCCTAGCGCCGACCTTCGTCGCCCGAAGGATCGGGAAAATCATCCGGAGGACGCCTAAGCTTTGGAGGTTCTTCATCTGTTTTCAATGATGAAGAGCGTCATGGAGATACATTTGTTGGAGCACAAGACAGCAATATTCATCTGTTTGCTTCATTTCGCCCTTCGCCTCTTTGAATTGCCCTGCATTCTGACCCCCACCACCCCAAAAAAAAAAAAAAAATCCCTGCATCAGCTTGTGTATACGGATCTTCAAATCCCATTTAATGAAATGTACATATCATGGCAATTGGAAAGTATATTTCTCTTCCAGTCAGATACTTTTACTTAGAAATTTAACATGTGATTCTTCACACTGTCATCGAGTACTAAACAAGTATATGAACGTTTAGCATTTTTAATCCACTATCTTCTTCTTTTTTCACCTTCTTTGAAATTTCTCATGCATCTAACGTGACACATATCTAAAGATTACAAAACCATATACACATTATTTATCGATTTGTTCAGACCTAGGATAATAAGCTCATGAACTTATCTTACTTCACCATCTAGAAACAAAAGAGGGAGGATGTTCAATGTCAATTCATATGGTACTGTTCAAAGAGTTGATAAGCTAATTCTTATAGATGTCTATTTCATAGAAAATGGGATGAACTCCCATTGTACGATCCCCTTGGAATATATTATATACCCATAATTTTGAGCCCTTTAGGTAGCGCGTAGTACGCTTCTCCCGTTTCTCCCAATTTACGTTCTTTTGTTAACAAAAAAAGAAAACGTAAACCCTGTTTTGGTAAAACATTTGTTCGGGAACAATTTCTCTAAATTTTTGTTTTCGGGAGCAGTTTTGAGAAGCAAAAAAAAGTTGCTTCTTGTTCCTGGGAACAATTTCTAGAAAAATGATTTTCTTTTTTTTTTTTTTTTTTTTTTTTCTTGCCGTGGCCACCGTCAACCGCCCAGAACCACCGCCCGCCGCGCCGCGCCCCTCGCCGGCCGCCGCCGCCGGTAGCCACCGTCGCCCGCCGCCGCCGCCACCATCGCCGCACGACCGGGCCGGCCGACTGCAAATCACCGTGACCCATGCGGAAGCCATCGGCCGCCCCTCTGGGCCGGCAATGGCCGGGTCGTCGTCGGCCGATGGGCTTCCATGGGCGGTCGGCGGTGACGGTCGGCGGCCGGCGGTCGTGCGGCGACGGTGGCGGGCGGCGGGCGTCTTGGCGGCGGCGCGGCGGCGATCCGTAAGCAAGAATAAAAAATGAATAAATACAAAAAAGAAATTGTTGCGTTACCAAACGCATTTCTATTCTTTTTTTATTCCAAGAGTAGAAATTTTATGTAGTTACCAAACGGGTTCTTTTACTTAGAAATTGTTAGAACGAAATGAAAAAAGTTAACTATTTCGAAAAAAACTCTTCCCCGAATGAAGCGTTATTAAATGCGCAGCCTTACTCTAAGGCTATGCCATCATAAGGTGTTAGATTTGACGTAGACCATGCCCCAATCTACACATGTGAAGATTACAAGACTATATGCACATTACCTGTCTTATCATATTAGATTAATAATCTCGAGAATTAAACGCAACCTATATTCATTAGGTTCTTCTATCTACATAAATCGAGAAATTTCATTATTTTTTTTGTGTGCAAATGACAACATGCATCGATGATATATACTTAGAACACACTTTAAAAATCTTGTGATTTAGGTAACTCAATGAAAGGAAAACTACTCCTTTTGCCTCTTCTTTCATGACCAACTCCATAGTACTTCAAACAAGATCAAAAGGCCCCAAGCCCACCTAACCCTAAGGCTTTAAAGTCCCACCGCTCCTCTATGTCTCTGCGCTGAAACTGTTGACTTTGACTCTGACATTCCACATCGGAGGCGTCGAAGAACAGGACGAGTGGCGCACTACACACCCCGGCGCATCGACAGGCTTCTGACGGCTCGGATTGCTATCTTGCGCACTCGTCCTCGTTCTCTGGTTTTCTCTCGAGTCTCTCGCGCAGAGAGAGAGAGAGAGAGACGCAGCGATCGAGCTCGAGACGGGGAGCGGAATACAGCGCGGGAAATGTGGGATCTCTACGCATGGCTCGGGGCCTTCTTCATCATCATAGCTCTGCTCATCGTCGTCGTCTTCCAGGTCAAAGCCTTAAACCCTACCTTCCCTGCTTCCTTTTTGGGCCTTCTCCGTGCTAAAGTTTCGATTTTTGATCGAAAGTGTCTGGGACCTTTGCACCAGCTGTAGTGAAGAGCGAAGAACATGTTTGGGGGCTATTGAATTTTCTGCTAATTACACCTTAACACGCTGTACAGTATCTGGAATATGTGTTTCCTCCTCCTGGGGGATCAAAAAGACTGGGAAATGTAGGGATATGATAAGGGATTAAGATGGGTTTGGCTCCTTGAAGCTGTCTTAGTGAATGGAGAGATGAATTAGGAGCTTTTGAGGCAGTAATGCTGAAATTCGATGGAAAATCAGAAAGTTTTTGCTAGAGAAAGCACGAGAAAGTGCCCTTTTTTATTCCCAGAGAGAATTGCATTGGACATTGGTACCGTTAGTATATTCTTGCTGCATTGGTGGAATAGATTTGTAAGCTTTACAGAGTTGTGGGTTTGATTGTTCCGAGGTTTCTGTGCATCGTTGAGTTAGGACTGTATCCTGAAATCTGATTAGTGTGAATTTGAGCATCCTGGGTTGGGTGCTGGCTTTTACGGTCATTACATTGCAGTAGTCCTTCAAATTGCATAAGGTGGAGAAGGTGACCTTAAGTCCATTGCTTCATGAAGCACTCTCAGCTTTGGAAATTTGGGGTTGTTATGCTTATGTGGTAGGAGGATTAGGTCAAGATAGCAGCTCTTAGCTATTCGATACACCTTAATTCCCCGAGACTAGTTATACACTTTGCTTGCTTACCCTGCGTGACAGTCCAGTACAAGATTGTGGTGTCGAGGTTCTAAAACAGTTACTCTGCATAGAAAGTTACTGTTCATATATTTAGTCTTGCTCATGTCTTCTTCATGGCATCTGGATGCTACATATGCAGCTACTCGGTGCGTGCTTGGCTGTGTTTTCGTGTTCTAAAATTCATATCTTTTATTGGATTGCCTGCAGCTCATGTGCTTGGCAGATCTGGAGTTTGATTACATAAATCCTTATGACTCCTCATCGCGAATAAACAGCGTGGTGATGCCAGAGTTTATTGGACAAGGAGTATTATGCTTCTTCTATCTTGTAACAGGGCATTGGTTTATGTCCCTATTATGCGTTCCGTATCTTTACCACAACGTGCAATTGTAAGTTTTCTTCTGCAGTCCACGCCACCATAGGCTTCCTAATTAGTTAGAACGCGTGCATGTCCTTTTTGTTTGATGAATGGATATATGCATGGTCTTGCTTTCAAGACCAGTTTGAGAAATTTATTTAATTCTGTGATGGCTTCCAAGCGCTCTGGTATGATTAGGTTTGCATGCATTAACAAGACATAGATACCTTTGACACTTGCAGAGAATTATGTTCCATCTGAGAGAGATGTTCTATGTTTGGTTATGCACACGACTGAGACTTCTGTTCGTTTAGAATGTCCTCTTTCGCAACTCAGAACATTAGGGAAGATTTCAAGGATATTTGTGAACATGTAACTGAGTTTCTGGTGCCAACTCTAGAGTTCTCTTGTGAAGCCATTAGCTATCAGTATGGGGTTTAAGAAGTTGTGAAAAGCAACTTAGCTGCCAATAGGATTATCAGGCTCGGAAATGTCACTCTCTTGTTGTGCATTCTTATAAAAAACACAAGCTTAAGGATCGAGTCTACTGCCAATTAAATTTATCAAATGTCGTGAGATCTCTTGATACTACAATATGATTCAAGCAATAGCTTCTCATCTTATTCCTTTCCACTTGTAGATACATGCGAAGGGAGCACCTTGTTGATGTGACAGAGATATACAACATGCTCAAGTGGGAAAAGAAACAGCGGCTTTTCAAACTGGCTTATCTGATTACATTGCTCTTTCTCTCCATATTTTGGTATCATCACCAGCTTCCACCTTTATCCTTACCAAGAGGAACTTACAGTTGCTTTACTTAATATAAGATTGAAATAATGGACTCGTTGTTTGTTCCTTCAGGATGATCATGGGCGCACTGAACGAACATGATTGATTGGGAAATCACTTGCCGTCTGAAGTTATTCGATTTCGAATGGGCTTGCGTCTGCAATCCTCATGCGTTTCTGCTTTAACATCACTACAGGGAACTGCGGATGCTGGAAACTTTTGGGGAGTTTGGACTCTGTATGATATTAGGGTGTTCTGTTAAAATATATGAAGTTAGATTTCCAGGAAAGTTGCGGTGGTTCTTCCTCCTCTTTTTCAGGCTGTAGGACTGTACTGCTGACTTTTGTATCTTTGCCGCCCTATACACGGAATTCAGGTGCATACTTGGAATGAGAATGCATGCTCTAGAAAAATTTACTATTTGGCCAAGAGTTGAATCATTCGTCCCTGAAGTGGTCCATCAAAACATTTCGCTGTCCTTTTTAACTCTAGACAACCTACGACATTAGAGAAGGTGAAGCGAAGTTTGCGCAATCGTCACGGGTTGGTCGATTCCGAACGATCACACACTAGTGCGGCCTTAGGATTTTACTCCCAAGTTAGCCTCGCGCACACACGCATGAACACAAGGTCGTATGAATAAAGAGGCGAGTGTATTTACTTGTGAACGAGCTAAATACAATGAGGGGGAGAGTCTCCTATTTATACAAGTTCGGGTTTCATCTCATCGATTGACCCTCCCTCCAATTTAATGATTGTGTTTGAATGTATATCATCATTACAAGTTTGTACATTAAGCCACTCAATGGCTCTAGGCCTAGGAAAGCCCAAAGGCATGTGTCAGAAGCAAGGGTGGGCCGCTTGACATGGAGTAGGTGAATGGTCACGGGCTTTTGTCCACATTGCGCATGGGCTGCTCGTGTGCTGATCATGGATCATTCATGGATCAGTCGTGGGCAAGCCCTTGTGCGTGACATAGCCCCATCACAAACGGTCTTGGATCATACTTCGTTCGTGGGCCATCTCAATCTCCCCCACCTAATCAGGCGACGCCCTCGTCGCATTTGTGGCATGGAAGGCATCAATGTGTTTCTTGAATTGCCACAGAGTCTCGGATGGTTCCCAACTCGCTTTATTCTTAGGAAGACCTTTCCATCGAACGAGATATTCCTTCTTTGGCGCACAATACTTCCTCCGTATGATGCGGTCAACGTCCTGATCATAGGAGGTTTTCGCTTCGAGGGGTGCCCATTGTGATTTGCCTCAATCCGGATCTTCTTCTTCTGCATGGAAAGGTTTCAACTTGCTCACGTGGAATACGAGGTGTATCTTGAGTTTGGCCGACAAGTCCAACTTGTATGCAGCCTTTCCAATCCATTGTAACACTCGAAAGGGGCCTTCATAGCAATGGATTAGTCCTTTGTGCACGTCGTGGTACCGAAGGACCAAGTATAGCTTGGCCACACCATGTCCCCGACTTAAAATTCTACATGCCGTTGCTTCTTGTCGACCCATTTCTTTGCGGCCCTATGCAGGCATGCTTACGCCAAGTCAGCATGTTCGTCCCATTCTTTGGTGAACTTGTACGCAGAGGGACTACTTCCTCGATATCCTAAGGCAATCGCACTTGGTGTAAGCGGTTGTTGTCTGGTCACGATCTCAAACGGGTTTTGGTTCGAGGACTCGCTCCGCTGCAAGTTGTAGGAGATTTGGGCCACGTCGATCAGCCGTGCCCAATTCACTTGCGTATTGCTCACGTAGTGCTGGAGATAGATTTCTAAGAGCGCATTCACCTACTCCATCAGACCATCGGTTTGAGGATGTGGGCTCATGGAGAAGTTGATGTTTATCTCCAGCAACTTAAAGAGCTCCATCTAGAATCGCGCAGTGAACCGAGGATCGCAATAGCTCACGATCGTGTGTGGTATGCCATAGTATTGGATGACGTGCTTGAGAAATAGCTTGGCTACTTCCTCGGCTGGGCAATCCTTTGTGGCAAGCACGGATGTCGCGTACTTGGAGAAACGATCCACTACGACCATGAGGGTCCAACACCCTTCAAACTTTCAGAATAGGTAACGGTTCAAGGAGCCTTACCGATGACTGTTGTTCTATCTTGTCCTACTGGCACACAAGACATATCCACAAGTAGGCTTTGATGTTGTCCTGCATGTGTGACCAATAATATTGATCCTTGACGAGCGCCATGGTACGGTGGATTCTCGAATGACCCGCCCATTTAGAATCATGGCACTCATGTATTACCTCCTTCCTGAGTTTCCCGTGGAGCGGCACGTAGAGTCGTCGTCCCTTGGTGTAGAGGAGGTCATCCTCGCACCAGAATCACGTTGTCTTGCCCTCTTTGGCGTACTGAATGAGGTCTTGGGCCGTTTAGTCGTGCTTTAACCCCTCCTTGATACGGTCAAGCCATGGACAGTCGGGTTGACTCATCATATTAGCTGGCTCCAGCTTCCGACTTAAGGCATTGGCCACGGAATTGGACTTTCTGAGCTTGTATTCCAACATATAATCAAACTCGGCCAAAAAGTCTTGCCACAGAGCTTGCTTCGGGCTAAGCTTCTTCTAGGTTTGAAAGTAGCTCGTGGCCACATTATCGGTCCTTATGACGAGCCAGGATCCCAAAAGATAATGCCTCCATGTACAAAGGCAATGCACCGCTGCGGTCATCTTCTTCTCTTGGACTGTGTATCGCCATTCAATATCATTCAACTTTCGAGACTCGAAGGCAACCGGGTGTCCATCCTGCATAAGGACACCACCAATAACAAAATTAAAGGCATCGGTTTCTACCTCGTATGGCTTGGCATAGTCAAGCAGCGCGAGCACTAGCTCTTTGGTCATGACCTGCTTCAGCCGATCGAACGCCTCTTGACACCGATCCATCCAATCCCACGGCTTTTCTTTCTTCAACATGTCCGTGAGAGATTCGGTGAGGCTCGAATATCCCCAGATGAAGCGCCGATAGTAATTCGTAAGACCAAGGAAACATCTCAATTTCGTCACTCTAGTTGGCGGTTCCCACTCAATGATGGCACGGATCTTGGCCGCGTCCATCTGCACACGTCTGCCCCCGACGATGTACCCAAGGAAAGGGACTTCATTTTGTGCGAAAGCGCATTTCTCGCCCTTCATGTACAAGTCTTTCTCCTAAACTTGATAGTATCTCGATCGAAGATCAAGCTTGGAGAACCATTAGGCTTCCTTGAGCTGATGGAACAAGTCTACAATGAGGGGGATCGGATAATTGTTCTTGACAGTGAACTTGTTCAATGCCCGGTAGTCTATGCACATGCGGAGTGATCCATCATGCTTCTTTTGGAATAAGACCAGGGCACCAAACGGGGCCTTGGACGGCCGAATGTATCCCACATCGAGCAACTCTTTTAGTTGTTTCCGCAATTCCTCCAACTCTGGCGGGGCCATGTGATAGGGTGCCATGGCCGGCGGTTGAGCATTGGGCACGAACTCGATCTGATGATTCACTTCTCTCCAAGGGGGCAGCTTCTTGAGCAGCTCGGGAGGCATCACATCTTGGAAACTGTCGAGGATTTAGGTCACCTCCTTCGGTACCTCACTTTCTTTCATGCCCTCCTCCTTCAACGCTACCAATAAGGTCACCTCGCTCTTCTTTACTCCCTTTGACAGCTACATGGCCGATAGCATTTTCCTATTGCATCCCGACTCGCAGTAGATCAGGACCATACATTGGCACTGCTTGTCCAGGATGCATATGCAATCTACAAAGGGTATAACGCCCCTATTGATCCTATCGAGGAATTCGATACCAAGCACGAAATCATAGTCGTCAAGGGGAATTACCTTGATGTCCTCTTTGCTAGTCCACAAACCAAGGTCGAGCTCCATGTCTCTAGCCACGCTGCTAGTCAGGACTTCCTTGGCGTTCATCGTTTTGAGTCAACCGACTCTCCCCTTCTCGACCGGAAGATTCAGCTTCTTTGTGACCTCTTAGGATATGAAGAGGTAGGACATCCCATTATTAACGAGCGCATCCATCGTGGTACCACTAATCTTCACATCCATGAATATCATGCATTTGGGTTCCTTCGCCTTTTTGGTTTTTATCAAGCCAAGAATACGCAGCGAACCCAATCACGCCTCCTCTCACTATTCATCATCTTTACATAGGGCTACCAGCTTATCCCTTTTGGGACAGCCACGGGCCATTTGAGAACCATCATAGAAGAAACATTTGTATGTGCGTACCTTTTGTTGTCCCCATCCACTCAATTGATTAAATCTTCCCCGTTCTCCCCCACCACTGGCCTTGTCCTTTGGATGAGAGTCGGATTTCGTCGTGGATGACGACTTGTACTCCACAAGTGACTCGACCATGGATGTTAACATCACGAGATCCATCACATGGCATCTCTTCAGCTCTTGCTTGACCCATGGCTTGAGTCTGCTCATAAACCGGTGGTATGCCTCCGTCTCGCTCATGGACAAAATTTGGAGCAGCAACTCCGAGAATCGCTTCACATAGTCGCGGACTCTGCCCTTTTGCTTTAGGCACTTGAGTTCATCACGAGCTTCCTCCTCGTATGCCGGATAGTAGTTTCATCGAAATTCCTCGACAAACCGAACCCATGTCGTGATAGGATCGCCACACCTATTAATCGGTCGACAACACTACCACAACAAAGCGTTATCAACTAAATATATTGACACAACATTTACCCAAAATGCGTCGTCTTGCCCTGGGAGTATTGTTTCATGTACCACAGGAAGTTGTCCATGTCATTGGCCATCCATGAGCCCTTGAACTCTATTGGCTTGGGTGCTTTGGTTCGTGGATTTGCATGCACAGTGACCACCCCATTCATGCGTGCAACTTCAAGCTCGACAAACTTGCCTTTCAACTAAATATATTGACACAACGTTTATCCAAAATGCGTCGTCTTGCCCTGGGAGTATTGTTTCATGTACCACAGGAAGTTGTCCATGTCATTGGCCACCCATGAGCCCTTGAACTCTATTGGCTTGGGTGCTTTGGTTCGTGGATTTGCATGCACAGTGACCACCCCATTCATGCGTGCAACTTCAAGCTCGACAAGCTTGCCTTTCAACTCAGCCATTTCCGTGCACGCGGTTGCTATCGCAGCCTCCCAAGTCTCATCCCGTTGCTGTAGCTCATGCATGAGGGACCCTAGCACCTTGACATGAAGCTTTCCCATGTCGGCCTTGAGTTCTTACACTTCAGCCAAGAATTCCTCCCTAGCGGGCTTCCGCTCCTTCGACGATCTGGTTCAGGTTGTCCACCATTGCTTGGACGTTTGTGACGATCTCTTCCAGGATCGTCATTCAATTCTCCAAATCCCCCTTTGAATCCCTTAAGCTTAAGACAACATGGTTTTTCTTCGACCAGGTGGTCTTCTTGGCTAGTCTCCCATGATCCTCTCGGTCATTGCCTTGAATGATCAGGACATCAGCACGAGGATTAGCCATTGCGCTTGGAACGAACGCTCCGATATCACTTGTCACGGGTCGGTCGATTCCGAACGATTATACACCCGTGCGACCTTAGAATTTTACTCCCAAGTCATCCTCACGCACACATGCACAAACACAAGGGTCGTATGAATAAAGGGGCGAGTGTATTTGCTTGTAAAAGAGCTGAATACAATGAGGGGGAGGGTCCCCTATTTATACAAGTTCGGGTCTCATCTCATCCATTGATCCTCCCTTCGATCCAATCATTGTGTTTGAACATATATTATTATTTTTAGTCTATACATTAGGCCACTCAATAGCTCTAGGCTTGGGAAAGCCCAGGGCGTGTGTCAAAAGTAAGGGCAGGGTTACCTGACATGGAGTAGATGAACGGTCACAGGTTTTTGTCCACATTGCGCATGGGCTGGTCGTGCGCTGATCATGGGTTGTTCATGGATTGTTCGTGGGCTGCTCCTGGGCAAGCCCTTATGTGTGACACGGCCCCATCACAGACAGTCTTGGATCATGCTTCATCCGTGGGCCATGTAACAATACTAACCAGGATGGGTCGAGGTAAGTTTATTCGATGATGATTTACGACGTGCTTGGAGATTAACAACGAGTTCTCAGACCCCACGGAGACGGAGAAGTTCCAAGGATTCAATCACTATGAGATGAGCTGTTTGATCATTGTCAAATGAAAATGCAGCAATGCATGCAGCTGCGACATTTTGTCGTACCGATAGACTTGAACCTTATTCTTATACAACTCAGATCAATTCGGTCGGGCATTCACTGCCTATTTTTCGTGGATCAACTATTTGACTACATAAAAAATCAAGAGCTTGGCAAATTACAAGGAATTCGATTAGCAACAATCGAGCAACACATCCTCCAATCAACTGTAACTTTGCAAAGTTACTTTGTTCTTCTAGGCAGCAATCTTTGTAAAGGCATGCTTGGTTCTGTCGGTAAAAAAATCACATTTTTATCTGCACTAGACGTCAGAAGCAGAGGCTGTGCCATTCAGGAGCGTCCATCGGATGATCGACCGGATGATCGTGTCCGAACTGAAGTTCTTGTTGAATCAACGTTTGACCCTAAAACAAGCTCGACAAACTCACGCCGCCGTCCTCGTCCACAAGTTTCATCACCTCCAGCCTCTTTTGGTGCATCAGCTTCTCGTTTCTTCTCGAGGTTACTCTTTCGATTTGCTTCAATACGTGAAGTCGATCCTTCGTCACGCGGGAAGCCCGGATTCCTTTTCGTGGGGTTGTTTGATTCGCTTCCTGTCTCAGCATGGCCAATTCAGAGAGGCCTGCTCTGCGTATTGCGAAATGCAGGCGCTTGGGTTGTGCCCGAGCACGTTCGCCGTTTCTTCTGCTCTGAGAGCATGTGCTAGGACTGAGGATATTGTTGGGGGGAGGTTGGTTCATGCCCAGGTCAATAAGTATGGGTTCAGTGGCTGCGTCTACGTGCAGACAGCGCTTGTGGATTTGTACTCGAGATTGGGCGAAATGCAAACCGCCCAGAAGGTTTTTGATGAAATGCCCGAGAGAAATGTTGTTTCTTGGAATTCGATTTTGTTTGGGTACTTGAGATTGGGAAATCTTGATATGGCGCGAAACCTTTTTAGTGAGATTCCGGAGAAAGATGTTATATCTTGGAACTCAATGATTTCTGGGTATGCCAAAGCAGGGGATATGAAGCGCGCAGGGGAATTGTTTCAGCAGATGCCAGAAAGAAATTCAGCTTCTTGGAATGCTATGCTCAGTGGATATGTTGATTGCGGGAACATTGAATTGGCTCGAGAACTTTTTGATGCTATGCCCCAAAGAAGCGAGGTTTCTTGGATTGCAATGATCGGTGGCTACTCGAAACGTGGGGATGTCGAGTCAGCTTGTCTTCTCTTTGACCAATTGGGCAAGAAGAATCTGCTTGCATATAATGCCATGATAGCATGCTATGCTCAAAATGGCAGACCCACAGAAGCCCTTCAAATATTCGATGGCATGATTGAGTGCGGTTTGGAAATTGTTCCTGATAAGATTACGTTTTCCAGCATTATATCAGCTTGTTCACAGCTGGGAGATTTGAAGCTTGGGTCATGGATTGAACTGCAGATGGAGAAGCTTGGTATAGAGAAGGATGACCATTTGGCTACAGCTTTGATTGACTTGCATGCCAAGTGTGGAAGTCATAAGGCATACGAGCTGTTCAACAGCTTAAAGAAGAAGGATGTGGTTGCTTATTCAGCAATGATTCTAGGATATGCTGTAAATGGTAAGGCAGTTGATGCAATACAACTGTTTGAAGAGATGGTGGATGCCCATATATGCCCTAATTCAGTCACTTTCACTGGATTATTAACTGCCTATAGCCACACGGGTTTGGTTGAAGAGGGATACAGATCCTTCAACTCCATGAAGAACTATGGTCTTGTGCCTTCAGCTGACCATTATGGAATGATGGTTGATCTACTGGGCCGGGCTGGGCATTTAGAAGATGCATATAATCTAATAAAGACCATGCCTATGCAGCCCCATGCTGGTGTTTGGGGAGCTCTGCTTCTTGCTTGCAGATTACACAACAATGTAGAGATAGGTGAGATTGCGGCTCAGCATTGCTTTAAATTGGACCCAGATAGAGCTGGTTATCAGTCTCTGCTTTCCAACATTTATGCATCCGTTGGGAGGTGGACTGATGTGAAGCAAATGAGAGAGGTTGTGGAGAAGGCGTCAGCCAAAATTCCTGGCTATAGTTGGGTGGAGTCCACGTAGGTCATCCATGCCTCAAGTATTGCTCATCGGAGGCTTGTAGGCCATCAACTCCAAGTATAGCACCTCTTGTTGGGTGTTCACCATCTTTCTTGTCACAAGTCTCACATATCTCAGATTTCCGGCATTTATGATGACGTGATTTGTTTATGAATTGTTCAAGTCGGAAGCCAGCTAAGTCAGCTTAAGCAAACCACGCTAGAGTTTTGACTCTGACTTTAGTGCAAGTTTTGTACAAGGAATAGATGTGAATTATCAGCATCTGGTCACGGGAATTTCATGGGTTGTCTTTAGAAAATATTTAAGAGTCATCCTAAAAGATTCCGGCATCGCATTCTTAAGAAGCTTTATAAGCAATAGATTCTGGGTCTTGAAAATACTGAAGGATCTGCACCTTACCTTTATGCCCATCAGAATGCTGAGGCATCTAGGTATGCTAATTTCACATGCAAAGTTTGTTTCTCTTTAGGGCTTAATGCTGCTCGTGCACTAGCTCATCCTCAAATGGTAGCATCAGCAACTTTTGGATTCATTGTTGCTCCATCAGAGGGAGCGCGATTTTGCTTTTAAATGTTTTCCAATATTAAATTGGGTTCTCAAATCATGTACTCTTGAGGAGTTCTCAGATTACAAGCAAAAAGAGATTCTCATATTTCAAGCAGATCCTGGCTCGCAAATCTGGAGTGTGCTAAATATGAACTTTTTCATAGTCCTTTTCTTGCCATGAATAAATAATGGATTATGCAAAAGGTTTTTTTTTTTTTTTTTTGGTCAGAATGGATTATGCAAAAGGTTTATGTATAAGGAATTTTAGGTTTCCTCTGACAGAGGTTGTTTGCGTGGGCCATTGATCTAAATGCATCTCAATGATTAGTTTTGATAGAATTCTTTGTTGACATCAAAAGCTTGCTATCGCAATGCGTCATGAAAATTCCTCTGGCGGAAGGTTCGCCTGAACCAAAGATTGACATTGAGATCCCTCCCTATTTATATCCCTCTTTATATTCCTCTTCTATACATTAATTGCTGCATAAAGACAATTCTTTTGCAGTCTCGCTCTCAAGAATTGCCATTCAATCTCTACTTGGAGCTGCTTGTGGTTAGACATAACTATTGAATCTCTTCCACACGTCTTAAAGTTATCACTTGATAATGGGTAATTGGTAATTCTTTTCAGGCTGACGATATTAATGAGAAAGCAAATGAGCTATTATTCAACGAGTTGGCCTAGAGACTGGACAACCGGCTGAGAAGGTGAATTTTCTGGACCAAGCCCTCATTACATTTTTGCTTACGAATCCTTTTGTCGACTTATCCTGTCGCAAGCTTGCATTTGCAGTGTTTGCTTTAGCCATATGAGGATTCTGTGTCATAAAGAGTTCTGCTATTCTATGCAGATTTATGCGGACTTTGGTAAAACGCTTCAATGCTCGAGAGCCGCTTAGATACGGTCTGATGGATCTCATAGTCCGTCACATAGCAAGGCCAATGCCCCAACAAAAACTGAATGGAGCTGCGCGCTTGGACAGCAGATTTGGCAAAGCTTGCTCATTGGCTCTCATCTGTTAGATATGTAATCTTCAAATGTTTCTTGAAAATGCTTGCTTTTGGTTGATGTAAAATTGAGCCTGGTGCTTGAGATTCTTTTGGTGAGATTGTCCCTGCAATTCTTTCTTCAATGATTAGTGTAGTGTCCCCTGAACAAATAAATAAATGATTCCAAACCTTGGACTTTTCGTTGATTCTGTTGGGTCGTGGGGCATGAAAGGGAAGGAGGAGAAGCAGAATTAACTAAATTACTACATCCGGAAATCTCCCATGAAAACAAAACTAGAAACATCGAACTTCGAGGCATGGCATGCTATTTCACCTTACAATAATTAAGAATGCGTTGCTATAAGAATCAAAGAATTTTGATGCATTGACCTTGTGCCTTGATCTCAATCTTCTCTCATCCTCTCTTCCCACCATCCCTTCATGACCCTAGCAATGAAGTCTTCACTTCTCTTCTCCAAGTTGTTGTCCCCATCTTCATCCTTTTCGGAAGCTTCGTCACCATCTTCGTCATTGTACCATCCAATCTCACCATCGCTTCCGCTGTCATCATCATCCTCCTTGTAACCATCAGAAGTGACTTCGTCATCTGGATGACTGTCATCTTCATCTTCGCCGTCGTCAATGTGAACCTCATTTTCATCCTCATCAGCATCATTAACCCAGACTTCTTCATTGAGAGGCAAAGAGAAGGGCCTCTCTACTTCATGATCGGTCGGGCTTAGGCTCCCAAGGAGGATCGCAAGAACGATGAAATTTATCACCCAGAACACGAAAACAGGACTTGAAGACAGATCAACAGAATTGGTACGTTCGAGTTTCGAAGTCGTCAGCGAGGTCAGAAGAAGCACGGCAACAAAGATCAACAAAGATGCAAGTATAGGTACCAAGACAAACTTCATGCCCCGGCGAGGAAATCCTGACGTTCGCTGGCAATTCAAAGTGCTTTAAACCTATGATTGCTTGAGAAAATCAACCCTTTTTTATAGCTTTGTCAAGGAAAATCTGAGTCACTCAAAAAACAAATGGGTTTACTTAGAAGCTTAAATGTAGTGTACGTGTAGAGATGGAGCAGCTTCATTTGTTTCAAACAACGGAAAATCGAGCAAGTCCACCTTCTCAAGTAATGAAAACCTTGTACGGAAAGATTACCGGGTAAGTGCTCAGCACTCCATAGTTTGAAATTCTTGCAAAATTTAAATCTCCATAATATAACGGGTTAAGCACATAACCCTGATGATCAGGCGACAATTAAGCAGACTCTTTCTTGTTCCTTGCAGTGCACACAAGACACTAAATTTCTCTCTTTTTCCCCTTCTTTGGGGGTCGTGGCATTTCTGTACAGTTTCTGCATGGTTGAATCCTACAAGAGTACGCCGCCTTCGAAATAATGTTTTCAGTTTCGAGAGATTTTCGGAGCTTCTGCACGGAATCCCTGTCGTGTGGCGCCCGACGTATTCAGTTTGGTTTACAGACGAACTCCAGACAAAGATGTCAAAGCGTAACATATTTGTGTAAATGGTCTCCATCATTGACTTTCGCCATGCAGGAGACTAGCCAAAATCTTTGAAAACGAACCCGTATGAGAGAATTGACAACCTTGGTTAGTCACAACAGCCAGAATCCAAACATTAACATTATTCAATTGCTCTCTCCGTCTCTCTCTCTGATGATCAGTGGATGGTGATTTGAGTTGACCAAAGTGGTTCATTTCCTCCCCCAAAGAACAGTCGGACAAAGCATTAACATGAACCAGAAAGAGACAGCATCAATAACTTTTTATCGGATGCGCATATGAAGAGAAAGCTGATAAGGGGAAAAGGGTCATTTTCTTTTAAGGAAACTAACAAATGAGGCGTTTTCAGCTTTTGCAACAGGAAAGCAAATTACACATCCGTCAAGGGGACATTACATTGAATTATTTGATGAAGATGATACAAAAAGCGAAGCACATAACTCACTTTGAAACTTGCAACAGTCGGAAAATAACTCTACGCAAGACTATTATATCGCATGGTTTACATGAAAGGCGACGACACCAGGCAGCTTTCTCGCTAAGCAGACATACAATCTGGGAATGAGCGACAGAAAGATCTAGCAGCACAGGACTACGTAAAAGTACGTCTACACTAAGTTGCAAAAAAAGAAAGAAGAAAACAAGTCAAAAAGAAAAATGCAATCTAGGAACATAAGTCCCATGATTATATAGGACATCCCTCAGGGCACAGACACATTAATGTCAGTCGTCTTGCTTCTTGAATCTGATGGGAGCAACGACCAGTTATCTCCTCGATAAGATGGACTCGTCGAGAGAATTACGCTAGGGTCCGACAGAGGCATCGGATGAACCCCAGATTGGTTTGTTGTAGGTAGAATGTCATGTTTTGGGTTCTTCGTCTTCTGCTCGTGCTGATCTCCCGCAAGAAAACTGCCCACCACAACCTGGTTGTGCAGAAACAACACACTCGAAATTTGCTCCCAGAAAATTATTCTTAAAAGATGCTTGTGAGAATGAATATGAGATCACTTATAGACATTTGCAGAGATTATAACTCCATGTTGGAATTTATTATAAGGTATATTAGTGTATACTGAGAAGCATCAATAGTTATTCATTTGTTCCCTTTAGGGGCAGATTAACACTCGACTAATAGATGGTGAGAATAGCCAGAAACATCACGTGGGTATTTACATAGGCAAGCTTGTCTAGAACTAGATTTCACACCTTGAATATGATTTAGTTAGCAAGCTTTCACGGTTTTCCAAAGAAACATATAAACATTTCTCAGGAACACTTCCAAGAGAACATTATAGGAGATCTCTAAATGACAAGCACGCAGAAAGAACCAAATATGGAAGTAGAATTTTCAGCCCGAGAATCGCCCGTGAAAGCACCTAAATGACAGAACAAGACTTCAATCTTCTTACTGACAGTGCCCGAAACATATAAATGTCGAAAATACCTGCACAGGACTTGCTGCCACGAGCAAACCAGCGATGCCGCCACCCACAACACGTCCGTCTGGGCTTGCTAATGAGACACTCATCCCACCAGATCTGCTCCTCGTTCCTCCAGTGTCATTGGGCATGAATGATCCGGATAAGGATAATATCTCAAAACGACCCTGGAGCAAAAGTGGACTAGGAAAACTGAGGGACTAAAGCTACGAAATGGACAAGTGTGGGAACAAACGTGCTAAATGAATTTTTCCAATGGATGATGGAGACTTGTTTAAACACTGGCACAGTATTCACAATCTAATTATAAGTACCGCACCTGGGGCATCCATTTATTTGAAGCAAGCCATTCAAAACATTATCTTTTCATACTTAGAAAAAAAAAGAATGAACCAGAAATGGATCACCTCGTATGTCAAGGTACCGCCGGAGGAATTAGGCTGACGAAGTGTAACACTTGAGATCACACCATTCGCAGAGAGAACACATATGGCTCTAGGTCCTTGTTGAGAAAAGGATATGACTTTCATCATGACGTCCTAAACCAAACAAGAGATGCTCAAAATTCAGTCTTCTACTTGTATAACAGTCAAATGAAGGGTATGATCTATGAAGCAACAATGCTGAGGAGAATATCAGCTAAATCATAGCATATTGGCATTAAACATGGTAGCCTAGCTAAGATATTTGCTATGATGTTTAATGACTACGGTAGAGTGATATAAGAAAAGTTCTGACTTCATCTTTCATGAAGAAATAAGGAAGATGATGTAGTCAACGGATGGAACAATCTCTTTTTTAAGATGTGCAATGAGCTTTTTAATATCATCATCACGAACTACTTGGATAAAACTGTGGACAGTGTTGAGACTTCCAAATTAAGGGTACATCTAATAAATAGTCTCATTTCCATCATACAAAACAACATCCGAACTAACTTCAGTAGCTTGAGGTATTATCAACCAAGCCCAAACTTAATAAATCATAATTATTAGCTTGAGGTATTATTAGTTAAGCCCAAACTTAATAAATCATGATTATTGGAGCCATCAGAATCAAGTATTTCTATCTCAACCATACTAAGGGTGAGCAACATGGGGGCAGAATTAGCGACTACGTTTCTATTTTATACTAATAGTAAACGATATTAGTTCATAAATCTTGCCATAATTAAGCTCTTTTTTCCTTAAAGAAGACAGTCGATAGTCATACTAGAGAAATCAAATTCCTACTGTTCTCTATTACGTACCTCTCCTGTATTAACGGTGATAATATGGGGAGTAAAATTGGTACCCACAGAGCATGCAACCCATTCACCTGCAAAAGCAAGTTCTGATGCGATCAACCATAATCCGACTCATAAAATGATTTCGATGTTTTGTGATACAAGGAACAGATAAAGCCTTTACAAATGTAAAAAGAATTTTTAAAAAGCCTTGCACTCTGTGCAATGTGGTTAATTAAGAAGAGAGAGATTCGACCTAAAACTTCTGGCAGACCTGAGTGCAAGAACATCAGCAATTCTCATCACTTATACTTGAGATCAACAAGAAGAACATTATAGCATAATAGCTTCAGATAAGCCAAACAACTGCACGTCCAGAATCTTTCCCCACTCTTCGAGCTCAAAATTCTCCACATTTCAATATTAACCCAACTCACAGAAAAGAGAGAAAAAAGAAACGAAATTTACTCATCGTCCTTGCTGAACAACCACAGCCATTAAAATCTCCATATCTAAACAATCCCAGGTCCCACTTCTACAGGAAAAAATACCTCTGAACATGAAGCTGACACACAGAAAAAGTTCTCTCTGCTAATCTCTTGGAAACTCTTGGCATGGCACTCAACATCAAACCGAAAAGGAAAAAACCATCGAGCTGCCACTTCAGTGCAGGCTCGAAATCACAATCAACAATAGAAGCATGCAACAAGAGTCCACATTTCTGAGCATTTACCAAGATTCTCCACTTCAAACTTGGGCTTGCTGACCGACCCGGCCGGCTTCACTTTGCCGCGCTTCGGGGTGGAGAAGTCGATCACCGGCGGCGGCGGCGCCGCCGACGATATCGGCCTCGGCGACAGCGCCGCCCCGGGCGACCCATCGGGCCCATACTTCCTCGGACGGCCCCTCTTCTTCTTCACCAGGGTCCCCGCGGCGGCCGGAGGCGGCGGGGCGGCCGCCGTCGCCACCGCAGGGGGCGGCGCCGATCCGGGCGCCGGGGTGGGGTTCTCGGCTCTTGGGGCGACGTGGTAGTCCGACGGAGCGTCTGATCCCACCACTGTAACACCTCCGCCACTACTAGCAGTCACACCATCTCTTCCCTCCATAACCGAAAGCTTTCAAAAAGAGAAAAAAGAAGAAGAAACAAAAACAAGAATTTCTACGAGCTAGACATCAAAGACCCATTTTCATTTTACACCAGAAATTTTCCCAGGCAGCTCCGAATTCGGACAAAAGAAGAAAGTTCGCCAAATGGAAAACCAACCAAAACTCCAAAACACAGAAACAAAAGGGACCCAAAAAAAAAAAAAAATCGAAACTTGAAAGCAGTCAAGAAAAAAAGATGAAATTTTTCACAGGGATAATTATAGTGGGAAGTTTCTGTGATCACAGACAGGCGGGTCAGCTCGGACAAAGCTTGAATTTTTGGGGAGATCTTTATATAAAAGATGAGAAATTCAAATGTGAATTTCGAATAGTGGGAGGAGGGGAACAGGAGGATCTTGATTTGGAGAGAAGATTGACAAGAAATTCTTTGATCTTGGGGGGGCACTTTTGGGGGCTTATGTCGTGTTGATTTCAAAGGGGAACGAAGAAAATGCAGATGGGAGAAAAGCTAACTCGGTTTTTCTTGATTGGCTAATCCGGCTTCCTAACTTTCCTAAGACGTAAAAAAATACATTATATATATATTTTTATTTGGGTAAAGGAAGGAAAGAAGGAAGGGAAGGGAAAATATATATATTAATGAAACGGCCGGAATCATTGAATTTATATGGCAATTTGGAATTAAATAATTTAGTATTAGGGGGCATTGATATGTGCGTTTTGGTTTGAATCCATCGGGGGAAAAAGACCATTTAAAAAAAAAAAAGGAACCAAAAGTGGGTAGTGATAATAATAATTTCTTGTTCTTTTTTTGTGTTAAATTTGGGATCATGCTGGGGAGGTGGGAGAGCCGAGCTAATCAAATATTTAATAAGAAAGTAATTATGATTGTAATTGTTTACCAACTATAAAATTAGTTGGGAGGAAGGAAAGAGGGAGAGAGGGAGAGGGAGAGATAATGTTGATCTAGAAAAGGATAAAGGAAGGTCGCTAAAGCAAAGCAACCCCCTTTTCCCCGTCGGGTAAGAAAAATACATAATACAAACAAGGCTAATAATAACTAGGCTCCTATTAAATCCCTATGTTAGTGTAAAGCACAAGTTAAGCATTCACTCATGGATCGTTCACATGTTAAAGAATTTAGGTTATAAAGCAACTCTAAACACACGCGTACACTCATCTAGTTGTAAACGCATAATTATTATTTTTGCACTGACCAAAAATGTAAGGTTCAATTATTCCACAAAAAATTAATAATTTGGAAATTATTTTCTAAAAAAAATGATTGCTTTGTATCATTTATAAAAATAAGTTAATAAAAATATTTTTATTGTTCACGAAAATTTTCAATTTTTTATTATTTTTAATAATAAAAATATTTTTATATATTAATTATTTCAAATAATTATTTTTTAAAAAAAGTATTTTCCAAATCCGTTCATTTACAGGGAAACAAACATAGCATTGGTTATGTTCAATTAAACCATGCAGACTCCACTTGTCAAAAGTAGCAATGATTTCGTGATATTTTGCTCCTCCACTTTACAAAAAGATAAAATTGAAAAACCAAAGAGAAAAAGGAACAACTAGAAATCACATATTTCCAATGTTAAATTTTTATTTTTTTGGGAGGGGGGGACAGACACGCTGCAGAGATTGGAGAAATGTGACTGTCCTGTCTGGGACTCAAGAGGTTGACTTGGTCAACTTACCTGTCAAATTTCAGATCGCCGGGGAAAAAAATAAAAGAATAAAATAGAAATGAGAGCACCAGAAAACAAGAAAAGGAAATGACCGACGACGTTGTCGTGAAGGCTGGGATTTTAGACATATTTGGGCTCATTAAATTTCGTATGATGCTTCCGCCCAAAAAGATAATAATAAAAAATTTGCTGGGATGCTTTTCAACTGTGAGAGAAAAGGTGCAAACTTGAAAGCTACGTACAGAGGTATCTAAAAATAGAAAAAGGAGAAAAGATCGCCAAAATTATCAAATTTTACTCATTATAACATATTTATCTTCATAAAAAAACTTCAAATCTGTACCGATATAACACGTTTACCCTCCATTAATATTCAACCAGATGATTTTTTAGAAAAAAATAATGTCGTTTTTATTTCACTTAAGTCGCATGGATGCTACATTAATGTTATTTGCTTTCCAGCATTCATAGAAATGGGTTTTAATAGTGTCCCTTGACAAAATCTCCATGGAAGGTAAATGCATCACACAAGTATAAATTTAGAATTTTTAGTATCACAAAAAAATCTAGGATAAATGTATCGAGGCAGATATAATTTGGAATTTTGGCAGTTTTTATTCAAATAGAAATAACAAAAATTAACGCTATTTTAGTTTTTGGCAAAAGAATTAAGACGTTAATCGGGACTTGTTCTACGTAAAATATGTACTTATTAAATCCTTTCACTTATACTCGAACTAAGGGAAAGAAAAGGCTAGGGGATTCTAAGAAAATTTGATAAAGTATACTTATTAAATTGTAAATTTCTTAAATTTTGGCATTAAAATAATTGGATGGCCCTGCTTGTATATACTTAATTAGATGTGATATGATTAAAGAAGGATTAACTTATACAACAAGTCTATAATGCTTACAACTTCAAAAGAAATATTAACATAGGAATAATCTTTTCACTCCGCATGCATATGTATTTGTTATATAATATTTAGTTTATGAAAACTTATAACATCATCTGTCAACTTTTTAATAGAGTTGGTAATGATCCCACAAAATTTTTTATGGCATCAAATTAGGAATTTTTGCATTAGAGTCTTTCTCGACTCCTATTTGTGTCTTTGGTATGTAGATTGATGCTTTAGTGGTAAAAAATTTCAATATACACATGATGAGGAGTGCTAACTATTTATATAGTTATCACATTTTTATTTAATGGACCAAACTTTTAGAATAATTGGTAATGATCTTATAAAATATTTACACGATCTTCTGCCACCAGATTACCCATTTTCTGGATCCAGCCTAGAATCAAGTTGCTTCCACCCGTTTTTACTTGTTTTATGTTATGGAATTGCAAATGAAATGATATTTATTTCTTTCGGAATTCTAATCTTGGCTTTTGTCTTGCTGCATCATCGGTGGTTATATAAGTTAAATACTCGTGGACTCTTTCGGTTGAACTATAGGGACTCGATTTTTATTTTTATTTTTATTTTTATTTTTATTTTAATATGAGTGCATTCCTAAACTTTGGAGCTTTTTCACAAGGACCTCGGAGAGCTCCCAATGGGCCCACTTGGGGAAACTTCATGAAACCATAAATCCCCTCTATGGAGAGGAGAATTTCAAATTCTCCACCTCTCCGTTCCCATATGGGAATAATGGTCCCCAATAATTATAAAGACCCAATTTCATTAGCTTTTTAGGCATTGCGAAAAATAAACTCTATAAGAATCCTAAGCATAATGTACGAAAGTCTATTCAGATCTAAAATTTTCAATTTTGTTAATCTAATTTTAAACCTTTTGATAACTCTACAATGTAGTTATACTAATCAATCTTGACTAAAAATAATTGACGTGGCTATCCAATTGGTGTCAGCTATCACGGGGCACAACCGGCATTAATGTAGAGGATTTTTGTATTTTTTTTCTTTTTCAATTTTTTTTTTAAAATTTTTAAATTTTCGTTTTTTCTTTTTCCACCTGTGACTGGTCTTGGCTATGGTTGGTGAATGACCACAGGTGAGGTCGCCCTCGTCGACCCTTCAAATAATTTTCTTGATGGATGGGTATTACATAAGTTATAAAACGATGTTTATGCATAACATTTTCTAAGGATCCACCAAATTCCAAGCTAATTGCGTGTATCAATTGGCTAATGATGGTCTTCTTGTCAATCTAATGAGACCTACTCAGTAGATAAACAGGATCTTTACTTGCATACGAATCTTTCATGAGAGCAAATATAAATTGTCGGAGGACAGCCTTAATTTCATTCTGACAAGCGACACGTGTATGCTTACGATTTACTAATTCAAAACGAGATAGTAATTAGTTAAAAAAAAAAGGGTACTCTTTGTCTATATTATCTTTCATTTTTTATTTACTAAAATTAATAAAAATTTGGAGAGGGACCATGAGGGCAAGACATGCGCTCGAATGAGTACACTTGAAGTTAGTGAATCGCATGTGCCTTGCGCCATTTGGCTTCCCACTACAATCTTTTATTAATGTGATGCTTGACCATTAATTTGTATATAAATTTTGGGGACGATTATTTAAATACCATCCTGTTTATTTTTTTATTTATTATGGTGATAAATCCAATGCCCATTATCTTCTACATATTATAATAATTTTGCTTTCCGCCTCATATCAATTCTCTAGACGCAAAAAAGGAAAAAAGAAAGGAGAGCAGGCATGGAATAAGCTTTATAATTTTCCACGGTCGGTCAGCAGACCTAACTTATGTTTGGGTTTGTTATCTACAAATAAGTTATTGAAGGAGCGAAACGGCCTTTTTCAAATCAAATAGCACCCACTTGACCTTCAAATAAAATAAGGTTGAGACCTTATATTGCCCATCCATGTCAAGTTGCTGGTTTTTTTCATGATTACACAATATATATATACATACATATATATATAATATAATATAATATATCATTTGAATTTTCTGGGGAAGCACTTCACTATCAAAATCTTAGAAGGTTTGGCCTTTCAACTAAATAAATTTAAAGAGAAGGTAATGTAGCTCCTTGCATTCTGGTTAGGTGGTGTATAGTTATACCTTGTTGAGGGTGAAAAATTGCTCTACGGTATTGTGTCAAATATACTATTATTGCACTATAGAAGTTCCTTTAAAAAAACAAGAAGAAAACTTTGGTCCAAGGTAAGATGACTATGAAGACTCGTGCGTGCTATTTGTGGGGGTGTGTTGTTGATACGAAATCCTATTTTGAATTTGGATCTGCGTCCCTGGTTGGCTTTTGTTTATAAGTGACCTAAGGCTGAAAGAAAATATTACGAGAATTGATTGAATGGGTAATCACTTTTTTCAAATGCAGCAGATTCTGTGTTCAAATCACGGCATCTTTCAATAAGAGTAACCTTAAAAGTTGCCCAATTTTTTGTGTGGGTAAAGCGTTATTCAATGCCTGTAGATGGCCAACATCCATACATCCCTGGACATTATCGCTATTTGATCGGAAAAATTTTCGTGTCTCGTGACATAAAGAAAGGAAGGAGAGAATTAGTTGATGGGAGGCATTAGTTAAGGCATGAGAACTTTATGGGTGAGTCGAGTTCGAAGTCGGTTGAATTAACCCCGACCAAGTTCGAATCGAGTATAGTCTTGGATTACTTGAGTCGGAGACGAATTCGAGTTGTAGTAACTCTATATGGGCTCGACTTGACGCAATTATACTTTCACTCCCCCTTACAACTTTGGGCCATGACTCGGCCATGTTTGTTGGGCCTTCACATCTGGACTTAAAGCGGCCCAAAAGTATAGATTAGGACAAGAGGCCCATGAAACACAACAAGCAGCCCAAAAACCATACTCCGGCCCATGTTTTTGAGGCCGACTAAAGTTCGCATGAATCCAGATTTTGGGTCGTTATCACTTTACTCTTGTCTCTTAACGCCAAAAGGAGAACAAGAAAATGTCATCATTTGTTTCGTTGAGAAAATGTAAGGACTTGGAGAAAGCAAAATGAAGTGTCGGATTAACTCAGACAGCGCTTTATTTAGCAATTGATCGTGCAGAACACTAATTTCTCATCTCCTTTCGGAAACGTAAGAATTCCTGCGCGCCCACTTTTCGATATAATTTCATAGAATTATAATCGAATCTAATGAAAGGAGTAAGGAGTGTCTGTGAAAATCGGAGGAACAAACAAATCTCAATATAATATTCTGATTTTGATTGAAATCAAAATTGGAGAATTCGACACTTTATTTGGTTAGACAAAGAGAAAAATTGAATGTCATCATCATTTTTTGGGCCTTAAAAGTCTGAAAGCAAGACTGAAGGATGGGATTATCGTTAGAAGGGATACATCCGATGGGGCCTTATCATGATGTGGCTGGTGTCGAGGGGATCGCAGACAAGGTAGGGACAGAGAGACGAAGACGAGTATAATGTACTACCGATTCGAATGACGACAATTCGATCCTTTTTCAGCATTAAATAATACCAAGTTTTTTATGTGTCTGTCCAGTGGCATGGAATCTTCTGCCTTGGAAATCATGTCCACATCAACTCAGCCAATGAAATGTGGATGAGGCCAAATGGTGCATCGAGCAAGATGCCTTATTCCACAGTAGAATAGGAAATTAAGATGATGGTGGGGTTCGGCGGCATCAAAAAGAAATTGGGTCGATTGTATCGTGTGTGTTTTCAATCGTGGTCAAATCTCTCCGGCCACATTTTGTTGTTTTTTTAGGGTTTTAAGTAAGGAAGATGAGGTCTAAATCATGCGCAAAAGGAAGAATAGTGAAGCTTCCCTAGGGTTTTGTGGAGACGTGCTGGCTGACTCGGATGGAAATGATGCGAAAAAGAGCTTTCCACCTAACTAAAGAATCGCGCGTGGGATGTCAGGGTTTGTGCTTGCTCATTTAAGGAATATTTGTTGATGATTTCATTGTAATGGTGCAAGGGTTGCATTGAATGCTAAGGTCTAGTCATGACGCAACGATAATAATGCAGTGTTGGTTTCGTGATGGACAGAGGAGTAGACACTCGACATTGTCGGATGCAACGATGTTTATGTCTTGTCCTCAAGAAGAGTTTTGCGTGCACAAAAAATGGCATCTTTTCATGGAAGTTGGATGCCTTCTGTGGGTTTGCACCGGTTGGTTTGAAAGTTGGTAGGTTTATCTAAATTAAGTTGACTTGCTCGTCATACAAAACTTATTATAACAATTATATTACAATCCGACTATTCTCATCTTTTATTGTCAAATTTATGTATATCAATATTGGAAGCGGTACCACACTAAAGTCCTTGAAATGATGCAACACATGAAAGACAATACGTCATTGGACTATATTATTTGCATGCAAATTTACTGATCCGACATATATATTGTCAACGATATCCTAGTACAGCTTTTATTTAAATGAGGGGGCAAGAAATTACTCGATTGTGAGAAATCCACGGAAAAAACAAGCCCAAGAAATATGCATCCTTTATGATGGGAGTGCTTTATATCATTAGAAGGAATTCCACCTTTTGTCCCTACACTTTCATGTTTTTCATAAGTGAGTTCTTATACTTTTTAAAGTCATAGGTCGATTTGATTAGACAAATTAAAAAATTTTGTCAACTTGGTCTAAAAAAGGCACGAAAGTTCGTGTTTATTTTATTTATTTGGGCGAAGTGGGTAGCTTGCAAGGATAGGAAAGTATCGAAATGTGAAATCTATTACTGCTTGATGGGACGCTGGAGGAAGGTCCTCAACCAGACAATCCTGCATGGCGACATATCTACGTAGATCCCTCTTGTCCCTCTTGAGAATGTCGGCTCGTAAATACTTCTCTTCTAGAAAAAGATTACATTATTCTTCCGTACACAAAAATCGCATGCGTTCAATCAGAAATCCAACATGAAATAGGAGATAATGTTTCTTCGAGTTGGATGCACAGAGGATCATCCGAACTTTAAGGGGGAGGTTAGTGATTGGGAAGATTCGACTTTGTGGATCATTAGGGAGTTAAAGCTGTGTGAACACACAGCAAAGAAGATTCCGTTTCGATTTAGTGCTTTATCATAAGCTCTATTCCAAAGAAAACCCTCTACTTTTGTCACGAGACTATTTGCTTTTCAACTACTGAATATGTTCTCTTGCGATTTGCATTGCGGGATCTTTCTCATGAGATATATGAATTGCATACTTGGGAAATTGAATCTTTACAGGTGACTTGAAGTCCGATTCTTGCGATGCAAGTGCGCTCCAAATCGGAAGATGTCGCTCGACCTTAAAGAAGGATCCTTTTTTGGTTGGCGTTATTCTTAGGGTCGTATAATTTAAGAAGATGCTTTTGTGCATTCATTTGGCTGCCAAACAGCAGATGGTGTCGAGTCAACTTCTTTACAACGATCTTGCAAAGGCTAGAGACAGATGATTCTGCTTCAGCTAGGAATGAACATATGTGAGTGAAAAATGTGCACATCTCTTACAAGAATGCTAGCTACTGGCTAGAGGGCATTATTGAGGTGTGGTTCATTCTTCCATCAACAGGATAACACAAGAGTTCAGGGGTCTCGGAGATAATGCCTCCGAACCGTTAGATGGCTTTTATAATATGAGCTTATATTTTCTTGATATTTTGGATTCAGGCCCATGAATAGCTATTGGATATGTATAATCTATTTTTTTTATAATTGAAAGATAAAACAAAGAGAGGCTATATGGTAGTTATGGTGGAATTTTGTGATAGACAAAACTTTAATTTAAAGGTGAATTAGGATAAAACCTTATGTCTCAAAGTTTCTTTCTTGCTTTTTATTCTCGATTTTCTTATAATTGCATGTCATATCTTGACAAGCAGAACTCTTGTATTACATAAATTGATGAACACTTTGGTCCTAAGGTTCTGGAGAAGGGACGCCATTTCTAGTAATGGGGTGGAGAATATAATAGATTATAGGGGTCTTTCTGCGATTATTGGTAGTTTTGGAGTATATAATTGAATAGAAATCCTTGAACCCAATACCTTTGTATATAATTCAGATCTTTTAAGCGTGATCAATGCAGCAGATGCCAGATGGAGCAGCCCACCCTTCTAGAAGATCGTGTTACCTTCTCCTGGGGTTTGACATCTTTAGTTTATTTTTGCTTTGGCTAAGGACATAAAATTTAATTTTATGAGATAGCTTTCAATATCTAAGCCCCACTTGACTTGTTTATGTATATGCCAAACCATTTTGTCTGAGAAGCGAAGGTGATGGGCATTCGCACCTACTACTCCATGGGCTTGAATATATATGACTAATCACATACAATAGGGAAAATTATAAAAATTATCCATGAACTTTATCTTAATTTATAATATGGTCCATGAATTTTTAATTTGAATGTGGTTCTCAAACTTTAGCTCAATTTATAATGTGGTCCTTAAACTGATCTATGGACTACATGATAAAGTTCAAGGTTATTCTTGAGCTTGAATTAACTGAAGGACGGCATTAAATGTTTTTATATAATTTAGGGACTATATTGAACATGTATAAAATATCAAAGGATCATATTGAACAAATTAAAAAATAAATAAATACATTGTATATTAAGTTAAAGTTTATGAATCATATTAAATAAATTAAACGTTTCATAGACCATTTTACAAATTGAGCCGAAATTTAGGGATCATTTATGTAATTATCTCCATATGATAAACAAAATGTCCACTTCGTCCATTCCATGCTTTATTTGATTGTGTGATTCTAATAGTGTTAAATTACACTCGCAACATTCACACCATAAATTACCATTCCCTTTTTGCATTATTATTTTTTTTCCCATTATTGCATTCCCGTTCGCCCTAAGGAGACCTAAGATCGAAAAGACTTAGATAACCAAGCATAGGACGAATTAGTTGAGATACTTCCCACAGATTCGATGCCTTTCATCCACGATTCTGTAGGCGCAGCAGGATGCCGTTGCCCATTTGCTACCTGCTTTGCCGAAGATTTTCGCTCTGTTTCGTGCAATTCTTCCAGCTTTTTACTGTTGCAACCCGGCCGCGTTCAGAAGTACGACGTACCGCCGATGACGACGACTCGTTCAGACCACGTGATATGTGGCGACCAATTCGATGTCCATACAGCGGTTTTTCAGTGTGACGAAGCGACGGCGACTTTTATATGCGGCCCAGATTTATTGAAAAATGACTGTCGGTTGATGGATTAAATAATGGGGATTGATTGACGCGAATGAAATTAAATTAAGTTCTAAATTTCCAGCTTCTGGATATTTTCTTTATTAAATTACAAAAAAAAAGCAAACGAGAATCGACTGATTCAGACTGAGTCCATGTGCATTGATTGACGAGATGGGATGAATTCGCCTCCCTCTGGAAACGAACCGCGGAGGGGGTTCCTGAAAAGCAGAGCCCCAGCCGTCGGGGGAGCCACGCCGAGCCGCACGTGATCCCCGTACGGCTCGGCCAGGATTGCCAGCTCAGCTCGGCCCGTTAGCCGGCGCACTTTGCGGCTTTTCCACGGACTCAAAAGCCTAGGACCCCCCCCCCTTCCCGCCTCGCACATGCGTGCTCGGTTGTCCTAGCAAAGGAATGTTCCTCCTTTTTTTCTTCACATTTCGAGATCTTCTGCCTTTGCTAACCGCAAATCGATAACACCCTTAAATAGGGTCTATTTCGAGAAAAATTCTTAAATTTAAAAAAAATATTTTTTCAAACAATTACTTATATTATTTATCAAAATGAATCAACAAAAAACGTTTTTATCATTTAAGAAATTATTTAAATATAAATTATTATCAATAGTGGAGACAAATGATTATTTTTAAAAATATATATATTTTAAATCATTCATTTTTTACTAAATAAATAGAGCATTATTTTTCATATAACCCGTCCATTTCAAAATAGGAAGACATGAAAAGATCAGTGGCTGCAATTTTTTAGATTCTCGTTAATGAGTATTCGTTGATCGCATTTTAATAAAAAATTTAATTTTGATGGATTGATTGCACATGACACGTAAGAGATAATGTATGAAAAATGATAACATTTTTTACTTAGACATTGTTAATAAAAATCCTTATTTCTAAAATGCTAAAAATGATTACAATGATGAGTACCTAATTTATCGTAGTGACTCTTGAATTTGAGCAAAAATAGAACAAAAGGAGCAATTTGTACCTTTGTTCCTCAAACACGTGAGGCAGTCTCATTAATTCTGTAGGACTTGTTTCTAATTTATCGGTTATTAAAGAAAATAAGAAGAAAGAGAAGCTATTAAAAGATCTATTTACATGAAGAGAAATAATATGTAGTGGATGTCAAAATCTAATTAGAGGTATATCCACAATAAACTAATTAATCGTGAATATTTAATTTCCTAGATTTGTAGCATAGCTTGTGGCAGTGGCACAGGAATACTGCATTTCTTCACAGTTGAGCTAACACATATACTCCATTCTAGGATATTTAAATATTATTCGAAATTAGCAATTGTCAATATGGTCGATCATGCTTTTTCCAAATTAATACTATTGCCTAAAATTTATTTATGAGCCACGTAGTGAACACAATTAGAATGGAGGAATACTGCATTTCTTCACAGTTGAGCTAACACATATACTCCATTCTAGGATATCTAAATATTATTCGAAATTAGCAATTGTCAATATGGTCGATCATGCTTTTTCCAAATTAATACTATTGCCTAAAATTTATTTATGAGCCACGTAGTGAACACAATTAGAATGGAGGTTCGTCACATGCGATTAAAACAATCCTAATTTTGGTGACTTTTCGACTTAAATCTAGAGTCTTGGACATGGAACGGATTCATCAACGCTATCAAAAGTGGGGGATTTTCCACAAAAACCAGCATATTCTAATTGTGTTGCTGACCTTATGATGTGAACCCAATTTTTTCAAAACCCGCTTTCTCTCTGAGCACTCGTTAATTAATCTTATAAAAAAATCCGTTTGAACTCCATTAATCATGCTTGACAAAAAAAAATTGTTTTGGCTGCAAATAACACGAGAGAGACTATTTATTGAAAATGAAAATCTTTTTTTAAGTAGATGTTTAAAGAGTCGCTGGAGACAACAGTTGATTAAAAAAAAAAAAATCTTATCCTAAGCAATCCATCGATTGGTCAGCTTAAACCAAAAGGGCTGCTGGGCACCGGCAATTATTAATTAATCCATTGAACCTGCGATCGCCATCCACAACTTCGTCTGGTCACATTTTAAAAAAATAAAATTGGATGGATTACCTCAAAAGGGCCAAATCCCAACCAATTTTCAACTCCAAAGATCTTCAATCTTGGGAACTGTCAACCAACGTATTTCCTCAGCACAAGACCATTTAATTAGTCTTTTTGCTACATTTCAAATCCCACTACGGGAAAAGAAATCAAGTAGGTAAAAAGATTTAGAGCTTTCCATCTACCATAATCGACGGGGAGGATCGTGCACCGGGGGACCCAATGTCCGAATCTTACATAGGCCGGCGTCTCCACGTTCCTTGTCTTTGATTTTCCAATCTGCACGAGTCGAGAATTTAGGAGGGTCCGGAAATTGATCGTATCATCACGCGTTCGTGCTTTGCGCATCGAGAATCAAACCACCACTCGAAAACATTAGAAAATAAGAGGGGAGGAAAGGAAAGTCCACGTGTGTCGGTTTTGCAGAAGTCTTGTGAAATTTAATAATTGTCATCGAATGCGATGGTTGGCTTTCGCGAGATTTGAAAGGGTCTGCATTCAATTGGCTAGATGATGGTTCTTGGTCACCTAACTCTTCCAAATCGATTCAATTCGCAAGCGCCGAAGTGGAGCCACCGAAGAAAAGTCAGATGAGGCGATGTTCTACGTCTAGAATTTAGTGGAATTTCCAAGATTTCGTGTTTGAATTTATGGCAGCCTCCGAAGGAACTCGCAATTATAGCCCTTTGTTCATGCCCCTACGACCGGCTTTAAAGAAGACTTTCTGTTCCGGTTGCGGAACATGGGAAAAGATTGTCGGGGTCTTAGGTTGTACCGAGTCAAAGCAAAATTGCGTTTTTTTCTCCTTGTTGGAGGGGGTCTTCGGGTAGTTGAAAGTCCCAAGTCTTTCTTTCACACACAAGTCGCTTCGAATTTCATTCTCATGGGGCTTGTCGAGAATTATAACATGTCTCCTTCTTTTAAAGAGGTATATAGTTATTTAGCGAGGCTCCACCGGGGCAGGGGTGGCGGCGCTTTCTTTCCCACGGCGTCTCATTGACAAAAAGGCTACCCTTTTCTTAACGGACAGGGAAAAACGACCCGAGATATAGCTTCTTTATTAATCCATCTCAAAGGGCGCTCCCAAAGGAAAGCAACCCACTAGCCGATGCCTTGCAAAAGGCGACAGGAAAGTGAGTGTTTATGCCCTCGATACGGCCAAACGCTAAAAAGGAACGATCCAAAAGCAAAACTTGGGAGATGAATTTCGATCGAAAGGGGATCGAACTACTTCTCCTCGCTTAAACAAAGCGTAGAACGTAAGGTACATGATTAGGTTATAAGATGGGATTTTTTGCCTTTTTCCCCAAGTCATCCTTCCCCCTAAATGACACGGGTCAACCGAGGCGACCCCAAGGATTTTCAGTTGCCTCGGCTGGACCACCGCACCATTGCGGTCTCGTCCCATTCGCCAATTCTCTCGTACATTCTCGCGCTCACACCTAAAGCCTAAAAGCTTAGTGCCAGCTAGATAACGCGGAGGCGGCAACAGCAGTGACTTTTTACTTTACTTCTCCGCCAAAACATCGTCCATTTCCGAAATCTTTTAATACCCCCTCGTAATGTATAATAATTATAGCATGACAGAGAGAGACAGACAGAGACAGAGACAGAGACAGAGGAGGGGTCAGCCCAACAATGCTAAATTGCTGTAGGAAACTGTACAAACTATGGACTGTACCGAATCATTCTGGTATCTAACAACTCTTCCTCCCACCCGCCCGCCAGCAATTACAACCTATTTACAAAGGACAAAGCCCTTTTCCCACCACCCGTTTTGGCTCCCTCCCTCCCTCCTCAAGGAATTCAAATATCCCACAGATTTACAAAGCCATCGTTTTGAAGTTGGTGGACTGGAGCTGTCCCTATGGAACTGTACATATTTATGGGGGATGGTCTCTATCTACCCTCGAACCAACCCCTACCCAACTCTTAACTAACGACTATACTATATCACCAAATTCCACCTCCCCACCTTTTTTACACCGCTGCGCATGGCCCCCCAAATCCCCACCCCAATCAAAGTTCAGAAGCAAAGAATATGCGCCACTGCCACTAGATTCGCCCTTTATGCGCTGCTCCTCACTTCAAGAATATGACCTGATCAAGCCCAAATGGTACAGATTCCTTCTCACCATGCTTCCAAGTGACAACAGAACCGCCCCGGCTACCCCAACCGCCTCCTCTTCCCGCTCCGCCTTTTCATCGTACAGTAATGGCAGTTCCTTGACTTGCAAATCAGTGAACCCAATCCTGTGCCTCACGGCTTCGATGATCTTTGGATCCGCAGGGTTTCCCAGCGCATCAGTCACGTAGAAGATATTGAGTACGGTGTCCATTGTTGTAGAGATTTCCGCCCTGGTGACATTGAGGCCGTTTTCACGGAATGTTCGCGTCACTTCGGCCAAGAGACCCACCCTATCTGCTGTACATAGCTCTAATCTCACACCCTGCAAAACAATCAAGCATAACAAGCGCACTTATTAGGCAACCAGAGTCAAGAGAGTGATAAGAAAGTCGATGTGACAGGCAAACGAGAGAAATAAGAACAATACCTTTGACGCTCTTCTCTCGACTGATGCTTGTAGACATTGAACTACCCGCTGCCTTTCAGGTTCAGAACTAATTGGGGTTCCGTCCATGTGCCTAATGTAGAATTCCTGAGACCAAATCAGTGAAACCAGAGTCAAACAACCTACCCATAATCATAATTTCGAGGAAATTATATCAGAGGATTGACAATCATGCACCAACCATATTTGCCTTGTCTTCTGTAGTATTCACGGTCGCATGGAAGACAACATACTCCATGTCCGTAAGGGTGCAAACAACATCAAACAAAAGCTTCGTCCTATCTTTACACTGAACATTCACTACCGAATAACCCCTTTCTGCCCAATTCTGTACAGTTACGATGGGAGAATCAGCAGTGAGCTGCAAGATCGGCTTCCTCTCATAATCGCGGTCTGCAAACATCATTTGATGTAACCTCCTCTCGGTGTGTGTCACCGCCATCGACACCGTCGTCTTGGCACTCCTAATGTCATTATCTCCTTTCAGGACATGCTTTAATCTTGCCTCGATCCTATTTATGTGCTGAGAGTCCTCGATGGGGGAACCGGAATTACAGTCCTTCACGTAAATTAGCGAAGCTATCCTTCCATTGTGAGTCCACACCTTCGCTTCCACGACATTACACTGCAAGTCGGCGAGAACGGCAAAGACCTCTGAGAGCAGACCAACGCGGTCCGTTCCAGTCAGCTCGAGCGCTGTCAGTCCTCTGTTATCATTGGCCCTTCTATAGTAAATGGTGCCGAGCGACTGAAATGTACAAGGAAAGTAATCAACTTCCAAGACAAGTTTGAAAAAACATCGATAACCCACAATTAATCAAGCAGAAGCAACATAAATGTCTTAAACAGCAATTGGTTCAGCAAATCACCTGCTCGATGTAGCTAATTTCGCTTTGGTCAGTTAATTTGTTTCCGTTCTGATCAGTCACATGGAAGACTGCAGGCACACAGAAGATCCAAGGGGCAAGAAGGGTCAGAGAAGTTTCTCATGACAGCGTCAAGCGAGGAAATAACCCAGCTAAAGTACACACGCTTTGAGGCGCACATTAGCAAGAATGAACTCCATAACGAACTGTTGTTAAAGCGGAAAAAAAAAAAAGGAGCAAGCTTGACTCACCATCCATGAACCATCTTCCATCACAGGAGATGTAAGCCTTCTTGATCGAAAGGTTCAGATCCGTGATGACCTGAACAGCCTCCAATAGAATCCCATGATTCCTGGCACTATCGACCTGAACGACCCCAGCGAAAAGACGATCCACAGTCAATTTTTTTTGTTTTGATTTTGTTTTCGAGCCGACGAAAAAGGACAACGAAAAAGAAGGGCATTCATCATTTCTCGACGGGTCTATTTTTGTCCGAAAGTCCCCTCTTTTTCCTCTAAATGGTTTCGTGGAAGCATACCTTAACAACAGTGGCGCGGGAGCAAACGCTATTATCAATCACGACCCTGTGAGCAAGGAAAAAACATGGGAGAGGTCAATTCACGGAAAATTTGCTTTTTTGAAACTTCAAAATTCCCAAACGGAGAAGCACGTCGCCGAAAAGTATACACGCGAAAAACGAAAAGAAAAAGGGGAAAAAAGGGAGAAAATATTAAACGTAATTAATGAAGGGAGATTGTAATTTAGGACATGGTGGGTCATGAGTTGTCGCAAGATTTCGTGGTGTTAGAAGAGTTTCCAAACGAGAGAAGATATCGAGATGAGCTCAAATCGGTAAGAAATAGGCGAAAAAATTAAGGGAAGAACAACCGAGTGCCCAGAAATCGAAGTAAGAAAAGGAAAATGGGGATTACGGTGCGAGAAAATGACGCGAGATGGAATTCGTCCACACAACCATGGACGGAAAGAACGAGGTTATGCAGAGAAAGCAAAAACGAAGAGAGACCCACAAAAGTCACGGCGAAGGAAACGAAATTTGGCAGTTGAACACCAGAAGCGAAATCACTTGTCCGGAAGAGAAGGACCCGAGCGGCAGAACTTGGAAACGCAAAAGGGAAAGCGACGGAGACCCTGAGAAATTTTCACTGCAAAAAATAAACTGAACAACGAAACCAGAGCCGTCAAGCGCGGAAAAGCAAAGAGAAAACAGAGCCTCCGCGCTTCCGGTGGGGGGGGGAGAGGAAAATTGGGCACGAAAAACAGGGCGCAGCTTTCGAGCTTGCGGGAAACGAAGAGGAAGAAAACCAACCTCGGAGTATTCATTCGGAAGACGAGTTTCTCGTACTCGTCCAAGACAGGCCACTCCATCTCGCACGGCCAAAGCTAGCCAGCCAACCACCACAACAGCCTTCGCGTTAAGCCTCCGCAGCACCTCGGGCGCAACACGAGCGACCCCCCCCCACCCAAAACGAACCGCCGGCCGAAACGACGAGCGACTCGGCAACGGCGGCGCCGGCTGCGCTTAAAGAAGAACTCGAGAAGCTCCGGTCGACTCAACAAAAACGACGCCGAATGAGCTTCTTCTTCTCCCGGCGATCCGCGCTTATGCCTTGGGTGGAATCGCCATGAAAGTAGTAGGCCGCTTCGCTTCGCCAATCCCCCTCACTCTCTCGTTCTCCCTCTGGTTTGAAAGCGCATAAAGCGTGCCCTCTCCCTCGGTCTTAACTTAGCCCCCTCCCCCTCCCCTCTCGATATATATATTTATTATCTTTTTACTTATTTATCTATTCGTTTATTTTTATAATCCAACCTTTTCCCTTTCGGTTTTCATCAACAGAAGAAAAGAAAAAAAGGAGAAATGGAGAGAGAAAAACGCTAACACGCAAAGAAGGCGTTAACTCCAGAGAGAGAGAGAGAGAGAGACTGCCCGAATGGACTGCCCGGGCGTGCTGACCCGCTCGGAATTCCCTCTTTACGAGATTCAAAACGCGAAGGGGGAGGGGGGGCGGAGTCGTCAGGTCAACCGTCCATGCCGCCACGTGTCGGTGGCGGGGCCGCCGGTCTGGGCGGTTCGAATCGTCCAGCTCGGACGCCACCTGCGCCTTCGCCTTTGCGTGGTCTCGACTCAACAGAAGCCGGGCGAATCCACTCGGGGGTGGGGACTCGCGGAGGCGAAAAGTCAATTTTCACGGGGGCCGGAGTTTATACCGCGGCCCCATTTTCCAGCCGGCAAACAATTTTTATTCTTACAAATTTTTCTTCGACTGGGATCAAAAAGGTTTTCCACGGCGATCGTCGGCGTTCGACGTGGCGATCCGGCCTCCCTCGTCATCGCCGGGCTGCGGCGGCGGCGGCAGCTCGAGCGATCGATGAAGCCGGACACGAGAGGGACGTCTCATGCCGGGAGAGATTGAAAGGGGTGATTCCCCCGGCGGTGGGGCCCGCCGGAGTCGGGTCTGGCTTGCTGATCAAGTCTTTGACGCGCCGACCGGGGAGGGGGATGGTGACGTCCGCAGGTGACGAACGCCCCCGCATCTCGTAACACCCCCGCACCTTCTTTTTTCCTCTGCTCCGTCGTATGGGTCGGGTCACCTTTATATTTCTATCTCGGTCGGCATTAATTGCGTCATTATTCCATTAAACACGTCATTATTCCATCATGTTTAATGAATTCTTTACGCCCGATGGCGATCGCGACGATCTTTTATTCCCCGCCCGCCCGACCGCCCCGCCCAACTTATCCGTCCCGTCGCCGATTCCCCGATTCGTTTTTTTTGTGTTAATCGCCGCTTTTTGTTATTGTATATCATTTGTTTAAAGCTGGGATCGATCAGCCTCCGCGGCTTGTGGGGGCCGGCGGGCGGAGGGCAGATTGGTCATTGCGCACGCGAAAGCTGCCCGTCGGAGTCGCATTTAATTGGTCGGGTGGGGGACACGACCCGGAAGTGGTGCGCGTGGTACGACTAGGGAGGCGGAGCTTCGAAATCTTTTCGAGTCCCAGGACGTGTCGGATGGAGGTACGATTTCGGATGAATTGTTAATTAAGTTTCGTGTTCGTCACTCGTTATTTTATTTTATTTTTTAAATTAATTATTCTGTAGCGATGTGCTTGAATAAGGTCGGGTGCCGTACTGTCCAAAATATTGAGAAAAAAAAACCCTTCGGATGGATGCACTATGAAAAGTAAACAACTTTTTTAATGCCGGTCGTTTGAACGATTAAATCGGTAAGTACTATCTACAGAAATCTTTGTTTTAGGCTAACTAACAAATTCAAAAAATGAAAAGAGAGAGTGTTTAGATTCAAATTTACTTTTCCCTTTTTTGAATAGAGCTTTCTTAGCTCGGAACACCTAAAAGTTTTGGCAACATGGAGATTTAAATCCATGGATTCCCATAAGATTTCTTCAGAGCTCATTAAACTTTGAAAAATATATTAAATTCTTGCAGGAAAATGAAAAATTAGTTTTTCAACAAAGGAAAAGCAAGCAAGCAAGCAAGCATGCCCTTAGATTTCTAATGACGTGCAAAATTGCTGCACTTCTTTTTTTTCTCGATTTCAACGTCTTCATAGTAGGACCTCCTTTTCTGTACCGCGGCTTGACGAGTACAGTAGGAGTTTCACTGGTAATACGAGCTAAATTTCCCGGACGTAAGGCAAGGTCACGAATTTGAACCTGCTTGTGGTAGCATATTGCGTATTCAACGCGCACGTATAAATACGGCCCCCCGTGCGCACCGGTGCGTACTCGTCGTCTTTGGACGTATTCGCCGACGCGCGATGCGCGATCAACGCAGGCAGCGGCTCCAAATTCCACGAACGACGTGTCGATCGCAAAAAGCAAAAGGAGAGAATAGTTCGTCCAACGTTGAAGTTTGAAAGCGTGCCCTAGCCATAGCCATTAGGCATAGCCATTAGCCATAGCCAGTAGCCACGACCGCCGTCCAGCTCCGGCCCTTTTGACATCGGCCGTCCTTCCTTCGTATGGCGGGAAGCCGTTGATGTTCCCGCCCGATCGGACGGGGTGTCGTTGGTCCCCGAAGCATCCGGATCCGAGGAGAAGTCAAACCATCGGTATTTGACTTGCTTGTGGTCCCCCCACTCGATTGACGTAGATAGCACACTGATTTTTCTCCCCCTTCTTCTCTTTTTGAATCTTGAATATTCAAATTTTCTTTTACGTTCTTCCCACTCGTTTATCTTTTCTTTTTTACCAAAATGAAAGGAACGGAAAAGGTAACTGGAAACCGTCGACTTCCTCGAGCCTTAAAGTAACAGTGCGCATGGTAACGCTATTTGGCCAGGAAATAGTTTCTTTTCAAAAATAGTTATTTTCTATTTCTATTCAGGAGAATAATTTTTGAGTAAAATAAGGTGTTTGATAATTACACAAATTTTCTATTTTTGAAATAGAAAAAAATAAAAATACGTTTGATGCAATTTTTATTTTTTATATTTATTTATTTTTACTCGTGAACCGCCCACCACCGCCGGTGATCCGGTGGGTTGTGGGCATGGGTGTGGGTGCCGATCGTCGACTAAGATTAGTAGCGACAGTCAGCAACCAGAGGTGACGGGTGGTGGGCAGCGACAATGGGCAACAGCCAGCGGAGGTCGGTGGCCACAACAGTAGTCCGGCAGCCGCGACAGTAGCGGTCTGGCAGCCATGACGATGGCAACGGCTGGCGGTCAGTGGCAGCAACGACGATCGATGGTGGTCATCAGTGGTCAGGGGTGGCCGGTGGGCTGTGGGCAGCAGCAATGACGATTAGACGACGGCGACGTTCGGCCGACAATGGCCGTAGTCGGCTAGAGGTGGCCGACGGTTGGCAAGCAGCCACCAAATGCCGCAGTTGGCCAGAGGTGGCCAACAATTGGCAGGCAGCCACCCAAGGTGTAAGCAAGAAAAAGAAAAGAAAAAATTGGTTTATTTCTAGAAATTATTCCCGTGAATAATAAGCTACTTTTTTTTTTGTTCCAAATCTGTTCTCAAAAATAAAAGTTTTACCAAACGGATTTCTGTTCTTTTTTTATTTCAGGGAACAAAAGAACAGAAATTGGAAGAAACGAAAACGTTACCATGCAGGCTCTAAAGATCATTAATACTATTATTGAATATTTTAATTCAGCGAGTCGATCGCTGCAGCTCCATCAAGATACTAACAGTTAGGAATCTTTCCAAATAAAATATGTACAAGTATACATCCAAAAGTTCGAGATTGGTGAGCCCATCACAATTCCATCAAAATATTAATAGTCAGAAAATCTCTTCACGCGAGATATATTTATGCAAAATAATGTAGTTTATTCAAAGGTTCACTCGAGATTTTATTCGAATACATGATCTCGTAGAAAGACGAGTGACCCTTTTTACCAGCTTGTCACTTGACTCGATCAAACCTCATCATAGTTCAGACAACAATTTAATTCACGTTCCGATGCACTATGTTTCATTTGTTAACTAAGCCTTCATCGCAGCTTCGAGTGCTCGAAAAGATCATACCATCCACGCGGGGCAAGCTCTCGCGTTAAAAATATTGCGGTGCTCGCGAGAGCGGCGATTCAAACTCGATGCTTTGAGCGAGAAAAAAATGAATGTGTTCATGCGTTCGAGCAAGCCTCTTTCAAATTGGAACCGCGGAATCGGACATTAATCAGGCTCACGTGTCGCATGTTGAGTAGCAAAGCGAAAAAAAATCCGAAGAATGAATGCAGTCGGCCGAGATTTTTGAAATCGGCTTTCGGTCCCGACGTCGGAGGTGACTTCCTATGGGCCCCCCGCCCTTTCGTGAAAGATCCAGGTGGTCCAATGACATCTTTCGCGTCGCTCCATACGTGGCCTCTCTGTTTTTAGCCGCCTCTCGGGGCTTCGAAAATCTTGGCGCCAGATGCTTTGCGACGGATTTTCTTGGAGGGCCTCTTGGCGGGAATTTGGCTTTTTGGAACGTTCTATAAGAGATAGGGAATCGATCTCACTCTTGACCTCGGGACCTTCGTAAACATCTGGCGCCAAATTTATAGGACAGGATCAGGAACATGAAGTATTGTTAGTCACGATCACATTCACATCTTATGTCATCATGCGTGGAATCGTCGTTGATTACTTGTGGTAGCAATTGTAATGTCTAACCAATCTTCTCGATCTATAGAAGCCAGAAAAGTGAAACAATCCAGTTCATATGTGTATGAACATAAAGGCGCGAGCTAGACTGGCAAAAAGTAGCCGATTCATCAATATGACCTAGTGTAGCATTAAATCCAAGTCGATTTTCCGTATGACCTAGTTCCCAAGTTCCATCAGCCAAAGCGTGCACATAGTAGTGCATCGAGAAATATGGGTTGACAATGAAATCTCAAATGGTGATGAGGCACCTCTTAATGAGAAGTAGACTCGTCAAAATGATGGATTGGGTTGAGTCGAAAATAGTCCAACCCAAATTGACTAGTTTAATCAGTTTTGACTCATTTTTATGTAATACACAAATAGACACGTACCAAACCTCACCTATACTTCGATGTTTTAATCTAACTTATCAAAATGTATACCCAAACTGAGATAAGAGTGTGGAGTGAGCAAATGTGAGATCCAATGAAGCGCAAGAGAGTGAATAAGGAGTCATATAAGTGAGTTTAGTTTAAGTAAGTGGTGAACATATGCTCATGTTATTTCCGGCTTTGCAATTTTAAATCCATCTATTGAATATAACTAGACCATATAAAAATTCATCATATCAAATATGGATGAAGAAATGAGTTTAACACCTATTTTGACAGGTCTAATGAGGGATAAACTTTTGGGAGTGAGGACTCGTGCATATCCTATAGATGTTTCGGTTAAGATTAAGTAGCCATCTTGAGTCCTCTAGTTCCTCGTGAACAATGAAATCAAGGTCAAATTAAATTGACGGATTTTACTTCTTTTATAAAATGGAAAATAAACATAACAAATGAGAACAATTATACATTCCTCAATCCACTTCATTCCCGTTGCTATTTGCTAGATATTCATTACAAAATGGCATGACTGCATGCGTAGTGAATATTGATTGATTTTTTAAAAGGGATAAAGATATAAATGATTCCTGAATTTGCAATGCAGTTCCACAACTTTTTTATTTGTTCAATGTGATCAATGAACTCTAATTCAATATACAATCTAGTATATGAGCTTTCAGTTTGTCCAACATAGTTTATGGACTTTTTGTTTATGTTCAACTTAGTCTATGGACTATATAAAAATGTTCGATATTGTCATTCGATTCAAAAACTATATTGAACAAATTAAAATATCGGGAATCACATTACACTTTAGAAACATTTGTGTTATCATCCCTTCTTAGAATATAGGCCTAGAGTGAGGACATATATCTTTGATTGTTTTACTTCAAGGACAAAAACTTGATCGGCAAATCAACATAAAATACTAGTCGAGATTCGGGCTCATCGGATCAAGGATATCCTAATTGCTAACTAAGGGTTTTACGTGAGACTTACATATGCGAGACTTACACAGTCAATAGTTGAGGTGGGTCGATCTAGATAATAAATTTCTACATGCACAACTTCGTTCCATGCCGATGTCGTACACATACAATTCAACAGGCTTCATCAGACGAGAATAGTATCTTTGTGGGCAAGTTTTTTTTGTTAATTCAGCATTGTGCTTTCACGTCATTTCCACTTGCCGTGAGAGACAACGCTTCTCGTTCTCGAGCCTGACACTTGACGATAGCAAAATGCTTCAGTTCCACACCAAATTGCCTGTGGAAACAAATATTAACAATTGGACAGTCCAGTTTGAAAATTTCCAACACCTGGGGGGATATTCCTGATCTCATCCAATGCATTGAAAAAGATCCATTAATATATTCATATTTCCTTTTCAATTTCTAAGAAATTGTCATTCTCTCATCTAACTTTACTCAAATTCCTCGAGACCATCACGCTTGTCCAATCTCTTTTTAATTACTTGTTGACTATCACGATGCCCCATACAACAAGCATCCGCCCTTGATTTCTCGACGAGTTATACCAAAGTTTCGGACTAGTGAACTTTGTTTAGCTGGGCGTTTTTGTCAAGGATACTTGCAGCATCGGACAGCTTTAGTTGCAAGGAACAAGGAAGGGCCGTCGGGACCAAGCAGGACGAAGTCACACAAAGTTGATTTGCTCGAACAATGTCTCGACAACGATTTTATATCCATGACGGGATCCAGATATTGAGAAAGGTACGATTTATGTGCATGGAGGGTCTCGCGACATCGAAAGAGACATCGACGGAGGAGGAAGTTGGTCTTCGTCTGTATGCGAAGAATGTCGCGGTCCTGAGTAAGGATAAGCTCAAAGGCAAAGTCATCTGAAATCAGAGGACAGGAAGGCATGTGAGCGTGGTCAAACGTTGAGTCCATTCCAGCGACTGAGCGAGAGATTTTTTCACGTGTTGTATTGATGAATATTCGTACTTTGCACATGACTTCTAATCTACGTAGAGAGAAGATCGTGGGAGAGTTCCTATCATTTCTTGGTTACGTTCTTTTTGGCTCGTCGCGGTCTTCGATCCTGGCATGTATCTTTGCATACGTGCATGCCAAGTCAACATATAAGGGCAGACATGGGATTCGGACAACTGGACATCACCTTAGCTCCCAGTGAACACGGCTTGATTTCCGTTATCAAAGGGATCGTGTTATACTTCTTTTCCAAGTTGGAGAAAATTACCCTAACCGTGCCTTTAATTAGTGGGTTTACATGGGCACTTATACCTGCATATGAGTGACGTCGATCAGAGGCAAAGCTTTTGTCTTGTTATCTCTGGAGATGTATTTGGCAATTAACTTTAATCCATTTCCGAAACCCATTTAACATGTAAACACGATCGTATTTATTTCGTTTTGATAAAAAAGATCCAAGAATCTCAGTTCAAAATAAGGAGAAATAATGAAAAATGTTTTTATTTCCTCAATAGAATTGAACAAATCATAGTTATTGATTTTGTGGGTCTTACGTGAAATATGCACGAGAATTTCATAAGATCAACGATTATGATTCACTTAGTTTATCGAACCGGATCAAGTCAAGCAGTCTAGGCGAGCATGAATCATCATCAAAGCAACAAAAGGGGGAAAAGAATTTGAAAACGAAGGCTTTGTCCGAGAGAGAAGGGTCAATAATGTCTCGATGAATCCTCTTCCTGTTTCTGCACATGGAAGGGTGCAAAGTACAAAGGGAAGGGGGCAAGAACCAGGCCCGGATCTGTACCTGTTGAGGCATAGGCATCGTGTACTCATCCCCTCCCCCACGCCAAGAAAAGCTAATTTTAAAAATACTAAAATTTCCTCAATGCTTTTACACCCGTTATTGGGAATTCCAACCCTCGAAAGTCCTCTCGACCATTCGCTTTCGTTCGAGGAGTTCCTCTGTCCCCCCTTCAATCAATGCTGGAAAATAGCAGAAAGGAGCTGATTCCCAGCCCTCGCTGCAACCACAGCTCACACGCACAGTGTCCTAAAACGCGACATCTGTTGACTTTTTCCCCTCATTTTTTTCCCACTTCCGTTTTGTTGGGTACACCTAATTTTTCCCTCTAAAAGAGAGGGGGGAGATTCCCGGAAAAGGTCAAGGAAAATTTAATGACTTGTCGACCGGGGAAAAGCTATGGCAGTATCTCTACTGCTTCTTCTTCTTCGTCCTCGTCTTGATGGCTGCCTAAACACGTGCTTTTGTCTAGCGTGAGAAGAGAGATCCCCTCGGTTCGGGGTCACCATGTGATGTTCTTGCTTGCGGAAGCTTTAGTGCCCCGACGACCGGGGCATTAACGATCATCGAGAGCTACGACACAAGGAGATGGTGTTGGCAGGGTCTAATCTTGCTCTATTAGGGTTAGACCACGGTTTGAATATTAATAATGAAGATTAATCATCTCCGTTTACTCATAAAAGAAAACACTCGTCCTTGGTCTGAAGTTGAAAATCAAGTTCTAACGATGAAGATGTGTTTGTTGATTATATGCTCGCCATTTCCTTTACACATTGCTTTGAAGAACTCCTCGCATGTAACTGATCTTAGCGGGACCCCATTGGAATTTTTAGCACTTAGAAATTGTGCACCATCAGATCTTATTCTTAATGATAAATATCAATCACTCAATATTGACGCATCTAAAAAATCACATTAAACCGTTACTTTTTTTTTTCAATTATTTGTACTCATATATTTTACATGAGAATATCATATTTTCTTTAGATGGATCTTAGGAAGGGACGAAGTCTAATTGCATGAGTAATACATTTGTTTATATTAATGCCAAATAAATAGATGACAATTCGAACAAGTTCTTACACGGCATTATTTTTACTTTCAGTTCAAACATTTTTTGACCTGCCCACTTTTTTATTTTGGCGGGAACTTTTCTTGGTACATGTGTCAAATACGCATGAACTTGAGATGATTTTATGTTAACGTAATGAGTGGATCATCAAGAGCCGTATGAGGGATATTTGTGGGAAAAAGTCGATATTAAGGACTTAAAAACTTTTGGACGAGAGAAAGAATATTCTTAAATATCAATGTCAAAACGAAATATGGAAGAACAGCGCAAGAGGTTCCGTTTTTGATAATGACTAATTAAACTATAAAAAAATTAATGTCAACGCAATTAACCTCCCCCCCAAAGTCAACGCCACAGCTTACAAACGAATTACTAAAAATATTGATTCCACGGCGCATGATTTCATGCGCCCTAAGGTAGCACATGGTAACGTTTCTGATTCTCCAAATTTTTGTTATTTTGTTTTTAGGAACAAAAAAAGAACAGAAATCTGTTTGGTAAAACATTTATTCTAGGGAACAATTTTTAGAAATAAGCCAATTTTTTTTTTATTTCTCTCTCTTGCTGCGGCCACCTCGAATTGCTCGGAGCCACCGCCGACTATTGCCGTTGTTGGCCATCGGCCGTCGGCTGCCGGCCGCCCACCGCTGACCGCTGTTGCCGTTGGCCCACCGTTGCCGCCGCCGCTGCACGACGGCGGATGGCCGGCCACGGGAGGTGGTGGTCGATGGGCTCTGCGGTGGCGGTCGCCGATGACAATCGGCGGCGGGCGGTCGTGCAGCGGTGGCGGTGAGTGGCGACGGGCGACGGCTGGCGGCGATCGGCAATCCATGAACAAGAATAAAAAATGAATAAATACAAAAAAGAAATTGTTGCGTTACCAAACGCATTTCTATTCTTTTTCTATTCCAAAAGTAGAAATTTTGTGTAGTTACCAAACGGGTTCTTTTAATCAGAAATTGTTCCTCGAAATAGAAATAGAAAAGAACTGTTTCTGAAAAAAACTCTTCCCCAACCAAAAAACGTTGTCATGCACAGCCTAAAGGGATGGAAGATAATATTCTTTGTATTTAGGAAATGATTAAAAATAAATAAATTGTTTAGGAGGGAAAAAAGGGAGGAAAAATAGCCCAGCCCAACATCAAATCCCACCATCATTTGTGCTATTTAAGCAAGAAAATTGGAGTCATGTATTTTTCTTCCAATCCTGTTTTAATCAAGGGCTGTGCTTTTGTTTGGTAAAGGATTTTCATTTGTTACAAATTTGTCTTTTCTCATTCTCCTCGCCTTTCAATGTCTCACAAGCAAAGTACAAGATGATTATATATATCAAAAGTTATTTGTCGCGGCTAACTCTATTCGAGCAGTTACCTATTCAGATTTATGCTCACATCTCATTTAGTCTATGAGGTTAATGTGGGTATGTGATGGGTCGGGAATTTACCTTTTTTAAAAAAATTATTTCTGCTTGTACATTTTACATGATAAGATCATATTTTGTTTAGATGGATATTAGGAACATGAAGGGACAAAGTCTAATTGCTTGAGTTGTTCATTTTTTTTATTGATGCTAAATAAATATATGACAATTTGAACGAGTTCTTACACGGCATTAATTATAATTTTAGTTCGCACATTTTTAGACCTGCCCACTTTTTTTTTGGGGGAAACTTTTCATGGCACACGCGTCAAACATGCATAAACTTGAGATAGTTTTACGTTAATGTAATAAATGGATCTTCAAGAGACATATAAGGAATATTCCTGGGAAAAAAATCAATATTAAGAATTTAAAATAAATTTCGTGAGAGAAGAATACTTTGAGAATATAAATTTCAATGGCAAAACGAAATACGGAAGAATAGTGCAAGATATTCCCTTTTTGGATAATGACTGGTTAAACTACCGAAAAAATTTTAGTCAACGCAATACACAGCAAAAGAAGTCAGCTCAACACCGTACAAATTACTAAAAATATTGATTCCACGGCGCATGATTTCATGCAACCCAGTCCAACATCAAATCCCACCATCACATGTGTTGTTTAAGCAATAAAATTGGAGTAAAATATTTTGTTTGGCAAAGGATTTTCATTTGTTATAAATGTGTCTTTTCTATCTCTCCCTTGCCTCCCCTTATCTCACAAGCAAAATACAAGGCGGTTGTACATATCGAAAGTTATTTGTCGCGACTAAATATATTCGAGCGGTTACTTACTTGGATTTTAAACTCGCATCTTATTAGGTCTGAGGATAATGTGAGTATCTGATGGGTCAGGGGTCTACTTACCTAAGGAGGGCTTTCTTGTCATAATTAGAGAAACTATAGATAGTCCGCCAAGAAAAAGTGGAGCATAGGTTGGAGGAGTTTTCATGTTGGGCCGGCTGAGTGGGCCGGCTTCAATCTCCTTGCAGGCCTGAATCCAGCAATCCAAATGGGGCCCCAAATATATGGAGCCGATCAAATAGACAGGTCGGGTCGAGCTCGTTTTCATTTCAAACTTGATGGGCTTGGGCGAGTCCGAGCTATTAGACCTATGATCCGGTCTACTCTGCCTTTTACCCCCAAAATTTCAGGTGATGGAGCTCTGCTCAGATTCCTCACATTTCAGGTGATGGAGCTGTTGTTTTTCAATTCTATGGGAAACCCAGAGACGTTAATCCCTTCCTGCAAACTTCTTTTTTCCAGCGAACTCCCAATCCTTTCGATTCGTGAGGTCGCGCTCGTGCGAAACAGTCGTGTCGGAGTACTCGAACTCATGATCCGAAGGCTGTTAAAGCCATTTCATCCTTTATAAATCGATGCGACTCGATATTGAATTGGTAGGGGGCGCGGTGTTTTCCTGTTCGGCTTAAAAAAGCAATGAGATGGAGAGACGGAATTTCCGACCTGCTAAATCTGGGTCGCGAGACAGCCGGAGCGCTGGCGTTTCTCGACTTTAAGGTCCAAGACATGAACTTGGATATGATGATGGCCGATTGGTCCCGCGCAAGTACTTGTGAAGATCGGTGGATTTCCTCACGTTTGGAAGATTAAGGTAAGTTTGCTGCTCTCGGTCGCTCGTCCGTCCATCTATGCGGTTCGAAGCTTAAGCTGAATTATGTGATCTAAAGGTGCATAGACAACGTCCGATCCAAAATCAGGTCGACACCTCGGCGTCGCATCTCGAACTTAGTTAGGGGGTCTGGTCGTTGATTATTACCTTCGACTCGAATGCACGGATTTCTCTCTATATTAGTCGAGAGACTACTCCAAAGTGATTTTCACTAGAAAGAACAGTAGGAATAGGAACTATATGCGCAAAATCAGCGAAGCAAGCCAAGCCTAACTGTGCAACTAACTTCACAAAGATGGAGGGGCTTAAGTGGTTGTGGCGCGGTTGATGCGATGCTACGATAGACGCAACGTCGCGGGCTACTTCATGCAGCCATGCGGTTTTCTCTTTCTGCAGGTGGAGTTCCGTCGAATTGTTCTTCTTGGGCACTAGAGGCTAACGCATGGGCCTTCCTAGCTTCCTCGTTCCAGTCTATCCTCGCAACAAACACCAATAGCAGCATCAAGCAAGAAACCACGCCGATCAAGAACCCGAGCAACAGCCCCTCTAGCCCGAGTCCCGCCTTGAAAGCGAAGACTACGCCAAAGGGCAAGGCTAGGAGGTAAAACCTGCCGAGGTTCGAGTACAACGTGAGCCACGGCTTGCGGGAAGTTCACCACCTCCACCAGGGCCATCAAGAGCATCATTTTCTTCACGCTCACCATGATGCCCCCGTTGTGGCTGACCAGATTGCCGTAGATCCCTCTAGACGCTTCCATGAGCATCGCGCTGATGCAACCCGAGGGGACACTTACTAAAAGAGAGACATAGGCCGACCGGTAAGAGATATGGGGCCGATTTGCGCCAAGTTCGTTTGATACACGTGCAGATGCACCACGTTGCTAGAGATAACATTGCAGAGTAGAGGAAATAGTAGAAATCGAGCACGATGGCGAGCACTCCCACCTCCCACCTGGTGTTCTCTAGCCACCCGGTTAGCAGCACCAAGATCTCGTAGCACCACCATTTGAGGCAGTTGGTGAGGCAGCATGGCCCGCAGAGTTTGAGCAGTTGGATCCAATCGTGAACTCCGTGTTCCTACCACCTGACATCTTTCCGATTCCGATCCTTGCCGCGTTCGGTGATCGCCACATACAGAGCGAGTAGAATCACCAGCATCAAATCAGTGATCTGGACCGCCGTTGAGATGCCCTCGAGGCCCTTCGCTTTTGCCAGCAGGATGTTGATTGGGACGTAGAAAGCGAGGGCGAGGGTTGAGCTGAACATTATCAGGATGGTCACGCCCTGCGAGCTCAGATAGGTCTTGAGGGGACGGAGGAAGGAGGTGACCACCTAATCAGGGAGGAGATACAAGAGGTAGCTCTTGGCAACGAGTGAAATGTCCTCTTGCTGGCCAAAACGGATCAGGACTTTGTCCACATTAAGCCACAAGAAAGAGATTGGCAATGATGCCGCTAGCAAAAACAGAACCGACATGAAAAGGGTCTTGTAGCGAAGCTTGAAGTTCCGAGCCCCATGAGCTTGCCCGCAGATCAGTTCCATGGCGCCGCACAGCCCGTTCAGAACTGAGAACCCGGTGATGTTGGCGAATGTGAACCCGAGCATGCCGCCGGCCAGCTGGAGCTCCCCAAGCTGGCCCAGGAATGCGGTCGTGATGACTATCTTGGCGAACTAGGTCAAGTTCATCACGACCAGCGGCACGGCAATCCCTCTTCGCACCTGGAGCTCAGAGACCGCCATCACCAGGGACTTGGGTGGCCATCTCGATTTGGGCGGCATTATCGTAAGAATATGAGGTGATGGAAAACAAGAATATATTGCTTTCTCATATTGAAGACGAACGTGTATAAGCCTATTTATAATATATAAGCTCTAATTAGGCAATAAATGTACAAAAAAGAGAAAAACAAAGATGATTCCCTAATATACAGGATCAATCAAAAAGAATTATATCAAATGTATAATATCAATCAACTCCTAATCACATCAAATCAAGGGCAGCATTATTCCTAATACTCTCCCTCAAGCTGGTAGTCTATACATATGGCGCCCCAAGTAAGTCATGTGCTACACACGTCATTTTTATTTAAATTTTATACTTATAATTATAATTACGCTTGTGGAAGCACTACGAAATACGTCACCATACATCGTACAAAAAAGTCGCATGTGTCTGATACATACATATGCTTTTTCTTCATATCATACTAGTACTTGTTATAAAAATATATAGACCTAGGATCTATGGGTTATGGGCCTACTAGGACTACTACTCTCAAACTATTCAATAAGACAAGAATAGGAATATGAATATTGCTTTCTCATATTGAAGATGAATGTGTACAAGCCTATTCATAAGGTCTAACTAGTTTAAGCAATAAATGTATAGAAAAAGATGATTCTCTAATATACAGTATCGATCAAAGGGAATCATATCAAATATACGATATCAATCAACTCCTAATCACATCAAATCACGGGTAACGGTATCTCCAACACTCCCCTCAAACTAGTGATCTATACACATCGAGAATGCCTAGCTTACTCATTAGATACCTATGTTGTCTTTGACACAAAGGTTTAATGAAATATCTATAGGTTGCTTTGTTGTCTTTATTCCCTTTGTTTTGGTTACTCCATCTTGTATCTTGTCTCTAATAAAGCGACAATCAACTTTTGTATGCTTCGTCTTTTCATGAAAAACTAGGTTCACTGCGAGTTTAAAGGCAACATCGTTGTCACAAAACAAAGTTGTTGGTTCCTTTACCCATACTTAGAGATCTCAAAGCAATCCTCTTATCCAAACAATTTCACAGCCGGTCTTCACTATTGCTCGATATTTTGCTTCAACGGATGATAATGAAACGATCGATTGTTTCTTTGTTTTCCATGAGAGTAGCGAATTTCTCAATTTGATGTAGAATTCTATAACAAATTTCTACTCATAGTACAAATGGCCTAATTTGTAATGTAACATGCTGTCATTTCCATGTTGTTCTCTCAAGACAGTAGTATTCCTAATCTAGGATATCCTTCCAAGCACTTCACTACATTCAGTGCAGCATTCATATGAGACTGTTATGGATTATGCATGAATTGATTGAGAATTCGTATTACGTAGCATATATCACGTTTGGTCATGGTAAGATAAATAAGTTTCCCAACAAGTCTTTAATATATAGAAGGATCCTTGAGTAAAGATTCTCATTCAGTGGTGACAATCCTTTGTCATATTTAGATGTTGTCAGCTTGATGTTTTGCTTGATTGGGATGATTGCTGGCTTGGAACTTGATAGTCCCGCTTCTAATATGATTTCTATGATAAATTTTCGCTTATTGAGACAAATTCTTTTGTATGAGTTGGCAATTTCAATCCTGAGAAAGTATTTTGGGGCTCCTAAATCTTCAATGTGAAAAGTGGAATGCAAATACTTCTCAAACTCTTTGATGACAGATTCATCATTTCTCATAATGAGTATATTATCAACATATATTAGTAAATAAATGGACGAGGTACCTCGATTCTACGTGAAAAGAGTGTAATCATGTCTTGATTTTTTGAATCCGGTAGCTATGAGTGCCTTGGTGAATTTAGCATACCAATGACGGGAGACCTATTTGAGTTCATATAGGGATTTGCGGAGATGACATACTTGATTCTCCTCTTGTCTACGTAATCTCTGTGGAAGATCCATATATATTTCTTTCTCTAAATCCCAATGAAAGAAGGCATTGTGGATATCCATTTGATGTAAATGCCATCACGAGGAGCTATAATAGAGACAGAAGATTGAACAATAACTTCCTTTGCAATCGGAGAAAATGCCTCATACTAATCAAAACCTATGTAGCACCGACACGCGACACGCGACACGTGACACGACACGACACGACACGTGACACGCCATTTCTCAAAAAGTAGAGAATTTCGACACGTTCCGACACGTTAAATATTAAATAAATATTTTTATATATAAATGCATAAATAAGTAAATAATAATAAACGAAGTCTAGAATTAATCTATACTAAAAACATTAATCCTACATTTGTTAATATCATTCATTCTTTTAATTTAATAAATTCAACTACATTTCATTGTAATAATCCATAAAACTTGAAGGAAAAAACAAGTAATCAACATTCCACTATTAAATTTAAAATTTAATATTAAGCAAAAAAACAATCAACATTCCATCAAGTAATATAACAAAAAGTCATCCATCCACATTATCAACTTCTTCTGAAAAAAAAACAGACTCCATTTCCGGCTCATCAAGTGAAAGATTTGCAACTTCAAGCACCCCAACATCTTCAAATGAGTCAAATGCATCTCCGCCAATATCCCACATCTTAGTCTCTCCTTCTGCGTATTGTGGGCTTTTTCTTGATAGAAGACGGAGATTGCTATGAATAAAAACCAAATCTTCTGCACGTTTTGGGGTCATCTTATTTCTTCTCGCCGAGTGCACAAATGAGTAAGTACTCCAATTTCTCTCGGCACATGATGAAGAAGAAGGTTGGGCAAGAAGCTTTAAGGCTATGCTTTGAAGCATCGGTGCACATGCACCATGATTAACCCACCAAGCCTTAGGATCCATAGAATATCGATTTTGAATGGAATCAAAATCTCTAAAATCCCCATTTTTACTTGCAAAATCTACGTACTCCAAATTCACCTTGTTGCGCTCATCCAAGTTAGGAAAGTATTTCTTGAAGCATTTCAATCTTTCTTGGTTGATCTCCTTGTTCTTGTATGGAGAAATTCGAGTAGGATCTTCATCAAGCCATTGATCACTATAGTACCTTTATTTAATAAAATGAAATAAAATTAGAAAACAATAATAAATAAGAGGAGTATTATATTATCATGTTAAAGAAAGAATAACTATTAAAGTAATAATCCCATACAATTTTAGAACTTACCTAGGATTTAAGGCATGTGCCAAGCAATGAAGTGGAGTGCTGTTCTTTGTCCAACGATCTACAAGAATTGTGTGAACCACCTCATAAAATGTGGACTTCTCATCTAGCTTCTTCACTTCATGTGCATATATAACTTTCTTCACTTTTTCGATCATCGAACCCCACATATCGTAAACTAAGTGAAGACAAGGCTTATCGGTGTCACAAATTCTAAGCATATCATAAATAGGAGCCGTGAAGGAAAGTGTATAATCAATCAAATCCCACCAAAAATCATCCAACACCTTCTCCTTGACAAACTTAGCTTTCTCTTGATTAACATCTCGATAGATATTCCATTTGTCACAAATTACCATGTTTTGAAGACCACTTTTTATCAACTTGAATCTCTTAAGCATCACAATCATCGAAGCAAAACGCGTATCCGCTACAGAAAGCAACTTCAAGCTAACAAACTCATTGTATATTGCTAATCTCATAGAATGGTTCATGATGAAATGTTTGATTTGCATAACTTCCTTAACAATATCTGAAATCCAACTACATTCCTCATAAACTATTTGATTGCTCTCCATATTTTTTGCAGCACAAATGTTCTTCAAAGCTAGATTAAGGGTGTGCACCACACAAGGCGTCCACATAATGGATGAAAATTCTTGCTCAATGAGTTGTCCCGCGCCCTTACAATTTGAAGCATTATCCGTAATTACTTGGACCACATTCTCATGCCCAATTTCATTGATAACTCCTTTCAGCAAGTTAAAAATGAAATGCATATCTTTTGTTTCTCCCGAGCAATCAACCGATTTTATAAACATTGGTTCTCCATCAGATACCGCCATAAAATTAATAAGCGGTCTTCTATGTGAGTCGCTCCATCCATCACTCACAATACTTACACCCTTCTCCTTCCACATGATTTTGATAGGTGTACACAACCTATCAATATTTGCCTTCTCCTTTTGCAACAAAGTGGTCCTCAACAAATTATATTTCGGTGGTACATAACCCGCAATATTATGATTAGCGGCATAAGTGAAAGCGGATTGAAAATAAGGATTCCTTGCTAGGTTAAACGGCAAGCCCGCCGAATAAAACATCCTAGCAATCTCACAATCTAGACGTTCCCGTTGAGTCATATTAAATGCATTTTCAAGTGATTTTCCACTCTCACTTCTACCTTTCCTTTTTTTGGAGTTCAATGATAAATCCATTCCGTCACCACCACCACCACTAAGTGAATAACTAGCAAGAGGCAAAGGTACATTTCTAGGTGCAATACTCGTTAATTGAGTATTGACCTCTTCCTCTAATCTTTCCATCTCCAAAAGATCTTTTTTTTTCTACTTTTGTGCACTTTCCAATTCCTTTTCCACTTATCATCATCAAATGGCTCCTCACTCTCGTATATGAACTCTTAAAATCTTTTTGACAAAAGTTGCATCTCCAAGATAGATTTCCCCCCGCATCAGTATGATTAACTAACTTAGTAACATACCTCCATAATGGTTGTTTTACAACTTCATTGCTAGAGGTAGCTTGTGTGCTTGAAGTACTACTAGCCATGTTTGAACTTGAAGACATTCTGCAAAAAAAGAAAAAGAAAAACATGTTATTATCAATTGCTATAAGGTTTCAAGTCGGAAGCAAGTGAACCAACATCAACGCCAGTCAAACACCCAAGAAGAAAGAAATCAAAACAGAGCACAATCCAAGAGGGTCCTTTGATGAGCAAGTAAATGGTTGGAAAATCAAAATGCATTGAAGATAAATTTACTGGAAATTTAAAGATAAAGATAAATTACAAAGAATATTGAGTTCGATGATTGATTAGACGAGATTATAGAAAGAATACAACGTGGGTATTTATAACCCACCATTGACGGTTACTTACAAGTTACAAGTATTTACTGAATTTGAATCTACATATAACTTACGGATCCTATCTGCATTTGCAATATATTACACGCAATGGACGCGATCTCCCATCTCCTATTATTTAGTAATGACTTTTTACAAGAAGATGCGTATCCCCAGGAATACTGGCTTCGCCGGTAAGTTCTTTCCTCGTGCCCATCCCCCATCCTTGATATGTTGGCTAGCCTCTGCTCATTAATTGCACCCGTTTCAAAACTTAGCCAAAATCCAAGATAGTTTGCCATGGATGACAGACTCTGTGCTTGAGCTCGGCTGGAATCAACATACCCAAGATTGACTCAACCCATCAATACTTCTGATTCGAAAGGCAACTCAGATTTATGGCGATTGTGTCGCGATGGTAGAGAGAGAGTTTCCAAGCAACAAGACAGAAAAGACAATTCACGGAAAATCTCACAATCAAGTGAAAAAACAGAACGGATAGAGCACTAAAATCTGAAAAAAAAAAAAAAAAAAAAAGAGAACGCGAAGCATCAGTGAGCGAGCAGTCCACCGAACAAAAACAATAACAACCTAGGGAGCGAAATCGGCAAAAGAACGGCACAAGAGCGTCGGAGACAAAGAGATGGAAAGAGGGTCCGAAAAATCCCCCTTTCCCCGAACTAGGGTTTGCCAAAAAATCCCAAATCGCAAGATGCTAACCTGAGATGAGCAAAAAGATGCAATCGCAAGATGAAGAAGAACAACGGGGCAGCGCGAGAGGCAGAGGCGATGGCTCGCTATCGGGGTGACGGCTCGATGCTTGCGAGAGACGAAGGCGGGGTCGGAGGCGACTGTGGCAACGAGTGGGGCTGAGGCGCGGGGGCTACGGTGAGTCGCCGACTGGTGGTGGGGTGGGCCGCGCGGCCGGCAAAGCAACACCGGCGACACTCACGACGGAAGAAGGGAACCAAAGTGGTCTACTCACTGCTCAGGCTCGTTCACTGGACTGAAGAAGACTAAGAGAAGACTGAAGAGAAGAAGACTGAAGATTCGAAGAACCCTGCGTGCGAGTGCAACAAACGTTTTAGCTTTTATTTTTTTTATTTTTATTTTTATTTTTTTCATATATTTATATTTAGAGCCCAGAAGTTTTGAAAATTTATAAAAATAACCCCGTGCGTGTCGAAGTCACGTGTCGGAATTTTCGACTCGCGTGTCGGAGGCAGTTGACCGCGTGTCGGTTTTCCCGACACGCGTTGACCGCGTGTCGGAGCGTGTCGGACACGTGTCGGAGTGTCGGACACGACACGAAGGGTCCCGGAGAGTGTCCGTGCTTCATAGATCAAAACCTTCCCGTTGTATGAAACCTTTGGTTACTAATCTCGCCTTAGAACGTTCGATGGAGTCATCTGCCTTATATTTGATTTTATACACCCACTTGTAACATCTGTTTTGTCTTATTCTCCTCTTTTTCTCCATAACTCCTTCTTCCCGAAGCCAACTCCAACCTTGCAACCTTCTCGCTGAAACTTCTTCCCCATATTCCGACGAGCACTGATCGACGTTCAGGCTATCACCAGGCCACCGTATAGTGTCGGTCATTCAGTCCGACCAATGCCAGTCACCACCGGCCACTAGTTGGTCGAAGGTTTCTAGTATTGCTGGATCTATTCCTGCGAGGGGCATGCTCACAACGATCGACTCGAGCAACGCGAGATATGCCATTGGAAATCAAGTAAAACATCGACGATAGTGTCGGGACAATAGCATCATAATGGGCCAAATATATATCGAAGATCTAGGCTTCGGTTCGGAGACTTGAGTTTGACTCTCTAGTGAAGCAATTCATCAAATAATTGGCATGCACTAGAGAAACAAGGGGCTTCCAGCTCGTTCGCGACTTAAGCCCGAACCAAGACTCTTAATAGGCATACTAGGACACACAACAACTATGCTAGAACACATAGCAACGTTAATGAGGAGCCGGCGGGGCTGGAGTTCACGTGAACTAGACGACTGCGAACTTTGGATCGGTGTGGCCAAAATAAGGCACACACAGATGAAGAAAGGCTTACCTAGACCAATGAGGTGCTATGGTGGGCATTGGTCAATGGGCTGGTCTCCGGCGGCGTGAGTCCTTTACTTCTTTCTCACGCGGGCGGAGCAGGCTACTCTCTCTCTCTCTCTCTCTCTCTCTTTCTCACTCCCCTAGTCTCTCTCGGTCTCACTCTCTAAACCGAGCCCACGCACGGCTGAGGCATCGGTTGAAGCTCTCCCGCTCTTCCCGAATTCCTCGAAACTCTCATCCTCTTGGTCTTTCGCTCCCAGCTTTGGTCTCTAGCTCCTTAAAGAAGAGAAAAACCACCTAAGGACCCCCCTTCTCACTCGCTCCTCTCTCGCTTTTAAGCCTGGCAAACAGGTGCGCATGGCCCCTACCATCACCAGTTGTCCTACCAGCCTAGCCCCTGATCGCCAGCCTTGGTTGTTGCTCCTGAGAAAATATTGGCTGCAGCTCCGACTCCAGCGTGGGTTCCTTCGAGTCTATTCACTGGGCTACACGTGTCGCTCGGCAGCCACGCTGGAGTCCGAGTGCGTCCCTTTTATTTTCGAAAAGGAGCACAGCAAAATTGATGAAAACTCGATTTCTCTCTCCTCCTGCACGTCTTGTCCTGTCCTACTGTTCTGCAAGGAACCGAGCTCCTCTGGAAGGAAATATTTGGTGGAGCCCACCAAATATTTCCTTCACATCTTCACATCTCATTCCCATGAAAATTTTGAATGCCATCAGGAACTCTCTCTCCCTCTCTCCATTGAACTGAACTCCTCTGTTCTTTGCTTTTCCTCCGATGAACGAGGGAGGCCACCGTTCGACGAACCACGCCACCTTGAATCTCTAGCTTTTGTGCTCGGCGGGTGTGGGTGGTGAGGGTGGTCTCGGCTATTTCAAACTCAATGGTGAGCCCATCAAGATCCTCGGTGCGCTCCATTGCCGCTTTGCTCTTTACTCTTCCTTTGACGGACGAGGGAGGCTGCCGTCCGACGAACCACGCCGCCTTAAATCTCTAGCTTTTGCGCTCATCGGGTAAGGGTGGTGAGGGTGGTCTCGGCTATTTCGAGCTCGGTGGTGAGCCTGTCGAGATCCTCGGTGGAGAGTGTGAATGAAGTGGTGTTGAATGCTCCATTGCCGCTTTGCTCTTTACTCTTCCTCTGATGCACGAGGGAGGCCGCAGTCCTACAAACCACGCCGCCTTGAATCTTTGGCTTTTGTGCTCGGTAGTTGCAGGTGGTGAGCGGGGTCTCGGCTATTTCGAGCTCGGTGGCGAGCCAGTCCAGATCCTTTTCTTTTGAACGTAAGTGTTTCTTTCTTCCTTTATTATTGCCATAAAAGGGTGTTGCATGTATTTACCAGTAATGATGCTGCATGTATTTGCCCGTTTAGATACTGAGGGTTGCGCACGAATCCGCCCACGCGTGGTAGAGCGCGGTTTGCATTCCGATCGTGGAGTGAGCGAGCGGGTGAGTAGCGACCAGCTGCTCGATCTCGTCTGCTGCTTCCCTCTCCACCAGTTGGGTCACGTTGTCCTTTTCATCTGGACCTTCCTTTGCGTGCCCCCGCCCGACTCCAACTATTACTCCTACGTCTCCGACGACTCCTCCGACTCCGACGATGACGACAATAGCAGCAGCGAAACCGCCGTCTTTTACGATGACTACAGCTATGACTCGCATTCCAATTGATTGATCCGAGTGGGTTTCTTGTACAGTAACTTCCTCACCACCCAACCCTTGTTTTTGGGTTGGTCTATGTTTTGTGTCTCTTTTCTGCTATGCAGATAGTTTCTACGTTTTCTCTATTTCGTTCTTTTTGGGAAGTTTTTTTTTTTTTTTCCTTGGGGGAGGCTCCAGTGGAGATTTATTGTATTTATAGTGTTTTATTAATATATATGGCATATGTGTTTTCATTCTTGTTTCTATTTTGTTTATCTTGGTGAGCGACTGGATTGAATGGGGTTCGGTTAATTTGGGATTGGAGGTGAATATATTGAGTTTGGTTTTTCAGTATTGGTCTTGCTGATAATTACCTGTCTAGATTGGTGAAATTGGCTGACCTTATCTCCTGCATTGCCTTACAAGGCATATAATAAGAACCACAATTGGTGGTTGAAATGGTCAATCTAGGCAGGTTTAAGGGAATGAGGCTCGAATTGTCGTGAACCTCCTGGAAGCACCCTTTCTTCTCTCCAAGGAATAGTAAATTTTCGCAGAACCCTACTCAAAATAGAATGTAACATAATAAAATAAAATGAATGATTAATATAATAAAAAAATCTCATAGAACACATGCTCCATTCTCCACGTCATTGAGAAACTAGCAACGGTATGTCCAAGTTATTCATCCATGACTCAAGTTTCGATTTGCGCTTTATCTGATCAATGAAGTAAGGAAAATAATTTATCACTTGAGATTTACTTATGTTTAGTCACATGAAGCGAACTTTGCAGTTTAAGTGACTTATAGTGTCGTGTGAGGCTCACATTTATGAAGTGCAATATGAATGATTTTTAGTTAGTCTTCTAATAAATGATGTTCTTTTCTTTGTTAGAGAAAAACTCATAGATAGGTTACACATACCTACTTTTACCTGTCTAAGTTTTTTTATTGGATCAAAAAAGTCGGGAGGCAACTAAAGTAAGACTCTGATACACCGTACATGTTCTCTTGAATGCTATATCTAATGCAACTCACATGGCGATATCATCTTGGCAGGTATAATTTGGGTACAAATTTCCACGTACATATTATCGAATGGCAAAATCACAGGTAATTCATCGATATTACTATGTGAAACATATTTTGCTTTCTTAAGTAATGGATGAGATTTCTTTATGCTTGTAAAAGCAAGATGTTAATTATTTTTTGTTATTTTAATTGCAACATGAATCTTCCCATTTTTCACATGTAGTACGTGATATGGTAAAAGAATTTGAATTTGCAATAGGAATGGTGTTTTCAAATGAACTTGAAGCATATCATAAATATGTGGCATATGCAATCGGCAAAGGATTTGGAGTGAGGAAGGGTAATATGTTTAGAAATAGTAAAGGAAAACTAACTCAACGAACCTTTGTATGTAATTGTGAGGGGGTATTTTGACAGCTCAGATGGTAAAGAAAAGAAATATCAGAGATATGAAGTTAGATGTGGCTGTCTTGCTCATATCAAATTTAAGGTTGATAATGGTATCTATGAGGTCATATAGTATGTTTCTGAGCATAACCATCCATTTATTCTAGAAGATCAAGCATTTGATTAGATGTGAAAGATTGATATCTGATACTTGCAAAAGTGTTTTAGTTGATATGACTAAAGTTGGTATTGGAGGGACTACAGCATATAAGTTTTTAGCAAATGAAGCTGGAGGAAGCCAAAACTTGAGTTTTAATTTGCGTGGTTGTCAAAATTATTTGCAAACAAAAAGATCCGAGGTTGTAAGTGGGGGAGATTGTCAAAATCTTCTAAATCATTTTCATTGCATGCAAATACAAAATCCAATATTTTCCTATGCTGTACAAGATGATCAAGATGGTAGATTGAAAAATTTGTTTTGGAGAGATAGCTTGTCCAAATTTGATTACGATTGTTTCAGTGATGTCCTAGTATTTGACACTACATATCAGACCAACAGATATAAAATGATATGTGCACCTTTTGTTGGGGTTAATCACTATTGGAAGAATACTTTATTCGGGTGTGCATTTTTTATGGATGAGACTGCAGAATCATTTATTTGGTTATTTGAGGCGTTTTTGAAGTCTATGGGAAATAAGGCTCTAAAAACAATATTTACTGATCAAGACGCAGCCATGGCAAAAGTCATTAGAATCATGTTTCCAAATACACAACACCGTTTATGCACTTGGCACATCGGGAAAAATGCCAATAAAAGCATCCCACGTCTTTACAACAATCCGGGTTTTAAGGATAAATATTTCTTGAGGTTTATGTATAGATGCAGATCAAAAGATGAATTTGAATCCACTTGGAAGGAAATGGAAAAGGAGTGGTATACTGAGAATAACAATTTGCTTCGGAGATTATACGACATTAGACATAAATGGAGTTTAGCTTTTGATCGTGATACCTTTACTTGTGGTATAACATCAAGCCAAAGGAGTGAGAGCACCAATAATGTCTTTCAACGTATGGAGAAGAAGACATTACGTCTTATAGAACTTGTCCACTACTATGAAGAACAACTAAAGCACATAAGAAAAGTGGAAAGTCAAGATGATTTTGCCTCTCGTGGGAAACCCCAATTACAAGTTTTGAGTAATGGGATCTTGGACCATGCCGCTTCAGTGTATACACGCACCACTTTTAACAAGTTCAATGCAAGATTTTTGGAAATTCTCTCTAAGCATATTTCAAGTGTTACATTTGATGGATCGATTTATTTATATACTCTGAAGTGTATGGGAAATTGACGTGAAAATATTGTCAGATTTGACCCTGCGGACTTTTCAGTCTTTTGTGAATGCAAATTATTTGAAGCAAAAGGATGGTTGTGTTGTCATGCCTTGAAAGTGTTGACTGAGAATATGTCGGTTATGAGCATTCCATCGGCTTATATTTTGAAAAGATGGACTAAAGGGGCCAAACAATGGATTATAGGTGATGAATCTCATCCAATGTCACCGGGTTCATCTAAATTTAATTGATTTTCCACGTTAATGCAACAATCTTTTGAACTGATGAGTTTGGGAGCCAAAAGCATAAACACTATGGGAATAGTGTCGAAGAACATGGAAAATGTGAAGGTTGAACTATTATCATACCAATCAAGTGTGGTTATGATTGATGATGCTAGTAATGATCATAATGAGGCCTCCTTGTGCAATGTCTCGGTATTGGACCCCCTTCAAAGAAAAGGAAAGGGAATAGCTTATGGAAGGCTTAAAAGTTCAAGTGAAAAGAAGAAAAAAAAATCTAAGAAAGGAACACCCCCAATGCGAATAGAAAGTTAAGGTGAATGACATTATTTTAGTGAAATTTTTCGCTTATGTTATATGATGTTGATTAATATATTTATTACTTTGTAATGTAGAGTTGGCTGTCCAAGCAACACTCGATGATACTCATTTTCCAAATATTTCTAGTAATTCAAATAAGTTTCTACGTGCTTTTTATCCTAACGACATTGGTGGTCTAATGGTAAATTTAAATTTTCATAAGTATGTATATCGCTCTTAGTCCTCCATTTGTATTTACATGTAACTAATTTGGTCAATTTTTATATAGATGCAATAGCCACCATACATTATGCCACCGGGAACTATGAGTGGATTTTGTTCATTCCCTAACCAGGTACTTAATAATTTAGTGTATTAATTTAGTTATGATAGATTGTGCCTTTCTACAACTATAAAAAAGTCATCCTTTGCAGAAGTTACAACCATTACAATAATCTAATTACATTATGCTAATGGAGTTATTTATTATATATAGATGCAATCACAATACGTCATGCCACCGGGAATTATGAATAGATTTTCACCATTTACTAATCAGGTGCTTAATAAGAAATCATATTTAATCTTAGTGTTATTTAATCTTTTTATTAGCATTGTAATATTGTCAATGGTTTCTTCTAAATAGATGTTGGAGTACCATAATATATCTCATGGAACTATTTTGAGTCAGGTACGACTTGCCTTGCGTTTTGTCTCATAAGATTACTTGAGACATTTATTTTAGCAACTTATTTAGTAAAAATAAATTGATTATTCGTTTGTATAGGAGTCATCAAACTCTTTTCAACATCTTGGGGTGAATGAATTGAACAATTCTAAAGAAGCGCGTATTAATTCACCGAAAAGTAGTCATTTTATGCAGAAAATCAAAGAGGCATTTCTTGAGCACTTGCCAGCTCTACAAGAGCTTCTTTTTTGTGTGCTTGGGTGTGACGTATTAATTGAATCTGCTAGGTTTAATGTTTTTTATCCCTAAGTAGTATTACTTGAGAATCCCACTGGTTGTCTCACATTTTTCAAACATTGCGGAAATATGGCAACATCACATTTAATTGTTTTTTTCGTGCTTACTAATTGTTCACCGGTTCGGGTGGTAACAAAGGCGGGAGGACTTGACGAGGTTACACTAGACAGTTGTATATGCACATCTTCAAGTCCAAATGGCAACAATGCACCAATGGTAGGCCTTCATGTTGTGGTAGCAAATGATGAAGATCAGCCCAAAGATGCAACAACCGTTTCGATGACATAACTTGATGCTGGAGAATTAGTTCAACAGTTCTTTCGTAGTCTCATCTTGTCAAGATTAGAGCAGACTTTGGCCTCACTGTCGCCACTTATTTCATTTGTGTTGCATCGATAATTGGATATCTAAGCAAAGGTCTTGGCCTTTATGTAGAAGTCCCATAGTTCAAATGAATTAATTTGGTCATGTATCTTTCATTTCATTTCTTTCATTTCTTAGTCTATTGTGATATTGCAAAACTCTGCTCAATATGCTATAAGAGAGCTTTTGCCTTCAAAATAAACACCTGTAAACATATCCAAACAAAAGTGAGAAGCTACGCGAGATGTACTATATTTCTCTCTCATGTAATGCCTCTTCATTGAAAAAAATGGCTTTATAATATATAAAGTTTCAAGTTTTCTAATTTGATCAGGTGTTTTTTTTTTTTGTATTGTGATGCATTATCTATGTTGGTTGATTTTCGACAACCCGTGCTTCAATTTTTCGTCATTGTGAAATGTCCTAAGTAGTTGCGCAACAAAACCGGTTCCATAACGTCAAAGATGTCAAGGGAAGGAGCCAAAAATTTCCAAAAACAGCGACATTATCTTTGCAAAGGGCTATAGCAACTCCCAAGTTTCTCAAAACCACCAACTTAAGGTGGGTAGTTATTAGATATGTTGCTATCGTTTTAGCTTTATTCTAAAAAAGAAAGCACTGTTCCTTAGGGTAGACGTAAATTGCAATTAGAGAGAATCACATCTCTTTATCTGCCTGACTTCTTCACAATGAACTAGCATCAACAAATATAACATTAGATACCACATTTAATCCACCAAGCCATTTCAAGGTCATTAAACCACTAGCATCAACAAGAAAAGTAAAAGTTGGACATAGTCACAAATCGAGTTTACTTATAATAGCCATACACAATATAAAAACCCTCATCTAAAGGTCATTAAACCACGAGACAAGTTGCCGTGCTCTCCCCCCCCCTTCCAAGCGCAATCATCTTCATTCTCCAAAAGGAACAAAATTAGAGGGCCACCAAAAAACTACATAAAAAGTTCCTAGCTCAAATCAATTAGGCTAGAAAACAGGCGTGTGTTCACATGTCTAAAGGCAAATAAAATTACCTAAACTAGCAACATTACAATTTCAACCACCTACTTTCTTTGGATAAGTAGTGCTAATAAAATAACAAATAATAAACAAACAAAAAGTAGCGAGGCATTTAGCTTCTCTAGCAAATGCTTAATGTCTTTCATGTAATCTTCAAGTTTTGCGGGCGAAGCCCTCGTGATAGAAGGCACATCATTTGTAGGGTGACACCAGGCAAAGAATTCACATTTTTTATCCTCACAATTGTAGTAGAGCTTCTCTTTGTGCTTGTAGACTCCGAAATTCTCACGACAGCACACTTGCCACAATCACACCTTTTATTTTGAAAGGTGAGTCTGCTCGAAGTACCCTTACCCTTATTCACACTAGATGACGACATGATATACCTACAATATAACCATTTTATTTCTTGTCCGATTATTAATATGAAATCATTCATGTTGTGCTTCATTTATGTGAGCCTCACACAACACTATAAGTCACTTAAACTACAAAGATCACTTCATGGGACTATAAATTGGAATAGCTTAATAGACAATGCAGGAGATAAGGTCACCCAGAAAAGGTGCAGCTTCATCATACCTAATTTTTTTTTAATCAATCAAGCAAGGTAATGATATTCTTCTTCCTTTTTATTCTTAACTAACATCAACCTTTTAGAATTTATGATAAAAAGATTAACGCATCATCCAATTTTAGTAGGAAAAAGTAGGACCACACACGCACAAGGAGAGAGCAAAGTGTACCCAAATAACGTACCTAAAATTTGTGAGGAAAGCAGCCCACTTAGCTACTCTACCCAAAACGACTTAAACAACGTGTCCGATAAGTCACTTCACATATCTTTTGTGCAGAAATCAATATAAGGTATTGACAAGTAAATTTCACACGGATTGACGGTGAAAAAGTATCTGAGATTGTCGAATTCCTGTATTTCAAATTAAGCAAATTGAGACGGGCAGCAAACCACCAAATCGATCTCAAACCCAATTTTCGAATGCGAAAATTCGCAGCTAAAAAATTCTATACAAGTTGAAATAAAATTAAACTTAGCAATATTCTTGTTGCAGGCAATGACCAGAGGAAGCCTAAGCAGATGTAGACAATGGAGGAGATTAAGGTACAGTTTCATCAGATTTTATTTATTCTTGATGATGATATTCTTTGTCATTTTAGAGCAAGGTTTTATAACATCGGCATTGGTATAAAGCAGGAATGCTACGTATACCTTTCTAGTACCGTCAGCCTTCTCCAATCGCTTTACAAGATTGGCCTAGCGGCAAATCTCAGCAACTTTTTTGTTATGAGGAAGACTAGCCGGAGCCCCACCTCTCGTAGGCCTCGTTCAACAAGTCACCGTTGCTCCGGCTTTTTCACGTGTAGAGCCTTCGGCCACCAAAGTCAACTGTTCAGCCCCACTTCATACACCCTATCCACCAAGGATCTGGACGGGCTTGCCACTGAGCTCGAAATAGCCGAGACCCTGCTCACCACCCGCACCCGCCAAGTACAAAAGCCAGAGATTCAAAGTGGCGTGATTCGTCGGACGGCAGCCTCCCTTGTCCGTCGGAGGAAGAGTAAAGAGCAAAGCGGTAATGTAGCGTTCTATGCCCTGTAAGGCAATGCAGGAGATAAGGTCAGCCAATTTCACCAATCTAGACAGGCAATTATCAGCAAGACCAATATTGAAAAACCAAACTCAATATATTCACCTCCAATCCCAAATTAACTGAACCCCATTCAATCCAGTCGCTCACCAAGATAAACGAAATCACAAAGAAACAAGAATGAAAACCCATATGCCATATATATTAATATAACACAATAAATCTCCATCAGAGCCTCCCTTAAGAAAAAAAAAAACTTTACAAAAAGAATGAAATAGAGAAAACGTAGAAACTATCTGTATAACAGAAAAGAGACATAAAACATAGACCAACCCAAAAACAAGGGTTGGGTGGTGAGGAAGTTACTGTATCGGAAACCCACTCGGATCAATCAATCGGAATGCGAGTCGTAGCTGTAGTCATCGTAAAAGACGATGGTTTCGCTGCTGCTGCCATCGTCGTCGGAGTTGGAGGAGTTGTCAGAGACGTAGGAGTAATAGTTAGAGTTGAGCGGTGGCATGCAGAGGAAGGTCTAGATGAAGAGGGCGACGCGACCCAGCTGGTGAAGAGGGAAGCAGTGGACGAGATCGAGCAGCTGGTCGCTGCTCACCCACTCACCCACTCCGCGATCGGAATGCAGACCGCACTCTACCACGCGCGGGCGGATTCGTGAGCAACCCTCAGTATTTGGATGGGCAAATATGTGCAGCATTACTAACAAATACGTGCAACACCCTTTTATGGCAATAATAAAGGAAGAAAGAAACTCAACACTTACGTTTAAAAGAAAAGGATCTAGACGGGCTCGCCACCAAGCTCGAAATAGCCGAGACCCCACTCACCACCCGCACCCGCCGAGCACAAAAGCCAGAGATTCAAGGCGGTGTGGTTCGTTGGACAGCGGCCTCCCTCGTCCGTCGGAGGAAGAGCAAAGAGCAAAGCAGCAATGGAGCGCACCGAGGATCTCGACGGGCTCACCACCGAGCTCAAAATAGTCGAGACCCCGCTCACCACCCGCACCCACCGAGCACAAAAGCGAGAGATTCAAGGCGGCGTGGTTCGTCGGACGGCGGCCTCCCTCGTCTATCGGAGGAAGAGCAAAGAGCAAAGCGGCAATGGAGCGCACCAAGGATCTCGACGGGCTCACCACCGAGCTCGAACTAGCTGAGACCACCCTCACCACCTGCACCCGCCGAACACAAAAGCTAGAGATTCAAGGCAACAAGGTTCGTCGGACGGTGGCCTCTCTCGTTCGTAAGAGGAAAAGCAAAGAACAGAGGAGTTCGATTCAATGGAGAGAGGGAGAGAGAGTTCCTGATGGCGTTCAAAATTTTAAAGGGAATGAGATGTGAAGATGTGAAGGAGTTCGGTTCCTTGCAAAACAAGACAAGATGTGCAGGAGGAGAGAGAAATTGAGTTTTCATCAATTTTGTTGCGCTCATTTTCGAAAATAAAGGGGACCCGCTCGGACTCAAATGTGGCTGTCGGGCGACACGTGTCGCCCGGTGAATGGACTCGGAGGAAGCCACGCTGGAGTTAGAGTTGCAGCCAATATTTTCTCGTCACTCCTCCTCTGCCTTTATACCTCCTCTCTCTCTTTTCTACAAACCACATGCGATGTGTGAGGGAGAAAGAGGGAAGACATTCACGAGCCGGGCCATGGACAAAGAGGGAAAATGGGTTTGGCCCAAATAGGAAAGAGGAAGAAGGAAAAAGAAAGAAGGCTAGGCCGGCCTGCCCTTTGCCCGCAATGCATCTTAATGAAAACATACGCAATGAAAATGATTTATTTTACTTTTCTTGTAATCAACTAATTTTTTTAATAATAATTTTTTAAAATTAATTTTGAAAAAATTCAGATTTTTTTTTTTAATTAATACTAGTGATGCTAATGCTCCTAACGTCCACATGTGATGCAATTTAGTGAAAATTAATTTTTATGTAGAGATTAAAAATTGATTCCTAATTTTCTATATGATAAAGCTCTTAATAAAATGGCCAAATTTAGGTGTCAACACCTAAATTTGGCCATTTATCCAATCGAAAGAATTTGAAAGAAACATACATTGGAATCAAAAAGGATTCGATAGGAATTGTCTTCAATGAGTTTAGAGACGAAAATGAGATTGAATTGAAAATCGGGAATAAGAAGGACATATTTTAAAGTGATGGATGGGCTAAGCTGCACATTTCCAATTTTGGTGATGAAGGTGTCATTTCCATTGGGAAGATGAACTAAAGTACCATGAGGAGATTTACAAATATGAGAAAGAAAACATTTGTTGCGAATTACGTGGTCCCTAACACCTAAATCAATAATTCATGCTTTAATTGAAATGGAGTTCATGAGACAATAATATGCCCACATAGCTGGCCGTTTTGTCATGAGTTCCCTATTGGTTTACTGCCTTTGTGAGTTGCTGGAATCAATCCTGATTGGTAGACTGGTTGACCTTAACATATGCTGCAATTGAAATATTTTGTTCTTTCCTCTCTTTGTCTATCGGCTTTCCACTTTTTGTCTATCGGCTTTCCAGGCAACATCTAACAATGTTCTTTAGTGTGACAAGGGCATTTGCAATAATTGCAAAATTTACCTTTTCCTTTATTGAAATTTTGATTGTTTGATTTGAATGATGTGGCAAAATCTCAGCCGTTGGAGGCTTTTCATGCGAATGATGACATGGCATATAGTGCTACGTCCTTGGGAGCTGCTAAGATGAAAGCTGGGTCGTCAGATCACATCATGTGCCTTGAGCTATCTAATTGTATGATCAAATCTCTGCCACTTATCTAGATCGGATCTCTGGCGTGTCCAAGGCTATCCGATCAAGACAACACGATTAAATCTTAAGTGAAGACAAGTTGTCTTCCTCATCAGAAACCCTCGTGTCGTGCCCGAGGGAAGGAGACCTCCATAGTTGCTAATTTGTCTGCCGCTTTGCTTGTGTTCCGACGTCCCCCTTTGTCGCAAGGACGGCGCAGTCACCGATCTTCAAGGAGTTTGTGGAGGCGAGATGTTGGGACTCTTCTTGCACCACGAGTTGATAGATCTGTCTAAGCAAGGGAATTAGATCCATGGCAAGAATTTGGCTTATAAACGACAGGTTTGTTTCATTTGGAATAAGCAAGAATCTCGTTACTTTTCCTCGCTCTTTGATTGCTTGATATTGGGCTAGCATGGCTTCAGGACCTTCGAGTTTCTCTTCAACCATTTCTAGCTCGTTTCAGAGGGCTAATAGCTTGTCGAAAACAACGGTGACCGAGAGATTACCTTGCTTTAGGTTTGATATAGCTTGGGTGAGGCCAAAAATTTTAGCCCTATAAAGCTTGCTGTACATTTTCTGAATGCCTTCCCAAATCTTTTTCACGCCTTTGGTTGGAGGGAGCTTGGCGACAACTAGGGGTGTGCAACCGGACCGAGTATACCCGATTCCCGGACCGGCCCACCCGGAAAATAGGGCCGGGAATCGGTTCCCATTGAAATCGGTCCGGGAATCGATTTCCAAAATTCGGAACTGGTTTAAACTGGTTCGGGAACAGGTTCTAAGTGATTACCCACCTGGAAACTGGTTCCTGGACCGGTTTTGTAAGTAGAGGTCCAATTTTTTTTTTCCCCAGATTTCTATTCTTACTCCCGCAATCACACGACGTTTTTCCTCTTGGCTCTTTCAAACACGCACGACACTCCTCCTTTGTCATTCCTCTTCCTCACTTGCTTCCCTCCCTCATCGGATCCCTCTCGCACCGTCCGATGGACGGATGGTGTTCGTCGCTGCCAAATTCTTGTGTATCACATGGATTGGCTCACCTAATTTCTCTTTTGTAGGAGGAGTTATGCTTGCATAAATGAGTAGCTTCATGTAGTAGTTGTGGGAATAAGACTAATATTAGATCCATGTTTATTGCTAATTCTTTGCCTTATGATTTTATTTATTATAATTAGTCTTATGGATCCTTAATTTTTTGTTTAGTCAAAAAGTTCATGTATTTATTTATTACAAGTGCTTAATGTTTCAATACATATTATGAGGATTACGTTATTCTCACGTATTAATATAAAATTTGAAGTCGTATAGGATATCGGGAGATTGCAAAACAAGTTTCAGTGGAAACATGATTGACCCTGGAACCAAATTGGAAAAACAGGGTGGGTCGAGTACAAGGTCCAATACAAACAAGGTTGGGTATAGGGTCCAGAAAAGAGGAACTGGTTATAATAGGGTCGGGTACAGGGTCCAAGTCTAGACCCTACCCACCTTGGCTGAGACAATTGCCTATCCACGTTTGCACAAGTTGGTTGCATTTACTCCAATGTTGTGCAAGTCACTCCTTGGATTGCATCGGTACGATGCCATTAATAAACCCTTCTTTGTCTTTCGCAATTAGGGCCCACTGGAGCTCTACCAAACAGAGTAGTTCTCCGGTTTCAAGAGTTGTAGAGTTATGAGGCGAAGTTCTAGACCGTCACTGGCGGAGCTGTAGAGGGTGTCGTCGGGTTCCAATTGGCCATCGGTGGTGCCAGGAAATGGAAGGAAGCCGTGGTTGAAAACTGGGGCTGAGTTTGCCCCAAAACTCGACGGACTTGAACCAGTCTAGTTCGGGAAATGCCTACCCGATCCTTGGATCAGGTTGGGCTTGAAAATGGGATGTGGGCCTCCCGCTAGCCCAATATTCACAACATAGCCCGTTTGACCTTGACCTAGTTGGCCTTGAATGGGGTGCACCTCAACAGGGACCCATTGGACGTGTGGGCCCAGAAAAAATTGCCCTGAATGGACTTGCATCGGCTCTGGTCGTCTATTTCCCTTTCCTCTATATGATTTTCTTCAGTAATGCTGAAAGTATCTACGGTTGTATCCAAAAGAGGATCATTAGTGGGGTTTTCAGGCTTGTTTGATGAACCAGACTTCGAATTCTGATTTTTAGGTATGTTTGCTTTGCAGGCTAAAGAACGGTGTGCGGAAGCTCTAATAAAATGTAAGAATATGGGGTTATGGAAAGCAAGGAGGAAGAGAAGAATAGAAATATGACCATTGCTTTCTCATATTGAAGACAAATGTGTACAAGCCTATTTATAATACATAAAGTCTAACCAGTTTAGACACTAAATGTATAGAAAAGAGAAAGAGATGATTCCCTAATATACAATATCAATTGAGGGAAATCATATCAAATATACACTATCAATCAACTCATAATCGCATCAAATCACGGATAATGGTATCTCCAACAATTACGGTTCAGCACACAAGACGGAAAGGCTAGTGTCGTCTATACATATACACTTGCGATGGAGACCGGGCTAGATAAGATTGATTTAGTTCATGAGCGCATGAGTTTCGTGAAAGTTGTAGGTTTTCTCAATGCAACGGCCACCGACGAAAGGAGATGCGAGATGACAGGGGGTGTCGCATTTATAATGCGGTGTGAGAAAGCAAGAGTGTCCAAAATCATGGTCACACGGCATCGCCAACACCATCAATTCTCCCCCGAGACTGCAACAGCATACCACGGTCCTTTTTGGAGCCGTTCTGATGAAATTATTGGTCTGTTTGCCCGAGAGAGAGGAGGGGGGGGGGGAGGGTCAAATCCAGGTTACTTTTTATGCGGTGATCTTGCATAAATTTAGGACAAAATATTGGCTACGTCTGATTGCCAACACAACAAATAAGAAGGTACTCACGATGCGACACGTGTCCAAAGTGGGCCCCAATTTCAGACTCTTTCTTCTCTCTCTCCTATGCACGCTCAGACTCTCTCTCCTCTCTCTCTCCTGCACGCTCTCCCAGACCCCACAACACTAGCAAGAGCAACAAAGAAGCTGTTCACTTGTTCAGCGATTCCAGCAAAGCCATTTGGCAAAGGCGGACGATGGGTTTCGATGGAATTGCGGCGGGCCAGCGCCAGGCCGTGCGACGGCTGCAGGTCCACCAAGGCCACCGCGTTCTGCGAGGCTGACGTGGCTTTCCTCTGCCTGGCCTGCAACGCCGGCGTCCATGGCGCCAACAAGCTCGCCTCCCGCCACAAGCGTGCGTGGATGTGCGAGGCGTGCGAGCGCACGCCGGCAGCCTTCGCGTGCAGGGCCGACGCCGCCACCCCGTGCGTCGCGTGCGACATGGACGGGCACTTGCCAACCCCCTCGCCGGCCGCCACGTGCGAGTCCCTTTAAAGCCCTTCTTCGACGCGGCCGCTGCTGCCGCCGGGCCCGTTGCGACGGGTTCCGTCCCCGACTTCCTCAACAGCGAGTGCTGCGCCCCCACGAGGATTGCGAAAGCGGCCGGAGCGGGAGCCAGAGATGCGTTCTGGAAAGAAGAGAGAGAGAGAGAGAGAGAGAGTGTGCAGAGGAGAAAATCCTTCGAGAAAATATTGGGCGGTCCAGGAGTGACGTGGCGATCTCGGACCACTCAATATTTTGTGGAAGAAAGAGTCTGAAATTGAGGCCCACTACGGATACGTGTCGATCCTTGTGGTCCTTCCTATTTGTTGAGTTGGCACATTAGACGATAAACCAATATTTTCTCGTCGAGAATCGTGGTCACACGCCACCGCCAACACCCTCCGTTCTCGTCCGAGGCTGCAACAGGAAATCATCATGGTCCTTTTCGAGCCTTTCTGATGATGAAATTATTGGTCTGTTTTGCCTCTGAGAGAGAGAGAGAGAGATAGAGTGGTTCAAATCCAGGCACCCTTTTCTGCAGTGATCTTACGTAAATTTAGAGAGCGAACCCAGATGGACTCTGGACATTTTGTCGTGTCCATTTAGAAAGCAAATCCTTTGATGAGATGAAGGTTATTGTTGAGTGGTGGCAAAAAAGACTACAGGATTGTATAATGCCTGTGGTCCTGCAAGGTAAAGGTGCCTAAATGTGGTGTGAAAAGGATTAGCACTAAACAAAGCAGTGCCCCCTTTCTATACTCGATAAACTTTTGACATGGGATTTGTTGTATACAGGCTCATTCATAATCGGAGGGGAAAATTACTAAAAAAGTCTAAAATCTATTATATTTATGCTAATTTAATAATAAAATCTTTTAAATATGCCAATAGAGTCTTAAATTTTTTCACAATTGACCAATATAATCCATTTAGCTAATTCTGACCAGAAATTATTGACAAGGAGCCTAACCATCCTAAGTGACATAACTGGCATACTGCTGACGCACACATAGACAAATTTTTTAATTTATTATTTTCTCTTCTTTTGTTTTTTTCTACCAACTATGGGCTAGTGAGGTTGTCGACCGACCTCATTGGCCACAATGAGGTCTAGGTGAGGACCACAATGCCTTCGTGGAGACTAAGCAAGGGTGCCCTTGCCTATAGCTGGTGATGGTCAACTAGCAACTTCGCCAGCCCAGAGTTGTGCAAAAAAAGAAAAAAGAAAAGAAAAGAAAAGAACAAAGAACAAAAATATAGAAAAAAATTTAAAATTTGTAAATATTGTCAGCATCGGTGATTTTAAGTCAAAATTGGTCGGATGACTATATTAGTAAATTGTCAAAATATCTATGATTCAATCGAGACAATTGAAAGGTTTAGCATTAAATTGACGTGTGTGCAATCAATTTAGAACTCTTTTTATTATCTTTGTCAGTACTAAGGGTATCAATAATTAGTTTATATGAGTAGATGGCACATTCACGGTGTTTGTGACTGACTTGCTAGGATAGAGTGAGTTTAGGAGAAAATTTGCAGTTCAAACGAGTGGGTGTCGAGTCAAAATTTGGAACTTTCTTCATATTCACTTTGATGCTTCGACGTCGACGTAAAGAATGTATCTTTTCCTATGTAGATTGCAAAATTGCGTGATCTTTTTTTTTTTTTTTTTTTTTTTTTTTTTTTGGGAAAAGGGGCAAAGCCTGATTATTACATTAACACTTGCCTAACAAAACTTAAACTAGATTGATCTCCTACCAATAGGGGAATTGAACCTATTGGTGGCCTATCTAATGCCAAAGAGACATTTACATTACAGGACTAGATGATCCAATTTGCCAACAATCTACACAGGAATGTTCTTTTTAAAATTCATAGTCGTTGAAAGTATTTCAATGATTTTCAAATTCGAAAGATGAGGATATCGCCAAAATGGCAAGAGATAGTTGGTTTTCGAAGTAGTGCAAGTGGGTGCCGAACATCGAGTCAAAATTGGATTTTTCTTTGGATATATTTCGATGGTTCAACATGGTGCGGGACGTAAGGAATGTAGCTTTAGTTCTATGTAGATTGCATAATCACGTGATCTATTTTTGGTAAGAAAAGGGGCAAAGATCGATCATTACATTAATACTTGCCTAACAAAACTTAAACTAGACTAATCTCCTATTAATAGGAGAATTTTGTGTCATCACCTCGATTATTGCGAAAATTTTGCAATCTAAAGGCGCATAGACAATGTGCGATCCAAAATCAGGTTGTTACCTCAGCGTCATGTCTCGAACTCAGTTTGGTGATTTCATGTCGATTGTTACATTCGACTTGAATGCAAAATTAACTCCAAAATGATTTACACTAGTTAGAACAGTAGGAACAGGAACTACATGCGCTAAGTCAGTGAAGCAAGCCAAGCTTAATTACACAGCTAACTTCACCAAGATGGGGGGGGGGGGCTTAGGCGGTTGGCGCCGTCGATGCGATGCTACGATATAGACGCAACGTCGCGGGCTACTTCACGCCGCCGTGCAGTTTTCTCTTTCTGTGTGCGTCCCAGTTCCATCGGCTTGTTCTTCTTGGGCGTCAGTGGAGGCTAACGTTTGGGCCTTTCTAGCTTCCTCGTCCCAGTCGATCCTCGCGACGAACACCAATAGCAGCATCAAGCAGGAGACCACGCCGACCAGGAAGCCAAGCAACAGCCCGGCCAGCCCGAGCCCTGTCTTGAAAGCCAAGACTATGCCCAAGGGCAAGGCTAGGAGGTAAAAGCCGCCCAGGTTCGAGTACATCGCGAGCCATGGTTTCGCCGTTCCCCGCACGATTCCCCCACAGACTGCCAACGGGAAATTCACCACTTCCACCAGGGCCATCAGGAGCATCATTTTCTTCACGCTCGCCACGATGCCCCGGTTGTGGCTGAACAGATTGCCCCAGAACCCCCTAGATGCTACCATGAGCATCCCGCCGATGCAACCCGAGAGGACGCTTACTAAAAGAGAGACATAGGCCGATCGGTAAGCGCTATGGGGCCGGTTCGCCCCGAGTTCGTTTGATACTCGTGCAGATGCGCATGTCGCCAGAGATAACATTGCAGAGTAGAGGAGATAGTCGAAATTAAGCACGATGGCGAGCACTCCCACTACCCACCTGGCGTTCTCTAGCCGCCCGGTTAGCAGCACCAAGATCTCGTAGCACCACCATTCGAGGCAGGTGGTGAGGCAGCATGGCCCGCAGAGCTTGAGCAGTTGGATCCAATCGCCAACTCTGTGTTCCCACCACCCGCCATCCTTCCAACTCTGATCCTTGCCACGTTCGGCAATCGCCACATACAGAGCAAGTAGAATCACTACCATTAGATCAGTGATCCAGACCGCCATCGAAATGCCCTCGAGGCCCTTCAGTTTTACCAGCAGGATGTTGATCGGGACGTGGAAAGCGAGGGCGAGGGCCGAGCTGAACATTATTGGGACGGTCACACCCTGCGAGCTCAGGTAGGCCTTGAGGGGACAGAGGAACGAGGTGACCACCACATCAGGGAGGAGATAGAAGAGGTAGCTTTTGGCAACAAGTGAAATGTCCTCTTGCTGGCCAAAACGGATCAGGACTTTGTCCACATTAAGCCACAAGAAAGAGATTGGCAACGATGCTGCTAGCAACAACAGGACCGCCATGAAAAGGGTCTTGTGGAGGAGCTTGAAGTTCCGAGCCCCATAGGCCTGCCCGCAGATCGGTTCCATGGCCCCGCACAGCCCGTTCAGGACTGAGAACCCGGTGACGTTGGCGAAGGTGAACCCAAGCGTGCCGCCGGCCAGCTGGAGCTCCCCGAGCCGGCCCAGGAACGCAGTCGTGATGGCTATCTTGGCGAACCAGGTCAGGTTCATCACGACCAGCGGGGCGGCGATCCCTCTCTGCACCTTGAGCTCGGAGACAGCCGTCACCAGGAACTCGGGCGGCCATCTCGATTTGGGCTGCATTATGGTTCAGCACACAAAACGGAGAGGCTAGCGTTGTCGCTTATACATATAATCTTGCGATGGAGGAAGGAAAGAGACCGTCCGAGATAAGATTGAATTGGTTCATGAGTGCATGAGTTTCGTGAAGGTGTAGGTTTTCTCAATGTAACGGCCACTGAGGAAGGAGATAAAAAAGATGATGGGGGGCGTCGCATATATAGTGCGGTCTGAGTCCACAATCATTGTCGCACGCCACCGCTAACACCTTCCGTTCTCGTCCGAGGCTGCAACAACAAATCATCATGGATTCATGGTCCTTTTCGAGCCTTTCTGATGATGAAATTATTGGTCTGTTTGCCTGAGAGAGAGTGGTTCAAATCCAGGTAACTTTTTCTGCGGTGATCTTCCGTAGATTTAGAGAGCGAATCCAGATGGATTCTGGACATTTTGTCGTGTCCACTTAGAAAGCAAATCCTTTGATGAGACGAAGATTACTGTTGAGTGGTGGCCAAAAAGACTACAGGACTGTATTATGCCCGTGGTCCTGCAAGGTAAAGGTGGCCTAAATGGGGTGCGAAAAGGATTAGCACTAAACAAAGCAGTGCCCCCTTGCAATAATCGATAAACTTTTGGACATGGGATTTATTGTATACAGACTCATTCATGATACGGTACGAAAGGGAAAATTACCAAAAAAATCTAAAACCTATCACACTTATACTAATTCAATCATAAAACCTTTCAATTATGCCAATAGAGTCTTAAACTTTTTCACGATTGGCTAATATAATCCATTTGGCCAATTCTAACTAGAAATTATTGATACGGAGCTTGAACGTCCTATGTGACATAACTGGCGGACAGCCAGCGCTTGCGTGTACAAATTTTTAAATTTTTTCTCCCAACTATGGGCCAGTGAGGTTGTCGGCAAACCCTCATTAGCCACAATGAGGTTTGGGTGAGGGCCATTAGGTGAGGGTAGGTGAGGGTGCCCTTGTTTATGGCTGGTGAGGGTCAATTAGCAATCTCGCCAACCTTGAGTTGTGTTAAAAAAAAGAAGAAGAAGAAGAAGGAAATAAAACAAAAGAATAAAAAATAAAAAATTGTAAAAATTGTCAGCATCAATGATTTTAAATCAAAATTGGCTGAATGTCTATATTAGTAAATCATCAAAAGATCTATGATTCTATCGATACAATTGAAAAGTTTAAGATTAAATTGATGTACGTACAATTAATTTATGAGTCTTTTTATTATCTTTCCCAGTATGAAGGATATCAACGATTACTTATATGAGTAGATCGCATTTTGACGGTGTGTGTGATTGACTTGATATGATAGAGTGAGTTTAGGAGAAAATTTGCAGTTGAAACAAGTGGGCATTGAGTCAAAATTTGGAACTTTCTTCATATACATTTTGATGGTTCCACGTCAACGTAAAGAATGTATCTTTTCCTATGCAGATTGCAAAATTGCGTTTTATTATTATTATTATTTATTATTATAAAAGGGGAAAAGCTTGATTATTACATTAACACTTGCCTAACAAAACTTAAACTAGATTGATCTCCTACCAATAGGGGAATTAAACTTATCAGTGGCCTATCTAATGCTAAAGTGACATTTACATCGCAAGACTAGATGATCCAATTTGCCAACAATGTGCACATGAATGTTCTTTCTAAAAGTATGAATGATTTGACTCATTGGAAGTATTTCAATGATTTTCAAGTTCAAAAGATGAGGATATCGCCAAAATGGCGAGAGATAGTTGGTTTTCGAAGTAATGTAATTGTTGCTTGCGAATTTTGGGAATGGCAAAAGAGATTGTCAATTGGAAGTTTAGCTTTTAATGAAGGGTACTCCTACATGTTGGGAAAAACCTATAAGCCAATTGCCTAACTCATCGCGGAGAAGTTCACCTGTTGAAGCTAGACCCGGGTTGTCTTTAGAGGCCCCATAAATATTGAGCTTTATCCAGCCATTACTAACATGATAGCACCTCGAAAAATCTTTTCAATTTCACTTGGTACGAACACAAGTGTTTATTATGGATAATTGGATTACGAAAAATCATTTTGAACCGAAAGTATACAAGAATCGCTCCTTAGGCGAATATGCAATGTACCAAACTATTTGTCTAAGAATCATTCCTTAGAAAGAGTATCAAAGAATCACTCCAAGTACCTCTCCATTTATCACCTAAAAAGAAGATTAGAAAATTCGAAATTAAGCAATTAGTTTAGCAGCTTAGTAATTTCAACAACCAATAAATAATCAAATAATTAAGTAAATGGACACGGATTTATTATCTCATTGGTCTGTGGACCACGGAATCAGTGCACCTCAAAGCTCTTTAGAGCATCGAGACAGAAATGTCAATGAAAAAGATGCACTCACGGATCAAATTATTCAATCCCTTTTGCTTTCTTTAATATATATGCACGAGCACTTTGCTTTTTTGGCCCCATCCCACGATGTAAAGCAAGCATATCTGCCCATAATTCCAATTCGAGTGTGCTGTCTCTTTTATCATGTCTTGTCTGAACTTCAGAGAGGGAAATGCATCTAAGATTTGTTCAATTATAAGGTCAATTAAGGAGACTTTTCATGTTAAAGGATACCCAACATGTTAATTTTTCTAGAAACCTCTGAAGCATACTAGTTCGAAGCTAGTCGGCATGTTGTCAGGATAATATTTGCTTGGATTGCTAGTGATATAGATTATTCATAAGGTGTGAACGAGATCGTTTACTTCTGATTATTCCGATTGTGTATCTCTCATCGATTTGAGCCACTTATGAAAATATTATTTATGCATGTGATGCCCCTTTATTTAGAGGTGCGGCAGAAATTCTATTTAAAATGTTTTTTTTTTTTGAAAGATGTGCATTTTATACACACGTAAAATATGTGGCAGCAAGAGTGCCACGGGCATATAAGAGATTCCTAAACATGAGACAATGAGTGCGCATCTATCGGCATTTATTCTGAATTAGGAAAATTAGGTATTAAGATGACATGGAACTACTCGATTCCTATGGATATTGGGTTCAATCTACCTCGTTATGTATTCCCCCAACCTGCGAATCTAAAGCTAACTAGATACAAGAAAAATAAGATTGAGAAAGAGAACCTAGGAATCATTATCATTCCTAAAGGGGGCAATGGTTTTATTACGAATCGAATCATAAAAAGATTAGCTAATCAAGCAATAATCCGAATTATCCAATACTCTGGATTAATCTAGATTGATGGTGATATTAAAATCCATAATGTGATATGTTCTGTGACAATCATGACTCACGAGCGCAATAACACATAATATAGTGCCCTCAAGGCACTTATTAGTTATCCAAGATTTTTTTTTAAAAAAAACGTCATTTTCAAACTATTTGCCTCGTATTATGTAGAATAAATGTATTGACAATGAATCTATTTCTTTGTTAAATGTGATTAACAAGTGTCTTGAATGCACTTATTAATGAGACCCATACTAAAAAAAGGGTAAAAAATTGAAACTTTTTTTTTTTTTGGTGTCATACAAAAGCACAAAGTTTAGGTCGGATCTCAGTTCTAACTAGATTTTTTTTTCCTCATAAAAAAGCATTAAGTTTAGCTCATATCCAACTTTGACCCAAACTTTGTTTTTTTGTTTCATAAAAAACGCCAAATTTCAGTTAGTATCTAAATCTTACCTCCACCAAGTTTCCGCAAAGTACATGTGGAATGACATATTGAATTTTTAACGGCATTATTGAGTGGAAACTTGACTAAAGCCATATATAGGAACTGACTGAAAGTTGATACTTTTTTATGAGATGACAGAAAATATAGGCTAGAATTGGGGCCCTATCTAAAGTTAGGCTTAGAATTGGGATGCAAGCAAAAGTTTGTGGATTCCTAAAGACCAAAAAAAAATAAAATTTTGGGCTAAAATTGGAACCCTATATAAAATTGATGTTTTCAAAGGGAATTAGGCCTTAAAAAAACGAAAAAAGAAAAATATGAATATTTCTCAATCGGTATACTTATTAGGCCAATACCTGGATGGTAACTCATAGGCACTTAGGCGCATAAGAACAAGAAGGTGAAGACACATATATTGAGCCTCAAAGTCAATTAGGAAAATGTGTATTGTACTGTAACCATTTCTGTCATTCCCTAAGTTTAATAAGTCTATAAGAATATATCTTAAAAAAGTATTATCCGACTAGTTGAATGGTGTGTCATGAGCCAACTTTTTCGATCACCAGCTTGAACTAGCATATGAGTTCGACCCATGCTGGGTGTAGGAGATTTGCAAGAAATCCCTTCCTTTTAACTTTTTTAAGACCACACACTTTTTGAGACGCATGATTTCAATTGTTTTGCCGATTGATCGACCTATCGGAACTTAGCATACATTTATCACTTACTTCCCTCTTCTTTGGGAAATGAAGTTGGGATTGTGTGGTAGAAGATGGCGAGCAGATATTGGGGGAGAGAGACACACAGACGAGTCCAATCCTTGCACTCCATTATGCTCCATAGCTACCAACATTCAATGAAGCAATCAAATGCTCCCCTGGCAATCAAATGCTCCTCTATCATCTGTGGATAAGATTTTGTTAGCACCCAGTAACCACATCTTTTAGAATGCCTTAATTCTTGACCATACGTTAAGATTTTGTACGAATTCGATTTGACCCTTTTTGTGTGAAATTAAAAAGAATATTCTTTTTTCCCCTTCTTTAGTGGGTCTTGCAGAAAGAAGTGGGATCAAAGGTGTACCTCTACACTTTGTCTAGTCAATGATGATGGTAATGATTAGTGCTTGGTGACCCATGAGGCTGGACCTCAAAAGAAACAACCAAAAGCTCAATAAATAGACAATCATTAGGTACGATTGATATCTACACGAATGAATGTCTTGCGTATCTCTCTCTAGTTTCAAGTACAGAGCAATCACTAATATATAATATATAAGGAACTAACACTGAAATCAATTGAGTTCATTTTTTGACTTAAGGATTAGGTTAGTGAGATTTGTACAAATAATAATTTTCTAAATTATGGAATCATAAGTTCCATAAATTAGCGGGGTGGAAAAATATGCTTTGCGAATTTCTATCGTGTATCAAGACGTGTAGCATGAATTTTATGGATTTTGCCGAAATTCTTAGTACTAAGAGGGACATCGTATGGTGTACTGAATGTTAAGGGTCTATTGCAAAAAGCATCCAAAAAGAGACTAACGTTTAGATCCTTTATAAGAGTAGGAATCATTTTCCCCCTCAATTCACCTTATGGTCTGGTGTTTGAATCTTTAGAGAAAAGACAAAACAAGACATCAAAACAAGCCTAGAAGATCAATACAAATTCGATATTAAGAAAACTTAACAATATGGCATTATACCTCCTCCTCCTCCTCCTCCTCCTCCTCCTCCTCCTCCTCCTCTTTTTGAAATAAAATCTAAAGAAATACTGTTAATTAAATAATAATTAATCTACTCGGATCATATCACAAAAGATATCAAACTTGTACCATCAAAAATTTGTAAACTAAGTGGATAACAGTCATGATTCCCATCTTACAACACTTAACCTCTCTTCTTCTAAAGGAGAAAGATGCCGCCGCTATTTCCTCTTTGGCACTTATCTACGAGGAGAATGAGGTATTATATGAAATGGTTACATTATATGATGCGTGATATGATAAACCAAATAAAAGCGAGATGCACAACAGACGTGACGCAAAGTAAAACGGGATTCATAGTATGCGGGTATCAACGATTGGTGGCCATCACACTGTCACTGTCATGTGGTATAATCATCATGTAAAATACATTCTTTATCTACGAGGATTCTAATGGAGTTGAGGGATAGCTACGTACTTTCCTCCCTCCTAATAGGTATATAAAATAAAGGTTGGGCCACGTACGATATCATGAGACCAGAGAGGGATTTTCTGGACCAGGCCCAGCAAGTAGTATAGCCCATTCGAGAGCAATTTGTGATAGGACCAACCAATATGATGCATTCGACTGCACATGCCTTGGGTTTTTGATTTTAAGAGTGAAAATTGCCAGAATTGAGGCTAATAGTGAATCATCAAGAAAAAGGTAGAAAACAAAAGAAAATTTGCCAGAACTCTTGCTCAAATAATCTAGTGCCTTCTGATCAGGAGTTCAATTTATAACTCTTGTCTAGTAATTTAGGGCTTTCTCACTGGATTCGACTGGGAGAGGAGGCAAAAAATAACTCAAATAAAGTGCAACAACGAACACGAAATTGGTAATGACATCTCGTGTAGCTGGTGATCTACGAAAAGATAAATCCTAGTGATACATCTATTTAAGTAGATTGCATACAGTCAATTTTGGGTTAAATAGATTAGTCTGAAACACGAACCGCTTGTTAATCGCATATAGCTAGTCCGTACAATTTTGACATGAACATGACTAGCCTTGACCAAAAGTATTCTAGTTATGTGCGGAGACCAGGTTGTGTATTTTAGGGCAATCTCCGACATCAGTACACTTCATTTCCAATCAAAAGGGATCATATATAAGGTAATCCCAGATTTGATTTTTTCATGGAAATTCATCTACTTAATTAATTCATTTAATATTTGCCTATATATTCACCTATTTTCAACTCCAAGTGCTGGTAATCTAGTTTAACATATATGCTTATTTTTTTTAAAAAAAAAAAAGGGCAGTGACCTTGGGGACAGATGATGTTCTTTTGGGGGTGTCATGCAATTTTTATATATGCAGCTTTTGATTGAGACGCAGTTCAATTTAATAAATTTAACCTAAGCGAATTCTTTCCTTCCTCAAATGTTGGTGCCGTACATCACCAAACAAAAGGTGACTAAATTAAGCACGACACATGAAATAATCCCAATCAAATATTCAATTTCACAGTCTTGTTGACTAATAAAATCGCTTTGCTAGTTTAAGACACGAACTGTCGCGTTGTTCCTTTTTTTGCATAATTTTTTCCGTTCGTGACTCTATTAAATCTTGGAGCAGAATTCAAGAACATCAAATGACAAAAAGAAATTGTTGAACTATGTTTTATTTTAAAAGGGAGCATGCAACTTTTGGCCAACAAGTGAACTCTTTTAATCATGGGTCGTGATTATATTAATTTCTTGAACTTGTAAAGTTTCGGTGATACTAAAATAGGGTTCATAGTACGGACAGAAATTCTGGGTAAAGTACTGTCTTGAGGAAGAAATTGGGTTACCCCTTTTGATGGCAAGACATTGGAATTGACTAGGGTTTCTTGATACCTAAACAAGCGACGAGCTCATGCTGTCTTTGACTCCTGATTATTGCAAGCGGGTAAATTCAGGTCATCTTAAAATAGTAATCTTGTCGAAGACAAACCAGACAATAGAATGAGACCTATTTTCAGGAAATTGGATCAATCGGGCGCGCAACTTTCGATGTTTGTTCAAGCGAGGGATCAAAAGATTAGACTGCGAATTGCGCGCCTCTTTCCTTCCGTTCTTCTTTTCCTTCCTCTTTTTGCCGTTTTTGATCAGCAAACTTTACATGATCCCCTCCAGCATAGACAAGGCATTGGGCTTGTTTCCGAAGAACCTCTATATGCCCTTGATGTGTAAACTATCGCTTTTCCACAAATAAAGAAGAAGGAACTTTGTTTTGTTTCCAGAGCAAAAGGAGGCTTTCAACCCTAAAACGATCATGCTGGTATCGGTGGCATGCTAGGGTTGAACTCAAAGGCATAAACAGCTGGTGAAGGGAAGATGCGCCGGAAAAAGATTCCAAAAGCCATAACCATCAATCACGTGGGAACTTATATCACTTATTACTTTTAAATTTTAATGAACTGTTGCTTAGCATCTAATCCAAAAACTTTGCACTAATCTAGGCATCACCATTAATTGACCCACATGTGCAAGGGCGGTCTTCCCTTACCGTGACAGAGATCAAGAAGGCTACATCGCGCAGAGAGAGAGAGAGAGAGAGAGAGAGAGAGAGAGAGAGAGAGAGAGAGAGAGATCTAAATGCATGCTTTGGACCCGCAAAGATAGGGAGCAGAAACATGCCAAGACATAGCGAGATTCGAGGGCTGTTTAGGTGCCTTTCACATGGGGCTTCAATTAATTAATCAACAGGGTTTACCCCCTTCTTGCTCCTCAATTAATAAATCACGCTCTCTCTCTTCATGGACTTTGCCTAAAGATATGATTGTTTTTATCAGGTGTGATGCTGATGGATATATATTTGCATTTAATTGAATGGGAGTTGAATAGTATGTATGACATAAAATATGAATGTGTCGCCAACAGCCAAGCTGTTATGGTTTCTGAGTTTTTAGGGTCTTTTAAATTTTAAAAGTTGGTTGGATCTCTTTTCACAATTCCTGATGATCGAGTTCAATTACTGCTTGACGTTCTTTTGTAAGATCAATTAACGAGAAAGTTACACTCATCGTAAATCTCCTCACATCCATGTGTGCACCTTCACTTTTTATCGGGCCACGAAAGGTGGAATTTAGTCTAATATTCTAAAGGTGTCTCATAAATCACTTGATTCTTATAATAATAAAACCCCTCAGAAAGACAATATTTGAACTGAGAGATATGGATTAAGAGATTGATTGGCCTACATAATAAACCTTCCATAGTTTCCTTAAGTTCATCGTCATCTAACTCTGATGGCTGAGAAAGCAAGATTACGAGGCAGCAGTCTATACCAAATCTAGTATAACTTGTGAGAAAGTCTATCTAGAAATTTAAATTGTGAGATGGAGGGAGATTATATGAATTTAAATCCCATTGAGACCCAATAGATAAGTGATATGAGTTTTTAACGAAGTTTTAGTACTCACAATCAACAAGGTAAAATCATTGTTAGCTACCTTTTTGGGTAGGCTCTCTCTTACTATATTGAATTGCCATAAGATAAAAAAAATCTTGAGCTAGGGCTTCCGTTGCTAACATAAACATGTTGCAATCGCATAAACGCAGGGTAGTTTGGTCTATGGTATATTGCAAGCAACTGGGTTTGTCCAAAGTGAATCAGATTCTTTAATTATTTTGTGCTTTCGTTCTTTCACGATTTGTTCATAGAAAACAGCATACTTAATCACCCAGAAAAGTGTCTCAGTAAAGATGACCTTGATTGAAGTAGATAACAGAATTAACCCGGAGTTTCTTTTTTCCCTATTCCCTCTACATAATGATGGCCGTTATCTTACTTAGTAATTCTACCACAAGAAGCTCAACTATTCCTGCAATTTCGATCATGTGAAAAGCCAAATTGGACTTTTAGGTGACTTTTGGAGGACCGGTCACATTCAAGAACTTCGCTCTCACGAAAAGGCTTAATTATTATATGTCTTATGTACCGTTCAGAGTTTTGTACTTTCAAAAGAGACAAGGTAGGGATCAATGCATGATTGGCTGTGCCCTAATTTGAAATGGCCCACCTCCGACTTTCAACGAAATTTCCTTGGACTATTCATGCACTCATCACCACCTAACCATAATTGAGAATAACAGATTTTTATAAACTTGAAGTCAAACTACAGCAACAATCGGCCGTGTCCATTGTCCTTGTTTCCGGACATTGTGTGCTAATCATGACATGTGAATGCGGTGCTCTCTATATTTCTAACTCTTCTTTTTTTAAGAGGAGGCAAGAAAAATGCAAAATTAATGACCATAGTTATGAGAGAAGGTCCACTTTCTTTTGGGAAACAACAATAGATCAAATCTCATGATGGTCATATCGAGTTTTGTTAGTGGAAAGAATCAATTTGAGTTTGGATTGGGTTTTGGATTTGACGATAGATTCTTTTATTTTTAGGTTGCTAATGCAATTAAATGATGGATGAAGCTAAATTTGAAAAAAAAAACTTAAGGATTGGGACGGAAGAAAAGACAATACAAGAGAGGACCTTGTCATGGGAGGTTTGAGATTGAATCAATCGTGCATTGACTCCTTGTTTGTCCTGTTTATTATAATATTCTTTTACTCATATTCACCTACTTTTCTAAGTACTTCAGTTCAAAACATGATAGAACATGTCGTGATTCATGTTATATCTAGCAATGAAGACATATGACAGGATGTGAAAATTAATTAACCTTTCATAATTTTTCCAAAGAAACAGCTGCGCTATCAAGTAGCGAGGATTGAACGAAGTGATCCCACATCATTTGTCTGCATAGTTGAGATTTCATCTCAAAGAGTTGTGAGATTTCGTCCCAAGAAAACTAGAAATTGGCCCTTGTTTTTCTTGTCCCAGACGCTCTACCGAAGCGGTGAAAAGTTATTACTTCACCCTAGTAACCGCATGAGACATGTCAATGATGACTAATTAAAAAAACATGTACTTCGGCGATGGATACCTATTTTCAGGAAAGTAGGTAGGTGCTTTCTCCGCAAAGATGTGTCCTTGTGTATAAACCCTAAGGAGGGGGTGGGGGGTGGTTTGAGACTGCGACTTTTTTAGCACACTTTAGACGATGATAACTTTATCCGGATAGCTAAATCTGCATTGAAGACACAAGAAAGACAAACGCTAAAAGGTGGACGAGAGAGAATGGACGATCATTATTCTTAGAAGAAAGAGAAAGAAAAAGAAAATGAGAAAAAGGCTGCAGCAGCAGCATCAACAACAGCACTAGCCAACTTGGATCGATTCTCCGAGGTGGAAAGCCTTGACTTGGTCTTAATGATTCTTATCCACATGCCCCGGGGGGGGGGGGGGGGGGGGAGAGGGGATGGGCGGTGTGGCGCTCATGGTGTTTTGTCGTTTATCAGTTTTTCTGGGACTTTGGATTGATTACATGAGTTAAGCGGTCACCTCTTGGTTATACTCCAGTGCTTCTGGCGTGTGTTGTTGAGTTTTTAGGGCAAAGGGGCTATCAAAAGAAAGCACTGCCGGTCTTCTTATCAATCCTTATCTCGTGCTCACCATCGATCTCGATTTTGCAGATCTTTTTCCCTTGTTTTGGGTTCAAACAGCTAGAGTAGAGAAAACTAGGGTTTGAGAAAAGGGCAGAAAACAGGGGGGGGGGGGTCATACATTGATTGACCATAAGGTTTTGGGGGGGCGATATAAGTAATATATTATCTATTTTCCAAAAGTATAATATCCGAGAACCTATGAGATATGGGAAAATGGAGGAGGGGGACAAAGAGCATCTTTGGGAAAGAGGGAAGGGGCGGGGAGGGGGGAAGAGGAGAGCTCGTGGCCCCTCCTCCCTTTCGTCTCCCTTTCGTGCGTGTGCGTGCCGGTGTCAGCGTCTCCCACGCCTCCCCCAACACCGTGGAGTGACTACTGAGTGAATGGCGCCGGTCAAAACCCTGCGGCCCTTTTGGCCTTGGCATCATGCATCATCCTTTTGCGATAAAACACACGCTCTTTTGCCAAGTCGCATTTTACAGCTAAGTCACCTTTTACAGCGCTTACACAGGATAAGCTCTTCATTTTAGAACGTGTGTGGCTATCGGTTGCTTTTCAAACCTAAGTTTCGTCATCGCTGAGCTAACGAATGTCACGGGGTACTCGTTTTGCACGAGTAAGTCCTGACTAACGTGGCCTGATCCTTATGATCTAGGATGGGTCGCCCCGTAGCTTGCCACTTCCAAAGGTTTTGCGATAGAACGAGAATATCTAGTACCCAAGTGCTAAGGCCAAAGGATGGTCTCCGTGGGGCAATAGGTTCTTCGCAGACATATATAGTCGGGCACAAATTGCATATGGGACCGACTTCATCGGGTCTTTTCTGTCCATAAATGATATGTATATGTGTTGAATATAATGCCTGGACAGAAAAGGAAAGGTCCCTAGTGCTGTGGCATAGCTCTGTTGTCTTTATTTGGAGCATCCTCATTAGTCTTTTCCCGTCAGTTTCCACTTCAAATTCACAGATTCATGAACGCATGGCTCGTGCCCACTGTACTTTTAAAAAATCTTTGACGTTGCTCTCTCTGTTTCTTGTCGAAAAAGATCTTCGTACGACCGATTCGTTTGATGCTGGAAAGACAGAAAAAAGGAGAAATAAAAGACAGTCTAAATCGCTAAGTGTACCGATGCATCATGATCAAATGAACGAAGGACCAGACAGAGAAAAAAAAAGGGGAAAAATCGAACGGCAGCTCCCATATAAAAAGTTGAGCAAGACTAGACCCGTAAGAAGCGGGGGAGGAGACACGTGTCGCGCCCGTAGGTGCGTGTGGACCATGACGTTAAACATTTAGTATTCGAAGATAAATTTTGCAGACTCATTGGGTGCAAGTTGCTCATTTTAAGAGATATTAATATCTCTCTCTACGATGCCATTTTGGCAGTCACCAATTTAAATGAGATGGGCCAGCTACTATTCTTTCTTTTTTCCGGTTCTTTGTAGCCAATGGTTTGACCAAAAGCAGGTATTAAAAAAAATTTAACATAGGCTTGATACTTTTGTTAATGAAATTCTCTCATTGAAGTCCGTTAGCTCGTGTCGTGTAAGCTGTCAAGTCTACATGGAATTTAGGTTTAGAACATGCAAATCTTATTCTTTTCGATATGCTTTATGCCTATTTGCTTTCTTCAGCTTCGCTTAATCTGATCTTCAAAGCCTGAGAGAAGTAGAAACAAGAATGGCAGCGAATTCTCCACTTGACCAAAGCTCAACACACATATAGTCGATGAATGATCTATTACTCGTGCTGTCAATGTCCTATTGTGATAAGTCATCGTGTTTCGCAACATTTAATGGAATTTTCCGCTTTTAAATTGTTTGAAAGTTTGTGGACTTTCATGGGCAACACGTGATATGGCCGTTATGTTAAGTAATTTCTGCCGTTATCAGGCCTCGCATTTAAATCTCAAAGCTTTGCTTTCTTTCGATGTTTAAGTTGCTAAAGAGATTAATAATAATGTGATAGAGTGAAACGAAATAGTGAGATGAACTCAGGGCAAAAATTTTGCGAGGGTTTGGTAGAGCTTGTGTTGAATTGGCAACACAAACTCAATTGATCTTTGCTTTGTTAAGCTTAATCTGGACCTAGAGAGGCGTTCCCTATACACAAGCATGACTCCACTTGACTCACGATGCAAGTGATGATCGGAGTTCAAGCTCAGACCATGCTCGAGCTCGAGCGGATAATGTTATTGATCTTGTGTTAAAATGCATGAAAATTTGACGCGATTAGTCAGTTAGGGTCGTAAGCCGTCCTAGATGTTAACAGCCTTAATCTCAACTCGGTACATGCTCAAGATTTCAAACTAGGTTCTCAATAGGACCGATTTAAATACGAGAGAGGGAGAGAACGTGGAGTGCCGGAGGAGACAAAAGAGAGGAGAGAGAGAGAAGAGAGAGAAAAGTGGGGCCCACCCACCGCCCACTCGCAAGCGGAGTCTTACCAAAACCCCAAGGGCCCCACCAATCTCCATTTTTATTTTCTCTCGAGTCTCTGCCCTCATCGACCTAGAGCTACAGCCCTAAACCTTAAACTGTAACATCCCCCCTCTCCATTCCCTAATACTTACAAAACATGACAACCTAAATCTTTCATGTCCTCTCCTTCATCTCTCTGTCTCCTCAATCTCTCCACCTCAAAAAGAAAACCCCCCACTCTTCTCTCTCTCTCTCTCTCTCTCAAAGAAACTCAGATACACCTAAAGAATGGAGAATTCAGCTCAAGCGTACTTTAGCTACAATTGACAGCCGAAACCCAACTCATCATCATCATCTTCCTCTTCTTCTCCTTCTTCCTTTTCTTCTCAAAGGCCATCATTACATAGTAAGGGAAAAGAGCAACATCGAAAAGGAAGCGAGAAAGGGAAAGCTCCCCCCCTAGGAAAAAGGGAGCAGAAAACACCCAAGAACGAAGTCTCCTTATTGTTGCTTTTGTCCCCCCCTTTCTTCTCCACTATCTTCGTTTCTTTTTGAAAAAAACCTCTCCCTTCTCTCTCTCTTTCTCTCTCTCGTTGCAATTTGCCTGATTTTGTGTATGTAACAAAGAACTGATGGATCCAGCTTCTGCTCATGGCCACTCCCTTCCACCACCCTTTCACACCAGAGACTTCCAGCTCCAACAACAGCAGCACCAGTTCCTGCACCACCCGCCAAGCTCCGAGGACGAGAGGAGCGGCGGCAGCGGCTCCCTAAAGCGGGAGCGCGACGAAAGCAACGGTGACAACAACCCTAAGGGCGGTGAATTTGGCAAGGACCAACTGCTGGGCGGAGAGGGAGAGATCACAAGGAGGCCCCGAGGGAGGCCGGCTGGATCCAAGAACAAGCCGAAGCCCCCGATCATAATCACCCGGGACAGCGCCAACGCACTCCGTACCCATGTTATGGAGATCGCAGATGGTTGCGACATCGTCGAGAGCGTTGCCACCTTTGCGAGGCGGAGGCAGAGGGGGGTGTGCATAATGAGTGGAAGCGGGACTGTCACCAACGTCACCCTGAGGCAACCGGCCTCGCCTGGTGCGATCGTGACGCTGCACGGCCGGTTCGAAATCCTATCCCTAGCTGGCTCGTTCCTGCCACCTCCAGCACCACCTGCGGCCTCGGGGCTGACCATATACTTGGCTGGCGGGCAAGGGCAGGTAGTTGGAGGGAGCGTCGTGGGGACACTCATCGCCTCGGGGCCCGTCGTGATCATGGCAGCCTCATTTAGCAATGCTGCGTATGAGAGGCTGCCTCTGGAGGAGGATGATGCGGGAATTCAAGTCCAAGGAGGGAGCATGGGGTCCCCAGGCAGCGGTGTCGGAGGGCAGACACCGCAGCAGCAGCAGCAGCCGCCACCGCAGCTCTTGGGAGATCCGAACAACGCGGGGCTATTTCACGGGTTGCCTCCAAATCTCCTCAACTCGATACAAATGCCGTCCGAAGCTTACTGGTCTGGAGCTAGACCGCCTTACTAGTGCAAAATTTCAGTTATGTTCCTTTCTCTTTTAATTTTAATCTCTCTCCCTCTCTCTCTCTCTCTCTCTCTCTCTCTCTCTCTCTCTCTCTCTCTCTCTCTCTCTCTCATGAGCACATTGAAGCTTGCTAGGAGGTAGCCGGATCTTCTGTAGCTACTAGTGGAAGTAATCTGTGGTTTTATTTTACTTTGAATGAATTTTAGGTTTTCTGTCTTCTTCAATCAACTAGCTGATTTCATTTCTCATTTTTCCTGACTAGGCCTAGGACTGATTGGGTTTGATGTGAAGAACCATGTAAATTGGGTGGTGAGGCGACTTCTGTGAAATCTTCCGTTGATGTTGCTCTTGAATTGTAGGATATGAGGAACTTGGATTTGATAGAATTTGTACTGCTGAATGTGCCGATCAATTTGACAATTTATATTTTGTTCCTTTCGAGTTTCAAACATCTCATCTCTCCTGATGGTTTAACCTTCTTCTTAGAGAGTGCTCTTCTCCAGAAATATTAATGTTTGAATTTCACGTTATTTTACAATGGGGTGTGTGTTGTTGGTCATCCATTTTCATGAAAACAAAGATGCAAATTTCTTCGACCTTAAGCTTTATTATTTTCATTGGGTCTTTTTTTTTTTTTTTCATTTTTGTTACTTCACGTATTGATTTTGAGAACATCTAGGAGATAAAAGGGGGCCCATCTGGGGTCATTAATTATGGGGTGATAATAGGAGAGATAAATAGTTCATGAATTTATGTGTGAGTGTGCGAGTGTTGCTTCGATTGAGATAAGTTGAGAAGGTCAAGGCAGTTCATTTAAAGTGGCCTTTTGCAGTTTCAATGAGACTGGCATGCTAGTCAGGAGTGAGGCAAAGAGGTATATGCATTTGCGCATGGTGTTCCTTATTCTTGGGGAGAGAGAGAGCTTATCTAGCTCTCTCTCTCTCTCTCTCTCTCTCTCTCTCTCTCTCTCTCTCTCTCTCTCTCTCAACTCTAGGGTTATGTAGTGAAGTTGGACATGAACTGTTCTACACGTGCACTTCACTGAACTAGCACCTTTACGAGGCAAACCACAACAGCACTTCCATGAAACCGCCACAATTACCATCCCCTTTCTCTCCCTTACATGGAAGGCATGCCAGTTTTCATCTTTTTGTTTCATTCCTTTGACTGAAACTGCATGCATTTTGACCCATGCCAAGATCTATCTTGTCCCCACTCTGAATCAAGACTGTTCCTTTCTTGTGTACGCACCTGTTTTGTCTCCCCCTTCTTGCTTCTGTTTTATCTTCTGATGGAATCCCTGGGATTTGAGAATTTTAACTGGCGCTTTGAATTTTGAAACAATGTTTACCCAAACATGAATGCTAGAGGCTAGAGACCAAGGATCATTTACCGTGTTTGGTTAATTAAACTTACGTTTAAGTTTAATTGGGTAGATAATAAAGCAAATCGATTTGTACATGAGTGTTATTTGTCTAAACTCAAGCAGGGAAAATTTGATATATCATATGGTATGTTAAATTCAGTAGACATCTTTGCATCCTTAATATTGCTCATATTCGAATCAGTTAAAATATTTTTTGTTTTCATTTCTGTTCCTCATGTCCAAGCGATCAGTAGGAAATATTGTCTTTCATGGCTCATACTTAGAGTTTGGCAAGGGTGCATTTATTAAAATTTTCTTTTAGCTTGCCACGGTGATTCTTTTTGTGGATTATCTATTTCTTATATGGAAAATGTACCTCAAATTCGTGAATAACCTATATATGATTAACATATCAGAATGAGTGATTTGAAACATCAGAATATTGAAGGGTTGAGATACTCCTCCTCCTCCTTCTTCTTTGTGGATAATTTGTACATGATTAACACCTCAGAATGAGTGATTTGAAGGGTTGAGATACTCTTCTTCTTTTTCTTCGCGACAATGATTAATTCGTGGATAATCCGCACATGATCCACACATCAGAATGAGTGATTTGAAACATCATAATATTGAAGTATTGAGATACTCCTCCTCCTTCTTCTTTGTGGATAATCTATACATGATTAACACATTGGAATGAGTGAGTGATTTGAAGGGTGAGATACTCTTCTTCTTCTTCTTCTTCTTTGTGGAAGTGATTTTTGTGTGGATCATCTTCCTCTTATATGGAAAAGGTACCTCTATATTTGTGGATAATCTGTACATGATTAACACATTAGAATGAGTGGTTTGAAGGCTTGAGATACTCTTCTTCTTCTTCTTCTTCTTCTTCTTCTTCTTCTTCTTCTTCTTCTTCTTCCCACCTTTGGTCACCGAAGCATCGTTGCCTCATCTCTCTCTCTCTCTCTCTCTCATTGCCAATTAGCGCCGCATGAGGGGTCGAAGGCCTTCTACTCAAGGTAGTCAACATAGATCGAGGACATCGACCTTTCATCCGAGGTCGAAGTTCCACGACTTCTGAAAGTAAGAATAAAAATCTCAGCTCGATCAAAGAATTGAAATGTTTTTTCTGCTGGGACCAATTTAGAAGGCTTATAGGAGCATGTCATAAAAGTAGTGCCCTTCCAATTTCTCTTGGAAAATGAAATTTAGCCCCCTGTGAACAATCTTGATGCATTCTTCATAAGTTAGACTGGCTTGACACCTCTTTTGCAGCTTCTTGAACCTCAAATGTATATCTCCACCTATTCAACTTGCGTTTGACTCAACTAGATTGACGCTATTACCTCGGGCTTAGCTCCATAAAACTACTAATCAAAGGCATGGACGACCATGGATCTGAGGTCATTGGTCGATCTGTAGCAACCACACTGGTGATGGTTGTCTCAGCGGCCACTCATGGTGAGAGAGGAGAGGGGGGGGGGGGGGGTGGTTATCATGTGCGCACTCGGGCGTGTGCGTGATTTTTCCCATTACTATGTGAAACTATTTTGATAAAGTCTGGATGTTCTTGGTGAAGTGGCTTAATTTGGATTCTTCATTTGGTTGACGAGATGTTAACTATTCATCTGAGGGGATAAGTTCAAGGCGTAAATTTATCCTCTGAAAGATAAAAGATCCATACCCTGTTTTTCATATCTATATCTATACTATCATTAAAGGAGAAATAGATCCTCTCCCTTTGTTTCTAACTTTCAACTGTGCACCTACAAAGTTTTATTTTCAACAGTGAGATCATGATGAAAATCTTATTTCGTAGACTAGTTAGGGTTTTCAAAGCTTCTTTTCTTTACTCAACGTTCATATGATAGTGAAAGGTAGGGTTTGTCAAAGATAGGATTCTTAGAATTACCTGTCGCATCCTAGCCAATGTGAAAACTAATTCTTAACATAAATTTGGAATAAGGACACACTGCGCATTTGTCATCCTTTTATATGATTGGTACAGCGATTTTGTAGTAATCCTTGCTATGAAAAAGGATCGGAGTTTTTATAAGGTGTTTGACAAACACCTTATAACTGCAGTGCATCTCCATAACTTCACTAATTTGCTCAGTTTTTATTGCTCCATTTCTTCTTAGAGTTATTACAGTGTTAAAAAAAGTAGTAAGAATGAAATAAGTTACCTTTATAACGTAGCTATGAAACAACTTGGTTACAGTAGAACCACATCTACATGCCAAACGGAATAACACATGAAATTACAGGAATGACTATCTATTGTTGCTAGATATGGTATAGATCCAATAGACAGTGAAATTTTCGTTTGAATCCTTTGTCATTACCAATGGCGATATTTCAGCCTCTTCTATCTAATCCATGCTTTGCTTTTCCATTCGTTGTAATAGCCACTTTAGTATAACATCCAACATGAAAGCTATATTCTATCTATACATCGACCGTGCAACTTAGGTTGGCAGGTAAGCAATTACATATGCGAACAAAACTATGACTAGGACCCTTCGAGCCTTTTTCTTTTGGCATATAAAGGTTCATTCAAGAGAAGCATTCCTTACGAAACTTGTTCAACCTCACTTTATGACTAATGTTGGGTGAAGTTTGTCTCTTCGTAACAATGAAGTAAACTACATCTCCCAACTAATTATGACAGGAAACATTTGTAGGACTTGTTTAATTCTAGGTTATGCTGCAGACCTTTGACATCTAGGGCTTCCTCTATGAATTGATTTGCAATTTGCGCAATTTGCCCGCATGGCTCATATGCTGTAATCTGTAAGCTTTCAGATAAAGCTTCCATTTCCATCATTGCCAGTAATTTAGCAGTGCAGAGGCATCGTAGAGCACTTAAAAATATTTGCCCAGTGCATCCTCGAAGCTGTAGCTGGTTATTCACCGGTGATGTTCCCGATGTAGCGTGACTAAATTAGCATGGACATTCTGGAAACATCATTCACAAATTAATTTGCCCGAGACTATATCTCTATCGTTACTAACATCCATGACGAGCATATAATAGGATGCAAACAACGCTCTACTTCAATCCCCGCGTCAAACTCGTGGAAGTTACTGTGTTTCCATCAGGTTCTGTTTTCATCCTTGACTGTTTAAATCATTTATCCGGATCTCGACATATGGGTGCTAACCTAATCCTTACATCAGTACGGCTTATGGTGAAAGTACCCTTTACGTAATCCCTGATGAGGCAAATCTTAAGCGAGAAACGGAAAAAAAAAAAAAAAAACACGCGTAAGTTAGTTAAGATTTTTTCACATCTATGTTCTCCATCTAAGGAGAGGTCTCTTTTCTGGAAGTGTTGGTAATGTGCTGCCCGGATTGGGCGATAGCAAATTTTTCCCAGCGGAAGGGCCACAAATCTCAGAAGGGCACTCTCCGAATAGGCCCGGAAATTGCCCAGGGAAGTGTCTAAGAAGTTAAAGCGTTGTGTATTAAGCCCACGGGGCTTGAGTTACTTCTTCAAACCATAAGCCCAAACCTCCACCACTAGTAGTCCTTTTTCTGCTGTAGACTAGAAAAGGTGCGGAAGCCTGAAGGTCGAGGCCGGCATCGAGCTCGACTGGCGTTGTCGGCTGCCCCTGACGTTGCCGTACGGGCTGCGACCAAATATTTGGCTTGAGGCATAGCTACTCAACATCATCCGAGATACAAACATCCGATATTAGCGAGTCCATCGAGATTTATCATTTAATTTCCACATTTGATAGCATTGCTCATGAACACGCAACTTATTATTCTTTCGGCTAGGCCCAATGAAGAAAAGCAAAAAATGCTTCTTTCGGCTTTGCTGCGTGGTCACCAAACTAAAAGTCACTTCTTTTGATCAAAAAGCAAGATTTTAAAGTCCCTTCTTTCGCTGGCGATGAAGGCCACTTGTAGAGGCATTTCTTTCTTTTCGATGTGCCAGAGGATATCTATCTTTGCTTGGTGCAGGATAAGTTAAATTACTAAAACTCCAATCAAAACAGTGATACATGAACATTTTCCGTTCCTAGATTAATCTACTTTCATTACGATATGTTTCAGAGAGTCCATTCATTCTTGGTCAATTCACAGAGAGAACAGAACACCAGCATAGACGGCTCATGCGGGGCCAAGTTGGATTGGAGAGAAGGAAACAGAGGAATCATTCCAGGACGCAAGAAATAAAAGCAGGTATTCCAGGAGCAATTCCTCTAATCGATCAGGAAAAGACAAGAAAGGGCGAAAAAAAAAATTCAATCCACTGCTCTAAACCCAGAACTATTACTGCTTGCCCCCTTAATCTCCACGAATTGACTAACCCGCCTCCGTTCAGATTTTGTCCACCTTGTCCGCCTTGATCAAGGGGTTGGCTTCGGCGATCGCGTCCTGGCCCGACTTCTTGAAGTCGAACTCGCACCGGTGGCTCTCCGGGTACCGGTGCGCCCCGCAGAACGTGGACCCGCACTTGCAGTTGAAGCCCGTGAGGCCGACCTTCCTGTTGCACGCCTCGCACCTAGGTGGGCAAGACACGGACACGAGAATTTCAGATCATCCAGAGCGACAAAAGGACTAATGAAATCCACGATCGGCATCTTCTAAGGACATGAATTCTCTTTGGAAAAAACCAATTCAACTCAATACTAATGATAAAAATTTGAACTTTAAACGGGGCAGGTAATCGCCCACTAGCCCCCCTCGAACTGCCGAGCATAGTACCTGTTCGTGGCCTTCGACTTCGGCTCGCTGCTCGTGGGTGGAAACTCCGACGCCCCGACGCCAGGCATGGTCCGCAATGGACCGGCCGCCGCCCTCGTCGAAGTTTCTTGTGGGGCCGGGGCAGCCTCCGGGGCAAGGGACTTCTCCATGGCGGCCTTGGCGGCTACGGCACGCTGCTCCCGGAGGCACAAGTCCTTGTAGCACTTGGAGCAGAGGCCCATGGTGGCGGGGTTGCCCCAGAAGCCGCAGTTGTTGGCGCAGAGCCGCGCCTCGGTGACGGGGACGCTGTCGTCGCGCTCCGAACCCATCTTCCTTCCTTCTTCTTCCTTCTACTCCTGCCTGATTCCGATTCAAAGCGAAGAGGAGGCTCGTCAAATTCAAGAGCTCTGCGAATATCTTGATGCGCAAGGATTGTTGTGAGCAACTGCTAGGGGCTTCTGGAACGATTGAAATCCCGGGTGTTGCACGGTTCGCTCGAGAATTGCGGTGGTGGAAAACCAGAAAAATACAGTGCGATGGATTTGATTACGCGTCGGGGGGAAAGATAGCGGTCGGGTCAGGAGTGATTTATAGTGGCAGAGAGAATTTCAGTGAGTGGAGTGAAATCGGACCCGGAAAGGAAAGGCTATAACTACTTGGATTCGCACGACCTATTCCAGCACATCATGTAAATAATAATAATAATAATAATAATAATAATAATAATAAGAAAATCAATTATTTGTATATATATCACATCGCCTACTACAGAAGTGGGCTATGGACTATTTAGTCCATGTATTATAGAATTTGTGTATATTAAAACAAAAGACAATTGCTATTAAGAAAATATAAACAAAACAACAATAATAGCATCACATTAAGAGTGAGCAGCCGGACCAGTCCATCGGACCGTGCCACCAACTCACATGGGAATTGAGTAGGTTCCTAAAATAAAAGAAGGAAATTTAAGGAACCCACTCTTAATGGCTAGGTTCCCGATATTATACGTCAAGAAATTCATCAATATCTTAATCACCGTCCCACAAATTATTCGCAAATAACGTTTGCCAAAAATAATGGTCATATCGGCGGTCGGCGTGAAGCCTCCCGGTTCAGACCAAGTCTAATCCCGGATTCTAGACCGGGAACATCATTCTAGAACCAATCGCCCATGAACACTACTGCCCAAAGCTCTAGCTAACCTTAAACGGTTAAACCTTCATGAAAAATCCATTTAAAAGTAGCTGATTTGAACATAGAATCCGCTCTAAAAAGAACTAATCGCCATGTTTCAGTTTCGAAAGAGAAGCATCACCGTCTTGCTAGCGTTCGTAAAACCGATTCTCACTGAATTCGAATCTCTATAAATCCCCCAGCGTCCCTGTATCAATCAATTTCTCAGCCGGGAAATACGTAATTTCTGTATTTAACGTGCTGTTACCATTCGAAAGAAAAAGCTCCAGACACTCGAATGGAAACTGGATAAAAAAAAAAAAATTATCGGGATCCCGAGCGCGATCAATCGAAAGCAGAATCAACAAGAGAACGAGAGAAGTTCCGGCCTCCGTTACCTAATAATACTCGCGGCTTGCGTCCGACGGTGGAAACGCGGCCGTCGATCGATCAGCTCCAAGCATACGCTGCGCCGGCGCCGGCGCCGGATCGACGAGATGGATGAACGGGGAACGAGAGAGGAACGGAAGTCGGGGATTGATGAAGGAGGAGAGAGCGAGAAAGGGAATACAGAGGAGCCCTGAAAAAGAAAGAATCTCTGGAGCTTTTCCCTTTCGGCGAGAGATGCTTTGAAGATGAAGATGGATTCTCTGTCTCGACTCGACGGGGGAAAATCAAGAGGCGGCCGCCGCCGTCGCCACCCACGGGTTTGCGCGATCTTTTTTTCCGAGGGGCCCGCGTTGGTTTCCTTCTCCCGTATCGACCGGCGTCCGTCCGATTGCGGGTGTCCCGTTTCTCGGGACCTGATCGGACGGTCCGGAGTGAGATTTCACGGGGATTACTGTGGTTCTTGTGGTCCTAGATGTAGATGAAAGGAATTTCGAATGCTTCGTGCTCTGCTCGACCCATTCAGTCGGCCGGTCGAGGTTGGACCGGGCTCGCAGTGGTTGGACCGGGCCCGCTTCCCGCGTTCGGAGGTTCTATGGTGTGCTGACCTCATGATGCTTGAAATGGAGCTTTTCCGTTGACTAATTCGGGGGTTGACTTGTCACATAAATTACAACAAAAAGGAACTTTGTTAGGGTTATCATGGAAAAATTTCGTCCTCCGCTTTCTATTTTTGGAATGACGAGAGGAGTAACTTTTCAAAAAACTTGTTTTCTCAATCTATCCTTTTGAATTGTTAACTGTTTGCATAATCTATTAAAGTACTTTGTTAGTTAATAAAGATGATATCTTTTCATTATGTTAGATGACTCGTGTGGATATATGTATAATCTCCACCCAAACAAAATCTAGTAGACTCTAAATCAAGTCTATTAATGTGGAATCTTAAAATAATTTTTTCTTAAAAAAAGAAGAAGAAGAAAGAGTACCTTTCAATTTTGTCAATTTATAAATCCTAAACATTTTTACAATTTACCATGTAGTCCTTTCAACAAAATCGTTAACGTAGACATCGGCTATCTTATATAGCACGATGTGAGACAATCGTGCTGACTTCGGCGATTTTTTAATTTTAATTTTTTCTTTCATTTTCTTTCCATTTTTTTTTTTACTGTGGTCAGCGAGGTCATCAAAGTTAGCTAGTCATTGGGTGAGCATCACAGAGTCCTCACTAGTTGCGAGTGAAGGCCATGAAGCCCTCATCAGTTGTTGGTGAGAGTTGGGGCCCTCCCCCGACCTTGCCTAGGGCGAGGTTGCCTCATCCAAATGTAAACAAGGGTAACCTTGCTTAATAGCCGATAAACCTCAATAGGAAAAATAGAAAAAAAAAAAAAGGAAAATAAATAAATAAAATTTAGAAAAATCAAGAAAATTGTCCACATTAGTGCTAGTTATATCAAGTAGGACAACCGACGTTCATGTTACCAATTTCTGGTTAAAATTAACCATAATGATTTCATTGACAAATGGTCAATTTTTTTTAAAAAAAATTGCCTAATTAAAGGGTTTAGCACTAAATTAGTGTACAATAGTTTAATAATTTTTTTTGGTAATTATCCCTATAAATTCTAAACTTAATTACATAGCTGCCAGTATAAAAGGATATAAGACAGGAGAAGCAGTTACAATAAGCAATCAAATTTGATCTTTTATGAAACTAAAAGAATAAGTTACCCATGTATTGTGGTAGCTCTCCTTCTCCTTATTCTAATTATTGGAAAACTCGATCGAATTAACATTATCATACCAAAATATCCTACCGACTCTATGAAGTCTTTGCCTACTAGGAATCGATGACTGAGGCGAAGATTTTGCAAGCGGATTTTCTCTTATTATACCCAGGTTTCTATAAAAGGACTCTGTGTACTATGTTTTGTAAAGAATTCACAAAATCCGATCACAAAAGTCAGAAAGATGTCAGACTATCAAGTTTATGTTTCTGCTTCTCCGATGTCGGTTCGCGATGACCCGTCGCTGCCTCACGCTCACATGTGCGTCTCCTACACCATTCGGTCCATCAACGAGTCGACCGACCGATCGCCGTTGTCGCGGATCGTCGACCATTACGGGGAGCAGCACTTTGAGTGCCCGCAGTTCGTGTCTACCGACACCGAGACCTCGCCGTCGTCGACCTCTTGGAGATTCATATCGTTCACGCTAGACAGGTTGCGACTGCCGTTCCCGTTGGATCGATTGAGATGGGTGGATCCGGACGGCGGGGAAGTCGCGGCTCGAGAAGATCAGGCTCGGGACGAAATCGTGTCCGAGATCTTGAACGTCGCCTGCCGAGTCGTGAACGACCCCCGCAACAAGGGGCGCAAGAGGTTCGGCGTCTCGGTGGACGTGAGGAAGGTGGTCACCCTCCCCGAGGACGAGATCCGAGAGATGGGTCGGAGGCTCATGGATGCAGATGCGGCCCTGGGACGCTACATCCACGAGATGCTCCGGAGGTTCGAGGCGGCGTCGGAGTCGGCGATCGGGAGTGTGAAGAAGGCGGTGATAGTGAAGCGCCGCGATCGGAGAGAGGTCTGCGCGATCTGCCTGGAGGAGCCGGAGGAGGGCGACGAGGTGAGCCGCATGGGTTGCTCGCACGAGTTCCACAGCAGTTGCATCGAGAAGTGGCTAGAGATTGCGCATACTTGTCCCACATGCAGACACGACTTACCCTCGCTCGCTTCTTGATTGTCTGTTTTCCTTTCGATTGATTCCGTTGTATGCACTGATAATTTCTTTTGCTTGTACCATCATGCTTCGTCCATGAGGAAAAATACTTGGGCTGATCGATGAAGGAATGACCTTGTTGCTGGAGAGCAATAGCATCTTGCTTTATGACTTCTCAAGTGTTTTGACAAGATAGGAAAACGGCACCATTTGTTCTATATACTATTGAAATTCATAATTCTCACACTAATTAACTCGACTAGATTGACATAATTAGTGGTTAAGGGATGAGCTTGTGCATGTGGATTAGGTGCGAGCCTCGCCAGCCCTCGCCTATGGCCGGTTACTAGCCATTACCTAGGAAAATGGGAAAAGAAAAAGATAGAAAAGAAAAATAAAATAAGAGGAAAAAAAATCAAAAATTAAAAAGCATCGCAAAAATTATCTACATCAACGCCGATCATGTCTAATAAGATAGCTAGTGTCTATGGCAGCGATTTTCAACTCAAATTAGTTAGATGAACTATATTGATAAATTGTCAAGAGTTTAGGACTAAATTGATCAAATTAAAATTGTTTAGCATTGAATTGGATACAAGCATAATATGTTTAAGACTTTTTATGATTATTATCTCGAGTTTGTGTGTGGGCCACAAAGCTATTGAAGCATTTATGAAACCAAGGTTTAACATGTCGAGAATCAACTTTCGCGTAATAAAAAGAACATTATACATTATATATATATATATTAATATTAGTTTTTGTTTCCTTTTATAGTATCTAGAAATCTAAAGGTCAATTTAGTATTTATTCATGACTATCCATATAGATTATATCTTTCTCATTCTTATAGTTGTGCCCCTTAAAATTTGAACTTCGATGCCCTTTTCCTTTTTTAACTTTTTTTCTCTCTGTCCAATAGCAATACACTTGTTGATCAACAATTGGTCTAGTGAGGCACGTGCACCTTTTGTGGTATGCCAAATGGCAAAAAGAAAATTGTAACTATTTATAATATCAACTATGTTGAAAAAGAAAATTGCAAAGTCATGGATTATGGGCTTTTATTGGGGCGAATAAATGTAAAGGAAATTAGGCAATTGAAATGAGTATACGAGATTTCAAATCATAAATTGAGATAAACATCACCAAGGTTGGTTATCTTACCGTAGCTTTGTTCTTATCAATTCACTAAGTTGTGTTCATTACAAACTGGGAAATAGATCTATTCAAACTCTCGCTAGCAAATCTTTCCTAAATAGGTGTAGTAAACTAGGACGCAAGGGACATTATTGTAGTTCTATAAAGGACATTATCACCATCTCCTTCGGATGCATATAACGCCACTCCAAAAATAAGTTCAACATACCTTATGACTATCAAATGAATGTCTACGTGGTTCCTTTTTCGGTGCCTGATGAGACCATTGTGACAACAGCCACTCACGCTCGTCGAGTACAAGGTTCAAGCCTTTTCCCCAATGGATTCAGTCGGATTTTGGTTATATATGCACAACTATCAACCGACATGTTTCTACATGTATTGATGTGATCCTTTGATGTCTCCAAATAATTTACAGTAGTCGTCATCTAGGGAAATTATATCTTTCTCATTATGCAATTTCCCGCATCCTTTTCCCCTTGGATCGTTTATGGTAGAGTGATTCGCTCACAGGAGGCTTCACATCCCTAGCCGAACGCACTCAAAATGAGATAATTTCCAAGATAACAAATGTTGCATGTGCCACGGTCAACACGTTGGATGTAGGGTGCAGTACATCTTGGTATCCATCTCTAAGGTGTTTGACCTTCCTCAACATGTTCCTTAAGAGGAGGCCCGCATACTAGAAGAGGAGCGGCAGCGGTGTGACTGCTGAGTTCGAGAGTACTTGCTTCGGTCATTTGAGCCGGCCATTCAAATATGAACCCCGTATCCTCCGGTGGATGCGCTTGAGAGGAGGTCTATTGGAACGTATGAATTAGCAATCTAAGGAGGAAAAGGTGATATTTGAGTGTGGTGATTTGAGTAGGGTTTGTGTGATTTGCTTGGCAGAGCTAGTGATGGGTGGTGAAGTTAGTTACACTGTTTATTAGACCTGTTAAAATGGATCATAAACTTATTTCTTAACTCACATTTGATAAGCTTAGTCATTCATCATATGTGTTAGATATGTTTAATAAATAGATTATTAATGGATTTGGAACGACAAAACCCAAAAATGTATAGGTGTTAATTAGGTTCATAATTTATTTAAACCCAATCATCTTCGTATAAAATATTAAGGTGACTTCTTTTATTTCCATTATTTTTTTATTTTCATTTTCATGCATAAATGACTAACTCTACCACTTCGAAGGTTATGCTTCCACTACTTCACCGAGCTTGCTCACAAACTTCATGACTCTACGACCCAAAAGTTATATGAATTTCCCTTTTTGCGAAGATTTCTCCGACAGTAGTGTCCGAAATTGCTGGCTCCATCATTTGGATGGTTCCTTTGTCTTATCGATGGTTATGTCAATCATGGCCTTTTGTCACTTAAATCAACTTTCATTTACACACGTTTTACTCTTGGACTTGACTGTTTTCATTTATATCTTCCGCCGGCTAAATTAATTTTCTAATAGACTGATTGCAGTTTTCGATACTCAGCCAATTTTTCTTTCATCGTACCTTGCTTGGGCTCCTTTGATCCGAGTTGACGTTTAAGGACTTTGTCATTTTTATGGTGTCAACAAATCCTTTTTCTATAATTGTATAGTTATAAACAAGTGCTTTTCTCGTGGGCTCGAAATCAATTTTGGTTCTCAAATTGAAATGGAAGAAGAACTATGTATTTTCCAATGTCGAAGATATGTCCAAGCATTGCTTCTTCTTTCTTTGTAACTTTTATGCCATGTGTTAAGTCTTTTTTAACGATTACACTTGAAGCAAAGTTATATATTATTATTATCATTTTATGTGCAAAAAATTCAGTGTCATTATGAGATTCTAAAGATATTGTTATTTGAAAGTTAGTCAATCGGATTACATATGATTCCAAAATGAAGGATATAGAAAAACTATAATTGCCCCATTATTGGTTGACCCGTTTGGTTAATTACGTTCGTGAAAATGATAGGACGTGTCTTTGTGTGTTTTTATTTTTAAATGTTATGTTATCCAGAAGTTTGTCACAAAATTTAAGGCCCAAAAGGATGATTCCATGAAATAAAAAAGATGGACATACAGCATCATATTATTGCTTTGCATAACGAGGGGAAAGTAAAGATTCTGATTCTCCCTACCTACTTTGACAGCAAAATTATTCTCCCCCTTCCCTTCTCAATTTTTAGAGAAAAGGAAAAATGGAGTGTATATATATATCACCGGTATATAGAAAACCTTATACAATCTCCTACATCATTGATTCGGAGTCATGCCTACCCTCTTTTCCAATCAAAGGTGTATGTTGTGTAAAATTCCTTTCGGCTATATATATATGTATTTTATAAGTACTCTAAAAAAATTGTTAGAGATTCTTTCAACTTTTATATGGAAAAAGAACAAAACAAAGAAACGATGAAGGTGATTAAGCCAAATTTTTTCATCCTTTTTTTTGTATTTTATTTTAAAATATAGCGCTTCTCATTCACTGATTGACTCGAGTGGACGGAAATGCCCTTCTTCAACACATAAGGATTCTTCTCAAAATGAAAAGGAGGATGAGTACACTTTTGTCACTTAAAGTTTTTGGCCATTCGAATTCCACTTTTAAAGTAATTTTGTTTTGCACCAAATCCTCATTTTAGGGATGAGTATAGCTTAATCAAATAATTTCGGATAGGCTTATTGAGAGGAAAAAAGTTTGACATTAGACTTTGGCAGTCCAATTGTTCATCGAATGAATGGTATCTCGGTCAAACTTCATAAACACATCTAAAACCGAATCGGATTTAAGATTTTCATCTCTTTTCCGTTTGGTTTGTAACAATTTGAATCGAATTGTACGTATCCGATCACTTTTCTTTGCATAAAAAATGTTTTCTTTCTAATTCGCACGATCAAATGTCTTGACCAAAAACGGTTTTCCTCCACGCAGCAATCATATGCATCTGAAAATTACAATCTAGAAACGCATCAACAACAAAGATCATGGACGAATTGAGATAGGACATGGAAATTCAAGGACCAAAACGACATAAACAAGAAACACAAGGGGGCGGGGGGGCAAAAAAACACATATGCCCACCGTGACGGTGAAGTCACGACAAAAAACGTTCCCCCAAAGTCATCGACACCAGCGCCTGCCCCGTCGCCACGTGTCCCGATCCTCTCCGTCCGTCGCACGCGCAACCTGCCCTTCTTCATCGTCTCGATCATCATCGTCATCGTCATAATTCAGAAGTGATCATCGCCTCGGACAGACAGACAACACTTCTGAATTATAATTTTTTTTTGCAGACGGAAGCGGAAAAAAAAACCTAAGCTTTCACGCCATAATCTTTTGGGCGATTGGGCTTAGCTTTAATCAATGCTTGCCTTCGGCTTCCAAGCATCGCTTTGCGTTTTCCCTTCTCCATCTCCCTCTCTTTCACCGTTGATTTAACCCTCTCATCCACCAGTCCTCCTCCTGCCGACCCGATGCGTGCGCGGAATTCTTTCTGAAAGCCCCCACGTTTCCTCCCTCCCGGAAAGAGACCCGCATTCGAATTTTGGGTCCGTCTCCAATTTCCGGGATACCCTCGATTCCGCGGGGCGATTTCGGCGATTGGGTGCCTTAAAGTTTCGATTTTTTTTTTTTTCTTTTCCCAGGTTTTCTTTCTTGGGTACTCGATGACTTACTATGAGGAAGCCGAGGTGGTTCCGGAGCTGAGGGTGAGGGTTGGAGAGGGGGGCGAGGGGAACAAGGGGGATTATCACGACCTGGGGGCGCGAGATCGTCCGGGGAACGGCGAAGCCGGGGGAGAGCCTTCTTCTCCGAGGAGAAGTTGTGGGCGGCTGGTGTGGTATTTGGTGAAACTGTTCTTGCTGTTTTCTTGCCTGGGGTTGTTGGCTGGGGTTTGCATCAAATGGGTCTGGCCGTTTCTCATGGACAAGGTTGGTTGTTGTTGTTGTTGGATATATAACTTTGTTGCCTTTTGTGTTTTGGATGGTTATGTACGTTAATGCATATATTTGGTGTGGCTTGATGTTTAGCTGATTTATCGTGTTGGGTTTGAGTGTGGGTTTTCGGGAGCTACTGTGTTGGATTCGATGATAAGCTATGGTGGGAATTGTGTTTCAATGTTTATTTTTTGATATTGTTTTGTGTGATCTGATCGACTATAGAAGGCAATGTTTTGCCTCAAAAGTACGTGGCTGTTTTTGTTTATTGGTCTCTGTTCTTGTACGGGTATGCATTATTTGGTTGATTGGAATTCTATTTTATCAGGATTAAAATGCTTAGTTGAGCTTGCCAATTGACGTGTATGCCAGGAAGCCCCTCTTAGAATGCTGGCAGTTAAAAGTTTTGCTTGAACATACAGTCACTGCTCAGTTTCTAGTCCAATCTGATGTAACTGACATTATGGAGCTTCATAACCATCTTTGTGAAGTTGCATTTGGTATCGATTTGTATCGGTCATTATTTGTTTCCTGCATGTTCCAGTTTGGTCATGGAAAGGGGTACCAAGACTATCATTGTTGTAATCGTGGCACTGTAAAGGCAGTATTGTTTATGACTTAAAACCTGTAAATTGCCTGTCAAGTGTTCTACATTCTGAGAGTGTAGATCTAAAATATGTGCATTCTGGAGTTGGCTAGGGTGGAAAACCTATCAGAGCTCTTGGAGAGTTCTCAAGTTTTGTGTCAATCAGTATAGCAGTTTTCACTGCCCTTTATCAATGTGATGTGCTTCATTTGCAGGAAGTTATCCCCATAATAAACTGGGAGACCACAACATTTAGCACTCCGGTTCTTGCAGTTCTGGTCTTTGCTTCTGTGGCTATATTCCCCACCCTGCTCTTACCATCAACCCCTTCCTGGTGGGTTGCTGGAATGACTTTTGGCTATGGCTATGGGTTCCTGCTGATTATGTCAGGAGTAATTTTGGGTGTATCACTTCCATATTTCGTTGGCTCTCTCTTCCACCATAAAATTCAAGTAAGTATCTTCATTAGACTTGGACACACCATAAGTGATGTGAGTTACGACACATAGATTTTCTTTGTTCTTGCATCCTTGTTTTACATTAGCTTGCATTGCCATGCAGAACTGGTTGGAAAAACATCCAAAGAGAGCTTCCCTGATAAGGTCAGCTGGCAGAGGAAATTGTTTTGACCAGTTTCGAGCTGTTATTTTGATCAGGATATCTCCATTCCCTTATATTTTATATAACTACTGTGCTGTGGCGACGAACGTGAGATACCTACCCTACATTCTTGGGTCGCTGATCGGTGTTGTGCCAGAAATTTTTATTGCAATTTACACGTAATCTCTCTCTCTCTCTCTCTCTCTCGCATGCGCCCAGTCACTCACACACACACCCACGCACACACACGCATGCATGGACACTCACAGACATGTCTTACACGAGTTATGAGGGTATTCAAACACTGTTTAGGCACATTTTTACCACTTAAATATATGTTCCTTATGTGTGCTTGTAAAATTTCATGTTTGTTGTCATTGCAGACTTTATAAACCTTATATAATGATTTTCCACTTCAAACTAAATCTATCTTTTATATCACTTGGTGCTTTTCAGTATATTATGTAGTGGTGAACAAAAGATAATGATTAAACTTGGGTTAAGGGAATACTTTAAGCTTGACTGTCTGCATGTGCTTGTTTCTAGTATGCTTCTTAAATGTAGTGCCTCAGATTCTTCTGGATTGCCCTAAATTTGAAGCATTATGAAACCTATTCTCTTTGTATTTATTTTATCTGTCCAAGTTATGGATATAACTTTGGCTGCAGGGGAATTCTGATAAAGACTCTTGCTGACGCTTCTCACGATCAGCACTCACTATCTGCTCCCCAGATAGTCTTTAATGTGCTTGGCTTCTTGGGGACAGTTGCTACCACGATTATTTTCACTGTGTATGCGAAAAGGCAACTCAAAACAATTCAGATGGAAGGGGAGCCATTACTAGAATGAGATGGCTCCTGCACTGGGTTGAAATGTAAAGATTTGCGCTCAGAGTACGCATAAGGTGGCACCTCTGATGGCAATGCACTGCAGGATGAGGTTCATTTATTTTGGAACTTCAATCTGTGGTGAAGTCGATTCTTAGTGTAAATGGCGTTCGAGTATTGGTGATGGTTGGGAGTCAAGACTGGTATCTAACATGATTCTACTTTCTGGATCGAGCATAGGGGGAACTTTTCATATCACAAGATTTGAATCATTTCGATACTCTGAAACAACACAGGGATACGGCAAGAACCTGATCTTCCCTATTGCCATATAATGCCTCATCCTTTAGGTAAACGGGTTTCTTTATTATAAGCTGTATAGGGGTTGAATCTGTTTTAGAAGTTACAAGCCAATTCATGCAGATTCTTGTCTGTATATACGAATACCAATCAGATTGACTTGGAAATTCTTGTGGTTACCGTGTGCTTTCTTTTAACGGGCAAATTCGTACGGATAGTTGCCTTTTGGTCGTGAGCCGTATCTCTATTCTTATCATTAGAGGATGATTAGGGGAAATAGGAAGCCGGCCATGTGGTGGGTCATAGTTTCAGATGTTCTGTTTTGGGTGTTTGTGCATTTGAATTTTCACTATTAACGTTTGGATGGATCGTAATCGGGTTTGATCCAAATAGATTCATTTAACTCTTATTCGTTAATTTTTCTTTATCTGATGCAATTTAGATAACTCAGTACCCGGTCTGATCGTTGAACTCAAATTCACTCAAATAACTTAAATATTAAATGTATTACTTAGACTCCAGCAAATATGGAAATGTAAAAAAGAGAAAAAGAGAAAAAGAGAAAAAGATCTGCTAATGTTAATAAATTAAACAGTAGGAAATCAATAAAGACATGGCGGAAAATTAAACAAACAGAAAATTGAAAAATACGTCAAAATTAAATTAACATAATACATAAAATCTGCTTCGCTTGAAATATTATCCGCAATGATGCATATCTACGATGTTGATCCAAGGCAGCTGTGATGCCGGCGCTTTCTGGTTTCCCCTTGTTTGCCACAGCCGGCGACCTCAAGGCGGTGAACGCAAGTGTTGAGCACCGTTTGTGTCGATGGCGGTTGTGAAGGTTGGCTGCCGCCTAGGAGATAGAGGGAGACTGGAAAGTGAATGCAATGACTACGTTGAGGGACGATCAACAAAGGGAGCTGGTGTCGTGGCTTAGAGCTATCACCATTAGCGATGTTGCCGGCAAGATCATTTGCTTGTTCTATGTCGTCGACGGTGGTGATGCACCGCCATGACGAGCTACCTCCTCTTTTGAGTTCGAGTGCTTGAGCATATGTATTCCTCTTTTTCTTTTTCTTTTGGGTCTAAGTAATAGGTCAAAAATGAATCTATATCGCAAACCCATAGCCCTAGATTTTGGTTGGGCTCTACTAGATAAATTAATTCCAACCTTCTGTTAAAAATTATAAATCCCACATACGCTGGCTACTTGATCCGCGAGTCAAAATTTTTATATGGACCTTGCTTGTATGATCAATCTGACATTGCCGTTGCACGCACGAAACTTGCTTGCTTTTATATAAATAGTTATAATATAGATAATCCAATGGAGAATGCGTAGATAATTATTTATTTCGGTATGGAACCTAATAAAAATGTTAACTTCAGTTTTGTAAATATGACATTAATATTCCGAGTCATTAGTTTATATTCACATGGTGTCACATCATGTGATGTGGGGCTATTTCATAAATCGATATGCAACGTGCATGATGACTTGGCATAACTACACGTTTTCATATTCAATGACTAGTTTTGCTAAGACAAACTAGATTGGATCGATCTAGGTCAAGTTTTTATGAATTTTTTCGAATCAGTTACCTCCGTATTGTGTCAAATTCGGTTTTTTTTTTTTTTTTTTTTTTTTTTTAATAAAAAATTCGAGTTTAGTAATTCAGTATGGTCTGTTACCTGGCAAGGTCTCACCTAAAGTACATATGGAAGCTGGATTGGGCCTTGAAAAGGATTGTGCATTTAGCCAATATGGGATTGACACGGTGGGCCGACAGCCGGATGGATTTCCGCATGACATCCCGCTACCAGCGAGTATCGTGATACGATGAGTCCGCGAAGGATCGATCTGCTTTGACTTGGGTTGGATCATGTGAAAATGGTGAAGTGGTTAGCAAGCAACGGAGGCGACAGGTAGAGAGAGCGTAACATGTGAAAGCATCATCGGATCAATCAATGTCAAGAGCAGCTCATCCGGTCAAATGTAGACGTTCAGCGAGAGAGGCCGCGACTAAGGATGGATCCATTTGCTATCATGTTGGAAAATCTCAACCGAAGTACCCGACTAACCACTTACGGCGCGAATTTTTCCACGATCGTTCAGATAGGTTTATGCTCTCGTTTCGGTACCCCCGTTCCATCCGTAGCGAGGTGTGCGGGATTCTAGATGAATCTGCACTCGATTAATTTAGTCAGAGAGAGTTTTGATTGATAATTTGATCGTCTGTTCGTCTTGTTTGTTCATAATGGCTTTGCTAAGATACCAACTGAGATGGCCTTAAACCTCGTTTGAGATATTTCCCAAGAACGATTGATAAGCTTGATGTGCGTCTGGGCGAGAGAGAGAGAGAGAGAGAGAGAGAGAGAGAGAGACAGGGAGATTCCCTTTTCAAGATAAGAACAAACGAAAGTGGGCGAGTTTATTACAGGGCAAACTGTAGAAAGAGCAAAGCAAAACAGGGGCGTCTACCTACCCAACCGCCATATTTCAATACTGTCTTAGCGCTGGCCCTCTTTATACTTAGGCATCACGCGTTCTCGCCATCGTATTCAATCGGGGTTGGACCAGACTCATCATGGACTGGTTCAATCACCACCGCCGAATAGCATGATTCATCCAACGTCAAAATCTCATACGATCATCAACAAACCGCCCGGTTCATGCAAGCGGGGACTGAATTTAATTCCTCATCTTCCTCTCCTCTCACAAATTAATATGTTTCTCTCCTTTAGCTGGTGTGGAATGCCCAAAGTGCTGTCTTTGACGTGGAAAATGGGGCAAGCAACAATGGTAGGAACGCATCTAGGGACAACATCAAAGACAGATAGGCATGTGTCATTGCGAGTGAGGACCACACTGCTTTGGACAACTATTTCGCTGCTAAATTAACTATTCACTGCTGAATTTATATGAATTTGGTGCAACCCCAGAAAGGGTTCTGCTTGATTATTGCTTTATTTTTTGGGGCGCGGACCAGGAACCCATTTAAGGCAAAGGGCATATGCAGAGCGTTCAATAAGCTGAAAATGAAATCACTTTGAATGCTTTCAATGTCATGGACACCTTTTCGGCTTCTGATCTCATTTCGTTTTTGTCTATTCATTTATTTATTTTGTGGTTGTGGGGAGTGAGGAAGGTGGGGGAGTTGAAGCCAGGGTGGGATCACATGGTCATTTTCCCATTGTAATTTTCCTGACCTTTGAATCTTCTGTTCCCCTTTACTTGGTCAAATACTACCTGACAAAACCAAATCATGAAGAAGCAGAACGTGCACGACGAGCACCAGAAGCGAAGCTTTCACTTGAAGGAAAAGCTTTTCAGCAGACAGGAGAAAACCAAGAAGAAAGAAATGTAGACTGAGTAAAAGTCATCTTATAGATTATTATCATCGCGATGTTAAACCATGGCATCATGCTCAAAAGTTTGCCGGAACAAGTTCCCATGCGGCACAGCTGGGACTCGGCCGCCGGTTCTGTAGCTCCCTTAGCATGAGACGATCCGCCTGAGGCGAAGAGTAACTGCCCGTTTAAGAAATCAGTCTCGCCCCTGAATTGTTTATTCATTTGGATGAACGGCACGTCTCACCTACTTCTTCCTCGAACGTAATACTAATTTACCTATAAAAACAATTTGGTAAACGATACCCAACCAATTGAATTGTCCCCTCAAGAAGGTCTCCATCCAACGGCTGGAAGACAGGGGAAAAGGAACTGTCCATTCACAATCTTCACAGCGTAAAAGAGAGAACAAAATGAAACCCCCCCACAAATCTCTCTCTCTCCCGTTGTCTCTTTTCTTTTTCTGTTCATCTTTCTCTTCTTTTGAAGTCTCTGTTCCTGCTGCGACTATTCCGCACATGAAACAAGAAGCGAAGCAAATGGAAAAGCTTTACCATTTCGGCTGATAGTTAGTCTGCGGTGTTTGTGCGGGTTCAAGAGGTGATGTCGTGGCGGTGATGATGGTGGAGCAGGCGTGGTTGGTGGGGAAGAATAAATGCCCTCTCTCTATCTCTCTCTCTCACGCACACAGACACACCAAAGAACAAATTATAAGGTCCCCCTCGATACCACTTTGGCGATTTAATTCAATTCAATATGAGAGAAGAGGAGACAAGAGACAAAACCAAAAATGGGTCTGTGCCTTTCTATAAATTTTCAATTCAAGGTTCCATCTTTTCTTGTTGGTTTGTGAGAGAGAGAGAGATGAAGCTGCACATGCGCGATCAACGTGCTCCTCCCCAGTCGGTTGCAATTTTAAACACATAAAAATATGAAGTGAAGCTTGAGAGACAGAGCTAATTAAGCAGGTGATATTCAAAAGTACATTTCTTATCATAATTTTTTGTTGGTATTACATTGAATAAGTTTAGATTAGATTATGTAAGAGATCTGTCTTCCTTAAACTACAAAAATTGCGCATTTATTAAATTTCCAAGCCTCTCTCCTCCCTCTTGCTGACCTTTCCAGCGAAGCCATGTCACTTACTGCAGCTACCACTTTCGTTGCATGACTCTCTTTCTCTCTCTCTCTCTCTCTAACTCAGTTAAATTTAAGAAACTTCTGCTTTTGATTGAACCCCAGGCACCAAAAGACCTTCATCATTCTTGGGCTTGACTCAGAGAGGATCGCCCGAATCGATGCTTCGCTGGGACTTCCCATTAATTGCTGCCTGCGCATGAATGTGCTCGGTCAATGATAGCCTCCTTTATCAGATCAGAGTGTGAGTGAGAGGGTGCTCTTGCTTTGCTCTTGCTTTTACTTGACGATCAGCAAGATGCGGCATTTCTCATTCTTGAAAGTTCGCGTCTTCAACTCTGCTGCTGGAGCGAGAGCCGCCGGGATTGCCGAATCCTTCTGTTCCGCTCCATCTTGGTGAGCTGAATCAACTACCCATCATGCCAAACGGTTAGATCCGGCGAATTCGTCATCGGTTTTTCGAGCATGAGAAGCCTCGGTCAACGCCCTCTCCCTCATGCTCTCGCGCTCGTGATCCCTTGCTTTCTCTGCATCATATGCGGGGTGTCGCAGGTGACTGAGAAGGAGATCTTGCTCCAATTTAAGGGCAACATCACGGCGGACCCGTACGACTTCTTGGCCACTTGGGTCCCCAGCGCCAATGCCTGTGATTTCGGGGGCGTTACTTGCAATGCAGATGGGTACGTGGAGAGGATAGTCTTGTGGAACACCAGCCTCGCAGGTGTGTTGTCTCCTGCTCTATCTGGTTTGAAGTCATTGAGGATTTTGACATTGTTTGGGAATCGCTTCTCTGGGAACATCCCAGAAGAGTATGAGCTTCTTGAGTCATTGTGGAAGATCAATTTCAGCTCTAATGCTTTGTCTGGCTTAATACCAGAGTTTCTAGGTAGCTTGCCAAACATTAGGTTTCTTGATTTGTCCAAAAATGGTTACAATGGAGAGATTCCAGTTGCTTTGTTCACTTATTGTTACAAGACCCGATTTGTTTCTCTGTCTCATAATACTCTTTCTGGCTCGATACCCGAGTCAATCGCAAACTGCTTGAACCTTGAGGGATTCGATTTTTCTCACAACAATCTTAGGGGAGGAATTCCTTCCCGAATTTGCAATATTCCGAGCTTATATTTCGTGTCTGTGAGTGACAATGGTCTGACTGGGAGTGTGCAAGAGCAGATATCACAATGCCAGAGTTTGAATCATTTGGATCTTGGTAGCAACAACTTTACTGGGTCAGCTCCTTTCGGGGTTCTCGAGTTGAAGAACATTTCTCACTTTAACATATCGCACAATGCTTTTGATGGGGAGATTCCTAACATTACGTCATGCGGTGAAAACCTAAAGATCTTGGATGCCTCAGGGAACTACTTGGGCGGTGACATATCTTTGAGCATTGCCAAATGCAGCAGCTTGAGGGTTTTGGACCTGGGGTCCAACAGGTTAAGCGGTGGTGTTCCGACTGAACTTGACAGTCTAAAGAACCTTTTAGTGATTAGATTGGGCAATAATCTGCTAGATGGAACAATCCCTGTGGAGATTGGAGGCATTGAGCAACTACAGATCTTGGACTTGCAGAATCTCAACCTCGTTGGTGAAATACCCACGAGCATAAGCAATTGTCAATTCCTTCTTGAGCTGTGAGTCCCCAAAACTCAATTGCTTCTGATAATATGTGAACAATTTTTAACTCTGAAATTTATAAGGAGTAATTTCTGGGTTGTGACTGCAGGGATCTTTCTGGTAATGCTTTGGATGGTGAAATCCCTCAAAATCTATACAACATGACATACCTGAAAGTCCTTGATCTTCATCAAAACCAAATAGATGGAAGCATTCCACCAACACTGGGGAACATCTCGAGACTCCAGATTCTCGATCTGTCAAATAATTCGCTTTCTGGATCCATACCCACGTCCCTTGGGAATCTGGCAAATTTAACACACTTTAATGTCTCCTTCAACAACCTCTCTGGTGTCATCCCTGCTAGCACAATCCTCCTGGCATTTGGTCCATCTGCATTTTCCAACAATCCAGGGCTCTGCGGTGCCCCTTTGGAAACGCCTTGCTCACTTACCCCTGCTCCACGGGAGACAAAAAAGATAACTGCTTCAGTGATTGTGGCTATTGTTGCAGCTGCAGTGATCCTTACTGGTGTCTGTGTGGTTACCGTCATGAACATCCGGGCTCGACAAAGAAAAACAGATGGTGAGGTGGAAATTGTTGAGAGCACTCCGTTAGGTTCGACTGATTCGAATGTGATAATTGGAAAGTTGGTTTTGTTTAGCAAAAGTCTGCCGTCAAAGTATGAAGACTGGGAGGCAGGGACGAAGGCTTTGCTTGACAAGGACTGTCTGATAGGTGGCGGCTCGATTGGCACAGTTTATAGGAGTGATTTTGAAGGCGGGGTCTCTATTGCAGTCAAGAAGCTTGAGACACTAGGGAGGATTAGGAACCAAGATGAATTCGAGCAAGAAATTGGACGCCTGGGGAATCTGCGGCACCCAAATTTGGTTGCTTTGCAAGGATACTACTGGTCATCGACGATGCACTTAATCTTGACCGAGTTTATAGTCAATGGGAATCTGTATGACAATTTGCACGAGTTTTCTTATGCTGGAACGAGCACAGGCAGTGGTAACCCTGAATTGTATTGGTCTAGAAGGTTCCGGATTGCCCTTGGTACAGCGAGAGCTCTAGCTTACCTTCACCATGATTGCCGGCCACCTATTCTTCACCTCAACATAAAATCACGAAACATATTATTAGACAATAGATACGAGGCCAAATTGTCCGATTATGGTTTGGGGAAACTGCTTCCCATTTTGGATAATTACGGTCTGACTAAATCCCACAATGCAGTTGGGTATGTGGCGCCTGAGTTGGCTCAGAGTTTGAGGGCAAGTGAGAAATGTGATGTTTATAGCTTTGGAGTGATTCTTTTGGAGCTGGTGACTGGCCGGAAACCGGTCGAGAGACCAGTGGCAAATGAGGTGGTCGTTCTCTGTGAATACGTGCGACAGTTACTGGACAGAGGAACTGCCTCAGATTGCTTCGACAGGAATTTGAGAGGACTTGTGGAGAACGAGCTGATACAGGTGATGAAGTTGGGTTTGATTTGTACATCTGAGACTCCGATGCGAAGGCCGAGCATGGCTGAAGTTGTTCAGGTTCTTGAGTCTATTAGGTCTGGACCTGAATCCTAGTGATGCAACTTGTCCTGACGGTGGGATTCATTTTGGGGGCTTTTCCGAGTACAGACATGGTAGTGCATAGCCTAGCCAAAAGGGTTTTTTTGTTTGTGCAGAGGAAACATGGGGTTGGGAATTGTTTACAGAGAATTCAATGGAACAGAACAAGAAAATTCTTTTGTATTCTTTCTAGATCATCAGTCCGAAAATGTTCATTGACCCTTGTAATTTCTGAAAATAAAATCATTCTTTCTTTTCCCATCTCATTGTTTCAAGTTGGGAAGTCAGGGAATGTACAGCAATGTCTGAGATGCAATAACGGAACAGTGACAATTTTCTAAGTCGCAGGATCAATATCACAACCTCTTCTACATTTTGCCACTCGTTAATCCCAAGTAAATCGCATGGAACCATGGCTTTCACTTGCGTCCATCATTTGTATACATTGTTTAAAAGTTTCTCCCTTCATCGTTTTACAAGCTATGCATTTCATCATACTCATTATTGCTCTGTCCTCAAGGTCATCAGAATAATTTGGCAAAATACAGAGTGAATTGTACAACTTATAAGGGCAATTAATTATCAACCCACCCTCAGCAAAATAAAATATTTGCAGAAACAGAATGCAAGGGCCAAGGGGCCCAAATTTGCAAATCCAAGAAGGACACGACACCTTTTCACCTGTCATCATCGAAAGAAATGCTTAAAAGCAGTTCCATCTCCAACTTCCACTGGTGATGCCCATTCAAATCTATTTGAACACTTTTTGCAACTAATGATGGACACCTTTACAACAATAAGAACAAAAGGCAAAGGAATTGGCTACATCCATATCTCAAAAGGAAGCTTCAACAATCTAATGAACAATTCCTATTTACCAGCATTATCCTTTCACTTTTGGAAACTGCACTACATTTTAAATCCAAGATGACCATTACAAAAGGCCATAAAAAAACAATATTGAAGCCGATACATATCGACTAAGAGACCAAAATTGACAAAGAAATTCCATCAGAGTCGCCTCCGGATCCAAGCCGAAAACTGCTGCTGCTCAGTTTTAGGGCAGAATCAACAGGCATAAATATGATCAGAAGTAGCCAAATCCAACCGAAGAAGTTACCCACATGATTTCTCACTTGATACTTGGACTTGAAATTTTAGGGTGATTCGAGTCTTCTTCATCCATGATCATTTGAACTGGAGGCTAACTTTGCCCCTTCAAATTATCCACAGGCGACCCACTTCTGTAGATTGAAATCGATAAAAAATTTTCAACTGCGAGATTTACAAGTTTCAGTAACTTTTCGAAGCCGCTTCATAACTAGAGGAATATCTTCTTCGGTCAATGCAGTGAAACAAAACCGGAACCATCCAGGTTCAATACAGTGACAAATGGATCCAGGAGTGACATTAATCTTTGCTGTATTCAACAATTTATCCCAAAGCTCCAACTCTCCTTTCTCACTGTATGATCGAATCAACCCACTCATGTCAGCCCAGCAGTAGGACCCCCCACTACCTTTCACACACTCAATTCCTAATTGCCTTAATTCCCCAGTGAACCTCATGTACATTTTTCCAAGCTTCTCTCTGCTGATCCTGATGAAGTTTTGCATAAATCTAGTGTCAGAAAGCAGAGAGACAAGCATGCGCTGGGTCGGAGATGCAATTGAAGAGAATCGCGCCAATTTCTTAGCAGCAGCCACAACATTTTGGTTGAAGGAGTAAATGACACCCACATTAAACCCTATTAGAGAAAGGTCCTCCGACAAACTGTAAATGATATGAACTCTGCTCCGATCAAAGTCTCCTGAATCAGCAACTTCGGCCATACTCAAAAACCCCTCACCATGAGTCGAACCAACAAATACTTCATTACAGATTATGTGCATGTTCTTTTCGGTGGCAAAATCTAGAAGGTTATAAAGAGTCTCACGGTTTGGCAGACTCCCAACAGGATCTGATGGATTTGAGATTATAATCCCGCGAACCTTTACCCCGCGCTTCTTTGCCTGGCTGAAGGCGAGATCAAGAGCAGTAAAATTTAAACTGAAGCCATCGGCACTACGACAAGGGACTGGTATTATCTCCACTCCACTTCGCCATTTCAAATCACAGTCAAAACTGCATGTGTTATTCAAATTTAGCTTCACACACACCTCTGAATATGTAAATAGAATATCTGCACCTATTATTACCTGGGATAATAAGGAGTTGGGACTAGGAATGCATTTCCAGCATCCGCTATGCAGAAGCTAAGCATCTCAATAGCAGCGCTTGCACCTGTTGTCAACACAATTTGTGACGGGTCAAAGGACACTGTTCCTTCAATAGCTTGGGACATGAATTCCGCCACGGCCTACATGATCAGTAAGATGATGCTCATAAAATGGAAGGATTCAATCAAAGGAGAATTGCATGAAATGCAGATGAGAATAGAATGATATGACTATGAGAGTGAATATCTACTTCAAATAACTCTTCGTGAGTAATTAATCCAGATACCGATTCACGGGGAAAAAGATGAATGATTCATCCAAATAAGGCAGGACTAGGAGTGCCCGATGCAATGTGCGTCATCAGTACTTACATTTCTACCGTCGAATAAATAATTAATGAATCTCGAGCATGAAGGAGTCAACAAATTAATCAAGTTTGATTATAGCATGAATAACTAGAGATTAACTCAAACATCAATGACACGTCCGAGATTCGGCAGCAAGATTAGCTAACGGGGAGATTGGCTCGTAATCTTCTTCTTAGCTCAGAGATGCACGAAAAATGCACGCACATGGACATCAGCATGCACCGCACGCACATATCCACCATTTATAGCCTGCCATATGGAGGTGCTGTATAATTTGGTCACAAGACATGGTAATGACGGGGAAAAATTCATGATAAAGGCTGGAATTTGAAAGGTGGGTATTTGTAAATTTGGGTGTCGCTGGGGCCACCTAACTTCTCGCCCTCAACTTGGTATTTGGGATACTAGGGTGCATCTCCAATTGTCAATCACATGAACCAAGACAGAGAAAAATCTCCACGATTAATGACCATCTAAACAGCTCCATCAACTTCATTTCACATGAATGCACATCATAATCAACAAATTAACATGACACATCGTCAAACTCCGCAATACGAATACAACACACATAGACAGTACACTGCGAACACAAACTCGAAGCATCTTACCACTTTCAACTCCATCAATCCATCAAAAGGCTGGTAATTTGTAATTCCACTGATGCTCAACTCATCCCCCAGCATTGCCTCCCTCCCATTCTCCACCAGCCAATTCCGAACCAAATCCAAACCCACCTGCACCCATCAGAATACCACAAACAAGAAGTCATAAAATTAACTCAACCAAAATCAAAACAACATGAAAAAATCATCCAACATAAGAAAACAGGGCAAAAAATCCCACCTTGTTCTCAGCCAAACCAAGCTGAATAACCCCATCTGGATTACTCCTCTTATCATAGGCATCCTCCAAATACTTTTTCACCCCAACGATATCCGGCGAATCCCCACTCCTCAGAATCGCGTTCACCCGGCCCGACACGTGAGCCGGCCCGGCCGGACCCCGGGGCGAGAGGTGGGCCCGGGAAAGGGTCCTCTGCAGCCCGGGCACCTCCGGCAGGTGCTCCGCGGACGACGAAGGGGACGGCGGCGGCGGCGGATGCTCCTCCCGGGACCTGTTCCTCTTGAGGTAGAGCTGGAGGAAGTAGAAGAGGGCGCAGGGTATGACGGAGCCGAGCACGAGGCCGCCCCTCCCCTGGACCACCCCCTGCAGGGGGACGATGACCCTCATGGCGGTTCCCCCGCCGCCGCCGGACGACGACGACGAGGTCGTGGGCTTGGAGTCTTCCTCTGGATCCGGGTTCCGGGTCCGGGGGTGGCGGGGGCGGGTCATTTTGGAGAATTCATGCTTCTGGGTCGACACGAAAATCCAAACGAAACGAAACCAAATGGAGGAGTGGCAGGGGCGGGGGCGGGGGGAGGCGGTTCTTGAATTGGGTTCGGACGAGCGAAGGAAGAAGAGATGGTCGTAGAAAACGAGGAGGGAGAAAATGGGTTGGCTCGGAGCGGGGGAAAGAGGGAGAGACGGCGAGAAAAATCGGGTCTTGCGGGCCGTGCAGAGTTTTTTTGTTCGCTTCTCTGTTATGCTGGTGAAAACATCGGGCGCGCCGTTCCTTTTGTTGCCCACGGAAGAAGAGAGAGAGAGAGAGAGACAGATACAGTGGGATCTCAAAGTCGTCGTCCGGATATTTCTTCGTGGCGCTTTGAGGTATTTTTGACCTTTCGTGTCCCCCCCGCGGTCTTTTAGACCTAAGTTAGGACTTAGGAGGAGCAGTAATCCCGCCTCTTCAAAAGCAAAGACGAGGAGACAGACAGATGCTGACAGATGTTTCTGCAGATCGACTGACATGAATTGGACATCGTCGTCATCTTCCAGTCATCTCGGGACGCTTGTGTATGTATGTATGCTGGATCGAACGGAGGAGCTCGAGTTAAAAAAGACATTCTTTGATGAGCGCACGGCGCGGGAGGCGGAGGGGAGGAAAGGCTTTCCACGCAAGGGAGGGGTAAGAAAAGGGGAATGCTCGAGGCGATGATTGGATATGGAAATTGACAAAGCGCCAAATGTCTCGGCGGAAAGACATGCTTTCAGATGATTTGATATTTTGATTTTGCGCTTGGCATCGTGAGCGGGATTCTTTTTGTGTGTCTGCGGGGCTTTTGGTTTTGAATTTTGTGGTTTCCTATGACTTTTTAGGATTAGAGAAGGAACCGTATTCTAAAGTAAATTTTTTAACATAGCTAATTTTCAGGACATTCCAAATCACTATTTAGTTTTAGAAATTGTAATGGTTTTTGGCCACCGCAATAAATCTAAAAAGGCCTCTAAGCCAAAATAAAGATAACTTTAGATGCTGTTTATTTAATAAAAAATTAATGATCTAAAAAATATTTTTCTTAAAAATGATCGTTTATATTACTTGGAATAATCTGTTAATTAAAAATATTTTCATTATTGATAAGAATTTATGTCTCAATTTTTTGTGGACAATGAAATTGTGTTTTGTCCATTCAATTTTGTAAACGATTGTTTTTAAGAAAATATTTTTCGAATTATTCTTTTTTTGAGAAATAAGTGAAGCCTAGACTTGCTTGAATTTTTAGGTAATTTTTATTGTTGTACTTGTTTAATTTTTTTTATATATGAGGAGACTTTGTTTATCTTAAAATTGAAGAAACCTGATTAAAATAAAAAAAAATAATTAAAAAAATTGTAATGTTAAGGTAAAAATATATATTAGATTGAATGCCTACATGCATTGCGTGCCGTTACTCCACACGTTTTTTCCCCTTGTATATTGCATGAGTTCAAAATGTGAAATTTGAGTTAGTTGCAACTTGTATCCATTATTTTTTATCTTAGTTTGATTGGCATATAGAGTTGATTGAAAAGTTGGAAACGATCCATAAGGTACTCATACTTTGTTAATATCATTTGGAGCGTACAAATTCCGCATCCCAATTGTACCTTATCACGCTATTGACTTATAACCTCAACATGTTAGAGTCGGTCAGAGGCTGCATTGCTTTTAGGGTACGTCTCCGTTTTGAGATGTGTTCTTGAAAACCACAAGATCTAAAGGGTCCCCAAAAAAGAAGAAGATTTCTTTTATGGAGACAAGCATCTTCTACCTATAATCCAACAAATAAATTGAAACGAGACAATGAAAACTTGAAACTTTTACGATTCCAAATTTGACATATATTGCCTAATGATGGAACCTAGAAAAGCTATTGCTAAGGTCCCAAAGGAAAGGAATCTTGGAAAAGGAAAAAAAAAATTCCTAAATAGGAAATAAGTGATTAGTTTTTCCATATCCAAACACGTCCATATTTGGACGATCAAATTGGAATTTTGCCTAGCATTTTATATTATCCACAAGATTAATGTGTATACTATTGAAAATATAAAATTTTCCTAGTCAGGTGAAATTAAAAAAATGGGGGTGATCTTCTTAAAAAAGAAATGTCATTCCTCCGATGCTCACTGGAACTAACTGTACCCTTACTTGGCAAATTAGGATCGTATTTAAGTTGTTAATACACTTACTGAAAAACGTCACCCTTGGCGAGAGATTAAGATACCTCCGATTCAGGTTGGAAGTAAATGTAATTCCTTTCTCAGTGAAACTCATCCTCGTGGATTAAAATGTGATCCAAAATTTGTATGGTTGTGTTTGGTCGAAATTGGTCCACACCCTTCATCAAAAGTTTATCTTTGATTTTTACTAAACTGGATTCAGCGGCGATCCGGAGAGGAAGTAATACATGAAATAGTGATAACTAGATATGGAGTAAAGTGCAAGTTTAAGGAATTGATTAATTAATAAATCAATAAACTGGAATTGAAAAGATATACAAGTGTTGACGATTGCATATCCTCTACAGTAATTCCTGCTTATTAACAGTGACATTCAAATTGCCAATTACAATGGCATCCCATGGTTTTAGGCTTCATAACCATTTTCATCGATCATGTATAATCCTTATCCATAAACAGTTACAGCTCCTCAAATGCCTCTGGGCTTAACCATCCATTGATATTTCCGTGGCATCTTGGTTTGGTCTTCCATCTTCAACATGTCTAGCTTTTATCGTCGACTAACCACCACTATATATCGATAGTTGTTACGGTCCCTTGACCATCAATAGCTCATTGATTCCAAGTTTAGATTGGCATCATATCGATTGCCAACAATCATTTTTATCAATTGCATTGTCAACAATTCAATATTGAGCTTCATATTACCATTACGTCGATTAGGGGGACTTGGCTATTTTTTAATATCAACAAGTGACTCAAATAAATGGAGAATATCAAATTCGCTTCGTATGCTTTTAACCCTACGCAAAGACGGCAAGATTTAAAAGAAGAAACAAGGCGATGGTTATTTTAACTCTAAAAAAATGATTTCTCTCTCCGTCCATTTCATATCATTTTTCTTCATACATATTACATATTCTCGAGGCCAAAATTCACAACCAGACAGGAAGTCCAAGATCAATTTGATTGCAGCCACAACCGGGGTTTTTTTTGTCATTTTTTGGGTGATTTAATCCAAGGCTTCAAAGCAAGGATCTCCCTCGCACATGAGGATTCTCCACGGAACCATATATATTCAAGATTCTTCGCACCATTCACCATCAATTCGTCCTCTTGTCTTGGGTCGCTTCGTGACAAATTCTCCTCTTCGCCATGATCGATTGTCCAACCGCAGCCACAAGACTAGTGGAACAGGCCTCCGGCTAGAATGAAATCCACCATACATATATGAAAAGAATATCATATACACATATTAAATCAATCAAATTTGAGGAAAAAAGAAAAAAAAAAGAAAAAAAACTTCTTTACCATCTTCTTCATTTCATAGACATAAGTCTTAATCAGCCTTTTCATTGGGTGATGAAAGGATTGATGTCCTATTATCTTCAGATTAGGCTTATCTTATTTTCTCTTTATCTTAACATGAGGTCGCCATTCCAAGCTTTTTAACGGGGCCACCAGGAATCAACAAGAATCTAGCGCCCCACTTGCTCCAGCCACAAGCACACTGCTCCTAAATAATATCAATGAAAGACCCTTTATACGGACCAGATTGAAACCCTAATTTAATGGAAACTGTCTGTCAGTATTGTTCACATGATTTGATAATCTACAAGAGAGAGAGAGAGAGAGAGAGAGAGAGAGAGAGAGAGAGAGAGAGAGAGAGAGAGAGAGAGAGAGAGAAGGAAAATATGATTACTTGCTGTTTCTTTTGGCCCCATGAAGAGTGAAAAATGAGGATGAAGATGGTGTGAATTGTTTTTACAACCGATCAGGTTAGATGCAATTGAATAAGGAGATGATGACGGTCATGATGATCAGTAGTAGATGAACTTGATGATGGTGTAATCGTTTGTTGAAAGCACGAAGCCTTGATTCTGGGCTTGTTCTTGTGCAGCCCGAGCCTTAGATCTACGGTTCGAGTTATCTCAACGGTGATCAATGGGGTTTTCCCATCTTGACGGCCAATGTCAACCCTTGGCATGGAGGCATGACCTCCTAAAGACAAAGATAAAGAGAGGAATTGAGAAATAATAATGCAGAATAGTAAGTTGAAGAATTTGTGTGCATTTTTGATTTATTATAATGAAGCTTTGACTTCATAAGATGACTAAATAAGATAACATATCAATTAAGATATATTCGCATAATTTTGAAAGATACATAAAATCATTATAATTATCCTAAATATCTCTAACAAGAGGGAAAATGGGCTGAAATGAGAGAGGATCAGATAATGGGGATGGACTCGCCGTGGTGGTGCAATAACATTAAGAAGGCTCGTGATGGGTTCGCTGGGGCCTGCCGGGTCAAGCGACAGGGCGGAAGAAGCTGTATAGGATAGACTTTGCGGGTTGAGGGGAGAAAAAATGGTTTCGTGCGTATAATTTGCAAAAGAAAAAACAATGCACAGCGGGAAATAGCAATAGATGAGCGATACCCAGTGAGCAGCCGCTAATTTCAGTCCTCATGTACGCATGAAATACATGAAAATATAGGAAAATTTCGGAGTGGATAAAATGGATGTCAACGTGTGAGGCTTATATGCAAAGTTGGTTGCGTTAGCAAACTCCATGGAAGTTGAAAGTGGGGAAGAAAACAACACGACATGGCCTTTCGTGGTATGGGGACAACTGTGGAGGTTGTCTTGGGATAGAGATCGCTGGCTGTTCATGAATTCGGCTCTTTGGCTTCTTCAGACGTTTTGTCATTTGCATAAACCCCAATTCGATTATACCGTAAGATGCCTGAGCTTGTCTCTGTGTCTTCTCTTTTTCATACGGAAGCTCACGAAGACGACCGATCTGCTTCAGCCAAACTCAGTTAGGAGTCAATTTGGAAGTTGAAAGGCTTTTGTGCGGCACACTTACGGCATTCAAATTATTGCGTCATTGAGCGTTCTTTTCTTCCCCAGTTGATCATCTTCGAGCAAAAAAGATGAATAATTTTGCACTCATTTCAAAAGGCTCAATAATTTTTTTCGTTAATACTCCTTCCTACATTCATGAATACAATATCTAATTGGGCACTAATAAATTTCAGGGTGCGTTTGTCATTAGTAGAAACTTCATGACAAAAGGAAAACATTTTCCCTAGAAATCGTTTTCAACGAAAATAGTTAGTTTTCATTTGTTTGGTGATTTAGGAAAAGTAATTTTCTTCTCTTTTAAAGGGGAAGTTGTTTTCTTTGCATCTAAGTTTGTTGTTTTCAGTTCATGGATTTATCAACTAAAGTTCTGTCATCCAAGCACTAGAAAGCAATTTCTAAAAAACATTTTTCCTTAAAACGGATGGATTCTCAATTTAAGAATTATTCCTGTAAATTTGTATGGATACACATTACCACTTTCTTTTTTTCCCCGAAGATATGTAATATAATGGACTCAGGCTGCTCGTCCTAAATAGTTACTTATCCCACACGGCTCAAAGTGAAAGGATCGATATACAATACAATACATATATTGTAGGAATGTTCGCTGATTCAAATTTATAATAAAATGAATATAGTCATGACTATATAGATTTCCAAAGTCTTCAATAAATACGTCGTTGCCGTGTTTGCGTGCATTGGATCAATCGCACACTATACCTAACAACTTCGTCTAACATATCGGTGTCCAAATACTTCAACCGAAGCCCAAGAGAATATTAACGACATTTCGCTTCCTAACTTAATTTCCAGCTTTGAAAAGATGGTGGGAGAGGTTGTATCAACCTCTAGCCAAACTACTTAATAAATATTAGATTATAAATGAAAGATTAATTAATTGGTTGGGGAAAGAAAAGTTGATAAATCTTGTTGGACAGAAAAGGATCCAAACTCACGTGGATTGGATCCCATTTGACTATATTGAATGAACCAAGAGGGAACAACTCATTCCCTTTTCCTTTTTCTAGAAAATAACATATAACATCAGGATTCAATGAAGCCAAATTTTATTTATTTGTTCATTTCTGACCCTCTTAGTTCTAAATTGCAATTTTCTTTTTCTTTTTCTTTTTTTTTTTTTTTTTTGGCTATAACTTTGAAGGAGCCCTGGCAAAGTTGGACCAACTTTGGTTACTCTACATATAAATTCTGAGTATTAAACAGCACGGTCGAGCCATCTGGGCCCAAAAGAAGTTGAACTGAGCTGCTTGACTGGGCTTCAATGGGCTCATCCATTCATTCAGAACCTGAACTTAGAGAGTTCTCTTTATCTAACATCTTCGTACTATTCAGTGCAACACCAACTTTCATATCAAAATTTGAAGTCCCTCCGCTCTCTCTATTTTGAAATTCGAATTCCCTGCGAAATTCGAAGTTCTACTCCGCTTCGTTTTCGTCCTTGCTTCCCGAGCTCTGCTTCCGTATGCTCGAGACGAAGGGCAGGGTGCTCTGCTTCGCCCATCGCCTTATGTCGTAGGCTCGCTTGATGGGCTTCTTCTCCTTGCCACCGTGCCTCTTCTTGGTTATTGCAATGGCGAGATCGTTGGGAAACAGCGTGTGCCAAACAAAGGCATGGAGGAGCGTTGACACAAACAGTAGGGCAACCATCGTTGACGACGTGAACGAAAGGGCGAGCGCGAGGCCTTTGCTCATGGTGCAAGGGACATGCTCTGCGTACTTGATTGTTGCCACCGACGCTGTCGTCATTGGGAATGTGTAAGACCACCATGCCACAGAGAATCTGCAAAGTTTCATACGGAAGTGTCAATCAGAAAGCCAAAAGAAATTTTAGAAACAGCTTGGATACAATTTGGGGCTTAGGAATGCTCACTCCAATCTTTGTCTCATTTCACTTATGCAGATTCTTCTCAATTGATACTAATTGTTTGGCCTAAAGGGTCAGCATAATTCAAACCTTCAAACAGAACTGAGATATACAAAATTCCACATAATCTCTAGCTTCAAGAGATGTTCACCTAACATACAACAGTTGAAGAATTTACCTAAACCCCGTGAAGAAGTTGATCCGCACCACCAGTGACGCATAGAGGAACAAGGCAATGAAGTAGCAAGTCCTGGACAAGCCATCGAACTCGTCATAAATGGCATCCCAAGCAATACTTGCAGCTGAAGGAGCCGCGATGAACATGGAATAAACGGGGTGCAGCTCCTTAGGCAAAGCCTCACTTGTAGGCAACCGCTGGTACAATGTCACGAAAAGCACCAGATAATGCGCGAACCCGACCGCCCAAAAGAACTTGGCGGCCTCCTTCCACCCGACCTTTGCTGCCAAGATCGCCCCCACGAAGTTCCCGACCACCGAGAGATGTGAGGAAGGGTTTGCGACCTTGCAAAGCCGCCGCTTCCCCCCAGAGAGCCATTGCCCGTAAATCTTGAGCTCAAGGAAGAAATAAGGGGCCATGAATATGCACCATATTGCGGGATGCGGCGGTTTGGTAAATAGGACAGGCGGTGCCCCGATGACTAGGAACATGCAGACCACCCAAGGGGCGAAGAAGAAGTTGATGCGGACCGGGTGGAAGTATTCCCGGCGGACGGCTTCAAAGTAGAAGATGGACTTGAGGAGGTAGGTTACGGTCACGGAGAATAGGACGGCAAGGGCGAGAAGCCAGAGCGAGAGGTTGATGAAGGGCGAGATGTGGAGGAACTGAGTGGCGGGGCTTGTGGCGAGGGACCGCCACAAGACGGCTTGGCTGCTAAGGCCGAGGCAGATACCAAAGCAACCGATAGGGAAGCGGAGGAGGAAGGGCCATGGTTGGTCCTTTGGGAGGAGGATGTCTTCAAAGTCCTGCATGCATTCATATGAATTAGAGCATATACCATCAACGATGGGCATGGTTTCCTCCATCTCTGGTTCGAAGAACTTTAGTTAACCAGTCTTTTGCATGTTTGGTTACGAGCATGCCCATATTTTTTTATTACATAACCAAACATGTCAAAATTTATTTAAATGTGCAGGCGAGTGATATCTAAAATCTACTGCATGATTATTAGAGAAAGATTCCTTCAATTTAACGGGCTAGGGACAGAAGTATAAGCCATCTAAGAATGACTTATCTAAACAGATTATTGGTGATGAATCATTCCCCTAATAATAAGATCGACTTGCTTGATCTGCAGAAGATCATTCGTTGTAATCATGGTCAGATAGAAAAAAATTTAGACACCTCTAAAGCTAATTGTTTTAGGTATGTCAGGTGTGATCTAAATTATTCATTTGGAAATTTCGTATAGATTCAGATATTGTATATTTTGAAATTGATGGTTGTAAATGATTATTTCCAAAGCATAAAAAGATCTACTCCAAAAATACCCAAGACTTGCTGAGGCCGATATTCAGAGTTTGCTCAAATTGATAGAGGTCATCTTTCCTTAATAATCAGAGGTGGTTCTAAACTTTTCCCCCTCTCCACCTCGCGTAATAGAGATAATTGATACTAGAGATAAAATCAAAAATTTTCAAACTTATTTCGAAAACTGAATAAGAAAATCTTGATGCGTTCTTGAACATATTTTAATAGGATTTATAACTTGTACATTATTTTTGTAAGTTCACTTTGTGAATCATTTTTCACCCACACCACTATGCATAAGCAAAATAGAGGAGAATCGACATAAACGAAAGATACAGCTAATTCTATCCAAAGCCAAAAGTCGATTTTGCAGGAAAGATATGATCTTACGTTCTCTTAGTTTATAATGAGAAACACAAAAGTTTGATTAATTTGACGGTATATACTTTGATCCCTAGGGTTTGAGATTGGTCTTTACTGCTACAATCTTTCAGTCATTCAACATGGTTTGATGAAATGTCATCATAAGTACACAAATTTTTGGTCAATATCTAACATACACATCATCGATATCTCCCTAAAACTGTGAAAACACCGTAAATGTGTCATTTGATTTTGATATTTACCTTGACTTCATCAAGCTCAGGTCCTCTAAGAGCAGCGAAATACCTCCCAGCAGGCACACTCCTGTTCACCGACTCGTCTTCCCTATTCCCCACAAAACCCTCGGTCCTCTGCATATGCTCGTCCACGGCCGATGCCACCGCCTCTCTCTCCTTCCTCGACTTCATCAGTGAGTTCTGCTTGCTCAGCGTGCTTTTTGTCCTGAACAAGCTATAGTCCGCCTTCCTCATTCCTCCCTCCATGCCGCCGCCTGCTCCTTTCATCGTGGAGTCGAAGCCCCCGAAGCTCACCCCGCTCCTCGAGAGCACCTTCCTCTGGCCGCCACCTCCATTGTTGGGGTCGTTGCTCTTCTCTCTGTTGAGCACCGAGAACCCCGTTTCCAGCGAGATTTGCCTGCTTAAAGTCCGCTGTTGCCTCCTCGAGTCTCGGAGCTTTGCTGCTCGGTTGGCGCGCTTGTTGCCATCGGGCTTGTTATCCGCATTTGCAGCTGTTCCTGCGGTCGATTGTTCCGCTTCTTCTTCCGGGAGGACTTCGTGAATGTCGACGAGATGGGCGCGGGGAGAATTCAGCGGTAGAGTATCCATTCCCCCAGACAAACGGAAGCAAAGAAGAGAAGGAGGACACAGCGTTTGGTTCGAATTGGTAGTATTTGTAAGTTCTTTGGGGGTGTTGTGTCGTATGTAGTGTGCGGCGCGCGCGTGAGAGATCGATCACGAGAAGCTGGGAAAAGATGTGGATCGCAGGGGGTGGTTGTTTGGTTGACGTTGGGAGACGGTGATTTCTCCATCTTTCGTATGAGAAGAATCCCGTGAGAGGGCTCAAGTGAGTATGAACATCTTGTGGCCTAGGGTTAAGTATGAATATAGTTTTTGCATGCGACGAATTTTTATTGATTGGATGGAAAAAAAGAGAGAGAGAGAGACCAATGACTAGAAGTCGCATGTGATGTAGATATGAGTGCACGAAATGCATTCAGACCTGAGGTAGATTGTGAGGAGATGTAACTGAAAGAGTATGAATTTGAGTTTGATCGCACACACAATTGGTGTGGAGATTTGTATTATATTTATAATATGTACATGAGCGGGAAAAATATAATTAAAAGATTTTACAAAGATAACAATTTACAAGTATCAATGATAGCAATCTACAGAATCAGTACAGATTGTAAAAGATTACTCTATCGATGGAATCGACGGAATTGACACAAATCATGGAAGACTGGCTCAATCAATAAGATTGTCACAGATTGCAGAAGATTGCTGTATCATGGGAGATTTGCTTTATCAGTAACTGCGTAATTTGACAAATCGCAAGATATGTCGTTACAATCAAATGCGAAATAATGCATCCTGACCATGTAAATTGAGCCACTTGATCGAAGAGATCATGACCATTTTTTAGGAAACTTAGTGTAGGTCCTATAGTCAGGTGGTTAATGAGATTTGAATCCACTGCTCAAGCCAAGAAAAAAGGGTCCCTTAGAGACATATCCTTAGGTGTTCATGAAACACAACGTTCTTGTTCACTCAAGTCAATCATCACATGCGAAGTGTTATCATAAAATGGAAATGAATTATAAGTAAAATTTTTTATATTTGACATATGATGATTGACTTGAGTGGATCGTGGGACAATGCTCGAAACGCACCTGTGAAAAAACCTAGACAAAGAAGAAAGCTATTTCTATCATATGCCAGAAACAATACAGCACCATTCGAACACTCAGATATTGCCCTCTGAAATTCTTGAAAGGATGGTAAATTATTAGTGGTCGTGGGCCTCAAAAGACATCTGAGATCCATACACTTTCCGTGGAGACTCGAAAATTCATTCAATTTGTGATCCGTCCACGATGGGTTTGGCCATGAACTGATGAGGTCCATGTTGTCAGAACGAGACCCAATGGACAGCACTTGGACACAGATCAAGTTTGAACTGGGGAACTGGGAAGGGGTTGGTTTAGGGAGAGGCCGAGGCCAATAGATTTTCATGGGCTACTTTTGCAGCATCGCACCTTTCGATCCTCAACGTGCATCCTTACGTCAGTTTTCGATCCCCCGCTCTTGCTTGGAAGTGCTCTTGAAGCCCAAGAAGGCGAAGCGTTTCTATTTACTATGTGCATTGCAATCTTTTGGGTGGACAAAGTGGAATAGTTGGGCCCAAGCCCAAAGCCCATCAATTTGGCATTTGAAGTTCCGCCGCCCAAGACCGAATTTTTTTAATAAAATAAAATAAAGAGAGAGGGACGACCGACAGAAATAAAAAGAAAGAGGAGAGAGAGGCTTGTTCAACGAAGGTGCGTCCGAAGAGAAGGAAAAAAAAAGGAAAAAGAAAATGAGGGAAAAATTCCAACGTAAGCGTTTAAGAGACATCGCCAAGCCAGACAAACTTTGTTTCACAATGTCAGGTAAGGATTCAAGAATTTTGTTAATCTAATTGGAGTAATTTTTGAAATTAGAGCATCAAGGTGTGTGTTGCTAATATCTCACCTACCATGCTTAGATATTAAGGTAAATGCATATAACTCACTAGTGTGTTTTATGTTGCGTAAAGTTGTTAAGGTAGAGAGATCCTTAACAAAATTTTAGGAGTATTACGATTCTACTATTACTGGAAAATGAAAATTCCACAGATGAAACTATTGAGACTCATCGTGCATTGGAAATCACTCTTATTCCCAGTCCGGATTGCTCGGGTTCCTTATTTCTATCGAAAAATGAATCAATTGGATTTACTGAATTAATAAGTCATGACCAATAAACTTTTGGGACAAATAAACTGTTTATTCAAAAGGACTTAAGGGATATTAATTCGTGGTACTAGATGTACTAGAAAAATTTTAATTGAATGACCAACTTCAATGCAGTTTTTTTTTCCCTCTTTTCTCTTTTCATTTAACAATGAAATGATGGAGATGGATGATTAATATAACTACCCCTTAGTGTTACCATAAATGTCTCACATCCATTACAGAATGTTTGATTTGAATTATAACTATTCAATTCATTGATAAGTATACAAGTTTGCAAACCTCAATGGTATATCAAAAGTAAAAAATTCATTAAATCTCTCTACTTGAGGTAGTAGATCTCCAAAGCAAAGATTGACCAAATGTTCGCTTACAACATGACTTGAATTTATAATCTCATGAAAGATAATGTGACTTTGCTCAATCACATACTTTTTTTTTTGGTCTGATGCTCGATCACATACTTGAATCAAACAAAGTCACCATCAAAAGTCACATCACGTTTGATCATATTAATAATTCCGACAAGGATTACTAACTGTCGTGAGTTCTTCACTTGAGCACTCCTCCCATTCGTTGCAAACCACAAAAACATAAAAAGGGGATGGGCCAAATGCAATTGCTGGCTTCCTTTAACAACACAAGGATTGAACATAAATGGTAAGACTCCGATTAAACTTTCAAGCTGGGAAGTAGAAGTTCACCCTCCAGACAAATTTGTCACAAAGGAAGACATCTCAAGAAGTTACTCTGTCCCTTTTCCTAAACATTGACCACGTAACTCTTCAAGATTAAATTAACATCCACCTAACAAAAGAGACCCATCACGGAACTTAATCTCATTAACAAAATGTCGCCTTCAGCGTGGTTCTCCAGCGGCCCCCACGCCTTCAGCGTTGTTTAGGCGGTGGTTGCCGATAAATCAACCGGTCAAGATCTTCACTTGCCCAGTACACATCGGATGGAAGAACTTACTTATCATAGTTACAATGTGACCCTGCTCGATGCTAATCCTATTTTATAACAATCAGAAACTTGAATCGAATAAAGTCACCATCAAAAGTCACATCATGTTTGATCGTATTAATAATTTCGATAAGGATTAGTGCTGTGAGTTCTTCACTTGAGCTCTCCTCCCATTCGTTGCAAACCACAAAAACATAAAAGGGGATAGGTCAAATGCAATTGCTGGTTTCCTTTAACAACACAAGGATTGAACATAAATGGTAAGACTCCAATTAAACTTTCAAGCTGGGAAGTAGAAGTTTACCCTCCAGACAAATTTGTCACAAAGGCAGACATCTCAAGGAGTTGCTCTGTCCCTTTTCCTAAACACCGACCACGTAACTCTTCATGATTAAATTAACATCCACCTAACAAAAGAGACCCATCAGGGAACTTAATCTCATTAGTTATATGCAGATCTCAGGCTAATTGACGTAACGTTTTGCCGTGACAAGAGGACACCTAGCCAACACTGTTGGGGATGAGATTCGCTTAAAGGGTACGCCAAAATGTCGCCTTCAAGCATGGTTCTCCAGCGGCCTCCACGCATCTACGTGTAGAGGGGTTGTTCAGGCGGTGGTTGCCGATAAATCAACCGGTCAAGATCTTCACTTGCCAAGTACACATCGGATGGGAAGAACGTACCTATCATAGTTATTTGTTATTTGTTTTTGTTTTCTTTTGGGACGAGTGGGAGGAGGAGGATTCTGGCGAATGAGGAGTAGCCGGTCTCTGTCGTGGCAACTTCAACTTGCTAGCATGGTCATGACAGACTGGAAAGATGGGGAATTTTCATTGAATGGATTGAAGACCAGATCTTCTTTCCACCTAAGCCAGCAGATTTCCATTTTTGTTGAAAATGAAATCAAGGGAGAGGATGATTAGCACAAACAGGAAATCAGAAAATTACTGGGTCATTGGATAAATGAGCCCGACAGTTTACCTTTACAGATTCAAACAACTTGGCAAAGATATCTGGCATTGGATGAGATAAGGTTGTCTTGACTCATAGGCACCTTCAACTGGTGATCATCAACTCATGCACAATTCGGCCATTATTTGTGCAATTGGATGGTCCAATTACAAATCTAAGGAGCAGCCAGGAACCCTCACTTGAACTGCTGTAAATCAGGGCCAGAAGTTGCCTCACAAACTGGGACGAAGCAGCGGACTGGACAATGACTGACCTTTCATCTTCAATGATGATCCACCAAAGGCTATTCAGACAAGATCAATCTTTGTAAAATCGATTATTGAACACAGAATGGAACCTGATGATTCACGAAACTAGAATACACATTCTACCATCCGTAGCAACGGTCTACATGCTTGCCGGGACTAAGGCAGACGGGTGAAGCCAAAATCCACTAATTCAAACTTCTAACAGAGAAATTACACGAGTCATTGTCGAGAAAAACCCTACCCCTTCTTAATGAAATCTTGTTATCATTCAATAAAACCTACTATCGTGGAGAAAATATGACAGATCCTGATAGAACAAAGATCAAGTCGATGAAATCCACACGTACTTCTCTCACATCAAATGCAAAGCAACTAGAGAACAGCAGGTCGTTCTTCCAAGCGCCGGATATTCCGGAGGAAACCAAAAGTAAATGATGAAGACATTCGCAACCAACTAAAGTTCTCAAAAAATGTAAGCAGGATGTAATTCATATATACTAAGAGAGAACAGCACTAAGAAGTGTCGGCAGACACAAATTTAGTCAGAAATCCAAAAAACAATATGAAGCTGGGAAGACTTTTTCTTCCCACATAACGCGTCAACAATGATATTGGAATCAATCTTTGCGAAGTCCCAACAATAAAAAAATTACAAAAAGCTATGACATTGCAGGGTAGAGTAAAAGAGAGAGCTTTATTCCCTTATTCTACCCCCACCAATCAAGAACAATTAAGCAAGAAAAGAGAAGAGGGACTCAAGATAAATCAGATCTCCTCAGATCTCTTTTCCCTTCATCCCCCCGTCCTATACAATTCAATCTCATTAGCTTCCTTCCTTAAATCATATTTCCCTCCAATCAACTAGAGCATCAATAAGAATTGACGAATTCCAATGCCGAAAGAAATAAAAAGAGCCGCAACCGTGTTCTATCGATCACCTTATGAACTCTCTCTGTCAACGATTCGTGACCTTCGATCTCTTCTTCGCCTCGCTGTAGAGCACCACGCCCATGATCGTGACGCCGAACCCCGTCATCCCCATCACCGTCACGGGGTTCTTGAATATCAAAACTGACACGACGGCCGCCGCGGCCGCCTTGGCATTCCCGAGCACCTGCAATGTGAGCGCGCTGGTGTGCTTCGTGACCATGAAATTCGTCAAGTTCACCAAGTAGGCCACCGTCGCGTTCCCCACCAACAGGAACACAATGAACGGATCGCCCCGCGCCTTCTCGACCGTGACCGCGGCCACATTGCCCTCGATGTACAGAGTAAAGGGCAACAGAATCATGGCGGCCATCGGCGCCATGTACAACAGCAGGTTCATGGAGTGAAGCTTCTCAGCTTCGGAACTGAGCAAAATCCCTTGAACCACAGACTTCAGAGCCCTCCCGGCGGTCGAACCGACGCAGACCAAGAACCCAAACAAATGAAACAAGGGCTCGCTATTGCTGGCCACAACAATGCCAAAGACAACGGGCAAGAGGGCGAGGTACACCTCCCCGGTCTCTTTCTTGCAGGTGATCAAGAAAGCGAAGATCGCGGTGAAGAACGGGGTGGTCGCCCCGATGGCCTGGTTGAACGAGACGGGAATGTACCTCAGTGAGGTATTCCCACAAACAACTGAGAAGCAAAAGATGGCGCTCAGCGCGAAGATCTTCAAGAACTGCCGCCGCGAGAGGATGTGCTGGAGGGGCACTATCCCGAGGAAGCCAATGGCGAAGTAGCTGTAGACGGAGCACGAGATCATGTGGAGCATCGTCAGGAAGATGGGGTACCGGTAGCCGTAGAAGCTGAGGAGGTACTTGTTGAGGAGGAGGACGCCGATGTTGGAGAGGTACCAGGAGGCGATGATGAGGGCCGTCAGGACGGCCGGTGACAGGTGGTGGGCCCCCGCGGCGGCGTTGCGGGCGTCGCCGGGCGGCGTCGCCGGGATGTCGAGCACCTGGTCGGCGGCGGCGGCGGCGGGGTCCAGCCTCGGGTTGCTCATCCGGCGGGTCGTCCATGTCTGGGCTTCGACCATGGCCGCTCCCGGTGGCGAAACCGTAAATACGGCGAAGAACTCCTCCTCCTCCTCCTCCTCAAGTCTCTCTCTTTAAGAGAGAGAAAGAGAGAGAGAGAGAGAATGGTTTTTGGGTTTCTGAGATCTAGAGAGAGAAAGATGGCGATTTGATAAGTGACGGTGAAGGAATGGGAGTAGTAGGGAGGCGTGGATTTGATCGGACGGCGGAGGTTCAGATTTGGGGAGGAGGTGGAGCGTGGAGCGTCGGATGGGGGAGAAAAAAAAAACATCATTAGATTCCTCGCGAAGCGAGATCTTTGGTGTCCATTGTCGAGTCAGAGTGTCGGTATTGGATACTCTTTCCTTTCCTTTTCTTTTTCCTTTTCTTTTTATCTCGTTTTCTTTTCTTTTGTTTTCCAACCCCTTTCCCCAGTTTGGTCCGAGTAATTTCTTAACGTTTCGATCAAACCCAGCTATTTCAAAAATTGATTTAAAAATTTTGAGTTTCCGGTAAATGCGTAATTCATATTTAAATGTTTTCACACTCATTGGACTTTGACCTAAAATTTAAAGCATAGAAGTGTACAACTGGAAAAGTAAATAAGATGGATTTCTGCTTTTGTCATCGAACTTATCCAAGCAATTATAAAAATAGCGAATGGGCACAAAAGATTAAACATGTGGATTTTTCATTAGACGATGAACAAGTTGACTTTGATTAGCTCGAAACCGAGTAAATGGGGGTAGACTAGACCCATTACAAAGCCGGCAAGAAAGAGAAGGAAAAAAGTCGCCGAGCTCTCACATTTTTTCCATTTGGCCACGAACGGACATTGTGAGCAATTCATTTGCCTCATTGAATTGCCAATTTGCAAGGTTTCTTACACGTTAATGTTTTTGTACAGAGAAAAAGGGAGAAATAGAATATGAATAGATAAAGGGGCGGCCGACTTGCATGGGCAAAAGTGGGGGTCCATTTGACTCTTATCAAAGCATTCACACTACCCATTTTTCAAATGTCATCCAATCACGATCCATTTATTGCTCTTCGTCATGGAGGATTTCAGCCTCTTTTTTATAAGGTTTGCCTCGTGAGCATTTCGGCAGTTCTATTGAATTCGGCCCATCTTGCCAGTTCTCGTCAATTGTCCACGGCCCAATCACCCCCGATTCCAGAGAATGGTGGCCCGGGGAACTTTCCCCGGGTCGGGTGGGGTGGGGTGGGGTGGGGTGAGCTGAGTCCGAGTGGTCTCCGAAATGACAAGAAAAAAACTTGGAAGAATTATAAAAAAAAATTATAAATTTATTATAATTATATTAATTCAGTCCAAAATTATTTTTTACCCAATTCAACTTTAAATTTTTTGTAATTGTGCAAATTTAGTTTATTTGGCAGGTGTTGGCGAGCTCATAACTGCCTTCACTTGCAGCCTATCTCCATCTAAAATGATTAAGAGACGATGGGGGTCCACCTGCTCTATCCTGTCTAACCCATCTCCACTTGGACTTCCATTTGAAACTTTAATTTTCGCCAGGAAGCAACGACATCAGATTATCGACTGCTATGATTACATGAACGACGAAATCGTAGTTACGAACGACTATGTCATTATAGAGAGTCACGAGTGGGTTCATCAGATCAGCACGGGCACGGCTTTCAAAGGTTGAGCCTTCCCTAAGGTGATGCCGAACTTATCCTCCATGCTCATATCTTCAGGCACGACCCCATCGGCAAGCGTCCAGTCGAAGCAATTAAGGAGCGATCCCAACATCATGTGTAGCATCCTCAAGGCCAGAGGCAAGCCTATACATATCCGCCTCCCTCCGCCAAACGGGGTTAACTCAAAGTCATGTCCCTTCACGTCCACTTCGGACCCTAGAAATCTCTCTGGCGAGAACACATCCGGATCCTCCCATAGGGTCGGATCTCGCCCTATCGCCCACACGTTGACGAACACTTGTGCGCCCTCGGGGATGGTGTATCCGCGCACCTCCAGATCCGCCCCGCATTTTCGGGGGAGGAGGAGCGGCACCGGCGGGTGCATCCGGAATGTCTCCCTGACAATGGCCTGTAAGTAAGGCAGGCGGGCGACGTCGGGTTCGGTGACGAGGTTGCCTTTGCCCATGACTTGATGGAGCTCGGCCTGGGCTTTTGATAGCTTCTCGGGATTGTGGAGTAGCTCGGCCATCGCCCATTCCACCGAGCTTGATGTAGTATCGGCTCCGGCGACAAACACGTCCTGCATTTCGTGAAATGAATGGCGGTTTGAAAGGAATTAGTCCTATAGCGCCTGAGAACATAATGGATGACTTTTTTAGTTTTTATTTTCCACCCTTTCATTTTCTTGTGCCGTCTTGGTTACGATCTTTATTAATGTCGAAACTGCAAATTTTCATAATAACTAAAGGTAGTTTAAAACATCTACATCTCAAACATGCTTTCTGGTAACCAAATAAGCTAAGCAAACGGTCAACAATGACAAAGAACATGTGCACACCTACCAGTAACAAGGGCTTGAGCTGGGACATGTCCATGTCCTCCTCCTTATTTTCACACATGTCAAGAAGCGAATCAAGCACATCGTTCGTCCGCGGTGAGCCGGGCGTTTCCCTCAGCCGCAGCCGCCCCTCTATCAATTGATCGAACAGATCGAACATCTTCCCAAAGTACCTCGTCATCCGACGCCTCGTGCCTTGCGGGTCGATCTTCCTAAGCACCGGGAAGAAATCCACCACGTTAGGCTTCCCGGCCTCGGCCATGATTTGCCAAACGGTCTCCTTGAACTCTTTCGCCGAACCCGAAGAACGGTCCACCAAATCCAGAGAGAACATGGTGTCGGCCAAAAAGTTTATGGACGTCGTGAAAGCCGCTTCGCCAATTTCCACTTCACTGCCGACGCGAGCGCTTTTCTCCACATGGGCTAGGAGTTCTTGGACTTTCTTGCGGCGCAGGTGCTGAGTGGAGTCGAGCTTCATGTTGGAGAATAGGTGAACGTTGAATATCCTCCTCAGGTTCCGCCATAGAGGCGAGACGGGGACCCAAGGCAAGCTGTGCATGCCCTGATTGAAGGCTGTGACAGCGTCGGGAATCATGCGGTTGGCGAACGAAATGTCGTGAGTCTGGAGGATTTCTCTGGACAACGTGGGCGATGAGATGACGACGGTGGTTATGGCCCCTAGTTGGAGCTTAATGATGGGACCGTAAGTGTGGGCGAGCTTGGCGAGGGACTTGTGAGGGAGGTTTCCGAGCTCAAGGAGGTTACCGATCACCGGGAGAGGTGGCGGGCCGGGCGGGAGATTGGAGGGGCTTGGCTTGGTTTTCTTGGTGATGAAACGAAGAGCTTGGACCAGACTCCAAGCGAGGTAAGCACACAGTATCAACACTAAGAGATCCATCTCTCTCTCTCTCTCTCTCTCTCTCGGGGTTGAGAGCTTCAAATGTAAATTTATATAGTCGAGCTATGTAGGCTGGTTGTTGGGGACAAGAACAATCTGAATACGATGAATTTTGTGGCTTCTCCATTCTTACAAGTCTGTTATGTAATGCATTGCTTGAATAGTAGTAATTATCTTATAGAAAATTAGCAATGTAATTACTAATAATTACTCTTATATTATATACGAAATGTATAGCATCACCGGTACAATTATGCGAGCTTCCGATGTTCGTCAAAAAGAGTTGACCAAACGGTCAAAACTTACTTCATCAGTAGCTAAAACCACATCGCATGCTCCTTGATTAGGTGTGGCATAATGTGTCTTCTCAGGACCACCATACGTTCTTGGGCCGAAGAGATTATGGCTTAGCGTGATGTAGTAGTTGGACAAACTACCCTTCTCGCACGTGAAGGAAAAAATTCTTTGAGAAGTTTATTTTAGACCTTAGTTTATAATCTTGTCCCTATCAAATCTCTTATTCGCTGCATTGTAGATTAAATAAATATGCCATTTACATATGAAAATCATTAAGATAGGGTTAATACTACGAAAAACCCTAAACTAGTACATCAATAATAAATTTATCTCAAATTAATTTTTTGACTATAAAAAATATCAAATTGGTACACTTGTGATAAATTTACCATCCATTAATTTACGTTAAATGTTATTTTTAAATTGCTCAATTGGATGATACGTAACAATTAACGAGTGAATCGATTTGAAATTTTATTTTTCATTTATCTTAGGTGTATCAATTTATGATTTTTCGTGGTATTAATTCAATTTAATAGAAACTATTGGAAGATAAATTTATCACAAACGTACCAATTTAATGGAGAAGCAAAAAATGGCAAACTTAGAGAAAAGATCTTCAAGAACTGCCTCCACGAGAGAATGTGTTAGAGGGGGCCTATCTCAAGGAAACTAAGGGCGAAGTAGCTATAAATGCCGCTTAATTGTAACTTTAAATCACGGGTTGCCTAACCTGTTTCTTTTAATACATTCTGCATCTCCCACCACTATTACGGGTAGTTTTATTATATATATATTGTATGTATGTATGCATGCATGCATGCATGCATTGTGGCGCAAAGGTAGTTTCAGTTCTCTTTATTGAGAAAACATCTCAACACATTTTGAAGTTGACAAAACCAAAATGAGTTTGACAAATATTTGTAAGTATCTTTGATTCAGAAAATTGTTCTCCGAAGAAAAGTCTACAAGTTATCTTGATTTTATTCAGACTCAAGTCTAAGTCCGTTTGATATTGTGTTTTTCATGGATATTCAGATTCTTGCATCAAGATATTGCGAAGATGTTTAACATATTCAGATTCTTTACAAAGTCTATTTAGACTCTAAAAGTATTCAGACATATACAGTTCATTTGATTGAGAAGCTTGTTCAGACTCGGAAAATTGTATACATTGCAATGGCCAGTGATCCGGCTTGGATTTCATAAATAGAAAGGTTTGATTGACTCTCAATCTTAAAGATTGTTTTGCAAGCAATCTTATAATGCAAAATCCTTAATTGATTGGCAATTAATCTCAAGACAAGTTACATTTTTAAAATGGAGGCTTCTATTTTTAGAACCAAGACTTTAGTTGTATAAGTATTTAGAATAAATGGAGATTAAAATTTTGGCACTTAACGACTACTTAATCTTTTTCATATAAGTCTATCCAATGGGTAGATGGGAAGATGATTTAATGAAGACTGTCTAATGGTTAGATTGGGAGTAGAAGAGTATGAAAAGGAGACCATGGTACCGAGGAGAAAGAAAGTGACAAAGTCCAAAATCAAGAATTCCAAAGTTTGAGAGAACTTTGATCCTACATACTTGTTTTTCTTGAGCTATAAGTTGTGATCTTAGAGAAACACCGAAAGAGTGATTGAGTGAGATAGTGAGATCTAACATACACCGAGTATTATCACTCATTATTGTAATATCCTATTGATCTAGTGAAATTTAGTCAATAGATTATTAGCATGGGAGAGTTGACCTAAACTTACTATAAGCTCAACCACTATAACTTGTGTGCAAATTCTCTTATCCCTAAACTCTTGTTGATTATTCTTTTATAGTCTATTGCGCACCCGTGATATATTTCTAATCTCTCTTCAAACTCTAAACTTTGCACTCTAGTTCAGGTTCAGATTTTCACTTTTTCAATCTCACTTTAAATTTCTCAATATTTGTTACAATCACCTATTCACTCTCTCTAGGTGATATTTGCTAGCTCCAACACTCTCTTGTGAACTTTCATAAAAGTATCTTGGTTATTTCAACTATATCTTGGTCATTTTAATCACTATTATTGAGGTGCATAATGCCCATTGAAAGAACATCTGTCCTTGAATCCTAGAGGCAAGGATTTAGAGCACTTTAGCTTTCGAGAGCCAAACTTCCAGATGCATGTAGCCCTAGTTTAAGGGTAAACTAGGACAAACCTTATGCTAGATTTTTCTTTCTTGCTTTTACTATTTAGTTCATTGTGATTGAGCATCCAATCTTAACAACTATTATTTTTTTTTTTGGGCGGTTAACATGGTATTCCCTTTGCTAATAAACTATTCAAAGCATTATGCGGCACGATGCTGTTTGAAGGGTACACGGTTATGACGGTTTTAGTAGGAAAGGATCCTCTATCTCTCTCGTATTTCCCCCCGATGTCTCAACCATCTCAACTATTAATTCGTGTGATAAAAATTTGTCACTAAATGCATATATTTGATGGCCGAGATTGTTGGGACGCAAATCGAGAACACAATACGAGGATAAAGGACCTTCACCCGTCATATTAACCACATATAGTCACATTCAGCAGTTACTTGCGATGAGCCTCCAACTGAAAGTGAATTGGGAACTTAGGGTAGTAATAATGAAAGTTTTCTACCTTTGGTACAGAATGAAAGTATTTCTAAAGCACTCGAACATTTTAGGTATGTAGGTCTATACGTTGTTTTCTATCATCAACAACTAGGACTGGACTTGGAATCAGGCTCATAGCCTTTACACACTTGGAATAAGCAGTACGTACTATCTCGTTTTCGTTCGTATAAAAAGAATAACCATATTCTTTTCACAGTGGCTTGGGAATAACCCTGAGAGGTTGAGCTCTTTGCAAGGTGATCCCGAACTTCTCGTCCATGCTCAAGTCCTCTGGCTTGACTTTGCCTTCAAGCTCCCAATTGAAGGAGTTTATGAGCGAACCGAGCATCCAATGCAACATCCTCAAGGCCAACGGCAAGCCTGGACATATGCGCCTACCGGCACCGAATGGAGCGAGCTCAAAATCTTGTCCCTTCACGTCGATCTCGGACCCTAGAAATCGCTCCGGCATGAACACGTCTGGGTCTTTCCAAATACTAGGGTCTCTTCCTATGGCCCACACATTCACAAAAACTTGCGCATCCTTTGGGATTGTGAAACCGGCGATCCCGATTTCCGATCCCGACTTGCGAGGAAGGTAGAGAGGAACTGCGGGGTGCAGCCGGAAAGTCTCCTTTATGATGGCTTGTAAATAGGGCAGGCGAGCGATTTCAGATTCTTCAATGGGTTTCCCTTTGCCGATGACTCGATCGAGCTCGGCTTGCGCTCTAGACAGCTTCTCGGGACTGTGGATTAACTCGGACAATGCCCATTCTACTGTGCTCGAAGTAGTGTCCGTTCCCGCAACAAATAAGTCCTATGAGTGTCCACCACAAGAGATGTTAAACGATATGTCGTCATTGTCACACATGAACTTTTATGCACCAATTCTCGACCGTACAATTTATATCTCTAGACATTGCTAATATAAAGTAAGAGCATCGCTAGATATCTAAAGTCCCATTCACAAATTTCTTTTATAAAGAGATATGAGAAGCTCGAAACTGCTAGTGTAACTAGATGGGCATATATACACATCAATAACAACTTTCAAAATTATCCTGTAAACCAACTTTTTCAATGAAGTTTTTAGCTCTATTCAATTTTTTGAAAGAAAACGAATGCGAAAGGTACAGCTTAGGTTCACCGTCCCTGTCGAAGTTCACATCAAAATCCGACATATGTGGGATCCTCGTGAGCGAACAATTTATTTTATTACATAATCATTATTCGTTCAATCGTTTTCTAGCATTCAAAGAATTATTAGGAAAACTCAATCTTCACCTTTGTCGATGTACCCAGTGACAACTAGCAAAAGGCCGATCCGAGCGTTGTCTTAATAAGGATCACACCCCTTTTTTGGCCCTAGGTGTACGGTTGTTTTGGGTAAAGAAAAAGGCAAATTTTTACACTTTCTTTTCCTAAGTAAAAAAATCATCTAATTTCGAATATTTTTAAAAAAAATTATATGCGAATTTATAAGTCGATATCAATCACATTTTGAAAGTTGTGAGCATTTTATATCGAATAAAGTAAGTATGCGTGAGATCAAGGATGGAAAAAAAAAAAACAAACAAAAAAGTAAGAACCGTTGAAATGCAAATCCAAAGTAAATAGTGAAGGCGGCTACTAATATCCCACGGATTACTGCGATGATGAATATCATGACTAACCCAATAAATCATTGTCAAAGGAGTGGAAAAGTACCAAGAGAAAATGCTTGATGAGGAAAATGTCCACTTCCTCGCTCTTGTCTTCTCTTGCATCAAGCAGTGTGTCTAACACATCGTTCTTTCTAATAGATCCAACCATGGCCCTCTCTCGCAACCTCTTCTCGATCAAGCTGTCGAAAAGCTCGAAAATCTTTGTGAAATAGACTGTCATACGCCGCCTCGAGCCTTGCGGATCGATCTTCTTAAGCGCAGGGAAATAATCTGCGATGTTAGGCTTTCCGGCCTCGACCATGATACGCCAAACGAGGTCCTTGAAGTCTTTTGCCGAACCAGATGGGTTGGCCAAATCCTCGGACAACATGGTCTTCGACAATAGATTGACTACGGCTTTAAAAGCCACTTCGCCAATATCGACAGCATCACCCCTGGAAAGGCTTCTGTTGATGTAGCTGAGGAGCTCTTGAACTTTCTCCTGGCGGATGTGTTGATTGGCCTCGAGCTTCTTGTGAGAGAATATGTGCAAATTGCATATCTTTCTGAGGTTCCTCCATAGAGGCGAGACGGGGATCCAAGGCAAGCCGAGCTCGTTTTGCCTCAGGGCAGTGATGCTGTCGGGGATCGTGCGGTCGGAGAAGATCGCATCGTGGGTTTGGAGGATTTCTCTTGCGATTGGTGGAGATGAAACGACAATAGTGGTCACTTAACCAAGTTGAAGCTTGATGATGGGGCCATAAGTGTGGGAGAGTTTAGCAAGGGACCTGTGAGGTTGAGAGCCAAGGCTTAGGAGGTTACCGACAACCGGAAGCGGTGGTGGACCGGGAGGGAGGTTTGAAAGAGTCGTTTTGCTCTTCTTTCTGATGAAAGAAAGAGCTTCGAACAAGCACCATACAAGGCAGATGCATAGAAACGAGACCCAGACGTCCATAACTAAGGAGGCTTTTGGTGTAAAGCTCCAAGCTGATGCTCTCTCTTATATTTCAGCTGGGCTTTTTGTTTTTTTAAATTGCGTCCATCAAAGGACATCTGTTGAATACTTATATGAGTAGAATATTTGAATGTTTTAAAAAAATAAAAATACCGTGGTAGTTATACCGATCATTAGATACTCATCATAAAATGAGTTATAGCTCAAATAAACTAATTATTTGAAGACACATGGGACAAAGTGGGAAAATGAATATGCTACAACTGATAGGTCCAACCATAAGATTTCACCAGATTACGTACATGATCTAATTTAATTTCGACGAAACAACTAAATTAGATTACATGTTTTAGTGCACTAAGAATTAAAGTAAAATGTTAAAAATGGAATTTGGTAACGACAAAACCTCAACACTAGAATTCTAGACTCTAGAATTTCTATGTGTAGGGTCTAAATAGAAGGCTGCTTTTGACTTTTCTGGCGGCTCACTTCGTCCGTCGGCCGCCGGACGGCGACCGAAACTTTTATCAAGTGGTGTCGTCCCTTCCGAAATCAACGCGACATATTTTCTTTTGTTTTCGTCGATGCCCCCATGAGAACGATGGCGATGTCGGCGAAGTACCAGCTTGCTATGAGGAGCAGGGATGTCAGAAAACAAGAGGACGAAAGAGATATTTCGTGAGACCGCTTGTTTTGGAGTGTCTTAGGTGATAATATCTCATCTCACTGGTCACTTGCGCAAATGCAAAAAATTTATCCTCTCAACGTTGAGTAAAGGTTGCTAAGTTGGCCCTATAGGTGATAATTACATCTTAACTCAAGTTTACACAAACCATCACAGAAGGGGAATTGCGACATTTCTAGAAAAAGGTAATATACATGTCTATATAGATCTTCAGGGGTTATTTATTTCAATTATTATATACAATGAACATAATTCTAAAGAGACCGCAAAATTTGGTTCCATGAACTTGACTAGTGGGCAACTCAATTTTTGGGCGATTGGATTTGCCTTTAGAATTAGGATGGAAATGTTATGAAAGTACTTAAATTATTTTGAATACTAATGTACAAAATAGTTTTGTCACGAAAAATTAAAATGTAGAGACTTAGGGCACGAATGATTACTATTCTATTTGTTAACACAATTTTTGGCCGGAAATATATATATATATTTTCATTTCTATTTATTGGATGAGTTTCTGGAAAAAAAAATGTGTTTGATAACAATATAAAATTTTTCTCTCCCGAGTGGCGGTTGGAGGTAGCCGGTGGAGGATGGCGGCCGGCTGTAGGACAGTGGGTAGTGGCAAAGGATGGTGACTAGGGTGGGCAGCAACGGAGGACAGGGGCAGTGGCGGGTGGGTGGCTAGCTAGTAGCAAGAGTGAATGATGAAGAGGGTTTTTATTTTTAATTTTTGTTCCAAAAATGGAAAAATAAAAAGAAATTACTTTTCATTTCTATTCTAAATCTATTTTTGGACTAAAGATTTGTTCCGAGAATTAGAAAAAACGAAAATGTATTACTAAATGGATTTCTATTTTAAGCTTGTTCCCGAGAACAAAAAAATATATATGATCAGAAATAAAATGGTTATCATGCATGTCCTAAGAGTAAAGAAATTTAAATGTACGTTGGAAAGTGTAATTTCCATTTAAAATTGGTACATATAGATGTCATATGTTAAAATTCATCCAAAAATAAGATTTTCAATGGATTCGAGTTTGTAGCGATAGGTGAGTCTCCATCAGGTTTGGCGTGACACTACAATTGATATATCTTGACTGAACTTTTCAAACAGTTTCATTGTTGGGCTATAAACGATCAAATGAAAAGGATCCTTAGACATCCGTAATAGGGAAAAGATCATATTTACTCGCATTCCCCTATAATGTGTTTATCATTTCAATCATTGAATCATGCAAATGTATTTTTTTTTAAATCATAGATAAATCTATTAGCATTTGAGAACCTAGTATGAGAACATACTCTCTTCACTTTGCGATATTAACAACTTATTTATCGATTAATTTCTTTGGATTGAAACTGAATTCGGAATTTAGGGTACTGATGAAAGTTTCGAAAGTTTGCGATAGAGTGAAAATATCTCTGAAGTGCACGGTTCTCTTTAGGTAACGTAGGTCTGTAGTTTCAAACATCAACAACTATAACACGACTTTAATAAGGACGCTTCATGTGCAAAGCTACAATTATGCTTCAAGGGGTTTTTACATGTGAATGTATTTTGCGTCCGGCAACTTGTAGCAAACATGTATATAAATCTATATGCAAATTAAAACAAGACATATAAATGTATGTAGGACAAAGATGGAAGAAGAGAAAATCTATAACTTACGACTAATACTTCCATCCATAAGATTTGACCAAAGTACAATTAAAGACTAAAAAATAAACTTCAACGTCGAAGATTATGTTAGAGCGAGATGAATTTAATGTTGCAGCTAATATTATTTATTTATATTACAATAAGTACAGTGGACAGGTAAACTGAATATTAATTAAAGAATTCACAAAATCAATCGTCATGTACATCCCATGCATTGCACGCCGTTGCGGTAGTTGCCTATAATTCAATATGCTATCTACTGTGTCCACTAGCATTTGTCTCCTTGTCGTGAGGATAAGTACTGAAGCCTGAAAAATGCCCAAATGCCACCGAAATGGTAGGTTGCTCTTTGGATTTCTTGCAGCTTTCTCTGTCTTTCACCCTTTCTGCTGGGGACCTCAAGATTTGGCCATAAGTAGTATGTCTTGGGTGGTGGTTTGCAGTCGAAATAAAATGTGTATGATATAAATTACCCTTTTCTAGTTTTTGCTGATGTGTAATTGAGAATGACAACAAATGTGAAATATGGATTTATTTTCGTTTTGGAAATGTGGGCGAACATACGACTTCGAGTATACTAGAAAACAAGAGCCAACTAGCTCTGTCGATGCCAGAGCCAGCGATAAAGACGAAGCCGTATCCAACTTGTCCAGAGCGAGAGGATAAATATTTAGGGTTTGCGTTATCTAAGTCGTTGGTAATTGCACAAGCTGAGTCATCATCAGCCCAACTTCCTCAGAATGAACATCTGGCCGCCAGCAGGTGACTGGCAGCGAGCATTCGGCAGTTGGTGATTGGCCGCGGGGTGAAGTCGTCGTCCAAATGATTTTTGGTCTATCGGGGGGGGGGGGTGGTGTGGTGTGGGGGTGTGGTGTGGTTTGGGGCGGGGGGCGCTAGTCCTGGCGTTTCGGATCCTGTTGATTAGGTTGTGGTCATGCAGTGCTGTTCTGTGGTTGGTGTGTAGCGCTTGTGCTTGATAAAATGCCTTGCTCTTTCACTGAGAGAAGCACGTTTGTGTGCGTTCTGGGACTTTGATTAAGGTTGGACGGCAAAACTCTTCTCTGAATGAAAACGTGCTCTTTGATTTTCACACTAATCTGGGGAAGACTCAGTATCGTTGTTGAGCCTCTTATAAAGTTAGGGAGAGATGGGATACATCTGAATGCATCTAGAATCTGCAGTAAAATGGTGGAGAAACTCTTCGTAGGTGCAATGCAAATGGATCGGAGAATAAGGGATTGATAGTATTATTGCAAGAAGATGTGGCCGTGCGATGACTGCGTAGCAAAAATTGAAACATGCATAAATAGGATGCGGCAGATTTTGCAGGATATGTTTTATGATTCGACCGAGTAAATGAAGCTTACACAACTTTTGATGCTTCTAATGTTCTTCTACCCTTAAACATATATTAAAAAAATTTGCACTTAGTACGAACACTAAAAAGCCAAACAAACTCTCAAAGGGACCACATTGACTTTGGGAGATTGAAAGGAGCGTCGAATATGACTTGACTAGACCTAGCTTGACTTGGAATCGACTTAACATTGGATCATGGGACGCACGGAGCAAGCGAAACTGTTTGGAGATGCGCGAGCAGATATTACAGGGTCCCAAAATCAAGTGGCGGACATCCCGAACAAGTGACGAAATGAGACGAGCTTCTGTGGGTCAACCTTTCGTGTTCTCGTCCATGGCCCATCGACTGGGATGTGGCTTGGCACGAAGTTGGCACTTCAGACATCCGACCATGCCCAGATCTTCAGTCTAGAAAATTCAAACGTCTATCGCAATCCGGATAGACATTTGATCACACATAGGAGGGATTAAGTTCGTGTTATAAGCCTAATTTACTCACTACGCTAAACTCAACTCAAGAGGGAGATGGAGGAGTCTTCAAAGGGTGAGAATATGTCCAGTAAACACTTGTGTATATCTTTACTTAAGAGCTTATGGGGCTATTTGGGTAATTGAGATTGGGAAACACGTGAGTGGGTGTGTGATTTGAGCAACTGTAGTCTCCTTAAATTAAGTGGAACTTGTTGTCGATCTTCTCCCGTGAGTAGGCACGCCTATTGAAACATGTAAATCCACTATTTCTTGCTCAATTCTTTAATTTTGTTCTATACCTGCGTCGTTTCAGGGAGACACTAGTATTAGAGCGTTAGGTCGCTTTTGACTTGATTGTTCTGGGAAATATCTTGTGAGACGTGCGCGTTGTTGGATACGCAAGGTTCAGATTTAGCGTTGGAGGGAGGAGATTAGTTTCTCGGAGAAGATAAGCTTGGAAATATTATTCTGAGCGGTATGGGAAGAGCTAGAATCGCTCTGTCTATTGACGAGGTGGTACTTAGTTTGATGTTTCTTTGACGTGTAAGATGTAGGAGCATCCATACAAGATCGCCTAACCGAGTTCTATGAAGCCATGACTGATCTAGAGAACGTGGATGAAAAATTCTCCGATGAGTATCAAGTCACGATATTTCTTTGTAATCTGCCCAAGTGAACGCTTCGCATTTATTAATCAAGGGAAGTTACGGGTGTTGCAACCTCTTTTTTGGCGCCCGATTATGCGTGGGCGCCTGCGGAGGCTAATGGCTCGCTAAGTCTATTAGGCTTAGCCCGAATTCTCCCAATCCCACCAATTCACGACTTATGATTCGGGTTTTTAACCTATAAGTTAATTTTAAAAAGGAGTCGCCACTAATCAATTTGGGGTGGACAATTTGGGGTGGGTCGATTATAAACCCAAGTAAAATATAAAGAGAAATATTTTACTCCCACGCAACTAGAGAAACTAGAATCTGGGACTTGATTACACTAGTAAATTACTAATGTCCTTCGGTATCTAATCTTATTTAAACCCTAAGGCTTTTTGGATTTTTAAGGGATTTTCCACGCATTTTGTGGAGGAAAAACATATTTTTTGGTTTTTTTCTATTTTCTTGAACATAAAAAGTATTTTTTGATCATTTTTTGAAAATATTAATCCTTTTTGGCTTTTTCTTATTTTTTTTGGGGGCTTTTTAGGAAAACATGGGATATTTTTTGAACTTTTCTGATTTTCTGAAAAATAAATTATTTTTATTATTAAAATATTATTTTTATTAAAATATTATTTTTATTATTTTTATTAAATTATTTTTTATTATAATATTATATTATATATAAGAAAAAAAAATGACCCGGTCGGATTCCTAGGTTGGGACCGACCCGATCAGTTAAAGCCAGCGGCCCAGATGAAGTGTGGGCTAGGCATGGATCCCCTTTCTTTCTCTCTCTCTCTTTTTTTTTGTGTAATCCAAGCCCACAAACAAAACAGGCCCATCCGCGTGAGATCAACCCATACGCAACCGGGCCCACTCAACCTGAATCAATGAAATCCACACTCAACCCGGTTCGGGACAAAACCCTACGTAATGGGGGCTTTCGCCCGACCCGGCTCTAACCTAATTTTATGGCCCTCTTCCGCCCTGCTTCTTCGCGGTGCCGAGGAGGGGTGGTTGGGATGTCACCGGGTGGCGACTCAGCGTTGACGACGACGGCGGTGGCAATGCGGTGGGTGGCGGCAGATGGTTGTCCAACAGGGATGATGTCGGGGATGCAGCATAGCAACAGTAAGCGAGAAGTTGCTCGGCTAGTCAGGGCGACGGTAGGGTTTTGGGAGGGGGGACGCTGATGGAGGCAGGCAGCTGCAGGGATGATGACTAGTAGGGGGGACGTCGGCGGGCTTGACAGTGTGAGGCTCGATCGACTGGGTTGTCATAGGGGTGGCGACGAGAACAACGTGAGCAGTTAGCGTCGTTGGCAGCAGGACATCAATGGCCTCGAGCCGAGCAACCAACGCTGCGTGCGGAGGCAGGGCTTGAACCAATTGCTCCATCTCTCTCAGATCTAGCCGTCCCTGGATATGCTTCTCTCTTCCTCGATATCTCCTCTCTCTAGCTTGCTTGCTCAGCGTCTCCTCCTCCAACTGACCTCCCCTCCTTGGATCTCCAACTGGCTTGCTCTCGGACCTCCCTTGATATCTCTCGGGAGAAGCTGCTGGAGCTAATTGCCTCGAATCTCTCTCCGCTTGTGATTTTTGGCCTTCCCCTGATGCCCTATTTATAGGCAAAGGGGGGCTGGTCAATGGAGGCTAGGCCAACGATCTTTGGTGCACCGATCGGCCTCCCTTTGTCGGCCGAATCGGCGTCAACTCCTACCTCTTCCATGGAGGCTTGCTCAGCATTGATGGCGTGTTCCCTCAATCATTGGCCTACTCTCCTCTCTTTACCCTAGCTCGTCCTTCGCACGTCGGCATCCCCTGCACGCATGAGGCACATAAGCGAAGGGGAAGCAGAAGGAAGAAGAAGGAAGAAGAAAGAAAAGGGGGGGCTGGGCTAAAGGAAATGGGCCTTGGGCCCGCGCGGGGAAGAAGAAGAAGGGGACTAGGCGCGAAGGCCTAGCCCCGACGGGCTAGGCGCAAAGGCCCAGGCCCGACGGGCTACTTTCTCTTATTATTATTATTATTATTATTATTATTATTATCCGAAAAAAGTGAAAAATAAGTAAAAAAAAAGGAAAATAAAGATTAATGGACACAAAAAACTAGGCCCTAATTTATGCGAAAATCATTTTTGTTAGGGTTAAATTGATTCCTAGTCAAAGTTTAGGTGTCAATAACTGCCTCTCTTTGAAGGTTAGCTCGTAGAGGTTGCATTCAAAAATGAATTGATACCTAAATTTAATCCATGTATATGTAGTGGATTATATCTTATTTGGGATCAAGTGTCCTATGCAAAAATAGCAATATAATATTATGCATATTAAGACAGATAAAAAGATATTTGTAGTTATTTACTGGGAATGAGTGAGATAGGGCGCGAGCCCTGAGTTTGGCAAGTCAGGGTACCATCTTACCTGATGATATAAGGAAATTACTTTTTCAAGACCCGAACCTTTCTTCGGTCGCTTTGATGAGAAATTGCTTTCTAAGACTCGAATCATTCTTCGGTCGCCTATTAGAGCAATAAGCTATTTGTCTAGGATCCGAATCTTTCTTCGGTCGCCTTGATAGGGAATTGCCTTTCCAAGACTCGAACCATTCTCTAGTCGCCTGTTAGAACAATGAGTTATTTGTCTATGACCCAAACCTTTTTTCGTCCGTCTTGACGAGAAATTGCTTTTCCAAGACCTGAACCATTCTTCAGTCACTTGTTAGAGAATAAGTTGTTTACCCGACCTTTCTCGAGGGACGCGCCGACCTTTCTTGGGGCATCTGTTTGTTGGGTGCCTGATTTTTATCAAGGACACCAGTTGGTTACTCGACTTTTCTTGGGGGATGCGTCGACCTTTCTTAGGGCATCTGTTTGTTGGGTGCCTAATCTTTATCAATGACACTAGTTGGTTACCAGACCTTTCTCAAGGGATGCGCCGACTTTTCTCAAGGTATCTATTTGTTGGGTGCCTAATCTTTATCAAGGACACCGGTTGGTTACCCAACCTTTCTTGGGGGATGCGCCGAACTTTCTCAAGGTATCTGTTTGTTAGGTGTTTGATCTTTGTCAAGGGCACCGGTTTGTTACCTGACCTTTCTCGGGGGATGCGCCGACCTTTCTCGAGACATATATCTTGGAAGATACTTAGACATTCACAGGCATTGAAAGAGCACCCGGACATTCGCAAGTATTAAAAGAGTACCTGGACGTTCGCAGGCATTAAAAGAGTACTTGGATGATCACAAGTACTAACTTTGAAGGACACCTGGTTGGATGATCACAAGTACGAACCCTAGGGGATACTTAGTCATTCATAGGCATCGAAGGAGTACTTGGATGATCACAAGTACTAAACCTTGGAGGATACCTGGTCATTCACAGGCATCAAAGGAGTGCTTGGATGATCACAAGCCTTGAATACTCGGGAAGGTCTCTCATCTTCTAGTAAAGAGAATTTGGGCAATATCTAGGATGAACCTGGGATATCCGTGAAGGGCTTTCACCTTTTGGGGGGGGGGGAAGGAGTTGTGATATCGAGGAGACACCTTCATGAAAGTCTCCCATCTCCTTAAACATTTGTGAAGGTCTCCCACCTTATGGTATATTGGTGAAGGTCTCCCACCTCCTGGAATATGGATGATGTGCCTTGGATATTCGTGAAGGTCTCTTACCTCCTGGTAATTGGAATATCGAGGACATGCCTCGAATAATCGTGAAGGTCTTTTACCTCCTGGTAATTGGAATATCGAGGACGTGCCTTGGATATTTATGGAGGTCTCTCACCTCCTGGTAATTGGAATATCGAGGACATGCCTCGGATATTCGTGAAGATCTTCCACTCCTGGTAGTTGGAATATTGAGGATGTGCCTCATATATTCGTGAATGTCTCCCATCTCTTGGTAATTAGAATATCAAGGACGCACCTCGGTTATTTGTGAAAAGCTCCCACCGCTTGGTAGTTGGAATATCGAGGACGCGTCTCAGTTATTCGTGAAGGTCTCCCACCTCCTGATAGTTGGAATATCAAGGATGCACCTCAGATATTCGTGAAGGTCTCCCATCTTCTGGTAACATAAATTTGAATGTAGCACGAGGCTTACTTGGATGGCTGCAGGCACTCAAAAGGGCTAGAACACCTGGGTATCCACAGGCATGCAAAACAGTGGAATACTTGGATAATCACAAGTATTTAATGATATGATCTGGGACCACTCAGGCAGGTCCAAGTGTCATATGATGATAAGAGAGCATACCTGGGTAACCGCAGGTACACGAAGTAGTGGAATACTTGAATAGCTACTAGTATCCAAAGATATAATTTGAGGACAACTCAGGCAGGTCGAGCATCATGGAAAAGGAGTACTTGGACGGTGTCATGTACTCGAAGACAATGGGATACTTGAGTAGTCACGAGTATCCATACTTTGGGGGCAACTCGAACAGGTCGAGTGTCAATAAGAAGAGAGGTATTGAGATAGTGACAGGTACCCAAAGACAATGGGATACTTGGACAGTCGCAAGTATCCAAATTTTGAAGACAACTCGAACAAGTCGAGTGTTGAGAAGAGACTACCTAGACAGTGACAGGTACTCAGGATACTTGGACAATCGCAAGCATTCAAATTATGAGAACAACTCGAATAGGTCGAGTGTCAAGAAGAGAGTGCCTAGACAGTGGTAGATACTCAAAGACAATGGGATAATTAGACAATTGCAAGTATCTATATTCTGAGGACAACTCGTACAGGTTGAGTGTTTAGAAGAGACAAAAAGAGAGAGTACTTGGATAGTGGTAAGTACTCAAAGACAATGAGATACTTGGACAGTCGCAAGTATCCAAACTCAGAAGACAACTCGAATAGGTTGAGTGTCGATAGGAGGGAGTACCTAGATAGTAGCAAGTACTGAAAGACAAATGGATACTTGGATAGTCACAAGCATCCAAACTCTGAAGACAACTCGAACAAGTCGAGTGTCGATAAGAGGTAGTACCTGGACAGTGGTCAATACTTAGGGACAAAGGGATACTTGGACAGTCGCAAGCATCTAAACTTAGAAGACAACTCAAGCAGGTCGAGTGTTGATAAGAAAGAGTATCCGAATGGTGGCCAGTACTCAAAGACAATATTTTTGGAAATAAGGGTAGAGATATGCTTACCTGATGATATCTCTGATCTTTGAAAGTATGTCTGCTATTAGCATAATATGCACACATGATTGTACATGCTGTAAATTTATGAATTTAAATGTGATTCATGCATGTCAATTTTGTCAGTTTTGCATCATCTGAGTTCCATTGGGAAAAATTTTTGAAAGACAATATTCATTTAGAATGTAGACGTCTTGAACATGCTAAATGAGGGACTTTTAGTCTGAAAGGACTTTTCACTCGCTCTCATGGAAAAGGCCGTTTTATCTTGATCATTAATGCAGGATTTATAAGGACCACACTATCTCACCGTCATCATGTTAGTAGAGGTCCGAGTATTCTCGCAAGTGGTACGATTTTACCAATATGAGAGGTCTTTGTCAGGACTGTAATGTAGGCTTGGTCAATGGCTTATCAAAGGGGACCATCAAGGTCAAGGCGTATGAAAGAAATGCCGTACGATTATCTTCGGGTTTACAAGTTAAGAACCTTGTGAAAAGAGATAGAATAATCTTGCTCGTACTTCTTCGAGCGATGTTTATAAATATATGAAACCTTACGTTAATTGAAGTGCCCTAGTCTGAAGAGACTTTTACAATGGGATGCAATGTAGGCTTAACTCATGTGTAAAAGGGTGAGAGTTAGTGATTGCCTTGGCATTGTCACCGGTCCTTCTTCTCAGTCGGGAATTTTCTCCATGGAGGCTCCATTAATTGAACCATAATAGTCGCTTTGTTTGGGAGTACCAATGGCTAAAATTCACTTTTTGTTTGAGGGCATCGGCCTTACTTTTACTAGGCACATTGCTTTTTCATGCCCTTAGTTCTTCTAATTTCGATTTTCTCATTTATGGGCATTGACCTTACTTTTACCAGGTACACTGCTTTTTCATGCCCCTAGTTTTTTTTTATCATTGTTGTTTGAAAAACTGGCCTAGGCAAGTTCAAACAAATTATTGCTATTAGACTCTTGGGGGTCTTCACCTTCAGTCAACGCCCCGAATCATACTGCTTGAATGGCAGTAATTCCTGCTTTGCCTCATTATGAGGGTGAAATTACATACTCAATTAGGCTGTATAATGGATACAAGTGCATAGAGAAAGAATTGCTCTTCGTCATTCTAGGGCACTTAAATTATTGTGAGTGATCAATATGCAATAAAGATACCCGAAAATTGATGCAAGTGCGAGCAAGAAAATTTCTATCCCCTTTCTAACCTTGTGATGCTACCTTACCTCCGATCTGCCCCAGTGTGGGGTGGTTCTTGACAGGGGTATGAAAGAAGCTTCACAAGTGTATGGGGCTCAAAGGGGGTAAGCAATGGATAACTTGTAGTGTTTACGGTAGATAAATGAAATGCCTCTCACTGCTTTAGTTATCATACCATTCGCGAGAGGACCCTTTACCCTGCAGACATGGAATTTTATGTACTCATCTCACCAGTGTATAGATAGGGGACTGTGTGTAGGATATGGCTTGCCTTTCATCATCTTGACGCGCCTCATTCAGCATGCTCAATCAATCTTACATCACATTTAGCTATCTATTTTGATAATCCTCAGTAGAATCAGTGATCTAGACAGACAAAATCTTCATGCAAAATCCATTTGGAAAAGGCATGTAGGATTTTAAATATGAGGGGGTTTGTGCTCTTAAAACAAATGAATGGTTTTACTCAAAAGACTTTATTAACAGCTTTAGACGTATTTATTCAACAGAATTGTTTTTACAAATATGTTGAATTTTGAACATCAAAGGGATATGACACATGAATGATCGGCCTGGATTGGGAATTTGATCATTGATTTGATGGGAACCTCTGCTTTTGCCCTTGCTGAAGAGAAAATACAAAAATGGATCAATCGTTAGGGTTAAAATCGAATGTGAATTGAGGCCTAAAAGATTTTTGTCATTTGCTTTGACGATACTCGAGACACCATTTCACTTGGGAGAGTAGATCAGAGTTTGACATGCCTCTCCTTGATTTGTTATCCACATTTTTTATGGTCAGGCGATCCTACAACAGATAAGAGGGAACATGTTAGTCACGAACTCACTTAGGAGTTGAATAATCAGAAGCGATACATCATTACCCTTCACTGGTTTGCAGATGATTGAATAGACCCGAAGCATGAGAAGGATATGAAGTCCTACATCTTTCGTTTCGTTAGATTAATTATTCTCCTGTTTTTGCAATTGCAGGAGATGCAAAAAAAAAAATGGATAAGTGTTCCAGAAGTCCTAAAACTTGTCACGAAAATGTATTTCAGTCCTAAAACTTGCAAAAAGTGCATTTAAGTCCTAAAACTTGTCAAATTGTTTCAAACAAGTCCTAAAATCGACGCCGTTAGCATTTTCCATTAAAAATGCTAACGTGGCATTTTAAATAATTTTTTAATTTCCACGTGTATTTTTTAATTATTTTTTATTCATTTTTTTTATAAAAAAGTTAGATTTAAAAACTAAAAAATTAAATTTATTCTTATCTTATTTTCACAAAAAAAATAAAAAGAAAAGTTAAAAAATTTATTTTTAAAAATTGTTAAAAAAAAGAAAATCAGCCTCTTCTTTGTTTTTAAAAAATAAATTTTTGAAATTTTTTTTAGTTTTTAGTGAAAATAAGATAAAATGAATAAATCTAAATTTTTTAATTTTTAAATCTAATTTTTTTAAAAAAAATGAATAAAAAATAATTAAAAAATCACGCGAAAAATAAAAAATTATTTAAAATGCCATGTCAGTATTTTTAACGGAAAAGGCTAACGGCGTCGATTTTAGGACTCGTTTGAAACAATTTAATAAGTTTTAGGACTTAAATGCATTTTTTTTCAAGTTTTAGGATTGAAATGTATTTTCGTGACAAGTTTTAGGAGTTCTGGAACACTTATCCAAAAAAAAAAATTATAAGTATTTACACATGGCAACTAGTTGCTGTTTCTGAGAATCGAACCTCGGATGCCTCTGGATCATTTCATTCACCATACCACTAGGCCGTAGCAATGGTAGTGTTCACGGAGCACTTCTTTTTTCATTTAACTGAGCTGGCTCCAGGACGACACATCCTTTCACACCAAGTTAGGTGAATTCGATACAGGTTACTTTCATGTACTTGCTTGGCCAGTATCGATTTACTCAAACTAACCTAATGAGTTTTTCGTTGGATCCCATTGCTTCCTGTCAACAGGGAAACTATGTTAAAAGTGAATTTATAGAGGGGAGAGTATTGGAGATGATACCAAATTACTCTTCTCTAGAGTTTGCATTTGATAACTCCTAGGGATATTCGAATGTCGATGACGGCCCTTTTTGTCTTAACACAGTTCAACACCTTTTTTGATTGGCCCTTCTCATTTGTGGCCATGTATGCACGATTGATGGTCATTGATTCATCTTCAACGCCTTCCTTCTATGGAATTTTTCTTCTGTCTTTGATCATATGAGCATTAGTAGCATTGGGCAAAGTCATGCACCTCAAGCTTCCATGGAATCTGAGATAGACAATTAAAATATCGAGTTTTCTAATTGCAATCATTTCTTGGGAGAGTATGTGTCTAGAACAAGAAGTGAGGTTTCCAGGTTCTAAAGTCATCATCTGGAATAGGGGGCTGGAGATTGCCTCAACTGTTTGGATTTTCTCCTTGTTGACAATAGCCAATTCAAAGGAAGAGAAGAAATTCCTTCCCCGTGTTTCTTCGCTTGTCGAAGCTGGAAATCCCATTAATGAAACCGCAACATCTAGTTGCTCGGGCACGTTGTGCGAAGAAGATATTGCTCAGACTTGAAATAGAAGTTGTGTAGGTGTGAGGTGGAGTGTATAGAGCTTCGGGGATGACTCGCAAAATGGGAAGGCTGAGAGTAGCATGGAGGAGGTTACCCTGCCTTGAGCTATTATGGTATGCATGCTTCGAGTTCAACCATATGCCTGTGCCTATTATGTCCCATCTTTCGTCTCCTGTAAATAGAAGAGAGATGAAGTCATTTTCAAAATTATGTTCAGGGAATAAGACTTACCCTTTTTTGAAACGGGATGATCTTTTATGTTTGCCCCTGCCTTCTTGAAAGAGTGTTTTTGAATTCGGTGAGTTCACATGATGTGCCGGTTTCAAATGCCCCTTGTCATGCTAAGTCAAAGGGGATGATATTCTAAGACATGAAATGAGTAAGTCAGAAAAATAAACATGATTAAATTTAACATCTTGTTTTGACAAAAGCTTTTGGTAATGAAATATTTTTTGTTTTTAGAAGTATATATTTTTTAGGGGAAGGAAGCATGAGAAAGCCCAGCCCTCAGTATTCTCCTTGGATGATATTTTTTCATGGTTGGATAACATCACCGGGTTGGTTTGGAATACCACCTCGTGCTCTCAAAATGAAATATTAGAACTGTACATTCTGAGTGAAATTAAATTATTGGAATGGAAAATGCAACAGTGACACACTAGACAGGATAGAAAACATGAGGTTATAAAAACAATCAAAAACCCATGAAGATTCCTATGAAAAGGAACACTTTGATAGCGTTGGTCTTGAAATCAAGCGTCTTTGAATTCTTCGCTGCCAATAGACTCAAAGTATTCAGATGAGAGGACCACTTCATTGAAGCTACGAAAGTGCAATCCATGCAACCAAAAGTGATGCTTGTGGGGGTAAGGCCTTTATGAATAGTTTCATCATTTCTTCTTCGGCCAGTTAAGGGTTGGTTTGCATTACGAAAGCCTCCCACCTTTCTGCATATGTTCGGAAGTCCTCCATTGGTCTTCTTCTTATGCGAGCCAAGTCTTCGTAAGGCAATTCAATTCCAATTAGGCTTTGGTATTGATGCAAGAAGGCAAAAGACAGCTCATTCCAATCCCTCATGAGGTAAATCCTTACCATGAAGAACCATTGCAATGTAGGCCCTATGAGACTTTCTTGGAAGGCCTAAGTTATGAATGGCGTTGGGTTGCAGTGCCAACTCATTTCAGCGTGGAAATATTGCAAGTGGGTCATGGGACAAGTTGTGCTGTTATACTTACGGAGATTAGGTACCCTCATTCCTCTAGGAGTCGTAATCCTATGGAGGCAAGATGGACCCACCGTGTCTTGGCTAGGCAACTGGTTTTCCATTACATATTTATTGTGGCGGTGAATTCTACAGCTTCAAGAAAGATAGACTCTACCGAGATCATTTCATCGCTTTCTTCTGGGTCAAAATTTCCAATCGAGGATGAGGCATTTATGTCATCCTCATGGTCGAGTGACAAATTTAGTAGCTCATTAGGAGATAAGTCATGAAGGGCGAATGTTCCCTCTTCTAACAGGCTTCGAATCCTGTGCGTGGGTGGGAGGCAACCATTCGATGAATGGTTGACTTCATCTGTATAATAGTGGTAGCTCTCGAGATTGTACCATAAGGGATGCCCGAAGTCTTGATGTGGCGGCTCATTGGCTGTCAGGTTTTGCCTACATTCAATGGCAGGCATTGACTCGAATTTCTTAAGCTTTCTTTCCTTGACTCTTGGTCCGGACCTTTTGAGTAGAGCCCTTCGTTTTGCCAATTGGACTTTGTCAAGGGGACTGGGAGATGGTGGAGCTTCGCTTCCTAGGTTGATAGGGTTTGGCATTTTTTGAACCTTAACTCTTGCGGTAAGCCTAGGAAACTGCCTTGTTGTGCTTCGGTTATGAATAGGTTTTGTAGTGTTAACTTTGTCTGCGGGTTCCTTGCCTTTCCTAGTGGGAAGCTTCTCGGTAATAGGATACTGCTCGGTCGTCTATTTATCATACAAGGCTACATCGATATCTTCTTCTGTGGACTGCAGGTCAGATTGGGCGGTCGGGTTCCTCCCTGACACGGCATGTGTTCTTAAGAACATATTATCCTTTGTCTCCGCGACTATTGGCTCTTTGTGAGGCGGGGCGATGTTGGTGTCGATGTCAACATTATATTCTTGGCGAAAAGCATCAGTTAGCTCCACCCAGGTCTTAAAGAGATTAATCCTCCTTACAATGTACCACTGCAAGGTGGGACCAGTCAAATTTGATTGGTACGATTGAATCATCCTTCGGACTAGGTAAGCCTACAAATAGGTCCCTGGACGAGAGGTATTGGCATACCCCTTGCATTCAAGCACTTTGAGCTCCTACATGATCTTAACACCAGCATAATTAGACAGATCAACGGGATCTTGCCCCTGCAGTTAGCTTAGCTTTTTCATGATCTTTACAAACTATCTATCCTGTTGGTTATCCTCTGTTAAATTCGCAGGTGTCAGGAGTGTATTTAAAGCAGCTACGGAGTTGGACTTGGCTTGAGTGGACTCAATTTGCCTCGAGAGTTCTCGAAGGACAATGGACATCTGTCCTATGTCGTCTTCGATACTAGTGAGGCGATTTTGTACATCATTCTAGTCGGGCACTATTGCTTGAGGCCATTCGCGGGCGATTGGTGGTCGGTGATTCATAATTACCTGATGTTGCAAAAATAATGAATGAGCTCGAGAGTAAATAAAGATTGACCCATGGCAATGGTCTAATTGCTTTTTATTTATCAAAAGAGGACTTCATAGACAACATACTTCTGACATCTAGACTTGAAATAACAGAACGAAATACTAGGTATTAAATAGAAGTCCCTAAACAATGGGACTAAGACAAAACTTTTACAATATTAACACAAGGGGGCACATGACTGTTATTTTATATGACGGGGAGCCCCGTTCTTGCGAAGATGTTTGCTTCCTTGGACTAGCTCCAAGACGTGTACCCAGCTTATTCCCAAGTCCCTTTGTACATGCTCTGCTTGCTAGTGTTGACTGATATCGTTGGTTGGGTGAGGGACCGATGGCCGTAGTCTTGTCGGTATACGATGGTTGTGTCGGTATACGATGGTTGTGGATGTAGGACTCAGAGGTGTGATGGGCATTTTCCTATCCCTCAAGCCCTTCAAGTACCACGATTCTTTTGCGATGGCACTTACTCCATGTTTCCTCGATGGAAATCTCGAATGCGTAGTCACGGCTTCGATGGGTGAAAGAGTGGAGAGATCTTCGTCTTGAAAGGTGGCAGGATCTCCTGAAGGGCTCCATACTATTGTGCCACCCTATATGGGTGATAGGGAGTGGCGCCGGTGAGGCCGAGCAACGAAATTGGATTGTAGCATTTGTAAGCAAAGCGAGCTCTCTTTTCATGGAACCAACCAGCACACCACAGGAATGCCTCAAGAGCGGGGTCCCTTAGGAAATTTATCCAATTAAAACTACTTTGGTTGGGAATGTATGGTCCTAGAATCACAAATTTTTGTAATGGATTTTCGAAATCATTTATTTGAGACGATTGCATGAGGCATTGAAATTCACTTAGGTGAAAAAAGAATAAGACCTGTAAAATTTCCGGGGAGGCTAGCATGATTTTTTCCGTGTTTTCTTTAAAACGATTAAGGGACAAAAATATTTCAGCTAAAATCATGTTGACATAATTTTACCCCCTTGAGACCTAATCAACCACCCATGCCATTGAGGGGCTTATGGCATCTTTTTGATGGGGAAAATGGTAAACCCGAAAAAGGCTAGGAGGAAAATCTCACTTTGTTGGGTCATGGGTTGATTTTCAAAACAAGCAGTCAAAAATACTAGTGGGCAAGTATTATGGTTAGTTCAAGAATTTGCCTCATAATATGAACTTCAGTTCTTAAAAGTCGCGCTAACCCACGCAGTGGGTTAATGCCTGTTGGTGGTCTAAGAAGCTTACTCTCGAGAGGCATTCTATTGATGATGCGTTGGGGTTAGCTCAAACCCACCAAATATAAAAGTGGATGTTTTAGGGCACCCGAAATATGCTATGGCCTGTATGACTTCGGGATGAACAGGAATTTGGAACAACGATAGAAGATAACCGACTTTGGCTTTCACGCGTTCTTGGGCAAATTGGTCCAATTGATCCCACCATCTGAAAAGCTCTGCTTTGGGGGCGGGAATAAATTGGATATTGTCTTCTCCCATCGCATATAAACCGAGACTTGAAAAATCTACCTAAATTGCCATGGGCCAATAAAGAAAAACTGAGTAAAAAAGGTAAAGAAATCACTTTGCTTTTAAAAAAAATGGCAAACACAAAGACATACGCATGATACATGTGGCTCGATGTCTAACTGAGAAGGTTTAGAGAAATTAAAAGGGTGTCTGCCCATCGTAGTCTCGCGTTGGCATCATGTCCTATTAACCTCGGCTCTACCTAAAGAAATTCGAGGAAAAGAAATGCAACCTCTACATCGCACTCTCGTGTTCAAGGCCGTATCTTTTTTAATACCATCCTAAATATTCTATGGCGGCCCAGGTTTGGCGGTTGGGTTGTGTGTGCCTTGTGTAGTGCTTAAACATTAAAACACGCATAACAATTTATAATCACAAAACATTTTATTTTAACAAAATTAGAAATTAATCTCTAAGCTACTAACCTGCATGAAAAGAAATTAAAAAAACGCAAGTTAGTAAAGCGTTTAAACCAAATAAAAAAGGCCTAAGTCCACAAAATGTTCCCAGCAAAGTCGCCAAGCTGTCGTGACCTCTTTTTCGGCGCCCAATTATGCGTGGGTGCCTACGGAGGCTAATGTCTCATTAAGTCTATTAGGCTTAGCCCGGGCTCTCCCAAGCCCACCAATTCACGACTTATGGTTCGGGTTTTTAACCTATAAGTTAATTTTAAAAAGGAGTCACTACTAATCAATTTGGGATAGGTCAATTAGAAACCTAAATTAAATATAGGGAGAAATATTTCACTCATGCGTAACCAAAACTAGAATCTGGGACTTGATTACACTAGTTAATCACTAATGCCCATTTCGGTACCTAATCTTGTTTAAATCCTAAGGTTTTTGGATTTTTAAGGGATTTTCCATGCATTTTGTGGAGGAAAAACATATTTTTTGGTCTTTTTCTTTTTTCTTGAACATAAAAAGTATTTTTTAATCCTTACAAAAAAAAGTATTTTTAAATCCTTTTTTGAAAATACTAATCATTTTTGGCTTTTTCTAATTTTTTTGGGCTTTTTAGGAAAACATGGGATATTTTTGGACTTTTATGATTTTCTCAAAATTTTTATTAAAATATTATTTTTATTATAATATAATATTATATATAAGAAAAAAAACGACACTGGGTCGAATTCTTGGGTTGGGACCGACCCGGTCCATTAAAACCAGCGGCTTGGATGAAGCGTGGGCTAGGCCCGAATCCCCTTTCTCTCATTTTTTTGTAATCCAAGCCCATAAACAAAACAGGCCCACCGGCGTGAGATCAACCCATAAGCAACTAGGCCCACTCGACCCGAATTAATGAAATCCACGCCCGACCTAGTTTGGGGACAAAACCTTACCCGATAAGGGCTTTCACTTGACCCAGCTCTAATCTAATTTTGCAGCCCTCTTCATTCCTGCTTCTTTGCGTTGCTGAGGAAGGGTGGCTGGGACATCATTAGGCCGCAACTCAACGTTAACAACGGCGGCGATGTGGCAGGTGGCGGCAGCCGGCTATTCAATAGGGATGGTGTTGGGGATGCATCGCGGCAGCAGTAAGCAGGAAGCTGCTCGGCCAGTTGGGGCGACAGCTAGGGTTTTAAGAGGGGTGATGCCGATGGAGGCAAGTAGCTGCAGGGACAACGACCGGCAGGGGAGACATTGGCGGACTTGACAGTGTGAGGCTCGACCGATTGGGTCGTCGTGGAGCAAAGCAGCAACGTTTTCATGCATGGATGGCGACGAGAACAACGCGAGCAGCTAGTGTCGTTGGCAGCAGGACAGCGGTAGCCTTGAGCCGAGCAACCTACGCTGTGCGTGGAGGCAAGGCTTGGACCAATGGCTCCCTCTCCCTTAGATATGGTCGTCCTTGGATCTGTTTCTCTCTTCCTCGATCTCTCCTCTCTCTGGCTTGCTCGCTCTCCTCCTTCGGCCGACCTCTTCTCCTTGGATCTCCGGCTGGCTCGCTCTCGGACCTCCCCTAATATCTCTCGAGGGAAGTTGCCGAAGCTAGCTACCTCGGATCTCTTTTCGCTCGTGATTTTTGGCCTTCCCTCAACGCCCTATTTATAGGTGAGGGGGGGCCAGTCGATGGAGGCTGGGCCGACGGTCTTTGGTGCACCAATTGGCTTCCCTTCGTTGGCTGAATCGGCATTAGCTCCTACCTCTTCCATGAAGGGCTACTCAGCATTAATGGCGTGTCCTCTTAGCCACCAGCCTACTCTCCTCTCTCTACCCTAGCTCATCCTTTGCACATCAGCATCCCCTGCACGCATGAGGCATAGAGGCAAAGGAGAAGCAGAAGGAAAAAGAAGGAAGAAGAAAGAATAGGGGGTTCAGGCTAAAGGAAATGGGCCTTGGGCCCATGTAGGGAAGAAGAAGAAGGGGGTTGGGCGCGAAGGCCCAGCCCCGACGGGCTGCTTTCTCTTATTATTATTATTATTCGAAAAAAGTGAAAAGAAAAGTAAACGAATGAAAATAAAGATTAATTGACGCAAATAAAAACTAAGCCTTAATTTATGCGAAGATCATTTTTGTTAGGGTCAAATTGATCTCTAGTCAAAATTTATGTGTCAATAATGAGTAATCATGATCCTAGGGTACAACTTGGAACCGAATAACCGGATCAGTGGGAACCTATACGGTTCTAGGTTTTAAAGTATATAGGGTAGGTTTTGAGTTCCAAAAATCAAGGAAGCTATTTCAATGGGTACTTTTTAGGTTCTAGGTAAGTGGCACTTGAAACCCAAAACCCGAAACAAGATTTTTTGTTTTTCTTGGTCTCTGTCTTCACGCGATTTTGCAGTATTTCTAATGATGATACTATAATTTAGAACCGCTAATCTAAACTTCTATTTTATGACTGAGAATTTTATTTTGTTAATATTTCGTATACTTGGTGTGTCTAAATATAAGTTGTAATAAGTGATAACAATTAAAGATGATGGTTCATTGCAATTGTTCAATTAATAATACAAGTGGAACCTGGGTAGAATTTGGAATCGACCCTAAAACCTGTGATAGGGTAGATTCCAAGTTCTAGGGTATGTAGTGTAGGTTATAGGTTCCAAAAAATAAAGAACATGTTCCAAGTGGAAGGTTCTGGATTACATATAGAACATGTATAGAACCTAGAACCCTAGAACCTAGAACCACTCACCCTGAGGAGAAGTGAGACTACATCCTAGGAGGAAGTGAATGCTACACTGCTCTCTTGAGAGAATGTTGTATAAAAATGTTGGCAAGTCATGCTAATTTAGGTAACCAAATAGAGAATTGGTAATCCTTATATTAGGTAATTACTTAATGAAAGAAATGTTGGCGATTCATGTTTGTGTAGACTAGTAATTGCTAAAAAGAGCTAGAGGTTGCTAACTAGGACATACAAAAATTAATGACTTAGCATAAAAATTGTTAAATGAACAAAAATCACTAAATGTTGATAAGTAACTCAAAAGAGGGTCGGTAACTCAAAACTAATTGGTAATTTAATATGATTGTTGGTGCTTAAATTAGCTTATTAGGCTTCGGAAGCTAAAAAGAGTAAAGCAAACTCAATACACAGGAATCCACGGAGAGTGGGCTAGAATGCCGATAGTCAACAAATAGAGATCTTGAACAATGCGATGGGGGGGGGGGGGCTTGCTGAAACTGACGAGATAAGAATGGAAGTAGTTATGAGAGTCAGTACCAGTGAAAATATCAGCAAGGAAGGGCGATTATCAATAAGGAGCCGAAGCTTTTAGAACATTGTAAATATCAAAATGGTAATCGCTGAAAGGTAGTTACTTGTGGATTACCACTATAAATAGCCAAAGAGGCATCGACATAAGGACTTTTGCCAAATTGACAATCCATCATTCAGTTTTCAATTGTTATCTTTCCTTTTATCGCATTTTTACATTCAATTTGTACTTTTACTTTTCTCATGTTTTTCAGCATTTTACTTTTGCCAGTAGTTTAGATAAGTTGCTTCCTTTTCGAAGCTACATAGAACTTGTTACAAATAATAAACCGAAGCTTTGCCTCTTTGATGAAAGATTTTGTCGATGGCGTATTCCCCAACAAATATCTTTTTGGCACGCTGGTGGGACCATCGTGTTCCACTCTTAGGAAGTGTTGATAGCAAAAATAAGGAACTAGAAAGGTCACTCCTCTGCCGATGAGGATAATTCGTCATCGCAGCGTGTTGGAGAAAGAACCACCCGTTCCGAGATTTCTAGTTAGAATGCAGACCCTGTTGATGGCGTCGCTATGGGTGATCATTCTGGAGACGTTCCACGAGAATTATCTGAAGAACAAAGAAGAGAGTTAGCCCCGAATCCAATGGTAATGGCCACTCTGAGAAGGATGTTTAAGGACCAACAAAATGATTTGGCCAATTATATGGTTAATCATTTGTCTAGTATCTCGATCCCTCTGTTAACTAACTTGGTTACCTATTTGACTTCAAGAATGCAAGTGCTGAATCAAGCGAATGTGACTCATAGCGGTCACACTAGTGCAATTCTACAACCCATACAAGTTCCGGCTTAACCTGCCGTTAGTGGTTTGAATGTTGTACCTCGGTTAGGATTTAAAAAAGGATAGGTAGTGCAAACGACCAGATTCAGGGCAATCAAGATGGACGGGTTGGAGTGCTTAAAACCAAACCCTCACCTGAATCGGCTCTAGAAACTTCGAATGCAACGAATCTAGCAAGGGTGATTGGTGATACCCCAAACTTTGGAAACGAGGCTTAAACAGGTCTCCCGCGACCAGTGCTCCTTGATGTTGGTCGACTAGGGGGTAGAAATGCAGTGTCACTTGCAAGGGTAGTGAATATTAGATCAATTCCTTTGCCAATTGTAGGACACTAGCTTTATTGGTCATAGTGAGGGCAAAGAGATTTCGCAGTTTGGCCTCTTTTGCCACCAAGGGTACAAATGAATCAAGGTAATCGGGTGGCAGATCTTATGAGGGATCAAAGGATGATAGAGCAAGCCGCTTGTTTAATTATGCAAAGGATGTGATTGTATAAAGGCGTCCCAAGGCCTGCGTATCACAAACCGTACCCAGATTAGGTTAATAACATTCCATTCCCAGGGGATACAAAATCCCTAAGTTAACTCTCTTTACTAGAGAAGATGATTAGTCTGACGGTTGAACATATTAGCCGATTCACAACTCAATATGGTGATGTTAATAATGATGGGAGAATGAAGTTAAGTATGTTCCCTTTATCACTATCGAAGACGGCTTTTACCTGGTATACTGGTCTCCCTGCAAATTCGGTACAAAATTGGGAGGAAATGGAGAATAAATTCCATACCCAGTCTTATCGTGCAATTCCCAAAGTGACATTGTTAGATCTGGCCACCATCAAGCAGTTTAATAATGAGACAGTTGATCATTTGTTGTCCAATTTAAAAAGATGAGAAATCGACATTTGTTCTTCCTCCTAGAAAAAGAAGTTGCCAAGAATGGCAAAAAATGGGTTAAAATTTGCATTGAAGGAGTGTTTGACCGAGTAGAAATTCATAGATTTATTATTGTTAACTGCCGCAGTAACTCAATATGAAAACATTTGGAAGGAAAAAGACAAGGAACCCTATTAGGATTACAAGCATAACACGGTAATGTATGATCCTAAAGAAGATTCGGAAGAGGATGATACTCAAGATGATGTTGTCAGATTACAGTAGCAAAGATGACTCTAGATAAATGACACATTTGCCAAGCTTTAAAGCCCACTAGAGTCAAAGAGTCAGTAATGCTCAGGACCAAGGATACACAAAGGTATTCGTTTGATGTTACCAAGTTAGATGAAATCTTCAATCACTTGGTACATGATGGAGTGATAAGATTGACTAAAGGTCAAGTCATCCCGAGTAATGAGGAAATTGGCAACATAAGGTATTATAAATAGCACCACTCTTAGAGCCATAGTACCAATTATTGCAAAGTTTTCAGGAAAGCTATTCAAAAGGCAAGCCGCTAGGGTAAGATTAAGTTTGCCGAAAAGGAGATAAAATAATGGAAATTGACTCAGACCATTTTCTTCAAATGACTGGGATGGTGTTAGCGGCTTTTAGAGGACATACAAACAGAAGGACTATGTCAAATGTGCCAAAGAGAAATCATTCATTAGTATTTCTCTGGTGATGTTTGATTATCCTACAGTACCAAGATATTAAGAACTTCGGTAAGGCCCAGAAACACAAATTATGATCGATAGTATCGCCAACCTCCCCAATACTATAGGTCTTCCCATAATTACTTTAATCACATGCAATGGGTGGTTGAAGATAGAAGAAATCCAACATTTGGAGGGAGATATTTTAATGAACATAATTTTCAAGAACAGACTCTTGAAAGTGTTACGACGCCAAGGAGGAAGCGCGCAAACTTGGTACCGTTCAAACGACTTCACGAAGAAGGGCATCCTGACATTAGAACTTTAGAGGAACCGAGCGATAAATTTGACTATTATATTCGGTACTAAAGGACTCTTAAGCCCAAAAAAAAAAAAAGATATTGGAGGTGATACCATCAAGATGGGGATCAGAATTTGAATACGAAGATGAATTCCCGCCTTTAACCAGTTAGCATTAAAAGCTTACTAGAACAATGAAGGTACCACATAATATTCCTCAAGGGCAATGATTTGTGGGGAATGAAATTCTGAATAGCCCATAGGAAACTCAGCCTTTTGAACAAAAACTAATGTCGAGAACCCGAAGAATGAGAATGCAGCGAAAAAAAAGAAGGCTATAGGAATTACATATGCAAGCTGGTACTTTGGTAAGACTGAAAAGTAAACGTCATAGTGAAACAAAAGGCCTAGTATGGGTAAGATATGAGGAAGATTCTTCTGAGATGGATGGAGAATATAGTATCTACCAAGAATGTGATACTGTGGGAAGAAAGAGCCCTTCTTGAAAGCAAAAGGAAAAAAAGGATTGAGGGGGAAAGTTGACAAAGTAAATAGCAAGTTTGATAGGGGAAGATCCAACTCTGATTCTTCGACTAGCTTAAATATGGTACAAGTGAGACTACCTCTTGAGTTCAAAACTTTGGCCATGAGAGTTGTTTCAACGGAAGAAGAAACCTTCGAATTGATGGAGATGGTCAAGGCAAAATTTCAGTTCACTAATGAGGAGGCTGTGGAATTCGAGAAACTTCCGGTTCATAGGACAAAGCACCTGAAAGCCCTCATGGTGGTAGGCAAGATTGAGGGATGTCTTGTCAATAGGATATTAGTTGATGCAGGAGCTACCTTAAATCTTATGCCCTATTGATACTTTCCGAAAATCGGTAAAGATGAGAAAGAAATAATCCCTACCAATATAACACTCTCGGATTTTACGGGAGATATACGCGATGCAAAGGGGACAGATGTAGTTGGCTAACAACTCCTTAGTCACAATAGTTTTCCACAATATTGTCATTAAGGCATTGGTATTCTCCTTTTAATTGCTTGATCACTAATTGCGAATCACCCATTACTTTAATTGATTGTACATTCATGTTAGCCAACAAGTAGAGGCCAACTATGAGTGCCTCGTAATCGGCTTGATTATTGGAGCATTTAAAATCAAGCCTGAACTAAAATTTCATTTTATACCACCTTGGTGACACAATCAAAGCCCCAACTCCCGATGCAGTGGACGCAGCCGAATTGTCAAAGTATAGCAACCATGGGAGTAGTTGTGCATAGTTTTTACTTCGGACATCTTCGACTTGAACACACGGGTATTCGGTAAGAAAATCAGCTTCAGCTTGCCCCTTCACAGCTTTCATCGATATGTGAACTAAATTCATCACTGACAATGCGAATGACCACTTCGCCACTCAGCCTTTCACTATGAGTCTCGTAAGCATGTACTTGATAATATTAGTCTTACATATCACATGAATGATAGTCGGCAACAAGTAATATCGTAATTTCGTATATGCGAAATACAATGACAAACTGATCTTTTCAATAATAGTATATCTTTTCTCGGCATCATTCAACATCTTGCTGAGGTAATATATTGCTTGTGCTTTGCTTTCATTATTCTCTTGTGCTAGCATACTACCGATAGTTGTATCGGTGGCCGACATATAGAGTTTTAGAAACCTGCTTGCTTTTGGTGGCATCAACACTGGAGGATTAGTCAAGTACACTTTTATTCTCTCAAAGGCACGCTAGTGTTCTTCTCTCCGGATGAATTCTTCCTGATTTTTCAATTTCAACAAAGGATAAAACACCTCTATCTTGCCAGATAAGTTAGCAATAAATCTCCAAAGAAAATTTATTTTCTTAATTATCATTTGCAATTATTTCTTGTTAGTTGGTGGCGTTAAATCTAAATGGCCTTAGCCTTATTCCTATCAACCTCTATCCCCCTATTGTTAACTAGAAATCCAAGGAAATTTCCAGCTTTTATACCGAATGCGCATTTTAGAGAATTCATTTTCAGTTGATACTTCTCCATTCTAACAAAAGACTGCTCAAGATATTCAAAATGACTTACCTCTTCTAACTTGACTAGGATATCGTCGATATACACCTCCATGAATTCTCCTATCATATCATGGAAAATGAAATTCATTGCCCGTTGATAAGTCACTCCAGCGTTCTTCAATTCGAATGGCATAACTTTCCAAGCGAATGTCCTTATGGCTCCCGGGCACCTAAAGGCCGTCTTTTGGACATCTTTTTCGGCATTGAAAATTCGATTGTACCCCAAATGGTCATTTATCAAGGACAACATTTCATTTCCAACCGCAAAGTCTACTAACATATCGGCAACTGACATTTGATATTGATCTTTTGGAGTTACAGCGTTTAAGTTCCTAAAGTCGATGCAAACCCGCAACTTCCCGTTTTTCTTCTTAACTAGGACTATGTTAGAAAACTATTCAACATACCAAGCGGTTTCGATGAAACCTTCCTTCAATAACCTCTCTATTTCCTCTTTTATTTTTGCGTTAACTTCAAGAGCAAATCTTCTCAATGGCTACTTATGAGGCTTCCAACCTAGTTTATCGGTAGACGATGTTCAACCACATCTCTACTAAATCCCAGCATTTCATGATAATCCCATGCGAAATAATCTCTATGCTTCCACAAGACTTCCACTAAATCATTTCAGAATTCATCACCCAGTAATGCACTTACAAAGACGGGTCACTTTACTTCATCGCTACTTATGTCAATTCCTATGAGTGGATCTTTGGACTCAACTTTTTCGTCTCCTCCTGAAGCGGAGACTCCTTGAAATCCCCTATGCAATAAGCAAACCCTAGAGATTTTTAGTTTTCTTTGCTAAGTAGCAGGAGTACCTCTCATCCAGCTCTTGTAACAAACTATTTCCTTCCATGAAAAACATCAGATTTTCCCTTGGCTAGCTTGCTCTCTTTCGGGATCCATTTAAACCCCATTTCTGTAAAGCAGTTGTAGGCAAGCTCATCGGCATCCATACAGGGTGGTTCAATAATGGATATCGCATCATCATCAGGAGCAACCATTCGAATTACATCAGCCCAAGTGATGCTCGACTCGTGATTAGCTCTTACATATTCTACCTTATCTTCATTCCAAAAAGCTAGAGTCTAGTGTAATGATGATGATATACATTTGTTGTTGTGTATCCAATCCCTTCCCAATAACAAATTATAAGACCTGTTGGCAGCTATTATAAAAAATGTAGTCTTGTGGTATACGTCCCAATTGTGAGATCAACTACAACTGCTCCATTGGCATTGCGTACGTCCCTCGTAAAATACAAGAGTATCAGATTAGTAAGGATTATCTCTTCCTCATTTTTGTCAATTTTTCGACAGTAAGGCATAAGATTTAGAGTTGCTCCTGCATCAACTGATATCCTATTAATTGCACAGCCTTCTATCTTGCTTACCACCATGAGGGTTTTCAAGTGCTTTATCTTATGGACTAGAAGTTTCTCGAATTCCAACACCTCCTCATCAGTGAAGTGGAATTCAGCCTTGACTGTCTCTACCAATTCAAAAGTCTCTTCGATACAACTCTCATGGCAGAAGCTTTGAACTCAGGAGAAAGTCTCACTTGCACCATATTCGAGCCAGCCGAAGAACCAAAGCTGGATCTGTTTCTGTCGAACTTAGTCTTTATTCTATCCACTTTCCTCTCAGTTTCTTCTTCTTTTTGCTTTGTAGAAGAACTTTTTCCTTCAACAGTATCACCATGGTTACCGCTATTATACTCTCCACCAATTTTAGAAGAATCTCCTTCATGTTTTACTCATACTAGGCTTTTTGTTTTGTCATGACGCCTACCTTTGGGTCTTACCAAACTACCGACTTGTATGTGTAGTTCTTGCAGCCTTTTCTTTTGCTGCATTCTCCTCCTTCGAGTCCTCGACATTGGCTTTTGCTCAGAAGGCTGAATTTCCTGTGAGCTTGTCAGGACTTCCTTCCCCACAAACCACTGTTCTTGAGGAAGATTCTGTGGTATCTTTATTGTCCGAGAAGGCTTCTCGCATTGACTGGTTAAAGGTGAGAATTCATCTTCATCTTTGAATTCCAATCCCCAATCTGACGGTATTACTTGAGGCGACTTTTGTTATGGTTTAAGAGTCCTTGAATACTGAACATAATAATCGAATTTTCTGTTTGATTCTCCTAGAGTTCTAATATCGGGATGCCCTTCCTAAAAAATCGTTTAAACAGTACCTTATTTATCCATTTTTTTCTTGGCGCCGCACTACTCTCGAGAGTCTGCTCTTGGAAATTATGTTCTTTAAAATATCTCCATCCAAATCTTAGGTTTCTTCTATCCTCAACCACTCATTGCGTGAGGTTGGAGTAGTTACAGGAAAGTGCATAATACTGAGGAAGTTGACGATACTGTCGATCATAGTTCATGTTTCTAGGTCTTACCGAGGTTCTTTCCCGATTTTGACAATACCTCAGTGTTGCTAAATAATCATCACCATCCGAGAAGTACTGATGCATGATTTCCCTTCAGCACCTTTGGCATAAAGTCATTCGATTTGCGTGCCCTCTAAAAGTTGCTGACACTATCCAGGTCATTTGGGGAAAGGGATCTGAATCAATTTCCATTCTTCTATCCCCTTTTTTGGCAAACTTAATCTTATTCTAACGAATCGCCTCCTAAATAGCCTTCTTGAAGACATTGCAATAATTAGTACTACAGCTCCAAGAGTGGTGCCACTTACAATACCTTATGTTACCAATTTCTTCCTTGCTTAGGATGACCTAACCCTTTGTCAACCTTATCACTCCATCATGTACCAAGTGGTCAAAAATCTCATCCAACTTGGTAACATCAAAGAAATACCTTTGCGTGTCCTTGGCTCTGACCATTACTGACTCCTTTACTCTAGCAGATTTCAAAGCTTGATAGACATACGGCTTATCCAGAGTTATCTTTGCTACCACAATTTCGGCATCGTTCTCCTAGCTATCATTTTCTTCCGAGTCTTCTTTGTAATCAACACTACCACGTTCTGCTTGTAATCTCGATAAGGTTTCTTGTATTTTTTCCTTTTAGAGGTTCTCGTATTGAGCTGTTGTGGCAGTTGATGAGAACAAATCAGTGAATTTCTGCCTAGCAGATGCTCCTTCAAAGCAAACTTTATACCATTTTTGGAATTTATTCTCCATTTCTTCCTACTTCTATACCGAATTTGTAGAAAGGCCAGTATAACAAGTAAATGCCGTCTTCAACAGTGATAAAGGGAAGAGGCGTAACTTCATTCTCCCATCACTGTTAATGTCACCACATTGAGCCGTGAATCAGCTAATATGTTCCAGTGTGGACTGATCATCTTCCCCAGTAAAGAGAGTAAACTCAAGAATTTTATACCCCTGAGATATGAGACATTATTGAGCCAGTTTGGATATGGTTTGCGATACATAGGCCTTGGGATGCCTCCGTCCAATCCCATTATTTGCATAACTAAGCAAGTGGCCTATTCTATCATCCTCTGATCCCTCACAAGATCTGGCGCCTGATTCCTTTAATTCATCTGCACCCTAGGCGACGAAAGAGGACGAATAGCAAAATCTCTTGGTCCCCCTTACGGTTGATAAGGTTGATACCCTGCAACCGACACGGGAATTGATCCAATATTTACTCTCCCTGCAGACGGCATTGCAATACTGCCCCTAGACGATTAACATTTGGCAGCACTGGTTGCAAGACACTCGTCTAGGCCTCGTTTCCAGGGTTTGAAGTATCTCCGATCACCTTTCCTAGATTCGTGCCATTAAAAATTTCTAGCATTGACCCGAACAAAGGCAATACTCCAGGCACTCCCACTCGTTCACCCTGGTTGATCTGATTCTAGTCGTTCAAACTGTCAACCCTTTGCAAAATTCTAACCGGTGGCACAGGATTCAGGCCATTGATAGCAGGCTAGACTGGAATTTGTATGGGTTTCGAAATTACACTAGTGTGACTGCTACGAGTCACGCTCCCCTAATTCAGCATTCCAATTCTCGAAATCATATCAACAACCAAATTGGTTAACAAAGGAATCAAGATGCTTGATAAATGACTAGCCATATGATTAACCAAATCATTCTGTTGTTCTTCAGACATCCTTCTCAAGGTGGCCATCACTATTTGATTTGGGGCCAACTCCCTTCTCTAGTCTTCAGACTATTCTCAAGGAACGTCTCCAACGTTGTTACCCATATCGAGACCATCAACAAGATCTGGATTCTAACTGGAAATCTCATAATGGATGGTTCTTTCTCCAACATGCTGCGAGGACGAATTATCCTCACCGGTGGAAGAGCGATTCTTTTAATTCCTTATTTTTGCCATCAACACCTTCTAAGAGCGGAACACAATGGTCCCACTGAGTGTGCCAAAAAGATAGCCGAGAAAAGTTTCCTCGACAAAGATTTTTCATTGAAGATGGCAAACCTTCGGTTTTATTGTTTACAAGGGGTCTTGCGTTGCTCCAAAAAGGAAGCAACCGATTTAAACTATTGGGAAAAGTAAAGTGCAGGAATTACAGGAGAAAAGTAAAGGTACATTTGAATGTAAAAGTGCGATAAGGAAAAAATAACAACTTGAAATTGAACGATCGTTTGTTGATTTGGCAAAAAGGTCCTTTACATTAGTGCCTCTTAAACTATTTATAATAGTATTCCAAAGGTAACTGCCCTTTTGCGGTTACCATCTCAGTGCCTACGACATTCCAGAAGTTTCGACTCTTTTTCAATAGCCATCCTGCCTTGCCGATGTCTCACTAGTGCCGATTCCAATAACCACTTTCATCTTTATCTCGTTGGTTTTGGTAAGCCCCCTTATTGCATTGTTCAAGATCACCATTTATCGACTACTGGCATCCTGGCTCACTTTCTATGGATTCCTATGTTTTGGGCCCACTTTATTCTCCTCAGCTTTCGAAGCCCAATTAGATAGTTTGGGCACCAACAAAATTTAATAGGTTTATGTCCATTTTAGTACTTTTCCCACCATGAAACGATGAACACGTCTTGGCATCAAAATGTCTCCTAAAGAATGTCTCTTATATTGTTACCTTGCCAAGGGTGTTTTCTGGAAGACGATTGACATGGATTCAAGATGTCCCATATACTTTGGGACTCGATCCTCAAAGTGCCATATCAATTTGCCCCAACAACCGGGCTTTGTCTTGGGCCTCGATTGATAATTGATCCTTTTCAATCAATATTGCAGTGGAGTTTGCTTCCGATATGTCATAGGCCGACACTAACCTATCCTACCATGGGCTTGGTGGCTAACAAGCACTCCTAAGCCCACCAACATCACATCGGCTAGACAAATTTGCACGGGCTTGGAGCAAGGCCATTTGGATATAAGGCCCGATTTAGCCCGACCCCAAAAATAATGGACACTTTTGTTGTTAATAATCGATCTCGAGCAAAAAGTTAGGCCTAACTAAAGGACCCAGCATGGCCTGAGCTCGCCTATTAATTGCCTCTAATTTTTCCTCGATGAACCTCGAGCAGTCTAGTGTTGCCGTTGATCGTTCAGAAATCACCTCTGGTCGGTGTTTGGTCACAACAATCATAGGGATGATCCACTATAGTTTAAATAAAAGAGCTCATGAGAAAATTGACAAAGACTATCCCAAGAAAATATAGCTTATGAAAATTCCATACTACACTAGATAACCCCCACTATCAAGTAATAGATTCTACTAGAAGAAAAAGGAAGGGAAGAAAACAAAAGAAAAGAGAAAGAAAATAAAATAAATTCATAAAACATTAATATATCATAAAAAATTGTCTATATCAACGCGTCGGCGAGTATCACATAGGATGACCGGCAACCATGTCAGTGCCAGCCCACCAAAATTGACCAAATTAACTGAATTAGCATAATGCAAAAAGTTTAAGAGTCAATTGACAAAAAAAAAAAGATTTAAAATTGAATTGACACAAATTAAATATGATAAAAACTTTTTCGGTAATTTTTTTATCATCAAATTCACAAGATCGTTTTCTTGAACTTTTTTGGTTTGGACAGTGAATCGATTGACCCACTTGGGAATCTCCCTATCTAATTATTCTTTGTCAATTCGTCCAAGGAAAGCTTCAAAGCTTGTCCATCAACAAAGCACAAATCCAATGGATCGTATCTACAAGCAAAATAAAAATGGCGTGGAGGAAACAAACAAACAGAACCTCCCCCACGATAGCTACGAATGTATGATCATATCATAAAGCTTCATATTAAAATTGACTCATGTTCATTAACGAATTATAATATTCAAATCTTTTTGACCAAGTCAAAAAGGAGCGGTGGGACCCACTTTTGATATATAACAAATAAAGAAGAAGGAAATGAAAGGTTGAAAAATTCAAAAAGAGGAGGAAAAGTCAAAAAAGGGGTGTTCATCTCATTGGCCAAACCAATTTGGGAAGAAAGAAGAAAAAGAAAAAGAAAGAAGAAGAAATGAAAGGATTTTGCGCGTAAAAATCACAGATGTCTCATCAAGCTGACTCCACTCCGTAATGCAATGCCCAATAAATGCCCGCGCCCCTTGTTCATTGAATCGGAGGAGTTTCACACTTAGAGCTTGGAATTTGGAATTATGTGAGACTCAAGCCACAAAATCCGACTTTTAAGTTGTTGAGCCACATATATATAGAGATGATAATTTAGGTATTGTGGAGCTATAAGATTTTACAGAACTTGATTTGAGCTTACAGTTTGCTCAAAACAAAATTTTGAAGTTTCCCGCGCGTGATAAATAATGCACGTCCAGCAAATTTGGGGCCGTATTTTGTTAGCTGTCGGCTTGATTTTGGAATGATTGAGTTGGGGTCCTTATAGTATGTTGAAAGAGCTTTTTATTGATTATAAGAACGTTCGAAGTGTAGTTCGGTGGAAAGAGCTATGGCATAACCAAATTTCGTGCTCAAGCTCCGCATTGCGAACGATTTAAATAATCACTTTGGATATATGATTTTTTAGCATGTAGAAGTGTAGTTTTATTGACATATAAGCATAGTATTAGTCGAGTTGTTAGTTGAGATAGTGTTTTACTTGGTTCTGATACTATTTCTCGCTTATATAATATGAATGTGAGTTCATTGATTCAAGTGAGCCTTGTTGTTTGGTTTGGGCATATCTAGTTGAATGGTGCTATATCTTCTGTAAGTTTCTAAACTCGTGTCTTGAAAGCAATACGGATTTGATTTATTATGAGTTACGAAAAAGCATGTTTGTTGCATACAAGTCTGGATCGGACAATTACTACATTTTTGTATTGGTGAATGATTTGAAAAAGGTTTTATGAAAGACATTTCGTTGTAAATGTAGTTTATGAAATGAATTGTAAGATGTTTTGAGGATGGTTTTAAGAAAAATATTGCGAAAGGATAATATAAATATGTATGTATGTATGTATTGAGTTACGAACTACTTTATGCAATGAGTTTATAATCATTTAAGAAATATTTTATGAAAGGCGTTTTGAAATATCAAAGGTTTATGAAATGCATTTTGAAATGTTATGAGAAATGTCTTGTCAAGCATATTTTATTTGATGAGAGTTACAAAAAGTTATATGATTAGTTTATGAAATGTATTGTGGATTATGATATTGATTATGGATTAAATTTCTGGGTATTAGAGGATGTGAGTTTAGTGTTAAATATCGCTGTGAGCCTAGTGAGGAACTTGTGAATATGCACATACTAGTCTAGCATATTTTTATGGGCCAAGCCACCAGCTAATAATAGGTGAAGACTTTACTAAGGGAGGAATCTTGGTTGCCTTATCACCAAACATTGTTTTGTGAGCATAGTTTGATATTGAGCAAAAGATTGGTCGATGCTGTGTATTTTGATATGAGATGGATTAATGGAATGAACTATTGACGTCGTTATAAATGAAATTAATCAAATGGACTTAACAATTGATGTTTGATTTATGATGATGGTTTAAATGAGTATTTTGTCAATTGTATAAAGCTTGTTGAAATGAAATGTCTCTTATATGATTTGATATGTATATTAAAGAGTTGGATTATGGGTTTCCGATAGTGCTCGATACTTATATATATGCATAGTAGTCGTTTGATTTATTTAGAAGAGATATGTACTGTTCACTAACTTCTAGTTGCTCACTCTTCTATTTCCCAACCTTTTCAAATTATGTGGTTAGCAGCTAGTAGGGTGAGAGTGCTTTCAAGGGGCAATTCTAAAAGTGGACTTTAGGTATGGTTTGAGCTTGCATCTTCGGGTAGAAGGACAGCCGTGTCACCCCATTTTTGATGGTTTTAGGGTGTGATGTGAATACCAGCATTAGTTTTGTATTTTTACATGGGAATAATTAATGTAAAGACTAAGCTCGACTTTTCTTCCTTTTTCCTCTTGTTTCCATCTACTTTGTAAGATTCATAATGACCATCTCATTGAAAACTAAGTTCAATCCTCACTAGAAATCTTTTTGTGTCTTTTCGGGATTTTGTCCCCCGCTGTTGAGAACTCCGCACTAAAATCTAATCAAAAAGTTAATACCGCCATTGCAAACTTGACTACTAAGCAGCTTGTATTACTCGAATTAGAGAAGAATCGCCTTGTCGGCATCATTTGATGTAGAACAACGGCCAAATGCTTATATGAAAACCTTTGGCGGTCAAAAGAGCGGGTAATCCCACAAATTAAAAAGGATCGCAGGATCTTTGTAATTGCAAATGGACTATGTTGATTAGGGCAATGTTAGATTTCAAATTCACTCGTGTTCCTTGATTTCCGAACCATCAAAGATTTCTGACGTGTTTTGCAAATCTTCAAGACTCGATTTGAAGACTTTCCCCTTTATCAATATTTTTTCTTTAATTATATTATTTGATTTTAATTGTCTGATTATTTCCTAAAGGGTGACCTATTGCAGAATCTTCGTAGTTGCAAACAGACTATGCCAATTAAGGCAATGTTAGATTTCAAATTCACGTGTTCCTTGATTTTCGGGCCATCAAAGGTTTCTAGCATGTTTTGCAAATCTTCAAGATGTGATTTAAAGACTTTCCCCTTTATTAATATTTTTTCTTTAATTCTATTTTTTTAATTGTCTGACTATTTCCTAAAGGGTGACCTATTGCAGGATCTTCGTAGTTGCAAATGAACTATGCTAATTAGGGCAATGTTAAATTTCAAATTCACGAGTGTTCTCTGATTTCCGGGTTGCATGTTTTGCAAATTTTCAAGATGTGATTTGAAGACTTCCCCTTCATCAATATTTTTTTCCTTAATTATATCATTTGATTTTATTTATTAGATTATTTCCCAAAGGGTGACCTATTACAGGATCTTCATAGTTGCAAACGGAATATGCTAATTAGGGCAATATTAGATTTTAAATTCACGCATGTTCCTTGATTTTTGGGTCATCAAAGATTTCTAACGTGTTTTGTACATCTTCAAGATGAGATTTGAACACTTTCCCCTTTATCAATATATTTTCCTTAATTCCATTGTCTGATTTTGGTTATTTGATTATTTCCCAAAGGGTGACCTATTGCAGCATCTTCGTAGTTGCAAACGAACTATATCAGTTAGGGTAATGTTAGATTTCAAATGCACGTGTGTTCCTTGTTTTTCGAGCTGTCGAAGATTTTTAACATGTTTTCTAGATTTTCAAGATGTGATTTGAAAACTTTCCCCTTTGTTAATATTATTTCTTTAATTCTATTATTTGATTTTAGTTATTAGATTATTTCTTAAAGGGGGACATATTGCGAGATCTTCGTAGTTGCAAACGAGCTATGCCAATTAAGGCAATGTTAGATTTAAAATTCACGTGTGTTCATTAATTTCTAGATTGTCAGAGATTTCTGACGTGTTTTGCAAATATTCAAGAGCAATTTGAAAACTTTCCCTTTTATCAATATTTTTTTCTTTAATTCTAGTTATTTGATTTTAGTTATTTAATTATTTGCTAAAGGGTGACGTTGCTATTAATAGTCAACTAGGACAATGTCAACGTTACTTTATTATTGAGAATAAACATTCTCTTTTGAAATGAGCAAATCTTCCTCTAGGTCATCCCCTCGTTCTTCAAATGTGACCTATAGCCACATCAATTGCTGACGTGGTGTGTATTTTTTACTTATGCCCAATAATAAATCGACAAGTATCAGCTGAGGTGGAATAAAAAAATAAAAAAATTGATTTTTCTCTTCTTCCACCTTTCTCCGTCCATCTGGTTGTCCTCCATGGCCGCCGGCGCTTCCTCCTCCCTCATAGAGGACCACCCCGCTCGGCCAGCATCCCCACCACTTCTGGCGTCACGTGCAGTCGACCCAAGCTACCCCGTCGTCATGCTCGCGATCGGCTCAGTCCTTGCCTGTTCAGATCTAGACTGGAGTCGTGCCTCCAGATCCGCAAGCCTCGTGAGCCATGCAAGCCTAGCTCGTCGATGGCTCACGAGGCTTGTCCATGGCTGTGAGCCTTGATGGCGAGCTCGAGGTCCAAACGGCCATATGAACTACGCTCGGTCGTTAGCAGGGCTTTAGATCTGGAATGACCGGGTCCTGCTCGGGAAGAAAGCATGGCTTCCGCTCCCTCTGCTTCAGATTTGAACTGAAGTCGTGCTATCTTCAATAGTGGATGTGGCACTGAAGCCATGGCTCCCAGATCTGAAGCCGCCTTCAGATTTGGCCGTGAGTGCTCGTCCATGGCCGTGATGGGCAAGGTCGAGATCCCGACGGCCATGGACGGAGCTCACATATCAAAAAGAAAAGTGGAGGAAGTAGGCGTCCATGGCCGGAGCTCACATATACTGACGACCATGGACGCCTGAACGCGTTCGACCATGGATGGACCAACGCCAACGATTTCGGCCATGGACGGGCCAGATTCGAGATCTGGAGAACGACGGGACGGAGAAAGCAGGCTCGGCTTGAACGCAGTGGTGGTCGGCCTATTCACGGCGCCAGCAACTCCGCTGGTGGCAATGGCTGAGGAGGAGCGGAGTTCGGCAGCTATGGATGGAGGAGGAAGAGAGAGCAGAGGTGAAGGAGAGAGAAGGTTTTCGCTTAATTTCCACATCAATCGCAGATATTTGAACACGTGTCGAGGTATCATTGGATATGAGTGAAAAAATATATGGCACGTAGGATATTGATGTGGTGGTACCAAATCACGGAATATTTTCTCAGAGTGAACATTTGTACGGTCGCCTCCGTCTTGTTCTTAACTGAAAACAGAACTAGGCGGAATTTACCAAGTCGCAGGTTTTTGATGCGGCACAAATATCTCCTTCGTCGTGCTGATGTTAGTTGCTTATTCTCAACGAGTTAATTAATAAGTTAAATCAGCTCTATCCAAAATTCAGGGCTTCCTTCAATTATTGCACGTTGTTATTAAGAAGTTCACCGGCCATTGTTTTCAACGCTGAAACAGTCCGGCTCTCGCGCTTTATGACTCTTATTTTCTATATATATGCAAGCTTGAGTTCATTACTCAAAAAGCATAAGCTCTTTAGGTTTTTCTCTTGAACCTTCTTGCTGAAAAATGGAGGAAAGCCCATGCAGAAAGTTGCCGATGCTGGCTGTTTTCTTTCTTGTTGGTTTCATTTGCTCCTTCAGTTTTCATCCGGCGACCGCCAAAACTGTTCTTGAGCATGAACAAAATGTCCTGTCTACTTATATTGTCCATGTTAGAAAACGAGCGGGCGAAGTTTTTGCCCGGTCAGAGGATCTACAGAGCTGGTACCAATCGTTCCTGCCCCAGATGACACCAAATTCGGACCAGACGAATCGTATGGTCCATTCCTACAAGAATTCGATCACGGGATTCGCAGCAAAGATGGCAGCAGATGAGGTTAAGGAACTTTTGAAGTTGGATGCAGTTGTCTCTGTGAAACAGGAGAAGATTTTCTCGTTGCACACGACTCACTCACCCTCCTTCTTGAACTTGAACCCCGGGGTGGGGTTGTGGAAAGACTCCACTTTGGGCAAGGGCGTGATCATTGGAGTCCTCGACACAGGAATAACGCCGGATCACCCTTCATTCGACGACGAAGGAATGTCCTCTCCCCCTGCTAAATGGAAAGGCAAGTGTACTTTCAATGCCACTTCCTGCAATAACAAGCTCATCGGCGCGAGGAATTTCGTGACCTCTACTTTGCCACCAACTGACGAGGATGGACACGGCACCCACACTTCCAGCACAGCAGCGGGAAATTTTGTAAAGAATGCCAATGTCCTGGGACAAGCCCTTGGCACTGCCATCGGGATGGCACCTCATGCCCACCTGGCTATGTACCAGGTGTGCTCCGATGTGGGCTGCCCTGAGAGCAGCATTCTGGCCGCTATGGATGCTGCTATCGAAGAGGACGGTGTTGATGTGCTCTCCCTCTCTCTTGGTGGCGGTTCGGCTCCGTTCTATGCCGACTCGATCGCTGTGGGGGCATTTTCTGCGATTCAAAAGGGAATCTTTGTGAGCTGCTCAGCGGGTAATAGTGGCCCAATCGACAATTCCTTGTCGAACGATGCTCCCTGGATTCTCACTGTAGGAGCAAGCACTATCGATAGGACGGTAAAAGCTACCGCTAAGCTAGGAAATGGCGCAGAGTACGATGGCGAATCCCTTTTCCAGCCCAAGGACTTTGGATCGGCTTACTCACTTGTGTATGCTGGCGCAAATGGAAACCAAACATCAGCAATATGTGCTGAAGGATCGTTACGGAACTTGGACGTGAAAGGAAAGGTCGTCTTGTGTGAGAGAGGCGGAGGAATCGCAAGAATCGCCAAAGGGCAAGAAGTGAAGGATGCCGGTGGCGCCGCCATGATTCTGATGAACGATGAACTCAACGGCTACAGCACGCTAGCTGAGGCTCATGTCCTTCCCGCAACCCACATACCTTATGCTGACGGTCTGAAAATCAAGGCCTACATCAACTCGACCTCCGATCTGACGGCCACTGCATATCAAATGAACCAGCAGTGACATCCTTCTCTTCCAGGGGTCCCAGCTTAGAGAGTCCTGGAATCCTGAAACCCGACATAATTGGCCCAGGAGTCAGCATCCTAGCGGCCTGGCCATTCTCTCTTGATAACAGCTCGACTACCGAAGTGACCTTCAACATCATCTCTGGAACCTCCATGTCGTGCCCTCATCTCAGTGGCATTGCAGCTCTGCTGAAGAGCTCTCACCCTGATTGGTCGCCTGCTGCCATAAAATCCGCAATCATGACCACTGCATATCAAATGAACCTTGGAAGTAAGCCAATCATTGATGAAACCCTTCTTCCAGCTGACATCTTCGCCACAGGCGCAGGCCATGTGAATCCACCCAAAGCAGACGATCCAGGCCTTATTTACGACATCAAGCCCGATGACTACATCCCTTATTTATGTGGTTTGGGATACAAGGATTCTGAAATTGAAACCATCACACAGGAAAAGGCTAAATGCTCACAAATAAAAAGCATACCTGAAGCACAGCTGAATTACCCATCCTTCAGCATAATACTGGGCTCTAGCGCCCAGAACTATTCTAGGACAGTTACAAATGTCGGGCCTACTGACTCCTCGTACACATACAAGGTTGATGCACCGGAAGGTGTCGATGTCACGGTGTATCCTTCTGAGATCAAGTTCGGTGCAGTGCAAATGGCCACGTATACTGTGGGGTTCCGCAGAAGTTCTGGTGGGAGCGTTACTAAGCCATTTGCTCAAGGATCCCTGACATGGGTTTCTTCAGATCACTCCGTGAGAAGCCCCATTGCTGTTGTTTTTAAATGAAATGCTCATCCTGTTGCCAGACTCGCAAGATAGAGAATGAGTCTCCAGATACAGGAATAGGTGGTGGTGCAAGGTCAAGAACTTATTGCTGGTGTTTGCGGAAGCGTGTGTTAATGTGTGTGCAAGGGAGTGTTTTGTATGTGAATTATCAAGAGAGCAAAAGAACTAAGAACAAAGTGGGCAAGGGCAAAGTAATAATAGGAATGTGTAAAAGAGAGTGGAAGAGAAGTACAAGGGAACAAAAAAGAACTTTTTATTATTATTTATTGTAGTACAAATGGAAGGGGAGGAACTTGCTTACCATTTGTTGTTCTTTTACGCTCCCCCCACCCCCTTGCTTTTCCTATTTATAGGGTGCTCCACCGACTAAGTACAACATTCTAGATTTCTGTAGAATGCTGTCCATGTAGGCTTCATCTAGGAAATTCTAGATTGTAGTTTAACCACTCTTCTTCTAGAGACTTCTACATTTGTGCTTCTACACTTTTCTTTGCCACCTAAGCTAGATTTTCTTTTTTAAGGATTTTTCTTGTCTTTTCTAGCTAATATCAATCTTGAAGTTGTAAGGACCTGGGCCCCATTGTGTAATATTGTCCGCTTTGGGTCATTCGTCCTGGTGCGGACAAATCGCCATCCCTCCTCCCCGCACACCGCCGTCTGGGCCGTCACACTCTCCACCCCTTAGGAGTACAGCGTCCTCGCTATGGACCCACACGCGGTCGGGAGTCAGCTCTGATATCATTTGTAAAGACCCGGGCCCCACTGTGTAATATTGTCCGCTTTGGTCACCTGCTTTAGCGCGGATGAACCGCCATCCCTCTTCCCCGCGCACCGCTGCCTGCAGACAATATTACACAGTGGGGCCCGAGTCGTTACAAATGGTATCAGAGTGTGTGGGGCCACAGCGAGGGCGCTGTACCTTAAGGGGGGGGGGAGAATGTGACGACCCGGACTCAGGGCAGTACGGAGGGATGGACTAAGATCGCCTCGGCAGTACGCGAGCGAGGCTAAGGGTATGTCAAGGGGAGTCCTAGGCTAGGTTATAAGGCTTGGGTCTCTCTAATCTATGTAACGCATTTTAAAGCAGTGAGGACTCAGTGTCCAAAGCGGACAATATTACACAGTGGGGCCCGGGTCGTTACAAAACCGTGAGGACTTATGTCCAAAGCCGACAATATATGTATAGTGGAGACTCGGGGTGTTACAAGTGGTATTAGAGTTGACTCCCGACCGCGTGTGGGCCACAACGAGGACGCTGTGCTCCTAAGGGGTGGAGAGTGTGATGGCCCAGGAGGCGGTGCGTGAGGAGGAGGGATGGCGGTGCGTCCGCGCCTCGGTCCCCAGATGTGCGCAAGTAGTGGTGCGCGGGGAGGAGGGATGGCGGTGCGTCCGTGCCTCGGTCCTCGGACGTGCGCAACGACGATGCGCATGGAGGAGGGATGGCGGTGCGTCCGCGCCTCGGTCCCCGGACGTGCGCAAGGAAGGGGTCTATCTCTTGTCCCACATCGCCTAAGGAGGGAGTTTTGGGCTAGCTTATAAGGCAATGAGCCCTCTAATTGTACATATGCGTTTTCTTAGGGTAGTATGGGCTGTCCCGAGAGGAACAAAATCGTGAGGACTTAGTGTCCAAAGCGGACAATATATATACAGTGGAGACCCGGGATATTACAAGTGGTATCGGAGCCTAGGTTTTGATCTTTTTGGATGTAGTTATGGGACGTTGTGAGGTTGTGCGATAGATTTTATTTTTGCGTTAGTCTTTTAGATTCTAAGGTGTAGTTTCATTCTTAGATTCGGGTGATCATGAGTATTGACTCTAAGACACTTGCCTCGCTTCGTAGGAGCAACAAAGGCAAACGAGTCGCTACCCCTAATGCTAGAGACATGCCTCAAGCTTCTTGAGGTGCGTCTTTGAGAAGGAGACTTGAGGACCGCCATGATAGGAGTCTTGACTTGTGCGAAGTCAGAGAAGAGGATCAAGAGCCAACCCGTTCAACTGAATTTGAACAAGCAATGATCTATTGGTATCGCTAAGCAAAAGAATTAACTGGAGATGGAGCGATTGGCTCAGGCACTTTTGCCCATTTTAGAAAGGCAAAACCACCCACTTTTGATGGGAAAGCTGATCCTCTCGCAGCTGAGTGTTGGATTAAAAAGATTGATGGGATCTTTGAAGCTGAAGAGGTTCTTGAGGATCGGAAAGTTAAATTTGCCACCCAATACCTGGAAGGTGAAGCATGTTAGGGAAATCCCTTATGATGTTTTGAAGATGACAAAATAAATCAAAGGCTACTAACATGTTTGATGGTTGAGTAATAGACTATGCAGATGATAGAACGTGTAAAAGATATTATCAAAGTCTATTCTTGGAAGAACCAGAAGACAGACTCTATCTTTGAAGCTGAACCGAGAAGACGAGACTCTCTGAAGCGAGAATATGTTCAGACTCAGATTGTAAAGTCTATTGCACTCAGACTCAGATTGTAAAGTCTATCGCACTCAGACTTTACATCCAGATTCGACAGAACGTAACTCGAGCCCAATCATACAACAACTAGTAATCTGGTTTGGATTCCACATCAAGATTGATTTGATTGACTCAATCTATTTGATTGACAATTGGATCTTGAAGACAAGAACTTTCTATACGAAGAAGCTTTACTTATGGAAACCAAGATTTCGTTTGTATGGGCGATCGGAATCAATTTGAGATTCTACCTTTGTCACTCAATGGCTACCAAATCTTCTAGATACAAAGCTATCCAATGGGTATATTGGAAGACGATCCTCAAGATACTGTCCAACGGCTAGTTTGGAAGTGGAGGAGTATTTAAGGAGATGAAGGACCGATGAGCAAGTAAGAGACGGAGCGTAGAATTTATAATTCCAAAGTCCGAGCGATCTTTGTTCATACACTTGTCTTTGGAGAGCTTAAACGTTTGTGATCGTGAGAGAAATACCAAAAGAGTGATTTAGTGAGATAGTGTGATCTACTAAGTGTTTGCACTCAAAGTTGTAATCTCTTGTTGATTGCATAGTGGAATCCAACCAAGAAGGCTGTTAGCGTGAGAGAGTGGACGTAGGCTTGGATTAAGCCGAACCACTATAAACCTCGTGTTCTTATTCTCTTCCCTAACTCCTTTGTTTTGTTTGAAGTTTATTTTATTCTGCATATATTTGCAAAGATTTATTTTTACACCTATTCACCCCCCTCTAGGTGTTCTTACTAGCACTCTCAATTGGTATCAGAGCCAAGTGCTCGGTTTATAAAAGTGTTTTTACTTTTGAGCTAAAGATCTTTTATGGCTAGTATCTTGGCACCAGGACTTACGGAGGGACAAAGCAACACAAGGCCACCATATTTTGATGGAAAGGAATACAACGTGTGGAAGAACAAAATGAAAGCATTTCTAAGATCCAGATATCCCTTGCAATGGGATGTTGTGGAAAGAGGAATCAATCACACTGCTGTGTCTACATCAAATAAGATTGGCAAAGACAAAGAAACCAAACCCATCGCTCCTATGTCTCGAACGGAGATGTCCAAAAGAGAAGCTCTTGATGCGAAAGCAATTTATTCTTTATATTGCGCTTTGTCTCCTGTTGAATATAACAGAATCTCTTCATGTGAAACAACAAAAGAAATTTGGGATAAACTTCATGTTACATATGAAGGGACCGATCGTGTAAAATAGACAAAAATAAATTTCCTGCTTGGTAAATATGAATCCTTCAAGATGAAGCAAGGAGAGTTGATTGGAGATATGTTCAGCCGTTTTACAGAAATTGTAAATGGTTTAGCATATCAAGGTCAGCCAATTTCTTCTCCAATGAAGGTCAACAAACTCTTGCGAGGTCTCTCAAAAGATTGGAACCATGTAAAGACCTCAATAAGAGAGACTCAGAGGATTATGCCACTCTCCGTTGATGAATTGATTGGCACTCTTCAATCCTATGAAGTGGAACAACTCAACGATGAAGATCCCGAAGGTAAGAAGTCCATTGCTTTAGTATCTAATGCTATTTTTGATGAAACAGACTCAGAAAATGACATGGACGACGAAGAACTTGCTTTTATGATCAAGAAATTCAAAAAGTTGAGTAGAAAAGGAAGGAAATTCGATGGAAGAAGTCAATACAAGCAGAATGGCCAGAAAAGAACCATGAAAGAAGATGATGAGGAAGAAAATATATGCTTAATGGCACATTCAGAATCTGAGTCTGACTCAGACACAGACTCAGAATCAAAGTCTGACTCGGACACAGACTCAGAATCCGATGAGGAAATCGAGGTAAGCAATTCAAAAATTCCTATTAAAGTTTTAAAGTATATAAATGAGCTTTGCTCAAATCTCAAATCTTCTCTTAAAAGGGTCTCCGAACTTAAAAAGGAGAATTCTCGGCTTAGGCAACAAGATCTTTCTCAAAAAGAAAAATTTGAAATTTTGCAAAAAGATTTTTTACAAATAAAAGAAAGTCGAGATTTACTTGTCAAAGTAAATGATTCTTTAAAAAATAAATTTTCAAATATTTCAACAAGATTTTCAAATGGTTCAAAAACATTAGAGCATATCCTTTCTATACAAGTACCTTACTATAATAAGTCGGGACTTGGTTTCAATAAGGAAAATAATTCTTTAATTGATTTTCCTAAAGTAAAAGAGAGACTTAGACAAAGACCTTCAAAGGCATTTTACAAAAATCATTTTCAAAAAGTGTTTGTAAAACCCGTTGGTCGAAATGCCCTCGAGTGTTCAAATTGTGGAGAATCAGATCATTTTGAGAAAGAATGTCCTAAAGTTTGGAGACCTATCAAGAAAAATTGGATAAAAACAGCATACTCTACTAACTCTCATGGACCCAAGAAAAAATGGGTACCAAAGAAAAGATGAGTTATTTTTGCAGGAAATAAAAGAAGAGAAGAATGAGAGTTTGGTAAGGAATGTATATTTTTTTTTTCTCAATTTGATTTGGGCAATAATTCTCATTATACTTGATATTCGATATATCCTTGGTTGATTGAGATTTTATAATGATCATATTTTGTTTTATTGAAGAAAGAATCACGTGATTTATTTTTGTGATTCGTGAGTTGAGATTTGATTTAATACGTGTGATTATTTGAGATAATTCAGATTATTTTGTCTAATTTTATACTCTCAGATTTAGTCATATTTTGCAAAGTGAAAATCTGTTTTATGTGATGATGCAAGATATTCTTAGATATTCAAAGATTTCATTCTCACTGATTTTATTGTGCTTTGACTAAGTGAGAATTTATTTTTCAAAATATCATTGTGCATAATATTCTTTCTTTGAATACTCTGTTATGATGAATTAAGAAAGAATATTTGATTATGGAGATTTTCTATTTTGCTCTAACGTCAAGGAAGGATCCAAATTGATGGATACCAAAAAGGGAAATGAGTTGATTTCAGGAAATTCAATAAGGCAAGAATGATTGCGAATCTATGCAAATTTTGGTGCAATCAGAAAAATATCTCCTACGAAGATTGGTAATGATTTTTTTTAATGGTATATTTCAAACATATACCATGGGTAAGAGAATATTTTTAATCATCCCGCCTTGCAAATTTCTACGTGCATTTATCATGATTTTGGATGATTGTTTATTATATTGCGAATATCTTTTGTCATAAATATAAGGTTTGCAATTTTGGCACGTGACAGAAATATCTATTTTCCTTTTGCAAAATGCATATCTAAAATTTATGCTCAAGGAAATCTCTTTGATCTCGAAAGATATTCTTGCTATATTCTTAGAAGATATATTATATCTAGCAAGGTTGATCCACAAATCAAAGGAAGATATTACGTGATATTTTTTTTTTTGCAAGGATTATTATCTATTATACAAGATTTTGCAGGTGGCAATATAATCTTTCATATGGATTTTGGAAAGCTCGATCTAAAAATTATGAATATTCCATACTATCTTTTGGAAGATCGAAAATTCCCTTCCTTGTGCAAAATTTTTGATTATTGAGGAAATCCCTTATGTGTTGTACGAAAGGTTGAATAGTTCTGAATTTTAATATTTGATAATTTTATATATGCTATTCAATTTATTTATTTGAAGAAAAGGGCATTATATACTATGTGGATATTATTACAGCTTATTTGTGGAAAAAGTTTGTTAAGTTGATGCAGGTTGAATTCGAGAAAAGCTTAATTGAAGAAAATAAATTTTTGCCTCGAATTTCAAAATGCAAGTGATCGTTGCAGATGTTGTTGCTACAAAGGAAATACTGGAAAAATATTCTGTTCAACGTGCACAAGCAACAATTGTTTCTATTCGCAAATATTGTCATGATGACAGGGGGAGAAAGCAAATCCAAAAGAAAAGGAAAAGAATCGTGATCATCTCAAAAAGGCAACAAATTGAGGGGGAGCATTGATCAATTATGGAAAAATCTTTTTGGATTGATCGTGATCTTATTATGGATGGAAGGAAAGGTAAATGTGTCAGAATTTATTCTAAAAAATCCGGCTAGTGCATCTTTTATTACTTTTTGTCGTTAATAAATCTTATATTGATATTATCATTTTGTTATGACAAAAAGGGTACATGAATTTCATGATGCATCCGTGATTTTTATTGGATATTTGCTGATATATATGATCGAAGTGAGCTATATTGCATATCTTTAATATTCGATTTACTTTATAAAAGCTTATTTTTGGAAATTATGATTCATGCAAGATATTTGTTATCATTCTCTACGTGATACTTTTTCTATTATTATCGCTTTTTGATTATGACAAAAAGGGGGAGAAGATATGAATATGTATATGTGTTGATTGGTTGATATTATTTATTGCATAATATTGAGCTGCGATTATTTTTCTATATATTGTTATGCTCAATCTATTTGCTATCTATATTGAGCTGCGATTATTTTTTTATATATTGTCATGCTCAATCTATTTGCTATCTTCTGACATCCTTTGATTTAAATTAATATCTTTAAAAGTATTTTTACAAATCTGCATATTCAAAGATTGTTTTGTCATCATCAAAAATGGGGAGATTGTTAGGGAAATCCCTTATGATGTTTTGAAGATGACAAAATAAATCAAAGGCTACTAACATGTTTGATGGTTGAGTAATAGACTATGCAGATGATAGAACGTGTAAAAGATATTATCAAAGTCTATTCTTGGAAGAACCAGAAGACAGACTCTATGCTGAAGCTGAACCAGAAGACAGACTCTATGCTGAAGCTGAACCAGAAGACAGACTCTATGCTGAAGCAGAATATGTTCAGACTCAGATTGTAAAGTCTATTGTACTCAGACTCAGATTGTAAAGTCTATTGCACTCAGACTTTACATCCAGATTCGACAGAACGTAACTCGAGCCCAATCATACAACAGCTAGTAATCTGGTTTGGATTCCACATCAAGATTGATTTGATTGACTCAATCTATTTGATTGACGATTGGATCTTGAAGATAAGAACTTTCTATACGAAGAAGCTTTACTTATGGAAACCAAGATTTCGTTTGTATGGGCGATCGGAATCAATTTGGGATTCTACCTTTGTCACTCAACGGCTACCAAATCTTCTAGATACAGAGCTGTCCAATGAGTATATTGGAAGACGATCATCAAGATACTGTCCAACGGCTAGTTTGGAAGTGGAGGAGTATTTAAGGAGATGAAGGACCGATGAGCAAGTAAGAGACGGAGCATAGAATTTATAATTCCAAAGTCCGAGCGATCTTTGTTCATACACTTGTCTTTGGAGAGCTTAAACGTTTGTGATCGTGAGAGAAATACCAAAAGAGTGACTTAGTGAGATAGTGTGATCTACTAAGTGTTTGCACTCAAAGTTGTAATCTCTTGTTGATTGCATAGTGGAATCCAACCAAGAAGGCTGTTAGCATGGGAGAGTGGACGTAGGCTTGGATTAAGCCGAACCACTATAAACCTCGTGTTCTTATTCTCTTCCCTAACTCCTTCGTTTTGTTTTAAGTTTATTTTATTCCGCATATATTTGCAAAGATTTATTTTTACACCTATTCACCCCCTCTAGGTGTTCTTACTAGAACTCTCAAAGTAGAGTTTTGGTGGGATGGAATGAAGCCAAGTCTTGAAGGTAGGGATGTTATTATATCTTGGGAGGACTTTAAAAAGGCGTTCAATGCTCAATTCTTCCCAAAGTCATTCCAGGCAAAGATGAAGGGTGACTTTGTACATATATCTCAGGGTGACTCCACAGTTTTGGAGTATTCAGTCCGTTTTAATCAGTTGAGTAGATTGTGGAGCACTTGGTAGCAAATGAGGAAGATAAGGCCGACCATTTCCTAGGAGGGCTCCGACCTGAAATTAATTCCGCACTTGCACCTTTCGTATTAACAGCTTATAAGGATGTGCTAGAATGAGCAATTAAGGTGGAACAAAGCATTTTGAAGCACGGCACACAAGGAGCGCCTCGGTCCCCAGATGTGCGCAGGAAATGAGTCCCTCTCTTGTCCCACATCGCTTAAGGAGGGAGTCTTGGGCTAGTTTATAAGAGTCTTTGGTCCCTCTAACCTATGTAATGAATTTTAAAGCCATGAGCGAAAAGACCATGGCTGGGATGGCAGTTCGTCCGCGCCAAGGTGGGTGACCCAAAGCGAACAATATTACATAGTGGGGCCCGGGTCCTTACAAATGATATCAAAAGATGTCACACCCCAAAACTACAAAGAATGGGGATGACACGGCCATCCTTCCACATGAAGGACGCAGCCTCAAACACAACCAACAAAGTGATATCAACTTATATATATTCAAACCATATATATACATATTAGATAAACCAATAAATTGGTTGCAATATCAGAGTTTCTATAATCTACCAAAAAGAGATATACATTTAGAACTCAAACAATCCAACTACTAGCAAGGATCATGTGCACCACTTCCTTAAACCATACCAAAAAAAAAATTGAACTCCCTAAAAGTTTCCCACCGACGGTGCTCTCGCTCTATTCGCTGCTAACTGAGGAACCTGAAAAGAATAAAGGAGGAGTGGGATGAGCAACAACAGCTTAGTGAATAGTACATATCTTTTAAGTAGATCGAACAACCACTATGCATGTATACAAAGCAATACCAAACTTCATAACGCCAACTCAATATATAAAATACATATCGAATCTTATAAGAGTTATTTCTTATCATCAAAGTTTTATACTAATATGGAAAACTCATTTAAATCACCATCAAAAGTCAAGTATCAATGGTCGAATCCATTGAATAATCTCAATCAAAAACACATATCAATGGTCTATCCATTGATTCATCTCATATCAAACACACATCGATGGTCCATCCATCGACCAATCTTTTGCTCAATAACTAACCATGGTCACGACACAACGCCTTGTGACAAGGCGACCATGATTATCCCCTTGGCAAGGTCTCCACCTACAAAGCCGATGGCTGGGCCCAGAAGGATATCCTAAACCTGGTATGCATAACCCAAAAACCCCTCACTGGGTTCACAGTCATATTGAGCATAAATAACCATCCTCCAATACCAGATATCCAATCCAGAAATCAATATCTTAAACCAAACAATAACATTTTACAGCATAGCCCACCATCTGTTTCATATCCATTTCTCAAATCATCATAAACCTTTCCATAAATCAGTCGCAAAGCAATTTCATATATATTTCTCTACAAACCTTGTAATACATGCTTTTCAAAGATTCACAATCAACCGAAGGGTAGCGATTGCTCGATCTGGCTTTTATGCAATAAAAATGCTCTTCTCAATTCAATATATGTATATATATATATATACTTTAAGACATGATTTTACAAAACTAAATAAGATATAATACCACTCACCTCGTCGTCTACGACCAAATGACGAACGATACCTGTATCGTCGAACTCACAGCCCTATCAAATAACCGAAGAATAATGTTAAAATCTAATAAAATTCTATCTCGACTACGAAATGACTAAATTACACCTTAACTTTAACAAAAGGACTTCTACGGGCTAACAAATCGCATAATCAAAGCGATTGTTCAAGCCATTCGCAACACGGAGTTTAAGCGCAAAACTTAATCGCGTGTTGACTTTCTCCTCCGAACCCCGATCCGAATGTACTTATAGTCAATAGAGAGCCCTTGACACATAATACAAGAATCCCAACTTGACCGTCCCAAAATCAAGCCAAAAAATGACAAAATACGGGCCCAAAGCAGCTGGACGCGTACTGTTCACTGCGCGTGGGAAACTTTGAAATTTTGTTTCGGACAAACCATTAGCTCAAATCACAATCCGTAAAATCCCACAGCTCCCCAACATCCTAAACTACCATTCCTACAAAATTACATAGCTCAACGACTCCAAAATCAGACTTCACCGCTTGATTTTCCAAAAATTCCTCATTGGAGCCCTAAACCCATAAATTACTTCAATTGGACGAACGAGGGGCTTGATCTCTTACCGGGTGCTGCGTTATGGAGTCGAGTTGGCTTGGCGAGGCATCCGTGGCGTGCACGTGCCAAAACCCCTTTCCTTTCTTCCCCTTTCTTCTTCTTCTTCTTCTTCTTCTTCTTCTTCTTCTTCTTCTTCTTCTTCTTTATTTTCTTTCTAGTCGAGGGACCTCTCAGCTTCTATTTAACCGACCCCTCTCCCCTATCCTTTTTGCTTATTGACTTTTCAACTTCTTTTTCTTTTTCTTCATTTGGGGCCCACTAACTTAATATTACATTCTACCCTCCTTAAAAAAAATTTCTTCCTCGAAATTTACATGTACTTTAGTCATGAAACAAGTGAGGGTATTTGTGTCTTGCCTCCTCCTCGAGTTCCCAAATAGCCTCTCTCTCGGTGTGGTTTTGCCATTGTATTTTCACATAAGGAATAGTTCGTCATCGCAACACCTGATCCTTCTTAACGAAAATGTGAATAGGCTGCTCCTCATATGTCAAATTCTCCCGTAATCTCAATGGAGTAAAGTCTAGCACATGTTCAGGATTTGGCACATATTTCCGCAACAAAGAGACATGGAACACATTATGGACACCCGATAGTGCCGGCGGCAAAGCCAATTTATAAGTGACTTCAACAATTTTCTCTAAGATCAAGAATGGTCCCACGTACCTTGGACTTAACTTCCCACGTGTGTCAAATCTCATTACACCCTTCGTAGGAGAAAATTTTGAGAATACGTGATCCCCCACATTAAATTCTAACTTGTGTCTTTTCAGATCCGCATAACTTTTCTGACGACTTTGAGCTGTTCTGAGACATTCCCGAACCAACCTAACTTTCTCTTCTAACTATTGAATGTGTTGGAGAAAACTTCCTTGAGTGTTTTGAAGCTGACAAAACGTTTCCATCAGTCTAGTCTGAAGACTTGCAGACTCTTCCATCAAAGTTTGAAGACCTCCGGACTGCCATACTCAAGACTCAAAGTCTATCCTCATTGACAGTCTTTAGACCGTCGAAAAAGGCTTATCCAGAACTGGATGTTTTGTTAAGGATTTGACTTTATCGACTGGAGAAGATCTCTTGGCTGGATATAGCATGTCGGAATCCTTTATTCAAATCAAGATTGATTCAAGGATTTTGGATCCGTTGATTGACGAAGTATACTTGGAAGGTTCTACTTATGGAAACCTAGATCCTGATTGTATGGGCGAGCAGGATTGATGGGCTATCGTCATGTTCTTTAAATAGCTCGAAGATCTTCCTAATTGATTCTGTCCAACGGGTAGATTGGAAGAATTCCTTTGGTAAGTGCCAACAGGTATGATGGCATAAAGGAGTATATAGGAAGACGTTCCAGTTGTTTGAGTGTGTGCGCGATATAAGAATTCTAAAGTCTGAAGCTCCTTGTTCTTAGTCATTTAAACTGTTGAGCGAAATCTTATACGCAAAAGAGAGTCTATATCTTTGAGAGACCTTGAGGAAGTGTAGTAGAGTCTCTACACTATGGAATTAAGGAAGAGCTTTTTTGTAACAACTCTTTTGTTCATGGTGAAATCCAGCCGGTGGGCTGTCAGTGAGGAAGAGTGGACGTAGGCTTGGATTAAGCCGAACCACTATAAACTCTGTGTTCATATTCTCTTCCCTACACTCTTTTACTTTGATCGTAACTTGTTTATTTGAAAAGAGAGAAATTTCATTTTCATAATCTATTATTGATTAGTGTTGCACACTTATGTCGGAAATTTGTTTTTACACCTATTCACCCCCTCTAGGTGCTTATACTAGCTTTCACAATTGGTATCAGAGCTTGTGTACTCACTTAAATTGAAGTGTTTTACTTCAGAGTTAAAGATCCATGGCTAGTATGTTGGCTCCAGGACTGGTTGAAGGGCAAAGCAATACCAGACCGCCTTATTTTGATGGGAAGGAATACAACATATGGAAAAACAAGATGAAGGCATTCTTAAGATCAAAGGATCCTTTGGAATGGGATGTGGTAGACAAAGGAATCATTCCTAAAGCTGCACCTGTCTTAGAAAGAGGAAAAGAAGTTGTTGAGTCTAGCGAAATGACTCAAGAAGAGATAACCAAGAGACAAGCTCTTGATGCAAAAGCAATTTATTCTTTATATTGTGCATTATCACCTACTGAATATAATAGAATATTTTCTTGTGCTATAGCTAAAGAAGTCTGGGATAGATTACACATCACCTATGAAGGAACTGATCGAGTGAAAGAAACCAGAATCAACATTCTGCTTGGTCAATACGAAGCATTCAAAATGAAATCAGGAGAATCTATCACTGACATGTTTAGTCGTTTTACAGAAATCGTGAATGGTCTTGAAAATCAAGGTCAACCAATTTCTGATCCCATGAAAGTAAACAAGCTACTGCGTGGACTCTCCAAGGATTAGAATCACATAAAAACCTCAATAAGGGAGACACAAAGAATTATGCCACTTTCTGTCGATGAATTGGTTGGGACTCTTCAGTCTTATGAAGTGGAGCGAATCAATGAAGATGAAGATCCTAAAGGTAAGAAATCCATTGCATTAAAATCTAATGATGATTCTGACGTCACAAATTCTGAAGACGATATAGATGATGAAGAGCTTGCTCTCATGATAAGAAGATTCGGAAAGCTAAACAGAAAAGGAAGAAGATTCAATCCAAAGAAACAAAGCTTTCAAAAGCAACGGAGTAAGTCTGTTGAGGATGATGAATCCAATAGAGATGTAGTTTGTTTTGAATGTAAGAAAAAGGGACATATCAGACCCAACTATCCCCTTCTGAGGAAAAAGAAAGGAAAAGCTGAGAAATATCGAAAGGCACTCAAAGCAGAAACTTGGAGTGATACAGAATGTGAAGAAAGTGATGATGATTATGCCAATATTTGTCTCATGGCACAATTAGACTCAGATTCAGACTCCGAAACAGACTCAGATTCAGACAGTGAAATCAAGGTCACTATCAAGAAAAAGATTAAATGGTACCTGGATAGTGGATGCTCAAGGCATATGACAGGAGATTCAAATTGCTTCATAAAGCTTGTTTAAGTTAATGGTGGAAAAGTTTCATTTGGAGGAAACAGCAAAGGAAGAATTGTAGGATATGGAACTGTAAAGATTGGAAACCTCACGATTAGTAATGTTTCCTTAGTGGAAGGACTCAACTACAATTTGCTAAGTATCAGTCAGCTGTGCGACACCGGTTTCAAAATCAATTTTCAAGAGGGAATTTGTTCAGGAACCAATAAAGACTCCTCTCGGTCTTTCATGGGTCGAAGACATGGAAATATCTACCTCTTGGATGTCAAACCAGATGAAACCCAATGTCTAATCTCAATTCAAGAAGAAGCAAACTTGTGGCACAGAAACTTGTGCACGTCAACATGAAGCAAATAGCCATAATTTCAGCAAAGAAACTTGTCCGTGGTCTACCCAATCTGTTATACAAAAAGTCTGATCTATGCACACCATGCGTGTTGGGAAAACAGGTAAGAAACTCATTCAAACCAATAAATCAAGTTTCCACTAATCGTGTACTGCAGCTTCTGCATATGGATCTCTTTGGACCAACCAGAACTCAGAGCATTGGAGGTAAGAAATACTGTTTAGTGATTGTGGATGATTATTCACGATTCACTTGGGTATATTTCCTGGCAAGTAAGTCTGAAACTTTTTCTTATTTCGAAAAGTTTGCCAAAAAGGTCCAAAATGAGAAAGGATATGTTATTTCAAGTATACGGACAGACCATGGAGGTGAATTTGAAAATCAAGACTTTACAAAATTTTGTGATGAATCTGGTTTTCAGCATGTGTTCTCCTCTCCATACACTCCAGAGCAAAATGGAGTCGTGGAAAGAAAGAATAGGTCGCTTCAGGAAATGGCTAGAACTTTTTTAATTGAAAGTAACATATCTTCACGTTTTTGGGCTGAAGCTGTTTTTACAGCATTTTATATTATTAATAGTCTTTCTAAGGCCTATTCTGGAGAAAACTCCCTACGAGTTATTCAAAGGAAAGAAGCCCATTGTTTCATATTTTCACGTGTTTGGATGTAAATGTTTTATATTGAAAAATACAAATGATCGAGTTAGTAAGTTTGAAGAAAAATCAGATGAAGGTATTTTCCTTGGATATTCTATCACAAGCAAAGCTTACAGAGTATACAACAAAAAGACTCAATTTGTGGAGGAATCAATGAATGTCAAATTTCAAGACTCTATGCAAAATGAATCAATTCAGACTCAACTTGAAGATTCTGAACCTGCTTCAGACTCTACAAAGTCTAAATCTCCAGAAGCAGCTTAGACTTTAGAAGACCAGCAACAAATGATCGTCGAAGATTCAAATGAGGAAAAAAATCAACAGTCTGACAAATCAAACAGCAACTGGAAGCATAAATCCAGTCATCCCAAAGATCTCATTATTGGCGATATTAATGAAGGAATTCGCACAAGATCCAAAAGGCGTGAAGAGTCTAGTGCCGTGGCTCTTATTTCTGAAATAGAACCCAAGAGCATAGAAGAAGCTTTAACTGATGAAAGCTGGATTGAAGCTATGCAAGAAGAACTCCGGCAATTCAGCATTAATGATGTCTGGGAATTGACTCCTAAACCGAAAGGTTATTCCAAATGGACGTCAAAAGTGCTTTCCTAAATGGATTTATCCAAGAGGAAGTCTATGTGGAACAACCACCCGGTTTTGAAAACCCAAGAAAACCAGACTCTGTATTCAGACTGAAAAAGGCTTTATATGGTTTGAAGTAAGTACCTCGAGCTTGGTACGACAGACTAAGTAAGTTTTTAATTCAAAATGGCTTTGTCAAAGGTAAAGTAGATACTACATTGTTTATCAAAAGAGAAAGCAAAAGCTTTCTACTTGTTCAAATTTATGTTGATGATATTATTTTTGGATCTTCTAATGAAAGTTTGTGCAAGAAATTTTCTAAGTCTATGCAGGATGAATTTGAAATGAGCATGATGGGTGAACTAACCTTCTTTCTCGGGCTTCAAGTGAAACAACCGAAGGAAGGAACTTTTATTCATCAAGAAAAATATGCCAACGAACTTGTCAAAAAGTTTGGGCTGGAGAATTGCAAAAAGACTGATATACCAATGTCAAGTTCCTTGAAGATGGACAAAGATGAATGAGGAAAGAAAGTTGACCAGAAGCTATACAGGAGTATCATTGGTTCACTTCTTTATCTTACTGCTTCTAGACCTGACATTTTGTTTAGTGTTTGCATTTGTGCCAGATTTGAATCAGACCCTAAAGAATCTCATCTAAGTGCTGCAAAGCGTATTATCAAATACATTGCCTCAACTTCAAACTTGGGTCTCTGGTATCCTAAAGAAGGAGACTTTACTCTTCTTGGATACTCAGACGCAGACCTAGCCGGATGCAGAGTTGATAGAAAGAGCACCTCGGGCACCTGTCAACTACTTGGAAGCAGAACAGTGTCTTGGTTTTCAAGGAAGCAAAATACAATAGCTCTTTCTACAGCAGAAGCAGAGTATGTAGCTCTTGGAAATTGTTGTTCACAAATTCTGTGGATAAATCAACAGCTAAGAGACTTTGGAATTGAAGATTCATGCACTGAAATCAAATGTGACAATACCAGCGCAATCAATCTCACCAAGAATCCGATTCTTCACTCAAGAGCAAAACATATAGAGATTCAACATCACTTCATTGGAGATCATGTTCAAAATGGAGAAGTTATGATTCAGTTTATTGACTCAAAGAATCAACTAGCGGATATATTTACAAAGCTTTTGGAGAAAAATCAATTTGAAGTTATTCGTTCCAAACTCAATATCTTAAAGTCTGAGGAAGTTCAGACCCAGGACTAAAAGTCTAAAGACTCTCAGACTCAGATGATCAAGATTCATGACTATAAGTTATGTTATTTTATTATCTCTCAAATCAAATCTTGAAAAGGTATGATCATCTATCCGGAATTGATTGTTGCTATTTTCAATTTCCGTGATTATTTCAATCTTTCCTTTTCGAAAAAGAAGTTATTTTTAAAATGACAGTTATCTAATTTTTGAAAAGGCAGTTATTTTTTTTAAAAGCATCTTTATATTTCCTTTTTACGACGTTCCGTATGCCTCGCTTCGACTGCCTTATATACTGTCGGTTCCTCTTCATTTTACTCAAAAAAACCCTAAGAGAGCATCGATCTTCCACTTCTATGTTCTTCTCTTGTTTAATCCTCGAAAAATTGTCATCTTTCTTGGAAAACAAGCTTGGAATCTTTCAAAGACTGTGAAAGATGTCGTCCCAAAGAAAGTCTTCAAGGATCGCGAACAGGGGACCACAGCAAATGCATGAGGGGCCTACGCACTTTGATCTCACCGAGGAAGAAGAATCTCCTAGACAGCAGCAGAGCCCACACCATTCTCAGCAGCATCCATCTCCTCCATCTAGACCTCAGAATGTTGCACATCAAGAAGAGGAAGAAATCATCGAAGACGCAGAACCCGTAAGAACTCTTAAGCCCGATTTACCTACAAGCTTTATCGTGCTTTGAAGAGGAGTGATACTCCATTGAACTACATTGATGAATTTCTGAAAGACAAAGGGTATAGAAAGGAAACTTTCTTTTTACACACAATGGAACAATTGGGAATTGCCCCTGCTGGTTTGGCGGAAGAGGCATTGGCAAATATCCCAAGCGATCCACGTGTTGGAGGGCTGAGTCAACCAGATGGGAATGACGATGATAGGATGTATAGTCAGTTTAAACCTAGAATGGGTGTTGCAGCAAAAATCCGAAACAAAAGGACGGATTTGTTTCGATCGGATGACCACAAGCAACTGTACTCTAAGTTGCTGAAGTGTGGGTTGATAAACCCTAGAAGTGTGGACTTTGATTTTCTTGACTCTGTGAATGTCAATCTGTGGGAAAAATTCAGTCTTCTTCAACTCGAATAGTTTTGTTTTGAAACTACAGAAGCTTATACTGAACTTACTGCTTATTTCTATTCAAATCTCAATTTCTTGAATGCGAATAGGTTCTCTTTTAGTGTTCGAGATTAGGATTATGTGGTTGACATGAATACATTGGCTGATGTGATTGGGGTTGAAAGAGGGAGATATCAACCTATCAGTGTGTCTATTGCACGTACAATGTTGGAGCTTGTTAAGGATAGAAGGACGGAAGGAAAGATTTCCTATTTGAGAATGAATGCGTCCAACATTTTGCTTCACAAGATAGTGATTAACTGTCTCAGACCAAAATCAACTTCAAAGACCGATGTTTCAAACTCGGAGGCAAAGTTGATGTATGCCATCAATGCTGGTAAAAAGTTCTCTCTTCCACACACTATTATGTTCCACATGTACAGAGCAGTGGTGAAGGACAAGGGTCAACTTCCGTACGCAGCTCTTATGACCAAGTTATTCAAAGATTTGAACGTTCAGCCTCCCCGGATTTTTTGTGTTCGAACGTGCGATCAAATGGTGGTAGGACTGAAAATGGTCTCTAAAATGCGTCTGAAGGAACTCAACAAGGCATTGGAGCAATTTAAGGAAAAAAGCCCTGTCAAGACTCATCAAATTTCTTCGGCTGCAAAGAGGAAAGGGAAGGAGCCCATGGTTGCTCCATTAAAGAAAAGAAGAGCTCCCATCATTGAGGATGAAGAGGATGAGGATGATATCACCATTTCTGCAATGGCATTGAAGAACTTGAGTCGTTCTGTTCCAGAATCAACGGAGAGACAAGAAAAAAGACATTGATGAGACAGAACAGAGGACTGGAGAAAGAGAAGATTTGGAAGCAGAGGAGAAGGAAGCAGAGGAGAAAGATGCAGAGGAGGAAAGAATTCAGGAAGAAGAAGAAGAGGAGAGAGGAAATCAAGCGGAAGCAGAGCATGAGGAACACTTTTCTCCGACTGAAGGCATGGAAACAGGGGGAGATCCCGAGAAAAGAGGAACGTCCTCATTCCCTGCCACCAGTGAAGGAATAAGTCGTTCTCCAGCAGATCTAGAGGACATCTATGCCTCTCAATTTCCTGAGGAGGAACATGATGTTTCATCGCCCAATCTGCGTGACCATGCTGATTTGCCATCATCTACCTATACTCCATCTGATCGTGCAAAAGCCAGTACTCAGACTGATAATTCAGCAGACTTTCGCAAAATACTTGATGTTCTCTTGGAGATGCGGGGAGAAATATATGCTCTGGGATGTGAAGTACAGAACTTGCAAAATGCAGGTCAAACCTCTTCAGTTTCTTTGCATGATCAAATTCATGCCCTTGCTCTTCAAGTTCAAACAAATGCCAAGGGTGAAGATGTGGCGCAACTGAAGGAGGATTTGAAAAAGCTGGAAGGGTTTGTCCAGTCAATGGGAGATTTCCAGCTTGTTCGTGTTCCCAAGCAATCTTAATTCCATTCTCTTTTCATCTCTACCTTTTTAATGATGACAAAAAGGGGGAGAGATGTGGTGCAGATTTGATTTGAACTCTGAACTTTGAAACCTTTTGAACTTTTGTGTCGGTTATGTTTGATTAACTTGACTTTTGTGTTTGGCTGTTTGGATTTGGACTTGATTTGGATTTGACTGTTTGAACATTTGTTTATCTTAAGTACTATTGATATCTCATGGCTTTGTTCATTTACAAGACTAACCTACTTTTTTTGGATGCAGATTCTAGTGTTATTACTAAGCCTCTTATCTTTATGAGATATCCATATTTGCCTAAGTAATGTTTTGCAGGTCAAAGTTATCCAAATCTGCAGGAAAGTTTTGTCACCATCAAAAAGGGGGAAATTGTTGGAGAAAACTTCCTTGAGTGTTTTGAAGCTGACAAAATGTTTCCATCAGTCTAGTCTGAAGACTTGCAGACTCTTCCATCAAAGTCTGAAGACCTCTGGACTGCCAGACTCAAGACTCAAAGTCTATCCTCATTGACAGTCTCTAGACCGTCGAAGAAGGCTTATCCAGAACTAGATGTTTCGTTAAGGATTTGACTTTATCGACTGGAGAAGATCTCTTGGCTGGATATAGCATGTCGGAATCCTTTATTCAAATCAAGATTGATTCAGGGATTTTGGATCCGTTGATTGACGAAGTATACTTGGAAGGCTCTACTTATGGAAACCTAGATCCTAATTGTATGGGCGAGCATGATTGATGGGCTATTGTCATGTTCCTTAAATAGCTCGAAGATCTTCCTAATTGATTCTGTCCAACGGGTAGATTGGAAGAATTCCTTTGGTAAGTGCCAATGGGTATGATGGCATAAAGGAGTATATAAGGAAGATGTTCCAGTTATTTAAGTGTGTGCGCGATAGAAGAATTCTAAAGTCTGAAGCTCCTTGTTCTTAGTCATTTAAACTGTTGAGCGAAATCTTGTACGCAAAAGAGAGTCTATATCTTTGAGAGACCTTGAGGAAGTGTAATAGAGTCTCTACACTGTGGAATCAAGGAAGAGCTTTTCTGTAACAACTCTTTTGTTCATAGTGAAATCCAGCCGGTGGGCTGTCAGTGTGGAAGAGTGGACGTAGGCTTGGATTAAGCCGAACCACTATAAATTCTGTGTTCATATTCTCTTCCCTACACTCTTTTACTTTGATCGTAACTTGTTTATTTGAAAAGAGAGAAATTTCCTTTTCATAATCTATTATTGATTAGTGTTGCACACTTATCTCGGAAATTTGTTTTTACACCTATTCACCCCCCTCTAGGTGCTTATACTAGCTTTCACAGGATGAACTCAGGGCCAGTTAGTCTTTTCTCACCAACGTCGTCCCAACAAATAGGACTTCTACATTTTCGGCCATATAAAGCTTCAAATGGTGCCATCTTAATGCTGGAGTGAAAACTGTTATTATAAGAAAATTCTGCCAAATGTAGATGTTCATTCTAAGAACCGCCGAAATCAATGATGCATGATCTCAACATATCCTCTAATGTTTGGATCGTTCTCTCTAACTGTCCATCTGTTTGTGGATGAAAAGCTGTACTCAAGTTGAGTTTAGTGCCCAATGCTCCTTGCAAACCCTTCCAAAAGTTAGACACGAACCTAGGATCCCTATCAGAAACAATGCTTACAGGAACTCCATGAAGCTTCACTATCTCATTAACATATCACTTTGCCATATCTTCCATTGAAAGGCCAAATCGATATGACAAAAAGTGAGCAGACTTAGTCAATCGATCAACAATCACCCATATAGCATTCTTACCACTTGGCGTACTCGGTAGACCAACTACAAAGTCCATGGCAATATGCTCCCACTTCCATTTAGGTATCTCTAAAGGTTGCAACTGTCCACCCGGTTTCTAATGCTTAATTTTCACTTGCTGGCAAACTAAACATTGATCAACAAGTTTTATAATATCATTTTTCATGTTGACCCACCAAAAGTTTTCTCTCAAGTCCCTATACATCTTAGTGCTTCCCGGATGAATTGAAAATCTAGTACTGTGAGCTTCTTGCAGGATCTCCTTTTTTAGCTTTGACTCCTCAGGAACACATAGTCGACCATGAAACCTCAAGGATCCATCTACATGTAAACTAAAATCCGCTTGTCTTCCAGCTTCCACACCTTCTCTAATTTTTTGTAATTGTGGATCTCCATTCTGTTTAGCCTTAATTCTATCAATCAACATAGGTTGTACTTGAAGATTAGCTAATTGAGCACCAAGCTGCTGCACCAACACCTCCAAGTCTAACTTCCTCATATCTTCAAGAATGAGTTTCTGAGAAGTGAGCAAAGCTGCCATATTTCCAAAGGATTTACGACTCAAAGCATTCGCTACCACATTGGCCTTACCCGGATGGTAATTAATGGACAAGTCATAATCCTTCAAAAGTTCTAGCTATCTTCTTTGCCTCATGTTTAGTTCTTTTTGAGTAAAGATATACTTTAGACTCTTGTGATCGAAAGACTTCACATTTTTCACCATACAAATAGTGTCGCCATATCTTCAAGGCAAACACAATCGCCGCTAACTCCAAATCATGAGTAGGGTAGTTCTTCTCATGTAATTTCAATTGTCTAGAAGCATAGGCAACAACTTTGCTATCTTGCATAAGAACACAACCCGAACCTTCTTTGGATGCGTCGCAGTAGATTACGAAGCCGCCACTTCCAGAAGGTAGAGTTAGAATAGGAGCCGACACCAGCCGTCTATTCAACTCTTGAAAACGGCGTTCACATTGGTCCTACCATTCAAATTTAACTTTCTTCTGAGTTAGACGGGTAAGTGGACCAGCAATCTTTGAGAACCCCTCTACAAATTGCCTATAGTAGCCGGCTAGCCCAAGAAAACTTCTAACTTCTGCAACATTAGTTGGACGATTCCACTTAACAACTGCTTCAACCTTCTTTGAATCCACTAATATGCCATCCTTCGAGATCACATGACCCAAGAATTCTATATGATCAAGCCAGAAATCACACTTACTAAATTTTGGCATACAACTTCTTTTCATGCAAAGTCTGCAAGACAAACCTCAAGTGTTGTTCGTGTTCCTCTAAACTTTTCGAATACACTAGGATGTCATCAATGAACACCACAATAAATTTGTCTAGATATTCTCTGAACACTCTGTTCATCAAGTCCATGAAGGCAGCAAGCGCATTTGTTAATCCAAAAGACATGACGAGAAATTCATAATGGCCATCCTTGTTCTGAAAGTGGTTTTAGGCACATCATCTATCCTTATCTTCAACTGATGATGCCCAGAACGAAGGTCGATCTTGGAAAATACCTGAGCTCCCTGAAGTTGATCAAATAAATCCCCAATCCGGGGCAAAGGATATTTGTTTTTGACCATTACCTTGTTAAGCTCTCAATAATCTATGCAAAGCCGCATACTACCATCCTTCTTTTAAACAAATAGAACAGGAGCTCCCCAAGGTGAAACACTAGGCTGATGAAACCCTTATCCAAAAGCTCTTGCAGCTGCATTTTCAATTCTTTCAATTTAGTGGGTGCCATCCGATATGGTGCCTTAGAGATTGGTGCTGTACTAGGCATCAATTCAATACAAAACTTAATTTCTCTATCAAGAGGCAAGCCTGGTAAATCCTCAGGAAACACACTTGGAAACTCTCAAACGACAGGAACATCTTCCAACTTTACTACAACCTTACTTGTGTCTTTTACACAAGCTAAATAACCATAACAACCCTTTCTCAAAAGTTTCCTTGCTTGCAAAGCTGAGATCAACCTTGGAGAAGTGTTTTGACAACTTCTCGAAAAAAAGAATTCGGGTTGATTCGAAAGTCTAAATATCACTTTCTTTGAAAAACAATCAACAATAGCACGATAGGTAGATAACCAATCCATCCCAATAATAACATCAAAATCTCGAATATTTAATTCCACTAGATCCACATGCATTTCAACATTATTAATCCAAATCACACATCTCTTGAACACATGATGAGCAACTAAGAAATCACCAGTAGGAGTATCAACACATAATTCACATTCAAGAGGGTCAGGCAACACATCGAGCTTCTTTGCAAATTCAGTTGAAATGAAGGAGTGCGTAGCACCAGGATCAAATAATGCATAAGCACATTGTGAGGCAATAGAAATATTACCTGTAACAACTGTGTTAGATGCTGCTGCATCCTCCTTCGTCATCGCAAAAACTTTCCCACTTGTACTTTGTCTTTGTTGGTTCTCTTGGGGCTTACCAACCAAAGGGGTATTCCACCGCATGGAACACTAGTGTGCTAGGTGCCCTTGTCGCCCACATAGATAACATGATCTATTGCCAATAGGAGGATTCCTTTGTGTAGGACAATCTCGCAGCATGTGTCCCGCTTTCCCACATGAGAAGCATACTCCGGTTTTCCGATGACACTCACCGCGATGATAACTTCCACATGTATTACAGGGGCCGTATTTTGTCATTTGTAGGCTTGATTTTGAGACGGTCAAGTTGGGATTCTTGTAATATGTGTCAAGGTCTCTATTGACTATAAGTACGTTCGAATCGGGGTTCGGAGGAGAAAGTTAATGCGCGATCAAGTTTTGCACTTAAACTCCATGTTGCGAATGGCTTGAACAATCGCCTTGGTTATGCAATTTGTTAGCGCGTGGAAGTCCTTTTGGTAGAATTAAGGCGTAATTTAGTTGTTTCATAGTTGAAATAGAGTTTTATTAGATTTTAACATTATTCATCGGTTATTTGATAGGGCCTTGAGTTCGACGATACGAGTATCGTTCGTCATTTGGTCGTAGACAACGAGGTGAGTGGTACTATATCTCCTTTGATTTTGTAAAATCATGTCTTGAAATATATATATTGAATCAAGAAGTGCATTTTTATTGCATAAAAGCCGAATCGAGCAATTGCTACTCTTTGGTTGATTGTGGATGTTTGAAAAGCGTATTATACAAAGTAAGTGGAAAAATATATATGAAATTGCTTTGCGACTGATTTATGGAAAGGTTTATGATGATTTGAGAAATGGATATGAAATGGATGATGGGCTATGCCGCAAATGTTATTTGTTTGGTTTAAGATATTAATTTTTGGATTGGATTTTTGGTATTGGAGAATGGTTATTTATGCTCAATATGACTGTGAACCTAGTGAGGGGTTTTTGGGGTATGCATACCAGGTTTAGGATATCCTTCTGGGCTGAGCCACCGGCTTTGTAGGTGGAGACCTTGCCAAAGGGGGAATCTTGGTCGCCTTGTCACAAGGCATTGTGTCGTGACCATGGTTAGGTATTGAGCAAAAGATTGGTCGATGGATGGACCATCGACATGTGTTTGATATGAGATGAATCAATGGATAGATCATTGATATGTGTTTTTTATGAAGATTATTCAATGGACTTGACCATTGATATTTGAATTTTGATGGTGATCTAAATGAGTTTTCATATTATTATAAAGCTTTGATGATTAGAAATAACTCTTATATGATTCAATATGTATTTTATATATTGAGTTTGAGTTATGAAGTTCGGTATTGCTTTGTACACATGTATAGTGGTTGCTCGATCTGCTTAGAAGATATATACTACTCACTGAGCTTGTGGTTGCTCACCCCTCTATTTCCAAACCTTTTTAGGTCCTTTGGTTAGCAGCTAGTAGGTCAAAGAGTGCTATCAAAGGGGGCCTTTGGAAGTGGACTTTGAGTATGGTTTGAGGCTGCATCCTTCAGATGGAAGGACGATCGTGTTACCCCCATCCTTGTAGGATTTGGGGTGTGAAATCTTGTGGTATCAGAGCTTAGGTTATGATTTTTGGGTATAGATTCTATGGGTCATTGTGAACTTCTAAATTGTAGGTGATGATCTTACTCTAAGCAACTTTGTGGGGTTAGTAGACATGGTTAGTTTCAATTGTAGTTTTCTTGGAGGCAATGTGAATACTTAAGTCTTTGATTTAAGAAGTGATAAATTTTAAGTGATGATTCTTTAAGTTGAGAACTTGAGGCTCATTGGATTTAATAGAAGCTTGCTAAGTTTTTATTTCGGCGATTTGAGGAGTTATAGGTATTCAGTCGTAAGTGGCGATCTCTTAAGTGGTGATATTCTATGATAAGGGACAAATTTTTGCTTGGAAATCTCAGATTCTGTAAAGAACTAGGATAAATTGTTTTGGGCGATAGTTGAGATTGGAATTTGAAGAAGTGGATCTTGTTTTTGAGGTATTAAGAGTTAATTATTTCAGGGCGCTAGATAAACAAACTTTGAAATAAGTGTTATCAATAATCTCTTCTCGAGGTGTTAGTAAGAACACAAAAAAAAAGTATTTGGAAGTTTTTGTGCTATTAATAAGAGTTGGTTTGCACAAACCTTCAAGTGGTTGATGTGATCTTCTTAAGTTGTGATTTGTCTAGGTGTAGATTTCGAGGATGCTGTGCTCCTAAGGGGTGGAGAGTGTGACGGCCGAGGCGGCGGTGCGCGGGGAGGAGGGATAGCGGTGCATCTACACCTCGGTCTCGGACGTGCGCAGGAAGGGGGCGTGTCTCTTGTCCCACATCACTTAGGGGGAGAGTCTTGAGCTAGCTTATAAGGCTTGGGTCCCTCTAACTGTACATACACGTTTTGAGGGAAAAGACTGTTACTAGGATGGCGGTACGTCCGTGCTAGTGCGGGTGACCCATAGGAAACAAAACCGTGAGGACTTATGTCCAAAGCGGACAATATATGTACAGTGGAGACCTGGGGTGTTACAAGTGGTATCAAAGCCGACTCCCGACCGCGTGTAGGCCACAGCGAGGACGTTGTGCTCCTAAGGGGTGGAGAGTGTGACGGCCCAGGCGGCGGTGCATTCGCGCCTCAGTCCCCGGATGTGCACAGGAAGGGGGTGTGTCTCCTGTCCCACATCGCTTAGGGGGGGAGTCCTAGGCTAGCTTATAAGGCTTGGGTCTCTCTAATTGTACATACGCGTTTTCTTGGGATAGTATGGGCTACCCTAAGAGGAACAAAACCATGAGGACTTATTGCCCAAAGCGGACAATATGTGTACAGTAGAGACCCAGGCGACGGTGCGCAGGGAGGAGGGATGGTGGTGCATCCGCGCCTCGGTCCCCAGACGTGCGCAGGGAGGGGGCTCGCTTAGGGAGGGAGTCCTAGGCTAGCTTATAAGGCTTGGGTCCCTCTAACTGTACATACACATTTTGAGGGAAAAGACCGTTGCTGGGATGACGGTACGTTCGCGCCAGTGCGGGTGACCCATAGGAAACAAAACCATGAGGACTTATGTTCAAAGCGGACAATATATGTACAGTGGAGACCTGGGGTGTTACAAGTGGTATCAGAGCCAACTCTCGACCTCGTGTGGGCTACGAGGACGATGTGCTCCTAATGGGTGGAGAGTGTGACGGCCCAAGCAGTGGTGCGTGGGGAGGAGGGATGGCGGTGCGTCCGCGCCTCGGTCCCCGGACGTGCGTAGGGAGGGGGCGCGTCTCCTGTCCCACATCGCTTAGGGAGGGAGTCTTGGGCTAGCTTATAAGGCTTGGGTCCCTCTAACTGTACATACGCGTTTTGAGGGAAAAGACCGTTGTTGGGATGGCGATACGTCCGCGCCAGTGCGGGTGACCCATAGGAAACAAAACCGTGAGGACTTATGTCCAAAGCGAACGATATATGTACACTGGAGACCCGGGGTGTTACAGAAGTTTCTAGAAATTGGATCAATAGTTTAACACTCCTCCTTGATCCAATTTCGTGTTACACCAAGCTTCTTCCACAATGTCTCAAACTTGGATAACGGTAGTGCTTTAGTGAAGATGTCCGCTACTTGCTCCTTGGTTTTGTAATATTTCAGCTCGATTTCTTCGTTATTTTGTGTCTCTCGTATGAAGTGATATTTGATGTCGATATGTTTGGTTCTTCCATGGAATACTGGATTCTTTGATATGGTGATTGCAGACTTATTGTCGCAAAGTATCGGAGTTGCTTCCATCTGTGCTTCTCCAATGTCTTCTAGAATTCTTCGAAGCCATATTGCTTGACTAGCGGTTGTAGCAACTGCGATGTATTCAGCTTCTGTAGTAAACAGTGCCACTGAGTCTTGTTTTTTGGATGCCCATAAGAATATCTTAGAACCCAATGTGAATGCATAGCCAGTAGTAGTTCTCCTATCATCAGTTAAACCTGCCCAATTGCTATCAGTGTAGCCAATGAGCTTGGCATCTACACTTGGGCGATACCGAATGCCGTAATCTATAGTTCCTCGTAAATATCTGAGAATTCTCTTGGCAGCTCCAAAGTGAATTTGACTCAGACTTTGCATGAATCGTGATAGTAGACTTGTCGCATTCATAATATCTAGTCGTGTAGCAGTGAGATATAGCAGACTGCCAATCAGACTTATTTAAAGGGAGGCATCAGCTTTCTCTGCTCCATCTTCCTTCAATAGTTTCTCATTTGTCACGAGCAGAGTTGAAACTGCTTTGCAATAGTTCATCTTGAATTTCTTCAAGAGGTTCTCAGTATATTTCTTCTACGAGATAAACACTCCTTCGTTTTGGTCGATCTCGATGCCAAGGAAGTAATGCATCAAGCCCAAGTCCGTCATCTCAAATGTCTTCATCATTTCTGTCTTTGAATTCTTGGATCATTGTCTCATTGTTTCCTGTATATATGAGATCATCTACATATAGAGAGACAATGAGAGTGTCGGACTTACCTTGGGTCTTGATGTAGAGTGTTGGCTCACTCATACTCCTCCTGTATCCTTGCTTGATGAAGTACTCATCGATTCTACTATACCACACCCGTGGTGCTTGCTTTAACCCATATAGGGCTTTCTTGAGTTTGAGAACTTTTTCTTCTTGGCTTTTGAGGATGAAGCCTTGTGGTTGTTCTATGTATATTTCTTCTTGAAGATATCCATTTAAGAATGCCGACTTCACATCTAGTTGATGGATCTTCCATTCTTTTTGTGCTGCTAGGGCTATGAGTATTCAAATAGTATTGAGGCGAGCGACGGGGGCAAAAGTTTCAGTATAGTCGATACTTGGTTGTTGCAAGTATCCTTTCGCCACAAGCCTTGCTTTATGCTTCTGGATTGATCCATCTGCGTTAAACTTTGTCTTGTAAACCCACTTGATGCCAATGATCTCTTTGTCTTCAGGTCGATCGACAAGGTCCCAAGTTTCATTTTTCTCGATCATCTTGATCTCTTCCTCCATGGTTTTTATCCAGACTTCTTCTTTGGATGCTTGTTCTTAGTTTTCTTGTTCCAAAATAGCAAAGTTGCATATGTCATAAATTCTTCTAAGGGCTTTTACCCTTAGTACTGGAGACTCTGGAGTAGATTCTTCTTTCGTTACTCTTGGAGAGCTTGGTGGAGTTATGTTGTAACGACCCGGGCCCCATTGTGTAATATTGTCCGCTTTGGACAATGAGTCCTCACAACTTTAAAACGCGTCACACTGATTAGAGAGACCTAAGCCTTATAAACTAGCCCCAAGACTCCCCCCTAAGCGATGAGACGCACCCTCGCGCTTGGGTCGTCACATTCTCCCCCCCTTGGGAGCACAGCGTCCTCGCTGTGGCCCCACACGCGGTCGGGAGTCGGTTCTGATACCATTTGTAACGACCCTAGCCCCACTGTGTAATATTGTCCGCTTTGGATACTGAGTCCTCACGGCTTTAAAACACATCACACAGATTAGAGGGACCTAAGCCGTATAAACTAGTCCCAGGACTCCCCCCTAAGCGATGTGGGACAAGGAGACGCACCCTCGCGCTTGGGTCGTCACATATGTCGTGAGTGGTGGAATCCGGTACTTCTCCTTCTTCTTGTGACGTTGACTCCTCTTGAGTAGGTGGTATGTCTGGCAAGGTGATGTACTTCTTCTCGATCTTTTCGTCCTCCCAATTCCAGGTAGCATTCTCGTCGAACTCGACGTCTTGACTAATCATAAGCTTTTTAGTTCTTAGGTTGTAAACCCGATAGCCTTTTGATTAGTCATTGTAGCCGAGGAATATTCCCTTTTCAGTCTTTTCATCTAACTTACTCCTTTTTTGAGTAGGGATGTGGACGTAGCATATGCATTCGAATACCTTGAGGTGCTTTGCTGAAGGCTTCCGTCCGCTCCATGCTTCGACTAGAGTTTTATTTTGGACCGCTTTAGTTGGACACCTGTTTAAGATGTATACAATCATGTAGACTGCTTCTGCCCAGAACGAGTTAGGAAGTCCTTTTTCCTTTAGCATAGACCTTGCCATCTCCATGACGGTTCTATTTTTTCTTTCGGCTACTCCATTTTGCTCTGGGGCGTAGCCAACAGTTAGTTGATGATGGACTCCTTCATCTTCACAAAATTTATTAAACTTCTTTGAATTGTATTATGTGCCTCCATCACTCCTTAGGACTTTGATTCTTCGGCCACTTTGATTCTCGACGTGGCTCTTGAATTTTTTGAAGATAGAGAAAACCTCTGATATTTCTCGAAGAAAGTATACCCACGTCATTCTTGTGTAATCGTCAATGAATAGGATGAAATATTTATTATGATTGAGTGTAGGGTTTCTCATTGGACCACATACATCCATATGGACTAGCTCCAATGGCTTCTTAGCACTCCATGCACTTCCAGATGGGAAGGACTGTCTTTGTTGTTTTCCAAGGAGGCAACCTTCACAAATATCTGAAATTTATGAAATAGCTGGAAAGTCTCTCATCATATTTTTTTGATGGAGAGTTTTTAGCCTAGCAAAGTTGAAGTGGCCAAATCTTTGATCCCATAGCCATGAATCATCAAGTTGAGCTTTCATGGCTATATATTTGACATATTTCCATCGAATAGGAAAATTCTTATTTTTCATCTTAACAGAGGCAATGACATTTTTATATTTATCATAGATAATGCAGGGATCTCCACTAAAATATAGAGAATACCCACTTTGTATCATTTGGTCCACACTTAAGAGATTTTGTGCAAGATGAGGGACTAGATATACATTATGTATATATTTTGGGCCTTTATTCGTTTCCACGGCGATGGTGCATTTTCCTTTGACATCTAATAATGCACCATTGCCCAACTTTACTTGGGATTTCACTGACTGTCGCGACCTAAATTTCGGGTGCACCACCTAGAGTTTAGGCTAATGGATTGCTAAGTCTAGATTTAGTTCAGGCTCTCTCAAGCCCATACCAATTCACGACTTAAGTTCAAATTTCTTAACATGCAAATGGATTTTATCTAGGAGTCGCCACTAATCAATTTATGGTAGATCGATTAGACACCTAAGTAAAATAACGGGAGAATTATTTTACTCCTACGAACCAGAGACTTTAGGTATGGGGACTTGGTTACACTAGACTTCTCTAATGCCCTTTCGGTACCATTTCTTTTTATTTCGAAAAAAAATGTTTTTGCAGACAGCTTGAATTGATTTTAACTTATTTCCCTAGCATATGAGGTGATAATACGGGTGCGCAAACCACCAATTTAATACCCAAGAAAGCAATGAATAAATTATGGGACTTATCTTGTAGCAACGAAAGCATCTACGTTGTTAGATCAAAATTCACATCAACAACTCTAAGATATGATTTCTAATTAACACGCAATTTTTTTTTTCGTTTTCACTTAATTAATGAGAATCATGCTTTATGCAATATAATATGACTAAATAACCTAATTCTAATGATAGGCAATTTCTAATTAGGTGGACCTAGCAACAATCACTAAATTTAATTCTATATGACATGCGATGACATTTTTTTTTTTTTTTAAAAAAGAATGCAATCTATCCTAGGAATTGAAACTAATTTATTCTAAGACATTTTTTTGCATTTTTTTATGAAATTCGAAATTAGAAAAATGTGAAAATTATCTAGCTAGATTAAGATTCTATCCAACTTGTATTAAGGATTAAGTCAAGCTAAACCCTAATTTAAACCAAGATATTATCTTAACTTAGCAATTTCTAACCTAAGATGCAATCTATCTAAAAAAATTAATCTAAACTCAAAATGAAACATGCAATTTTATCCTAATATGCAATGACGTACAAAAGATACCCTAATTAATTTTTTTCTCCTTTTTGTTTTTTTGTTTTTGTTCGAAATTAAGATTGGAAAATAATTAACATGCAATTTAAATCAGTGAAACGAAAATCTAACATCCTAAATTTATGTTTTTGGTATTTTTTCTTTAAGAAATTTGAAATAAATTTCCTAATCTAGACATGCAAAATAACCCTTAAACAAGTAATATCCTAACATGCATCTAATCTAACTCAAATGTTTTTTTTATTTTTTCCTTTTACGGGAGCAAACAAATAAAGGCATCAAGAACAACACGGCACCAAATCAAGCAAAATATCATCCATGTCCATATAATTTTGGGAAATAAATTGACGAATTGTATCTTGTGCATGAGATCGGATTGGCCAATTTTTAAATAAAATCAGGAATCGTATCTCGAGTATGAGATCGGATTGGTAATTTTTCCATACGATTGTGGGTCGTATTTCGAGCGTGAAATCGGACCGTCAATCATATGTACGTTGCGAAATTAGAAAGATTTCCCTAATTTGAAAGACTATTCGGGAAACATGGGACAAGATAACATCATTCGAGGGTTTAATCAAGAATGCAATACCTCAATCGAGCAAACGAAATATTCAAGAATTAATTTAGATGGGAATTTTACTTACCTTGATTGTTGTTTCCTAGTTTGGACGGGTATTAGATCGTAGGAGTCACGATCAACTTTGCTTCACGGTAGCTGGCTCACGATAACGTTTTGGGAATCGCTCGCGGCACTCGACGTTGAAAGGGCTCTTGGCTCAGTGAGGGCTGCGTCAATTTTGTCGGACACAACCGAAAGTCTTCAAGTGGACTTTCTTGTTTGCCAGACGTCCCCTCTTCGGATTGCCTTACTATATTTTAATATAACCTCCACTAGAGCTTTTTTGACCACCGTTTGAAGTTCTCCTCTTAACCTGCAGAGGCACAAAAAATTTAATGCGAAGAGCGCCAAGAGGCTTTCGGTGTGACGCGAGACTAGCAACGCTGTCGACGGGTTGATGGAGCAGCTACAATTTTTCTGGTGCAAGGTCACGGGCAACTCAGTTGTCACAATACGGGTCTTCTCGGATCAGCACAAGTAGTAAGGTCACCCTAGATAAGTGACAGCAGCAACGTCGCCCACGTTGGCACTGGAAGGAGCGACACGAACTGAAAGCAGCAGCGTCTTACTCGAGGCTGGCGTGGATGGAAGCTCGGCAAGGATCATCAAGCAATAACTCGTAACGGACAAGGCTCGGGATGACGATCAGAGCAGCAGTGCGGTGGGGTAGCAATCTCGGTCGTCCCCAGCCAGGGAGGTGGATCACGAGCGGCAGCTATTCGGGCTTGTGGCAGTGGCGCAAGTAGTGGACCGGCAGCAAGACTCAGCAGTGTCGGTGTGAAGCTCGCAACAAGAACACAACGTCGGGCTGTGGAGATGGAGGAGGCCAGTCACGGTCCTCTGGGGAAGAAGACGACCCACTTCTCCTCCCTTTTCCTCTCTCTCAATGTGCCGTGTTTTGAATGTATTGTCGCCCCCTTTTTATCGAAGGAGAGCACTCATTTTATATGCAAAGTAATGGAGCCCACCAAGGAAAGAAACAAAATCACATATTACATGGTCAATATACGATTTCTTTTTTTTAATTTCCTTTCACCTTTGACCATGCAAAAATTGTGACCCATCCGCATCCTTTTCTTTCCTTTATTTATTTTCTTTCCTACAAACAAGAGAATCGATTGCCGCACGTTTACATTCATAGGATCAGCAAAAAACTCTTTTCCATTGGATCATCCAACAACCCAAAGATCGACCGAATATTGCCAAAAGTTCTTGATCATAATAGAATTTTCCCAATTCCGAACCTTGCAAAGATGAGCTTACAATATCTCATTGCCACGTTTGTCCTTATTGAGAATATATGAATAGATTGCACGAATATACGAAAAATCCACCATCATATCATGAAAAAATATTAAATCGCCATTTCTCATAAGTTAATTTTCGGTCATCAGAAAATAACGGGCTTGGACTAATTCCCACTCTTCATGGGCTTAGCCCAACTCGTCGAATTAAAGCTTAGAACCATCAATTCAAGCCCATCTGTCACCAGCCCAATGCAAATGCAATAATAACAAATAAATGCACCTAAAACTATATGCTATGCATTCTAATATTTTTTCAGGGATAAAATTAATCCCTAATTTTTATATAATAAATAAATAACCGAGTCACCAAAATTTAGGTGTCAACACCGACTTATCAATATCAGTGAATATAGATTTGTCCCCCGTCATGTGATTGCCACACCCACTATCAATGTACCATGTTTCATTTTTATTATCATTTGCCGCTTGGCCTGCGTAGAATGTATTCTCTTCACTTTCTTTTTTTTCTACATAGTTTGCTCGATTGTTTGTTTTCGAGCGACAATCTTTTTCTACGTGGCCATATCTTTTACAAAAGTGGCATTGTTTTTTTTTTTTTTTTTTTAAACCAACAATCCTTCTACAAATGATTTGTTTTCTTGCAAATACCACAAGGTGGATAATTTTCCTTTTGTATAGTTTCTCCTCCTTTTTTATTTTTCCATGAGCTCCTTCCAACATTTTTAGATTGATGAGACCGTATATTTAGTTTAGACTGAAAGGCACTTTCAACTAAATCTTCATCTTGTGCCATTAGTCTTTTCTCATGTGCTTCTAGAGAGCCAATTAATTCACTCACTGATAGGGTCGTCAAGTCCTCAGTTCCTTCTATAGTTGTGACTATGGGGTTGTATTTTTTGGTAAGTGACACCAATATTTTCTCAACAACCCTTTGATCAGTTATCCAATCTCCATAGGCTCTCATATGATTAACTAGTTCCTTTAATTTTCCACAATATTCTTGTACGGTCTCATAATTTTTCATTTTAGAATTCTCAAAATCTCTTCTCAGAGTTTGAAGGCGAATAGTGCGTACCTTTTCTGATCCTTGAAATTCTTCTCGTAGTATATCCCAAGCCCCTTTTGCAGTCCTTGTTCCAATAATTCTTGGAAATACGGTTTCTGAGAGTGCTTGCTGGATAAAGTATAGTGCCCTTGCATCCTTTTATAGTTGATCCTTCGAAACACTTGCACCTTCTTGCGGAGCCTCGCAACTTTTTTCCACAATGTCCCATAAGTCTTGGGCCATCAAGAATGTAGTCATTTTTATGCTCCAAAAGTCATAGTTGTTTCCATAAAAAATGGGGATGGGAAATGATGATGAGGTAGAGTTGGCCATGGTTTAGTTATTGGGTATTTGGAAATGGTAGTTTTAGGAATGGGTAGGTAGGACAAACGCCCAATACCAACCAAAGACGTGGCTCTGATACCACTGTTGGTGTTTGCGGAAGTGTGTGTTAATGTGTGTACAAGGGAGTGTTTTGTATGTGAATTATCAAGAGTGCAAAAGAACTAAGAACAAAGTGGGCAAGGGCAAAGTAATAATAGGAATGTGTAAAAGAGAGTGGAAGGGAACAAAAAAGAAATTTTTATTATTATTTATTGTAGTACAAATGGAAGGGGAGGAGCTTGCTTACCATTTGTTGTTCTTCTATTGCCCCCCCCCCCCCTCCTATTTATAGGGTGCTCCACCGACTAAGTACAACATTCTAGATTTCTATAGAATGCTGTCCATGTAGGCTTCATCTAGGAAATTTTAGATTGTAGTTTAGCCACTTTTCTTCTAGAGACTTCTACATTTGTGCTTCTACACTTTTCTTTGCCACCTAAGCTAGATTTTCTTTTTTAAGGATTTTTCTTGTATTTTCTAGCTAATCTTGAAGTTTCTAGAAATTGGATCAATAGTTTAACACTTATGTTTCGCTCTATAAATAATAAAAGATATCATAGGACCCGTTTGATTGGATTTGGAATGAGACCGTGAACTGGTCCCTGAAGAAAACTTGGAGCTAATTCAAACCTCAGATGATAGTAGTCTGCCCCTTTCTATATCCTCTTGGTTGAGTGGGCTCTTGTTCAGTAGTTTATTGCAGTTACGATGGATGGCTTGTGCATTGACCAGTCTTACATTGTCGATGATTTTGTCTAATAAGATGACATCACTGGTATCAATGGGAACAGATCTTTGATTTTCAGCGAGATGTTTAACCTTAAATATAGCACGACAATCGTTCAAAAGGCTCCCCTGAGAAAAGCCACCATGTCCAGTATAAAACAGAAAAAAAGAAAAAAAAAATAGAATAGAAAAACTATAAAAAAAAAAGAAAGAAAGGATTTTCTCAGTAATCATCTGCAAAAAGCAGAACAGTTTCGGAATGAGATTTCATTATCAAATCACTTGAATTTTTATAGTTCTACTGTATAAGTAATCATTAACTAGAAAAACCTCATTCCCGAGGCACCAGAAAAAATTTCTCTACATTCTGCTTTCTAGAACTCAAAAAGATTGACAACATGAAAAAGTAAGTGCTAAGAACTCTGAGAGCTTCTGCTGCATGGCTAGATTCCACTTAGGAAAACTAATAGTTTGAATCTAACGAGTTAGATTTAATTGAATAGTCATTTGCTTTATAGTAATCCCCACTTTAGAAGAACAACTAGATCTTCACTCATCTCTCCTCTCAAATCAAAACCGAAATTGTCATTAGAGATAAATGAAGCTTCTTTATTCCAATACAATATTGGGTTTGATTGAAAACTTATTTACGTCTGAATATGTGATTCATGGGTTTTGGAGAAGATCGAGAGCCAGTTCATCTAGTGTCCGCAAAGCAAAAAGATTTCAAGGTGCAACCGTAGATAAAGCCGAACTATCACTCAGCAGGTCCTAACAGCACTTCACTTATTATGCAATTTTTAGTTCCATCAATTTAAGGAAAGTTTTTCACTGATCCTAACTGCACTGCACTTTTAACATAACTGACATGCCAATCTCCTAAATCTTCAGCATTAGATCAGTTGTAGTGTTTAACAAGCGCATGCCTCCCAGGTGCTCGGAAAAATCAACCGAAGAATGCCACATAAGCGGTGAAAGAAGTGCTGCATTCATATAACAGCAAAATGATGCCTTCTCCGCTGTCTTGATGTACAGTCTACAAATAACACTGAAGATATAGCCATGTTGTTAAACTAAAATCAGAGTGATTAAACTAAGATTGCAACATAGTCATCCATTGTGGTTTTAACCGACGTGCTGGTCAGGTTGGAACAATCACGTTGTGGATACTTTCATCATTAACTTTTAAGATTCCATGAGCTCGTTCAAAAGGGTGCATGGAACGTGACAAAGCAATTGCTAGGACTTGGGCATTCTGTAGCTTGGTTATTTTTGCTGCTCTTTCTGGTCATGCATGAATTGTAATGAGCAGTGAGCGCCCGTGTGGAAGGTATATATGAAGCCGAATGCTGAGTCAGAAGAAGTTTTAAAGTTACAACAAAAGGCCGAACTGAAGTTTTTCATTGACGCAAAAGGCTATAAAGAGTTGGAACAATTCCACACTGGCCAAATCATTATGCCCCAGGAATAGCATCTTTTAACAAGTCGACATTGCTAAAAGGAATTGTTTGAACAATTCTTCACTGGCCAGATCCAGGAGCCACTTCAGACAAACTCCCATCAGGCACCACCTTAATTTAATTAGCATTTAACAATTGTACTCATATGCACATGCCAGCATATGCCTTTTTCCGCTTCCGTATAAATAGCTGTTCTAATTAGCCACATAACACAGTCTCCAATTTGACTTTTAATTTAATACCTTAGCACTAAAGTATGGCTTTCCTTCCTTCTCGGCCTTGTTATCCTATTGTCGAATGTCAATCCTGAGCTTACTTGTGCTGATGACTTGCAAACATACATAATCCATTTGAGTCACCCCGATGGCCAAATTCTCTCCAAGGATGAAGACATTCATTCCTGGTAACGGTCATTTTTGCCTGATAGCACCCAGACTTCAGAAAACCAGCAGCGTATGCTTTACTCTTACCAAAATGTGATGACTGGCTTTGCAGTGAGATTCACTCCAGAGGAAGTAGCTGCCATGCAAAAGAAGGAAGGATTTGTGTCAGCTCACCTCGAGAAAATGTATCACATCCAAAAGAACACACATGCCCCAGTTCTTAGGCTTACCGCAGCAACGAGGATCCTTGGCGAGCTTGAATCTAGGAAAGGAAGTGATTATTAGTGTGCTGGATGGTGGAATATTTACCAACCACCCTTCATGTACCGTGCAGGAATACCACCTCCACCAGCCAAATGGAAAGGGAGGTGCGAATTCAAACCTTTCTAATGCAATAACAAATTAATTGGCGTGAGGTCCTTTGACCTCTCGGCTAAGGGAAGTGGAATTGCCCCTCCTACTGATGAGGATGGGCACGGCACTCACACGGCTAGCACAGCTGCTGGCGCTTTTTTTTCCCAAGCTGATGCACTTGGGAATGCCAGAGGAACGGCAGTTGGCATGACTCTGGATGCTCACCTAGCAATCTACAAAGTGTGCTTTGGTGAAGATTGTCCGGAGGCAAACATACTCGCTGCACTTGACGCTGCCGTTGCTGATGGGGTTGATGTGCTCTCGATATGACTGGTAGTCCTCCTGCCCCATTTTTTAGTGACACCCTCGCCATTGGTTAGTGTTGGAAGATATGATTTAGCAAATCATATCAAATTGTAAATTGATAGAGAATCATGTTTATTTTAGAATTAGAAAGATAGGGGAATACTTATTTTCCTTTATTAATTCTTTCGTTGTAATTAAATACACTGTACAGTATAGATATTACAATCAATAGAGAGAATACAATTTTCTTCTCCTATTTTTTCTTCTTCCTTCCCAACGCTTCTCTTTGGTCTTCTGACATGGTATCAGAGCACCTTGCGATTCTGGCATAGCTTCCGCCCCTATTCCGATTGCCTTAAGGAACTCCAATCTCCAAAAGAGTTACCAAAAGGAATCGATTCTTTTAAAAGGGAAGGATTTTTTTATAATGAACAAATCAGAAGCTCTCACCTCAAATCCAGACGACCAGCCAGCAAGAGATGCGACGCCACAGACTTCGCACAATCCAGATTCATCCGTCGTGACAACTATGGCTGAACAACAACTCAATCAGGGCCAGACCCAGGCCCAACACGTGCAATGGCAGACTTTTCCGGCTCAATTTAATCTGGGGCAGCCTTTCTTGGGCCATCCTTACCAGTGGATACCATATCCATGGATCCATGGGCTAAGCCTAATTACATCACAGCCGGGCTACCAAAGCAACGTGTGGATCAATGGAGGCCCACCAACCAACAGTGGGGCAGGCTCTACCTTCAGCCTAGAGCAGATGGGCGGATCAGGCGAACCGGGGGGAACGAATCCCTACCTAGATTTCTTCAATGCGGGTCTAGGAAACAGGTTGAATAGTTTAGGTGTAGGGGCGAATACCTACCTAACTTTTTCGCCTGGTTTTTTTCCATACCAGATCCTTGCTGCCGGCGGTCGGCTGGAGCCCGGCGACCCTCTTTACACGACGAACGCCGACGAACCAGAACTGAAGCTCATCAGTCAACAATTAACCAACCCAGACAACTATTCGACTTGGTCGTGAGAGTTCTAGTGTGCCCTGGTAACAAAGGACAAGGAAGGTTTTCTCGACGGAACGATTCCGGTTCCATCCGACGAGCGAATGGCTCGACTTTGGAGGAAATGTAACCAACTCGTCAGAACTTGGATCAGGAATTGCATCGCACCCAAAGTCGCAGCCAGACCTCCCTCGATGGAGGATATGAAAAAGATGTGGGATAACATTAAGGAAATGTATGGAAAATTAGATGAAATCAAGATTTTTTCCATAACACAGCAAATTTTGGATCTGAAGCAGGGTAACATGATTGTCGCGACAGTCTACAACAAACTTTCGGCTCTGTGGAATGAGATGGAAGCAGCCGAAGAAAAATTCGACTAGCCCGAACCCATTCTACAGCAATACAAGAATATGCTCAAGAGAGAGAAGGCGATTAGGTTTCTCCTAATCTTAAATGAAACATACCTTTCGTTTCGGTCTCAAATCTTGACAATGGATCCCATGTCGAACATTGGCCACATCTATCAACTCGCCATCCAGGAGGAGAGTCAACAGAGGATGACGGTTTACAGAAAAGGAGGCGAGGCGATGGCTCTGACACCGAGAGGCCATTTTCGTTCTCCACAGAGGAACTTAGGAGGCGGAGGACGAAAAGGGGCGAATCTGGGGTTGTCTTCAAGAAGCCCTAATTTCACTGAGCAATCGGACGTTCCTTTTTTTCACCGAGCAATCGGACGGTCCAAAATCATTATTGACAGGGCCCTTCTCAAACGGCCCACGAAGCAACATCGCTGGATCGAACGGGCCACGGGGAATTAATGCTTATTGACCAGACGACTCACGCGGAATTCAGATCGCTGGACCAAACAGGCCATACGGGGCCACTTTAGCCCAAGCTTTCCAGCCTGCAAATAGATTCCCTTCAACTGTAAAAAACAATGGTAAAAAAGGAAAAAGGTAAATTATATTGTGACTATTGTAAACGTCCGCATCATACGATTGAAAATTGTTAGAAATTACATAGCAAACTTGGAGAAAAAGAAAAAAGGAAATCTTCACAAGTTTTTCAGGTATCAGCCAACAGATAGATCGATTACCTATGAGCAGTATCAGGAATTGATGGAAGCTTTGAAAAAATTGGATGCCTCTGATAAGGCTAGGAGCTTCACAGGTACATCTTACTGTTTGATGAATTCAATTCCGAAGGATGCATGGATTATAGATTCAGGTGCTAGTGACCACATAGTCTGTGATAAAGGTTTCTTTTCCAATATCAAGAAATTATCTTTCCCTATATCAGTACAACTTCCAAATGGAAACTCCACACAAGTTGTCATGACTGGCACTGTGAATCTTAGTCCCCTAATTACACTTCGAAATGTGCTTTACGTGCCTAACTTCCAATTCAATCTCATATCAGTTAATCGAGCTTCTGAAGAAAATTCATGACATGTCCTGTTCACTCCCGATAATTGTTTCTTTTAGTCCTTTTCGACTGGCAAACTGATGGGCTTGGGTAAAGCTTATCAAGGACTATTTTTGGATGGATTTTCTGAGCAGTTTTAAATTGTCCTCTATTGAAGTCAATAAATCATTGTGTAACCATGTTATCAATGACAAGAATTTTCTTTATCATAAAAGATTGGGACATAGTGCTTCATTCCCTTGTTCCCAGTGTCCTATCTGTCCTTTGGCAAAACAGACACGTGCTCCTTTCCCAAATAGTAATTCCCGAGCATATGGTACTTTTTCATTAATCCATGCTGATGTTTGGGGACCCTATCATACTTTGCACCACGATGGGTCATGATTTTTCCTCACAATTGTTGATGATTTTTCTCGTGCGACATATTTCTCATGCAATCCAAAAATCAAGTCCTTTCTCACCTAAGGACTTTTCTTTCCTTGTCCAAAACTCAATTTGGAAAAACAATCTATCGGATTAGAATGAATAATGGAAGAGAATTCTTCAATGGTGAATGTGCTTCTTTATTTTCCTTGAATGGAATCTTGCATGAGAGTTCTTGCACTTATACACCACAGCAAAATGGTGTTGTTGAGAGAAAACATCATCACCTCTTAGAAGTAGCACGTGCCCTTAAGTTTCAAGCATCTATTCCTGAGAATTTTTGGGGAGATTGTGTGGTCACAGCAGCATATTTGATTAATCGCATGCCATCACACATTCTGAAAAGGGAAGACACCATTTGAGATGTTGTATGGAAGGAAACCGAATCTGAGTCATCTCAGAGTTTTGGGTGCCTCTGTTATGTAACTACAGTGGGACACAGGGATAAAATGGCACCACGTGCCGGTGAATGTATATTCATGGGATATCCCACCTTAAAAAAGGGATATCGGATTTACGCACCATCCATAGGAGAATTTTTTGTGAGCAGGGATGTTGGCTTTCATGAAAATATTTTTCCCTTCCAAACTCTTGTCTCTTTACCTGAAGATGAGAAGACAACTAATCCACAATTCTTATTGGAAAAGGATTTACTTTCGGGAGGAATATTTATTGCTACTTCTCCTCCAAGACCAACTAGTGTATTGCCTCCAATGCCTATTGAGACGTCTACGAGTCATTCCACTGAAGAATCTCATATAGAAGAGCCAGCACAGTTGATAGACCTTCCAGAAGCAAGCCCTACTGAAGAGTCCTCCTCAATGCAACATGAGCCGCCACGATGTTCTAGTCGAGTTGCTCGTCCACTGGCTTGGACCAAGGATTATATATGTGGTTCTTCAAGATCGTCAAGTACTCGTTATCCTATCTCATCTTACATTTCATTTGATAGGCTATCACCAGAACATCTATGTTGCATAAGCCGTGTTTCTGAAGAACGAGAGCTTTCTAGTTATAATTAGGCCAAATATGATCCTTGTTGGCAAAAGGCCATGGTGGCCGAGTTACATGCTTTGATAGAAAATCATACTTGGGATGTCGTACCATTACCTGCTCATTGCAAACCAATTGGATGTAAGTGGGTATACAAAATTAAGTACAGAGCATATGATTCTGTAGAAAAATATAACGCCCGATTGGTGGCCAAAGGCTTTACACAACGAGAAGGTTTTGACTACCATGAAACATTTTCGCCCATTGCAAAGGATGTCACAGTTTGTTCTTTTCTATCGATTGCTGCTTTTCGTGACTGGCTGTTGCATCAAATGGATGTGCATAATGCCTTCTTGCATGGTCATCTGGATGAAGAAATCTACATGGATCTTCCACCAGGATTACGGAGACAAGGGGAGTCTAAGGCATGTCGTCTCCGTAAATCTCTTTATGGAGTAAAGCAAGCCTCTCGACAATGGTACGCCAAGTTTACTAATGCACTTATGGCCGCTGGATTCAAACAGTCCAAATATGACTATGCTTTATTCACTTGGACAAAAGGTATGTCATCTATCTACTTGATGATTTATGTTGATGACATACTTATCATGGGAAATGATGATTCTGCTGTGAAGAGACTTAAAGAGCATCTACACTCCACCTTCCATATGAAAGATTTAGGGCCGCCTAAATATTTTCTTGGAATTGATATAGCTCATTCAAATCAAGGAATCTCTCTCAACCAGCAGAAATTCATAATGGAGATTATATCAGAAGCAGGACTGTCAGGCTGTAGACCAGCCATTATCCCTATTGAGCAAAATGCCAAGCTGACTTATGTCGACTATGATACTGGCATATCTTCTTCTTTTGATGATCCATTATTAAAAGATCCGTCGGGATATTAGAGACTCGTAGGGAAACTTATATATTTCACTATGACTAGGCTAGACATCTACTATTCAGTGCGGACTCTTAGCCAATTTATGCGCAATCCAAAACAATCTCACATGAATGCAACCTTGAAGATTGTGAGATACTTGAAGACATGTCCAGGCTTAGGGATACTTCTTTCTTGGAAGTGCAATATGGAAATGACAGCTTATTGCGATGCGGATTATGCCACATGCCTTATGAGCAGGATATCTATTACTGGCTTCTGTATCAAATTTGGGGAATCATTACTTTCATGGAAGACAAAGAAGTAGTCTACTGTATCCTTATCTTCAGCTGAAGCCGAGTATCGATCTATGGCCAAGACTGTCTGTGAAATAGTTTGGTTAAGGGGTTTACTTCAAGATCTCGGGGCACAAGTTAAAGGACCGACTACACTCTTTTGTGACAATGATTCAGCACTCAAACTTGCAGCAAATCCTGTATTGCATGAGAGGACAAAGCATATAGAAGTCGATTGTCACTTTACTCAAGAAAAGATTCAAGAAGGAGTTATCGAGACAAGAGGGATCAGAACCTTGGAGCAACCAGCGCACATATTCACTAAACCTCTTTGCCAAAGATACATGCATATCTTCTAAACAAGCTTGGCGTCTTGGACATCTATAAGCCACCAGCTTGAGGGGGAGTGTTGGAAGATATGATTTAGCAAATCGTATCAAATTGTAAATTGATAGAGAATAATGTTTATTTTAGGATTAGAAAGATAGGGGAATACTTATTTTTCTTTATTAATTCTTTCTTTGTAATTAAATACACTGTACAGTACAGAGATTACAATCAATAGAGAGAATACAATTTTCTTCTCCTATTTTTTCTTCTTCCTTCCCTACACTTCTCTTCGGTCTTCTGACAGTTTGTAGCCATTCAGAAGGGAATCTCTGTGAGCAGCACAGCAAGGAATTCCGGCCTTTCCAAGCACATTGTGGAACGATGCCCCATGGATTGTCACCGTCGGAGCAAGCACCATTGACAGGAACATCATAGCAACGGTGAAACTCGGAAATGGAATGGAATACGATGGCGAGTTGCTATTCCAACCCTTCTTTCCTTCGAAGTTGCTCCCTCTTGTGCATGTTGGAAGGAACGGCAATAACCAGTCGGCACTCTGTGCCCCAGGATCATTGATTGGCATTGACGTACAAGGGAAGTTAGTCTTGTGCGAAAGAGGGTTAATGGCCAGAATAGACAAAGGACAGGAGGTGAAAGATGCTGGTGGGATTGCCATGATTCTAATGAACCAAGAAAGCGATGGATTCAGAACCTCTGTCAATGCACGCGTCCTCCCCGCATCTCATGTCAGCTTTTCTGTTGGGTAAAAGATCAAATCGTACATTAATTCGACAAAATACCCGACTGCAACGATCGTGTTCAAAGGAACTGTGACTGGACACCCAACTACTCCGGCCGTTGTTTCCTTCTCTTCAAGAGGCCCCAGCACGCTTAGCCCCAGAATCCTGAAGCTGGACATCATTGGTCCTGACGTCAGCATATTAGCTGCGTGGCCGTTTCCTCTCAACAACTTCACGAAATCTAAATACACCTTCAACGTCATCTCGGGCACTTCCATGGCTTGCCCTCACCTTAGTGGTATCACTGCTTCGATCAAGAGCACTCATCCTTACTGGTCGCCGGCGGCTGCTAAATCTGCCATCACTAAGGTACGCCTACAAATGACTTTGAATATTCTGACGGACATGATATAGATTATCTCTATGACCAGCCTCCATGCAATGATTGGGTAGTCCACCGAAAAATTAAATTAATTTTTTTGCGATCCAACAACAATTTGAGATGTTGGGGCTTGTGGAATTTTCTGTATCTTTTTGTTTTCATTTTTATTATTGTTTGGATTTATCATTTTTGGAAAATTAGATGATCAAAATCGCGGGGATATTTTGGGAATTACCCTGTTTATTTGCATTTTTGAGGCGTTGCTTCTTTCGGATCTAGCAGCAAAGAGACACATGTTTTATAAGCATACAAAATGAAAAAGGGGTGAGAAAAAATGGCAATTTGATTTATTTTTGAGAAATAGATTCAAATTGTCATTGGATTGAAAAAATTAATTTAATTTTTCGGTGGACTACCCAACCAATGTATGGAGGCTGGTTTATAGGAGGGATAACTAAATATCATGTCCATTAGAATATACAAAGTCATTTTGCGATCACAATCGAAAAGAGCCGAATTACTTTTTTATTGTTATCAAACTGTCGTTCTTGCACAATTCCGATAAATAATTTTTTGAAATTGTGCATTGTCTACGGGGAAAGCAGTTTGTTTTTATTATAAGACAAGTGCTTGCTTGGACCCAGTCCATCATGACTCTTGATCATGATAGACAAGAGGTCACTTATCTGGGTTAGAGAGTTTCCGGTCCTCAAAGTGCTTGTGTTGAATGAAAAGAACACAAATCAGGATCTAACGAGGGATGGTCAGAAGGCAAATAGCGGAAAATGTACCAAAAAAATCTTAAACATATTACGTTAGTATCAACTCAATTCCAAACTTTTTAATTTGACCAATTTAGTCATGAACATTTTTATATTAACACCAATTCAGTCCATCTAGTTAATTTACGTCGAAGATTGCTTACAACGACGACCATCATGCATGACATAACTGACGTTGGCGCGGACACATTTTACAAATATTAAATACTTTTTTAGATATATTTATAACCCCACTAGTTTTCTCGTTTCTTTATTTTTTTTCTTTTTCTTAATACTTTGGACCAGTAAGGGCCAGGACGTCTTCCTTGTGCAACAGGCGAGGTTGGCCTACAATTGAGGGAAAAAAACGAAGGAAAAAAAAAGAAAAAAAGAAATGAAGAAAAAAAGTAATAAAAAATTCAGAAAAAATTAAAATATATATAATTTCACACATGAGTGCCGGCCATACCACGTAGGACAGTCCGCATTCATGTCAACGATTTTCAACCTAAATTAGGCCAATGGACTAAATTAATATTAATGTGAAAAAATTTACGATTAATTGACCCAATTAAAAAGTTGATAATTCCAGATAAAAAAAGATGTTGATGATTAAATTTGTATCAATGTAATACGTAGAGGACTTTTATTTTGTGCATTTTCTAAGAAATGGAGAAGATAAAAAAGAAAATGATGTAGGGACAATTTGTCATCTTTTGCAAGTTGCAAGTTCTTTTCACTCTGCAATGCGACAAACTAGTCTTCCTCAAAATCAGAGCTAATCAATTACAAATGCACAAATTCTATTTACTCATCAAAATACCAGCAAAGAGTTTATATTACACAAGTTACTGAACAATGGATTGTAACATCAACCCCGAATTTAGGCAATAGAACTAGGAATACAATATAGATTCATCTCAATAAATGATCCATGATTTCATGCAAAGAAACAATCGCATAAAGGATATGTGTCGAGACGAGTAGTCTCACAATTTTTCTATGTAACTATCACATAGCACATGTTATGACATAAAACTTTTGCTTGAGTTATGCCGGTACCGCCACTGCTTTTACAGGCTGAGCCCGTTGCACAGTTATCCCAAACTTGTCTTCCATGTTCATGTTCTCAACTGTGACACCATCTTCGAGCCTCCAATTGAATGCGTTAATGAGCGAACCCACCATTAGATGTAACATTCTCGTGGCCAGTGACAATCCCGGACAAATCCGTCTACCGCCGCCAAACGGTATGAGCTCGAAGTCTTGTCCCCGCACATCTACGTCAGATCCTAGAAATCTCTCCGGCATGAAGTCATTGGGACTGGCCCAAAAGGCAGGATCTCTTCCTATAGCCCATACATTAATAAGCACTTGTGCACCCTTTGGAATAGTGAAACCACCTACTTGTGTATCGGCTCCGGCTTTGCGAGGGAGAAGAAGTGGAATTGGCGGGTGCATTCGGAAAGTTTCCTTTATGGTAGCTTGCAAATAGGGTAAGCGAGATATATCGACTTCTTCGATCTGCTTGCCTTTTCCAATGACGAGATGGAGCTCGGTTTGAGCTTTTAATAGCTTCTCCGGGTTCCGCAGTAGTTCTCCCATTGCCCACTCTAGAGTACTCGAAGTGGTTTCGCTTCCGGCAACAAAAAAGTCCTTTTGTCATCATGGCAAGAGACGTAACAGCACAATAAGTACTTATGAAGGGTTGATTGAGAATGATTTTGTGGGGAAAAAGAAGCCAACCTAAGTTCAGCATAAGCTCCAACTAAAGTGAAATCAAACTTGTAATTGTCCTTAACAGCTGAAACTAAATTAGAGCAACCTGTTTGCTTCAGTATGGTTTTTAGATTTCTTTTCAGTACTATCTAACCACGAAATACACTTAAAGAAGATCATATTCATGTGGCGCACGGGTTTTGCTATAGTTCTATAGTGATGACATATGCAAATCAAAGATCGTTTGACTAATCAAATGTCAGAACAGATTACCAGAAACAGATGCTTGACTAGAGAGATGTCCAGGTCCTCGCTCTTATCTTCCACGACATCAAGAATAGCATCCAAAACATCATTGCATGTGGTGGCACCAGGCTGCGTTCTCAGCTGCAACCTTTGCTTTATCAACCCATCGAAGATATCAAACATCTTACTGAAATACAACTCAGTGCGCCGCTTCGAACCCTGTGGGTCAATCTTCTTGAGCACAGGAAAGTAATCTGCAATGTTAGGCTTTCCAACCTCGGCCATGATTTGCCACATGACCTCCTTCAACTCGCTGGCAGAAGTTGAAGGGTCCGTCATGTCCAAAGAGAAAACTGTGTTAGACAGAGAGTTAAGAGTAGTCCTAAAAGCTGCCTCACCAATATTAACAACGTCACCATTGTGTGCACATTTTCCAACATAAGCGACGAGCTCTTGCACTTTCTTGCTGCGAAGATGCTGGTTGGAATCAAGTTTCTTACTGGATAAAAGGTGTGAGTTGTATATTTTCCTGAGGTTTCGGAAGAGAGGCGAAACGGGTATCCAAGGCAAGCCGAGTTGGTGGTGGTCATGGGCCGTGATGGCATCGGGAGTCGTGCGATTTGCAAAGATAGCATCATGACTTTGGAGGATTTCTTTGGCGAGCGTCGGGGAAGAGATCACGACCGTGGTTACGAAGCCGAGCTGAAGTTTGATTATGGGGCCATAAGTGCGAGCTAGCTTGGCAAGAGACTTGTGGGGAAGGTTTCCAAGTTCGAGAAGGTTGCCGATGACCGGAAGAGGCGGTGGACCGGGTGGGAGGTTGGAGGGAGACCTTCTGCTTCCCTTTACAATAAAGGAGAGAGCTTGAGACAAGCCCCAGAGAAGGCAAAGGCAAAAAATCCAGGCCAAGAAATCCATATCTCCGTGCTTATGACTAACGAGGTTTGCCTCTTTGTTCTTCCGTTTCTTTTATTATACGGAAGCGCCATTGAGGTGGTCCTCCTGAACAATATCTTCTCTTTCCCTCGAGGCCCTCACTTTTTGTCCTTCTGTCACCATCGTGATCTATTTATGAAAACAATGAATAAATAGCGGACAAATCATCGTCTTCTTTAGCGGTGGAAGGTTAATGTCCCATGGATAAATTATGATGCATCGACTCAGATTGACATCACTCATTCCAGGTTATTCTGGAGCTTTAAGGTCTTTGGATCGAGGGTGGTTCTCATGGACAGATTACAGCAAGCATTCAAAAGTTCAATTACCGAGTCTTTGATTTGATAATACATGCTCATTTAATTCTGATATCTACGCACTTCAGGGTTTTGGATGCTTACCTGAAAAAGGTAGATAGTAGATCTGATGCTAGTAGTCTTGGTCATTGATCGGATTTTCTTCTTTCTAAGAAGAGACTGAAATAGACTCTTCTCACATGCTTTTTCAAAGGCTAATGGGGGGACTGATTTGTATTACTTGTCAGCCGCCCCCCCCAGGCTAGTGGGGGGACTGATTTGTATTACTTGTCAGCCGCCCCCCCAGGCTAGTGGGGGGACCGATTTGTATTTCTTTTCCGCCGCCGCCTCCCACTCCCAAGTCAACAGCTGCCGCCAACGAGGAATGGTCGACATTAGTTTTTTTAATTGAAGTCTTTGCTTGTTGATGCTAATATGAGTAAATAACATAAAAAAAAAATCATAAACATATTACACTTATATCAATTTACGTCAGTTTAATCTTAAACATTTTCACATATTACTAATTAAGTCTATCCAATCAATTTATATTATAAATTATTGACACAAACATCGATCATCCTACATAAAACGGACAACGCTGACGTGGACATTCTTTTTATAATTTCTTAGATTTTTCTTTTTCGGACTAAGGACCGCATGAGGGTCATTGGGTAACCCTTGCTGATCATAGGCGAGGGTTAGGACCACCTTGTCCCAAGCCCTTATCGGCCATAGTGAGGTCATCGAGCAAGGGCTGTAATGCCCTTGCCAACCACAATGAAGATTTGCAAGCCTTCACCTAATGGCGCTTGCCTTGAGCTAGCGAGGGTCGTGACACCCTCGTTAGCCCTCAATCCAACCGAAAAGAAAAAAAAAGAACAAATAATTAAAGTTTATTTTAAAAACAGTTTGCATTAGTGTCATCCGTATCATGTAGAACCATCGGCATCTACATCAACGATTTCAAGCCTAAATTGGCCAAATGAAATTAATTGGTAAAATGTGACAAGGTTTATGACAAAACTAATACAATTAAAAAGTTTCAGACTAAATTTGTATAAATATAATAGGTTTATGTCAATTTTAGTACTTTTTACACAACAAAACGATGAACATGTCTTTGCATCAAAATGTCTACTAAAGATTGTCACTGATATTGTTACCTTGCCAAGGGCATTTTCCGAAAGATGACCGGCATGGATTCAAGATGTCCCATATACTTTTGGACTTGATCCTCAAAATGCCATATCAACAATCGGGCTTTGTGGTGGGCCTCGATCGATAATTGATACTTTTCAATCAACATTACAGTGGAGTTAAGATATGTCATAGGCTGACATTAATTTGTCCTACCATGGGCCAGGTGGGTTACAAGCACTCCTAAGCCCACCAGCATCACATGGGCTAGACAAATTTGGACAGGCTTGGAGCAAGGCCATTTGGATATAAGGCCCGATTCAGCCCGACCCGAAAAATAATGGACACTATAGTTGTTGATAATCGATCTCCGGCAAGAAGTTAGGCCTAACCAAAGGGCCCAGCATGGCCTGAGCTTGCCTATTGATTGCCTCTAGTTTCTCCTCGATGAACCTCGAGCGGTCTAGCGTTGCCGTTGATCCTTCGGGAATCACCTCTGCTCAGTGTTTGGTTGCAACAGTCATGGGGATGATCCGGTATGGTTTAAATAAAAGAGCTCATGAGCATATTGACAGAGACTATCCCAAAAAAATATAGCTTATGAAAATTCCATACTACACTAAATAACCCCCATTATCAAGTAATAAATTCTAAAGTTAACGTGCATTTAGTCTCTTAGTTGTTAACTTATTTTCTTCTTTGCTTTTTCTTCCTTGAGAATTTGAAGAATTTCTTATAAAAAGAAGGTAGATAATTGGTGTAAAACTTTGGGATCATTGTCAATTTAAAAAAAAAAAAATTCTCTGTTTGTATTGCTTCTCTAGGTGCTCTTTAATTAAGCAGTGTCGACTTCTTCTACTTAGACTTATTCGATAGGTTCACATGAGAGAATCCCTTTACGGTCCCTCCACACACAAAAAATGTCTAAAAAACTTTGGAGTAATGCTCTCCTTCATTTTCAGATGACTTTTCTAGGTCCATATAATGACAATAGCATATGGCACATATAATAACATATAATAACTCCACTTGTAGAGATAAATAATATTGAAAATCAACTACACGAATGCAATTAATACATTAAAAAATGGGTAGGAACTTCTTTTAATTATTGAATTTTTTCTGTCCTTCATTTGGAAGTCAATTATAGAGTTGAGGTACTGTCCTTTTCGCACACTACATTTTCCTTACGCATCATCATTTTGTGTCGTTCTAATCAAATTCACAATTAAGATTCTTATGACAGCTGTAGATAATACGAGGGCCTCACAAGGATAGTTGAGACCTTAGAGAACATTATGTCCTCTAGTGAAGTGAAAACTCGATCAAAGCTTTACCCAAACAAACAATATTCCTCCATGCTCTCACACTTCATATAAATACATATAGTATGTAACAAGAAAAAGAAAAACGATGTAGTAAGAAAGATGCGTTGGTACGCGTGGTTTTTGATGGAGAGGAAATTGAAAATTCCTCTATATTCTCATAGCTTAGAAAGATGCCTATCATATGTAACAAGAAAAAGAAAAGTGATGTAGTAAGAAAGATATGTGCACTGATGGATGTGTGGTTCTTGTTGGAGAGGATGTTGATTTCGTCGCTTGAATCAATCACAATCCTGTGGTGACCAAAAATTTGATGAGGTCCATGCCAAGTGGGCATGATATCTAGTAAGAAGCGTGATTCAATGGCGCACCAAATTGACCCGAATTGAAACTGTATTTGACCAACTTTCTCACTCCTACAGAGACTTGGAAAATTCCAAAAAAAAAAAAAAAATCCTAAAACTTGAAGACCCAACCATGCGGGGGCCTTGGCGAGGCAGCCCTCATGGCCTCTAGCCAGGGCTTGAGCCTTGCCAGCCCTTGGCGAGGCTCGCTTGAGGCCGGTGAGGGACCTCATCTGCCCTCACTTTTGGCCAATCATCGGTGATCAATTAGAAGAAAAAGGAAGGGAAGAAAACAAAAGAAAAGAAATTAAAATAAAATAAAATTCATAAAATATTTCAATATTATTAAAAATTGTCAACGTCACTATCGGTGGTGCCACATAAGACAGTCGGTGTTTATGTTAGCGCCGGTCGATCAAAATTAGCCCGATAGATTGAATTAGCACGAATGCAAAAAATTTAAGCCACAATTAGTAAAAAAAAAAAGAAGAATTGGCACAATTACAATATGATTAAAAAAAATTGATAATTTTCTTATCATCGAATTTGCAAGAACGTTATCTCGAAATTTTTGGTTTGGACAGGGAATCGATGTGACCCTACTTGAGAATCTCCCTATCTAAATATTCTTTGTCAATGTCCAAGGGAAGCTTCAAAGGTTGTCCATTAACAAAGCACAAACCCAGTCGATCCTTCTCTACAAGCAAAATAAAAATGGCGTGGAGGAAACAAACGAACAGAGCCTCATCATGATAGCGACAAACGACCGATCATATCATAAAGCATCATATTAAAATTGACTCCTGCTCATTGATGAATACCAGCATTAGTTTTGTATTTTCCACATTGGAATAATTAATGTAAAGACCAAGCTCAAATTTTCTTCCTTTTCCTCTTGTTTCCATCTGCTTCGTAAGATTCATAATGACCATCTAATTAAAAACTAAGTTCAATCCTCACCAGGAATCTTTTTTTTTTTTTGGGATTTTGTCCACTCTCGTTGAGAACTCTGTGCTAAAATCTAATAAAAAAGTTAATACCACCGTCGCAAACTTGACTACTAAGCAATTTGTACTACTCAAATTAGCAAAGAATTGCCTTGTTGGCATCGCCTGATGTAGACCAACAAGCAAATGCTTATACGGAAACCTTTGGGCATCAAAAGAGCGGACAATCCCACAAATCAAAGAGGATTTTAGGATCTTCATAGTTGCAAACAGATGATGCCAATTAGGGCAATGTTAGATATCAAATTCACGCATTTTTTTATTTATTTCCAGGCCATCAAAGATTTCCAACGTGTTTTGCAAATCTTCAACATGCGATTTGAAGACTTTCCCTTTATCAATATTTTTTTCCTTATTTCTATTATTCGATATATTTTTTTCCTTATTTCTATTATTCGATTTTCGTTATGTGATTATTTCTTAAAGGGTGACCTCCCCATTAATTGTCAATTAAGACAATGTAACGTGACTTCATTATTGAGAATAAACATTGTCTTTTGAAATCAGCATATCTTCCTCTATTACCGTCGCTTCACTTTTTTCTTTTTTTTGTCGATCTTACTCTACTATTACTCTAACTCTTACTCTTAGACTTTTGTCATGCCTTCTTACAGGGCATGAGAATTGAAACTCACATCTGAAACTAAATCGTCTACACTCCAATCTCCTTGAAAAGGTGAGAATTTGAACCCCCTACCTCCCATTTCTCATGTGAAAAGGGTGGCAGCCCTAGTTGTTTCCTCGCTCTTCAAATGTGAGCAAACTAATGAAAGAACATTTGTATGGTCGCCTTGTCTTGTTCTTAAACGAAAACGGAACTAGGCGGGATCTACCATATAGCAGGCTTTTGATGCAGCACAAATATCTCCTTTCGTCGTGCTGATGTAGTTGCTTATTCTCAACGAGTTAATTAATAAGTTAAATCAGCTCTATGCAAAATTCAGGGCTTCCTTCAATTATTGCACATTTGTTATTAAGAAGCTTCACCGACCACTGTTTTCAATGCTGAAACAGTCCGGCTCTCGCGTTTTATGACTCTCATTTTCTATATATATGCGAGCTTGAGTTCATTAGTCGAAAAGCATGAGCTGTATAGGTTTTTCTCTTGAACCTTCTTGCTGAAAAATGGAGGAAAACCGATGCGGAAAGTTCCCGATGGTGGCTGTTTTCTTTCTTGTTGGTTTCATTTGCTCCTTCAATTTTCATCCGGCAACCGCCAAAACTTTTCTTGAGCATGAACAAAATGTCCTGTCTACTTATATTGTCCATGTTAGAAAACGAGCGGGTGAAGTTTTTGCCCGGTCAGAGGATCTACAGAGCTGGTACCAATCGTTCCTGCCCCAGATGACACCGAATTCGGACCAGACAAATCGTATGGTCCATTCCTACAAGAATTCGATCACAGGATTCGCAGCAAAGATGACAGCAGACGAGGCTAAGGAACTTTTGAAGTTGGATGCAGTTGTGTCTGTGAAACAAGAGAAGATTTTCTCGTTGCACACGACTCACTCACCTTCCTTCTTGAACTTGAACCCTGGGTTGGGATTGTGGAAAGACTCCACATTGGGCAAGGGCGTGATCATTGGAGTCCTCGACACAGGAATAACGCCGGGTCATCCTTCATTCGACGATGAAGGAATGTCCTCTCCCCCTGCTAAATGGAAAGGCAAGTGTACTTTCAATGCCATTTCCTGCAATAACAAGCTCATCGGCGCGAGGAATTTCGTGACCTCTACTTTGCCACCAACCGACGAGGATGGACACGGCACCCACACTTCCAGCACGGCGGCGGGAAATTTTGTAAAGCATGCCAATGTCCTGGGACAAGCCCTTGGCACTGCCATCGGGGTGGCACCTCATGCCCACGTGGCTATGTACCAGGTGTGCTCCGATGTGGGCTGCCCTGAGAGCAGCATACTGGCTGCTATGGATGCTGCTATCGAGGACGGTGTCGATGTGCTCTCCCTCTCTCTTGGTGGCGGTTCGGCTCCATTCTATGCCGACTCGATCGCTGTGGGGGCATTTTCTGCGATTCGAAAGGGAATCTTTGTGAGCTGCTCAGCGGGTAATAGTGGCCCGATCAACACTTCCTTGTCGAACGAGGCTCCCTGGATTCTCACTGTAGGAGCAAGCACTATCGATAGGACCGTAAAAGCTACCTCTAAGCTAGGAAATGGCGCAGAGTACAATGGCGAATCCCTTTTCCAGCCCAAGGACTTTGGATCGGCTTACCCACTTGTGTATGCTGGCGCAAATGGAAACCAAACATCCGCATTATGTGCTGAAGGATCGTTGCGGAACTTGGACGTGAAAGGAAAGGTCGTCTTGTGTGAGAGAGGCGGAGGAATCGCAAGAATCGCCAAAGGGCAAGAAGTGAAGGATGCCAGTGGTGCTGCCATGATTCTGATGAACGACGAACTCAATGGCTACAGCACGCTAGCTGACGCTCATGTCCTTCCCGCAACCCACATACCTTACGCTGACGGTCTGAAAATCAAGTCCTACATCAACTCGACCTCCAATCCGACAGCCACCATCTTGTTCAAAGGAACAATTATTGGGAATTCCAATGCACCAGCAGTGACATCCTTCTCTTCCAGGGGCCCCAGCTTTGAGAGCCCTGGAATCCTGAAACCCGACATAATTGGCCCAGGAGTCAGCATCCTAGCAGCCTGGCCATTCTCTCTCGATAACAGCTCGACTACCGATGTGACCTTCAACATCATCTCTGGAACCTCCATGTCGTGCCCTCATCTCAGTGGCATTGCAGCTCTGCTGAAGAGCTCTCACCCTGATTGGTCGCCTGCTGCCATAAAATCCGCAATCATGACCACTGCATATCAAATAAACCTTGGAAGTAAGCCAATCGTCGATGAAACCCTTCTTCCAGCTGACATCTTCGCCACAGGCGCAGGCCATGTGAATCCACCCAAAGCAGACGATCCAGGCCTTATTTACGACATCAAGCCCGACGACTACATCCCTTATTTATGTGGTTTGGGATACAAGGATTCTGAAATTGAAACCATCACACAGGAAAAGGCCAAATGCTCACAAATAAAAAGCATACCTGAAGCACAGCTGAATTACCCATCCTTCAGCATAATACTGGGCTCTAGCGCCCAGAACTATTCTAGGACAGTTACAAATGTCGGGCCCACTGACTCCTCGTACGCATACAAGGTTGATGCACCAGAAGGTGTCGATGTCACGGTGTATCCTTCTGAGATCAAGTTCAGTGTGGCAGTGCAAATGGCCACGTATACTGTGGGGTTCCACAGAAGTTCTGGTGGTAGCGTTACTAAGCCATTTGCTCAAGGATCCCTGACATGGATTTCTTCAGATCACTCCGTGAGAAGCCCCATTGCTGTTGTTTTTAAATGAAATGCTCATCCTGTTGCCAGACTCGCAAGATAGAGAATGATTCTCCAGATACAGGAACAGGTGGTGGTGCAAGGTCAAGAACTTATGTTTCGCTCTATAAAATAATAAAAGATATCATAGGACCCGTTTGATTGGATTTGAATGAGACGGTGAACTGGTCCCTGACGAAAACTTGGAGCTAATTCAAACCTCAGATGATAGTAGTTTGCCCCTTTCTATATCCTCTTGGTTGAGTGGGCTCTTGTTCAGTAGTTTATTGCAGTTATGATGGATGGCTTGTGCATTGACCACTCTTACATTGTCGATGATTTTGTCTACTAAGATGACATCACTGGTATCAATGGGAACAGATCTTTGATTTTCAGCGAGATGTTTAACCTTAAATATAGCACGACAATCGTTCAAAAGGCTACCCTGAGAAAAGCCACCATGTCCAGTATAAAACAGAAAAAAAGAACAAAAAACATTAGAATAGAAAAACTATAAAAAAAGGATTTTCTCAGTAATCATCTGCAAAAAGCAGAACAGTTTCGGAATGAGATTTCACTATAAAATCACTTGAAATTTTACAGTTCTACTGTATAAGTAATCACTAACTAGAAAAACCTTATTCCTGAGGCACCAGAAAAAATTTCACTACATTCTGCTTCCTAGAACTCAAAAAGATTGACAACATGAAAAAGTGAGTGCTGAGAGCATCTGCTGCATGGCTAGACTCCACTTAGGAAAACTAATAGTTTGAATCTAACGTTAGATTCAATTGAATAGTCATTTGCTTTATAGTAATCCCCACTTTAGAAGAACAACTAGATCTTCACTCATCTCTCCTCTCAAATCAATACTGAAATTGTCATTAGAGATAAATGAAGCTTTGTTATTCCAATACAACATTGGGTTTGATTGAAAAATTTATGTCTGAATATGTGATTTGTGGGTTTTGGAGAAGATCAAGAGCCGATTCATCTATTGTCTGCAAAAAAAGAAAATTTCAAGGTGCAACCGTAGATAAAGCCAAACTACCATTCAGCAGGTCCTAACAGCACTTCACTTATTATAAAATGTTCAGTTCCATCAATTTTAGGAAAGCTTTTCACTGATCCTAACTGCACTGCACTTTTAACATAACTGACATGCCAATATCCTAAATCTTCACCATTAGATCAATTGTAGTGTTTAACAAGCAAATGCCTCCCAGGTACTTGAAAAAATCAACTGAAGAATGCTGCTTAGGCAGCGAAAAGAAGTGCTGCATTCATATAACAGCAAAATGCTGCCTCATCCACTGTCTTGATGTACAGTTTAGAAATAAACACGAAGATATGACCATGTTGTTCAACTAAAATCAAAGTGATTAAACTAAGATTGCAATGCAGTCATCCATTGTAATTTTAACCGACATGCTGGCCAGGTTGAAACAATCACACTGTGGATACTTTCATCATTAACTTTTAAGATTCCATGAGCTTGTTCAAAAGGTGCATGGGACATAACAAAGCGATTGCTAGGACTTGGCCATTCTGTAGCTTGGTTATTTTTGCCGCTCTTTCTGATCACGCATTAAAACTGCTAAAAATTGATGAGAAACAGAGCATTCTGTAGCTTGGTTATTTTTGTCTTTCTGGACATGCATAAATTGTAATGAGCGGTGAGCGCCCATGTGGAAGGTACATATGATGCTGAACGCTAATTCAGAAGAAGTTTGAAAGTTACACCAAAAGGCCGAACTGAAGTTATTCTCATTGACGCAGAAGGCTACGCACCGGCCGCATGCTGTTCAAGGAGTTGGAACAATTTCGCACTGGCCAAATCATTATGCTCCAGGAATAGCATCTTTTAACAAGTCCACATTGCTAAAAGGAATTTTTGAACAATTCTTCACTGGCCAATCACGATGCTCCAATGATTCAAATGCTCAATCCAGATCCCGGACCCACTTAAGACAAACTCTCATTAGGCACCACCTTAATTTAATCAGCATTCAAGAATTGTACTCATATGCACAAGCCGGCATATGCCTTTTTTTCACTTCCGTATAAATAGCTGTTCTAATTAGCCACATAACAGAGACTCCAATTTGACTTTTAATTTACTTACTACCTTATCACTTACTATGGCTTTCCTTCCCCTCCTTGGCCTCATTATCCTGTTATCAAATGTCAATCCTGAGCTTACTCGTGCCGATGACTTGCAAACATACATAATCCATTTGAGTTACCCCGATGGCCAAATTCTCTCCGAGGATGAAGACATTCTTGGTACCGGTCATTTTTGCCTGATAGCACCCAGACCTCAGAAAACCAGCAGCGTACGCTTTACGCTTGCCAAAATGTGATGACTGGCTTTCCAGCGAGACTGACTCCAGAGGAAGTAGCTGCCACGCAAAAGAAGGAAGGATTCATGTCAGCTCGGCCCGAGAAAATGTATCACACCCAAACAACAGACAGTCCCCAGTTCTTAGGCTTACCACAGCAAAAAGGATCCTTGGTGGGCTTGAATCCAGAAAAGGGAGTGATTATTGGTGTGCTGGACGGTGGAATATTTTCCAACCACCCTCATTCAGCGGTGCAGGAATGCTGCCTCCACCAGCTAAATGGAAAGGGAGGTGCGAATTCAAACCTTTCCAATGCAATAACAAATTAATCAGCACGAGGTCCTTTCACCTCTAGGCTAAGGAAAGTGGAATTGCCCTTCCTACTGATGAGGATGGGCAAGGCACTCACACGGCCAGCACAGCTGCTGGCGTTTTTGTGTCCCAAGCCGATGCACTTGGGAATGCCAGAGGAACGGCAGTTGGCATGGCTCTGGATGCTCACCTAGCAATCTATAAAGCGTGCTTCGGAGAAGATTGTCCTGAGGCAGACATACTCGCTGCACTCGACGCCGCCGTTGCTGATAGGGTTGATGTGCTCTCGATCTCACTGGGCAGTCCTTCCGCCCCATTTTTCAATGACACCATTGCCATTGGTTCATTTGCAGCCATTCAGAAGGGGATCTTTGTGAGCTGCGCAGCAGGGAATTCCGGCCTTTCCCAAGCACATTGTGGAATGATGCCCCATGGATCCTTACTGTCGGAGCGAGCACCACTGACAGGAACATCACAGCAACAGTGAAACTCGGAAATGGAATGGAATACGATGGCGAGTTGCTATTCCAATGCTTCTTTCCTTCGAAGTTGTTGCCTCTGGTGTATGCTGGGAGGAACGGCAATAACCAGTCGGTGCTCTGTGCCCCAGGATCATTGAAAGGCATTGACGTAAAAGGGAAGGTAGTCTTGTGCGAAAGAGGGGTAGTGGCCAGAATAGACAAAGGACAGGAGGTGAAAGATGCTGGTGGAATTGCCATGATTCTATTGAACCAAGAAAGCGATGGATTCAGCACCTCTGTCGATGCTCACGTCCTTCCGCTTCTCATGGCAGCTTTTCTGCTGGGCAAAGATCAAATCGTACATTAATTCGACAAAATGCCCGACTGCTACGATCCTGTTCAAAGGAACAGTAATTGGGAACCCAACTGCTCCGGCCGTTGCTTCCTTCTCTTCGTGGAGAAAATAGGTGGCTTCTTATTTGCCAGTGGCGTACCTAATATTCACTTTTTGTAGAGAAGGATGAGTTGGGCGGGTCACTTCTCAGAAGTTCTCCAGAAAGCGGCATTAGTCTGTCACTTTCCATCATGTCAATTCCACTTACGATTTGACCAAAAAGAAAATTCCACTTCCGAGGCTGGTGAATACACCCAAGGTTATCTGAAGTAGGTTTCTGAAAAATACCCAGTTAGGAGTCCAATTTCTGTCACATTCAATTAAAGAAGTACATGGGAATAATTACGGGCATCCGCGATGTATGCAGAAACGACCTTTGGCAGATGATAGGTTTATGTTATCCAATGTTTTGTCATTATATTGATCGTCAAATAAAAAAAAAAAATACAATTTATTTAACTCTACTGTCAAACGAATGTTGAATCTTCATTTGTCAAATCAACAACGTACAATAACATTACAAAAATTGTGAGAAGATTGTTAGAGGTTGCTGGATACAGGTTAGCTAAGCATACCACACGGAAAACTAGTATAGTATCATGCTTTGTGTCCTCTGACTAAGCATGTCGTATGAGCACCAAAGAAGGAATTGCACGATTTAACATTCATGAAAACTCAAATACCTATCTAAAATGGAAAAAACTTAGGAACAGAAGTTACAAATGCAGGATCCTGGATTAGGAAAGAATTTCACCATAAGATATCCCATCTCCCAACACGGAACCTACAACCTTCACAGACACGCCTAAACTTATGGCTTCCCTTCGCAATGTTCTCCTCTTCCTCTTCTTCCTCCTGTTAATTGTTCAGTTTATTCTTACCATTCACCCGGCTGGTACTCAACCAGCAGACAAGCCAAAACTTACCTTGTCCACGTGACCCGCCCCGATGGCCAAGAACTTCGTAACGAAGAAGATCTTGGCTCGTGGTACCGTTCCTTTTTACCAGAGAATTACGCTACCAACTCAGAGAACCCAACCCCCATCCTCTTCGCATGCCAAGGCGTCATTACTGGTTTCGCAGCGAGACTCACTCCAGGTGAAGTAGTTGCAATGAGAAACAAGAAGGGATTCCTCGCAGCTCACCTGGACAGGACTTGTAATTCCAAACAACTCATAAGAGTGCCGAACACTTCAAGTGCCCAAACTTGACACAAGTGAACCCAAATTTTGCATGGGTGAATACTTAAGTACCAAAATTTCCAAAATGTATACTTAAATACTAAAATCAGAAAAGAAAGGGACATTAAGCTCCATCCATTTTGCAAAAAATATCATGTGTCCATAAAATATTTTTCAGGAAATTATTTTCCAAGAAAATGATGATATTTTCTATTATTCGGCTGAAATTTGAAAATGAAGTGGAAAATATTTTTCACTATTTGGTATCTGACTTGATTTTCTAGTAAAAAATTTAAAAAATCAAATTTTAATTTTTTAATTGACCAAAAAAAATTTAATTTCCATTTATATATATTTTTTAAATTGAACTTTTAATTATTTTTATTTTTAAAAATTTGAATTTTTATTTTTCTCTTTTCTTTTTTCTTTCTCTTCCTTCCTCTTCCTTCCTTTGTTGCTCCTCCTTCCTTCCTCTGCCATGATGTACCTCGGCAATGGTCGGTTGCTTGGCGACTGACCAAGACCAAGACACTAATCGGCAAGCTTGAGGCTCGACTGATCTAGGTTAGCCCAAGCTCCGTCAAGGCCAACAAGCTCTTGGCTCACCAGATCCAGGTGAGCGGGTCAAGTGAGCTCAAGTCTCGCCCAAGGTCACCAAAGGTCGGTGAGGCTTTGGCGACCTCAGGTAAAACCTGAGCCCTACCCAACTTGTTGGATTTGGCGAAGCCCAAGCTCTCCGACCTATGGCAAGGTTTGAGTTAGCCAAGGAAGAAGAAAAAGAAAAAAATAAAAACTTGATTTAAAATATATATATATATATTAAAATAAAAGGAAAATGTGTTTAGTGAAAAAAAAACTAAGATGGAAGAAGTTATAGAAATGTTTTCCACTTTTAAAAAGTGGAAAACATTATCCCCACTTTTGAATGTGTTTTTTCCAATAGCAAAAAACGTTTTTCCTAACTAATTCATTTTTTGTGAAACAAATGGCAAAAAATCTAGAAAAAGTTTTCCTGAAAGTTATTTTTCGTAAAATGAACGGAGCCTTAAGTGCCAATGGTGAAAATTCCAACCAAAATGTTGAGGCATTTTTACTGGAACTTTCTTAGCTGAGGTGGCAATTATTTTTTAAAAAAATTATCCACATGGTGCCGACGTAGTTAGCTTGTCCTAAAACAACGTCGCTTTGCCCCAAAGAATTGATTTTTAATATAAATATTAATTAAATTAAATTTAAAAACTAAATTAAAAAAGAGGGAGGAGTTAGCATTCAACGAGGGCCTCTACCGACCCTCGCCGCTGCCGCCACCCAACATCACCGGAAAGGGCTAGCGGCTGTGAGATGAGGTTACTAGCCATTGTGGATTGATGATGTAGGGCATGGGACAATGACAGCTCACATAGCTGTAGGTACTTTTGTGGAGCCTGCCAACTTGCTCGGAAGTGCCAAGGGCACAACTATTGGCATGGCATTGAAATCACACTTGGCCATGTATAAGGTGTGCCATTTGTAATATTTTGACTTTTCAAAAGTGGTGGGACCCACTCAAGAAAATGTTGACTTAGTCAACATAAGGAATAGTGGGCGCTCGTTATAAAGGGCGCGCATGACAACATTTCTATTTTTCTATTCTCCGGAACGGGTTTGGAATAGAAATCCGTTTGGTAACGTAATTTAATTTTTCTATTTCTGAAATAGATTTCTATTCCATAATAGATTTGGAGTAGAAATCAGAAGTTAAAATTTTTAGCGTTTCTATTTCTGGAATAGAAATGAGAAATCGAAATTTTTCTCATCGTTCACTCTTGTCACTGCCCATCATCCACCGACCGCCCGTGGGACGCTGGATGCCCGCCACTTGCCGCTGCTCACCAACCACCCGCCACCGGCCGCCCGCCACCGGACTCTGGTCACCCATTGTTGATTGTCCGCCATCAAATGTAGGGGTGATCGGATCTAGGGTGGGTAGGGTCTAGACCTGGACCCTATACCTGACTCTGTTTATATTGGACCATGTACCCGACCCACCCTGTTTTTCCGATTCGGTTCTAGGGTCAACCTTGTTTCCACTAGAACCTGTTTTGCAATCTCTAGATATCCTATACAACTTCAAATTTTATATTAATACACGAGAAAATAACGTAATCCTCCTAATTTGTATTGAAACATTAAGCACTTGTAATAAATAAATACATTAACTTTTTGACTAAATGAAAAATTAAGGATCCACAAGGCTAATTATAATAAATAAAATCATAAGGCAAAGAATTAGCAACAAACATGGGTCTAATATTAGTCTTATTCCCACAACTACACATGAAGCTACTCATTTATGCAAGCGTAACTCCTCATACAAAAGAGAAATTAGGCGAGCCAATCCATGTGATACACAAGAATTTGGCGGCGACGAACACCGTCCGTCCATCGGACGGTGCGAGAGAGAGCCGGTGAGGGAGGGAAGCAAGTGAGGAAGAGGAATAACAAAGGAGGAGTGCCGTGCGTGTTTGAAAGAGCCAAGATGAAAAATGTTGTGTGATTGCGAGAGTAAGAATAGAAATCAAGGGAAAAAAAGGTTTTAAACCTCTACTTACAAAATCGGTCCGAGAACCGGTTTTCGGGTGGGTAATCACTCGGAACCTGTTCCCGGACCGGTTTAAACCGGTTTCGAATTTTGGGAACCGGTTTCAACGGGAACCAGTTCCCTACCCTATTTTTCGGGTGGGCCGATCCGGGAACCGGGTATACCCAGTCCGATTGCACACCCTTAATCAAATGCCCAATGCTTGCTAATCGTTGGCCGCTCATCGTCAACAGCTAGATGCTGGAGGCCCACAGCCGACCATCGGACGTTCGTCGCCGATCACCCGCCACTTGCCACCGACCGTTGGATGTCGGTCGCCCACCGTCAGTTGCTGGACTTTGGACATCGTACGCTAGACTTCGGATGTCGGATGCCAATCGCCGGCTAGTCGGACGCTGGACGCCGAACTTTGGACGTCGAATGCTGGATGCCAGCCGTCGACCACCGGACGCCGGATGCTGGACTCCGAACGTCAGACGCCAGACGCCGAACGTCAAACTTCAGACTCCGGCCGCTCGCCGCTGGTCACCAAACGTCAAACTCTGGCCACCGAACGCCACCACTCCTAGAAATAGAAATTTTATTCTTTTACCAAACAAATTTTTATTCTAGAAATATAAATTTTGAATCGTTATCAAACGCGTTTCTTTGTTCAGAAACTCGTCCATGGAATAGAAATTGATTTCTATTCCAGGAATTTTGTCATACGCGCCCAAAAAGACCGAGAGCTCGCACGACCGAGAAATAGAAAAGAAAAGGGGGAGAAAGAAGAAAGAAATGAAAGAAGAAGAGGAGGAGGAAAGAGGGCTTTGCGCATTCACATTACGGGGACCTCGCCAAGCCATAGTTACTTTGTATCACAACGCCTGGTAAATGCTCGTGCTTCTCGTTCATCCAATCTAAGTATTTTTCAGGTTTAGGGATCAAATTCAAAATTTTAGGAAAATTGAGCTGTGAAGTCTGATTTTTTAGTCGTGGAACTTCAGGATTTCTTGGAAATTGGGGTTTATGGTGTTATAGAGCCATGGGTTATGATGGGAGTCATTTTCATGATTTGGGAAATGTTTAATGAGAAAGATGTTTCAAAATATTATTAGTTTACGAAATGAATTTTGTAATGGTGTGAGAAATGTCTTGCTTGCTTGCGCGCGCGCGGGCGTATTATGTCCAATGAGCAAAGTTGGGAAAGAGAATATGGTTTGGGCGTGCGAAAGAATTGCGTTGACTAGCATATGATTTATGAAATGTGATTTAATTTAGTATGTGAAACCGATTTATGATACGAATTATGAATTGATTTTTTGGAGAAAATTGATTTATGAAAAGTTATATTTTGGTTTGTGAAGCCAATTGTAATGTTAATCGGTAAAGACCAAGTGCTATAAGACAACGTAACTTTGTGGAAGCCACCTCTAGAGCCTTGTACTATCGATATGTGGTGGAAAAAGATTAAGTGTTATACGACAACGTAACTTTAAGGGAGCCATCTCTAGAGCCTTCTACCATTGATATATATTGGAAATGGAGTAAGTGCTACACGATAATATAACTTTATAAAAGCCACATCTAGAGCATTGTAGTCAAGAGCTAAGTGCTACACGATAACGTAATTTTGTGAAAGCTACCTCTAGGGCCTTGTACTATTAATATACATTGGTCAAGGACTAAGTATTACACAATAATGTAACTTCGTGGGAGTCATCTCTAAAGTCTTCTAGTACTCAAAAGCTAAGTGCTACACGATGATATGGTCTCATGGGAGTCACCTCTAGGGTCTTGAGATGTGACGTGCTATAAGATTGATCACTGGAATATACCATCAATGTGTGATACGAGTTTGATTAATAAAATAAACTATTGACTTGAGAAATGATGAGTTCGATTATTAAATCAAATCAGTGATACTTGTTTTGATCTTATTGATGAATGAAAAATTCTGCTATTGATATAGTTAGGTTGAAGTAATATATAACTTATTTTATTCTTGCAAGTTGTTATATGTTGGATTGACATAAATGAGTCATGTATTAATGTAATGTGGAGGCTTAATCTGCTTCTAAGATATGTACTACTCATTGAACTTTGATTGCTCATCCCTCTTTTCTAATCTTTTCAGCTCTCTCACTTAGTGGCTATTAGAGCGAAAGCGTTATCACGATAACTTTTGAGCGTTGGATTTTGGTAGTTTGAGGCTGCATCCCTTGGATGGAAGAACGATCATATCATCCCTTATTTTACTAAGATTCGGGGTGTGACACCATCAAACAAGTCGTTCCGATGTAAGGTGTCATCAAACAATTTGTTCCGGTGCAGACATAGTAGCGGGACTTTGATGCTTCTGTCTCAGATGGAGTCGACGTAATTTCTTTATCAGTCGGAAGTAATATTGAGATGTCTTCATTTTTTAAGGATCCAGTTGCTGTCAGCATATTTGCAGCAATCCAGAAGGGGACCTTTGTGAGTTGCGCCGCTAGGAACAGCGAGCCTTTAAGGAGCACGTCATCAAATGACGCCCCATGGATGCTCAAAGTCGGAGCTAGCAGCATAGATAGAAGCATTGTCCCCAACGTTAAACTTGAAAATGGGCTAAGTAGCATGGACACCGACACGCAACACGTGACACGACATATTGACAAGTCATTTCTAAAAAAAATGGAGAATTTTGATACGTTGGAACACGTTATATATTAAATATATATTTTTATATTATCATTTTTATTAATTTGATTCAAATTCACGAATAAATAAATAATAAATAGCCTAGAATGAATTTACATTAAAAATATTAATCTATCATTTTTTTTTTTTTTGGTAAAAGTAAGAATATATTGAGTTACGGACAAAAATACAAAAATGGCACCAAAACTTACACTCTTAATGCAAAAGCAAAAGAGTGGAAGGGAGCCGATGCAAAAGCCACAAGGGCAAATACAGAAAAACTAGCTAAGCAAGCAAGGCTTACAAAATACAAAGATCACATAATCAAAGTGAAACTACAAAACAGCCCATAAAGAACCTCGACCAGCAACCTGGAGAAGGGCCGAAGAATGAAGAGCCGAAGTAGAAGGTAGTGTGAGCACAAAGAAAAGCACCAAGGACAAGCGGTGCTAGGTAGGTGTCGGGTGACCAATGAAGACCGAGGGGTCAAAGCCCCAACCTCTTTGGATTAATCTATCATTTGTCAATATCATTTATTATTTTAATTTGACAAATTCAACTCAATTCCAATAATTCATAAAATTTAGAGAAAAAAACAAACAAATCATATTCTGGACTTACATGTTCGGAAAAGGAGGAAAAAACAAACTTAAGAAATGAATTGTGTATAAGATGAAGTGAAAGTCGGAAGAGAAAAGAATACTAGGTTTTTCTTCTTTCCTCCTTTATTATTTTTATTATTTTTTATTTTCTTACATATTTAAATTTCAACCCCTCATTATTTAAAATTTTTAAAATTGACTTCATGTATGTCGGAACATGTGTCAAAATTCCGAATTCGCATGTCCAAATTCCCAACTCACATGTCGGAGAGTGTCGAAAGAGTTGATCATGTATCGGATTTTTCAACACATGTTGACCGGGTGTCAAATAATGTTGAAGAGTATCAAAGAATATCGGACATATGTCAGAGTGTCCAATATGACACAATACGAAAGCTTCGGAGAATGTCGGTATTTTCTAAAAAATGGAATGAATGTGATGGTGAGTCGCTATACCAACCGCAATTCCCTTCGACTTTGCTTCCTCCTGTATATCCTGAGATGGAACGTGATCAATGTGGCACCACAGAAGCCTTGAAAGACCACAAAGTGAAAAGGAAAATTGTGTCGTGTCGAGGAACTGAGGGCTCTGATGGGTGGCAGGGGCAGACGGTGAAAGATGCTGGTGGGGCTGCCATGATCCTGATGAGTGGAGAAGTTGAGGGATCCACTATCATGGAAGAGGTGTTTTATCGAGGAGAGGATCATAGCCTACATCAATTCAACGAAAAATCCTACTTCCGCCATTATTTTTCAGAGGAACAGTAACGGGAAACCCAACTGCTCCTGCGGTTTCCTCCTCTTCAAGGGGCCCCAGCTTGGCTAGTCCGGGTATACTGAAGCCTGACATTATTGGTCCGGGTTTAAACATCTTAGCTGCATCACCGCTGCCTCAGAGAAGGGGTAAAAAACCAGACCTTGTCTTTAATATTGATTCTGGCACTTTCCTTTTCTTGCGCTCACCTCGGCGGAATCGCAGCTTTGGTAAAGCGGGCTCATCCTCATTGGACACCTGCGGCCATGAAGTCTGCCATTATGACATCTACTGAACAACTGAACCTCGGGAAAGGACCCATCCTGGATGAAAGGCTTCAGGCTGCGGATGTCTTCGCCATTGGGGCAGGCCATGTCAATCCATGAAAGGCCATCGATCCAGGTTTGGTGTACGATATTCAACCCGACGATTACATACCTAATTTATGTGGTCTAGGATACACAGACAAGCAGGTTTCAATTATTGCTCACAAATCAATCAAATGCTCTGCGGTATCAAGCATTCCTTGGGGGGAGCTGAACTACCCGTCATTTTCAGTTGCCCATGGACCTCCACAGACGTTTATCAGGACTGTGACAAATATTGGCAAAGCATTTTCCTCTTATGTAGTCACTGTTGTTCCCCCTCAAGGTGTGAATGTCGACATGAAGGCTGCCCAACTCAGCTTCTCAGAAGTTCTCTAGAAAGGGACATACTGTCACTTTCCGCTGTGTCAATTCCACTTCCAAGGCTGGTGAATACACCGAGGGTTATCTGAAGTGGGTTTCTGGAAAATACCTGGTAAGGAGTCCAACTTCTGTCCAATTTAAGTAAAGAAGTACGAGGGACTAATTACTAGCATCCTCAATGTATGCAGAAACTACTTCTGGCAGATGATAGGTTTCTGATCTCGAATGTTCTGCATCTTAATAAATTCCAGAGTTTTAAAATCATTCAGTATCACATCTTTAGAGTACTCTGTTGTAAAAAAATTGTTCTTCCACCGCTCAAATGCCCATTTAGCTCATTTTATTATGGCATTTAATTCAGATGCCAACTTAACCTTTCCTGTCTTGCTATTCATTTCTCAGTCTTCTTGTTCATCCGACATGTAGCTGTTGCATATGTCCATTTTGTGCGCGAGTTTTTGCTTTACTTCACTGCCCAAATAGAACTATGATATGCCTCGTATTAAGCATAAGCATCAACGAAACATTTGCCTTCCTTACTCGGAATTCCATTTGCTCTTGATGATGAATGGTTAGAGAATAATTAGACTACTTATGCACTGATAAGATACCAAATCGATACAATTGCAAACTGCTACTTTATCACCTGCCCTGGCACGAGAATTGACATAAGCATTCTTTTTGTGCAAAGGTGATTTTTATTAATTTAAAAAAAAAAATTAGCAAATTCTATTTGAGAAACTCAGGGTCTATTTGTTTGGGTTTTGTTTCGTTCCCGGAACACAATTTTTGTTATTTTGTTAGGAGAAAAAAAAAAAACGTAAACGCGTTTGTTTATACTTTTGTTTCCGGGAACAAAAAATCTATTTTTTTTTTTGTTCCTGAGAACAAATCTTGTTTCCAGGAACACTCCAGAAAACAAATTTTCTCTCTCCTATTTTTTCCTTCTCTTTCTTTTCTTCTTCTTTTTTCTTTGGTCGGTTGCCAGCCTCGGCCATGGCCGGCGACTGACCGTCGAGGGCCCACGACGCCAGCAACCAGCCGACGAGGGCCAGCGGCCTTGCCCAGCCACGACAAGGCCACCGGCCAAAAGGAAGAAATATGAAAAAATGAAAAAGGAAAAATAAAATAAAAATATTAAAAAATTAAAAGAAACAAAAAAATTATACAAATTTACCAAACGTGTTTTATTATTTTTCTATTCCATGAATAGAAATTTTGTGCAGTTACCAAACGTGTTCTTCTGTTCAAAAATTGTTCCCCGGAACAAAAATAGTTTCTATTTCTGTTCCTTGGAACAATTTTTTAACAGGAACATTACCAAACGCGCCCTTAACCATGTTGAACATTTAAGAGTAACTATGAAATAAAATTTTCAATAATTAGATTACAAAATTAGTGCTTCTCCACAATGAAACTTGATAGTAACTTGTGACTTTTACTATAGGAAAGTACCAAACTCTATGTAGTTAATAATTTGTTCATGTAAGTAATAAGTTTTCAAATAAGAAAGTAATTGATGTTCTTTATAAGAAGCACGAGCTACAGTAACTTTCCTATCTCATGGACTTACTTTGCATATAGATATAACTCGTGACTTTCAATCATTATTTAGGTGATATAGTAAAAATGGACGATAACCAATAACTTGGGCCACGAACTTCATCTGTTCTTAAGCCTGTGCTTGGGACAAGCAAGCTCACAAAAGCTTTTGCGTTCTCTGAGTTCAAGGGCAACCATGTGCATGAGCACTGAAAAAGGAGTTGCACGATTCAACATTTCATATAAACTCGAAAGCCACTATAATGGAAAAACTTCAGACCCCAAACAGAAGTTACAGCCCAGGCCGCATGGACAAAATGACCACAAGTCATCTAATTACATTCTGAATTTTTTATGGAGCTTCGATCATGCGCTAATCTTGATCCGTTTCTTTCTTATACAAGGAGTCAAGATACTCTCAATGAGATAATTCCATCCGCCTGACTATACATCTTCCAATAGAAAATTTATGAAAGAGAATTGGCTCTCTACCAAATAAGGGAGAGATGGGAGTTCAGGCGATTGCCCATACAATTATGTACAAGTTTCTAAGGGCCCCCGCTCAAGTCCTATAACATATCATCAGCCGAACACGCATACAACGTACAGGGTAATCAATCCAATACAATGACAAGGACAATATCAAATAGTAACAGCCCCGTCACAGAAGGAATTTTTTCATATCAGACAACTAAATCCTTCATATCCAATCATCTATCCAAAGATCTCTCCGAAGAATGGTACGGCCTCTTCCTTGTGCTCTGTTCAGATGATAGCCTCAGACTTCTGCAAAAACAGAATGCCACTGAAATAGAACGAAATCCCTTTTCATTTCCAACAACAATTTGCATGCGAAACCATGTGTGAGGAAGTGTGTGCAGTTGAGGGGGAGGGAATGCATCCGGGACGTGATTTATATATATATATATATATATATATATAGAGAGAGAGAGAGAGAGAGAGAGAGAGAGAGAGAGAGAGAGATCTTACAGATGTTTTTCTTGTTTTCTACTTCTTGGTGATTCCTTTGGTGTCCAAGATGATCCTGTCGCCTGCAACAAGTGGCAATCCCTCAACTTGAGCATACACTACCACATGGGAATGCTAGAAGCAGAATAGTAGAGCTTTTTGGTTTTTTCTCTATATGTTCAATTTTTCCTTATTTTATTGGCCAGTTTAGCTAGGGAGGGACGGGAATAAGACTAGCGAGACTTTGATGAGGGAACACTGTGCCTTGGCAAGATTGACATCTACCAACTAATTTCACCCTCAGTTTTGATTCAAACCAAGCACCATCAAAGGCAGTCCAGATCCTCTAGCATAGCCCATTGAAAGGAACAGACCACAATCAAAGAACACCCTTCTTTCCACAGAGAGGTGCAAAGGAACCGTCAGTTTGGTACAGAATAACTAGGAAAACCAAGGGGTATGAAGCCCGAGACCAGTCTAGAATCAAGAGAAGGCAATGGAGAAATGACAGCATAAAATAATTAGAACACCATTGTGAGGAGTGCCCCTACATCTCCTCCTTACTTTCTATGTCACACTCACATCTAACAACATACCATTATGCATTAACTTTCTTTTTCTGTAGACTTTATCATCGAATTGAAGTTTTAAACGACATTATTCCTCCATCAGAAATTATGAGATAAGACCTAGATGAAAAGATATGTGCCAAAGACAAGAATAAAGACAGAGAAAACATGCTGTCATCGCACATCACCTAGGTAGCTGTAATCTTAAGATTACATGTTACAATTTCATCAAGCCAGCGTACTATAAATCACAAAATGGCATTTAAGATGTATCGGCATCTTATGGAAAAATACAAGGTGCTACAGGGACACTATATCCACATTCATGAGTGAAAGTCAGAATATTTTTGTGCATAGCATTCAATTGTATCAAAAGATTGCAGGACTAACAGAGTCACATTTTGTAACAGATAAAAATTACACGAGTAAAGCAATATGTGGCTAGCAAATGGTAAATGGAAATTCATTAGTTTGCTCTATGATCACTGTAAAACTGCAACTTCAGCGAGAAGAGGAAGAAGAAGAAGAAGAAGAAGAAGAGACTATAACTATAAAAAATGAAGAATCAAGGCAGGAAGACCTAATTATGAACATCCCTTGGTGGATCTCTACAGATTTAAACTTTTTGAGGTAAATGACCCGTATGAACCAGGATGGCAAAGGTAATATGTATACTTACAGGAAGGCACATCTTTCTGCTGCTTCTGCTATGGACTTCCAGGTATTCTTCATATGACTGCATGCCAATCCCAAATATTTACACATTAGAACACAAACATATGCCCACAACCAAACTCAAAGTAAATAACAGATATAAGTAACACTAGGATAGGATGAACACTACAAGAATAGGGAAGTAGTGCAGAACTTATATAATCCGATCCAGGAAAGAATACAGCATGTAGAAAGATTTGCTAAGAGCGCCAGATAAAGCTTTACCACAAGAAAGCTAGAATTTCTACACAAATTCTTAACTATCAAGTGGCAATTCCATCTCCAACCAGAAAAAGGGGGGAACAAATGGCAATGCCATCACATCCACTCAGAATCTCAACCTACCAGTGAAATACACTATGAGAAAAACTCAGGCAATACAGAAACAGCATCTCAGCTGTCAAGCAATGGGCTCATAACAAGTGGAGATAAATTCAGGATAGAAAGTAAATTAAGCCCTTCTCAGCTTCATCCCATCTCTCACACTGCTGTTGTTTGCCGCCCCGTTTTTGGTACAAAAAGCAAAGTGATCAGATACAAACCACATCACCAAATAGAAGTGTAAGATTGTCAGACTTAGCTTCAAGTTTAACAAAGAAACATTGTTATAATCCAGAATGTTGGGCAACTGGATAACAGAATCAGATAACTGTCTTGTTGGCTCTATTCACAGTCAGTAAAAAAAAACTATGAAACAGACACCTGCTTTTGTTCTTCTGTCATGGTCCTCCTTTGACTAATCACAACAGCATTTATCAGTTTCAGAACATACTTTGGCAAAACCAAGATCATGCAAGAAACCATACTCATCTTGAGTATTTTTTACTATAACAAACGAAGAATGGAGAAAATGTTTCTATAAACCATTGCAACCAATACTAGACATAGAACAATATTAATTTCAAAGAAGAGACAACAGAAACGATTCACCCCATCCGAAAAAGAGCAATCCACCTTTTGAGTATCAGTTCCTCATAATGATATGCAAAATTTTCGAGGGCAGGTTATTTTAATGGCGTTTTCAGTCCACCAGAAACAGCTATAAACTTGTGCTCATCAACGAAGAATCGACATACCATGTCAAGAAAGTCGTCTTCCGTCAGGGTACTAGCAAGAGGACTTCCAGCAGACAAACCCCACATATCATATCGCGGAGATACATCCCGATGTGATGCAGCAGGTGTATTTCCATTTGCCAGAGGATATTTTGGTTTTGGAACTTTTGATGCTCCAGATGGGACAGCTAAATCGTCAGAAAGAAAGGTGCCTGCTGATCTTGCATATGCTAAATTATTTCTAGCAGCTTCAGCATGTTGTGGATAGTACAGAGAAGAATAAGGCATAGCCCATGGCATGTGTACTGCAGGCCCATTATAATCTTCCCCTTGCACCAAACACATGGAAGACTTTTCAAGAGGGGCAGAATCCCTGATAAAACCATTTTGGTTAGTCAACAAAACACTTGGAGTAAACAATATCTAGCACAAATCATTACGTACACTAGATATACCTTCTAGTTTCTCCATCAACATCAGCATCACAATCAAGCAGCTCACACAGAGCTTCCCCAACATCCTGGGGTAACTCCTGAAAAAGATAAAGCAAGCACTTAAGACTCTTTTCAATAGGCAGATCATGGAAGAAGGATAAAGGCATCGAGATAAGGAAACCTGACAATCTCTGCTAATTTTGACAGGTTTGTTGTCATTTAATGGGTTCTTAAGATGAAGAGTCTTCTGGAAGGGCAAATCATATAACCGCAGCCATTTGATCTTAAAACTGCGGCCCCAAGGATTATTTCTACCATTGCCTTGACTCCACACTTTGTCCCTCCTCCACCCAATAGGAGACATCATTTGAGCATACCCTTGGAAGAACCCACTCGTGTTGACACTAAATATTAAAATCACTTTTCCAGAATTCTGCAAGACCAAGCATACTTCTCTCTTAAGCATATACATTAAGAAACCATCATATAAACATACAGTAAATAGGCATTCTTACATGGAAGGCTTCTTCCAAAATGGGTTCATTCATGACCTGAGTAGCCCAGATTCCTTTCTCAATTGATAGTCGGAGATTGTGGTGATTCAAACTCTTAATGATAAAATACCTAATGCTATACCATCTACCCTTTCTGTTGGCAATTGAATCTCCCATTTTATCATGACCACACCCTGGTTCTTCTGAGTTATAGGCATACTGATCCTTGTTTTGTTTATCTGTACTTTCTGTAAGAAAAGAACCAGCTTTAGGAGCAAAAAGGAAGGGAAGGGAGGGGAGTTAGTCCACTCACACTTCTCATGCACCTCAATTATAAACAATACTAGTTTCTAAATGCCTACCAATTTTTAACGCTTTTGAAAGATAAGTGCAAGATGACATAAGAAACCTAATGCATCACTTGGCCTCCTGGCCAATCAATGCTCACAGACAGTCCGGTAGTATCACTTAAATTAGTTATCCCACCAAATTGATACTATGCAACCTAGATCAGGGTGCATTTTTGCAGAAACCAGTGATGTAGATGCTGAGTCCCACAAAATATATCGACTGCCTCACTGCAAAGTACAAAGGGAACTAGTTCCCTAAGCTGAGTTTCTGACCAGTCACAGATGCTCCTAATCTCCTCCATAAGGCACATATCAGCTTCATGTAAACCCTAACCAACCAGCAAAGCTTCCACCTTTTAGCACCAAGCTCCCAGGTGATAAACAATCTAGTTCAAAAAGTCCAAAGGAGAAGATGAACCAAATACCAACTCACAAAGAATTCACGGGGATGACATGACATGAGGAGAAAAACAACTAGAAGGTAGGCAATCTCACTAATTGAGCAGCTAAGAACATCCAAACAATCGCAATGAGAGCTGCTCCCACACCTACTTGATAGTTGTCTACAAAAATCGCCTAGTGCCTTTGCATCCTCTTCAGTAAATAACATAATCTAAATCTTCCTCTCTTTGTTCTTGTATGCCTTTTCCCCATGCCGTGACCACGACATATTGTCAGATCTTTTCACAAGGATACTCAAACAATCACCTCCACAGCAGGTCAAATGAAGTTTTATCACCTCATACTTAAAGAAAGCCACTCCCACTTATTCTCAAGTAGTCATTCCTCATGCCATTCTTTCTAGAGTACCAATACATTCTTCTAAATATTCCTGTCTCAAGTACTATCATCTTTTGCACATGTAGACACTCAACCACCAAAAGAAAACTATTTTTAAATTCAGATTATTGACTCTCTTCACATCTGATGAAGCATAAATCAACTAAAATGGTGCTATCAGTGGAAAAATTATTACAACGTTCTCCAAAAGAAAGCCTTATTATAGTCAATATGAGCTTCTCTCATTTACAGGAAAAAAAGAAACGATCAAAACTAGGGCTCTAATTTGTCTACTATCTGAATTGTTCTACAAAATTAGTGGTTTGAAAAAATAATGCCTGATGGAGCAGCAGCATTCACCGCATGAATTGTTTCACATACTTGGCGGATTGGACAAACAAGAAAAAAAAAAGGCTTCATGGAGCAACATGCTTATCCCCCTATACTTCCTTCTTTTACCCTCAGCACAGATAAGCATTTGCAATGACATGTCAAAATTGTCTGTGATCTTGCTGAAACACAATGTACTAAGAGACAAATTGTCGATTACTTTCCGACTAAAAGCTGAGTAGCAAGCGTCTAATAGATATATTTATCCTATTTATTGAAAATCTTCCATTAGAAAGTTCAGATGCATTTGCCGAGGATAATGGTCATGCAGAAGACAAACTCTTAATTATTAATTCTGTGATTCTGCCCAAAAACTGTAGAAAACCGGGACTTTTATCCACACGGAAAGAGGACAAGTAGTTTCCCTAAGTCAAGCAGCAGCAATAAACGCTAGCAGTTAGAAAATTGTTTTTGATGTCAGGCAATCGACATGATCTAAATGTAGTAGAATTTTGAGCATCCACAGGCCAGACAAGTCGTCATTGATATTGAAAGACAAGCATCCATTGCCGGAACATACATCTTTCAACTGCACAAAACCATTCCTTACCAGGCTCATCCAAAGTCCCCATGTCATGCCGCCCTTCTGTCACCGATGAATCGACCACAGACGCATTATCTTTCCCAGAATCCCAAGACATCTCTCTAAAGATCTCCTGAAAGTAGTAGGGCCTCACGTCAAAGACGCATTAAATGATTAAAACACGGAACTCAACGGACACGGCCATAAGAGGCGATTTCTCTCGGAATCCCTAGGCACCGGAATCACTCGGTCGCAACCACCTATTCAAAAAGAAAGAAATCCGCGCCATCTCCCCTATCTTCTCTCGCTCGATTCACCTAGCTCCTCCGCAATCTAGCGTGCGGCTCCTCCTGATCAATGCTCTCCCGAAATCAATCGACGAAAAAATCGAACTTGCACACTGAGGAAGCAGCAACAGCGCGAACGAACCGGAAACCGGTTCGAGCCGTCCGCCCCCCCACGCGGCGAACTGAACAAACAAACAAACAAACCGCACTGATTCCCGAGGAGACCGAACGACCGCCAAACACTGAGACAAGCAGACTCGACCGCACTGGAAGACAGATTGCTCGGGACCGCCGGACGGCAACAAGCGAGCGTCCACGACGAACAAGTACATGCGAGAGAGAGAGAGAGAGAGAGGACACAGCAGAGCACGTCGAGCATGTAATCGAGGATGTCGCGAGTGGCCATAGCCATGAGAGAGAGAGAGAGAGAGAGAGAGAGAGAGAGAGTATACGTACCTTCCAGTAGAGAGAGAGAGGGAGGGAGGGAGGGAAGGAGAAGCGGAGGGAATTCGGAGGCGCGTGATAACGAGAGCTGATGATTAACTGATAAGAGCTTTTATATCGTCTGATACTTTTTCGTTTTTTTTTTTTTCTTTTTCATCTTTTTTTCTGATTTTTTTTTTTTTCATGATCCAGATATTTGGTCTGTTCTTTGATGATAATTCACAAAGTGCAGGCTGAAACAAACATGTCCTTGGAAACATGATGTGACCTCGCTAAAGAAGAAAATTGGGTTGGCAATTGGATTTTACTAGCAAACAAGTCCCGCGAATTATGTGCACAAAATAATAATAATAATAATAATAATGACACGAAATTACTTGCTAAAAATTATATTTTTTAGAGATCGAAATCGCAAGGTTATCTAGCGACCTTTGGATAGTATTAAATCAAGTTAGGGCTAATTGATCCATCCTCAATTTGAAACCAACTGTACTTAATTGGAAATAGGTTTTAGCCAAGTGAAATTCTAAGGGTTTAAGTAATTGAGGGCTCAATTTTGAATGCATCAAATCATGAACCGCAATGTCAATCGTTCAAAGTAACTTAAAACAGACAAATTCGTTGTCTTGGGAGAAAACTTTACTTCATGCACATAGATACGGCAATTTGCATGCGTTAGGAGTTAGGATTAGTCAAATCAGATATAATGATACGTTATGTTGATTGAGAAACAGGATTTAAGGTGCAAGTCCAATAAATAAACAATAATAATAAAAAAGAAGTTTAGGAGGGATCTAAGCTTTGTATTACTACAGTCAATTCATAAGGGAGATTTTTTTTTTTGGAAATAAAAATGTATATTGATATCCACAAGATTATTTAACTAAACTTCTAGAAATTTAGTATTTCAGTAGTTCTTTCATGGGGAATTACCAAAAAAATCATAAACTTACTATACTTATGCCAATTTAGTTCTCAATATTTTAATTTAACCAATTTAATCTTAAACATCTTGATGATTTGCCAATTTAGTCATTTTGGCCAATCTTTATTAGAAATTGATCATATGGATGCTAGCCATCCTATACGACACAATAAAATTTAAGGTAGATAATTTTTATAATTTTATTTAAAAAAAATTGAATTTTCTATAATTTATTTTCTTTTCTTTCCTTTTTTTTTTTGAGCCCAACAAGGGCCGAAATCTAGCAAGGGCTGCAACCCTTGTCTACTACCATTGAGGGCCTGGACCCTTGCCTAATGGCTGACCCTCACTAGTAGAAAAAAAAATGAAAAAAAAGAAAGAAAGAAGAATAAAAATAAAAATTATAAAAATTATCTACGTCAGTACTAATCATTTTATATAATACTTTGACATTCATATCAATGATTCCCAAACAAAATTGGCAAATTGCTAAAATGTGTAGAACTAAATTTGACTAAATTGAAAAGTTTAGGATTTTGTACAAGTGTAATAAGTTTATGATTTGTTTTTGTAATTTTTCAGTTCTTTCATAATTGAGTGAGATCTGATTCTTGTTACAAAAAAGTAAAATAGAACTATACTTTTTAAGGTCTGTTGCAAGTTAATCTCAAGTTAACTTAGTTTTCAATGTGCCATCTTAATTTGAATGGCTACTTTAGTGAATATTGGAACGCAAAGTGCGATTTCACCGATAGAATGGACAGCTCACTTTTTTGCCCTCAAATGAGAAATAGTTCATTACAAGAGAAAGAAAAAAAGAAAAGAAGGAAAAGCACACATTGAAAACGCGACAAAATCGTTGACCGTGGCTATTACATGGAATAAAATGTCATTCACACCAAGATTTGCCTGGTACTAAGGGCCCTAAATTTTTAGATACGACTGCGAAAGACCATCTGACTGATGATCAAGCCCATTAGGATGAGATTATTTGAGTGATTATCGGGGATAAACGGCTTTACCATAGTCATCGCCATTTGTAAGCTTTCTCTCTGGTGCCAAAGTCCAGCTTTGGGCTTTGCAAACTTGGACTCCATGTATCCCCAATTTTTCTTTGCAAAAGCCCAGTCAAGTTGGGCTTCTAACGTATTTTGTTAAAGGGCCTCGCATTGACTGGATATGAATTATGATGGTAAGGGTTACAGGTAGATGAGCAAAAGGGTTAACAAAGAAATTAGAAAAAATGACAACAAAAGAGGTCATTGAAATTGAATTAAAATTGGAAAACGAAAACGAAAAAGCTTAAGTCAGATCTTGAAGATGTCGGGTTTCAATTATGTCGCTCCCTTGAGGTATCGTTCGATTTAGCTAGTGTTGTGAGGCTAGGGTTATTTTTGGAAACAGTGTTTGTTGTTCTTTTGGTTCGAGCCATAGCCACTAGCTCTTGTTCTTTCGCAGATGGCGCAATCAGTAATGTGCAAATCTTAGGTATGACTAACAGGGGCTAGATCGAATAATATGTCTAACCCCGCATCACCGGGTCAAGGCTTCAAAGGACCGTTCATCCCGACATGGGCTTTCTGAATGTGGAATGAGTGAATCATTTAGTCAAAAGTGTTTGAAAAGGCAGATATTAATCCGTTCGGGTTAAGTCGGCCTCAAAAAGTGAGTTGAAAGATGTCAAATTATCAAAGTCACCTTTCTGCATCAAAGATGATTGGGGGAGGCGGTCCATTTCAAGGACATGCCCTCGTGACCATGTTATACACATGCCGAATTCTATTACTTGTTGGATGTTGGGTTATCTCCACTCATCTTAAACCCTATTACCATTATTTTTGTACTATAAATGCAAATGGACACGGATCAATCTAGGAATAAATTAAGAGGGTCGTTTCCTTCTAAGATGATAACTCAATCTTATCAAGAAACTAATGAATAGTTAAGACACGTCATCACAAACTTACATTTTAATCTTTCTATTATGGCGCAATTATAAAATAGCTTAAGCTCTCTCTCTCTCTCTGCATTTTTTCTTTTTTTTTTTGGTATGAAAAAGGGGCATATGATCTTTGATCACTTAAAGAGAAAAGGGATGGAAGAATCATTTCGATTGAATAATTAACATTTGACGAGTTGATTTGTATCTTCCAAAAATATTGATACTCAAAAGTGCATCTAAAAGTCTTCTCTGTCCTAAAAGATATTGGTGGAGGTGCAAATATTGAGTACAAATAAAAACGATGAGCTTTCAGGCATGTGGTTGAGCCGAAGAACTACCACATATTATTAGGCTCATTACACCAAGTCAACCATAAAACCATAAAACCAACACACAAATTACTTTCTCATATTGCAAACATAAACTGACCATGGTTGACAACATATAAAATCCTACCTGGGAGGATTCAACATGAATCATTACGAACTTGTTATTTTTTTAAATACACCTTGGATCTTTACCTATTCATGGAGAATCAAATGATGAGTGAAAATATATTCTAAATGAGACAAACAAAAAGGGGTTAGAGATGAAGTTGGCCTTATAATAATAATAGATTGAACCAAGCCAATGAAACTGAAGACTCGATATTGTATTGTTCAGGTAATTAGAACCAAAAGGTTAGTCTACAAATTGATTCTTAACCTGGCCTAACGCTGTGGTTAGAATTTAATTAGTTTGTGGACTCGAATTATATTAACATTTTTCATGAAATGTGTTTTTCAGTACTTGCTTAGTTGTAAAAGTAAAAATTATCAACCCCACAGTATGATTCACTTGGGTGTCGAACTAGGAATCCCTCTCAAGTTTTTTAGTTTAAATTTATATTGCTATTAGATTAGTGTCACTATCACAGTGTTGAAGTGGCACATATACTAATTAGGCAAGGGGTAATGACATCAATAGTGTAGTAAAAACAACACGGAAATTAATAGATCTTACAATTCAAGTCAAACAGGAAAAAATAAAATTACTAGAAAAATTGATGAGGAACGATAAAGAACACTAGAGATTTACATAGTTTAGTTCAAGTGTCGGTATTACCTCATGCGAAGAGCCAATCACCAAAAAATCCACTATAATCCAGAGAGTACACAGTTTACAATCGCTTAAATGTTTCCCACCTCCTAATTACACGCAAATAAAACTATAAGCTTCATCTCACAATCTCTAATAAAAAACTCAATAAACAAAATCATATACTCCTCTCATTTGTTCCAATTACCTAACCATGTTACATCAAGAGCTTTCCAATCAATGGCAAGTGATGGTGATTTGTTCACCAACCAATGATATTCACTGTTTTGACATAGAAATCTTCACTTTATTTAGCATTGGAGAATAAAGAGCGAGCTCTCTCCAATATAATTTTGTTCATTAGTTTTGCAATTCCGTTTAGCCATGGGGTATGGGCAATAGTGCAATGTTTCACTATACCTTCTTCATGCCAAACTAACTAAGCTCCTTTGAACAAAAATCCAACTCTTTTACCGATTCTCAAGCATTTGATCTTCCTTCCTATTTGTTTTTCAATTATTACCTTCTATAACTTGAACCGACCAAACACTTCATTTTTGTGCTTAAGAAGGAAAATTCAGACTTTTTTCAAAATTTAATCAATGAAGGACAACACATACTCGACACCACCCTGAGATGGAACTTGAGAGGGTCCCCATAAGTTTGAGTTTATATAGCTTTCAATCTCCAAGATCCATGAACTTCACTCTTTGTTAACTACTCTTGTCGTAATGTTCACAAAAGTTCATCTTCTCAATCCAGTGACCTCCAATAGACCCTCTAACTCAGAATAATAATCTTTCTCTCACCTATTTGTTCAAGTCTCATGTGTCACTTCTCTGTTGTTCCTTAACTTAAAGCCTAAGAGAATCTAGTAGACAAGCCAATCACTATTATTCAATTGAGCATATACAACCAGTAGTCTATCTTACCTCATATCATAGGACGTACACTTCAAGAGACCTTCAAAACTCCACATTTATTAGAGATCCAATATCCAACCCATCAACAACACCTAACAAGATGAGGTTCTTTCTCAACTCTAGTACATGCTTATGTCAATCAATGTTCTCACCACTCTATTATGCATCTTAATCTAAATTGGTCTGATCTCCACTGCTTCACAAGTAGCACCGTTTCACATAAACACTTTACCACCCTCCATGTACTAATAGGTAGTAAGCAAGTGTCTATGAGAAGTCTAACAATAAGAACATCTAGAGTCAAGCACTCAATCATTACCAGTGAACTCGTGGTGACTATTAACACATCCTCAACATCACCGGAATTGTTATATGTTAAGGTAACAACATTACCATTGCCTACGGACTCCACTTTAACTCATTTACCCTAACACTTTGGACAATCTCTCTAATAATGCCCTCACTCTTTACAATGATAGCATCAACAATTCTGAATAGTGAACTTTAACTTAGAATGATTCTTCCATTTACTATTTCCATACTCCCTACAATGGTCTCTATGCTGGGTAATTTATTTACACCACATCCTATGCCTAGTTATCGTCTAATAATTTCTTTTGTCGCTTCTTTAAAAACGATGGAGATTTTACCTCTTCCAAAGTAATTATAGTGCGCCCTTATAACAATTAATTAGTAAAGTGCTCAAAAGAATCCAACAGAGACGCCGGCAACTTGATCCATTGTTTCTCATCAAGTTAACGTTCTTCAAATCCGCCATGAGTTTGTCAATCTTATCTAAATGGGTTCTAATGGATGTGGCTTCAACCATCCAAAAGTTGAAACAATTACTTTTTAACATATACAAGTGATTGTTAAAAAACTCTTCATCAGATAAAGTGACTTGTGTTTTGTCCATAATGCTGCAACATTCTTCTCTTTGGCCACTTAATAAATATCTCATCCAACAAATTCAACAAGATTATAATTTTTGCCTTCTTCATCAACTCTACCTTATCGGTCTCTTTCATCATTCATGGTAATTTATCCTTACCATCCAATACCTTCATCAAACCTTAGGTTGTTAACAAGGTGTGCATTTTAATGCTCCACAACTGAAAATTTTTCCTCCCCATTGAACTTCTCAATCTCAAATTTTGCTCCAAGCATAATTGCAATAACAAAATTTCTAGACGGTGATCGGACAAGTAAGAGCCCCAAATCAACTCTAAAAACTCTTAAATTTAGCTCTAATTCCATTTGTTATGAAAATAACGTGGAAGCCAATGGATTTTCCGATTCAAGTAAAATGCCAGAGAATGACATTACAAGAAAAATCAAAGAAAAACGATAATGAACACTAGAGCTTCATGTGATTCGATTCGAGCATCAGTACATACTCCACAGGAGAGTCAGTCACCTTGAAATCCACTATGAATCTAGAGAATACAAAGTTCATAATCGTTTGAATGTTTCTTAGCCCCTAATTACACCTGTAGCAGACCACAAGTATTATCTCACAATCTCTTTCAGAGAACTCACCCAAAAATTTTTTGGATAGAAAATCTGATACTTCTCTTATTTACTCTATTGTATATGATATTAGAGTAGAATTTACATGTATGTACGTACATACGTATGTATGTATGTATGTATGTATGTATGTATGTATGTACATGAAAGCTCTTTTATAAAATGTCGAAACCTACTCAAATTAAAAAATCTACTCAAACTTGAGACACATTCTCAACAGATAGTACTTACTTTATATACATATGACTTGGAGATTAACAAACAAGAGCAATAAGAGTCTATATGAAAAGTACACATAATATGAATACAAAAAGCTCCTGACAATAGTGAAATTTGGCATGAGAAAAACCTGTTAGGATAGATGTAAGTTGTAACTAAGTCTCATCCTATTTATCCATAAAGTTAGTTTGTGTGGTCAACGAATAAAATTATTTATGCACGATACATGTAAAACCCTATATTTATATATATATACCATCATTAAGGCCACCTACACTAGGGTTTGGGTTCTCATTCTTTCCCGGACAGACTATGTCCAAATCCTACTCCATCAAGAACTATTCTCATTAATTTAGATCGCCATTTCTCTATGTTTTCACATCGTTTCACAAGCTTAGTACGAAAATTCGGAATCCCCACTTTATAATATTGATCTTCCAGAGGCCGAATCCATGGATTACTGCACACACCTTAAAAAATTCATTTGCACTAGGTGCCAGATGGTTCTGAAAAGCTTTGGATACTCTCTCCCAAGAATTAAAAACTAAATCATCGTTCTTATCACCCACTTCACTACTTTAGCTGAATGACTATCGAGAAATCCGAGTAATCAAGTTTGTGAATCACTCATCAATTATTTCTTACTTAATGTTAGAATATTTAATATTAAATCACCCGTTCATATAATAATTTAAGCTTTTACAGTAGTTGACAGTAGTTTCACACAATACTTTATAGTACTGAAACAGAAAATCCTGAATTCAATTTTTTATGAACTCCTCATTTGTTTCATGTACTATATAGTTTCACCTTTAGTTTATATCAAAAGCCAACCTAAGTGTGCAAGATTAGTGTATTTTAAATATCAAATCACTTATTTTTATAATATGAGTGATCCCACAGAAAATCTTTCACTAGATACGGTACTTTGGTGGATCTATCATAGGTCGCTACACCTTTCCATTATGTGCATAGTAACTCATCTTGATTGATAGAAACATCACCTCACATCTTTCTTTCAATTTAAGTTAGTTGTATCCAAATTTTGCACTTGGAAACATCGTCAGCGCTGCATTATCAAATGATTTACACACCTAATATAATTAATGAGTGACATACATAACATAACACATTTTCCATGATTATTTACCTTGAACAATGAAAAACATGTTCTTCATGCCGCAGAATAACTAAGTCCTTTTCAATAGAAAGTGTAGGAAAAGAAATTGTTTTCACGTGCGCCTTTTCGCCCGGTCTTTCTCTGGCCATGTTCATATTTTTCTTTTCTGGTTGAACACTAATTTGTTGTCGTAGTCGTCGATTCACTGTTAATGAACTTTGACTTAGTCATTTTGAGTACAATGTTGGCCGCCACAAGAATAAATAAATATAAGAAAAAGGACTTTTTCCGAGATATATTTCCTGATAATTATTTGGACTGTGACTCGAAATTATTGCTTCAAAAGCGGGAATCTCTTTCCCCATCTCTCTATCTCCATTGCCGGGTTTGGTTAGGACCCTTTTGCTTAATTGACTAATTAATTAGGTTAATTACTTTATGATTGTCCTAGTCTACGAAAGGAGCAAATTGCTCAAGTTGACAAATGAACATACGATCACGTGAAAATGACAAATTTCCTCTTCTTTAAAAAAGACACCCTACGTGGTTTTTCCTAGTTGGGCAATCATGTCTATTCTTTTCCTAATTTAATATTCCCAAATCTTTTATGAAGATTAATTCTATTCACGCCAGTGACTTAGGTATCAAATAATTTCTGATGTAATTTATACGTGTTGTTATGAAATAGTTGTTTTCCAATGATATCCTCCAATCATGTCATCTGGAATGAAAGGGGTGGCCTGAATCTTTCTGTTCTTTTTCATACCGATGTTGCCAATTTCTTTTGCAAAGTCAATCGTGCACTTTCAAATTGGGCAGTCTACTTGTCTTAGGTGGGAAAGTTTAATAGGGGACATTAAAATATCGCAATCAAGGATCTAATAATCTGCCACCACTAAAAGATACAGCAGATTTCATTTCATTAATTTAACAGATAAAATATAGTATATGTTGATAACGCTCTTCGTAATTATTTGTGAATGATGTCCTATATAACTCACGTGGCCTACTTCGAATTCTTTTCTTTTCTTTTGACTTCTTTGATTTGGTGAGGATCTACATATACCAAATACCAATAGAAAGCGGCGGTTGGGCAAAGTGGTTTCAAATTGTGTGAAAACAATGTCAATTTGGAATAGAAGTTGAATTTTGCAGTGCAAAAGATAAAAAGAAAGAAAAAGTTAAATTTTGATAGGGAAGCATGTTAAGAGAGAAGATATTCGACAATCAAGCGCATTTAATTTTATTTTTTGTTGGATCAACTAGGTTTTTTTGGAGCTAGGAAATGGAGTCCTAGCATTTCTTATGATTACTTGTATTGGCCGGTTAGAAAATCATTTGTCAAAAGAGTTGGAGTTGTTAGAAAGCAAAACCATGACATACCTCTACCATATTTTATTTTTTTAAATACTCCTAGTTCGATATAAGTCGAGTCCTACATGTGAAATACAAAATCAATTCGAATTCACATCCAACAAAATAATGAGGTAACATCAAAATAATTCTAAGATCAACATATTAACAACATGAGGTACTGTCAAGATTATATTTTTCCAATCAAAACCCATGTTGAATCCGTGAATAACGCGCCTCTCATCATGTGGTAGAGAAATAAGGTAGTGTATGAAACGCTCAAATTAGATGAAGAACTAATGCTTTGTGACATCATTCATATCATTTTTGTAACTATTAAATAAGCTACTATAATACATTGTTTGTGTGACGACCCAGACTCAAGGTAGTACAGAGGGACGAACTAAGATCGCCTCGGCAGTAGCGGGCGAGACTAAGGGCATGTCTCCCGTCTCACATCGCTTAGGTTGGGAGTGCTTGGATGTCTCTAATTGTACATATGCGTTTTTTTGGATAGTATCAAAACCATGAGGACTTAGTGTTCAAAGCGGACAATATATGTACAATGAAGACCTGGGTCCTTACAGTTTGCACGTTTCCTAACATCTTAAATTATCAGGAAAAATGTGATAAATTTAACTTGGTACCGGAGCATATGTCAATAGTTTTAATCTTAGCGCTCCCTCTCAATTTTCTCGTACTTGTCATTCTTGTTATTATGTCAGTTTTTCTGTTCAGCGATTACCCATACGATTCACTTCCAATCACAACCCTTCTTACGCCGATAAAGACCGGCTTACACGTGATCATTCTTGGCCTTAAGTTGATAGAAAAACGGTTAGTCCAATTATAACGAGGAATCCCATCTAAATAACTTCATTGACCAGATAAAAACACGAGCTATCCGAGTGGGTATGTGACTAAACAAATTAATATACGAAAATTTTAAGGATCCAAGTTGAAACCCAATAAAAGAAAATCTTATTCATGATGTATATTCGCATCACAATACCTGTAATTCCAGCAAACAACTAAGACCATGCGTCCTCTAAACTTATTTATCTTAAACTCTAGTTGCTAAACTCTTGCGTGAGAACTTAGTAACGAGGATAACATTAAACGCGTCTCTCTTTGAGACCAGGAGGCATGCTCAAAACCGATCATAAGCTAATGATACAAGCCGAATTTTACTTTGCCGACATAACTTAATTAGCAAGCGATGTTGCGCCTAACTAGCTAGTGTTTGCTCTATCACAAAGAAATAAAGTCTAGATAGAAATGGTGGACCGCTTTCATTCTATTTTACTAGATTTATATACATGTGAATTCAATTGAATAGCTTTCTAGTGAGTCTCGAAATCGAATAAATGCATGGTTTTTGAATTGACTTCTCTGCACCAACTCGGAGCCTCCTTAGCAATGTGGCCCTTCAAATCAAATCAAATGATAGGAATACAGGAATACAACCTTTACGCAATGGAGCATCCCAAACATTCTTTCTCCCTACAAATACAACTCATTTAAGAATTCAATTCATCTGATGAATAGTCAATCGAGACTTGTGTAGAGATCGAACACATTCCACAGAGCATCTATGGATGGGTAATGGTCTTGGTAGAATTTTTAAATATCAAACCATACATTCATTTAATAACTTGAACTTTCAATATAATTTGCTATGAGTCTCACAAAATCTTACATTGTATTAGAGTAAGATATCTCGAGTTCAAAGTCCAGCCAAAGCGTGATGGGAAATAGTAGAATATAAATATGATATCACACCCTACATCAAATCTATAAATGTGTAATGCGAGATTTTAGCTCTGTTTATTTTGTGGAAAACAAATAATTTGAGTTTTTTTTTTTTTCATAAAAACTATATCTTGTATCGTTTGAAATAATTAGTCATTGAGAAATATTTTCATTATCGATAACAATTTATATCCAAAAAATTTCACAAACGATCATTTACTAATTATTTTAAGCGATATAAATAATTATTTTTAAAAATATTTTCTAAATTATTTATTTTCTACAAAAAAAAATGCACTCAGTGTACAATGTAAATTTTAGATTGATTTCAACTCCTAATATGAGTGGATTACCCCTAACTTCTCCACTTGTTATCGTAACCCATTTTTAACCAATGTATACAAGAGTGCAAAGTATAAACCATTATCACAATAAATGTTATTGGGGAGATATTACAACTAGTGTTGTTATTTATTTTCCAGCATATCGGTCTCGTTGTCTTTGAATGAACCTCTCCAATCACCTTAATTAATTTTACAAGTCATTATGCATAATTTCATTATATTTCGTTCTTTAACAATGGTTCGATCAAGTGATCCCATCAGACCCATTTTCTTGACCATGACAACTTTGACATATCTCTTTAAATCTGTACGGATGATCAAAATGATAAAATCATGATTGATATAACATTTAAAGTAGCTTATGAGAGCGAACCAAACGACCCTGCCATTTCTGGTGATCTGCTTCTCCTGAAATCGCTCGCACGTGTATTGTCGTGCATCCCCATACGCCAGATTTTCTTGATTTTGATTTCTTGACGCATTAAACACTCTGGACCCACGTCCTCATCATCAATTTGTCCCACCTAATCCTGCTCCCTCGTCTCAATAATGATCACTTCAACAAAACATAAAAACACTGTTGTTTTGCATCATTTCATTTTGGCAAGAAATCCACGCCCATAATGTTGTCTTCCTAAGAAATTTCTCAGATTTTACCAAGACCATCCACAAATTAGGGTAAGTTTTTTTTTTTTTTTTTTTTTTTTTGTCGCTCGACTTTTATTTTATCCAATGTCAATTAGGAAATATTTTTTCATGAGCATTATGAAAAATCAAGAAACGTTAATATGCACGCGATAGGGATTTACTTATGGAATAAATGTACTTGCATTTTTTAATTCGAAAAGGCATACAAATTTACACCCTGGCTCCACCTGTGTGTTTTTGTGGATAAATTCACATAAAACATTTTTGCTCGACTAAGAGACGTTACTTCCCATTTTTCTCACTGTCCAAGAGAGACTTTTGATGCCTCATGTTTTCTTCTCTTCTTTTGGTATCCGTACACACCACTTTCCAACCCACCATATGCTGGTCATCACTAGCTACTCGAAATGGTGGCTATGGTGATTCTCCGAATAAAGGGGATGATCACCATGTGATTTGAACTTACTTAGCCCATCCATCCAATGGTCAGAAGGAAACATGTACTTAATAATTATAATAATTTCCCATTTTTGTCAGAAAAGTGTCTGCAAGTAGCTGATTTCGTATTTTAATTCTTTTTCAGCAACCCAAAAGAAAAAGAAAACGATTGCACTTTGTTATGAGGATATGCTGTTTGAAGCAGGAAAAAAGTGCTAAGATAATTAAGATAATGTGGTTGACACTAATGAAAACTACAAATTGATACACATATAACAAATTTACTTTAAATTAAAACCCTAATCTAGTACACAAGTAATAAACTTACCTTCTATTATTTTTTGTTAAATTTTATAATCAAATTGCTAAGTTGATTAACATGTGATAATTGACAGATATACCAGTTTGAAGTTTTACCCTCCGTTTGTTATAAGTATATCACTTTGTAATTTTCAATGATATTAATCCAATTTAGCAAAAATTAATTGAGGATAAATTTGTCGCTTATGAAGTTGTTTGGAGTTTGATGGTCAAAATATTAGTTTGTGGTAAATTTATTATGAATGTACTAATTTAGGGTTTTTCATGATAAAAAAATTAATTTTAATAATTTTATTACAGATGTATCAATTGAAAGTTTTTATGGTATCACAGATTATAAATCATGATGGAGATATATTTATCAACTCCCATTTCTTTGGGGGGACCAAGAGAAACGTGTGAAATCCAAAAATTGAAACAGACCCAAGTCCATATTCTGATTTTCTACATGTGAATATGATGTGGGTTTCGATCAGTCCCCCAAATGTACAGTTCCAGAAGAAAGATATTAAAGCTTTATTTTAGGAAGCAGCAAACTCAGGTCATTTCTTAAGTCACATTTGTCCATCAAAAACCACAAAATCTTGAAGCATCAGGCCCATCAAAGATCTCATCGTTCCCCAAAAAAACGTATCCGCAGCATCCCAATTATAAAAGAGAGAATACCTCAATAGAAATAGAGAGAGAGAGAGAGAGAGAGAGAGAGCTCCCCAAACATGAGCTATTTTACTACCACGATCCCATTTGACCAAACTGATGAGTTCTTCCAATGCTCTTCCTTTGATTCCCACCAACAACATCATCAAGTCGATAACTACGATGATATCCTATATCAACTTTCTTCTCCTCCAGATGGGAACTTCTTCATCGACGAGACGCTCGACGATCATGGCCGACAGGGTAATAAAACGTCTTCTGTGTTGGATAAACCCACGGCTGGTGCGAAGCCTAATGGCAACACAAGCAAGAACAAGAAAGTCGTACACAGAGATATTGAGAGGCAAAGGAGGCAAGAAATGGCTACCCTTTATGGATCTCTAAGGAAACAACTCCCAATTGAATTTCTTAAGGTTAGTTCTCCTGTACTCATTTTTACGAATTCTTTTGCTAAAGTTTGTGCAATACAGCACTTTCTGTTCTGTCTTTTGTGTGGATTTAAATTGCCTTTTAAAGGGATAGGACACTTTTTGCAGGGAAAGAGATCTATTTCTGATCACATTCATGAGGCAGTCAACTACATAAGGCATATGCAGAACAAGATCCAAGCGCTGAGTGACAGGAGAGACGAGCTGAAGGGACTGTCTGATTCGGGTGCTCCTAAAGAGACACCTGAATGTTCAAGAACTGCTTGCTCTCAGGGTGACACTGTGATGGTCCAGTCTTGCATGGCGGGAGTGGAAATTCTCATAAACACCGCCTCGCAACAAGGGCTCCCCTTATCAAGAGCATTCAAAGTGCTGTCCGAAGAAGGAGTAAACGTGTTCAGCTGCAATTCAACGCAAGTGAGCGAAAGGATTCTTCACTCCATCAAAGCCGAGGTACCCCTAAGCCTCAATAATTATCCCTCAACGAATGCATATAATGCCAATACTTTTAGGGTTTCATTTGAAATTTCCTTTTAACCCACTAATTGATGAAGCTCCTATCCTATATTGGGGTTATTTATGCAGGTAACCAAAGGAGGAAATGGCAATTTGTCTGAGCTGCAACAGAAATTGATGAAGTTAACGACTTGATTATTCTCAGATTGGAGTGATTCCGTGAATCTTAGTTTTGTGAACCTTTCCTCTAGATGACATGAATCATGAGGATGTCTTTACATCCCGCAGGTCCTTCTTCCAGGCAATTTTGGCCAGGAGTTGGTAATGTTGGTGACAATGCTTCATCAGAATATGTGAATGTGATATATTAATTTTTGCACATTCTTCCTGTACTCTACTGAGAGACGAGTAACATTGTTCTGCCGAGTTGGCTTTCGTGTACAGTTTGCTTGCCTAATTGTATCACTTTGAATCTCGTACACCAGAAGTCTGGCGTCATGATTTTTATTAGCGGTATATAAAAGTTATTGCACATGGTTGCGGTAAATGATAGGGCATCTGATCTGTGGTGTATAGCAGATATATATGATCCTCCATGTACATCTGGTCATATTAGGATTTATATACACGCGAAAATCTGAGATTGAAATACTATTTCTTTGAGAACTTCATCAGGATTTGATTATCAGGCTAATGTAACATTCACGGATTCCACTTCCTTCTTTGCAGCTGATTGAAATTAATAAACAGAAACAAATCAAGCATATATTCATGATATCTGCTCTTACCGATCACAAACATGCATCAGCATTAATGTTTACTTGTTTGGGTCCATTTGCTGGAAATGCATCATCAACTACTCGGGATAAATGAGGTGTTGTGCTGTAAATGCATGCTAAGACTTTGCTTTTGGGTAATGCTTTCTCTTAAAGGGAAAAAGAGACATTTTTTTTTTCTATTAACTCTTAGGAAGTGTATATCACTTGCGTAGGACATATCACATGTCTGTGCATATGCATATTTTAGCAATTGATTTTATCTATTAGCATGGCGAATCTTGTACAGAAGCATCTTGGTAGAGAAATTGAAACAATCTTTCCACTGGAGTTAAAAAAAGCTGTGTGCATCATCAGAAACCGGAATCATTATACACTGAACTTGTGGTCGTCAAAAGTATGTTTGGTTTTCCTTGTTGGCTGTCTCTATGCCGACTGTTATGCAACTTTTCTAAGATATTGGTAGGCATAGTGAAGATAGGGGAAATGTTTGCTAGTAACACCTGAACAAAAAATATCTAGAAAAAGCCAAAAAAGAGACCGTGGTTAGTGAGCTGATTTTAGGCTCGTTAGGAATAGAATTTCGTGTTGACTGACAACAGGACTATGTCACGGTAAGGACCACTTTGTCATATTATAGCTGCAATAAGAGGGAATATACATAAATCTTGACCCCAAAGATTCTTTACTGAGCAGTGCTTCGAGGAAGCACTGGCACGCAGGCGCGCAGACATGCAATTTAAGAATTGAAACAGTCCTAATCTCCTTTACTTTTTTTTTATACATACGGATGGTGTGAGCCTCCTGTGTGCTTTCTGCATCTAAACCTAGACTGTAGATAAATAATGTTCTCTTCCTACTCCTTAGTACCAAATTATCATTCAGCATGCTGTAGATATATAGCAAAATTATAAGGACTGAGATCTTTGTTTGTCCATGTTTATATGCATTATTTGCGTTCATTGTTCAATCCATGGAGTTTAGAGAGAGAACGGCTGTATGAATGATGTAGAGTTGATATAGGGTTGCATCCTTTTATTTTCCATTCTATCCAATTTTTTTTTCAAAGGACAATATAGAGTAATTTATTTATAAATACCTGATGAAAAAGTTTATTTCTTCACATAGAAATACTATCACAACATGATTTATATGTGTTTTCAACCCTATTTTCGACATGAAAATGACTTAAATTAAGATGAACGTGTGACAGAATTATTATAAACTGAGTATATGAAAATCACTCTTTTTACCACCATATGAAAGATAAAAAAAAAATTCCTTCGAGAATCATGTGACTGCAACACGAAAAAAAGGTGCACATCACTCATGACACTTGTCATTGCGATTCTTTTTCCTAATAGGTTTTCGTATATGAATACTAAATCAAGCTCATCTCTCTGGTCCGGAGAAAAGCATACCCTCTGCAAAGAACATTGATGGTGAGTTATTCCTCTTAACAGAAACATCCTCAGCAAAGTCTTAGGGTACTCGCCACTAGCATTCCCGTAATCGGATTTTGTGCACTCAACTTGCCCTCTTGGCCTTGACTCAGTGGGCAGACAGTCAATATACATTCAAAGCTGCTCAAATCGATATTAACATCGACTGACAGCTGACCATCTCCCTCCCTCACCTCTTCTGTACACATGGCTTTTCGTGGCTTGTGGGGAGTCCCCAACCCTACCATTTCATTATTTTAGAAAGATGAGCAACACACACCGACATGCGCAAGCTCTGGCCACCCATTGCATGCCCTTTTCGACCCCGTCATCATTTAATATGTGATGATGAGGATGATTCATTGAATGAAATGAACACTCCCATTTCGAACTTCCAGATACTTAGAAAAATTCATGCATCCACGTCACTGTCTGACTCGTGGATGGGTTCGAAATGGAAGCTGCAAAGAATTAATTAATGTGATGACTTCATTTTCCCATGGATTACCGTATCTTTAGTGGTCCTTACCTAGCTTGTCCAGTCTTCCCTACGTGGTAGCTAAGGCTCGATCGTGCGCACTCAAGTACGTAACGGATGTGCTCTCACGTTCGATTTCTCATGCATCTGCTACCTTTACAATCTGTTTTCTACTTGGATCATGGTTGAGCAATGTATGGATTTAGTATTAGTTCACTGTTCTGGTTCGTTACAAGACAGATAATCAACTTATATATTCAGATCACTAATATTGATATCGTTAAAATTGTTGGTTTGTTTTCTAACACTGTAATGTTCCACAAAAAATGATTTGTCTAATAGGATATTAGAGCATAATAAATCAATGGTTCAAATCTCGGCACTTCCACTCAATTTTTTGCGTAAATGTTATTCTACTTGTTTTCTTGTTCCTCAATTATCTCGTTGACGTGTTATGCCACCTGAACTTGCCTGTAATATGCTATACATACAAAATTGTCCTATTTCTTAACTGCTTAGGAAACATTTTTCCGAAAGAACGTATGAATAACATGAAAGTGATTATGTACGTTGTTAGTGAGTGACATGGCCCCTATTGCTTCGGAAAGTAGCTATATAAGCTTTGCTAGGGCGCTGACCAAATCCACAGCGAAAGGACCACAAGTTAATTGATGGATCATGGTTGTCGCTGATATGTCTCTCCAGGCATTTTTCCGAGCGATGTGACTAACCTCCATCGGTTGTTTGGCAACCATCAGACACGATGTGCGCCGAACCAGAAGTGCAGTCGTTGTTGCATCGGTCTTGTCATCCGGATAAGAAGATGATCTGTGAACCCATGCTGGATTGATTTCTGTCTCTTTCTCTCTTGTCGAGGCAATATCTCCAAGAAAAATCCATCTTCCTTACCCTCTTGCCACTGTGCGATTGTCCAAAAAGTGCAAGTAAATTGAAAAGAAATTGAACTATTGGGGTAAAGGGAGACTGGACGTGTTAGAATTCACTGTAAATCCTAAATCAAGCGATTTGCAAAATGGGATTGTCAAAGCAGATGGAATGAAAGGATGGGCTGATCAGGATCAACAGCGAGAAATCTCAAAGTGGTTGAAAAGGGGTTGTCAAAGCACATATTAGGCTCCTACTCAGTATAGGTTATTGCAACATTGATAAAGTACATAAAGATCGATGTACTTGTTACTCTTTGTACAAGGATGCGGAGTTAAAGTCTGAGTTTCATGTTTGATAATGATTGCTGATGTGCGATGTAGGCTTTGACGTGTCTTTGGTTAGACGAAACCCTAGTGTATATTTAGGAAAAGCAAATAGAGTTTGTCAAAACGACCTTATAAAAACTATTAATAATAATATCAAAATAGAGGCTATTAAGAAGGATGTGTAGCCCGTTGATATGGCACATGCTTTCATCGTCACCCGATCGATTGCCTAATTTCCTAAAAAATCATAAACTTTAAATCTAATCTCAATTATACATGAAAATGTTTCTTGTCTAAAAAAATTACCCAAAGTTTAGGTTCAGTTCCAAATTTACCCCGAATTTTTTTTGTTTAATAAAAAAATCGTCAATTTTTTACTTTAGTCTCAAATATGCTCTTAATAGCCCTCTGACCAAAAAATCATCGTTAGTTGTCCCTAATTTTCATATCCTAGAACGGTTTCACCTTATTGATGTAAAATTATTTTGATGTGAAGATGTCACATTAAGTTGGGACTATACCACGGGATAGATTTGAAAATAGATTAAAAGTTAGTGATTTATTTTAGACAAAACAAAATTCATGATAGATTTGGGATTTCACCTAAAATTTGTGGCTTTTTCTAAGACACAAAAAAAGTTTGGGGCAAATTTGAAATTGGACGTAAAGTATTGTTTTTTTTTTTTATAACAAAAAATTTGAGGGCTTTCAAGGGAATTAGGCCCTTGATCGATAGGGATTTTCAACTGACCACGAGCTTTCTTTATTATGTTTGTTTTCTTTATATAAAGAGTAAAAAGATCAGTGGAGAAGGGTGATCGGCTCGATTATTCCAATTGATGAGGTTTCTACTCTTGTTACAAGAAATTGAGTTTAAGTCATCACTACTTAATCCACCAAAGGTGTACGAATGGATCACCACATCTCAACCCAAGTAACAGAAATCAGGCCGGTGCCGTTGCTCTGCTAACCATGGGGTTAAGGTAGCCAAGCAAGGAAAAAAAAAGGTTTCATGTGAATTCTTCTTTGTCTTGTTAACGAGTGCCTTTAATAAGGAAATGTTTTCATTTGAAAACGACATATGTTTTCTTGGGGCATTCATGTTGTTCAAAGAGGAATGAGAAAAGGGGAGAGAATCGAGACGGCAAGGACGGAAATATGCTCTTAAGGGCCGGCCTAGCCAAATGGGGATCCAAATGCCTTGTTGTGGAAAAAAACGGATCGGCCTTTTTAGCCCGTTTTAATCCCCAAGTCAAAGGGTCTTTTGTGCTGGGTCGTTGACTTGATCAAGAAGAATGGGCAGTTCCCATCTTTTCGACAGTCCACGGCATTTCCTCTCATTTCGTATTAACCCGCTTAAACTATTCAAAATTAGCCAATTTCGTGCCAAATCACATCAATTCATGTTGACTCCAACTCCGGCCCTCTATATATCTGCATCTGGATTGTTCATCTCGCATACATGTTACACCCCCGACACTTCATGCGGAACGGTATTAGATAATGACTTATTTGGTTGACTTTTCTCGCTATAATCTAGAGTTCCCTCATCACAAAATCAATGACAACCGTAAATGGTATATCTTAATCACTTGTCACTAGAAGCTAAGTCATGGATTTGGCATGTCATCTTCAAACTTCACTAAGAGTATCTCATAGTCTAAATAATTTTGCTTCCGAAATTTTATATTGCCGATCTAATTCATCTAATGTTTTGATTGCCATCCTAAGGATGTGCTTATTTAAGAAAAAACTTAAATAACAAAAAAAAATTATCACGCGATGATCAATTATTAGTGTGCGTATAAGGGGAAGATAGCTACATAAGAATAATCTAGTAAATTTTTGTCTATTTCTTAAAAAAATTAGAGGAAGGAAACATGCAGCATAGAAGAAGAAAGAAAGTTGGACATCATTCATTAAATGCATGGTCTGATGGGCGCCCATCTTCATTAATTGTGTTCATGAGTCCCATATCCATTTTTCTTCTCTATCTTTAATGCATGCACATGACTCAAAGATGCATTCCCATAGATATTAGTGGGCGCCGAATGTCATCTTCTCTTTTGTTATCCTTAGTGGGCGAACTCTTCTTGATCGGCATCGAATTCTCTGCATGTAATGTGCCCAGAAGACAAAGCACTAAAATGAAGACGGTAGTCCCTCTCTTTTGCATTAAATACGTCGAATTCTTGAAGATCTTCTATAGGCGTCGTTTGTCTTGTCTTCACATCCATCCTACTATAAATGGAGAGGACGTCTGAAGACGGAGGAGGTAGAGCGAGAGGAAAGAGCTTGAAGAGAGAAGTCGTGTTAGCCTTCCTGAAGAAAAGACAGAAGCTTTCGGCGGAGGGAGAAATTTCCTGTTGTAATTACACCCTGTAGTGTTTTAGCCATTTAAATTCTCGTGAGTAGAATTTTTGTTTAATTCCTTAAGTGAGGGAGGGGCTAAACACTATGTGAGTTTTAGGTGTAATTGGGGGCTAGGAAACACTGAGTGAGTATTCGAGTGCTTGAATGATTGTAATTTCTGGTGTATCACTTGTTTCTATAATGAAATTCCGTACCACTCTCTCCATGAATGTAAATATTCGGACTGAACCACATAAATTCAGTGTCCGATTCCCTTTCCTTCCTTCAAAATAATTTTCCTGATTTGCTTGGCCCTTTATTGTGACGCCCCAAATTATTCGTCTTGTTTCTTGCTAGTTATATTACGCATATTAGAGACTAAGACAATTTCTTAGGTTAAAAAAAAAAAAAAAATTCACGTTACGCTGGTTCGGCCATGGCCACCTCGTGCTTGGAGTGACAATTCAAGGAGAAGCCTTCCTCCCCCACGTAGCATCCAGGTGTAGTTGAGAGAGGCTTTTCTTTTTCTTTTTCACTTTCTCTCTTTCCTTTTGGGGGATATTCGGTCGAAGGAACCCATTTTCCTTTTCTCTCACCTGCGTTTTCTCTCTCTCTACCGAGACACCCATTTCTTCTCTCCTCTGTTCTTGCTTCGTTCCGCCGAAATCCGAACTGATCCCTGCCCTGGTAGCCCAGCGCCTCCGTTCAGTAGCGGAGTCGTCGCTGCCCCATCCCATTTGGAGCTCCCGCCGCCAGTCACGAAGACCCGACTCGCTCGACAGCTTCTTCCCTCTTCTACCGGTGAAAAAATCCAGGCAACTGGGGCGATGATTAAGGTTCTGGGTTTGTGTAATGGTTGTGCTTAGCTGTGCATGTGAAGATTAGGGTAGAGTTTGGGGTTGAATGCGGAAATTTGGGAACTAAAGCTCTGTTCGGAGCTGGGATGTGGTTTGCTTTGTTGATGAAGCCACGGTGGCGAGAGGCCGTGGGTTTGCTATGTGGGCCATCTAGTTGATTGAGGGGGGGAAGGGAGTCGCAACTATTTTAGGTCGTTTCGCTGTGCGGATCGGCGAGGACGCGACATTGAAGGGGGCTGCGAGCTTGGCTCGCCCCTCCATCTTCTTTATTTCCCATATGCATGATGAAGTGCGGTTTTTATCATGCTGTTGTTACCTTGGATGCTGTAGAAGAGTGCTGAGATGCTACAAGAATGTTTGGTAGAGAAACTCACGGTTTAGTTGAGCTAAAGATGAAGAAAAACTGATGCAAGCCAAGGGTAGGCTTTCACAAACAGCAGGATCGGGAGAGTGACTCGTGCACGGGAAACAGGACCGACAGAAATTTCAGCACTGCGCAAGCTCAGGAGAACAGTCGTATCTTTGTCGATACAGATCGGATCGACCTGATTCTAAAACCAAATGAACAAGGACTTCTGGATCTACAATTTCTCTGTTTTGGGTTTTCTGAAATAAGCACTGTAGGATGGTCGAATTTGGGTTGGAAATAACGAACAGAATAGGAAAAGATAGAAACTTCGTTGGTTGCTCTTCTAGGCCTCCAAGGAAGTTGAGGGGGCACCGATTCTTCTAGATCGATGACTGCAACTCTTCAAGGATGCAGATTTTGAAAGCTCCAACTCTTCAAGGACGGAGTGAAAACTCTTCTAGGTTTTCAAGGGGGTATGAACTCTACAAGGTTCACGATACTTGCTTCAAAGCAAAGTTTTCATTTATCAAAAGTCGTCTGTCTTCTACAAGGAATTGGATGGCTTATATCGTCAAAGAAATAAAGACAGAGCGTTGAAACTAGGAGAAATAAAGGAGCATTGAAACTAGGAGAAATAGTAAAGAGCATGGAAACTATAAACTAGTAAAAGAGCATGGAAACTATAAGCTAGTAAAAGCGTCATGCAAGCTCCCAATGTGTCTTTCAAGCTTCCGGAATGGACTCAAGATATCGTTACGGCTTCTCGGTTTCGTCGAGCTTGAATGCGGGCTGATCTTCTTGGTCGAGAGAGCTGGTCTTCAATGCGGGCTGCATCAAAAACAGTGCAATACTTTCTGTTTTAGAGAATTGGAAATGGAAAACCTTTTGTTTTGGTGTCGCCTCAAATTCTGATGATGTAGATAAGGAAAAGAACAAGTTTACTTGAGAGAACATCCATTAGATTAGGTTCGACATCTAGTTATAGTAAGATCGACGAGAAAATGTGTTGGTAAGAGTATTTACCTTGAACTAGTAAGCTGTACTTTAGGAAACAGCAGTACCTTAGGTGATCCCACGAATTTTCAGTAATTTTCTAGAAAGAATTGGACCTTAAACTTTTAATGAAAGTTGTAGAAAACATCCTTAGAAATGACATATCAAAATTTTAGAGCAAATGGTTAAGGTTAAGGTGGTGAAACGATATTTCTTCTGTAGGTACTAAATCTGAGAGTTGCTGCAGAATTTTGAGAAGACAGCAAATTACTGCTCTTAATACACTGAGGTTTAGGCTTAGGTTTCTTCACGGAAAATGTTAATCTATGTTTCTTCTATAACATACTAAAATTTCATAACATTCCAATAAGGTTATATATACTTTCTGTGTCTGTGATTGAAACTGCTCATTTCAGTCTATACTGCTTTGATCCGAGAATGTGCAGCAGTTGCTGTGTCGCCTTTAATGAGAGTTCCTATATACCTTGAAGTATTTAATGATGTGTGTTTAGACCTGTTTGTGGTTGTTCACATGCTGAGGTTGTTGGTGCTGCAACAAGAGAATTGTGAATGTATGAAGTTGGCTAAGAGCCAATGTGAGACCCCGGGTGTCGGGATGCCTGGAGAGGGGTGATGAAGAGTAGCAGTATTCTCTCCAGAGGTCTGAGAAGGGCTGAATAGCTTCTCAGGGGACCTCGTGATGCCAGGTTGGGTGCGAGGGGGTTCAGGGCGGAGTATCATCTCCCCTGGGGTGATCGTTGCGGCTAGATTTATGTGGATTCAACTAATTGATGATTCTATTTACCTATTTGTCTTGTTATTGGCCAAACCCAAGTTAGTACTAACCGCCCACTTGCTGAGTTTTTATTTTAAAAACTCACACTTGTTTATTATGTCGTTCCTTCAGAGTAGAAGATGTCTGCTGCACCGCCTACACCACCTGCTGCCACGACGACCATCCTATATGGCTCCCCCGCTGATTTTGTATGGCGGCAAGAGGACATCCAGGACTAGAACTTCCCGGGTGTAGTCTTCATCAAATGCACCTCTTGTTTGACGATAGATACGAGGGCGCCTACAGGGCCGGCATTTATGGTCTTCGTAGCTCTCTACGCATGGGTTGATGGTTGACTGGAGGGGCCCTTGGCGCTGTACGACGACGGACCGGGCCACGGTGGTAGTCCCGCGGAGTAGGAGGTGGCAGAGGAGCACTTGACGTGTGGGAGAACTTTTGTTTTTGGCTGTTTGATAGCATGTACATACTGAAAGGGAGGCGGGATGTTTAGTGTTTGTGGTTCATAGTATTTTTTGTAGAAATCCCCCTCTTAATCTCATCTCCCCACGTGTAAAGAAACCAAGTTTTATGATAAAAGAGCCGAGTAGCTCGGTTTCTTATGATTCAACTTGACTGAAATTTATTTTACAACTCTTGAAATTCAAGCGAGTCATGTGACTTAATCTAAGATCCTGGGTGCAACATTTATATTCACAACAATTGATATCAGAGGCTGGTTCAACTAACTTGAAGCGAATTGGTAAACATGAAAGAAGAAAATGTGAGAATCGACCGATTTGATAAGAAAGATTTTGCTTTTTGGAAAATGCGGATTGGGGATTATCTATACAGAAGAAATTTCCACTTATCCTTATCTGGGGAGAAACCAGACTTGATGAAAGATGCCAAGTGAGAATTGTTAGATAGACAAGCGATGGGTGTTATTCGGCTGGTGTTAGCTCGTAACGTCACATTGAACATTATGAAGGAGAAAACCATTGCAGGACTGATGAAAGTCCTGTCGAATATGTACGAGAAACCCGCTGCAATCAATAAGGTCTATTTGATGCAATGTCTATTTCAATTTAAAAATGGGCGAAGGTACGTCGATTGCCGAACATATCAACGAATTTAATGAAATCATTAACCAATTGAGTTCGGTTGAGATTAACTTTAAAGATGAGGTGCGTGCTTTGATTATATTATCCTCATTACCTGATAGTTGGAATATTTCTGTTACTATTATCAGTAATTCATTTAAATCAAGAAACTTGACATCTAATGAGGTTCACGATTTGATTCTAGGTGAAGACATTCGTAGGAAAGAATCTAGTGAACCTGTACCTGCTACTGTAGTAGTGTTGGAGAAAACTCCTATCATATTTTGAAGTTAACAAAACTTATCTAAGTTCTATTATGAAGATCGCCAGACTTTTGTGTCAAAGTCTATCTTACAACAGAAGTCTGCCCACTCTGACAAATTCCAGATTAAACGTAAGTGAAGAATAAAGACTTAACCAAACTCGGATTATCTTCCTTTCTTCAAAGGTTCGGTTTGTACAAGATATATATATGGTCTTCTGGTTGGAAGTATCATCTACGAGATTGGTTATCTTTATTGGAATCAATTTATATACATCAAATCATTTTGGAAGGCAAGTTATTTTGGAAAGAATCTACTTATGGAAGCCAAGATCCTAATTGTATGGGCGAACAAGATTGACGGGCTTTCATCAAAATCTTCAAACGGCTCGAGATCTCCTTGATTGATTCTGTCCAACGAGTTGATTGGAAGAATTCCTTTGGAAGGTGCCAACGGTCGAGAAGGCACGAAGGAGTATTTAAGGAGGCCTCTCCAGTCGTTCGATAGAGTGTGTGAAAGAAGAATTTCAAACTCTGAAGCTTCCCATTTACTTGTTACTCCTTACACTGTGCTCAAACTTGTGCTCAAAAGAGGGAGAGACTTATACTGTGACTTCGTGAGAACAGTACAGACTCTTCACTAAGAAGTCGAGATCGCAAGATTGTAAATTCTCTTATGATTCATAGTGAAAACCAGCTAGAAGGCTGTCAGCGTGGGAGAATGGACGTAGATTTGATCTAAGCCGAACCACTATAAACCTTGTGTTTATTTTTCTCTTCCCCGAACTCCTCTACTTTATTTGCTGCGATATACTTCTACGATTGAAAATAACTGTTAAAGTCTGATTCCTTCTGCAGAGTCTATAATAAACCAAACTTAGGTTAAAAGTAAAGTTTTTCATTCCTTTTTACAAAAATCTATTTTCACACTTATTCACCCCCCCTCTAGGTGTTCTTATTAGCTCTTTCAATTGGTATCAAAGCTCGTGTGCTTACTTATTGAAGTGTTTTACTTCTAAGCTAAAGATTCTCTATGGCTAGTATTTTGACTCCAGGTTTGGTTGAAGGTTAGAGCAACACCAGACCCCCTTACTTCGATGGAAAGGAATACAATATGTGGAAGAACAAGATGAAGGCATTTCTCAGATCCAGAGATCCTCTGGAATGGGATGTTGTAGAAAAATGGATAAACCCTAAAGCAACATCAACTTCAAACCAAGGGAAAGAAGTTATTGATGCTGACGAAACAACACAAGCTGAAATTACCAAGAGACGGGCTCTTGACGCAAAAGCAATCTATTCTTTATACCGTGCCTTATCTCCCATTAAGTATAACCGAATTTCTTCTTGTGAAACAACAAAAGAAGTTTGGGACAAATTACATGTTACCTACTAAGGGATTGACCGTGTGAAGGAAACAAAAATAAACATTTTGCTTGGACAATACAAAGCCTTCATAATGAAGCCTGGAGAATTTATAATTGATATGTTTAGTCGCTTTACAGAGATTGTAAATGGCTTGGCTTATAAAGGTCAGCCAATCTTAGGACCAATGAAAGTTAACAAACTGCTGCGTGGGATTTCAAAAGATTGGAATCATGTAAAGACTTCAATTAGAGAAACTCATAGGATCGTGCCTCTATCAGTTGGCGAACTGATAGGCACGCTTCAGTCATACGAAATGGAGCAGATAAATAACAAAGAAGATTTTAAAGTAAGAAGTCAACTGTGTTAAAGTCTAACATTGATTCTGATTATTCAGATTCAGATGATGATATGGACGATGAGGAGCTAGCGCTTATGATTAAGAAGTTCAGAAAGTTGAATAGAAAGGGAAGAAGATTCAACTGGAAGAAGTAGAGCACGCAAAATTTCTAGAAGAGACCAACGGAGGACAATGAAACCAGCAAGGATGTTATATGCTTCGAATGCAAGAAAAAATGGCATATCAGACCAAACTGTCCTCTGTTGAAGAAGAAGAAAGGAAAATCTAAGAAGCACAAAAAGACTCTTAAAGCTGAAACTTGGAGTGACATTGAGTGTGAGGAAAGTGAAGAAGAATATGCCAACATATGTCTGATGGCTCATTCAGAATCAGACTCAGAATCAGAAACAGACACTGATTCAGACTCAGACAAAGAAATTGAGATCACTATTAAAAGAAATATCAAATGGTAATTGGATAGTGGATGCTTGAGGCATATGACATGAGACTCAGGCTGCTTCATAAAGCTTGTTAGAATGAATGGAGGAAAAGTTTCTTTTGGAGGAAACAACAAAGGAAAAATTGTAGAATGTGGAACTGTGAAGATTGCAAGCTTGACTATCAACAATGTTTCCTTGGTGGAAGGATTAAACTACAATCTACTAAGCATAAGTCAGCTTTGCGATACTAGTTTCAGAATAAACTCCCAAGAAGGTATTTGTTCTGGAATGAGTCAAGACTTCTCTCAATCTTTTACTGGGCGAAGGCATGTCAACATATACCTTCTGGACGTAAACCCATAAAGTTCTCAGTGCCTTATTTCTATTCCAGATGAAGCAAGTCTCTGGCATCGGAAGCTTGGCCATGTTAATATGAAGCAAATTGCTAAAGTTTCTTCTAAGAAACTGGTTCGAGGCCTTCCTAATCTAGTTTATCAGAAGTCTAAATTATGCACTCCCTGCATCTTGGGAAAACAAATTCAACCATATTAGACTCAACCTGAAGAGTCTGAACCTGTTCCAAATTTAACAGAGTCTATTTCCCCCGAAGAGGTTCAAACTTTTGGAGAACAACAACAAGCAAACCGAGAAGATTCAAACGAAGCAGAGGATCAACGGACTCTCAGACCAAATAACAACTGGAAGCACAAGTCAAGTCATCCCAAAGAACTCATCATTGGCAACATTGATGAGAGAATTCGCACTAAATCCAAAGGAAGAGAAGAGTCCAGTGCTCTAGCACTTGTTTCTGAGATTGAACCAAAAGGAGTAGATAAAGCCTTGTCTAATGAAAGCTGGATGGAAGCGATGCAGGAAGAACTCAGACAATTTAGCATCAACGATGTATGGGAGCTGATTCCAAAACCCAAAGGCAAATCTATGATTGGAACGAAATGGGTTTTCAAGAACAAGATGAATGAGAAATGAAAAGTGATAAAAAACAAAGTAAGACTCGTGGCAAAAGGATATACACAGGAAGGAGTGATAAACTATGATGAGACTTATGCACCAGTAACAAAGTTAGAAGCAATTAGATTATTACTTACTTTTACTTGTTTTAAAAATTTAAGGTTATTCCATATGGATGTCAAAAGTGCGTTCCTAAATGGGTTCATACAATAAGAAATCTATGTGGAACAACCACCAGGATTTGAAGATCCAAGAAAACCAGATTCAGTCTACAGACTGAAAAAGGCCTTGTATGGACTGAAGCAGGCACCTCGAGCTTGGTATGAAAGGTTGAGTAAGTTTCTAATTCATAATGGTTTTGAAAAGGGAAATGTTGATACTACTTTGTTTATAAAGAGAGAAGGGAAAGATTTTCTGCTAGTACAAATTTATGTGGATGATATTATCTTTGGTTCTCCTAACGAAAATCTCTGCAATAAATTTTCAAGATCTATGTAGGATGAATTCGAAATGAGCATGATGGGTGAGTTGACTTTGATGGAGCAAGTGGTGCAATACAACTATTAGACAAGACTGAGAAAAGAGTGTCTGAAGAAGAAAGGGAAGATGCTCCATCTAAAGGAGCAGACATTCAATAAGGGAAGGGATCAAGTGCTGACCAAGAAAAGGCTAAAGAATGCGAAGTCTCATCCCAACCTGAAGGCAACAAGTCAGGGAGAGATAATGAGACAACTCCTTTCATAGCACCTACTGCTAGTGATGGCATTAGCAGACCCCGAAGATGTCTTTGCATTTAACTTCCCTGAGATTGAAGAAGAAACTCCCAATCAGGACAAGCAACAAGCTGCTCGTGTTCAAGTCGTTGTTCCTCCATCTCTTGATACTCCACAAACTCACTTCGCTAAAGCCAGTGTTCAAACTGAAACTGATCCCAACTATACAAGGTTGGTTGAGCTCCTTTTGGAGGTAAAAACTCAGCAATATGCAATGGAATATGAGATTTAGAAGCTTTACACCGCCTTAAAGTCCTCAATAGACTCTCTCGATGGCAAGGTATAGTCTCTTGACACTAAAGTTAAGACTTTGAATCAATAGACGTCCCAAGCTATAGCTAAAGTAGAGGAGGCAGTGTAGTCACTTGAGGATTTCCGACTGGTTCGAGCTCCCAGACAAACCTGATTGACTCTATCTTTTCAATTCTATCTTTTTTTTAATTTCTCTTTCTTTTTGCTGTTGACAAAAAGAAGGAGAATGAGAAGCAAATTTAACTTTAGATTTAATGTTTTTGAACACTTTCAACTGGTTGTGTTGTGTTTTTGAACCTTTATATTATGTAGTTAACCTTTTGTGGTTGTGATTAAGGATGTGGATGATTGAATCTTGTTTAAATTTTCAAGATTAATTAGTTTTCAGTGGGTGCAGAATCGATGTTATCCAAATCCTTAAAAATTTGTTTTCATAAGCTATCATGTACTGCTAAAGTGTTGTTTTGCAGGATATAAGTTTATAAATCTGCAGGAAAGTTTTGTCAACATAAAAAAGGGGAAGATTGTTGGAGAAAACTCCTATGATATTTTGAAGCTGACAAAACTTATCTAAGTTTTATTCTGAAGATTGCCAGACTTTTGTGTCAAAGTCTATCTTACAACAGAAGTCTGCCCACTCTGACAAATTCCAAACTAAACGCAAGTGAAGAATGAAGACTTAACCAGACTCAGGATTATCTTCCTTTTTTCAAAGGTTCGGTTCATACAGGATATATATATATATATATATATATATATATATATATATATATATATATATATATATGGTCTTTTGGTTGGAAATATCACCTACAAGATTGGTTATCTTTATTGGAATCAATTTAGATACATCAAATCATTTCAGAAGGCAAGTTATTTGGAAAAGAATCTACTTATGGAATCCAAGATTCTGATTATATGGGCGAACAGGATTGATGGGCTTTCATCACAATCTTCAAACGGCTTGAGATCTCCTTGATTCTATCCAACGGGTTGATTGGAAGAATTCCTTTGGAAGGTGCCAATGGTCGAGAAGGCACGAATGAGTATTTAAGGAGGCCTCTCCAATCGTTCGATAGAATGCGTGAAAGAAGAATTTCAAAGCCTGAAGCTTCCCATTTACTTGTTACTCCTTACATTGTGCTCAAACTTATACTCAAGAGAGAGAGAGAGACTTATACTATGACTTCGTGAGAGCAGTACAGACTCTTCACCGAGAAGTCAAAATCACAAGATTGTAAATTCTCTTTTGATTTATAGTGAAAACTAGCCAGACGGCTGTCAACGTGGGAGAGTGGACGTAGGCTTGATCTAAGCTGAACCACTATAAACCTTATGTCTATTTTTCTCTTCCCTGAACTCATTTACTTTATTTGCTGCGATATACTTATGAGATTGAAAATAACTATTAAAGTCTGATTCCTTCTACAAAGTTTGTAGTCAACCAGACTTAGGTTAAAAGTAAAGTTTTTCACTACTTTTTACAAAAATATGTTTTCACACCTATTCACCCCCTCTAGGTGTTCTTACTAGCCCTTTCAAGTAGGTGATAGTAGAGGAAGAACTAGTACTCGTGTTAGCAGAAATATAAATAGACGTAGTCAATTTAGGACTAGTAGGGTTGCCTATTTGTGGCAATAGTGGACATTGTAAAAGAGACTGTTTTAAGCTAAAATATGAAAAGAGTAAAGGAATTAGAGTTGAGTCTATAGATGATATTGTAGCTATATTTGAGAATAATTTTGATAATATCGATTGTGTCTTGTCCGTTACTGAGGATTCGTCATTTGACGGGTGGATAATAGATTATGGTTGTTCATTTTACGCTATACCAAATATAAAATGGTTTATCACTTATTAGTGCATGAGTAGTAGTAAAGTTTAGTTAGCGAATAATACTAGGTTCGATGTTGTGGGAGTTAGTAATGTTAAAATCAGAATGTATTATGGTATTGTGTAGACAATAACTGGAGTAAGACATGTTTCAAAATTAAAAAAGAACTTGATTTTCTTGGGTGCCCTAGATTCAACTGGTTGTAGATATTCTTCAGATGGTGGAGTTCTAAAGGTTGTTCGAGGTGTCTTGATGATAATAAAAGGAATCAAACACAGTGACATGTATGAACTTCAGGGTGAGACAGTGATAGGTTTCACCGCAGAAGCATCAGATGCATCTATTCAAGAGCCTAACGATTGCTCGAGGAAGACCTGGGTGTTTATGCCGATACACAAGTTTGATGTCGTTTTTAGAAACATGCGGTTGAGAGCTTTGATCGAGATGGAGACTATTAAGTCGATCAAGCATGTGCGGACTGACAATAGCATGGAGATTTGCTCAGAGCTGGTAAATAAATTCTACATGAACAAGGACATAGCAAAACACCACATTAATGCCGATAAACCACAACAATTTGCAGAATTGATTAGCATATCATTACTAGCGATGGCCCATAAAAAGATCTCTAGTGTTAGTGTTGCTAGGAGAATCGTGGTTGATGTGCTTAGCACAACCCGGTGAATAAATTCCCATCGACTGCTATTGAATATTGGACTCCTGAAGAAGTGTGGTCAAGTAACGTTGCTGGTTACTCTATTCTTAGAATGTTTAGTTGCCTGTGTTATTTTCAAGTGAGTGATGATAAGCTCGATGAGAGGACAAGATGCATATTCCATGGCTATGCACAAGATGAGTGGCGCAATCAGTTGTGGTACCTAGATATAGATTGGCTTATTAATAGTAGAGAAGTTACCTTTGACAAGTCTTTAGTACTTTTGGCTAGGAGTGTTTGTGGCAGTGTTAATACAAATTTGGACAATGTTCAGTTCAAGGTGGAGTTGCAATTAGAAACTCGTAAGGTAGCCGGTACTAGTGGAATAATCGCCACGGATAATGCTTGTAACAAGGTGGAGTCGGTAGAGTCAACAATTGCTGTAACTGCTGAATTTGAAAAGGTGCGTGTTCAACCTTCTCTTAGATATAAAAGTAATAATGGCTTTGTTTTATTTGTGATACAAGAGGTTATGTTGGATAATATAATTACACAGGTGGAGTTGGCATCTTGATGAGGTCCACGGTTATGGTGAAGTTTAAGTGCGGCTTAAACTTGGAAGCACTCTATGGTGGTTAAGCCCATTAGGGCTGTAGAAGAGTAGTGGCAAGGTGTCCATTGAAGCGATTGTGACCTAGCTTAAACGTCGAGTTAAGGTGAAAATTGTTGAAAATATGTCTCGAATTTAAGCCCGTATATGAGACTTGACTCCGTTATTTATTGCACGCTGATTAGTTATTAGTGTGTGCATAAGGGGAAGATAGCTGCACAACAATAATTTAGTAAATTTTTGTCTACTTCTTTAAAAAAGTAGAGAAAAGGAACATGCAACATGGAAAAAGAACGAAAGTTGGACATCATTCACTAAGTGCATGGTTTGGTGGACGCCCAACTTCATTAATTGTGTTCATGATTCCCACATCCATTTTATCTTCCCCCTCTTTAATGCATGCACATGACATAAATATGCATACTCATAGATTTTTTTTTTTTTGGTCGGTCATATTCTATTCTTACTCTAACTCTCACTCTCAGACTTTTGCCCTGCCTCCTTGCAGGGTGTGAGAGTCAAAACCCACTCTTAAAACTATATCATCCTCACCCCCAACCCTCCCTAAGAAGGTGGGGATTCGAACCCCCCACCTCTCCCTTCCATATTGGAAGGGTGGCCACTGAGGCAAACCTCAGTGGTTTACCCATAGATATTGGTGGGCGCTTAATGTCATATTCTCTTTTGTTATCATTGGTGGGTGAACTCTTCATGATTGGCACCGAATTCTCTATATTTAATGTCGCAGAAGACGAAGGACTAAAAGGAAGACGGCAACCCCTCTCTTTTGCATTAAATTTATTGAATTCTTGAAGATCTGATAGGCATCGTTTGTCTTGTCTTTACACCCATCCTACTATAAATGGAGAGCATGTCTGAAGACGAAAGAGGTAGAGCGAGAGGAAAGAGCTTGAAGAAAGAAGTCTGTGAACCAACATGAAGAAAAGACAGAAGCTCTCAATAGAGGGAGAAATTTCTCGTAATTACACCTTATAGTATTTTAGCCAATTAAATTCTTGTTAGTAGAATTTGTTTAATTCATTAAGTGAGGTTTCACTAGGAATTGTGAGGGGCTAAATACTGTATGAGTTATTAGGTGTAATTGGAGACTGGGAAATACTAAGTGAGTGTTTGAGTGCTTGAGTAATTGTAATCGCCGGTATATCGCTTATTTCTATAGTGGAATTCTATGCTGCTCTTTCCATGGATGTAGGTTTCAATATTTAGATTGAACCACGTAAATTCGGTGTCCAATTCCCTTTCCTTCCTTTTAGAATAATTTTACCAATTTGCTTGGCCCTCTATATTCATAATAGATATATGTTAATCACTTGTCACTAGAAGCTCATTCATGGAGTCGGCATGTCATCTTTGAACTTCACTAAGAGTATCTGATAGTCTAAATAATTTTGCTTCCAAAATTCTGTATTGCCCATCTAATTCATCAAATGTTTTCATCTAATTCATCTAATGTCTCAATTATCACCCTAATGATATGCTTATTTAAGAGAAAATTTCATGAGAAAGGAAAATACTTTCTGAAAAATTATTTTCTAGAATAATGGTTTTTTTTTCCTTTTTTGTTGGTACGTGACTAAGAACTATTCTAGTGCTTGCATCTCATTCGGAAAATGACTTCAACCTCATGATGTTACTTCAAGCGAAAAAAAAAAATATATATATATATATATTTATTTATTTATTTTTTTCGTTTTCCTTCTTTGTCCGCTGGTCGCAAGGCATTTGCAATGCCTCGCAATGGTCACAGGCAAGCCTTGATCCTGAACCCAAGCTCAAGCACCAAGGACTTGCGCACAGTCTTTATGAAAGGTTGGGACCAGAATTGGAGCTTGGGGACCTGAGCATGGCCTTTATGAACCCGAGTTCAGGTGTCGGAGCATTGGATGTGCGTTATAGGCATTTGGGCCCAACTTTGATAGACCCCAGTGACCTAGGCCTAAGCTTGGCCTGCCTTCATGGTCTCAAGTCTGATCGCTAGGAGAGCTAGTCTTGAACGTGAGAATCCATGAACCAATTTTGGAGTTTCTATGTCCAAGTGTAGAGTTTTGAATCAAAGCGCAAATAACTAGTTATATTTTGATAAACGTTTTCCGATTTGTTTAAAGAAAAAATCAATTTTCTAAATCTAAGCTTTAATAGGAAAATATTTTTCATTGACTAGGATAATATTCCCCGTTAACTCATATTCCCGAGCGAACTAAATGTCGGAAAATGATCTTCCGAAACATATTTTTCATGAAACAAATGCGCTCACCTTAATTTTAAAATTACTTGTTAATATTTGTTCATCGTGATGCTAGTTTAGTTTTACGGATTTATTTGGGCTTTTACGACTAAAATTTTCTTATCTCTAATTATAAAAGAAATAAAAAAAATAAAAGTGGACCCAAAATATCATCCCGGTTCAGAAATCACGAAAGATTCGTCACCAGACGGTCATTAGAAACGACAAGAGGACACCCATCGGCTCAGCTTGAGCTGGGGGCATCGGCTGTCGGCGTCGTTTTCCGCCGCTCCCGGTCTCGATTCGCTCTCCCGCCCTGACCCTCCGGCTAAACCGAAGAATGTCTTCCCACCCCGAACCCGGCGCCGAACCCGGGTCCGGCCGACCCGACGTCCTCGTCCACCGCCTCCCGTCCTTCGCTCTTCCCTTCCTCGCCCTGCTACGCGACCACTTCACCGTCCTCGATCCATGCACGGACTCGCCGGACGAGCCCGCCCAGGCCTTCCTCGCCCGCGCCCTCGTCTGCGCAGGGCCCAGCCCCCTCCCTGCCGACACCCTCCGCCTCCTCCCCTCCCTCCGGCTCGTCGTCACCACCACCACCGGCGTCGACAAGATCGACATCCGCGAGTGCCGCCGGCGCAGCATCGCCGTCACCAACACCGGGGCCGCCTTCGCCGAGGACGTCGCCGACTACGCCGTCGCGCTCCTGCTCGACGTCCTCAGGCGGATGTCCGCGGCCGAACGGTACGTCAGGGAGGGCTCGTGGTTGAAGAACGGAGACTACCCGCTCGGATTCAAGGTGAGCACCGGCTTTTGTCGAGCAAAGTTTCTTTTGTTGGTCGGAATCAATTGAAAGCTTTTTCCTTTTGGGTATATTTCGAGGTTGTCCTAAGGTATTGGCTGTTTCAGCATAATGCATTGTGTTGGACATTTTAGGAAGAGAGTGAGGTGGTTGAAGCCAGCTCATTTGATCCTGTTCTATTAGTTCTCCTGGTTTTCTTTGGTGTTCAAGCAGTGAGTCCAGCTGCATAGTTGAAGATGCACGAAGAAGATATTGTTTGTCTGCATTCCATCCATTATGTATGGACCGGTACTGCAGTTCAGATGATGCCTAAGAACATATTTGTTGTCGGTCAAGGCAAGTGTAGATCGTCATCGAGCAGTTTGGTTGTGAGCCTGATTTAGTCTAGTGGCGCAAGTTCACGCGATAAATTTGGTTACTCTGGTGGAAGGATTTTGCATGAAGTTGGCTAGTAAATAGGAAGTTGAATTTGTCAAAGTAAGTAACTGGGTATGTTTAGTGTTCATACTATCATCTGCTATAATGTTTGTACCTCTAATGTAGAATGCAGAGGCATCTGGCCGTGAGTTGATGTAGCGATGAAACATTCATGGAAGCAGATCCTCTGTGGTGATGACGGGGATACTAGTTGATGATCAGTGGATGCTTGCTATTTTAATACTGTGGATCTTATTGTTTGGTCTGATGATGAGTTGAGAAGCTAGTCAGAGCATCTGGGACTTGATAAGAAGTGTATGACTGTTGTATTCTCGAATGCTTTCATCGCTTGATTCTATAGTATGCACATCTGTGGTACTATCCTTTGGGAAGTTGATCTACATGCAACTGCAGATGCTGTGTCAAATGTAACTAACAAGATGTCGAATTCACGAGCTTGAGGATAGAAATTTGGCCACTAGTTCTTCTAAACGAAGATTTGGGTGGTTATGTGAAGATCTTATGATGAGCATTGCTGATACAAGATCAAGACGGACAAAAAGTCTATTTGTGCATGGTTTCTAGGCATCAGTAATACCTACTTCTTCATATCTGTGAAAAGTGTCCCTTCTCTGGTCACTGAGCAGTAAATTTGCTACTGATTACTAAGGATGTCATACGATGCATTGAGACAGAGTCTTACCTTCAGATGTTCGTACTTACAGATACAGTTTCTTTTTGACTCTGCTGTGCCTTTCCTGTTATATCTTTTTACAAGTGAAACTGATTCTTCCAGCTGCATTATCAGTTTCGTGAATATCTACTCTCTAAGATGCCGAGTGGATTATATAATTTGTGCTTGTATCGTTACAGTTAGGAGGAAAGCGGGTGGGGATCGTGGGACTGGGAAACATCGGTTCCCATGTCGCCAAAAGGCTTCAGCCCTTCGGCTGTGACATCGCCTACAACTCAAGGAGCAAGAAGCCATCGTTTCCGTATCCTTACCACGCGAGCGTCCACAATCTTGCCGCCAATTCTGATGTCCTCATCTTGTGCTGCGCCCTCACCGAAGAAACCCGCCACGTGATTGACAGAGAGGTCATGACCGTTCTGGAAGATCAAGGGGTCATAATTAATGTGGGGCGAGGCGGTCTCATCGATGAGAAGGAGCTCGTGCAGTTCCTGATGCGAGGGGAGCTTGGCGGTGCAGGCCTCGACGTGTTTGAAGATGAACCGAACGTGCCGAAAGAGTTGTTAGGTCTGGACAACGTGGTGTTGTCTCCGCACTCAGCCGCCTTAACTCCAGAATCATTCGAGGCGCTGGGGGAGCTCACCGTGTCAAACCTGAAGGCTTTCTTCTCGAACCAGCCCTTGTCATGCCTCGTCCAGGGCGAGTAACAAGGTGGCAAGGCGAGGCAGGGTGGTGCATTCTTATGGGTGAAGAATAAAGCATCAAGAGCTAGATCAACGTTTTGTTGAACGCCAAAGTCTCTCAAACGATTCTCTTATGAATATTTAGGGGGGGGGGGGGAAATTTGCTTTCTGGCCCTTGTACTTTTGGATCGATCCCCCTTTTATCTGATTTGTCTCAGAATCCCATCTCAATCAACCCCCCCCAAAACAAAACCCCGCTCCCCTCCGTTTGTGGGAGTTGTACAGGTTTAGCAAGATTGATTAGAATATTTCTAGTTTTAAAGAATCATACTTCATAAAGCAGCACTTTCTTTCAAAAAATTATCTTCTTCTAATCTCAAGGAGATCTTCTGGTTTACCAACAAAAGCAAATTCTGCATCCATAGCTCCTTAGATGAGCAGAATGGTTTTTAGAGTATTCCTTTGGCTTTTGGACAATTCTTGGCAAAATGGCCTTTCTTATTACAAATATAACACCTGTCAGAATTTCTACGTCTTCGAATGATGCTTGTCTAAAAAAATACGATGGAATGGATGTTGGAGCATCAGTGGAACTTGCTGGAATACCAGGTTGGGGTAGATACCTAAGTTGGGGTGACGGACTTTCTCTATCAAGACCTAGATTGCAAATAATTGGCTTTTGTCGGCCAAACGGAGTTTGTAAAATTCTAGCGTTCAAAGGGCAACTCCAGGAATTTGTAGATATCTATAGATATTTCACTATTTGGAGTGGATTGGTCACAAACATATCAATATATGATTTTTTTATTGTTAAAAAATTAATTTAAGGTAAATTTCTTACAAGTGTACAATTTATGATTTTTCATGGTATTAACCCTTAACCAAACAACATTTCTAATTTCCCATATGACAATTTGGGCAATGCATCGTGAGTTAGCTCACTAAATTTTCCCGTTCGAGAAATCATGGAATGATCTGAATTCATGTCTATAGTATAATCCAAACCCTGCTTAATCACTTTCATCATTGGCGATCAAATCATGAATTTACCACGTCACCATAACATGCCACTATGTGTCATTCATGTCAGCAAATTTAACTATAAAATTTGACAGGAGTTGATAGAGGATAACTTTATCATAGGTGTATCTATTTGTGATTTTTAATAATAAAAAATTAATTTAAGGTAAATTTGTCATAGGTATACCAGTTTAGGGTTCTTGATAGTAAACAAATTAATTTTTGATAAATTTATCACGAGTGTACCAATTTGGGTTTTTGATAGTCAAAAATTAATTTGAAGTAAATTTATCTTGGATGTATCAATTTGGGGTTTTTCAGAATATTAACTCTTCCGAAAAATCATTTTCTAGAAAAATGATCTTTTGTTTGTTTGTTGATACGTGACAGAAAACTTTGGAAATTGATTTCAACCACATGACTCTATCTCAAGCCCAAAAAAAAAAAAAAAAAATCAAAATTTTAAATTATTTTTTATTTTTATTCTTTTTCTTTTTCCTTCTCTGTCCGTTTGTCGCTAGGCTTTTGTGATGCCCGACAATGGTCATAGGTGAGCCTTGATCCTGAACTCAAGCTCAAGCACTAAGGACTCGCGCATGGTCTTTATGGACCCGACCTAAGGGTTGGACTAGAGTTTGAGTGTTGGAGACCTAAGCACAGCCTTTATGAACTAGAGTTCAAGTGCTGGAGTATTGGTTGTGGGCACTATGTATTCGGGCTTGGCCTTTATAGACCTGAGCATGGGCACCAGGGGCCTACGCCTGAGCACCAAGGTCCCAAGCCTCACCTTCATGGACCCAGGCTCGGTTGCCAAGAGACCTGGTCTTGAACGCAAGGATCTAGGAACCAACTTTGGAGTCTCATACCCAAGTGTAAAGTTTCGAATCAAAACGCCAATAACTAGTCATATTTTGATAAAATGTTTTCCGATTCATTTAAAGAAAAAAAAAATCATCTTCTTAAACCTAAGCTTTAGTAGAAAAACATTTTTCATTAATCAGGAAAACATTTTCCGTTAACTCATTCTCCTAAATAAATGTAATGTCGAAAAATGAGAAAAATATTCTTCCGAAAAATTATTTTACACAAAAGAAACACATCCTCAATATTAAATTACATGTTAATATTTATGCACCGTGATGCTAGTGCCATGAGTCGATCGATTGCAAACGATCCCATACCTATGTGGCCTTAGGATTTGATCCCAAGTCAGCCTAACACATACTTAGCTCACAAGAACGAAATATGAGAGTGAAGCTCGGGTTATATTAGCTTGTGAACTAGAGTGTATAGCTAAAGGGGTGGGGTCCCTTATTTATACATAGACGAGTCTAATCTCAGCTATTGGTCCCTCTCTGATCTAACAGAGGTATTCGAATATGTACAATCACTGCAAGGATACATGCAGCTCAAGAGGCCTTAGGCCATGGCGAATTCAAGGGACTTCCACCACGAGGTCTGTAAGGTCAATTTGTGGAAATCGAAGGGTTGCCTAACATGGGGGAGTCGAATGATCTTGGGCTTACTCCTGCGTTACTCATGGGCCGATGTGTGCATTACTTGTGGGTTGCTCGTGGGTCGTTCATGGGCAGCTCGTGGGTTGGCCCTTGTTTGGGACACAGCCCTATCTTTTGAACATCTTGCATCATGCTCATTCTTGGGTCATGTCAATCTCCCCCACCTATTTGGCAACGTCCTCATCGCATCTTCAGCATGGAATGCATCTATGTGCCTCTTGAATTGCCACAAAGTCTCGGATGGTTCCCAATTTGTTTCACTCTCCGGAAGGCTCTTCCATTGGATCAAGTATTCCTTCTTTGGTGCGCAATGTCAACATGACTAGTAGTTTGAAGCCTTAAGAAAACAGTTTTTTCGACTTTTCGGAAATATATTAGCCGATGAATTCTCTTCTTGAGTCAACTTCTGGGGACAGGCAAAAGTAAGGGCTCGCCACCTTGCAATGAACTCCGTGACAGGTTCATTATCCCTTGATTTGTCTGCAGATGATGATGATGTCCACTCCTGGCTCGATGCGCTTAACGAAAGGGAACTCTTTTCGTATGACTTGGTTCGCCATGATGCACTCAACGTCTCAATCGTACAAGGTTTTTGTCCAAGGGGCGCTCATTGTGATTTATCTCGGTCTAGGTCTTCCTCATTTACATGGAAAGGTTTGACCATACTCAAGTGGAACACGAGATGTACCTTGAGTTTGGCTAGCAAGTCCAGCTTATGTGCAACCTTCCCAATCCGCTGCAACACTCAGAAAGGGCCTTCATGGCGATGGATCAACCCTTTATGCATGTCTCGGTACCGAAGGACTAGGTGTAGTTAGCTAGTAGTAGGTCCCCAACCTGGAATTCTACATGCCATCGCTTTTTGTTGGCCTACTTCTTCATGCATTTCGCGGCCTTATGTAGGCATGCCTGTGCCAAGTCCACTCGTTCATCTCATTCCTTCGTGAACTTGTAGGCTGACGAACTACTTCCGTGGTAGCCCGAGTCAACCACGTTCGGTGTGAGCGGTCGTTGCCCTATCACGATCTTGAACAGGCTCTGATTTGTGAACTCACTCTGCTGCAAGTTGTATGAGAATTGGGCCACATCGATCGACCTCGCCCAATTTACTCACGTGGTGCTCACATAATGCCAAAGGTATATTTCTATGAGCACGTTCACCCTCTCCATCTGCACATCAGTTTGGGGATGCAAATTTGTGGAGAAATTAAGGTTCAACCCCAACAACTTGAAGAGTTTGGTCCAAAACGGCTTGGTGAATTGAGGATTGCGATTATTCACGATCATGTGTAGCACTCCACAATACTTGACAACATGCTTGAAGAATAGCTTGGCCACTTCCTCGGCCAAACAATCTTCGGTTGTTGTTACGAATATCGCATATTTGGAGAAGCGATCCACAACGATCATGAGGGTCCAACATCCTTCGGACTTTGGTAAGTTCACAATGAAGTCTATGGAGACATTTTCTCATGGACACTTTGAGATGGGTAACGGCTCAAGGAGCCCCGGCAACAAACATTGCTTTATTTTATTTTGCTGGCACACCAGACATGTCCTCGTATGCCACAACGTCGTCCCACATATGAGGCCAATAATATTGATCCTCGATGAGTGCCATGATGCGGTGGATTCCGGGATGGCCCCCCACTTACAGTTGTAGCATTCGTAATAATTTCCCATGGAGTGGCACATAGAGCCGCTATCCTTTAATATGTAGGAAGTCATCCTCACACCAAAATTGCCTCGTCTTCCCCTTTCGCATGTTCAAAGGAGTGCTTGGGTCGTTTGGTCATGCTTGAACCCCTTCTTGATACAGTCGATCCCAAGACAGTTGGATCGACTCACGATATTGGCCAGTTCCATCTTTCGACTCAAGGCATTCGCCATGGATTTGGACTTCCTCAGAAGCTAGCACATAATCAAATTCAGCCAAAAAGTCTCACCATTTTGGGTTTGGAAGTAGCTTGTGACCATGTTGTCCATCCTTACGACGTACGGAGACCCCAAGCGATAATGCCTCCATGTACGAAGGTAATGTACCACTGTGGTCATTTCTTTCTCTTAGACTATATATTGTCGCTCGGTATTGTTCAACTTCCGATATTCAAAAGCAACCGAGTCCCGTCCTGCATAAGGACACCACTGATAGCAAAATCAAAGGTGTTAGTTTCTACCTCGTATGACTTGGCAAGGTCAGGTAGCATGACCACTGAATCCTTAGTCATGGCCCGCTTCAACCGATCGAATGCTTCTTGACACCGATCCGTCCACTCTCATGGCCATTCTTTCTTTAGCATTCCATGAGTAGCACAGTGAGGTCTAAATAGCCTCGAATGAAATGTTAATTGTAATTTATGAGACCAAGGAACAATCTCAGCTCAGTCACCTTAGTCGGCGTTTCCCATTCAACGATAGCACGAATCTTGGCCACGTCCATCTGCACTCGTCCATCTCCCAATGATGTGCCTAAGAAAAGGAACTTCATTTTGCGCGACGGCACACTTCTCACACTTCTCACACTTCAAGTATAAATCATTCTCCCGCCAGAATTAGAAGACTTACCTCAAGCGCTTGACGTGTTCCTCGAGCGTCCTACCATACGCAAAAACATCATCAAGGTAAACTACCACAGACCAATTAGGGAGCAGGTGTAGTACCTTGTTCATCAAAGTGCATAATGTGGTCGGTGTGTTAGTCAAGCCGAAAGGCATAACACGGAACTCATATGACTCATAGCGCATCACACATGCGGTCTTCGACTTGTCCCCCTTAGTGATCTGAACTTGGTAGTACCCCGATCAAAGATCGAGCTCGGTGAACCACCGAGCTTCCCCCAGCTGATTGAACAAGTCTGCAATGAGAGGTATAAATACATGTTTTTTAATGGTGAGCTTCTTCAATGCTTAGTAATCAATGCACATCTAAAGGGATCCGTCATACTTCTTTTGGAACAAGACCGAGGCACCAAATGGAGCCTTAAACAGTCGAATATATCCCTCATTGAGCAACTTCTTGAGTAGTTTCCGCAATTTTTCTAATTCGAGTAGGGCCATGCGATAGGGTGCCTTGGGTGCCATTGTCCGCGGTCAAGCATGGGGCACGCGCTCAATCCAATGATCCAACTCTCTTCAGGGGGAAGCTTCTTGGGCAGCTCAAGCAACATCACATCTTGGAACGAATCGAGGAATTGGATCACCTCCTTTGATGCATAACCTCCCTTTGCGTCCTTAGCCTTCAACGTTGTTAAGGTCACATCACCCTTCTTTGCTCCCTTCAACAGCTGTATGGCTGATAACATCTTTTTATCGCATCCTAACTCGCAATGAATCGGGACCATACATTGGCACCGCTTGTCAAAGATGCATATGCAATTTGCAAACGGCATAACACTCGCATTGATCTTATCAAGGAATTCGAGACCCAACACAAAATCATAATTGTCAAGGGGGATTACCTCAATGTTTTCCTTGCTAGTCCATGAACCAAGGTGGAGCTCCACGTCCCTAGCCATGGTGCTAGTCAAGACTTCACTGGAGTTCACTGTTTTGAGCCAACTGGCTCTTCCCTTTTCAACCGAAAGGTTCAGCTTTTTTGTGGTCTCTTGAGATATGAAGAGATCGGACGTCTCGATATCCACGAGTGTACTCATCGTGATACCTCCAATCTTCACATCCACGAATATTATGCATTTGGGTTCCTTCACCTTCTTGGTTTTGATCGAACCAAGGATGCATAGCAAACCCAATTGTGCCTCCCTCGCGGTTCATCCTCCTTGCATAGGATTGCTAGTTTACCCCTCCTAGGACAATCACGAGTCATGTGAGGACCATCACTATAGAAACACCTATACATACGTACCTTCCTTTGTCTCTATCCACTCGACTCTAATTGGGTCCTAGGCACTACCACTGATGGTTTGCCTCCATTCGGGTGATTAAGTCTTCCTCAATCTCCCCCACCATTGACCTTGTCCTTCGAATGAGAATTGGACTTGTCATAGATGGTGACTTGTACTCCATGAGAGACTCAGCCACAAACGTAGCCGTCGATCCGCTGCATACACTGCTTGAGTTCTTACTTAAACCATGGCTTGAGTCCACTCATAAACTGGTGGTACACCTCCATCTCGCTCATGGACGAGATTTGGAGAAATAGCTTCGAAAATCGCTTCACATAGTTGTAAACTCCGCCTTTTTGTTCAAGGCGCTTGAGTTCATCGCAAGCTTTTTCTTTCGCATATGCGCGATAGTAGTTCCGTCGAAAATTTTGAACGAACCACCATGTCATGATAGGGTTGCCAAACCTATCATTCAACTAACGACGCCACCACAACAATGCTTTTTCAACTAAATACATGGATGTGGTGTTTACTCGAGATATGTCATTTGTGACACCCCCCAACGGCCCCCGATCCGTTAGGGTCGCCACACTTCTTTCCTTGTTCTGGATGTCCTCATTTTTCTTATCGATGAACTTCAGGGAATCCCTGTGGGGGATCTATCTCACACTTCATTGGTCCTTGCGCAATGTATATGACAGAAGCGTATCCAACAACTCCCTTTCCTACCTTTAGAAACGATGCATACCAAATACACATATAGATAATAACCAAGCATTTTTTATTTACATAAACTAGATGGACATCGTTAGTCGGTACACCAAAATGCCGCAGTTTCCTATACCCGACTATACCTCAAAAGTTAACCGACATTTCCAACAGTTATATACATAGAATCCATCATTCAGTGCCAGTGTCCAAAAATTCTCCCTGCTGACCTCACGTCCTCGGTCACACTACACCGCTCAATCCCCCGTCATCGTCCTTTGGTGGCGATAGCAGCGGCCCTAGAGTACGTCCGTTCCTTCGGACATACAAGACAACGAACTCCTGATGCACGGGACCCAAGGGTAAGCCAGTGTTGATAGTTAATATCACCCTCACTTGGATGAATGTCAATCCAAGCGAATCGGGATCCTGATACTCCGACTGTTCCAACTGCAAATCGATAGGGATCCCATAGAAAGTACCGAGAGGTGCGAGCAACAGTGGCATCTTCTTTACTCTAAAATATGTTAGTCCCCACAAGGGGTGAGTACAACCACTCAGCAGCTTAAAAATCAGAACACATCATTTCAATTACATGGGTCCCGATTATAAGACCAAACTGTTATGACACGCCCCATACCGTGCCACACAATTTGTCCCATAATCAAGCGCAACTGTCAAAATGGCGTAGCTCAACAGAACAATCAACTTTAAAACTTAATAGATTTTTTTATTCACTATCACTAACTACTGGAGGACCAATGTTTGCGTCCCTCCAAGCATTCGCACCAAACCTGGCATTGCGAAAGCCTCCAATTCCATATTTTAGTCATCAGGCATCCAGAGCGTGTCATGTCTCACCTCCAGGCATCTCGCACCTAACCTAGCATTACGAGGAATCGCCAGGGATCACTATGTTACTAGTGTCCCCTACCCTTTGGAATGTGTATTGTCATACGTCCGAGCATCCCGACACCCAGGGAACCTCTGGGGCTCACCACGACAATGATGTCCCACAAGCATCTAGAGGTATCGCAATCACGATCCTCTAAGCAACCCGTCTCCCGAGGCTTCGTCATCCCGAGGGTCCGATGGCAGCAATAACACATCAACCATAGTGTGGAAATTAAATCATTTCAATGCCAAAACGTTTTCAAATCATCGATATGGAGAATTCCTTGGATTCTTCTCGAAATTCCCACTTTCACAAATACTCTCCAATCATTTTCGAATCCATATAAAGAAACTTGAATGGTAATTACCCTTCCCGGCTTGGAACAAAATAATTTATTAAGATCTATAAATACATTTGAAATCGGCACATCGATAAATTCAAATCTCAATCCCGACTCCAATGGTTTAGAATACTTTCTATAAAAGGTTCCGAAATTCGAAAGTACAACACATTTCTTTAAACATTTGGAAATGGTGCCACAGTACATATAAATTTTGATGCAAATTAGGAGATTTCTAAAACAATTTACGAACAAAATTCTCAAGGTTTCATCACTGGAAAGTATAGTGTACAACCAAAGTTAAAAACTGAAATACTCATAAAGATTTTTCAATTTCCTAACCCCAAATCGATTCGGTCATTCTAGAAATCACCGTCCAACATCAGAATTCAAACCATTTCAATCTAACAGCACTTCCTCAGGCAACAATAGCACTACACTATATAGGTTAGTAGACTCCAACTTGCCTTAAAGTTGGCGACGTCAAAAGCGAGGTGAATCCGGGAGCCCGCGGACTCGGTTGAGGCGAGTTGCAGAGTGACGCAACGGTGGATGAAACGCGGCTGGTGGCGTGCGGTGAGACGGCGAGGAGGTCGGCAGCACGGTGGTCATTGGTGAATCGTGGGAAGAGAAATTTTCGGTCAAGGTCGCAAAGAAGTGTCGAGCAATTGGGCTGATCAAAGCTTCATTGGAACAAAGAGAGCTGTCTCTCTGTCTTTCGCTTGCTCGCCCGCTCGTTCTCTCTCTCTCTCTCTCTCTCTCTCTCTCTCTCTCTCTCTCTCTCTCTCTTCTCTGCCTGCTATTCCTTTCGTCTTCGAAGGCTTGCTTGTTGACTTCCCTAGTCAACAGCCGAAGACACCGGTGGCAGCAAGGAGAAATGGCAGCGTAGAGGACGTCCCATGCAAGGAGACACCTTGCAATTTCCATGCAGAGCGTGTCAACGCGCATGTGTTGGTCGGCCACCGCAAAGAGAGAGGGACGTGACCGTGAGAGACTGCCTCTTGGTCAAAGCTCCTCCATTCGTTGACCGCCGAAGGAATGGTCACGTGGCCATGCAAGTCGGTGGTCCTCATGTCTTGTTGAAGGAGTATGGATGGGCGTGAGTGCATGGCCGTGCATGGTCGTTCATGCATGGTCCAACTTCTCCAAATGTTGACCCTTAATTTCTGCATGTGTATGAGCTGAAATATAATTACTTGCGTGGCTGCATGGGGTCGAAACAACGTGCACGGGGGTTCAGTTAGTAGGGTATAAATACGGGTGGAAGAGGGTCTCAATCGTGGCGTTACATAAGGGAAATTTTGATGATCGGACCATTACTGAACGTAACGTCTCGGTCCGGCGATGATGACGAAACGGCGTACGCAAATGGTACCAATGACACAGTCCGACCAATGACACAGTCCGATGACACTCCCATCGATTTGTCACGGACCGTCACTTATTCGAGATCTAACGAAAATCCGGATATCACATCATCATCGATTCCCATGGTCTAGAAGTATCATTCCATGTACCACGGGAAGTTATCCATGTCTTTGACCACTCGCAAGCCCTTGAACTCTCTTGGCTTGGGTGCATCAATACATAGGTTTGCTTACACGGTGACCACCCCCATTTATGCATGCGGCTTCAAACTTCGCAAGCTTACCTTTAAGCTCCACACACATGGCCGCTATCATGGCCTCCCAAGTCTCATCCCTCTATCGCAACTCATGAATGAGGGACCCCGACACCTCGGTGGGAAGCTCTCCTATGCCGGACTTGAGTTCTTGCACTTCAACCAAGAGCTCCTCCCCTCTGGTTTCCACTCCCACGATGATCTGGTTCAAGTCGTCCACCATCCCTTGGACGTCCATGACAGTCTCGTCTATAACTATCATTCAATTATCCAAGTTGCCCTTTGGATCCCTCGAGTTCAACATAGCACAGTTTTTCTTTGACCAAGTGGCCTTCTCGACCGTTCTTGTATGATCCTCATGGTCTTCACCTTGAGCAATTGCAACATGAGAAGGAGGATCAACTATTGCGCTTGGAACAAAAACTCTAATACCACTTGTCACGGATCTTGTGAATGATCCCACACCCGTGTGATCTTAAGATTTGATTCCAAGTCAGCTTAACACACACTCAACTCACAAGAACGAAGTATGAGAGTGAAGCTCGGGTTGTATTAGCTCGTAAACTAGAGTGTACAGTTGAAGGGGAGAGTCCCTTATTTATGTAGGGACAAATTTAATCTCAGCCATTGATCTCTCGCCGATCCAGTGGTAGTATTTAAATATGTGCAATTGTCATAAAGCTACATGCAACTCAAGAGGCCCTAAGTCATGGGGAACTCAAGGGACGCTTGCCATGGGATCTATAAGCTTAGTATGTGGAAACCGAAGGGTTGCCTTAGACGAGGGAGCCAAACGGTTGCGGGCTCACTCCTGCACTACTCATGGGCCGGCACACGCATTACTCATGGATAACCCGTGGATCGTTCATGGGCAGCGCGTGGGCTGACCCTTGTATGAGACAGGGCCCTATCATTTGGACGTCTTGTATCATGCTCATCCTTGAGCTGTGTCACTAGCTAAGCTTTACTGATTTGTTTGGGCTTTTACTACTAAACTTTTTTCTTTTTGGTAAAAGGTAAGAATATATAATGAGCTTTGGACAAATATACAAAAGATCGGCGCCAAAAACTTACACTCAAACTTCAAACAAGAGAGAGAGTGAAAGGGAGCCGATGTAAAAGCCGCGAGGGCAACAACAACAACAAGCTAGACGGCAACAGCAAATACAACAAAGCGAAACTACAAGGCACACCAACCCTCGGCCACTCGATAGTAAGCGGGACGAAGAACGGAGAGCCTATAGCCGGCTAAGAAGCGAGGCAAAGCACATGAGCAACTGCTAAGGAGAAATGGGCGAGTGATAAAACACCGAAGGGTCAAAGCCCCACCCTCTCTGAAGTCTCTTGTTCCTTGGGGTAAGAGGAACATTTTATAAAGTAATAGCTTTGTCCTTAACAACCTTGATAAGGTGATTTTTTAAAGCTGAAACCACCAAGGATTCACCACGAAAAATGATGCTATTCCTCTTTTTCCAAATCAAATGGCACATAGCTCCAAAAGAGAACCACGCAATACTATGAAAGAAATTCTTACCAGATAAGAATCAAAGCCCAAGAGAGAAAGTCTTTCCAAGATCTAATCCGCCAAGGGAGGTTACACCTAGCGGCCCAAAAGAAGGCCAGCGAAGCCGAGGTGTCACAATCAAAAAACAAATGTTCGATAGAATCCGGTAAAGCGTTGCAGAAGGCACAGATAGTATAATCAATCCTTCCATACGAAAGAAGCAGCATCTGAGTGGGGAGGTGATTCTTCGTAATAAGCCAAAGATTGAATTGGAACCGAGGGGCTATTGCATTATCCCATATAAGAGGTACCCAAGCAACACGGTCTTTCTTGGCTCTAATGGAGTTCCAGGCAGAAGCTACAGAGAAGGAACTAGAAGCATCACAGCGCCAATAAAAACGATCAGAAGCCAAAGACAGGATCGGAAGAGAGAGACCCCAACTTTCCAAGAAAGATTTTCACAAACAGCCCACAGAGGTAAACAGGTCAGCCACAACAGCATAGTTGGGAAGATGTAAGCTTTCCCTGAAAGAAAGTGGAACAAAGGAATCCAACAGGCCACAAGAGAGCCAATGATCATGCCAAAGAGAAACTGATAGCCCGTTTCCAATCTTCCACAAGAAAGACAACTGAAAGTACTTTTTGAGTTGAAGGATTTTTTTCCACGCCCATGAGCATAAAGCAGGTTGGGAGGAAATCCAAAAGTTCTTCCTTAAGAAGTTAGTGTGAACCCACCGACACCACAAAGATTCTTTATTGGTGAAAAGTATCCAGAAATATTTAAGCATAGAGGCTCTGTTGCAATCCTTTAGTTTCCGAATGCCTAGACCGCCCTCTTCCTTTGGGAGACAGACGTCATCTCAAGAAACTTTGGCCCCACCTCGGCTGAGGGTAGTGCCCTCCCATAAAAATTGTCTTAAAATGCGCTCAATACTAGCTAGAACCGAGGACGGAAGAGTGAAGACACTACTCCAGAAAGCTTGTATCGAGTGTAAAACTGACCTTATCAGTTGAAGCCTCCCTGCAAAGGGCAAAAAACGCTGAGCCTAAGATTGGACCCTGGCGGTAATACGATCAATTAATGCGATGCAGTCCGCTTTCCCCAATCTAGAAGAGATAATGGGCACACCTAAATAACGAACCGGGAGCTTCCCTTCCTGAAAGCCGAAAGCCTAGAGAACCTTATTGTGAAGAGAAGTATGCCCGCCTGAGATGAATATCTCACTTTTGTTTCTATTCGGATACAGACCACTCCAAGAAGAGAATATATCCAAACCCCTTTTCAACATCGTCACCAATGCCCAATCAGCTTGACAGAAGAGGAATACGTCGTCGGCGAAAAAGAGGTGAGAAAGCTTGACAGATTTGCACCTCCAAAAATATTTGAAATCTTTGTTAGAAGTTCGAGAAAACAAGATCCCTGAAAATACCTCCATGACTAAGGTAAACAAGTAAGGAAACATAGGATCACCCTGCCATAATCCTCTCCCAGTTGGAAAGAACCCATGCAACTCACCATTGATAGAAATGGAGTATTTTGGGGTTCGAACACAGACCATGATTAGCTTTATAATCCACTCGGGAAACTGGAAGGCTAAGAGAGCAAGCTCCAGAAAATCCCAATCAACAGTGTCGTAAGCCTTATGGAAATCTACTTTTACAGCACATTTAGGCAAATAAGGGTCTCGATGAAATCTAGCAAATAACTCCTGAGCCAGGAGAATATTATCTGTAATCCTCCTGCCCTTCATGAAAGCGTTTTAAGATGAGCTTATCAAATCGCTTAAAACAGCAACAATGCGATTAGCCAGGATTTTTGTAATCACTTTATAGATGGTATTACAACACGCCATAGGCCTAAAATCAGAGACTACACTTGCATTAGGGACTTTAGGAACTAGGGCGAGGATAGTGGTATTTACCTCCCTTAGAAGTTGACCAGAAGAGAAGAAATTGTGGATCGCTTCTAACACCAACGGCCCTACTGTTTCCCAATTGGTCTTGTAGAACTCAACCGAATACCCATCCGAACTTGGAGATTTGCCTTTGGCAAGAGAGAAGAGAGTATTCTTAATCTCAGAGGAAGAGAACGGAGCACAAAGAGAGCAAATCTGGGCATCCGAAAGCGGCCGACGAACAAACATCTTCAACTCTTGTAAAGAAGGCCTAGATGAAGCCGCATGAGGAGAGAGCAGGTTTGAGAAAAAACTCACAAAAACTTGCGGCACCAGTACAAGATAACTAGCTCCCGACGGATCTTTAATGGAGAGGATCCGATTATTAAGTTGTCTCCTCTTAACCGAATGATGGAAAAACTTAGTATTCATATCCCCTTCTTTAAGCCATCTTACTCTTGACTTTTGTCGATAAAAGGATTTTTCATGGTTCCTCAAGTCAAAAAAAATACGCCGCTGAGTTTTTTCCAGCTTAGCAAGAGAAAAGTTGATTGGGTCTGATTGAAGACTAATCTGGGTGCTGCGAAGGGCCTCCCTTACTTCCGCCGTCCTCACCGAGATGTCTGAAAAGGCGTCCTGGTTGAGTAACTTGAGACGACCTTTCAAAATCTTCAGTTTGGAAACAAGCATATACATCGGTACACCTCTCACTGGGCTGTCCCAAGATTGCCGGACAATTGAGTTAAGGTCCAGATACTCGGACCAAAAATCGAAATATTTAAAAGGCTTCTTTCTATGGACTGGGTCGAGAACTTTGACGATCATAGGAGTATGGTCCAAGATCCCTGGGTTGAGAAACAAAGCCTCCGAAAAAGAAAAATCCAGGTTCCACTTGTTAACCAACACCCGATCAATCTTTCTCATTTTGCTAGCAGCCCCTGCCGAGGTAGACCAAGTGTAGCGGAGGCCAACATATCTGAGATCCATCAATTCTGTCTAAGCTAAACACTCGGCGAACTCGTCAAAATAAGGAATCCAGTTGTTTGAGCTTCCAACCCGATCAGAGGGATCTTTAATGCCGTTAAAATCTCCCGCAACAAGCCAAGCGAAATCCTGTAGAAGTTCATTGAAGTGGAGGAGGTCCTCCCAGAGGGGTCTACAACGCACAAAAGAATGCTCACCATAGACAGCAGAGATGCAACAACTCAAACCAGAAAGTCTAAAATTAAGGCGACCATGCAAAGCCTGGTCATTGATAGAGATAGGAACAAAAGTAACATAATCTGGGTTCCAACCGACCCAAATTCCACCGCGAGAAGAGAACTCATAGTTAGTAGTCCACTTCCATCCCTTTAGCAAGGTAGACGAGACAGAATCAAATAAAGATTCAGGAACTTTTGTCTCAAAAAGACCAATCAGGCACAGCTTGTTAACAGAGACAAATTTTCTGATCTCAGCACGCCTAATGGGATTGAGCATACCCCTTATATTCCAAAATCCTATTAACATATTTACATAGGAGGGAAGGACAATTACCTCTTCTTAGAGGGCTTGCGACTTGTAGCAGTCGCTTTAGTAGCCTCCGAGGGAGGTGGATAGGATGAAGCAACATAAGCTGATCTTGGAGACTTCCAACCCCCACCGGGGGCGGGCCTTTCCACGAAGGGGAGCCAACAGACAGCGAGTCTTCATCATTCGAGTCAACATGAATACTGGAGCTACAGATCTCATCTGAGCTTTCAAGAGGAGCAGAAGAAACAGGAGGTCCCGCCTTCTTAAAAGTCAAGGAACGAACATTCACCTTTGGTGGCACCTTCGAAATACCTTTAACATTCTTAGCAAGAGAAATAGCTGGGGAAGCCGCAGGAGCAGAGGGCTTGAGTTTCAGACACTGCCCCCCTTCAATAGGGGCTAAATCAAAGGAAGCGGCATCCTTATCAGCAAGTTGTTTCTTTTTCTTGTCTTTGCCCTTGACTTGCTTCCATTCCAGATCAGCCGAGGACTGAACAGCAGCAGTAGGAGTTGAGGACATAGCCAGAGCCGCCTCGCCTCCATCTTCAAAAGTGGAGCAACCAACAAGAGAGATATTCGAAGGCTTAGAAGGAACCTGTGAGGTTGGCCCCATCTGCAGACCAGAGGATTTCCCTACAGGTAAATTCCGATCAGAACCTAGAATGGCAACCGGAGCTTCTAAGTTTTCCATAATTTGCTTCTGACGGGTCTGAGAGATGGCAGGACCATCAACTAGAGTAGGGGAAGCATGGGACAAGATCTTGGCTTGAGCAGAACGAAGACCAGCATCAATACGCAAGGCTTGAGGATTAGCATCTGCAGACTTAGACCCTTCTGCAGGATTACGAACTGAAGAATTCTGAGGAACAGCAGTCTTACAATTGTGATCAAAGATACCGCATTCAGAGCAAGCAAGTGGTTTCCATTCGTTTTCAACATCGACTTCAACAGATTTCCCATCAAGAACCAACTCAATGGACTCACAAGTGGGATGCTGAGCTATTATCTCAACACAAACACGGGCAAACGTTAGCATTGTCATCTGCTCTGTTCGCTGATCCACATAGAGTGGCTTACCCACTGCACTCGCCACTTTACCAATGGATTGAGCAGACCAAAAGGAAAAGGGATGTTTTCTCGGCCTCACCCACACCGGCACGGTAAGGTGAGTGTCTTTACTGAGTTCCAAAGCCGGTTTCCATTACTGTAGAACCAGTGGGACCTTTACAACGATAATGGGACTGTGACATCCCGAAAGTCGACCCTGTTTCGATAAAGTAAAATGGGCCTTTCGTCGACGTGCCTATGGTCCTTTTTCTCTAAGCTGATCACTCACGAGTTAACTAACCTATTGAGTGAAGCCGTTAAGGGATGTATCCGCGGTAAAAATCCCTAAAAGCTACTTAATTTGTTGGATTGAACTAAAATCCGGTCTGATCAATTTTAACCACGGAATTGAACTCGATTTCGGGAATTAAATATTCGAGCGTGTCACAATTCATTTTTAAGACCTCGTCTCATCGTCCGTCAAATCATTGACGAGTCCGAAATTTCAAGAAAGAAATTATCGGAGGAATAATCGAAGACCAAAAGAAAATAGAAAGGGAAAAGGAAAGAGAAAAGAAAAATAAGAATAACATTATTATTTTAGTTATTTTTTCTCTCTCTCCCTTTTCTCTCTTTTCTCTCTCCTCTTCCCTCTCCCCTTCGTGCGAAACACCACCCCCCCCCTTCCACCGAATTGTGGGGTGTCACCCACTTTGCTCCTCCTTTGACTATTCAAACCTATCCCTTTCTTTTCTATTCTCTCTTCTTCTCTCTCCTCTCTCTTCTCCCTTACCCCCACGTGACCGAACCCCCTTCTTTCTTCTTCTTGTTCATGAAAAACCAGAAGCGGAAGAAGAAGAACAGCAGCTCGCCGAAGCCGTCGCCGCCGCACCGGAGCTGGACCGCCGCCCGCACCGCCGCCCGCGCGCTTCGCGCGCTCCGCCACCGCCCCCTTCGCGCCTCGCCGTCCCTGCCATGCGTCGCCCAGCCCTATTTCGCCTCTGTCCAACCGCCTCCGGCCATCTCCGGCCGCTGTTCGACCCCGCCGGACCTCCACCTACCTTCCCCCGAGCCTTGCCACCCTTGCTAGAGTTGTTTGCTGCTGTTTTGTGGGCTTTTTTAGCCAAAACCAGCAACCCACCGAGTGGGTTTCCAGCACACTCGTGGGTGGTTTTGGGCCGTTTCCGGGCCCCGAACCCGAGCCGTGCTTTGGGAAGAATTGTTCCTCGCGCCATTCCTGTCGAATTGATCCGAGTTGTGCGCGATTCCGGTGAGTAATCTCACTAATCCTTGCTTAGTGGATTAAGGGTGCGTTTGGGAACCACTTCCCAAAGCCCCTTTGAAGCCTGAAGATACTTGGGTAAATGCCAGCCCGTTTGGCAAAAAATTTTGAGCCCCCATTCCCTAAATGCCAGCATTGTGAAGCTGAAAGCCCAAGGCAGGTGAGGACCTGCCTTGGGCTTTCGGCTTTTTCGGCATGCCCACACGGGCACTATTTATATTTTTTTTTTTCGAAATTGTCCTCACGAATTTTTTGTTTTTCCGGTTCTTGCCCTTGTGTCGCAATTGTTCATCTTCTCCGGGGGGTTCGGTTCTGGCTGACTGCAAGTGGCCGGCGACTGCTAGAGGGACGCCGGCGATCGTCGGGGGGTGGCGCGACTGACGCCAGAGGTGGCGCGACCGATGCCGGAGGTGGCGCGACCGAGGGCTGGGTCGCCGCAACCCAAATCTGGGGCGGCAGGCGGTCTTCTTCTTCCGCAAGCTTCTTCTTCCGCGAGCGGTCGCCGACGACCGTCGCCCAGACGACCGACGCCGGGGGGTGGCGCGACCGCCGTGACCCACGGTGAGGTCTGGGTCACCGCGACCCAGATCTGGGGCAGCAGGGTCGCGGGAGGACCTTGCCGCCCCCGATCTGGGTCGCGCAACCTCGCGGCCCCCGGATCTGGGTCGCGGCGGCGTCGTGCGACCTCCCGCGACCCCGCCGCGACCCAGATCCGGGGCGGCGAGGTCCTCTCGAGACCTCGCTGCCCCAGATCCGGCGTCGCCGGAGGTCGCCGGAGGTCGCCGGTGGCCATTGCCCTTTGGTAAATTTTTTTAATTTTTCTTTTGATAATTTTTTTTTACCACAAAGATCCTTTGTAAATGTAATTTCCCAAACGCTATTTTGGCTCAAAATACTTTACAAAGAGCTTTCAAAGTACAATTTACCAAACACAGTTGCATTTTGCAAAACACCTTTAACTCAAAGGTATTTGCATTTTCCTAAAGACTTTCCCCAAAAGTGGTTCCCAAATGCACCCTAATTATACTTAATGGTTGTTTAGTTTTATTTAATTAGGTTTAGGTGGTTAGATTAGTGTTTATTAGTTAATTGTGATGCAAATTAGACAAATTGAATGTGTATTTAGCAAGTAGACGTGGTCTACTATTTATTGAGGGTAGCCCGGGATTTTTCCCGACCCTAATCGGGGCCTAAGTGGAATTTTTGGTATTTAAATATTATTTTTCGGAATTAAATTAATTAATTATTTATTTTCTGAAAATTCAATTGGAATGTGCAGTGATCGGAAAATTATGTTGATGACCGTGGTGAAGTCCATTTATTTAATCGAGCTTTATTTTAAGCTAAATTGAATTTTTAATATTAATTATTTAATTTTCGAAATTAATTAATTATTTATTTATTTTTCGGAAATTAAGGTTGAGATGGCCAATGACCGGAATTTCGTATTGATTGTTGTGGTGCAGTCCGTTTATTTATTTGAGCTCTACGTGATGTGGAAATGAATTAATTGTGATTATAATATTATTTTCCTAAATTAATTAATTTCGAATAATTAATTGGAAAATAACCGGGCGTCGGTTGACAGCGCCAAAAATGTTTTGGTGGACTACCGAAAATGATGGGATTTGTGGAAAGAAAATTATAATATTTTGGCTAAGGCCGATCGTGTACCCACACACGAATATTTTATCGGGAAGAAGAACAGTGGTGATTTGATTGAATGATAATTTTCGGCATACTATGAAAGTATGGCTGACAGCTTCTGGTGAGCATATATTATTCTCGGCATACTCTGAAAGTATGGCTGGCAGCTTCTTGTGAGCATATTATTATATCAGATCAGTAGATCTAGCAGCTTCTGGTGAGCATATTATTATATCGGATCAGTGGATCTGGCAGCTTCTGGTGAGCTATACTATCTATATATCGGCGAGAGTGAACAGTCCTAGACTATGGTCGGACTCATAGATAGTATTGATTGAGGAGATCGGGGAATGATCATGTTGATATGTAATCGACTAGGTCGATTGATCGATGATTCGATCTGATTGCATGATTTGACGTGGTGAATTGATTCGATGAATTTTAAATTGTATTGACCTGCAGGAAAGAACTGAGGCCAAGGTAAGTCCTCTGACTCGTGCTGTGCTTAGGCAACCGAGTAGTGTATTGGTTCCCTAATTGAGTCTTAGTGGGGTAGAACTTGTTGAGACGTAGTCTCACCCTGTTGTGGGATAACAATTTCAGGTCCCTAGATGGCGGTCGTGGAAGACTGAGAGCCTTGGAGCTTGGAAGATGGAGGCTGAAGAATCGGCGATCGGGTCTGACTAGTGGGTGTTAGGACAGTCCCCATTTTGTTAAGCCAACACTTTTGTAAACAGCCTAATTTTGTAATGAACCCGTTGGCCTATAAAAGACTTGTCTTGGTTAGAAAATTTTAGTCATGCTCTTCTATCCCAATTGTTTGTTGTTTGGGGATTTTATATCTGCTTCCGCATGCGTATTAAAATAAAAGGGTCGGCGACGCATCTTGGGATGTCGCTATTAATCGACCAAGGAGGGATGGGCGCGCACTCGGAGGATCAGGGCGTGACAGGGACCCCCTTCAAGGATTTTCCTACGGAATTCCCTGTCTGGAATGCGCAATAAAAAGAATCCCTGTCCATTAGACATAACTTCCATAAGATTGGGACCCCAGGCTTTTTTAAGTGCCTCCTCAGTGACTTTAAATGGCAAACGCCTGCCAAGGAAATACCCCACAAGACACTCAAAGAGCTTGGGGTCAGCCGCTTCAAGATCTGACTCTGTCATTTGAATAACCGGCTTATTATTCACATAGGTTGGCGGAGTATACTCAAGATCATAACCCTTATCCCCAATCCTAGCAACAGCAACCCATGTTCGGCCATTAGGATTTTTCGAATCACCCTTATGCTGGGGGCATTTAGATCTCGACCTTCCCCTACTCTTAGCTCGCACACCAACAAAGGCACAAGGAGGTCGCATCTCATTTTTTTCCTTCGCACCAGAAGGGGTCGGAGATCTCTGTCCCTACTCCTCCAATGAAGGAGCAACCAACGAAGGTTGTTCACGCACAGGAGGGTAGGGGCTTCGATACTTGGCCCTTCATCAACAATATGGGCCCGAAACGAACCGGACTCCATCGAAGCTACATATCGCAATGCAGTAGAAATACGAGCAGGAAACCCTAACCCATCTCAGTCGAAAATGGCCCACAGAAGAGAACGTACCAGGCAACACTTCAAGGGGGTTTGAAGAGCAACACAAGACGCCCCTAACCACCAAAGAACAGCTCCAACCAACGCAAGAAACCGCAGGAACAGTAAACCAGTCGGCAGCTTTGAGAGCATCTGTGAACAGTGCTTTTATCTCTGATTATAGAAAGAATTGAAAATAATAGAAAAGAAAGTGGACCAAAACATCATCCCTGTTCAGAGATCACGAAAGGTTCATCACCAGACAGTCATTAGAAACGACAAGAGGTCCCCCACGCCGGCTCAGCTTCAGCTGGGGGCATCGGTTGTCGGCGTCGTTTTCCGCCGCTCGCGGCCTAGATTCCCTCTCCCGCCCTGACCCTTCGGCAAAACCGAAGAATGTCTTCCCAGCCCGAACCCGGTGCCGAACCCGGGTCGGGCCGTCCCGACGTCCTCGTCCACCGCCTCCCGTCCTTCGCTCTTCCCTTCCTCGCCCTGCTCCGCGACCACTTCACCGTCCTCGATCCGCGCACGGACTCGCCGGACGAGCCCGCCCACGCCTTCCTCGCCCGCCGCGCCGGCCTCACCCGCGCCCTCGTCTGCGTGGGGCCCACCCCCCTCCCCGCCGACACCCTCCGCCTCCTCCCCTCCCTCCGGCTCGTCGTCGCCACCAGCGCCGGCGTCGACAAGATCGACCTCCGCGAGTGCCGCCGGCGCGGCATCGCCGTCACCAACTCCGGGGCTGCCTTCGCCGAGGAAGTCGCCGACTACGCCGTCGCGCTCCTGCTCGACGTCCTCAGGCGGATGTCGGCGTCCGACCGGTACCTCAGGGAGGGCTTGTGGTTGAAGAACGGAGACTACCCGCTCGGATTCAAGGTGAGCACCGGCTTTTGTCGAGCAAAGTTTCTTTTGGGTAGTCTTGTGTTGGTCGGAATCAATTGAAAGCTTTTTCCTTTTGGGTATATTTCGAGGTCGTCGGAAGGTATTGGCTGTTTCAGCATAATGCATCGTGTTGGACATTTTAGGAAGAGAGTGAGGTGGTTGAAGCCTGCTCAATTGATCCTGGTCTATTAGTTCTCCTGGTTTTCTTTGGTGTTCAAGCAGTGAGTTCAGCTGCATAGTTGAAGATGCACGAAGAAGATATTTTTTGTCTGCATTCTGTCCATTATGCATGGACCGGTACTGCAGTTCAGATGATGCATAAGAACATATTTGTTGTTGGTCAAGGCAAGTGTAGATCGTCATCGAGCAGTTTAGTTGCGTGCCAGTCTAGTGGCATGAGTTCACTCGATAGATTTGGTTACTCTGGTGGAAGGATTTAGCATGAAATTGGCTGGTAAATAGGAAGTTGAATTTGTCAAAGTAAGTAACTGGGTATGTTCAGTGTTCATACTATTATCCACTATAATGTTTGTACCTCTAATGTAGAATTAAGGGGCATTTGGCCGTGAGTTAATGTAGTGATGAAATATTCATGGAAGAAGATCCTCTGTGGCAATGACGGAAATACTAGTTGATGATCAGTGAATGCTTGCTATTTTACTACTGTGGATTTTATTGTTAGGTCTGATGCTGAGTCCAGAAGCTAGTCAGAGCATGTGGGACTTGAGAAGAAGTGGTATGACACTGTTGTATTCTCAAATGCTTTCATCGCTCGATTCTATAGTATGCACATCTGTGGTGCCATCCTTTAGGAAGTTGATCTACATGCAACTGCAGATGCAGTGCCAAATTAACAGGAGGTCAAATTCAGGAGCTTGAGTGTAGAAATTTGGCCACTAGTTCTTCTAAACAAAGATTCGGGTGGTTATGTGAAGATCTAATGATGAACATTGCATGGTTTCTAGGCATAAGTAGTACCTAACTTTCCATATCTGTGAAAAGTGTCCCATCTCTGGTCATCGAGCAGTATATTAGCTACTGGTTATGGCATTGAGACAGAGTCTTACCTTCATATGTTTGTAATTACAGTTTCTTTTCAACACTACCATGCCTTGCCTGCCGAGCTAGTTCGGGCACTGGTTGTAGTGTTTGGAACTGATGTTTCCATTGATCGTCTGATAGTGCTCACTGGGCTTCAAATAGAATAGAGAGCCTATATGCTTACCAAATTCCTTTTATCTGAGGCTGGCTGAAATCCTCAGTTCTAGACCAGGCGATGAGCTTGCAGTGGAAAGAGTGGTGACGGGGAGGTTAAATAAACAAGGTTTACCGGAAAGTCTCTGAAAGGATAACAGGTATGGGATTGACTCCATGCTTGAACTGAGAGAAGAGATTGATAACCTGATCATCCACATATCCCAGAGCTTTAGGGAAAATCACCAGCCTGTAGATTGCTAAGGCCGTCATATCAATCCCTGCTTCATCATTTGAGTGCAATTGTTTGAAAGTGAGTAGATCGTGAGTGGGTCCATCGTCCTCCTCATCATAGTCCATTATAGTCATAGTACTCCCCTGCTACGCAACTCAGCGTCAGCGGCTTCATGCTGCACTGGAGTATTCCAATATGTGGTTCTGCACGTTCCACCACTTCTCCGTTCATTTTCAATACTGATCCTGAAACACCTCCTGCCCAAAACCTTGTTGGAAGGGGGATTTGACGACAAGTGCACTAAAGCACACGATGTAGAAGCACATCTTATAGGCTCCTTCCCTTCCACTGCATAGCTGCGCTAGCAGGTACTATGAGCCCTCTGTCCCACGCACCTAAGCAGCTCGCGTGGCATAGTCACTTTGTACAAGTGAAACTGATTTTTGCAGCTCCATTTTCAGTTTCATTAGAAAGTACTCTCTAAGATGCCGAGTGGATTATGACTTCGTGCTTGTATTGTTACAGCTAGGAGGAAAGCGAGTGGGGATCGTGGGACTGGGAAACATCGGTTCCCAAGTCGCCAAAAGGCTACAGCCCTTCAGCTGTGACATCGCCTACAACTCGAGGAGCAAGAAGCCATCGTTCCCATTTCCTTACTACACGAGCGTCCACGATCTCGCTGCCAATTCTGATGTCCTCATCTTGTGCTGCGCCCTCACTGAAGAAACACGCCATGTGATCGACAGAGAGGTCATGACTGTTCTGGGAGATCAAGGGGTCATAATTAACGTGGGGCGAGGTGGTCTCATTGACGAGAAGGAGCTCGTGCAGTTCCTGGTGCGAGGGGAGCTCGGTGGTGCAGGCCTCGACGTGTTCGAAGACGAACCCAACGTGCCAAAAGAGCTGTTCAGTCTGGACAACGTGGTGTTGTCTCCGCACTCGGCGGTCATTACTCCTGAATCATTTGAGGCGCTGGGGGAGCTCACCATGTCGAACCTGAAGGCTTTCTTCTCGGGCCAGCCCTTGTCGTGCCTTGTCCAGGGCGAGTAACACAGAGGGGAGGCGAGGCGAGGGAGGGCAGTGAGGGGCGGAGCGGGTCATTGTTATGGGCGAGAATAAAGCATCAGGAGCTGTATCAACGTTTTTGTTAAACGCCAACATCTCTCGAATGATTCTCATGAATAAATTTGCTTCCTGGCCCTTGGTACTTTTGGATCGATCATCCTCTATCCGATTAGTCTCAGGATCCCATCTAAATAGCCCCCCACAATTGTAAAATTATTTCAATTTGGTCCCTTTGAACAAATAGTAAATATATCATGAAAAATCTTAAACTTGTATACCTGTAACAAATTTACCTCAAACTAATTTGTTGACCACCAAAAACCTTAAATTAATATACTTATGACAAATTTATCATCATTAGTTTCCGTTAAATTTTATTGTAAAATTATCTATTGAATGACACAGGACAGTTGACAAGTGTACCAATTTAGAGCTTTACTCTTTGTTTTTTTGCAGGTTTACTAATTTATGGTTTTTCGTAATATTAATTCAATTTAATGAAAACTAAATTATGGTAAATTTGTCACAAATGTATTAGTTTATTGAGTTTTTGTGGTTAAAAAATTAGTTCGGAGTGGATTGATTGCAATGATATTAATTTGGGGTTTTTTATGATTAAAAAATTAATTTTGGGTAAATTTATCATAAGTATATAATTAGTATTTTTTATGATATTAACCTTTTAATAAAGGCATTTCCAATTTTCCATATGACAATTTCGGCAATGCATAGTGAGTTAGCTAGCTAGATTCCCCCGTTGGAGAAATCATGGGATGATCCGAATACTTGTCTATAGTAAAATCCAAATCCTGCTTAATTACTTTCAAGGTTGTGTTAAAATAATATAAATTGATTGTTGAAGATTTGAGCACGTCGGATTTGTTGTTAGTATTCTTCAAATGCTTGATCACCGGTGGGTGTTAAAAGAAGATTTAAGATGAAAGAATATCAGCATGATTTATGGTGGCCTATGTTTGGGTAGCCCCTCCACCGTTCAACAAGGAGTAAATGCTATCATATTGAAAATGGGAGGTCTTGTTTGTTTTCTTTTAGTTAAAGAACGTGAGGTTTCTTCATTGTCACGATGAGCAAAGATTTAAAGTCTTTGTCTCATTTATTGTTTGTGTGTTTTTTCTTCATCTCTGTGGACTTTCTTATGTTCCTCATTTAATGTTAGTTAAGCTATCTACATGTCAAACTACTTTAAAAGGTTGTGGACTTCAGACTTGTAGTTACACCAAAGCAAAGACCATTTGCATTTTCATTATTTCTCTCTTGAATCTTCCTTTGTGCCTTGTTCCAAACATCCAAAGATGCCATTATTCTTTTTTGTTTCAACATTTGGTATCAAAACTAGAAAAGGCATCTACCCATTCTGTTCAATTGCAAGTTTCAAAGTTGAATGGAAAGAATTTCAACAACTGGTCAGTCTAGATGAAGGTTCAAGATCACAAAGCTTTGTATGCTATCTTTCAAGTTGTGGAGGAAACGATATATGAAAAAATATCGAGTGCAGAGACCACGAAAGAAGCGTGGGATATTTTGCAAAAATTCTATGAAGGCAATGACCGTGTCTGACTAGTGCTTCTTCAAACACTTCGAGATGATTTTGGGTCTTTACGCATGAATGACTCTGAATCAATCTCAATATATTTTGATCATGTGCAAACCATTGTTAACCAATTGAGGGTTAATGGTGAAGAACTCCAAGATGTATGAGTCGTAAAAAAAATCTTGAGGTCTTTGACCGAAAGATTTGACTACGTTGTGGCAACCATCGAAGAAAGACAAGATGTGTCAACCCTAACATTAGACCGGTTGATGGGTTCATTGTGCTCACATGAGCAAAGAATGAATAAAAAATCCATTGGTTCCAATCCCAAGCAAGCATTGCAGAGTCATGTCGCTCCATCAAATCGAGAAGGCTATCAAGGCGATTGAGGCCGTGGAGGAGGCCGAGGTAGAGATGGAAATTCAAATTTCACCATAAAATATAAAACACGTGACAATCAAAAGTCAAGAGTTTTAAGTGTAATAAATTCAAACATTATAAATCCAAATGCCAAGCAAAGGCAACGTATGACCAGGCGGAACACGCATGTGCCACCGATGATGAAGAATATATGGTGTTAGCATGTAAGAAGGATGACCCAAGCAACGCAGACACCAAGATATGGTACTTGGATACTAGTTGCAACAACTATATGTTTGGCCGAAAGGAGTTATTCTTGCAATTGAACGAGACGGGTCATGGTGAAGTCAACTTCTGAAATAGATCAAAAAAACCCCTAACACGCAAAGGTAACATTAATATCAAGTCAAAAGATGATACTAACATTACTATTAGGGATGTTTACTTTGTGCTAGGACTTTTTTGGAATTTGCCAAGTGTTAGGCAACTATTCAAAAAAGGCCACAAAGTTCATATTGAAAATGGAGTTTTCACTATCAGAGGTGTCGACAACAAGTTGACCACAACGATGCAAATGACGAAGAACCAGATATTTCCCTTGACTCTTTAGACGAAGAATCTCTTGAGTTTTCAAGCGCTAGTGAAAGACAGCAACTGTTATGGCATCTCCGATTCAGGTATCTAAATTTTCATGGTCTAAAATTATTGATCCAAAAAAAGATGATGATTGGCATGCCATCGATTGACTATCCAGATCGTTCATACAAAGGGTGTCTCGTTGGGAAACAACATCGAGACTCTTTTCCAGTTGGAAAAGCCAAAAGAGCAAAACAACCATTGGAATTTATACATATAAACATTTATGGCCCTATTGAGGTGGAATCATTCGGACGAAAAAATGTACATGCTAATTTTGTGGATGATTTTGTCAAAAAAAAAAAAACTTGGGTATATTTCTTGAAAGAAAAATCTAAAACTTTTGGCAAGCTTAAAGAGTTTAAAATCTATGTCGAAAAACATGGTGGCATTAATTTGAAGAAATTGAGATTAGATAGAATAGGAGAATTTAACTTAAATGAATTTGACAAATATTGCAAAATTCATGGAGTGAAACATTAGTTGACTGCCAGCTATACTCATCAACAAAATGATATAGTAGAAAGAAAGAACATGACAATTTTTGAAATGGCAAGAAGTATGCTAAAAGCTAAAAATTTACCCAAGAAATTTTAGGCAAAAGCGGTTGCATGTGCTGTATTTGTGCTGAATAGGTGTCTAACAAGGAGTGTTCTTGGAAGAACCCCAAAAGAGGCTTGAAGCGGCAACAAGCTAGATGTTTCATTCCTACGAGTATTTCGGTGTGTGGCATATCCCCATATATCATATGAATGGAGAAAGAAGTTGGATGACAAAAGCGAGAAGTGTATCTTCATTAGCTATAGTGACACAACTAAGAGTTATAAGCTATATAACCCAATCATTGAAAAGGTAGTCATTAGTAGGGATGTCTAGTTTTTCAAAGATGAAGCCTAAGACTAGAACCAGAAGTGTGAAAAGAAAAACATTACCATCGAAGATGAACCATTGGAGGGATACATAGAAAAACATCTATCATCTTCGACTGGTGGTGCATCTTCTTCACCGACAGCAACTTCAGAACCACCATTATGTCGTTTGTAGTGATTACAGGAGACTCCAGCAAAAATCTAGGGATTATGTGATCACAAGATATGATGACAGTGATAGTGATGGGATCACCAATGAAACTATGATAATTTTTTGTCTATTTGCTAAATGTGACCCAGTATCCTATGATGAAGTAGATGTAGATGAGAAAAAAATAGTTAATTGCATAGCATATAGTTTTGATTGCCTTCAAAATCAGAGATAATCCCATAAAATGTAACCAGAGATTCTGGGTTCGGTCCCCAGCGGAGTCGCCAAGCTATCGCGACCTAATTTTCGGGTATGAACCACCTAGAGTTTGTCTAATGGATTGTTAAGCCTAGACTTAACTCGGGCTCTCCCAAGCCCATACCAATTCGCGACTTAGGTTCGAATTTTTAACATGCAGATAGATTTTATCTAGGAGTCGCCACTAATCTATTTTTTGGTGGGTCGATTAGAAACCCAAGTAAAGTAACAGGAGTTTTACTTTACTTTTACGAACCAGAGATTATGGGTACGGAGACTTGGTTACACTAGATTTCTCTAATGCCCTTTCGATACCATTCTTTTATTTTCAAAAATGTTTTTTGCAGGCAGCTTAAATTGAATTTAAATTGAATTCCCTAACATATGAGGCGATCATGCGGGTGCGCAATTCACGAATTTAACACCTAGATAAACAATAAATAAATTGCAAAAAAAACTAACCTCAAAGCAACGAAAGCATATGCAATGTTAAATTAAAATCCACATCAACAACCCTAGATATGGTTTCTAATTAACACGCAATTTCATTTTTTTTTCTTTTCACTTAATTAATGAAAATCATGCAATATGCAATGCGATATTAACTAAATGACCTAATTCTAATGACATGTAATTTCTAATTAAATGGGCCTAGCAAAAATATTAGATGGCATGCATCTCAATGAATCTAACCCTAATGACGTGCATATGATATTTTTTTCTTTTTCCTAGAAGAATGCATTCTATCCTAAATGATGAAACTAATTTAGCCTAAGGCATTTTTGTATTTTTTATGAAATTCGGAATTAAATAAAATGTGGAAATTACCTAACTAGATTAAGATCCTATTCAATTTACTTTAGGAATTAGGTTAAACTAAATCCTAATTTAAACTAAAATATTGTCTTAACCCAAATAATCCTAAGATGCAATCTATCTAAGAAAATACCTAAACTTATAATAAATTAAGAAAAATATTACCTAGAATTAAACTAAGTGCAATTTTATCCTAAGATGCAACGACATGCAAAAGATGCCATAATCCTATATGATATATGCATGATGGTTTTTTGTTTTTTTATTTAAGAAATTCGAAATAAAGTTCCTCTCCTAAACATGCAACATAACCTTAAAACTAGCAATATCCTAACATGCATTTAACCTAACTCAAATATTTTTTTGGGTTTTTCCTTTACGAGAGCAATCAAATAAAGGCATCGAGAACAGCACAGCAACAAATCAAGCAAGATATCATCCATGTCCATTTAATTTTGGAAATAAATTGACGAATCGTATCTCGCGCATGAAATTGGATCGGCCAATTTTTAAATAAAATCACGAATCATATCTCGAGCGTGAGATCGGATTGGTGATTTTTCCGTACGATTGCGGGTCGTATTTCGAGCGTGAAATCGGACCGTCAATCATATGTACGTTGCGAAATTAGGAAGATTTCCCAATTTAAAAGGCTAATCGATATTTTGTGGATATGATGGTATCATTCAAATATTCATATGAGATAATCCCATAAATTAGGCAATAAGGATATATGAAAATCAAATTAAAAGAGATTCTTACCTAATATTTGGTGTCACGTGGACCACGTTGTCGAGTTCGGACGAATGATGGATGGCGGTAGCCTGCGTATGCTCGGCTTGATGGCTGCTGCTGTACTGATCGGCACGATGGGGCTCGCGATTGCAACTCAAATCACGCGCAACAAAGGTTCTAGCTCCGCGAGTAGTCACAAATTGTGGTTGGTTCAACAATCTACATGCAAACTTCGAGAGGCGACCTGCAAAACAATAACTTTCGTCGTGGTGATGGCCTGCGGCAATACGGGGATCGTCGGATCAGCAAACGTGCTGGTGAAGTTCGCCTGGACTATTCAATGACGCACTTGGATTGTTACGAGGACATGGTGCTGATGTGGGAGGAACGTCCAGGGGCTGCCACTTGCTCCGGATTCACCAAAAGTCCTGCTAAAAAACTCTACACGTGATAGAATGGCCAAGTGGCTCCAAATTTCAATAAAATAAGCATGCGAAATCCTCCCCCTTTCAATGTATACGTCCTCCTTTACTCAAAGAACGTGTGCCCTTCTCTTGTGCAGATTTTAGTGACTCGGATGTTTGCTGAATTTTGACTGAGCTCAACGGGACGGCAGCTTGTCTTGGCATCGGGCCAAAGGACGGCGTCAGAGCAGCTCACGTCGGATTTTCACGGCTCAGCATGGCAGGGCAACGGTGAACAACGGCAGCGAGTGGTGACAGCGGTTCGTGCCAATGGACCTACAAAACAGAAACTTCGCAGGGAATAGGACCAGCTCGACGACAGCTCAGGCTCAACGTCAAGTCAACGGGCAGCTCTCGTTGGAACAGCAGCTTGTCGAGGCGGTGCGGCAAGGCTCGGAGGAACTCGCTTGGCGCGGCAATATTGCGAAAGACCAGCACGACAACTGATGAGGGCGTCACTGGAAACTTGGCCATAAGCTTGAATCACTCTAAACAGCGAGATTTGCTATTTGTTCCCTGATCACTCGCCGTAAAGCCTCTTAGGATTGTCAATAATCAGAATGCGAGGGCCTCTCCTTGGCGTTTTTGATGATGGATCGGCCTCCCCTTTCGTCTTCTACGAAGGCTTCCTATGTCTCTCTCTCCCTCTCGGCTTCTTTGCTCTCAGCGTTTGTTGCCGCCCTCCCTCTTTCCATGTGGCCGTGTATTCTCAATTGTGTGGCCTTTTTTCGAAACCCTACACGAGTAACATTTTTAAAGGCCAAAAATTAGGGTTTAAATTTCCTTTTCAAATCAACATCCGCGAAGATTTCTTTTCCGCGCGTAATATCACTTTTTATTTTCCATACCTCTTCTTGATTTCCTTTGCAAAAATGAATATTCTCTGTTGATTTTTCAAAAATTGCAATAGGATTTTTTCAAATACAGGCTTGGGCCAAATTGCTCTCTTTGTGGGCCTAGTCCGACTTGTCAACTTAAAGCTCAGAACTATCAAATCAAACCCATTTGTTACCGACCCAATGAAAATGCAAATTAAATTAAATGCACCTAAAACTATATGCTATGCAATTAACTATTTTTTTAGGGATAAAATTAACCCCCTAGTTTTTTAATGCAATAAATGACTAAACGGGTCGCCAAAATTTAGGTGTCAACAGCTGCCCCTCTTTGAAGGTGAGCTCGCAGAGGTTGCCTTCAAAGATAAATTGAGACCTAAATTTTGATCATGTACATGCAATGAATGATTTTTTGTTGGAACATGAATTCCATTTTTTAATGCAATTTGTATGATACATGGAAATGCTAATACAAATGATAAATGAACTAACCTGGAATAACTTACCTTCAAGGAAGATAGAGTAGTTCGAGGTGGTTGGTGTTACATGTCCAAGACTCATACCATTCTACGGTTGCCTAGATTAGTAACATGACTTTATGAGGAGACTGTTTTCCCAGGACCCGTACCATTCTACGGTTGCCCAATACGGCAGTGCTTGGTTGTGTCTAGGACCTGTACCATTCTACGGTCGCCTAAACGGGGATTCCTTTTCCAGGACCCGTACCATTCTACGATCGCCTGAATGAGGAAATAGGTGTTGTCTAGGACCCGTACCATTCTACGGTCACCTTGACGGAAAATTGATTTTTCAGGACCCGTACCATTCTACGGTCGCCTGAATGGGGAAATTGCTTTTCCAAGACCCGTACCATTCTACGGTCGCCTAAACGGAGATTTTGCTTGGCTAGGACCCGAACCATTCTTCGGTCACCTAGTGTTGCAACACAGTCATCTGACCAAGACCCAAACCGTTCTTCGGTCGCCTTAATCAGACTGAATCTGGAGAAAAATCTTTGGGGGACAACTCAATTGAGTGTCGGTATACTTAAAAGGGAATACCTGTGCAATGACAAGTATTTAAGGTATATATAGAGATATACTTACCTGATAACATCTCTGATCCTGGGGATATGTCTTTTGGAATTTAAATATCTGTGGAGGTCTCTCACCTCCTGGTAGAAATAAATTTTGAAACATCAAGGATGCACCTTGAATGTTCGTGAAGGCTTCACGAAGGATTCTGAAAGGAACTTGAATGTCAGGAGCTCTTGGGTCCTGTCAAACATGATTAAAGCAAAAGTGCATTCACCAAAGAAATAAGCAATTAAGGTTATTCTGGAATGCACACTTCAAAATCTACTGAAATTTTTATCAATTCAATCAAGATTCATGCATAATGATTGTTGCATCACCCAAATTTCCATTAGAGAGATTTATTGTTCAAGAAAATTTTCACTCGTGACATGGATTTCCTAAGAATACTAAATGAGAGACTTTCAGTTAGAAATGACTTTCACTCACTCTCATTTAGAGGCTATTTTATGAGAATCACTCCATCTCACTGTCATCATACCAACAAGGGGCCGAGTATTCTCGCAAATAGTACGACCTTACCAATCTGAGAGGTCTTTAATAGGGACTGTAATGTGGGCTCGGTCAACGGCTTAACAAAGGGACTCTTTGAGTCAAGGCTATTGAAAGAACAACTCTATAATCATCTCCGGGTTTACAAGTCAAGAACCCTGCAAAATAAGAAAGAAATAATCTTGCTCGCACTTCTTCGAGCGATGCTTAAAAACATATGAACTCCCATGTTAATTCAAATGCCCTAATCTGAATAGACTTTGTAAAGGACGTAACGTAGGCTGGGTTCATGGGTTGAGAAATGAAAGGATCATTAGGCTCAAAATGTGTGTAAAGGGTGAGAGTTGGTGATCATCTTGGCATTGCCACCAGTTTTCTTTTTCACCACGGGGATTGTCTTCATAAGGTGCCCCATTGATTGTAAAAACTCAACATTTGAGTTCTTTGAGTATTGCTCCATTGTGATTCAATTCTTGCAATTGACAGTCATCTATCTTGACTCTTTTTCTTTTTTTTCATTTTCATCTATGGGCATTGGCCTTGCTTTTACCAGGCACACCACTTTTTCATGCCCCTAGTTCTCTTTCATTTTTTTTTTCACTTCTTTTTCATGGGCATTGGCCTTGCTTTTACCAGGCACATTGCTTTTTCATGCCCCTTAGTTCTATTTTGATTTCTATGCATGAGTCAAGCAATTACACTTTGAATGACATTCGAACTTTTAAGGGTCTTCATCTACCTTTTGCCTTGCCCCAGTGTGGGGGGATGATCACCAACTAGGTTTAAAGAAATGAAATTGCAGGCTCAAGTGGGCTATGCAAAGGATATAAATGTATAGGATAGAGAAAGAAATGCTTTTTGTCATCCTAAGGCACTTAAATTACCGCATGAATTCAATGTAATAGCATGACTTGAAAATTGATGCAAGTGAGAGCAAGAAAATTTCAATTCATTTTCCTCACCTCATGATGCCATTTTACCTCTAACTTGCCCCGATGTGGGGTGGTTCTTGACAGGATAATTTGAAAAAAAATCTCCACAAGTGTATAAGGCTCAAAGTGGTTAAACAATGGATCACCTGTTGTGTTTGGGATAGAGAAATGAATTGCCCCTCATCATTTTGGTCATCGTACCTTTTGCGAGAGAACTCTTTACCTTGCAGATATGGAACTTCCTACACTCATCTCACAAGTGTATAAGTAGGGGGCTGTGTATAGGATAAGGTTTGCCTTTCATCATCCTGACACGTCTCATTTAGCATGCTTAATCCATTCCACATCATTCATTGAATTAGTTCATCTTGATGTTCTTTAGTGGAATTGGTGGACTAAACATGTAAGAGTCATCATGCAAAATCCTTAGTAGCTTTAAGCATGAAAAATTGTAAACTTCAGAACAAACAATCTACCACACTGAAAAAATGCTTTCAAAAGTATGAAAAACATGATTTTGAGCGTTCATTCAAGGAATTGTCCCCACGAGGGGATTGTCTCAGGAATGGGTGTTCTTGGATTGCCCCTGAAAATCTGCTTTTGCCCCTGCACAAGAGAACGTGCATGAATAAGATACCATGCAATATCAGAGTAAATTCAAATTGCACAACCATTTTGGCTCGGATCGAGATTTTGTCTCAGTTATGTCACTACTAGAATCTATAGTGTCCCAATTCATCATCTGCAAGGAAAAGGACAGAGTGTCAATTCCAAAATTAATTATATTCATGAACACAATGTATCCATTTCATCCAAGACGGATGATCCTCTTTTGACTTGTTCCATCATTTTCTCACGGAAATGAGAAACTTCATTTGACATCTCACACAAATTGTAATGAGATGTGTCACACATCACACTTTGGAATCTAGATGATCACTCGGGACAAGTAAGAGGATAAGTAGTGCTTAATGTCTTTTTCACTCTTGGGAGATGTCATCAAGATCAGCTAGGAAATGATTTTTTGCCCCCACGCCTTTCTGTTTTGCTCTAAGACATGAGGTAAATGAGTTAGAAAAACAAACAAAGGTAACCTAATGCATGCTTTTGGAAATGACTTCAAAAATGATTTTTTTTTTTTTTTAGGAATATTTTGGATGAGGAAGCATGAAGAAGCCCAGTCCTCAAAATTTCTTCATGGATGATATTTTCTTTTCATTGTTGGATATCGTCACCGGGCTGGTTTGGTGTACCCCATCATGTCCTCAAAACAAAACTTGTAATTTTATTGATTACCATCAATCGAATTACATTTATTGGAATGTGATGTTCAAGCACAGAAGAAATTGAAATCAATCCCTAAAAAGTGATGAGAATTCCCACGCAGGGGAAGGTGCATGCCCCTAATTAAATGAGGAAATCGAACTACTTAGGACCATGAATCATGTGTACTTGAATTCTTCACCCTCCTTAATCTTGTGATGTGAACCCTTCAGGTCAGATATTCTTCCCTCGAGATATGTCACCAGTCTCTTCATGATAGCATCAAATTTGGCTACCTCAGGAAAATGAGACGGTTCAAAAAGTCTTCTTGGCTCTCTCCTTGGAGTCACAATTTCTCATTGAAGATAGATTGCAGCACTTTTGCTTGACGAGATTAGCTCTTTTTGATCCATCATTTTAGCTCTCGATCGTGAATGGATGGGTGAGCGGGATCGCTCCATAATCACCTAATTCAAATGAACGGGAACATGTAAGCATGAGGTGTAAATGGAAAGTCAATCCATGACAATGATCTAATCGATTTTTTCATTTTTTTTTCATTTATTCATGAAAAGTTCGTACAAAAAGGGCATTTCCTAAAAATGGACTAGGAAAATAAAGATAGACACCCTAACAAGACCAAATTTCCTAGACATGAATTGAAAACAAATTCTCAAAAAAAAAAAAAAATTTGCAAATGATTCATTGCATGGCAATTTCTTCATTTCATTTCTAATTGACAAATGAATTAAATGAAACGACTAACCTAGATTGTCATGGAATTATTGGAACAGGGTAGCGACAGCGGAGTGGATCCAAGTAATGGATGAAGAAATCTATTCCATTGAAAATAATGACAAATGGGTGCTAATTTTTTTACCTCTTGATAAGAAGCCCATTAATGTCGTGGGCGTACAAGACAAAGTACAAACTCGACGGTCAAGTGGACCATTACAAAGTCAAACTAGTTGTAAAGGGCTACAAGCAAAAGCCAGGTATTGATTATTTTGAAGTATTTGCACCAATGGCCCGATGGACACCATTCGAATGATCTTAGCACTTGCAGCTCAAAATCGCTAGAGGATCCATCAAATGGATGTGAAAACAGCATTTCCCAATGGTGTCCTTGAAGAGGAATTTTATGTGGAGCAACCATGGGGTTATGAGAAAAAAGGCATAAAAACCAAGTTTACAAGCTGAAGAAGGCATTGTATGGGCTAAAACATGCACCTTGTGCTTGGTACACACGAATCGACACATACTTGTTAGAGCATGATTTTCAAAGTGCCCGTATGAGCATACATTGTATATCAAGTAAAATTAATGGTGACATAATAATTGTGTGTCTTTATGTTGATGACTTGATATTTGTAGGAAACGGTGAAAAGATGTTTGTTGAATTCAGGAAGGCCATGACTAGCCAATTTGAGATGACGGATTTGGGATTGATGTCCTATTTTCTTAGCCTTGAAGTGAAGCAGACAAATGATGGCGTATTTATTTCACATCAAAAATATGCTAATTATATTTTGAAGCGATTGAAAATGGAATTGTTCAAACCAATTCGAACTCCTATGGTAGAACAATTGGAGCTGAAGAAAGAAGGAATTGGCAAACTGCTGAATCCCACTTATTTTAAAAGCATTGCCAGGAGTTTGAGATATTTGGCTTCTACCAGGCTAGATATTACCTATGGAGTAGGAATTATTAGCAAGTTCATAGAAAAACCGTACCAATCACATTTGCAGGCAGCAAAAACAATTCTAAGATATGTCACTGGAACTTGTGACCATGGAATTATATATTCTTACATTGACTATTTTAGTCTAGTGGGGTACACAGACAGTTATTAGGTAGGTGACACTGAGACTCGGAAGAGCACTTCCGATTATGCTTTCTTTCTTAGATCAAAAGTAATTTCTTGACCCTTGAAGAAATAGCAAGTTGTTGCACTCTCGACAGTTGAAGTGAAATACATGGCATTATCTTCAGTGACATGTCAAGCAATATGGCCTCGTAGGATGATGTGTGAATTGAAACATAAACAAACAAGTCCTACCAAAATGATATGTGACAATAAGTCGGCTATTGCATTAGCCAAGAATCCAATTTTTCATGGTAGGAGCAAATACATCAACATCAAGTATCACTGTATTTGTGAGCAACTAAAAAATGGGTGAGATTGAGCTTAATTTCTACAAATCAGAATATCAAATTGTGATGAAACCATTGAAAGTAGATTTGTTTGAAAAATTAAAGATGATACTCGATGCTGTTAAATTCAAAAATCAATTTTAAGGGAGGCTGTTAAAATAATATAAAATTGATTGTTGAAGATTTGAGCACGTTGGATTTGTTGTTAGTATTCTTCAAAAATCTTGATCTCCTATGGGTGTCAGAAGAAGATTGAAGATGAAACAATATCAACACGAATTATGGTGGGCTATGTTTGGGTAGCCCCTCTACCATTCAACAAGGAGTAAATGCTTTCATATTGAAAGGGCGATGTCTTGTTTAATTGTCTCATATATTGTTTGTGTGTTTTTTCTTCAAGTTTGTGGGCCTTCTTGTGTTCCTCATTTAATGTTGGTTAAGCTATGTACATATCCAACCACTTTAAATGATTGTGGACTTTAGACTTATAGTTACACCGAAGTAAAGAGCACTTGCATTTCTATTATTTCTCTTTCTGAATTTTTTTTTTTGCTGACCGAGGAACTGCCAAAGACCCCTTACTGGGTCACATTGCCCTCCGATGCCCAGTGATACCGTCGGATGTCGTCGCAAGCCACTATTTAGGCGTAAAACCTCGGGAAAGACTAGCTCAGCAATCCACTACCAGGACCCCAGCTTAAATCGTGTTGACAATGAGATGATTCGAACTTTTGACCGTAGCGTTGCAAAAGAAAGCGAATATCACTTGCGTTGCCCACAAGTGGGTTCTCTCCGATTTTCATTGGTGTCTCGTTCCAAACTTCCAAAACTGCCATTATTCTTTTTTATTATTTGATTACTCAAACAGAAAAGAGAAGCTCCTATTGGTAATTTGGTTTGGTAAAATTATTATTGCCCTTATTATTTTTGCACGCGGCGCGTCGTTTTCTAGTTCAATATCAAAAGCAATGAAAAAGAAGAGTTCAAGAAACAAATGACGTCTTAAAAAAAAAAGAAACAAATGACGAACCGCTGACGTAAAAAGTGCCCTTTTGTCCTCACAGCTACGTCAGCAGCGTCATATATTATCTTAGTAAATTTAATAATGTCAACGACAAAAAATCCAAAGTAGATTATTAAGAGTACAATCGGAGTCGAATAAAAATAACTCCTTTTTGCCAGAAGGACAATTAAATCTGGTACGGACAAAACAACAACAATAGTATAATAAATAAGCAAGCTGGTGGTTGTTGCGTACGAGTCGCGTTTCTTTAATGGCATCATCGGATCGCCCGTCGGTCGCACACCCCACCCACCGTCGGTCAACGAACGATCCGACGATGGACGCCAGCTCCCCCCAGAACGACGGCGTCCTCCTCCTCCCGGAGGTCCTCCTCCTCCGCCCCTCCGCCCTCGCCCTCCCCTTCACCGCCGGCCTCGGGGCCCACTTCCGCCTCCTCGACCCGCTCGACTCGCCGGAGCCCGCCCCCTCCTTCCTCTCCCGCCGCTGCCGCGCCGTCCGCGCCCTCCTCTGCCTCTTCACCCCGGCCCTCCCCGTCAAGGCCGAGACCCTCGACCTCCTCCCTTCCCTCGAGCTCGTCGTCGTCTCCAGCGCGGGGGTCGAGCACGTGGACCTCCCCTACTGCCGCCGGCGCGGGATCGCCGTCACGAACGCCAGCGCCGCGTTCTGCGAGGACGGGGCCGACTACGCGGTGGGGTTGCTGATCGACGTGATGCGGCGGGTTTCGCACGGCGACCGGTTCGTCCGGGCCGGGTCGTGGCCGATCCAGGGGGAGCTCCCCCTCGGTTTCAAGGTCGGTCAGCTTATCCATCGTTGATTTCTGAGATGTTGGGCAGAATGCCGAGTCCGTACTTTTTGGATAATTGCAGAGTGGTCCGTTTGAAACTTTAGTTTTAGCAATTCGAGGGTTGCACATTCCAAATACACTCTAAAAATGCGAAAAAATTTGTGCACTGAATTTCCGCGCGGTGCGCGAATTCGATAGTACTCTGCTCGATCTGGAAATAGTAAGCTTGCTATAAGTTGCATAGTAGTTAGCATGGTAACTGACAAAACCATCGTCCGAATCTCGTATCTTGTTAAGGACTTGTTTAAATTCGGCATCATACATGAAAGAGTGACCGAAATCAAAATACATAATTGGCCAGAGAACTTTTTTCCCATATCAATATGAATGTTAATTGAGTGATCTAATCAAGATACTGTTTTTCACTTTGGTGGTTTCGACATGATTAGATCAGCAGAGTACTAAATAGCGCCTGTTTAAGGTGAGTAAATCAGGATTCAATGGATGTGAGGGGATAATCTAGAGAAAGTTTGAGATTTTTATCCAAACAGGTCGATCTATATTATGTATCTGACCTAAATTGTAAGATTGTAATACACAGGTCTATCTATATTATAGCTGCCATGTTTTCACTAGTTGTATGGTGGTGATATCTCATGAATATTTGCGCTGTTGGTATACTAGTGACCTTACTGGATCTTGAGATGTTATTAACTTCTCATCAGTACAAGGGTCGGATGTAAAGATGCGAGGAAGAAGGGATTGACGGACACTGAGTCACCAAGTGAGAAATAGTTATACAGATTCGACATTGCAACATCCTATGATTGCCATTATATGTTTAATGTAGCCTACATGATTACATAGATGCATAGAAAAGCACGTGAATGGTTAGGAGTGTAAGTTCCTTCAACTGGTTCTGAAAGCGATAGCAACTTCTCTCACATCAACTCCTCAACGACTTCTTATTGCTTTGCACAAAAGTAAATTTTCTGGTGTTGTCCTAACCGAATGTCAAACATTGCAGTTAGGGGGAAAAAGGGTCGGCATTGTTGGGCTTGGAAGTATTGGCTCCGAGACTGCGAAACGGCTGGCATCTTTTGGATGCAACATCGCCTACTACTCAAGAAAAGAAAGACTGCACGTTCCGTACACTTACTATGCGAATGTCCATGACCTTGCAGCAAATAGCAACATTCTTGTTCTCTGCTGTGCGCTGACAGAAGATACTCGCCACATAATCAACAAGGATGTAATGTCGGCACTTGGGAATGAAGGCATAATCATAAATGTTGGGCGCGGGGCTCTGGTGGATGAGAAAGAGTTGGTGCAGCGGTTGGTGCGAGGTGAGATTGGTGGGGCCGGCCTCGATGTGTTTGAGCACGAGCCCAAGGTGCCGGACGAGCTGTTTGTGATGGACAAAGTTGTGCTCTCTCCACATCGCGCCGTCATTACCCCAGAATCCTTAGAAGGAGTGCAGGAACTCATAATCGGTAACCTGAAAGCTTTCTTTTCAAATGAACCTTTGAGGTCACTAGTGCAATATGAATGATGGGGCAATGTAATGAGCACAATTATGAAGAAATGCTCTTTCTTGCCCCAGTTTTGTTGTCAACAGCTGATGGGAGTGTTACTGCCATTTATATATGCTTGAATAAACTAGCAATATACCTTTGAAACAAAGGGTGTGCTGTTTAAGGCTATCATGCTTTTTCATCGACGGCAAGCCATCGATGGGAAATAGGATCGTTATCTAAATACCATCTGTCAACCAATTTCTTGGAAATTCAGTTTCTGATAATTGAATATGTCAAATATCCATTTGGGATGATGTTTTCTTGGGCCTATTCTGGATGTACAATGCAAGGGATTTGCAGTCATTGCAGAAATTCCATTTTCCCTAAGATTGGCTTGGTTGAGGGGACCCACCGGAACCGTAGCGAAAGCGAGTCTTCCTAAGCATTTAAGGCTCTGCTGAAAAAAGAACCAAGTGAAACTGGTGGTTTCTTGATTACGACCAGCTAAAGCCAGAGTTCCATTAAAGAGTCTCCACATGATAGAACCATCGTTGGCCCAAGGTGCCGCGAAGCACTCATGAGTTGATACGTATTTTTTGATGATACATCTGAATTATACGTTGGAATACTTGTTGTCCTTAGCCTCGTGGAAAGCTTATTATACAGGTGACTCTTTTCTTCTGTTCTTTTTAGCCATTTTCTTTTATGAAAATGCTGCTATAGCTTTTTGTTTCCTTTTTTCATTTACTGTTCACAACAGTGAGTTCACTTTGTTTTTTACTGCAATTGAGTGTGTTAAGGGAGTTCAATATAGTTTATGTCTTTAACTTCTCCCAGAATCTCAGTAAAACAACAATTCATCGTGCCTTTCGTTAAATAGGAGTGACATGGTCACTGACGGTTTACAGATTACTGGATTTTTTTTTTTAATCCCTATCTTCTGTAAATGTCATTCTTGATACAACTTTCCTGGTGATAAAATCGTGCGATTATCTAATTTGAGGAACATGTAGCGGTTACATGAGAGATGATGCCTGATTTAGGCTGTAGCATGAAGGCCGTTAGGTCGCATCTCATTCTTATGTTAAACAGGGTCCCTTTTCCTCTGTGTGATGGAAGGTAATCCTTGAATTTTCCATAGTTGACAAGGTGGTACTAAAAACAGATGAGAAAGCATGAATCTTATTTAACACAATCAGGTCAGAAGACCAGATCAGCCCCCACCTGCTACAGTGACACAGAACATGTTTAATCAACTCACAGACACCTTAGAAAAAGTTTTCTTTTGAGCGAGTGCAGCTAAATTATTACGAGCCAAACAGATGCCGATCATTTCGATGCGGCCTGGTTCTTCCTGAAGAGCTTGTGCTCAATGTGCTGAGCAAATGTGCGGGGAGGGAACAGCGCAGGCTCTGCCTCAGTCACCAGCTCAGGCAGCGGCTTGAGGATGATCTTCTCCTTTGGGGGCTCGCAGAAGACGGCCCACGAGATCCTCACCTTCTCCTTGTTGACCAGCCCGCGGTGGAGGATGCTCTTGTACTTGCGATTGCTCAGGATCTCAATGGTGTCCCCAATGTGCATGATGATGGAGTTGGGGACACATTTGGCCGTGACCCACTTGCCCTCGTAAAAGAGCTGAAGTCCAGGGACCATGTTGTGGAGGATAAAAGTCAGGGCACTCACATCCGTGTGAGCCTCGACTCCTAGGGCTAGCTCTGGTTGGGGGCATTTCGGGTAGTAGTTGATCTTCATCTGGAGCAGCATTTCCTCAAGCCCGCCAACTTCCTTCTCCAACCTCCCTTCTTCGAGTCCTAGACTGATTGAGAGTGCTGACAGGATCTTGGTCGCGAGCTGTCTCAGCAGCTTGGCGTACTCGCTCGTCGCAGCTCTGCACGTTGACAGGCAACAAGTAACAAGTTAAAGCTTGCAAAAACAGCTTGAAAAGGACCCGGAGAGCAATGAAGACAGCGCTAGCAACATTTTGTGATTAGGGAAAGGACCGTGAATTTTCCCCCTGTTCATGACCAAGGTCACCATTCAATTAAATACGAATTCTAACTGCATGTTGCCTTTTGCGCAAATGAAAGGATTCGACTTCGCTCACGTGTAATCGCTCGGGTGCTTGGGCCAGATGGACAAGTCACGCTTGTCCTCAGGGTAAACGAGGTGGAAGAAGTAGTCCTCCCACTCGAGCTGCCCGCTGGCATTGTTGGCAAGCTTGCTCCCGTAGCCCTGGATCTTCCCGGAGCCCTGGTCGTTGGCGTGCTTCTCCTTCTCCTCGATCGGAAGGTTGAAGAACACCTCGCCAGCCTTCTTGACACGCTCAATCAGGTCCTCGGGGATCCCATGGTTGACGAGGTGCATGACGCCCCAGTCGGTGGCGGCCTTCCTGAGCTCCTCGTGGCACCTCTCCCTCACCACAGGGTCTTCAGACGCTATTTCCTTGAGGTCAATGGTCGGGACCTGAGGGCCCTCATGCTTCTTCTCCTCCTCGAAGATGTCGCCAATGCTTGTGAGCTCCTCCTTCGGCCTCACATACTCCTGCGGGATCGACTGAATGCCACTGCTCGACAAGCTCTCGACTCTACCAGCCACAACACTCACCATCTTCTCTTAGTAAAACGAAAACGGGCGTGTTTGCCTTTTCTCTCCTTTCTCTCCACACAATGTTGCAAACACAAAATCTGATATAGTCCACCTCCAACTTCTCGTGGGGTTTTTATAGAGGATGCCAATCGAAATCTGAGGGAATCGAGAAAGAGGAGATGGGTCCAGATTATTCTTGCGAAACGTGAGAGAGCAAGAGCCACCAAATACTTAAGAGATAGAGAGAGAAATTACGTGTTAAATTTCCTGGTAAGTTGAACACGTGATGCGTCGCACCAGACCCGAACGTTCTAAGAGTTTCAAAGGTCAACGCTGTGGTGAGTGAGCTGAATGGCAGGTCGAAAGCATGGGGGGGAAGCGCCCTCTTAACCGTCACCGCACGACTCTCTGTCATTCCAGCAAGAGAGGTCGAAACGATAAGGAATTCGCATGATTGGACAATTTGAAGCACAGATTAGTCTAGGAAAAACCGCTTATTATCCACGCGTTGTTGTCTTGATTAGCAGATGCACAGCTGATGCCGTTTTCAGAATGCTTTTGGCTCCATGTTCCTTGACAATACCAAAGCGAGGTCAATCTTATATTTGAATGATATGATCCGAGTAATGTTTGTCGATCAAACTTGCTAGGAATAAGGTTTTGAACAGCACGGTGAAGGGAATTGCACCGCGTTTCCTACTGTCTCTCTCTCTCTTATTTTTCTTTTACTGTTGACTTTAAGACCCACAGATGATGAGCAAGAAATGGAGGGAGGAAACGGGTGCAAAAGAGGCAAAAGGCGCTTGTTGGAGATTCAACGAAGGCGAAGCCACCTACCAAGGTGAAATACACGTTTCATCTAACCCATCGGCAAATCTCCCAGACACCAGAATCTTCCGGGGCTGGGATTCATTATTAAGAACACCGAATTAGCATCTCGCGGCCAGAAGCAATCCAAGTTTTTTCAATTTCATACGTAGTGTGTGAAGTGATCAAACGAGCGCGTCCTCCGAAGCTTCTTCTAGAAGCTGTTCATGTTCTCACGAAACGATGATATTGAAAATCAAATACAAGCGCGTGCAAGAAATTGACGGTGAGTTTATTTCGCCAGAAAATAATATGATTGCCTATTGCAAAAAGTCCTAAACCTATTGCATTGATACCAATTCAGTCATACACTTTTCAATTAAACCATTTTAATCATAAACTTTTTAATATTAATCTTAATTCAGTTCATCCGCCAATTTTAGCGCCGAAACTAACGTGGACGTCGACCGGACGCTAATATGGCAATTTTTAAGATTTTATTATTATTTTTTTCGAATTTTTTTATTAACTTTTTATTAATTTTTTTTTTTTTTCCTTTTCTTTTCCAGCCACTGGGCGAGGGCCGCGAAGCCCTCGCCTGCCACCGGCGAGGGTCGCGGCCCTTGCCCAGCCTCTCCTAGGCCGCCGGCAAGGAGGCTTCGCCCGGATCTGGGCGAGGCTAGCCTTGCCCAGGCCTTGCCGCGGGCAAAGGCGGCCTCGCCCACGGCTGGCGAGGCCATGGCGGCCATCGCTAGGGCGGAGGCGATGGCCGAGGGCCGCAACCCTCGCTGGAGGCTGGCGAGGGCTTCGCGGCCCTCGCCTCCGCCCTAGCGATGGCTGCCATGGCCTTGCCGGCCACTAGGCAAGGGTCGACCTCGCCTAGATCCGGGCGAAGCAGCCTGGGAGAGGCCGGGCGAGGGCCGCGACCCTCGCCGGCAGCAAGCGAGGGCTTCGCAGCCCTCGCCCAATGGCCGGAAAAGAAAAGGAAAAAGAAGAAAATTAATAAAAAAATCTTTAAAATTGCCACGTCAGCGCCGGCCTGCCAAAATTGGCCGGATGGACTGATTGATACCAATATTAAAAGGTTTAGGACTAAATTGGTCTAATTGAAAAGTTTATGACTGAATTGGTACCAATACAATAGATTTATGACTTTTTTTATACTTTTCCCCATCTTTTATGTGGGTGGACATACATATTTAATTCCTGTGATGCATAAAGAGCTCATAGATTGTACTTAACTCTTCCCCATTTTTTTATCTAATAAAATGAAGTATGATCAAAATAAAAAGAGGATAGGTCAGTTGTTCACATGCCCTATTGTTTCATTATTCCGTGATAATGATTATTGAAATGCGTCGTACTTTAAATAATAACGATAACAATGGTGTCAAAAATTACGATTTCCATGGCATGCACTTCAATAGGAGAGTGATCCCGTACCTTCGAACCGTAAACATAGATCGGACCATTGCATCTGTTATGTGAGCGGACATACACATTTGATTCATGTGATGCATAAAGAGCTCATAGATTGTACTTAACTCTCAACCATTTTTTATCCGATAAAATGAGTATGATGAAAATAAGAAGAGGATAGGTCATTTGTTCACATGCCCTATAAGTTAAAAACCTAGGTAAATTGATTGATTATGGATGCATGGGCTGCTGTGGGCATTGGCCTTGCCTGGCGTGTTTCCCTTGTCAATCTCTGAAAAGAACACTCGGAGATGGTACCAGGATGCGTCTAATAACAAGTCGTTTCCGTCGGAGCTTCGCTGTCATGGCGAGGCCACTGAATTTGGGAAGCGAAATGGACATGACGTTCGGCGTCCAATGGCGTTTCCATGACCACAACCTAATCGGGGGCGGGCGAGACAGGTGAGCTGGCCGAGAGCTGGAGAGCACGAGCCACCACCAACTACACCCTCCTCTCTCTCTCTCTCTCTCTCTCTCTCTCTCTGTGACATGAAAACGAGGGGCCTAAAGTAGCAGTTTTTCTTCTTCTAGGCTGTCCATGTGGAAAAGGGTTGGTTTCAAGAGGTAGCGTTTCATCAGAACAATTTTCAAATGGGAAAGAAGATATATCAATGTGAAGTGCTAGCTAATCTATGGGTGAGAACATTGTTTTCCATGCAAGAAGCTGGGAAGGGACCTACTTTGTTACCTTTCCAGGTCAAACACTATAAAATTGTATGGAGGTAGACAGCATCATATGTTAAGTCCAAAAGCTTACATTTCAACCCATTTGCAGGAAAAATTAACCGGGTCGTCAATATGGATAGGCATGCCATTAGAGTACAAATTATCATTAAGCACACAAGTCGCTGTCGGCAACCATAAAAAAATAGTATTAGTATTGATGACCATTGATCAGCTGTTAACACGTAATGACATATTGTTGGCAATTGTCGTAATAGAGTTATTCGACAAAGATATCGATAAAAAAGGTCAATAGATTACCAATTGAAACACCAAGAGAAGCCTGGATGCTTAGAGGGCGTCAAAATACAATTATTGATTTTGAATTTGAAATGACGTGCGAACAGAGTAACAAAGTCGAGTAAATCGTAGAGTAAGAATGGATGTGGCGATAGATAGACACGAAGGATCAAAACACAATTTTAAGGGAGCATCCGCCTGAAGACGAGATCATAAGATCATGAGAACATGGGCCCAAAATTCTCAAATATGTGAAAGCATGGCTATTGGCTATGACTGCACAAGGACTTCTCCCAAATAGTTATATCATTAGTATTATAAATATTAGCGTTCGTCTATAAGAAGACCTCCGTGTACATGTTATATTTCAATTCTTACACTTTTAATTATAGTTTTCAAATTCCCGTTATCAATTAAATTCAAGTGTGTATCTTTACTGTATAACCCGAGTGTTCTATTGATTAAATTTTGACATATTTTGTGCACATTTGGTTCTATTTGAATTTATTAGGATTTTAGATTTTATTGATAATTAAATTTTGATGCAGTTTTTGTAAGTTCACTTCCGTTCAAAATGAAGTTATCAATTCCCCTATATATCGGCGATATTTCCTATGTAGAATTGTCACATCATTTCAGAGTCAAATTTCGACGAAACATAGTTAGACGTGACACTCTGTAGGCTAAAAGATGAAAAAACAAGAGATTAAAAAAAAATAGAATAGAAAACCAGACTAGTCTTGTTGGGCTCGGTGCAAGGAAAGAACGTGGGGAATTACAGTTGGCGACAGAGGAACTAGAAACACAAAAAGATGAAAAAACAAGAGACTAAAAAAAAAAAAAAAAGAACCACCGGCTGTGGTGGCTCCGCTGGATAAGAGCTCCGTTGATCCTTCCCCAAATGTGAGTGGTTCGAAACCCAAGGGAGGTATTTGGTGTCTTAAGTGTGGCGCCGGGGTGGTGAGTCATCTGCTAGCGTCAGTCTAGGGTTTGCTCGCCGGCTACCGGCTGTATGGGGTTCCCTAGGTCATCAAAAAAAAAAAATAGAAAAGAAAACCACACTAGTCTTCTGGGGGTCGATGCAAGGAAAGGACGAGGGGAATTAAAGTCGACAACGGAAGACATTCGATGTTTCTTGTTCCAACGACCTACCAGCGGGTGCTCGGATTTTAATCACATTTATTAAATAGGTCACCTCAAACTTAAGATATAGGTTATAATGACTTTTCACGTTAAAAGCTTATAATAAAGGGTTAATACCTTAAAAAATCATAAATTGATACGTTTATAATAAATTTACTTCAAATTAATTTTTTTGACCATGAAAAACCCCAGACTAGTACCTTTATAATAACTTTACTGCAAGTTATCATAAAAAATTCAAAATTAGTACATTTGTGATAAATTTACTTAAATTAATTTATTCAATCGCCACAAACCCCAAACCGATATATTTGTGACAAATATACCATTTGTTAAATTGGATTAATAACACAAAAAACCACAAAAGTGGTACAACTATGATAAAAAGATAATAAAATCCTAAACTAGTACATTAGTCCACTGTCACGTGTCGTTTAACTCAGTAATTTGACGGAAAAATTTAACGGAAATTAACAGAAGATAAATTTATCATAAGTAAACAAGTTTAGAGTAAATTTGTCGAAAGTGTACCAGTTTATGGTTTCAAAAAATTAATTCTGAGTAAATTCATCATAGGTGTATCAATTTGAGGTTTTTCAAAATATTAACCTTATAATAAATAGGTTTTAGTGATTTGGTTATAAATCCACATTGAATTCGGTCTCTTCTCTCTTTTTCTTTGATTTTGTGACTTGCGACCTCCTCCATTCATTCACTCTACTTCTGCCATTGTTAGGTTTTGTTCAATTTTTTGCTACCGGCTGTACGGAGTTCCCTAAGTCATTAAAAAAAAAATTAGAAAAGAAAACCACACTAGTCTTCCAGGGGTCAATGCAAGGAAAGGACGGGGGGAATTAAAGTCGACGACGGAGGACATTCAATGTTTCTTGTTCCAACGACCTACCAACGGGTGCTCGGATTTTAATCACATTTATTAAATAGGTCACCTCAAACTTAAGATATAGGTTATAATGACTTTTCACGTTAAAAGCTTATAATAAAGGGTTAATACCTTAAAAAATCATAAATTGATACGTTTATAATAAATTTACTTCAAATTAATTTTTTTGACCATAAAAAACCCCAGACTAGTACATTTATAATAACTTTACTACAAGTTATCATAAAAAATTCGAAATTAGTACATTTATGATAAATTTACTTAAATTAATTTATTCGATCGCCACAAACCCCAAACTGATATATTTGTGACAAATATACCATCTGTTAAATTGGATTAATAACACAAGAAACCACAAAAGTGGTACAACTATAATAAAAAGATAATAAAATCATAAACTAGTACACTAGTCCACATCACGTGTCGTTTAACTCAGTAATTTGACGGAAAAAATTAACGGAAATTAACAGAAGATAAATTTATCATAAGTAAACCAGTTTAGAGTAAATTTGTCGAAAGTGTACCGGTTGTGGTTTCAAAAAATTAATTCTGAGTAAATTCATCATAGGTAGACCAGTTTGAGGTTTTTCAAAATATTAACCTTATAATAAATAGGTTTTAGTGCTTTGGTTATAAATCCACATTGAATTCGGTCTCTTCTCTCTTCCTCTTTGATTTTGTGACTTGCGACCTCCTCCATTCATTCACTCTACTTCTGCCATTGTTAGGTTTTGTTCAATTTTTGGCTCGCAACATCACACTACTATGACAAATTGCGCTTATGAGGAAACCTAAACTTTCCCCATCACCTTCATGCCACGACCATAACCCGATTCCCAAGCTCCCTCACTAACTTGACAAGTATATGGAGCAACCCATTCTTTTTTTTCTTTCTTTTTTTTGTCAGTCCTACTCTATTTCTACTCTAACACTCACTCTTAGACTTTTGCCATTGCCTCCTTGCAAGGCATAGGAGTCGAAACCCATTCCTGAAACTTAATCGTCCCCACCCCAATCCCCCCTGAGAAGATGAGGATTCGAACCCCCCACCTCCCCCTTCCATGTTGGAATGGTGGCCACTGGGGCAAACCCCAGTGGTTGAGCAACCCATTCAGAATGGGTCATTAAATCTGCTATGAATATAAATTAGTCAATGCGGATCGAACCTTCAACCCAACCCTCTTGTTTGATGAGTCTACATAGGAGATTTGCTTCTTTTTTCTTTTTCTTTTTTTGTCAAAAGGTCTACATAGGATTTTGAAAGTCTTTTAATGAAGAGCTCCTAGCAGTTTCCTAATTAGGTTGTTGAACCTCGACCAATATAGATACTAGACAAGCTCAAGTTTCATTCTTTTTTTCTAAACATCGTCTTGACCTACCTTTTCGTCCAAAGGGGAAAAGGACTTAGGTTTAGGGGTATCGCTTGAGAGATGAGCTCACAATCCTCAATTAGGCGCAGGCTTTTTTAAGCCCACACCTTGTGCAGCGTTAGAATATTCAAATTTAGCTTTAATTAAGGCCGTTAAATGAGTGGGTTGAGTTAGGTTTGAGTCGGATCGAAAATGGTCTAACCTATATTAACCCATTGAATCCGTTTTAACTCATTTTCATGTAATGTAAATCTCGTAACTCATACTTGACCTAATCCATACCCGACCTAACCCATATTTTGGGTTGATCCACTCCCACCCATTTAATTCACTTTAAGCTCTTTATATATATATATATATGCAAGCAGGTCTTAATCCTAACTACAACTCCTATTTACCTACTCTTGCCAAAGTTCCGTTAGGTTCTTAGCAGCAAGGGCGGTTAGTCAAGTTACCCCCGCTTCCTTCTTGCTTTTTCATACTTGACCTGTTGCTATTTTTACTTTCCAAAAAAGAAATTCGATTGTGCATAGACGATTCGAACCCACTATTGTGGGTAACTGGCCAAGGCTCCTGTAGCACCCACTCCTCGAAGGAAGTCTTCCCCGTCCACGAGGAAGAGTTTTACGAGCCCGAATCCCCCGAAGAGGCCATCATGACGGTATTGTATTGTGTACTTAAATAAAAACTTTATATCAATTTAAAAAGTAAAGTAAAGAATAAAAAATGTGAAAAACCTTTAACTAAACATAAGAAAACTTATTTCTTATGATATTTTTTTAAACAAAATGGTATTGCTAAAATATTTTAATGCAATGCAAATTTAATGGTCAATTTTTATAATTTTTATAAAAATTATTTTTTACAAAAACGAATTTTTAATTATTTGTTTTAAATCATATTTTTAATTTTTAATTTTCTTTTTCTTTTTCTTTTTGCTTTTTTCCTTTTTCTTCTTCGTCGATTTGCTGCCGACCACAACGATGGCCAATAATTAGCCACAAGCGAGGTTGAGCTTGCCCGACGCTGGTGAGCTTGAGTCACGCCATATCCAGTGAGCTCGAGCCTTGCACAGTCGATCAGTCGGGCCATTGTTGTGTTAGACACCGACTAAGGAAGGAGGAAGAAGAAAGGAAAAAAAAAATGAGAAAAGAAAAATGAAATATAAAAAATAATTATAATTTTGATTTTTATATTAAAAAAACATTTTTATAAAGTTAAAGGAGAAAAATAGAGTGCGAGACTTGGGTTGGAAATAGATTTTTAAGTCCAACCCATTTAAGACCAATTTAACTAGTTTTTTCAAAATGTAAAATGACCCATATATGACCCACTTTGAAATGTAAGTGACTCATATATGACTCATTTATGATTTAAATGAGTCAATATGAACTTAAGACTCATTTTGACACCTTTAGCTTTAATTGACCCTATGAGTATTTTGTATGAGGAGCTGCTACTAACTTATTGAGACAGGCTAAAAACTAAGTAAGACTCGTGAGAATACCTCACGAGAATACCTCATTTTCTACGCAATCAGAAATCTTAAGTCGAGAACTTAATTACACTAGTATTTACTAGTGTCCATTCGGTACTTAAACTTGATTATTTATTAATTAAGGCATTCATGTAGTTTTTTTCAATAAACATGAGTCCTAAGGTTCTCATCTGCTAAATGTTCATGCAACATATTTGGGTTTATCATGATATTAAGGTTTATCCTAACCAAGCTAAAAATGAAGATGACAATCAATGTATCGAAAGTGCGTAATTAAGAAAAATCGAAAAGAAAATACATAAACAACGACTTAATATTTGTCTCTAAGAACATTCAAAACCCTATTATGAAGCCCTATGAGCTCGTTCAATTTTGAGTTTAATTTTTTATCCAAAGTTTTCACCTTTTCATTATAATTTTAGGAAAATCTAATACTAACCCTACACTGGTAGTAACACTAGAAATCTAACCAAACTAAACAAAATGTAATTTCTAAACTTTTTCCTAATCTTTTATTTTTTCGAAAATTTTTAATTTTTTAATTTTTAATAATTTCGCAAATAGGGATGAGGCTGGGCCCAGGAGCCCAGTCTAATGATGGGCAAAATTCGGGCTTTTATATTCGGCCCGTCTCCACTTTTAACTTTAATGAGCCCAATTCAGATTACACCTATGTTGAGCCCAATCTGCCAAAATCGAATTCAGCCCAAACTCATATAGACCAAAGTAAGCCCGGAACAAATCTAAATCAAACCAAACCCGAATTCACTTAAAACCAGAACCTGCCCAAAAATAAAGATTAATATCACAAAAAACCTCAAATTATGTTTTCTATAACAGAAGTACCATGAAATTTCTTTCGTGACTGCTTTTTGTGTCATAAAAAACCCTAAATTTATACCAACGTAACAAATGCATCCTCGATAGAATTTAAATAGATGATATATATATATATATGTCACATATGTATAAGTTATGATTTTTTTTCTTTAAAAAAAACAAAGTTCGGAGTATTTATGTTATAGTGAGCAAATTTAGGATTTTTTATTACACAAGAAAAGATTGGGGTATTCATGTTACAATGAGTATAATTTGAAGTTTTTTATGGTATTTACTCAAAAAAATAAATGGCTTTTCTCTTTTGAGAAATCAGACATATAGGCCCATGTATGCTTATAATAAGATCAATGAAGAATCTAGTGAATTCTTTGTAAGATCAAATCCAGCCCAAGTCGATCCACGTGTCGTCCAGTCGATGGATGCGGTCGATGAGATCTATCCACGTGTCCTCCTTCCATCCAATTCCATCCAATTCCAGGTTCCTTAAAATCACAAACGGGGAGCGCCCAACGTCATGACATGGCAGCCTGAGGTTACCAGTGAAAATTACCGTTTGGTCTTTCGAAGGCAAAGGGACAAAGTTGCCGTTGCATTTCCCTCCACACGTTGCTCCACCACCTTATCTTCACAATCTGTCTCTCTTTCCCTCCAAATATCAACTCAGGAAACGCGAGATGCAATAAAAGAAACGATGAATTGGCCGTCAATTAACGCTGATCTTCCTGGTCTGTTCAGTTTCTTCGCTTCACACCACGTTCAAGCCGAGCTTCTCCCTTGACTTGGTATTTGGACATGGCCACCACCAAGTTAGGGGCTACCCTGACATGCCACCGTCTGTTCACTAGGCCCGCTCGGAAGCCCTCAATTGCTTTCGGGTCGTCCGTTCCCGGCGCGGCATCATGTTCTTCCTCTTCTTCGAGGGCCCGACCATTCGATGGACGGCAGCTGGGGGTCCGGGGGCGTGTCCTCGTGATCCCGGTGAAGGCTACTGCTGATCAACAAGGTCAGTATGGTCGTAGACCCCTTAATTCCGATGGCATGATTTCGTGCCTCTTGAGTGTTTGAGAGTTGTAGCTTGTGATTTACTGATACGGCGGTTCAGAAATTTTATGTGCGACACAAAATTAGTCAGGATCACGGCGGAGATAGGAGCCATGCGGCTTCCCATCGGAGCTCTAGGATGTGGACTCATTTTGCTTTCCATTTGAAAGTCGGATGGCTGATTTATATGATATAAATCGAAACATCGTCTGTTTTCATAGGTTCTTTTGGAGAAATTGGTCTCGCATTTTTAGAGATTGATGAAAGTGAATCAGTTATGTCCTCATGATCTGATTACATATCAGCTAGCGGTCTGAGATCACCGTATTGGCTGGTCTGGGTCATCCTCGAAAATCATGTTTGCTAAAACTGGAGTCGCCATGAGTCAATCAGGATGATAGAAGGCTTCCTGGGCGTAGATAGATTTTAGCTTGGCAATGTCTGATTATGGCTAACAGGCGGCTCTCGTTTTGACCTTTGAGCACTTCTCAGGCAAGGTAGAAGAGGGCAAGGTAGAAGAGGGAGAGTCCGATGTCGAAGATAGCAATGTTCTGCCATATTGCAGCATAGACAAGAAAGAGAAGAAGTCCCTCGGTGAACTTGAACAAGACTTTCTTCAAGCAATGCAAGTATGGAAGAACCTGAGTACCTTTCGATTTTATTTTATTTTTCTCCTATGAGATCTATTTTTTATGGTATGCATTGTTTCGCTGTATACATACACTATTTGCTGCTGTTATACAGGCATTTTACTATGAAGGGAAAGCAGTCATGTCGAACGAGGAATTTGACAATCTCAAGGAGGAGCTCATGTGGGAAGGAAGCAGCGTCGTCATGCTATGTATACTCCAAAATGAATGATTGAGCCAGACAATTCAACTATTGCATAATCATCATATTGTTTGTCGAAATCTATCGGATGCACTTTCGCTGACTTCTTCGCATCATGTTTGATGCAGCTTCTGCTGAGCAAAAATTTTTGGAAGCTTCAATGGCCTACGTGTCCGGCAATCCAATTATGAGTGATCAAGAATATGACGACCTGAAATTGAAACTGAAGGTCACTATCATAATTCTCAGTTTGGAATGCAGCTGTAGATGCTAGTATCATCAGCTTCTCTGTTTCTGAGGATAGATAGCCATTAAGATTGCACATCGAGCGACAGAACTGGTGCAGCGTGTTCGACAAGCCATTGATACAGCTTCATTCAATGAGCATCTGCACTATCTTGCTCCATATAGAAATATGAACATCCATACCACAGACAATATGTTATATCCCTGTTTGGACCATGAACTGTGTTTGGAATGTGAAACTTGCCTGCTTCTTCAACAGAAGCTGCATGTTGGGGGTGATAATCAAGATTAAGCAAAACTTTGCATGCTTTATCCTTCCTTCTTGTCCTTCCAATAAAACATGTGTTTCATCGCCTCTGCTTTTTTTTTTTTTTGGTAGACTGACGGGAGTGAAATCGTTGTCGAAGGCCCACGATGCAGTCTCCGCAGCCGAAAGGTTTATCTTTCTTCTGTGTTTCCCTCTCCTTTTTGAGTACTCAGTATATTCTTTCCTCCAATAGGCTCAGGCATTACTGACTAATCCTCCATGATAGGTCTACAGCGACCTTTCTGTTGATTACTTCAAGATGTTGCTGTTGAATGTCCCAGCGACTGTTGTTGCGCTTGGACTGTAAGTAGAATTTCGTTTCACCAACATCTGTTTGTAACCTGAAGATCATTTCACGTTATTCCCATTTTGCCAACGGAGTTCATTTTCCTCCTAACCCGCTCTTTCGTGGTCTTTAAGGTTCTTCTTTCTGGATGATATAACTGGATTTGAGATTACATATCTTTTGGAGGTAATCGGGAATTGTTTCTTTTTGTCCCTTTATTTCTGCAGCTGTTGGTCTATTGAAATAGCTGCTTGCTTCAGTGGACCTGTAGCTCGCGCTGTCTCCATTATTTTTCCCTTCAGAAGAGCTTAATATTCGATATCTCACAGCTTCCATGTTGTGACTCTATATTACTTACTTTTTATTTCACTCCTCTAGCTGCCGGAGCCATATAGTTTCATTTTCACATGGTTTGCGGCTGTGCCAGTCATAGTCTGGCTGGCTCTATCACTGACGAATGTGATTGTGAAAGACTCGCTCATCTTAAAGGTCAAGCTTCATCATAATCCATCACTTAACATTTTCAGCAATCTTTATAATGGAACTGTACATAAGGATTATTGGGATTGCAGGGTGCCTGCCCCAACTGCGGCACGGAGAATGTCTCCTTCTTTGGCACCATATTGTCCATCTCTAGCGGTGGTACAACTAACAATATTAAATGCTCAAAGTGAGTTGGAAGATATTTTCTCGACCTGTGCTATGTTTTACTGCATCTTTCAATCTGCTTTCCACTGTTTTTCTGATAAAGTAATTACTAGTTCTCTATGGTCCATGCCGGTATTTTAATTTATCCCTTTTTGCTTCAGCTGTGGAACTGAACTGGTGTATGACTCGAAAACACGGTTGATTACGTTGCCCGAGGGAAGCCAAGCTTGATGTGAGGTATGTAACTTAAGTGCTCAAGCTTTTCGTTTTTTTCCTAACCCTGTCAGGTTTTCTGACGGAAGTCTGCGCTGTAATATCCTCATAGAGCATTCCAAACCCACCCCCCCCTCATTCTTCTTTGCCGTTCCTTTTTGCATCAAATTCAGATAGTAGTGCTCAATAGTTCCGATTCCCTCATCATTATGCAGGGTCAATTATTGCTCAAGTGTTTACAAGATGAATGTGCCTGTGCGAGATTCAGATTCAACATGCACCGTGTTATGAAAAGCCGAGAAAATTGCTACCGCGTCATGACCTCGGTTTTGAGGAGAAAGAAACAAGACAGTTGTACAATATCTGTCAGTATAACAATGATTAATTGCGAGTGATGTTAATATGTCAAATTTCAGTTACATGCTGCTAGTAAATACCTATGATAGCATCTTAATTAGCACTGAGAAAAGAGCGTACAAATGGTTTTTGGATTAAAGATCATGTATCTAAAAGTTCTCATACTTCAGCCTCAGTTTGCCATAATAATTCTTCAACTTCTCGCTTTCTCTTTGAGACTGGTACACAGAAGTAGCTTGGTTACAGGAAGGTTCTTGAACTTCAGCTTTGGGTTTCCCTTTCTCATTAGCATGTCATTGAGTAATCCCGTTGAAGTTCAGATAAAAGAGTTAAGAATTTGAATGCTACTCAATCTTCTGTCACAGATCAAATTTTATCTAACTATCAAAACCAAGAAGAAGTCAACAATATGTGATGACAAGCTGAGGCTGAAGTATGAGATGTCACGGATCAAATTTCATCGCAGAGGTCAAGGGTTCGAATCCTCTTATTACTAAAATGTCTGAAGTATGGGTCCTGGTGTTGGGGTCCTAGGTTAGCCTCCCCCGAGGTTTACATCTAAATAGCGGCTTGCGGCGAGGCCCGACGGTGCCACCGGGCACTAGAGGATCGTGTGATCCCCAAAGAATGATCTCCGACTGTTCCTCGGTTAACAAAAATGAAAAAAAAAAAAAACAATATGTAATGACAACAACGTATTCTCCTAACCTGTGGCCGAATAACTAGCTTCTACTTTGCGACGATGGCTTCTCTATCTAGTTCCCACCTTTCAGCTTTGGATCTAACCTAACTCGTGATTCAGTACGGAAAACCCCTTGAAAAGCTGAACAAAATTAAACAATTGCCACATTATAAGATACATTCACTTTCCGTTGCTTGAGCAAAATACGCCAAGAAATACTAATTGCAAGTTTCGAACACTTTCTTTTTGGGGTTTTGATCATGTTCCTAATTTTTGTCCCTTCTCGAACCCTAAACATATGCATTGTAGAAAACTTGCGACCACGCCTTAAGGCCCTCAACCAAGTAAGACATTGAGCCTCGCACGTTTGCTGTTTCCTTTCCATCCAAATTCTCTCAAACCCGAACCAGTCTAACCATCGAATAGTTGACTCCAAACAATCAATATCCTAAGCACCGTAGCGCAAAACCAAATTCGTTTATAGTTAACCTACTCCTTTTGACTAATGTCCATGAGGCCAAACCTCTTCGTGGGCATCACGAAGTTCAACATTCTCTCTCTCTCTCTCTCTCTCTCTCTCTCTCTCTCTCTCTCTCTCTCTCTCTCTCTACGCCTTGTGTAAAACCAAATATATATGAGGACGCTATTGAAATTGGGTGTACATAATTTTTTGTGGGAAGCACTGTGTGTCGTGCCCAAGAACCCGCAAGAACAAACCATCCATGGCTCCTTCGATTCGCTCATGGAGGTTGTGGTCTTTGGCATTGATGCTTGCTACAGTAGTAGGTGAATATGGTTCAGCTGTGGGTGGTGGGAGCTATGCTTATGCTCCTAGCTCCAGGCGGTTTCAACCTAGCCCATGGTCCCTTGCTCATGCCACTTTCTATGGGGACGAGACTGCCTCCGAGACCATGGGTACGGCTGTTGTTCCATGTGATCACCGTCTTAATCAATTGCTTTTATAATTTGCATTGCAAATTTGCAATAGCCATACTTCTTTGTTTTGTCCATCCGGTCCATTGTTCAAGTATTTTTGTAACTGATATCATTTTATAGTACATAAACATGAAGTACACATCTATTCATTAGATAAATCAACCATGCCTCCGTTTCCACTTTCCAGGAGGGGCATGTGGGTACGGGAACTTGTTCCTCAATGGGTACGGCACCGCGACAGCAGCTCTGAGCTCGACCCTTTTCAACGACGGGTACGCCTGCGGGTCGTGCTACCAGATCAAGTGCGTGCAGTCGCCCTGGTGCTTCAGCGGCTCACCTTTCACCACTGTCACGGCCACCAACCTCTGCCCACCCAACTGGTCCCAGGACTCCAACAACGGTGGGTGGTGCAACCAGCCCCGCACCCATTTTGACATGTCCAAGCCCGCCTTCATGAAGATCGCTCAGTGGAAGGCCGGCATTGTCCCTGTCATGTATAGAAGGTAAACACCAACAATTTCTCTAGCCCCTACTTAGTGTATGGCACTAAATTATACACAGCTTCTGGTTATAACTTAAAAACATGCATGTGACAATTCGCCCTCGGGCCGCACTCAATACCCGACCAAGGTTCACATCCAAATCCATTCGTGACTTGAAAAGCTGTGGTTATAATGAACTCCTTAAAGACATGCATGTGACAATTCGCCCTCGGGCCGCACTCAATACCCGACCAAGGTTCACATCAAAATCCATTCGTGACTTGAAAAGCTGTGGCAATATTTGCAGAGTACCCTGCATAAAGCCAGGAGGGCTCAGATTCCAGTTCCAAGGGAATGGGTACTGGCTCTTGGTGTACGTGATGAATGTGGGAGGAGGGGGCGACATCGCCAGCATGTGGGTCAAAGGAAGCAAGACAGATTGGATCAGCATGAGCCACAACTGGGGCGCTTCGTACCAAGCCTTCGCAAGCCTTGGAGGCCAGTCTCTCTCCTTCAAGCTCACCTCCTACACCACCCGAGAGACCATCATTGCCTACAACGTTGCTCCTGCCAACTGGAACGTAGGGTTGACTTACCAAGCCACTGTCAATTTCCACTAGAGAGAGAGAGAGAGAGAGAGGGAGGCAGAGAGTCAATACTAATGATATGCTCCGCTTTTGTTACTTTCCTTTTTTAAGCTAATCTCCCCCCCCCCCTTCCCTTTTCATCTTCTTTTTCCTGGAGCAGTAGGTCGTTGAAGGAATTCTGCGCGGCCACCTTTGTAATTTTTGTTGTGTTAAAAGGAGATATACTTATCCGTCTGTAATAGTCATTACAAGCACGTGTACTACTTGATGAAGGGGTTCAAATGGGAAGGAAAGAGAATCCTTTCGATGACTCCACAATTCGAACACTTCTTTCGGATATCCTCTTGGCTAAATTCATCATCGTTTCTAATTATCCTTCTTCCTGTATAAAACGAGTTTGAGGCTCCAGTGGAGAGAAAAAGACGGAAAGAGTTTACTGAGAAAACACTTTCTGAGGAATGACAATATTACAACTCCGATGTTTGACCTATATGTGAAACTTTCGGGTCTGCTGAATAGGAGCCAACTGGAAGGGCCATGCGAGGCAACATGAGACCCACCAAGGTTGGTGTAGTGGGGAACATATTTATCAACTACATATGAAGCAAGCGTGGCGTCCTACCTTTTCCTTGAGCATGCCAAAACTCTCTCTTTTTGGTTTCCAAATATTTTATTTTCTTGATCATATGAACTTTCATCATCCACCCACCCTCCCAATCATTGCTCTCAACATGCTCCACTGACCCCAAATTTGAAAATTCCTTCTTCTTTTTTTCTTTTTCTTCTTTTTCCTTCTTTCTGGGAATTCTTTAGACAAAGTAAAGATTTGTCTCTGCAGAAACTTCACCTTGCGAAAAAAAAGGTCCGCGATTGAGAAGAACTCAAGCTACCCATGAGAGAAGCAAATGACTGCATCATGCAGTGAGGTAAAAGGTGTGACCTTTGACAACTGGAGAAAGAAAAAAAGCTTTACAGAGCTTCTTACTTTCCGGGAAAAGTTGCTGAGAAAACGCAATCTGCATAATGAAGGTTGTGTGGTGGTGACGCCTAGTTTTTTAGAATCTCGAATGCCAAAAAAAAACTTGCGGTTTACCAGCTACTTCATTCATCCTCAACCCTGTAAGGAGAAAGTAGGACCCTGTCGGATCAAACCTTTCAACTTTGACCTAATGAGAAAACATGCCTGTCTTTTCTGTCTATCCAAAACAAGCTTCAGACTTTTTCTTTCTCTGAACTTGCTTAACTTTCAATCAAGTGTTTCTGCATCATTTCCCTCAACCAGTGCAGGCTCTTTTCTCTTTGCAACTTCTCTCCTTCTATCTATAACTAAGAAGAAGTTGGCTCTGAGAAGGTTTTTTGGACCTCTTCTAGCGCCTGTACTGAGAGATGATCAGTGAGCGCATACTAATTTTAGAAGCAGAAGAAACCTAACACTCTTTTTAGCAGTCTCTCATCATATAATGGGATCTCGTTTTCCTCTCAATTTCTTGCTTCTTGTCCTAGCATTAGCTTCACCACAAAATGTCCTAGCTCAAGAGATTAAATTGCCACATGTCCTCGATCTTCTGATCCGTGACTACACCTTTAAATCCAGCAGCCAGCAGATCAAGACCGGAGTGATACATGCCGTGAACCTGCCAAAGAATCTCTCAGGCATCCGAGTTGACACTGTGAAGTTACGGTGTGGCAGCTTACGCAGGTATGGCGCGCAGGTGAAAGAATTCCACTTGGGCATCGGAGTGACGGTCCAACCATGCGTGGAAAGAGTCATGCTGATCAGGCAAATCTTGCAAAACAACTGGTCTTCCATATATTACTCCAATTATGATTTATCTGGGTACCAGCTAGTTTCTCCAGTGCTGGGCCTCTTAGCTTACAATGCCGGTAGCCATGGAAATTCCAACCCCGCCACTGCAGCGTTCGAGCTTGGTATCACGGCTGGAGAGAAACCCATCACAGTGAACTTCACTGGCGTTGCCACACTGGATCACAGGCCTGGAGTCGTGCCGATGTGTGCCAACTTCGAATCCAATGGGAAGCTGACACTGGCCAATCAGGTCGCGCCTTCAGTCTGTTTGGCCACGAGGCAGGGGCACTTCGGGCTGGTGACCGAGCTGCCGCCAGTGCAGATGAGGAAGCAAGTGAGCAAGTGGAAGGTGGCAGTTGGGGGATCGATTGGGTCCATGCTGGGAGTGTTCCTGCTCAGCCTGCTTTTTGTGGCATTGTTCGTGAAGGCAAAGAAGAAGTCGAGGCGGGAAGAGATGGAGAGGAGGGCTTACGAGGAAGAGGCACTGCAGGTTTCAATGGTTGGCCATGTAAGAGCACCAACTGCTGCCGTCACCAGGACTGTGCCCATCATTGAGCATGAGTATGCTCCTTTTCCTACTTGATCAAGAGTTCGAAATTTCAGACATTGCCAAACACACATAGCTATTGCTTCTTTGTAAGATTTAAAAGCTGACAACAAAATAGGAAGGGGCTAAGAGACTTTTTGGATGCTGGAGCTCAAATTTTCGCAGGCAGTCCCATGTACTGTGTGAACAAACAGAGGAACAAAAAGTTCTGGTTCTTGAGCTGAATGTATTCATCGAATTTTTGTCGTCTGAAATTAGAGGAGGGATAGTCTTTTGCCCTTCCTGCTTCATGTCTCTAGGAAGCAATTGATTCTAGTCATTACTACTTTGTATTTGTTGTTCGCCGTTTTGGCTGTTCATCTGTTAGCATGGCGAGATTTAAGTGCAGACTTTATCTTCTCCTGATCTCCATATACATCATCATCTGCTATCAATCGAAACATCATGTTTTCGCATATTCATGAACCAGGTGACGCAGGACTGTGGCTGTTCTGTGTAGTTTGGCGAATTAGTTGCGGCCGCCGTGTAGGCTTGTCATGACAAGAGAGGCGGAGATCAGAATGAACAGGCACGGCAATAGCGCCACAAAGTAGCGAGCTGCGCCTTGCATTCGCCGTCCAAATAATCGCACCCTCTTGTCAACATACGGGTCTTTCATTCTGAAGTCTTCTGGTGTGAAGAAGTTTCCTGAGATACTATTTTGATCATTGATGCATCGATTCACAGCCGACGGGTCGATCGCCAATGATTCTTACTAGGAAATATTCTAATAGATGATTTGCATAGCCTTTGCTGGAAACTGTCATCTTGAGTTAGCTGTGACCTCCAGAATTACCATAATGTTGTGAATAGCATTAGATTCATCAAATCCACATATAAGAAACCGCAGATTTAGTGCACAGATTCAACATTTATCATTGTATTCGATGTCGAAGTGAAGACATAGTTACATGAATTTCGTGCAAGAGATTACATTACACCCGTCTACGACATATACAAAATATGTAAATAGGATATTACACTTTCGTCTCCATATTTTTTTAAAGGCATTCGATCTTAGTCTCAGTATTTTGTTTTGTGATGATGCTAGTCCTTGAGTGATTCATTGATGAACATCCAAGTGTCGTTGTTACATTCCATTCTAAACCTGAAGGGCATGTCAAGCCAATGTCAATTACTAATGTGCAACATGAGTCAAGTACAAGTCTCCATTGCCAACATCTATAACCTTTTTCGCCTAATTATGAATGATAATATGGTGAAAGAGCTTAGCCATCATCAATAGATAATTTGAGAACTCAACTTCAATAAAAACAAATATATAAACATCAATGGATACATACCGCCGTCTTTCTCAAGAGTGCATCAAAAAGGTTCAATGTTACCACAATGGAATCGTAAGATAATATGATCGTGATTTCACGGCAATTGTATTACATATACTCATGCTTACATTTTATAACAAGTACGTTTATAGTACGAAATTCTATAGAAACTTATCATCTAATAATAGAATTCTGTTATCAATTCAACACGCTTTATCCAACAAGAAGTCGCTAGAATACCAAATTTGTTTTGATTGATCTAAGAGAAGATATAAAGCAAGTTTAAAAAAGAAATATTTTACTATATTAAAACAAAAAATGTGTTCAAAGAAGGAATAATTATTTCACAATAAATATCGTAGAAAATCGTATATACAGATGTATTTTATACAAAAGTAGGAGTATCTTTGCCGATACGAGAGACCTTCCATGTGCTGACAAATTCCCAGCTCAAGGAAAGCCAGGTTACCTGATACGTGAAAAGACGTTGCAGCCCCTGGTCAGCACCCGAATTTCCCAGATCTACCCAAATTTGGCGCAAGAAAAACCTACTTTTTCCCGGGAAAAAGTGAGAGACAGAGAGGAAAAAAGACGCAATTTTTAACACTCCATCAATCGCCAAGAATCTCCATCACTCCTCACCCACAAGACAACTACCTCTCTCTCTCTCTCTCTCTTGCAAGTCCTCCATGGACGGCGGCTCCGCCACGCCGCCGCCGCAGCCGCCGCCGCCGCGCGCGCAGCTGAACCTGCCCCCGACGATGCCCCGCGACGCCCTCGCGCTCGAAGCCCCGACCCCGCCCTCCGATCACGTGAGCCGCATGATCAATTCGGCCCACAGCCAGTCGCCGTCGAGGGCAATCTACTCCGACCGGTTCATCCCCAGCCGATCCGGCTCCAACTTCGCCTTCTTCGGCATACGGTCCTCGCCCTCGCCGCAGTCTGCCAGCTGCTGCTGCTCCTCCTCCTCCTCCTCCTCCTCCGCCTCCTCCTCCGCTTCCTCCCCCGCGGCGGCGGCGGCGGCGCCGGAGAGCAAGGAGGAGGCTTCGTCGTCCACGTACAATGCGCTGCTCCGCGCGGCGCTGTTCGGCCCCGACACCCCGGACCGGAAGGAGTCCCCGGTGGTGGGGCGGAACATCTTCCGGTACAAGACCGAGACGAAGCGGTCGCTGCACGCGCTCTCGCCTTTCGGGTTCGAGGACGCGGGGAATGTGGTTAGCCAGAGCCCCGTGAAGGCCGCGAGGAAGGTCCCGAGGTCGCCGTACAAGGTGAGGAGCTTTCTTGATTGGTTCTTGGAGGGGCCTTCTTACGATTCAGTATGGTGTGATTAGGAAACTGATGGTTACTTTGGCAAGAAACAAGGAGGGTGTGGCCGAAACCACGGAGGATTGTCTATTCACTCGGAAAATTGCTAGTTGTAGTTATGGATTTGTAGAAAGAACCTCCTTTTAAAGCGGGAGATTTTGAGTATCTTGGATTAACTTCAGATGATTGTGTGCTTGTTCTTTTAGGTATTGGATGCGCCTGCATTGCAGGATGATTTTTACTTGAATCTTGTGGACTGGTCTTCACATAATGTGTTGGCCGTGGGGCTGGGGAATTGTGTCTATCTATGGAATGCTTGCAGCAGCAAGGTGAGTCTTCACACGCTCTCTTGAAGTGCAGTCCCTTTCTTAAGTTCGGATCCTGCCATCATAATGGGCTTCAAGTTGTTATTTGTCGATTAGGGTCCTGACTTCATGTGTATGTTCTTGCAGGTGACTAAGTTATGTGACTTAGGAATTGATGATAGCGTTTGTTCGGTTGGTTGGGCACAGCACAGTACACATCTTGCAGTTGGAACTAGCAATGGAAGACTCCAGGTTAGAACTCTCTGCTTTCTGAAACTTTCTTCTGCTTAATTGGAAGGGCTGGGAATTTAAGTCACTTAGGTTGATGTTGGTCAGCCAAATTGGAGCTTGCATTTGTTTCTGCAATAGACTCATAAGTAGGTGGAATTTGAGGGATGGATTTAGCATGTGATTTAGTGGTTTTAACTAGCCCAATCAGTCGTAGGATGGGTGCTATGCTAGACCTCCAACAAAGATGCTGTGCTTGCAGGATGGACTGTGCCTTCAGTCTCACTTGGTTTTTAAGATTTATCCCATTGATTTGGATAGGATCCTTCATCTCCTTTTTCGGGCTTAACAGGGCCATCAAAATATTTCTTGCTATCTAACTTCATGTACTTGTGATTCTTGAGCCTGTATATCACAGTCAATGATACTCTAACCAAACCTTGCATCTAGCTCTAGAGGCCAGCAGAGTTACCAAAATATAACTTTGATCTCCGGTACCCGTACCATGCATTAATCGTGTTAATGCTTTAGCTGGGCATACTTTATGGATGAAGGAGCATGAAACTCATAAAAATCAGATGGATTTTCAAAACCAAATGAACGGGAAGCACTCATAAATAAAGCATTTATTAAATGGTGCATAATTCTTTCAAATGATTGATACAATTGGCATTGATTAGATTTTTCCATAAGTATCACCATAACCTCAATGTCATGCCCATAATCGAATTTTATCTATCAGTCTACCATGCACTTTGCTATTGTTGCAAATACAGTTTAAAAACCTCACAAAAAATAACTATAACGAAGCTATTGTAATTGAACAAAGAAAGATCATAGCAATATAGAGATACAAGGAAAAGACTGTTCATGTCATTCTTTTACGCTACTTCATGGCATGAGTAGTTTGGATAAACTGATGCTATCAATCCAACAAGTAGCCATAGCAAGGAAAGAGTGCTCGTTCCGTTTTCTTTGTACTGGCAGTAGTTTACCTCTGCTTTTTGTTTGGCTTTGCCTTACCCTCACAGCATTAATTACACTGGAGTTGGTAGAACTTTAGAAGTGCAAAGAAATGCATTGCCAGTTAGGATGTGATGGATATTAAGTCCTATTAAATGACCCAGATGGTTTGAGACACCAGATAGTAGATTCCCTCATTCTTTGACCGATTGCCATATTATTAGTACAATCCCATAAGTTTAGTGGATTTTGCTGAGGCAGATACAAGGTACTCTTTAGTGATGACAGACATGCTGCAGGAGAATACAAGGCTAAGGATGGCGACGGCTTTGATTCTTGTCCAGTTCAGCTGCTCTTAAAATGAACAATATAGGATTCTGTAGTGGTCATTTAAGCTCTTATCAAGTTAGGAAAAATTCATCTCACTGTCCATGGTACATGATTGAAAATGGTTCAAAACATTGGCCCCATCCTTCATGAAAAGGAAAAACCTTGGTTCTAGTATACCTGTGAGGTTTGTCCATTGATATGTGACTGACTAGTACAAACGAGAGGTTTTTGGCTGAGATGATTTGGTTGTAGATAAGTGACTTACAGATTTTTGCCATTCATTTAACTGTCAAAATGCATCAAACACAGTTTTCTCTTGTTCAACAGGATGATAGTTTAAATTAGTGAGTCTCCTTAATTCTTTCAGTTATCAACAGAATAACCGGATCGCTCCCTTTGTTTTAATTTGGTTTCTCTCATGATTAGTTTTTTGCTTCATAACCTGTTTCACTTGGACTGCCTAGTTTTTTTGCTTTTGTAATTTTATAATGACTTCTGCATAGGTATGGGATGCATCGCGCTGCAGGAGGGTCAGAACTATGGAAGGCCACCGATTAAGGGTTGGCGCCTTAGCTTGGAGTTCATCATTGCTGTCTTCTGGTAGCAGGGACAAGAGTATTCTTCAAAGAGATATACGCGCACAGGATGATTTTGTCAGTAAACTTGCAGGACATAAGTCAGAGGTCAGAGTTTTATACATTCAGAACTTGAGGTCAATTCAATTCTATTATACTTATGGACATAGTTTGGAGTTTATGCAGCCTATTTTCATTTTCTATTTTCTATTAAAAGCCTGCTATCAGAAGTGCAAGATACCACCAATATAAGAGGCAAAAGCCTGTGGGTTTTTTTACACTGTAATAGACTGGCTAGACAGAAAAATTTCAGTCTGCCTGATCATTCTTTTCTGATGTAGGTGTGTGGACTTAAATGGTCTTACGATAACCGTGAACTAGCATCTGGTGGAAATGATAACAGAGTAAGTTTTTTTTTTTTCTTTTGTCTTTATTTCTTTCATTTCTTGTTGCTTTTTTGTGGTGATTTGGCTTTCTTCTGTCTGAACTACATTACATTTACCTGCTGATCTCCTTTACAGCTTTTTGTGTGGAATCAACATTCAACACAGCCTGTGCTTAAGTACAGTGAGCACACGGCAGCTGTAAAAGCAATTGCTTGGTCTCCGCATCTTCATGGACTTCTTGCATCTGGTGGTGGTACTGCAGATCGTTGTATTCGCTTCTGGAATACAACCACTAACTCACAACTCAGCTGTATTGATACTGGCAGCCAGGTTAGACATGCTATTCTCATATTGTTCGTTTGGTTACCTGCCTGTTTGTGGGAGCTAACTTTATGTGAATGACTCTGGTTTCAGTTGTAAGTGTGTGCTTTTACTTATTTGCCTTCTTGGTTGTGGACTGCAGTTGTTAATTATGATTGATTCTTGTACATCTGAATATGGGTCATTTTTATTTTTTATTTTTAATCAAGCTAATATGGGTTATTTAGTTTATCAAATTTCTTATGTAATGAGGAAACAGAATTTGATTGCTATGCTGAAAAGATGAATGGTGTCGAATCACCTGCTGCACTGTGTACACATAAAAAGAGAATTTACTCCCTTTTGTCTTGTCACCCATTGCAGGTATGCAACCTTGTGTGGTCCAAGAATGTCAATGAACTTGTCAGCACCCATGGTTACTCTCAAAACCAAATAATAGTTTGGAGATATCCCACCATGTCTAAGGTATGGAGTCACCAGTAATCAATTAGTCAAGTTTCTGAGTTTCTTCTTTATTCTGAGAGTCCCTTTCCTTTTGTAGTTGGCAACGCTTACAGGACATACATACAGAGTACTTTACCTTGCTATTTCACCAGATGGACAGGTGATACATTACACATGCTATTTATACTTTTGTCATTTTATTCACAGAATGGGCGCACTTTATTGATGCAATATCTTCTTCTTTTCCAAAATTGTTATTTCAGACAATCGTCACTGGAGCTGGAGATGAAACACTTAGGTTTTGGAACGTGTTCCCCTCCCCGAAGTCCCAGGTAGGCTACATTTGTTAAGATTTTGTCAGAATTTGATGGACTGTCTTAGCACTTGTCAACCTATTCTTAGCCTACCTCAGATTAGTTCCTAGAATTGATGGCCCAAATCTTGCAGATAGTCACATTTTCACGTTTTCATTGCTCCAATAAACAAGGTCAACTTATTCTAGTGTTCTGACTACTGGCATGCCCTGATCAATGTTCTCTTTACTGTGCCATGAATTCCGGCACATCTCCTAGTCTTCGGCTAAGACTTCTTAATTAGCTACCTTTGTTATCGGCCTATTCTTCTCGCTGCCTTATTTGCTTGTTTTGGGTACGGTACAATCCTGGCAACATCAATTTATCTACGTTTCTGTATTGCAGAACACAGACAGTGAAATTGGATCCTCATTCTTCGGAAGAACTACGATTCGGTGACCAGACAGTTCCCTCTCAGTCTGACTTGTCATTCATTCTAGTTCCTTGACCCTGGAAGATGCAGAATGGCATATCACACATTACAGATTGCAAGATTATCCAAGAAAAGCAATCCCACGAATATTGGCAGATTTGCGGTGATCTGTAGCGTAAGATGTGAATAGGAGAGACTAGGTTGTCTTTCGTCCTTGTCATCCATTTAGTTTCATTTATCAGTTTTAGTTCCAGATGTATAGTGGGAGGGGTTATGTATTCCTTTTAACCACTCCCTTCAGATGTATATTATCATACGGATTATGATTTAAAACTTTCCACTGGCAAATTCTCGTAATTCCCTCCATGTACTCTTCTGGGCTTTGACGACAAGTGGTTTTGATTTCCCTGTCCATACGTTGTCGGTACTTGCTGTAATACGACTCGTGGTTTGTCAAAAAGAACCTCATGGTTGAGATGCTACTTCTTGGTATCGCTTTTCGAGGTTCATGTGCTTGTTCTTACGTTTGGCCTTCCTCTGTCGCTTAAATCATGTCTGACTGTGACTGCAACTATGAAGACTGAAGATGAATAGCAAGTGATTTTATACTCTGGGTGTGTTCTTGCAAAAACATTAGAAACCCCCTTCCCCTGAGAGAGAGGGAGAGAGGGAGAGGGAGATGAAACGATGTGTCTGGGCAATTAATATACAGATTTTCAGCCAATCGAGCAACAACAAAGTATACACTCATCGTGAATTAAAACTTTAATGAACATGTTCACTCTCAATTTATTTTGCCTCACGATTGAAGAAGAAAAGAGCAACCGAAGAAGCGTTTCCGGTGCTATAGTCATTATTTTGAGCAATCGCAGAACGGGCAACTGAGCGGTTCATCTTTTCGGTGGCCCTATAAACAACTCGGTCTCGACATCCATAGTCTCTGCGCGGATTTCTTCACGAGGCGGTTCGCTGGAGACCGGGGTCAATCCTTTGCCGCATTCAATCTTCAATGGACCAGAGAAAATTGCTTTCAGTAGTCATTAAATATAACCATGAATATCTAGGACCTACCTTATATACACTATTGAAATATGGAGTAATTCAACTAAACCCCCACTCTGGGACTTTACTGAGCTCATCTACAGGATTGTCTGGTAAGTTAATTGCATACACAGCAGCCCTATGCCTAAATGAATCTGCACCATCCGATTTGGTGGAGTCCACCAGATCGACACGTGGGACCACCAGATTCGACGATACAGATTGACCCGAGGTGCGGACATCCTGTCTATGTAATGAACATTTTTTCTTTGTCTAGCTTGATTGATAAAAGAGGATAATTTAGAGAGGAAAAGCATGAATCACCTCTTGAAGAAGCTTTCTCTTTTCTTCCAGTAGTTTCCGCTCCTACGGAATGTCCCGAGAGAGATGTCAAACAATTACTAATCCATACAACTTGGAAACAATAATCAAAGACAGAGCACATGTCCATGTGCAGAGGCAGTGTTATAGGGATCTTTACCTCTGCTTTTAGCCGCTCAATATGCTCCCTAATTAAATGGTTCTGCATGAGATCATGTGATAGTTAATCAACTGCTAATCACCGGCGATACCTTCGTTCGGATTGTGGGATAGAAGAACATGGGAAGTCAAATATGATGTTGGTACTGGGGTAAACAATTTACCTTTCTTGCCCTGATCTTTGTTAGACTTCTTTCCAACTGGTTTTCTGTTTGTTGGAGCTCCTCGACCGAACAGGAATCCAGACCCTCTCCCAAGAGTCTTCTGTATTGTCCAATGCAGGCATATGTACAGTTATACAGATCTAGAGGACAAGATTTGAGTGTTTCCAAGATAACATAAGCCCGACTAACAATACAGATTGTGATTCGTTCTGTTTGTCGCATGAACGATTTATTTATTGACACATCTTTTTACTGTGCTGAAAAAAGATTTACAGAAAGCAAGATATGAGATCTGGACCTTCTAGATATTTCGAAATGCTCGATCTTCTTTTCCATGTCAAGAGTGTTTCCCTTGGAAGGCTGCATGTCAAGCATGGTGATTGTCACTCTTTGCTCTTGGTAGAACGCTTCAGATTCCATGATAGTGCTTCTCAATACAATTGGTGAATGGTGATGACAGAAAATACACATGTGAATAAACCCATGCACCACAATCCTCTCTCTCTCCCCACAAGATAATACTTACCCAAGTGATTAACTCTCCCAAAGTTAGAACAAGAAGAATTCTCACAAGCTAGTTTATTTAGTCTATTTGCCACTCAAGAAAAAAAAAAAGAATCCCAAATAATTCTAGGGTGCGTCTTTGTGGCCTGTGCCTAGGTTATATAAATATATTATGTTCATGTTTTGGAACTCCTTTTGTGTTATCAAGATTTGACAATCAAATTGATGAATTTTAACTATAGGGAGATTTTGCATTTGGTGTCAAATTCATGTTTCTCTTTATGTACACGATCTCAACTCTCCCTAGGTGTTATTTGAAAGAAAGCTTCTTCGAATTACCAACACACAGATTTGATATCAGTGATAAAACGTTTGAAATCGTCATATTAAAAGAATATAGGGAAAAATTAATTTAAACGAAAGTGCAACAGCACACTATATAGAAGGCTTCCTTTCTTATTTGAATGTTATCCCTCCATTAAAGCGAAATGCAACAGCTTTTTTTTGATAAATTCCACTCATGATCACTGAAATTAAGTGAATATTGCAATATGATAGTTGAACTTCAGCTTAATAATTCAATAGAACTAAACTTTCGTTTCTTTGTCATAGATGTACTTTGACCAGAATTTAGACAATTTCCCAGTTATTGCTAACATGACAATAATGTAACCAATTTATAATGCATCTATTGAAAATAAGTGAGAAATTCAGTGCATTAGTAGATCAAAATCAAAAGCAAGTGCCCCATTATGAAATCTACTGCAGTTTGGTGACCACTAGTAAAATTTACCTACTAGTTTGAATTGTGACACGTTGGCTAGAAGAGAAGGCACTAGTCGATTCAAATGACCTTTCGACTAAACAAAAAAACTAATTACGCGTGATTTGTGACATCATTAGAAAATTTCTTAACACAACTTTCATGGAAAAATCAACTTTTACTAAAAACATAAATCTCGTCGATAAAGGACACAATTTACACAGATTCATAATGACCTTTTGACTAAACAAAAAAAGTAATTATGCGTGATTTGTGACATCATTAGAAAATTTCTTAACACAACTTTCATGGAAAAAACAAATTTTTACTAAAAACATAAATCTCGTCAATAAAGGACACAATTTACACAAGTTGTGTTCTTTAATTAAGCATGCGTGCATGATAATTGCTATCGTCCCCACAATTCATATCCCAAAACCCTAGTCAAATCGTAGAATTTAGGATCCATACGGATATTCAAAAAAAAAAACTCCCCATCTTTTGCCCAATAACTTTTTCTCCTCTAATTTAAGACTACTTTCTGTTTTTGCACATTGAGTGATGTTATTTGACTTCAAGTTACACCTCCAATAACTATTGTAGCTACGTTTACAAACTCATTATTTTCCTTTCTAAAATACAGATATATATTTCTCTTCTCATCGTCGGTCACCAAAAAGTCCAAATCCATAAACCATAAGTTCTCTCATTTAAATCAGAACTTGGCCAACCACTAGTATCCAGGCACCCTTAAAGTCACCTCTAATGACCACCACTAGGGTCACTTAAGTACATGGCTCGACTACCTCCAAGGTATCTCAACTCTCAATTAAGCAGTCATTTTCTAATTAACAGATCTTGCATTAGCAGCCTTTCACATTTTCGAATCCTTTCCCGTCCCCTCAACCCCTTCCACCCAACTGTTTAAAATAATCGATTGTTCTTTGTCTGGCTTGCTAGTGATCTAAACTAATCATTGTTCAAAGCCATATTAATTTGAGTGATATACTTACTTTTTTTCCAATTAAATTACCAACTAATTTTGAATTAAAACTCTATTTGAGTTACTGAGGACATTTGCCAGGTCACTTTGAAACTACCGAACTTTAGCATGGGCTCATGAACGCACACTTTTAGTTACTTTGATTCAATGGAAAAATAAACTAGTGGCTCTTTCCATTGTACAAGAAAGATTGGTTGGATTAGCCCCTTTTTTCTGTATGTTATATATTCACGTATGCGGTTTTCTTGATTGCCTCAATGTCAAGCAAATTTGGTCAATTCTTTAGTTTATGTGTTGTATCTGTGAGAATATGATTTCTTTTGATAGAGAAGGGGCTATGCCTTCTTATAATAACTTACATAGTTTTACTTGAGTCACTTGCCAAGTTCTCAAACTATTAACTCATGTACTAAGTTACTAATCTAAGTTGAGTTAATTATTAATTTTTCTCTATATAAATTCCTAACTAGTTGTTTGGTTACCCACTCTTATCCGAGTCACATAATCATCATTTATTGGGTTATTTCCAAATTACCAATTTTTATAAGAACTTACCAACTTTAATTTGCCTAGCTTAACACCATTTTTAATGTACCGGATCTTATATCAAATAACTAACCTGAATTTTTTCAACTTTAATCTGATTAAATCACCAACTAATTTTAGATTATCAACTCTTATTGGAGTCACTTATTCATATTTGTTTTGTCAATTCGAAATTACAAATTTTTCATAAGAACTCACCCACCTATGTTGCATTATTTCCCAACTTCTTAAGTGACCAACTATTTTACTAACTTACAAACCTTATTATTTAGTTATTTACAATTATTTTTTACCAACTTGGTTTAAATTATCAACTCAAGTAAGGATGTGTTGGAAAATTACATTAAGCGCTAAAAATTAAACTTTCAGCACTTAGGGTCATTAAGTGTGTTTTGTAATCACTAAATAGGCACAAATTAGTTGATTGGTTAAGTCATAATGTAGTAAGTAAGAATGGTTTAGTCAATTGGTTAAGCGATAAAATATACAATGAAAAGCAAAATCTTACCAGTTTTGTCGTCAAAATATCCAAGTAATGCTCAATATTCCATGCTTGTTAAGAAAACATAATTTTTTCTATTCAATTATCATCAGTTATTGAATAAGAATTTATTTTCATTTTCAGTCCTTAAAGACTCACTTGATATTAAGTGCTTAAATGTCCAACAATTAAAGGTTTCTCGAGTTACCAACTCTTAATAATTCGTTTTCTAATTACCAACGTGTATTTGGTAGTTTTCCGATAACCAACTTTTATTACAGGTCAAAAACATTTCCGGATAAAATTTATTTGGATGGACACACCATCTCAAAGACATAATTGGTGATATTAAAATATGTCTTATGCATATATTCAAGTTGGAGAATACCTGCATAGAAATTTCAGCAGTTTTGGCTCCCATGTCCTTGGCTCTCTTCTGATACTTTTCTATTGTCTTGCTCAAGCTGCATTTCCATAGCACCCCGCGAGAGCAAAGTGTTATTTACAATCATAGCTACAACGTACACTTAAACAAAAATGCATGAACTTCGTACTAAATGACAGCCAAAACGCAAGAGAAATTTTACGTTCGATGCAGTCTAAGAAAAGTGGGGGTTATAGCTATAACTGCGAGAAATTTCTGGCCATCTTGCTATTAATCAGTCTTAAGATTCAAGTGCCAGAGCAATTAATTACCTTGTTCATTAGCTCTACGTCATGACAGTACTAGCTTAGTAGCTTTGCTTTTGAGTTTTGACACCTTATGCATATGGCATTTTCAACTCCCTCATATGGAAAAAGAACTTATAAGCACCAGCCGGAAGAAGATAATCTATTGATGATAATATATAGATTATCATCATGAACACGAACAATTGGATGGGAAATAATGTTATGATACTTCTTGATCAGATCAAAGAATATCAAAGATGCAGAATACTCAAATTAAATAACTAACCAAATTACAATAACACACACACATAAATATACACATGTATTCATGTGTGAGCACACATGTACCTTACGACAAAATGCACTCATGGAACTTTTATTTAGTACGAGTCAACTCAACATGACTTTCTACTTGAGGTCGGCTTCATCTTCAATTACTCAAAGCTCGATATCAGACTTCAGCTCAATGACAGCTTGATTTTCGACCTCATGCTCCACTCTAACTAATCATTATATATTTACACTTGATAAAACACATTTTGATGAAAGCTCGAGTTGAGCTAACATAGAAACTCAAATCTGTATCATGGTAAGAAATATTATATTGTCATTAATTCCTGACAGTAATATGGTTATAACTTATATATAGATATAAATCAAACACTCTATAATTCAACTATGAATAAATTAGGCTGACGAGCTGCTCATCTGAGTATTTCAAGCTTGAGTACGACTTAGTATGATTCATTGATTATTCAAACTGGACTTGAATGCCAAAATATAAAATTTATTAAACTTGGTTATTCTCTCAGTCTCATATGGCATGCTCATTTGTGTCCTAAGTTTTTATTGTCATTCCAAAACTAATTGTAACTCTCGCTAATTATTTTCTTCAAATCAATCCGCTCGCATAATCCATGACAATGTCCTCAAATATTGCAAAATTCACCTTCAAGTTAATTTTATTCAATAGACTCCTCAGATTGGTCCAAGGAGGATAATAATAAGCTAATAGGTGACTGAAGATTCAGACCAACTTAGTAAACACGAATCAGAGAGCTTAACTACAATACACGATCTTTCCAAAGGAAAAAACTACAGTATACAAAGAAACTGATAAAGACATATAAATAAAAATATATATGCTTTATTTTCATATAAAATGGAGACCTTAGGGCAAGATATTGAATCAGCTGACATACAACTCAACATCATTGGAATAATTCCACCATTCTCATAAGAAAATTTAGTTTAAAAAGCTTTTAGGGGCTCTAGAAAAGGTCATGGAGAGAAGTGAACCAAAAAAGTCATGTTTTGCATTACATTAGATGATCATATTAACTTTGTAAAGGCTCAAATTTCTTTTTCAGATACCACTATGCTACTGTTCGAGCATTGCACCGAAAAACCCGAGAGCCTGCAATCTGAAACATGCATGAAATAATACCATGTGGACTCATCAAAATTAATTTGCATGTCGGAGAACTCAAAAATGAATCTCCATTGTTCGTCATTGGCTCATTGCCCACTGAAAACCCCCTTCAAACCGAAATGACCACTGTCCACAGTAATTGCCAAAACTAGAGTTTTAACTAGAGTTTTCGACTGTATAGTCAAAAGGAAAGAACTAGAAAGTCCTACGTAGCTTGGATTTCTGTAGCTTCCGCATTAAGAAGGCGCCGAGTAAGTTAGGATTAAATTAGATTATGTGGTCACAATTCAAACACATAATACCCATAAAGCTAATAGCACCAAAAACAATGTGCACAGATATTTATATGGATTCGGGGGTCTTTGTAGAGGGGGAAAGGGAGGGGGAGGGGGAGGGGGAGAGGTAGGTGTTCCACTCTTTTCAGAGGCAATTAAACAAAAATCATGGAAAAGTTAATGTCATATACAGTGTTTATTGGTAAACACACCACCAAGTCCATCTACTTCGAGAGCCCCCGGCCCCCAAAGCAAACAGACCTAACAATCCAAGTTCATTGTCATTTTCTAAAAGCTACTAACAAAAACAAAACTAAAGAGCAATCATCTGCCATGCCCCAGTTGGTCATACGGTCACAGAGTTCCAAAACCACCCGAGTGGCTTGTAGGGTAATGCACTGCTTCAATGGACTCTGATGCAGATATGCCTAAGATATTTTGTACGTACAGGTTAGGCAAGTCATGAAATCCTCTTAATTTAAACTCAAGCATATCCCTAGTAAACTTCTGACTCATGACTGACTGACTGACTGACTCTCTCTCTCTCTCTCTCTCTATGAGTTAAGCATAACGTGTGAAACCGTAACCAAGTCATCTTCAGTGTTTCGTGTCTTGTCACTCGTGTCGTGCTGTGTAAATTATTCATGTCTCATGTCACCGGTCCAATCTGTCAATGTATGGTACGAGGCCGTGAGACATTTGGGCACTGACCAAAAACAAGGACCCATGCACACAAGACAACGACAGAAAGGAAAAAATTGCCATTCTTGTAAACGAAAGCCATAAAAAAGATGCCTTTATTGAACCAAGAAAAACAACAACCCAACTGATGAAAATAGCATTCGAGTCAAGTCAGTCTTTTCTTTTTCTCTACCCGAAACGGCATTCATTAGTCTTCGCCGGGGAAAGAACACTGACCATTCGAGCTGTACCAAAAGGGCAACCAAACGGGGGAGAGAGAGAGAGAGAGATCAGAAGAAGCACTTTTGACAGCTAGAGCCTGTGTCAAGGCTGTGCACTCCATAGTGAATAGACATAGTACTTGCCTATTATGTGCCTATCCTCTATTTCTGGTTTTATCCTTCCTTCCCTTCTTTTTCTTGCGTCATTTTTTCCTTCATCCAAATGATCACGATTCCTACAAACTTGGGTCCAGCAAAATTAAAAGCCAGCCCCAGTCGTACCCACTCTTCCCAAGTCGCGATCCATGATTCATCGCGAAGCTTTTGCATTGGTTTAAGTACGCCCAAGATCATCGAATCAAAGGCTGAAGATTATCTATAATCCTCGGGAGAAAGAAAAAGAGATCCCGCGATTCAAGTACGAAAGAGAGGGCGAGCGGATCAAATTAAAACGTACCTCGAGCTCGAGAACTCGTAGAGCTTGCCCCTCGGGGAGAAGATGATGAGTGCAACCTCGGCGTCGCAGAGGACGGAGAGCTCGAAGGCCTTCTTCAGCAGCCCGTTCCTTCGCTTCGAGAACGTCACCTGCCTGCTCGTGTCGTTCTCTATCCTCTTCATCTGCGTCTTCCCCCTCACCATTTCCCCCTCCCTCTCTCTCTCTCTCGCTCTCTCAAGCCACAAAAAAACAAGAAAGAGATCGGAACAAGAAGAAGAAGAAGAGCGGGAACTGATCGACGGCGACGAGCGCTCGATCGAAGCTCCGAATCGGAGTGGCCGCGGAAGGGAGGGCGTCGCGCGGATCAGGTCCCGGAGAGCAGGAAATCGGAGACGGCGCGGGGGAGGAGGCGCTCGTTGAGAGAGAAACGGAGGATTCTAGAGAGAGAAAGCAATCCAGGAAAACCCTAGGCGATTCGGAACAGGAAAATTGAGCAGGAGAGAGATGGAGAGGTTATGCCTGGGAGCTTAAGCTTAAGAGCTTGAGCTTTGAGCTTGGAAGAGAGAGCCTATATGAACCCTAGAAAGGTAGGGGGAGAGAGAGAGAGAAGGAGGAGGAGGAGGAAATGTGGACGTCTTTCTTTCTCCTTTTGGCAAGGCCACAGCCAAAACAGGCATTCCCAGAAAAAGAAAAGAAACAGGGAATAAGTGCGGAGTATTTCTGGGTGTGTGTGGATGTAGTGTCGCCGGCGAGATGTGGCCTCTCTCTCTCTCTCTCTCTCTCTCCCCTCTTGTGTCACTTTTTATTTTCCCTTAATACCCCCCCCCCAAAAAAAAAAAAAAAAAAAAAAATTTCCTACCCTAAGAAAATGCGGAATAATAATTCATCAGAGGATATACATGTATTATTACGTATACATAGACATGGGATTTTTGCTAAATTGGTGATAAAAAAATCTCACCAATAATTGTTATATATACAATGTATATATAGAAAATGCTTACGAATAAAGTAGCGGAAGATGGGTACGATCCTCGAAATTATTGAGTGGAAGACCGGAAATCCCTCACGAATTTCTTCTGATTATTTTAGATACCTGCCATTGGCATCGTTTGACTTGGAGTACACCCCGAAGTTGATCACTTCCACTCGCATCGGCTTCGATATTAGTTGCCGTGGTCCTGAGTCTCTCGAACCTATAAAATGGGTTTAAGGTGACTGCACTATTTCGTTTCCCAATTTATCATCTCTCAAAACATTAAGCCTTGTGCCTTACCCCTTCCCCCAAATGTTTTTTTTTTTTTTTTTAATTGTGATTGAGTTTTCTTCTCTTTCAAGCAATACGGATTAAATGGGTAATTTTCAGATGGATAAAATATCTTTCTAGTAGAGCCATAATTTATTTATATGCGCAATAAAAGAGCGTAAAATTTAAATTTGGCCGTGGCTTTTTTTTTCCTAGAGGAATTAATAATCTATTTACACCGTCACCGAGATCAAAAAGATTCTCGAATGAAAAATTAGCGGGGGCTCGGTTTAGATATCATGCGATGGACGGTGTGGATCATAGTACCGAGATGACGTAAAAGTCACAAAATCTTCTAATGGAACCAATCGTTTCGTGACACGTAACATCCTCTTTTGGACTTTTTTTGGGCATATGAACAGAGGTTTCGAGGCACGGGGGCTACGGTGCTACCGTCTCGGAAGAAACCGCCTAGGGCAAAGTTCGACTGACAGCTTTTCAGCCCGGTAACCCTCGGGGCAGCACGGGGCCACGTGAACCCCCGCAGACGGTGACCGTTCCTGTCGGTATCCGGTGAAACCCAGACAGGCGCCCGGCCTGAGAAGCACGTAACCGGTTCGGCTTTCGGGGGCGCGCTGCCCCTTTTTTTTCTTTTTTTTTTAACTTTTTTCCCCCGGGCTTTATTTCTCGATTTAAAAAAAAAAAAAAAGAGAGAGAGAGAAGAAAGGAATAATTCTAAAGAGAGACGATCAAAGTTATTGCGGGAAACTAAGCCCCCGTCCGTACGGACACGTCGGATGCGCGTCCGTACCATCGTCTCCCGAGATCTACCCAATGGGATGTCGCCACGCGTCGGGCGCTCTGAGAGATCGGGTACTGTGTCACGTGGGCTGGACATGTGTCATGTGCCGCGCACCAGCGGCGCTTTACCGTTCGCTTGTCTCTCCTTTCGCATTTTAAAAAATATCCTCAGCGGGCCTTTTGTCATTTTTTTTTCTTTGTTAGCATTATAAATTCTTTTTTAAGTTTTTTTATATACGAGAATCTTTTTTTTTTCTTTTTCTTTTTTTTGGATTTTTAGTTGGTGGTTTCTTTTACCCCCTCCGAGTGCCCTAAACGTGCTGAAATCTCAGGACCACCGGAGGGTACGTGCATCCCTTTCCTATTTAATCGTTGAAGCCAAGATTTTCTGTATCGAGAGTGACATTTTACCTGTCCCTTTTTTTCTTTTCTATCTTCTGCCTCTTTTCGTCGAAATTGGTGACTTGACTTCAATCGATTCATAAATTCCGGACTCATTTTCTAATTAATTAATTGTCTTTAGCAAATTCCCTACATATACATCTTGAGAAATATGTTTTCCGGTGAAAAAATTCACTTACTTAGTGCTAATCTTATAAGTTCATATGGAATTATAGTCCTTCATGATGTATTTATAGGTCAGCACAACTACTAAAAAGCAAAGCTATACCAAACGGGCACGAAGTTCACTAGATCTTTGAAATATAGTGAAATTAAGAATTTGAACATCATTCAATCCATAGATACGTTGTGTATTTCGACTATTTGTAATCTAAATAATAATATCTCTTTCCCCTTAAAATAAGAGTGTGGATCGTACAAGATAAACTTTTTCTATAGAGGCACAAATTTCAACTCTTAACTAAGAAAATTACCAATGACGCGATGCTAAGATCTTCAGTGGATTTTTCTTGCGTCAAATTATTTTCATGATATTTATGCTAGTATGAATAGGTACTCATAATGGACAACTGGTTGCACAACTAGAATTTCTATTTTTTTTTTTTTTGGTAAGGTAAATAATATATTGACTTTTGAACCAAAAAGTATATATAAGGATCTCGGCACAAAAAACTTACACTCAAGAAGACGAACATGTCAAACTAGAATTTCTATTTATCACACAATCAAAAAAGAAATGACTTCTTTAGGAAGGGAATGCCAAGAAGTGTGGACAATCATTAAGATCTCGACCACTATAAAGTGATCAATTGCACTCTCCGTGGCAAAATCCACAATTTTAGCCCTCAAATATTCTCAAACTCAACGGGTCCATCCGGTCATCACTTTTCCGCTAATGTTAATCTAATATGCAAGATTCGCTCGATTTTATGATCACGGAAAAGTTTTCTCTAGATATTCTCTCCAATTTAAATTGAATTCACGTCATTTCATACTCCACTATATGGTAGAATATACCCCTTTTTATTTTCTTTCTTTGTTTTGAACTCACATCACTTCCACCGATTGGAAGACTGCGAACCGTGCCAAAGTCACTTGATAAGCCAAGTTCTCTTTATCAACGACAATAAAGCTAACAACTATTATTTTTAGTCACACAAGATTCCTCAACTCATTTGTAACTTAGCCCTTATGCCAAATATGACAAAGGCCACGTTAGGTGGAGGATTTGGTTTAGTCATATTCGTGTTCATGTAGTCTGATCATCTATAGTTTCACTTCACGAGTAATTATGATATATATATAACATCAACAAAAAGATATTCTTTGACGTATTCATCCATATCTTCAATTTGATGAACAGGGTTTGTAAAAAGTTCTCTTTCTATTGACAGTGTGTGTCTTCATTTTCCTAAATTTACCTTTATTTGCTTAAACATGCATATATCGACAATCGAAATTGATCATCAATATTTTTGGGCTTACTCTATGTTCACCTTTTTATTGGTTCCTAACACTCATTTTCACGTTGAATTGACCATATTATCCTTCACAGGTTCCACTCTTAACTTAACATTATTTCTTGTCGTTTCTTTTTTTTTTCCATCTTCTTCTTTTGTTTCAATTTTACTAAAAACGAAACTATTCATAATTCTCTCAAACAACATTGGTTAAATATGGGGCCTACACTTGATTTAAGATTATTGCTCTCTTTCTTTTCTTCATTTTTTTCTTTTTCTTTCTCCATTTGAAACAAATTTTTGGTACCTCCTTTCAAAAAAAAAAATATTTGGTAGATAACTAACTAATTATTTGACAAGAAGAACTAATTATTGTGTTAATGAATTTTTTATATTTCTTTTTTATTGGGATTTAGTGCACATTGCGTTTAATTATAACTTTAGTATGTGTCATTATGTTGTAATCCGTGTATATTAATTACTCAATTTCCATTTTATTAAGTGAATCTAATAGTCAAATTTTTAATTACTTATTGTGTGATGCATTAAATATTTTAAGTAATCTCGATCCATTCTTTTATTTTTAGCAACATACTTCAAAAGGATAATCAATAAAATGAGATCTGGTCTTTTTTCTCTGAGGTTTAGTAGAAATATTATGTTCATCACGATAATGACCTCCCCTATCGCAATCAAGAAGAACATATTTGTCACTTTTTGATCTTTTTATAAAGATAACATAACCTTGAGTAAGAAGATGCATCCACATACTATTCGAAGAATCCTCTCGTGTTAGAAAATTACCTAGTAAAGTTTCAAATAAACTTATTGACATGCTTAATTGTTGTTCTCCATTTATAGTTTCATCATCTACAAATACATTTAAGCAAAAAATAATACCGTCTTCCAAAGTGACTGCACTACAAAAAATAATATAATAAAAAAATGAGTAAATTGTGTATCATGCGACATCAACCATAATATTAAAGTCAAATTTATGATTGTGAGGATAAGTTAGGGAAATCAAGTAAACAATAATTTAATATATCATTAGTGCTTACTCATATTACAATAATGGATAATAATATCATAAGAAGACAAACACGAAGGAAATGTTGATGTAATGGGTGTGGAAGAAGCGACTAGGGGAAATAATGCTCGAAAATGGTATGAGTAGTTTTGTCTTTTAGTAAAATTGAAAGTTGAAACAGAAGAAAAAGAAAAAGAAGAAAAAAATGTAGCAAATAATTTTAAGTAAAGAGTGAGACTTGCAAGGGGTAATATAATCCATTCAACGCGAAAAGGGATATGAGGTGTCAAAAATGTGGGGAAAATAGCGCGAGCTTATTTTTGTGGATAGATATTTCTTTTGTCAGGAAAATTGCAAGTATCACGATACCCTTCTTACATTTCAACACCTACGACTACTATGGCATTGAATTTCAAGTTGCATCTCTCACACACATATGACTAACGAAGTTGATATTTTCCCCCTCCACGGTACACCATCCTCCTCATTGAATTTCACTATTTGGTAATAGATTTCGGGTATCCATTAGAGCAAATAGGTTTATGTAGGTTGGGGAGACGCAAATTGTGGAATTAAGTCGAGGGTGGTTTTTACATTCGTCTCTATTTTTCTTTCATGGACAAGTAAGAAAAAAGGACTTACCTCGTTATATGGGTAAGTTCTCCACGCACAAAGTGGTTAAAACAAACCACGTGAAGTTTGTGGATTATTCGACCCGATCTAAACTTAATATGATCTTATGGTGTCAGTATTTAATGACTTTGTGCACTGCTATTCTTTGAATAACTTAAGCTATTCATTGGCGAGATTACACACGCCCATGGTGCTCATCTTTATACCATCGCGCATATCCAACTCAAAGCAACGTGGAATTCTGACATCGTATCACCACTTTAATGCGTGAATCAACGCCTAAGCACGAGTTATAAATGAGTGCGCTGCTTAGGTAGGATATACAAAAAGAAATCAACTCAAGATTGTCTTTTTGAGGTGCAAACCGATAATATAATGTGACGAACGAGATGACGCAATCTAGTTCTGATATGAGAAAAAAAATTGGGACGAAACCTAGTTTTGATATCATATTAGAAAGTCTAACTTGAAAATTTAAATTAATAGGTGGAAAGGGACCATATGTATATATAAGATAGACAATGAATGGCTTTCAAAACGGCTTTTCCACACCTCAAAGGCCCATGTCGCCACTCAAAAAGTGGAAGCGTTGGAAAGCTGAATGCTGAGTAGCCTGCCCAAAGTCTTGAGAACAGGCTCAGTTCATAGTGGCTGCTCTAAGTTTGTGGTCCCTTCTTGTCCCTTGAGTTGAGCTCTCCGTCCCATCTAATCCTCTTCCCACCCACACTCAAATGAATCACACTCCCCTTAACCTAAAACTGGGATAAAATATCATGCGAATCCATCACAACCCATGAAATCAACTGTACTTCCTCATCGCGAGGTTTGTCAAGCTAATCTAATTCTCGCCGTTCCTGATATGCAATATACATGATTCGACAGAGTGAGCCTCGACGATGCTTTCGAATCCTCCCCCGAGGTCACAGGTAGATAATACGATGGTAAGTCTTTATTTGCATAAACACCCTGCCCCAGATAGCACAAGCGGTGGCATATTATAATGAGGGCTTTCATGATACGTGTCGAGTTATATGGGAAATGTGATCTTTGAATGGTTGAGAGGTGACGATCAGGAGGAGAATTAGAATAATTACTCGCACTCGGGTCGAGCACGCACGCAGGAGTAGACGACCATCGTGTCTGGTGCTGCGTCGCTTTTGCTTGTGGTCCAGGCCTAGAAGGAAGAGGAGGGGAGGGGGAGTGTCTTTAAACTGGCCATTAATAGGCCAGCATCCCTCCTCCCATGTGGCAAGCATATATTCTCTGCTTTGTTCTGCTAAATGCAGAGAGACAGAGAGGGTACGGATCAGTTTCTGAATTGAAGTTTTCACTGATTCGATGGGCGAAAGAAAGAAGTAAAATTTTAATGGGGGGACAACTCCGGACGCGGCCACTCTCTGTAACCATCATGGAAAAGTTCATGTCCAAAATTGCAAAGAGGCGAAGTCCGAGGCGAGCGAGCCTGGTCGATATTGCCTCACCGAGGCATTAGAGACCTAAAAATCGTTTACCTAATCAAGACACACATGCGCCAATGTCTCGGGTGAATTAGAACGCGTACCACGAAGTCGCCGGCTTCTGCGGGTGCGGAGAGGAGCGAGCTTTCTTGAGTTCCATTGCTCCATCAAAACGAGGATGCGGTCCTCCTGGTCTTCCTGAGTGCTTAGATAGGCTTTCGACCCTTAGGGACCTCTACCATGGAAAAGCTTCCTAGTTCCTACCACCCCACAACTATGGCACGCGCTTCGAGGTGAATAGGTTCGACTCCCTATCTACAATGCGATCCGGCATGTCGGATGATCTTAGGAGTAGACCCAATTACCCTCGGGTCCATACTCGAACATCCAACAGGTTGGACTCTAAGGGACCGTGGGATTGCACCAACAAAATTTCTGGTAGGCGTTCAAAATCAAGCGAACCGTTCAAAACACAGAGATCTTAAATCCAATTCAAAAGGGCCAACCCCCGGAAGGGAATTAAGCATGGAACTGCACTGCTAGAGAAGGACTGGCTTTTATGAGACGATCCCTATCTGTGGGCTGTCTTCCCTTGCACTTTAAGTCCTTGAATCGCTGCACGTCCTTCAATGCATCAGAGCTCTTCTTCAATGGCTTCTCATACATGGGGTTACTTTCCTACAGGCTCTTCCAACCATCCACGCACGGTCCACTAGCTAGTTGGGGTTCTAGCGTAAGTTTTAATGGTCTTCTTTTCTAACTTACGTTCAACAGCACACATTTGAGCCAAAGTGGGATTCTCATATATGTTTCTTCCTGTGCAATACTTACGGGAGTTTTTCGAATCAATATACTAGACAAACATGTTTGATCAATTGAACAAGCGGTTGCATTGTGCCCGGCCCAAACCTATTCCTGATTTGCTAGGCTGGAATTGTAAACCACGAAAACATACCCCAAAATCTCCATAATTAGAATTAAGAACATAAATGTAATCAAGTAAAGAGATATGCGCACTTGATTTGGAATCCATCGTTTTTGTTGTGGAATAGTGATGATTCAAATTTAAGAGCTTTCCCTCTGTTGCCCTCTATGTCATTGGCTCGATGAAATTGCCCATCATATTTAGTGTTTAGTAAGTGCTCGTGAAGATATTTGTGCATTAGGGTTAAAGGAGAGACTTGAGTACTATTTATAGAGTTTTTTGTCAAGTCTTCTCATTATGAGCCAAATTTAACCCAACCTACACTAGCCAACTCACATTAAACTAATTAAGTATCCTTATATCTATTATACCAATTCGTAAAATGGTAAATTACAATATCAATTAATGTAGCCTACATCAACAAAACTCTTACACAAATCACTCATATTGATACACACTAATTACTACACTTACAATGTGTTTGTTACGGGGAAAATTTCTTGATGAATGGAAATCCTCTTTGGAAAATGATTTCCTCTGTTTAGATTAGGGATTTCATTCTCATAACTTTAAGCATGCACTTTTTCTTTTTCTTTTTATCATAAATGGTTTTCCGTTCACTAATTATTTTCAGCAAACCAAACACATAAAAGTCTAGAAAACTAATTCGTGGGAAATCCTTTCACTCAAAACAGCACATCCTTAAATTTTGGGCAGGGCACAAAGAGCATGGAGAACATGAAGTTTTCTCACCCAATGCTCGAGCCAAGCTGCCTAGCTTAAACTAATGATTAGGTCTATCTAGTTACTACAATAATTTTCTATTTTTTTCATACTTATGCGTTGATGTGCTTTTCAAGCTGTTCAAAAGAGGCACTTCTTGAAAAAGCTAGCTCTCATGCATCGCATAATTCACCTCGGATTCCGTATATATGTCGAAATATACCGAGGGCATAATCTGCATCCACAAGCAATTACATTGACTTTTCGCCTTTTGCGATAGAAGGTTCGAACCCTTTCATCCGATGGGAATACTTAACGTCTTGAATCTAACTTCTCGAGAGGTTGCCATACCATATTGAGGTTGAATGGAGCATGTCAAAATGAAGTGGACATCTTTCTGGGAGAGTTGTGGGAATGGTACACTTGTATATTTAGGTTACCAAATGAGACATTGGATAAGTTTCTTGGGCCTGTGAAGCCCATCTTACAATGCCGGCGTAGTTGATGATTCTGTCTAGGAAGTTGCCCCTGTTCCCTTGGCCCAAATTCATATGTCCATTTTTTTTTTCGGGGGTTCAGTAAATACATCTATGTGTACTTTAATTTTTGAGTTGATGCTATTTTCTTGACCAGGAAATCTTTTTATCCCCTTATTTAAATAAATTCAGCAACGGGAGGTTTTAGAATAAGTTCTTGTTGGAAATTGTGATCCATTTTCTACATTCTCTAGAATTCTCAAGAAGTGGCCAACTAGCGTAATCTTGAAGAAAGTCTTAGGTGGTGGACAGCTTGAGGAAACCTTGAAAATAAGTTAAAAATGGCTGCTTAACGATGAAGAAAGAAGAGTCAAGAATGTGCACAACAACTAGAACCATTGAACTTCCAGCTAGAAATATGCTGTCTAAGTAGGTGCAAGAGAAGAAGCAGCCTAGTTGAAGAAGGTTTCTTAGACAAAACAAATGTCAACTAAAATGACTTATCTAAGGTCCAATAATTGTCTAGCTGTCTAGGGCAGTGGCTAAGTTGGTTGTAATTGCCTATGAATAGGCTTGTAGTTCATCCATTTGGTGTGTGAGGTTTACACCCCCACCATGTGGAAGAGTACAGCTAAGATAGTTTCTATACCATGAAATACTCCTCCATTACTTACACATCTTGTACTACACTAGATAAACTATATCCCATGTTCTTTATCCTTGAACTATCCTATCTTGTTGCTTGTCCAATTCTCAGCTCTCTTGCCATATATTACACACACTTGCACATACATGCTTCCGCAAAATCCAACAATTCTCTTCATGCATCAGCCCAAAAGTTACTGATGAAAGTAAAACAAATCGTTTTAAGTCTCCTTAATCAAGACTTGTTTTCTAAAGTAAAGTGACACTATGTAATTTCAACCTCCCTATCTGTGATGCGATCCCGTGTGCCGGATGACCTTAGGAGGAGCAACGATTACCCTCGGGTCCAAACTCGAACATGCAGGGAGTTGGACTCTAAGAGACCGCCGGATCACACCAACAAAAACTACACTAGTTGTTCAAAATGGAGCGAGCTGTTCAAAACGACGGAGAGAGATCTTAAATCCAATTAAAGAGAGCCAAACTCTGAAAAGGAATGAAGCATGGAACTGCACTGCTAGAGAAGGACCGGTGTTCTAATGAGATGGTCCAGTCTGTGACTGTTTTCCCTTCCACTTGAGTCCTTGGTTTCGCTGCACCATCCTTCAATGTAATCAAAGCTCTTCTTCAATGGCTTCTCATCCATGGGGTCACTTTGCTACAGGCTCTCCAACCATCCACGCATGGTCCACTAGCTAGTGGGCGTTCTAGCATAAGTTTTAATGGTCTTCTCTTCTAACTTACTTTCAAGAGCCGTATATGAATTAAATTGGGACTCTCATATATGTTGCTCTCTGTGCAATACTTCAACTGGAGATTTTCGAATCGATATACTAGACATACATGTTCGACCACTTGAACAAGCACAACCTATTCCTGATTTATTGGTCTTGAGTGATTCACTTTAATAATAATAACTATGCCGAGGTGTGTTTGTTTCAAGAGAACTTTCATGATAAGGGAAAATACTCTTTGGGAAATGATTTCATCTTTTCAGATTAAGGAATCAATTTTCCTAACTTTAAATGTGCATATATTTTTTAACTGTAAATGATTTTCTGTTGATAGATCATTTTCAATAGACCAAACACATGAAAGTCCTAGAAATTAATTTGCGGGAACTTCTTTCGGACAAAAAGCACACCCTTAAATTTTGGGCAGGGCATAGAGAAGACGAATTCTTCTCACCCAATGCTCGACCTAAGTTGCGTAGGTCAGACCAGTGATCGGGTCTATCTAGAAGTCACCTAGTTACTACGATGATTTTCTCTTCTTTTCGTGCTCATCCAATGGAATACTTGAAGAGTCTTGAATGTACCATCTCGGGAGGCTGCCGTGCCCTGACTCAGGTTGAATAGAAGATGTTAAAGTGAAGTGGACCTCTTTTTGGGAGAGTTGTGGGGATGGTACATTTGTGTATTTTGGTTACCAAATGATACATTTGATGAGTTTCTTGGGCCTGCGAAGCCCATGTTGCAAAGCCGGCCTAGTTAATGATCCTGTCTAGGAAGTTGTCCCTCTTCCCTTGGCCCTAATACATGTGTACTTTTTTTTTGGGTCAGTAAATATATGTGTGCTTTAACTTTTGGGCTGATGCTATTTTCTTGGCCAGGAAATCTTTTTAACCCCTTTTATTAATATAAATTCAGTAACAGGAGGTTTTAGGATAAGTTTTCTTCATGCGTTAGTCCTTTATCTCTGTTGCATATTCAATCCAAACATTAAATGCTCATTACAATGTAGCTTAAACGCCAAATTTTGCATATTTGACTACCATTAATGGCTTTTGCCTTCTTAAAAGCATCACTAAAACATAATTCGATGGAACGACAAATTTCGCACAATTATATCATTGTTTTAGCCACATCTTACTATAAAATGAAAATGAACTCCCTTTCTAGTGTAAGAATAGGAAAAGACCTTTACTTATGTAAGATTGGACATATTTTGATAGTATGATAGAATTTATCCATTATAATATAGTTGTACTCTTATTAATTTCATGCCCTTTTTAATTGGCTTGTTCATATTATAAATCTTCCAATGCAACCTTATTTTTATTTGCTGTTTGTTCAAAAGTAACTGTATCAAAGTAAAATGAATCGTTTCAATAAGTCTCCTTAACGAAGAAAGTATATATAGAAAATAATGACAACACCGAACTCAAGAAATGAAATGCAAGATCTAATCCGTCACCTCAAAACCAATGTTTGATGTAACTTGAATAAATTTTAAACGAATTCTTGAACTCTTTCGATGGCACTTAAAAAGTGAAAGTCACCATCAAACTCTCTTTTTTCCAAAACTCTAGATATAATCAATCATCCTCAAATAAAAAAGTTTAAATTTTTCAACGGGCGTCATTGATGTATCCTCCTTCGGGAATAATTGTACAGACGGTCTCCATCATCAGAAGCTTTTTCCGAGACCGCCCTTCCGTATGCATTGCTCGTGCGTTTGTGCTTGGTGGGTACTTTGCACGAGAATCATCCTCCCACCTGCACTAGCCATAGATCAGACAAAACAGGTACACTGTCCCTTGTCATTTTCTTAACCTCAGACGAGAGAGGATGCGCTTCAGAGTCATCGATCGATCTCGCACGCTCCGAACGCGTTCGATTTTTATAGTTCTTCTCCCCCCGCACGTTTCGAGACACCTGTCGCGCATTTAGAGAAGGGGAAGATCGCGATTTACACAACTCTAATTGCCCCTTTTGACTTTGACCCTCCATGCTCGTTTGCTTAACGGCCAAGTATAATACAAGTTCGATCCGATTCGCGTATACGAATGATGCAACCCACTTTGCAAGCGTAAGAGAGAAGCCTATAATTCAACGAATCCACCGCCTCCCTCATCATGGATAGTCCATTTGCAACTAATACATAAAAAAAATTTAAAAATTAAAAAATCTTTCGATGTGAGAAAAAAAAATTCAAATCAAGTTACTCATCTCGAAGAATAAGATCGATGTCTTAAAAGCTATGACAACACCAAGTCTAGGTTTAGCTACAAATGATGAGATCAGTTTATGTACGCGAAAAAAGAAAGAAGGAAAACATATGAAAGAAATTGCCCTTTTTTGGGTAAATCATAAGTAAATGGGACTTTCTAGTTTTTGGTGCGCAATGAGATATTTTATTTTTTTCATAAGGTCATAAAAAATAGAAAGAGATTGAAAGAACCCTTTAGGTGTTGCGGTATATCCTCTTCTTTTCCTCCCTTCTTTTTTCCCTTTTGTTTCTTTAAGTAAAACCTCTCTTTTCTTCCTCTCCTTCCTTCCTTCCTTCCTTCCCTCCCTCCCCACTATAAATCCTCCGTTTCGCCCGGCCCAACGACTTTTTTACCTCTCGTACTGGTTCGAATCGCGAATCCCCTCGTCCTCGCTCCGATCCGGCGGTCGTCTTCTCCGCGTAAAAAGGGCCCTCCGATTCCTCGGGAAATCGCCATGGCGACTTCCGCCGCTCCGCCGCCGCCGCCGCCGTCGTCGTCCGCGGCGGACGAGCAGCCGGGACGACCGGACCAGCAGCAGCAGCCGCCGCCGCAGCACCTGCAGCAGCAGGAGGAGGTTCAGGTTCAGCCTCAAACTCCGAACGCGGCGGAGAAAGAATGCGTTCACAAGACGAAGCTCATCCAGTTCCTCGGCCGCTCCACGCCAATCGTCCTCCAGAACGATAATGGCCCTTGCCCCCTCCTCGCCATCTGTAACATCTCCTTCTCTCTCTCTCTCTCGCTCTGTCGTCCTCTTTATTCGGGGGTCCTTCTAGGGTTTCGCGGTTGTCTGGCTTCCAATTGATGTTCGCGGTCTTCGTTTGCTTGGTTCGCGGTTGGCGTTTGCATTGGGAATGAAATCGAATCGGTTGCTTAACTTCTCTTTTTAATTGCCGCAATGTCAACCGGGGCAATCGGGGATTCTAGCTTCGCCTGGTTGAGAAATCGGGTGGTGTAATCAGTACTCGAACAGACACGAGGGGAATTTGGCGTCTTTCACGTTCATTTCATCGTAATACAAGTTCTCCTAGGTCATGCATTTTTTTTTTTTTTTTTTTGGTGCGTCGGTGATGTGTGAAGAGTTTATATGTGGGTGACGGTGACTCGGGGAATGTTCTTATATGGGATCATATGCAGGTAATATTCTTCTATTGCGGAACAGCCTGAACTTGAATCCTGATGCAGCTGAGGTTTCTCAAGAAAAGTTGCTCTCTCTGGTGGCCGAACGACTGATTGATTCCAACAGCAATATTAATGTAATGGCCTTTTCGTGTCCCCTGGAAGTCTGAGTGTTTCTCTGGTTATGGTGGATGTTAATCTTCTATTCCTTTTTCTTTCCCCTCTTTGGATATGCTGCAGAATAAGGATGCGGGCTATGTTGAAAATCAACAACAGAACATTGCGGATGCAATTGATCTGCTGCCACGTCTTGCGACTGGCATTGATGTAAATATAAAGTTCAGGAGGTTGAATTGACTTTATGACAAGTATTCAATCCTTAGCCTGAATCATTATGCTTTTATAGGTCTTGAATAGATATATTCTCTTAATTGCAGGATAGATGACTTTGAATTCACCAGAGAATGTGCAATCTTTGATCTGCTGGACATTCCACTCTATCATGGATGGATTGTTGATCCCCAGGTGCTTTAACTTTTTGGTTTATGTGCTTTTGTTTCAATTGCCTCGTCACTTTTTTGGGAGTAAATTCTCAAGTAACTCGTGAATGTTGGCTTCATCTGGATGAAAGTGATAGTCCTCAATAGCATTGGATAGCGACCTTAATACATTTAGATACTTAGGTGTGACCACCTGTCTATTATTAAAATGGTTAACAGATGTGGCATCTACGTGGCTTTCAGTATCAGTGGTGGAAACTCTCTGTCTTTTGAGGATTATTTTTTGGATTATGAGCAGTTTCTATCTAGGGTGATGTTCAACTTCTGCTGATTTGGATTATTATTGATTTATTCGAAAACCAACTGTTGGTTGCTTGATGATTACATGGGGAAACTGCTGTGGTTTGCTCGATGATCAAATGTCTGCCGGTCTCATTTCATTGCATTTAAATTCTTCTTGGGTACTTGTTCTATTTTGGTACTTTGTCCCTGCATAGGAAGGTTGTACTTCCTACACTGGAATCTAGAGTTCGAGTAAATTCCCCCCAGTTTTAGTTCTCTGTCTTCTCTCTCCTGTCAATTTATTCTGATGCTGCCTATGCCTTTGTATCCTTCTATCGACATCTTTCTTAGGATCATGATACTGCAATGGCAATTGGATCCAAGTCATATAATGCCCTTATGAGTGAGCTTGTTGTGCTTGATGAACATAAGGAAGACAGTGGAGAAGATTGTGTTGATTTTGCTGCTGCAGCTACTGCAGCTCTTGGAGTGCCTTCTCCATCCCTTTCAAAGGTCAGCTCATTTGATGGTTCTCCACGTTCAGTGTCTGATACCCAGACAGTGAGGAAGGGGGATCGTGAAGAAGAAGCGGAGCTGGAAAGAGCTATAAAGTTGTCGGAGGTTGAAGGACCTAATTCATCAAGTAACTCATTCATCGTGGATAATGGCACATGCAATAACTCTAGCGACTTTGACGAAGGTAGTTGTGCCCAGAAGTTTGTGCATGCAGATGCACTTGGGAGATTACAGGACTCTAGCGGTGTTGAAAATATCTCTCGTCAGCTTGAACCACCTCTTGTGGTTGCTGATGTTACACTGACTGATGAGAACTATCCAGTGACTGCCAGAACTTGTCTGGGGGAAGTAGTTCCTCCATCCTTAAAGATGGATGTGGCAGACCACATTCATCAGTCTAAGCATGCAGAAAGTGGGGATGCTGCCATTCAGGATGATTTGATTGACCTGAGAGATGTCGACACTTCAGTCCAGGTTGAAAAACCTTCTGTATTGTCTCCTCTTAAACTGGATGGTGGTATGGATGAGGGTTCAATTTTATCTTTGCAACAAAATGGGAAGGTAGATATACCGGCTTCTCCGGTTTATACTGCTGAAGCAGCAGATCATCAGACTGGATGTGATGCAGCGGGATTTTTGAGAGTCTCTGTGCCAAATGTCGATTCACACTCCTCTGGTGGCAAATTGCAGCACGCAGATGTTGCTGAACCTTATACACCCAGCATGGATGGTAGTGAACCCATATATGAGGGAGAGGAATGCATTTTGGATTCTGGCACAGCAGCCTGTGAAGATAGAGAACCTATATATGAAGGCGAGGTGGTTCTTGCTAAACAAGCTGACAAAGCAACTGTAGATGCCTATAATGTTATTAGGGATGAAATGACCCCACAACAGGGTAAGACGTTTTGTAATCTACTGCAACATTGAGTTTACTATCAACTTTGTCATGATGCCATGTCTCTTTCTGTCAAATTTGCTTTTAGGGGAATTAGTGCAGAATTTCTTGAACAGCAGTGCCAGTCAGTTGACCATCTATGGGTATGTGTATGAATTTGCTATCCTCCTTAATTTTTCTATCAATTATCAGTGGACCATCTATGGGTATGTGTATGAATTTTCTATCCTCCATAATAATTCTCTATGAACAATGCAGCCTTTTTTGTCTACAAGATGGTCTTAAAGAGCGAGAGCTTTGCGTGTTCTTTCGTAACAATCATTTCAGTACCATGTTTAAGGTCAGTCATGGGCTTCGTCTTGTATCTCTTGTATGTTTTTATTGTTACTGTGAACTGTTGGACATTGCATCTGTTTGTGCCAGATGAGAGAAGAAACCTCTTTTTAATTATTTTCGTTTCATCTGCAGTATGAAGGTCAACTATATCTATTAGCTACAGACCAAGGTTACCTAAATCAGCCTGATTTGGTGTGGGAGAAATTAAATGAGGTAAGAAGCATGTTTTCCATTGTCACACGAGGAGAACTTTCATCAGTTTGTTCTGATTTCATCCTTTTCCCTGCTTGAAACTGAAGCTGTTTTATCTGGTTTGAGGTGTTTCCGATGAGTGTCATTATTTGGATTTCTTAAGTGAATCCAAGACGTAGCTTAGGCAATTTAATCTGGTCATAGAAAAAGGTGCGGCCATGTAATCAGTGGACAACCTATTCTTATGGTGGCAACTGCCAAATTTGGTTATAAACTCAATGATTTTGAGACGAAGGTGAAATTTGTTCCAAACAGGACTATTTTTTAGTTCTACTTCACGTCTGTAAACCTCACATGGTTAAGAAAAACGGGGACTTATTTCAAGTTATGGGATTTTCTCTCTTTTTACGCACAACTGTGCAAGTCGAATGGGGCAAAGATATGTCATGAATAAGAAACGCAATTTGATCGATGATGGAATATATATATTTTTTTGGTAATTTCTCTCCCTTTCCAAACTTTGATTTTCCTTACAAGTATTACATTTGTGACTTGATTCGGCTCAACCATGGACACATTCTGATATTCTCATGTCCATATCCAAACTGAATGAGGGTGCTATCCAGGTTTTTAGGAAGGTGAATAGAGTGCCTTTTTGAGTTACCTATTGCAGTTTTCCACTTGTGAAGCTTGAAGTATTTCTTCATACTCTCCCAGCAATCGATACATGACCTCACATGCCTTCTTTGTTGTTGTGTTGTACAGCATTTTGTTACTATTAGTCTTTCCTGCAAATAAGTTACTTTTGAGATGATTTTTGAATTTAGACTGAACTGATTATGTTGCTTTTTTGGATGTGGATGGTTTGCATGATGTTTCTTTTGAGCATTGGCACTGTGTTTTCAGGTCAATGGGGACACCGTGTTCATGACCAGCAATTTTAAGGAATTTAAGATGGAAAGTCATACAAATGATACATGGGATGAGCATAATGCCATGGCCAGCACAGCTGTATGTATCTATTTTAATCTTATGTGCTCTAAATTTTGCCATAACCTTCAACTAATATTTCCCTCATGTGCTGCAGGACTATCTTGCCAGCATCGACAATGCAACACATGCAGGCTTGGATATGAAGTAAAAAATCCTAACTTAATGGATTCTTATCATTTTACAGTTCGGATGGATTAGACTAGGTCGAGCAATGTTAACAGTCTTACTGGATTTTGCCAAGTGACATCAGTGATCTTGTTGTTTGCACCTTACCGTGTGAAGGAATAGTTTATTTCTTTGGAAAGGCATTCTCATTCTCTCTGCATAATTGCAACACTGTGTTGATAATTGGCTAGGCTTTTCGAACTATTTGGAGGTTGAAGATCTGTCTCTTTAGTTTGGGTGTTTCTTGTCCATTAAAGCCTCTTTCTCTTCATGCCACATTAATTAATTGAATATTGACTACTTGAGCCTTTTGCTAAGAGTTCAAACACTTCAATGTTGTAGTTCCGACTTTCAATTGGCAATGGCTCTGCAGCAACAAGAGTTTGAGCAACAACAGCCACAACGCAATAATGTGCAACAACAGTCAACTGGTTCTTCAAGGCTGATCACTGGTCCACAGGTTTGTTGAACATCTTGTTGCTGTGTCTTATTTTTAGTAATCTTGTTAGCTGCATTTGGTATAAAGTTCTAATTGGAGATATAAGTACTTTTTCGTGTCATGAGCCATAACATAATGCACTGTTGGCAGTTCCATGCTTGAAGCAGTGTCTTTACTTGTGGTCATTAGTTTACTGGGTCATCTTGCATAGTTGCTTGCTAAAGTCACCCAAGCCAGGTTTTCTGTGCCACCTCAAAGAACTCCATTCTCGTTGTTGTCCAAATACATTATGCGTGCAGGTAACAAAAGGAAGTACGTATTTGTCGAATTGTAGAAGTTAGATGTAGAACATGGAACTTTGCTTGTCATCCTCAAGATTAACTGTCCTCTAGCCTGATGGCTTTGAGAGCTCACTGGGGACCAACTTAGCTTTAGAGTAGCGGTGGCTCTTGCCCTTGCTCATTTCGTCAGAACTTTGGAATATGTTAAGGTTTTCAAACTATTACTAAATTACTCTTGGCCTAAAAACAACTTGTGCCGCCATTAAATTTCTCAGAAATATACAGCTATACAAAAAGTAAATATTTTCATTTTAATTTGCCCCTACAAATTGGTAAAAATATAATTCAAAAATTTCAAAAACGTAGTCGTTATGGACAAGCAAAAATTATATAATATTAATTTTTTCGGGTACTTTTAAGTGTACGAGCAGTTGATCATTAAATTCCTAAATGATCAAATCTTGTCCCTACTAAGAGAAACTTCTAGATCCGTCCCTGACAGTTTGAAAGTTGGCAGGGGAGCTTGTCATGTTCAAGAATTTGTCGAATTTAAGGATGAGCTCCAACTTCTTATGTTTTGGATGGTCCTTCCATATTTGATGAAACAGCAATTTGGAGGTGTTGGGTTGCGGGTGAAGGTGGAGTGGGCTGCTTGTTTAATCTAGATGCCAGTTCTCATTTAGGTCAATTCTTTTAGGTGTCTCGTGGAGTGGCTCTCTCCCTTGACCTCCTACTGATCTGTGATAACATTTTGCCTTCACGATGACTTCTTGAAGATGATAGAAGTTAGAATATTGGTTGTGATATTGCATGGCTGAGAAACAAACTTGCAAGATACATGTGTAGTTGTTTTTGAGGAATTTTTAGTCTTTTTATGTAGTTTACAGTTGCATGTTAATGAAGGATAATGATTTGCAATGCAATAAAATAGTGTTCATTTGACTTTTCCCCTGGGTGTGTGACTTATACCAGCTGTTAATGGTGCTCTGCAGGTAGGAAGATATGGAGGAAGAAATCCATCACCTTCGAACAGGGCTGATGCAAAATCAAAGGAAAGATGTATCATTATGTGAACAGTGTGCATTGTAGGTGAGTTCATGTTGTAAATGGTTTGCCTTGTTCCAATTGTATGTCACGATATTAATCAACCTTCTGGAAATATATGTGGATTTTCACCCAATATTTGATTTTGTGCTGTAAATAGATTTCTAGGACTTGCATATTCCTTTAGCAGCCAAGAAACTTTGATGTTGTCGTTTCATTTGTAATGAAGCATCACATGGAAATATGTGGATCATCGCATAGAAAGGGAATACATGAATAATACGGGATTTGAGGAGGTAAAGATGGAGTCATGTGACTCAAGGCTTTGATAGTTTGGGAATGCATGTTATATGCTCTTACATTATATGAGGGGAGAGGTTGGGAACAGTGCTGCCATCTATACTGCAGCTGGATTTGATTATTTGAGAAAACTTTATGCATTGGGTTTTCTTTCTACTGATGATTTGTTTCAATGCTGGTCTTGTTTTGTCACATCGATGTCGACAAGGAATGTGAGCTCCAAATTCCTTACATGCGTGTTGTAGTGTTGAAACTTGGATCTCTCTGCCATTTTGACATCAGATGAATGAGGTGTGATGCTTTCTTTGTCATTTCGTGTGAAAAGGAAATAGACAGTGTAAAAGGGCCAAGCTCATTTTAGTTGAGGAATCTGTGTGACCGGGTCTTGTGGGCAGTTTCACTTTGCTAGAAACATTAGCTTATTGCCCTTTAAGCTGGGTGGCTTTATCTGGATATGTAAGTAACGGAAGATTCAAGAATGAGTTTTCGGAATATTGTTTTCTATACTTGATGAAGCCTTTCTAAACAAATTTTAAATTTATGTACCTAATACAATTCATTTGAATTCTTTGATGTTCTTCCGGGTGGAATCTTATTGTTGCTACTTTTGTCATTGTCGTGTGCTCCTTTGACTTCGACGGAACCAGTTTTTGTTGTCATAATCTCCCTATTACGTAATCCGAGCAGGGAAAAGAAGGTTGTGAACAGAACATCAAATAATTTCCGTAACTATGAATATGACCTTTTGTTGTTTCTGTACAAGTGAAGTCCCGTAGAGATGACTTGTGACTTGTACATCTCATGGTTTCGCGAGAAATCTAGCATGCCGCGACTGTATCTTAAGATGTACTGCTGCGTTTGGACCTCCCCTCACTCTGGTCGAGAATCATCAAGCACTTCTAGAGTACTCTCTTTCCATGCAAATGAGAATCGGGGTACGGTCTTTGACACTCACATAGGTCGAAGTGGGGTGTGATCGCAGGAGGATACACTCTCCTCTCCCTCCCTCTCTCTCTCTCTCTCTCTCTGTGTCAAAAGGTTTAGAAATTTAAGGTTTTCCTTAGTTGGGCTATTAATCCTCGGTGTGTGCAAGTTCGTCCTTTCGAGATTTTTCAAATCCTGTCCAAGAGGGACCACTCTTAGCAAAAGGTCCCCAATCTCACGGACTAAAGAACACGAGCTGTGATGGTGACCCCACTTCTATTCCCCACCAAAAACGTTCTCCGATTTCTGTTTCATGTGGTATCTTTTGTTTGCTTCTTCCGGTCATACTTGACTTCATGATTCGTGCTCCACTAGCTCTCGCAAACACATGGAAATAGTTTCATTAATGCGCGTCACCTGAGGACAATAACTAAGATCACCCAGAATTAGATTAGATGTTTATGATTCATTCGCTCAGGTTGCGGATAGGATATTTGACCACTTAACCAATTCTTTCATAACTCCTTTGCTGAAAAAATTGAAGGTCACGGAAAATTTTATGGACAATAATATTTGTGTATTTTGAGTCAAAGTCCATGCATTTCATAAAATGAGAAAAAGAAGATTGAAAAGTAGAAATCCATTCGAGATTTATGATAGATCCGCACGTTTTGAATATAAACAACGAATTAGACTTTGCGGTCCAATGATGGACTGGGGCTATGCAACTCAAAAGAATACATTAATAAATGAAACTCATGCCAAACTTCATGCCAAGATAAGCAAAGCTGGTTTGCTTTGCTGCAATATCTTTGCAAAAGGAAAAAAAAAAGAGGCTCAACCCAACCCTTCAAAATGCCAATCGATGTTGGGCATGGGCTTGGTAAGATGTTCTTTTTCAAAATTAGAGAAATAGCAGCAAATAGAACTAGGGTAACACTCAGGAGTTCTCTTCTGACTTTAGAGATTAGCCAAAAGAGGCAAATCCCTCGGGGAGTAACGTATACTCAAATCACCTCCACACGCACGAAAGTAAATCGAGATTCAGGAATATTAAGGCGTTCATGAATGTTATAATTATCCACTTACAAGTCACAACAACAATGACTTCATGCGAATATCTTTTCCTACATATCAGGTAGATAAATCTTGAATCTCGTAAGTGCCCTATGTAATGTCTGCCACACGAACAAAGAAAGTCTGGCGGCACACAATCCACGCATACATATTCATCGACTCGGTTTGGATGGAAGCAACATGAACCCACGCGGCGAATGGCATTCGTACCGGATTTGGACACCGCACGTACTCTCGCTCTACGTGGCCCATGCCACGCCACTCAAAAAGTCCAAGTGACTGCTTTGCGTTGCGTTTGCCGTCCGTCCCCCGTGCCTACGCCAGGCTGGCAAGCTAATCCAAATTTCGGTGTTTATCGGAACAAGATAGACATGATTTGACAAAAAGCGGATTCTCGATGATGCTTTTGAATTTTCTCCGGGCAAGTGGGTAAGATTAATTGAAGCTTTTAGCTCCAGGAGATGACTGCGAATCTTTATTTGTCGGGCTCGAGTCAGTCCTCTCTATACGCTTTAATATATATATATATATAAGCTGTGTTTATCTTAGGAAAAGATTTCATGATAAAGAAAAGTACTTTTTAGGGAATTATTGTCCAATAAAACATTTTCTTCTTTTATGTTAAGGGATTCATTTTCCTAACTTTAAATATACATATTTTATTTTATTATGAATGACTTTTTGTTGACTGATTTTTTTCAATAATCCAAATACATGAAAGTCAAGAAAATCAGAAAATTCCCAAAAAAAATACTATTCAAATTCTTTGTCAACAATATAAAATTCAGCTAGCAAAAAGTGGTGCACAGTAATTAAAATTTAGAGCTCATAATGCTGTGTGCCACTCCACCTAACACCAATACACCACAGTCGTCGTCGTCGTCTCTGGCGAACTTAGCTTAACTTGCACGGCACGGCGGCGGGGGAAGGGCAAAAGGCCCTCCTCTTCCCTCGTCGCCGCCCCGTTCATCATCCTCCTCCTCCTCCTCCTCCTCCTATTTAGCTCTCCTCCTCCCTTTGCCCTTTTGGTTTATCTGCAGTGCTGTCCTTCCCCTCCCTCCTTCCCCTCTCTCCGAACCCGCTGCGAGTCCCCTCCGCATGTCTCCTGTCTACTGCTCGCGTCGCCTCCTCCTCCTCCTCCTCCTCCGCGGGAAGCTCCGTTATTCGGCGCGCTGCCATGCCAAGCCCCGCTGCTGCTCCGCCTCCGGAGGCGACGGAGGAAGAATGCCTCCACAAGACGAAGCTCATCAAATTCTTCCGTAAGCGGGCCCGAATTATCCTTCAGGACAAGAATGGACCTTGCTCTCTCCTCGCCATCTGTAATATCTCTCTCTCTCTCTCTCTCTCTCTCTCTCGTCCTCTTTAATTGGGGGTCTCTAGGGTTTCGCCGTTCTTTGGTTTCCAATCGATGCTTTCATCTTTGCTAGCATAAACAGAATACTTGGATCAATCTATTTTAAGTCATAAATTCTGAGAAAAGAAGGGGTTTTGATAACAATTCATGATTATTTATGATTTGATTTTTTTATAATTCATAATAAACTATTATTCTTACCGTATATTAAGAATTCACACGTGATTATTATTTTATTTTTTTTGTTTTATATATTTTGTTTGCTTGATTGTGGGACTGGTGTTTTCATTGGGGATGAAATTGAATTTGATTGCTTTCCGTTTTTAGTTGCTACGATCCCAACGTGGCGATCATCGATTCTGTAACTGGGTCTGGTTGAGAAATCGGCGAGGGGGAGTTTGGTGTGCGATTTTATTGGGTGCGTCGGTGGTGTGTGGAGTTTATTCGTGGGTGACGGCGACTTAGGGAATGTTGGGATCATGTGTACTGTGCAGGTAATTATCTTATGTTACAAGGCATCAGGGAGCTGGATCAAGATAGAGATGAGTTTTCTCTAAAAGAATTGCTAAATTTGGTGGCCAATGCACTGATTGATTCCAATAGCAATATTGAGGTAGTGGCCTTTTCTTGTCCCCTGTAAGTCAAGTGTTTCTCTGCTTATGATGGATTTTAACCTTTTTTCCCTCTTTGGAAATGTTGCAGAATGAGGATGCTGGCTATGATGAATATCATGGACAGGAAATCGTGAACTTATTGGAACTGCTGCCGGCTCTTGCGACTGGCCTTTATGTAAATATAATGTTCCGCAGGTTGAATTGACTTTGTGACAAGTGTTCAAGTCGTAGCCTGCATCATTATGCTTTTATAGGTCTTAAATGGATATATTCTCTTAATTGCAGCGTAACGGACTTTGTACCCACCCCAGAACTTGAAATCTTTCGTTGGCTGTGCATTCCACTCTACCATGGTTGCATTGTCGATCCCCAGGTGCTTTAACTTTTCGATTTTTGTGCTTTTGTGCCAATTGCCTTGTGACTTTTTTAGGTGCAAATTCTCAAGTGACTTGTGAATGTCTGCTTCATCTGGATGAAAGTGACAATCCTCATTTGCTGTCTATTATTAAAATGGTTAACAGATGCAGCAGATACGTGGCTTTCAGTATCAATAGTGGAAACTATTTGTCTTTGGAGGATTTTTATTTGGATTACAAGCAGTTTCTATCTAGGGTGATGTTTAACTTCTGCTGATTCGGATTATTGATCTATTCAAAAACCAACTCTAGGTTGCTTGATGATTACATGGGGAAACTGCTGTGGTTTGCTTTATGATCAAATGTCTGCCAATCTCATTTCACTGCATTCAAATTCTTCTTAGGATAGAAGTATTGTATATGATCTTTCTGTATTTTGGTACTTAGCCCCTTGCATAGGCAGGCGAAAGAAGTCTGCACTTCCTTTACCAGAATCTAGAGTTCGATTAAATTCCCCTTAGTTTTAGTTGGCTGTCTCCTCCCTCCTGTCAACTTATTCTGATGCTGCCTATGCTTTTGTATCCTTCTATTTACATCTTTCTCAGGATCATGATACTGCAATTGCAATTGGATCCAAGTCATATGATGAGCTTGAGGATGACCTTGTTGCACAAAATATGACCCAAGAAAAGAGTAAGAGGTTTTGTAATCAACTGGACATTTACTTTCAAATTTGTCATGATGCTATATCTCCTTCTGTCAAATTTGCTCTTAGGGAATTTATTCCAGAAATTCGTGGAGAGCAAAGCCAGTCCGACCCCCTATGGGTACGTGTATGAATTTGCTATCCTGTATTATTTTTCTATCAATTATCAGCTGGCCATCAAGGACTATGTGGATGAATTTTCTATCCTGAATAATAATTCTCCATGAACAATGCAGCCTTTCTTGTCTACGACGTGATGTTGGAGAAGGAAAGCTCTGTGTGCTCTTTCATAACGAACATTTCAGTACCATGTTTAAGGTTAGTCATGGGCTTCGTTTTGTATCTCTTTTATGTTTTTATTGTTACTGTGAACATTGGACATTGCATCTGTTTGTGCCAGATGAGAGAAGAAATTTCTTTTTAATTAATTTTCGTGTCATTTGCAGTATCAAGGTGAACTATATCTGTTAGCTACAGACGAAGCTTTCCTAGATAAGCCTAATCATGTGTGGGAGAAATTAGAAAAGGTAAGAAGTGTGATTCCATTGTAATTGACGAGGAGAACTTTCGTCAGTTTTTTCTGATTTCATCCGTTTCCCTGCCTTGAAACCGAAGCTGTTTTATTGGGTTTGTGGTTTTTTCGTGTCATTATTTGGACTTCTTAAGTGAATCCAAGACGTAGCTATGGCCATTTAATCTGGTCATAGAAAAGGGTAAGGACATTTAGTCAGTGCATAACCTATTCTTATGATGGTGGTAGGTAACTGCCAAATTTCGTTGTGACTCGATGATTTTGAAGCGAAGGTGAAATTTGTTCCAAACAGGATTAGTTTTCTAGTTCTACTTCATGTCTGTAACCTCACATGGTTAAGTGAAATGGACTTTTTCAAGTGATGGGATTTTCTCTCTTTTTAACACAACTGTGCAAGTTAAATGGGGAAAAGATATGATATGAACAAGTAATGCAATTTGATTAATGAGAATTGCAGGGGGAAATATATGTTATGAACAAGTAGTGCAAGTTGATTAATGACAATTGCAGTCATAAATTATGTGACAGCTACTAAACATGATGGAATTTTTATTTTTATTATTATATTTTTATTTGTCATTTCTCTCCCTTTCCAAAGTTTGATTTTCCTTACAAGTATTACATTTCTTACATGACTTGGCTCAACTGTGAACACTTTCTGATATTCTCATATCCGGATCCAAACTGAATGAGAGTGCTATCCAAGTTTTTGGGAAGGTGAATAGAGTACCTTTTCGAGTTTACCTATCCCTATTATAGGTTGTGGGATGGACTTCCCCTTGAAACTCTATTTTTCACTTGTGAAGCTTGAAGTATATCCCCCTACCCTCTCAACAATCTATACTTGACCTCACATTCCTTCTTTGTTGTTGTGTTATACAGCGCATATATATATGTGTGTGTGTGTGTGTGTGTGTGTGGGTGTGTGTCATTAGACTGAATTAATCATGTTGCCTTTTCCCATGTGGATGCTCTGCATGATGTTTCTTTTAAGCAATGGCACTGCATTTTCAGGTCAAAGGGGGCAACGTGTACGTGTCTAGCAATTTTAAGGAATGTACGATGGTGAGTCATACAAATGATACATGGGATGAGCTTTAATGCCATGGCCAGCACAGATGTATCTATTTTTATCTTATTTGCTCTGAATTTTGCCATGACCTTCAACCATATTACCTTCATGTGCTGCAGGACTATGTTGGCAGCATGAACGATGCAACACTTTCGGTAGAGACCACAAAGTAAAAAATCCTTACTTATTGGATTCTTATGGTTTTATATTTTAGATGGATTAGACTAGGTCGAGCAATATTAACAATCTTACTGTATTTTGCCAAGTGACATCAGTGGTCTTGTTATTTGCACCGCACCATTTGAAGGAATCGTTATTTCTTAGCAGTCTCATGCTCTCTGCATAAGCTTTTGGAACTTTTTGGTTCGAAGATATCTCTTCAGTTTGAGTGTTTCTTGTTTGTTAAAGCCTCTTTCTCTTCGTGGCACATAAATTAAATACATTTTAACTACTTGAGCCTTTTGCTAAGAGTGCGAACACTTCTATGTTGTAGTGATGAATTATTGGCAAGATATCTGCAGCGGGAAGAAGAGTTCAATGCTTATCGCTGGTCCCCAGGTTTGTTGAACATCTTGTTGCCATGTCTTATTTGAGTAAACTTATTCACTGCTTTCGGTCCAAATCAGGGCCGTGCAATTGGATCAGTTCTACGTGTGAACTGGACCGGACTGCATCGAGAATTGTTCCGATTCCAATTACCTATTAGAATTGATCCGGTTCCTAGTTTCCTTATATTTTGAACCGGTCCAGTTCACGATTCCGGATTTTCTGATCCGGTCCTATTCTTAGTTCTAAGTGAAGAACCACTTGAGAACCAGACCGGTTTTGGAACGAGTTTTATAAAGCCTAAAAACCCTAGATTTTTCTTGGCATCTTTTCCTCTATCTCTCTCTATCTCTTTTCTCTCCAAGGCTCCCACCTCACTTGGACACTTCATAACTCTCTCTCTCTCTCACGCACGCGCACGCGCACAACTCACCCTCCTTACTCCCTTGCGGCTCATTGTCGCTTGTTCGAGCCTGGCAACTCTCGCTCATTCTTGACTCGCCCTTACTCAAACTATCATTAAGTAATTAACTATGTTGTTTGTTTTGTTTTCAGGAAGCAATAATCTTAATGGATGAAGGAGGAATACAGTTTTATAATTGGTGTTATATAGTGTGTTGAACTTTTTGTCGTTAATACTTGCATGTGACTACGTTTCATCTTATGGGTTGTTGCTTTTGGACGCGAGGGACTTTTATTGTTCATCTTTTACTAATGTGTTTGCCTGTATAAGGCAATGCTTGTAAATGCTAAGGGACAAAACACACCGTCCCTAAAAGTAATATTGTGTGGTTTGCTATAAATCTCTAAAACTCTCTCCTCTCTACCCTTTTGGATGGTATGATTCTTTAAAATTAGGAATGTGCGGACTAATCTTGGTAGTATGCTCTGTACTTGCCTTAAGAATTTTGCTATCCTAAAATTTTCTATGATACGAGTCAAAGGAATCTGATGGCTAACAAGCAATCCCTATTCTAAGGTTGAGAAAAGGCCGTGTGTATGGGATAATATACCTATCGCAAATTTTGTTTTTGTTTTCCCCTGCTTGTATCATAGGCAAATTATTTTGCTAAAAAAATGAAAAAGAAAAAAAAGGAACAAAAGAGGGTTTTCAGGTGTGGAATCAGACCGGAGAAATATGACAGGTTCTAGGATCGGTTTAGTGGCAAATAAGGTGGGTTCCATACCCCAAAAATTGGATACCAGTTATAATGGGATAGGTTTTAAGTCTAGAATTTACCCAACATGAAGCCAATCACCCTTAGTATAATGTTCTAATTAATGATATAGGTATTTGTCAAATCATAAGTCATACAGGTTAAAGTATAGCGCAAATGTCAAAATTTGACATAGGTGGACGGTGGACACTTAAGTGTTAAAATTTCTAAAAAATGCATTTACTTGTTACTTTTTCTAAAAACGGTGACGTTTAAGTGCCAAGTTTCGCAAATATGGCCAAAAATCCAATGTGATATATTTTTAATAATATAAGTGGTCAACGTGATATGGTGAAAAGCTGACTCGAGAACAAAAATGCAAAACGACATCATTTTAACCCAAAAATCTAATTCTAATGTATATATTAATTAAAATAAATTAAAAGAACCAAAAAAAAAAAAAAAAGTAAAGGTGTGGCATTCGGTGAGGACTTGTACCGCCTTTGTCGCCGCCGCCGCCCCACCATTGCTAGCAAGGGCTAACAATAGTGAGGGAAGAGTAAGTTAGGATCATCTTGCCTTGGGTAGGGGTCGAGCCTCATTCAGATCTGGGATGAGGGTCGCGGCTCTCGTCCAAATCTACATCCCAGATCTAGGACAAGGGTCCCCTAGATCCAGTGAGGGCCGTCACCCTAGCCCAATCGGGCCAAGAGTTGGGCGAGGGCTTGCAGGCCCTCACCAAACGCTTTTACTATTGTTTTTTAAAATAAATTTAGTTCTTTTAATTAATTTAATTATTATTTTTATTAAAATTCAAATATGAAGGTAAAATGATGTCGTTTTTGGGCTTATATAGTTACGTCAGTGTGCAAAATGACGTTATTTTGCACTTAACTTGTCAGAAAAAATGTCATGTCAGTAATTTGGCTAGAGATCGACTTTCTTCTACCCTGATGGCTTTGAGATCTCACCGGGGACCGACTTAGCTTTAGAGTAGCGGGCCTCTCGCCCTGCCTCATTTCAGCAAAACTTTGGAATATGTTCAAAGTTTTTAAACTACTACTAAGTTGGTCCTAAGCAAGATCTTAAAAGGCTTTGACAATAGGGAAAGTCCTAGTATTCCCTAGATTTGGGGAAGAAAAATATACAAATCCAACTCCTACTAAGTTACTTTTGGCTAAGGAACAACTCGCGCCTCCATTAAATTTCTTGGAAATATACCGCTACGTGAAAAGTAGATATATTTCATTTTAAAACATAGTTGCTTAAAACATAGTTGCCATGGACAAACATATATATATATATATATGCTTTTAAATGTATGGTGGATTGATTATTTAATTTCTAAACGATCAAATCTTGTCCAACCAGGAGAAACTTCTAGATCCATCCTCGGTGCTCACTCTTAAAACCCAAGTCTGGGAAGATTGTTTTCTATACTTAATGAAGCCTTTCTAATCAATTTGAAATTTATGTACCTGATACAATTCATTTGAATTCTTTGATGTTCTTCCGGGGTTGAACCTTATCGTTGCTGCTTTTTTCATTGTTTACCGTTCTGCCGCTGTGCGCTCATTTGACTTCGGTGGAGCCAATTATTGTTGTCATAATCTCCCTATTTCATAATCCGAGCGGGGAAAGAAGGTCGTGAACAGAACTTCATCAAATAATTTCCATAACTATGAATATGAGGAAAAAGTGTTAAAAAAATCCAAAATATTTTGTATTTGTGCTAATTTAATCCTAAACATTTTTATGCAGTGCTGATTCAATCCTTTTCGACCAATTTTGGTCGGATTTTGCTTATTGGACGCTGATCGGCTGATGTGGCCTGATCGGTACTGACGTGGATAACTTTAAACAATATTTTAATATATATATTTTTATTTTTATTTTTTATTTTTTCCTTCCTCCTCCAGTCGGTCCCCGAGCCTTGGCGACCGGCCAAAGGCGATGGCCGGCGAGGTCGACCTCGCCGGACCTCGTGGCCACCTCGCTAGTGGCCGTGAGAGCGGCCTCGCACTGGGCGGCGAGGGTGAGCGTCGCCGGCGCCGCCCAGGCCGCGATTAGGTGAGGTTGAGCCTCGCCAGCTCGACGCTATGTTGCCCTCACGGCCTGGGCGACGCTAGCGAGGTCGAGCCTCGCCGGCCATGGGCGAGGCTTGACGTTTGCTAGATCCGGCAAGGGCGAGCCTTGCCACCCCGCGCGAGGCCGCCCTCGCGGCCATTGGCGAGGTGACCGGCGAGGCTGAGCCTCGCTACCCAGCGCAAGGCCGCCCTCGTGGCCACTAGCGAGGTGGCCGGCAAGGTCGACCTCGCCGACCATTGCCTCTGGCCGGTCGCCGAGTTCCGACGATCGGCTGGAGGAGGGGAAGAAAAAAAGAAAAGAGAAAAAGAAAATAAAAGAAAATAAATAAAATAAAAAAACTTCAAAAATATAAGTTGTTTACTTCAGCACCATCAAGCCACGTCCGTTGGTCGGCGTCCAGTCAGCAAAATCTGGCTAAAATTAGCAAGATCGGACTAAATTGGCATTAAGTAAAAAAGTTTATGACTAAATTGACACCAAAAAAAGGTTTAAAATTAAATTAAGACAAATACAAAAGGTTTAGGGTTTTTTTAACGCTATTCCCACGAATAAGACCTTTTGTTGTTTCTGTACAAGTGAAGTCCCATAGAGATGACTTGTGACTCATAAAGTTGTGAATTCATCTCATGATTTCGCGAGAAAATCTAGCATGTCGCGACCGTTCAATCTTAAGATTTACTGCTGCATTGGGCCTCACCTCACTTTGGTCGAGAGTCACCAAGCACTTCAAGAGTACTCTCTTTTCATAGAAGGGTACGGACTTCGTGCACGCAAATGAGAAAACAGGGGTATGGTCTTTGACACTCAGGTCGAAGTAGGGTGTGATCGCAGGAGGGTATACTTTCTTCTCTCTCCGTGTATATGTCGGAGGTTTAGAAAATTTAAGGTTTTTCGTTAATTGGGCCACTAATCCTCGGTATGTGCAACTTGGTCCTTTCGAGATTTTTCAAATACTGGCCAAGAGGACCACTCTTGGCAAAAGGTCCCCAACGTTAAGGACTAAACAACACGAGAAGGTCACAGCTGTGATGGTGACCCCGTTTCTCTTCCCCACCAAAAAGGTTCTCCGGTTCCTGTTTCTTGTGCTATCTTTGTTTGCCTCTTCCGGTCATACTCGATTTCATAATTCGTGCTCCACTAGCTCTCGCCAACACATGGAAATAGTTTCATTAATGCGCGTCACCTGAAGACAGTAACTAAGATCACTGAGAATTAGATTAGATGTTTATGACTCATTCGCTCAAGTTGCGGATCGGATATTTGACAACTTACATTGAAGGTCACCGAAAATTTTATGGACAATAATATTTGTGTATTTTGATAGATTTTAGATATTTAACATTTTTAAAGTCAAAGTTCATGCATTTCATAAAATCAAAAAGAGAGTTTTTTTGAACCTTTGTCATGACACTGAAAACTATTAATTATATCAATTGTGACACATTTACTAAAAGCTCATTTTATGATAAAAAAAAAAATTCAAAATTGTACTCGTGTCACATATTTGCCTTTCGTTACATTTTTGTTTGAAATCACTGCTGACTTGAATGACAGATTTCAAATGGTGCTGAAGTGACGCTAATGTGGATTAAGTGAAGGAAAACAATACTATTTTTTATCTGACATGGCTGAAATGATAGAGAACTCGTTCACTTGGGCTTCATCTATTTTTCCCCCTTGCTCCACGTTCAAAACTCTCCATGCTCGAGTTCTTTCTATAGAAGCTTCATGCTCTATCTCTCTCTAAATTGGTACAAGTTCAAAGCTTGTTTGCTCCATGCTCTGATGCTCTATTTGACGATCCATTTGTTCACACGAACAACGCTGTTTTCCCCTCTTGCGGTTGCTCCATAAAACTGGATTGAGGGCTTTAGGGTGAGTATCCCACTTGATTCTCTCTCTCTCTCTCGATCTCGAGGAAGTTCGATTTGTTCGAAACTCGTTTGCTGGCAGACTAGTGAAGGCGATTTGGGGCTTTCAGGTTTCATAAATCAGTGATTTTTGCTTGGATCTCAAAGTTCTCTATAAAATCTGGATGTGATAGAATAGTATGCCAATTTGAGGCTGAACGAATTGCTATTGATGATCTAGCTTTACAATTCCTGCCCCCATTTGTTGATGATGCACCGACGAAATACATACTCAGTGATTGGCCATGAATTTACTAAAAAAGACCTGTGCCTCATACAAGGATTGTGATGGTGCCATTGATTGGAGCTTAGCGCAAAATTTGCAGGAAAATGATGACTAGCATATTCTATAGATCTATGATTCATTCTGTTGATTTTAGCAGCTAAACAATCAAATTGTTCTACTCTTGATAATCATGTCCTCCGTACCCTGTGTTACCAGATTTTTTGCCCCATGCAAGGGCTGTAAAATTTGTTTTGAGCTTCCTGTGCATCTTAGGTTTATCGGGATACTTTCTTTTTGGTTCTCTTTTAGTGTTTAGGCTCATCAATATCTTGCCTTGCCACGAATGTGTTACATCATCAATGTGATTTGACATGTGACCCTTATGGTCCATTTCCTCTTTTATGGCTAGTATATCTATTTTAGTGAAAAATGTGCAAAACAATGCTTAACTTGCCATAAGTGGGTCAATCGAGGACGTGTTGATCCATTTCGCTCATTTTGATGAGGAACAAATGCTATTCACATAGACTATTTAGCCTCTTTTCTTTGATTTGCTCATGTTAAATTCTGCAAGTTGCATTTCCTAGAGTAGAGATCATCTTCTTCACATGCATAGTTGTTGAAAAAGGTACCTTGATATTTTTAGATTGATGAAGAAAGTCGATTTGAGGTTATCCGAAATTGGGGCTAGGGTAAGTGCTGGCGCTTGTGCTTGGGCCACTAGCCAGGGCAAAGTTGAAGTTGAAGCTGGGGTTGAAGTAGGAGATAAAGTTGGGATTGAACTTGGGGTCAAGGCTGCGACTAGGCTTGAATATGGGTGTGCTAGCTAGAGTGAATATAGTGAGAGTGATGATAACCTTTACTTTGAGAATGGTGATTGTAAGATTAATGCATTAGGCAGGGATGATAGCAACCACATCTTATCTGATAACAGATATTACTTTCAAGTAAGGGAAATGAGACAAAAGATGAGGATGGTAAAGAAGGCGATCTTGGTTATTGATGCAATAGAAAAAGACTTGAATGATGGTGAAGATGATGAGAATGTCGAAGCATGTGAAGATCTAAGTCCTTCTAACTATCGAGATGAGGAACTATGTGACCAAACAAGATCTTTGACTATTAAATATGACATTTTTGACACTGGAAGGTCACAACAAACACTAGGGGTGACCATACGTAATTATAGTTTCAATTAGGCATGCAATTCGAGTCTCATAAGAGAGTAGTGCAAAAGTATGCAATCACAAATGACTCCTACATTGATTGGGAAAAAAAGTGATTTACAAAGATATACACAAAATGTGTCCAAATGTGAATAGTCCATTTATAGTAGTTGATTGAAAAAAGAGAAAACTTTTGTAATCAAGACAACCAGAGAAGAATATACTCGCTCTGAAAGCATGAGAAACAAACAAGCATCTTACATATGGATTACAAAAAAATTCTTGCTTAAAAATAGATTATGTGAGAGGTTTCCTTCTAGAGTCATCAATCTTGCATGTTTCAAATGTGTTAATTTTTTTAGCTTTTTTCCTTCACGTGTTTCAAGACACTCGTTAAGTATTTAGAGAAGAAAAAGATCGTGATTTATATGACTCCAAAAGACGTTCTGACTCAACCCTCTTTGCTCATAAATATGTTGTCTTGCTTAATAGACAAGTATAGTACAAGTTTGATCCAATACGTGTATGTCTAAATAGCATCAGTACAAACACACGACACAACACATCGACACATTCTTTCGCAAAAAAAAAGTTAATTTCAACACATTGAGATACGTTATATATTAATTATATATTTTTATATATACATGATAAATTACCATTTTTATGATTATTTTAATCAAATTAATTTGATTCAAATTCATAAATAAATAAATAATAATAAAAGAGTTTAGAATGAATTTACACTAAAAAAGATGTCGGTGCTTTCTAGATGTATGCAAATGATGTATCCGCTTTGTAATTTCACTTAAAATTTCTAGTGGCCTCTAATATTATAAGTTTGTAGAAACAAGAAGAGTAAGAGTGAGCCTATAATGCAACGAATCCACTACTTCTCTCAAATGGAGTAGTCCATTAGGATCTAGTATATTAAAAAATGATGGAAAATCGTCCCTTCAGAGTGAAGAAAAAATTCAAATCGAACAATCAAATATAAAATTTTTTGTCTTGAAGGTCGATATCCCGGAGCAAGCAATGTGTGCTTTATCAACTACGCCAGTTTCAGGTGTAATCGTAAATGACGAGATCAATTTGCCTGGCTCATGATCACACCCGACATATAAGAATTAAAAAAAAAATTACAGAAAGAAATTATTTTTTTTCCTTCGGCAAATCATAATTAAAAGAGATTTTCTCTTGTGGCGCACAGCATAAATGGGATTTTCCTTTCTTAAGGTCACGAAATTAAATGAGATTGACAGAGCCCTTTGTTGTTGCGGTATATCCTCTGCTTTTTCTCTGTTCTTTTCCCTTTGGATTCTTAACATTGCCACGGCAGCAACTTCTACTGCGTCGACTCCTGCTACTTCGCCTTCTTCGTCTCCGGCGTGGCGGTGATGATGGCGGAGCAGGTGTGGTTGGTGGGAGAGAATGAAATGCTCTCGATACTACCTTGGCGATTCATTCAGACAGAGGCAAAATCGAAGTGGGTTTGTGCCTCTCTCTATAATTCTCGGTGCAGGTTCCACCACTTCTTGTCGGTTTGCTGGGGAGAGAGATGATGCTGCAACATGCGCAATCAACGCGCTTCCTTCCCACTTGGTTGCAAATTTTAAGGTTTTTTTAACGTTGGAAATTCTAGAACATCAGTACGAGGCGAAGTGTGAAGCAGAGTTAAATAAGCAGGTTACGTCATTTCCTTCCCCGCCGGTGGAAGCTTCCCTTCGCTCACTGTAGCTGTCACTTTCAGTTTCATAGCATGACACTCTCTCTGTCTCTCCCTCCCTCCGTCCTTTTCTTCCTCCCCTGTAAGTCTTCCGTCCGAGTCAACGACTTTCTACCTCTCCCGCTGCTTTACGAAGGCCTCCGCCAGTCTTCTACTCCTTCTCGTTCCGACCCAGTCCGTCTTCTCCGCGAAAAGCTCCGGTTCTTAACATCGCCATGGCAATTCCTGCTCCTTCGCGTCGCAACGCGACGGTGAAACGGCGCGTCCACAAGACGAAGCTCATCCCGTTCCTGGGTCGCCGCACGCCGATCATCCTCCAGGACGTTAATGGCCCTTGCCCTCTCGTCGCCATCTGTAACTTCTCCTTCTCTTCCTCTCTCTCTCTCTCTCTCTCTCTCGCGTCCTCTCTATTTGCGGGTTTCTTGGGTTTCTACAGTTCTCTGGCTTCCTGTTTGATGTTCATGTCCTTCATTAGCTTGGTTCACGATTAGTATCTGCATATGTTGAGAAATCGGGTTGTGTAATCAGTGCTCGGACAACCGCGAGCAGAATTCGGTGTCGTTCGTGTTCAGTTCATCCTAATGCCAGTTCTCTTAGGCCATGCGTTTTTTCTTGGTTGCGTCAGTGACGCGTAAAGAGTTCATTTGTGGGTGACGGGTGAACTCGGGGAATGTTCTTAAACGGGATCATATGCAGGTAATGTTCTTCTATTGCGGAACATCCTGAAATTGGATCCAGGTACAGCTGAGGTTTCTCAAGATAAATTGGTGCGCTTGGTAACCCAACAACTACTTGATTCCAACAGCAATATTAAGGTACTGTCCTTTTCTTGTCCCCTGGAAGTGGAGTGTTTCTCTGGTTCTGATGGATGTTAATCTTCTATTCTTGTTTTTTTTCTTTCCTCTTTGGAAATGTTGCAGAACAAGGATGCAGCCTATGTTAAAAATCAACAACAGAACATTGCGGACGCAATTGATCGGCTGCCATATCTTAAGACTGGCATTGATGTAAATATGAAGTTCAGCAGGTTGAATTGACTATATAACAAGTATTAAAGTTGTTATGCTTTTATAGGTCTTGAATAGATATATTCTCTTAATTGCAGCATAAAGAGCTTTGAATTCACCAGAGAATGTGCAATCTTTGATCTGCTGGACATTTCACTCTATCATGGCTGGATTGTTGATCCCCAGGTGCTTCAACTTTTCGGGTTCTGTGCTTTTGTGCCAATTGCCTCGTTACTTTTTTTAGGAGCAAATTCTCAAGTAACTCGTGATTGTCTGCTTCATTTGGATGAAAGTGATATTCCTCATTTGCTGTCTATTATTAAATTGGTTAACAGATGCGGCATATACGTGGCTATCAGTATCAACAGTGGAAACTATCTATCTTTTGAGGATTTTTATCTGGATTACGAGCAGTTTCTATCCAGGATGATGTTTAACTTCTGCTGATTCAGATTATTGATTTATTTGAATGAACTTTAGGTTGCTTGATGATTACATGGGGAAACCGCTGTGGTTTGATCGATGATCAAATTTCTGCCGGTCTCAATTCATTGCATTTATATTCTTCTTGGGATAGAAGTATCGTCTATGATATTGCTCTATTTTGGTACTTAGTCCCTTGCATAGGCAGGCTCTGTACTTCCTTTCCTGGAATCTAGAGATCGAGTAAATTCTCCCTAGTTTAAGTTCTTTGTTTCCCTCCTGTCAACTTATTCTAATGGTGCCTATGCCTTTGTGTCCTTCTATCTACATCTTTTTTAGGATCGTAATACCTCAGCGGCAATTGGATCCAAGTCATATAATGTGCTTATGAGTGAGCTTGTTGCACGAGGACCAATAACCCCACAACAGAGTAAGAGGTTTTGTAATCAACTGGATGTTCAATTTACTATCAACTTGTCATGATGCTATACCCCTTTCTGTCAAATTTGTTCTTAGGGAAATTAGTGCAGGAATTCTTGAATAGCAGTGCCACTCAGTTGACCAACTATGGGTACGTGTATGAATTTGCTATCCTCCATTATTTTCTATCAGTTATCAGTTGGCCATCTATGGGTATGTGTATGAATTTTCTATCCTTCCTAATAGTTCTCTATGAACTATGCAGCCTTTCTTGTCTACAACGTGGTCTTAAAGAGCGAGAGCTTTGTGTGTTCTTTCGTAACAATCATTTCAGTACCATGTTTAAGGTCAGTCATGGGCTTCCCTTTGTATCTCTTGAATGTTTTTATCGTTACTGTGAACTGCTGGACATTCCTTCTGTTTGTGCCAGATGAGAGAAGAAATCTCTTTTTAATTAATATTCGTGTCGTTTGCAGTATGAAGGTCAGCTATATCTATTAGCTTCGGACGAAGTTTTCCTAAATGAGCCTGATTATGTGTGGGAGAAATTTAATAAGGTAAGAAGCGTGTTTTCATTGTCATTGACGAGGAGAACTTTCATCAGTTTGTTCTGATTTCATCCTTTTCCCTGCTTGAAACTGAAGCTGTTTTATCCGGTTTATGGTTTTTCCAGTGAGTGTCATTATTTAGATTTCTTAAGTGATTCCTAGAAGCAGCTAAGGCCATTTAATCTAGTCATAGAAAAAGGTAAGGTCATTTAATGTGTGCATAACCTATTCTTATGGTGGTGGTAACTGCCAAATTTGGTTGTAAACTGAATGATTTTGAAACGATGGAGAAATTTGTTCCAAACAGGACAAGTTTTCTAGGTCTACTTCACGTCTGTAACCTAACATGGTTAAGAGAAATGGACTTATTTCAAGTTATGGGATTTTCTCTCTTTTTACACATAACTGTGCAAGTTGAATGGGGAAAAGCTACATTATGGACAAGAAATGCAATTTAATTAATGAGAATTACAGTCGTAATTATAGGACAGCTACTAAACATGATGGAATCTTTTTTTTTGTAATTTCTCTCCCTTTCCAAAGTTTGATTTTCCTTACAAGTAGTACACTTCGTACTTGATTCCATGGACATGTTATGATATTCTTGTATCCACATCCAAAGTGAATAAGGGCGCTATCCAAGTTTTTATGAAGGTGATATAGAGTATCTTTCGAGTTTATGTATCCTACTTATGGGTTGTGGGATGGACTTTCCATTGGAAATCTTTTTCCACTTGTGAAGCTTGAAGTATTTCCCCCTGCTTTCCCAAAAATCTAGACTTGACCTCACATGCCTTATTTGCTGTTGTGTTGTACAGCATTTTGTTACTGTTAGTCTTTCCGGCAAATAAGATACTTTTGAGATGATCTTTCAATTATACCTTATCATCATCAGCATCATCATCATTATTAGACTGAACTCATTATGTTGCTTTTTCCTATGTGGATGGTTTGCATTTTGTTTCTTTTAAGCACTGGCTCTGCGTTTTCAGGTCAATGGAGACACCATGTACGTGTCCGGAGATTTTAAGTAATTTACAATATGAATAATGCCATGGCCAGCACAAATGTATGTATCTAATTTTATCTTATGTGCTCTGAATTTTGCCATAACCTTCAACCGATATTAAACTCATGCTGCAGGACTCTCTTGCCAGCATCAGCAGTGCAACATATGCAGAGTAAAGAATCCGAACTTATAGAATTTCTATGGTTTTATATTTCAGATGGATTAGACTAGGTCGAGCAATATTAACAGTCTTACTATATTTTGCCAAGTGACATCAGTGGTCTTGTTATTAGCACCACATCGTGTGAAGGAATCTTTGTTTCTTCGGAAAAGCATTCTGATGCTCTCTGCATAATTGCAACACTGTGTTGATAATTGGCTAGGCTTTTTGAACTATCTGGAGTTCGAAGATATGTTTTTCATTTTGAGTGTTTCTTGTCCATAAAAGCCACTTTCTCTTCGTGCCACATAAATTAAATACATTTTGACTACTTGAGCCTTTTGCTAAGAGTGCAAACACTTCTATGTTGTAGTGACGAACAATGGGCAGAATTTCTGCAGCATGTAGAGTATAATGCGTAACAACAGTCAACTCCATTCTCCATTCTCGTTGTTATCCAAATAAGTTATGGATGCAGATACCAAAAGGAAGAACATATTTGTGAAATCGTAGAAGTTATGACTTAGAACGTCTCCACTTTTCATCTTCAAGATCAACTTTTCCTCTACCCCGATGGCTTTGAGAGCCTACCGGGGAACGACCTAACTTTGCAGTAGGGGGGCCTCTTGCCCCTAATCATTTCGTGAAGACTTTTGGAATATGTTCGAAGTTTTTAAACTATTACCAAATTTCTTTTGGGCAAGGAACAACTCGTGCCCCCCATCAAATTTCTCAGAAATATACAGCTATGTGAAAAGTAAATATTTTTCATTTTAATTTGCCCCTAAGAATTGGTAAAAAAAACAATTCGAGAACTTTGAAAACATAGTTGTTATGGAAAAACAAAACTTATATTAAAAATAATAATAATTGGTACTTTTAAGTGGTCGATTAATCGATTATTTGATTTCTAAACGATCAGATCTTGTCCCACTAATAGAAACTGCTAGGTCCATCCTCGGCGCTCACTCTTAAAACCCAAGTCCGGGGTTCGAAAATTGGTCAGGGAGCTTGTCAAGTTCAAGAATTCGTCGAATTTAAGGATGAGCTCAAACTTCTGATGTTTTGGATCGACTTATTTTTGGGGGGCGGAGTGGGCTGCTTGTTTATTCTAGTTGCTAGTTCTCATTTAGCCGATCCTTCAATGTACTTCAAGGAGTTGCTTTCTGCCTTGACCTCTTATTAATATGTGATGATATATTTGCTTTCAGGATGGCTTCTTGAAGATGATAGTTCGGGAAGATTGTTTTCCATACTTAATTAAGCCTTTCTAAACAAAATTTAAGATTTATGTACCTAATAGAATTCATTTGAGTTCTTTGATGTTCTTCCGGGTGGAATTCCTTTGTTGCTACTGTTGTCATTGTTTCCCGTTCTGCTGCTGTTCACTCGTGTGACTTTGATAGGGCCATTTTTTGTTGTCATAATCTCCTTATTACACAAATCTAAGCGGGGAAAAGAAGGCTGTCAACAGGACTTCATCAAATAGTTTCCATAACTACGAATATGACCTTTCGTCGCTTCAAATGAAGTCCCGTAGAGATGACTTGTGACCCGTAAAGTTGTGAATTCATCTCATGGTTTCGCGAGAAATTAAGCATACTGCGACTGTTCAATCTACAAGATTGACTGCTGCGTTGGACCTCTCTCTGGTCAAGAATCATTAGGCACTTCCAGAGTCTCTCTCGAAGTGTACGGACGGACTTTGTTCGTGCACACAAATGAGATAGCCAGGTTATAGTCTTTGACACTCACGTAGGCCGGAGCGCGGTGATCACGGGAGGATATAACTTGAAAATTGCATGGAGTATCCCGACGCATCTCCCCTATGGGATTAAGGAGGATGGCAGAGCTCGCTAGACATCCGGCACAGGCACTAACAGCTCCTCCACGGTGGTGCATGATCGGCGAGAAGAGATTCGTCGCCTCCTTCAAGGGTTTGCCACTGGCATGTGCTCTCTATTCCTGGTCAACGTTTGTTACTTCCCATGTGCTGATATCTAGCTACGGAGCTTCATCCCTTTTAGGCTTAGCCAATAAAAGCCCGAGAGGCCCAAAGTGTGGCCCCTTATCAACCAAATTTCTTTCTGAATCATGGCACGCCACATCGTATAGGACAACACCACCAACAAAAGCGATCTTGTCCTCTAGTGTAAGAAACGTGGAATCATCCTCTGCAAATCGCCGACGTTATTGGCGGGCGATAACGTGTGTAAAGCCGGGCCTTCTCTTTTGGATAAGTGGGCTACCCTTTTACTGATCCAGGCACGGGATTTGACTTGGGTGAACTTCAGAGAGAGAAGAAAAAGGAGTGAACGAAAGAGCATGAAGGGAAAGAAAAAGGACGAGTACTATTCAAAGCTCAGGGATTGCGGGGTTCTTGAAAGCAACTACTCTCTCTCTCTCTCTTTCTCTCTCTCCCTGTGTATGTCAAAGGTTTAGAAAATTTAAGGTTCTTCGTTGATTGGGCCACTAATCCTCGGTGTGTGCAACTTCGTCCTTTCAGAGATTTTTCAAATCCTGGCCAAGAGGGACCGCTCTTAAACCAAAGGTTCCCCCAATCTTGAGGACTAAAACAACACGACAAGGCCACAGCTGTGATGGCGACCCCACTTCTATTCCCCACCCAAAAACGTTTCCCAATCCGATTTCTCTTTCTTAATACTATCTTTTTGTTTGCTTCCCGTCATGCGTGACTTCATAATTCGTGCTCCACTAACCCTCACGAACGCATGGAATATTTTATGGACGACGGTATTTGTGCATTTGGATTAGATTTTAGATATTTGACATTTGAAAAGTGAGAGTTTCACGGAGGAAAAATAGAAGATTGAAAAGTAGAAATCCTCTCCAGATTTATAATAGATCCGCACGCTTTGAATATAAACAACGAATTAGACATTGTAGCCCGATGATGGACTGGGGCTATGCAATTCAAAAGAATAAATTAATGGACAAACCTCGTGCCAAGCTAAGCAAAGCTGGTTATATATGTCATAATTATCCAATTACAATGATAATGACTCCATACAAACATCTTTTTCTACATAAGGGAAAGAGAGCGAGCAAAATGGCAGCTCATATCAAGTAAATAAATCTCCGATCTCATATGTGCCCTTATGTAATGTTGCAACACAAACGAAGTGAAAACTTAGAAGATTTGGCATATTCATATACTTAAAGGACTACAAATAAGATGAAGTAAACCATCGCAGCAGCCCCAAAACAGATCGATTGAGAAGTCGCATTTGGTTTGGATGAAAGCAAGTCTCTTGCTCACGTCGCAAGAGCCACCTTCCTTTTCTCTCAATGGAAAATATTATTTATTAAGCTAAAAAGGAAGGGAAAAACTTCAGCTCTAAACTTGGGAAATTGATTTCGCAATTCACCCCGAGATGGACCTTCTAATGGAAACTGGAAAGGACACGAGGACTTAAAAAGATGGCCGAAAACGAACGCCGGCCGACGTTAAATGAATAAACAAAGGGAAGCTTTCGTGCACGCGAAGCAGCAATTCCACGTGAAACAAAAGAAACCTAAAAAGAACAAAGGGAAGGAAGAGGAGGAAGAGGAGGAGGAGGAGGAGGAGGAGTCGTTCGGGTGTTCTTGCTTGAATCCAACTCCAGTGGACACCCACCATCCCCTTGTCTCCATCCCCCAACAATTCTCCCTGTTTCCTCCCCGATCATCTCAAGAATCGTGCTCCCTCCATGGCCCCACCTCGGATGCAACAAAAACCAATTTCCTTTTCAATTTAGTCAATTCATCCTCTATTTATTATACCATTTTGCAAATAATCCCCCACCCCCCCCCTTTTTTTGGGGGTAAAGTTTAGTTTAAACGGTACAGTTCGAGTGTGCTCGGCAACAGTAAAAGACGGAAAAATCGAGATTAATGGCCCAATAACCCTTTTGGTTGCGAGCTTGAATCCCTCGGGTCCCCTCCTCGATCTTAGGAAATCCTATGCGTTGCATGGGCCGGATCCACAATATCTTCGGCTTCGTCCCATCGCATTCGGTTGCACGGCAATAGTAAATTCACTGAAATATGAATGATGACTACAACTCGAACGGAACGTTTGAAAATTCCTATATCAACATAATTTATGTAAGATTTTATATTTTCTGAAATCGTCTCAGGCACTCTCTTAATATTTGATTACTCCTTGAAATGATATTAATGCAGCATAACCGAAAAAAAAAATTCAAAAAAAAAAATTCGCTATTCATGCCCCCAAAACCTAGTCGTGCTGAGCAATATTCCCAACGGGGGCCGATCGGATGCAGTGCATGAATCGGGTCGTGCATTACATCACTTCTGGACGAGACGCGAGCGGGATCAAACGGTTAACAAGAACCCATCAGACGTCAAGGTCAGCACAAGAGATGGTCACCTTAAATGGAATGGGACCCACCGCCAATGGTAGCTCGCCACGTCATCCGCCGTGTAGCGTGGGGCGAGCGTTGGGTGGGTGGTCACTCACTGTGTCCGAACGAACTTCTGTTTTGTGTCCTTGTTTTTTTCTCCCCTTTAATTTATTTGTCATTTTCCGCCCTCCTTCTGTTATTTTTTCCCCCCACATTTTTTATAAATTTTTTGGGGTATTTTATATTATTTTATTTCATTTGTTTTTTCCTCGCTTCTCAGAACATCAAAATGCATGTAGAAAGAGACACCAAACTGAAAAGCAAATCACCAGCCAGGGGTGGCGGAACAGTGACAGTTCAACTCTCAGCCGACTTTCTTTAACTCCCCAACAAATGGTTAATAAAAGAAACTCGATAAACCCTAATTAGCAACGAAATTCCCATGCAAAGTACACATTAACATGATTGCATTAGCTTTGTGATATCCTCTGTTTACCATAACTTCGGTTAATTTGTGATTTGTTTACCTAGATGATTAATTAGGTGTGTGATTTCCCGTTGGCATGTTGAATTCATTATTGAGAAAGACTTTCATCTATTTTTGTAGGAGATTAGTCCGCTTATAGATCATTGGGCAGATAATATTGAGCAGATAATATCACAAAGCGTCATGGTCGAAGAAACATATTTACCTGTGTCTCTCAAAAAAAAAATTAGTACGAGATTAACACCTTCTACTTTTACATCCCCGAGAATTTCAAAGAAATCCATTCATATTCACTTGCAAGTTCATCACCTTATTTATTGCCTAACATCTCAGATATTACCATGATTGACAAGTAAACATGTAAGGAAATACTATAGGAAATTCAATTGGCTAAAAACACCATTATATAATTTACAAATCAAGATATCGGTGTTAGATGAAATTCTTGGTGGCTATTTATTTATCGATTTTGTTTTCTCATTTTTTTTTCCTTTCATCACGTTTGTTGCCGTCGGAAAATTCATTTCATCACGCGGTTTTATGTTGTGAATTAATTTAAAACATTTATATAATTAAAGTTACGGGCATGACCCATTCGACAGAAAACAAGCAGAAACTTCCCTAGACGAACGATAAAAGAAGGGCAGCGACCTGCCTTCTCCCTATTATGTCCTTCCATCTGACAGGAGGTGCTTCACTAAGGATATGTCCCTATCACTGACTTGAATGATTTGCAGCTTTTATAGATATAGAGAGAGAGAGAGAGAGAGAGAGAGAGAGAGAGAGAGAGAGAGGAGCGAGAGAAAATGGATAAAAAGAAAAAAATAATAATTGAGATAGGTACCAAACAATTATTGGAAATTCTTTTTTATATAAAAAGATGGGGGAATTTATGCACATTCTTTAAGTACTGATTAAATGCAATTTGCTGGAGATGGGCTCGAATGCTGGGTTCCTAAGCTTAGCACCTACCCACTGGCCCCTTGTCATCTGTACAAGCTAACCTGTCTTTGTTTCCAATCTACACAATAATAGTAGCCTCAGCTAGATTGCTATATATTAAAAAACGAAAAGAGTGCTCAACTTCTTCTTCTTTTTTCCTGTTGCATTATGACCAACTTTTGTGCACCAGAAACCCATCATGAAGCAATTGATGTCTAGTGATTCCATAGAGAGTGACTTGCGTGGTGAAATGCTTATGATTTCAGAAATTTGGCTTTTATTTGATTTATTGTCGGACGCCCAAATTGTTTTACAGCACGGGAACATAGCCATGCGGGATCATTTTGTATTTTCCCCATAAATTTTGGAGACTTGGATTTTTGGGTCCGTTTTCAATATTTAGGGGAGAAAAGCAAGAAATTTGATGTACTTTCGAACGTAGGAAAGTTCTTGAGTTGTTTTTTTTCTTTTGTCGGTATAGAATCTTAATCAACCTAACAAATTACCGCTAATATAATAAAATGACTCGATTAGCTTAAGATTTACTAAAGTGCTTACCACTTAACATTCTATAGATCTATATCCTTACATCAATTAGTTAATAGGTTATTGTCCAGTCATGAGACGGGTAAATTTAAGGTACATTAATGGCCGAGACTTCTTTGATAAGATTTCTTAGTGAAACAAGAAGTAAATGTCGGCGTTATCATTCAAATGGGCTCTCGCTTGCCTTTTCAAATGATTTGAACTGACTACGAACATATATTATTGAATCTTACATTGAGATTATAGGGGCATCCTAAACATATGATACTAATATACGAAAAGGGTAATTGTGCATATGGAGAGATAGATCTACCTAATTCATGAACTTTAATTGAGGCAGAAAACTCAGAAAGAGTTCTGTTCTGTAAGTGCATAAACCCAAAAAAAACAGAGAAGAAAAGAAAAACCATCAAACGCCCAAGATAGTTAGTGTTGACTGCTGATTTAAAAAAAAAGGAAAAATAAAACCATAATACACCAAGGAATCACCCGAAAATATATGTGTGTGTATATATATATTTACATTAGGAAAACAAGCAGGGGGAAAAGCTAGAAAAGCGATCCATTGGTCAGGCAGCAGAACAGCTTTATCTGTAAGTTTTCCTGCTTTCTTTATGGTGTACCTTCTCTCCCTCTTCCCTCCTCCTCCCTCTTCTTCTCCTTTCGCAATAATGATGATGATTCCATAGCCTTCCCCCTCCCCTCCTCTTCCTCCTCATAGGCCCTCCTTCCCTTCTTAAACTGCACACCTCAACCTTCTTTCTCTCTCTTCTTTCTCTCTCTCCCTCCTGCTCTGTGTGGCATATTCTCTCTCTCTCTCTCTCTCTCTCTCTCTCTTCCCTTGTGGAAGCGAAATCTGTGCAAAAACGCAGAAGGGTTATTGCAGAAAGTCTTGCATCCATCTCTGATCCCAATATTGCCTTTGCCCCTCTCTTCCCTTCCCTCATGCACACACCTTTAACGAGAAAACTGTCTTCTCGTTCTTTTCGTCGTCATAATATTCACAGTCCATTATCAAGATAGTTCCCCAAGACAACCCCCTCTCTCTCTCTCTCTTGCTCTCTTTCTCTCTCTGTGTGGTCCTCTCTCTCTTTCTTTCTTGAAAACCCTCGTCACTCCTCTTCCTTGCCACAAATAAAAAGTACCCGACTTTCTCCACGATACCCTTTAAGGCCTTTAATTTCCCCTCCCCGTCTTTCTTTTCACTGGTGACTTACACATCCTCCTAAGACTTCGACAGATTCTCTTGTACGACGCGCATAGGCGAAGTAACATAGCCCACCAAATGCAAGAGCCAAACTTGGCTATGATGGGCGGCGGTGGCGGCGGCGGCGGGGGCGGGGGGATCGTCGGCGGCGGCGGCGGGGGCTGGGCAGCGAGGCGTCGTTCTCGGGCGATCACTCGCAGCGCCAGCTCAAGGGGGAGGTCGCCAGCCACCCGATGTACGAGCAGCTGCTGTCGGCCCACGTGGCGTGCCTCCGCGTCGCGACCCCGATCGACCAGCTGCCGCTGATCGACGCGCAGCTCGCGCAGTCGCACCACCTCCTGCGCTCCTACGCCTCCTCGGTGCAGCACGGCCACAGCCGCCTCTCTCCTCACGACAGGCAGGAGCTCGACAATTTCTTGGTACGTTCTCTTTCTTTTCCCCCCAAGAACAAAAACCCTCGTAGTATTTCTCTCTTTCGCTTGCAAAAACAACCCTCGTGCTAGTCATCAATCAGCTTCTTTCGGTTTTGCTTTCGAATCTCTACTTCTTTTCGAGCTTATGGTCGGATCAGAGTTTATAGCGTACATCTATGATAAGCAAGCGTGTGAATCAGCGTTTTTTCTATTGTAGTATGTGCTCCAAGTTCAGTCCTTTTACCATGAGAAAAAATGGATATTCAATTTGAATTTACTCAGAAACTAAGTGAACAAAGATGGGATATTTCTGTGGTAGGCACAATATCTGGTGGTACTATGCAGCTTCAAAGAGCAGCTGCAGCAGCACGTTCGAGTCCATGCCGTTGAAGCCGTCATGGCCTGTCGTGAAATCGAAAGCACCCTCCAAGCTCTCACTGGTCTCTCTCTCTCTCTCTCTCTCTCTCTCTCTGTGATATTTTTAGATGCTGCTTAGATATTCACACCTATCGAGTCGCTTTCACCGGTTGTTTAGAGCGCCACGGAATTGGAATTATTGCCAGAGGGGCGGTCTAGATCAGGATCAGGCGCTGGTGCATGCCATTTTCAAACAAAGACTTTGGTGGGGGAAATATGAAGCCACGCCTCCTCCTTCATCAAATCAAGCTTCTTTAAACTAATCTAATGAAAAAAATGACCCATCATCCCTTTAATAATGCCAATAATATATAAACCAATCATTAGTCGTAACTTGTGTTGGTGTTCCTCATCGAGGCGACATTACTTGACGCCTGATTAATTTAAACAAGATTCTAATCACAAGAAAATGCGTGGCCGGGTTCTGATTCTTTCATTGGTCGATCGGTTTCTTTGCGAATTTTTTGCAATTTTGATAACCCTTGTTTGGTAGGGAGAACAGTTTGAGTGAGCAAATTGATTATGCAGATATGGTGGTTTTCTTGCAAGTTTGGGGAATTGTTATTAGAAGAGGTGGGTGTTGTAGGACCGACCTCAAATTTCTTATTTAGTGTAAAGCTTTTGACTTAGATGGGAGTTAAGGAGTTGGTTCGTGAAGAGTTCGGTGGAGGGTGTACCCCAATCACCATCGCCACCATGCGCCAACAACCGATAAGGTTGCCCTGGGAATAATGTTTGGCTCCTAACATTGTTAATCAATTTTTTCATGGTGATGCTAATTTCCTTTTGGATTCACGCGAGATCACCCATGGTGTGTCGTCGTGCTTCGTTGGTGGTTGAGAAAGTATTCGCTAAACTCATTTGCTACCTCAAGTAAACTACATATAAAGAAATTAGGATATACACTCTAGGAACAATTTAAGATACGTGTTTCAGCATATTTTGCCATGTCATATCCGCCGCCAATATGTTGGGAAATATGCTTAATACATCTCATCGGTATATAGTCCTATATTCAACTCCAGGTTGTGTTTAGATCTCGAGTTTTTCGACCAAAATTCTCAGCAGGTCGAGTGCTTATACAGATTGAACCAAGCCATCCTGGTCTCACATAGGCAGTTTGTAGAGAAGACAAGACCTCAAGTACTTATTATCGGATGATCAAATAGGCAGCACTTGGTTTAGTCGGTAATGAAATAGTCATGATCTTATAAGGAAGCAAATGCATTTTAAATTGCATACACGTTCATTAGAGTTTTAGGACAACATGGGAGCATGTGAATGTCAAATGCGAGCTATTAGGACGAGGAAGTGACTATCAAAATAGAGCATATGTGCCGTGCTTACGAATTTAACACCCATATTCACATTGAATTTCGGTTTTCATGCCACACCTAGTGCTAAATGCAGTGGGCTCACTCAACAAGGCGTCCTTCTGTAAAATTGGAATTATTGCAGGAATGAGTTTGGGCGAAGGAACTGGGGCGACGATGTCGGACGATGAGGATGAGTTGCAAATGGATTTCTCAATGGATCAATCCGGTGCTGATGTTCATGACCTGATGGGATTCGGTCCACTCCTTCCAACTGAATCCGAAAGGACTTTGATGGAGAGAGTCCGCCACGAATTGAAGATCGAACTCAAGCAGGTATGCAATAGTACTCTTTCAATAAGGAACCGGCTCCACATATTTCCCTCTCTTTGTTTGCTGAGTTCCAATTCCTACCAAGGACATTAGCTTGTTTTCCTCTTTTTTATAGTGCATAATCATACTTTGAAATTTAAATCTAGCTTTTCTTACCAATAAGAACATCACAGACAGTGAAATTGATGTTGATTGGTCTTTGCAGGGTTTCAGGTCAAAAATAGAGGATGTTAGGGAGGAGATACTACGGAAAAGGAGAGCCGGAAAATTACCCGGAGATACTACTTCTGTGTTGAAAAATTGGTGGCAGCAACACTCAAAGTGGCCATATCCAACTGTAAGCAACCTTTCAAACATGTTATTATGTTATTGCACTGTCAAGGAATGTGAAGGCTTTAGCACAAACGGTCGTCAGACATCTTATCACACGTCAAAAACTCAAATGTCATATTTCCTCTTAGATTCATCTTGCCAGTTTCTCCTGCTATCGTGCGTTTCATGTCTCTCGACCTTGTGTTCGATGCGACCAATCAACATCATGTCTTTACGTGAAAGGCCCAATTTTAACTGTGAGGCGATGAGTTAATGATTAACATGCTTGATATATATGTTTCTTTCCAGGAAGATGACAAGGCGAAACTTGTGGAGGAGACAGGGTTGCAGCTGAAGCAAATAAATAACTGGTTCATCAACCAACGGAAGCGAAACTGGCACAACAATTCCCAATCAGTCACCTCCTTGAAGTCCAAGCGCAAGAGGTAGGCACAACGGACCGTCATGCTTGTCTTTGTGCCGCTAACTGAAACACGAAACTTATCAATCGGTATTGACTCTGATATAACCTTCTGATCGACTGGGGGTATACTTTATAGCTAGAGCTGAACACTTGTGGTGGTGGATCAAGCAGTGATGGTAAGTAGATGATTCATTATGGAATTAGGGCCTGTAACAAATGATGCAAATTCCAGTAGATTACATACACAAAACCCAGAAAATTGATGTCTTTTTGTTTGGTTAGAAGTGCTTCTGTTGCCTAATCTCTCTTGTATTTAGGCCCAAAACAAACAACATGTTGATTTGTTTTCTGTTTTTGTAAAATTGTTGTTTTTGGCAGTGATTCAAGCTGCAATTCTTTTCCTCCTTTTCTGCCAAAGCATTATCCCTATTGATGCAATGATACAAACTGGTATGACGACAATTCAACCTCTTACTAGCAACTAGATTTGTTGAACAAGGTTTCCAAACAAAGTAATCCTTAGCCTTATGCTTGTAAACGCTAAGAATTCACGATAAAAATAGCAAGCATCCCTCATGGATACCGCCCTTTCTGTGATCCTCATATATATTCTTGAGACTAACTACATATAGAAAAATTGCGAGCTAAGATTCAATTGGATTTCATGCATAGTCACAAAAAAGATTGCAACAAAATTTGCGAAATGATATTAGAAAACTTGGGTGTACGTGAACGCGTTCCTAGAAAGAGTGACAAAATGTTTGGTCAAAAAATACGAGCCATCAAATCTAAACGTACAAAGTAGAGATGGGATTTACAGATTCTCTCATAATTCAATTATTGATTTATAGGTCTGCATCATTACAAGAATATGGTGGATCATAATCCTGCGAAGATACTTATTCATTAATGAAAACTATATCGCAATTATCAATTTCTTGATGGAGCTTATTATAATTAAGTTTAATCTTATATTTTCCTCGACAAAGACACAATATACACCAATGATGTGAATCTTCTGTCCCTCATCCAGGTGAGAAAAGGGATTGACCTGGTCTCGCAACTGCACCCAAAATCATAAAGCAAGAGACAGGACACGACCGACAGAATACTACGGTTGAAAAGCCACAAATTATCCCAACAGGAATCTTGCTGAAACTCTGTCCCCCACCTAGTGGGAAGTACACACGTTGAGTGACAAGTTTTCAATGACTAGCTCAAACTTTCAGTGCACAGATAAGACGCTTGAATTGAGTTTTGGCGACAACCCCATTTTGATTCATTAGACATAATTTCGTGAAATATAACTAATGCTGGTCAGATAAATTTTGCATGATCCTGGCTTTATTAACCATTAATATCAGACCCTTTCCTCGCTGGTTCACTTCAATGCTGATGCAATCAGAAGATGATCGCTCAACTTTGCATTGTTAAGCTGATCATTACTGACTCGAATCAACTTTGCATTGTTAAGCTGATCATTACTGACTCGAATCAACTTTGCATTGTTAAGCTGATCATTACTCACTTGAATCAACGTGCTTATGGAATTGCCACACTACGAGATCCCAGTGAAGTCAACAAATGGACGCTTAAGCACGCGATTTTTGGAAACTCGGATTCTGAGCTATTACAGAGGATGAACTTGGAAATTGTAGTAATTAAAATTCGGGGTCCTTTTCCTTCGCTGAATGATCTAATCTTCATTAGTTCAACCCCTTCAATACTAATTCTACCCCTATGTTAAGCCATTGGGTATCTTGACAAAGACTCCCTATTAATTTATCCTTGCATAATTAATACTAAGCACATTTTGGACCCTGCACTTATATAGCAAATTAATATTCAGTGAAAATGCTGGCAAATTAAGGCCTTCCATAGCATAAATAATGGGTCATTCGTGGCTCGGAGAACTACAGTTTTACGTTTTTAACTACACAAGTTAAAGAAACATTAAATTCAAAAAATATAATGCAAATGACAAAGATCTCTTCCAAGTTCCAAACAACTTATTAATGATCAAATTAATACAAATTAAGAACATACAAATACAAACCAAGAGACGCCGAGGCTAATATAATCTTGGATTCCCGGCAGGAAGAGGAGCTTGGCTGATGGATGCACGCATTAATGCGGAAAAAACCCGAGTAAAATTAATATCGACGCAATGCCCCAAAGGCAACTTAAGACACAAGCATCAAGCTCCGCCTGTTTTCTGATTCGGCTTGAACACATATTTAATGAGGGACTCTTTGATGGGCAACAGCTCAGGGAACTCCCGGTTCAGCTTAGTCATGTCGAGCTCGTTGTTGCTTCTGGGAGCAATGATCACCTTTGCTTGCTCCTCGAGATTGAAGTTCTTCCAAGTGAAGTTCGGGTCGATGTATTCCCGGTACATCTCGAGTATCTCGTTGTGGCTGACCACTCCAGGGTTTGTGAAGTTCCAGATCCCAGTGAGGTTTCTCTTTGCCATCTCAATGGAGATGGGGAGGAGCTCGTCCAAGATGGTCATCGAGTTGGGGATGTTCACCACTTTCTCGTAGCGGGTGATTTTGGTGATGAAGTTGCGGGGGTTGGACAGGTCGGACGAGATTGGCATCCGGACACGCAGAGTGCAAACATTCTCGTAGTTCTTGAGCAACTCCTCGACCTAATGTTTCACCAGGGGGGAAAAAAACCATAATGAGAATTCACTGTGACAACTGCTCGCCTTTATCACGCAACTAAACATGCAAAATGCAGGGGCATCAGGGACATGGTGGAAGCAAACAGAAGAAGCTCTGACACGCAACATGACACACGCATCGTTCATGAACTGCAAACTCAAACAAGACTATATGAGGCACAATACGAATGGAGATCAGATAAGGGCCACATCAGAGCATCATTCAGTCACTCATCTAGTACTCAGCGGGGACAAAGCCTCATATGAAAAGCATCAAAGACCTGACTCTCCTCTCTCGGGAGCCAACAACAAACAAAATGGTCTGCAATTTTGACACAGAACACAGAATCATTAAGGTGGGGTATACACATAATGTAGTTGAATGGACCATATTTGGTAGCATCTGAATGGATATGATTGGAAGCATCCTTGTATTATGACGCAAGTATCAGAATGGATCTATCATTTAGATCACACTTATTTACAGATGCATTCATCAGATACCGCAGTTCACATTAAACTTAGAGATACCATGATTAACAAGGCAGAAACTTTAACATTTCTCATCATGGCATTTGTTTCGTACATCAGAAGCACGCGAAGAGATCTAAGCAGAGGACATTCGATGCCACGTAACATAATCTGCACTAGTATTAGCTCATCTCATCCGAAAGCCCGAGAAAGTAAACTGAAGCATAGGTCATTTGTCTGAGCGGCTGCTGATCGAAACAAGCACTTCAACGATCCGCATTTCCCATCAATGTACCGTACCGGGTCATAAGTTTCTACCATAGAGCAACAGAATGTAGAAAATTCATTGCAAAATGAACACGTTTTGTTCTAACACGAGCGTTCGTGATTTACGATTGAAGGAACAGACAAAAGATCAAGTTTTTTGAACACTACCCAAAAATGTAATTTAGACAGCCCCTAAATGCAGATCAAGGAACGCCAAAGCCAGATCTGAAACAAGAATTTACGCTCCAAAAGATATGGAATTTAAAACTCGCACACGACCAACATAATCACCAAATCACAGAGTGAACAAGAAAAAGTAGAGAAGACACAGGCTCACCATGGCCTTGGTCTTGGAATAGTAGGACCCGATGAAGTTGGGGGTGTCCTCCTCCTTGAATCCGATGCCCGATCCGAGGGGGTGGGCGGCGTCGTACTCGAAAATGCAGCCGGTGGCGTAGTTGATGACGATGAGGCCCCTCTCGCGGCACACGTCGGCGAGGGTGAGGGTGCCGACGACGTTGGTCCGGATGGTCTCGACCTTGTGGGACTCGCACCAGTCGACGTTGGGGCGGCCGGTGACGCCGGCGGCGTTGAAGACGTGGGTCGGCTGGACGGCGGCGATGTCGGCCTCGAGGGAGGCGCGGTCCTGGAGGCGGCCGGAGCCGTAGGCGTAGCCGATGGACTGGGACTCGCAGAGGCGGCCCAGGAGGCCCCCGATCCAGCCGGTGCGGCCGTAGATCAGGAACTTCAGCGGCTTGTCGGAGGCCGAACCGCCGTTCGCCGGGAAACCCATGTCGCTCTTCCTTCCTCCGGTCGAGGGCAAGATTCAAGATGGGATCTTGCAGAGAGCAGCGGGTGGCGTGGTGGTGGATTTGGAGCGAGGACAGAGGAAGAGAGAGAAAGAGGAGAACGATATTTAAGGTGGTGGTGAAAATGGCGTTCGTGTAATAATCGATTTTTTCTTCTTCTTTTTTTTTTTTTTTTTTTTTTTTTTGGTAATAATGAGTTGGGGGAGGTTTTTCTTATTTTCCTTTTTTTTTTTTTTTTTTTTTTTTTTTTTTTGGGGGGGGTGGATTCGGACAGGGACAGGTGGGTGACGCATCGTCTTATGTTTTCGCAACGCGATGACGAGAAAGGGGGTCGCGATTCGGTGCGAGGAAGCCTCACGTTTCGCCTACGGTGTAGGTCGCACGCACCGTGCGTCGGTGATCTTCTGCTACTTCGGACTCGGTCAAGATCCGGCCTGATCGGCTCGACACAGGTTCCGACGAGGACCGAAATTGGAAACTGGCCCGGGCCAGGTTCGATCCTTTTGCCGTGCCCTCGGACTAGGTCGTTTCGCTCGAGGGGGTCCGAGATATGGAGCCGACGTGGTGTCGAGTTCGAAGTCGGATTGAGCTCACCTGCTCGGTTTTCGGAAACCTGATTCAATCCTACTCGAGTGTTAAGTTTTCCGCTTGAGTACGATATTATGAAAAGTTGAGATATTTGAGATTTTGATAAATGCTCAATCTAGTATTTAAATTTTATGAAACTATCTAATGTTTTATTTTAATTAATTCAAGTTTAGAAATAATATTAAACATTTTTATTTAATTCGAAAACTAAATTGAATATGTACTAAAGTTCAAGAATCATATTGAATAAGTTAAAAATTTATGAACAACGCTACACATTTGATTAAAGTTTAGAAACTAATTAAACAAGTCAATCATTTAAGGGCCAAAATTTAAGGATCATTTATGCCATTATCCCTTATTATACTAGTGGAGGTGGTGGAGGCTTGATGATTAGAATTATAATCCTTTTGTGGGCATTATCATAATGGTCATATTCCCATACGAAATATTCGATTTAAGTGAGCTATAACTATTCCGCTCTCTATTTATGATCTAAAGGTTCGAGGTTGGCGAACCTATCAATACGATTCCACTAAAATACTAGCGGTTAGAAAGATTTTTCCCATGTGATATGTTACAATTATTTAGAGATTTTCTTACAAGATGAATCAAACTCGTAAATAAGATAAATTAGACTTGTAATCGCGTAAAAGACGTATAATTCTTTTCACACTAGACCGATATGAATCGGACAATTCTTGTCTACGATTAACGATGATAAGAAGACCACCTTTTTGTTATGTAGTCAGTGTTCACGCCCGGGGAAACCAAGCTTTACTTGGACCTTCAAGTCCGAATATGAATGACGTGAAGACCTAAAATATAACTTATACCTTTCTTCAGCGGCTTACTTGGCATTAGCACTTGGCACAATAAAGCAGCATTTAAAGATTCATTCGCTAATGCTATAATAAAATAACCGACATTCGGCTAAATCGATACAATCTACCAACTTCTTTGAAATCTTACGAGTGTAGCTAGTAAAATACCAACCTTATAAGGAATATATCAATCCCCCAATAAGATGGTATATTACCAATTTTTTTGTACTTTTTACAAGCCGCTATAAGTAATTTACATACACGCCCATAATTAATAAATCACCAACTTTTCGAAATTTCACGAGCATGTTTAGCAACTTACTAATTTTGTAATTTGGAACTAATTTAAGTTTGCTTTTTTAAGTCTAAATAATTTATGATATTTTTAAAATTCGAACTTCCGCAAGCCTCTTGGGAATGCAATGTCTGCAGCCCGACCTTCGATCCGAAATTTTCAAGGGCCCGTTTGCTGTTGTTTTCAAAAACACAAAAACCAACTTTTTATTATCCCACAAAAAATATAAATACTAACCACATTTGTAAAATGTTGAAGAAGTAGATAACTGACTGATTTAATGGATATCGGTAAATTCGTTATAAGCAACAATTGTAAAATGTTAAAAGAGTTGGTTACTTAATGATTTATTGGTATCTTGGTAAGTAGTCGATATTTTATCAACTACACTTGTAAGTTATAATTGGAAAAATTATCTAAAATGTTCTAAACCTATTACGCTTTTGTCAATTCAATCACAAAATTTTCAATTTTGTCAATTCAGTCTTAAATATTTTTACTTCTTACCAATTGAGTCAATCCGATCAATTTTGACCGAAAATTGCTAATGTGGCCAGTTGGCGCTAATATGACACTTTTTAATAATATTTTAATAATCTTTTTGAATTTTGAATTTTTTCTCTTCTTTCTTTTTTTGGGGGTTTGGGGTTAGGGCAAGCAACGATTACCAGTTGACCCTCGCCAGCCACAGTTGAGGACAAGACCCTTGTCGGCTCTCACTGGCCCCAAGCGAGGGCCCCGAGCAAGGTCGCCGCCCTTGCTTGGCCAAATCCAGCGAGAGCTTGCGAGACCTCGCTTTTGCCGACAAGGGTGTTGTAGCCCTCGCCTAGGGCTAGCGAGGGTCAACCAACCCTAACCCCAAACCCCCCCCCTTCCAACAAAAAAAAAAGAGAGCAAGAAAAGAAAAAGTAAAAAAAAATTAAAATTCAAAAATTTATTAAAAAGCATCATTTTAGCGCCATCGGGTCACGTTAGCAATTTCCTGCCAAAATTAGCTAGATGGGTCCAATTGATAAAAAGTGAAAATGTTTAAAACTAAATTGGCAAAATTTAAAGATTTAGGATTTAATTCGCAAAAATACAATAGGTTGAAGACTTTTTAGACAATTTTTCCATTACTAATATATTGCTATCTTAAGAAAGTTTTGATAACATTGGTCATCGAATTGACTTACATTTGTAAATTTTAGAGGAGTTGATTATTTGCTAATTCATTATAAAGTTGGTAAGTCCCCGATGATGTTGATGAGTTACTTATAAGTTATCTGACAATTGGGTTACAAGTCATTCTTAATTTACCAACTATTTTAGAAATTTCCCAACTACGAAAAGTTTTTTCAAATTTTCCTTTTGACTACACCCTAAACTCGTTCAAACTTGACGGAAGAACTCGGTTTAAGAAACATCTTAATCTATAAAAACTTCAGCAATATCATAATGAGTCGTCCTTGACTTGTAGTTTAATACCGACTGGTTGTAAGACACGGATCTTGTCGTTTGAAAGCGCATTATTTTTTTAATTGATTCGGCGATTATATAACTATAATTCGTTTTATATTGTACTGGCCATGTTCAAATAATTCACATGATCCGAATATAAATACATATGTATTGATGTCACGCATATTACATAAGATTCCCACATGTGACTTGCACGTAGAGAAAATAGAAAATAAAAGAAATCCTGAGATCAGAATGCTTACAGGAATATAAATTTCTTTTTCTTTTTTTTTTAAATTCCCATAGAAGAATAAATGCCACTAGATCATGACTTATTTAATTCTGTAATCATAATAATTTATCGATCTTCAGTAGATCTTCATGCACCGACAATAAATCACGAGAAATATATAGATAATTTGATTTACTAGATTGGACTGATCACATTTTCAGGAAATAAATTCCAAAGCTGAGAAAAAGGTTGTATTCTTCGACTTTAACTCAATTTTATGATCATATGCAGGCTCTACTAAATTGTGCAATAACCTTGGCATATCTCGAGTCACATCAACCCAAGCAATGCTGAACATAAATATTCTCAAGAGTTCTTTCCTCAGGTCTCAAGAATCTCTCATGGATGGTTGAAATCTTCAACAGCAAAAGGAGCAGAAAATTTGCAGGTTGTACAGAGTCTTTTGCAAATCCATGAAAGTATGATAACGCGAAAACCAGGAACCGAAGCAGAGCCCCTCACAATCCCCTCGGATGTATATTCACAAAAGAATGACTAACCACAGCATATATGACAGTCGTAAGACGCGAACGTGGATGTGGAGACGCGACCATAAGCGCGCTATGTTGTAAGGTTTTCTGGAATGTCAATAGATGAACACAGTATGTTTCCACCGACGTCCGGGAATGTCTCGCAACCGGGAAGTGGCTTCACCTTTCCTGTTCTGTCGATCTGAAGCGGATACTTTAGGAGGTGGGCTTTCATTTCGGTTACCTCGTCAGCTGCGTACTGTCTCCAGTTAGCCTCGCTTAGGGAACGCACCCTTCTCACGCAATCGAGACTCTCGGGGCACTTGAAGCATTCTTCAAGGCTTCCGAGATGCTCCGCCCACAGTGACATTCTGTATCCATGTATCTGCAATCAAATATGCGGGGATTGTTAGGCCATGAAAACACACAAATGAGACGAATGAGTTCCCAAAATGCCAAACTGAAAGGATCTCAGTTGCTGCTATTTTGCTTGTGTCGTTTAGTATGATTAACAAACGGGACTCGGAAGCTCCAAAATGTCTCAATTTTCTCAAGAAACACAGGTTTCAGCTCAATATTGAGGATATTTGCATGTTTTCTGATAAAGCCAAAAATTTCATCCAAAATATAAAACTAAGTGCAACTATATTACAAATGAAACTCCTGCAAGAATCATCACAAGAGGACCGACAGTCACTTGCCTGGACAAGTGTAAAAGAGGCTTGAGATCCAAGAAATGGATCTCATAGGTTTTTACCTTATGCCAACAACAGAAAAAGGTTTGAGATGATTATCTGGGGAAAAAGGCACAAAATTTACCTGCCCTCGTGGAGCTGACTGTTTCTGAGTCCAGGTGTGATGAGGCTGATATGCACCCATAGCTATTTCAGTGTCTCTAGTGCCCTCCAGGGATCGCTGATTAATATTCGCAGATCCAACTATCACATACTCGTCATCCACTATCATTCCTTTAGAATGGACGTAAATCATAAACCGCCGGTTCTTTCGAGCAAGTTCCTGAGTGAGTTGCACAGCGCATTCAACCACACCGAAGCAACATGATTTGAAATAATCATGGGGGACAATAAAAAATGAAGCATAGTCAAAATATATATTGGAGATTGGGCCAAGGCATACCTGAGCCGCCTTTGCTCCCTTTGCACGTCCTGACTCTATACTGTCTTCTCCATCTCCATCTGAAACTTCACGGTTGCCAAGGCAGAAGAAATTTAAATAGTCTTGAGGTTCATATTTATTCTCCAGCCCAGCCTCTTTTAGAGCCTTGTAGATTGTATCATACATCATTTCCATTGTCTTGCGCTGCAGCAACAACATATGCATAGTGTAAAATGGTTTTTTTTTTTTTTTGTCCAGGCATAAAATAGGAATAGGAGAGATTTTTCCAGCGTAAGGAACAGCAGCGGACCTATTATTATCAGCAACTCAGGAGTAAATTTGTTATACATAAACCGAATGAGGACGTGAGTGATCTAATTGATCAGTAAATTTTCACATTGACCAAGATAAGTTAATGAACATGCAAGTTCCTGACTAGTTTGCGGTATTCTAATGCTAACAAACAGGAAACAATTCAAGCATGGCGAGTATGTTCATGTTCCTTTTGGGTCACTTTTCGAGCAAATTTTCAGACCACACAGCACAAGATCGGCAGGTTAAGATCCAAACTAGAACCAAATCAAATCAAAATGGTGAGGCATTTCATCTAGTCCAAAAGTAAAAGACTTTATCTGGACCATGTGCATAACTTTTAACAGAGGAAATGACAATATTACAACAGATAGAAAGAGTTTTGCTTATTGGTATAACTCTCCAATGGAAGAAAGTGGCAAACAGATCAACTTGAATCCCTTTTTACCTTTAACTAATTTAGAACTAAACCAATGAACAGAAGGATTTTTCCAATTTTATTTTGTTCTTCGAATTTGCTTTCCCCTTAACAAAGTCAGAACCAAACTAAAAGTTGAACTGAAGATTTCAGTTTCGTTTTGTTCTTTGCTTTCGCCTTGTGTAACTGAATCTTACCTGCCAAAACAGCATTCTTTGAACGGGGAAGCTTGTAGGAACACCTTCTGGCCACATTGGGATAACAATATATGCAGAAAACCTCTCATTTGCTCTTATTTTGCTAGCAATCTTAAGAGCTATCTCCATTGGTATTAAATTGTTGGCACCTGCAATGAAATCCATAAGTTATCAAATAATGTCCTATTATGGAGTGCAGAACTCATTTTATATATATGTTGTCAAGACAACTACTCTCACTGAGTTCGCGCTGCTATGTTTTTCAATAGCCAAATAAGGGGGAAAATAGTTTATGTATATTATCTGGCTGGAAAGATCTTGTGGGAATAAAGCCTATAAATTACCTGTTTTGCTTGAAGAAAGGAACTACGTTAACTATGGACAGATTATATCAGGGATGAGCTCATGATGCAACATTTTTTTTTTTTCCCGAAATGATGCATCTTCATTTACCATGGAAATTCAACTTCCTTACCTATTTCTTTGTGAGAATCCCAGTTATATGATGAGCCAAGGAAGTACTGATTCTCAATGTAAATGAAATGTTGTGCTGCACGGATTGCCTCGACATATGCTGTGTGTATGCTCATGTCTATCAACACATTCTTTCCACATACCAGGTTCTGTCACAAACAAGAAAGCATATCAATTACTCAACTTTTTATAGCGTTTCTATGTACCTGGATCAATCGTAAAGGAACATTAAATGATAAAGGTGTGGCTTGTTTCTCTAATACTCACTCTGCTTGGAGCATCTTTAGGGTTATCAGGGAAGCCTTTGACTGAATTGGAATCAATCGAGCGGAAAATCTTCACTTTGAAAAGTTAAGTCAGCTCTGCAGAGACAACTTGACAAGCTCGGAGAAGAAAATAATGGAAATTCTAACAGCAATGATCACTCTACCTGAATGTGCCAGTTCTCTAGGTCATCTTCACTTGGACAAGTAACATCTGAAATTTTCAAGATGTCCGGAATTCTTTCTAGTCTCAGAAGTTGATCATCATATGACGTCTTTAACTTCTGCAAACCATGTGGTTCTGAAACTTTTAACCAACGCTCCTCAAAGTTGGTGAGGACATCATATACTGCTGGTCCATCTATGCGGCAATGCAAATCATGCCATGGCTGCCTTGGGCAACCAGCAGAAGGATCCTGTTAAGGATTTGGGTACAAGTGAAATGAGAAAACTCCTCATGCTTCTATCCTTCTCTTTTAGGCAATGCATCATTAAGGCAGATATTAAATTGCATACCACATTTTCCTACTAAAGAAAACCTTACATACCACATTTTCCTACTAAAGAAAACCTGGTAAATTGTATAAAATGATTGCTTACATGTCGACACATTTGCAGCTTAAATTCACATGACATCCTGTCAAGAAGATAAATCCCCATAATAAACACCTGCCTACATGTAGCCCGCTATGGTTGAATACATAGTACATTCTCTATAAAGCATGTGATGTGGGTGTAGATATCTTGTCTGGGATTGTGCAAGGACCAATGAAGTGGGACGGTGATACCCCAAACAACCATGAGCAAGTCCATGTGCAACAAGTATAATTATTCATTACCGAGAAAGTAGAGTTGTGATAGTCGTCTTTGTGCACCGTCTGCAGTGTCCGCATAGTTGGATGACTAGGAGTGTCATAACGACCCAAGCATAAATCTAGACCTCCAACAAATGCTACAAGCTTTCTTTTGTCCCCAGCTTCAGCATCCACAATGACCGTTTTCTGATGATGACTGTAAATGGTTCCTACTTCCTAAGTAATAAAGCCAAAAGGAAAAAAAGATCAGGAGGTCCAAAGCAATTGCTGAAGCCAAAAAAAAAAATCTTACTATCCACATTGATGCATCCATGGAAAACGAAATTAATGCAGGTCAATATCAAACACTATTAGGAGAAAAGATGCAACGGCCAATTTGAATATGGAAAATTTCCGGACAAATCACTATTTTCTGATCAGATAGAAGAAAAAATTGGCAAGAATATTATCACATATAGAGCTCATAATTCTGAGTAAAAGGATACTTCTGGTCTTTGACACCAGTTTCGGATTTAGAAACATACGAAGGCACTAGTTTTGATATAAACCCAGCTGGATCTTATAGAGAGTTATGTTTATGAACAGATTAGAATGTTTAGCATACTTCAAATGATATTGACAAATACAGCATTACCCAAAAAAATCTAAAATTTACTAGCTTCATGAAGAAAGGCTTCCATTCTGTCAGTGCCAAACCTACTTTAACCCATTCTTGGTTACATGGTAACTGCAATGTCTGATTATATAGACGAATAAATCTGCAGGTGAGTTATAATACAACAGTAAAGAAGTGGTAACATGTTTTTAGCATCATTTGATGTTCCGCATCTACATGATCAAGGGTTTTAACGTGCTTCCTGCTTTTGAAAAGCTACGAAGTCAAACTTCTACTAGATTGTTGATCAGAATTCCACAATCTGGCATTCAGTTTTCACCAGCAAAACTTTAAAACTCCCTTCTTTTCCAATGAATCTGCAGTATGTGGTAGTTGAAGTTGGATGAAAATTTTGCTAAGAGAATGAACATCCCTAGATACTTTAAGACAGAGAAACTTGAGGAGGGGTGTACAGGCATAAATGGTGTTTTTGGTTCTAACCGTCTTTTTGACCCAGCTATGTCCTTTTCCAGCTGATCGAGGACAAAGTAGCACTTGCACCGATGAGTTCTTGAAGAAATGACGAGTCACCTCATCATTGGTATGCATGACCCCTTCCTATTTCGATGCAAGTCAATGAACAGATGAACCATAAGAAGTTGCAACATTAAGCCACTGAAGTTTGTCATAGCTATGTATCATTGTCATTAAATGTCAATTGAACATAATAACAATCTATGAGTCATAAGTTCCTTTATGCTTCTTACATACTTGTGCTTACAGAAGTTCTTATTCAATCAAATAACAAAGCAAGAATTCTAGCTTTCTACTGATTCCAATTATCCCTCATTTATAATGCATGCTGCCTTCACGTAATTATCTATCCGATTTATGGGCTAGTTGATACTAAATACACCATGAGCTGTAGATCACGCAGAAGCTAACATTCAAATAAAACCCGTCTGATGCCGGTGGGATTGCTAATGAGAGAGAAATCCGTGTCATTGAAAAAAAATGACAGGTCCAAATTTGCTGGCTTGAACAGTTGACTAATCAAACTTGTGCCTTAATAAGTTAAGATCAAATATCACGTTACATAAACTTTAAGATACCAAGGAAATCAAGAATGCAGGAAGAAAATAATCTCTAACAGACATCTATTTCCATAACAAGTTGCAGTGTAATGGCACAGCACAGCATAAATACCAAGACAGCATGTGAGTGCCATAGTATGTTCTTGCTTGTGGCAAACTGACTTAGAATCGAATCACATGACTTCAAATATTTTGTAGTTCCTTACCGTTTTGTACCCCAGAATGCTGTGAGAAGTAGGATCATCCCACACTAGAAGAAGCACTCTGACACCTTCCTGTGACTTGGTTTTGAGTAGATCCCCTAATGTACGATCTGTCACCTCATTGCCATCCCTGAGCAGTCTCACCTTGTGGAACACAGACCATCCAGCAATGTAGACTAAACGCTGGGCCTGACTAATTGCATTAAAGATATCTAGCCAACAACTCCCATGGTTGTACTGCAAGTCATCGTCAAGCTCTAAATTAGGAAGGGAACCATCATGGACATGAGCATCTTGATAAAGAGTAACCTTACCACCCTTCCTGAGAGGGAAGTACGTATTTGGTACTCCCTGGTAATTAGGACCATGACCAGCTCCCTGACTATAAACGTCCACTTTATCCACCGGAGTGTACTGGATCGACAAGCTCAAGACAGCTCCAGTCTTGATGGGCTTTCCGTTACCATTCAAGATAGGGAAAGTCCCTTCAATTTTTGTTTCCGACAACAACTGTTCCACAGGAATCCCCACTGCGCCTATTTTCTGGGAGCCCACTACATCATTGTCCTTAACCACAAAATACACTTCCGCAGCATAATGTGCCACAGGCACATAAAAGTGCTGTTTCCATTCAGGGTTCTCGCTGTTACTGATCACGAATGTCCTACCAATGACAGCACCAGAAACAGAAACTATAACATAAGGATCGCTGGTTATGTTAGACATTTGCCCTTCGATTTTCCCTTTAACCTTGGGAATTTTTTCAAGCATGTCCCCTAATTTCCTGTGAAACCTATCCAAATTGGGGAGTTTCTTGGCATCCTTCACCCAAATGTCTAAGTTTCCATGTAAGAGCTGCAGCTTCAGAGATTGCTTGCTGGTCTTAATAGGAACAATCTGTTGACCCTGGACATGGGATGATCCTCCGAAGGACAAGGTTCCAGCGAAAAATGATCGAGCCATAGAAAAGCTCCTCAGCACCGATGGAACTGAAGCCCTTGAAATAGTAGATTATATATAACCCGACAACACAACAACTCCGCCACTACTTCGACAACAACCCGAATAACTTATCAAGCTATTGAAGCCCCTGACCGACAAGCAACTCCAAACGACGAACCCACCCAAACCTGCCTCACTGAAGCAATGCGTCAAACTATAGGCAGCCAGAAAATCGTGCAAGGATGAAACGAGGTACCTGGACCGAATAATTGCCCTCGGGAACACAACAAACCGAGAAGAAAGCCGGCCTGATGAGCTCAGATCGGACCCGCCGAAAGGAGACGAGCGGAGTTCGGCGTCCGAGCCAAAGACGCCCCGACCATAAACGAGATGGTGCCCGAATAAGACGAGCAAAACTGAGCTGACCAGGTAAAAGGAGGAGCAAGTCCAAGAACGCAAAAGGGTTGAGCTCGAAGCTTTGAAAAATCGTTCAAGAATGACTCGCAGGCGCATGATTAGCCCTTTAAAAAACGTCGTGGAAAACACGGGGAGGACAGTGAACTTAGGCAAGCCTTGCTAGACCTTTGCCTTTGAATATTCAAAGGGGGGAAGGTTCCGAAGCGTCGTTCTTCGTTTCGAAGTCCTCAATGTCAACGGAGAGTCGAGAAGACTTTCTTTGTCTTTGCCGCCATGTTTGAATGACCGTGAGTCAGGACAGGGACATCCTACTTCCTAGGTAGAGCCTTCTAGTATCCAACACCAACAGACTTGGTTTTTCCTTCTCCGGGCTTTTAATACACAAATACAAGCCAGGGCTATATGACTTCTTATTGATTAAAAGAAAAAAGATGGGTTTTTATACTTTAATTTTTCGAATATTCCTTAATTAGGTCTTTGGTTAGACCATTTTGTTATATATATACGGTGATATGTAGCTATGCAAGCGTATCGTCGTGATTTATCCAAATAACTTGCATTAAGACTAATTCATGGAAACCATTTAATTGAATAAAATGGCGGGCTCCCATCGAATGCTTGAATATATTCAAACATTGCTTACGATCCATGTCAATGTCATATTGGCTAACAAAGGGATGTTGTAAACCATTCTCAATTTCTACAGTGTTGCTATATTTATCGAACAATGTCTATAAGCCGCAAATTTCACTTGCTCGAAATTGTAAATTAAAGGTTATAGCATGTTATCCTAATCTCTCCATCAAATATAAATAACAGAAAATGTGATTAAAAGAGAGCCCCAATCATTAGCCAAGAAAAAAAGAAAGGAAATTTACAAAAATTGTTAAGGTAATTAAATATTAAATTATGCATTCATCTAACAGCTTAAACTATTAGAAAAATTAGTCTTTGTCCCACAAATTTTCTCATTATATCAGCATATGAGATCCTAAATTCAAATATTTCCAGATAATTATATATTTTTACACTTTAAGCTTAGACCAAAGTTCGGTCTACACATGAAGGGTAATGTTATAGTAATTAAATATTAAACAACATTTTCATCTAATAGCTTAAATTAATTTTGCTTGTCACTAATGATCTTATTCATTAAAAAAAAAAAAAAAAACCAGTATTTTTTTTTTGGTCAATAAAAAAAAATTGTGACAAGGCTATACATTACCGTTGTTATTGATGACAGTCAAGATTGTCCTTAGAAATGGCTCGTACCGACAGTACCCTGCCCCTTGGAACCAACCTGAACCATCCCCAAAAGCACGAGCAATTAAAACGGGCACCACTATAGCTGTCCCTATCAGATGCTTCCGCGACATCTTTATTTTCCAGTAGTCCAATTCATTTAACATCTAAAGTGTCATATAGTGACACCATTTAGGAGGAGTGTAGTAAGTGAAGGGTCCCTATATTTCTCTAGCTCTAAATATACCGCACATTCAAATCCATTTAATTGTACGATCATACACATTTAATTGAGACCTGCCCTACATATATAGTTGATGAACAAAGTTGAGTCCACTGTGGCCCCCAACTCTTCGTCAAGTATGCAATCAGGTCATTGTATACTTTTTCGGTTGGCAATTAAAGTCTCCTTATTTACGTGATTTGTTCAGTTAAAACTTCTAACTTGTACGATTTATGTAAATGATTTTTTCGTCACCTACCATGAACAATTCCATCAATTTTGCAACATGGGATAATCTAAGTGACAAAAAAGCGTTGCACCGTGCCAATAAAGTGCCCTTGGATTTAGGTAAGAAAGTAGATTAGAGAAAGAGGAGAGAAGACCAAATTAATGAGTACTTTTGTTTGCAGTTTTAAACCAAAGTCTATCTTTTCAATTAAACTACAAAATCCTTTCTTTATTTTATTTTGCTTGCACTTTTATTATGTTCATTTCCCTCCTCCAGGCTAAATTGGTGGGAGTGGTGCACAAGTCAGATTCGACCTTATCTGTTCGACAGAATGTCTTGTAACAATTCATTAATATTCATGTCCATATATAATCAAATTTGTTTAGTAGAAAGGGTATTCAATCTGCTACTATCTGGCTCCATTTCACCTAAATCAGTAGTCTCGTCTTCGAGTATGATAATGCATTCTTCTCCCTTGTTGATTTCTTTCAATGCATCCTCCCAAATCAGTAGTCTCTTCTTAGAGTCTGATAATGCATTCTTCTCCGTTGATTTCTTTCAATGGACCCTCCGAAGCCCACTTATTCACGTTCCACATGATGGTGAGGTGATGGATGTAGTCTACATATTTGATATATAATATACTACATATACATTGGCATATTTCGCAACAACTTGAACTTTCTAGGAATAAAGAAAAAGAGATTACCCTAACAGGATTATCAAAGAAAGTTTAGTGTTTATCTTGTAATTATTCTATGTTCCGATTCAGGTTATCTAACATGATTATAACCTTCATGTTTCCATGTGTAAAATGCCGACTTACACGCGAGAAGGAATGACAAGTGATATTGTCACGAGCTGATTGTTTGGGATCGGGACTGTATTGTCACGGACTAATTGTTTGGGATTAGGACCGTGCAACGACTTAGGCTTCTTTGGATTGGTGGATCTCCCAAGCTAAGCCTTTTCCTAAGGATCGGTGGAGCTAAGCTTAGAGAGAGAAAATACTTATAAAGAGAATGCTTTCTAATGCTCAAGTGTTGGAGGGATACAAATGAGAGAAGGGCACTCCTATTTATACAAGAATTCCTCTCGTTAGAACAGTTTATTAACTCTAGATCTAATGGTGGAGATTACATCTCCTCATCTACCAACTATCAGCATTTATGCCGAGAATACTCTACTTGTCACATTTACAGTATCGCCCATTCCTAAGAATATTTCAAAAACTCTAGGAGATTGGCCTGGTCTTCTTGGATGATTCATGGTCATTTGTGCATGGAAAACCTTGGAATTGTGACAATGTATTGTATATGCATTATCGGCCCATTTCTTTATTGTGTTCAAAATATTAGAACTTCCAATCATTACGATCATGTGTCGCATCCTCGAAATTGATGATCCAGCTTAAAATTGTGACTTCTAAAACCATATGTACTATTTATGAGAAAAGATGTACGAAGAGCGGTTTCTCGTAAATTTTACAATGTTGCTCAATCGTCTTCTTATCATATTTTTGTGAATACTTTGCTTACCGTAAGATCTTGTGAGAGACGTCAAATATGCGGGAATTCGAGTTCTTTGTAATGCGAAACGCGAACCTCTCTCGTGAGGTGATGTGGCTCTCTAGACTTCGAAAACCAAACGATATAAATCTTCGATTTCACAGCTACTGCAAGTTGAGATAACTAAATTTGATTAATTTGGACTGAATTAACAATTCGCAGAAATATTCAAAGGGCGTTTGTCGTTGGGCCCGACCAAGCCTAAATGGGCTCGACTCCCTTGCTGTAGATCAAGACAATGTCATAAAAGCCCACAAGAGAAGGCCCAAGAAGATGAACCAAACTACTTCTCTTGTTTCGTGGAAAAATTTGACGAGTCCATCGAGCTACAACGTGATCATCTATGGTGTTTAGATTTTGATAGTTGATTCTTGTGTAACCCATTCTTAATCATCAAATAATATATATTACTAACATATATTAATCAGTGTTGAATTCACCAATGTGAAGGGTCAATTTGGAAATGCGAATTGGTATCTCCACGGCTTCGTAGTACTTGCATATCGTGTATGATAATCGTCTACATCGCAAGGATTTTCTCTAATAATCAGAAGAAGGCATCTATAAAGAAGGTCATCACATAAAATCCACTAGTATATCAACTGTATTACATGGAAAAGAAATGATACATTTATGCTTAAAAATGCATTTCGAGAACTGTTCATGAACTAATTGTTTCGCTAACTTGAATTCAATGAGTTCGTCCTAAAGGTTTGAGATGCATCCATTGAAATCTAAAGTTAGCTTGACTAATCACTACAATGGCACGTAATAAATAATGCTTTGAATATAAGGCACGATCCAAAGTTGTCAAGGGATTATTATTTGAACACAGAAAAAGTTTTTTTATGATATTATTTATTTCTCAAAAGAGAAAGTACTTTTTACCCAATACTTTTGATCGACACATCACGAAGATAAGACCTCTACCAGATCGATGAAGCGAAAAAGGATTTATCATTCCATATTCATAAGAAGTGGAATATGAAGATATTCAATTGTATGCCCTATGTCATCAATTCCACGAGAGTTAATGACAAAACCACATAGCCAAAGACCCACTTGACCTTTTTTCGCAAATATCCTTCGTAACCACGATTGGGAATCTCCAATCTTAAACTTCAAGATCAATCGAGTATTGACTTTATACCCTCAACAAACACGAAGAGATACTAATTCCATCACAATCACTCGACGCGGTCCTGATGTAATTTACCACATTCACCTGATGGTAAGTAAGATTGAAATCTACAATAGGTTGGCGTCTTCATCCGACACGTGAAATCTCAATCGCGACATTCCACCAAAGGACCCGAATAAGACACGCCCCGCGTGGGGGCCGTGGACCCCCTCTCGTTTATCCGAAACACAAAGAGAGAGAGAGAGAGCTCCGGCGTGGGGGAAGGAAAAAAGAAGAGGAAGGAATTGGAGGCGGGGGGGAAGGTGGGGGTGGGCGCCCCCGGGGCCGGGACCACGCTGGCCGCCGCCCCCCCGTTACGCCGTCCATCTCCTCCTCCGAGAGATGCGTGGCCCCCACACGAGGGACCGCCAGACAGAGGGGTGGGCCCCACGATCCCTCTTTTCTTTTCTTTTTTTAATTTATTTGCTTTTTGCCATCGCACGTGTGGGGCCAGCACAGCACTCCTCTTCCCTATCCCCTTTGGACCACAGCCTGCCCAGCCTTTCCCGCACACCGGACCCCACCCCCTTCCCCCCCCCACACGGATCACGTCCTCCGTCTCGGGCCCCCCCCGCCCCCCGCCCCCACGGGGACGAGCCTTTCCCTCTCACGCGCTCGCGGCGCGTGCGAGAGGAATCTCCCGGGCGGGAGGGCCAGTCGGGGCGGGGGGCGTGGGCGGCACGCGGGGCGAGCGAGGGTGGGGGGGTGGGCGGTGGCGAGCGGCTCGTGGGTTTTGAACCCTTTTTGTGGTTCCACATCCCCCACCACTCAGCGGAGGCTCGGCCCCACCCACCATTTGGCAGGTCGGTGGGGCCCACCGGCCAGACGGAAACCCGCCCAACTAATTTCCGCCTACCTTTAGGGAGGGAGGAGGAAGAGAGAGAAGGGGGAGTGTCACGTGCGAGCCCGGTCGTGACCCACGTGCGAGGGGGTCAACTCGAAGAGGGGGATTTATTACTTTAATTAACCAAAATTATTGAAATTCGGATTTCCCTTTATTTTTTGCGCAGCGATGGAGTGCGGGTCGAATTATCGCAAAAGTGGGCTTTTTTTTTTTTTTTTTTTTTTTTTTTGAATTTCCCTTTTGAGGTTTTAGACCTCTTGAAGTCTCCTCTAGCAAAACCGAAGTTTCGTCAAAGTTAAATCACACTGTCTGCTTTTCCACCGCTTAAGGTTCGTGCACATCAAGTGACGTTGGCAATTTGTATTTGTGAGTCAGTGTTTATGGAATATCAATATAATAATATATTACAGAATATAGCAATCCCAGTAGTACCATAATATGTCAATCGTATTGAGCTCCTTAACGCAAGTTTGAACTAAAAAAAAAAAATGAGTTACATCTCATGTAACACAATTGAAGTAATGACTTGACGAGTCACCACGAGCGCATGATCCGCTATGGCACGAAATCGGTCCGCCAATGTGAAATCAACCCAACAACACTAAGTCAGCTCGAAATATCCTTAATTTTCACAACATTGATTTATACATTTTTTAAGGCATTAGCATAATTTCATCAAAATAAATTTATAAACATAATCCAAACAAATGGAATGTCATTAGTTTGAAATCTTAATAGTGAAAGACATGGAAAGATAGTCTTTAAGTCGATCGAGTGTCTAAATGAGTCATATACAAATCATGTCAATACTAGCTCACTAATTTAAACAGCGTACACGAGTCAATATTGTGCCCGGTAAGTTAAACACAAACAAGACATAATAATTGGTCGCATCTCGTAGGTTGACATGAAATTGACCCCAACATGATCAGCCTCAATCAAGACCAGTTAAAGGCGCTCGCATCCTATTCTAATCATGTTATATTGTTGTATCAGATATCGTCGCCTCCCCTTACACGAAGCAAGCACCAGAGTTTCACACTATCACAAAACAAGTAGGTTGCACAAAGCTTCATGAGCTCGGATTCATATTAGAGTTCCCTGCCCGTTTAGTTCAAGTACCAAGCACGATCCAAGCTTAAAGTTCAATTAAAGATCTAGCTTTTGCGAAGGAGAAACGGACCATGAACACGCCGCACGTGCCGAGAGGCATCGGGAGAGAGCTAGTCCAGTGGATTAACTCCGAGCTCCGTTCTAAGCATTTTTATGGGAGAAAAAAAAGGAGGTATATCTCGAGATGGCAATATCTACACATAAAATATTCTTGGGTATTTTAGCCCCATTATAAACCCCCCAAATATAAAAAGAAGAAATGCGGGAGACGTATTACATGATTTTATTGGCCTGTCGCAGGCTTTTTATGCGCGGTACGAGCAATGCAAAACCACAACCATATGAAATTCATGGTCCGGGCACAAAATGTTCCTGCAAAAAAGCTAAGAAATCAATATAATCACGTGAAATTCTCAGAAAAAAAAAATGGAATATTTCGAGAGCCCATTATTAACTAAATAGTTTGCAAGAGGACTTGAGTTGCAATTTCACAATAACCCGTCAATTTGAAGTACAGAATCACGATAAAAATTAGAAAAAAAGAAGGAAGAAGAAGAGGAGAGGCGAAAATCTTGATCACCTAAAATTCTAAAAAAACTAATCTTTTTTTTTTTCTCCCTTATTTTGTTTTGTCAGTCGCAAATTAGAACTCTTTCCTTCCTCAAGGCTTGGAGGCGTGGGGCTGCGCACGGCCGTGAGCACCGTTGTCGGAAGCCATGAACTGCAGCTCCTTCTTGTCGTAAATCTCCAGCGAAAAGTCCCTCAACATCTGAGCCTTTTCCCTGCCGCCGCCGCCCCCGGCGGAGCTCACGCTCGGCGCCATCGTCGACTTCTTCGCCGTCGCCTTTGCCCCGACCACGCTGGTGCTCACTGCTGAGTTCGTCATCCCGCCGCATATCCCCGGCGACGGCCCCCTTATCTCGATCCCCGAAGGAATATTCCCTCCTCCTGCGGCCGCCGCCGTCACCGCCGCGACGAGCGACGACACCGGCCGCGCCGCCGCCGCCCCGGCCGCGGCCGCCACGTTGAACACCGGGGTCATCGCCGGCGAGAGCGCCCATATCTGCGCCTGCTGAGCCACCGGGGGCCCGCCAGCGACCGCCGCGCCGGAGGCCTGCGGTGGCGGGATCATCCAGAAGGCGTTGGTGGGGACCACCAGGCCGGCGTTCCCGACCGTCCACACCGGCATCAGCCCCTGGGGCGGCGGTGCCGCGATGGCGAGGCCCGACGACTGCGTGATCACGGCATCGCCCGCGTCGCAGAACTCACTGTTCGACGGACGTTTGCGCTTGGGGGCAGCGGTTGTATTGCTGCTCATGTTGTTATTGCTGGGAGTGGAGGGGATTTTGAGGGTCCCGTCGACGGTCATCGCGATGGCAGGGACGGTCCCGGTCCCCGTGGCTTCGATGATGGCGTGCTCGGCGTGCTCGAGGAGCCACCGCACGGTCTCGCCGTCGGACTTGTGGCCGAGCTCCCGGGTCAGCTGGAAGATCCTGGCGGCGCAGGTGGCGGGTATCCGGATCCTCCGGCCGCGGCCCTCCACCTTGGTGTGGCGGTCCTTGGTGGAGGAGGAGGAGGAGGAGCGCCTGGCGGCGGCGGCGGCGGTCGCGGAGACGCTGGACAAGGGCATGGGCATTGGCTGGACCTGCACCCCGTCCGGGGCCAGCCGGCGGGCGACTCGTTCGGGGTCGGACTCCACCGGCTCGTCCTTGAGCGAAACGGCCCGGAACAACGGACGCGCCGCCGGAGGGTCGCGGGGGGGCGGGGAGGCGCTGGCGGGGCCGCCGTCGTCGGGGTCGCCGGCGCTGGTGCTGAGATCGGAGGCGCCCCCGTTGTCGTCGGGGTCCGGCTCCTGCTGCTGAAACGACGCCATTTCGGACGAAAGGTGGCGTTTTTTTCTTTCCCTTCGCTCGAGCCTTAACGTCTTACGATGTCGGGAGGAGCCGAGAGACAAGAACTGAAGATGGGTTCTCCGGAAAAGCACAGAGGTTCAAGGAACAAGAAGAGGAAGAAGAAGAAGAAGCACAATGGAACAGAACAAGGCAGAGGGATCAAAAAAGCACGAATCCGAAATTCTCCTTCTTCCTTTTTACAAAGCAAAGCCCTAAGAGAGAGAGAGAAGGAAGGAGAGAGAGAGAGAATTTGCAGTAAAAATCGTTACTTCCTCCATCCGGTCGCGCGCACCGTTGCTTAATATGGGGGAGGGCCGGGGTGCTGGTGTCGGGATGGAGTGCGTTGATGATGATGGGAACGGACGGCGGGGATCCGATCAGGGGTAGGCTTCGTGATGTGGGGGGAGAGAGGGGGATGGCGCGCGGGTGGGGGCCGCTTACTCATCACGGGTCCCAATCACAAGTGGACCACCGAGGGCGGGACAGGTGGTCTCCGGGTCTCCGCCAATAGGAGGGGAGTAGAGTGGTGGTGGGGTTGGGGTGGGGGGCAGAGATCGGGGCGGGGGGAGGGGAAAAAAAAAGAAAGAAGAAGAAGAAGAAGAAGAAATTTTATCTTTTTTGTGCGGGAGGGGCCCCCAGGTAAAGTGGGGTTTCCATTGGTTGAGACCACCTCACCATTTTTGTGGTCCCGGCACCATCTGGAAGAACAGCGAAATTTTTTTAAAAATATATATATACAAAGTTGGTAAAAAAAAGATTTTAAGAGCCGTCACATTTTCCGGAGTGAGTTTTTTTATTAATTTTTGTTTTGGGGGTGTTGATAATCGAATTAAATAATTGGGGGTCAAGCCGTGCTCGCGCTTGCTCTTTCCTAAGAGGTTGGTTTTGGGTTTAGGGTCAGGTCGAGTCAGGTGAGTAATTACTTTTGTTTACGAATCTGATTGAGTTTGTGGGGTCAAAGTTGGATCAAATCGAGAAATGAGAATATAGCAATTGGGCATGCGGGTATTAGCTAGAGACTACTAAGATGATGAGAGTGCTTAATTAAAGTGAGCTCACACGAGTCCTGACATCTAACGGGGTTTGGTTCTAGACGGTGTTGAGAGAGGGGGGGCCTTTTGTCACTTGGGACCATGAGGGCGGGGTCCAGTCTCTAATAACTACTGTAGCAGCCTTTGTAAAGCTTTATTTAATTTGTCGATTGCTTGCCATTTGCAGTTTTAAAGTCGCGGCCCTTTTAGATGGTACGCTGGGTCAAGTTGCGCAGTAGCCGTGCTCGCGGCATACGGGAGAGCCTTGCATGCAAGCATTTACTAGCCTCCGATGTAGCCATAGCCATAGCATCGGCCAGCTCGGATGTGTTTTCTGGTTCCACTTGGTCTCGGCCGAAAGGCCAATGAATTTAAACCCGTTCACTTAGTCGTGCCAAACAGCTAACCTGCAAAACATATCAACCTAACCATCATACGCAACTTGCCGGTTGTTCTTGGCGATATTTCTAATTGCTAGATGATCCTCGAAAGTCCTTTCTTGCTCCCCAACTGAAGCCGGAGGGTTCAATATTGCTGAAGAGACTTGCGGTTTGGATTGATTTGGATTGGAATTTTCAGCTCTCAAGCCTGGGCAGCACTCGCCGATGGGGGCAAAGTCTTTTTATGCGAATAGTCTTTGCTAGGTCCATCTCATAATTTGACAGGCCATATCTTCCCTCCCAGAGTATGTGAATGACAAGGTAATAATAGCCCACTCAGTAAAAACCGCAACCTAACTCGGTAGTTAAAGAAGGTCAGATCAGACCGGCATCTATATGCGTTGGGCAGTAAGATCGCACTTCTTTTCGGGTTTCCGCCCTTTTGTTTTACCAGGCTGATCGTGGGAACTATGATGAAGCCATCGACCAATTTCTGAATTCTGATCGGCGGGTTCATCGTGACATTTAACTCTTGAACGAGAAACTGTGTCATATGTAACAACAAAGCGTATCGGAAAGAGCAAGGGGGACTTCAATAGGTACTTTTTATTAACGGCTAATCATTAGGTAAAGAAAGAGAAGGCTTGACATCTTGATCAAACTATTTTGTGCTTAGGTACAAACTTACGAACCCACAGAAATTCTTCTTAATGCCGTTTCCACCAATCATCATCTAAAATCGCGAGCCGACTGCACAGGCGGATGATGCCACCAATGTACTGGCATTCGCTTCAGTGACCATTGGCGACTGGAACATTCTCGCAGGGGCTGTCCTTGGCCTTCTTGGCATAGAACCTCCGGTACATGGAGTCGACTTCGGTGAGGTAGTAAGTTCCTGGGGCCAACAGGCTACAGTCCTTGCTTGTTACGAAGTCCTTACCACCATATCTGTGCTCCATAAGCTTCAACGTTTCGACAAATTTCTCTGGTGCGATCTGCAAGAAAGGCAAGTTGCGTTCAGATATGTTCATCAACGGGGCACATAATTAAGCAACTTTCCTTGGACAATGGCTTAAAGCATTTTACAAGGAAAGATACTACCGCATCTCTAGTCAATGCATGTGCCCGATTCAGCTGGTAACGCAAGAAGAAGATACTGGTTTATGATTGCAAATGAAAAGGTTGAAGCAATCTTTTCTTAAGGAGAAATATGTGCACTGGTGTCGATGGTAATTAGGCACATCATGTGCACATTCAAACACACGAGAAGAGATGTTCTTTAGTGTAAATCTAGCAGCTGGTAGAGCCAATGCTCATGTTGATAAAGTACAATCAGTACCTATAAACGACACTCAATGCATACAGCAACAAGTAGGAGAGAATACTAAAATTACCTCATGCCTCGACTTCAGCTTCTTGTCAACATTCATTATAGCAGCAATGTTTGATAAGCTGAATGGATGCTTTCCACCATTAAATTTCAAGGAGAACATCGTGGCGGACAAACCACTTCCATAGGAGAACAATATCACCCTGTTGCCATCCTGCCGAAATGCATTTGCTTTTATTTTTAGAACAGTCACACGACCCACAGCATGAGATTAAGAATAGAAATATGATGGAAATTTACCAGTGAGCTGTGCTTATTGTGGATCAGAGAAGCGAAAGCTGCATACAGAGATGCAGTGTACATGTTTCCCACTTGTTTTGGTATCAAAGTGGTTGGTTGCACCTTCACATCGTACAGGGGCTTGGCAACTTGTTGGGATGCCTGCATATCAGTGGCATCAATTAAGTTATCATTTATGAACAAGTTCTACACTCTAGCTTCAAACAGCAAGATAGCCTCCTAATATACCTTCTCTAGATCTCGGCTTTGGTAGCTTTCATCCCCAGATAAGCTTGAAAATGGTGCCAACTTTTCCTTGGCGACCTCATCCACGGAGCTGCCAATAAGAGCATAAATCAATCACAGAGTCCAACAATGTCATTCCACTGAATTTCAGTAGTACAGCATATAAAGAAATCATATGATGAATAAAACCTGGCATTTCTCAAGCAGTCATTGAAAAAAAGACGGGAAAAGCTTTTCTGCACAAGCTGCAATATTGAAAGTGAAAGTGTAAGTAAAAGAAAGAAAAGATAAATCATTATCTGCAGCAGGTCATAATAGTAACAGACCTTGTTGTATGGGGAGTGAAACACAACGTAGTCAGCATCAGATAGAGAAAACTGTTTCCCCTCGAATTTCTCGTATCTGTGAAAGCAATCAGCAGGATAAGGAAAAGGAAAATAATAACTCAAATTCCAGAAAGATCGAGATGATCATATACTCATATTTACGAATTTCAACTCACTTGTGACAGAATTGCTTGTAGCAGGAGTCAAGAGCCATCAAATAACATGTTTGTGATAGCTTCCCATCAACAACCTGCAAAGGGATTTCAAGCAATGAATGCAAGCACACATCAGTTGCTTTCCATGAAATCCTCCAATAATTTGAGAATAAAGACCTTAACTGAACAACACCAAAAATAAGAATAAAAAAGACCTTAACTGAAAGAGAAAGTATGAAACTTCTTGGTACACATGGTATATAGTGCAAATATATCTATTTAGGAAAATTATACTTTGCATCCTTGTACTTTCCCATATTCAATAACCAAGGCTACGTTTTTTTCTAAACAAGTCCTACTTGCACAAATTGTCTAATTAACTCCCTCCAATACTACATCTGGTCAAATCCAGCTGACGTGGCTGTCGGTGGTGCCCGAGGGTGACATGTACAACACTATGTTGATGTGGACGCGACAGTCAAAAATAAAAAGAAAAAAATGAGAAAAAAAATCTTTCTTTTCCACTCATAATCTCTCTTTTTCAACATGCACTTGGGTCCGGTCTTGAAAATATTGTCAATGTCACGCTACGTCGTCATCCAATGGCCGTGTCAGCTTGATTTGGCTGGATTTGGTTCCAGAAGGACGTGATTAAATAATTTGTGCAAGAAGAAAGACTAGATCAGCAAAATTAGTATAGGGACTTGGTAAGAACAAGTGTGAAAGCAGAGGACGAAAAGTAGAATTTTTCCGTGTATATAGAATGCAGTATACAAAGAACAAGAGTTATGATCAGTTGGAAACTCTTTATATTAAAGAGTTTCAGAAAGAGGCATATGTATAGAGCTCAGCAGAACAAAGCCCATTAACTTTCTTGAGAATGTTCACTATCTTCTTTAACAGATGTATGCGGTGTACTTCTGTAATCCTATTGTAGTGTAGTCAGATGTTACAATCAAACGACATCCACTTGTAAAAGTGGAAGAAGGGTACATAATTTAGGAAATGTGACAAGTGGGAGCTTTATTCCCATGCTATGTTCTGAAACCATGTTTACTATGCTCGATCTACCAAGTACACTGAAATTAGGGAACTGGACATCAATGTCTAGAACTCTAGAATCAGAAAAGTTTCAAACATCACAAAAAGGACATTTAAGGAAGACTTACGGGATATTCACTAGCAAGATCGGGCTTGTAAAAGTCATAGACATGGGACATATGACTCCCATGGAATTTGCTTTCAAAAACCATAGGAGCATCAGGCCCAATGAGGAGAGCAATAGCAGCTGCTCCTCCAGTAGGGCGTGCCGGTCCTTCCGCATAAACCTGAGAAAGAGAAGCAACAGTTAAAAAAAGAGAATAAAACAGAACTTGCAGCAAACAGTATATTCCTTCCAAGTGGTGGCACTACAATAAGCATAGGGGTGTAGAAAGTTTCCATTCTTTCACTGCAATTATCTTATGGATTCAGAATTGATATTCAAAATCAAGTCTTCAGAGAAAAGGAATCAAAGAACCCCGGATTTACTAAATTTAAATTACCAACTACTCCATTCAAGAGAATATCCATTATTGTTAAAAGAATCCCATTCTCCATTTTAGTCAGGCACAACAGAAAATATAAAAATAAAGGAAGACTTTAGGAAAGGAATTAGCATACCGCACTGTCTGTGCATACAACAAGACCATAGCGACCATCCCACGAAGAACTCTCCACCCAGTTCACACAGTTGAACAAAGCTGCTGTCCCTCCATAGCAAGCATTAGTTGAATCGACGCCTTCAATGTCAGTATTACCGCAAGCCTGCATATTCACCAGCAACACTACACATGAGCATCTTCAGGCATAAAATGGAACTTATTGAGCAACTCAAATGCGAGAGCAGAAGAGTGACAAGAGAAACAGTTCTACAATATTAAGAGCAATATGGTGTCCTATAATCAGAATTTTTTACTATTTTACTTTCCAAACTGACGGGATTATGTGTCTCCACAAGAACATATAGTTAGGGACCTAACAATAAGCACTGAAATGTACCTCAAAAAGTGGCATGAGGAAAGTCTTGATGGATTTGCTCTTGTCAATGACAGTCTCACTGCCTACTTCTAGACGACCGATTTGTTTTGCATCAACCCCATACTTCTCAAGAAGGGATGAAACAACTGTCAAACTGGAAGTACAGGATTTAGTTAGAAAAAAAATCCACATAAATATAAAGGAGAAACCACTATAGACCTTATAATAGCTGGTAATGGCCTTACAATACGCGAATATAATATTTCAGGGGCATAATTGCCACCCTTTCGACAATCATCATAAAAAAGCAAATAACATGTACAAGGAGAGCTTAAAAGCACAACAGAAAGCAATGATACTCTCGAAGACCGGTGTCCTGATAATAGAAGGTGTACAGGGGAAGAAAAGAATCAGATATTAATGAATGGATTATAGAAATTTAACCTCATTGAGATCACATCTTCAACTTCGGTACAAAATGCCATACAATCTTGTCCAAGTCCAATAGTATATTTCCCTTTGCTTGCACCATCATGTACTTCCATTGCCTCCTATAAATGCCAAAAAAACGAGAGACGGAATTTCAGGTTCTGTTGCATCAACCTCGTACTGGGAAACCAATAGCGTTAACGAAATGAGAATTAAGCGACGCGTAAAACAAAGCAGCAACGGCCACAAAAGCAAATGCAGATGAGGATTCACTTCACAGTCCACAGTCCATATAGTTGCTTAAACTTGAGTTTGCTCCTTGCCTTTTCACCTCGATTGCAGACAACTAAGTCCAATACCTCAAGCTAGCTAGTAAATCCTATATCCACTTCAATCACATAAAATGGTGCAGAAGTAAATCTGAAACAATTTTTCCTAGAACGGAACCAGTTTAAGACCTGTCAGCTTCTTCATTGAAAATCTACTGACGGAGGCAACCGTTCCCATTTTTCTTCGTTTCACCATAAGCAGCCCCCACAGTTTCCGTTACAGAACTTCGACAAATCAAATCAAACCAGACGCTTCACAGGAATAAACAGCAGACGGCGAAGCTCGAGCCGAAGCCTAATCTATGCACATGCACATCCTCGCTTTGACCGCAGATCCAGACCCCGGATTGATCCGCACAACAGCGAACTCAAAAATCATCTAAACGGCGACACAGGCTCGACAGTACCTAAAGCTACGACTCCAAGGACCAATGGAGTCATCATTACCGGAGAAACACGGATCAAGTGTCACCATCCGAATCCGCCGAAAAACAAAAAGTTCCACAATCAAATCTTCCGGAGGGACAAAAAAAAAAGAGCGACGAAAAAGAGATATCAATTATCAGTCAAGCGTCCTTCCGTTTCGCGCTCGCAAACGTCCAAAAACAGAGAACCGTTCGCCAGCGGACATCCTAGGCTCCAACCAATTCAAATCTCCCTCGAGCTCGGACGCTCGAAAATCCTCCGGTCGCGTCCTCATTCCGCCGCGGCGCGAACTCGTCGAATCACAAGCTAGCTCGCTCGCTCGCACAGAGAGAGAGAGAGAGAGAGAGAGAGAGACCTGTTGGACGCAGGTAGGGGGGAAGTAGATGTCCATGGCGAGGATCCCGACGTTCTTTGCCATCTCTCTGAGCTTGATCGGAGACGAAGAATACGAGCGGCGACGGCGGACGGCGGCGGTGCTAGCTCTTCGAGCGGGATTCCTTCCTCAGAGAGAGATAGAGAGCGAGAAGGGAAGGCAAGAGAGAATGGCCGGGGGGGATGCTCCCATGTAGGAGCTGAGGGGCGGTATATATAGTAGAGACACAGACCATCATCGAGCGTAGGCGAACGGGACGAAGCAATCTCTCTCTCTCTCTCTCTCTCTCTCTCTCTCTAAAATGCGGATTCTTGACTCATGCGCCGAGTGCCAAATGTTCGGGGCGAGCACTTCCTCTATTCGCCCCCCGCTTCCCTCGCGAATTACGGGAATGCCACCACGTGATGTCCCTGCGCGGGGGTAGAGAGATCCCACGTGATCATGTTGATACCAGAAACAGATCCCCTCCCCCATCTCCCCACCCCGGACTAAAAAATAATCTGATCTGTACTTTGAAAATTCAATTGATTTGGTTATGTTTGGACCACTTACTGCTATTAACTTTATGGCCTAGCTAGGATGGGTTAATTTCATGAAATACCCTAGATTGATGCATCCGTGATAAATATAAACTCAATCCTAAATTTGGTACGCCTACGACAACAATTAAAAAATCATAAATAGGTACACATTATAATGAATTTACTTTCCATTAATTTTTTGTTAAATTTTATTAATATCATAAAAAAAAATACAAATTAGTATACTTGTCACAAACAGAGAGTGAGGCCCCAGATTGGTATATCTGTTAACTGTTATATGTTATTCAACTCAACAAATTTGATAAAAATTTAACGGACACTAATGAATGATAAATTTATCTGCCAGTCTGGGATTTTTTTTTGTCCAAAATTAATTTTAGGTAAATTCATCATAGGCGTACTAATTTAGGATATTTCATGATATAACTCACTAGAATGTTGAATTTTAAGTACCAAATTCACAAGGACGTGTAAAACTACAGATTCATCATCTCGCTTTTCATTCTAGCTACCATAATTATAAAATTTATTATAGCGACTATAAAATTACTCAAACTTATCATCGAGAGCTCGCATGACTTTTAGATTCTTTGAAAGTTGGATTAAATGTGACTAGTTTTAGTGATCCTACTAGTTACCTGATAAAGTCATGCATAAATGAGAAAACACACTAAACTCTCAGTTAAACAGATGTTATTGAATGAGATAAGCAAAGAAACCTAATTGTAAGGAAACTACTCATTGCAAGGAGAAAAATTAACATCTTGCAAGTTAGAAGTGTAAGTTGTGCTTATTAAGGATACTAATAGGGATTACTAAATTGATAACTTATTTATGTAGATACTTAAGATGGTTCTCTAACACCCTTATTTCCCTTGAATTTGTATGAAAAATAAAATGAATGGATTCCAAATTTTAATGTTATAAATATCTTGATAAGTTTCATAACAAATGACCAGTTTTAAGATTCTCTTTGAGAGGTATTTAGGGTTTCATCTCGAATGATTGTGCAATTCAGCATGTCTTCGAAACTCGATAATATTTAAATCTTCAATTGGAATTAATATGTTTTTGTTTTGATTATTAGGTTCTCCCTGCAAATTCAAGGGCAATGTCGAAGAAAAAAAAAGGAAGAGTGTAAATCAGGAGCAAGAATCTGTCACAGATTAACAAACGACAGATTCTTAAAATATGGAATTTACAGTTGCTCGGACAGCGAAGCCAATATAGCTCTTTAGCCTTCCTGAGGCCCACCTGGGAAATCTGCTGACGTGGGCGAGCAACTCCTTTTTTTCTGATTGGTCGTTGCTTTTGATTTTTCGAAACGAAAGCGCATTGCCGATTGATTACGAACCCGAAAGAGTCAATGGCGTGCGTTTTCTATATAATGACCGTGCGGCCCGGCAAATCCTTCACCGGAAAACCGATCCGCCGAGAACCAATTGAATCACAACTATTGATGTTTAATGGGACCGTGTCATGTCAAAGGTGTACCGAGGAAACTTATATATTCCATTGATTAATATCGAGGTACATCAATAACCATCGTCAAAATTATTATAACAATGACAACTCATGATTTATATGTAGATCGTAATTCAATCAATTTCTTTATTTTTTTTAACACATGATAACAAGTGATTGGTTTGATTTGAGGAGAGTAAGGTCACAACACGTTACTCCTAAATACAACTCATCTCATATCTTCTCAAGATGATTCTTAAATCCCTTAAATTGGGACGAGTACTCGAAAAGAATCTCAATAAACAATCAAAACATGTCGTCAAAATCCAACTTAGGAATCTTGCCTAATGACCCGTTCATGCGCCAGTTCCTCGAGCATTTCTATGCAGGCCTAGTTAAAAGACCGCACACATGCAATAATCGACGAGCGGCGGACCAAATCGAGACAGTTCAGGTTAAATGCGACTCTCGAACCCGAACAGACACATCATCAAACGGGCTCAGAAAACGAAACGACCTGTATCGGTCACGAACGAAGTTGATGTCGACACGATCGGGCAAATTAGCATTAGATAGCCGCTGGTGCTGGTCCGCATTACATTATCTGTCGTCGGGACAACCAAATTTGACTGCATCATTAAATGGGCCTAACGAAATTGGCACCCTGGCTGGCGCCCGGGGGGGCCCCACCCCGAATCGGCGGATCTCAGCCGTCCATCAGCCAAGGGACGGGATCGGTCAACATAATGCACCCGCGATGCAGTCGAGTCAAGCCCCCCCAACACCGCGGGGTTGGTGAGTGGAGCTCCCTCGCTGTTCCACATGTGAAGTCTCCCACGCTGCTCTTCAAAAGTCAGACAAAGTCTACTCAGCTCTTTATCTTATTTTTATTTTTATTTTTATTTTATTATGTTTTGGCACTTTTGGCCTCACATTAGTTGTACATGTGTTGCTCATTTCACCGATTTTGGTAGCATATGGAGAAATCGTATTTGACTTCCTTTTTTTTTCCTGGTGATTAAAGAGGAGACACATCGATTAAGTCTCTCGCAAGTAATACTTGACTGAAGACCTTTGAATTTGCATCTTTATCTTCGCACCGTTAGTACGATTAAATACAAGTTAATATCACCAAAAAAAAAAAAAAAATCAGAGTCGATACAGCGGTGTGTCACTTAATCCCAAATCAATTTTTGCATTACAAAAACTCCTAAATTAGTAACTGGTGCCACATTTATTTCAAACTAATGATTTCTGTCACATTTTCTCCCAAAATGTGATAAATATGAGATTTTTTGAGACACTATTTTAGGGTTAATATGACACAGATATATTAATTTGAGATTATTTTGATATGAAAATTAATTTGAGATAAATGTTGCATAGATGCCAGTTTGGAATAAATGTTTTGTAGATATATCAGTTCAAAAGTTTTTTTTGTAAATGTGGAATGAATGTATCAATTTGCAATTTTTGTGATATTGACCCATTAAACATTGAAAATGATCTTTGATAATTGAAGGTTTGGCCACGGTTTGTCATCTATTTCTAACTTGTTCGCATGCGAGAGTCCATGATACACATGTTGAAGCCGCGACGCTTTCGAATGCCTTGACCGCAAATTACACGTGAAACTCAAGATGCGAGGCCAAAATTACATCGAATGAGACAACTTGAGAAGATAATGAAAAAAAAAAAAAAAAGGAAACCGAACCTCGCGATAATAGGAGGAGCGTCGCTATTTAAGCCCTTCTGTAACGTACGACACGTCGTAGAATATGGTTGGGACGATCGAAATGACGAGGGACGTACCATCACACGTCCATTGACAAATCTTATGACGTCATATAATATATCCACCTCCTGTATTTCTTAAATGACTTGGTTAGCTGACCGTCGGAAAGGACCTCATAATTAAAAGTCGGGCTCAAAAGAGACGCTTGAGGAGTTAGGTAAGACGTCGAAAAGAATCCCAAATTGACAAAGCATCATTTGATGCGCTTCGGCGTGGAAAAAATTGACTCCTTCGGAATCATAAATTCCAACAAAAAAAAAATTATAAAAAGAAAAATCAAGAAAAAATCTGATAAAGCGTATTTTTCCTATCGGCAAAGTATACGAATAACGAGTATCGAATCAATATGCTAGCTTTACCTCACGAATGATTATAACTTTTTCATATCTCAGTTTAGTTTTTTTTTTTTTTTTTTTTTTTGTCATTATTTGTCAAAGTTTCTTTTCTTTCCCAAAAAACATTTTCCGTCTTTTGTTATTGTGGCTTACTGCGAATTTCAAGTTATGTTATCAAAAAACCCCACAAGCCATGCATGTAGCAGTTTGAAAGGAGCAATTCACGGAACAGACACCTTGAGGAATCGAATGGCCCCGCCGGCAAAGCAACGAATGCGTAGCCGGTAATACAAAAGACATTGGATAGAATCATAGGAATTACGCGAACATATATGGTTCTCCTTCTCCCCGTCCGCACGGACAATTCCATGTGTGCGGCAAAAGCTTATTAGCTCTCGAAAAAGGACGGAAGATAGAATATAGGGTCGATGCGATCAACTTGGAATATCGATTATGCTCTCTCCAAAGTCCGAATAATCTCTCCCCACCATCCGCAGAGCTACAAGGTCAAACTTCCACTGATAATTTTAAAAATGAAAATATGGGTCTTTAACGGCCGAAAGTCAACACTGCCGGGCTCACTCGAAAAATGGATCTTGTCGCGATTGGTAGTCAAACCAATCGAATTCTTGATGATTCGAGTGGGGGGCATACCAAAGTTGAACGCCCCGAAATTCGGGCTTCTTTAATTTGGATTGACAAAGGGCGGGTGTGAACTTGCACACTCCATTCGATATAGAAATCTATCTCTTGCGTGCGTTGCTTAGAGACGGCGAACTTTGACCTTCCGTGGAGGCGGCGGACTCGGGCTTGGTCGGTAAATGGTGTCGATTGCTCTAGCCTTTTAATAGAGTCCGAGCTTGGTGGTACCGCACTGGCGTGCGGGACCAAAGTGTAGTGTGGAAAGTAATATGAAGAAGAAGAGGAGGACTTTTACTCTGTGTATATTGTGTGTAGTTTGGTCCCCGTGGAAATTTCTTATGAAAGATGCTTTAAGGTCGAAAGAAAATCGAGTCACTCACGTGATTGTATGTTAGACGTGACAATTTACATTGTTTTGTTGTGGATTTAACAAACGGATTACATTGAACCCCGCTCGGAAAGATCGAAGACTAAATTGGATTAAGAAAAATGGTTTTGGAGATGGTGTGAAATGCCGAGCAAAAGTTCACGGATTACCCGTGACATTACTTCTTGTTCTAATTTTTAGGTGGTAGATATATGTTATATTGTATGTGGATCAATTTCAAGATTTCAGCTAATATATTTTGCCATTGCGTTTCCTGTACATATGTTAGAAATTAGTGTCTTCCCGCATGCTAAAAGTTAATCGATTATCTATGCATGAAAGTAAAATGGGTTTTTATCTTATGAACTGAAGCAAGCGATGGTTGTCGATTATTTAATACGAAGTTGACTTTGAAAAGCCTAAAAGATGGGACGAACCTCATTTTCTAAATATGCCCTTAGTTAAGTGACAGATTTCATATATCAATTTTGATTTTTTATGCAATAAAGTACTTTTTATCAAAAAATTTCTTCATCAATGATGTGAATATATATATATTTTTTATACCGAGGATCCGGCTTAGTTCACCTTATGGGAGCACAACACCAACTATACCTCGGAGGAGATTGGCCCAGCAAATTACTGTCAGAGCCCCCCACTTAAATCATGGAGCATACTTGGGGGTCGAACTCTTGACCTCTTGGTTTAGGGGGGGAACGCCCCACCAACGCAGCCTTGCGTGGATAGATAATGATGTGAATATTTAATGGCCACTTTTAGCCTTTTTAATTTGAGGTCAATTGTACTCCTCCTTTTTAAAAAAAGAATTAGGTTCTCAATTAATATGCGAATGCATGTCCTTTGCTTCTTCGACTCATTCAAATCGAGAAGAAAGTCAAACACCGTAATACGCTGGCTTCTAGTTCTAGAGATGGAAGTTTGAGGGTTCGAGTAGGAGAGAAGGATTTTTGAGTCTAATTTATCATTATCAATTTACCTACGAAGTTCTCATTCAATAAATCACAAATAAAATAAGACAGATCCTCATTCAATACACCACGAGAGCAATATAATTTACTTTCTTCGAGCAACAATATTAGCCGATTTCAATTTACACTATTGGAAGGCATGGATTTCCAAATATTCTAATGCCACGCACACAACACATAAATTTCGAATGTGCAAATACTATGTTTGTGAATATACAATGACACAAGACTTTTATATACATATAAGTTAATACCATGGAAAACCTCAAACCGGTATATTTTTGACAAATTTACACAGAACTAATTTTTTAATCACTCAAAATCTGTGACAAATTTAACTCAAATTAATTTTTTCACTACTAAAAGCTTTAAACTAATAATTGAATTAATATAACGAAAAATCACAAATCAATGTACCATAAAACCTCAAATTAGTACATTCATCAACTATCACTAACTATCACGTGTCATCTAACTTAGTAATTTGGTGGTAAAAATTAATGAAAATTAATGGGAATAAATTTGTCATAAGTATAGCAATTTAAGAGTTTTGTTTGCTATTAAAAAGTTAGTTTGGTGTAAATTCATTGCATGTGTTATCAGTTTTAGGGTTTTTCGTGACATTATACGCATAGAGCGAAGGAGTTGCGTTTGCTTGAGGGAAAGAAACACCCACTTCCTTGTCATGCTGCAATTAAAAGTATTTTAAGAGGGGTTTGTCACCTTCTCAAATCTCTGTATACTAAGAACAGATTCGAGATCTCCCATATAAAACCATTAATTTAAGTAAGGAACTCGTCTCGCATAACATGGCCACGAACGAGAGCGAGATCTCTCTCCCTTGGTTTTAGTGATGTGGTAGGTGCGCACGATCGCAACCACCTAAATCTCTTTATAGCAACTACATTAGAAAAATCCAACACCCTAGTTAAGATTGACAGCATTGTCCGCAGCGACCGACCAGGAATTAGTCATTTCCCTGTAAAATCTCGGCGTATCAGAGTTTAGTTTGTGGTTCAATCATTTTCCCACCTAATCCCCATGCTCAAAAACATAGAAATTCCCGTGAACAAAGGATGCTTGCGAAATCGATTATATAGGTTGTGCGATCAAATAGGTGGGCGAGATTCATGAATAAGACTCGCCGTCAATTGACTTGAGACGATATTAATATAAAATTTTGTGTAAATACTTTTGAATTCAGAATTTTTTTATTCCAATATCATATGAGATCTTATAAAATTATTCTAATTATTCTAAAAGGTTAAATTATTAAATTAAGATGTAATTTATTATTTTAATATTTTAATAATTTCAACAGAAGTAATTATCGAAATCCAAAAACGTATGCGCATGGTCGAAAGATCCGCCAAAACTTATGTAGTTTCAGATAAGAAACATGCCACTTGGCTTGCACAATTTTACGGGAAAAGATGGGTTTTGATCCCCAGCTACTTTTGCTTGAAGACAGGATCGTACATAATTTGCGCCAAGGAAGTGCCACGTGTCTTTTCTTCTCCCTATATGACGAATTTTAAGCGTGTATTATAGGGTTAGCGATGTATGATATCACCTTACGCGGAACTTTATGATTTCGTCATTTTTAGTCATTATTTTTGAAAAATGAATATTAATAATTACATTTATCACTTATAATAATTAGCTAAGAAAAATATTTTCAATATTAATAACAATTTATATTTAAACATTTTGCAAAAATATTTTAATTTCCATTAATTTTTAAAGCAAAACAAATTATTATTTCGAGAAAATATTTTTTAAATCATTCATTTTTTACAAAATAATTGCACCTTTAATCTTGGTGAAATTAAAGGAAAATGATCAAAGTCGCATTGTTGAGCCCACAATCATATTGATCATTTTGTTCTCAATCTGTTAATGCGTAGATTGCAGCTTTATGTAGTTGGTAGGTTTGAACACAAAAGATGATATTAATGACCATCAATATGACACAAGACGCGCCAAAGTAGCGCGAGAAAGAAACAGCGGCATCGGTGGCAATAGCCCGCCGAGGTCGGTGCGATTGATTATAATCGAACTCATTTACTCCAGCCCCACAAACTGCTAGTAAGTTTCTCTTGATTGAGGCTATTATATACGATCATATACGGCTCGAACGGTGGGAATTGGATTGATTCACGTGGTCTGTAAGATATTTATAAGTCTTCGAATAATCGAGTCTTTACGCTCGTGCTCACGACGTCCTCGTACGATCGTCGCCGTTGCAAATCATTTCTAAAACAAATGGAAAATCGACGTTTCTGTCGGATAGTAAAGGAGAGACGGTACATAATAAAGAGACGGGTACGTCGATGACCACCTCGTGTCAGCATGATGTCTCAAGTAACTGTCTTCCATCTTTTCTCGCATGTTAAATGCTCAGCTACGCTACGAGTACGAGCCAGTTCTTCCTTTTGTCCATTGCCAGATGGCAACGTGTCGTTTCCTCCCCACGCGAAATCATTCGGAGAATTCTGAGTTTTGATTTATTGCAGGGCGGCCAGGGATGTCGACCCGTCTCTTTCGGATCCAGCCTTCAGGTTTCGTTCTCTTTCTCGACTCTTGGGCCCGTTTGTTCGACATGGGCCGATCGCGGCCATGGTCGTTTTACACTGTTTCATCTTTCGTTTCTTCCGGTGTTTTTTCCTTTTGGCTGATCGGTTGAGTTGCTTCCGAAGAAGAGTCTTGTCTGGTAATCTTCTGTCGCTAATATATCCGGTGGGCGGTTCGCAGATAACATGAATGCATGCGGAAGATCGCGTCGGTTCGACGCTCTTTTCGTAGGGTCTGTCGTGGACTCGACTGAAGTCATGAAGTGAGGTTCTGCATGATGGTGGTTTTAAGACCATGCAGTTCGCTAAGCTCACTGAGCCGAGAGGGGATCGCTTCATAGTTACGAGTCTTGGTTTGGATTCAGTTCAGAAAGTTTACAGTTATAGATGTCTTCGCGATCATGATGCTGGCTGGCTGCACAGTCACAGGGCCATATGCGCGTCGATGTCGTTTTTCCTTCAATCTTGCACTTGGTTATACAGTTGGAGCTTAACTCCAATCTGCCTTTTCAAGTTCTGCAGCCGCTTCATATAAGTCGTGCTCGAATCACGTATTCACCATGCGATTCGATCCAATGGAGGAAAAAGTACTGGCTTCTCTAAGCTCAGTTCAACGAGTTAATACTTGAGAATTTACACTGTACATACATCAAATGGCAAGCTTTTGTCCCTCTCTTATCCACACTATGCAGACACTAGACAAGAAAGATGCGAAAAAAGTAAAACGAGCCATGAATTTAGATTACATGCGCATGCAGACATGAATGAGCAACGGAACAGCTAGTATGGGTCTGTGTGTTGAGCATACAACGCACGCAGGCGTATTATTTAGACATGTCCCGGTTGTGCATAAAATGATAGAATGTGCAGCTATTGTTAAGCATAAACTGCTTCAGTGCTTATTGTCATTGAGCAATAAGCAACTACCAATGGACCACTGGATCCGGGTGAAAGAAGCTTCATTGTCAATCCCGATGAAAGACAAATCAAATTACAGAAAGAGCAAGTAAATGTATTATCCAGCTAGTCAGTTTGAATTTGCATCGAGTCTCATCTTGTGCAGAAGGAAAGAAAACCCTAGAACTTCTTCCATTTCTTTTACTTTTGCGCCCATTAAGCTTCGGATGAGAACGGAAATGTCTTACTTACGTTGTGTACGATGATGAACAAATAGAAAGAAATTACGATTTGATCATGGCTAATATAACTAGATTACTAATAATGATGGAATAGAAGCAATAGGTGGGCTATAGAGTCAACACTACTCTCATTCTTTTCAGCCAGATTCTTCCAAATAATTTTAAAACATCAACTTGTATGCACGCATAGTTTCTGCTGCAAAAAAGCCTTCAGACTCAGCTATGAACTTGTGTAAGTACTGCTTATATTGGGAAAAATAGCGGGATGAGAATGGAAATGTCTTACTTATGTTGTGTACGATGATGAACGAACAGAGAAATTATGATGAGATTATGGCTACTATAACTAGATTACTAATAATGATGAAATAGAAGCAATAGGTGGGCTATAGAGTTACACTACTCTCAGTCTTTTTAGTCTGATTCCTCCATATAATTTTAAAACATCAACTTGTATGCACGCATAGTTTCTGCTGCAAAAAAGCCTTCAGAATCTCAGCTATGAACTTGTATAATTATTCCTTATATTAGGAAAGATAGTGGGACAATCCGTCGCTCTAAGTTAATCTCCATCGCTCTAAGTTAATCTCGATTGTGGTTCTTTCCTTCTTAGGGCATCAAAACTATCTTCACTCCAACACAGTGAATTATGAGTTTTGAACCCTAAGCTCTGAATTGCTACAAAAATTCGAGATCAATGGAATTAATCAGCGGGTCAACTTCAAGGAAACATGCGATCGGTCATCAGGAATCCTCTGGCAGTAATTCTATTACAGCTATGCAATCTGATAAAATGAACACAAGATGCAAATGGCTCACAAACCGATTCACAATCTTAATAAGGAATCTCCGAAAACAGATAACACAGAAATTAAGCAAGAAAAATAATAGCATGCACTTAACAAGTTCACACTTGGATCATACCTTAGCTTACGCATAAAATGCAAGCTTTTCTTTGGCAATGATAGAGCTGAAGCAGTTGGAGGGCAACTCTCCTTTGGCAGGTCATTCTTGATTATTCTTGCTATTAGTTTTTTTTTCAATAAATTGCCTGCCAAAGGAAAGAAGCCCTACAACCAGTCCGCTCATCTAAGTGAATAGACCATTATATGAACCCGATGCGATATATTTCGACACTTCTAAATATAAGTGCTGTATCAAAGACCCACTTGAAGAGATTTATATATAGGGTTAAAGAAGATGTTCTATTTATAAGGTTGAAAATATGATAGGGTGCTTGAAGACAAGGCATATGCTATAGGATATACTGTTGTAATGTGTATAAGGACTGATCTGCTTTTCTACTCATTCTATTCCATGCAAGGGTCCTTCTCCTCCTTTTATCTGATGGCAAAGGCTACACAAGTCTGTCCTTTGAGATTCTACAAACCACGATTGGACATCTACCCCCCCTTTCTCTTCCTTCCCTCTCTCTCTCTCTCTCTTTCCTTGTATGGAGGTCGAAAGATCGAGAGAGAGAGAAAAGCAGAGGGAGAGATGCCTCTTTTTACTCATGGGAAGGTGATGTAAGATCCGGCTTGAGAAGGTATATGCTTTGTCATATTCTTCTCAGGTCAATTTGGTGCCTTCTTTGTTTTTTTTTTTTTTTTTTTTTTTTTGTGGGGGGGAAGAAAATACCATGCAAACTGATTAAGATAGTAAGACTCAGTCACGACCCGAAAAGCGTGGGAGATCGAGTGTAAGCTCATCCTTCCTTAAATTCTGATTAGTTTGTCCTTTTTCTAAATCGAAAAACCTTTTTAGCAACTAATGATTTGATCTAATTCCAACGATTCTCCCGGATTGAAAAAACTGGCAACAAATTATAAGAGATAGGTGCGGAAAGAGATGGTTTCTGCAAGAGCTTGCACTGAAGTCGACTTGATCATGTTTATTTTTTTGGGTGCATTTAATATTCAAGAATAGCACATGCTAAGAGAGCACTGAAAGTAATGACATGTAGCGTGAGAGTTTATACTTATGTATCACTTCATAAATATCTTTTACTTCATGTGATTCTACAATATTACAGTGAAAAGAACCCTCTATGCTGCCACCATCGTGCTGTTCCTCACACCTTACATCACTGGACAAACGAATTATACGCACGCAATCAAATGAAATGAAATCAAATGTTTACAGACTTGTCATGAATCTAAAATCCGAATTCAAGAGGTAAGCAGTAATGATATTTAGTAATGCGAGTACATCAAACATATAAATACACTTCACCGTGGTCAATGGAAATTTTTGACCTGTTAGTTTGCTACTTCCATTCGGGTTAGGGCGAAAACTGGTCGATGTATTGGGAAAAGAAATGAACAAAAAGGGTAACACTTCCAAGTATTAATTAGTCATCAGTACTAACTTATTTCAAGAGGTCAGTCGATTGAGAATTGAGTGCATAGCTAGTCACTGATGCACGCAAATGAACCTCAAACTTCTGGCTCATCAAGCGCAACAATATCACGTAGTTTACATAAAAAAATTGTATTCGTTTCGAATGCGTTCTCTTTACCATCTCAAGTCGCATGGAAGGAAAAGATAGAGGTGCGATAATAGGAAAAGATGTACCTTCCTATTATGGAAGAGGGAAAAATCTATTCAAGACATATTTTGGCAAATGAAGATCTATACATTAGGTTGCTCTAAATCTCCAAAAGCAAGTACACAAGAAGAAGAAGACGAAGTAGTAGTTGCTCAGGGGACCCATTTATGTGAGCGACCAATCACATATAGCATGGTTTCGAAAATAATAACATTTAGCTTGAGAGTCTATAATGATTCATCACTTCATAACATATCATAATATATCTTTCACTTTGTGGGATTGTTCAATATCATAGTGAAAAGAACGCTCCATGCTACCACCATTGTGCTGTGTCTCCCACACCCGACGTCATCAGACAAACGAATTATACGCACGCTGTGACGCCCCCCAGCACGTCATCCCTAGCGCAGTTTCCCTATTCTTTCGCCTTTACATGCAGAAGCGCAAATGGATAAAGAACATCCCAAGATACAACATTCAAAGAGACACCCGCAAAAATATAAACCGGAATAGCACATTTCATTTCTTATTTATTTACTTTAGGTGACATGGCCAAGTATATTGAGGGTTTTCAAAAGCGTCTGTCATCTTCAATTGCATCAAAATTACACCACATTATTACCCTGACCTTGGGACTACCTGTACACGCCTAGCCGCCTATCCTTCGACACTAGTATGCCCAAAAGTCGTCGCTTGGATTCAAAAATGCTGCTTCACCATCCTGCCCCTGCCTTAGTCTATCGTGGATTCGTGCTACCACCACCATCATCTCCACCACTGCCTGGATGTGGGATCGATCCCACAAGCTATCCTCTGACACGTGCATAGACAGCAAGGAATCCCAAGAGTACTAGATCAATCCAGATCTATGAACTCAGAAAAGTCCCAGGTGAGGTCCACCGGAGCACCGTAACTAATGGAAGTAAAGGCAGGAAGGATCGACATACCTATTACTGATCTGAAAGACAATAATCGACAAAAAAAAATGAGCATAACACTCAGCTGGCAAATTACTAACCAGTCTATATCACATAAGTCAATAACAATACATGCGAGGAAAACAAAAGATCATTATAATATCAACTTGTCTAAGAACCTTTCTCAGAAATAGGATAGAAAATGGGAAAACGTTTCCTCTGAAAACAATAACTCAATAAGTCTGAAATAAATTTGAAATAGTAATTAATCATCTTTACTGCGAATTAACTACCATTATATCTGGGGAACCCTAGTACCCTCCGTGCATCTTGTGCCCATCTGGTATGAGGAGGACATCTGGAAATCGCGTTACACCCTCAGGCATCTGGAAGAACCCAATTATTCCTCCAGGCATCCTTTTAATACCTAGGGCATCGTCGTCCCAAAAACTGACGGCATTCCCAATTTGCACACTCATCCCACAATGCAGCAATTCCGTAATTCAATTTAAATATGCTGTCCAATGAGTTAAAACATATAGATAAACTCAATTTCACAATTATCAATCCTCTGTCCATTTGAAAACAAGAAAAATGATGTAGGATGGTTGGTTATCAATGACCGCCACAAAGGCAAGTGCAAAAGGGAATGATACTGTGGTCCCAAAACCAATCCAGAAAGGCGATTCGGCTACCTTTAGAAATCAGTGGCATTCACCAAGCAAATTAGTTCGAAATATCACGAAAATTTAACACAATGGGACAAGACTCCGAGGAACGTTTTTTTGAAGACTTGGAGGTTGGTTTAGCTTGTACGGGTCCTAATGATTTTCTGAATTTTGGATCAAAACAGAGCACAAATCCATATTGCAACCAAGTCAGGAAATCGCATTTTGGATGCCTAAATGAACTCCAAAAATCATGGAAAAATTCCACGTTATAGTTTAACATGTGGACTAAAACTTCTTTGAAGGACACTAGTCCAAATTGTTTGTCAAAAATCTGATAGAAAATAGAAACCCAGCAAAGGTCCAGAAACGGCTTATAAGAACAGTTTCAGACCCGCATAATTTTTGAAATATATTTTGCACATAAAAAGTCTGAAAAATCCGAAATTTAAGTATGTCATGGGATAAGCCAAAACGCACAACTTTCGTGAAAAAAGTCCCATCAAATTTGTGCCGCAAGGACTTGCACATAATTAGCAAAGTTCCGTCTACAGTACATAGACCCAAAAATCCGCGTCCCTCAGATTAGTCCACGACTTGTGTCAATTAACTCAAACCAAATCACCCTTCAATATCCAGCATTCCAACAACATATTAATATACTCAATGTACTAAATTATTAACACTACTTGCAGCACGTATATCCCGAAACCATCAATGAACATAATGAAGCACGAAATCGATCAAGGCGACTAATACTTGAGGAAATTGACCTCGACGTATGGAAACTAACATATGTAGCATAAACGGGCAGTAATTCACTTGCCTCGGGTCCTAGACGAGCTGTGGTCGCAGTTTGGCGAGCTCTCGGAAATCCCGAGCTGCTGCTGTTCAAGCTGAGGCGATGGTGCGGCTAACGGACGACGACACGAGCAGCTGAGTTAAGGGGGGAGAAGGGTTGCCGATGGTTTCACAGCTTGAGCAATCGTGCGCAACACAGAAGAACAGAGAGAGAATCGGCGTGCCCTGGTGAAATGGCGCTGAGCGAAGGAAGATTTGCGATCATAGCAAAGAGGGACGAGCGGCTACCGTTTTTCCCCTCTCACACCTTAGTCTTCACCCCTTAATGTTGTCGATGTGTCGCCAACTAAAGAAAGTAATGAAGAGGGAAGTGACGCGAAGCTGGTCGTTGCGGTTGGCTCCACGGGGAAGAAGTGCACCAGCTGCTGGGGAAAACAGAAGATGGCACCGTAAAGAAGGGCCAGGTGGCGCAGAGTGGACATGGCGTGAGCCCCCTGCACCCGGTGGCTGAGAGCGCCAATGATAACCATTCCAGCCAAAAATTGATTTTTAAAAGAAAATTAGATTTTTTTATTTCTATTTTAGATGAGTTTTAAACAAAAATAATCATTTGATAACGATATAAAATTTCTACTCTAAAAATAGAAATTTGTTTGATAACGATATAAAATTTCTTCCTTTCAGACGGTGGCAAACCGGCGAACGGCGGCGAGCGATCGGTGGAGACGGTCGGCGATCAGCGGCAGCGGCTAACAATCGACGAACAGTGGTCGGCGACGACAGATGGAGAACACGATGAGAAGAATTTTTATTTCTCATTTCTATTCTAGAAATAGAAAAGTAGAAAATTTTTACTTCTAATTTCTATTCCAAACCTATTTCTGGAACAAGAATCTATTTCAGAAATAGAAAAATGAAATAATTTTACCAAACGGATTTCTATTCTAGAAACAAGTTTGGAATAGAAAAATTGTTTCTAGAACAGAAATCAAAGGTTGTCATGCACCCCCTGAGGTGGCGAGGGTGCTGGCTTGGCATCGTGGCGAGGCTAAGGTGGTTCGACGAGATGGGGACAAGTTGAGGCAAGGCATGGCAAGACCCGATGGCAAAACTCAGTGGCAAGCTTGGTGATGTGGTGTTAATTGTCGAGCGTTCTAGGCTCGCAATTTCGTTGGGCAAAAACAAAACACTTGGATATCACGAATCCCCCCTCTTAAGGAATTTCGTCCTTGAAATTGAACATTCCTTACTTTCCATTGAAAAGGTGGGGCTATTGTTAACTCATTTTCTCTTCGCTTTTCCACGTTGCTTCTTCTACATTGTGGTGTCACCATAAGACTTTAACGAGTGAAATCACTTTTTTTCGAAGGACCTGCTATTTCCAGTCCAATATTTTCATAGGCACTTCCACATACTTTACTTTCTCATCCATTTCGCTAGTCTCATGATCCAGTATATGAGCAGGGTCGGGCTAATTTTTCCTTAACATCAACAAATGGAAGGCATCGTGCAAATTCGATAGCTTGGGAGGTAACGCTAGTTGATAGGCCAAATCCCTTACCTTTCTAAGATTTCGAAGGGTCTTATGAATTTTGGGCTTGACTTGCCTTTCTTTTCAAATCTTGATACACCTTTCATTGGTGATACTTTTAAGAATACGTGATCTCTCACGTTAAATTCCAAGGGCCTTTTGTGCTTATCTGCGTAACTTTTTTATCAACTCTAGGCCGTCTTAAGCCGACTCCTAATGATTCCTACTACATCCGAAGTAACTTCAACTTAGGCCCCATTAGCTTTTTCTCGCCCACCTCACTCCAACATAGAGGAGTCCTGCAAGTCCTTCCATATAGTGCTTCAAATGGGGCCATACCAATGCTCTACTAGAAGCTATTATTGTATGCGAACTCTAGTAGATGCAGCTTCTTGTCCTAATTACCTTTAAAATCAATCACACAAGCCCTTAACATATCTTTCAGTATTTGGATTACTCTTTCTATCTGTTCGTCCGTCCGTCTGTGGATGGAAGGCGAAGCAAAAATTGAGTTTGGTCCCCAATGTAGTTTGGAGACTCTGTCATAAATGTGATGCAAATCTTGAGTCTCGATCTAAAGTGATGGTCACAAGGACACCATGTAAGCGTACCACTTGCCTTACATATATCTCAGCATATTTATTCATTGACTAATTCATTCGTATCGCTAGAAAATGGGTAGATTTGGTCAATCAATCTACTATTACCCATATAGAGTTATGACCGTTAAATGTCCTTAGTAATCCTTGCACAAAATTCATCATTATGTGCTCCTATTTCCATTTAGGAATATCCAGTGGTCTTAGCATTCCTGCAGGCTTGCGACACTCTGCCTTTACTTGTTGGCAAGTCAAGCACTAGGAAACATGCTTAGTAATGTCTATCTTCATTCCATTCCCATAAATGTTGTTGACGTAGGTTTTAGTACATCTTTATATTTTCAAGGTGGATACTAGTTACTCCTATGCGCCTCCAATAAGATTTCCCTTCTTATTTTCTCATTATTAGGTACACATAGTTGTTCCCGGTATCTCACTATTCCATCCTTAGAAATTTAGAACTTTGGCCTTTTCCCTGATAATACCTCTTCTCGAAATTTCACGATTTCAAGGTCCAACTATTGTAGTGTTCTAATTTTCAGGATAATTTCTTATTTAATTCTCAGTGTCGCTAGTACACTGGGAAGATGGCCCATTTCTAACTTAAACTCCAAATTGGTGATCATTTCTAAAAAGTTCCATTCTCTTGTCCTTGTACTTGCTATACCACTTACCGACTTACGATTGAGAAAATCCACAACCTTATTCGTCTTCCCTGGATGATATAATATCTCATAGTCGTAATCTTTCAATAGTTCTATTTACCTCTTTTGTCTCATGTTTAATTCCTTTTGGGAGAATAGGTACTTGAAACTTTTATGATTTGTATAAACTTCAAATTTTTCCCCATATAGATAATGTCTTTATATCTTCAGCGCAATAATTATTATCGCTAGTTCTCAATCGTGAGTTGGGTAATTCAATTCATAAGATTTTAATTGTCTTGATGCTAGGCTATGACTTTCCCATGTTGCATCAAGACACATCCCAACCTCTTGTGGGAGACATCACTCTATACCGTGAATCTACCATATCCAAAAAGAATAGTTAGTGTTGGAGCTGTGGTTAATCTTTTCTTGATTTCATGGAAGCTCTATTCACATTCATCACTCCATTCAAACTTCACATTTTTCCTAGTCAATTGAGTTAATGGGCCTGCGAGTCGTGAGAATCCTTCTATAAATCTCATATAATACCCGCAAGTCCTAAGAAGCTTTGTATATCTGTTGGCGTCATTGGTTTTGGCCTATTCATATACCACATGGCCCATAAATACTACTCAATCCAACCGGAATTCACACTTACTAAATTTGGTGTATAATTTATGGTCTCGAAGAGTTTGCAGTACTATCCTTAGGTGCTACTCGTGTTCCTCTAGTCCTTTTGAATATGTTAGGATATCATCGATAAAGATTATTACAAATTGGTCCAAGTATGGTTTGAATATTCTATTCATTAGGTCCATGAATACAACTAGTGCATTCATTAAGCCAAATGGCATGACTAGGAACTTGTAGTGTCCATAACAAGTCCTGAAAGCAGTCTTTGGGATATCATCCTTCTTAATCCTTAACTAATGATATGCTGACCTTAAGTCTATATCAGAAAAGACTAAACTCGCCTGCAATTGGTCAAATAAATCAACAATTCTAGGCAATAGGTACTTGTTCTTGATTATGACCTGATTCAGTCAATGCAAAGACGCATGAATCCATCATTCTTCTTTACAAATAGGACTAGTGCACCCCACTAGGATGCGCTTGGCCTAATATATCCCCTATCAAGTAATTCTTGCAACCGTACTTTCAATTCTTTTAGTTATGTTAAAACCATTCTATATGGGGCTTTTGATATTGGTTCGATGCTGGGTGCTAATTCAATTACGAATGCAATCTCCCCTTCTGGTGGCAGTCCTAGTAATTCCTTAGGAAACAAGTCAGAGAATATTTGGACCACATGGATCTCTTCAGGTTTGGCTTCTTCCTTAATTTAGTCCTTTACTACTGCTAGTTACCCTTGACATCCTTCATTAAGAAGGACATGCGCCTATACTGCCGAAATAAGGGTCATCGAGGGGTTTGTCTCATCTCCCTAAAACTCAAAACTAGGCTCATCCAGTGGGTTGAACGACTGTGCAAACTGGTTAAGATAGAAAAACTTAGTTATGACCCGAAAAATATGTGAGATTGAGTGTAAGCTCATCATTCCTTAAATTGTGATTAGTTTGTCCTTTTTCTAATTGAAAAACGTTTTTAGCAACTAACGATTTAATCTAATTCCAGTGTTTCTCCCAAGTTGAAAAAACCGGCAACAAATTATAAGAGATAGGTATGGAAAGACATGGTTTTGGCAAGAGCTTGCACTAATGTCTACTTCATCATGGTTATTTTTTTGGGTCCGTTTAATATTCACCATAAGTGCCCAAACTTGGTACGAGGGGACACATAAATGCCAAAACTTCCAAAAAGTATATTCAAGTGTGAAAATCGAGGAAAAAATGAACACTTAAGTGCCACCGGTGAAAATTATTGACCAAACCGCTAATGTGGCATCTTTCGGTGAGATTTTCAACTGATGTGGCTATTATTTTCAAAAAAAAAAAAATCCACTTGGTGCTGATGTAGCTAGATAAGCCCAAAACAATATCGTTTTGGTCCAAATTTGATTTTTAGTATAAATATTAATTTAATTAAATTTAAAAAACTTTTAGAAAAAAAGAAAAAAGATTAGTGTTAAAGAATCATATCAAGCAGAAAGGAAGAGGGGGAGAGGTTGTAGGCCTTGGCGAGGGTCTACCCCGCTGGCTAGGGCACGGTTGGGTGCGACAACGCCCGACAAGCCCTAGATTTGATCCCTCTTCCTTTTTCTTTTATAAATTTTTATTTAATTAATATATTTATTAAAAATAAAATTTGGGGGCAAAACGACATCATTTTGGGACAAGGATGCTGAGTGGACATTTCGGCAAGCCACATAGATCATTTTTATTAATAAAATAACGCTACTTTGAATTTCTGACAAGTCTCGCCAAAATTAGCACTTAGGAGTCCAATTTTAAAAAAAGTGACACTTAAGTATACCTTTTAAAGTTCTGGCACTTATATGTTCACCCATACCAAGGTTTGATATTTGGAGTGTACTTCTTTCCATGAATTGCACATGCTAAGAGAGCATTAAAGTAATGATATTTAGCTTTAGATTATATACTTATGTATCACTTCATGATATATCTTTCACTTCGTGTGATTCTACAATATTATAGTGAAAAGAACCTCCATGCTACCACCATTGTGTTGTCTCCCACACCCGACATCATCGAACAAACGAATTATACACACGCAATCAAATGAAATTGAATCAAATGTTTACAGACTTTATCATGAATCTAAATCCGAATTCAAGAAGTAAGCAGTAATAATCTTTAGTAAAACCAGTACATCAAACATACAAAGGTACTTCACTGGCGTCAATGACATTTTTGACCTGTGAGCTTGTTACTTCCATTCGGCGAGGGAAAAAAATGTTCAATACTTCCAAGTATTAATTAGTCATTGCTACTAACTTATTTCAATAGGTCAGTCGATTGAGAATTGAGTGCATGGCTATCTCACTGATGCACGCAAATAAACCTCAAACTTATGGCCCTTCAGGCGCAACGGCACCATATAATTTACATGAAAAAATTGTATTGTTTCGAACGCGTTCTCTTTTACCATCTCAAGTCGCATGGAAGGAAAAGATAGAGGTGCAATAACAGGAAAGGATGTAACTTCCTATTATGGAAGAGGGAAAAACCTATTCAGGACATATTTTGGCAGATCTATACATTAGGTCAGTCTAAATATCCAAAAGCAAGTACACAAGAAGAAGAAGACGAAGTAGTAGTTGCTCAGGGGACCCATTTATGTGAGCGATCAATCACATATAGCATGGTTTCCCCAAAGAAAAAAACGCACGTAATGAATGTAGCTATCCAAGAAAAAGTAGTATTTCCAGATTTCTGTATCACTTTCACATAAACAATTCCAAAGACCAAATACTAGAGAAATGATCTATATTCTAATTTCCAAATTGTTCTGCACTTAACCTTCTTGACATCAATGGTTCAAAACTTATTGCAATCCAATATGGAATGAAAGTCCATAAGACTCTCAATTATAGAATTCTACATGCCAAAGAATAAAAATAAGTTCGAGAAAAAAGATGAGAAATATAGGGGGGGGGGGGGGGGGGGGGGGAAGATTAAGAAAGCGTAAAAACATACGCGGACATATTTACATGAGAGGAGTCTAGTAGAGAGAATTGTAGGTGCAGAGAGTGGCGATGATGGATGAGATGCATATGATGAGCGAAGGAAGCAGGGTGACATTCAACAGTTTGCTGTCGCCCAAGTACCCAGCCAGAGTTATGGTGCTATCTGCTACAACACGAGCGATGGTACCAGCTTCTGTCGAAAGCAAGCCGCCATTGTATGTTCCTCTTGAAAGCCGAGAAGACATGACACGAGATAGTAGCGACAAGTTGACACCTGAAACAATGAGTTGCATGAGGTCAACATTACACAATCCAGAGCAAGCCTCTTTAGAGGTGATGCTCAATCGGACTCAAGTGTACTATAAAAATCATGTTTGCCATTCAGTTAGGTATCTATGAGTGAGAATATCTGCATTAAAAGCAAAAGGTCAATATTGACAAATGCATGCTTAAAAAATAAGGAACCTAAGGTTAAAGGATAGTTTCTCCAGTATTGTACAGTGAAGGAGCACTAAGTCGCCAAATGGCAGAGACATATACATAAATGTGACGTGTATCCTAATGGTTTGGTTCTACTACCTGGAACAACATATTCGCCTTTTACTTGTATAGTTCATTAAATAGACCATGCCGTGCTAATTGATGAGTTACTCGCACTAGAGGTGCAGGGAGGGGTGTGCAGGAGAACCTTTGGAATCTGCAGACCCTGCAGAGCCAGCGTGATCAAATAGGCTCTAAGGTGGCTATTAAAGCTCGCAATGTAGGTTCTAGGTTCCAAAAATTCAGAACCAATGAGTATGGAGTAGGTTCCAAGGTTTGGGGTCATACCACCTAATATCCTATGCAGGTACCCCGGTACATGGTACCACCTTGGATAATCTTTCTCAATTAAATATAGATTTACTAAATTATATATAAATTTATCTTTTCCTTTATGAAATTTTGACATTTAAATGTGTGGAAACCTTAATTATTTAGCAAACTCCAATCCCATCAGAAAAAACAAATCTCCAACTCCATTTATCCCTCCGTCTCTTTGTGACGAAGTTTGTGGGGAGGATAGACTTCCAATGTTATTACCCGTTTTAAGAATATGTTACTATTAGACATGAACATGCATTATCAAGTAGTCCAAATGTTTTGTGTGAATGTTCAATGTGTCCATAACTAGAGCCAAGACAATTTTTTATCCAATATACACTTTCCGGAAAAAATGCAGGGTAGTACAGCGTACCCTGCAACCTTTGGACTCGACAAGTTCCAAGTTAGAAAAATCTGTAAACTCTCTATTTTCACTAGCCTGCAATATTAGCCCGTCTTCCATCCCTTTCCCTCTTCTTGAACAAAGTTCTTGGAGTGCAGCACTATGGTATATATAGTAACTGCCTAAGAAATTATAAACTGATCAACTTCAACAAAATCTTACCTTCCAGCACTTCGGCAGAAACGAACATGATGAGTCCCGAAATGACATACTGTGGAATGGAGTAGGGAATGAATACATGGAAGCTTAGGAGTATGCCAATGCAAACCACAATTTCAGATGCCAATAAAATTTGCCTGTAGTCAAATCACCGAGAATGATTACAATTTTTTTTTTTGTGTCGAATGATTACAATGAACATATCCAAAATCAACAAAATATGATGAGTAAAAAGCGAGGCAAAAATTTCCATCTTTACCTGTCTTCAAACATGTTACAAATGTAGTTTCCGACAACAATGTTTACGGGGAGAACTGTCAGGCCAAGGCACGCCAAGAATATGGCAACACTGCTTGTGGACCAACCGAAGTAATATGTGGTAATGACGCTCGATTCTGAAAGTAGTATCTCCATTGCATACTTTAGCATGAAATAAATCAATAATTGTACCTATCAAACAAAAATATCTTTGATTAAAGGACATTCTGAACTAAAGTGTTTTGGCTCCAGAAGAAATTACTTAAATCCTGAAAACAGTCAAGGTGAAGAATGAGGATCAAGAATCAAGAGACTTCAACAGCAGCTACTAAAGACATATGAATAAGAAAGACAATTTACGTGTCAAACTTCTAAAGTTGTAGGAAGGAAGGGCAAACCTTAACAGAAGGTGTCAATAACCTATAAGCTGATTGAAGTGAAGTTGCTGCTTGGTGGGATTCTTCAGGAGCGTCGTCGCTTCCTTCACATTCGTCGTCACCGTCTGCATCTTGCGCCATTCTTTCTGAGCTGATAAGCAATGGTTTTTTTATACCATTCTCCAGTGCATCACCCTCTGCTGGTTCTGCAACAAGCAAGTTCCAGAATTCTGAACTAATCTTTTATTCTCATAACACTCTCAGGGAGAAATGGAAGAACTACAATATCAGCTGCAGTTACTTGAGCAGTTATTTTAGGATGAAAGAAGATTCACAGAGCACACACAACGATAATAACACAACAAAAATTTTCGTCCCTGTCACAGATAATATCTTATCATCTAACATGACATGATTATCCAGACTATGGTGATTGACCTTCAGGAAACCTGTTCCAATTTTGAGTCCTCAGGCAAACGTATCGTACAGTGAAGTAGAATGACAGGAAAAAGCCAAATTTCTGGATACATTACCACAATCCTGCTTAGAAAATTCAATTGTCAAGTAGATGCGACTTTCTGTGGGGTGGGTTCAGACTACAGAAGAAAAGGTTTCATGAACTGAAATGGATAAAGGCTTTCGACAGATATATTTGCACTTTGCCTGATATCACACACCGAGTCAATTACCAAGGTCTTGTAGATGAGGTCACAGCTTCCGATTTATCTCACAAATATTTGTCTTGATAAAACAAGCAAATTAAGCACAACCTTAGCTCCCTTGATGCCAACAAAGCCACCACCCAGCTGATCTAGATCTTCTTGGTTTCCATTGAATAAGGTGCTAGCATTAACATAACCTAAGAATCTCAAATGCTGAAAGGGCACATGTCCATCCTTGCCAGATGGAATTTTGCTCCAATTTTCACAAATTAAAATCTAAATGAGCAACAGATACCTCTACGCCATTTACTTGACAGGATGTCCTTGTGTCAACATTAGCAAGTGCTTCCACAAGACATCTTAGCCAAGGATATAAGCAGCAAATACAGAGTAAAAGAAAAACATGATAGAACCATATACCAGCATTTGATTCCTGAGGTGTTTCATTTGCCTCCACTTCACGAGAAGGTTCCTTAAACGAGATCCACAACCATATTAAGTATATAAGCCAAGCCACAGCCATTACCCATCCTGGTAAAGTTTCTTCATTAAATGTAAACTTGTAAATCTTAAAATTGTATTGAAGTAGTCCAGCAAGAGCAGGACCACAAGCCATCCCAAGAGCACTTGCACTGACAAAACCTGCCGAGGCCTGCATGCGGATCTTCAATGGCACACAGTCGCTGATGTAACGCCGGTTAACAGCTCTAGCAGAACCTAATCTGAAATTGAAGAGATGCAAGTTTGTTAACCTTTACTTTCCCATCACATGAACTAGCGCGAAGTCCTTAATTTATGAAGTACAAAAGCAGATGCAAAACCCGCCACTATTAGATACTTTAGGGTTTCTTCAAGTCAGTAGCTCCTTTTCTTTCATTTCACTGCAGGGAAGGCAGTGAGCACAAGAGCTATGGCCAAATGAGAGGAGGACAAGGAGCACACTCCACCAGGGGTGGACTGAATGAACCTCAACATACTCTAGATGCTCTATGTTAGAATGGCATCATATGATAAATTGTTTCTTTCCTTTTCGTACTTGTTTTTCACTTCTTGCCTTTTGTCAGCGTTTTATCACAAATTTGGATTTGTCCAATACAAGAACCAGAAAGAGCATAAGACAGGGAACCAGTCCTATTCTATCTGAAGATTATGGGTTCTGTTCAGAAATCTTAGGAGCCCAACTAATCTGTTAAGATACAGAAAATATTCTGCACCTTTCACCAACTTAAACTTTCAAAACTCATAGTTGTGCATGCGATCTAGCATGGTACCGGAGCAAACGACTTAAGCTATTGAGAAAAACGGTTACTCAGTATAATTCATTGATTCCGATGCTAAAAGCTAACTGGAATATCAATGGAATCTCGTGTACCACTGTTCCAAAGTTGAAAACAACTCATAACAACTAGCCAACTAATTCCACAGCTGATGTACATTTGACAGCCTCCTCATTTTGCATCAGAAATCAGAAAAATGGGCTACTAGGGACAATAGAATTAAATTCAAGAAAATTGACATTCTTAGAGCATAACTGCAGATACAAAGAGAGCAGAGTCTCTATTGCCTTCAGAAACAGAAAAGATGTCCTTCTGCTTTGTGCATTAGAAGAACAACAACAGCTGCTTTAAAGATAAAAAGGTGATCCAAAAAGCTAGTTGTACCTCTCTTTCCTATGGCTTTGGTTTTATTTGCAGAGACTTCTGCCTCCATACAGAGTATAAATAGAGTCATGAGCTTGAGTAATCATGATAATGACAGTTTACATTAGTCAAATGAACTAGAAAAGAATTTATTATTCATATCAAAGCATCAACTCATGAGAAAAGGACATTTTGCTTACCCACAAAAAAGCCGACCCGCAAGGAGGACCACTATGGAATCAAGATCATATGCCAAAGCATACATGACATTGCCCACAAAGAGAACAATAGTGCTGAATATGAGAGGCCTGAAGTATGACTTATTCGACCAAGCACTAAAATACACCGAGGAGAATATCTGTGCCACTGCCATTGCTCCAATCACAATACCACAAACTGTTGCTGCAGCTCCAAGACTTAGGGCATAGTCATCTGCTGTGGGGACAATGATGTATGTATTGACCATATAAAGGAACGTGCTGGCCAAGTTCAACATAAGTGACATAAAATGATATCTTTGATCTTCAACATGTTCATCAACAGGAGAAGGTAGCTCTTCTTGCAAAATGAGTGCATGTTGTGCCAGAAAGTTAAGGAAGTTGGTTGAATGTGTTAATCTGTCCATGGCAGCTTTCATCGAGTCAATGACAGAATCCTGCAGACACGTGTAATAATGAAACAAAGTCCAAGACAGGATCCCAACATGAGAGAAATCTACTTTTAGCCGCAGGGAGCTAATAAGCTAGCAACATGTGCCACTTGAGCAAGTTGAACAGGGAACTAAATCTAAGGAAAACCTGCAGAGGAAGAGGTGGCTGGTCATATATCGATACATAGCTTCCCTGGCGGTCCTGAAGTTCCCCCAGGTTACGAGAAATTGCACCAACTACAGCCCCTATTCCCTGCAATACACATGGAATATCTTATACAATCAAAGCCCATGCATAGACTATCCATTTAGCAGTAGAAGACGTGCAATGCAGTACATTTAATTCGAAAATCACAATACTCTAGAAGAATTTCGATAAGCGACAAGAGTAATAGAAGGATGAATCCATTTCAGCATATTACCACATGCTTGAACACTTGCTGCAGCTGGGAATAAGGGTGATTTGCACGAGTCTTGATATAGTAGTTTGTGAATCGATAACCAAAACGCTTATCAAACTTCTTCAGTATCTTACGCAAACCTATTGCGTTTATTTCAACGAAATAAAGAAGCTTCAGAAGATCACGTCCCACAGTTCTATAGGCTTCTCTTAGTTCAGATATTTGAGATATATCAGGATGCTCCTGAAGAGCTTCTTGCTTCTCACCAAGCTTAGCTATCCTGCTCGCAAGTAGGCCTTGTTGTTCCAACAGGAAAAGGACGATTTTTTCAATCTGGAATTATACAAAGAATGAAGCAGTTGAAACCTATGTCGTAGACTCAAGTAAACGGAGAAAAGCATGAGACATTGTATTGTTGATTTTTCCATAAAAGAATTGCATGCATGCACATGCTCTCACACAAACTTGATACACGGCACCACCACCTACTTCTTTAAATTTACTTCACATGATACACATTTTCAAACAAACGGCATAAGCACAGAATGCACGCCATCATGTCCATCCACTACGCATGAGATACTAAAAAATTGGATTTTTTTGTGGGTGCATTTAGTGCACTTGCTTAGTAACAAAACAAGGAATTTTCCAGTTTTCAAAGTACTCACCTTTCTTGTGGTACATATGGTCGGTGCTTTGAATAGCAATTTATTTCCTATTATGCATACTAAACTATACCATTTGAGCACTCACTAACATGACCTTAAAAAAATTTCACCAACCTTTGAATTGGCCAAATGCACCTGCAAGCTAAGAGAGAGAGAGAGAGAGAGAGAGAGAGAGAGAGAGAGACGCAGAAGCCCCAAGTACCCATGTAGTTCATGCGTATATATATACTGCAGGTTGAGCACTAACCTGCTGATATTCAATAAATAGAGCTACTTCTTCCCTAGCATAGACACTAAACAGATGATTTTGTTCATCTTCAAAATGCAAATGCAGCCCTTTTCATTCAATAGGAAAAAGACAAGCAGGTACGGGATAGTCTTATTGTCAACCTGCTAAATCAATTACATAAAACACTTCATGACTAGTTCAAAATTTACCAGCCATGCACAGAAAAGAAAAGCTGAATTAATCACATAAAAATGACTCCAGAGACTTACAAAAATAAAATAGCCAACCAACATTGCATCCTATTCAGTGAACCTGAATTTGAAGCATGAATTTCACATTTTCTCTGCTACCATAACACCAACTCTCATGAACAAGTATATTCTTCAAGGGATTTGATACCTGGTTATCTAGCATCCTGGAAAAATCCTTCAGGACATGCTGCCGATCTTGTATTCCAATCTCAATTTGGTGAGCATATTGTCTCACCTTTTTCTTCATCATCTTATAATTAATGTAGTATCTATAAAAAGAATCAGAACACACCGAATTCTGAGAAAATTTCTCAATGTACAAATTTGCAAAAGTAACAAAAAGTAAAAACAAAGCACAATGCTTTAGACAATTAGTGTGACCATTCTACCTCCCCTGCCCTTTTTCTGCTATGCATGAATTTGAGCTTGTGTAATGACATGGCTGGTTTGATGAGACAAATTTAAGTTGCGATTATGAAGGAATATATATAAAGTACTAGGCAAATGATGTAAAAGATTCATTTTGAAATCTGCAGATGTTAAAAGAAAAAAAAAATTAAGGTCTGTCATGATCACGAATGCATCATGATGATCTTATGTGATGTTAGATTAGCATGAAAACTGATCATGACAGCTCGGAAAAATATTCAACATTTGACATCTCAAGGAGGGGAAGGGAACTGCCGACTGAGCAACAGTGATAAACATCAGACAGGTGATATAACACCAACTAGAAACAAATTGCATTGCTTTAAATCTCAACATGGAATGGTTATCAGATCACCACCGATGCCTGTCCCGATTAGTCTCCCCAGAACTTGAGCCAAAAAAAGGGCAATGGAACCACATTTAACATATCAGACATACCCCTGCCATTCTGCAATCTGCCTTTCCTTCAACTTTTTGCCAAAGGCAACCATCTTTCTCTGCAAACAAAGCATAAGAGATAAGAGAACACAGAACAAATCAAAAAGACGCCAAATATTGCAATTTTGCAATCTTAATAAAAATCACGAGTCACGAGTTGGTCATCAATAAGAAGGATAGCGAGGAAAGAATATAATGCAAAGCCACGAGGCCAGTAAATTGGTATGCCAATAACGAGGGTTTTGACTTTATACCTCGGCAAGCGTACAAAGAGCAGGAATGTAAAAATTAATGCATATTCAGTGTCTTAGGGGAGTGCAGTTTCAGTGATAACAGGCAATGAACTTGTCTCCTTAGAGGTATGATTACGACTTCCATTTAACTACCGTGAAAATGTAACACAGTAAATAGTCCGGGGTTGAGTATGATAAATCAATTAAAATCCCCCAGCACTAGCTATAAGTATTAGATAGAACAGTACACGATTACCTACTTTACGTTTTCAATCCAATTTACTTCAGATTCCCGCGTGATATGAGTTAAGGAAAAAAACACAAATATTTCAGGTCTCACGCCGTCAGGTTACTAACGGCACCTAAGAGAATATAAAGCACAGCCAGTCTGTTCGAATCAGGAGTCGGCTCTTACTTCGGCTGCAAGAGAGTACTCTTTGAAACAACAAATAAGTAGAGAATGCACCTAGTCGGCTTGATAGTCACATCAAACAAATCAAACTTCATGTCAAACAAACTTAACTAATTCCCAATGCCAATTTACTCCACTATCTCATACAGCTAGATCTGAAAGGATAATTCTATCTGCTTTTCAAGCAGCCGACTTAGGCACGGTCGAGAAAGGTGATCAGGAACCGATTCCTGCAGCCCATATATCATTCAAATGCCCATCACATTGATCGAAATACAAACGGTAAATGCTCAAAACGCAATCACGACTGACTCGAGTGAAAATCACAGTAAAAAGGCAACACTCATTCGCCACAACACACATAGAAGTAGCAATAGAGAGCGGCATCTCTGTGAATCCGATGCAGACAAAGAAAGTCAAGTGCAAAAACAGAAAAAAAAAAAAAAAAAAGAACAGGGAACAAACATCAACCGCACGGGATTCAACAGTCCGAAACGGGACGAGCAGCTCCGCAGGCGCACGAAGAAAACAAGCGGAAAAGAGAAGCAAAAGAACGCCAACTAGCTCGCGCTAGAGTCGAACTTCTGAGCATCAAAAGAGGAAACGCCAAAGCAAGAGAGAGAAATAGAGAGAGAGAGAGAGAGAGAGATGATTTGCATGCCGCACCTGGCCACTGGCTGAACTCCACGCGCGACGTCGAAATCTGGTTCGCGGCGGAGAACGAGATATTACGAGTCGCGAATTCAGCGGACCTCCTCCTCCCGATAATCCCACTCGCCACAACAGAAGCTTAGATGACCATCAACGGACGAACCTGAATCGGAAAAACGGACGCGAGACAAGTGGCGTCACGCGTTTCTTTCTTCTTTTGGCGAACAGCGATGGAGACAAAAAAAAAAAAGGAGCTGGAAAAAGCGGGATGGCTTTTCCGAATCCCGAATCGCATGCGGAAGTGCAACGGATAAGCAGGGAAAAAGAGAGCGAGAGAGAGATCGCCTCGGAACAGAGACGAGAGCGGAGAGGAGGATTTTTCGGCTCGGCGATCGCTTTCGGCGACGCCTTCGGATGGAGTTCACGTGGGATGGAAGGGACGTGGCGGAGGGATGAGCTGCTCCGGCTCCGCCGATGGGATTCTTCGACGCGAGCGAGCGGGCGGGAGGATTCGAGAAGGAGCGGTCGTCAGCTCAGAATCAAGCTCCTCCAATGATTGCGTTTCTTTCTGATCAACATCACGTGCTTTTCCGGCTTTTGAGAGAGAGAGAGAGATTTTTGTTTTGCGAAATGGCGGGGGCGGCTGCCAGAATGAGGTTGGTTTGGAGGGCGCTGTGAAGTCAATAATAACAGCAACAAAACAAATTTCATGTTCGGTAAAGAAGAAATATCCGTATAGGTTAATACCACGAAAAATTGTAAGCTATTACATTACTAATAAATTTATCATACTTTACCAAAAAAAAAAAATTTATCATAAGTTAATTATTTGTGATAAATCTACCTTCTATTAATTTTCATTAAATTAAATTAATATCATGAAAAATTACAAATTGGTATAATTATGACAAGCAAAACGTAAACTCCAAACAAGCTCATCCGTCAACCATCACTTGTCATCCACCTTAGAGGCGTTTAAGAATGTTTCTATTCTTTTGTTTTTCTATTCTTTTTCTTCCCAGAATTGAAAATGAACAAAAATTAATTTAGTAATATAAATTAATTTTTTTATTCACCAGAATAGAAAAGTACCTAGTGAATAAATTTAGAACAGAAACAAGAAGTAGAAAAAATTAATTTCTTGGACAATTTCTAGAAATATCAATTAATTTGTTATTGGGTGGTGGCAAGGAAGAATAAGAAAAGGAAAAAGAAAAAAATCTTAAAAGATTATTAAAAATTTAAAGGAAATTCCCTGTTATAAAAAAATTTGTGGATCGTATTAAACGCATTCTGTTTTTTTTCTATTATGAGAATATAAATTTTGTATAATTACCAAACGCGTTTTTTTTTCGAGAAATTGTTCTAGAAAATAGAATTAGAAAAATAATATTTTTGAAAAGAAATTATTACTCAAAATAGAAGCATTACAAAGCAAACCCTTAGTGATTTCCAGACCCAAAAAAAACTTAGCATTTTAATAATAGAATTTAATGGAAACTAAAAAATGATAAATTTGTCGAGATGTCTTGATTTGGAGTTTTTCATAATAAAAAAATAATAATTTGTGATGAATTTTTTTAATAAAAGAAAAGGACATTTTCTTTTTACCAAATTAAATGAAAGAATAATTTGCATTAATCGGTACCCGGAAAATCGCAATATTCGACAAGTACCTTATAAGAGTCTTTGATAAAGCTAATGGAAACACTAAGCACTTCAAAAAATTTAGTTCGTGCCCGATTTTTTTTCCGCGACGGCCGCCATCCATTTCATAGATTGCGTTGACACGACTCGATCATTAAGTAATTGGACTAGGACATTGCTTAGAATACAATAAATGCGGCTCAACTCAAATAAACTCAACGACGGAGTATGCAAATCGCAAGTACATTAAAAAAAAGGGGGGAATTGTGTCAATCAAAGCATGATAATATATAATTGGAGATTGGAATTTCTAAGATACCTTTTAGATTACTCGATTTGGTGGAGGTACATAAATATGTTTTGATGCCGAATATTGAAGTATTATTTCATATTGTTCGACAATGGATTATAAATGCTCTTTATATTTATGCGGTCTCTCTCAACTTATTAGCTTAACTTTTAAAATAATTGGTACTAGTCTCATAAAATCTCACGTGGTGTAAAAGCCAGTCAAAACATAAAAGAAAGCCAGCAATTTTGCGGATCTAAAGACATTTACTCACGTGTGAGAAGGTATTTTCCGAAACACCCTTTGAGTTTTCTTCAAATCCCTGGCAAGACCCGTCTAAATCTACCAAATCACGCTTAGGCTTGGAGTTAATTCTTTAATCCAAATTGGAGAATAAAAAAATATAAAGCTGGCAGATCTCAGCTAGCAACATGGTGTCGTGTTTCTCTTGCAATTAAATAAATGTCTTAGATCTTGTCATATCGTAAAGAATGAGAATATATCAATGTCCCTTTCTACAATATAACAATTAGATCCTTCTTGACTCGAAAAAAGCGACATAGTGTAGTCCGTGTACATGCCTAATCAGATTGGTTTGCCATTTTTTTTTTGTCACGATATAATGACACAAATTATTATTAAATTTTAATTCAATATGTAATGAGATTCCTAAATCTTAATTTATTCAACATAATCCCTGAACCTTTAAATTACCCGATGTGATCCCTGAATTTTTTATAAATATTCAAACCAGTCCCTAGACTGCATAAAAATATCTAATGTTATCATTCCATTAAATTAAGTTCAAGGACAATATTGAATATTTTTATATAATCAAGCTATTAATTTAATTATGTATCAAAAATTTAAAGATCGTATCAGATAAATTAAAAATTTAGAGTTCACGTTACATACGGAGTGTCAAAAGTAATGGATCATTTATGTCCATTCCCTCTTTTTGCTAACATCACATATGCAGATCAAGGCAATAATTTCCCCCAAAGAGATCCGACATACTTTTCGAGAATCATGAGGCCCATCATTTTCCAGTCGGACCATAGGAAAGGTGGGGCGAGCGCGACGCGACACGAACTTTTGTCCTTTCTAGTTGGAAAAGGACTGCTGACGTTTCCCCGCAATATTACGTGGGCCACCGTGAAATTTTCTTCTTTTCAATTTCGGCCCTTTTGAAACCTCGACAGTGTTTGGCGATAAGGCTAAGCTAGCGTCTTGATCTCTTGACACGCGGACACCACACATGTCAGAAATCGAGATGTCACATCATGATTTAAGCTCGACCCAAGTTGCATCTCAAGACAAAAATGTGAAGCCCCTATGGTCGTATGATCCATGAAAGTAAACATGAATCCGGGGCTCGAGATGACCCTACTTCACGTCGAGATCGATTTGAATCCGTCGCGCCGGTAATGCGGACTAGGCTGTGATTTCGGGAGCACACAGACACGACGGTTCGGAAGCCGGAGCGACTTCCGATTCTTTCCTCCATTTGTACAGGTCTAGAAGGTCATAAGAGAGAAAACGCAAGTTGGATTAGGAATGCTGTCGTAACAATGATACATACTCAAGACATGATCAGCAGTCCTTGGGGAATAACCTGAACAAGTTTAACTGAGTTCGGCGATTGCATTAAGTGACAATCCCATGTTAATGGAAGTTCTTGAACTAGACTAGTGAATTGCGAAATAGAAAAAAGACCTGTCGCGAAGTATGGTTGCCTTTACAAAATATTGGGTCATCGCGTGTATATACTTGATAGAAGTAACCTAAGATCTGAGCACACCATGAGTATCATGATCCCGGGATAACACCAACTTTCAATTGAAACGATTATAATAGAATGTGAGCATGTTAGTCCTACTAGGCAGTCGCGAATACGATAGTTTCGACACGGAACCTTTTTGAATCAGACGCCCATAGTGGACTTAATCAAGTGCACGACTGACTGTAATCTCCCTATCACGTCTCTATCCATGTCAGGCATACTATCATTTAACACTTTGAAGACTCGTGCTTCACTGTACCTAAATGCTGGTATGTATATCACCTTATAAGATAAAATCTCCAGTTAATCAATATCTTTGGAGTAAGGAGCAAACTCAAAAACCAGAACTTGGTTCATCTCGATTATATCTCAAAAATAGAAATTTTGTACAATTATCAAGCGCTTTCTTTTACTCAGAAATTATTCCCGAGAACAAAATCAGAAAAAATCATTTCTGATTAAAAATTATTTTCGGGAATAGAATGATTACCAAACGCGTCTTTAATCACTAAAGGAATCTTAGTAGAACACAGGAAATCAGCGGCCTTTTGTCGTACCGAAAATGATAGGAAACGTCCAATGTGGGCTGAGAATACGTACACAACAGGAAATTGACGAGGAAACCGAAGTAATGCCAAATATGTTGATAAGTATGCTGGTCAATAGTCCAACGTAGCAGCACGGAGAAAGATCAAAAGATCAGAATTAGCACGTTTTATATCCATTTGCAGAAGAAACAAACGATGGTACCGCTCTTATTAACATAGTACTTGGATGCTCACAAGAAAATGACCTGAATCAAGAGAAGATGTAAGAAATCCCCATTTTGCCTCGTTCAATAGGAAGATCGCGTTCTACACGCGAAGTACTGAAATAAAGGGTCAGTATACCAGAATTAAATCGTGCTTTTGTGCTTGAATGAGGCGACGAAGACTCGAATCAAAATCGAATCAAAACAGAGGAACCTAAGGGACGATGGTTATTTGACAAAATCACATATTCAGAATGAACTCAATATACTTCTATCGGCTTATTTCTACCGACTGAAAAAAGAGTTTCACCCGCCGCCACGACAAAAGGTTACCGTTCATTAGAGGTCTATTTCACTCCCAAAGAAAAGAAAGCGGGAGTGCAAATCATCATAGGCGGTCCACCAGGTATAACAACTGAACTTATATGGAAACTGAGTACAACATTTTTCCGGCACATTACTAAAAAACAGAAAAGATGGATGCGCTTTAAGAGCTTCTCGTTGCTGCTTCCACTACATCTCTTCTGCCAATCAAATAAGTAGGCAAACGAAATGCAGTAAAAGGAGCAAAAAGAAGCGTGGAAAAGAACAGCCATTTATTGAATCAATTGGCTAAAAAAAAGATTTAAAAAGAAAAAAAGGAGAGAGAGAGAAGGCTGATTACAGGTACTTGGCTGTACATGTTCCGTCTCCACAGAAGAGAAGCATTCTATGTCTGCTCCGCCTCGTGTTTCAACCATTTCGATTGGTAGGTTTTTGCCCTTTCGGGAGCAATTATCTCGAGGGCGCCGAGAACACACTTGTGATAAGAGAAGTCTTCTGCCGTTCCATCGTCTCTGACCAGCATGAAGCAGCGAGAATCTTGGTGCTTGGGGTGATTTCCAACCTAAGAGATGACGGGAAAGAAAGAAAGCAGTCAGCCTACGCAAGGACTACAGTTTCTTCAAACCAAACTCCCAGAAAGAACAACATAAACTAGTTTTAGCATGAGTTCCACGCGGTCGCATTTGACTCTGTGGTTTGCTCGTGCAGGGTTTCATGTGTATATGCCAGGGATCAGAGGAAAATCTTGATCTTCTGTTTTGAAAAGCAGCTTAATTTTTTGTATATATGAACTCATTCTTGCAAAATAAGCTGCGAATATCATCACCTCAAAAATTTGAGGATTCCCTTTGATAGAGCCTCATGAAACTAAATAAGAATGAATCCCAACAATGCTCTACTCCGCTCAGAGAAACCCCAAGCAGGGATACATAGAACAGATAGTACATGCATGAGTAATGTTCCTCACATAGAGAATTCTGCCTGTATTAATGAGAATAATGTGAGGTATATTAAGAACGGTGTTCAAAATTAGTTAACCAGGCCCACTCCCATTTGCAATCTGTGAAACCAATTTCATAAGTCAATCTTAGTACACCTACAGTTCCTCTTTTAACAATCTTGGCAAGTTTTTCTGTTTCAATTCGAGAAAGAAACGTAGAATTTGAGAAGTCCTGTGTGCCAAAAGCGACCATAAATTTATTTTCGACAAAGCACTCAATGTGAAAGGCCATTGCCTTCGTAAACTGACCTACACTCATCTTTGACTACTGAGTAGCAGACAAGAATTTTAGCATCGAAACTGCCCTTTTATTTTCTTCAAGATAATGCCAGAAATTGCCAAAAAATACAAGTAGCATTGGGCATATTATTTGCACCTGTTAGCTATATATTCGTTTATTGGTATATGTATGTGTATATATCTCGTTACCTTTATATTCCGAGCTCCAGTTCCGATCTTTTCCTTTCCACGAGGATGGAACTTCAGAGCCATCATCACAATCGACTTTTCTTGTTCACCTAAATGGTGATCGATCGGGTACCTACATCAATAACACATATCATCAAGCAGATGATGTGTGATACCATCAAAATGATCATTCAGGCAACAAAAGCCTGGAAGAAGGTTCCTAGAAACTTCTCAATGTAATTGAAATTGCAACTCGAGGCTGATGAAAGTCTTAAAAATTTGGCGAGGTACACTTTTAGCATGAATTGAGATGCTGGTTACTGTTTGATCTACCACTCCAGTTCCTGATACGGAATCCTTCCTGTGAACACAAAACTAATGTGCAGCATGTGCCCAGATTCAATTCAAATTAAAATTTTCTTTCGTTACAACCATTGACTTGAAAAGAAAATGATTTTCAGGATTTCAGTCAAAATGCCACTCAAAACTCTAGCAAATGTCAGAAAACCCAGTTCTTGTCTGGGGGTAGAAATATGTCCTGATCCAGAAAGGCTGATTTTTTGAGTCTCTCTCAGTACCTAATGTCTAGACCACCCTAGTCCACTTTGCTTCACAGAGAAAAATCTACAAAGCCAAATTTAATATAGAAAATTATTATAAGTAGCAAGGACGTGAATTCTATGTATTGTGAGTCATGCAATTTGGGAATCCAGTATGTGCACAAAATGTAGAAGTACATGCTCAAGAGTTAAAACAATTGCATATTGATAGCAAATGCAAGAAAGTCAATTCCCAAGATTGACCGACCAAAAAAAAAACAAATTCCCAAGATTGGTTTCACCCAAGATAAATAATGCATCAAACTCTTCATACAATGGACAAGTTTAAAAATGATTTAAGTCGTCAATAAACTTACTTGTACAATATTTTTTTCAGCTCTAGCGAGAGCTTCTGGATGTCATTAAATGTGATAAATTTTCTGAATAATGACTTATTGATTTCCAGTTTCTTGAGTACTTTAGAAACACTATCAGCGTGCACAAACTCCGCCCCACATGTGTCTGGCACATGGCCGCCAGCATTAGGCACTTCAAGCTTTATATTCTGTTGTGTGGAACTAACTTTGTTACCCAGCAGATTGTAGACACTCTCAGGCTTTGCAAGCTCATGCCCCTGATCAATACAAATAGAAGTTTATAACGTTCTAAAACAAAGGTAGTCCTGAAATTCAAACACAGATTATCCTTTTTTCAAAAGAAACTAATTAATATCAATTAAAAAAAAAGAGAACCACTAGTCAAGGTACTGATTAAGGATGCCTCTGCAGGTAAGTAGCACAACCACTTAATATACGCGAAGATAGATAATGATCAATCAGAATTGTTAAGGATGTGATGGGCATTTAGAAGACAATCATTTCTATGGAGCCAACCATATACTTGGATTCACAAACTAAATGAAAATAAGTATGAAGCCTCTCGATTTCATAGAATTGTCATCTTTGATAATTAACAACATCCAAACATTCCAATGAGTTAAAAGAGAAACAAAAGTTGATAAATTTTGTCTCAGAACCCTACGATGTATAAATGGCAGTTAGTTGCTTATAAGTTATCATGAAGGGAATTGACATTCCTAAATCCTTGGTTTGGCAAATTCTCAGAACCTCTCCCGTGTCAAACAATCTCAAGCTTAAAGCATGGACAATGACTTCGTCCGTGGAGCTTGCATCAATATTAAAATGCTCGCCTGAGAGTTGGTTCACCAGAAGCAATATTCCAGGCTTAGTATATGTTAAGACACCTTCCCAAACTTAAGAAACCACGTGCAATGCAGAAGGTAAGTATCGAGCAAGTCCCCAAGAAAAAAAAAAAAGTAGGTTTTCCCATTCCTTTCTTAAGGATCTTATGTGCAGCACCTCTAACTTGAAGCATTGAAATAAAAGAATAAAATAAAATTCCTAAACTCCACTGCCAAGTGTTTACAAAATAAAAACCGGAGCTGATTTGGGTTGTTTGGTCCGGGTTTGCTCTGGCTTATTATTTCATTGTGTTAGCAGTGCAATTTCAGTTTAACTGCTTCCCAAAACAAGTAGATTTTTGTTCGATTCACTGATTACAGATTTGAAGTGAAATGTAATGTTTATAAACAATAAAAAGAAAATTAAAATTCCTATAGGCAGAATAATTATTTTTTCCCCTCTCATTGTTAAGACAACAAAACTATGTTTCTGATTTTAAAATTGACTGCATGCTTATGGTCTTTCGCATTAGGGGGAGTTTTTTAAAGTTTAAATACTTAACAAATTTAAGATTTTGGTTTTGATATGAACCCTAAACACACCTGATAATTTACAGACCTCAGTATACTCAACTAGAATGTTTCACAGATTAACCACGCAACCTCGACCCATTTAGGTACTTATTTCTCCAAGCAAATTTTCAAATTAAGTAGCTGCAATCACAATCTCATTCTAAAACGAGTGGCAGTATCATGGTGACTACACTATTGCTGCTAGTGTGACGGGAGTCTAACTACTGGAGATGGGATAATGCTATCAAGGTAACAATGTATAAAAAATTCTTCCAAAATTTCAAACACTGAAGAACCCTAGTTTTTACTATTACTGGTTCAAGCTGTTTCCAGACGAACCAATCTTGCAATGTCCTAGCTTGTCATATAAAAGTAGCAGTTTAAGTGACCTTACTACTCCATTTGTCACCTTAACTTAACATTCTCAATATCAAGAGAAAAAAGACAAAATCCTTACCTTGCCAGAGTATATTATTTCAAATAGTCCACCCGTCCCCAGTGAAGGAACTTTTCCCCATGCCAGTGCATCCAGACTCCCTTGTAAACTATCCACTGTTCCTGCCTTGGCAGCCTTAATAAAACAAGGACCAGGGTTCTGCAGCATTCAAACAGACCATGCTATAAAACATATCGAAAAAGATATCTCATGGAAAAGGCTGAAGCAAATCATGTTGAGGGCCCAGAACCAACCGAAAAGCACGCTTGAACAAAAGGTGATGTGACAGATGAGATTTCCCTTTGTCTTGACATCCCTTTAGGATTTAAGCCTACAAACTCTCCACTTGTTGATAGACAATTCGCAAGAAGAACTAAATGTTCAGGAAGAACAGTCTTGCCTGTATCAGATACAGCAGAACCCAGACTCTGTATTGAGTTAAACAACAATTAATCATGTTAGCAACTGGTTCGTAACATAACAAACAGTAATGATAGATTCACTGGAGAACCGCACATTAAGAAAGTACTTCCATCCAGCGTCTATCCCATTTGCTAATGAGAATTCACGAATGTTATCCGGATGACTGCGAGACCAATCAATAGCATCCATAATAGGAACACAATTATTCATGAGTACACTCCAGAGCTTCATTTTCTCAGAATGTGCAGAAATGGATACTCTCAAGTACAGTTCACCAGTTGACACAGGCTTAGATTTGCTTAACTTGCCGCTTTCACTCCATAAGATATCTACCTTCTTAATCTCCATGAATCCTGAAGAACGAGTGAGCCATTCAGTTTTAACAGTGATACAAAGAAGTTATTGATCACATAAACTCAACTAAGAATTTTTCAAACCACATGCAAGCGGTGGAATTTCTAAGTGAAAGGTATTATAGTGCCTATGTACATTTGTACTGAGACAATGTGTCAAGGTGCATTAAGTGTGCTAGCATGGTTGTGCCTAGCAATGATTACTGGAGCAACTTCTTCACAATATCTCCCGACGTTACGTATCACATACGTTTCTGTTTACTTTATAAACAGTGAACCATCATTGAGTACTGAAACTTCAGAAATTACAGAATTACTACAAAGAGAATGAGCACCAGTTTTTTTTCTTTGTTCTTTTTTTTTTGGGGTTGGGGGGTATAAAGCTACAGGTTTTAAGAGTGGAGTGTCATTTAAAAATTCTAACACTCAACCTTAGGCATTGGCTAGGGTTTAGCCTGATACTGAAGTATAAATACCATATCTGGATCTATACAAAGTTGTGCAGTGCTCTCAAGAGTAGAGTAACAATGGATTAGCTGCATTTCTATTTTTCAATTACTCTGACTTTATCCTTCCTTTTACTCCCGCTAAACACCGTTTAACATGTCAGTCTTTTTTCATCATAATTATGGCAACAATGCGACAGTTTAGATCAATGGCATTTCTAGTTGGTATTGACAAAATAAAGCACATTGCATTCTCATATCGTGTTACAAATGACTCACTTTACAAGGAGTCTATTTCCCAATTAGCATATATTAACTAACACTTACATGCACTATTCATGTTATATTTCCCAGTTTCTATTTGATGTTGCCCATGGCATTACTTTCATCTGATTGAATAAGAATATTGATGTTCTGATTACAACAGCAAATATATGTTTTGAACTTGTCCCCACAGGTGGCCTATGCAGGGAGAAAATATCGCCAGTGATGGATAGGCTATGTGGTAGTGACACGTGGATTAACTGACCAATCAAAAGTGAGCTGCATGAGCACATGGCGCCAAGTAGGATGAGATTCATGGCACACAAGCAATGGTGATTTGCTCAATTATACCATGTCATGATTGCCACATGGTGTATTCATCACATAAACTCCTTGCTCCTATACAAGTAAGATATGTATTACGGCAGCCACGATCATATGCTAATGCAGTGTTTTTTATGGCAAAGTTAATTCCTGCATGCATAAGAGCCACATTGAAACAAAAATAAAGTTCGTAGATAACCTTTAATAACTGTTTCCAGAAGGCAAGGTATCACTTGTTCTTGAAGTTTTTTCAAAAGAGTGGGCTGTGTGGCAACTTTCTTCGATTCTTCAACCATGGTGAGTGTGATGCAAAAGATATTAGCTGCATCTTCCCTTTCTTCGCCAGTTAATGAACAATCACTGCATCAGCAAATACGTTACCAAGTAAATTGTGTTTAACGGATAGTCAAATCTCACAGTGGAAACACAATATATGGAAAAATCCCAGAACCAATAATTCACTTTTGCAAAGTCATTGCAAATATATAAGAGGCTTTACTGATAAGTCCAGGCATACCGAATTGATAGGATTTATCCAAAATCATGGAAGGAATACCAATCAATAGGATAGATATGGGAACTTGGAAGTACATCAAAGTAGAACTCATTCCATATCTCCTTTTCAGGAGCTTAAACAACACTAGGTAGTAACACAAACAAAATATACAAAGCAGCTTACATGCTGCAGCTTTCGCAAATAGTATGACAGCCATCACATCATGGGCATTAAACCCCAATAGACACTCTTCGAGCAGCTAAGAACATAAAATTGCGACTGATGCTGTTCTAGAGTTACAGAATTCATGCAAATCAAAAGGGTAACACGTGTAGATTCAAATGCTACATAGGATTTAATTGGTCAAACATTAATTATAGTTAAAAAAGCAACATGGAAATGGAAAATATAGCACCTCGTGGTCCACATGATTTGTCATTTAAGAATGAGAAACTAAATTATTACTCTAAATTTTTCTTACAAGGTGGGTACCATATATGAGCAGGTTTGCACAACAAGCAGAAAAAGGGAGAAGGTAGCCACTGACTAATGAGAAAGTATCACCGCGCGTACTTTATGTAGGCGAGTGAATTCTTAAACATGAAGACCAACTCCTGCACCCAACCCAGTAAGCAGTAGTATTAATCTCCAGAATGGCTTACTTGATAGTTATCTGCGGCGGGGGAAGGTCAACTCTTAATTCCTTCAAGAAAGCATGACATCTCCTCTTAAGAGAACCAATGACAGAATGAAGTATTAATCCTCTCCTTGTTATAATGTCCTGCAGTGGGTGCATATTTGTGTAAGAGAGCAGAGCCTGATGTAAATTGGAAAAGAAAGGACTTCCTTAACTGTTTACCTTTCTTATATGGAAATGGCACACCCATGGACTCAAATTCTTGTTATAATTCTCTGGGGAGAAACTAATAACCAATGCACATTAGTTTCTATCGTAAAGAAGGTTATGACTATGCTCAAAGTCAGCAAAAAAGAATAGGAATAATATTAAAAACACACGGTTTATATATGCTCACATAATCAATGTGGTTGACACTATGTCTGAAAAGAACATTCTCTCCAGATAATCTTTAACTGCAAGGGCTCCATATTCTAAACCATGCCTATGTTTTGCAAGCTGCTTAGAGAGAAATAACGACATTGTTTGACACGAGTTGCTTTTCTTGGTACCAGACTCCAGCACATTCTGCATAGTATACCAATACGAGAATTGGTTAGGCATCTCTTATAGACAACCAAGTGAAAATATCTGATCACATAAATCTCACCTACCACTTTCAGCATTCAATTTTCACTTATATGTAAGCACGACAGATTAACATATTCCTCAACCCCTACCAGCATCTCAAAAAACTTACCTGTATCTTTGTGACTGGGAAAAGTGTTCAAGTTCTTCTATTGTGAAATTCAATAAGGATTGTACCACACAAATAATGCATGATGCATCGGAATAGTAATGAATATAACCTGCACAGTCCTTTCCTCAAACTCTTACAAGTAATGCCAGTATATTTTGCAGAGATTTTATGAGAGCACAAAGAGGGTGCAAACACATAAACACAAATATCTCAATTACAAGACAAAGCATTTGTATGTCAATCATAGCATTTGCAAGTAAGTTTCCAGGATGATCATGAAAGCTGAGTCCTCTCTTCAGAACGAGATAAACACAACACAAGACATGGACTAACAGAAACATATAAGTGAAGCAAGAGAAAAGACAACAAAGTTCAAAAGGTTGAAGGCACAATTCCAGAAATACTAGTGAACCCTTTGCCCATCATAACTCCTAGGTCACGAAACTGTATCAGATGAAAGTTCGAGGAGTCTGGATTTCTCCAGCATTTGAAACAGGGTGAACACAGCATGTCTAAAGTGCAGTATGTTAGAGTTAAGCTTCAGCAAATCTCTTAGTTGGAAAAAAGACAAATTTTCTTTTTTGTTGCAAACAGGTATGATTGAAAAGAACATGTGGAATTAAAGGCAGTCATTCACTACTTCAACATTATTGCTAACTTATCTGCTGACTTTATATACATGCCTCAGCTATATAATTTTTTTTTTTTTTTTAAAAAGAATAGTTCTTTGGACTAGTTTACTAGCTACAGTTAGAAACTTTTCTTTAATTATGTACTGCTAATAAAATAAAATAAAAATAACAGCACATACAATATGCCAAGTAAAATTAGAGTTCTGATTTTAATTATCTACATTGCTAGTGTACCACAAAAAGGAACACGCATTCCCACTGCCGGCTTTGGGGAAAACAGAGTGTTTGCAATCCATGATCTATGGAAAAGAATAATAAAGACAGAATCTGACGCTTTCCAACAATAACGAACCACTGCCAGCAATAATATGCAACATTTACAAAACTAAAATGTGAAACAATTGAATTGCAAACAAAAATTAGAAGCAACTTCAGTCGGCAATAAAGTACCAGAAGTCACCTCATAGGTCTGTGAATGCATAGGTGGGTGGATAGAAGTTACCTTCAAATTTAACAATGGCGACATTTCAAGGAGACTGATTGGCTGATCTAGAGCACTATATGCAGCTTCAGAAATGGCACAGGCAGACATTGAACCAACAGGTTGGCCTCCCATTCCTTCCCCAGATTTTGCATTCTCACAGGAGAGACTGTCTTTGCGGCTGCAGGGAGTAGATGATTGCTTCTCAATGCCATAAGAAAACTCTATGAGTTGATTGCCATAAGCACTTCTAACTGTGCCATCATAGGAAACATATAGATCACGCATGAAAAACATAAGCTTTCGGTGTAAGGTTCCAGGGACTTCGGCATTCTCACTGAAGGAACTAGCTCGATTTGTGACAGAATGCACGAAACACTCTAATGGATTCAAACCGGAAAGAAAGGAGTTCTTGACTACAGCAAATGGGATGAAAGACTGAGGAAATGGAAAATCATGCGTACGATCTATATTCCTTTCCTTATGGCTATTATAAGAAGCATTGGAAAGTTGATGTGGTATGTCAAAGGATAATGGAACCAGAGAATGTTGCAGACCAACGCACATACTGTGTTGAGCAATCTTTAGCAGATTACCCTTACTTCCAGATTTAAACATAGAGATCATGGAATTGTCCTTGCTAGCATACTTGTATGCCAAACTTTGTATGTCTCGAAAGACTCGCTTAAATGCATCGACAGATGCCTGACTAAGGGCAGGGGATTTCTGCTTCTCATAACACAACCGTTCTGAATTGAAGGCCATAGCATTTATTTCTTCATTATTTCCAGCGAGGAAGTCCCGTGAAGAATCCACCATAAACTGTTTGATATTGCATGTTTCATCTGCTTCTTGCAAACCACAACTAATTTCCTCAATCATATTTTCCCGTGAGAACGAATCAGATGCAAGGTACAAATCTGATAATGAAACGCTAAAACCCCTCATGGACAACCACTCGCAAAGAACTTCTTGAGCAGCATGCAAAATGTTAAGTACCCTACTCTGACAAAAAGTGATAAGCCTCTGAAAGAGATTGTCATCGGCATCTCGAAGCCAAGCAGATCCTTCTGAAAAGACAATTTCCCCATTGCTAATTCCAATGTCATTTGAAGACGAAAACCACTCAAATCCTCTAGGCAAGAGCATCTGGAATAATTGCTTCCCAGTCCACATTCCACCCTCGACTGAAGGTACCAGAGGAAGCAAATCATTGGGGCACAACATTTTAAGTTGTTGGATATCAAAGCGGTTGAAGCAAACACTATCCTCCAATATCAAGTGAGCAGCAACTAGACTATCCTGACCAAGAGAAAGAAGGTTCCTGCCACTTTGTCCATTATACAACTGCCTATCCACACCAACCAGCTCTTTTAGCTCTACTCTAGCATCCACTGATTGCGGAATATATCCATGGATGCAGTCCCCATCAAAATCTCCGCGAAGAGGGGAACAGCATAATGGATTTATAGATAGAGCTGAGGCTATGGGTAGCACCTTCGCAGATAATGCGAGATGAGAGTGCTGGTGTATAGATGGAGGCCTATTTACCAAAACCATGTCTCCGTCACTTAATGGCCTGTATATAGTGTCTCCAAAAAGAAGTTCTTTCATGTGACTGATACGCACGAGACGCCCTTTTCTCCGAACAAGCATGCCACCCTTTTCAAGCAGCAGTAAACTGCAGACAGCATTTAACTTTTCGCAGTTCCACTTATTCAAAGTCTCAGATACTTGCAATCTCTCTGCAATATGACAAGGTACACCAATTTCACTGAGCTTGATGTTTGGATTACCAGTCACAACCATCCGAAAACAGTAATCACTCCGCTTCCCGAGAACAACATCTTTCATCCATCTCAAACCAGAAGAAGTGAAATCCAAGTCCCTGCTCTTTCTGTTCTGGGCAAAAGCAGATTCGGTATTCGATAACTTGTCTGGGTTCAGCTGTTTGAAAATAAACCAGTAAGCATAGAGCTTAACCATTCTCGAAAGTCTTAACAGAAGATTGCGGAGCTTGCCTTAGAAACTTTAAGACACTCAAGGACGCGTGAGCCCAACTCATTAGCTGTCCCCCTAAAATCGACAAGTTTCTTGTATACCCTCGTTCGGTCATCCTGAAAGAAATTTACAGGGAAAAGAACAATAAATCAACACTTAGCCGGCTAACCAGCCATATCAAATCCAATTAAGAAAGAAAGCAGCAATAACAAGACTATTCCCTAAGTGGATAAGCAACTAAGCATTCATTGTGAGATTAAGATCCACTCTTGCTTCTTTTTCTAGACAGAAAAGGACTTACAAGGACCAGCCGCTGTCCATGAGAAAATGCATGAGTGGCTTCAGTCACACGATGACCATTTGGTGTTACAGGGAAATAGTTGAGAAAAAGAGAATCTTGTCTTGAGACAAACTTTCTAATGAAAGTAGGATCAACGCCATTCAATAAGTGATGAACCTGAAAAGGAAGAAGTGTATCAAGAGTGCATCAAGCTAACTACCAAGACAATAATCAAATTGTAACTGTGCGTGTGTGAGAGAGAGCAGTGTATTATAAATAGATGGAAAGAGATTCACTAAGCATGATAAAGTAAGAGAATAAGGAGACGGGGCATGAGGCAGAAAAATTATGTCAGCCAATATTAGTATCATTCTGCTCAATTCCTATTAAAAGCAGTACAAATCATAATACGTCTCTCCCTCATTTCCCTTCGCTTGGAAAGATTTAAAATAGCATCCTCTGAAAAGAACCTGTAGTTACTGTTAATTGAAACCAGTTAATTTCATATGCAACGTAACTTGAATAGTGCCAAGAATATGGCTTAGAGTGCTGGCACAAACAACACTTGATGATGTCTAACAAATATTTTTTCAAATGAATGTCTCACTCTCAGTTTTGTACAAGAAATAACAACAAATTCAGACAACCTATAGAGGATGAGCTACCTGAGCATGCGATAATACCCTTCTGTTTGGTTTCAGAGAACTTTCTTCTACTTCCGGATTTTTTGGGATAAAGTCCCAGTAATCAGAGGGCCAAATCCTCCTGTTTAGCTTCTTTTGAGTATTTCGAAAACTTTCATCTACTTCTACAATGATGGCAGTTCTTCTGAAAAGATCCTTGGATGACACTTTGAACTTCATAGGCGGATAATAATCTACTTGAGTAGGCTGCTCAACGCACAAATAGTTACCACCAAATTATGAAGGCCTTATTTGGAACGAGAATATTATAGAAATATAAATTAACTTACGAGACAGTATTTGCAACCCCTAGTCCCATGATGTACCTGACCCAGACTACTCTTCTGGAAAATTAATGTACAAAGTGAAACAGGTGAAGCATTAGCAGAGAGAAAAGGCATAAAGCTCAAAAGATAAAACGTTAACAAGAGAAAGCATACTGTTTTGCATGACAAGTTAGAGGAAGCAAGTCACAAAGACATTTGCGTTTATATAAAAACACCAAAAATGAACAGCATGATTACAATGCACTTCACATTGTCCAAGCTAAAGTTGAGCAAGAATGTCCCAGAAAAAAATCTAATCATAGACCCAGAGTAAAGAAAACAAAACTAGAGAAGAGTCGCAAGATAACGGCATTGGGTTTCATGATGTATGGTACATAGGAAGTAATAAAACAATTTACCAATCCCAACCACTAGTTTTGGACAGAAATGGGGGTATAATTTCAACATTCAAATTCCAATGCACAAAGGGGTTTCTTAACCTCCTCAGCTTCTTTCCAAGAAGAAACATAGCCCGGCGGATTTTGCAATCCGATATTTAAAACATGCCAATGTCTAAGGCAGTGTAGACCGTTCACGTGATCATGAAACACTACATTTATCATATTATACCACAATCCTTTTAACTGTTCAAGCCACTGAAAAGAATAAGGAAGGAGGACCTACTCGTCCTGCTGAAGACAAAATAAATCTAGTAGGACAAAGATGTAGGTGCTTATCCAGAAAGATATTTGAGACAGTAGATCAGACCGATCCAAAACCTTACACCGGTCTTTGAGTTTAATTAATTGTTATTGTGTCCACCGACGGTTCTTCATCTAGTAGATTTTTCAGTCAGAAATTTTCATTCCTTAAGTTGCCCCAATGCTGAGCAAACAAGACAAGGAAAAGGAATTGCAGGCAACAACAGGAAAATATTTTTGGTTACGTATAGATTTAACTCTACCAAATATATCTGAATGGACAGCAGCAAGATGAGGTACCTGACCTTAACCCGTAGATCTTGCCGAACGGATTTACAACCTGGGCAAATCTTATTCAGCAACTTAGCAACTTCAGACAGAAAATATGGGTGAAGTATTGTACATGGCAACTTGATAGATCCGAAATGACCTGATGATTAATCATGATTCACCATTCAACAGGAAAAAAAAAAGGATACAGAGAGGAAAGGGTCACTAAACTTAGAAAGTTTCATTGATCTGTATGCATCATTACCTTCACACTGTTTCAAGTCTTTGGCGCCACAAGTGGAGCACTGACCAGAGGAGTTTGGGAGTCCCAATCTAGAGTCACTGACCTCACCGACAGACTCAATTGTTATCGAAGATATCTTCTCCTGTCATAATATCAGTGTGTAAATTGTTTGAGAAGACAAAGTTGGCCAAAAATATCTAAATGTCAACCTAGAACATATCATATCCAGAACTAATGCTAGATTAACTGCACAAGGCATGTCTGTTGTCCAACATTTGTGCGTTGTCTGCTAATGGCAGATCATAGGCACAATAAGGATTGGCAAGACAAGTAATCGAGCAACGATGACTACGACGACACAAGAAGCCTTATCCATTGAGTGGGCTTGGCCAACAAGTAAATGAATTTGAAGGGAAAAGAAAAACAAACAGGCTCAAAATAAAGACAAAGTTCACTACTAACATAAAGGCTAAAAGAACACTCATTAGAATAGCAACAGAAAAGTTGTAAAATACAGTAAGCAATTTCCTCCAAGACAAAAGTGAAAGAGGCAGGAAAGAACGACATGGATGCATTCATAGCCTGAAGAACAAAGGACTAAACAGGGCGTGCCAGAAGCTATTAACGATTGCCGAATGCGAACCATGCCAGAAAAATCAAATGCATATAGAGGTTTGTCTTTGTTTAATCTGCAACCAACATAAAACTCCAACCATGTTTTCTTTATTGAAAGCTGGACAAAATGTCACTCATCTTTTTCATGTTTTTGTCACTTTTTTAAATGTTAATTTTTTGTGTTATCAGAATTTCTACGAAAATTGGCCATATCAGAAAGAAATATTATTACCACAGGTTCTTTACTATAGTGCCATAAATATATTTTGGTGGCAAACAAGTCACTAGCAAATCATGAGATCCTTGCCATCACAAGGACACTTCTCAAGGAAGAAAGAGCACTAACACCTATTTGTGATTGTGAACATTCTGAAATAGCTAGGTGATAAAAATGTCGATACTTTTTCACTAGAGACATTGTTCGTGCTCTTTAACTGTGACAAACCTGTTAAAGAAAACAAGCGACGCTGGATATCTTTGGAATATGCCTTGTCTTTTGCGTTTTCTCTATTTATTTCATTCCCTCTATATGACTCCAGTTTTCAGTATTTTTTTCTACAATGCTGTTATGTCATAAATTTAGTAATCAGAAATTTGTGTAGATCTTTTGATTACTGTTGCCAAACTTTAGTCAGCCATGCAAGTTTCTAACCTGTCAACTCAGGCAGTCTCAAGGTCTCATACTTTTAAGTTCAACTTTTCACGTCGACTGATATGCAGGTCAAGAATATGTGCCACGCACCCAATAAATGTGTCAAATCTCAAAGTTACTTGGAAGAATAGTCACTACCGTATACACAGAAATTTTCAAAGTAGCTAAATCATGCAGCATTAATTACTAAAAGCTTTCCAAAGTCCGTTTAATGCATTCCAACTTCAGCATTAAAGATTTAATACGCAGTTGAAGGGTTGCAGATGAAGGAATATTAGGACAAGATGAAAACTTACCACTTCTCTGCAACTTAGAACATTGAAGACTACTCCTGTCAAAACAGCAGAAGGAACTTGCTGCTCCTCACAGAAATCATTGTCCATTGGATTCACACCTACAATAAGCTACATTTATTATATAACATTCTTAAGAGGAAAAGTTTGGCATGACGAGTTATTAGATCACTTATAATAAAATAGCGCTCACACACGCACTTCATGAGTGCGTGATTGCTTTCGTGTCATTTAATTAAGAGAAATATATTGAAGAAGAATATATACATGAGTAACGGACTTTACAAATGTGAAAAATCACATCATTTATCATGTAAAAGAGAGCGCACGGTAGAATTTGAGATTGGATCAAGTATGGAACTGATAGCCAAATCACTATGTACAGAACAATGATGTGCCCATCACATGATAAGACGGTTAAATTTTTACCTGGCTAAAATATGGACTAGACTGATGCGCAAAAACTTTAGAGACCACAACTCTAATACCAAAGGATAAGTAAAGAAAGCAATGACTCTAAATGAACTCAAATTGTCTTCTGAATATATTTGTCTCTACACATGATCAATCAAGCTGCAATAACCAGGAAAAAAATTGTCATTTGTGCAATAAAAGCTCCTTCGCTAATCAGAAAGAGAAAGAACCACACCTGCAGTTAGTATACACGAAAACCAAGAATAAGGGCTGTAAATATCCGCACTTGATTGGAAAAGGCAAGTTTACTTTCGAGTTTAGGGTAGGTTTCAAGACTGAAAAGGCATCCATGAAGATTGATCAGACAAAATGAATGATACAAAATGGAAAATTCATGAAGTTTGAGGCTCATTAATGTAACTCGACATTTCACTAATAAAGCAGTCGTGATCTGCTGAATAAATGAGTGTAGTAACTTCAGCACAGAATTGTGGTTCTTGCGAATTAGTTTATTTTGTCCACCCAATTGTAAAACGTTGTACTTTAGAATGTGAAATCTTCAAGAAGACAAAAAAAAAAAAAAAAAAAAAATGAAGAGATGCATCATGATCTGTTGAATAAAAGGCTGAACTGCCTTCATCGTGAAAATTTGGCTCTTCCAAAGTAGATTGTTGGGTCTGGCCAAATAGGAAAAAAGTTAGATTGTTGGGCCCTAAATTGTTCAACCTCATAGTTTACGAAGTAAACAGCTTAGGGAGAGAACAATGCCAACTGAAAGATGCACCGCAATATGCTGAATAAACATGTGGAGTGACTTCATCACAAACTAGATCTTTTTGTCGATTAATTGGACAGCCTTGTAGTTAAGACGGTCAAAATATTCAAGAACAGAGGAAGTAGAACAGACACATTGTTCCCCAGCAGGATTTGACAGTGGATGAAGCAACAAAAAAGAAAAGTGAGGACATAAATAATTGGCAAAAAAGTGGAGGCATGGAATAATGGGATATGAAGATAGTGCTCATAATCATATAGAGTCAGTATAACCAAAACACCTGAGCAAAAATGCCTACTGCATAAAGCAAGCTTCCTTACAGGCATGGAAGATGTGCTAGGATATCCATGGTGACAGTCATTCATGAAACACGTTAAACGACCTAGCACACGTCAAAAATTCCAGATAGAAAGACGGTTCTGACAGACAATTAAAGTTGTTAACTTGCAGTTCAAAGTACAATTTATCTAAACCGGAGAGCATCTTAACAAATAATATCCTCGTCCAATTAGTTTAAAATTTTGACAGGCAGTTAAATTTATTGGCTTACAATTGAAAGCACGATTTATCCAAATCTGAGAGCTTCTTGAAACAAAATCCGCCTGTCCAATTAGTTGGTAAAGCCCTTCTTCTAGTAAAAGCAAGCCTGCTCCTCTGTTTCTGCTGGAGCAGCGCAATCTCTGTGCTAACTACCTGCCAAAGTGAGTAAATAAATTTGAGAAGGAAAAAGGACAGATCAGATAAGCCACCGCAAGGAATATTTACATTCATGCAAAAAATTCCACAATAACCCAAGCATTTCATTCACCATGTGAACGCCAAAATGACAAACAGAAAATAGATTTAGCTGTGATTTAAGTAAAACCTAGCCATTCTGCCATATATATTCCCACAAATCACCTGTAGAGTTTCAGGTTAAATTCAACAGTAACATATTGAGAACCATTACTTAGACCAATCTGACCTAGAGGCATTGTAGCTTCCTAAATCTGAAAAAGACTCACTATTTCCTAAGATTGAAAGCATTTGGATATGAGAAAAATGGCAAAAATTTAGGTGCATCTCCTAAAGGGTGTCATAATATGTCTTTGATATATGAAGGATGTGACGAATTGTCACCAACCAAAAGACTTAAGACCAGCTCCACGAGAAGTGCAAACGCATCAACGAGAGTGTTTTGGGCAATTTTTATACAGATCGTGAAGTTTCCCATCCTAGATCCTTTTTCCACTGAAATGAAGTTTATCATCTTTGGGATGCATGATATTGACCAAGCCGCCGAGTACTTGAAACACATCTAATGAGAAATATCGGCAGCTTAATATCCATAAACAGCTGATCATTAAAGCATTTTCATTTACCTTTCAAATGTTTTTTATCAGGGGAAGAAAAAAAAGAGTAAATCCTGTGAAAGGCAGTTTGAAGAGGAAAAGTTATATTAGTCAATCGCTTAAAGGAGAAGAGAAACTATTTCTCCCACAAAAAGAAAAAAACCCTCATCTTGTTTTCAAGCATGTGATTGATTGAGCAAAAATCATAAGTTTAAATTTAACTATGAAGGAAAGAAAACAAAACAAGGAAACTGGTATCATAGACAATGTAACATTCTCAATTTCCTTCGAGAACAACCTCGGGTCATCAAAGATTCTCAATTTTCACACTACCGTTACAATAGCCGGTCATCCAGTATAAATAAAAAAAACGTGTAAAGGCTCTCTGAAAGCAAATCCAGTTCATGTCTCTCATCCGAACTCATGAAGGTGCAAAGCACTCCAGTGAGGGCAAGATTCGAATGCACGTTGAGTCAGAAAGGCAGCTCCATCCAAAATACATCATCTCCGTAAGTTGTCTTGACCATGTAATCAATGTAACTAAAATTGTAATCTTAAGATGCACATACAAAGAGACGGAACCCGCCAGGGACAGGTTCTCGTGGATAAGAGTTCTCGTATTTACCATCACATTACCCATATCACTAACTCATGTATTCATGAATCGTCGACTATAAAAAATCAGAAACTTGTCCACAAACAACAATCTCACTTGCTGGAAAAAGGTCTTTTAAAAGAGCCGTTTTGATCAGGTATTGACCAATTAACTACGAGCAACAAATCACCTATGTTGGTCCCTGCACAAAGTACAAGCACCCTCTTCAAAGAACTCTCATTCTGCAAGAACAATCATCTATAACAAGGAGACAACGGCAATGCGGCATTGCGGCCAATCGACGGATCAATCGAGCGCACCAAGAGCATAACCACCATCACTAACAGACTATTTAACTTCACGCCCGAAAAGCAAACCCCAATCACCTCGTGAGCCGATAATTTCCCGCGATGGGGCGCGCGAAACGCCCGGTAAACTCCATCACGGCGCGGGAAGGGTTTCCCGCGCCGTCGACATTATCGGCAGCTCGCCCGCAGAAAATCCCCCACCGCACCAGCAGAACATGCAAAACGGCGAACCCCGAATCTCCCATGCAGGGCGCCCAATTGACCCAATCCAACGACCGTCGCAACCGTCCCCAAAACTCTCCACGCCGCGAAAACCTCACACGATCCTACATGATCACGCCCAAAAAGAACCAAAGAAAAAAAAAAAAAAAAGGAAGCGCGCAGAGCAAGAAAAAGAGGAAAAAAAAAAAAAACAAGAACAAAGCCTCTTAAAAAAGCAAACTTTGCGATCACCACGTGACGAGTCGCGGCCAGAAACGACCAAGCTCCGATATCGCAATCATCAACAGCTTAGAAAGGGACGAAGAACGCACATGTGAAGCCGCGAGAGGGGAATACGGAGGGGAGGGGATTAGGCCGTTCACTCACTTCGCCCAACCAATGCAGCTCCCGCTAGCGACCGCGCATTGGCAGTCCGCGCGAGCCAGAGCAGCAGAGCAAGCCGCAGTAGCAGCAGCAACAACAGCAGCACAGAGAGAGAGAGAGAGAGAGACAAGCGAACGGGAGGAGGCAGGAAGGAGAAGGAGGGAGCTTGTACTGCCGAAACTGCGGGGACTGTACTATAAAGGCCGTGGCTTTGCGAGGCAAAACCGCAAATAACGAGCAAAATCGGGGTCCGAAACTGAAAGAAGGGGGAGAACGATTGGGGGTTTTGGGTTTTGCGAACAGGGGTGGGGAGAGGAGACGACACGAGAGAGTTTTTACAGAGAGTTTTTAGAGAGAGAAAGTCACGGCGACAAAGTGGGGGAGAGAGAGAGAGAGAGAATTCTCCGACGCCGCCGGTTCGTTTCGCGGGTGTCCGAGGACGAGACGACAGCGCCCGGTTCGATGGGGCGCCGGGACAGGGGCAGTGTTTTTTTTTACCTCCCCCCCTTTTTATTTTCTTTTTAATTCTCGCGGGCGTGTCGCTTGTCGCTTGTCAGATGAAGCTACAACTACAATCGCCCCTCGTGTTGGCTCCGAATTACGAGATTGCCCCCGACACCTGCTCCCCCGAGTGGGACCCCCCCTTTTTCCTTCTTCTCTCTCTTTTTTCTTTTTTTTTGGTTTGAATCTTTTTTCTTATTTTCCGGTTCTTTCTTCAGCAGTTGAAAGACTTTTCGAAGACTTGAAAAAAAAAAAAAAAAAAAGACTTTTCGAAGAAGTGGACTGAGCTTTCGCTGGCTGAGTCGGGAAGCTGCCGTACGGGCCACGCATGAGATTGATTTGGGTCGGCATTCCCGAGATTTTCCCCCCCAAAAAGCGTCGAACTGCTCGCAAGAGAAAACTCGTAATCTCGGAATTAATTAAATTTTCTCGCCTTTTTGGTCTACTACATAGGGAGCGCACGTTATAGATCTTGAATTTCTAAATTGAAATGGTTATATTGAATATCCGATATTTTATAACTTACATTCAGAGAAATTAAATCGTGTCGAAGTTTACATTAGTGATACTTATTTGGAGCTCGATCGGTGTATTAACCCTCAGAACGAGATTACGAGTTGGAAATTTTTAATCTAAATTATGAAGCCTAAGTTGTTATGTGCAGTGTAGTGCGATCGCCATGCGTTTGCGAAATAAATGGAGAAAATTACACAATCAATCTTAAGCACGAATGACCATTCATCCCATGTGACATGCAATCACGTCAATAATTTTCTAATGAAAATTACGTTGAATGACTATAAGAAATGCTGAAATTAAGTCGATAATGACTATAATGGAATTTCGCATGAAATGCTGAAATTAAGTCGATAAAATTAAAAATTTTATAATTTAATTGATATATGTACAATACAATGAATTTATAACTAATTATATACTTTCTCTAGAATAAATGTGTGTAATAGAAAATGGTAACCAAGTTGAATCTGGTGTTAGACTGCACAAACAAAGTGAAAAACTAAAAAGAAACCAAAGGAAGAAGATAATATGAAACTCTTCCAACTTAGTTTCTTCTTTTGGTTATTTCTGACAGGTAAGGAATTAATATGATCATATATATTTTCATAAAATAACACCTCATTGAGAATTGACATTTTGTGTGGATTTCTTGTAATTTAAAACAAATAATTTGACCATACCTCGATTAGCTTAATCGTCCTAGATCTATAAATCATTGATTGTAGTCCTTCACTATTACATGTAAACACATTTGTTATTCTATTCTTGCATGAGTGATTGTTATTGATTTCATTAAAATCCCACTTGAATGGTTCAATGAATGATTAATTTTATATTTCAGTGCTCTATTTTATTCATTCCGCATAAAATTAGGGGCGGATCGCAAGCAAGTAATCAAGGAGAACAATAGGCACCGATCAATTTCAAGTCATTTTAGATTGAACGTAATTATCGACTAATTTAAAAGTTAGAAGTTGTCGCAAGATGAAAATGAGAAAAAAAAAAAAAAGTAAACTCTACGGCACGAGGCTGATGACGTGGCGGTTGAAACGACAAAATTCCGAAAGGGAAAAGGGAGAAACGGACGTACTTCCGACAGGCCAGGCCAAGAAAAAACACGGGTGAAGGACATAAATGTCAAAGCACGGGGGCTTCGGGCTTGGCGAAGACTTGGGACTTCATTTCTCTGTCCTCTTCATTTTTGTAGTAAGAGATATTTTCAGGGTCCTTTTTATTTATGTTTGCCGAAAATAATAATTAAAAAAAGGAATTTTTTTTTTCGAAAAAAAAAAAGTTGCTTGAGTTGCGTAAAATGTACAGACAAGCTTCATGACCGCTTTGACTCAAATTGCCCACAGTCATTCATTATTTTAAAAATCGTTAGCACACAGAGAATCGAATTCGAAAAAAGGACCAATTTTGTTCCCCGTCTAGATCATAAGAACGAGGGGGACCCATTCTCCATTTAGTTTAAATCAACAAAAAGGGAAAAAATCTAATTAAATATCAAAGTGCCGAGAAAGAGATAATATTAAACAACTTGATCGGCTAAGGAAACAATAATTCGAATCGTCGTAAGATAGAATGAAGTTTAAATTTAATTTGAAAATGCATTGAAGATAGTTACTATTGTGTAATTACAATTCATCTTTAAAAATTTATAGACACATCTAGATAATAACATAAGTTGAAAGGATTAGACCATTTTATGAATTCTCTTCATAAAATAGAAAGATTCGAGGGTAACTTTCATGCGTATCATTCTCTTGTCTCTTCATAAAATAGAAAGATTCGAGGGTAACTTTCGTGCGTATCATTCTCTTGAACTTTCTTATTTCTCGATCTTTATTCTTGAATCCCTTTCTCGGAAAGATAACGTAATATTCATTTTCTAAATGTATAGCTATTGTTGCACAAAGCAAAGAACTTGCATCGGTCTATTTTCTCTTTTCCTATTGTGGGGTGGGACCAATTTTTTTTTTTTTTTTTTTATCAATAAGCAAACCAAGCATAATTCAAAGTTTTAGAATATATGCAATTATGGGGCAGTCAAAATCCTCTTTGTCATATCGAATTGTCGTAAGAAAACAATAATTTGAATCATCATAAGATAAAATGAAGTTTAATTTTAATTTGAAAAGGCGTTGGAGACTTAAAAAACTGCATTTTCATTATTTTAAATACGATCATAAAATGAGTCTACTTACATAGTCACTATTGTGTCGTTACGATTCTTTTTAAAATTTGCATATGCATTCGCATGATAACGAAAATTTAAAGGATTCAGCCTTTTTTTGAATTATTCCCATAAAATAGAAAGATTCCAGGATAACTTTTCGTGCATATCGTTCTCTTGAACCTTTTCATTTCTCAAACGATCTTTATTCTTGAAATTCTTTAAAAAAAAGTACATCATATTCATATTCTAAAACGCATAGCTATTGTTGCACAAAGCAAAGAACTTGCATCGGTCCGTTTTCCCTTTTCCTATTGTGGGGTGGGACCATTTTTTTTCTATCAATAAGCAAATCAAGTATAATGCAAAGTTTCGGAATATATGCAATTTCCGGGGGGCAGTCAAAATCCTTTCTGATTTTCTCGATATTCTTTTTTGTACTTTGCATAAACTTTTATCATAAAGTGGTCCGTCAAAAAGCTGCACCTCCTCCCGGATAATAAAAAAGGATCGCCCATAAATAAATAAAAAATTAAACTCAACGATAACATTGAGAGCTGCAATCTATGAGAATCTGCAGCTACGATCGCGTAGGAGGCAGCAAAGCTCTCCCCCCAAAATCCTCCTCTTTTCGGGCGCTTTTTGCATGTTCAACAATTGGCTTTTCACCGCTTCATATTTACTCCAACATTAACCTTTTAAGAAGACTGTTAAATTTTAAAATATTTCTTAACAAGTTTAATGAATTATTTAATTAGTATTGCCGTTAAGTAATACCCAATTTCGGGATTTGCCTGCCTTAAGTTTGGCTGCAATTCATGCTAGTCAGCTTCGCTCTGAAGGATCAGCAACGTTCGAGATCATTTATTTCTGTGCCATTAGCCGGTCAACTATCATTTAATCCCTCCTGAAAGCTCCCTTTTTTCTTCACGAAAATTTGACGAACCGAGTTGCGTTCCCAATTCCAATGTGCACCACGCTCCTCTTTTTTCTTACCTTGATGATTCACATGTAATTTGCAAATACATCTTATTTGATAGGTGAAAGGAGATACGGAACTTATTTTTCTGATGACAATATGTCGTGATCCTGACAGTCAACTGGATAGCAAAATTGTAATTTATAAATAAATAAAAAAACCAAAAAGAAAACGAAAACCAAAAGCCCGGCCCGGCCCGGCCCGGAACGAAATTCACGAGCCAGAATAGACCCTGTTTTCGGGCCTGTTGTAGTTTTCTCGTTCGGCCGCATGGTGCCTAACCCGAAGCCCGGCCCGGCCCGGCCCGGCCGAAAAGCAGCCCTTCTTAATATTTAATATATTAAATAATCTGAATCAGATAAATATGAAGAATAAAATATTCTTAAAAGAAGGGGAGCAGGTTCTGCAACACAGCGGAGATTTAGGAGACATTTTCTGCACTTCGTTCAGGGCATAATTAACACCTCTTATCTTTCCCGATCTTTCCGATGTACTGCTAAGATCATCTCTCTTTAAATTATATGGTTACCTAGCAATGAAAATTGATGATACTTAACCACCGGCCGTTGCAGCGTGGATGGTAGATCCTTGGTCCTCCACCGCGGAGGCCAAGGTTCGAAGCCCCTACGAAGTAGGGAGACTGAAGCGCTGTGTGGTGACTTATCCGGTGGCACGAGGTGGTGGTTTCACCTGTGCTGCCCCCAGGTTCTCCCTGCCGGCTTTCGGGGTTTCCTGGGTTACAAAAAAAAAAAATTTGATGATACTTACCACCGGTCGTGGTGGTTTCGTTGGGTAGGCTACAGTGAACCTTTACGAGGGAGGTGAGGAGTTCGAAACCTTTATAACGCAAAGGCTTTGACGAAGTTATTTTGTGTCTTAAGTGTGCTTCCGGGGATGGTGGATCCTCCCGCTTAAGTAGCACCTAGGGGTTTACGCTTCGGCTACCGGTTGAGGCTGTTCCTCCAACACTAAAATAAAAAAAAAAAATTGATGGTACTTAACCACCGGCCATGGTGGCTCCGCTGGATAAGAACTCGATTGATTCTTGTCTAAAGGTGAGGGGTTCGAAACTCAGTGAAGACATTTTGTGTCTTAAGTATGACGTCGGAGTGGTGAGTTATCCGCTAACGTCATTTCAGGGTTTACCCACCAACTACCAGCTATACGGGTTCCCTGGTATAAAAAAAAATAAAAATTGATGGTATTTAACTCATCATGGGCAACACAGTTGGTGTGAGTTTTCTCCTCATCGTAGAGGCCAAGGGTTCGAACTCTCTTGTTACTAAAGTGTCTGACCACTAAAGTGTCTGAAGTGGGAGTCCGGGTACTGGAGGGTCACGTGGTCCCCGAATGGTAATCTCCAGCGGTCCTTCAGTAAAAAAAAAATAAAATTTCATGGTACTTCAGACCGAGGTCGGACTATTCTTTAATAAAAAATTTATTTTCATTTTTTAGGAGAAACCTTGCTAGATAATGAGTTATTGGGAAAAGAAATTGCTAAATTGCTAAATCTTGCCGTACCAACACTAAAGTAAAGACCCACCTCGAAGGCTTTCCCCACTTGAAAATCCCTCACGGACACTTGGACCCACAAGTGCCAACCGAGCTATGTTGAGACATAAATAGTATCAAGGCATTGTAGCCGATCAAAAATGTGGAGACTAAGTTTCGACGGGAAATGTGAAAATAATTGAGTGTCTGCAATGAATGGAGAAGAGCTTTGTGATCACGCTGCTTACGTAAAGACCCATTTGAAGGACCTCCATTTGAACGCTCTTTTGAAATTTGCCGACATAGATGGAGTTAGTTTATTGCAAATAAATTTTCATAGTTTGAACGAGGATTGTGATTAGGAATCTGCCGACAATATGTGATATCATATTAAAGTCAAATGAGACATGATTGATTCCTATACTATAGACATAAAAGCAGCTAATCAATTATTTTCTGTTCACATGACACCCGTTATATCGAGTGATTAGGATCTTCAATGTATGATAACGAAAAATATATTGGCTCACTCATCGAAAACTTTGCAAGTAAGTATTTAAGATAGTTTTTTTGTGTTAAAATTACGATGAAAAATGTTTCCATATGTTACGTTCCAATAAATAAATAAAGAGGGAGAGGGACTCAAAATTATATTTTTCTTTCGGGGCAAATAAATACAAAATAGAAACATCTGATTTAAATTTTCTTGGCCCGTAGCAATTTTGGAACTACGCACTGAATGCTGCCAGAATTCATTTATGAATCTCAATTAAATCTGTGCGAGGAGAGGACTGCTAAATCCTAGCTGCGACGTCTCATATCAGGTGTGATACAGCACAGCAGCAGTAGCACCACAAATTGAGTGCCTTCTGACCGACTGACATAATGAGATAACTAACTCTGTTCCAAAATAATTGTGCAATTTTTTTTTTTAATTTTTTATATTATTATATCCCGGTGATGTTTTTTCTCTAATGATTTCCTTAAGATCGACAAGGCTTAAAAGAGAAATCAAGGATCAAGCACAAGATGCAAGTTCGATCTTCCACGCCATCACACGAGAGCAATATTATATTCAGGACTCAAGCAAGAGATCACGTGCTCATCAAAAAGGTTGTGATAGATACTTTTTCTTTTCTTCTTTTTTTGGGTCAAATAATAGATATATTCAATTGTAGGTTGTTATCGATAAAAGTGTAGACATATCAAAATGTGCTATGTCTCTATGCACTTGCACGTGATATAATGTAATGCGACATTGCAAAACATAGGGCCCTACAACTCATGCCTCCATTTGTAATAGAGATCCACTCTCTTTAACCATTGTAAACGCATACACAATAAGGAAAACTCTACAATACAATTCTATATAGTCCCTCAACTCTCGTGTCGAACCTTATCAAGAAGGCTTGAGAATGCTCTTGATTGCTCATGAATAATAAATTGAATGTGGCATGGAAGTTAAAGATAATTTTTTACGATGCCAGAGGTGAAAATCATGCATTATTCACATATTGTAAGGGATTTATGATCACATCCCATTGAAAAAATTGCGTGAAAAAAGGTGAGAGAATCCACATGGTTCTCATGTCACGAAAAATATTGGTTAATCCAAGCGTACAATGCTCGAAAACTCGTGTTATTATTTCCGGTTGTCCAATTAAGATGAAATTACACCAAATGGGGCCTGAATAAGACCTTTGAATTAAGGGTGTCCGAATTTCCAATCAAGTGGGCCTAGAGCTTAATAATAATCATAATAATAAAAGAGTCCATGTAGATTATCATTGGCGTTGAAAATGGTGCATCGAAAAGATGGAAAACCAAGTAAATTGGCAAATTCAAGGAAGCTATAAATTATACCCGCAAAATAGCTTCGATAGTCTAAAAGCACGGTGGGGAATTTGTCGTCTCTCGCCTTGTAATCGTAGCTTTCTCCATCACTTTTGCCAAACAAAAGTTGCCCCCTTTTTCCGATTCCACCGGCCCCACCCCACCCCTAGGACCCAAACCCAAGAATAATAGAGAGAGAGAGAGGATTCATTATTTAATCTATGTAAAGTCACGAGTTCCTTTTGGGCCAATCAAAATTTCAGAATTCCGACAACAACGTCAAATAATTGGAAAAAAGAAGAAGCTCTTATAATATCTCATAAAAATTAGAGAGAAAATGAAGATAAAATTATTATTATGATTAATATCATGAAAAATCTCAAATTGACATACTATACTGACACACGTGATAAATTTATTTTTCATTAATTTTCATTAAATTTTATTATCAAATTATTGAATTGAATGACACATTATAATTGATAGGTATGTTAGTTTGGGAGTTTTATCATCCGTTTATTACATGTATATTAGTTTATAGTTATTCACAGTATTAACATAATTTAATGGAAATTAAATAAAAGTAAATTTATTACGAATATATTAATTTTTCCTAACATTGACCCCTATTATTACTACACATGATATGAAAAAAATTTCATTATGTTAAAAACTGCAAAGAATGTATAGTACTTTTCAAGAATCGTGTCAAAAAGAATGTAGTGGACGAATACTTGAAAACGGATACTTGTTAAATAGTCAAATGACGATATTGTGATTTTGAATGAATTAATCATTTCCGTAAAGTGCGTAAATATTTTTGAACGAATTTAGACGTATTTAATAATTTACATAATCAAGAGGCATCATAGACTCATAGTCATAGCCCCTGTTAAATATATATGTATATATATAATGCTACTTTTATGAGTGAGTGGAGAGCACGTGTAAGAAAGATTAGGGCCAACTTTTCAGCTCCTGAAATTGAGACTGCTTAGCCCCCACCCGCCGCTGGGCAGCGGCGGTCGGGCCGGTGCGGGCGGCAGAAAAATCATTTAGAATCTCATCAAAACCACCAAAAAAAAAAGAAAGAAAGAAAGAAAAAGAATCACTTATTGTGAAGGGGCCTTTCCGCGATGCAATGATAAGATTTGAATGAAGAGATGGGGACTGAGTCCAAAGTTAAATGTGAAGGCGACCTTTCCATGCATCGCTTTCTTCGGGAGAATGCTCAAAGGTTGTCCGCTCTTTTGGATTATTACCTTGGATTGGCAACATTTCTTATGATTCTGCCTAATTAACCATCTCACACGCACCATTAGCATCGCTCAACCGTTCTTCTTGAAAACCCCTAATAAATTTACCAAACCCGTGATTTTGTGTTTTGATTTAGGGGTTAACACAACAAAAAATACCCCAAATTGATAGAATCGTGCCTCATTTACCTTAAATTAATTTTCGTATTACAGAAAAATCATAAATTAGTATACTCATGACAAATCTACTGACTATTAGAGTAAACTCAGGAAATTATAGTATTTTCAAAATGTGACAGCAAATTTCTCAGTCATTTGTTTTTTTCAAATTTGACTCGGGAGACTTGTTTATGTTGGATTTTTCACATGCCGATCATCCGAGTTGTTTGAGCTAAATGAGGATAGATTTGTCGCAAAGTATCAGTTTGGCATGTTTTGCGATACGAAATTAGGTCGGGGTAAATGCTATATAGAAGTGTTTTTTGGGATTTTTGATGGTGTTAAACTTTTGATATGTGCAGTTGTTACCATCTGCTATTGGTTTGGCAGATATCATCCGTATCTCCTTTTTTCTTTTGGTGGATCAGGTTATTCATCCACTTTCACCAAACATCATATCCGGAAAGGTCTGAAAAGGAAAAATCTTTCAAGAAAAGGAGTATGGTGAGAAAGCAATTGGAGAGAAAAGTGCTTGAAGATCAAAGAAAGGCCGGTGATAGGGAAGATCTGCACCTAAACTCAGCCTCTTTACTTTTGCTTTTCGGATCGACAGCACAAGGGCATTCATCACTACTCGTGTTATATCAACCTTTTTCTACACAGCCTTTTCCCTATCCGGACGCTATTACAAGTGCAAGTGCATATTACGTTTACTTGATCATTTTTCCCTAAACCATTTTACAAAGTCGCTAACGCAAATAGAATAGTTATTAGCACCAGACAAAATTACCTATGCCATCTACCAGAAGTTACCATTCACCGACATTTGGTCAACCGACACATAGTATTTTACCTTTGTTTCCCTCACAAAAATGGTTAGGTGTATGGAAAGCAAGATTCGATTTTGAAAATGCTGATAATGCATACGAGAGCACGAGACAAAACCCTCCTCGTCTTATGTACTAAGGATCCATACGGATGGGGCCATCACCTCGAGACAGGAGAAAGTGTTTGATGTTTATTGCAAGACCAATGTACCACAACCTATCGATGACATGATTTGAGCAATATGAGTCCTATCTAGCTTTGTGTTTAAATTACAATGGGTCGCATTTCTAAGCGTCGCAATCGCGTGAAAGGCCTAGTTTACCTCACATGTTGCTGCTCAAGAGTGTGAAAGAAACTTTCCTAAAAAATGAGTCTAATTATTCTGCTTGGAAACTGGGTTCCTATCATCTTATCGTAAGTGAAAGATTCTTCAAACATAAAAGCTTTCATATGAAAGAGCCTGTGTAGGTGTTGGGTTCCATTCCTTTTCGTGAGGCTTGTTCTCAAGCTATCGGTAAATTTCTCTACTACGAAAAAAGCATTTCCGCGCAATGTCCTTTTCCCCAATTTCTCTTACACCAGGTTACAACGAACGGCCGTGATGTTGCACCGGTAGGCTGAGTGCACCGGAGAAGTGCGCGTGCGAGCCTCGTCGCCGTAAGATTTACCCTTTTTTAAGCCTCAGTCCACGTCAATGCTCGTGCACATGGCGACTCAAGTAGGCAACATTTAATTCCACGGCCATTTTCGGCATGTCAGCAGCACGGAGTGGCGTAGTGAATTGGGCAAGCCAAGCGGGACCTAATTTCCCTAGTGCGAATTAAAGATCTTATGCTCTTTGAACCTTAGACGACAAAAGCTACAACCCCACGAGGAAGAAAAGAAAGAAAGAAAGAAAGGATGGAATCCTAAGAAAATAATAGTTTTAGACCGGACAATGTGGATGAAGTCTTTTGGGCCTGTCACCACGTGCCGGATTGGTTAGAATCTGCTCGCTCAGCCATATTGAGAAAAGGGCCTCAAAACATGGGGTTTGAAAAGCGGCCCATGAAAGTGATTTCTCTTCACATCGCATGTTGTCTTGTTTCCCTTTCTCCTTTGCCAGGACATCGCGCCTTCTGTCGTCCGCTGGAAACAAGAAGAGAGGAATAAGCGTGGAGGGCGAGTGAATGGGCTTGGATCACCGGAAGCTTGGGCCCATTGGGCTTTTGACGTTTCAGCCCAAAAACTTGTCTGTGCATTGCCGGAGAGAGAAGAACGAAACGAAAAGAGGTACATACAAGGAGGAACATCTTAGCCTGGTGTTATACTTCACGCCCTCATCCGTCGAAGCATTCGACTCCTCTTCCACAGCATGACGATTTTGTGTGATCACTATTCGATTCGATGTGCATGGAAGTTTATTTTGTCAATGTCAATGGTTTCGAGATGGAAAGTGATGATCGGTATCAATGACTCCTCGAATTCTCGTGCTACACGGGAGCTTCACACTCGCCATGAGATGCACAGTTTTAGTTATAACTATTCCCCCGAGAGGATGAGCCCGTCGTGGCAGATCCATCATGAGTAGGCGTGTACGAACCCAGAGGCTCGCCTTAACTTAAATTTGCCCATGGGCCCGGTAGCCCACAGGCCCGCCCATGCCACTTGGGCCCGAGTGGTACTTTTCCATATGACCTGCCCGGTTGAGCCCTTGGCAGCTTGGCCCGAAAATTGCGTGTCCAATCTATTCTTTCTTCTATTTTCTGTGTAATGGGTGGGTTTGGTAACTAATTTTTTTTTTTTTTGGTGGGGGGATTCTCCAACTAAATGATAAGTTCCGTTTGTTTTGTATAAAATGTATTATTTGAAAAATATTTTTAAAAAAAATGATCCCTAGAATTACTTACAAAAAAGAACGAACAATAAATATTTTCGTGTTATTGTTGACAATAGAAATATTTTTCAACAATTAACTATTTTTAGAGAACAAGTGATCAATTTTTGAGAAATATTCTCCACATCATTAAGCCAATCGATCACAACTTTTTCTTTTCCAAGAAAAACGACAGTCTTGACACCGGACCTTATTTAAGACTTGTTCCCGCAATGGCTAATGTCTAACGTTATTTGTTCATTTTTTTGTTCTTCCAATGCATGATTGGCGTACTTTACAGGGAATGGGCAGTGTCCACGGACGCGTACCAGCTCATCGCTTCGCGAATCGCAGCTGGAATCTGCCTTTAATTCCAAGTTCCCTCCTCTTTCCCATGGGCTCATAAATTAATTAAGGCGCACGAATTTCATTCGCCACAAATGAAATGAAGCTTCCTTATACGATCATGGTATATCTGAACCCGATGCATACGAGCCTTTGATGTCATGAATTTCGTATAGCGCGTTACATGATCTAAAGGCTAGAATTCACTGGACGCACATGAATCCAATGCATTCGAAAAGTGTCACCCATCGTATGGAGCAGACATTATAAAAAAGTAAATGGCTACATGTGTCCACCCAAACAAGTCCACGTGGCGCAAGCCCAGTTCTTCAGGGCCCCCACGGCCACCATCACCTAATTGGATATCATGGCGACAAAATCATGCCCCCGGCCACTCTAACTCAGCTTCCGCGTCCCACCACTTTATATCACCCTCGCCTGTCCAGATAATATATATAAATCAGCCACGCAGGAAAAATTATACTAAAAAGTCTCAAATTTATTATACTAATATAATGCTAAAACCTTTAACTCGTGCTACAATTTAGTCATAAATTATTTGACAATTTACTAATTTAATCATTCCTATCAATTTAGTATGAGAATCGCTGACGTGGTGGTTTAGTCAATACCGATTGTCCTCTGTTGTATGGCTAGAGTTGATGTGAATAAATTTTTTAATTTTTTTTTATCAGACTAAATTGACAAATCGTCAAAATCTGTAAGACTAGATTAACAAATTGTTTAAAAAATTATAATTAAATTATCACAATGAAAAGTTTATGATTGAATTGATGTTGTATAATAAATTAAAGACTTTTTTAGATATCTTTCCCACTTCAAGCATTTATATACCGTGAAATATAGAATGGTGATGTCATATTGAATTTTGCCTTGGCTAAGAGTGACTTCTCATAAAAATAGAAATTACAATCTCTTCAAACAATTCCGAAAATCGGATTTGTTGGACAATGGTCGGATGTCCAATCAACATGTCACGGAGAATTTGGTTTGATATTCTATTCCATCTCAGGGACCCTCCACTCGGATTGCTCCCCTTAATTATGCCGTTGTGTGTCCCCATCCTCCAACATATATTCTTCGCAAACCCAAAAAAAGATCTCATAAAATATTCCCACCAGAAAGAAATCCAATTGCCCTCTCCCCATCGAATGAAAGCTCATTTTGTCCTCACGCGCTGCTGTCATATTGTCATTTGGGATGGGATGGGGCTCCCCACAATTCTGTAGCCACTGAGTTTCAGGATTTGTCAGCATTTAAAACTTTTTTATGTATCTCTCCAGTATAATTTAGATGTATAAATGGTATTTTTCTTTCGATCATAAAAAAATCCAGAATTTCTCGATTCAACTTAGGTCGAATAAGCTCAATGAACTGTAATTACAGATATTATAGATTTCATATGAGCCATCATATATGTCGTACGAAATTAATGACTGTAATTCACTCGATCAATTATGTTTGAATCGAAGATGTGATTCTCTATCGGACCGGTTTGAGTAGGCTCGACGAACCTACGGTGTTATAAACTCCATGCGAGCTACTGTATGTATACTCTCAGAAGCAACGGCTGTGATTCACTCAGACTGGGTCGAGTTGAGAATTTCTCCGCGGGATTCGGATGACCGCGTCAGCGACAACTACGCTGCCCTCGACGTACACGTGTCAGTCCGCTCCCCTCGTTCCTATTGTCCCTTCGATTCTACGGCTGCGGCTCTTCGACTTTTCCCGGCTCTCTCCGTCGCCTCGGTGCGCCGGTACCGAACCTGGTGTTCCGGTTTCCGGTCTCGAGGAGGAGGAGGAGGAGCAGGAGCAGCAGCTTAGAGAGAGAGAGAGCTGGTGCGGTAGAGAGAGAATGAGAGTTTGATTCGCGGCGGACTCCGTTCGACATTGTCTCTCCGGCGCCGCCGTCCTCGGAGCAGGTCAGGTCAGTCTCTGGATTTCTCGCGTCCGATGCGTCGCCGCCGCGGCTGCGTCGGATGTTCCTGGGACACGGTCGTGTCTTGAGCGATCTCTGCTTTGTCTTCGAGTCGCGCTGCTACTTCGCGTCGTCTTGTCCGCTTCGTCCGCCGCCAACTGCCGCGCTGTCGCAGCGAGTTGGCGTCTTGTAGTTCTCGGTCGATTGATTTGTTTCTTTCTTGGTGCGCGGAAATCACAGGTCCAGTTCTGCTCGGCAGTTTGATTTCGTCGAAGTCGAAGTCGATTTGGAGATCTCTATGCGCGTCTCAATTTCGGTTCACTTCTGTTTTCGGCTCCTTCGGTCAATGGAGTTGAAGATGGCATGACGCGATCTTCTGCAGTTCCTTTCCGTTTCACGATTCCAGAACCGAGAATTTCAGCATATCGTTTGAAGTCGGCGGGCGCTGCTCGTGGCCGAGTTCATTCTGGCTCTGAAGCTCTTGACTGAACTCGGTTGTCGGCGATCTTGCCCGAGCACGACGGCGCCACTTGCGGGAGGAGCTTGATTTTTGTGGAGTGAGGCGCTTCTTCTGGATTTCTTTCATTTGAAGTGCGTAGTGTCGCCGAAACGTTTGTGCGTTGACCTTAGTGTTAAGTAGATCTTTATGCTGTATGGAAATAGCAAGTAGTGATGGCGGCACGGGCTTTAGTAATTCTTCGGTCCAACTCCGCAAATGTTACAAAGTCAGTAGCCTTACTGAGACGATCTTGGAATCGAGTCAAGTTGCTTGTCTGAAAGACCGGTATGTTCTCGAAGAACAGTTAGGGTTGGGGCAATTCGGTGTTATCAGAGCGTGTTCTGATAAGTTGACTGGCGAGGTTCTGGCTTGCAAATCCATCGCCAAAGATAGATTGGTCACGCCGAATGACCTGCAAAGCGTGAAGCTGGAGATTGAGATAATGAGCAGGTTATCCGGGCACCCGAATGTCGTAAATCTCAAGGCGGTCTATGAGGAGGAAGACTGTGTGCATTTATTGATGGAATTATGTGTAGGAGGGGAGCTTTTTCATCGGCTTGAGAAACACGGGAGCTTCTCCGAGAAGAAGGCTCGTGTTCTTTTTAAGCAGTTGATGCAAGTGATTAAGTATTGTCATGATAATGGCATCGTCCATAGAGATCTGAAGCCAGAGAACATCCTATTGGTTTCAACATCCTCATCTTCTCCTATTAAATTAGCAGATTTTGGCCTTGCAACCTATATTCGGCCGGGTAAGAGCTTTCAGCTTCCATGGATTTTGTCCTTGCTCTCATCTTTTTGTTGCTCTTTTTCCCCCTTTATTGATAATTCTAATCTTATGTTTTAGCAGGACAGAGATTGCATGGCACTGTTGGTAGTCCATTTTACATAGCTCCAGAGGTGCTTGTGGGAGGTTATAGTCAGGCTGCTGATGTGTGGAGCGCTGGTGTTATCTTGTACATATTACTTAGTGGTGTGCCCCCATTCTGGGGAAAGACTAGGTCAAAAATATTCGAGGCTGTTAGAGCAGCAAATTTGCGGTTTCCTGCCAGTCATTGGGAAGGCATATCTTCGTTGGCAAAGGATTTGATTGCCGGAATGCTTCAATTAGATCCGACCAAGAGACTCACAGCAGCAGAGGTTATAGGTATGATGGCTATATATCTGTTCTTTAACAGTAGGGCCTGCTGCGATATGTGTTTGTTTTTTGCATTCTTATAAAGCATAAATATAGACATTTGGAAATACTCAGCATAGGTTTCGACCGATAGAGTTGGGACTCGTTATGACATTCCTTGGATACGACATCAACCGTTAGTTGAAAGAAAAAATATGTTTGTCCTTTCTATGATGGTAAAGTAGAAAAGTTGAAATTAGATGGCATCTTATGAAGAAAACACAATTTGGTTCAGAAACTTATTATTGGAATGGGGCAGGTGAAGTTTTAAAGATCTTTGAATGATACTATGAGAATAAATATCAGGAGTCATGCTAAGACTTACAGAAATTTTTTCCTTGTAAAAGAGGAAGTTTGCTTTCCAATTTTGATCTTTTCCATGCAAACTTTCTATCGCCAACAGATGAGTTCTTCTATTTTCATGCTTTTCAAATTGTGGTATAAATTGAAAAGTCTTTGAACTTAATATGTCAATTGCTTGTTTCCTCAAAGGAATTCTTGAACTGAATAGAGAAAATTTTGAACTTAATAGGGAAATATGTGGGTGTATTAAATGCTTCTTTCCTTTGATTCTCCAATATTGTCATGCATTGACAGATCCATTCATTTTTATCAATTTATTAGAGTCTATTAGTTTAATGACTGTTACATTCTTCTGACACTCAGAGTAGAGGTAATTCTTTCCTCGACTGTGGTATTTTACAGATCATCCCTGGATGGAACTCTGTGAACAAGGCGTTCAAGAACCGAGCGCACGAGGGAATCTGGGTCAGGAAATGCTGGAAGTGGGTGGAAGTTCTTTTTCTACACCATTTATCGCTAGAGTTCAGGATTATAGCTTCAGCTATGAATCACATGCCGTTGGTGCAAATTCCATGGAGCAATCACCAGCATTCACGTGCAAGTCATCTTTCTCTTCTTACCTAGTCAGTGATGAATGTTCCACATCTTCAATTGAGGGGTTTTCTTTCACTAGTGCCTCTAAATCAAGTCCTTCAGGCCCCAGGTTCCCTTCAAGTGTTCTATCAATGCCAAGTTTTACTTTCTTTGGTCTCGGTCTCAGTCTCGGTCCTGCTGCTGAACAACGGAATGATCTGTTGGAATGTCAAACCGATATGTCAATTACTACCCTGAGCAATGGAGGTACGGGCACTTTTTCCTCTTTACACTCGTGGAAATTTGCCCTTTCTCAATATCCACAGAAACTTAATATTCCCCCTTGTTTGTGAATGCAGAATCAGGCTTTGCCAAACCATTAATACTGCCGGATTCTTCCGTTTTGGGTAAACATGATGTAGAAGGGGAGCAGAGGTTGGAAACTCGGAGAGCTGGGACTGGTGGATCCAGGGCATTAGGAAAACACAGTAAAAGGAATCACACGATAGGGTTTGGCGAGCATGATCAAATTGATTTTGTGGTGGCTGAATCAGTCATTCGATGGGCATCTTGCACGCACATTCCAACTGCTCCCTCTCTTAGATTATCGCTCGTTTGCTAGCAGACCCGAACTACGTAGTAATGGTGACACGCAAGAGTGCAGTCGTGTGTGCTGGCATTGGTGACACAAAATGAGACACCGTCGAGCTTGACAGCCACGTCGCTACAACCTGAGGAGTCCGAGAATTTTTTCGATTTGAGTGGGGAAGTTTGGATAACCATGTTTGGCTAGATTGTGCTTATGCCTATTTGGTATTTGAGTGATGGTAGAAGTTCACTTGGATGATATGTAGATTGTAGTTACTAATGAAGAAGTTTGAGTGGATACGCGGACTCGTTAAGTGCTTATGTAAGTCTGTATAAATACATTAGATGGCTTTCTCTGTGTACCTAGGTGATAAATTGAAGTCCTTTTGAACTCTTTTTGGCTCAGAGCTTGATAGTGAGATGTCAAACTATGTGATACTTTGATAGATTTGTTAGCAGCTTACTACCGATATTCAAAAGATCTTGGTACTCGTGGTACACTCACGTCGGCCCAATTGGCTATTAGAAAATAATTAACTGCTCGTTACAAACCACATTAGATATTGATTCAATGATGGCTTTGGTGCTAAATGAACGGGGAATGAATTGTTTCGGCTATCATAAAACAGGGTATCTTTGATTCTCTGTCCACTTTAAGCACAATGATAAATTAAAGAATTAAGACAAGACAGCTTTGGCGATAAATTGAAGAGTCCTTTTGAACTCTTTCTGGTTCAAAGCTTGAAAGTGCGGTGTCAAGCTATGTGAAACATTAACAGGTTTTCCAGTGGCTTACGACAGGCGTACATAAGATCTTAGTGCTCGTGATACGCTCATGTCGGCCCAACTGGATACTGGAAAATAATTCATTGCTTGTCACACACCACATCAGATGTTGACTTGATGATGTGTTTGGTGCTAAATGAATAGGGAATGAATTATTATGATTATGATAAAATGGGATATTTTTAATTTTCCATCAGCATACTACTGACATTCAGAAGATCTTACTGTTGGTGGTACGCTCATGTCGGCCCAATTGGCTATTAGAAAATAATTCATTGCTCGTCACATGCCACATCAAGTGTTGACTCGACTATGGCTTCAGTGCTAAATGAACGGGTAATGAATTGTTATGATTATGACAAAAACGGGGTATCTCTTATTCTCTGTCCACTTTAAGCACAATGATAAATTAAAGAATTAAGACAAGACAGTTTAGGCGATAAATTGAAGAGTCTTTTTGAACTCTTTCTGGTTCAAGGCTTGACAGTGAGATGTCAAGCCATGTGAAACTTTAACAGGTTTTGTGGTGGCTTACTACCGACATTCACAAGATCTTAGTGCTCATGATACGCTCATGTCGGCCCGACTGGATACTGGAAAATAATTCATTGCTTGTCACACACCACATTAGATGTTGACTTGATGATGTGTTCGGTGCTAAATGAATAGGGAATGAATTGTTATGATTATGATAAAATGGGATATTTTTAATTTTCCATCAGCATACTACCGACATTCAGAAGATCTTAGTGCTGGTGATATGCTCATGTCGGCCCAATTGGCTATTAGAAAATAATTCATTGCTCGTCACATGCCACATCAAGTGTCGGCTCGACTATGGCTTCAGTGCTAAATGGATGGGCAATGAATTGTTATGATTATGACAAAAACGGGGTATCTCTTATTCTCTGTCCACTTTAAGCACAATGATAAATTAAAGAATTAAGACAAGACAGTTTAGGCGATAAATTGAAGAGTATTTTTGAACTCTTTCTGGTTCAAGGCTTGACAGTGAGATGTCAAGCCACGTGAAACTTTAATTAGTTTTGTGGTGGCTTACTACCGACATTCACAAGATCTTAGTGCTCATGATACGCTCATGTCGGCCCAATTGGCTATTACGAAATATTTCATTGCTCGTCACATGCCACATTAGATGTTGACTCAATATTGACTCGATGATGGCTTCGGTGCTAAATGAACAGGGAATGAATTGTTACGACTATGACAAAATGGGATATTTTTGATGTTCGATCAGCATACTACCGACATTAAGAAGATCTTAGTGCTAATAATACACTCACGTCAACCTAATTGGCTATTAGAAAATAATTCATTGCTCGTCATACGCCACATCAAGTGTTGACTCAACGATGGCTTCAGTGCTAAATGAACGGGTAATGAATTGTTATGATTATGACAAAAATGGGGTATCTCTAATTTTCCAACCATTTATTACCGATATTAAGAAGATTTTAGTGCTGATGATACGCTCATGTCAGCCCAATTGGCTATTAAAGAATAATTCACTACTCGTCACACGCTACATCAAGTCTTGTCTCGATGATGGCTTCAGTGCTAAATGAACAAGGAGTGAATTGTCGCGACTATAACAAAACGGGGTATTTCTAATTCTTTGGTCCTGTTTGGTTAAGCTTTCACAAGGGGATTTGCGGAAAATACCAAGCATTTGACAAGTGTTTTTGAGACTCTCTTGGCCAAATGTGAGCATTTTGAATACTTAAAGCCCAATGCAGGTAGGGACTTATTTTGGGTTTTTAGCATTTTGAAAATGCAAATCCATTGTTCATCCGTCAATGTTCATCTTCTTCCATGTTCATCCACGACTATTCATCTTCCCCGATTCATTGCCCAAGAGTGAGGCTTCTCCGGTGACCACCACTGCCGCCTAGGGTCGTCGGGGACGACCACTGCCTGGGGTGACATGACCCACGATTTAGGTGATCTCCAGCGACATCACCTGATTCACATGACCTTAGGCTACCTTGAGTGACCTCAAGGGAGGTTCTTTGGTGGCTAGATCTGGCCGCCGGCGGTTGGCCAGTGACTGACCTTTACGGGATTTAATTTTTAAACTTAAAAAAAAATTAGCAAAAACCTTTCATAAATGTGGATTTTATCAAATGGCATTTACGCTAAAATTATTTTCTAATACTATTTAAAGTTACAATTATCAAACATTATAACAATTTGAAAAACTCATTTACCCCAAAAATGTTTGTATTTTTCCAAAGCCATTTTTTCAAAATCGAACCAAATGGGCCCTTTTCTACTTTAAGCATAGTGATTAAAATAGATTAGAGGATTAGGATGAGACAACTTTTGACTAGAAAAGGCCTTTGAGATAACTTTTGACTACAGAACTTACAGCAAGTACGACAAAATCCATTAATCCAGTAAGCCCTAAAAATGCAAACCCATTAATCCAGTAACCCCTAAAAATGCGTTTGCCGGGAGTCGAATCCGGGTCTATTGCTTGGAAGGCAATTATCCTAACCGTTGGACTACAAACGCGATTCGGGATATGCCGCCCGATTTATAAATATGTTTATTAAAAGCACTCTACATCCCTCACTCAAGAAAACATTTGATTATAAGTATTATTAAAACATTTTTCTTCAATTTAGTATGATTCGCAATTTGAGATTCTGTTATTTAGAATTAACTATGTTCATTTCTATAAAAAGAAATTTAAGCAACAATAGCCATAACATGATTTGTAAATCAAGCTTGATGAAGAATTATAACTTGAGAGACTTGAGTTGTTGGAAAAATAATTATCCATTTGAGTAAGCTACAATTGAAAACTTCTTGATCATTATTGACTCTCACTATTTTCTAATTTTAGCCAATTATTCTAGATACACAGGAGATGAGATTTCAAGAATCATTTGTAAAATAAAAAATCGCATTTCGATAGTGAAACATGTAATTTAAAAAAAAAAAAAAATCTCGCCGCATTCCATGACATTTATATCGAGGGTGTTAGAACTGAACTCAAAAACTGAACCGAAACCCAAATGAAAACAGAATTCCAGACATTTTATATTTGGTTTCGATTATAATGAAAAATTAAACATTTTCAATTTTTATTTGGTTAACCAATCAAACTGAAAGTCACATCTTTTCTTTGATTTGAATTATATTCGATTTGAATCATAAATGTACACCGAAATGATTCAATTCGGATTAACTGAAAATTCAAACCGAATCAACCCGTTGATGCTTCTAATTTGCATATTGTCCAAACAAGTGCTATTTTCAGGGGACTAAAGGCGAAGGATAGAAAAAAAAGCGGAGGAAAAAGAAAAAGAAAACAACCCATAATTTCGAAGTTGCTCCCCTCCTTGTGACGAAAAACTTAGTTCGAAATTTTCCACTCAAATTTTCATTCTATCCACTTCCCAAATATAGCAAAGTAAAAGCAAATAAAACCCACTTGACCAAGAATTCCTCTAAAATCTACTCCCTGTCACGGCGAACGAATGCTATCCCTGCTCTCCTTTACATGGAAAAAAATAAATAATAATAATAACTTTCTTGCCCAAAGATAGCCATTCCTTGCACACATTTCGACCCACTCCTAGAGGAAAAATGCCAAAACTTAACGGGAATAGAATTACTTCAAAGTAATTTACCGATTGTTGATACCTAATTTCTCCTCCGACAACCACAAGCATGGCTACTGATAATGATAACTTCGCAATAAAAAAATTGGCTCTACTTGCTATTTGATGCTAAAAGAGTCGACAGCACAGTCTCAATGTGCAATAATTGCAAGTTTCAGGGGGTCAAAATGAAAGGAACATTATGCCAACTTTCCCGAGTACATCAAAATATATATTGGTACATGCGGTAGCTGTCACGAAGTAGGGGCGTATTCTTGGATTGTCGTTGCCAATTTATTGCGATCCTCTTGTGTCTTAGTCCTGATCAAGAAGGTGCGCGCCACAACTTTTTCGTTGCTGCCTCCATCATCCTACAAGCACAAATGGCAAACTGATGTGAACTACGCCAGATGATGTTCACCAGCACACTGAAACAATAATTAGAAAAAATTGGCCGGCATCACTGGAAATTTGAAGACTCATTTCTGTAACTATCCAAGATAGGAGGTGCAAAATAGACTATCAAGGGTTGTCCTATAACCAAGAATTATGCAGAACTCGAGACTGTTCATGTTGCAACAGGAAAAATGTAGTACCGCAGTATGGAATATTGCAACAATTGAATTCTTTTGAGAGTTTGTCTTGATGCCCGGGTATATCAAAGCATTAAGTAACACCTTTCCCACCTGCAGTAAACAAGAAAAGATTAAAAAAATCCACAACAAGTACAGGAGATTATGATGCATATGGTCAAGCGATACTTGGCACGGGCATTCCACAATATCATTTCAGACAGCTTAGAAAACAAAACATGTGAGAAGTGAAAACACCTACGTCATTCCGAACCACGATTGTTGGTTTGGATTCTTTTGTTCCCTTGCTTACGCCTTCTTTGCATTTGATGGAAAGCTGCCCTGCACCTTTATCTTTCCATGCATCCTTATCAGCAGGATCGGTGGACTAGACATGTTAAGAGCAAGCATTATTAATATTTATGAGAACACGTCCCAAGTTTTAGGCATGCACTCATATCATGAAATCAGCTATTCTAATCAAATCTGGCCAAGGTTATCCATTATGAATAAATTTTGTTAGATATGCCAAGACTTGAGGAACCGTTTCAGCATTTACTGGTATAACACATTTGTTGGTAAAGTGGAACTTGTTTTCAACTCCAATTTGCATTCAGAGGTAGCACTGCTATAGTGAAAGTGAATAAAAGTGAGGAAGTTGTACAAAATTCCCAAGTAGTCAGTCATAAAAAATTACACACTTCCGATGAAATCGGCCCCATCAAATTCTACTGCCACATGTGTAAAGTGATCAGGGGACAGAACCAGCGATCCAAGCTTGCATTGCTTGTCAGTGCTCAGCATTATGCAGAGCATATAGTTTGGGTATTGATACATCCGTCAAATCACTTACCTGTCACCCGTATCAGTGATTGCAACACTTAAATGAGATAATTTCCAGGTGGTAAAGTCAAGAGTCACAGTTCATCAGCCGATTACTAATCTGAAAGTTTAAGCACAAACCAGCACTGCTAAGCAAGTTTACCTATTTATCTAAAGACTAGTTATGTGTTCACATCCAGGCCCTTTTCCTTTTTTTTTTTTGCACAACATGAGCTTAGTCAAATGCTATAATTCATTCTGACCATATTTTTCTTGTAGCATAAAGTATCTTGGCCAGACTTAAAAGACATCCATAAAAGAAAATGCACTGGAGATTCCAACAGCAAAACTACAGAGTTGTGTTCTTAGCAAGAAAATATAAAGCCATCTATCTAACCAAAGTAGGATGAAATTTGTCAGTGTTCAATCCATCACAAAGTCATAGAGGGAACAAGCCAAGACCTATTCAAGTAAGAGATGATCACACTGCTCTCAATAGACTCTTGTCATAAATGGCCACAGCCATCCCAAGACAAGGCCAAAAGCCAAAAACACAAACAAATGAGTAATCAATAAGCACCATGAATAGAAGATGATCCAAAATGAAGTGGTTCCATGCAATGAATTAATATCAAATAGCTTTAAGCAGACACCCACCTTTACATAAAGCTTGCACTTAACTTCATGGACAACCACGATTCCCTTTTCTTCTGATTTTTTCACAGATGGGCTGCTAGGCTGCTCCAACTCATCTTCTGTTGACAAGGAGAAATAACAACATCAATCGCATTTTAATTTTGTGCAATACATGATAAAGATTGTCTAGTTCTACTTGGTATGGATATGCTTCTAAGTTTCTAACTCTATGGGCCCTGTCACACTAAGCAAGCATACTAAAGGAATCTGCTTTATCATCAAAGATGAACATAAAACTTATATACATAAACCAATACTACCATTCACAATACCAATTCTAGGAAATTCTAACTTAACTGTTAGTTTTTTATGAACTAAGCCATCTTAAACTAAGTACAGCATCAGAACTCGTGTTACCATGCTATGGGACAATTTAGCACATTTCTGAATAACCTATGAGAATTTGCAAATAAAGTTAAGATTTTTCTTACCACCATCTTTATCATTAGCAGCATCAGCATTTGCAGGAGTATTACTTTGGAATCCTGATGTAAATAAAAAACCAAGGATTAATATATCAATGTCCTTACAAGAGAAAAATAAGGATGTACAGTTAAGTTAAATCCTAAAGTTTGTTCCTACATCTAAAATTTCCTTAGCACCATATTAGCATGGTTAGTCCCAAAAATAACCTTCCTCTGAAGTTGGGGGATGCAATGCACCTTGCATTCCGAAGACCATATCAGAAGGAGTATATTGCCAAATATTGTTGAAGAAACCATCAAATGTTTTGAAATCATTGTAACCGGAATTTCTCTTAGTCATTAGATTCTAGAAGGTGGAAAATTGTGTACATACTCCCCAAAATAACTGCCAAGATCAAGTGACCTATCCAAAAGTGCGCGTATTAACATGTCCACAAACAACAGTACATACCAGACAAGGCTGGCATCTGGCTGCTGGAGAATATCCCTGAGCTCCATGGGCTCACAAAACTCGTATTATTACTGGATGGAGTAAAGACAGGCTTCTCCTGAGATGGTTGTATCTTACTATCTTTAATTTCTGGTACTGGCTGCATTCCGGAGCTGAACATTCCAGTACTGGCTTGACTACTAGAAGATGCTCCAAAGCTCCATGGACTAGAAAAGCTTAAAGTTGTACTTGTTGGATTGGCATTCCCCTTGTCCAAAGATGAATTCGCCATTTTGAATTTATCTTCAGATATCAGTTTCTTTTCAGCAGTATGAGGTCCTGCAGTAGACGAATTCTCCCCTTTTAAACGATTTGCTTTGAGCCAGTTGACAACATCACTGAATTTCTCCTACAACAACAGTATAGACCAACAAGTATCACAGCATGGTAAGGATTGATTTCATGGCCAGAATACATCATCAGCAGTTCTGCATCAAGATAAGTGACAAACTGCATTTTAACTAGAGAAAACAACTTAAGCAAAGTTGACGAATCTATTGGTTGTCTTCACACAGTACATACTACTTCTCATTCTCCAGCCACAGAAACACTTACGATGAACCAGACGTCACAGAACCTGCATCTACAACCAAGTGTGATGCATGCACAGAAAGAAATGTTCACATCGTGCAGCAAATAAACAAGTACAGTATATTATGCTCAGAATACTTCAAGGGAATAAATCTCCCTTCTGATCATCTTTTTTCTAACATAATGATTAGTTTACAAAAGCAAGCATGGGGCCAAAATGCATCTAGTCGGCATGGGGCCAATAATATATTCATTGAAATGACCAAGGAAGATCCAAGCATGTTGACACAACTTGCTTTATGGAAATTTCAGAGTGTAATTAGATAAAAACACTCTCTCCAATTCGGGCCTATAACCAGAATCCCAAAAGCAGATGGCTTTAAAGATAAAACATATCACTTATAGCGTAAGCAAGCATGTCTGAAAAGTTAACCCTTTGCAAAAGGATTAGAAGGAACACCATCTTGGATAAACTGACGACCGGCATTTGCCTACCCAATAAAAGACGAATTTAAGTACTGGAGTTGCAACTTTCAATTATTTCAATACACAATTCTGACAGTGGAAGTGCGTAGATACCGCAGAAAAGCATTATAATTCATGCCAACATATTCTCCAAAAGTACCAAATTTACAGAGAAACTTCCATGCAACTATTCAAGGATAAAAAACACCAGTGGAATACAGATATTTGCTGATTTACCATAAACTAATGGCCAGGGCAAATGCTTCAAGGCTCAAGCACAACACCATATAGTAGCACTCCATGTCTTCCCACAAAACATACCGATCTATCACCATACCGTAAAGTGAAGGGGGGAAATAGTACCGTTATGCTTGAAGCATGACTTAAGTAGTCGTGGACGCCATCTTCCCAAAGCTCATCGGGATGATTCTTCAACTGTGTTTGCACCCAACTATTCAGAACAAAAGGCATAAGCACAAAGTAAAGGTAAAATGCACTAAAGTCCCAAATTAAGAGGGGAAAACAATGTTATTTGGCAAAATAAAACATTAGAGAGCCTCCATAGGGCATCTGCCACCCGGTCAATTGAAGAATAAGTCAAGTCAGACTTATGTCTATGGAGAAACCAGAAATAATCAACACAGACCTTGCAAACTGGGTATTGAGAGCTCTCACGTGCTGTCGAGATGACTCAGCCCGGTGCATATCAAGCGGTGGCGTCACCGTGAACTGCTGCTGAGATGGTTCAGCCCTATGGTCATCAATAGTTGATCCAGCCATTACTCTTTTATTCCAAAACTGCATTGAATTAAAGAAGAACCAATAGTAAGCAACAACCCCCATGTTTAAACGTACATCTCCCCTTATACTCCACCTCACTTCCTAAACTCCCTAGCACAATAATAATCTCCAAATCGCAACAGCACACCGCTTCAGTTTCTGGACTTACGAAGAGCAGATAATGCAGACAAATCTTCGGCGTTCCCGATAACACACTCAATTCTCAAATAAATTATCGTTCCATGTGAACAGCGAAAAAAGGCCTAAGAGCTAAATCCGCTTTCATCCACGGCTCGCCGCTAACGTCCCGAATGCACAAGCTCAAATCGGCCAGCTCAAACTCAACTCCGGACAAAAAACCGACTCAACTGCCGCGCGACAACCGATTCCCGAACTACACGATAAGAGCTCGAGCAACTTCATCCACGAGCTCCCGAAGGAAACGAAAACCGAAACACCTCCAGAGCTGGACCCACGATTTGCTTTCCCCAACGAACTCGGGAACAGTAAAAAGCAGCGACTTTCCACCCCTAACACAGACGCAGCCAATGCAAATGCTCGGCCGGCCAGTACCCCCGGCGAGCGTGACACCAAAGCAGCAACGAATGAAAAGACGGGACGAAGAGCTCGGAGCTGGGCCGAAGCAAAGTTAGGTTTTTTCCCCTCGGTTCTTCTTCGGGGAGCCGAGAGGGGAACTCACCGCGGAGTCGGCGGCGTCGGGGTTGGAGGCCGACGGGGCGAGGCGCTTCCTGCTCATGTTCCGCCGCCGCGCCGGAAGGAGGAGATTATCGAGCGCCGAGAGAAGGGCGAGGGGGGATGAGGTGGCGATCAATTAGGGTTCCGTTCGCCAAAAATGGCAGCAAATCTTGCGATTCTTCTCTGTTCACACCGGAAGTGAAATGAAGCAACCAGACAGGGGGAGAGAGAGTATACAAAAAAAGGAAAAAAAGTTGCGCGCTTATCGTGGCCGTCGGATGAGGTGGTGAAGTTGAAATTCAATTGGGGCCGCGCGATCGGTTCGTCTTCGGCTGGGAAGGGGCGAGCTCCGCCCGGGCCACGTGGGTGGCTCACTTTGTTTGTTCGAGCGCGGTGGGCCCGTCCCGGTGGGACCCGCCTCCGCCGCTTGTGGCGTCGTATCGGCCGCCCCCGTGGACGACGCTGTACGTATATTTATACGAAGTAAAGATGATCGTGGGCCGGGCCCAGCCTACTCCCCGTCGATGTGCTGGGCCGACCCACCAGTCGTCGGGCTGGGATGGGGATAGGCTCGGTCGATGTATTTTGACAAGGCGATTGGAAAAAAAATAAAAATTCTGAAAGTCTTCAATCTTTTTGCGAAATACCGATAACTAAGGGGCTGTTTGTTTAAATTTGTTTCTATTGCCCGGAACATAAATTTTTGTTCTTTTGTTCAGGGGAACAAAAAAAGAACAGAATCGCATTTGTTTACACTTTTGTTCCCGGGAAAAAAAAAATCTATTTTTTTGTTCGGGAAAAAAAAATCTATTTTTTTGTTCCCGGGAAAAAAAAAATCTATTTTTTTGTTCCCGGGAAAAAAAAAATCTATTTTTTTGTTCCCGAGAATAGATTTGGAACAAAAAACAAAAAGTAGAAAAAAACTTGTTTTTGTTTTTTAACACCGTTGAGAAACACGTTTTTTTCTTCTCATTTTTCTTCTTTTTTTTTTTCTTTCTTTTCTTCTTCTTCTTCTTTTTTTTTGCCGGTCACTGGCTTTGGCCATGGTTGGCGCCAGCGACTGGCTAGACGAGGGCTGGCGACCTCACCAGAGCGTCACCAGCCCCCGGAGAGGCCGAGCCACGCCGAGGCTCATCGGCCCGTGGTTTGCCATGGCCGCGTGAGTCTTCGCCTCGCCTGGGCTGGGCGAGGCCGAGCTCGCCTAGCCATTGGTGAGGCTCGCCTGGCCATCGGCGATCTCGCCAAATCTGGGTGAGGCTAGATCTGTCGAGGCCAAGCCTCGCTGGGGCTAGGTTGGCCTTTGGTGAGCTTGCCAAACGTCGCCCAACCGATCGCCAGCCACGGCAGTGGCCGGCGATAGGCCAAAGAGAAAAAGAAAAAAGAAAAAAGAAAAATATTAAAAGAAATAAAAAAATTATGCAAGTTTAACAAACGCGTTTCTATTCTTAGAGTAGAAACTTTTTGCAGTTACCAAACGCGTTCTTATACTCAGAAATTGTTCTCTGGAACAAAAACAAAAAAAAACTATTTCTGTTAAAAAATTGTTTCTCAGAACAGAAACGTTACTAAACGTGCCCTAAAATCTCCAGTACAATCTACATCAAAATAGGCACGTAGAACTAGACAAGAAATCACAGGATACCATTGTAATATTCAATGCCCTCAAAAGAAATTAGGTATGCGTCGTTCGTCCGTCCTTTACGCATATTCCGAGTTATTAAATTTTGATATGAATTGTGAGTTTGATTAGCTCTCTGCTCAAACTCAAACAAATTCGAAGGCTGAAAAGGGAATTTCTTAAACTTGTCTATAAAAGAAACAAGAATGTACATCCGCCTCTAATAGGTGATAGAAGCTCATATAATTTATGTAGCCTTATATGTAAGAAATTAGTCGAGTTGAAAGGTTCGGATGCTATTCACAAAATATAAAAGAATCAACTCAAATTAGGACAGTGTTATGGTACTTGCCATCCCAATACGTAAAAGTCCGATTATGGACCACCTCGAGCACGAGCTCATGTACTAGGGTTGGCCTTTGGCTTGGCCGGAAATGGCCTAGGTAGCACCCAGAAGTGGTAGTCTCTTGCCCATACCTCGCCAGGAAGGCTGGCGCGTACCAACGTGTCAATGCCAATGGTCGACTTTTTGAAACACCCCATGTTTCTCCAAGGGACCACATGGGCGCTGAAGCAGAGAGCATTAATCAAGCAGTTTTCAGATGCAAATGACTTCGACAGACCACTAGCAACCAGGTAACCGAATCGTCGGATAGAGGACAATTCTTGGTTCTCGCTATGTGTTAGAGAAGCTTGGATCCGAGCTCATGGAATGGACTAGAAAGCCACTATAGTTTCGAAATTGGTTATCCTCCAAATGAGTGAGATCTTACTCATATTGGCGAGGATTACGGACGTGAGCTAATTGATTCTCCAGCCTGTCATGAGGTAACCAACCGGGACCAGGTGAAGCCCAAAGAATAATAATGCTACGAGAATGCTCAATTGATGCTTTGAAAAATTAAACATTAAATTTCCCAAGTGCCCAGGATTAATCGATAACAAGAATCTTAACATGACTAAAGAGACATAATATCGTATTTGGGTGGGAAAATTAGCAAAAGTCGTTAAAGCGATTCGATTGATATATCCGGATAGCACAACTAGAAAGAACTGCTGTAATCTCGATGAGGGTAATATAAGAGGTGAACTTATTAAATTGACTTAAAAGGAATGCACAATCTGTTCAACAAGGCACCCAAATTATGTACATCATCGACAATGACACTGCCAGGAGAGAAAAATAAATGGACCCTCTTCATTCACAATTAGGAACATCCCAAAAGAGAGAGCATCCATGTGACAAAACACTGCTATATGAGTGCCCCCTTTACTTTCTAGTACTAACCATTGCCTTTCTCGGCAAGATGCTGTAAAGATCTCTCCGCTTGGCGGATGCGTAATCACAGAGAAGCCTTTGAAACTACAGATCTATCGACAATGAATATGTCTAGGCAGCACTCTCTAGCTCTATCAGGTATATCTTTTTCTTACTTTAGCTGTGACATGTGACCTTGCAAGCTAAGGGAAAATAGAGTGAAAAGTTGCGAAAAGAACATAAAACAAGGGCAAGAGTAAAAGAACACGGGCCACCTTCAATCATACTAAAGGCCTTCCTTCTTCTTCAGCTTCCCCATTGTCAACAAGTTTGCTCTGTCCTCGGTGTGGAGATTTCTCATGCTTAGAACCAACATTTGCCATTGTACCCCTGGAAGGTTGTTTGTTTTCTGGCAACATCTTCAATATGATCCCCATGACTATGAGCAGGAGCCCCGTTCCGTGTTGCTCCGTCAATGGCTTTGTAAATATCAAGTATGACAACAAGAGAGTGACAGCCTTCCTGGCAGTTGTTACCTGCATTTAGATTAACCAAAAGCATTAGCTAATCATTCAGAAAAATGCACACTGCCATTTACGATCTTGTTAGAGTTTTCAGGAAACCCGTCTCTGGTGCAAACTCCAGAAAATTCCAACGATCCTTAGTCTTGTAACTGAGTAAAGCCGCATGGCTGTGGAAGTGGCAACCACAGAAGTACAAACTAACTAATTATTCTAACCCCACCAAAAAAAAAAAGCAAGAAAGTTCAATTGTAAGAAGTCCAAACTTTCTGAAAATGAATGCGGTATAATTATTTACCATTGCAGTAGTTGCAGCCCCGAAGATGGCTATGAGGGATAAAACAGAGACTTGTCCAACAAATGTGGCCATGGCTTCGAAAATTAACACCCCATACACATATGGGTGCTGCAATTGGTTACAGACAACAAAGAGTGAGTCAAAATGATTAAGCTGCAAATAATCTGCAAAATAAGTATATAGATGCAGTCAACATAGACAACACGTTAAAGACTAGAAGATAGCCAATCAAATTTACACCTTGTTCTCTTTCCAATATTATTTCTCCATTTTCTGTGGGCAAGTTTCGGATTTTCTGTCCCCTTCATCTATACTTAATAACTTGCCAGAGGTGCGTCATTTCAATGCACAAGTTACCGGTCCCTTTTGAATATATCTATTGATGCTCTGGATCTCAAATAATTTAATACCACTCTTAGTGCTCAACCTATGTCTATCAAATAGCCTTACCGTACCAAGTCTGGGGAATGTATGATCAACATTAATATAATATAGAGTAGAATAGAATAGTCAACTGACAGGAAATTTTTTTAGCTGGTAGTTGGGTGTAGTGAGCACGTTATGTCAGAGCTCAATGACTTAACAATACTTAAGCAAAATGCAAACAAAAAAGTTCTCAAGATGGAATAGATACATGATGCTAGATAAGATTTGTACTTTGTATAATGCGTAACAGAAAGAAAAAATTTTCCCCTCACCTGAGAACATGAATTCCAAGCCTTAAACAACTCCCCTGTAAGGATCATTGGTGGAACAAGGAAAGGCAAGCCGACTAACGTCGAACAGAATAACATCTCCATCTGCAAAAGAAGTAACACAACTCACGATGAGGAAACTAAACAATCTATTACCTCATAACCAAGAAGCATCAAAAGGAAACTGATGATGTAACTCAGCACCTGCGTTGTATCAGGATTCAAGGTAAATATTGCTTCTTGCAAATTTCCAAGAAATGAATCAAAGATTAAAGCTCCAGTGATCATCAAAACACCAATCATGCTGAAATTCGGAGAAGTCTGAGCATCTGCTAAGGTGAACAGAATCAGACCAACTACTAGAAGCAGAGCTGATATATACTCGTGAGCTGGGTACTTTCTCCTCAAGCCAGGGATAAATGCTCCCATCACCATGACTGGCAAAACCTATTCATTGACAATAACAGGGGAAACAAGTATAGATCACTTAGAATTCCTACGTTTTTACCATAAAATTCAACTGAAAGCAGGAATATACTAACTAAAAAATCATCGCTTTGATAGAGGGCCGAGTATTGGCCAAGCTCAAGACCGAATATAAGGAAAGGTAGAGATGGCAATTTACCTTTGTGGATTTGAACATGATCTGGGCAGGATAATTGAGAAAAGCCAAAGATCCCTTGGTCAATCCATGAGAACCCATGAGCACAGCAGAGAGCTTCACATACGATTTCCATGGGTTCACCATTTGCTTGGTGGTGAAACCCTGAAAGTATATGAGTACCAGGTACACGAATCCTTGTATGAAGGTGAAATACCAACCATAGCTGAAAAACCAAAGAAAAATACAAGTCAATAACCCGTAAGGGAAAGAGCTTAAAGCCAGATTTGCAGAGCATGTGTAACAGAGCACGAACCTGAATTGGAGCCGATTATAAACGTATTCCTGCAAATAGGAGAACAGTAGAAGGTATGAAAGATATCCATGACGACATCGATTCTTCGGTTTGAACTAAAAACTATCAAACTCGTCTCCGATTGAGTAAAAACTAAGCAAAGGAGATCAATAGAACAGTAATGTCAGAGTGAATCCTAAAGAACGTCCATGAAAACACGAACGCCGCACGTTTTGATTGGCTCTACCGCACTCAACGAGCCTGTGGAAAAACATGCCTTTCGCAATCCGCGCACAATTCAGAGAACTTATCGAACTGCAAAATTAAGACTCGAACATCATTTTCACGCTCGAAAGAGTCCTACCAACCAGACTCCTAACAATTCCGGCAAAAAAGCTAGTCGAACAATAAATAAATAAATAAAAAAAGTCATTCGGAAACAGCCTCGACAAATCGACAAACGGCACCGGGGATCACGAAAAATCATCTAGGCGACGAACGAGTAAACGCACCTCGCAGACGCCGTTGACGAGGTAGCCGAAGAAGAACCCGGCCGAGCAGATGAGGAACTGCTGCCACCTGGGGCGATCGGAGAGCGAAATCCCGAACAGCGACCGCGCCTGATCCTCGCCCTTCATCTCCCTCCCCGCCCTCTCTCGATTCCCTCCGCCCCGAATCGATCACGCACGAACCAAAGGGACAGCGGCGGCGGAAGAATCGGCGTCGCTTGTTCGAACTCGCATGCACGCCGAAAGGGAGCCGGTCCACGCCGCGAAAAGACGGGAGCGAGCGAGCGCTACACGAGCAAGGAAAGTATCACCAGCGAGAAAGACGCGTAAAGCGCGAGTCCCTCTTCCTCTTCCTCCTCCTCCTCGCAGCCTTCTCACTCCGCCATCTCAGAGACGCTTTTGCGGTGATCTGCTTTTTGGGCGTTACGAATTTTCTCGAGGGAGCAGGAGCGAGGAAAATTCAAAGTCAAGAAAGAGCAAAAGAAAGTAGAGAGAGAGAGAGGGAGAGAGAGGGCGTGGATTGGCGCTCGATGCATCAGCCTGGCAGTGAAGCGGGTTTATATGAAATTTCTCGGTTAGGAAAACTTTCGAAACTTTCCGTGAAAATCGCGATTTCCTCGCAGTAATTTTCTCGGGAAAAAAATCCCGCGGTTTGGCAAATAGCAGGTGGGGAAGCGTGTCGCTAGTAGCCACTAGCAGCCTGCGACCAGCAGAAACGGCACGCCATTCGTCCAGCGATTCTGTAAATGACAAAAAAACGACATTAAAAAACGAAATATAGTCAAATGCTTATTATTCGATATTAGCCTGTTTTATGTTTATTATAGCGATATTAGTCGGCCACCCAGTGTTACCTAGTAGGTTCATCACCTGTACCACGCCCCCATCCTTTCAGGGGTGAAGACATTGCGGGCTCCCCTAATCCCACCCATAACCCGTAAGGGGTTTGTGGTCGGGATGAAATATGGGCAATCCCCTACATTTTCCTTCATAGGAGGGCCACTAGAGGGAGCAGTTTAAGGTCCTACTCGGGACCATTTTTTTTACCTTGGGACGGGTCCCGCCTCGGCTGACCCTCCCTACCCCAGGGAGGGTCCATTCATTGGCGGCGGCCCGCCTTGTTCTTTGGGGTTTTTGGGAGTCCCCTAGGATAGAACTCCATACCTAGTGGTTTACCCCGCACGGGCTTGGGGGAGCCTTTTAAGGTCCTGCTCGGAACCTAATATTAGCCTGTTTTATGTTTCTAAAATTTGGACCAGAAAATTCAAATATATAAATGAACCAATCGAAATTGAAATGTATAATCTGATTTTTACTTCGGTTCGAGTACTTTCCATCCCTATATGCTTAATTTTATTCTCCATATATGCATAAGAAGATAATTCATAAAAAGAGATTTCGATAACGAATCTAAAAACATTAATTGTTCTCACTTTTGGGTCATGAAACAAGGTTGGTTGAGGGATTGACGGAGGCCAGATTTTGGGTTAAACCTTGTATAAGCTTCCAATGTTTCATTAGAGAGACAGCTAAGATGGATCTTTTGTTCAAGCTTAACCCCACTTGAAGGGGATAAAATAGTGCAAATTGAATGATTGATGCCTCAATGACGTAGGCCAGTTTTTGACTTATGACCAATTCAATGCAAGTTGATTTTCATAAATGTGCTTAACTATTCAAATTATACCCATTGACTAAGATATGTAGGGAAAAATGATCAATCGGTTTTGAGTTTATTCTATGGACGCTGGTTCGGTCTTATTATTTTAATTTTACTAATTTAGTCCCAACAGTTGTGCAATATTCCAATGCAGTCCTTGACATGGCAATGCGCCTTATAAGATGGTTGAAAATTATTCAGACAGACTACATTGCAATTTCACGAAGGAATTTGAGGCTAGCAAAATATAAAAATTTTAAGATAAAATTGGCAATATGCACAATATATTGAGGACTAATTGGGCGATTTTTTCAAGGTATGCATGATTTGGCCTTATTCGACTTAGATGTAATCGTGCGATGTCTTTCGCTTTTTATATTTTCCTTTTTTTAAGGTGAATAATATACTATTTGTTGAATAATTCCGGCATGTTACGCCTCCATGGCAATCGACTTAAGTCAACCAGCCAAAGCCAGGTCTTTTGTTTCCTTTATTTAAGATTTTATCCTTGGAATCTTTTTTGTCTCCTCTCCAAACTTTTAGTCTCTAAAATAGAACTTGGTGGTTAGGGCTGCCAGTTTATTTTATGCATGGTTAAGCTTATGCGACAGTTGACAAAGACACAGATGTCTACAAATGTTCGATGTGTGCAAGAATATTGAACGCGTAATACTTTTTCTATAAGTCATGTACATTGCTCATGCACACTATTAATAATTATATGCAATTTTCTCATGCGCATGATTAGCAAAAATGATTAGGAAGACCTGTATAGTCGAGTTTCTAGCAGAGTGATCAATCCTATGCTCAAATATATTATTTCCAATGGACAACGTACCTTCTCCATGTAAATTATATAGGGAAAAATGAGGAGAAAAGGTTGGCTAATTCTAGGTAAAACCTATTGATCTCAACATTGATTCATAATCAAAAGTCCACAGAAGAAATAGCAATTTTATTTAAGTAATCTATACACGTGAAGAGTTTAAAGCGGATTAACTAGACGTATATGAATTTTCATATGTTTGATTAAATATGAAAGTATTTAATTAATGAATCGGGTCATGTATGGCCGAGCATAAGTCACTAAATCCATATAGTATATAAACGAGTCAATTTGAATCTGATCATTTTCGACCAATTCAAATCCGACCCGACAAACTCATTTGACGAGGATTATTTATCATCTTATAAACATATACAAATGAAGAGTTTAAAGATAAACATATACAAATGAAGAGTTAAAGATAAACATATACAAATGAAGAGTTTAAAGATAAACATATACAAATGAAGAGTTTAAAGTGAATTAACTTGGATTATTTAGCATCTTATAAACATATACAAATGAAGAGAGAGAGAGAGAGAGAGAGAGAGAGAGAGAGAGAGAGAGAGAGAGAGAGAGAGAGAGAGAGAGAGAGGATTATTTAGAATCTTATAAACATATACAAATGAAGAGTTTAAAGTGGATTAACTTGGCAGAGATGGATTTTCAATGAGGTGGGTCATGTATGAATTGGGTATGAGTAAGTAAATTAGTGTAGCATATAAATGTGTCAATTTGAGTGGGACCATTTTCGGTTGGCCCGAATTTGATCTCACCCACCATCTGACGGTCCTAATCCTTACTCATCAAGCCATAGCTCACTCTAATTGCCTTGTTTGGGAGAAAGAGGGGGAGAGACCGGGGGACAAATCGGAGTGGGCGAAGAAAAATTGTCACATTTTCCCTTCAATCTCTCCCTACACAAAAGTTCAAATCTTCTCAAATAACCCACGCCCATCTCTTGTTTCCTCCATTCCCTTCTCTCAATCAAAGCACCGTAAAAAAAGAAAAACTGACAAAAAAGAAGAAGAAGAAGAAGGTTTGCATTGGAAGAGAACTTCAATTCACGAGGAGTAGGGGGGGGAGCCTCTCGGATCGTGGCTTGCACGGTGCGTTCGTGCGTTCCTCTTCAACTTGGTACTTACTCTCTCGCTCGGGAGCGTCTCTTCTTTTGTGGCCGTGCCTTTGTTCACGAGCCTTGGCAATTTTACACTCCACGTGCTTTCCCCGATTGCCCTTAATGCGGTGTCCCGTTGCCCCAAAACACATGCACAAAATCATTCTGACTTTTCACTTTGGGCAAACACGGTATCCCGCCTAGCGTGAGTTAGAGCGAAGGCGGAGCGACGGACGGACGAATCGGGATATCTGAAAATCGAGGGGCGGTCGGAGATTTGGACGTGACCGAGGAGTGGGGTTCCAACCCATTCGGGCGTAAATCTCGATCAACTTGGCCAATTGCCTGTCTCGCCTGATCATGTTATGTTTCGTGAATCTTTTCATCTAATACCATTTTACGAGTCCTTAATTATCGGTTGAGTCCTCAATGAATTTCGGCACACGATTCTTCCATAATGGTCCCCCAGACTTCTCCTTCGTCAAATATCGATTGCTCAAAGTTTAAGTCCTTCGTTAAAGGCCTCGAAGAATTTTTGTGCATGTGTAATGATTACTAATTATGATCGAAAATGCTTTATCGCCCGACTGCGGATTGCCCCCGAAAGGAGCTAATCCGATCACAAGCGCTGTCTTCTCGTTGATTGATGCTGCACAAAATGAGGAAATCCGATGGCTTTCGTGAATGCTTTATCGATTGGAAATCGTGATGTTCCATTCCATCTCTTAGAATTCACGGTCTATTGCCGGTTAAAGGCAAAAAAGAGGATTCAAATCGAAAACCTTTATCAAATCATTGCTAAATTTAATTTAATTACCTAATCTCACGGTTTGGCTCAATAAATGATACAATGTCATAATTTAATTGATGACAAAGAGTTGAAAGCTACAACTAATATACACGTTGAAATTTAATCGACGACAAAGAATCTGAAAACTACAGCTATGCTATAGGAATTGAAAGATAATATGCTTTGTTTTGTTCGTTATGAGGGATCTTCTACAATACACATGCACTAAATAGTAATTGTAGTTTAATTTAATATCCCATCAAACTCAAGGTGACTTGAAAGAGATCAACTGGAATTTGAAAAAAAGGCAAGGTGGATGTGTCCAAGTGAAGATGTCGGCAATCTAGTCAACAAATGAATTAGAGTCAAGTCAAAAAGTGCTATTACCTACATGATACTGAATGAAACGACAATCAATTTCCATATACTTGGTAAGCTCAAGAAAAACATTATTATGTGCTATCTGGATAGGACTACGACTGTCGCAGTGAACGACTATTCTGCTATCTGAACATTATTTCTCGAGTCTTTTATTATCATCGATTTAGTCCTAAATGAATTCAACGCAATCTTCCATAATGATCTCCCATAAAAGGCCTTGAAGAATCTTGTACATGTGGATTGATTACTAATTATCTCTCTCTCAATTACTGAGATGACTATTATCAACCATGGAAAATGCCTTATCACCCGACCGGCATATGCCCACAAAGAGCTAATCCCATCTCAAGCATTGTGTCCCCTCATCGATGTTGTACAAACTAAAATATTCGATGGCTTTCGCGAATAATTAGCCGCTTTTGCCTCGTTTATCAATTGAAATTTGTGATATTCGAATTCCATTTCTAAGAAATCCCAGTTCATGGTCAGTTAGGGAAAACAAAATCAAATGAAAAACTTACCCATCGTATATTCCAGATCCATCGTATGTATTATCTAACCATCACAAAATTTTTGCCAATTCGATGTGAGTCAATTCATTCTATCTATTATTATCAAACTATTCATTCCATTAATAATGACGTTTTATTCATCACGGCAGACTAGATGTTCATTCTAAACACGCCAATTCATGTAATTTAAAAGTCTAAATGCGCAAGATCGTTCATTCAACCCAAAAATTTCCTGTCCCCGCGTGAATTCTCAGCATATTTTACTCCATCGATCAAGAACGAGATCCTGATATTCTAGATGCATTGCCTGCATGCATGCTCGCAATGACTTGCCGAGTAAGACTTGTACACAAATCATGAGAGGAGCACGAGATTCATGTTCCATAAATTAACCATTAGAGTCGCACAAATTCTAAAATTAGTACCCCCTCCGGAGACAATAACTGAAAGTGCCTTACACGGCCGTGCGATTTGGTCGGTAATGTTTTGGGCAAGATCGGTCTTTCGTTAGCACCTAGGTCAAAGCAACATGGGAATTTGCGATGAATGAATTAATAAAAAAAGGATGTAATGGCAAAAATATCTCCTTTGCGATGAATGAATTAATATAAAAAGGATGTAATGCCAAAAATATCTTAGGAGATTAAATATTAGGATATAAACACGTCCACCCAGTGTTGCTAACTTCTCACGAAAGCTTAATTTCTTATTTGTCGATCGCTAATTTCGAGATTAATCGTCTTAATCTCACCTCCAACGAAATCTATACGGTGGTAGCAGCATCGATCTTGGGCATGAAGACCGGTGTTGTCTTTTCTTAAGAAAAAAGCTAGGTTTCTACACAAGGCGTAAAACCTTTCCCATCAAACAATGCTATGTGCAATGCACGGCTCTGTTATTTAGTATGCCGACCTTAGTAAATATTTAACGAATACCGGTATTCATGTGCGAAAAAGACGTGGTTAAGTCCTCTCTCTAATGAAAATTAATGTCTTGCGCTGCGAATAACATGGAAGTAGAAACTTATTTGTGAATTAAATTCTCATAATATTGTAAGAATAAGTGTCAAATATGGATGGGAGAGCGAGAGAGAGAGAGAGTGATTGATTGTAGACAACAACCTTAATATGAAGATAAATTTTACTTAACATGATCATTGGTGGGACTTTTAGAGAAATTTCATTGAGTAATCATGCTAGCCTTTGTTACTCTGGATAAACAAATCTCAATTAAATCCTATTCTTTGAGTGATCAATAGAAAGATGATGTTGCTTTTTTATTTATTGAAGGAACTAATCCCGAAGTCTTCATTGAAATTCTTGATTTAAATTTATCAAGATTCATGTTTAAATCACAGGATCTCCCATTCAAAATAACCTTGAAAATGTCGTGGACATGTGCCTTACAATCGACATTGACCTTATCAGGTACATGTGAGTGGGGCTGGATTGGTCCATCGGCAAGAGCAATCCAATGAAAAGCTGCGGATGCAGAATGATAATGATTCATGGAATTTATAAGCGCTGAAAATGCGGTTGAGAAGCGGATTGAGAAAGCGTACCAGGCACGGGTCTTCGTGATGATGGAAAGGGCTGTTCCCGATCTCAAAGAGCGTTGTCAAAAAATTCACTTTGCTACGAATTGCGACGTGCAGTCGTGGACAAAGTTAATTGAAAAGAGGGGCCTTCTCTGCTTTCGAGATTCGTCCGTTCTTTCATCCGAGAGAAGAAAGGACAACTGGAGATGGCGAGATATACGCCAATGGAATAAGGGGGTTACCGAGAGTACATCACAAAACATTGACTTCTCGCTTTGAGTGAGGAATGAAAAGACAAGGCGTGGGAAAACCTCCATTTAGCCGGAGTGGATGGATGGATCGAGCCGGATCGGGTTCGATCGAGACTATTTTTACCCAAAAAAAACAAAAAACAAAAACAAAAACGAAGAAGGATGACTTTTTCAACCTGAGCCCAATCAAGTTGGGCCTGATTACACTTTAGGGTTATGTGGATTGGGTGGAATTAGTCGGGCTTGTTGGCCGCCATGCTCATAATCAGATCTACCTCACCCCATCTCTAAATAAAAAACTAGAAAATTCGTTGTACAAGAGATTCTATTAACGCGCTCCCATGGTCACTTCTTAAATCATGTTGAATAAGGAATAACAGAATAGTCATTACACGTAAGATGAGAGAGCAGGTGCACTGAAAACTAAAGCTAAATCCATGCTTAGAGAGACCGAAGTTTAAATGCAAATTAATCTAGGAAAAATTGTAAGTGAGCATAAGATATAAGGGAGGAAGGTTCAATTTCGAAAAGTGAAGTATAGGTAAAATCAATTGACCAATCTGCTCGGCCGTTTAAATTTACAATTATACCCATTATGTAAGATCCTATTTCCCTAATGCATCTCAACAAAAAAACATGAGCATTCCATGTACTTCTTGAACCAAATTCTGATATTGAGATTCTCTTCGAATCCGCTCTTCATAACATAAAACATGCTCCAAACAAAAGAACGAAAGGAAGGGGAAGGAAAAGCAAAGGAGATCACTAAGGAAGCAAGCTTTAGGGCCTGTAAGAACAAGATGAGGACCATCAGGCCTTAAAGCTACAAGAAGTTGGTGAAGTAACTGTAGAGCCCAACCCAAAGTCCAAAATTGAACCCAGGAAGAAGAAATAAATAAAAATAAAGAAGATTACATATGTACATGTGAGATAGGGAATATTTATTGTAAAAGTAGTTAATAATTATATAAGAAAAGGTTATTTAATAAGCATCGTAACTATGACACGATGTTATTATTGACAGTCTTACACCACCTCGTTAGTTATAAGATGTAGCAATTTTACACGAATGAACTGCTTACCTTTTCGGTTTTCCTCCAATTGCCCGTTTACCGTTCAACTTCTTTCCTCTTTGAGGCACCCACGTTGCATTCTCAGAAAATATTTTTTTATTCGACGAGTTTATGCCAAATCAGCTTTAATTAAAAAGGGAAAAAAATTAAGAAAATCACCCACAAATGTCAATCATTTTTTCACAACGTAAATATTCATATACTTTAATTTCACTTAACACAATTCTAATGACACGACAACAAAAAATATTTGCCACGTCTGCCAATTTCTATAGTACCCAGACATATAGAATGTCTGGTTTTGTCACGAACTGGTCTCTTCCTATCTTTGGTACGACAAATCTGTCAATTTGCTGCAAAATAATTCAAACCGGAAATTGATTAAATACCAAAATTCAAGGAAAACCACACTATCTCGACTATTTTCTCGTCTCTCGCTTATAAGGAGTAGCTCCACAAACACACATCCGTATGATCGTTCTCCACCTCTTCCCAGTTCATGCGAAACCTCTCCGCCGCCGGCGGAGACAGCAGCGGCCTTTCCATCCACCGTTCCGAAGAGTCCAAATCCGAGCCAACCACTGCCTCTTCCTCCATACAAAATGGGTTCTCCGGCGAGCTCAAACTGTTCATGACCACGTCGCCGTCCTCGTAATCCTTCGCACTGATCTCTTCGCCGCCACCGCCTGCCCCCTCGGCCTCCTCCACTTCCTCCCCTGCTTCCCCACTGCTGAACGCCCTCGCCGCCTCTGCCGCCGCTGCCCGTATCTCTGCCGCGTCCCTGGACTCCGGCACGTGGAGCCGCCATGCCGAGTCCGCGAAGTTGAGGCACGCGCCGCGCCCGCGGAGCGCGAGCGCAGCCACGTCGTGGGCCCGGGCGGCCATCTCGGGGGTCGGGTACGTCCCGAGCCATATCCGGGTCTTCTTGTTGGGCTCCCGGAGCTCGCACACCCACTTGCCGTTGTTCCTGCGGCGGACCCCACGGTACACGGGGTGGCGGGTCTCCTTGAACACCACCCGCCCGGCCCGCTTCTTCGGGTTGCTGGAGGCGAGCGCGATCTCCTCGTCGGAGTGGGCGCGCCGCTGGGACGGGCCGGCGGCGGCGGGATCCAAGAATCGCTCCCAAACGTCCATCAAAGAAGGGATCGACAAAAGTTTTCGAAGCTTTCTTCGGGTCTCGGGTTTCGGGTTCGGCTTCTTTCGCTGGGTCGTTGAGCCGCCAAAGGAGCGAGGACAAAGAGTATTTATAGGTTTTGCGCGGGGAGATTGAGGAGTGGGCACGTGGCACGCACTGCACACGCACGCGGGATTGGGATATTAAGGAACTGCCAGGCTGGAGCCCACGGTTCTTCCAGCGGATAAACTACGATGCTGCCTTGATTCCGTCAGTGCGTAGTAGTTTAAAGCGCTCTGGTTAAGCAATGAGTATGAGCGCAGCGCGAACTCGGTCGGGCATTTACCACGTGCTTTCCTTAGTGGCGACGTGGCGAGGCACCCGCCAGAGACAACACGTGTGGTTTGCGCGTGTCGCTGCCCAGCTGGGATCCTGACGAGAGGGACTGATTGATTGGTCGGGCGGGACCGCGCGAAAGTGACTCACTTGCTGTCCCCCGCTCGCGCTGGACCAATGAGGTGACGGTTAAAGATCGGATTCGTCTTTTCCCATCGGAAATCTCACGTGGTTAATTATTTTTTAATTCTGGGATTTTCGTTGCCGAAAGTTTCTGGAATTTATCGAATCATCAATTAAAAAAACGTTTTAGCCGCCTAATCAATATTTTTGTGAATTGGGATGTTCGCGAGACTTCGGTGAATAAATTTTAGGAAAAAAGTCACCAAAAATCATAAACTATGACTATGGTGATATATGTGCCAAAAAAGTATTTTTTTTATGACATTAGAAATCCCAACTATACCTTGACAATAAAATTTATTATGATTACTGAATCCTCGTGAACTTCGCAAATTGTAAACGGTTTATTACACTTCGATTCTAATTGCACAATATGCTAAAGTTAAGATTAGACATACCATGAAATTAGTTGATCAAGTTGGTTACCACAACTATGCCTTCGAACGAATGATGATTTTCCAACAATTAAACGGGACTTGGTTCGTTTCATTTCGTGAATCAATCTTGATACCCACCATCATTCATATGCTAGTCTCGTGCTTTTCTCCCAGTTTTGCAATTAATGCATGCGACCACTATCTAGACGTGGCATGGTGTCTAGAAAATTAGGTGTGTCATTGTGTCGAATAATTGATCAGTCTAGGTAAAAAATTATCTCAATTGCTATTTATACTTCTTTTATTTTGCCAAAAACAAATTGTTTGAATAATATTTTTCTAAAAACGATCGCCAGACATTTACAAAAATATATATGCATGAAATGGTATATAATAAACGTTTTTGTTGGCTAATTATTCTAAACAATATAACTAATCATTTTTATGAAAATGTTTTCAAAATATGAATTTCCTCTCATCCCGAAAAAAAAATATTATCCTTTTTTCACGCGCTCAAAAATTTAATTTTTCTCACCCGGCATGTATTTCGTAACTAGGAAGGAAAGGCAAGTCTCATGAGCTTTGGAAATTAAATGAGGCGGGGCCACGCGTCCGTGCGGATCCCCCGCGGACAGAGTGCGTGAGTACTAGAATTCGGTTGGGCCAGTTTGTGGGGAGGGGAGTGACGTCAGCTCCCTGTACCGTCTGATGTGCACTGCGTGGGGCGCAAGGACGGAACAGAAGTGTGAACGGAGCTCCGAGCCCAGAGAGAGACGGAGCCCCGGAACCGTCAAGCCGGGTGGACCGGGGTTGCTTAGCAGCGTTGACTGCGCGTGTACGGCGGCACTGCCGGGGAGTAACCGCCACGGGGGGGTTTTACTCGCGGTGGCCCTTAGAATTTGAGCAGAAGACTGTCGACCCTGCTTGCTGGGCCGGCTAAAGAGACACGGTTTTGAAAGTGGAGTGGTTCGATTATTTTTCACGTTTTGCCGGTTCCGGGTCCGAACGGGAGACCGAGCAAAAAAGCATTGTCAAATGTGTCTCCCAAAGGTTCCTCAAGCTCAGGATTCCATGTCCCTTTCTTTTCTTTTTTCTTTTCGCTTTTTAGTTTTTACCTTTTTTTTTTCGTCGGTTCCCGGAAGCAGAGATCGCCGATGCCTAGTCCGATGGATCTCGCTTCCATCTCCGTGATTTTTCTATCCCCTAGTTATCTTGTCGGGGTGATTAGTGAAGGGGGAAGATGGACATATTGCAGACTTATTTCGCTAATCGCTTAAACTTTTGAGGGGAGCTAGATCTATTTAAGAAAAGTTCAGAGGTTCCTTTTAGCCAATTTTTTTTTTAAAAAAAAAATTTAGGCTCCGTTTGTTCATTTGACCAAAAATGAATTTTGTTGGAAATTATTTTCAAAGGAGCTTAGTTTTAATGAAATTGATTGTCCCATGTTTGGCTGCATTTTGCAAATTGTACAACATCGACCCAACATCTAAGGATTGATAACCTCCCACAATGATGGCTCCTTGACAATGTAACTAGGAGGACCATCAAAACCTCTAAGCAGTCCTAATCAGTCACCATTGAAGATTGCGTACCGGGTTACATATTGATGGGTAATCCACTCAGCAAGTCCTACGTCAATCCATACTGTAGTAGTACATTTGATATATGTAAAAACCATAGTACACAACACAACCTCCTCATACTCATACTCTATATGTGCTAGGGCTCCAAAAAGCAGCGGTGGCGGAAGAGTCATCTTACGTGTCTGAAAAATAAAGGAATGAACCGAAACCTAGTAAGTGATATCTCTAAGTCTAAAGTAAGAGTTCACCTTCACACCTGCCATAGCATAATAATCACAAACATTCGAGGCAATATGGTCAATGCATAAGCATACGCCTAACCTTTTTTGCAAATACCTTACACGAATGCATGGTTGTGACGCTCCCAGCACGTCACGGTTACTGTAGAACTACTATCGCCAATATCTTCTTTGTTTTAATTTTCTGAAGCATGCGAAAGCGTGAGGGACTAAAGAAAATTCTGGGGTATACGTGATTTTCTGTAAACAAGGTAACTTCATTTCTTATTTATTTATATATGTATATCAGATGACAAGTGGGGTGCTATGGGGAAGTACAAAAGGTCAATACTAAATTGACTATACTGGACTCTAGGTCAGTTACCCCTCCCCACCTAATTGTACAAGTGTTGCCTAACAGTGGCCCTTGATGTCATCAAAATCTTCCGAACTCCAAAAATTTTGTCCCTTCTTACCTCCTTCCTATGTTGCCAGGCTGTCTCTACCTCCTAACCCTTCGGAGGACAATGGGAGTGGACCCATCGTACGTTCGTTAACGCAAGTATACATCTCGACGAACTCGAGTAACCTGTCTCGTCAGGGGTCCTACATCAATGACCATATTCGACTTGATCCGAAAGAAGACATTATTCGGAAAATCGGGGTCTATGAACCTATCCTCCTCCCAAGTGAAGTCCACCAGCACCTCGGAGCGAATCATCAAGGAGGCAAGTGAGATCGACATTCTAATGATCTGAAAAGATGAAGTCAACAACCAGTGAGTCACAACCAATGACCATATTCGACTTGATACGAAAGAAGATAGTATTCGGAAAATCGGGGTCTGCGAACCTATCCTCCTCCCAAGTGAAGTCCACCGGCACCTCGGAGCGAATCATCGGGGAGGTAAGTGGGATCGACATTCTAATGATTTGAAAAGATGAAGTCAACAACTAGTGAGTCACAACCAAGCAAGTAGAAGGTCCACCGGCCTATACCATACAAATCGATCATCGTATGACAAAGAAAGTCTCAATAGAAAGTTTCGTAAATCACATGCACAACAGCTTACTTGAGAACCTTTTCAAATTACATGATTGATCAATATAATTCATAACTTTTCCCAGCAAATGACCAATAGTTTGATTCAGAAATACCAAAGTCACAATCAATATATTTTCATGCTGCCATCATCTTTTGGGGAACCCCGTTACCCCTGAGCATCTCACACCCATCCGGCATCGCGAGGCATTTGGGGGAACTGCGTTACACCCCCCAGGCATCTGGAGGAACCTAGTTACCCCTCCAGGCATCCTTACTACAACCTGAGGCATCGTCGTCCCAAGGACTGATGGCATTCTCAGTCACACATTCACACTATGATGCAGCAATTTTATAATTCAATCAAAAGTACGTTAACACCATTACCATTCAGAGATTCAAGCATGCATCTAATCGATCATCATTCATTTTTATTCCTTAGATTAATACAAACTCATCTATAGATATTAAATGAATTGTGCGGAAGGTCCCACATTCTAGGCCTAAACTAGCCTCATAAGGCGTCTTGCATGCCTTTAAAGTCGATGGCTATTGTCTAGGTAATCGGTCTTCAAAAATTATGAAACTTTATTATGAGGTGGATAAGACCTAAAGGAACATCTTTCGTGAAGAACTTGAAATCCGGTTCAGTTCATACAGTTCTGAATAATTTCTGCAAGCCGGGCTCAAAACAATCAAAATCTCCAGAACAAAATTGAGTAGAAAAATAAATATTTCACTGATCAAATGAGACCGAAAAATCATGAAAATTTAATATGTGGTATCTTGAGATGTTCTCTACAACTTTTGTGAAGAACATATTTTAGAGTTCTGGATCGAGAAATCTGTAGAAAATGAAAAGTAGAAAGAGGTTGGTCCAGCGACCCAAAAACAGATTTTGAATCCTGAAGTTTTTCAAATACTTTTTTGTCATATGAATTCCAAGAATTCTGAAATTAAATTATGTTGTAGAAAATTCAATAAGGGACAACTCTTGTGAAGAACACCCCATGAAATTTGCACCACATAAATCAATAAAAAATTAGCAAATTTCTGGGTTGGGCTAGAACCGAACCCGCCCTCAGCCCAATCACGGCTTTCCTTCAAAGTTTTTACCGTTCCGGCCCTTGCACGTGCCAAATATCAACTATCCATGCCTCTATGACCTAACCACGAGCTCGGCTATTTTGAACTCGATAATGTAGTTATGTAACATAATCAAAACTTCTGATTAAACGAATAACGTAGTCGAAACTTCGATTTAATGAAAATCTCAACAACGTTCTTGGATTTCTACGAAATTATTCTTGTCGCATGACAAACGATCAATATAGAATAGAACGGAGGACATCCACTTGCCTCAGGTTCTCGTGTACGATGGTCTCGAGTCGACGGAGATGGCTTGTTGCTGGCCCGATGTTCTTCTAAGGGCGAGCAATGAAGACATCGAAGCTGTTTGTCTCTTCCGCTGCTGGTTTGTTGGCAGCAACTAGCCTGAGAGAATAAAGTGAGAAGGGGGGCGTGGGGACTTTGGCAGTGGACTTAAAATGAAGAGGAGTGGCATGTGTTCCCCAGTAAAAAGCAGCCCCCCCTCTCTCATTCAGTCGCTGCCCCTTCCACCGCCATAGTCCCTATCTTGTGCAGCAACAATTGTTGACTATTTCTCCCATCCCTTGGCTTGCTGGATCCTTACCCTTTTGTAGCAAATGTGACGGTGAGGGGATGGTTCAAGAATCCTCAAATGTTGGAGGATAATTTAGAAGTTTTCATCGGCAATAATGGGGAAAAATTCAAGATTGTTGATGTAAAGGACGCGGAGGCTTGGTGATGTAGACACGTCCTCGGATGAAGTGGAAATGGGGTCACTTGTTGATGACACCGTGAGGATGTGAATGGTGAAGTCTAACGGCGAGCTCGCTAACGTAGTGTGGACCGTCAAACATTTGGGGCTTGCTATTTTGTCGAGCGAAAATCCGAATGTCACAGTGGCATTATCCATTCAATGCACGAGTATGTTATATAGCTTTTTTAGTATCATTTGGTACTTTATCAACGTGCATATATGTATATTCATGAGCATGTATAATCTTATTTACTCCACCTCCCAAACACTCTCGAACTATCCTAATACTCGGGGTATCTCAACTTCGAGACATCCCACAACATCCACTCACGGGGCATCCTGCCATACTCATATATAATCTTAAATGTGGGGCATTTCGAAACACTCTAAGACATCTCGAGGCCACCCTCATGTGGACAATGATACTTTTCCTTTTCAATATTCAATGTTATTATGCAACATTAATGCACATGAAGATAATCAACATTAGCATTCAATGCACTATATCGTTTCACTTAACCATCACCGATTTAACATATTCCATATCAACATTCCATACATATTTTCCCTAAATAAAATGGATAAGTAATTGTTAAATAATGATGCTAAAAAAATGAATGACTAAGATATCCATAAAACAGAAAGCATGAGAAAATGATTTAAAAAAAAAATTATTAATTTTTTTATTTTTTTATTATTGATAACTTTCCCGATTAGGTAAACCACTATAATCGGTAATTGATAACTGCTATTCTTGGTAACTTGCCATAATTGGTAATTGGTAACTGCTGTATTAGATAACTTGTCATAATCGATAATTGGTAACTGCCATTTTTGGTAACCCATTGGAATCGGTAACTTCATAAATTTTTTGCTCTTTTTACACTCTTTATTCACCAAAATACCACCAATCATCAAAAGAATTAGCTCATACTTATTATCAATACATAACTCAACATACCATAATCAAAATTCACACAAATGAGAAACCCAACATGCTATCACCAATTTTTTCACACATGCTCATAAAACCCACTTAAAGTAAACACCCATTAAGCAACTAAGTCAGGTACTCATTAGAATAACCTAACTTAGCACCTAGAATTTTCACTTACCTCAGTAATAGCTTGAGTAAGACAAAGCCTTAGTCCTTTTTTAAAGTAAAACAAAACCAAAATCAATGATTTTTGTCTTGAAAACAACAATTCCATTTATGAGGGTAGAGGAAATAAATGAGTTTACTTCATTCAAACCTAGAAGCAAACTCAAGACTTAAATATAATAAGCATGTGAAATCTTTTGCTTTTACTCTTGAAATTGAAAGTGAAAGTTAAAATGAAAGAAGAGAGTGATTGGTGAAGTAATGAAATTGAGCATTATATTGGAAATTCTCTACCTCTTAATTTTATATACGGCCATAACGAAAAATAAAAGAGGAGATGGGTTAACCGTGATTAGAGAATTAAATGCTTATAGGTTGAAATCATTGACTCAAAGAGTAGAGAGGTTCCAATCAAAAGGGTTATGTGGCCCCTAAATGAATAGCTTAGGCACATGGCACATCCTCATAAGCCAAGAGGAGATATTCACGAGAGATTTATTTCCTTTGGCCAAGTAAGTGTATGAGTCACCACTTGCACTAATGAACTAGAAATTAACATAGATTAAATACGCATGACATCAAAGCTAAGTTCAATGTTTCAACCTGCCGACGAAGGAAAGGAAATAAATATAGGGTTCAAGGTCTCACTTACCAATGGAAGAATGAGCCAAAAGATTAAATTTCCAAACTAGCCTTTACGGTTGGAACACTTAAGAATTAAGGGAATCAATACGTAAATAAGAAAATCGGTGTCTGTTTTAAATATTGATAAATCTGAAAAATATTTTGAACTTATCAAAACGTTTAGCAAAAATTTCCAAACATAAGTTAATAATTTACTTTTGAACTGTCAAAACATTTGGCAAAATTTTCCAAACATAAGTAAATAATTAACTTAGTAAATTTCTAACTCATCCTCAAACATAACAGTCATATTAATTGATCACAACCAAATTCTTATGTATTAATAAATGTAGGAATTTTCCAGATGTCACACTAGACTTAGCCATGGGGGACCCGAACTCGACTGTCGGGGTCTCAAGCCCGTGTGTAAGGGACTCAGGCCTACAAGCATGGGACTTTGGCACTCTTGTTGAAGACTTGAACATGAGCGCTAAGGACTTGGGCCTAACCTTAAGAGACCCAAGCTCAACCGCCTTGGGCCTCGAGCCTAGGTGTCGAGAACCCCAACTCGGGCATAACGGACTACACCTCAACCTATAAGGACTCAGACTTGACTGTGGTAGCTAGGGTTTCTTAGGCCAACTACTAGGAACCCAAGCATAGGCGCCAAGGACTTAGGCTTAGCATCGGTGGACGCAAGATTGAGCATCGGTGACTTGGACGTGGGGATTGATCCCAAGTACGGCCACTTGGAACTTGGGCACGGGCATTGGTGTCTCAGACCCAACCTCAAGAGAATCGGGTTTAGCCTCTTGTGGACCTAGGCCCAACTGCTATGGATTAGTCATTATCATTAGGGTCCCTATGCCCAAGCGCCAAGGTCTAAAGTCCAAGCATCGAGGTCTAATTGTATATGGGAAGATTTTTAATTTTGAAAGAGGAAGTCATTTTTCTGAATTTAAGTTTAAATATTTTGTTGACTCATTTTCTAAAGCAACCTAAATACCTCCAAATGAGGAAAATGTTTTTCGATAGCATATTTTCCATGAAACAAATGGACTCTTAGAAATTTCTTTGTTTTATTTTCTCCAAAACCATGTAGAATACATGTGAATCCTATTTAAGATTTTCCGGGTCTATATTATATTTAGGTCTTGATCAGTATAGTACTTAGGGTTTGACAATGACAAGTTTTGGTCAAAATAGTCAGAAGCACATCTTAAGTTGCATGTAGCCGTGACAATTTAGTTCTGGACGCATTAAAAAGGACGACCGCAGCAATTATTTATGTTATGGGCGGTACTAAAGGGGTCCAACATCCTTTCTCTCAAGTCATTGAGTAAATTCTAGAATGCCAAAAAGCATTCAAATCAATGTTGAATCCCAAAGGTACAATAATGCTGAATTCAGGTAACTTTAGCAAAGCAATCGACTATTCCAATGGTAATGACAGTGAATTCAATTACAATAATGACTCCTCTCGTCCTTGGCTAATTGAAGCTTAATTGGGGAAAAGTTTCATAACCAAGATTGCCCCATCATGCTCCTCCTTTTAAAAGATTCTCAGTCTTTTGACTGAAGGTGAGGAAAATAAAGGAAGATTGCTTTTCTCCAAGTTCAGAATGATTCTGCATGAGCCTCAATGATCGTGTATTCAAATTGGTCTTGGCGCTCGATTGACCTTCGGCAAAATTGATTGAATCAGTCAAATCTTTGTTGGTCAGTCAATCTTGCTCGCGGCTAATGCAGATGGAACTCATATGTTGACATGATCAGATTCAGAAACTTCTTGATATTGGCTAAATCGAGTAGGCCTTTTTCATCGTTCCCATAAAAAAGGGTACGAACAAAATTTGCTTTCTTTCGAAAATGTACTTTTAAGCTATGATAATGTTCTCTCCCTCCCTCCCCCTCCCTCCCTCCCTCCCTCCCTCCTTCCTTTTGCCCTAAAAAATCGTCTTTTTGTCTCTCGTGATTGGGGTTGTCCAAGAAATTTGGCGCACATGAATGAATAATGTGAGCCACTTGACTAGGGAGCAGATAGAATCAAGATGCTTGCTATCTTTCTTTTTCCTCACATACACATCAACGTGCAGGACAAGTTTCTATATCATCATCTTAACCACATCCGCATCTATATCATGTCCATAATTTTAGTTTGCAGTCTACTTATTGTACTGGATTTAGGCAGTTAAGGGTAGTTTAACGGCTAGTGCTATTCGGATTGGTCCAAGCTAGTCATAGGCGTAGGGGACCCATAATCTAATAGGGGTCTATTTTGCTGTATTAACACATCATGGTTGATGGCACACTCTTTTTTAAAGACATTGACATTTTACAAGTGAGCAACATGGTGGGATCGTGCAATAAAAAACTGATACTTTTACCTAGAAGAGATCGTCGAGAAAAAGCCAAAGTCTGAATCAACCAACATTTCTGGTTGGATCTATATTCACTCAAAAGTTTAAATTTTATGTGACATGAGACTTTTTATTAGCATAACACACATGTACATCTTAATAGTCTCTCCTTTGATTTGGGTGTATTTTTGCATCAACATATCTTAGCTTGAATCCGTTGTGAATTTGTTGGTCATGGGATTCTTCATTAAGATAACCAAACATCAGAACAGATTGGGGGTCCACCAATCCATTATCGGTTGTGATAGCTATTGTTGGAGCATGCAATAGAAATCTAATGCTTTCCCTCAGTTGGATTCATATTCATTTAAAAATTTAAGTTAATAGTTAATGGCTAACTTGGATATATTAACAACGCAAAATCACAAAAATTTCTCGATGTGGGACTTTTCTTTTAATACAACTTGCATGTGCATCTCAATACTACACAATTTTCTAAAAGCAACTGTAAGGCATATAATTACAAGATCCTTGCCACGAACCTTAAAAATGAAAGCAAAAGTGCCTCTTTCAAAATAATCGTAGTTTCTATCTTAAATTTGAATAGTGCTAGCTATAAATGCTAAGACTGATACACTGTATATTGATTTATAAAGGAGTGTGATAGAGATTCCTCTTAGCTACTTCCATTAACATATATAATCACATAAGTGTGTCAAATTCTTTTGTAAACTGACTCGGTATTATCTTAGTATAGCAAGCCGCTTAGCTGCAAAATGTGCATAGCAATAGCCTCCTGTCTAATAAGTGAACATTTGGTGAAATGGTTTATTTGTCTAGGAACAAAGAATATATACGTACATATTTACGTTTAATGCTCAATTATACTTGTATACTCATGCTAAACGAGGGGGAAACCAAATGAGCAATAATGATTTGGATAAGTGAGGGGGCCGGGAGACATCTCTGGTGGTCCACTCGTCTGGTTTTGAACTTTTGAAACCCTCCTATCATCTTGCCCTTGAGGAGGGGCCCTGTAAGACCAGAGGGGAGAAAGTGTGTGTCTTTTCATCTTTTATAATTGTCGTTTTTATATTATTAGTACCTTTTTGTATTTCTTTTTTTTTTTTTTGAAAATTGCATCACTTTCTTGTTTGTATAACTAAAAAAAAAAGTAAAAAAATCGAAAAGAGATTCGATAGCATGCCCCACCAGCCGTAATGTATGCTCGCGTTCTCACATGATATCGATGGATGTTCTCCAACACTGAATTCACACAATCTGGTCACTTAAGGATTAGGTTATTTACCTTATCTGTTGGACAATAGAATTCGTTTCTTTATGAATGTTAGTCGTATAAAAGACGGGAAACCCTAGTTCTTATCATGTCAGAAGCTTTGACTTATTCTGAAATTGAAAACCACGACGATATATATATATATATATATATATATATATTTATACTGAAAATCGTTTTTTGTATTATTATAGGAAATAACTTTTGTGACGACTCCAAATATAAAATATTACAGACGGACAAGAATTAATAATAACTTTATTTCAAATAAAACTATACAAACACAAACTTTGTTTGAATTTATCGACAAAAACACTTGAGCAACAAAGATATAACATCATAATTTAATTGATGGTGTAACACTCAAGATAAAGATATATGTTGAAATTTTATCAACGATGTGAATTTGGAAATTATATTTAAGAAACACGTAGGAATATAATTGACGACACGAGTTTGGAAAATGAAAATATAATGCAGGTAAGTTAAGATTATTGAAAGATAGTAAATTTGTTTGTTTGTGTGCAGTCTCCATTAAACAAGCGATGGTATTTGTAATGGTTGTGTCATAATCGTCTTTGAGTAGTCCACCTGTAATTGTAGCCATGTTCCCTCATCTCCAAAAGTTTTGTGCCCATACTCTCATGATGCTATGATTTTGTCTTCAAACGGTTGTTTCTTTAAAATCCCGTGCTAGTTACTCTATTCTCTAGCAACTTTTGTAACTACATCCTGATGTCTTTTATGCGTTCAACTTTCTACTCCCTTAACCAATAATCTGTGGACTCTATTAATCGATAGTCTTGTCGACTATTGTTAACCATTTGTCATCATTTATCGCAACCGGTCAATAATGGTCATTGATGTATGCTAATATCCACAATGATTCTCGCTGTCATCGACAATGGGTCACATACTTAATACTCCACACTTTAGTCCCATGTTTTTCCACATCGGCGACCTGACCAATTTTTGGTGCAAGCACTTACGCAAGTGAAAGCTCTTGAGCAACTTAGATCCCCAAGGAACCAAACCCAACTGCATAATTTCTTTGTTTGACGACATTTCTTACGCCAATCCGGGCATCCATGTTTTAGATTCCATGAAAAGACTGGAGTTTCTATTTTCTTACCTTGTCAGTCGTCATGAGTCCTGATGGTCCACGCCAATTACTATTGCCAGCAATAATATTGGTACTATGATGGTACACACACTGGGACATTTGATGGTGACGACGCATACGTGTTCGCAGACATGAGGTACATCGATTCAATTTGGCGTCCTTGCTAAAGTCTCATTCTTTCTCGTATCCACCAGACGCTGCATGATAAGGTAGGTTAAAACCTGAGACGCACTTTGTCCTAAGGTTGAAAGCTTGAGGTCGACAACGCATGTGCTCAGCCGGATTCTGACGAGATACTAATTAAAGAACTCGCACCTGATTAGATTAAGCGCTCGCTGCTTAATGACGAAGCAATACTCTCCCTGTCCCTCTCTACTCGATGTCTATATGTGGGTCAATGGCAGGTGAGGCGGTATCTTCGATTACTCTAAATAGGGTATGCCTCAAATTAATCAATTCGACAAATCGAAGGCAACGTGATCTTCTTTATCTCCTTTTCTGGAAAGTAGAATCTGCTCGAGAGACACAAACAAAACATATGCACCAGCCTTTTGTACATCGAAAGCAGCGCTCCGCTTATAGAAAAGGCACAATGAAAACCCTAGCAAGTTGATTGCTCTTGAAAGAATATTAAAATACCAAGAAGTTCTGGCCAATCACACAGATATACAGTTGATCCTACTGATCATTTTATTCTTGTTATATAACGGTTGTTCGTTGTGAGAAAATAAAACTTATTTTGCTCCGTAGCGGCTTCTGAGACATTGTTTTCTGACGATTATTCATGCATGATCATGAATTACGTCATCTTTCAATATCCGAAAGATTATTAATCACACCTATTCTATGATATAAAGTGAATTAATTATACTCAAATATAAAAAGCAATGACACTCAATTTTAACTATAAGACATGTACATCTTTCATAGTTTTATAATGTATGATTAGTCCAATGTGAATAAGCTTCAAAATATCGTAGGCACTTATGAAGTTTAAAATCTCAAAATTCAAAGTACGCAGTCGAATTTTTCTTTTTATCATCTAAATGTGTGAACTAGAGGTCTCACATTGTAAGATCATGAATCGATTAAATCTAAACCTTTGATATCAACTCATAACAATTTACAATCGTACATACCTATGAAGTTCAAAATCACAAAATTTAAAATATGGAGTTGAATTTTTCATTTTATAATTTAAATGCGCAAACGTAGATGCCCCATCCTATAAGATCATGAACCGATTAAGTCTAAATCTTTGATATTGATTCATAACAGTTTACACAACGTCAGTAATATATTAATAGACGACTTTAAGTTCTGATTTGCAAATTCCTGATGCTCGAAACATCTGCTCCAACAATGGAGGGGTATGCCGCCGAACTTTGACATTTCTGACTTCAGCACTCGGATTAGTTGGATGCGCGGCCGTTTGTTTTAAAAGTTTTAGACTACTAGAGAACGGCGCCCGTCGTACAGTTAGAGAGAGAGAGAGAGGGGACGATGTCGGCCAGGTTGGCGGTCTCTCCACGGTCAAACCTCATATAATGATTCAAAGCTAAATGAAGAATTTGGCCGCAACAAATGTATGCGTATATTATGCCTCGTCAGACAAAAAGGCCTTGCCTTTTTTGATTTCTTGAATAGTATGACGGTACTCATTAGAAAACAAAGGCACATATAAAGGCGTCCAACGACTTTTTGTCAAACCTTTGAGAGGCCCCATCACCACCAGTTCCTTGGCCGACCTGCGACCGTCTTTTCCACCCTTCTTCAGAAATGTGCCGAAACTGTTTTCCCCCGCAACCGGACAAGAAATATGAAAACTACTGGCCGAAATTCAAATTCCTTTTCTCGTTGTCGTAGGAGGTTTACAACTGTTTGGAGTGTTCCGAAGATTTTGAAATCAGCACGACTCTAAAATCGCAAAGCCGAAAGCAAATTGACATTATGTAGATGAGGAGCATGGACATTTCTCTTTATACTCAAAGGGCACATTTAGATTTTCTTCTTCATGGAAAATCCAATCAAATTGGGTTGAATAAAGCTCGGGAGATCAAACTAAATCAAGGCTTGCATCCGATATTTGACTATGGAACCCTGGTAAGATTTCAGTAGTACAATGTATAGATTGGGTACAACTCCTTTATACCCCATTAAGTCAATATCACTACTTTTGGATCATTAAGTATGAAATCACTCTTATGTCTTGACTTATTTCTCTAATTTTTTTCTATTCCTCACACGAGACAAGATTGTCTCAAACGCTTTTCTTCCGTTTGCACTCTGTGAGGAAGGATCATAATAATTTTACATAGTGCACGGATTGTTCACGAGCTTTGGTTTGGACTTGTTCTTGAACTCATATGTCGATCCTTTAACTTTTATCTCTAGCTTTAATGAGCACTTTATGTGACTTTCCATCTTAATAAATCTGATTATATTCAAATTGAGGGCAGGTATCACCTTATCACCTTTACAGTAAAATATACGTAATGTAGTCTTGGCTTTAAAATCAAGAAAATCAGGCATATCTCAGGGCGGCTCTCTTTGCTTTGTGAAGCTCACAAGTTGGGATCTTTCATACAAGAACCTCTGACTTCGTAGTTCATTTGAGCAAGAGGGAAAATAATATTTCTGGTCAATGGAACAGTTATTTGTCAACATGCGGATCCTTTCTTTTGGCCAAGAGGGGGAACAAGTTGCTGATCATTTCAGACTATTCGATGAGCTCTCTCTACGTGCAGAATATACCCGTATATACGACCCCTTCTGGTGATTTGCGTATCTAGACGTAAACAGGAGTCAATTTTTCGACAGACCCTTTTTCTTTTTCTTTGGCCCGAAAGAAAATAAAGAACAACACCACAAGCGGAGTGCTGTGCACGTTTCCATGAGGGCCTACTAAAGTAAGAGAGGAAGATGTTTTTTGTCTCCATGAAAAAACAGGAGCAAAAAGGTAAAAAAGAAAGAAAGAACTTGCTTCGTGTAGGTCCTCGTTTGAATGTTTTTCTCCAGCGACTCATGATCATCAGGTTCAACATAAGAAGTTGAACGTGTCAGAGATGAATTGTGGTTTATGAATCCCAAGAAAGGTGTCAATGATCCTCTTCCATTTCTGTCTGAGGAGTACCAACATCGGATGAAAAGAAGAAGGGGATTATGATGATTAATCTTCCGCATTTTGCTTTGGGTCAACTGATTTAAGTTTTTGATCATAAAGTTGTGACAATTTCAAGGTAAAGTTAATAATTAATCTTGCCATATTGCAAGTTGGTCTAAAAGATGAGCTAACTTACCATTATTAGCACGAATCCTTGAAAAGACCCAGAGAAATTCTGGGGTGTGGGGGAGAAGATAAAAGCTTCATAATAACATACCCAAAGAGAGATGGAAAAGAAAGGTTGGAGAGAAATCCGCCGCGACGTCTTCTTGAAAAGTTCAATCATTGATGATCAGGACATTATATGCATCGTTTAAATCTCACTCCCTGACATCCCTACATCCATTCTTTTAAGGAAAAAAAAAGACTCTGAGCGTTTTTTCATGGTCTAATGGGACCATTCTTGAGAGATTTGACTCATGATAGTTCCCAAATTCCGGAGAGAATGCAAAATTTCGTCGTCACGTTCGTATTGTTCTCTTCCATTCCGTGCGCGAGCGAGCGAGAGAACACCCAGAACCCAATTAGGCGACGTCGTTTCTCTCTGTATGAACTAGTGTTAAATTGCTATTCTTGAATTGGTTCTTTGTTCCATGAAAAATAAATCAAAGTTCCTCACGTCTTCATTCAGACAAGATTCTAGTTTCCCATGAAGCTTCCACGAGCGTTCTCTTGAAAAACACACATGGGTCGCACTCAGAAGGCAGACATACGATCGTCATCACCAGCAGCAAACATGTATGACTCCACATGAGGAAAGAAGAAAAGTTCAGCGAGGAAACTAGTTCGGATTATCATAGCCGCATATGTAAAGGAAGACAAATAAAGAAAGAAAGAGAGAGAGAGAGAGAGAGAGAGAACTGCAAAGCAACACAAGCTACCGCAAAAGAAAATGTTCATAAAAGGCCAAACCCAAACCCTAGCTCTTTAACTTTCCTTTGAAAGCTTCCTCCTTCAGCTGCTACCATCAAAATTTATCACTGCACTGCGATAATGTCTCCCATGCCCTGTAATTTTTCTCCTTTTTCTTCCCCACCTCTTTTGCTCAATGTTGTTTCCAGGAACAATCATGTCCTGGCTATCTAGTATTGAATATTGATCACTGTCGTTTTAGTCCACAAACACACACACACACACACACACACACACACACACACACACACACACACACACACTCACAAGCCCTCTTAATCATCTGTGAAATTTTTTGTGTCGTTGGAGATGTTTAATTTGGTTGAGGAAGTTTTTGAAACACGCAATTGGGGAAACAATTTTAAGGGTAGCTCCACAAGCTTTCCATGTCCGAGGTGTCAGGCGAGTCGTCCGAGGGGGGCGAGCTAATTCTCGGCGGCGACACCATCATTCCCTCCGCCATGTCCACCAACAAGTTCGGCATATCGAACAGTGCCTCTTCGTCAATGAATTCGGCTTCCGGTGGTTTTGAGCTTTGATCAGGACGATGATCTTTCCTAGTCTTGCCCTCATCGCCTTCCTGACCTAACAATGCTGTATCATCGGTGCCGCCGCTCGTTTCCGCCTTCCTCGAGGCGGCGGCGGCGGCCGCTGCCCTCCGCACGTCGGTGGGCGCGGTGGATGCGGGGACCGGGTACGACTTCACCAAGTGCGGGAAGTTGAGGACCGCTTCCCCGCCTTTGAGGGCGAGGGCAGCCACGTCGTAGGCGGCAGCGGCCATCTCCGGGGTGGGGTAGGTGCCCAGCCACACGCGGGTCGTCTTGCGTGGCTCCCGGATCTCCGACACCCACTTGCCGCTCCGGCTCCGGATGCCACGGTAGAACGGGTGCTTCCCGCCGGAGGAGGCCGAGCCGGAGGGGTTGCTCCTCGGGGACGACCTCTGCAGATGCCTGGGGGAGGGGGATTTGCCCTTAGGGGACGGAGCATCGCCCGCGTAAGCAGGAAGGGAATGCAGGGTTTGGTCTAGCGCGTGCAGTGCAAGAGGAGGAGGCGGCGGCGGTGATGGCGACGGAAGCGGCTGCGGCGGTGGAGGGTCTAGCTCCGCTGATGATGGGACCACATGGGCCTCATCCTTAGGAGAACTAGGGTCCGACATATGGATATAATTAAGGTAGAAGGAGAGAGAGGGAGATAGAGCGACCGCGAGAGAGCGAGAGAAGGAGAGGAGGACAGAGATCAGGAAAGGGATGACATGGAGAGGGTAGGTCAAGTGAGCGAAGGTGAATATATTTATATCTATATATATAACTATATATATGTTATATATATATGTTGTTGTTAGTCAAAAAGGGCAATTAAAAGCGTGGGGAATTCGCGGGACACTCCCCAAATCGTGACGCCCAGTCACTCAGAAAGCTAGCCAGTCCTCCTTAAGCTTTTTTCTCACATGTTTCTTTTCCTAGTTTTATATCCCCCAATTTGATTTGCCTTTTCTGAAAGAACTTGATTTGCCGAGTGATGTGTGTGTGTGTTTCTTTCTTTGTGCGGGTTCTTTGCATCGTGGGCGATTGGAAGGACGACGGCCCCGATAGTGAGCGGTACGCGCATTGAGCACACATTAGGATTGAGTTCGATACGGGGGATTAGCTGTAATCCGAAGGGCACCCATTTTGTGGGGGTTCCTTTCGATCGACTTCCTTGTATCGATTGATTGTATTACGTGATTATCTTATGGTATTAATTTTATCGTATAAAGCCGCGGTTTTGATATTTTACACAGTGTGGGGAAGGTACGGTTTTTGTCAAATTCTTGGTGGGTGCTCGATGACTAGAGCGCGGTGGAACCCCGCTAGGGTCATCCTTAGCGCTTGGCTCTCGCTATTTAGTGTCAAGAATATGTCAACTCAATACCAAATCGCTCATGGTATAGGGAAGACCGCTCAACAGTTAAATTATGGATTGAATTCACTGGCAAGCATAATTCAGTTAATTGTCATCTCGCTTGCTGTTTTGTTCTTGAGAGAGAGAGAGAGGGGGGCCCGAGGGGGAGGAGGGGAGGGAGAAGTGTCGTCATTAGAGGAGTTGGTATCAAAGAACCAACTTAACATGAAAGATATTAAGACATTCGAATTTTGGGTCGAAGTCTCTATGTGAGTATGTTTTGGTCGGCATTGCACCTTGGACCACAACTCATCCGTCGATTTTTTCACGTCGGCCGGTCGTGTCCTTTTACATGGAAGTCAAAGGATATGGGGCCGTTCCTTTGATGCAAACCGATGAGTTTTCGATAGTAACTTTCAGGGGATTAATGTTGGATCATGATTGATTTACCCATCCAAAACAATTTATACGATGGGCTGTCTTTAATAGAATGCATCAATTTCTTGCTAAGAAGCCCGCAAAGGGGTTGTGATGCCATTGTGCAAATAGCAGATATGTTGGATATGATTGTGATCACAAGTTATGGGTTGATCGGTGAGAGCCTCCTCTATTCATGGTGGCCAATGAGAATGGCATTCATAACCACGCACGATATTGATAACTCCAACAGCTCATAACATAATCACACTACTTCTGCAATTATGACTGCGAATCACCTAATAAAAAAAATACGCTTATCACCTCTCTTGCGGCATGGACATGATTGATTAGTCACTTCATGAATTGTGAGACAGGCGGGTCATTGATTTACTACCACTTGCGAAAGAAAACGAGTACTCCATTAGTGGCGAATGAAAAATCACAAGATCCTTCACTGGTCGGATCCGGCCGGATCATATTTAATAATGCCTAATAATTCCATAATCGACATGCCTCTCTTTACCTCGTGCTCATTGGTTCATTTCAAGGGTTTTCCCTGTTCCAAAAGCAGCTGCGGCTAGGCTTCAAAGAAACTAGGCCGGTTAGTGATAGTAACTAAACAATTGAGCTCGGGGGCTATCTTTCTTGATTAAACTGCTTTGTTATCTCGAGCCCCCGGATGGATCAGAAGCACATGCATCAGCGCAGACATGTCAAGACAAGCTCAGATAGTGTCCCCTCCCTTGCCCTTCATGTGGAGAACCAGTGCAATGATGACCCGGAATCGAGAGCACTGCCCAGGATATTATTACTCGATCCAGGTCAAGATATTCCCTGAATTAGCATGGCTTGGTCATCAGGGGACTGGAAGAACAGGAAAAGAAAATTGTGTATCGCTAAACATAGTCTGGTCAATCCAGCACATGATTGAGTTTGAGACTATACACATGTACATGCTACATTAAACCGTTTTATATTGGCATAAATGAGATAGTTCCTAGTTCCTATTATTGGTTTTGAGCACCTAAAGTTGGGTGTGGTGGTAGCAAGAAGTAGGTTAGGGCCCAAGCCAAACCCATGGACTGTTTTTTTGACTAGGGACTATGATGTGGCACTCAATCACCACATGGGTGCTTAAAAGAAGTAGCTTAGTCCTAACTATAGCAACTGCTTTTGGGTCCACTCTCTTGCTCCCATCGACTCACCTACTCGCCCAAAACCACATCTTGACTTCTGCCTTTGTTTCGATACTTGAGGAGAGAAGGGAAAAAGAGAAAGGGAAGGGGAACTACTTTTTTTTTTTTTTTTTTTTTTGGGTTGAAAGGGAAAGAGGAATTGACATGGGATTTCTTGAGATGGTCGAGTATATAACTTGCGTATTGACCTTGATTATATATTTGATTTGAGCGAGATTTACTATATTTTAAGGAATAATGTTTATGAAGTGAGGCCCTTTAATTGTAGTGAGTCAATGTCTCTCAATGCCCATTGTTATCGCCATGCATTACGCACCAATGCATCTCGAACTGTTCATGTATCGTATTCACAACATTGAGTCACGGCATTGAAGCATCAGATACCGAGTCATGTACTTGGAGATTCTTAATGCAAGATGCATGCTACAAGACAAATATAAGCTTAAAATAGATGTTAACTAATACCTAAAGATTTAATTAGCTCATATAGGGCATTGGTCCGGGCCTCTAGTTTGGAGCAAGTGCGGCCCAACTCAACCTAAACACATCCCAAGTGTATATAGTTAGAGGGACTTAGAGTCAACTTTTTGTCGAGTCTTAGGAGGTTAACCACATAAAACTCGATATAAATATGGCGGCTTCGATAGTCTTATAGTCTTAAATTATAGCTAGCTAGATGCTCGATAATGGCCCTACCACGAGCCTTTCTAGCGTTAGAAAACTCAAGGCAAATGCAGCGATTGAATTAGAATATAGTCTATTGAAATCTTTGAAATAGATTTCTTCAATGGGCGTAATCATCTAAGATCAATCTAGAACCGACCCTTGCCACTACAAAATTTTGATTATTTTGGGGGTCCATGCAGAGCATACTTTGATATGCCTTGACTTCTTAGGGGAGACAAGAAGCCCTTATTATGTAGCCTCCCTTCTTTAGGTCTTGTAAATGGGTTAAACCATTGACTTTTGAGTGAAGCAAGGAGACGCCTCTAGCCTCAATCAAGAAGAGAGCGTTTGTCACTTGAAGTATATGATCGGGTCAATTGACAGAATGGGCTTCTATCACGTTTCTGAGATGCTGGACTAATGTTTTAGGCCTTGTACATAGCCCTTGGTCCTAGTTATTAGGCCTAATCATGGCTTGGTGGCTTGTTTGGCCCGACAGTCAAATAGGCGTAAACCCAGTCCGACTAGCTCGAGTAACAAAGTTAGGTCAAGCCGCATGCTCGGCTCAGCCTGCCCGTCCCCATGAGCCGGTACACTTTCAATATCGTCCGGTCGCCCATAGCAAACTAAATAGGAGGGGCGAAAAGTTAAATATCATCCGTTTGGCGCACAAGTTCCTGCAAAACGAATCTCATGAAGCCTCAATATTTCAATGTAGTGCAAATACCTAAAAGAATCCACACGATCGCTTTATGAGTGGTGGCTGCACCAAAAACTAGATGATTTAGAAACCCCACTCTCGATCGACAAATAACATATCATTATCACCGACATACGATACAAGACAGATGACCTAACTAAATATGTGTTGTCCTCCATGATACTCCATAAGATCAAACATATCCGGTAATAAGACAAGCATCCGCCAATTTATTTCGAAGTGGATAATGATATTTTGAGGCATATAGTCTAGCACTTGGTAGGTTTTACCGAATCGAAGGACCTATTAGGGATCAAAGTTCCTCCATAACCGAAGCTCACAAGATTCGAAATGATCACGATGAACTTTCCAAACATTCTTTTGCGCCCTCAGTTTGTTTGTCATATCCTGTTGAGATTTAATTAGACATATGGTTCAGTACTTACTCTCAGTGCTGTCTAAGTACGATTGCTGCAGTCGGTGTTTCCTCTCTTCGAGCAATAATTTCGAACGACAATAGTTAGGTGAAGACTCGTATTGTGCACATGTTTTCACTATTAAAATCATTCGCTTTTGTTTTGACTTTCGGCTCTGCTTTTCCTAGAGCATATGAGCCCCACTACCGAAAAATGTTATCTTTAATTTTCAGGATATCCGGAGGGAGAGGCACTAGGAATTAAATATATCTCTTGGGTTAGGATCATAATACTGAATATATTTGGTATTGAAAATGACGTGCTATTTGAATATTATTGTCAAATTGTCGCCCTTTGATCTGCTATCAATTTATATTTATTTCAATGGTTCCGTTTATTTCGCAAAAAATTAATGATTTTTTTTGGTTGGAAAAAAAAATTTAGAAAATATTTTTTTTTTAAAAAAAATGACCGCTTTAACTACTTTGCGGATGATGAAAATATTTTTCTTTATTTGTTCATTCATTTTTGTGAGCAATAGATTCGATCATTTTTAAGAAAATATTTTCCAAATCGTTTATTTTTCACAAAACAAATGTAGCATAAATAAAGATTGATTTTCTTCTATCCTATATAGAAAAAGTTGGTAATAGCTTATGTTGGAGGCGAAGTAGCAACCACATTTAGTGTGCACTTTGGGAAAGGAATCACGCGGATTAGGTTAGAATTAGTGCTGAAAATATCTTAAGTGGGAAAATGGAGTAGAAAGAGCAAACTTTCGATAAATTATTAAGCCGACCATAGTTTTGCGGAGATCTTCATTATAGCCCAGTAGACAGTCTAGCTCCGTCGTCCTTTTTTAGTTCCAAGGTCAACATTCTCTAACTACCGGGAACAGTCAGATTCTCGCATCCCATCATTCGTGATTCTGTGTTGCTCATTCAACGTTTATCCAACTTAGGGGCGCAACAAAATGAGTTTTTCTTCTTTTGCAAGGAAAAAAGACAAAAAGAGAAAAAGATAGCGAGGATGGAGATTTTGTTTTGTATTTTTTTAAAGAAATTTAGCAAACTCTAGAGCCAGTGAAGTGGCCGGAACTCTTTATTTTGATGTGGCGAATATCTTACTCAAACCATAGTATACCAATTATTGCAAGTAAACTTGGAGACTATGTTAGAGACCACATAAGCAGAACCTTATCTAATGCATGGCTGATAGGGTGATTCATCATGGATATTGCTCCAACAGAGGGTTTGGAGATTCTATGTTATCTGCAATCGAAGAAGTATATATCAAAGTCACTATTTATATAAGTATGTTACAAAAGAAGTAAACACGTTTTGACACATTCAAAGTCAATTTTGATACTATGCAAACACTTGCTGTTATTTTGAATTTTCTATAATTTGAAAAAAGACAAGTGAACGGGTCAATAGGGGATTTGCATAACCAAATAAAGACGTATATCTCATTAATTCGAAATCTCCGATCTTCTACGTCTAAGACCTTGAATATCACTAGGCCGATGTGGAGGAGTGCGCCCTTAAGGTCGCCCAGAAAAGTGGACGAGTCGAGATGCATAAAAGTTGATATAGACCTTCGATGGAAATTTCAGTTGTATAATTTATTTTCACGCAATTCGCCTTACCTACAACCATATAATTCTACGGTACAAATGCTATTTCGCGGGCGCACTTTTCACGATCACAAAACGGCCTTTGACCGTCTAATTCCTTTTAAAAAATTCATATATGAAACACGAGGTTATACGCTAATACATCAGAGGTGTTGCTCTCAAGTCTCAAGGAAAAGCTAGTGACGGTCCTCGCACGTTCAAAGACTTGGCTTTAAAAAAAGTTTATACGTCTTCATCACAAAATTCTGTGACCACTTGGGAGTAATTATAAAAGCGAGAATTAGGGCTTCCAGAAACCTTACCAGCTTTTAGCTCTCTTTCCATTTTCTCATGTGTGAACGGTGGTCACTGTCCAGATGATTAAGACAACGATTGCTGCCCTCAATGCTCTAACACCCACAGATTTTGTTTTAGCCGATTTTTGACTTTTGACACTAAGACGCAAGAAAGTGAATAAGAACGTAGCGCACAGCACAGAGCACGAGCTACCAAAAGTTATCGACAGTGCGTATGAAAGACTCGTTAAAAAATGACCCGCCAATCGCTCCGTTGCAACTGCTCAAAGCATGGACCCGGGTCCGACACGGATCGGGGGTGCGGCTCAAGCGATCAACGGTTATGATGCATCCGGTTCAGGGACCCGGATCCAAGCGAGGCTTCCCACGAAGGTCGATGCAGACGAGCTGGCAAGGGAGAGGGCACCGATTCGAAGTCGTCGTGATCGGGACCGGGGGCGGTGCCTATCGCTAATTGATTGACCGAGTCCTTGATTACGAGTCGGCAGTGGACTCAGTAGCGTTTCCAAAACTCATATCGGGAAAAAGCCATAGTCGACGAAATTGACATAATTGCTCGTCTCTCACCCTTTTGAATTGTCGCAAACCATGGAAGCTTCACCCGGATCTTCTTTCCTTATTCTTTACGCGTTTATGTGTGTAGAAGGATCTTTTCTTTGTCCTAATTTTCGAGTTCACAAACGATTCCCACTTACCGCAAAGTCCAGTCAAACCTTCTGTTTAGGCTTTTTCGTTGACTGAAAGGCTCGATTGATATGATTGTTGGTACCAGTGAATTTGGATTATCCTGGTGAGGGTTTCCAGCTGTATTTCTGATTTTTTTTTATTTTTTTTTATGGGTAGTTAGAGATCCAATTTATTTCCGGCTGAAACTGTTTTATTCGCATCGTTTTCCCACTGGCGGAGGCAAGATGATAAACACGAGTCGCAACTTGAAACAAATGTGAGGCATGCAGAGAGACAGCTCTCGCTTTTATCATTTGTCGTTCATATACTTTAGCACTTTTTCCATTTTCACAAATTCTCTAATTGAGTCTTCACGATACTTAATCCGACCACGTTAAACTATTTAGAAAAAAAAAAAAAAACAGAAGTTGCAAGAAAAATTGAATTCATCCACGCCATTCAGAAAAAAACGGAAGTGCAGAATTCTTTTCCAACTTGCTGATTAGTGAAAAGTCAATGCAAAGCACGTTCACTTTAGACCAACTTTGCACTTGGACGTGCAGACTAATTCTTATAAGATGGGACTACAAGTGCGACAAATTGGTTTTACCTAAAAATGAGCATGTGATTTAATTTATAATTTCTATAACTTTGCGTTTCACATGCAGTTTCTCCTTATTGCAAGAAAAATCAAACACCATTTGAGATGACTTCTACTTTTTAATTTATGGCTTTTCATAAGCTTTTTACATACACGCAACTCTTAAATTTTATTTAGCATGAAGCACTTGAAGTTGCTTAAAACGGTACAAATATGGATAGGTTACGTCCAGAAAATAGCTATGAAAATAGAAATTTTTTTTCATCAATTGTCGAAATTTAGAAAGGAAGTCGTGAGGAAAAACTAGAAGTAGCTGATAATCCCCAACAAAAAGGAAAGGAAGGAATATGTTAAGTCCACACTCATAATGACGAGAACCTGTTCAGAAGCACAATTGAAAGAAAGAGAGACTAGTTTTGATATTAGTTTTACATTGTTTGATTATATTTTCAAAATTTGATCCTAATAAGTGGAGCTCTATGATCCCTAAATACCACCTTAATGATATCCACGATGGAGATTTTTGTAAATGGAGGATAGTATTAATCGCATAATATTTTGTTTCAAGAAAAAACATGTTTTTATGGAGTTTATAAAGTGCGCGTGACATCGCTTGATAGTCAAATACAATTATTTGGTCAATTTATATTGAGCTTAGCACATTTGGTACGGTAATTTAATGTGGTTGGAATGGTCAGCTTAGGTAGGTATTCTAATAATGATATGTGACTGATGCACCTATTATAGTGCATACTGTAAATGGCCTACAGGCCTTTCCCCCCTCCTCATTATATACACTCATGACTTCTCCATCCATTAGGGATGATTAGTTCTAAGTCCAAGTTGAAATCCGATTGGGAGGACTAGTTCCCAAACATCGAAATTGGGGATTGGACCGACGGCTTAGTCCGGTCTTGTTTCAATCTGGTCCAATAGAATCGATCACTTATTTTTTCCCACTATTTAGAACTGGACCAAGATAGTGTTTAGTTCATATTTTACTAATAAGTATACTTAGTTAGTTCGGTCTAGTCCAATTCCCCCTTGGAATCAGGAATCGAATTGCGAATTTAGTCATAAATCTTTTAATTTTATCAATTGATTCTTAAATATTTTCACATTTTGCCAATTAAGCTCATCCAATCAATTTTAAATGCAAATCATTGACGTGGACATTGGCTATCTTATGTGATACCGTTAGCGCTAAAGTAGACAATTTTTACTAATATTTAATAAATTTTTGAATTTTTTTATTAATTTTATCTTCTTTTTTCTTTTCTTCTTGTAACCCTTAGCCGGCGAGGTCACTGGTGGCCTAGTTTGGGCGATGATGTCAAAGCCCTCGCTGCTATAGGTGAGGGCTTCCAGGCCCTCGCCTAGATTCAGGCAAGGATTGCGACCCTCACTCTTTTGTTGATGAGGGTGCGGAGGCCCTCGCCCTCCGCCTCGCCAGTTAAAGGGCATGGGTCACAAGGTGAGAGTTGTGGCCCTCGCTTATGGCTGACAAGGGCAACAATGCCCTTGCCGGCCTAGGGTTAGAAAACAAAAGGAAAAAGAAAAAGAAAAGAGAAAATTTAAAATAAAAACTAATAAAAACTTTGAAAATTTGAAAATATTTTAAAAAATTGTTATTGTCAACGCTAGCAGTGTCGTGTAGGACATTTGACATTTACGTCTACAATTTCTTACTAAAATTGACTGGATGAAATCAACTGAAAAAATATGAAATTATTTAGAACATAAATGGTAAATTTACAAGATTTAAGATTGAATTGATAAAAGTACAATAAATTTAGGGCTTTTTGGATTATTTTCCCAATCTTAATACATCACGCGAGCACTAAGAAGATGCCTAAAAGTTGGAAGGATCACTATGATCCCCTATCTGGCCCCAAAAATATTCAAATTGGGCCCTTATGACTAAACCCTAATAATCCGTCGGGCAACTTGGGATCAAGATGTACATCGTAATGTAGAGAGGCGTTGTGAGTCTCTAGCTAGTTGTAGATTAGACCTCAACTTGGTATGTATCAATTATTCCCACCTTGGAGATGGTGGGCTTAAAATACTCACAGAAAATAGGACATTTCGGTAGCATTAGGCGAAATTTGAATCGAAGACAGAAGACATATGGCTGGTGCGGCTCCCAAATTGCACTTAAAATATTGACCTAGGAACAAACTAAACATAGATCGACATGGGGGACGAATAAAAAATGCTTATGTTGCTGTTCAATTATGTTAAGCTAAGGTCCTATAAAAATTACCAAAAGGCAGTGGGATAATTACGTAGAGGGCCCCTTTGTCCTATGTAATCTTTTTAAAGATTGATGGGTGCGAAAAAAACAGTTATATCTGGTCTGTGCATTAGAAATTGATCGGAAATACCGTACATTGTCTAAATGTTTGCTTGCAACCCTTTTCAAATGGCGCCGTGCGCACAAGAATATTTAGGTGTTCTCGAAGCGCCGCATGCCCATACGTTAATCAAGATACTTGAAGTGCGACAAAGTATTTTCTTTCTTAATCCACCCCACTCCCCTTACTATATAATCAAAGCTAATTGGACCCAAAATAAATAATTAAATCAAAGCTACTCGTGTCCAAATCGTAGACACCATGCACCCACGTCCAACTTACGAATATCGAAACTTATGAATCCGCGACAAACATCCCCCCTCTCCTGGTACAATGAACTTACTCGAACAATCCCAAAAAGTGACGGTCTCCATCTCTGTCTCGAAGCACGAACCGCATAATATTTTTTCCGAATTGTGCGAAGCACATATCTAATTAGTAGGGAGTAAGCTTTTGACAGGGACTTCTAGCGATTGTTTGATAATCCAACACTCTGTTTGGATGTGTTACTTATTTTAACGTGTCGATATTTATACGCTCTGTCCCTTCTAATTGGAGAGAGAGTTTTTCTTCTATCACCTTTGGGAGTATTTCTGAATTTTACTTTCAAAAGTTCAGACGAAGCAGTTTTAAGATATACTCATGTCCACAACTTTCGAATATAAAAACCTACAAATCCACGACAACATCCCCCCTCTCCTGGTACAATGAACTTACTCAAATAATCCCAACAAGTGGCGGTCTCCATCTCTGCCTCACGAAGCACGAACCACAATTTCGGAACTGGCCGAGTATGTTTTTTACTTGGTCGAGCACTACCGGGCTTTTCCTTGTGTAAAGTTAATCCTGCTCTTCTCAATTCCGGCTGCTACCGCTGTTTTCGATGGCGTTTGTTCTTGGAATCGTGCCGATTAGGGCGAATTCGGGTTCAGATGCACTGAAAATTACGTCTTCGTATTCCACGGTACGGAGTATATGGTCCCAGCATCTACAGCCAAAAAGGCCCCAGAACTTCTTAAATATGCGGAACATGTGGAAGTGGCTGTGTGGCCTTCGAAAACGTTCTACATGACTTCAATGCGCGAATGGAATTAGAAGGGTGCATTGATAAATGAAAATAAATAAAAAGAAGTCAATCTGTTCCGAAATACTTTATTTTTTTTTCAAGAAGACGACGGGGTAACGTGGCTGGTCAAAACGTCTGAAAGGAATTTCAGTGTGGACTGTGGTACCTTTTGATCCCGTCAAATTGCCTTTTTGTTTTTTGTTTTTTTTTTCTCTTGGAGTTTTGTAATTAGAAAAGTCATAATTATGCCATTTACGAATTTCCGAAAAATAAATGTCCTGGGCGAATCCTTTGCACGTCCTGCTGTATAAATTTGGCCTCGCTCTTTCACCATCCTGAAGACTCTCTCTCTCTCTCTCTCTCTCTCTCTCTCTCGCATACACATACAGACATACAATCCCTCCTCCTCCTTCACCCGCTGTCCCTCGGCAGGCAAACATTCCTCATTTCCTACCAGATCAGATTAAGGCGAGCCCGCCATGTTGGCACCCCTGGTCCCCAAAGACTCGACATCGCCGCGGTGGAGGGATCAAGAAGATCCTAGTGCCGAGGATCCCGGCAAGACCAGCCTCGCCCTGCTGCTCAAGGAGGGCCGGTCCTTGTCTGAGATAGCCGTCCCGATGGTCTTGACCGGCCTCCTGATCTACGCCCGCTCGGCCATCTCGATGCTCTTCCTCGGCCGCCTCGGCGACCTCGCCCTCGCTGGCGGGTCCCTTGCCATCGGCTTCGCCAACATCACGGGCTACTCTGTCCTCTCTGGCCTCGCCATGGGTATGGAGCCCATCTGTGGCCAGGCCTTCGGGGCTCGCAGGTACAAGGTTCTTGGCCTCACCATGCAGAGGACTATCCTTTTGCTCCTCCTAACTTCAATCCCCATCTCTGTCCTGTGGCTCAACATGAAGCGAATCCTCCTGTATTTTGGGCAGCAAGATGACATCTCGTCTCAAGCTCAGCTGTACATCCTCTGCTCGCTCCCTGACCTTGCCGCGCAGTCGCTCTTGCACCCACTGCGCATATACCTCCGCTCACAGTCCATTACAATGCCGCTTACCTTCTGCGCTGCTCAGGCTATTATCCTCCACGTCCTTATCAATTACCTCCTCGTCAATGTGCTCGGCCTCGGGATCAAAGGCGTTGCTCTCGCTGCCGTATTGACCAATATCAATCTCGTGGCATCGCTGATCCTTTACATACTAATCTCCGGCGTGCATGAGAAGACGTGGGGCGGGTTCTCGTCGGAATGCCTCAAGGGGTTCAAGTCCCTCGTGGACTTGGCGGTCCCTAGCTGCATCTCAGTCTGCCTTGAGTGGTGGTGGTACGAGATCATGATCTTGGTATGCGGGTATCTGTTGAATCCCCGAGCCACCGTTGCCTCCATGGGGGTTTTGATCCAGACAACCGCGCTGTTATACAACTTCCCATCCTCATTGAGCTTCAGCGTGTCGACGAGGGTCGGGAACGAGCTCGGGGCGGGCCAGCCCCACAAGGCAAGGCTGGCAATGAACGTGGGGCTCGCTTTTAGCTTTGTGTTGGGGTTCGCTTCTTTGGTGTTCACTACGATGGTAAGGCACACGTGGGCGAGGATGTTCACACAGGATGCTGACATTGTGGCCTTGAGCTCCATGGTCTTGCCCATTATAGGGCTGTGCGAGCTTGGGAACTGCCCGCAGACGACGGGGTGCGGCGTTCTCAGAGGGACTGCGAGGCCCAAGATGGGGGCGCACATCAACTTGGGTTGCTTCTATCTGGTCGGCATGCCAATCGCCATGTGGCTGAGTTTCTTCGCCGGGTTCGACTTCAAGGGGCTGTGGCTCGGGCTATTGGCGGCGCAGGGCTCGTGCGTCGTGACCATGTTGCTTGTCTTGGTCCGGACCGACTGGGAAGGCGAGGCACGGAGAGCCCAAGAACTCACTACAGAAAATGCGACAACCGTAGATGGCGATCACGATCAGCATGATAGCACAAGTCAATGTTGGAGGTCTCGTGAGGACGGCGAAGAGGATGAGACGTCAAGGCTATTGCCATAAAGAGAAAAAGAATTTAGGGGTAGATCGTCGACTAACCACCTTTATTTTTTGGTACAAAATCTGGGCGGGCCAACTTAATGTGTTCGGGGAGATGTGAGAGAGGAACGGGAGGACATTGTTTAATTACGTGTTTTCAAAATTTTCAATCATGATATTGAAATTAAATTATTTTCCAATTTCATCTCTACATTAGAAAGACATGTTAGTCTCTTTTGCTGTCTGGCTAGTTGCCTCTTCTTCTGGCTCATCACATGGATGCAATAGTAAAACATGCACTTAGTCACTTTGGGTACAGACAGAATTCTGTTGAGGCAAATGTCCGGTGTTTCACGTTCTGTTTTTTAGCTTGCAGTTATCTGAAATTGGGGGACCCCTTAATAATATATAGGATCGAAATATTATTAAAGTACGAGGCCACTAATTGCACCGATTTGGTTCAATCGATGTGGGCTTAGTGTTAAAAAGTACTCGGAAGTGTTCATTTGAGGCGGTCATCTCTCATTTGATACGCGACTTGAGTACATCGCGTTGTTAATAGGCGTCGAATATGGTCTGTCAATTAGTTATTGTAATGCTTAATACACCTCATTTAGTATATTGATATATAGCCGATTTTAAAGCACCTAATTCTACTCAATGACATCTAGTGACGATGTGGCTTTTTCATTCCAAATGCACCGTTGATGACACATTTAGGGATGTAGTCGAGTTGAATCGATATAATGTTAAACTCAAGCTTGATCGTATGCTTGGTCTGCTAAACTTTACTGGAGCTCAACTGATTATTAAAATTTTTACTCGAATAAGAAATTGAGATGCTCGAGCTTCATTCAACTCAACTCAATTACAATCAATTTATAACGGTGTCGAGCTTGTTCTTAATCTTAAATAGTTGGTATAATGTGGGTGCATAATATTATTTTATCGAATTTTGAGTTTACTTTTTTTATTTTTTATTTTTTATATTATGACTGTTAACATTGTTTAAAAAAAAATAGCAATAGAAATTCTATTAGACTCGTGAGCCTGTCGGTTTGAGTATTCGCAAGCTTAAGGACGAACCTAAATATAAAATTTTAAATAGTTATGGTATTTGAATTATGGTACACTAATTTGATCTAAAATATAGCTTTTGCCACCATTAATTTGCTTAGAGAATACAATACCAAATCCACAGTAAATATATTCATTTTCATTTTCCCCCACAAATTGATAAATCTTAATAAATTTTTTGAGTCATGAAAATGTTGTTATTATAGATAAACAAAACATACATAATGTACAAACTCAACATATTTTTGAAGTGTAATATTGTATATTAATTACCAAAAATATCACACCCAATTTTACCCCTACTAAAAAAAAAATTATAGACTTGTCCTCGAGCAAGTTCGAGCTCAACTCAACAAGATAATGGAGTAGCTTGAACTCGACTCGAAATTAGGGCAAGTGGACCCCACTAATCATCTACCTAAGTCGCCAGCTACTCACTAGTTGCTTGACTCAATTTCACCCCTACATAACAAATAGACTCCGTTAAACGGGTGGATTGGGTCGGGATTGTGTCGAGTTGAAAATGATCATATCCAAATTGACTCATTTAATCTGTTTTGATTTATTTTTATATAATACAAATCTAGTGATACATACCTGACTCATATTGTTAAAACACTTCCATATTTAATTTAATCTAGGAAAACTTATACTCAAACTGAGGTGAGTCCACGGAGTAAGCGAGAGCAAAAGAGAGTCATCGATTGAAACTAAAAAAGTCATGAACCCATTTAATTCTCATATTATTTGAACTCTACTATTTTAAACCCATTTATGACTCATTTATTGAATATGACTAAGGCATATAATAGCTTAGTCCATCAAATATGGGTTGAGAAATGGGTTTGACTTATTTTAATGACCCTAATAACTATTGAGATTTGCCACATTCTCACATGGAAAGAGAGAGGTGGAGAATTCGAATCCTTAGCTTCTGGAGGGGTTGGGGTGTGGACGATTTAGTTTTAGGAGCGGATTTTAATTACTCCACCTTGTAGGGAGGCAAGGAAAAAATTTGAGGATGAGTATTAAAGTAAGAATAAAGTAGAAATGACGAAAAAAAGGAGCCTAATAACAAGTATTTATGACCAGTTATAGAAGCAGACTCTCTACATTGGTCATAGTGAATGGATGAGGATTTTCCAATACCAGTCGACTTAAAAAAATTCAAATAATTGCTACATCTTCCAATTAGGGGGAGCCAAGTTCAAGAGCTTCTTAACTCCATGTACTTTTTTTTTTCAATGTAATGTTCTCATGACCTATGAAGCACTGACACTCTCCAAGAGCTTGTGTGTTGTGTCAGACACTTCGACACGTGTTAGACACTCTCGAACACTCTTAAACACTCAGTTAACACGTGTCGGAAAATCCGACACTTAGTCAACTTTTTCGACATTCTTCGACACTCGAGTCAGAATTCTGATATAAAGTTTTCGACACGCGATTCCGATATTGAGGTCAATTTTAAAATTCAATAAATGTGAGGTCAAAATATATATATGTGAAAAAATAAAACACAATAATAAAAATAATAAATCGAGAAAAAAGAAAAACCTAATCTTCTCTTCTCTTCTGACTCCCACTTCCGTGATATAAAAGTTTTCGACACGTGATTCCGATATCGAGGTCAATTTTAAAATTCAATAAATGTGAGGTCAAAAAATATATATATATATATATATATGTGAAAAAATAAAACACAATAATAAAAATAATAAATCGAGAAAGAAGAAAAACCTAATCTTCTCTTCTCTTTTGACTCCCACTTCCTGTGATACATTATTCACCCCTTAAGTTTTTTTCTCCTCTTCCAACATATCTAACATGCGAGTCTAGAATATAGATAGCTTGTTTTTTCTCTAAGTTTTATGAATTATTGAAATAGAGTTGAATTTGTCAAATTAAAATAATGAATGATATTAATAAATGAGGAATTAATATTTTTAGTGTATATTCATTCTAGGCTTTTTTAATTAATTATTTATTTATGAATTTGATTCAAATCAAGTTGATTGAAATAATCATAAAAATGATAATTTATTATGCATATATAAAAATATATATTTAATATACAATGTATCCCAACGTGTCAGAATTCTCTATTTTTTGAGAAACGACGTGTCGACATGTTATGTCGTGTTGTGTCGCGTGTCGCGTATCAGTGTCGGTACTACTTAGGTCATGACTACATTTATATCTCGTACAAATTGAATGGTAGAACAAAAAATTGACCACTCATGAAAATCTTTATGCATAAGTTGTTATAGATAATGACTAAAATAATTACTGAATAATCATTTCAAACGACATAAATAATAATTATTAAGCAAAATAAATGAAGTGTAAATAACTTGTTTGTCCTCGAGATGATGGGATCGTTAGTGGTAGGTGATCCACGTGTGCAAGAAAGAGGAGCCAATCTTGCCTCCACTCGCGTAACGAAGGGTCTAAAGGTTTTATCTTCCTTAATTATCTTTGCCCCCAGTTTATGTCAGCATGTGTTGGACTTAGAAAAATGAGGATGACTTAGGTCAAGTCGCAATTTTCGACCGTCGTCGACATCACATCCGTACAAATCCACAGATTTACTGCTCCATATTCAACTCGATGAAGCCACGACAGTTGTCTTCGTTATAGGAAATATATTTATTGAATAATTACCGGTGGACATATTAGACGGCTGTCGGGTAACAGAAGAAAAAAGAAAAAAAAGGCATAGATGTTCAACCTATTCTTTAAGAAGAGGAGAATCACACGATGTTCTAACCATCGCATCAAGGTGTAGGTGGTATCATAATGTGGGGAATGTATCGAACCGGGTTCGATGGCTTTTCTTGCGTTCACATGTGCTTGTGTCAAATTTAACGTGTTGGATCCTCACCATAATTGGTCCCGCAAATTACTCAAAATGTCACTTTTGAGCAAGAGAGACAGCCTGTTGTCGGAAAAGTTGTCAAATTAATCTTAAACCAATTTATACGATATCAATTCAATCATAAACTATTCCACTTTATCAATTTAATCCTGAATCTCAGTGCAAACTTCTAACGTGATCCTTTCCCCTAATTTTCATTAGAAACTGTTGACATGTCGGTGTGTCATGTAAGATGGCGATGACTAGACTGTTACATCAGCATTTTCCCACGAAATTTGATTGGAAGGGCTACATTGAAATTTCGTAGAGATTTAGGACTAAACTGGAAAAATGGAAAAGTTTAGTACTTGATTAATATTCCTATAATAAGTCTAAGACTGATTGAGTAATTTTCTCCAAAAATTATTTCTTTCTTTATTTTATTTTATTTAGTGCATATGTTTCCTCCATTTAGTTTTGTCGAGTATAAAAGTCACATGATGGCAAAAATACAAAAATTTGACGTGTAATTTAATCGTGCGTATTTAAACTCAATAAGAAATTAGAGGGTTTTTAATTTTACTATGAAGAATTAGATCTTTCCACATCTTCTAGTACTTCCTCTTTCTATAATATTGTTGTCTTGCATTGAATTATGGTGCGGGTTATGAAACACAGACACTCTCTGAGAGCTTTCGTGTTATATCGGACATTTTGACACGTATTCGACATTCTCCGACATTTTTCAATACTCTTCGACATTCTTCAAAATTCTTCGATATTCGGTCAACGGTTGTCGGAAAATTCAATATCTAGTCAACTTTTCGACACTTGAGTTTTGAAATTCGATATGCATATTTAGAATTCCGACACACATGAGGTCAATTTTAAAAATTTTCAATAAATGATGGGCCAAAATGTAAATATGCAAAATAATAAAAATAATGAAAATAATAAAGGGAGAAAGAATAAAAATATAGCGTTCTCTTTTCTTTTGACTTTCACTTCCCATGACACACAATTTACCTCTCAAGTTTTTTTCTCTTCTTTTTCGACACACTCTGATATGCGAGTCCAGAATGTGAATTGCTTGTTTTTTCTCCGTCAAGTTTTATGGATTATTGAAATGGAATTGAATTTGTCAAATTGAAACAATGAATGATATTAGCAAATAGTCGATTAATGTTTTTAGTATAAATTCATTCTAGACTCTTTTATTATTATCTATTTATTTGTGAATTTGAATCAAATTAATTTGATTAAAATAATAATAAAAATGATAGTTTATCATGTATTTATGAAAATATACATATAATATACAACGTGCCTTAACGTGTCGAAATTCTATATTTTTGAGAAACAATGTGTCGACGTGTCGTGTCGTGTGTTGCGTGTTAGTGTTGATGCTACTTAGGGTGTGGGAGACAATACAAGAAACTTTTCAAAATTATAAGTTAAAAGGGAGGATCGGCTTCCTATTTGAAGTGATTTTTATTTGTTGTTATTCTTTGCTAGATTAGAGTATTGCCCGATTCATGCAACTTTAATGTTTCTATCCGAAACATTTGATGTTGGGGTTATCTCTTATCAGTTGTGGACGTGGCTAATGATGGGTCTATGAGTGTGATATCCTTTGAGCTAGCTTTTGGAGCGAGAGAAACCAAAAACTACCCATTATTGATAAGAGTTTGTCAACAAGTATGAATCCAACTCTCACATAAGAGACTTACAGGTTGTGGAAGAGATCAGTGGTCAGTGGTCGGTTTATAAGTGTGATAGAAAGTCTCACATTTTGAGTTAGTTTTTAGGATAAAAGAGGCCTAAAATCATCCATGATTGGTCTTAGAGCCTAGGTTGTTAACAAGTCTGGACCCAACAGTTACACAGGAAAATTATATATCGTTGAGGTTGACCTAGGTTCGATGTGTGAGAGGAGATTGTCGAGGTTATCTCATCTCCTTTAACAAAAGTGCTAGTGGTCACTTTTTTAAGTGTGGGAGAAAAATTCATTTTAACTAGCTTTTAGGGCGAGAGAGATCGAAAACCTAAAAGTCTAAGTTACCAACAAATTTAGGCCCAATAGTTGCACGGGAGATATATGGATTGTTGTGGCTTCAATTTTAGGCTTAACATCGGTTGTAGAATGAATTGAAGGTTAATTTATAAGTGTGGGAGAAATTCTCATCCTTTGAATTAATTTTTAGAGCGGGAGAAGTTCAAGATCACCAAATATTTGAAATATCAACACGTTGTAGATATATAATTTTTTTTTTTAATACAAACGGGGTCTTTCTAGATAAATATTATGTTTCAACGAAAAGGACGCAGTCTTGACTACAACACAGCATCGTGCGCTGGAAGCCGCCCCGACGATTCTCGAGGCTCGGAAATCTGTCCTTTTCTCGTCTGCATCCGTCGACTCTTCTTCTGTTGCCTTCCTTGTTGTTAGTTTTGAAACATCGTCGGTGTATTATTCTTAATCATTATTTTTTTCCTCCTCGATTTGACCTCTGATGTTTGTTTTAGATTAGATAATCTGTGGTGAGCACGTGAAATAAATCTCTCTTCAGCTACCGGTTTTTGGCGGTGCAAGCAGCCCAATTAAATCCAATGAATTCTCCTCCTTTTTTTATTATAAAATTTATTTTTTGACCCTTTTGTGTTAGGTATAGGTTGAAAGCTAAATTCTTCAAAGTTGACAGACGTTGCAAAAGTTTCGGATAAGTATATACTCTACGGAGGACGAAGACGAATTCCCTCTTACAAATGGTCAAAGTTTCACATTATCGTATGGCTTGCGTATATTCGGACAGGTACCTTAGGATAATCTCATTACTACTAGTATTATTTATTTGTTTCTAATTGACTGAAAAGAAAAGCCTTTCTCCTTTTCTATTTATTAATTGATTCGTGATACAAAGCATAAGTAGGGTGAGATATGCACACGACGCTTTACTCAAGGCAAGCTCCCCAAAGCAATAGAGCGAACCTTGCGAAATAAATTATGCCACAAAATGGAATTTAATTTAAAGAAGAGGGGAAAATGGGCTGAATCGGTCATTGATTAGAGCTTAATTTAGAACAAATTAATGCATGAGTAGTCTATCGATATCTCTAATAGACGCGAGTTCAAAATTAGATGATGAGATGGGTCATCGGGTTGCCGTGAGCCGCCTCACTTGGCAATCACGGGTTGACTGTTACCGAAATGTGTGACTGATATCGTGACTTCACTTGCATTTTCAAGTTCAAAGTTAGATAAAAGAGGGCAAGGCCTTGGGTTGCCGTGAGCCAATTTGCTCAGCAATCAAGGGTTGACTGTAGCCGAAATGTACGATTGATCTCATGACTTCATTTGCACTTTCAAATTCAAACCCCTTGAATTTGAAAATTAGAGTTACTATTTCTATTAGTGTCTTTTGACGGAAATTGCTTAATCCAAAGACATTTTGCAAAGAGGGAGAATAGAAAGTTATTGCGGACAAAATAGGAATCCAACCATCGCCATCAAACATGTGATAAATGAATTATCTTTGTATACTGAGAAAAGGCATTTTTTTTCTCACGTAGTTTATGCCATCAAATTGGGAATTTTTCCTAAAATATATATTTATCCGATTTGAATTTTCCGAACCATAGAATAATCACAATGTCGGAACTTCAGAGATGGCTGTTTCCTTTCTGGAAGCCACTTTGACGATCTCTCCAGATTAGCATTGAAAATACAAGCGCGAATGTATGCTGCCGCCTATTTGACCATGAGACTAATTACCTCTTGTGGCCCTAAGTTCCACCCCCATTTGAATGGTGGGCATAAAGAAAAAAGATTAAAACTTTGAAGTTTAGGTCACATTTCTTTTACGAAGTCAGGAGTTTGATTTATAACATGGGTGAACCTCTGACTAGTTTTTGTTGTTTTGCCTAATGGCCACATGCCTGGTGTAGAGAGATATCTTGGCCACTAATATTTTGGTCAACTGCAATGACGAGCTCTCCGACCTTGAATATATGGGATGGAATGAGGAGTAGTTGTGCCTAATATCGTACATTTTTAAAGGAAATATAGGGGCCCGCAATAATGCGCAGAGAGAGTTGGTGAGGCTGGTTGATCCTTGCCGCCCTTCCACTTATAACTATCCTAAATATCAAGATAGACATATTTCTACTGTAAAATATATCCAAATGTATTTTTTTTTTTTGGTAACCGAGAATCTGCCAGAGCCTACCCTTGTTGGCTTATGCCGATTTGGGGTCTCACGAGCCTCTGCGGTGGAGGCCCAACAACGACTATATTTCGGGGGAAACTGGCCCAACAACCCACCGCCGGAGCCCCCTCTTTAATATGCAGGGTTTCAAACCCTTGATCTCATTCGTTGGAAGAGAGATCTCAACCAACTGCTATTTGTGTCTCAATCATATGAACTTTTCGATGTGAATTACATAAAATCCTAACAAAAGCTAGATCTCACTTAAAATGTGAATCATTTGTGAAGTTCGAATCATGAGGTATCATAATATAGTACGGTCTGGATTTGGGTCGGGATCGGAACAACCACAGCAAACTAGCCCGATCCGAGCTGAACTTGGACTATCGCTCACCCACGTCGGCGATGGTTCTCGGACATAATCAGGCCGGGCACAGGTTGGGCCGACGAAAGGGTTACCGGTATAATTAATCCATGTTTGACGTGGAACCAAGACAATCTGTCCCCACCGGCCCAAGCTGTGAAAGATGTTTTCTGCTTGGGTTAAGGAAACCAAACCGTGCCCCTTCCACGTGCCAGCCCAAAAGGCATTTAGGAAAAGAAAGTAGTCGTTTTGAGATGGTAGAGTAGTGTTTTGATTCTTCATTGTCTTGCCAAAAACGAATTCTACTCGTGCAGCATGGATTTACTCATATCTTAGATCTTTTGTCTTGTCTTATTGGGAATGGTCTTAGGGCCTGTTTGGTTCGGCTTTTGGGGAATGCATTTGCAAAAATACAAATAGTTTTGGGTGAATGGGGTTTTCCGAAATACAAATATCGTTTAGTAAAATTTACATTGAGATACAACTTTGGCCAAAATACCGTTTGGTAAAATTTTCATTTGTAAATGACTTTTATTAAATTAAAAAAACAAAAAAATATTTGTATTTTTTTTTTTGAAGTTCGGTCACCGGACCGCTAGATCTGACTGCCGAATTGCCAGATTTAGCCCTCGGACGGTCGCTGGGGTCGGGCGACCCCAAGCGAGGCGCCCGACTCTGGCGACTGTCGCCTGAGGTTGCCCGACCTTCGGCGGCCGCTTGGGTCGCACGATTCAGGCCATCAGTCGCCTGGGTCGCGCAACCCAAGCGTCGCCTGAGGTCCGGCGACGATCACCGGGGTCGGGTGACCCTCAGGTGGTGGCCGTAGGCGCGTCGCCAGCACGCGCGACCCCTTGGCCAGCGGTCATTGGCCTCCATGCGATGGTGTTCCTTGAAGATGAACAGTAACCTTGAAGATGAACAATAACCGGAACTTGTATTCCGAAAATTCAAGTTTCCAAAGGACCTCAAGACCTGCTTTGGACTAAGGGCCCTTAGAATCATTTGGAGATGCAATTGCATCTTGCCAAAGTCGCCCAAAAAATCAAACCAAACGCGTTTGTATTTGGCCAAGGGACTTTAGAGTCTCAAAGCCCATTCCCAAAGCTAAACCAAACAGGGCCTTAGACACGTGAAAGTAAACGGCTAATATATGAAGTTCTGTAATCTGTTGCATCTCATTTTACATTTCTTTAACATTTGTCTTGAAAAGCTCGACACACATCAATTATCCAATTTCCGGAGTCAGCATTTCTATCTTTCGTTGAAGTACAGACCATCATTCTTCATCCCTGATGATAGGTTCTCCCGTGCTTCGGTTTGTCCTTGAACACAAACCATGATCTCCACCATTCTTTATTTGCATAGACCAATAAAAAATTGTCAATTTATCAAATGAGGATAACTAGAATACTATTTTGGACATATTGCATTCGCAAATTGACTCGTTCTCCTCGTGCAAAAAAAGTTATAAATCTAAGACTTCATTTGTTTTGCAAAAAATATCATATTTTCGGAAAATATTTTTCAGAAAGTCATTTTTTCAGGAAAATGATGATATTTCCGGTGTTCAACTGAGATTTGAAAATGAAGTGGAAAATATCCATTGTTCAGTATTTGATGTGATTTTCTAAGAAAAATTAAAAAAAAAATTGAAATTTACATTTTTAATCAACAAAAAATTAATTTTAATTTTTATAATTTTAAAAAAATTGAACTTGTAATTATTTTTAATTTTAAAAAAATTGAACTTGTAATTATTTTTTAATTTAAAAAAATGTAATTTATTTTTTTCCTCTTCTTTTCTCTTCTCCTTCTTCCTTCTTCCTCCTCCTTTATCTACCATCACATGCCTTGACGGTGGGCGACTGCTCGACAATTGGCCAAGACATGGGTTGACAAGCTCAAGGCTTGGTTGATCCAAGTGAGCCCGAGCTTCGTTGAGGCCAGCAAACTTGTGGCTCGTTAGATCCAAGCGAGCTTGGGCTCGCCTGAGGTGGATTGGGCAAGTTGGGCAAGGCTTGAGCCTTGCCCGAGGTTGCTAGATGTCAACAAGGCTCTAGCAAGGCTCATGCCTCGCCCAACTCGCTGAATCTAAGCTTGGGCAAGCTCAAGCTCGCCGAGTTAGGCAAAGCGAAGCCTGCTGGTAGTTTTTTGTCAAATAAACTAAGATGTATCTTGTCCCACATTGAAAATATGTGAGTAAGTATGTGGATGAGAGTTGGCACTAACCAACAATCATTATTTTTTATTTATTGGAAAATTCGGATTTATTTTTATAAAAAATTAACCATAGCATCCTGTTGAAACAATGGGACTGTTTAGAGAGGTTATTGTTATTTTTATTTATTTAATTCCGAATTTTATTATTTTTTTAACGGTTATATCAGAGCTTATACCTGTTTAGACATAACTTCTTAATTCTTGAAAGGTTATGTCTGTTCGAATATAATTTCTTGTTTTTGCTATAAGTTACTAAATGTATCTATTCGAATATAACTTATTGTTTTTGCTATAAATAACTGAATGTGTTTGTTCAATTACAATCTTCTTCTTCCATTTTCATTTTCTTTCAAAAGAATATATAGTCATTGTTTCTAATTGTTTCTCATAAAAGATATTAGAGAAATACTATTCTAATAGTATTTTCATTTGAGATTTTGTTATATCTAGGAGGAAATTTACCAAGTAACCCTTTGTAACGTTGTGGGGTAAATAAATCCTTAAAGAAATTTAAATGATATCACGCCTCAAAGTCCAACATACTTGTTCTATCTAATTCGAAAATCCGACTTCATTGTTTTATCCAATTCAAAGTCATATTTTACCGACAATTTTAAGGATTTATTTATTGCAACAATGGAGTTAGAGTCGATCAAACTCAAGTTTTGCTCAGCGCATTCATTCTGCTTTGCCGCAAGTGCGGTTCTGCTCGAATCAAAATTCTGGATCCCAATTTGAAGCATGGAAACAAGATACCTCAGTTGCGCGCATGAAAAGTGAGCGAAACTGAATCAGGCATGAAGGAGGCAAGGCAAAGGGTGACGTTTTGTCAATGGAATCAATTTTCTCTTTGGCTCTCACTCGCACGACCAACCTAAAATTTCCCTTTAACAACTGTGATTCTAACTTCTTGCGGGGAGACCATTTTCACAGAGAGGGAAGGAGGAAATTCCTTTTTTCCCCCCTTTATGGGCAGAGAATGAAATCTCTCTCTCGCCGATTGAAGTGATGATCGCTGACCTCCATTGCCAATGATTATAGGTCTCCATTTTCACTCTTGATCATGGGGAGGATCTTCATCAGATTGCTTAGATTTCTCTTTTCCGTGGATGCTATTCACAGAGAGAGTTGAGAATATTAGAGAAAACACTCGCTGAAGATTGATCTATGACATTTGTTAGTCATCTCAGAGGTAACTGGCTGTTCATCATTATCGCTATTGTAGGTGGCGGGAGGAAAACAGGATTTACTCTGTTCCACCCTGCTTTGGCATTAAGGACCTCAACGAAAGGAGTTGCAATCGAATCCAATTGCTCACTTTGATTCCAATCAGCAGTGATGGCTAAAACTTTTTCCCTTGGCCCAGTCACTGTTGGAAATTTATGGCTTCGAAATGGGTTGAACAATGAAATCAGATCGAGTAAAACAACTCGGACTTTGAGGCGTGATATCACTTTCTTTAAGGATTTATTTGCCCCACAACGTTACTGATGGTCACCGGCAAAAATCCTCCGGGATACAACAAAGTCTCAAATTGAGAATACTAGACAGCAATTCTAGTATTATTCCAGGATCTCTCTAGGAAACAATCTAAAAAAAAAAATGGCTGCAGTTTTTCAGAAAGAAGACTCGAAAAATGACAACACTCTTTCTTCCGAAAAATGACAAGTATATATATGAAATAGTCTTGCAACTCTTCGTGAAAATTACCAAAGAATGAACAAACACGTCCTTTAGAAAATTGCTCGGATAAACAAATGCGACTCTTCGGAAGAAGTCGAAAAACGAACAATTGTAACCCTTCGGGAAAAGTTGTAAAACCGAATAAGTAATTTTCCAAAGGTTGTCTTGAAAAGACACAAAAGAAATTCGGAATAAATAAATTTTTTTAATTAATAAATAAATTTCGAATTTTCATTTTTATATTTTATTTCCGAAAATTCTTAAAAGCAAAAACAACCTTTGATTAAAATTAATAACATAACAAAAATAAAAAAGGGATTAGTGCTAATCAAACCGCGCCAAAATCGCGCACCCGCACGTGGGTATGGTGGGGTCTGGCCCCATCCGATCATTCCTTTATTTACTCAAAGGAAATTGCACACTTTTAAGCTGGCCCACTCCCTTCCATTTTTTCTATGTGGGACAAAGAGAAAATCACTTATTTTGTTTTAACAAACAAAACTCCAACAGTCACAAATTATAGTTTCGTCATCGTCTCTAAAGCAATGGGTGACGATCACTGTAAGTTTCCATGGTAGACTTAGTCCTCTGCAAGGGGAGAGAATTTGGAAAGGGATGAGCAAGCGAGGTATAGCACATGATGTTGTCTCATATCTTGCTATTCGAAATCTAGAAACCTCAACACAATGCTTCACCTTTTTGATCAGATGAAGGAAATGGGATGCCATCCAAATTTTGATGCGTACATGTTGATTAAAAAGTTTTGTCGATGGCTCCAACTTGATGATGTCTTCAAGCTATGGAATGCAACGATCGAGAATGGACTGAGTCCTGATTGCAACTCTTATATTGTGTTGAATCATGGACTCTTTTAGAATGGAAAGTTGGAAGAAGTGCACAAATATTTTTGGAGATGAAGGACAAGCGGCTTTTGCTCGATCCTAAAATTAATGAGATGCTTCAAGCGTGGGTGTCAGGGAAACAAGAGATTAGTACGGTGGAGAATCAGATACATTTTAATCTTTTGAATCAAGCTTCCTCCAGCAAACTCAATCGCAAATCAGATTTCCTTTGTCAACTTGAGCCAAGAAGAGGCTTGGAGTGAAAAAGAGCTCATTGTTTTGGAAGTGGTGGTTCTTCAAAAATTGAGCTTGTCTATCTTCCCTAGGAGGAGAACTTACAAGTGTAGATGAGTATATTTATTTAAAATTCACTAAAGAATATGTTGTTTTAGTGTGTTTATACGTTGATAATATGCTTGTTTTTGGAACTTATGGGTCTGTATGACAACGTTTCTATTTCTCCCAATTTTTGTTTTTTTGTTCCCCGGAACAAAAAAAGAACATAAATTCATTTGGTAAAACTTTTGTTCCCAAGAAAAATTTTATTTTTTTTGTTCCCGGGAATAGTTTTAGAATAGAAACGAGAAACAAAAAAAAGGGGAGAAGTACACTATCAGTGCTATAAGTTGTGTATGGCGCTCACTTTGGTGCCAAAAGTTTCCATCGGATCACTTAAGTGCCAAAAAGTTTGAAAAACGATCATTTTGGTGCCAACTCCGATCAGATTAACCGGAAATCCGACGTAACACTTTTTTATTAATTTTTGACGTTGATGTGGCTCGCCGGAGAGTATAGTCACCATGTAAACCACAAAAACGACGTCGTTTGATGTCTCTCCTCCAATTCAAAACCCTAAACCCTAAATTTGCCGGATAATCTCGGCCATCGCCGCCCTCTTCGTCCTCTCCTCCTCCCTTGTCGTCCTCTCCACCGCCGCCCATGGCGCCATCAAGCACCACCACCTCCTCCACTACCTCGACGAGTTTTGCGATCGCGGTGAGCAAGTCGCCATCGACCTCTTCGCCTCCTTCGAGAACCCGCGCCTCCGCAACGCCTATGTCGCCCTCCAGGCCCTGAAGCAGGCCATCCTCTCCGACCCCAACAACTTCACCGCCAACTGGGTCGGCCCCGACACCTGCGGCTACTCCAACGTCTTCTGCTCCCCCACCCCCGACGACCCCAGCGTCCGCACCGTCGTTGGCGTCGATGGTTTTCCCTCCTCCTCCTCCTTCAACTGCCCACATCCCTCGCCTCTGCCTCCACCGGTGATGGGCTAGTTGCCGTCCTTGACGGCCCCCACGCTCGGTGGCCGCGGCTCTGACCCCGACCCCGACCCCGACTTGGCCACTCGGTGGCCAAGTCGAAGGCCATGATCTCGCTCAAGTGCGAACCTCACGTCGCCAAGTGACGGCGGCCGAGCGAGCTAGGTCGACGGCCGAGCGAGCTAGGTTGGCGGCCGACGAGGATTGGAACCCTAATTTCAATCTCCAAATAAAAAAGAAAAATCCCAAAATGAGTTGTGCGGCGTCATTTTTGTGAGACCATCCACTTAGGATGCCAAAATGACGTCATTTTCTTAAGGAGGATGGAAAACGACGTCGTTTCTCAAGCTATGTTGATTTTTTTTTAAAATATAAAAGCCACGTCATCATTTTGGTCAGAATCTTTCGCCAGCGGTACCAAAGTGATCGTTTTTCCTCCAATTTGGCACTTAAGTGATCTGATTGAAACTTTTGGCACCAAAGTGAGCGCTGTACATAACTTATGGCATTGATAGTGTACTTCTCCCAAAAAAAAAAACAGCTTCTTGTTCCGGGGAACAATTTCTAGAAATAAGCCAATTTTCTTTTTTATTTTTCTTTTGTTTCTCTCTCTTGCCGCGGCCACCTCCAATCGCCCGGAGCCACTGCCGGCCGCCGCTGACCGCCGACCGCCGACCGCCGCTGCACGAATGCCGGCCGCAGCCGACCACCGTGCACATGACAACTCTTCTTGGCTGGGGAAGAGTTTTTTTTTTTTTCAGAAATAGTTCTTGTCTATTTCTATTCCGGGGATCTAGACATGTTTTTGAAGAAGATAGAAATAACTTGACTATCACAATGGTGACTATATCACAAAGTTAGATAAAAGTAAAATAACCTTCGGCGGCCGAAGAAAACATGGATTAATTATACCGATAACTCTTTCGTCGGCCCAACCTGTGCCTGGCTTGATTATGTCTGAGAACCATTGCCGACATGGGTGAGCGATGGTCAAAGTTCAGCTCGGATCGGGCTTGTTTGCCGTGGTTGTTCCGATCCCAACCCAGATCCAGACCGTACTATATTATGATACCTCATGATTCGAACTTCACAAATAATTTACATTTTAAGTGAGATCTAGCTTTTGTTGGGATTTTATGCAATTTGCATAAAAAAGTTCATATGATTGAGACACAAATACATTTGGACATATTTTACGGTAGAAATATGTCTATCTTGATATTTAGGACATATTTTACCATTGTGATAGTCAAGTTATTTTGGCAAGAGCTTATGGTAGCACTTATAATGGTAAATCTAAACATGTTAGTCTAAGATATAAGTATGTGAGACAATTGATTAAAGATGTTACTATAACAATTGTCTATGTGAGGTCAACCAATAATCTTACTGATTCCTTGACAAAAGCTTTACTAAGAGACATGGTTAAAATAACCTAACAAGAAACGGGGCTGGAACCCTTTAATTTAAATTACTAGTAATGGTAACTCGACATTTTTCTAGAACATCACTAGTTATAAGGTTTAATGAATAAGAATAAGTTACTGAATGTGATAATTTGATACTGATGCTAGCCCTGATATGAGAAATCGGTATATCCGTTACGTTTTGTAGATTGAATCTAATTTTAGTTGAAGTATAGTATAGTTTTATTAATAGTTAATAATAATAGAAACACATGATAGATACTTCATCTATATGAGCTTATAAGTGATGTCGCTTTTTACGAAAATTAGGATTGCTTTCTAGAGAGTTTATGAAATATGATCAAACATAAAGCCATAATAGTGTGAAGTAATATAAAACTTCTTGTTGAAACAAGATATTAATATATATACAGTATGTTCAATTCTATTATTTAAAAGTATAAGTTTAAAGCCGAGCTACTTGTTGCTTTGATAAAGTTTTGAGATGCTTGCATTAAGTAAATATTTAACTTGAACGAAACTTTATATATGTATATTAAGCTCACAGAAATTTTGGCTATATATTTTTTAATGTTTTATTTTTGTAACAAAAATAAAGTGGGGGATTGTTGGTAGTTTGTTTGTAAAATAAATTAAGAGGTGCCTTGTCCTACATTAAAAAAAAATGTGAGTGCGCATGTGGACGGGATTTGACACTAATCAACAATCATTATTTTTTATTTATTGGAAAATTCGAATTTACTTTTATAAAAAATTAATCATAATGTCTTGTTAAAACATTATAACTTTTTAGAAAGAGTTACGGTTATTATTTATTTATTTATTTAATTCCGAATTTTATTATTTTTTTCCAATGGTTATCTCAGGGTTCATATTTGTTTATACATAACTTCTTAATCCTTTGAAGGTCGTGGTCTGCTCGAATATAACTCTTATTTTTGCTATAAATTATTGAATGTGTCTGTTTGGATATAACTTTTTATTTTTGCTATAAAATGTTGAACGTGTCTGTTCAATCATAATCTTCTTCCTTCATTTTTGTTTTCTTTCGAAAGAATATATAACCATTGTTTTCAATTGCTTTTCATGAGAGACCATGGAAAAATATTAGAATGCTATTTAGTATTCTTGTTTGAGACTTTGTTGTATCTTGGAGGAAATTTGTTGGTAACCATTAGCAATGTTATGGAGTAAATAAATCCTTAAAAAAAGTGGTATTACACCTCAAAGTCCAACTTGCTTGTTCCATCCAGTTCGAAGATTTAACTTCATTATTTTATCCAATTCAAAGCCATATTTTACCAACAGAGCCTTGCTCACCTCGCCACAGGCCGACGAGCTTGAGCCTGGCTAGTATCTAGCAAGTGGTGAGGCTCAAGCTGCCTTGTGGAACGGTCGCCAACTGTTGCCGTGATCGGCGACTAGTCAAGGAAAAAGAAAAAGAAAAAGAATAAAAATAATTACAAAATTTATTTTTTCAAAAATATAAAAAAGATAAAGAAAACATAAAAATAAAAAGAAATGTGTTTGGTGAAAGAAAGTGAGGCAAAAGAAGTTATAGAAAATGTTTTCGGCTTTGTGAAAATTGAAAAACAATATCCTTACTTTTGAAGGTGTTTTGTCTAATAGCGGAAAATGTTTTCCTTGACTAGTTTATTTTTCACGAACCAAACGCCAAAAAATCCAAAAAATGTTTTCCTGAAAGTTAGTTTTTGTGAAACGAATGGAGCCTAAAAAAATACTAACATCTCTAATGAAGTACAATATAAGTGCAAGTAAAATATCAAGACGAAAGCATCGAAACGTTTGTGATGCTTGGTGAATAGAACACCGAAAAGATCGACTTAAAAAGTATCTTATGTGCATCTACAATTCTGTAAAATAATAGAAGTTATAAAATTTATGACATTTTTACAATGTCAAGATGTCTTAAGAGTTGACATTGTAATTACTACTAAACGCTGCGCGATATTAAAAATTTACGTACTTGTGTTTTCATGACAATTTGCATTTGGTTATTGCACAAGGTCGTTAGTCTTTGAAAGCCATCGTAAAATACTAAACAAACCAAAATAATTAGGATATTTGCAACACTGTCACTAGAAATGCCATAAGCCCCTCGAAAACGTCTAAATTTTTAATTACTATAATATTTTATTACTAACGGCATCTTGCACTACGTCACGATGAAAAGTCGTAATCCTTTGAAAAATGGTGCAAAATAACAATGATAACATCACTTAATATTAGAGGTGTCAAAATGGGTCGTTGACCCATTTATGGACCCATTTATAGCTAAATGGGTCGTTAATGGGTCAAGTTTGCACCCATAATGGGTTTTAAAAGTAAAGAGGCTAAAATAAATGGGTCTTAAATGGGTCTGAGAGCAGACCCATTTATGACCCATTTATCAACCCACTCAGAGTCTCAGAGTGAACCCATTTGCTCTCCCTCTTCGACATCTTCGTTTTCTCGCTTACACCCTCCATCGTACGACGTAGTGCAAGTCGGGACTTGAGAGGCCGAGAGCTCGCCGGCGATTTCCTGTCTTTTTCCGAGCATTTCGACTTCTACGTTTCTTCTCCTCCTTCTCCTTCCGCCGTCAGCCGCCGCGGCTGCCGCCGTTGCCGCCGTCGCCGCCGTCTTTGCCGTCCGCGGAAAGCGATTGCGCTTTGATTGGGCAGATCTGCAGATCTGCCTTTTGGGTCTGTCTTTTTACGCTTACGCTTGTAATTTTGCCTTTTGGGTCTGTCTTTTTATTCACCCATGGTTGCATTATTGAGCATGTAGGTAGATGAAACGGATCTTGTTTCTAGGGTTTTGGCGAGTTGTCCTTTCGTTTTCGGGCGGTTTGCTATCTGGGTTGGTTCTCTTGCTTGTTGTCTTGCTTTCTCCATCTTGTCTATGTTAAGCTGGAGAGCAGAGTGTGATTCATCGGTGGTTTGGACTTTGTTCTTTCTGTTCCTTTGGGAAGAAGATGGGGTGACCATTGTAGGGCGAGATCGTTTCTTTTGTCGATGGAGTTGCGACATGAAAGCTTCGCTTGGCCGTTTTTTATGTTGGTTCCGAGAACATGGGCGGAATTTAAGAATGAGTCCAAGAACATGGGGCTGTCTTTTGGGTGTGTTTCTAAGTGCCCTTTTGACATAGTGTGGTCATCTAGGCTCCCAACCCAATACTTGTTTTAAAGCCATCTGCTTTCCGCCATTCCGCACCGAGTTAGTTCATCTATCTTTGTCTTTGAGTCGAGGTCCTCTGTTCTTGCCTTCCGGATTGATTTGTTTATGTGGGTCATTCCGTTTTGGGCTGGTGAATTAGGTTATATATTGGAAAGTTTGTAACTGTTAGATGGTTTTCTGTTATCTTTTGTTCGACAATATAATTCCTACATTTGTTGTGTATATAAACTGTTTATGCTACCTGCTTCCTCAAGAGTTGCGTTTATACGAAATCAGCTACATGGTGTTTACTTTCTCTGTTTTTATTATGATGTTTTAGGTGCTATCCTCCCCTGTTTTATCTGCTGTTGGTGAGAGATATTACAAAGTCACGGCAGAAGCATTACGAGTTTGTGGGGAGCTTGTTCGTGTTGTTCGCCCAAATATTGAGGTGGGGTACACTTATCTTATGATTTAAGATTTGTTAGTTGACATGTCAAGACATAGCGAGGATCAAGGAGAGTATTCAACTACCGAACAATCCAAGAGACGTAGAGTTACATCCTTAGTTCATGAGGACGAGGAAGATATCTCTACTTGCTCTAAGCGTTCAAGAAAACACACTTCGATTGTATGGTCTGAATTCGAAAAATTCATAGATGGTGATGGCATGAGTAAGGCTAAATGTAAGTGGTGTGAAGTAACTTATATGGCTAGCCATGGGACAAAAAACTTGTTGCGTCATTTAAATACTTGTCCCAACCGAGAGGTTAATGTTGATGGTTCTATGGTACAATTTGACCAAGGTGTGTTTAGAGATATGCTTGCAAGAGCGATAATCAAACACAATTATACATACTCTTTTGTAGAGCATGAGGCAACAAGAGAATTGTTTAGTTACCTCAACCCTAATGTGAAGCACATATCAAGGAATACAGCAAGAAGTGATGTGGTAAAAGTTTATGAGAAAGAGAAGGGAATTTTGAAATCTAAATTATTGTCTCTTTCAAGCCGAATATGTTTGACTTCGACCTATGGACTTCTATTACTACGGATCATTATATGACTGTCACTGCCCATTATATTGATGAGGATTGGGAATTGCAATCAAAAGTCTTGTGTTTCTCCTATGTGCCACCTCCATATAGTGGTGTCATACTTTTAGAAAAATTGCTGTCTTTGTTGAGAGAATGGGGCATTGAGAGAAAGATCTTCAGTATCACTTTAGATAATGCATCATACAATGACAGTATGATTGATATTTGGAGAAATACACCTTCTGTGAGATCTTCTTTGTTATGTGATGGACAATTTTTTCATGTGCGTTGTGGCGCACATGTTTTAAATCTAATTGTACAGGAAGGTTTAAAGGTTATTGATGGATCCTTACATAATATTAGAGAAGCTGTCAAGTATGTGAGGGCTACACAAGGGAGGAGAGTAAAATTTGCCGAATGTATATCGCAGTCGTGCTTAAAGACCAGTAAAAAGGTACGTCAAGATGTGGCCACCAGATGGAATTCTACGTACCTAATGCTTGAGGGTGCCATTTTCTTTGAATGTGCATTTTCGCATTTGAAGTTAATCGACTGTAACTTTGTCACATGTCCATCTTCTGAAGATTGGGTCAGAGGAAAGAAAATTGCTTTGTTGTTAAAACCCTTTTATGATATTTCTACTCTGTTCTCTGGAGTTAGATATCCAACGGCAAATTTATATTTTTATGGAGTATGGCAGATTCAGCTTCGTTTAATACAGGCAAGGGATACTGAGGATGAGGCTATTAGTTCTATGGCTAGGGCAATGCTCAAAAAGTTTGAAAAATATTGGAAGTGTTATAGTGTTGTCTTATCATTTGCTGTTATATTGGATCCTCGCTATAAGTTACACTTCTTGGAGTTTTGCTACTCAAAGTTGGATATGGATGATCATGTAGAATTTGTACGGGGCATTCGAGAAAAACTCTATACACTTTTTGATGAATATGTAACCTCCATGTCTAGAGATGATCGCTTTACTTCTTCAACTAGTCGAGGTAACATTTCAGTTGAGGGCATCGATGAGAACATTGGGGATGACATTGATGAGTATGATGCATTTGAGAGTGAACACTTTGGATCACAATCTACTAAGTCACAATTGGATTTGTATTTGGAGGAGAATAGGCTTGATAGAAAGAAGTTCCCGGATCTCAATGTCCTTGATTATTGGAAGACTCATTCTCATCGATATCCCGAGTTATCCCTCATGGCACGTGACATATTGAGCATTCCTATCACTACCGTTGCCTCAGAATCAGCCTTCAGCATTGGAGGACGCATTTTAAATAAATATCGTAGTTCCCTTTCCCCCGAAAGCGTAGAGGCTGAGTTGTGCACTAGAAATTGGTTATTTGGAGTTCCGCCTGAGGAAGATTTGGATGAAGAGTCTCTCATCATTGACTTTCAAGATTATTTGCATTAGGTACTTTTTTTCATCTCATTCTTTTCATTTGCTCATATGATTTCATACACTTGTCTTCATAATGATGTATTCTTTTCAGGTTCTAGACTAGTTGTTGGGTCTTAATTTGAAATTCCTTTTCCTCAGGTATCAAGTTGATACTGATGCCTTTTTGTCAGTGCTGGCACTTCAACCTATTTTGAAGATGGAATCAGTGCCTACCATTGTTGTGGGGCTTCCTTTTTTTTCCTCTTTTACCCCCAAATTGACGATCAAAGACGATTGGATTGGTGGATTTTTTGTTCTGTGAGTGATGTTCATGGGGCGGTTTGTGGTGATTGCGAGTTGGGCTCTGATTCTTGTTTCTTTCTTTTTGCATTTTCGTTGGCTGATTGGTGGGCTTTTCTGTTTTGCAGATAATGAGCAGACATCCGTATGGACGAAGAAATTTACAATAAGCTGGTTCGGAAGGCTGAAGAAGAAGGGTATGACGTGAGCAAGCTCCACAAGACTCCACATAGCGACAGTCCACCGGAAGAAGAAGGACCCAAGGACACCAAAGGCGTTTGGTGGATCAAGTCCATTCTAGGAAGATAGGGGGAACTCAATTTCACAGCCAGCTTGATGAAGATGATGCAGCAGAGGCTTCATGGAGTTCTTAGTACATATGAGTTTTCATAAATAATCAGCATATGATGTACCCCTGTTTTAAGTAAGATTGAAATCTTTTAGTCTCGAGACTACCATGCGTTTGTTTTGTTTGATGTATATTTTGCTTCTGCTGTGTGCGGATATTGTATCAGTGATGAGAGATTGGCAATGAATAGGAGCTGTTCAATTATGAGATCCTTTTGGGATTCCTTTCCGCTTGACGGAGTGTGGGTCAGTGGCAAATTTCAATATTTGTGACCTCTTAAAATCAGTCTAGGCATAAAGGTGGCACCTGTAGAGAATGTTGCATCAAAGTTATTTGTTCAATGCTCCCAGCAAAAGGGGCTCATGAAGATCTATAGACACTTGCTCAACTATCAAAGTACTGAACTAATATTCCTTAAATTCTTACATCCATTGAGACACATTCCATCTATAAAAAAAAATTTCTTTAGAAAAATCAGTCACTTGACCAATTGGAAAAATGATACTAGAGAAGGATAGATTGATTTATCTTTTTTCCATTGGTTTATTTTGGCCTCGTAGTAAAATGAACAAATGCTTGTAAAGTAGAAAGAAAGCAACTTAGCTGTTCTCTTAACGTTGGAACCCTTGTGAGAATACTCACATAATTTGCTCTGCTCGATCATATTGCAGAATATATATATATATATATCCTCTAGAGCTCGAGGCTCGCTTGTGGCCGATTGCCGGCCATTGTCGTGGCCGGCGGCCGGCCAAAGAAGAAGAAGAAAAAAGAAAAATAAAAGTTATATTTAAAAAATAAAAATAATTTAAAATTTATTTTTTAAAAAAATAAAAAATAATTAAAATTCGATTTTTTAAAATAATTATTTTAAAAATTATAAAAATTGTCCATTAAATTTGTGTTGTATAAAATTATTTTAGCAATACCATTTTTAATATATATATATATCTATATGTATAATAAATTAAGTTTAGTTAAATGGGTCGGGTATGAGTTGGGTATGGGTCGGGTCGGGTATGGGTCAAAATTTTTGCATTGCAATAAACGGGTCATAAACGGGTTAAATTGGTCGATTTGGGTCGGACCATTTATGACCCGACCCAAACCCGACCCGACCCACCCGTTTAACGGGTCTACTTAATATTTATGACACTTTGAACTGCTTTACGATGAAACGTGGTAACCCTTTGGAAAATATTCTGAATGACATTTGTATGACATTGCACAAGTGTTTGATGAAAAATGTTATAATACTTTAAATAATAAATTATATCTTCATCTAACAGTTTTATCTTTTAGAATGGTTAGTTGTGGTCCCAAAAAATCTTGTAAGGCCTAATTCATATAGTGTCCTCATTGTGATTTTTGACCTATTTATCTTAACTGTAAAACATTTTATGATACATACTTTTTATTTTTATAAATAACTTATATACAGTGGTAGTAGGAAATGGTATACATGATGGTACTTGGTTATCAAGGGTTTCAATTTAACAATAGACCACCGATAGTGAGTAATTAAGTCAAGGATAACCGGTTATTCAGGTTATCATAGATTAGTTTTCTACGACTGATTAGTCATTCCCCCTTTTTTAGCTAAATAAAAGATAATATGGCCGACCAGCATTAAGGACCTTTCAAGCATAATTGTTAGGAAATCACACGCCAATTCCAGAAAAAAATACCACAAGCAAACAATCCACCGGACAAATATAATAATAAAAGAATAGAATCGGAAGAACATGCTAAAAAATTTGTTATCGAAGTTCACCCAAACCTAGACTACATCTCCATGCAGAGGCATTCTACAAATCCACTAGACTTCGAAGATAATTGTAATACAACGATGATTTTCTCTCAAAATTAGGCACAAATAAATTGACAACCTTATAAAGAAAATACTCATTTTTTTCTCCTCTTTCTTTCTTGCTTCTCTATTTTTTTTTTTTTGGGCGTCTTGACGGCTAACATCTTACTTTTACTAATATAAAGGTATAACTTTTAACCTAAAAAAAAATCTAATGGAAAAGACAAAAAAGCCCTTAAAAAAATATTTGGCTTCATCTACAACAATCTCTCACTTGAAGACAAATATATCCGATGCACTAAGCAACTTTACATCCATCTTCTTCAAAAACTAGTAACTGAAAAACTCGTTCCTCTGCAATACTCCTCATCAATCACCACGGAGTAATACCAATGGTAGTAGTACAAAAAATATGCTTATCTCTATCTACTACCTTGGTCAACATGTCAGCTGGATTTTTCGAGTTATCAATCTTTTGTAACTTTAACTCATTACCTTTCAATGCTAACCTCATAAAGTGATAACACTTCTTGATATGTCTAGTTCTTGAGTAATAAGTTATATTCTTTGCTAAGTGCACTGCACTTTGATTATCACTTCACAGTGTACTGACTGACTATTTTCGATGTAGCTCATTCATGTAATCTTGTAACCACATGATTTCCTTGGAAGCTTCCATGATCGACACGTATTCCCCCTCCGTCGTCGATAAAGCCACTACTTTCTGTAGTTGAGATATCCAATTCACTGTTATACTTGCGACTGTAAATATATATCCAGTGGTACTCTTACCACTATCTCGATCTCCTGAGTGATCTGCATCTACATAACCCTCTAACTTTAGAGATGTACCGCCATAATAAAGAGAATATTTTGATGCACTTCCAAGATATTTCAATATCCATTTCACTGAATTCCAATGCTTTCTGCTTGGGTTTTGTATATATCGGCTCATAACTCCTACTGCCTATGCAATGTCTAGTCTCATGCTTACCATGACATATATCAAACTTCCCACTACTAATGCATATGGAACTATTGCCATCTCATCTTTCAAAATTTGAGTGCTCGGACACATATCCTTGGAAAGTTTAAAGTGACTCGCCAAAGGAGTCGCAACCGATTTTGCTTTGTCCATGTTAAATCTCTTTAATACCTTTTTCATATAGTCTTCTTGTGACAGCCATAATTTCTTATTTTTCTTTATGATTTTCATACCTAAAATATTCCGAGCCTCTCCCAAGTCTTTCATAGCAAACTGCGATGATAACATCTTCTTCACTCCTACAATTCTCTTCATATTGGAGATATCCACTAGCATGTCATTCACATATAAAGAGAGATATATGATATCACCGTCATCATACTTATGAAAATAATACAATGATCAGACTCACAATGTGCAAATCCTTTTTCTTCCATGAAACCATCAAACTTTAGGTACCATTGCCGCGGAGCTCGTTTCAAGCCATACAAGCTTTTCTTCAAGTGACATACCATGTGCACCTTACCTTTGACTTCAAAACTCTTAGGTTGCGCCATGTATAATTCTTCATCTAAGTCACCGTGTAAAAACGTTGTTTTCACATCCAACTGCTCAAGATGAAAGTCCTCCACAGCAACCATCCTTAACATGACTCTGATTGATGTCATTTTCACTACAGGTGATAATATCTCGAAGTAGTGAATTCATTCTTTTTGAGAAAATCCCTTAATCACAAGTCTCGCCTTGTATTTGATACTACCGTTTACTTCATTTTTAATTAAGTGCACCCACTTGTTTAACAAAATATTTTTACTCGTGGGCAATTTGGTCAACTCCTAAGTTTTGTTATGGAGTAACGAGTTCATCTCATCTTTCATAATACGCTCCCACTACAAGTGAGATATATCTTTATTTGCCTCATCATAAGTTTTCGGTTCTCCCGAATCCGTATATAAGACATGGCTCTGAACAATATTAGTTGATGATCAAAAATTACCTTTCGCTTTCTCACACGTGTAGACTTCGTCAAGACAGGTAATTTAGGGCTGTTTGTCTGCTCTGAATCAATGTGTTCCTATTGAATTACATCCTTACTGATAATACGCTCATCTTGAATCTCTCCTTCAGGTGCACTCTGATCTACTAGAACCATCCTCATGGGCATTGTGTCCAGCTCAACATATTCTGGTTCTACCGCCTTCTCATGTTCTGTCTAACGATCCTTCTACATCTTTTCTTCATGGAATATTGCATTCTGACTACGGATGACTTTATTATTCTCATAATCCCAAAGCCTATAGCCATATTTATTACTACCGTATCCGATAAAGACGCACTTGTGGGACTCAACATCAAGCTTCTTCCTACCTCCCTGTCAATCAAAGCATATGCAATATAACTAAATATTTTTAGATGTGAATAATTAATCTTTTTACCTTATCACCACTCTTGTGGTAATTCTCCATCCAACGTACTAGATAGACTCATGTTGCTAAGATAAACAACCGCATTAGCCGTAGCAACCCATAAGTGTAGTGGGAGACCTGCATGTAGCCTTATGCATCTCATATGTTCTAGAATAGTATTGTTTATCCTCTCGGCTATACCATTTTCTTGAGGAGTTCTAGAAACAGTTTTCAACCCGTATATGCCTTTCCGGCTTAAATATTCTACAAATTCCTTGCTTGTGTATTTATCATCATTATTAGACTTCAAAGCTTTAATATGATAATCTGTCTTTTTTTCTACCATGTTCTTCCACATTTTGAACATCCCGAATACTTTTGATTTTTCTCTAAGAGTATAGACCCAAGTCTTCCTTATTGCATCATCGATAAAGGTGATAAAATATCTCTTACTACCATAAGAGAGTTCTAGAGCAGATCCCTATATAGTCACCTATTCAATTGAATACCAACAGCCTTCCGTTTTCCATAAATGCAACTGTCACAAAAATCTAACTCAACTTTTTGCAAACCCGACAGTAATTGCTTCGAGTGTGATTGCTTTACACCATTTTTACCAAAATGCCCCAAACAATAATGCCAAAGAGTAGATAGGTTACCTATAACTATTGTAATTGCAATCATATCACTGATATTATCTCATTGAAGAAGGTAAAGTGTACACGTACGCTTTTCCTTTGCTACTATTCTTGCCGCTGAGGTTATCTTCCACTCTTTGCATCCAAAGCTTGTTATCAAGCCTTCTTACTTAAGTTTACTAGTTGAAATCAGATTTTTTTTTTTATAATTCTGGAAGATACCTTGTTTCACGTAAAACTAGAGGTTGTCCACCTGAGATGTTCGCGGTCATAGTTCCTTTTCCAACAATAGGACGCATTTGGTCATTTCCTACAACTATTTGCTCGAAATCTCCATGGGCATAATCATCAAATATGTCTATTTGCAAGGTACAATGGAAAGAAGCATCGAAATCAACAAACCACTTATTTGTCGTTAAGTTAAACCTTGCAGACAAAGACAAGTTATCTAGCAAAGGTTCATCTTTAATCACATTAACTCCTTGATTCTCATCCCGTTTCTTCTTTTCGCAGGCTTAACACTGAAACCTTCAGTGTCCTATTTGGTGACAAAATCAACACTCATATTTGGCAACCTGTCTCTTATCCCTTGATTGTGACTTGCTATGCTTGTTGAATTTTTCTTTGCTTTTACTTCTTCCACGATTCTCCACTGCTAGTGCAGTTGAAGAGGTAGATGCCGAAAAATGATCTCTACTTGAGACTTTCCTTCGCATCTCTTCATCCATGATACTACTCATAGCATCATCCTGAGTCAAATTATCCTTTATAGTGCTAGAAATTCCTTACACTATGATGTTGTAGTTTTTTTTTGGAAAGGAATAGAAAAATAATAAAGCTTGAAGCTTCATATCTAGATTTATGCCTGTGGATTCCAATTGATCTGTGACTTGCATGAAACTATTAATATGCTCTGCCACAAAACCTCTATGAGATAACTTCATATTAACTAGTTTCTTCAGCAAAAAAAATACCTAATTTGATGTGGACGGCTTCTCATAAATATTCGTTAGAATATCCATGATTTTTTTTGCAGTTTTTGCTTTCGCGATGTGATACCCTATCTTTCTCATCAACCCTAGACGAATCGCATCCAATGCTTTTTGATCAAGAATTTTCCGTCCGACTTCCGTTGTTGGATCCACTTCCGCCATCTTAGGCTTTCAACCTTTAAGTGGTGCATAGAGATCTTTTTGATAAAGATAATCCTCAATTTGAAGTTTCCACCATCCGAAATCCTGCCCATCGAACTTATCGATTGTGATTTTGTCTTTTGTCATACTGTTTTATTTCAATCGAACATCACTGAAACACCCTTGATGTTCTCGATTAGCCAACCCAGGTTCTCATACCAGTTATTACAAAATTGCACGTTGATTCCAGAAAAAATGCTCCAAGCAAACAATCCACTAGATGAAATATAATAATAAAAGAACAAAATCAGAAGAACACGTCATAAAATTTGTTATCGAAGTTCATCTAAACCTGGGTTACGTCTCTATGCAGAGGCAATCTGCAAATCCACTAGACTTTGAAGAAAATTGGAATACAACGATGATCTTCTATCAAGATCAGGGCATAAAGAGATTGAGAACTCTCACAAACAAAAAACTCACTTTGTTCTTCTCTCTTTTTTCTTACCTCTCTATTTTCTTTTTTTGGTGTCTTGACGGCTAGCATCTTGCTTTTACTAATATAAATATGTAACTTTTAACCTAAAAAAAAATCTAATAGAAAAGACAAAAAAGCCCCTAAAAAATATTTGGCTTCATCTAGAACAGTATTCACACGACTAATCATTTAATTAGTAATATGATTAAATCGATTTTTATTATTTTTGTTTGTTTGAGAGAATTCGTACCAATTTTTTTTTTCTTGTATATGCATCTTTCGAGTCTAAAATTTCAAGGAAAATTTCTAGATTTTGAGGATAGCTTGATTACTTCATGCACTTCATATTCGCTTGATGTTCGCTCCCAAAAATAGAGCCATCCCTACCCCCTATGTCAATCTCATGAGTCTCTTATCCATTCTCATTCGATCACAACGGGGCAGTAAGTTGAAATAGAAAAAATCGCATTGATTTAAGGGTAGAGAGGAAGGACGGTTGCGTGCCAAAATCTCTCCCCCACTATGCATACGAGATTAGATGGCTTTATCGTCGCTGCATGCTAATACTACGCTTTGACTCCAATATTCACCATTTCTGTGTCTACCACAATAATATGATGGATAACGAGGAAGGTCATTGATAGATAATACATTGGAAAGGCACATACCTATGTATGTTAATATAAAATCCAATTTGACTTCCTCATCAACAGAAAATGCTCACCTTTTGCAGAAATAAATCATGGAATTTAGATGAATACTTGTTTTTCGAAAAATGAAAACTTGTTTTTCCACAAAAATATTTCATGTTAGATTCTTGCATATAGGTTATCTAGGCATTTAATATAGTGTTTTAAATGGAAGATGTTTTTCCTTCAAAAAAAAAAAAAGAAAAAGAAAATTAAAAATATAAAAAAAAGGAAAAAGAAAAAAAGATTAAAAAAAAGTTGGAGCTGATGATCTGAATATGACTAGCCAAGCCCAGGAGGTTAGATTGTAATTAAAACAGCAAGTTGGAGCCAAAATGCAATTTTCAAAAGTTGAGGGACCAATTCGCAAATTTTGCAAAATTTTGCCCAAACCCTTAAATCATCATATTGGCCCCCAATTGAGTTAAAATTGAACTTGGGTCATGTATAATTAATCGAATGGGTCAAAAAGGACCAAATTACATTGAATTGGGCATTTTCGAGTAAGAAAATTGCCAACTTTGAGGGACTCTCTTGCAAAATTGGGTGGAGACAATTGGGGAGAAGTACACTATTGGTGCCATAAGTTGTATACGGCGCTCACTTTGGTGCCAAAAGTTTTCGTCGGATCACTTAAGTGCCAAATCGGAGGAAAAACGATCACTTTGGTGCCATCGGCGAGAAATTCCGGCCAAAATGATTACGTGGCTTTTATATTTTAAAAAAAAAATCGACGTGGCTTAAGATTGTCCACGGTGGATGGCATAAAACGACGCCGTTTCCCTTTCTTCGTAAGAAACGACGTCGTTTCTTGCCATCCACCGTGGATTCACATAAGAAACGACGCCGCGTTGCTCCATAGCAAAAAACGATGTCGCTGAAGAGGGAGTAAAATAGGGTTCGTATACGGTTCTTGACGTCGGCCGTAGCTCACTCACCCACCGTCGTTCGTTTGCCCGCCGTTGCTCGCTTGCCGTCGCTCGCCCGCCGTTGCTCGGCCACCGCTGTAGTTGTGCCGTCGTTCACGGTCGTTCACTGGCTGCGTCCCCAACTCTCGCTCACTCAGGTTTGTCATGTTCTCTACGTTGGTCAATTTAGTGAAAAATTTAGGGTTCCGACTGGCAAGTTAGGGCGCAGAGGGCAAATTGAGGGCTCGGCTCAGGGGGAAAGTAGTGGGGAAAGTGGTGGGGATGTCACTTTTATGGGGACGGAATAGAAAAATTGATTCTTCCATCGTTCGTTCGCTTTCTGTTGTGGGGACCGAATAGAAAAATAGGGCGCGAAGGGGCTTGACTCGAAGGGAAACAGTGGTGGGACCGAATTTGTCTGTTTAATTAATTGGACTGCTTCTGTGGGGGACCGAATGTGAATGTGATTGAATTGAAAAATGGGCGGTGGGGACCTCATTTTGTTTATTTAATTCGATTTCTTTTGTTTTTGTAAATACACCAAATTGGGGAGATTTTAGTCGCATTTGTTTCTTGACAACAAAATGACAAGGACCTGCATGTGAAGTTGCTGATTCTGTCATGTGGTCCCAACAAAACGACAATGACTTTTTTTCTTTTTTTTTCATTGGGTGTAGCATCGACATGGACGCGAATTAGGTAGGCGTCATTATTTGCTATGGTGGAGAGTTTGTTATTGGCACTGAAGATTGGGAATATAGTGGTGGAAATGAAGGTACTATCTATGTCAATATTCGGAAGCCATCATATATTGATTTTCTTAGAGATTTGGTGTATTTTTTTACGATGCAAAGTGCAAAAACTACATCACTGTGTTCTTGGGAAGGAATTGAAGGATAGGTTGAGATTTTTTAATGACGATAATGGTATTAAGGATATCATTTACTATTATCTTCACGGTGAAGAAGCTAAGGTATATGTTGAGTATTATAGTGAGGATGAGGATGAGGATGAGGATGGGGATGAGCAGACCACCATTGAAGGAGGAGAAGTGAGGGATCCTGTTCAAGCGGGTAATCAGGTGGGGGATGAGTTTAGGTTAGATGAAGGGCAAAATGAGAGGGAGAGAAGTCACATTGATATAGATGAAAAAATAGGGAGATGTCCTGAATTCTTGGGTGAAGATGTGGGCGATGAAGACTTCATTGGATTAGAATGGGAAATTGTTTTATCCAGTGAATCGGAAGATGAATGTTTGGCTTTAGTAAATTTCCCAAGTGATGAAGATGATGATGAACTCGCATAGTCAAGACAAAAGTAAATGGAATTTCTGAAAAAGAAACTTGTAGCTTTAGCAAAGAGGCCCGAGCCAGTAAATAGGGATGGAGATTCAGCTGAAGGTAATAAAAGTGAAGATGAAGAAAGCTGCGGCGATGAAGTTGCTGGTTCAGAAAATGAGCTTAACAATGATGATGAAGAACCTGTTTGTTGAAGAAAAAGTAAGTACCCTTGCTATGATCCGATTGTTGATAAACTTGTTTTGTTGGTGGGCATGAGATTTGACGATGCCAAGCAGTTCAAGGAAGCTGTTGTGAAGAACTCCATTGGTGAACAGAGGAGCGTTCAATTCATTAGAAACACGAAGGAATTTGTGAGAGCTAAGTGCTCACAACCCAATTGTTCATGGAAGCTCTATGGCGCGCTGAGTAAGAATGGGTCATTCCAGATTAGATCCTTCCAGGAGGAGCATACTTGTCCAATTATCTTTAACAATAAAAGGGTAACAAGTGTGTGATTATCAACACATTTTTTCAATACTATCAAAGCAATGCCCGAGATCAAAAGTCCTCAATTTCAATAGCTAGTGAAGGAGCAAGTGGGGGTTAATGTGTTGAGGAATCAATGTAAGAGAGCTAAGATGAGGGTGATGAAGATATTGATGGGTGGGTATAAGGAAGAATATGCGCATGTATGGGATTATGTTGGCGAATGCATGTTTCAAAACCCATCTAGTAGGGTATATGTAGAGGTTGTGGAGAGGCCACTCCCTGATCTTAGGCCTAGATTTGATAGATTTTGTCTGTTTTGATATATGCAAACAGGGCTTTTTGGCTGGTTGTAGAAGAGTTATAGGATTGGATGGATGCTTTCTAATGGGTTTATGCAAGTGAGAGTTGTTGGCTGCTGCGGGGAGAGATGCCAATAATCAAATGTTCTCGATAGCTTGGGCGGTGGTGAAGATAGAGAACAAGGATATTTGGTCTTGGTTCCTAAAAAATTTAATGGCTGACCTTGAGATAACTGATGGGGGAGAATGAGCATTCATGAGTGACCAACAGAATGTAATTTCATTGTCAATTAATTCACTCCCTTTTAATATTAATCACTTGCATATTTTTCCTGACTTGTATTTATTGGTTTGAATTTTTGTAGGGACTTATTCCTGCATTGGCTGAGTTGATGCCACATGCTGAGTATAGAATGTGCGCGAGGCACATATATGCAAACTAGTCAAGGAACTTCAAAGAAGATAGGCTGCAGAAGCAGTTCTGGCAGATAGCAAAGAGTACGAACATGGCTAATTTCATATTAGCCAAACAAGGATTGTTGTAGCTGACAAATGAAGGTTTTGATGTACTTTTCTAGACATAAACTAAGCACTTCAGTGAAGAGTTCAAATGCGATATCATTGATAACAACCTCAGTGAAGCTTTCAATGGCAGAATTTTAGAGGCCAGGTGCAAACCAATCATCAGCATGCTTGATGATATTCGAGTTATGGTTATGACTAGACTGCATAGGCAAAGAGATGAGGCTATGAAATGGAGTAGAGACTGTGGCCCTAGGATTGTGAAGAGATTGGATGCATTGCTGCTAGTAGTTCCGCCATCCAGTTTGGAATGGAGATAATGGATATGAGATTATTCAAAATCAGGATAAGTATGTTGTCAACCTGGATAGAAGAAAGTGTTCATGCCGAGCCTAGCAACTGAATGGAATTCCATATGCTTATGCCATTTGTGCTATTCAGATGAAGCAAGAAAACTCAGATGATTACCTATATGATTGGTACAAAAAAAGCTCATACCTTGCTTCATACCAATTCATGATGCAGCCTATCAGAAGCAGCAAATTTTGGGAGCCAACAAATCATGAAAGCCCTCTACCTTTACCGCTGAAGAAGCAAATAGGAAGACCAAAAAAGAGACGAAGAATGCAGCATGAAGAGGCATCAAGTCAGAGGATGAGTAGGACTGGGTCAAAGATGAAATGCTCCTATTGCCGCAAGAAATGGCATAATAAGAAAGGTTGTGAGCTGAAAAAGCAGCATCAACAGTAAGATGTAATGGCTGATTTAGTGCCAGGGATAGGACCTACTGAAGAGCTTCTTGTTCGGCCTATTGAAGGGAGGACAGAAGGCCTTACTGTAATGCCTACTGAATGTAATGCCTACTGAAGGGCAAATAGAAAGCCATGCTGTAAGGTAAGTATCCTCTTTGCCTTAGTAACTTTACAATTCTTATTCGATAGAGTTTGATGGTTGATCATGTGTACTGGCTTCTTTTGTGCTTTTTTTCTGTCATGCACTTGTAATTTGAGAAGTTTTCTCCATTTGTTTCCATCATGAAAATGAGTAGATGTCTAATTATTCATTGTAGTTGGTCTAATCCTAATACAGTACATTGTTGTAAGGCCTACTAAAGGGCCAGAAAAAGGCCCTGTTGTAGGCTCAAGTGCAGGGACATGGACTGGAATGAGCAGGATAGCAACAACAACTGAGTCCATTGTTGAGCAAACAAGAAAAAAATATCCTGTAAGTTGTACATCGCTGTGTTTGGTCTTTTATGGGCTGAAATTTACATTTGTTATGTGTTTCTCAGGTGAGAAGACGAGCAACTGCACAAGTTGCAGAGGTTGCTCCCCCATTTGTTGCTGTTGAAAATTATGCACCACAGTGAACAAGAGGCGCTCTTGGAAAAAGATTAAGACAATATGGTTATGGGATTTACACATATGAACGTATTGGAATGACTATTTTGAATGTAATATTTGTAGGCCTCATGCATTAAGTGCACCAGAAGTCCTAAAATTTGTCACGAAAATGCATTTGAGTCCTAAAACTTACAATAAGGGCAAATAAGTCCTAAAACTTGTCAAAATGTTTTATTTGAGTCTTAAAATCGACGTCGTTAGCATTTTCCCTTACAAATGCTGACGTGGCATTTAAAATTAATTTTTATTTTCCACGTGGCTTTTTATAATGATTTATTATTTTTTATTTTTAAAAAATAGATTTAAAAACTAAAAAATTACATTTATTGATATTATCTTATTTTCAACAAAAAAAGAAAATTTATTTTAAAAAGAAAACAGTTCAAAAGAAAAAAGAAAAAAAATGGCAGCCTCGCCGGAGGGGCCGGCAACCGTCGCCGGAGGGGCCGGCGACGGTCGTTGGCCCTGGGCGCAGATGGCCGGCTCTCGCTAAGCCAGGGCGAGGCCTCGCCGACCCCAGGCGAGGGCCGGCGACCCTCACCAAGCTCGGGCAAGGGTGCCCGTCGCCGGCCCAGAGCGAGGGCCGACGAGGCGTCGCCCAGGCTGAGCGGCGGTCACCAACCCCTCACGAGGGCCAGCGACGCCTCGCCCAGGCCGGGCGACGGCAACCAGCCCCCCACGAGGGCCGGCGTGCCTAGATTTGGGCACCCTCGCCCGAGCTTGGCGAGGGTTGCCGGCCCTCGCCTGGGGCCGGGTGAGAGCCGGCCACCCGCACCCAAGGCCGGCGACGGTTGCCAAGCCCTCCGGCGATGCTGCCATTTTTTTTTCTTTTTTTAATTTTTTTTCTTTTTTAAATAAATTTTCTTTTTTCTTTTTTTGGTTGAAAATAAGATAAAATCAATAAATCTAATTTTTTAGTTTTTAAATCTATTTTTTTAAAAAAATTAATAAAAAATCATTAAAAAAGTCACGTGAGAAATAAAAATTAATTTTAAAATGCCACGTCAGCATTTTTAATGGAAAATGCTAACGGCATCGATTTTAGGACTTAAATGAAACATTTTGACAAGTTTTAGGACTTATTTGCACTATTTGCAAGTTTTATGACTCAAATGCATTTTTGTGATAAGTTTTAGGACTTCTGGTGCACTTATCCCTTTAATTTGTTGTACTTCAATTCATTTGATTGACAATTTCACTATGTTCTTGTAGTTTGGGAGAACTTCAGAGGTACTTCTTTCTCAAGGTGGGCCAACTCAAGAATTAAGGGCGCAGTCAAAGAAGAGTGCTCTAAAGAAGAAGAAGACAGCGGGTATAGCTGCGAAACAGCCATCCAAAAAGAACCCAGCACCAGTTCCATCTCTACCAACGATTGGGAGCAATAGTGATGATATGGACCAACACATGACACGTACTAGAACAAAAATAGTCGTCGTAAAAAACAAGGAAAATGAAAATGAGGTGACAGAAAGCCCAGTTAAAGAACCTGCACATCCGGTTCGAAAGAGTGCTCAGATTATGAATCAATTCAAAGCTCCAAGAGGAAAAAGAGATCGGGGTGTTGTCAATATTGACTGATGGGAGCGTGCTGGACATGGTCTCTTTTCACGTTTTCTTTTTTTAGGAGGGTGCTGGATATTATATCATTGATGGTAGTTGCTGCCTGCATATTGCCATTTTTTTTTTTAAGAGGGTGTTGAACTTTCGGTGATTGAGGAGTGAAGTTAGATATGTTTTTCTTTTCTTTTCTTTTGTAAACAATCAATCAATGTTAATGGCAAGTACTGGAATGACTATTTTCTTTTGTGTTGGTTTCGGCTAGAATGCTAGCAAGTCAGTTATGCTGTATATTTTATTTTTGCTGTTGCTGCAATGTTGCTGTTGCTGGTTGAAGTTGTGGATTATAATGAATTTGTGGGGTTTTGGTTATATGTGCTGCTGCAAGAACATTTTGGGTGCTGGTACATCTTGTTGTATCAACACTTGTATGGGCTGGTGCAAGAAGATGCACCAGCAACCCAACTGGTGCAAGAACAAGGTGTAAGTCAAGTGACGTTTTGCACTAACATGTTCTTTTTTAAAAAACTTGTGCAACATAAGTGATCACTTTATAATCGTGACTAGCACTTAAATGATCACTTTTATAAAAACTTGGCACTCAAGCGATCACTATTTACAACTTATGGCACTGAAATGGTCAATCGTGAATTTGCCACCATTCTTTAATTTCGCCATGGTTTGTAGTTGCAGCAAACCAGCAAACCAGCAAACTAGCAAACCAGCAAACTAGCAAACCATTACGAAATAAAAAATGCAGCAAACCATTACCAAATAAAAAATGCAGCAAACCATTACCAAATAAAAAAATGCAGTAAACTATTACCAAATAAAAAAAATGCAGCAAACTATTACCAAATAAAAAATACAGCAAACAATTATATTTGAAGCAAAAAATAACTAAAACAAACATTGACAATACACAACTAAACAACAAAACTTTTAAGTGCTCACAACTAATGCATTCCAAGTCCAACCTTGCATTTCTACCATAGATTATAACAACAAAACCTTCTACTCTATACAAAAATTGCAGCAAACCAAAAACACATTTTACTTATAAATAATCCAATACAAGTGCATATTCCACATCTTCAACTATGGTAGACATACAAACTTCTTCTTATTACTCACTTTATATTTAAATAAACTACCAAAGAGAATAAGAACACAATCAATGCTCGATAAAAAGTTTCTTTCAATTTTCAGCCTTGAAACCTCCCTCTTCAAATGGTCCACCAGAGATCTTAAACCCTTCATTTGAGCTTGCATTGAGTCGACATCCTCCAACTCGTTCATTAACGTAGGTGGAGGTTGATTTCGGTCTTCAAGTAACTTCAATATCACCTCTGTCGCTCGATCAGAGAATTTCCTATCAACCCATTTGAAATATTGGCACTTTGAACCTTCTCTATATTTGCCGCACCCATGGAATCTTCTCCCAGGATTCAACCGAGTTCAAGATGTTCTTCCCGAATTCGATAACCCACAATAACAGTAACACTCACCATCTAATTCGCTTTTCTTATAGGAATGTGAGCCGTTGCTGAAGCTTCTATCCTCCATTTGCAAGAGCGAGCTGATAAATTTGGGAGAAAATCGAAGTATGCACTCGAAATGGTTGAATTGGGGATTTAGGGTTTTCAACTTCAGGTTCTAGTCGAAATTGGGGATTTAAGGTCTCTTATTTGGGGGAAAACGGTAAACGGCGTCGTTTTGTTCTTTGTATGCTGATTGTATTCTTCGGCGATCCATGTCGGCGTAAAAAATTAATAAAAAAACTGCCATGTTGGATTTCCGGCCAACCAAATCGGCAGTGGCACCAAAGTGATCGTTTTTCAAAATTTTTGGCACTTAAGTGATCCGACGGAAACTTTTGGCACCAAAGTGAGCGCCGTACACAACTTATGGCACCAATAGTGTACTTCTCCCGAGACAATTGCGAAAAATAGTCAATATCTTAAACTACTATATATGAGCTTGCTAATTGATAAAAAAACCGCAGCCAAATTGATGGATTAAAGCACCCAAACCAGCTGCCAAATCTTAGTCCATAAGTTGGTCTCAATTTGGAGCTACTGAGTAAGCAACTTTGTGGCCCCACCATATCCTCCTTAGTTGCCCAACTAGCCTGATCTTTGCACGTGATGAAAGACCATTATTGGTAGTGCAAATGGACAAAAATTGGTCAGGGATAAGCTGCTGAAAGCACGGGAAAATCGTAGCAAAATCAGGACACTCAACAGCTGTAGAAGTTGGAGATTTTGGCTAAGTCAGAAAGTTGTTGAAGTGGTCCTATTGAATGGCTTGGTAGGTGCACAAACGACCGACCAAAAATCTCTTAATTCAGGAAATAAGATCTATGAAGCAAACTCTTTCAAGGAAGCAAAGAGAGGGGAGAAGAAGGAGAAGAGAGAGCTCACGGTTGTTCTCCAAAAAGACTCTCAGAAGCAACTCAAAAAAAAGCAAAACCCAGAAATTCCAGACCGACCTTGGAAGACAAAAGTGAAATTTTCACATACTTGCGGCCAAAATTAACTAAAACCTTTAACTAGAGAGTGAAACTTCATTCAAAGATATTTCCAACCATAGGTTGTACGTCCCAAATGGAGATCGGGAAGGCCTCTTAAAGCTCCCCGAAATAGTACCCTCTTAACGGGTCAAGAAAGTCCAAAAAATTTTCTAATGTTGAGCCCGGTTGGTCACAAGTGAGGACAAGCGAGTGTTGTTAAGAAAATTGAGAGACAAATGAGGAAAATCTTGAATTTAATCCCAAACTAGAATACATATAGTTTGGTTTGGTGTTAATTTTTCCAACAAAAAAGGTTCTGAAGTCTAATTTTAGAGGTCAACGAAAACCTTCGTTGTTAGTTCTTGTTTCTACAGATCTCATTTCCAGTTTGAAGGAGCCAACTTCCACGTGCCACCTGAGGATAATTTCTTGGTTTCCTCGGCCAAGAAACACTTGAAAAAGAAACTATGAAGTAAGGTAAGCATCCTAGATGTATTTTTATTCGAATTTGAACATGTTTTGATATGAAAAATCAAGAGGAAAACCAGCCCAAAAAACTGATTTTGAGACTGGAATTTTTCTTAATGTGTTGAAATCTCTTCAAGAGTTTTGCATGTGTGCTTCTTGGAGAGGTCGTTTTTGATGTGTTCAGTTGGTCATTCTCTGTGATGTTCATTACATTTGAAAGCTCATGTTACCTTCTTTCACTTGAATCAAGTAATGTTTCCTTTAGATCTCATATGTGATGAGTGTCAGGGCTTGAATATGGGCATGCAACTTGTTTGCTTGACTTGGGTTCAAACCCAGATTTGCAAAATCAGCTCAAACCCGCATATTTGAGATCGATTTCAACTTAGTTCTTTTATGTTTTAAGCTATGCTTTCTATTTAATCTTGCTCCTTGCATGTGGTAGTATAATCTTGATACTTTAGTTCCACGTGAGATTGCTTATGGATTGAGATTGAAGGCCGCAAACATGGCCCGAGGAAGCTGATTTAGGGTGATTTGATACACGCCAAGTGTTTGACGAAATGCGCAAACCGAGTTTCGATCTTGAAACGGTCGATTTGAGCTCGATTCTTGTCATATTCATGTATTTGGCAGTTCCATATTAGTATAAATCAGCATATATCGGTTTAAGGAATTATTTTAAATAAAAATTAAAAATATGAAAAAAATATGAAAATTTCAAAAAAAATTATAAAAATGATGGATGGTACCAAATTATGATAGAAATGACATCTATGAAACTTTCCTAATTTCAAAAGGTCATTTTCTTAATTTAATGCTATTTTGGTATTTTATAACCATTTTTGTAAATAATCCATTTTGCGTAGATTAAAATTATTTAGAATAATTTCATGCATATTTAAATTCTTATTTCGCTCATGGGGGTTCTGTCCCGAGACGTGATAACAATGCCATGTAATATTATTTGCCTAACTTGTATCAAGTCTTCCTTTTCCGCATTACTTTCAAGTCCTTCCAATTTCTTGGATGCTTATTTATTGCACCACTTTTCAATAATTTGAGTGTAAATCTCTTCTCTAAATTATGTTAGGAGTAGTCTAGACATTAAAAAAAAAAAACCTACAAAAACATTTGCATGGACACTTAGTGGTTTCATAAATATTATAATTGGTAATCAAGATTGTGTGGCCATTTAAATAAACAACCTTCCAAGTTAGTGGTATCGCAAGGGTGTTAATAGAAACATTGGCGTAAACAAGTCCCCGTTCCTAGAAATCTCTGATTACGTAGACAACACTCTCGTGTCTTGATTGGTTTCTAGCTGACCCCAATAGGCTAGTGGCGACTCCTAGAAATACATAGGTTGTTAAGAACTGAAATACGAAATCCAATGTCGCGTGAGATATGGGCTTGGGAGAGCCCGCGTCTAATCCAGGGCTATTAGTCCGCCCCTTTAGGCAAATACCCCTAAACCTTATTCCTTTTCCCCCGGGAGAAAAAGAGGTCGTGAAAAATACCCATCATATAAATTACTATAGCAAAACAATTAAGTTTTTTCCTATGCTTAATGTGGTAGGATCATTACCTTCCTTCTCTCAAGTGGACACTCAAAATTGAATGAGGGAGATTGCTCTGGATTGCATGCTTAATTTACCAAGGAGAGGTGACTTTTCATTGCTTATAAAGCAAACTCGAAATGGGTAATTACCATCCCGCTAGACTTCCTACATCTTCTCTAGAGAACGGAGAACCATGTCTACTTGTGAATCCCATCCTTACCTGCCTTCTACAAAGATTGCTACGTTTCAGGTACGTACCAATTCATTCCCTCTAAAACGAAACATGGGTAGTTCAAGATCAATGCAACTGGCATGTAAGGTTGAAATATTTTCCTAAAAGTGCCCTTGCATCATTTTCTCGAAGCATAGTGCTAGCGCACATCTAAGAAAAAGGGGCATCCGTTCATGTTGATTGACAGAATACAAATCCAGTTGGTTGGAGCCGATGGATAAAATTTGGAGAAAGCAAAGGCGATTATTGAGCACGACAATCCACTGGTGACAGTAGTGATCTTAAGACTAGGGCATCACAGGTTTTTCAACCATTGTTGCAATTGGGTTTATGTTTGGGCTGATGAGCATGACAAAGTGATGGACGAACCCAGGGTTGGATAAAGAGCAGAAAATGTGATCGTTTTCCCGATTCTTTTAATAATAAAGCTAATCAAGCCATTTGACTGCATTTCAAATAAATTGGACTTGTTAGAGAAAGGCTAATGCGACGCCAAAAAATCGAATTCAAATACCCAACCGGTCCATAATAGAGAACGAAACTTGATCTTCTCATAATTTTAACTCTGCTAGTGCAGTGAAATTCACCACCAACTAAAGTTGTCTTGCAAAATAGAACCAGATTCTTCTTCTACTTATTGAACTTCAGGCCATAACCAATAGAAGTGCTTTCTCAAAACATTTGGTGTCATCCCTGCACTATTCTTTCCGCTGAACGAGTCTTTAACCCTTTGCGCGACAACTTTAACTATCTTTTTGTTGGTTGGGTCCACCTTCATGTGGGGCCCAGCTAGCATTAAATAAATAAAATAAAATAAAATAAAAAATAAAATAAAATAAAAGAACAAAAAGAAGTGGAGTGGTCGTGCATGGGTGTCCGCCAAAAAAGTGAAGAGAGGAGAGAGAAAACAGAAAACTGCACAAGCAAGGGAGAAAAGAAGAAAGAAAGAGGGCTACAACTTTGCGGCTCCAATTCGAAGGCCAAATATTGTCGAAATCGGCTCAAATTTCAGTATGTTGTTCGTGAGATCGAGGGCTACAAGTTGATGGTTTTTGTTCATCGAGAACCGTCTTCGAATTCTCCAGTTACGGTTAAGGTTTTTTTGCTCCAAACTTATTTATCTACCTACGTGGTGAGAAAAAGATAAGTGTAATGTTGATGTTGAGCCTCTAGTGTGTGACTAGAGAAGAATACTTTGTGTATCCTGCTATTCTTAGTGATTAGTGGACGTTTTTGGGCGGTCCGTGGTTTTACCCGCATCGGGTTTTCCACGTTAAATCATAGGTGTCGTTATTTGCTTTGTCTATTTATCATTCCGGCATTATATTTGCATATTGTGAGGCTACACATTGCTGGTTGTTGCTGGGGGTTAAGAGATTTTAAGTTGATTTAGTATCGGGGGAGAAATTGATCTTGGATTGCGTTTCGCTATAGTGAATTGTGTCCCCAGGTTCTCCCCAACAAAGTGGCATCAGAGCTAAGGTTGAAATTCTAGTGTTAAATGGAAGAAACTAGCAGCACCATGTTTAAGTTAAATGCCTCGAATTATTCTATTTGGAAGCCTCGAATGGAATACATATTATATTGCAAAGACTTATTTGATCCTATTGAGGATGATGAAGCCAAAGAAGATAAGGAAGACAAAGAATGAGAGAGAATGAATTGGAAAACGGTTGGGTTTATCCGACAATGGATTGATGATAGTGTGTTTCATCATGTTGCTCAAGAAATGAAGGCGGACACTTTGTTGAAGAAATTACAAGATCTCTACGAGAGAAAAACTCCACAAAATAAAGCTCTTCTAGTTAAGCGACTTGTGAATTTGAGATACAAGGAGGGGAGTAATATGGCGGAACACTTGAGTGAATTTCAAGATGTTGTAAATCAATTGACAAATCTTGAGATTGATCTTGGTGATGAATTGCAAGCATGCTTATTACTTGGTACTCTTCCTGATAGTTGGGACACCTTGGTTGTGGCATTAAACAACTCGGCTCCTTTTGGTGTGCTTTCTATGAGCATGGTTAAAGAAAGTTTGTTCAATGAAGAAACAAGAAGAAAAGGCTTGAATTATGCTTCTACATCGGATGCTCTTGTTATAGAAAACAAGTCGAGAAGTCAATCAAGAAGGTTTCAAAGAAATGATACTCGAGGCAAGTCAAGAGGAAGGTCGAAATCAAGACCAAGAAGGAGTGTGAAGTGTTATAATTGCGGAAAAATGAGACATTATGCAAAAGAGTGCAACCAAGAGAGATAGATCCCATGATAGAAATGGAGATCGAAAGAAAGAAGAGAAACAAGCTACAACAGCGGTTGCATCCGATGGCGTTATTGTGTTTGCATGTGACGACGGATATGTGAATCTTACATGCCAGGACTCTACGTGGGTTGTTGATTCCGCGGCTTCTTTTCATGTCACTTCACGGCGTGATTACTTTGCTTCTTATCGCAGCAGCGACTTTGGTTGTATTAGGATGTGAAATAGTGATGTTTCCAAGGTTATTGGCATGGGAGATGTTTATTTGGAAACCGATGTTGGATGTAATTTGTTTTTGAAAAATGTGTGACATGTTCCGGATATTTGACTTCACTTGATCTCTACAGGTGCTTTAGATGATGATGGTTATTGTAATTCCTTCTTTGATGGCAAATGGAAGTTGACGAAAGGTTCCATGGTAGTGGCAAAAGGTAAGGAGACAGGCTCTCTCTACACCATGCAAGTTGACTTGATTAAAGAAGAGGTAAATGCAGTGGAGGATTCCTCGGTTGATTTATGGCATATGAGGCTGTGTCATCTTAGCGAGAAAGGACTTGAAACTCTTGTTAGAAAGAACCTTTTACATTTGAAGGAGAAAAATTTAAAGGAATGCACTCATTGTCTTACAGGTAAGCAACATAGATTCTCATTTCATAGTTCTTCTCCACACACGAAATCAAATGTACTTGATTTAGTTCACACTGATGTTTGTTGCATGGATGCTAGAACTCTTAGAGGTGCATTATACTTTGTGACATTTATTGATGACTGTTCTAGAAAAGTGTGGGCTATTGCTTTGAAATCTAAAGATCAGGTACTTGCGGCTTTCAAGTAATTCCATGTCAATGTGGAAAGAGAAACCAGGAAGCTGAAATGTGTTCGGGCTGACAATGGTGGTGAATATAGAGGCCCGTTTGAACACTATTGCAGGGATTATGGTATCAAGCTTAAGAAGACTGTTCCAAAAACACGACAGCATAATAGAGTGGTAGAAAGAATGAATCGGACAATTAATGATCGGATTCGGTGTATGCTTTCTCATGCGAAGTTGCCTAAGTCATTTTGGGGTGAAGCAATGAGAACAGTAGTGGACTTGATAAATCTTTCTCCATTGGTTCCTCTTAAGGGGGATGTTCCGCAAAAAGTTTGGAGTGGCAAAGATGTTTCCTATAGCCATCTAAAAGTGTTCGGTTGTCGGGCATTTGTGCATGTTCTAAGAGATGAAAGATCCAAGCTTGATGACAAGTCTAAACAGTGTATCTTCTTAGGTTATGGACATGAAGAGTTTGGCTACAAGTTATGGGATCCAGTTGCAAAGAAAGTCATTAGAAGCCGAGATGTAGTGTTTGTAAGTATCAAACTATTGAAGACATTGACAAGACGGAGAGACCAAATATAGCTTAACGTTTAGTTAGTTTCAGCCCAAATCCTTATAATATTAATAGAAATCATGAGGGAGAAGTGCATGGAAATCATGAAGATGGTGAATCCTCACATAATATTGATTCTTCAACTGAGACAGGTGAAATATTGAGCAAGAGCAATCTATCCTACTCACTGATGCAGGGGAGCTGGAAACTTATGAAGAGGCTATATTATGTGAACGAAAGAATGAGTGGCATGAAGCCATGCAAGAGGAGCTTAAATCCTTGTATGAGAACCACACATTTGAATTGGTGAAGTTGCCTAAGGGTGAGAGAACACTCACAAACAAGTGGGTGTATAAGTTGAAGACAGAAGAAAATAGTTTGCAACCACGATACAAGGCTAGACTTGTTGTGAAAGGCTTTCATCAAAAGAAGAGCATAGACTTTGAAGAGATTTTTTCACCGGTTGTAAAGATGTCTTCTATTCGAGTTGTTCTTGGGTTGGCCACCAATTTGAATTTAGAAATTGAACAACTTGATGTAAAGACAGCTTTTCTTCATGGAGACTTAGAAGAAGAGATATATATGGAGCAACCGGAGGGTTTTGAAGTTGAAGGCAAGGAGCACCTTGTATGTAGATTGAGGAAAAGCTTATATGGTCTCAAGCAAGCGCTAAGGCAATGGTATATGAAGTTTGAATCATTCATGGAAGAACAAGGATACGGTAAGACAAACTCCAATTCTTGTGTCTTTATGAAAAGATTCTCAGATAATGATTTTCTTATTCTCCTACTTTATGTGAATGATATGTTGATTGTTGGGCATGATGCCAAGAAAATCAAGAGCTTGAAAATTGAGTTGAGTAAAGCTTTTGCAATGAAAGACCGAGGCCCGGCTCAGCAAATCTTAGGCATGAAAATTACTCGTGATAGGAAGGATAAGAAACTGTGGTTATCTCAAGAGAAGTACATTGAAAAGGTGCTTGAAAGATTCAACATGAGCACATGTAAATCGATGAGTACTCCACTTGCAGGCCATTTCAAATTAAGTAGTAATGAGTGTCCTTCAAGTGAGAAAGAGAAGGTTGAAATGATGAAAATTCCTCATGCATCGGCCGTGGGTAGTTTGATGTACGCCATGGTTTGTACAAGACCCGATATTGTTCATGCAGTTGGTGTTGTGAGTAGATTTCTCTCTAATCCAGGTAAGGAGCATTGGATCGTTGTTAAATGGATTTTGAGATATCTTAGAGGCACTTCTACACTTTGCTTGTGTTATGGAAATGCAAACCCTAAGTTGAGTGGCTACTTGGATGTGGACTATGCTGGTGATGTTGATTCTCGGAAATCCACATCAGGTTATATAATAAACTTTGCCGAGGGAGCTGTGTCATGGCAATTAAGATTGCAAAAATGTACTGCTTTGTCTACAACTGAAGCAGAATATATTGCTATTACCGAAGGAGGTAAAGAACTTTTGTGGATGCAAAAATTCCTACAAGAGTTTGGCTTGAAGCAAGAGAAGTTTGTTCTATATTGCGATAGCATGAGTGCCATCCATCTAAGCAAGAATCCGGTGTTGCATTCAAGATCGAAGCATGTTGATGTGAAGTACCATTGGATCTGAGAAAAGCTAGAAGAGAAGCTCTTCATACTTGAGAAAGTTCATACCGACAGCAATAGGTCCGACATGATGACCAAGGCCTTGCCTATGGTGAAGCTTGATGCTTGTAGAAGAAAAACGGGCATGACAAACCTTCCCACATGAGGTGGAGGGGGAGATTTGTTGGTTGGGTCCACCTTCATGTGGGGCCTAGCTAGCATTAAATAAAAAAATAAAAAAGAAAAGAAAAGAAAAGAAAATAACAAAAAGAAGTGGAGTGGTCGTGCGTGGGTGTCCGTCGAAAAAGTGAAGAGAGGAGAGAGAAAACAGAAAACTGCACAAGCAAGGGAGAAGAGAAGAAATGAAGAGGGCTACAACTTTGCGGCTCCAATTCGAAGGCCAAATATTGTCGAAATCGGCTCAAATTTTAGTATGTTGTTTGTGAGACCGAGGGCTACAAGTTGATGGTTTTTGTTCGTCGAGAACCGTTTCCGAATTCTCCAATTACGGTTAAGGTTTTCTTGCCCCAAATTTATTTATCTACCTACATGGTGAGAAAAAGATAAGTGTAATGTTGATGTTGAGCCTCTAGTGTGTGACTAGAGAAGAATATTTTGTGTATCCTGCCATTCTTAGTGATTAGTGGACGTTTTTGGGCGGTCTGTGGTTTTTCCCGCATCGGGTTTTCCACGTTAAATCCTTGGTATCGCTATTTGCTTTGTCTACTTATCATTCCGGCATTATATTTGCATATTGTGAGGCTATACATTGCTGATTGTTGCTGGGGGTTAAGAGATTTTAAGTTGATTTAGTATTGGGGGAGAAATTGATCCTGGATTGCATTTTGCTGTGGTTAATTGTGTCCCGGGGTTCTCCCCAACACTTTTCAATCCACCTCTTGGTTGATGTTACTTCTGCAAAAACTTCTTGCAAAGTTCAAACAAGCGTTTTCCATCGTCGGGCTGACTGCTTAGCTGACAAATGATACGGGAATTCGATGGAGGTCGAACATCCATTCGGCCCATTTGAGAAGAAAACATTCTTGATGTTGTGAAGCTCTTCAGACGTTTGATTCAGAGGGAAAAATCATCTTTGTAGTGCAAATGTCTCATTTCCTATGTGGTACATTCTTCTGGAATAATATGATTTACAAATTAATTCCTTAATCATGCTTTTAACAACTCGTCACATGAACTCGGACTAAAATTGAACTCTTAATGGTGTAATTCCTGAATCCCACCTCATATATCATTGGGTGAATCCACTTGCCATGTGGCTATAATTTGCAGAGCTAAATGTGATGGAGATGTTGCTTTCTGGTTTAATTTTTGAGGAGTTTGAGTTTCGCAGGCTTCACTTTAACATACAAACCTTGCTGGTGGAATCACTGTTACAACATATGACCAAAAAATGCTTCCCCGACATTAGTCAGCTCGGGTTAGAGTTTGGTCGAAAAAGGTCTACCTAAAATGTATTTAACCCATTTCAGGAGCTTGGTTTACACTCAAATTATTATGCGACTTGTTTTTTCTTTAGATTTGCCACTAATTTTGTTTAGAAAATATGGCTTCGAATTAGGTAGAACAATGAAGTCGGATATTTAGAATAATCAAGTCAGACTTTGAGACGTGATGTCACTTTCTTTAAGGATTTATTTGCCCTACAACATTGCTAATGGTCACTGGCAAATATCCTCCATGATACAACAAAGTCTCAAAAATGAGAATACTAGATAGCAATTCTAGTATTTCTCTAGGGTCTCTCTAGGAAACAATTGAAAAGATGGCTGTAATTTTTTCAGAAAGAAGACTCGAAAAGATAAAATAATCACGCACTGTTCTTCTGAAAACTGATATATATAACAGTCTAAAAACATAGGCAACTCTTAGTGAATAATTGCGAAAATGAACAAACGTATCCTTTTGAAAATTGCCCAAATGAACAAATGCCTCCATTTAGAAGAAGTTGAAAAAAATGAACAAATGCAACCCTTCGAGAAAAGTTGCAAACTGAACGAGTATCTTTTTCAAAGGTTATCTTGAAAAACACAAACAAAAAATTCAGAATAAAAATTATTATTATTATTATTATTAATAAATATAAATTTCGATTTTTTTTTTTAATTTCCGAAAATTCTCAATAAAAAAAACAACCTTTGAATTAATTAAAATTAATAAGATAACCGTACGAAAGAAAAAAATAAAATAACATAAGGGGTTAGTGCTAATTAAACCGTGATTGAGTAAGATGCAAATGCTTGTCTCACTTCCATGAACTAGAGATTCAAGCCACTATTTGGTACATTTTCTCTTTTAAGAAAACATTTCATGAGATCTCTTGCTTTTCTTTTTTCTTTTTTTTCTCTTTTATACTTTTTGTAAAACATGTAAATCTAATCGATCATGCAAAGGTACTCATATAGCAAAATTTAAACAAGACAATGTTCAAGCAAGGCATAATGATGACAAAGCAAGTAGAGTGCGGTAAAGAAAAATAAGCCAAGCTGTATCCACCAAAATTAATTATCGCCTTTTTGTAAAACCCGAGATAGGACCTTGTGAGTTATACATGAACGGAAAGTAAATATTCAAATGTCATGTGCTATATAAAGGAAAAATTCCAAATAAGAGTATGAAGTGCCCTTATTTTTTCAAATAAAGATTTGAAGTTGATATTGTTTCAAATCAGGAACTGAAGTGCTTATATCAGTTTTAGAAAAGGGCATGAACTCACCAAATGTGAGGGACAATTTTGTCTTTTTAAATTTTCCTTTTTTTCTTTCTTTTTTCTTTTTTCTTAAAAAAAAAAAAAAACACACACACACACACACACACAAGCAGGAGGGCTGGTGGGGTGACTGCGAAGGTCGGCGGGGTTGTCGGCACCTGGGGGAGAGCCGACAACCCTAGCTGACCAACCCTCATCAGAGACGGGAGAGGGTGGCAACCCTTTCCCAGATCTAAGCAAGGGTCGCCGGTTGTTACGTAGGCCTAATGGCCCTTGCCTCTGGTCAGCTAGGGTCGTCAGCCCTCCCTAGGCGCTGGTGACCCCATCAGCCTTCGCCGCCGCTCCATTGGCGATTGGGCGGCGGCCACAGGCCCTTTTGCTTATGTTTTCTTTTTTCTTTTTCTTTTAAAATTTTTTTATTTATAATCTAATTAGATTTAATTTGTATTTGGATGAAAATACCCATGATTGGTTGTGCAAGTTGGCAAGGTGAAGCCCTTATTTGGAATGACCATAACTATTTTAGGCCATTCTTTGAGACTGATATTGACACTTCAAGCCCTTATTTGATATAATATTCACTTCAGGCCATTATTTAAGAAAATGAGAATATTTCGAGCCCTTATTTGGAATTTACCCCTATGTAAATAATGTATTAAATAAAAAAAACTTTTACAAATTGAGCCAATTAATGTGGGGAAAGTTATCAAAATAGTCATAAACCTATTGCAATTTTTCCAATTTAGTCATGAACTTTTTTTTTTGTCAATTCAGTCCTAAACATTTTTCTGACCAATTTAGTCTAGCTTACGCTAATGTGGACAAATTTGTAATAATATTTTATTTTAAAAAATTATTATTGTTATTTCCTTTTTTTTTTCCACCCCTTCTTCCTCCTCTTTCCTTCCTCTGACTAGCCAGCTAGAGGCTAGCATTGATGAGGTCAGCCACGTCGGCCAATGGCAAGGCTCACCCCCACCGGTCACTAGTGAGGGCAAGCCTTACCCAACGACGGTGAGGCTACCCTTGCCATGGTTAGGCAAGGCCCTACCTGCCTTTGGCCTAGGCAGGCCTCGCTGGTCATGGACAGGTTGTGGCCTTGCCATGGTTGGGCAAGGCCTTGCCTACCTCTGCCCTAGGCAAGCCTTACCGACCATGGGCAGGTCGCGGCGTCGCCATGGTTGGGCAAGGCCAAGCCTCGCCTAGCCATTGGTAGTCCTCACTAAAGATTGTGTGAGGTTGTGGTCTTCGACCTCTTGGCCTCTAGCGAGGGCAAGTCTCACCCAGCCACTGGTAACCCTCGCCAAATCTAATGAGGCCATGACCTGCCCATGGCCGGCGAGGCTCACCTAGGCTAGAGGTAGGCGAGGCCTTCCCCAAACATGGCGAGGGCGGCCTCACTGTTGTTGGGTGAGGCTTGCCCTCCCCAATGGCCAGCGAAGGCGAGCCCTGCCATTAGCTAGTGAGGCTGACCTTGCCGATGCTTGCCTCTGGCTTGCCAGCTAGAGGAAGGAGGGAGGAGGAAGTAGGAGGGAAAAAAGAAAAGGAACAAAATTCAAAAATTCAAAAAAAAAATATTATTAAACAATTATCCACGTTAGTATTGGCCGGCGTCCACGTCAATGCTAGCCGGTCAAAAATGGCCGGATGGACTGAATTAGCATAATTGTAAAAGGTTTAAGACTGACTTGGCCAAAAATAAAGGTTTATGATTAAATTGGAAAAGTTGCAATTATGTTTATGATTGTTTTAATAATTTTCTCATTAATATGAATATAGAATACAAAGTCATGCAATTGAAAATGCAATGCAATTCAAAGAGAGTAAATCTATTTATAGTGTGAGTATGGCAAAAAAACTAAATTTCCTTAATATGCACCGCTAGACATTTTTATGATTTTTTTTTAATGAAAATGTAATCTAAAATTACTAATGTGCTATATGCGCGCGTGTGTGTATATTACCTAAAAGAACTATACTTCACATGAAATTAATTAAACATGAAAATGTGAAGACCGATAAGCCCGAACACTTGACTAATCAACCACAAAACTGGGCGCATGCCGACGCACACAAAAATGTGGACAGCATGAATTCATCCAAATGTCCCTTCATTTGTTTCATTAATTATCGTGATTAAAACGTGTTTTAATCGACGGCACACGCACGACCGTCTCTAAATCCAGCAATTAGATTTTAATTTGGTCAATACCAACACGCATCCACGTTATCACCACCCTCTTGAGGCGAAATAAAAATTCCTCGAAGGAATTTGGTGAATTGCCAAGCGAGCGCAGACGGCCCCTCTCACAAGATGTCGCTTGCGCTTGACTTGGGTTTTTGCCAACTCTAATATCATAACTTGATTTCTTATTAATTATGAAAATTGTTTTTAGTTTCGGAGCCATTACTAACCTATTAAAAGTTGGTTAGGAGCCAAATAAAACAAGGGAGATAGACTTATTTCCATGAACAAGCAATTTGAAACTGGGGATTTGATCACACTAGAGATTTATCTAACACACAAAGCTGGTACATTTTCTCATTTTGAAAAAAATTGTTCATGCAATCTCTTTCCTTTTTTAAAGTCTCGAGCACATATGTCTACATGTCCATCGGCGATCAAACTCATACAACAAACAAATATCAACAATCGGATAAGTTAGAGAGACGATTCCCTAAACTAAATGGTGAATATAAACATTAAGCCAACTGAAATGAGATTGAATCAAAACCACTCCTAAGATGCAATTACTGCCTGAACGGCATGCTAATTTTTATTTTTTTTCCTTTTTATCTTTTACGTTCATGTCCTATGATCTGGATCGGCATCGGAGCCACCATCACGAACCAGCCCGTTCTCGGGTTGAACTCGGATTCGCTCGCCCCTATTACGAGGGTTGATGTACTTGGACATATCGGGCCGGGCACAGGTCGGGCTGACAAAAGAGTGGCAGGTATAAATAGGCCACGTTTGACATACAACTAAAATAATCTGTCTGCACCGGCCGGAGCCGTAAAAGATGTTCTTTTGTTTGGGTTAAGAAAACCAAGAAAATACATAAACAGAGCAAAAATACGGGCCGGGCCGGAAGATGGAGACACTTCTACTTGCCAGCCGAAAAGGGGTATAGAAAATGTAAAGTAGCCGCATCGTGCATTAGATAAATAAACAACGGCCAGTTAAGAAGTAGCCATTTTGACTTTGTCTTGCACAATCAGTCTCCAGATCTTGATCCTCATCACTTCCCCCCCTCATTGTCTTTTTACGAAAACAAGTTCTCCATTCATTTTGGCTGTAAGTTGCAGTCAGAATCTGCTAATTTAAGTTAGATCACATGGACAATTGACTCCGTGAAATGTCGCTGAGGTCTTTTTTAATTCATACCCCGTTGTACACTGGAAAAGATTAAGTGCAATAGCATCTACTCCGGATTGAATTCGTACCGATGCTCGAGATAGCTATGCCCATCGAATGGGCCGGCAATCATGAGTGTCACTTGGATCAATTTCGAGTTTGTTCGATCAGCTCATCGCATAATTCAAGTGGTTTTTGATAAAGGTGGACGGAATACTGCTGGCTTTCTCGTGATCTTAGATCACTACAACCACCTACGTCCCCCCAAAAGTCAACCGATCTTGCTTTCCATTGTTATCTTCTTGGCTTTAATTAAGTTCCGAAGGAACATCTTCTATCGACTCCTTTTCCTGTTGTAACCTCGCAACCACCAAGGAAACATTATCCTAAACTCTAACGAGCCTGTCTTATTCATTTGGTACCTCTTAACAGATGGCGAAGAATTCAACAGAAAAAGAAATAAGCAATTAAATTATTCGTGCTGATTGAAGCCCTATACTAGACACGAACAAGCCTCATGAAGCAGCACTCGGCTGTCCCATTCTAGTTGTGACTGGCTAACTTACAGGCTTCTAAAGAATCTCATTTGAGGTCAGCTCTTTTGTCCCTCATACCTGCCCCAGATCAAGTACAGAGAATTCAAACTGGGAAGCTTTAACTGTTCCATTACAGGTTTTATCCAATAAATTCCTTTGCAGCCAATGATCGTCTCTCGACTTTGCGAAGCGGGATCGAATTAGACAGAACTGATCGAATCCAAAGTTTTTGATCTGTATTAATTTCAGGTACATCAACATATGAAGATTAACTACTTGATGAAACTGATAAAGAGGAAGAAGATGCATTGCATTATTGCTGAACCACTACTGTACTTGGCCTCAGATGAGTCATGAACTTCAAGGGCCACAGAGATGAGAGCTTCCAAATCTTCACATCATTCAAAGGTCTCCCACCTGGTGGTTACTACCACTGGATCGGAATTTCTTGGTGTTTGATGCGTCCCTGGTGTCAGGCCTTCAAATCTCACTCGCTTCTTCTCGGCCTGCTTCGTGTTTGTCGGTTTCATGGCTTGTCCGAGCGGACTCTTCAGTTTCAGTGCATCTAGCATTTCTATGTGCTCCTGAATTTTCCTCACCTTCAATAGTTGAACAGCAAATGAGCAGAAAATTAGACCCTCGATAAATCAACGTATACTATGGTGTTCAAAATTGGGGGATGACTAGGGAGGTTTGGATGTGGGGCAAAATCCAATGCCAAAAGGCAAATGACCATCGCAAGAAAAGAATTTAACAGACGTACCTGCAATCTTTTCTGTGAATTCAGTTCCCCCTGAACTACTAGTGAATCCAATTTAATGTATAGCTTCATCAAGGCATTGGTAAACTTCTCAACATCCATACTTTCGACTTTCCCACCTTCGGAAGCCACCTTTTTCAAAGCCAATACCTGTAAAATCTCACGAAAGAAAAAAAAAAAATCAGATGATCAGTATCTATATCTTCTAATAAGGACAATCCTTTGAATTGCAAATTACCTTCTCACTCATTCTGTCAAGTTCCGAGCTGTTTCCTTCCAATGTCTTTGAAGCCTTCTCTATCTTCACCTTCTTCAGCATCTCAAGGCAGCGTCTTTCGCGGCCTAAAACGTCCTCGACCAGAACAATTTTTGATCCGTCTTTCACTCCTGCTACATCCAGATATTGCTTCGAGCCTCTCTCTTTCTTCTTGTATATCAATTTCTGGTCCTCATGATGCAAACCCGTTGGCTCTGCCAACTTTTTCTTCAATTCCTCTATAATCACCAAAAAAAAGAGAGGAAAAGAAAACTTATTCTAAAAACAAATCCAAAACCTTTCCTTAGTTCAAGAAACCGAAGACCCAGATTTTGCATCCAAACGAAGGATTCCAGAGTGGGGAAATTTCACTCACCAAAGCTGGCCTGAGGGCTGATGAGAACCTCGTGACATGCAGGGCCATGTTTGACTTTGACTCTGATGTTGGAGGCCTGAGCTTGATTCCGGTGTTCTGCCTCAGAACTCGCCCTCGTCTGCACCAACATGCCTCCTGGCCTGACCTCCCACTCATCGCCACCTTCTCGAGCTGGATCATCGTGCCTGCCATGGACCGAGCTTCTGCTGCTTCTTCTCTCGACCCGCGAAGACATCCTTGCCGTGCGCTCTACGTTAAGACGGTGAATGCTCCTGGAAATAGTTTGGTCAAAGGATGATTACAGGAGAAGAAAGAAACTCAGGGCAATCATCAGATTCGATGGAATGAAGGAATCCCAGTTGTCAGAAGCTGGTTGAGAAGAACGTGGCGTGAGAAGGCGCACCGTCCAATCGTAGGAAAGTTAAAAAGGGCATAGCTTGAAAGCGAAAGGTAATCATATCATATGTCTAGGTAAGGATCATTGGAACGTGAACGATGCTAAGCAAACTCTCGTCCATTTGTCAATCAATCTTGATTGAGAGAGAGAGAGAGAGAGAGAGAGAGAGAGAGAGAGAGAGTTGAGAAACGCACTAGACATATGTTTGGCAAAAGATCCAAGATTTAAGAAAGAGTTTTGTTAGCACAACAGCAATTTTAGAAAGATGAGCAAATTAGAGATTGTTTGATTCCTTTAAAGAAATAAATCCAAGGATATTATTCAAGCCAAAACCAGCCGTGGGATATAAATTGCAATTTTTCAGGCAATTGATATTATTCCAAAACTAATTGTATTCAATAATATTTTGCTTCTGATATATAAAATAAGATAATATGATTGCAGAATTTAGTGTGTTTTTTCAGATCGTGTTGGAATTTTCTAAAAAGAAAACTGATTTTTGAAAATTAAAAAAAAATTAAAAAAAGAAGAAGATAATATCACGTATAACTTATTTACACTAATTGCTATATAAGTTTTCCAATAGAGTTTCAAATCGTAGATGAGGAAAAGCTCGGGGAGCAGTTTTTTGCATTCGCCAAAGGTGCAAGATAAAAAATAGTTCAATTAAGTCAAATTGGTTGCCCAACAATGATGGCTTATTTTCGATATATATATATATATATTTCAAAACCTAACTCTTGAATTCCATTAACCCCTCTCCCATACTAGATGTCCCTTTTCACCAAAACAAAAGGGAAAAATTATTGGAAATAAGTAACTGAAAAAAAAAATACGCCTATATCGCTTAGGACAAATTAGTCAAAGAAAAATATTTTAATTATCAAAAATAATTTATGCCTAAACATCTCCATTGAGGATAAAAAAAATAATATATGTTAATTAATTTTTGTAGGCAATATAAATAAATAAAAAATGATTCTTTTTTTTAAAAAGAGAATCGATTACTAACAACACCATTGCTCTTTATCTTCTGACTAAAAAAAAGGGCACTATTGCTCTTTCAAGAGCAACGGTGCCATATCCTATCCACCACTAATATTTCAATGAAATCAGGTAACTCTTTCACCCGGCGAACAAAAAATCTTAGTTGGGATTTGCTCAAATCCCATTAAATAAGGTCCTTATATATTATACAAAAAGCAAGGGAAAAATTAATTCATAGAAAATTGAATACTATGTGATAATCACACATATGAAAATAGTATCACTAAAAAAAGATTGCCAAATTTCCAAAACAGAAAATTACCCTAGAATTATTGTTTCTTACACTAATAAAGATATTATTGTACGTTAGGGCTTCTCATTCTTTGTGCTTGGTTAAGTTACTTTGAAAAGGGCTTTTTGTTATTTTGGATAAACTGACCTAACATATACATATATATGTATATAATTTTTTATTTTTTGTTTTAAAATCCTAATCCTTTAAATTGTTTTTCTTATTGCTTAGTCACTTCAATCTCTCTCTTGTCTCACTCGTGACCCTCTCAGCCATGGGGCCGCAGCCCTCCCTCTCGATCCGCCGCCGCGAGCAACGCTCCGCCACTCGCCGTGCCGGAAGCCGTCGACTCTCTAAGCTGCTGCATCTCACCTCGCCGTCATCGTCTTGAGCAGCACTCCGAAAATTGCAGTGCCGCTCGCCGTTTTTCCCCTCTAGCTACCCCCGTCTCTCCCCGTCTCTATGTTAAGCCTGCCGACGGTGCATCAGCAGCAAGCTCGAGCATTTTATAGAAGGTCTCATCGGCAAGTCGCGCTCCATTTTGTTTGTTGCTCTTTTAAAGTATTCTGATTATTATTTTAATTGTCCGATCCTATCTTTTGTATTCCTCAGTGAAATTGCATGTGCAGCCACCTTGGGACAATGCGACCCAAAAAAAAAAAGCCTACATCATAGCCGGTTCCATGGACCCACCATAAAACTCAACATTAGGAATGTCAAAAAAGCCCGGCCTGATCCTACCCTACCCGAAAATTTGGAGTATTTTAGATTGGCCCTCAGTTTTTTTTGAGTCGACCCAACCTGATCTGATTTTTAGGTTATGTCGAGTCAGACAAAGCACACGACTCTTATAATTAGAGTTGGGTAACATCGAAACCCGGACCAACCTGTCCCACTGACACCTCCACCAAACACTGGTCCGATTCTCCGAATGGGTTCAAGAACGGGGGGCGGTTCAATTTCTAGGTCAAGAAACCAATCACCCCTAAACAATATTTAAAAATTTCAATATTTTAATCTGCATTAGGCACAATTTGAAACGGGCTTGTCAATGGGTCGGGTCCAAATTCATGTCGGGCCTGACCCGATAAATGTACTAAACAAGCCCTAATAATCAGATTGGCGGCTCCTGAATTCCGATACGGAGGCATCTCTCTCTCTCTCACACTCTCACCTTCGTCTTCATCCTCGTCGCGCCGAAGCTCGAAGTTCCAGGTTGGTGTTCTACTTCGCTTTTCCTCGGACTCGTCGACGATATGCTGCTAGTACGAGGTCGTAAGTTGATGAATTGTCAATGGATTCATGTGAGGAGGAGTGGGATATCTCTCAGTTAGTGCGGGCGGGGGACTTTCTATTCGCTCTTTGTACTTCCCTCTCGTCTCGGGGATGTTGGAATTAAGCTGCATTGGGTTCGCGTCGACGTTGGTTTCCTGAATTGTTGCTCATCGAGAAGATGTAGCGACCGATCATCGAGACGAAACGAGGCGTTTTCAGCTGTGTGCGTAGCTGGTTTTCAGGGGCTTTGTGGAGTTTGTCATTCAGGAAAAAAAAAAAAAAAAAAAAACCTGTCGATTGTGCTGGGGGTCGAAAAAAAGAAAAAACACGAAACGCTGTGTTGAAGCGCAAAGATTATGCTTTGAAACATCTTTTCACTGAAAAAAGAGACTTTTTTTAATGCACCATGAAAGTTTGTCGACCTGTGTGAAGGGGGCTTGTGCCTTTGTTTGAGTTCATCGTTCATTTCCCATTGAAAAGTCATGGGTCAGTGATATGTTTCGTCTTTACCTAATACTGCGGTCATATTTGCCGCTTCTTTTGATCGATTATAGGAAACCATCAAGTTGGACATCGTATGATGATGAGGCTAGTAGTTATGGAAAGACACCTGCATATTGAAACTACAAGGATTTACTGATTACGTTGGTCATATTTTTAGGGTCAGAAGAAATTACCTTGCCTTAAGGCTTCGAGCCTGTATGTAGATATTTGTCCAAAATTTAAGTGCAGCCTTCTGATCCTTTTAGAAATCATGTTGTTTTTATTGTGCTTCTGATCTTGTTGTAATTGTTGGATGGCGATGGGGTAAAATGTCAGATAAGTGAGCTATTGGCTAATCAACTTCAGATTATTAAAACTTAATTTGTCATGACATAATCTTCAATGGGTTAATATGGTTACTCTATGTCTGTTGCAGAAGCCTTACATTAGTGCCTGTGGCTCGAATTATTGGGGAAAACCAGTGAAAAGACTGAAATGAGGAAGCCTAGCCGTGATGATAGAGCGGCGACTTCAAGCAAAACGAAGTTCGATGATAGTGAAGAAAGCGAATTGTCTACCTCAGAAGATGTTAGTAAGCCGAAATGACTGCCTGCGCATGTGTGATAATACATATATGAAGTAACTGTTAATTCTGGGTCAATCTTCTTCTGCTTTTTTTTAATCTTCTGGAGCTAGGAAATAAATTGCTTTCAATTTTATCAGGAGGAGGAGATAGAGCGTGAGTTGGCAGATGTCACATTTGAGGAATTGCAGAAGGCTCGATCTGATGGTTCTCATTCGGTGTACAAAAAACCCAATGAAGAGAAAAAGCCCAAGAGGGCTAACAAAAATAGGTATTTCTAGTATGGAGTGTTTTGTATTATGTTTGAGTGTATCACAGATGTTGACTCAAGTTATTTTTTCAGGCCAATGGAAGCTAGTTGGAAGAAGCCTGTCGGGAGATTTAGAGAGGTCATCCAGGCTCCTAAGAAGGTCAGCTTTTGTTCTTTGTCATCATTGTATATTGCACTAAGCTATGTCCTTGCTACTCATTCGTTGAGATGCTTATGAATTGTATTAATGCATTCGCTCCTGCAGCCCTTTAATACCAATCCTGATATAGTTGCTAATTCTTTATGGCTTAAGTTCGTCTCCTTTATGATTTCCTTTTGGTTTTTGTGCCGTCTTCTTATTAACCTCATGCATTTGCTTTTTGTGGTTTTGTGATCTTAGCTTTTGGGTCATCTAAATGAGCATTTATCACCTAGTAGCTACACTCACATTACACAGAGGGGTTGATAGAACATTTTGAGCTTTTATAGCTTTAAGTTATAGTCTTTCTTGCAATGCCAATGTATAGTTTGTTCTTGTGTATGTTAGTTTATGCAGTCGTTCATGCTATTTGACTAGGTTAAATTATGTTATTTTCAGGTTGCACGGGATCCTCGTTTTGAATCTCTATGCGGTACATTGAATGTGGACGGGTAAGCCTGCATTACCTCCTTTCCTCTTTTGATGTGTTACATGAAACTTGTTCCTCAAATTAGAGGATTTTATTTTGCTTATCCAGAGATTTTGTAGAAAGGCATCTTGCTGTTAATAAGGTCATCTTAACTGAGTGATTCATTCATCTGCATCAATGACCATAGCTTGCCAGGAATTGTTTTGGTTTTGATAAGCAAGAATACTTGAAAATTATTTGCTTATTTGTTACTGTTGACCACCCAGTTGGTGTGGATTATTATGCTGTTTCTTCACATTGAATATTAAATCCTACATTTTTCATATGATTAAGTTGCTATTTTGCACCATCCTTTACAGGTTTTTTTCGTTGAGTCTATAGTTTATGTAGAATGTGATGAAGCATAAAAGCAGAACTGATTGATTGCCTAATTGCAGCGTGGAATGAACTTGTGGATGGTTTACAATATTGTTACGACTTAGCTTGGGACTGAAAAGGATTCTTGCAGGATGGCATATAGAGGAAATTAAATCTATCTTTGTGAGACAAATTATTGCTATAGATGCATTCTGAACAAGGTCACTCGGTGTCTTCTGATACATATGCTTAGACTTTCTTCTGGGGCTGAATCATGTAGTGGATGCATTTCCAGAGTTCAAGGAAGTCCAATATGTGATCCTTAGTGAGAAAATACCAATCCTTTTTTGCATAATTAACAAGCAATGGAATTTTTATACAAAGATGTAGCAGGATCGCCCTATTTCTTGTTTTAGTTTCTGTAAAAAACGTAAGAATAAGAAAAATTTGAATAATTTTTAGTTGTAACTCAAGTACGTTTGGCATGTAGAATTTGAAATAGACTCTATACTCTGTCCCAACGATCTTACGATCATATTCGTATGTCATGCTTTCATTAGTATTGGCCATCTTACTTTCTCAGTGCTTTATATTGCTTTGAGTAATGCTATATAATATCTTCACAAGCATTTCTGTGCTATAGGTTCAAGAAGAGATATGGTTTTCTTTATGAGAATGAGCTTCCTGCAGAAAGAAAGGTAGAATTTAACAGACATTTTAGATGAAATTGTCAGTTGTGCAATGTCTTTATTTCATCTGATAAACTGGCCCTCTGGACATGCAGGAATTACAGAAGCAGTTAAAGAAATCAAATGACCCAGATGCCATTGATGAATTGAAAAGTCGAATTGCCTGGATCGTGAGCCCTTTCTTAAATGCAGAAATATAATGTTGCAGTAATACCATTTTCTGGTGCACCCTGTTTATTCTTTTCCCTTCATATGCTGAACTAACAGGACAAGCAATTGAAGTCAGAGACAGGAAAGCAAACAGAGGCTGCAATTCTTGCTGAGCACAAAAAGAAAGAGAGAGAAGCTGCAAAGCAAGGGAAAAAACCATTTTACCTTAAAAAATGTAGGTCTTCAGACTCTCTCATGATCTGTGTGCAGATTTGCCCCCTTATGACAGGGAATTTTGTGTCTGGAATTAGGGAAGGCGTGATATTATTGTTAGTGTTGACTATCAAGCTGATTCAAGTTCAACACGCCTTAAAATGAGTATGCAAAGCTGGTTCTTTGAGAAATTCTCTTGCAGATTAACCGTCCCCTCCATGTCCTTGGAAAGTTTAATCAGAGCGCATATTAATGTTGGTTAAAATGCCCATGGTGATGCTTTGAGATACATAACAGTGTTGTGAGCTACTTCATCGATGATTGCATTGGAGGAAGATGCACAATGGTGCCGGAAGGTGGCGCAAAGGGTCCATAAAATTGTGGGGGGGATGGAGGCTAGTGGTTTAGGTTCACAATGGACATTGACCGGGGGGGGTGGGCGCGGGCGCTGAGGACACATGCACATAAAAATATTACCCTGAATATGTAGCATCATCATCTTTCTTTTGTCCAAAAAGGCACACCATCTTGTTGTCCTTCGTGGATGTGGTCATTCTCATGCTATACGTGCTTTTAAAACTAGATTGTCAGCATCTGTCTTTGGATCTTGCTACGTATGTGGTTAGTTCTAGATCTGAATATATATCTGGATTTTGAATTTTTGTCTGATTCTTGCAGCGGAGATTCGTAAAAGAGGGCTTATTGAGAAGTATAATAGTCTCAAGGTATTATTTTTTTCCCTGTCCTCGAAAGATTATCCTTCTTGCTTTGAGGTCATAACTGGTACATTGACTTGCAGCTATTAACATTTTTTGTTGATATGATCAGGCATCTGGAAAGGTGGACGCCTTTATGGAGAAAAAGAGAAGGAAAAATGCTGCAAAAGAGCACAGATATGTGCCTTATCGCAGATCCGGCAATACCCCCCAAGAAAGCTAACGTTTGCAAGTTTATCTGCTTACTTTTATGTCATTGGTTTAGTTTCAAGTGGTTGCTGGCCCAACAGTTGTCTGGAGCATTGTTTATTCTTTTCTTTTTTCCCCCTTTTGCGCCGTTTCGAGCAACTCGTGCTTGGAGGCATCGTCATTTGAAAGCTGTAGCGTTAGATTTTGTAGAGGATATGTTATTTATAAATCGTTTTCATTGATACAGAATAAGTTTACCCATGTACTGGTTGAAAATGTGATGTAAGCGGTCCCCCGGAAACAGTAAACGTCAAAAGAAGAAACCAAAATCCTCCATGCGCACAACGTGGTCCAAGTGGGGGCGTAGGCTTTAAGTAGACCGTATTTATCCAGCAAAGAGGAAAGAGTGGACGGCTTGCCATTCATGTTAGGTGAGTAATTAGTCAACTGAGAAAGTGATGCGTTAGGTTTAGCGGAGCGGGTGAAGTTACAATTTGGATCTTTACTGATAAAAAGCATAAGTTACTTGGAAACCTTGTCGTTTCTGTCGTTGGACAATGAATTGATGCGTTGGGAGAAATGGCCGACTTTCTCGTCTAAGTTTATTGAATTCAGTAGAGTGCCTCAATAAAACAATGACATCTACGGAAAGAGAGAGTGCAACCGCCAAACAATTAAGGAAGAAATGTGTCAAAAGTTGGGAAGAAAATCCTGTTCATGGCGAGGATATGCACGCTGTGAACAGTTTGGACATGTGGAACCAAAACAGAACGGGAAATTTCCTTGTTTCGATTGCTACCTGGTAGGGCAAATTGCTTTGAATCATGCAGGGTATTAGTACCTGCATTTAGATGTTCTATCTCATAACAAAAAGACCAAATCAGAGAGAGTTTTGTCAAATATATACATATAGCGTGTGAAGCGCAACCTAAAGCATATATGCATATTTTTTGTTCATTTAGAGCATTAGAATCATCGAGATCAGTAAAATGAGTATTCCAAATTGAGGATTATTTGAGAGATGGTCTATCATGGGATCTCAGGTTCTTAGCATACTTTGGAAGCCATATACAAGCAAACATCGGCGAGTTCTTAGGTTAGATTTTTTTGCCTTGTGTCGAGGTCAAATTTTCAGTTCTTTTTATCGATCATTGAATACTTTCGAGAGAAAACACAGGATGGACCTCGAACTTACTAGCCTTCGTCATGAATGGCATTATCCCTAAGCTTATGGTATACGCTCATATCACATCGCAGCTTACTACTCTCGACGTGTCAAACAAAAAAGCTGTCTATTCTTGCGTGTTTAACAACAAAAACATGCACGCCTTGTTCAGAAACAAAAACATTTGATTGCTTCGATGACTCCAAGTCAGCACGCTGCATGATCTCTCTCTCTCTCTCTCTGTGGACAATACTCTTCTTGTTCATGTGGACTAAAAGTACAGAAACGATAACATATTTCAAGCTGATTGGGCCTGGGAAATTGCTTGGAAGGTTCCTGCATATTCATCCCAATTGTCATATCCATTGTTTAAGCAGCCTGTCAAAGTGGATGTTACACCTAATATCATTAAATTGAAGAATTTCTCCTCTTCATTTGTCTGGTTTGGCCCGCAAAATGTTTCTCTCTCACTTCCAAACAAACATTTTCGCCGCCCTTCTTCACAAGCGTTATCAATGACAAGTTCTCAATTTTCAGGTGGTTTTAAAAATACTGACAGAACGATGAAGCAAATTTTGGGGATTCCAAATAGAGCAATGATCATTAAACAATTGTTCTTTAAACGTCGAGGTAGGCGTTTGAGAATAATATAATGTCTCCGGAACAGTAGCACGTTGCAGAAGCGTTAGCTTGTGCAATGCAAACATGCATTTGACTGGTACAACAATTTTATTGACAAAGACTTGTGTCTGTTAAATAAAAAGTTGCATCATCTATATATAATTGAGATCCCAGAAATCCCATCTGTTCAGTTCTTTTCCTTGGCTAAATTCATCTGTTCAATAGAGCAAATGAATCATGATGTACCGTAAACTCGTGGCTCTTACCGACTTAACCGAAGGAATCAACAACCCTCTCCTTCCCCTCTATGTTTCTCTGATCATCCTCCTCTTCATCCATAATCAATTCAAGGCTCGACCACTTGTTAAATCACCACCGCTGCCTCTCCCACCAGGACCCCGTCCATGGCCAATCCTAGGCAATTTTATGCAGCTAGGGAAGATGCCTCATGTTGCTCTATCGGAATTTGCCAAAGTATATGGCCCTCTCATATCCTTGAAGCTCGGCACTCAGCTCGTGATCGTGGGGTCGTCCCCAGCTGTTGCCGAGGAAATTCTTAAAGAGAAGGATCATTTGTTGTCCGCTCGATATGTCCCTCATGTGATGCCAGCTGAGAGATCAAAGCTCAGTTATATATCACTCGGATGGTCTCCGAAATGCGGGATCGGGTGGAAATATTTGCGAACAATATGTAAAACTGAGCTTTTCTCAAGGAGCGCCATAGAGTCTCAGACACATGTTCGAGAGAAAAAGGTCATGGAGATGGTTGAACTGATCAGTTCGAAAGAGGGTGACGTAGTGAATATTGGAGAAATTGTTTTTGCCACTGTACTCAACATGCTGAGCAACATTCTTGTCTCCAAAGACTTTATCGAGTTTAAGAATGGGACGGTGGATGGAGAGATGAAAAATCTTGTCAGGCAGATGATGGAGGTGTCTGCTATGCCGAATATATCAGATCTTTATCCAATCTTAAGCGGATTGGATCTCCAGGGTCTACAGAGGAAATCGAAGGAGCTGACAGTGAAGATGAACGAAATGTGGACGGCCATTATCGAAGAACGGCGAAATCGGAAAGCAAAAGAGGGCGATGAAGCAGCACAATCAGACTTCTTGGACGTTCTCATTGAAAACGACTTCACCGATGAAATAATCAACCAACTGTACATGGTAAGAGATTTATAGGGACCTAAAAGGGCAAAAAAAGTACATATGAGCTGCAGTTTTCTACTTTGAGATATCTGAAGCCTCTTATCCTGTTGTTTAGTTCCAAATTACTGAAGAAATTAACAAGTATTTAATAGGAAAATCTTGAGACTCAAGGGCCATACTAAAAATTTGTTATTTTGTGGAGTGTTTGATGTGATAAGAAGAATAAGGTTACACTCTATAACCCTTCATAAACATTCAACGTTGTAGTATACCTTTGAGCACTTTGCAGTACAATGTAGATAGTCTCTTTCTACAGGTTCTTCTGCTCCAGTCGTCAACAGTCATATTATAAATTACTTAAGGAGCTACCTGTATAAGATCCAAAAAAAGAGACAGAACTACTTTTTGCTAAATAACTAAAGAATCACAAATCAATTTCCGATATTGTTTCTGACTGGAAAAATGATGATCGAAGGACTAGCTGTGAATAGGCATTTGAAGCTTCGCTTGTCTGTCAAATGAAAATGGGATTATCTTTGGCATGTTTGTTTCATTGTTGGAATACCACATTTCCAGTTTTAGAGTCTATTCAGCATGTACAGTGGATTGAGTTGATTCTGCTCTACGTTGCAGGAGCTTTTCACTGCCGGAACAGACTCTAGTAGCACTACAGTTGAATGGGCAATGGCAGAGCTGATAAAAAACCCAGAGTCCATGGATAAAGTTCGAGAAGAACTCGCAAAAGAAATCGGCCAAGACAAACCAAAAGAGTCCAACCTATCCAAACTTAAATACATGGAAGCTTGTGTCAAAGAGACACTGAGGCTGCACCCACCAGCACCATTGCTCCTGCCTCACCGTGCTCCTCGAGCATGCAGTCTGATGAATTACTTCATCCCTAAGAACTCTCAAGTACTAGTCAACATATGGGCGACTGGGAGAGACCCTACGATTTGGAAAGATCCATTAGAGTTCAACCCAGAACGGTTCGTGCAATCGTCCTTGGACTTCAAAGGCAAACACTTCGAGTTTTTACCTTTTGGCGCTGGAAGAAGAATATGCCCTGGACTGCCGATGGCTGCTAAGCAAGTTCCCTTAGTTCTCGCTTCCCTGGTTAAGTTCTTTGATTGGACACTTCCTCATGGAGCCGAACTTAGCAAGTTAGATATGACAGAAAAATTAGGCATAACTTTGCAGAAAGCACAGCCTCTATTCCTGATTCCTAAAGTTAGAAAATGAGGATCAGAATAATGTTGTTTCGGCTATTTGTGATGCCAAATCTCCACTTCCCAAGATATAATCAGCCTGCCTTCCTATGTAAATGTAAAAGTAGAAAGGAGGCTGTCTTTGTCCTCCATATAAATATTAGAGGAACTCGTAGTCGAGACATTTTAATGTGCAACTATAACCTTGATCGGTGAAGTTTCCTAGGTGAACTCATCCCAAAATCGTAGTGGTAGGAGATCAAACAAGACGATCAACCATAACACTAACCTCAGATTCACAAGATAATACGTGTACAAATTTTATGAATATGGATGATAAGCACAAAAGAATAATTCCACTGAAAACAGTACTTTGAAATTACAGACTCATGACTCTTGACTAGAGCAAATTGATTGACACAATGCAAAAGAATTTCATCGTACATAAAGAATCAAAATAATCAACACAAAATGACACCAAACAACTAACAATGTAAACCCAGAATTTCTACAACGAATAACTTTGATCAGTATTGAGCTACTCATATAATGCTCCTATCCCGAAGACAAATCTTATCTGCAGCAAAAGAATGAAAGAATGACGAGTCTTCCTCTACCTACAAAGAATTTCACAGTCATCTATGTGCGGAAAGAATGGAAGTTAATGGTTTGCATGGTGATAAGACATGGAGATCAATTCGGCTGAGAAAAGGAGGAAGAGCTGCCTGCAACATCAGCAGGTACCCATGCTGAGACTGTATAAAGAGGCTGATCCTGCCAACTCAGAGTAAGTGCCGCTTGATCTTGCCCGCGCTCACTGACAATAAAATCCTCATCGACGTCGTACATCTTCAACAGCATCTGGCTTTGAATTCTCTCTCTTTCAGTAGTTTCCAAGCAACGGAATGCTCCCTGCTCCATCAAATTCCTCCACTCGTCGAAACTCTGGTGCCTTTCCAATCTGTCACTTCCTTCACAAGCGACAATATTTCTGATTTCCCGGGCGAACATCTCCTCTATCTTAACCCTGGCTGCGCTCTCTAGCGGAAGGCTCGAATGAATTGAGTCAAACAATGCCGAATAGTATCTCAACGAATTGATGACCCTCACTTCCAAGCTGCTGGTATTATGATGGGCTTCTTGCTCTGCCATCAGGAGAACAACTGGGTTCGTGCTTCGTATCAATCTGAGAAAGTCCCTGAGTGCTCCTCCACTGCCATCATAAAGTGTCTTGTGCAATTGGCAAACACAGTTCACGGCGACACTCTCTCCCTCCTTTACATGAAGCATCCACAGCCTCACGTCTTCCAGCCGATCCACAACTGGGTGAAACTCAAAAGGAAGGTTGAACGAGCCAGCGAATACCGCCAGTCGGTCCCCTGTTTCAACTAGTTCCTGCTTAGACTCACCTATGCCGGTAATCCTTACATGGCTAGGAGGATTGGACCGAGAGGCTAGACTCTGAAACAAACTAGGCCACTGAAGTCCTTGCTTGATGTCAAAATCTATGATGTGAACCCTGTCTTTCCCTTCAAATGCTCTCAACAGCATCTCATTCGATGTGAAATGGATGAACTTGGGGATAGGGCTAACCTGGTTCAAAAGCCGCAATGCCGTCCCCGAGTCCTCATCCACCCGATCAACTTCCCGAGGGGTTGTGATGTGAAAAACATGAGGCCACAGCCTTGTGACTCGTAGTGCTAAAGCCTCAGTATAGTAAGCGATCACGCGACTTATAGTGGATCCCCTCGGGGAGGCATGATCCCCCAACTTAGCAATGAAGTGGTTAATCGCTTGAATATTCTTGGACCCAATCGCATCTACGCATGCTGTAAGTAGGCTAACGAGCTCAAATTCATGGTGCTCTCCGTGGTGATTCTCCTCGCTGGCTTCCAAACTAAAACCTTCATGTGGATATGGGTTCCCTGAACCATTCCCTGCTTCATGCTCCGACATGTTTTCGTTAAGCCTAAGCGCCAAGCTCTGACTGTCTGATGAAGCGCTTGATCCCGAATCCTCTTTCACCGGCCCGTGGCTGATCTCGACGTCTTTCTCACCTAGGTCTGTGATCTTGGTCACGATGGATTCCACCCAAGGATTGTTCGACAGCGGCATAGGGGAGGAGACAACCTCGCTCGGAACGAAACAAACTCTTTCCTCATCATCCTGGGTACATGTGATGGAGAAAGGGATTGGAGAGGCACTGAAACTTGGCTGGAACCAGAAGCTGCCTCCGCTCAATTGGCCTAAGCTCAGGTTCTCACCCCCTTCCCCAACATAATCAGGTTTCTCATTCGAATTGCCATGCCTTTTCCTCTTAGCCCTGCTGACATAGGACTCATCGACAGAACTGCGATCTGCGAACCTCTTCAAGCTCTTCCCTCTCTCCCAGAACTCCCCTTTGACCTCTCTCCTACCTTCGATTGATCCCTGAGAAGTGGTTGCCAATGGAGGCAGCCTGATGTGCTGCTTGAGAGAACAAGTGGTGGTGGTTGCTTCAATGGATGTTTTCTCCACAGAGAGTGAGACTGGCCTGAGGGACTGAGGTCTTGAGTTCTCTTTCCTGGAGAAACTACATGGCAAGTCCAGTCTCTGGGTGCTCATTGAAGGCAACTGGAAATGGCAAGCTTGGAACTGTGCGACTGCAGACGATTCACTCCTCAATCGATGCCTCGGTGACAACAAGGTAGAACTTGAGCACCCAGCCAACATCCTCTTGTATCACCTTCCAATATTTCTGTGATTTTCAGCTTCGATCCACCCTCCTGTCTTCTTTCTTCCCTTTCTACTCCTATCTCTGTCTGTTTCTAACAACACTCTGAACGGTGCTTCTTTTCTTTATTTCTTTTTTTTTCTTTTTTGGTCAGCTATGGATTTTCACATAAACTTTGCTGGTGTATAGGTCTGTGTGACTATGTGAATGTGTGTGAAACAGCAGAAGAAATAGGAATCCGATGAGTGAACAAGGTGAAAGAAAACTGTGTATGAGTATCGAGTGCTCCTATACCAACCCAAAGAATTTGCCCACAACCCAAAAAGCCAATGGCACACACCAAAGAATTCACACCACCCCCAAAGTCAAGAAAAAAGAAAGAATGAAAGAATCGGGAACTAACAAGAAAACCTACCCGAAAAATGTCATCGGATTCCGAAGATTTCAAGAAGAGCTCATCGGCAGGAGCAGTGATCCTCCCTCAAGGTTGAATCCCCACACGCGAATCGAGCTAAAGACGAAAACTTTCTCAAACAGGAACCCGAAAACCTTCATCAGCACCTGACCCATCTTAGCATTTGGACAGAAGACAACGTCCATGCCACAGCAAAACGAAAACACAGGCACCCTCTCAATCAAACACGGAACCCAGGAACCCCCCAAACCGACCACTCCCTAGACACGCCCGCACACGGCATTCCACAGGCAACAACAAGGTACACCTCCCTCGACCCTCACTACCCAAAAGAACCACAAACCGTGTGAGGCCCGCGTTTTTATATACTACTGGGAGGGAGACATTGGCGTTGCTGCTGTGCCAGGAGGGGGGGGTGGTGCTGGTGCTGGTGGTTTGTTAATGGCTGCTGCTGCTGCTGCTGCTGCTGCTGCCTGCCAGGTGTGTGGGTGTGTGTGTGTGTGTGTGTGTGAGTGCGTCCGTGATTATTGCATTTTTTCAACTCATGGGGTCTGGTGTTGATTTGATTTACCAGGGGGCATTGAAAAAGTGGATAATGATGGCGATGGTGATGCAATGCTCTGCTCCTGCTGGTCGGGGGGGGATGAAGAAGAAGAGGAAGAAAAGAGGGTGGCAGCATGGCGTTCGAGGAAAAGTCCCCCCTTACCCCCCCTACCGCCCCGCAAAGGAAGGGACCGCGCGTCCTGGGCCGTTGGATCCCGGATCCGACGGCGGAGGGCGAGAGTCCAAGTGACCGTTGGGCGTGGTCGGTGGAATGTGACCGTTGGAGGGGGAGGAGAGGAGTTGGTGTACGGAACGTGGGGGTGGTTTCCCGGGGGTCACGGGCGCACGTGGGGAGCACGTGCCTGTCTCCCCTGGCCGGGGCAGGACGATGCCACGTCACGTTCACTCGACCGTTGAGCTCGTAATTGTGGGTGTGTGCTTGTCTGCTTTTTCTTATCTTTTCTTTTCTTTTTTTTATCTTTTCTTTTTTACTTTTCTGGCTTTTGCCTTTTACGTTCGGAAATTTCGCCGTCCCAATTATTATGATTTTTTTTTTCTTTTTTCAAATATTTTTTTTTCTCTTTTTTGCTTTTTAAGTGCATAATTGAAAATGAAGGGGCACGTGGCTCCTTGTGAGCCACCATTAGGAAAAAAAAACTTTTGCTTTGACGATATAAGGAGGATTAGTGGGGCCTTTTTGACTATGGAGTCCCGTGAATTTACTCTTCATTGGTCACCAAATTTTTAACTTTTTTGCCCTTCTACATTTTTCTTTAAACTACTAGCATTGGAGAAGAGAAGATAAAGAGGATAGAACCATGTGAATCCAAAGTGAAGCCACGCTTTATAAGTACAAAAGAAAAATTTAGTATGAATGAGATTATGAGTTTAAATCATGGTCATGGACAAGAGATTTGTATTGTTATTATCGTTAATAAGTAACTTTAGCCGGAAGGCACGGATGATAGTAGAGCTATAGTAATATGTTAAGTGAGGCATGGATGGAGATGAAAAGAAGACTAGGATTAGATGAGACTTTAAATTGGTATGATAACTTAACATCACTATCTCACAATCACAATGGAATCAAATCAAGATCGCATAGGAATGGACGGATCCAAGGGACTTGGAAGAGGCATTGATCTCCTAACTTCATCAGCACGAATAAAATTATCTATTGGAATCCGAAAACATAATTTTATCTTCATGAGAATAATCTCTTAACTTTGACCCTTAACAATTTTTCCTAACATTAATTTTAGATTCGAAAGACAAACCTCCTCCGTTTGAATGGTATAAGTTGGAAGTGAGTCAAGAGAAAGTTTTTTATGTTGAAGGAAATGAGAGGCAAGCTTTTTGGGTTTTGCTTAATGGGCTCACATATTCATTTCATCCTAATAATTTGATGAGTTGCTCAAATCACAGATGCATTCATTTTTCTCGTAGAAATTACACATCACTTGACAATGATTTTGTTTTTTTTTTTAAACAATGGGGTTAATTTGCTCTTGTATATATATGGTTTCCCTTTATTTATCAGTTTAATTTTTTTTTTTTTGGTAAAAGTTTATCAGTTTAAGTTTTTGGGTTAGCTTCTCATCCAAAACTTGTGTTAGGATCAATACATTATTGCACTCTCCAAAGCCACACCAAGAAGTATAGACTTGTGTCTTGTGTGTCCTTGAACGCATGTGAAAGAGACAATAGCGAGGATTAGTTTGGTGCTCGAGGAGATGTAAAAGAAAGTTGTATTTTACCCTAAAGAAAGCCCAATATAATGCAGGGTATGAGAGTACCCACAAAATTTTCACGGCCTTGTCCAGTTAACAACTTTTTCTCTATGGACCTGAATTGCTATCACAGGGCTCGGCCCAAATTTAGGTTGGCCACATGCATTGCCAAAAGGTATTTTTGCTAAGCCATGCAAACTGGGGCACCCAAATGGAAAAACCTTAATTATCTGAAGACCTCGATTTCTTGTATTTGACTTTTTCTACATTTTCATATGTATGCTAATGTGTCCATTCACTTCAAAACATGGATAGCATATCAGCTTGATTTACTCTATTGCATTTTGAATCTTTGAAGTTTAACTTCGACTTGGAGTTCGGCTTGAGCTCATATAGTTATGGTTTTTCGATATACTTGACCTAAGTCATGTATGTCAAGTACTTTTACCGAGTCGAACATAATAGATCAAGCTTGAAAAGATGATTCATTCGTTGATTACACTTCGAGTTAGCTGGGAACAAATAACCAAAAGGAAACTCACCGCAAGTAATTTTCATGTTAACAACCAAAAATTATCAAAGACAGAGTAATATTAAACTCAATCCCTCTCAAAAGTCAAAAGCTCCATTTCTTTTTCAACGACGGAAATCCAAAGCGACAAGATGGTCCATACCAACCTAATATAAAATGGTATGTACAGTAAAACTAGTAGGGTCATGTTCCAACGCATGCCTACTCAATTAAATAAGAATTACTTTGTTTGCTAGAGCAGAAAATTAAATAACATTTCGAAAGGATTAGGGTCTTAAGCTAGGTTGTCTTATTGGGCCTTCCACAATCTTTGTCAATGGTGTTCTTTTATCTTATATTTTGTCTCTGTTTTTTTTTTTTTCCAACTAATACTGTAGTGTTGATAAGAAAAAAGAAAAAGAAAAAAGAACATGTTTAAGGTTGCTTCAACGAGAAATGGCGTGGCAGAAACTCATTGACGGACGACTCGAAGTCTACCCAGAAAATTGATGTTATTCCAACCCTAATAATGGACGCATAGCATGCAACTGACATGCAATCACGTAAGGGATTTTCTCTTCTGCACATTGATTTTGCGAGCAAAAGACCAACAATCTCGTCAAAGGAAGGGGGAGAGAGATCGAGATTTTCTTCATTTCCTAGCTTTTGGGATACTTTAACATGCCTTAGTGAGAGCAATTAGAGCAATTACAACAACATAGAAACACTTTCTTAGGGCAATGGAATGCCATCCATATGAAACTAGCTAGCAGGCAAATCCATTAAACTGTTTGAATATCTTAGTTAGTCACCTTTGTGATCAAGGTCTAGCTTCCTTCTTTTACTTTTCTCTGCTTTATAGATCGTGTCTATGCGAAAAGTAAGGCTGACTGCACCGAAATTGATGTTGGAAATGGGTCGAGAAAAATGAGGTGACGTATTTTCACTGGGAGTTAACATGACTTGCTTTTTTAAATGTCTTACATATCGCCGTTCGTTAGTCTCTGAATTAACTTACAAAACAGTCTTAGCATGTTTATTATTTTTCCTAAGACGCCAGTGCCGTGCATGACGTATGAAAAATCGTATAAAAAAGAATTAGGCTGTTCACCCGAATATTAGAGGTCGACCTTCGCCAGATCTGGCCTGGGTAAGGCTATCCTAGCCTAAGACGAGACCCATCCACTCTCAATTGCTACCTCCACCGAATGGCAATGCCATGTCGCTGCCGTCGGAGTCCCCTCTTGTGAGCTCAACCCTCCTCCTCCGCACTTGCTGAGCTCGTGGCCGTTGATGCCTCCAGATCTTTGACTCCTCCAATCAACTTTGCATAAGCAACTTGTCATCAAGCCTTCTGAAAAATTGAGCCGTGGCCGGCTCTCGTCCTTGCCCAAGCAAGGCCAACTTGTCCGGCCATCGGAAAAAGGAAGAAGAAAGGGAAAAAAATATTAAAATTTATTCACGTCAAAGCCAGTTGTACTATGTAAGATGGCCGGCATCCACATTAGAGATTTCCAGTAGATATTGGTTGGACGGATTTAATTCACAAAACGTGAAATGTTTATGATTTAATTGACAAAATTGAATTGGTAAAAGTGTAATAGGTTTAGAATATTTTTGACAATTTTCCTCTCTTGGGTGAACTGACTTTCTAATCATGGACTCCAATATGAATATCTATCCATAAAGCAACTAGAATAAGGGAAGTTCTTGTATTTAAAGATTAAATTGGTATGCTTGATATATCATTTTATTTTTACGAACAAAGAAGAAGTAGATCTTTAATTTCTTGATAGAATTGGGAATATGTCGATTCATGGCCGATTGATTAGGTCCAAAATAGGCTAGCCCTATTTTTAATTTTAGATTGGTCATCAACCCATTAAGGGACAGATCATTAAAGATCCTTTTCCCACGAACTTATTGTATTGTCCTTAACTGGGTCATCAATGACATGTGTAGACCTTGCTTCGTTTGACGAGCTAAATTGTTTAGTCATAGTCAAAAGCTGTCAATATGGAAGTCATCTGATGGGAAGTTGTGTTAATCTTGGGATGCACATGAGCTGAAACTGCTGAAACTGCGAGTGCCAAGCGCTCATTATAATTGTACATTGGATAGAAAAAAGATACTTCATTAAATCTTACCCCTTGTTTTATCTTCTCGAGATGTTTATGATTCTACTTGTCGCATTTTCAACAACATAAAATAGTGACTTTAGAATGTATATACAAAGACACACGCTTGCCAATAATCACCTTTTACGTTACCTAGAGCTTTAGCAATGAATAAAAATTTCTCTAGATGAAACACTTTGAACATTCTGTCGTTACAGACATATTAGTCGTGAATTATAGTAATTTAGAAACCGGTCTAAAAGACAAGATGTAATTGGGTAAGATCGATATAATGCATATTAAAGGCGCGTTTATTTTGTGAAAAAATGATTAACTTGAAAAATGTTTTTTTCTGAAAATTATCAAATGAATGACAAGATCTTTACCGAAAAAAAAAAAAAAGAATGACAAGAAATGTCTTCATCACCACAAAAATGCTTAAACATAAATTGTTATTAATAATAAAAATATTATTAATCTACTAATTATTTCAAATAATACAAGTGATCATTTTTAGGAAAAAAAATTTGAATTTTTCATTTTTTCGCAAAACAAGTGGAGTCTAAGTGCGGCTTCAATCTCATAAAAACAATGGTGTGAGATAATTTTGACGTTTGTTTTAGGTTTGACATGCAAATTAGATGAAGAAGGCAACACAATAAGTTGAAATTCTGCTCTTACATTGGAAAAAGGCTTAACTTAAAAGCTCGAGTTAGTAGGGTTAATCACATACGCGTTTGGAAAACCATAATCCCTTGAAGCGCATAGCATTAATAGGCTCATGGAATCATAAGAACCATGTCCTTTGCATGAAAAGTAATAGAAATATTACGCCTTTTTTTAATAATTCAAGGGCTCGAGTATAGAGATCCAGGTACCTAAAATTTCCCAGACACTCAACCAATTACGTCAGCCGGTACGATTTCAAAAGCTGACTTCCATGCGTTGAGTTTAGTTATAAATTTGCCATTTTATTGGACATTTTATTTATGCTCAAAGGTGCGTCCCTCGATCTTCCACGTGATGGGAACACAGATGAGTAAGCTTCCGCGGTAACAAGATATGTTTAGCAATTCATTATATCTGTATCTTCCCTTAAAACCAAATTCAAAGATTATAATGAAACATTTCAAGATTCAACCAAAAAAAATTTAGAAAAATGGGAAGTCATTAGAGAGGGGAACTTCACACAACAATCGAGTTAAGCATGACCACATGTAAGTTAATAGAGTGCACGCTTGCTTATTAAAGTAATGTTTATCTCCAGTCGATCGGGATTGGGAGAGCTCTCTTAGGGATGGGTGTAATTATTATTATTTTTCTAATTCCTTCGTATTTATTACTTAACAAGCCTAAGTTTCACTATATGCTTGAAAAATTAAATTGATAGGGGTCCAGGTACGTGTAATCACAGCAAGAGCCGAACATGGTTCCGACTATTATTTGGCCAAAAAATGACTTGTGACCTAAGTTTTCTACTAGTCTCAATTGCGACCTTTCTGTATATTTGGATTATTTATTATCACTTCATTAACTGCCTGAAAATTATTTTAATCTAGGGCTCTCTAATGCTGCCGAACTCCTGCTCCGCTTCTGATATACTCATGTCCTTTTCTCTTACGAAACGATCCTAGATCATGTGAGCTGCTCTTTTGCATGAGTACTTCTCGAGAGTTTACATGCAAGATGCTGAAGATTACTTCCTGTTTTGACAGTATCTGTGACTGTTAATTGATCTTATAGATTGATCTTATAGTTTGATCTGTTTTTCCGTCTTCCTAGAGTGATTTGTCTTTCAAATGTGCGATGTATTATAAAACATAAACTTTGTAGGGACTCGCAAAGCGTGTACAGAACAAATCTCTTCTTCAGTTGTGAGAGTACCATGTTAGCCCCTGACTAAGCATCTAATAAAAGATCCTGATCTCACTAATAACTTTCTCTCAAGTGCGCCTAATAGGATCCCTACTCATCTCTATTGTACTCCACTCGCTCGAGGACCAATCGGGATGTATGTTGTGCATCTTGTCTTATTCAAGTTATCGTGTAACATTTGTCATCTCACTCCCAATCTCGCCGTACCCTAAGCCAAATCTTACTTTTTCTGTCTTAAGTGATGAAAGAGTGGAAAGGAGTGACCAACACAGCTAACCTCTAGATATTACCATAAGATTTCCGTGCTAGTTAGCGACTATTAGATTTTAACTATAGTTGTAATCACTCTTTTTGAAATCCAAAGGATCAAGGGTCGATCAACCTATCACTGTAGCATTAGGAGTGGGTTAGAACTCAGAAAGTCTCTCTTCATGAGGTACAGTAAAATGCCCAAAGCACATGAAGGATAGAGGTTTACTCATAACATGACTCGAACTTATGATCTCATGGAAGACTACGGCCATCTTACCACTACGTCAAGCTATCATGCTTGGTGGTAAAAAGGAATTTGAGACATCTGCTATGATGGTTCATAAGCATATATAATCATCACACAAGGCCACTAAAGCACACTAATCCACAATTAAGAAAATCCAAGTATGATTAACCATATTCTACACGGTCCACAGCGATGTCCAACAACCATGCTTGTGCAATTGAATTAGCCCTTAGCCACTTGCGTAGCCATGAAAGCCAATCTCATCTCGATAACGTAGGTCAAAAAGGTCTTCAAAAGAAGGAAAACTTTTTGCCCCCAAAAGCTTAGTTTTATGTCCTCCACAATAAGAGCAATTCCACGTGATAAAGGAAGGTTTGAGATTTTGCTAGCAAGTGATTACGAATCGATCGTGCATTCCCTAGGAAAACGCTCACGGTTCCCTCGGAGTGCATACCAATTATTGGATGTAGGACTACATGAATTGTTTGCCATTAAGCAAACACAACATATGATATGATGGATGCCCTAAATACTGGCAAAAGGTGAATTATATTTACCGTTTACATCAAACACCTGCTTATTTTATCTCAAGAGCTTTGCCGATAGCTTGTATCATCTCTTGTCGTCGTTAAAATAGTATTTAAGTATATCTTCAAAAAGAGTTGATCGCCTCTAGAATAGTTAAAACCTACCAAGTCGAACCACTGTATTCCTAATCATCTCGCATTCCTGAAACTCCGGTTCGATATTATTCAAGAAATGCTAATGCATTTGGAATCGATTGTCGTGTCCCATCGACAAACCCTCGTACCCATTAGGCGACATCCATCAGCAATCCTCTGTTGCACGTGTGTTGCACAATAATTGTTGCGGTGAGCAACGAAGACATGTAGGACCGGAGACAGTAGTTCCTTTTCCCATTCAAACCATCATATTTTCAGGGTCTAGAGAAAAGCGAATTGACCACCGAGCAACCGTTGTATTAATCCAAGCGTTAGAAAAGGCAAACATACTAATAAAATAAAACCATTTTTAAAAAAATATTGGTCATCGAGCTGTGCTTTGCTATGAATCCACTCAGAGGACCCAATTTCCTAGCCTTTGCCGAGCAGTTCAGCTATCCGTTTCATCACAGTTCATGAAAATAAAAGTTATTATCAGCCATGTATCTCCCCACTTTATGCAGCAGGCAAGATATCCCAATTGGGAAAAGAATAATCACCGAAAATATACACTTTTGAGGTGTTATGATGCACCGTCCAGGAAAAACCAGTGGCTGTGATGATCATACACGGCTGAATGAGGGAATTTATAATAGTGCAATGTAAGGTTGTACGTAAAGCTGTTCGTTTGTCTCGTTGTTGTTACATTCGACAGCTAATGACACGGAGTAAGAACTGCATCAGCAAGAATAAATCTAAGGGAATTAGAAAGATCGGATGGGGGTATATTCAATGAATGAGAGGAACGGAGAGGGCTGTAGTGATGCAATGAGATTAGTAAGAACTGCATCAGCAAGAATAAATCTATCTAAGGGAATTAGAAAGATCGGATGGGGGTATATTCAATGAATGAGAGGAACGGAGAGGGCTGTAGTGATGCAATGAGATTAGTCGGGTGCTCTAGGAGGTCTGAACACATGATGTCGTGAAAGGGATACAATGGCTTTTTATTTCAATGAACTTGAATAAGATCAAGAAAGTTTCTCGAACCATGCTCGGTTCACTTGCTTTCCTAGTTTAAACTGAGCTCGTGAGTCTCGTGTCCAGTCAACTTGCGTAGGACAGTCAAAAGGATTTGCAAGACCCGTGATTTGGGACGAAGTTTTGGGAACCCCACCTTCGTGTTTTCTTCCTTTTAAGCTTCGCCCTGAAAACTCTCTTTCTTTTTCCTTTTCTTTTCTTGAGGGGGCCTTCGCATGGCGAAACTTTTGTCCAGGATTTACTACGAGAGATTTATGCATCATAAAAATAAGAAAAATAAGAAAAAAACATTGCAGATAACAATGGGGAAAATGGTGGGTCATGGAACACAGCGAGCCTACCTAGAGATTGGAGTACTCATTGCCATGTCTGGTCAAGTCCGTGGCTCAATGGGGTTTGCAATGGAGCACGGCTCTATGCGTAAATTTAGGGTTTACACTGTTTTTTTGGAAACTACTCTATGCTTCAAAAGATGCCCACGCATCTTGCAGTACAGTACAGACAGCAGTTTTTTTTTCAAAAATTTACAACCCTTGAAATTGCAATTGGAAGTGGAAGCTTGGCTACACGCCACGCATCTATAGCGAACCCAATTCCGAGCTTCTCAAATGATTAGGATGACAATCTTGCGTTGTGAGTTGTAATGTTTCGTTGGGTCGATAACAAAAAAAAAACTCAAAACTTCACCAATGGTGAAATCCATTGAAGCTATGAAATTATGATTTTCAAAAGAATAGGTCGAGATAAGATGTCTTAAGTATATTGGAATATTGCCAGCCGTTCGTGCTTATGTCACATTTGAATGTTGCAGGGAGTGGTCACCTCCAAATTCTTTTTTCTTTTCGGATCACACGTATACAGCTATTCGAGGACTTAACAAAGATACCCGAATGGATTTGAGGGAGTTGGTGAAATCCACTGAAGTTACTTCTTAGTGCTATAGAAGATTGATATCAGATCATCATAGATTCTTTTATATTTATATATCCCACTTCAGGTGCTCCAAAGCTTCATCCTCGCAAATCTAGCAAGACCCTGAATCATGCCCTCGTGCTTCTTCCCTTTTTGGCTTCACCTAATGTTTACCATGAACCCAAAAACTCAAAGAGGAAAAAAAATTATATAAACTCCACCCAGAGAGACAGAAAGAGAGAGAGAGAGAGGGAAGCATCCCGAAAGCTTCCTAGCCATACCAAGTTCCTTGAAGAATGAACATTATTATATACATATACCAGCCGTTGACGAATGAAAAATTAGTGGTCACTTGAACAGAATAGTGTCAGATATGTAGACATCTACAACTACTGGTACAGCTTGATGTCATAAAAAAATTAAGGTCACAGTTTTAATAATTGGTTTCCTTGCTAGTTGTGGGTTCTGGCAATGCCTATATAAGAAGATCTCCTCATGGTTAATGGCACACATGTTGCGCGCTTGTTCTTTTCTTTGCCAACCTTGCAGACTGACCATTCCATTTCTGCTACACCAACATAGCATCATACATTCTATAGATTCTACCCAATACTCTTCAAGGAAATGTGGTTCGACTGTCTTGGAGCTTTGGTTATCATTGGCATCGTGTGCTGGATTTATCGGTGGAGGAATCCTAGATGCAATGGAAAACTTCCACCGGGCTCGATGGGCTTGCCACTCCTCGGCGAGACCCTCCAATTCTTCGCTCCAAACACTTCTCATGATATCTCTCCATTCATTAAAGAGAGGATGGAGAAGTAAGACTTCGATAACAAGCCATTTACTTATATCAAAAGTTGTCCATCCTTCTACTCATCCTTCTTTAATGGTAAATGGTTTTATCTCGATTTTGTTTTGTTGCTTTTCAGATATGGACCAATATTCAGGACAAATTTGGTGGGACGGCCAGTCATAGTATCGACGGATCCAGATCTCAATTACTTTATCTTCCAACAAGAGGGAAACCTGTTCCAGAGCTGGTACCCAGACACCTTCACAGAGATTTTCGGCCAACAAAATGTGGGTTCGCTCCATGGTTTCATGTACAAATACCTCAAAAATATGGTGCTGAATCTCTTTGGCCCTGCAAGCCTCCAAAAGATGCTCCCGGAAGTTGAGAAGACTGCACACGGAAGATTACAGCAGTGGTCATGTCAGCACACGATTGAAGTAAAAGAAGAAACAGCAAGTGTAAAATTCAGAGCAACCATTCTTTTTATTCAATCATCGTTCGCTGCAAGATAATATATCTGTGTAACTGATAAAATTGACACCATTGCAGATGATATTCCATCTGACAGCAAAGAAGTTAATAAGCTACGATTCAGAGAGCTCTTCAGAAAATCTCAGGGAAAGCTTTGTCTCATTCATACGAGGATTGATTTCCTTTCCATTGGACATTCCTGGTACCGCCTATCACAACTGCTTACAGGTAGGTAAAACCAGCAGAAAGCTACCTGTCAATTATAACAAGCTATTGTTCTGTTTGCACTCTTGCCCTCTTGGCAATGACAGAATTACTTTCCATAACATGCTTTACCAAACTATGTTTAACAAAAATTTTGGTCCAAACTTTTCCTAATTCTAAAGGGAAGGAAAAGGGCAATGAGGATGCTGAAGAACTTGCTACAAGAAAGAAGGATGATGCCCAGGAAACAACAAAATGATTTTTTTGATCATGTGCTTGAAGAACTTCAAAAGGAGGGAACAATTCTTACAGAGGCAATCGCATTGGATTTAATGTTTGTGTTACTATTTGCCAGCTTTGAGACTACTTCACTTGCTCTGACATTAGCCATGAAGTTTCTTTTAGAGAACCCCACGGCACTGAAAAGACTGACGGTTAGTAAAATCGGACTACAATTTTGGTACTTCGTATCAGAAACAAGCCAAACAATTTGTTTCGCCAACATACTCTAAACACTCAGATATATCTCAGGAAGAACACGAGGCCATCATAAGGAAAAGGGAAGATGCTGATTCTGCACTGACCTGGAAGGAGTACAAATCAATGACATTTACATTTCAGGCGAGCAAGAACTTTTATTTACCTTCAAGTTCTACTCAGATGATACTTGCATAAGACAGCTTTCTTACTGCTAAAGTCCACTTGCAGGTAATAAATGAAACAGTCAGGCTCGCAAATATAGTTCCAGGAATCTTCCGGAAAGCACTGAGACAAATTCAATTCAAAGGTACGTTGAAATGATACTCATCTAACACAAGTTTATGTAAGACAAGAAAGAACAATCTATGTTGACAAGTTCCTTTATTTGGTGACAGGCTACACCATACCAGAAGGTTGGGCTGTTATGGTTTGTCCACCAGCCGTACACTTAAATCCAGCAAAATATGAAGATCCTCTGGCATTTAATCCATGGAGATGGGAGGTTGGTCACATAATTCTCTGTTCTTCTTCACCTTCAAACAGATAATGAATCCATACAAGCAAAAAAAAGAAAAAGAAAGAACAGCAGAAAATAAATCTCTTGGAATCTTCATCATTTTCCAATATTAACTAAGAATCAATACATACAGGGGATGGATGTACACGTTGCATCTAAACAATTTATGGCTTTTGGTGGGGGTATGAGATTCTGTGTTGGGACTGACTTCACGAAGGTTCAGATGGCGGTTTTTCTCCATTGCCTAGTGACAAGATACAGGTAATGCAGTCAAGTGTCAAAAAGTGAAAAATGAGCCTTCCATATGGTAAGAGTAACCATGTTGTTAATGAACTTTTTAGGTGGCAAGCAATTAAAGGAGGCAATACTGTCCGCACACCGGGTTTACAATTTCCAGATGGCTTTCATATTCGAATCTGGCAGAAAGAGTCGCAAAAAGGGAAAACTAATGTACATCTAGAAAGCCAAACCTGAACAACAGCAACCAGAACAATGGTCTTGTTTCAGCAGCAAGCAAAAGTATCACAGCTTGATGCCCAGCAATCAAAATAGCTGTCGACAAGCTAGAGAAGGGAACAGTTGTCAACAATATACTTCAAGATGCATGAAGCCAGTGGAAAATCTTTCCAGAATCAAAAGCAAGCAACAATTTTGCCCAAGAAAAAGTACAAAATTTTGCCTTTACTTGTCTCAGCATGTCCAATATGGGTGAAAACTTGAATGGAATTGAAAAGTTGAAGAGTTACAAAATGTAACCAACTGACCGCCAAAACACAAGAACAGTGCATAAACAGTGTATGTCTACATTACATCTTTGCGGAACCTTCCATGTCCATTTTACATCAAAGAATTCCTCAGAAGATTCTATTCCTCTGGTCTGTCTAGTACAACATATATTCCACTATAGAAAGTGAATCAGTCAAAAATAGCCATCTCTCTAAGTGAGCTTGAAAACACCCCGGAGTCACTCTCTTCTCTTGGGATGTGGGCTCAACCATGTCTGATCCTGTAGACCATGGCTGTATCTCTTGTGTTCATGTTGCCGGTTGTCAGCATGCTGTCTCAGTTCAGAGGTTCCGCCAGAAGACCCTCTTTCTTTTCTACGCTTTCTGTGTCCAATTCTGTCATCCTCTAAACTATCCAAAGCAATCTCCTGTGCCAAACCTGAATTCTTTCCATGACCAGGCTTGAAATTATCCTTGTGAACATGGTGAAGATAATAATAATACTCATGCTCCCTATCTGGATGCCTGTGTTCATGACGGTGATGGACACTACGTTTGTGGGAAGGACTATGCTTGTGGTACATCATCCCCTTGCTATAGTGCTTCCTACGGTGTATATGGGGATATTTAGCATCAATTCCATGTCTTCGAGCACCTGGGACGATCTGACTGTCATCTTGAAAAAGATCTTCCCACCAATCATAAAGGGGGTCGAAGAGTCCTTTCTGATGCAGCAGCCAAAGCAACACGAGAACTGTAATACCATATGTGGTTACTTTATTGCACTATTATCTTATAATGGCAATCAAACTTACCTATCAAGATTAAAAGTGGATTCACCTGTTGGAATCGTCGCTAAAAGTAGACCAAACATCAAGACCCAGCTCATGCATATATACTGTATGTGGCATCTGAAGTCGAAAAAACCTGAGCATTCCCTCCTGTCAACAAGGCCATACATTAGTAGTACATATATAACCATTCTAAAGCAGGCTTACATGCAAAGTAGAGTCCCAGTCGAAAGGCAGAGACTGCATGGTATGTAGTAATAACAGATTTACTGAACTTTGCGTTGTACGATTTCAATGTGCAATCATGCACTTTGCATTGTACGATTTCTTATAATTATATTTAGCTACTTTCATCCTTCACATCTTTTCGTTCACATGCTCTATTCCCAAGGGCTGTGTTTTTATGCACTTTTCATGAAATTTCTGAAACACGAGAAGCAGCAAGTTCAATTCCACTCCATGTTATACCATCACGAACATACCGGACGCATTAATTATATTCTACACATGTTTCTCTACACTGAATGTATTCTCTGTATCAAACCTAATACTATCGTTCTCTCCCCTCCTTGTTCCAATGACATTTCTATCATCCTCTAGAAGAAAAAATTGTAAGATTTTACACTAAATTGATGCTATGAACATCTTGACATAACAAAACATGCCAGAAGAGAGGACAGACATTTTCTTCAAGCCCAAAAGAAGTGTCAAATAAATCATTGATTGACTGAACTGAAGATATGAGAGGAATGTGTACACAGTACATATTTCACGCCTGACAGATGCTACAATGTTAAATTAACCTGCAACTTTGCCCAGTGATGAAATCGATTACACCTGCCCATAATTTGCTCCAAAAGCCCTTGATGGAATCAAAAAACCCACTCACACCTGTCTTTGGTTGTTGAAAAGGTGTAATCTGCAAAGAAGTCATTGATTCAAGACTCTTAATAACAGAAGTGAATTTTACAGCTAGTATCATTGAGTCCTCTATTTCCAATAACAGAACTTTTTATCCAAACTATCCTTTTGAGGATGCCATTCATCAAAGATTTTGTGTGACTTAAAGAGCATGACTTTGAACTAAACATCACCTGTGATCCATTGTCAAGGACAGTAGCTGTAGTACTAAATTGGCATTCTGCTCGATCAACCTCACTGAAATCAGAATCCTTAAGAATAGCTGCAGTAAAAAACACACAAGAAGCTATACTATCAAATCCCCATTAGTTACTCTATTTGAGTTTCCCTACTAAGCATTGAGCATGGTAACTGATACCTGCACATACATATTTTGCTGCCTGATCTGTTGTCGGGTACAATTTAAATGATCTAGTCAAAATTTCACTTGGCTTCATAATGAAAAATTGTTCCTGTGTCATCAAAATAAAGTCTTTTACATCATTGTCAAGCTAAATATTCAAAAGACATCAGTTAAAAGAAAATTACCTCTGTGAGGGTGACACCACTGTTGCAATCAAACTGCCGGAGGAAGTAGTTTGTCAAAGAGGAGAATTAAGTAGTTTCCTACAACAGCCAATTGTATATGCAGTATGGATATTTAAACTAGGATGCACTATCCAAATTCAGTCTGAAGATCATAAGCTATGAAGAGTAACTGAGTTATCACATTCCATTCTATGCAAGTTGTTTCTTTCTAGAATAATTTATTTGACAATTATGACTGAAAACTCCTCAACTTTTACTCGCTAAAAGGTGGGACAAGAATTTGATAGATGAAGAATAAAGACTATCCCTTTCTTCCACATTGCAGTGGTTCATTACATAGACAAACTAAGGTGTTATATATCCTACCACCGAAAAGTGACTCCTTTCCACAACTCCCAATTAGTTAATCATGATTATTTTGAAGAAGAGAACATATATTATAACTATATCTGGAAAGAGGAATATCTAGTCTAGTAGCCTCTATGCTACAGCTACAAGCATAAAGGGGCAACAGACTAATATTAATAAGAGAACAACAACAATGCACCCAAGAATTGATGTTCATAATGCATCAAGCCGAACCATAGCATCGACAAATGAAAATGCTTCAAATTCTGTAGAAATCACACCACGAGTCCTTCCATTAGCAAAATGCTGGCTATTGCCACAAAAAAGCTTCATAATTCCAGTGTTATGTAACTCATTAAAATTGTAGGTACATGAATAACATAACAAATAAAAAGAACCAGTCAACTGCCTGGCAGAACTTGAGGTATACACTGAAGTGTGATCACTAATGACAAAATGATGTATATATACACTAAAATTTCTGATCTTTGAGGGTACCGTTAAGCTGTATGAGGCTTCAAGTTCACCAGTATTCTTTGTTGTGATTGTAGCGACTCCAAATTGAGTCAAGGCTTCAAATGTTGGAACAGTGACACTTAAGATTTTTCCAGGGCTCCTACAGACAGGAAAGGTACAAATCAGTTATTCACATAATAATTACTTAAGTAAGATAAATGGCTGAAAATTGTTTGGCTTTACTTAATTTCACCTCTATTGTCTCAAGTAGTAGATTGGAAAAGTACACATTTTATAGGATACTGGATAAACATGACAGGAAATGTTAAAAAATGACAAGGACAACGGCTTTTCCGTATTCTAACTATTCTAACTATACCGAGAAATCCCAACAGAGGATCTGCAGAAGTCAGTAACTGCAATCTCGACTTTGAAAAACTAAAACTTGTACATAATAGCCATTGGGTCATATAAAGAACCTTAAAATGCCAAGCCAGATTGAACATATATAGTTTTTTCAAAAAGCTATGAACCAACACAATAAGATGCTAATTAAATCTATGCAAGTTACTGTCACCAGGCAATACTTAGGTTCACCAAAGCAAGTGAAAAAAATGTAACAGCAGAAATAAGGTCAACCTCTGATATACATATTCAATGTCATCAGCTCTTAATTCTATCAAAAGGTTTGTGTTAAGAACTTCAGTGACTCCTATGGAGAAAGAATGACTCCCTGCATTCTGCATCCAAATGAAGGTTGTCAACAACAGAAATTAAAGAACATATCCTAATTCTTCAATAAAACCTTACTGGATTCTGATTTATCCTTTCAAATCTTCCTTCAACACCATACAGCGGCAACTGATTTCTCCTGACTCGATTCTGGTCAGCCTTTATCAAAGGAAAAAAAGAAAAGAAAAAAGAGCTGCTTCAAATCATGCCACAGGAAAACACACCACTCATTATCTGTCAACTTCTTTGTGAGAGGTGATGTTCCAAGTAGTGAGTAGTAATTATAATTAAGCAGAAGATGTGAACAAATTGACAAGACAGATATAGAACACAATTTGTAGAAGGGCGAAAGAACTATTATGCTTATACAAATCTACCAAATTCACATTTGATTGTAGAAGATAACACAATAATATCTAGATATCCCTGTAAGGATGCAGGTGCAGCAATTCAAACCTCACCTGCAATATAGTATCGTGTGTCAAAAGCTCTAAATTAAATAAATTCTGAGACTATAGCTGAAAGGGTAGAATTGACTAACATCCCAGAAATTCCACAGTTGGTTATGCAAGCAACTTCCAAAAGGTGAGGCGCAAAAATTTGGTTGCCCATTAAAAGCCTCATAATCAACACCGATCTTGTTGCATTCAATGCCATCCAAGGTAAATCTGACCCTCTCAAGCAGCATCCACATAGAAAAATTCGTCCCTAAATTCTGCGGTTGACCAGGTCCACTCTTTAAGACAACAAGAAAATGTCTCAGGATAACAGGCTGATTAATGGGGCGATATACAATTTGGCTACTGACTTACACTGCCGTACAGAAGTGTATGTGCATGCTCTAAAAGAAAGATAGGTCGAGCCTAAGATGCTATCCAATGTTGATCTTGTTATTTTTATGTTTTCTTTTCCATTTCACGTTTGAAGATCAGATGTATTCTGAACTTCCCATTTGAATACTTCAAAAACCTTGGATACAAATATTGACCAACAAATTGCTGTTTTTTCCAACATGACAAATGATTGATATTACCATCCATCTGTATACTTGAAGCAATTCCATTTCTATGCATGTCATCCATCTAAGTTATGCACACATTAAAATGAGATGCAAACACGTTGGACCGAAGAAAAAAAAGTTGACCAGCTTACCATATAAACAACGATGAGGGGTAGATACCCACCTTGCCTCTTATAAAATCATCTAAATGAAGTTCCAATTTACATGCAAAAAGTAGTACTGATGAAAAGATTAATTAAAGCAATATGATGTATTATCTGAGAAATTGAAATGTGACTAAAATAAACATAGATGACAATAAGAAACAGTGTGGTCCTTCTCAATGCATTCACAATCATGCATATCAGATAATATCAATTTATTGAACATCATGCAAGAAGTCATTATGGTTCCAATATACACTGAGTGAGACGGATAAAGAATCTGCACTTTTATTTCTTTGAGTAGAAAAACTCCAAGTCTATCAACACTAGAAGAATCAAATAAATGTGAGACATACCTGCCTTGGAATGACGAGGTAAAAGTCCTCAAATGACGGAATATTTGTGTACCCAGCGAAATCTCCAACAAGGTTCACCCTTAAAAATTTATCGCCAGATATAGCACTTCTGTTTTCTGGACCTACAACCACCTCCTGTAGGCCAGAGAAAGAAAACAGTGGGAAGAATTTTCAGCAAATCCATCTTAAGTGGACTCTAAAAGGGATTCAAACTTTGACAAACCAACAGAGGGTATTGATCATCAGAAGATTTAAACTTATAAAGAAATGGATATTATGGACTGTGTTAGAATATTTAAATAATAAACCACGCCTTCATCTAATAGCTTAAGCTTTTAGAACAGTTGGCAGTGATCCCATAAAATCTCACATGGTATCAGAGCTAAAAGGTCCTGAGTTCAAATCTTCCAGGCCTCTATTTGCCTCCCCAATTAAATTTCCACGCTTAGTATTAGGCAAAAGACCAAACTAAGCGTGAGGGGAAGTGTTATAATATTTAAATAATAAATCACGCCTTCATCTAATAGCTTAAGCTTTTAGAACAGTTGGCAGTGGTCCCACAAAATCTCACAGACTGAAAGCAACAAATAAATTAGCTATGGCTAGAAACAAGAAATTACAGGGCTTCATTGCCCTAGCCAATTACTCCAAACAGTTCCACGACATACATATAATGCTAGTAATCCCGCATTCTAGCATGAAACTAAGTGAGATTCTGATGTTATAAATTACAAATTTTTAAGGGAACAAGGAAGAATATAATGAAACAAAAAGTTGAATAGTAAATTGTTTTATATCAGCTAACATTTCCTTGAGACAAAAAGCTGCAAAACAATATGAAGCAAAATCATACCGAAATTTTTGTTCCTGTTTTCACTTCAATCCGGACACTAAATCCTAGTGATCGTTGTCCAATGCCAAAAACATGGAACCTTCACCAGAAAACAGTTTCTAGTTATAATGTGAGTAATGATAGACTGAATAAGAGAGGATAACAAGGAAATCCACAGAAGTACAACTAGCATATTGCCCATATAATTGGAAGTAACAGAAGCAACTTCGTCTGTCTATTTATGTTAATTTCAGTGAACTTTGCAATGTCAGTTCTTACCACTAATCAACTCTATAGGCATATTGTATGTGCATTACAAAACCTGCACTAAGAACTGCTTATATTAAATTGGAAAGATATGAAAGCAATTAAATTTTTTCTTTCCCCATCAGTTTCCTCTGTCCAAACTCAAGAGAATGCAGTTGTGAGAGAAAAAGGGAGGAATTGTTCTAGACAATTCAAGAATGGACACCAATTTTAATTTTTCCTTGGAAGACAGTATAGATATAGAAAATGATCACAATCACTAGCAGTTTTCTCCACGATCCACTACAATGTAATTCTCAGAAGTTCAACAAAACAGAGCTCATCAATTCAGCATCACACATGCTAAAGATGGATCCAGGTATCAATATTTGGTTATAGGGAGCGTTTGCGCTAGGAAAGGAGTGTTCAATAATTTTTCTCTAGGGGGAAGGCACATGCGGCCATACCATTCACCTGGAAATCTGAGGCAATGAGCAGTATTAGCCTTTCCTTTAAGCATTTTGTCAACTGATCGTTGAATCAACAAAAGAGAGAAATGAAGTGTTAGAATATAAAGATGCATCAGAAAATGAAAAGCTATGTAACAGCAATTACAGATGTTTCCGCATGATGATGGGACGCGCCGCTGGGGCCCACAAGGGCAACAGATTGGCTGAGATAAACAACAATTACATAAGACACGCCAACAATTGAGAAGAAAGATACACAATATAAATAAAGAGGGACATATCAATAAACATAATCCATACTTCTTAACTGGCATTTCACACAATATAATAAACAAACCAAAATATAACCAAAGTCAACACAAAATAGAATCCTGTGCTAAGAGATTTCTAGAGTTCCAATACTAATTTTAAAGTGAACAAGTCAGGAGTGAGATTAAGCATGGATAAATCCAACATCCACAAGCATTTGTGTTGTTCGTATTGGTCGTTCCAAACAAGTTTCCATGTGTGAGTGCACAATCTTAAGCGATCAAGCTAAAACTGGAGGAGGATATGGGATTATCTGGTAAAACATATAAGGAAGCCCAATAATTAAAAAAGAAGAAAGAATATTATGATGACTCAAGGAGATAAATGAAGAAAGGTGGTGGAAAAAGACACCTGAGTATGCTCAATAATATGACCATCGGCATCCCGCAACCTGAGGCATAGACTATTGAATGAATATACTGAGAACCATTATGCACAACAAAGTTGTATTCCTATGTAAAGTAAGATACACCATGGTGCAGGTTGCTAAATATAGTGCTAGACCATGACAGCCTTAGATGTACGCAAGCATGTAAAACTTTCTCAATGTTTAGGTAACGACAATTCAAAATCATAAGTGTTGCTAAAACCCTGCAAATGATTTCTTACCACATTTGCTTTAACCTAGTATTTTGTGGCCAACAAGAAAAAGAAAACACTATGAGAAGCAGCAGAAGGAGACCATTGACCTTGTCCAATGCAATCTAAAAACTTGATCATGGTGTCAGAAGCTGAAGAGTCACAGAGAGAGAGAGAGAGAGAGATTTCTTGCCTCTCACATATTTTGACAACTTTTGAATCGGCATCTGGCTCACATTTGCGTGTCTTCACAAAATATTCTTGTGGCTTGTATGGAACATCCTGAAAAATGCCGTACATAGTACATTTAATACATGAACATAACCTTGTTCATGAAAAGATGATATGAACGAGAAGAACAATGGAAAAATTTATGTGTGTCCAGCCAAAAGGAAGTATGATAAAGCAAAGGCACATATCCTGTAGCAAACTTGTCTCACCAAGAATTTCACGCATGAAAGGCATTAAAAGCACGTTTGCTCGTCAATTGCTTCTTAAGGACAATAAACGTAACTTCAAGTTAAAACACTAGGGAAATCCCTAACCTCTATTGTGATGTAGGGATAAACATTCATAATGATATTACGATATACCAAGATAACATGATCAATAATGCAGAACACCATAAAGTCAGGGGACTAATAGAAGTTAGAAAGATATCTGAGAAGGAAAAATCTCGCTACATACAGCACAACGATCAGAGAGGTTCCATACTCTTATGTACGTAAGCTCGTAGAGAGCATATGCGGCAGACTTGTTGATCGTCAGCACGGGTGGAATCCGCAAAGTTTGCATCTTGCTCGTCGAGTTCTCTTCGACCTCTACTACTTCCGCGACAAGCAAGGCGTCCCCTCCACTCTGAAATCCCCCCCGGGAGCAGATCGAATAAGCAATGCAGCCAAATTTCAATTTTGCACATAATAAAATAGCATTACATATTCACACAATCCCATGCCCCGTTTCCAATAAATTTCAGAAACTCTCCTTCGATCACAAAAAGGAACGCAACCGTTTCCATCAAGCGCAAACTCGCGCAAGCGGAAATTGAGGAAGCAGAAAAATGAAAGGAAAAATCGATTCCTGCAACCGTTCGGGCAAGCATTTCGCAACACGCGATGACGACTTACGGAACCACTGGGGACGGCCAGGTCGAGGACGATCTTCTTGGTGCAGTTGAGGTTGCCGCCGGAGGCGGAGGACTTCTCGCACCGGTCGAGCTTCGATTTGGAGAGGATCTCGACCGCGGACACCACCGCCGTCGGCCCGCGCAGGCAGTGGAGGAGGAGCACGAGCAGGAGCAGCGGCGCCGCCGCCGCCGCCGCGCCGGCGAGCCTGATCGCCATTATCCTCCGGACCGGAGAGCGCGGAGGGCCGGTCGATCGTCGGTGTTGCGGAGTCGACGGAGGGGGTTCGATGGCGTCGATGAGAGAAGGAGAGGAAAGCCGGTGGATTCTTCCGCTGCGGGAACGAAATGGAAACCGCTTGGGGCGCGTGGTGTAGGACGGCGGTTTTTTTGGCGGGAATAAAAGGTTTCGTTTTTATCGGGAGAATCACAATGACTGGTGTCCGAACTTTTATGGGCTTTGCAATGTGGTCGATATATTTTTGAATTTTAGTTTAATATGTAATATTGTCCTTAAATTTTTGATTTTTTCAATATGATCTCTAAATTTTTTATATTCATTTCATTTAGTCACCTAACGATATGAAAACGTTGAATATTAACCTTAAATTTGGATCAATAGAAAGATAATAACAGACGTTTTCATATAATTTAGGGGTTAAATCGAATATTTATCAAAGAGATTACATTAAATAAATAAAAAATTCAAAGATGATATTGTGCATTGGCTTAAAATTCAGGGACCACATTGAAGAAATTAAAATTTCATAGATTATGTTGCACATTGAGCCAAGGTTCATGAGCCATTTGTGTAATTATCCCGTTTTTATCTTCAACGCAGCAAGGTGGAAAGAGAAAAAAAGTTAGAAAACTCAAAACCGGTTGAGTAAACTAGGCTGTTAGCCTGCTGTCCTTGATGGATGGGCCTAGAAGTAGACATGAGCACCGGCTCTAGTTCAACATGAGAATCAGACCGAACCGCCCAGACCGATCACAAGACTCATCGTATTATTTTTGATAGGGTAGGATGTTCTCCCAGCAATTATCAGCAACCGATCTTACTGCTGCCTTGATTTCTTCTGCAGAATCATCAGCAACCAAAGCAATGTTCAGCTCCAGTGACAGAGCAAGGAATATGGTTAACCACCCCCCTCCTAATCTCTAGGACCACTGGAACAGAAGAGTTTTGTGTTCTTGTCACCGTGATTGAGCCAATTCATTCTAGATCATTGATGCCAATACATTCCTTCACGCTCTCAAACTAAAGTAATCTGCTGTTTAAATTTCGATTCAAGCTCCCTATCCAAATCACCTTTATCGTCCTCTTGCAACTGGGCCAGGTCAAGGTGTACCCCGAGAGTCTCCAATTCCTTGCCACTGTGCAGGAAAGATGTCTTTTTTTCTTTTTTTTTATGCCGAGAATCCGGGCTAACTCACCTTACGGGAGCACAGCAAAAGATGTCTTGCCCCATATGTCACAAAAACTGGAATTTAATGTCAGTGAAGAGTGGTCAAATGCCATTGCAGATTCACGGAACCATGAGTTCTCGCAAATAACATCCTCCGTTGGAAGCTAAAGCCCTGTCAAATATTCATGAATTGTTTCTCATGTTAGATTAAGGGGCTTTTGCAACTATGACAGCAGCGATTAATGTGAAGATAGGACTTTGCCATTGGTTGATGTTTGTAGATGAACCTTGGACAATTCTCTCTCTCTCTCTCTCTTCTCTCAATGCCTGCAAGAAATTTTTGCCCGGCTTGAACGTATATATGTTGCAATGATTTCAACACAGTGATATAGCTATTTCCACGGCCAAGAGTAAGCTTAAGGGGCGGAAAAAGGAGGGTTAGTAACATCAAAATGATGGTATAGTTCGTCGTTTTCCGAGAAACCTTATTGTGTACACAAGTTCTGTATCTGAGCATTTACATGACAAATTTTGCATCCTAATAAAATCGAATCCACATATGGTGAACATTCATGGGAGGAAGAAAAACAAATGGTGAACATGTGAGATCAATTACAAGGAATGGGGAGTTCATCTGCAGATTTCATCAGTTCCCACAGTGCCATTTTGATGTTGGCACGCAGCTCAGGTAATGGCACCAACTGCAATGATCATTCCCGGACTCTCCTTTAAACAGCATCACCAACCCGACTATGAATCTGCAACGAAATTGCCAAAACCCAAAAAAAAGACAAAAAAGTGATTTTCGTTTCCGACGTCGAAAGTAACACAAGGCATTCTTGTCCAAAGTTTGGTAAAACACCACACTTATTATTAATGTCGACTCACCCGGTGATCAATAGAACAAGGGCAAGAAGCCACAGCGCATATTGGTAAGCCTTGTACTTCGACTTCTTGGCACAAGCCTCAGCTCCAAGGTAGTGCCGATCCACCCACCCAAACTGGGGGCGGATGAGGAGGATGAAGCCGAGAAGGAAGCCCGTCACTAGCCCACCGATGTGGGCAAAGTTGTCTACGTGTGGAAGGACTCCGAGTGCTAAATTGAGTGCTATTATGATGAGCAGCATGAACAGAGCTGCAGCCTGCAAAAATCAAGCACCGAAGGGCATTGAGATTTAAAGGATTCATAGTTCAATGATCGATTCTGAAAATAATCATTAGTGATTTTGTTGACCTTGTTGGTGTAGATGGTCCAGTTAGTGATGAGCTCGGAAACCATCGCTCCTACAAGGCCAAAAAGAGCACCGGAAGCGCCAACTGATATTTGGTTCTGAATGAAAAACGAAGAGAGAATGCTTCCGCCGAATCCAGACAATAGGTAGATCGTTGCCACTCGCACTGCCCAAATCATCATGGCATAGCCACACGAAATGTTAATGTCAAAAATTCAGCATGAGAATATGAAGACATATCATCCTTTTTCAAGTCCTACAACAAGACTAAAAAACCTGCGCAAGTCGAGAAATTTCAATTTCTTCGGATCTTACCAAAGCCGAATTGCTGCTCAAGGCGGAAGCCGATGAAGGCCAAGCAAAACATGTTGGTGAGCAGATGAATGACACCGGCGTGCAACCACATACACGTGATCAGTCTCCAACCTTGTTTTCGGTGCACTATCTTGTTCCAGTTCAGGGCCCCCATCTTGTCCAATCTGCACACAAGTAGCAACAAAGGTTGCTTTAGAATCAAAATTCACCTAAGAAAATCACAAACTCATCACAAATAATGAGTAACTAGTCATACATAAAATGCAACAAATCTTCTGCTCCAGCAAATTCTTGAATCACAAAAAGAAACTGCATCGACTTAGTCAAGGATGGACTACGTGGTGAATAGAGTCAATCGTGTTGCAGATATTGTTATGAAACTTGTGCTTTTCAGTGACATTCAAAGCAGAGTTCTACTGTTAGACTAAGTCGACAAAATAACTCCCTTGAATTACCTAATGCTTGCCAAATAACTACACAGCTACTCATTCATGGTTTGCCGCGTTCATGGTATTCTTTTGCAGAAATAATTACAAGAGTTCTCCTGCCAGAAAACCCCTGAGGTAATTAATATATAACCTGATCCATTCTCTGGATTGAAAGTTTTGAAACAGATAGTTGCGCTCATGACTGAGCCAACCTAATTAGGTACAATACATTAGACGGGTATTTTCATCAAGATTTGACATTTATGTTTTCTATGGCAAGCTGGGGGAGTGACGTTCTGTTTGATATGAAGCTCCAATAATTGCATTTTAATAAGGAGTCAACGGTTATGAGTCATACGACCATTTCAATTCCTAGAACATCACCAAACGGCTTCATTACACGCACATAGAAACCGCCATGGAAGTTTCAGAAATGCCAAGGGACCAGCTCCAAACAACACTAAAATGTCTTGGTTCAACATTATATCAGAGAGAGTCGGAACAGTAAAAAGAAAGAAGAATCCCAGATATAGAAATAACTCGTGTGCTTACGTAGAAGAAGATGGACCGAATAGAGGATTCTCCTTGAGAGGCTGGAACGAGACCCTGCCGAGGAACTTGGCGACGCAGCTGCCGTAGACGCGTGAGCTCTTCTCGGGGCAGTTGTTGACGTACATGATGGCGACAAAGACCACGACGTTGGTGAAGATGAACATGGGGATCAACCACACGGTCCACTCGCTGTCCTCTTCCATGTACGTTGCCGTCGCCGCCGCAGCATAGCGATCGCTGTCGGCTTTCCGGGGTCCCTTCTTTTCGGTTCCTTGCTCGAGATCTTGGTCTGAGCTCGGCATGGCGCTCGAAGGAACACTTATGGTTGAGTACGTGAATGAACGTGAGAAGGTGGAGTGGTGGGTGAAGAGGGAGAAAGATTTCTTGAATTAGTGCTGGCAGATTCAACTGTAGCAGGGAGAGAGAGAGAGAGATTGGATCAGGTATAGGCCAAGGCGGTGTCGTCGTGCTATATATAATCGCGGGATCAGCTTTTAGAGTTGACCGCGTTTACGCGGTGTGCAAGCAAAGTGCATGAACACAAGATATTGGAACTTACGAGGAAACCTAGCACCTCCTTCGTTGCTTTAATATTGGAAATTACTTGGAAATCTATACAAGTGATTGGGATGTATCTACCTAGTTAAAGAAAAAAACATTGGATAGGCCCGACTCATCGAAATACAATGTTGCCGTGTACGGCCTGTAGAATCCAAACCCGACCCTCAAGACGCTATATATAGAAATTCCCGTTTGCGGAGAAAACTAAATGCAGAGGATCTCAATCCGGCTCTCGTTGGTATTTTACAATTTTTTCCGGGGAGAAAAGAAAAGAAATAGTATAGCAATGTATTTCCATCGCAGACTTTGAAACCATCCAAGGTATGGTGGGGTAGGACTGTTTCTTCTGGCCTAATTTATTAATTCTTGGAAATGATCTAATGACCATCGTCATGAAGAAAGCTTCTGCCACCAAAGCATGCCTGCAATTGTTTATTGCATTGCTAGCTGAAGTGGGAGATGTAGTAACGAATCCTTCCTCCACGAATTTTTCTTACAGATAGAGAATGAAAAAGTCCATATCTAGTTCATTTGTTTTTATAAACGACAGAGCTCATAGTATCAACCAAGCGACAGCTTCTCAGTACAGTATGTGTTGGAATATAATACGCGAAAACGATAGGGTCTTGTAATTTACGTCAACGCGAAATCGCCAGAGAAATAAACGAGAAATAATAAGGACACCAGAAATTTACGTGGTTCGATCCGAGTATTGATACCTACGTCCACAGGAGAGCTAGTAGCAAATAATTCACTATAATCGGAAAATCGAAGTTTACAATTACTCATACGCTCAAGTGTTTCCACACCTAAATTTAACCCAAAACCCAAAGTGTTTATAAATAAACAACTCACTTGGATATAAACTCAAGGCATAAAATTACCACGCGTTCAAGCTCAAAGGAAAACGCTCTACGTGCACCAAAATCAGAAACTTCAGCGTTCGTCTTTGGTCTGCATACGTACGGCTTTGCGTTGTTAATCAAGGCTTCACGTGGCTTTGCATACATTTACGTGCGGCTTCTTTCCTTAACTCCCGTAGGGCTGTTTTTAGCCGCTCCACGCACGCACACACAAAAAAGGAACTTGTATTCTCTTCGTATCAATGTGCCCAGAGTCAAACTTTGACTCTGGGCCCCACCGCTTGTTTCGAAGAAAGTGGATGTTGCAGAGTTTCTTTCGTAGCTTGTGTGTGTGCCCAAAATTCAAGACTTTGACTTTTGGGCCCCACGAAGATAAGGATTCTGCAACCTTTCGCAAGTAGAAGAAACTTTGCTACTTTTGTTTTTTTTAAATTTTCTCTTTTGTAATCCTTCATGTAGTCTCACGAACTTCCTTCAGTCAATTTAAAATCTACTTAGGAAATCTTTATCGACAAATTCGGTTTAACAAATTATTATCCAAATTTAAACTCAAGACATCAATTTAACAATTCTCTATTTTGGCTCGATGTTTAAAGCCAAGTTATAGTGTTCATCATCCATGCTACTCTCCCAACGCCCCAACGGGCGCTCACTCTTCACAAACGTCGATAGAGCTTGAGCTTCGCCAAAGAACGGACTTAATCATCATGTTTGCCGAGTTATTTGCTGTAACGATCTTTTTTACAATAACAATACCCTTAACTAAGGCGTCTCGAATAAAATGGTACCTGATATTGATATGTATCGTTCACTCGTGATAAACTAGATTACTCGCCAAATATATCGCACATTGGTTGTCATAGTGTATATCCACACTTTTCTGTTCTAACCCAAAGTCCGAGAACAAATTTTGTAACCATATCGCATTTTTCGCTACAAAAGTTAGTGTCATGTACTATGCATAAGTCGAAGACAAGGCAATGTAATCTTGTAAGGACGTTTTCCAACTAATTGCACCACCCGCTAGCGTAAATACGTACCCTACTAAAGACCTGTAATCATCCAAGTCACCGGCATGATCCGAATCCACAAAACCAGTGGTCTCACTGCCATTGCTGTCCCTCCGGTACACTATACCCACGTCTATTGTCCCCTTCAAATATTTGAGGATCCACTTCATAACTTTCCAATGAGCTTTACTAGGACGTTTCATATAGCGACTAACCATGCTCACAACTTATGAAATATCAGGCCTAGTACACATCATAGCATACATAATATTACCTACGGTATTAGAATAAGGAACACGAGACATATGCTCCTCGTCCTCCTCAATCTGCAGTGATAATTTATCTGAAAGTTTAAAGTGTTTTGCTAAAGGTGTACTTACAGATTTTGCCGACTGCATATTAGAACGTGCCACGATCTTCTCAATAAATTTCTTTTGAGATAAACGTAAAACTCCTGCAGTAGGTAATTGCTTTTTCAGCGTATCAATATCAGACATATTCCCAGCTGCTATCAGCATATCATCAACATATAAGAGTAGATAAATCAAAAAACCATTCTCCAATCTCCTAAAGTAAACGCAGCTATCCATCTGACTTTTTGAATAGTTTTAACTAGTCATGAAAGCATCAAAGCGTTTATACCACTACCTAAGAGACTGTTTTAGCCCATATAAAGATTTCTTTAACAAGCAAACATGATCTTCCTTACTCTGAATAGCAAATCCCTCTGGTTGCCTCATGTAAATTTGCTCCTCCAACTCACTGTGAAGAAACGCAGTTTTTACATCTAGCTGCTCTAACTCGAGATCCTACGAAGCAACTAAGATAAGTAAAACACGAATAGAAATATGTCTTACCACAGGAGAAAACACCTCATTGTAGTCAATGCCCTCACGCTGTGTATATCCCTTCGCCACAAGTCTCGCCTTATACCTCGCTACCTCAACATCGGGAATGCCCTTTTTCTGTTTAAAGACCCATTTACTTCCAACAATCTTTTGGCTCTTGGGTACTTTGACCAGCTCCATATCTGATTTCGATAGAGTGATTCCATCTCTTCGCTCATAGCCCCTAGCCACTGCGACGACTTCGGACTAGCCATCGTCTCAGAGTAAGACGAAGGCTCATCTATCTCCACCTCATCACCTATAGTCAATGCATAAGCAATATCTATATAACCATAACGTACCAGTGATTTAATTTGCCTTCTTTATTTATCGGTGGTTATAGTATGCTGCGGCTTTGCTGGTTGTTCACTATCATCGACTTCAGGAACTGCGGCTTCATCTGCAGTCTCAACTTCCGTTACCTTCGAGGTCTCCGGAGTCTCCACGTGAAGCTCCACCTCATCAATGACACCATGATCTGTCTTCTCTACTGGTTGTGTCTCAGAACTCCTTCATTGAAACATTGCAGTCTCATCGAAGATCACGTCTCTGCTTATTAGAAAATTGGGTGATCTGGGATTAGTGCACCACAGCCGGTAGCCTTTCACCCCATATGCATAACCTAGAAATATGCACTTCTTCACCCTCGGCTCAAGCTTACCATCACTCACATAAGCATACGCAAGACATCCGAATATACATAATCCGGAATAATCAACAGGTTTTCCCGACCATACTTCCTCAGGAGTCTTCTACTTGATAGCTGATGACGGAGATCAATTAACCAGGTAACATGCCATGTTTACTGCTTCGGCCCAAAATTTCTTGCCAAGTCCTGCATGCGAAAGCATGCATCGAGCTTGCTCAAGCAAAGTTCTGTTCTTCCGTTTTGCCATGCCATTTTGCTATGGTGTCCCAAGTACTGTGCGGTGTCTCACAATACCTTCTTTCTCGCAGAATTCAGTAAAATCTTTATCACAGAATTTCATGCCATTATCGGTTCTTAGGCACTTGAATTGTTTATCTGACTACTTCTCAATCAATTCCTTAAATTTCTTGAACTGATCAAATACTTCATATTTGTGCTTTAGAAAGTATACTCATACCTTCAGCGAATAATCATAGATAAATGTCAGCATATATCGAGCACCTTCTTTCGAAAGAACTAAAGACGGGCCTTAGACGTCTGAATGAATATATTCAACTAGTCGCTTGGTCGAATGAATAGCTGTAGTAAACTTAACTCAATGCTGCTTCCCAAAGATGCAGTGCTCACATAAGTCCAGCTTCCCTATCTTTTGACCTTTCAACAATCCTCTTTCACTCAGCATCGTCATACATGCCTCACTCATGTACCCCAAACGCATATGCCATAACTGAGTCAAGTTAGAGTTTGACTCACCTGAAGAAACTGCAGCAGTTCCGGTCACGGTCTCTCCCAGTAGATGGTAGAGAGTATTCACTTTCTTCCCCTTCATCACTGTCATGGCACCTCGAGAGATCTTCAGTACTCCACCTTCAGCGGTGTACCTACACCTGATGTCATCAAGTGTCCCCAGAGAAATAAGATTCTTCTTGAGCTCTGGTACATGCCTCACATCTGTCAATGTGCGCACTACCCCATCGTGCATCCGAATCCGAAATGTCTCTATCCCCACAGCCTTACAAAATGCATTATTTCCCAAAAGAACTCGACCACCATCTGCAGCCTAGTAAGTAGTAAACAAGTTTTCATGAGGCATCACATGATAAGAACACCCCGAATCTAACACCCATTCATCTCCTCCCATTCATCTCCTGACGAAGCAGTAGTCACACATAAAATAACTTATGCATCATTATTGCTCCATTCGGCAACGTTCGCCACGTTGCTTGTGGCATTCTGCCTATTAGCTTTATTCCTCTGCTTTGGACAATCTCTCCCGATGTGCCCCTCCTCGTGACACTCAAAGCATTTCACGTGTCTCTTGGACTTTTTATGGCGTGATTTCGATCTGCTTTTACCTCTGCTGCTACTAGGCCTGTTCTCTATCTCGAATCGTCAATGCTTGCGCTACTCCTTGCGCTACTCCTTGCGCCAGACCGTTATCTCGCAACTTTCTCTGCCACTCTTTAGAGAATAAGGCGGACTTTACCTCTTCTGAAGTAATTGTAGTACGCCCCATGCAACAGTGAATCAGTAAAGTGCTCCCATGACTCTGGTAAATAGGCTAACAACATCATGCCATGTTCTTCATTATCCATTATCTTACCGACGTTCTTCAAATCCATGAGTTTATTAAATTCATCTAGGTGGATTCTGATAGACGTACCTTCAGTATATCTAAATTAAAACATTTTCTTCAACATGTACAAGCGATTGTTCAAACATTTTCTTCACATAAAGTGCTTGAAGTTTTGCCCATAATGCTGCGGCATCCTTCTCCTCAGCAACCTCTATTAAATCTTCATCCGATAAATTTAACAGGATTGTGTTATTTGCTCTTTCCATTAGTTCTACCCTCTCTGAGGCTTTCATTATAATAAGCAACCCATCTTCACCATCCAGTGCCTTGGCCAAACCCTGTGTTGACAATAATGCCCGCATCTTGATGCTCCATAACACAAAGTTGTTACTCCCGTTAAACTTCTCAATTTCAGAATTTCTCTCAGACATAATTGCAGTAACAGAATTTCCAGATAATAATCAGACAAGCAAAATCTCTAAATCACAATCAAGAAATCTTATCACAAGCTCTAATACCAATTGTTGGAATATAATATGCAAAAACGACAGGATCTTGCAATTTACGTCAACACGAAATCGACAAAGAAATAAACGAGAAATAGTAAGGACACCATAAATTTACGTGGTTCAGTCCGAGTATTGATATTTACGTCCACGGGAGAGCTGATAGCAAATAATCAACTATAATTGGAGAATTAGAGTTTGCAATCACTTACACGCTCAAGTATTTTTTACATCTAGATTTAACCCCAAATTCAAAGTGTTTATAAATAAACAACTTATTTGAATATAAACTTACGACACAAAATTACCGCACGTTCAAGCTCAAAGAAAAACGCTCTACGTATGCTAAAATCATGAACTTCAGCGTTCATCTTTGGTCTATGTACGTACGACTTCGCCTCGTTAATCAAGGCTTCACGCGGCTTCGCGTACTTTTATGTGCGGCTTCTTTCTTTAACTCTCGTGGGGCTTTTTTTAGCCACTCCACGCACGCACGCACAAAAAAGGAACTTGTATTCTCTTCGTATAAATGTGCCCAGAGTCAAACTTTGACTCTGGGCCCCATCGTTTGTTTCCTTCTTCATCAGGTAAGAAAGTGGACGTTGCAGTTCTTTCATAGCTTGTGTGTGCGCCCAAAATTCAAGACTTTGACTTTTGGGCCCCACGAAAATAAAGATTCTGCAACCTTCTGCAAGTAGAAGAAACTTCGCTACATTTTTTTTTTTTTTCTTTCGTAATCCTTCGCACAGTCCCACAAACTTCCTTTATCTAATTTGAAATGTAATTTAATAAATTATTATCCGAATTCAAACTCGAGACATTAATTTAACAGCATAGGGTATGGGGAGTTTGCATCTTGGTATTTATGTATCGACGGATTAACATATGAATTCTCAACTTCACGCATGTCTGTTCCGCATTCTCTTCATGACTAGCTCGACTTATTTTACTATCGAATGGCGCAAGGTGATGATGATAAAGAGAACACGATCGTCGGCAAGTTCCATCTTGCTCAGTCATCACACTGGGCTTTTGTAGTAGGCACGCAGGTCAGGGAACGGCACCAACTGCAGTGATCGTACGCAGACTCTCCTTTATACAGCATCACCAATTCAACTGTGAATCTGAAACAAAATTCCCCGAAAATGCGAAAAAGAAAATCGAATTTATGAAATCACTATACCACATAACATTCCCATGTAATCGTTAGAAGTTTCGACTTACCCGATGATCAGCAGAACTAGACCGAGAAGCCCTAGCACGTATCGGTACGTGCTGTACTTAGGCTAATCGGCACGTGCATCATTGCTGCTGTCTTGGCAGTTCGCCCACCCTCGCTGGGGACGGACGAGGAGGACGAAGCTGAGAAGGAAGCCGGTCAATAGCCCTCCGATGGGGCCGAAACTATCTACGAGTGAAAGGAATAGTGCGAGTCCTAAAGTAATTGCTGTCATGCCGATCAGCATAAACAGAGGAGCACCTGAAAAATCAGGGTAACACTGTAAAACAAGCGCTTCAACGTTCAATTACGCAGTACAAAATCATAACACAGAAGCAAGTCAGAGTCTCATGTTAGCACAAGAACGGAAATTTAGCAGAAGGTGATGTCGGGTTCGTCAACCTTGTCGGCATGGAGGGTCGAGTTAACGATAAGCTTGGATATCCTTGTCGCCGATGACTCCAAAAATGGCACTGGAAGCACCGACTGCCATTCCTTCCTGAATAAAAAGTAGAGACAGAATGCTTCCGCTGAATCCGGATAACAGGTAGATCGTTTCCGCTCGCACTTCCAGCGCCAACCCAATAAGATGAAATTCCGATCAAATCCAGTCAATATAATACGGCATGAAATAGCTCAGAAGCATAACTTTCAATAATGAAAGTTGGCATGCAACCGCATCAAATCACTAGTAGAGAAGCAAAAGAAAAGTGAAACCGAATCGCTGTTCGAGCCCGAGACCGAACACGACCAAGGTCAAGTTGTTCGCGAATACGTGAACGAGGTGGGCATGCAACCACACAGAAGTGATCATTCTCCAACCTTGTTTCTGGTACACAAACTTGCACCACTCCGCAGCCCCCATCTTATCCAATCTCACAGACAGGAGCCCCAGAAAAAGGGATAAAAAGCGAGGTGGCTTTAGAATTTCAATCATCAATTCTAGGAGAAAAGGAAAGGGAAGGAATCAATAGATCAGAACTCACATTGAAGGGGAGATCCTCCACCATGATTTCGCCTCGCAACCGCCATAGTCCCATGACCACGACCTCCCACCGAGGCAAAGGTTGAAGCACATGGTGGCGGCGAAGGCGGCGGAATTGGCTAGGACGAAGACGGGGACCAACCACGGGGTCCACTCGCCACCCGAAGCGGACTCCTCCACGTGTATGATCAGCACGCATTTCACTTCGCCGGCTCCAGCACCATCAGTACTACGTTCGGTTCCTCTCTCGAGATCTCGGTTCAAGCTCGACCTTTGCCCTCCTCTTTTTCTTTAATTCTCTAGCTTTCGAGATGTGAACAAAAGAACCAGTGCGATCCTAGCGGGTTGTTCACGTAGTAAGATTGGATTGTATAGAAGTGGAGGTTTTATACATCGCAAGAATCATGAGCGACTTTCTTGCTTGACTCTCAGTAGTATCCTTCAATTGCGAAGAATTATAGTCTTGTGGCGCCACCTAAAAAGCAAAGAACACCTTTTTTTAAGCATATACTATGACAGAAAGAGCACATTTATGCATAGATGATAGACTGGAGATGAATTAATTTTAGAGAGATGGTCTTTAATTTGTTTCCTTCTTCCTTTTTTTTCTGTTTTTTATGCTCTATCTACACTGCACTGACCAACGACCACCGATATTAGGACAGTCCGTGTCATTTGAAGCTTGTTTACTAGCATGAAATTAGCCCAAAATTAAGGTTTCGTTTGTTTTACGGAAATTTAATGATTTGGATATCTTCTTTAAAAAATCGCTTGGATTGTTTGAAATTATTAGTCAATGAGAAATGTTATTATTATCGATAACAATTTATGTTTAAACATATTTCGTGGATAATGAAAATATTTTTCATTCTCCTATTTTTAAAAGGTGATTCAAAGGATCATTTATAGAAAAAAATTTCAAAACAACTCATTTTCACAAAACAAACACATCATAAATTAATAAGAACAACCACCCTCGTCATCATTCACTTCAATGATCTATAAGAAGGTCATGTCTCTCTCTATTACGAGCACACAAGCGCGTACACCACAAAGAAGGTATGTCATATTTGCTGTCTTTTCGCAATCTTATGCTTCTACACATAAGAGACGTTTTCTTTTTGTTATTCTAATTCACTAGCGTGGAGACTTGAGTAACTGGAAGCCCATGAAGTGGACCGTTTTACCTATCTAAGCTTTTGGTCTGCACCCCAAAGCAATTTGCACATAATTAATGAAATTCAAATGCGTGACCTTCTGATTCCCGAATCGGAAATCCCGACTGTGCTAACTTAGAGGCACTTTCTAAAGCCGAAACGCATGAATGCACAAAATCAATTGGCTCTTTTGGCCAGCTAAAACGCATCTAATTGGGTCTGGAAATGGTGCTAGGAAGGACCAACTGACATAAGCTGAAACTAGGAACTAAACAAGTTGCTCCGCCTTCGATCAGTTCGAAGATATCGAAGGTCCAAGGCTTGCGCTCGATTCAAGACAATCATCTGTGTAACTTTCGCCCCAAGCCTGACTCGCCATTTCACAGTTGGTAAGGATTGATAAGACTCGAACAAACAACAAATCAACCATTTCCCCATTTCCAAAGCGGAAATGCAAATTGCTTTCTTCCAGTAAAGTTGCCAATACATATCCAAGAACATATACCATTCCTTGAGAAGTCCAAATTTCGAAAGTGGCCTTAATCTTTTAAATGCAAGATAATTGATTCACAGACCATATTTGAAGGGGAAAAAAGGAACAAGAAATAACTACAGCCATCATAAAACAGCTAGGACTTTTCCAACATATACTTCTTTGCAAGAACTCAAGTAAAATTTTGAGAGAAGTATTCACAAAAGGTACATACTTCACTCATGACACGATTAGTAAAGTGATGGCACTGCTCATTCATCGTCACAAAAAAAATCCGCTTCACATACAACGGGCAAAACAATTTTCTGCACAAAGACAGCTCTAGTTCTCAAAAGAAATTAAGGAGAAACTTAAGTAAAAGATCCCATGTAGTCATCAGAACTGGAACCGAATTGCCAACTGCTTATAGGATGTGGAATTGTAAAAGCACAGCGTGATCAACAAACTCTGAACTGATATGCATTAAACAAAATCAAACTGAATCTGACAAAAGATCCTCAGTAAAATATGTGAGTTGATCCAAACAGAAATTGAAACAAATTATCTAAACTGTAGACACCGGATGGTACTGGATTACAAGAAAGCAGGGAAACGAATTTATCGTTTTCCACCACCACCTCCGAGCTTGGGGCCCTTTGGTGCAGCACCTTTAGGCATGCTCCCCTTGGATTGGGCCTTTTGCGTCTTGGCCACTGTCTCAGCTTTCTTCGCCTTCTTCTCATCCTTTGTCTTCTTGATCCTCTCCTTAATTTCCCTGCGATCCAGGGAATCATCATGCAAAGCAGGGTGTTAGCGAGCAAAGACAGCGAAAACCTCAATGGTGACTGTGACAGGACAAGAGCTCATACCTGAGAGCAGCCTCACGTGCAGCATCACGGACTTCCGGCTTCTCAGTCCTTTTCTTCTGAATAACTTCCAAGGTGGCACCAACAATAGACCTCGAGTAAGGCTTTTTAGTGGCGCGGCGCTTCTTCTTCACAGCCTCTGCAGCGATATCCTGCAAATGTGATTAATAGAAAGAGTCAAATTTGTGACAAACCCGAGAACCATATACAGCACACCATTCAGGTTAAGCAAAACAACTGCACTAAAAGCCTTCTGGCCAATTCTTCACCTTCTTGTGTTGCTTCCTGTACATGGCTGTCCATGTAAGTTTCGAAGGCTTCAGGCGGTTGTGGAAGTACCTCTTGCATTTAGAATTGGCAAACAGGAAAACCTACACATGCAAAGCCGAGGAGACAACTCGTGTAAGACACCACGACCAACAAGCCCGTCACACAGAGAGCCGTTCAAAACCTCACCTGGGAATCCGAGCGGATGAATCTGATTCCCCTGCCAGGGTAAATCTTGGCACCGCTAAAGCGGCAGAGTTCAGTCCTAGAATATAAAAATAAATAAATAAATAATAATAAGGGGAAAGAAACTGTATCAAGAACAACAAATCTCGCAATCGCAAAGAAATGCATTAACAAGCTACCAACATTGTAGCAGCAAGTATCAAGAGATGGAACACCCACTTCCGATTACACACACAAGGGTCAATACTAAACTACAGATCAAACACTCGAGAATCATCATCACACAAGACTAACACCCATCGCCGCCACGGTCACAAATCATACAGTTCGACAACAGCCAGGAACGCAATATCCATCCATGTAAGAAAGCCACACAAGCATTGAACTGCCAACGTTGTACACCATCTACAGCTGAAGATCCAAAACCAATCAGGTCCGAAAACTTCGTCCCATCTCCTGCCGCTCGGCACATCGGATACATCTTATTTAATCAGCAATTCGACCTGACAACCCACTGCGTTCTTACTGTCATTGTAATAGCCAAAAAAGTCGCAAGCTCAAGCCTTGCGAGCTCAAATCCTTCGCAGACTCTGCAATTCAGAGATCTCTCCAAACTCCCACCGAACTAGACACTCCAAAATCCAAAAAAAGAAAAAGAAAATTTGCCGCGCCAAAGGCGCGAGCTTTACGCGACCTCCGACCCGAAACGAAACGCTCCGGCATCAAGCAACGACGCCGGCGCGCAAATCACACGATGATACGCATCGCGGCGAGTGAACGAACAGGAGAGAGAGAGAGAGAGGGAAGGACGTACTTGAGGACCATGGCGAGCGGAGGGAGGCTGGCTGGAGCTTGGGGTCTCGGCGCGTCCTCTGAAAATGGAGAAACCCTAATTCCCAATGCGCCAGCTTTAAATGCAATCCCCCAAGCAGGAGACTCGAGGTTCGTTCCCGATGAAACGACGCCGTCGCTCGGTGATCCCGGCGAATTGGGCCCGTTAGGGAGACCTCCCAAAGACGTGATTCGGCCCACCCACTCGTCTTGAATTCAATCCGAACTTGAATTGGACCTTTTTTTTTCTATGGGTCGATTCATTAGACGTGTTCAGTTACTTGCATTTTTATTATTTTGAGTATAGATGAAATTTCTAATAACAATGATAGCAAGGTGAAACAGATGTGATATCATCTTTTGAAGTGTCAATTTTGCTCCTAGTAGGAGTGACGGAGATTTGATATGTTTTGGAAGCGGGGTAGGAATACTTTAATTTTTCGACAAACTTTATAGGATATACCACTATACTATATGTCTCTAAATTGCTTATAAATGATGTATTGTGAAAAAGAAACTGGAAATTAACAAAATTCCAATTTAATTAATTCACTTATAGGTTTGATTTGAGTTTATTTATTATCAGTTCATGGATTCAATTTCAGTGCACTTTGGCAAACTAAATCATTAACTATAAAATCGAAGTTAATTATATAGGTTATTAATCATTTACCAATTAGACTATCCACTTGATGCCATAGCATATCAATTTGCACTATGCTCAAGACATTTTCTGTGTTTAGATGGAAAGAAAGATACTAGGAGGACCTGATTCTGTTGATCACCTATTCTTTGGGTGTCGTATCACTGGAGCTCTTACTATCTTCTGGGCTACTAGATGCAATCTTGCCTAGCGTAATAGTTCGCGGTTGGAAAACCTTCAATGGGCCATCAAGTACCAATCAAAAGACTCTTACCTCCACACTCTTGCTCAATTCGCCTTTGGAGCCTTATGCAATATTATTTGGAAGAAAATGAATAATATCATTTTCCGTGATCACAAACTCTTTTTGCTGGCTTTGAAGAAACGCCTAGACAAGGTCGTCAAGGACAAAGCTATGACCTTCCAACAAATCCCGAATACCCTTACCAATAGGAGGATGCAACAATGTTGGAACCTTAGCCCTTCTATCGAGGACTTAGTGTTTCTCCTCTTTGGGTTGACGTTTGTTAACCCCCTCTCCTCATTTGGGTTACCACGACACCCTTGCACTCCTATTGACATATCCTAATGTCACCGGGAGTGCAAGTTCCTTTTGTTGGTGTTGGGTCTCCCTATTTTTGTATAGGTCCATTTTGGGTTAAAGTTAATACATACCTTACCTTTACCAAAAAAAAAAAGAGATACTAGGAGGAACTAGCCCGGTCAAATTTATGCACGTTTGAAATCTCTCCAAATCAATCTAATTATGGAAGGATTAGGAGGAATTTGTGTATCAATAAACAGATGTATTTACCTCACGCCCTATTATTGCATCTGTTTATAAGTACATACGATGGTATTTAATCATTATGCATTCTTTCTTTTCTTCTCCAATGCGTTAGTCTAAACCACGTCTAAGGCATGTGAAAGGCCAGTTGCCGAAACAGAGCATACCATCTACCGACCGCTCGGGCAAGCCACGAGATGGTTGGGTTAAGCTTAAGCCGGAAGGAACGGGGTCCAACTGTCCACATGAACTGGAATCGACAGTCATGGCAGTCTGCCAAGGGACTGATCGAAACTGGAAACTGGATTGCATGATTTGTTCAATTTATTAGAACCTACCAATGCTTTCACGACCGAAATATGAGCTTTAAGAGATCAAATTCAAATTAGCCATAGGTCAAGTACTAATCCATCGATAGAGACACCATCCCGTAATTCAACCAGGACCAAATGGTGCAAGGTGCGCACAATGAGTTTAGGGATGGCAATGATCAGTAAGGGATCAAAACTCTAATTGCAAACAACTTCTAATTGGGGAAAAACAAAGAGATGATGCCATTTGTACAAGAACCGTTACACGAGTCTCCAGAAGAAAACCCTACTCCATGTTTTCAACTAAGTGGGGACCTTATGCATCACCAAGAGATGCACTGGGTTTCAAAACTCATTAAGTCGGGGGAGGTAAATTAACACCACTCTTTCAAATCCTCATCTGCAGGCACCTAATAATGAAATCAAACGCATCCTTACATTCACGGGAATCGCGAAGGACAAGCCCGGCTACAGGGATATTGCAGCTCCACATCCTCAAGCTGCTTTAGCAGTCTCACGGACCACAGCTAGCTTAGCCAAAAGACCGCATAACTGAAGATATGAACCAACACCATCACAGATTCTCATATGTGCAAAGCCAGTTTCCTGCATCCAAAAGTGCATAGTATAAGAAATCAAGAATCTTCATGCATAGATGGAATACTAAACTGCACAAGAGATACCTTCATGAACTCCAGCTTCAGATACTCGGCCATGTCATAATTCTTTATGATACGAAAAAGCGTAGTAATTATGTCTGTAGGGGAATAGCCCAGATCATAAAGTTGCTTCATACCAGCACAAGCATCATCAAACTTCCCATCTAGGACATTGCGAACCATATTCTTGACATGCAATGGATGTGGCTGATCACAAACCTGAAAAACAAGTGCATGATGAATTATTTATGAATTCTTGACAGGGGCTGATGTCACAAATGTGATAATTCTTGAGTTGTATTATAACCTTGAAAACGTTTTCCTGGTTGACAAACCGGAACCCACTGTATGTTGCTTGCAAGTTATTAAGCGCCTGCCTCATGTCACCATCAGCAGTGAAAATGATAGCCTCAAGGCCTTCGGGGACATAGGCTACCTTCATTTTACCATTGCAATTAAATTATATATTCACCAAAATAGCAACTAAAAAACAAAAGATGATGGAATATAACCAAAACAAAGTAACCATTGAAGCAAGAGGAATCACAACAGGACCAACTTAACAATCCATCCAATCAGTCAGGTCTGTCCATTTGACAAACAAACAATGTTCCCGTGACTTTCTTAGATATTTTTCGGACCAAATGGCATCGACTTATCCGCCACACCTAAAAAAAGCCCAAAAAATAGGAGTAGAAAGAACACTTAAATACAAAAAAGAAAACTAAAGACCGACAGCTGCGTTCTTCGAGAGAAGGGGGGTCTTCGATGGGGGCGGCAGGTTAGGGTGCAGGGATGTGAAGGGCGGTCCCACCGCTCTGCCTTTGCCAGCAAGGGCCGTCTACTCTCACTGGGAACTCGACAAGCATAGGTGACCCTTGCTCGACCACGGGCGAGGGCGAGGGCAAGGGCTATGGTCGCTGGTCCTCACCATGCCTGCTTGCCCCTGCCCAAATCTGGGCGAGCACTGGAAGGCCCTGCGCGGTTGTGTGTGAGGGTTCACATGATGTCTTATGTCCTCATCAATGATGGTGCCACTGCTCTTGTGCAGTGGTTGTCTTCCTCGAGAGGCACTCTCTTGTGCTCAAGCCTCTTGATGTCTTAGTAGTTCTCACTGTTGTACTTGCGAAAGATGATGAAAATGATCGAAATTGATGGGAATGTTCAGTCTTGAGAAAGAATATTTGTTTAAAGGAGAATTCAAAGCTTGGCGCAAATGGCAAGAAACAGAAATGATAAAAAAATTTGAAGTAAGGATTTTCCAAGGGAAAACAAAAGGAAAATCAAGAAAAGATTTGAAATTGATGGAGGGGGTCAAGCAATCTGTGGAGATTGATGATGAGCTCGTCTTCTTCACTGTGAAGCTGCCATGCTTGAGGTCACGGTGGAGGTAGTTTTTCCATCACAAAGCCCCTGCAGCGCGAATGTGACCACTGGCAGACCCCCGCTTGGTGGTGGCAAGTGGTCACACCACCAGCACTTGCTGCCCCTGCATGACACCAGGGTTCACGGCGGAGTTGACCACCCTTTCAAACACCCCACCGCCGCATGCATCTCTCTCTTCAAGTTCTATTTTTCGTCTTCTAATCTTTGGCTCCTTTTAATTTTGCTTTTTTTTTTTTGGTGCTCATCATTTTTTTATGGATGTGACGCCTATTTGACACCACAGCAGCATCAAACATCTTTGAAAATATTTAAAATTCCAAGTTAGCATTTTCCATCACTTAAATTAGATAGTTAGCAAAATACCCGATTGCACTTTCTAGCAAATTTTCAGGACTTGATTACATTATTGGAAAGTTTTACAACTTGATTGCACTTTCACAATAAATTTTAGGACTTCTGATACATTTATCCGTAGTAAAAGCTTAGAAGGAAGCTGTTTAATATGTTTGCAAATATTCTCAGTCCACATGCTTCTAACCACAAAGTAAGTGCAGTTGACTTTTCTCAGTGAGACTTCAAGGAACTTGTGATCATGGAATCACTTTTAAACCTGAAGTAGGGAGCATTCACCTTAAATTCGAAATAGAAGCAGTTCTTGAAGAGATTAGACTACATGCAATATGCATCTCAATGTCCAGATTAAGCCACAAAAAGCCTCCACTTCAACACGTTGTCCAGCTTCAAAGGATAACATCTTAAAAGGGTGCATTAGAACTAGTAAACCTCAGTAGAGTTTTGAATGTCCAACCACAAAGATCTATCGGTTTACCTAGCTTGGAAAGTAGACTTTCAGATTTAATCTTAAGTTAAAAGCAAGTATTTGATGGTTTCATTTCTGTAATCAAAAGAAAAATCACTTTGGCTAAACTATGGCAAGTCCAAGAACTAAGAGACTAATAATATTGAACTTCCACTGCAATGATCAGTTTAGCTTATCTATAGATGTAGGATTGAGACAAGTATCCATAAGAAATACATTTACCTTTTCTGCTTCAATCACCACCAAAAGACGCCCAAGTATTTCTTGGTCAGATAATCGCGAAAAGCGAACAAGAGCACACCTACTCTGAATAGGCTCAATGATCTTCGCAGATGTATTGCATGCAAGAGCAAAGCGAGTGGTGTTTGAATATATTTCCATTGTCCGCCTCAAAGCCTGTTGTGCTCCAGAAGTCATGCTGATTTTGAAAAGAAATTGGCCACAAAGCAAAAGTGCCCCCAATAACCAACCCAAAAATGCAAGATGTATAAGAATTGTACTTCATAAGTGCAACAAGACAAAGAACCAAGAAGTATTATAAGACAAAAGAAAAAGATCATATTATAGGATAAAAGAAAAACTTCTACAGTCATCGAATGATCAGTCTAATAATCAGCTAAATAAGGTATGGCTATTAATCAGGTGAGACGTCATACCTGTCAGCTTCATCCAATATCACTATCTTATGCCTCCCAGGAGGAAGAGTTACCTTCTTTTGGGCAAACATCTTAATTTTGTTCCTTACAGTGTCTATTCCCCTGAATAGATAAGTCACGAGAAGATTACTTCAGGCAGATGCAGCAGATCGAAATGTTACAGGCTTGAAGTAAAAATCCTTGCCTATCATCAGATGCATTCAGCTCCAACACCGCCTCTTTATAGTTTGGTCCAAGAAGTTCATGCGCAAGAGCCAGTATACTCGTAGTTTTACCAGTCCCAGGAGGACCCTGAAAGTACATGGAGATGCAGTCAGAAGTATATCACGAGCATTCTTCAACACGAGCAAGAAGAACACAATGCGCAAGGACTTCACAACCGAAAAATCACAGCTTTCCATGTCGTTCCACAAGGGTATTGCAGGGAAAACCGAAGTGAAAAATCCAGCTTCTGCAAACCGACAGATAATCGACGCCCTATTGTCTAACCTAAGCAGGCATGGAGAAAGCACTCGACTGAAAGAAGACGCCTTTATTAACTAAACAACCTACTGCCAATCGCAAGGTGCATTTGCCGAATACCCGACCCAGAACTTCAAGTCAGAAAGGCGATTCTAGGCTTTCCGAAAAAGACTAAAAGGAGGTCAAGAAGGCAGATTTCTTCGGGAATTTTCACAAGCACCTACAGCACCGCATTTACCCATCTCAGTCCTCAGCCCACAGACCATGAAAAGTGAGAGAAATTAGGGCCACGCGCAGCAGAAAAAGATCCGAGCAGAAGCAACCAATGCAAGCTGGAGCTGGAAACGGAAGAGAAGCGAGGAGGCGAGAGACGTACGGACAGGATGAGGTTGGGCATGTTGCCGTCGCGAGCGATGACCTGCAGCCTGGAGACGGCGTCCTCGTTGCCCACGATGTCGGCGACCTTGCTCGGCCGGTACTTCTCCACCCACGGCATGTCGAAGTGCCCCGCTCCGGCGCCGGACGATGAAGAGGAGGAAGCCATCACCGCCGCCGTTCTCTCTCTCTTTCGCTCCGAGACTTGGAGGGAAAATAGTCACCAGGTGCGGCAGAGCTTGTAAAAAGACCAAAAAGCCGGGAGGTCCTTCTCCTTCTGGTTATTTGCTGTTGCCCCCTCTAACTCCTGTTAAATTACGTTTTGACCCCAAAAAAGGTTCAGCTCGAATCCAACCGAACCTCCCCGAATTTCCTATCCTGTTCCGAATCAAGCCGGCCCAAAATTCAATTTTGGATTAGCCCATTTTACCGCAAGTGGTATTTCATTAAAAAATACGCTAAAACATATGGACAGCTTTTTAGGTATCATGATATTTGGTTGACGAGAATATTTCATTTCTACTTTCGAATAAATCGTGCTTATTAAATTATCCGTTATCATGACAATTGACATGTCATAAAGCAGCACGCTCGAAAAAGAATTCATACTATACATCAGTTCGAGTGGTGTACGTATTTTGACCCAAAAGAAAAAAGAGTGCCATACATAGAATTATTCAAAGATCCGAGGGAAAAGAGAACGGTACGAAACGGAGGACGTGCGAATCATGCCGTATGGACGTTTCGAGAAAATTATTTTTGTCCCATCAGCAAAAGAAGTCCCCAAAAAAGAAGAATTGAAAAAAGAAAAAAAAGAAAAAAAAAAGGAGCGACGTAAGGGGACATGTACAAAGCGGTTATTCTCGGGCCACCGAGCGTTCATCACAGTCGACGGTCGACGTCCACGCTGTCCTCTCCATCATCGTACACGTCACCCCCCGCGAACGGACAGAAGAGAGAGAAAGATAGAGAGAGAGAGAGGCACGGAGACAAATCCCCATTCCTTGATCCAATCTCTCTCCTCGCCTTCTCCTCCTCTTCCTCCATCTTCATCCTTGGGAAGATTCGCTGCCCAAGATCGCAACTTTCCGCTTCTCCTCCTCCCATGGCTTAGTGGGTACCCGCCAGAACCGAGAGAAGACGCCGCCCCGATTCGGTAGCTTGCGAGACGAAGGAAGGAGGAGAAGATGGCATCGACCGCCAACGGCAACGCCAACGCCGCCGCAGCCGCCGCCCAATCGCCGCCCCGATCCTCCGACGACGTCACCGTCGACGTCACCCCGCTCCTGTCCCGCTCCGGCAGCTCCCGCGATGACCCCTCGAACTCGAGCCCCGGGCGCCGCCCCGGGGGGGGCCGCCGCGGCGGCGGCGGCGGCCAGGGCCTGCGCGAGGCGGCGCGGTTCCTGCGCCGCGCCAGCAGCCGGCGGATGATGCGCGAGCCGTCGATGCTGGTCCGGGAGTCCGCGGCGGAGCAGCTCGAGGAGCGGCAGAGCGACTGGGCCTACTCGAAGCCCGTGGTGGTGCTCGACGTGCTCTGGAACTTCGCGTTCGTCGCGGTGGCCGTGGGGGTCCTGGTTGTGAGCCGGGGCGAGAACCCCACGATGCCGCTGAGGGTCTGGATCGTGGGGTACGGGTTGCAGTGTGTTCTGCACGTGGCTTGCGTGGTGGACGAGTACAGGAGGAGGCAGCGGCGGTGGCGGTTGCGCCAGCAGTCGCCGCGATCCGATAGCTCCCTCGAGGAGGAGAATTCCGGGGGATCTCGAGGGGATTCGCCGAGGGAGTACGTGTCGTTGGCTCAGTTTAGCGAGGAGGGAAGAAGGTAGTTGGTGGATTTTTTTTTTTTTTTGGTGTCAATGTTCAGTTGGGTTTTTTGAGCTTGATTTATGTGTTTTGATTTTCATTTTTGAGAATTGTTCCTGGTTTTGTTCTTTATTAGCCAGCTAGTTTGATGTCAATGTATTTGCTGAAAGAGTGTACGTGAAATGAAACGAATGATGGGCAGTGTAGAGCAGTAAGGAGCTAGATTTCCTTCTTGGGTGTTTTGAAGTTGGACTATCATCAATATTATAGGGGGTTATTAGCATAATTTCAAATCTGCATGTTAGCACATGAAAAGAAGATTGAAGTTGAACTATAGGCAAAAATCATGCCTTTGCTACCGAAACATAGTTTTCTTATGCGTATCAGGCTGCTATCTAGTTCTGATTATGGTACTGCATTGCTGTGCAATGATATAATGACCAGTGGTTGATATACGCTCTTATGGATAAAGTCTGAATGTATGGGTGAATGTGATCATAGTTGGTTGCTTTCAGGGAGATGGTGCAAGATGTTCTGCTTGCTAAGTGCCCTTGGTTGATCACTTTGTACATTGTATTCTAGTGTGATATTGCAGGGCTTTGTCGACACTCCTCATCCTTTCATGTAATTTCAGCAGTGTAGCGAAGCATTTGGAATCAGCGAACACTATGTTTTCCTTCATTTGGTGGATCATTGGTTTCTACTGGGTTTCAGCGGGTGGCCAAACTTTAGCACATGATGCTCCTCAGCTATATTGGTTCGTCTTGACTCTTTTGTTGCTGTGATTCAAACGACAGCTCTAGTGAGAAAATTTAACTTTCTTCTATCTTGTTATGCACAGGCTTTGCATCATCTTTTTAGGGTTCGACGTGTTCTTTGTAGTCTTCTGTGTTGCCCTGGCATGTGTCATTGGCATAGCTGTGTGTTGCTGCCTCCCCTGTATTATTGCACTTCTTTATGCTGTGACAGACCAGGTACGTCTCGATTCTCGCTAGGGATAAGAATTTCATTTCTTGACCTTTTGATTTTTCACTATGTCTCATCTTTCTAGGTCACGTGCCCAACCATGCTGGGCATTTTGTATTAGCAATTTAATGTTGGAACTCTAACAGGAACTAGTATTATTTGCCACTTACGAGTAATTAAAGTTTGTGACGCTGTGATAATCTACCATCTTCTTAAAGGCCAAAAGGAAAAAAGGTACTGATTGCAGAATTGGTTGGTTGGCTGACATATATAGCTGACTTTCACAGTTGTTTCTATCCTCTTTTGAAAATTTGCTGCAAGGCGTGTACCCAAATGCTGTCTACCTGAAACTAGCTTTTGGAGGTGCAGAGGCCCTATAGAGTGTCTTCAGTCTTTACGCCTTGTGTTGCAAAAAGTTTGGCTTGCCTTCGCTAATTATTCTTTTCATTTGGGTTGTAATTGAAGGATGCAATGTTCTTTTTAGGATGTGATAATCATTGACATGGTAAATGTCTCTTTACGAGGATTGGGTTGTTCTTGTCATTTGATGGTGTCGATTTAGATGCAACTATGTCATGGAAGGTGCTACAATAATCAACAAATTCATGGAAAAACTATGAGAAACATCATAAGTTAGATGCTGACGATGAGCAGGTAGTTTACAGGAAATAATTGATGCTTTTTCCCCTGGAGAATTAATGCTGAGCTAGTTGGTTAGATATTCAATGATAAGCTAGTTGAGTCTATTTTCAATGTCAAGCTAATCCAGCAGATATTGTTCGCTTTTATACTTTTTCTATGCATATTCAGGCTGAACGTAAACATGTGCGCCCAAGCTATAATTCTTAATACACCAGTATTGGACTATTGTGGTCTTTAGAAGGGAAAAATTCGTTTCCTTCTTTGAATATTCAGTTCTGTGGATTTAGGTGGGGATTTTCATTCTGTAGTTAGTTGCAGTACCTTATATGTCATGTGTGTTTAGTATGACATCAATATGTTTAATTAATTCCTGGAAAAACTTCAGGTAGGTTGTTGTTGAGGAGTGGTGAATGAGGAGACACGAGGTATTTGTGTGGATCATGTTACAGACTTATCATCGCCTTTGGATTATGCTGAAAAAATATCTCCCTTTAACAGGATGCTGCCTGTTTTGATTATGATCCCTTTTACAGTGTGATGAAATCACGGTCTTATGTCACTGGTTCATGTTGTGGTCGAGTCATTTTGGTGATATAAAAATATACTTCTACCTAACATTTTTCTGAGGCTTGTACTTCTTTGGTGGTTTTTTATGATTCAAACTTTGAAATGTACTCTTTTTTTAGATGAGTTCTACAGATCCCTTTGTTGCTTGTTAATAAATTTTACTAGAGAAAAAGTCTACTCCATAGGAGAGCTATCAGGAACTCTGTACAAGCTGATATAAAAGCTATTATTTGCTAACAATACAGGTAATTTGTTGAGTAGCATACATCAGGTAGAAGCGCAAAGAGATAAGCTTAGAGAAGCAGGATCTTCCTTGTGTATACTCGAACAGACTTAGAAAAACCAGTATCCTCATGTTACCATCCTCCATTCCGGCCAAGTTATTTGACTTCCTTTGTCTAGCCGAGCATGATGAGTGGCATTGAATCTTTATTTGTATTCTTCCTATGTGTCCTATTAATTGATGAATGCAATTCATGATGTTGAAACCATGCATATTTCATGCATATGAGGAACTGTGTTGATGATTTCATGTGTATGTTTTAGTACTTTAGAGATCTTTGGCGTTTTGGTTTTGGCAGGGAGTTTGGACTATGTTTGCACTGATATTCCTACTTCATGTCAATACAGGAAGGAGCAACCAAAGAAGATATTGAGCAACTGCCCAAGTTCAAATTCCGGAAAATTGGTGACGGCGAGAAACATATCTCTGATGTGGAGGGACCTCTTGGAGGCATGATGACCGAATGTGGCACCAAAGAGTCGACCACTGGACATTACCTATCGCAAGATGATGCAGTAAGCAGTCTAATTTTCTCCTGAGTTCCATTGAATCTCTTTTTTCCCTTTATTTTTTCAAAATTAACTGATGCAATTTCTATCAGTATTGGTATAAAAGTATTAGATATCAATATGTTAAAAACTTTCCCTCGGTCAATGTAGAACCCACTGAAACGCCATTGTTTTCCTGCACGTTTGAAATTGGTGTCTGTGCTAACTGTAGGAATGTTGCATTTGCCTTTCGGCTTACGAGGACGGGATCGATCTGAGGGAACTTCCATGCCGTCATCATTTTCATTGTACCTGTGTAGATAAATGGCTATACATAAATGCTACGTGCCCACTCTGCAAGTATAACATCTTGAAGAGTACCAACAATGGTTCGGAGGAAGTGTAGAAGGCCCAAGTGCCTGGCGCAAACTACATATTCCTGAACTTCTAGTTCAAGAGAATTCAAGTCTTGGAGCATGTTGAAGGACACAAGTTGTGGGCTGTCTTTTCCATCGTCGTGGTTGTAGTAATAGCAACGTCCCGTGCGGTCTGTCTGTCCTAGTATATTTTCCAACCTCTCCTTCTTTGTACATGTTCATGTCTGGATTTTTACCGTGTCTTATGGTTCAAGAAGCCGTCGGCCTTCGCCATTTTCAATGATGGTACGATTAAAATTTCAGATGCTTGTTGTAAATCCTTTCGGGAGGATGTGTACTTCCAATTGGACAAGTTTCCGAATTAAAACGTAAAAGTCTGGAGACCACTTGAAACGTGAAAAATGAGGGGTTGGTTACCTTTCTTTGTCGGGCCGACAAGATGATGTGTTGATTTAATGTGTTATGACAGTGACCACAGCATATCTTTGACGCATTTAATAGATTGCTTTTCATCTAGTTATGCCTGTGCATACGGATTTTCTGGGCTTGTACTCCAAGTCCAGGATTATCTTCCGTAAATACGGGTAACATCTCAGGATTACATAGTGAGTTCCAGCCCTATTTTGGGTGTTAGACTCGGAAAATTGAATAAACTAAATAGGCGCCGAGCTACTGCATTTGCTCTCGCATACGCTCTATTTCTTCAAAAAAGAAAAATTCTGGTTAATAGAAATAAATGTCATGTATTAAGCTTACGGCTCAAAAAGTATAGAGTCCTCTTCAAGAAATTCAATATTCTCTTGATTCCATATCTAGTCCATTACACTTAGTAGATACTTAGGAAATTCCAACCTAGATGTTCATTTTTCCGTGAGGAATAAATACAGCTTGCGCCACTACCACACTTAGTCAACAATGTTACGGGTTGTTGACATGACACAATTTTCCTAAATCACTGGTCATATCGGTTGAAATTAGTTTAAAGTTGCAAAAAGGTGGAGCTGGTAGTCACCACAGCTTGGCGGCTCTCCTGAAACCTGTTGGTTCAATTTTAGGTTGGTTCCGAGTGACCCGGTTTAGTTTTCAAATTCAAGTATCACGAAGCAGTTCTAACATAATATTCTTCAAAATCTTAGTCTAGAATTGATCCGTCCGGAAATTAATATGTATTGTATTTTTTTTATTTTTTTTTTGGAATGTGATGTTACCAATTATATTTTGTTTTTTTCTTTAATTTAGGGCATGCTATGAACTCTATGAATACTCAAACATCTTAAAGCTGTGGCATTTTCCCCTCACAAAGAGCCAGTATTTACCAAAGACAATCAGTGTTACCTTTTACAGTAACGTATAAAAATTTTATATCATAAAAATACTTTCTGAAAGTGCAAACAAATTATTAGTTTAAAATATGGATTTTTCTTAGATAGTTTACATGTAGATTAATTCGGTTTCACGAATATCTTAAAGTACACATGTCACTCATTTAACAATAAATATATTACACTGGTGAAGGATGTAAAATAATCAAATGTTGATGCAGAACTTTTCTATAAAAGCCTATCTTACATATAAATATAATAACACATCTTCCTTAAAGGTTGCCGTTAAGGTTAACATATGGAACTCTTATTTACGAAGGATTGATCTTTCAGGTAATTTTTCATACATTCTCCACTCATTTTGCTATCTATTATATACCTTTGTCTCATTACCTCCTATCTCTTCATTATTTCTTTATTGTAATTGTAACATCTTTGCAATAAAAAAAATTTGCTACATCAATCTTAAGATGCTACATCCTATTAGTATACAAGTACGTTAAATACATAAATTACACATGTTTAGGCTCAGTTTTTTTTTTTTTGTCGGTATTTTAGGCTCAGTTTGGGAACTACTTTTTTGTGCTCCAAAGTCCCTTAGGCAAAAGACAAATACGATTTGACATATTCTTTAGAGAGCTTTGGGATGATGTAATTATATTTTCAAAGGCACCGATTCAAAAATACTTTAATCTTTTCTGGAATATAAATACATTTTTTTCTTCGAACTTTCTCCTCACTAAATTTTCATAGTTCCAAAAATGTCATTAACTCACATGACGTTATTGGCAAGGGTTCAAGCTCTGGCAAAGCCAAATCTCGTTGCGAGCAAGTCAAATTTGGCATCGACAACCTCTCTTGACGTCACCGAACCTAAGGCAACTGTTGGACCTAAGTGATGCGACTTGAGGTTCCACAACCCAAGATGACCTTCGCAAGGGGTTGTGCGCACCCCTAGACAACACAGCTTGGGTCATGTGAATTCGGATGGCCATCGCCTAGGTTGCACATATCAGGTGATGACCACTTGGGTTAGCATGACCTAAGCCACGAACCAAGTGACAATGCCTAGGTTCATGTGACCAAGCTGCATAGCACAAGCCAAGCAATGGTCGCCTAAGTTCGCAGGACCCTACTAATCCCAAGTCTAAATTGTTGGTAGCCGTATTTGGCCTTGTCGGCTGCCCGCCTCCTGTTGAGTTCTTCACTGGTTCTGAGTTTTTTCTTAAAAAATCAAAAAGCCAAAATGTGATTTTTTGAAGCATTATTTAAAATAAAATTGTTTTCCAATGTACTCTTAAAGTAAAATTTACCAATACTTGCATTTCGAAAGAAAAAAAAATCATTTTAACTTAAAGACCTTATATGTTCCCAAAGAATTTCCCCAAAAATGCATCAGACCCATTTTTTATCCACATATGATGGATTGAGTCATTATATGAATTAATTATATTTAGTAATAGATTTAAAATGATTAAACCCAAAAAAATATTATTATTAGATTAATTCACAGTTTATCCAAAATTAAAGGGCCCTATATGTATGTACTTGAGATACAGTAAATAACAAGGAATATGATGCATCAAAATATCAAGTTAATTATCTTATTATGCTATTAATGATTAATGTTGTGTCAACCTTAAATCACAATTTTTGTACTTGAAAATTTTTATGTCATTTTCTAATACAAATTTATAAAGCACGAATTACTAGTACAACGAAGTTCTTTCATGGCAATTCCTCTCGCAAGGTAAATTCTCTACAAAAGTAAAGATAAAACCAAAAAAGAATTGACGAAAAGACAACTCTCCATCACGAGCAAAACCAAATCATCGTCTTCAAGAAGGGGAGGAAAAAAAAAAATCAAATCGCTGACCCCATCCTGACCGTTGATCAGGCTGGTGGGGCCCACTCACACTTCCGGGGTCTCCGATCATCCACAAAGGGACGCAACCGGCAAGCCAATGACCGTCCGCCACGCGTCCCCGCAGGCCGCCCACGCGTCCCCACAGGCCGCCCGCCCTTGCTCGACCACGACCCTGACCGAGACGTTCACCGTGCCGTGGCCCCTCGTCCCGTCCCTGTCCCTCAGCCGGTAGCTCAGGAACACGACGGATCCCGCCGCCGCCGCCGCCGCCTCCGGCGAGATGATGTCCCCGGCCGGGATCAGGCACCACCCCAGCACGGCCTCGCCGCCGACGAACCGCCGGGCCCGGACGTCGAGGTACACGGAGGAGCGGAGGTCGGCGAAGAAGCCGGGGTCCACGGGGAGGCGGAACTTCTCGTTCCACGTCGGGTTGGTGCCCCCCCGGCGGTCGACGCCAGTGGCGTGGGCCGGGCGCGGCGCGGCGGCGGCGGCGGCGGCGGCGACGGCGAGGGTGGCGTAGGGCTTGAGGCGCCGGGAGAAGCAGGCGTTGAGGGTGGGGTTCCTGAGGCCTTGGGCGGATATGACGGTGATCTCGACGGAGACTGGGCCAGCCCGCGTCCGGTCGCTCGTCATGTGGAGGCGGATCTCGATGCGGAGGAGGCGGGACCTTGGGGGCGGGTCGAGGAGGAGGAGGAGGAGGAGGAGGAGGGATCGGAGGGCGGCGGAGGAGGAGGAGGAGGAGGGATTTTCGGCACCATCGAGAGCGGCGACGAACGTGGGTGGGGGTGGGGGGTATAATGATTTTCTTGAAAGGTAGCTTGGAGGGGGGCAGAATGGGTTAGTCGGGGTGGGGGGTTTTTTTCGGGAGTGGCGTGACGCGTCACTTTGGACCGGGGCACCCCCCGGCGGAAAGTAAATGAATAATCAAATTGTCCACTTCGCGTGAGGCGGATGGCGTTATTATCTACATCGATATCTACGAATATATATATGTGTGTGTGTGTGTGTCTATGTATATGTTTCCAATCTATAATTTAGAAGATTGAATATCAGAAAATTGCAAAGAACTTACTTAGTCGGCAGATGCGATGACTCCCGTTCCTCTAGTCCAAGCATTTGATTTCCAATTTTAACCCCGCGTCCTTATTCTAGTCCAACTCTTATTGTAGGAAAACATTATTTTTAACTTGAATCCCAATAATTTCATTGGAGATTCTATGAGCCTTTTTGGTAACACTTCAAACAATGCATGATTCCACTCCTTCATTCTTTAAAATAAAAAAAGAATAGAAATTCGTTTGATATATTTTTTGTTCCCAGAAATAAAATCCTTTTTTTTCCTAGGAATAGATTTGAAAAAAAGTTACTTCTTGTTCTTACGAATAAATTCTAGAATCAAACCAAATTTACTTCTTCTTTTTCTCTCTCTTTTCTCTTCTTATTTTCTCTTTCTTTCCTTCTCTCTTCTTCGTCCTCCTTGTCAACCCCCTAGGCAAGGTATGGCCTCACGTTGGTTGGGCGAGACCGAGCCTCACCAAAGACTGGGCGAGGCTCTGGTGAGGTCGAGCCTCAGCAAGCCTCACTACGAGACTCAAAGGTTCTAGCAAGGTCGTCGAACCTTGCCCAGCCGATCGCTAGCGATTGTCGTGACTAGCAACCAGCAATAAGAAAGAAGAAGAGGGATGGAAAATGAAAAAGAAAAATATAATAAAACTATTTAAAAATTAAAAGAAATTCTAATTTACAAAAGAATTTGCGATTTTACAAAACACATTTCTATCCCGCGAATAAAAATTTTGGACAATTATTAAACACTTTCAAATGCTCAAAAAACTCGTTCGATGAATAGAATTAGGAAAAATAATTTATAATAAAAAAAAATATTTGTAAAAACAAAATGATTACCAAATGTACCCCACATACATTGCATGTGTACTTGGCAACTTATAGCTGTCATGATCGACAATGTCTCCAAAGTCTGAAAAGTTGTTACTTATGGTCCTAAAATTTGGCCTAATATGCAATGTCATCATTTGGCTTCTAATTCATTCGATGTGATCATCGAATTACTTAGAAGTGTTCAATAGAATCCCTAAATTTTTAATTTGTTCAATCTAACCTCTCAACTTTTAATAACAAAGTTAAATAAGTCATTTGGTATTATTCACTAAAAATAAATTTTCAAATAAAAAAGTTTTCTTCTTAAACAGGGTGTTTGCACCGTTGCCTAAATTATATAAAATATTTTCATTTAAATCCCTTCTCTAAATCGACACGAAAGATATGTTATCTTCTTATTGCCTTTTTACTTTTTTGGTCTTTGAAACAATTAAGATTGTTCCCTTTAAGTAAATTTTAACACTTGATTTTTACAATAGTGTTTTGCTAGAATTTTTTCCACGACGAAATTTCTTTCACTGGAAATCATTTCAGTTTTTATTAAAGGAAATGAGTTTTGCACTAACTCCAAATAAGAAGTATCTAAGCAAATGAAGGAATCAATAGCTTTACTTCAGATAAAATTATATAATTGCAAATATTCTGAATTTAATTAACAAGTTTGGAAAGTGTAATTGTTACAATCAAACCAGACATAGATAAACCCCACTAGAATTTAATTGATGACAAAACTCGAGAATGTAAAGATATCATGTCGAAATTTAATCGATGGTACAAATTTAGAAATGATGGCTCAAAAATATACCGGAATTTACTTGATGACGTGAGTCTAGAAAGTGAAAACATAGTGTTGGAAAGTAAAAGAGTAAAGGATGGTGAATCTATTAGATTTGGGTGAGAAGGCATCTAAAGAGTACGATGTGGCTAAAGCTTACAATTATCAACAAAGGTTACGAAGGGAAGTTCCAAAAAAAATTTATAAAGGGAGGTTATAAACAGAGATTACAAAATAGTTATACGGACAGTTAAATTGACTCCATTACATTGACTATTTCATCAACTCCACTATCTTAACTGTTGATTTATTTCACTGGGTTGATGATTACTTCTTGGACAGTTACTTATGATATTGTTGACTCCACTTTTTATCGATTCTTTTGAGTTGCCGATTCATCATATTGTCAATTCTTTAAGTTGTCGATAATTCTATTCATAAATAATCAAACTCTACTCTCGCTAGTTAAGTTCATCAATAATAATCGAAATTGGACTTTTTTTTATGCAGACAAATAGTAAAACTAGAAACTCAAGAGTTGTATCAGATTCTTATTCCTAAAATTATAAGACTAAGCGTTTTCACAAAGATATGCCAAAAGTGATTGTCGAGTTCAATGTTAATTATTTTCGGCTTCTTGACTTAAAAAACTATCATTCTTTAATAATTATCTGCCTTGCTTATCAACAAACAAATGTTGCCACACCAAGAGCGGAACTCTTTCGGGGATGAAAAAGTCAGTGAGGCATAAGAACAGAACCTTGGTACATCGTCCTTGAGGAGTTGCTGGAGCTAGAGCTTGCTTTCGGCTTCCAAGCGAGCCGACCTTTCCGTACGTGGAATGGCCAAGCACCGTGGGAACTCAACCAAATGTCAGTGGAATTCTTCTTTTTTTTGAATAGGATTGCAAAGTCAATATTTTAACTTTCTTTTCTTTGTCCTGCTTCGATCTGCCTCATCGATAAGTTTTATATATCCACCACCATGCAGATGGGAATGTTCCAAGCAAACACTCTCGATTCCCAGATCTTTTTGCACTTAGTGCACATGGTGGGAAACAACAACATGTCCTCACATGTCCTTTTCGTTAAAGAATCTCGAGCTTTTCAATTTCGTCATTGCGTTCGCAGACAAAACTCAAAACACTAATTAAATCAAAAGATTCCACCGAGGGTATCTTCCATATAAATACCCAAGCCAATCACTAGTTTTGAGGAATAATAATCCAAATAGCCTTAAACTTATTGTATGAGAATAGATTTAATTCCAAACATTTCAATTCAATTAATGGGTCTTAAACATTTCGACAATTTGCTAATTTAGTCTTTCGATCAATTTTTATTATAAATCACTGATGTGGCAGTCCAATTAGCCTTAGCCGCATCACATCGGACGGTTGATATCCATGTCAATAATTTCTGGGTTAAAATTGGTCAGGATTATAATGACAAATCATCACAAGATTTATGATTAAACTGGTCAATTTGAAAGGTTTGTGATTGAATTAGCTGCCGAACGATAAGTCTAATATATTTTGGACCATTTTTCCCCAATTGTGCTTCTTTCCATCATCTTGTCTATTGCGGAACATGTCGGCCTCTTTCCGTGTAGAAAGTGCTTCCGACGCACGACAATCACGATGGACAGCTCGAAAGATGTGGGCCTTGCGGTAGCTTGAGGAGAGGACCAATGGCGCTGTCGTCTTTTTCGGTGGAGGAATGTGAGTGGCTCATCACTGCGAGGGAAAGTGGTGATTGGGTGACGATGGTCAAGGGGAGTCAACGTGCTGAGTCGAAGTGAGTTTAACCCGTCAACGCATGCTCCATCGCATGTATCATCCAGAAGATCGCGGCAACTTCCATCTGCGAAGGAATGAGAAGATGACAGAAAACCGCGTACACAGAAGTTGTAGCAACCGTTCATCGCCTACAAATATCCGTGATTCATACGGTCTGCTATCTGTACGAAAGCTCCTTCCCTTTTATTAGAGATAGCGACTTCTCTAGAATAATTTTCAATGTTAAGAGATTTTGTGTGTTTGATATTTTGTTACTCTTGAACACCATCATGGAAAGCTTATAAATGGAGGCTTTATGTACTCTTTGCTACATCGTGAAGAGAATATTACATTTTTTTTGTCATTTCAATTCTCAACTTGATATTGGTAATCCGGCCGCTCAACAGTGTTCATTTGAGGAAGTACTTAATAGAGTCTAGTCCACAATGGTTGTGTTTCGATGTCAACCGCACCGTAGGAGTGATTGAATCCCGGTCCGGCTTGGTTTCGAGGTGGATTTAGGAACCGGACCAAGAAGACTAGTTCCCAATTTCAAGGATTAAGGATTGGACTGGCCAGTCCGAGAATCGGAAATCGGACCGACCGACCAGTCTGGTCTGATGGACTTGATCCATTCACTGATAACTAATGCAAGAAAGCGCATGTATTCAGGTAGCATCTTGTTCTCCCAAGCGTAGACAGCGAAGGCATGTTGTTACTGTAAGACAACCACTTTGCTCAAACATTTTTAGAGGACCTCCAAAATCAGTTTGCATTCGATCCAAACAAAGGCACTATACATGACTACCATTCAACTTTTATTTCCCGTAATACCGCATGTGTCCTGGCTAATTGGTGGAGAGGCAAAATGATATTGAACCTAAGATTATTTTGTTTTGATAAGGGTTGTTTGTCGACCCATAGGCCAAAACATTCTATCTACATGCACAACGGTAGAGTAATATAGTGACATTAGCCCTGTTTGTTTTATCCGGTCTGGTTCCCACCTTGAAACCAAGAACCGTACTGACCGATTACTGATTCCAAGAATAGGAGCCATGAATTGGATCGCCACTCATAGGAATTGCCCAAAATCGATCGATTTGGGCAGTTTCTGTTGCACACCTTTATCACACTAACTGCATTTCCCAATCATGCATTTTCTCATAGATATGGCTTTTCTTTCGATGCTAGCTGCACAAGCCATCGATAATTATTCTCCCAAGCCAAGGCCACTTGATGCTTATGACGCTAGTCATATTGGCCGTGTCGCTCGTGCAATTTCGCAAGTTGTATCGGCCGCTTGTTGTTCCCCTTTGATTCTTAATTTTTCACAAGTCGTTTTAACAAGTCGACATCACCATCAAACTCGCCGCCCTTAGATGAGCCGTAGCCTAAAGTTTCTCCCTGAACGTTGCCTCACGCACTGCCATCGGTTGCCTTATTGCCAAGCCATGCTAATTTTTGGATAAATAAGTTTCCGTGTCACTGTTTGACTTAATTTCAAACTCAAATTGTCTTGATCACTTTGAGTTTAAGCAGATGTTAGAGGTAGCTGGGGATTTCTCTAAGATAATTTTCTATATTAGAGATTTTTTGATAATTTTGTTGATTCCCTGTATCTTTCAAAATTGTACATATATTTTCCTTTAATTGTGCATATATTACTTGATATATTATCTTAGATAGTTATCTAATATAACTTATAAATAGACTTTATGTATTTTTTTCAACATACATCAAAATATATAAAAAAATTCTCCAATTCAATTTTCCATAAATATTTTTAACTTCCTTTACTGTAAAATCGATGTTCGATGTGTTTATTTGAGTAAAAGAACTTTAATTAGTTTTCTTAATGAAATACCATTTATGATCATTGAAAAAATGCATATTCAAAGTTAAGAAAATGAATTCTTCGGCCCGAAAAGGAGAATGTGTTTTTGAGAAATGATTTCTAGAAAAGTATTGTCCATTATCATATAACTTTTCCTCAAATAAATACACTCTTATAATTACTTTACCTATGATGAGATAGCCCATCTTAAGTGGGTGAACCATGAGCCGCTATAATAGCCTACCGATCATCCTCCACCGCAAGTGCCAACGCATTGGTCGATGCTTCTACAGTTGCCATTAACAGCCTATAATAGTAAATTGGTCACCCCTCCAGACTTGTGGCCAAGACTACCGTTGTCCACATCGTTCTAGCCTTCGGATGATGTGCCTCTCACGAGAGCCGTACAGAGTTTAAAGAATCACAGCTACTGGAACGGTGACACGATATAAAGGTACTAGGTTAGTACGTTCTTCTTGGAAAAGACAGAGAGAGAGAAATTTTTTATAGACGTGGCAAGGATAGACATCATTTTTTAAATCTCAACAAGCAAACTTAATTCCACCTACCTGTTTTTTTATAAAGTCTTCGATTAGAAACCTTTTTCCTCATTAAAAGCAACCCCCTTGAACAAGCAAACCCATAGACCTAATTCCACCTGCCTGTTTTTAATTGCTTCTCAAGCCGATTCGTGATATAGAATGAAGGTATGCAGAATCCATCACATCCCAATCCTATAAACAAGCGAGCAACGACACGTAGCCTTACCCACATCAACATTATATGCATATATTTGTGGACTTTAGGACTCCAATTCTATGACTAACTTACTTTTTTTATCACATGCAGTATAATATAAATTAATATCAAAATCCCTAAATTAAACATATCGTATAAATATTTCAACTTTAACCAAAATCCAGCCACAAAAAATCCTTTATCGAAAACTCCATTGTCCTCATCAGTAGTCATAGAACCCAAAACAGAAAATAAAACATTGAGATGAATGATGCGAATATACTTAATAAAAATATTTTTGAAGCAAATCAAGTAGTCATTATGCACGTCTATAAGCAAAATTAGGAATACAATTATCGAAATTCTACACATAATGTAAAAGATAAAAAAACCTAGTTAAATTGCAAATGTCGAATTCAAAAGGGGTCGCTATAGTTTTTGTGTATTTCTATCCTCTTTTTTTTGGGCTCTAAGCAGTCGCAGTTCCCTGAGATTAGGTCCAACCGACGTCCAGGCCCAGCGTCTGCAACCGCTGCAGCACGACCCGCACTGCATTATCCATGGCACCCACCGCCACCGCAGGTTCGTTCCTAAAACTTGCGCATGCCCGCGCTGGAGCTCAATTCATTCTGTGTTCCGCCTTCGTTCTCTGGTATTGCTGTCTCTCTTTCTCATGCTCATGAGATGGAGTCCTTGAAGTTCGACTGATGGAACTGTTCTCGTTTGGTTTCGTTTTTCGCCGGTGGGTTAGAATTCTGGGGAGTCGAAACATCGCGGGGCTAATAGTTTGGTTCGGAAGTTGGGTGGGCTAAAGTCCTGGGTTGATTAACTGCTGCGTAGCTGTCACGCCCTCATGGTGTTCGAGGAAATGTCTCCGAGACAATGAAGGAAGGTTTGTGTTCTAAGGCGTGAGAAGTGCAGGTATCATGTGCTTTGAACTGGCGGTGGGATGTCAATCTCTTAAAGCACGACGCTAAGGCGTGTTCTTTTGTAGTACACGGGCATGTATCTTTTAGAAGATGGATCAGCCACCATTTGTCCAATGATATGCATGTTTTAGTTCTTTGGCCCATTTACATGTTGGTCAAGATGCGAATCAGGGGTAAAATGATCAGAGTCGCACTGTTATCATGTTGACAGTAATGCTAGCATCGGTGTGACCTCATTGCCAGCAGACATTCTAAACTATTCCTTTTGTTTTATTGCAGTTCACTAAACGCTCTTCCGAAGACCCAAAAGTTATAACCGTCCCAAGGTCTCAAAGATGTATTGGTTCTGTATCTCCTTTTTCATCTTTAAAGATTAAGGTGTTCCCATGTCAGCCTCTACTGCTTGAGGGAAGTTAAGCAGGGATTAAGTTTTACATGCTTCTTGAGGTTGGTTTTCCAAAGCTCATATAATTATCAGAGGGATGGTTTTGTTGAAGACGCCGATGTTATCATCGACACGGCTGCTGCTGCTGTCCTCGCCCTGCCAAAAGCTATCCTCTCTTTCTAGGGCTGCTTGCTTTCATGGGAGTGGACAATTGCTCCGTCATGTCGAAAGTGACCAAGGACCTCTTACTCTCGCAAGCCTTGATCCTAAGATTGACACTGGTAAAACAAATAGGGGCAAAAATAACAAAATTAAGTTTGAAACTTCTTCTAGAAAATTAAAAATGGGCGAAGTGCAGCCTCTTAGTAGCAATGAATTCAAGTCAGTTGCTACCAGAAAACCACATGAATCAGGACTTGGTTCATTTAATGCGAAATCATTTTTAGAGCTTGGCTTGCCAACATTATTTTTAGAAAAGTTGGAGGCCGGTGCATTCAATGTTCCAACTGGAGTGGTGTCTGCGGTGGGTGGGGGATAATGATTTCTTGAAAGGTAGATCGGAGGGTGGGCAGATGGGGTGGGGGTCTCCATGGGAGAAAATATTAGGTACGTCTCATGCTCCAGCGTGATGTTTGACGGTGGTGTGACGTGTAACTTTGGACTAGAGGACGCCAGACGGAAAGTAAATGAATAATCAAATGTCCACTTGGCGTGATATGTATGTATTTCCAATTAGTATGTTTTAATTACATAATTTTGAAATAGCTATAGTTTTCCCGAGGATGCGATGACCCATCCACCTTTAGTCCAAGCATTCGATTTGGACTCTAGCTTGCGTCCTGATTTTGGTCCAACTCTTCTTTATCTCGTAGGAAAACACTAATTTTAACTCGAATCCCAATAATTTGATTGGAGATTCGACATGTCACTACACGCATGCTTGGTAGCTTACACGACACTATCTTTGAAATCTGAAAAAGTTGTCACTTATGAACCCTAAAGTTTGACCTAATATGTAATGTTATCATTTGATTTTTAGTTCGTTCGATATCATAATCGAGTCACTCGGAAGTGTTCAATGTAATTCTTAAATTTTCAATTTGTCCAATCTAACCTCTCAACTTTTAATAACAAAGTTAAATAAGTCATTTGATTACTATTCACTAAACATAAGTTTTCATATAAATTTTTTTTTTCTTAAACAAAATGTTTGCACCGTTGCCTAAATTATATAAAATATTTTCATTTAAATCCCTTTTCTAAATCGACACAAAAGATATGTTATCTTCTTATTACCTTTTTACTTTTGGTCTTTGTAGCAATTAAGATTGTTCCATTTAAGTAAATTTTAACACATGATTTTTGTAGTAGTGTTTTGCTGGAATTTTTTTCCACGACAAAATTTATTTAACCGGAAGTCATTCTTCGGTTTTTATCAACGGAAGTGGGTTTTGCGCTAACTCCAGATAGGAAATATCCAAGCAAATGATGGAATCAATAGCTTTGCTTTAGAGAAAACTATATAATTGCAAACCGTTCCGGAATTTAATCAACGACAAGTTTGGAAAGTGTAATTGTTGCAATCGAACTAGACGTAGATAAACCCTGCTAGAATTTAATCAATAACAAAGCTTGAGAACGTAAAGACATTATGTTGGAATTTGATCGATGACGCAGATTTAGAAGTGATAGTTAAAAAGTCTACCTAAATTTAATCGATGACGTGAGTCGAGAAAGTGAAAATACATTGCTGGAAAGTAAAAGACTAAAGGATAGTAAATTTGTTTGATTTGGGTGAGGAGGCCTCTAAAGAGTACGATGTGGCTAAAACTTACGGTCATCAGCAAAGGTTACAAAAGGAAGTCCCAAATAAAAGTTATGGTTAATATCTTGAAAAACTCTAAACTAGTACATCTATGACAAATTTATCAAAAACTAATTTTTTGATCATCAAAAACCCAAAATCAGTACACATTTGACAAATTTACCATAAACTAGTACATTTGTGATTAATTTATCCTCTGTTAGTTTTCGTTAAATTTTACTGTTAAATTAGTGAACTAGTATACTAGTTTGGGATTTTACTATTTGCTTGTTACAATTGTACCATTTTTATGATTTTTTTTGGTTATTAATCAAATTTAATAGATGGTATATTTGTCACAAATATACTAATTTAGAGTTTGTGACAATCGAACAAATTAGTTTGGAATAAATTTGTCATAAATGTACTAGTTTGGAATTTTTTGTGATCACTTTGGGTAAAATTGTCATAAGCATACCAATTTAGAGTTTTTCATTGTCAAAAAATTAGTTTTGGATATATTTATCACAGACATACCGGTTTGAAGGTTTTTTAGGGTATTAATCTTAAAAATTGTAAATGGAGATTTTAAACAGAAATTACAAATAGGTACATTGACAGTTATATTGACTCCATTACTTTGACGGTTTCTTCAACTCTACTATCTTGACGGTGATTTATTCCACTAGGTTGACGACTACTTCTTGAACGGTTGCGACCGACAGCAACGGCATTGGCGTTCGGCGGCAAGAAAGAAAGAAAAAAACAACTTATTTTTAGAAATTATTTCTAGGAATAAGAAGTCACTTTTTCATTCTAAATCCATTCCTCGACTACTTTTTTTTATTTTGAAAATTAAAAATATTAATACACGTTACTAAATGGATTTATATTCTCTTTTGGTTTCAAGAACGGAAATTGAGAAAAATAAAAATGTTGCTAAACATTTTTATGTCCAACCGACGTCCAGGCCCACCGTCCAGGCCCATCGTCCGCACCCGCTGCAGCACGACCCGCGCTGCATATCTTCTCCTCCATCGTAGCCTGCACCGACGAAATCGCATAGCGCCCACCGCCACCGCAGGTTCGTTCCTAACACATGTGCATGCCCGCGCTGGAGCTCAATTCTTTCCGTGTTCCGCCTTCGTTCTCTGGTATTGCTGTCTCTCTTTCTCATGCTCATGAGATGGAGTCCTTGAAGTTCGACTGATGGAACTGTTTTCGTTTGGTTTCGTTTTTCGCCGGCGGGTTAGAATTCTGGGGAGTCGAAACGTCGTGGGGCTAGTTGTTTGGTTCGCAAGTCGGGTGGGCTAACGTCTTAGGTTCGTTAACTGCTGCGTAACTGTCATGCCCTAATGGTGTTTGAGGAAATGTCTCAGAGACAATGAAGGAAGGTTTGTGTTCTAAGGCGTGAGAAGTGCAGGTATCATGTGCTTTGAACTGGCGGTGGGATGTCAATCTCTTAAAGCACGACGCTAAGGCGTGTTCTTTTGTAGTACACGGGCACGTATCTTTTAGAAGATGGATCAGCCACCATTTGTCCAATGATATGCATGTTTTAGTTCTTTGGCCCGTTTACATGTTGGTCAAGATGCGAATCAGGGGTTCTATGATCAGAGTCGCACTGTTCTCATATTGACAGTAATGCTAGCATCGGTGTGACCTCATTGCCAGCAGACATTCTAAACTATTCCTTTTGTTTCATTGCAGTTCACTAAACGCTCTTCCGAAGACCCAAAAGTTAGTTTGCCCTAAGAGTTCATCAACGATAACTGTCCTGAGGTCTCAAAGATGTATTGGTTCTGTATCTCCTTTTTCATCTTTAAAGATTAAGTATTTCCCATGTCAGCCTCTAGTGCTTGAGGGAAGTTAAGCAGGGATTGAGTTTTACATGCTTCTTGAGGTTGGTTTTCTAAAATTCATATAATTATCAGAGGGATGGTTTTGTTGAAGATGCCGATGTTATCATCGACACGGCTGCTGCTACTGTCCTCACCGTGCCAGAAGCTATCCTCTCTTTCTAAGGCTGCTTGCTTTCATGGGAGTGGACAATTGCTCCGTCATGTTGAAAGTAACCAAGGACCTCTTACTCTTGCAAGCCTTGATCCTAAGATTGACACTGGTAAAACAAATAGGGGCAAAAATAACAAAATTAAGTTTGAAACTTCTTCTACAAAAGAAAAAATGGGCGAAGTGCAGCCTCTTAGTAGCAATAAATTCAAGTCAGTTGCTACTAGAAAACCACTTGAATCAGGACTTGGTCCATTTAATGCAAAATCATTTTCAGAGCTTGGCTTGCCAACATTATTGTTAGAAAGGTTGGAGGCTGAAGGGTTCAAGGTTCCAACTGATGTTCAAGCTGCTGCAATTCCAACCATTCTTAAGAATCACGATGTTGTCATTCAGTCTTACACTGGTTCAGGAAAAACATTGGCGTATCTCCTCCCCATACTTTCTGAAGTAGGTCCGCTAAGGAGGAAATCTCCTGATTGCAAGGATGAGCAGGGGAAGAAAATGGAGATTGAGGCTGTTATCATAGCTCCATCTAGGGAGCTAGGAATGCAGATTGTGAGGGAGTTCGAGAAGCTCTTGGGACCTTCTGATAAGAAAGTTGTTCAGCAGCTTGTGGGGGGTGCAAATCGTTCTAGGCAAGAAGAAGCTCTGAAGAAAAATAAGCCAGCTATTGTTGTCGGTACACCGGGGCGGATTGCGGAAATAAGTGCTGCTGGAAAGCTTCACACCCATAATTGTCGTTTCTTGGTCTTGGATGAAGTCGACGAGCTTCTTTCATTTAACTTCCGGGAGGATATGCATCGAATATTGGAACATGTAGGGAGAAGATCTGGCATGGATGTACGAGAGCCCAAAGATCCAACGGTAAGGCGGGCAGAACGTCAGACTATATTGGTTTCTGCAACTGTGCCGTTCTCTGTCATAAGGGCCGCTAGGAGCTGGGGAAACTATCCGCTGCTTGTGCAAGCAGAAAAAGTCATGACGCTTGATTCGGCCCCAATATCCGAACCTGTCAATCTGTCAAAGCCTTCGTTAACTTCAAGTAAAACCTCAAATTTGCAGGGTCAACCAGCTGTTACAAGTCTACCTCCCTCTTTGAAACACTATTACTGTGTCACAAAGCTACAGCACAAGATTGACACAATGAGAAGGTGCATCCATGCGCTTGATGCCAAGTCCGTGATTGCTTTCATGAACAACACTAAGCAGCTGAAAGATGCTGTTTTTAAGCTAGAGGCCCGTGGCATTGATGCTGCAGAGTTGCATGGTGCTCTGGGTAAGCTTGTTAGATCAACAACTTTAAAGAAATTCAAGAATGGCGATTTGCGTGTGCTGGTGACAAATGAGCTTTCAGCAAGGGGTTTGGACGTAGCTGAATGCGATCTTGTGGTTAATCTGGACTTACCAACAGACTCCATCCACTATGCTCATCGCGCTGGCCGCACAGGGCGGCTTGGTAGGAAAGGTACTGTGGTTTCGATATGTGAGGAGCCTGAAGTATTCGTTGTCAAGAAACTGCAGAAGCAGCTCGGGGTTCAGATTCCTGCTTGTGACTTTGTAGAGGGCAAGCTTGTCATGACAGGGGAGGAAGAGAGGACTTTGGAGCACATACGATAATGGGCTTTTTGTTTTTTTCCCCCTACAAGCTTAGCAGATAGTCTATTGGAAATTGTAATGGTTCACAGGTCCCCTTCTTTTGTCTACTAAAAGTGATGCACACCGTTTCATAGCACAATTTTGAATTGTGTTAGTTGAATGATATTATCTTCAAATGGAAATATAGGATGGATGGACTGCTTTTATGTCTAATTTACTAATTCGCCATGATTCTACTTTGATAATTTTCTGATTACTTCGTGAGCATTTGACTGACAGCTTCAGTATGACTGACAATTTATGTGGTTATTTTCTTGCTGGTATGTCATACTTATTACTAATTGGTGATTATATATGCTAATGATCCTCTAGAATTGCCTAGAGCGTTGTAGATGCCTTTATAATTAATTGTCTACCAAAAACAGAGTTGCTTCAAGAGGTCAGACCTCAATTCATCCGTGAGCAGACTATTCTGTTTCATCCAACGCAACACAAATACCAAAAAGCATCACCAAATAATTCTCTTACAAAGCTTGTAACCTGACAACAGAGCACAGGTTGCTGTGATCAGGAAGATTACAAAAGACATGCTAATGGATATAACAGATGCTCTCCAGAGTGGTGTTGCCCTTTCTGTCTGTTGAATTGCTTGTACCCCCAATGAAGAACTCGAAATGAGAAGGTAAGCCACCAGCTGCATCATGCAGTAAGATGTCGGCCTTAAAATTGCCGTTTGGAAACTAGGAAAAGCAGGTTTGTTGACGGAGTGAAGCAAAAGTAAGAAACTGACTGAGACCTGTCAACAAAGGTCCATTACCTGATCAAGGATGAAGCTAAGGTAGTCCGAAAACCTGTCTGAGATTACAATCCCCCTATAGGAAATATCACAGACACCTTTGAAGAGCTGAAAGGCTGAGTAAACGAAAGCCACAACGGTTATCATGAAGCAATACCTGCGAGGAAGCAACGGGGGGAAAATAAATTGTAAGCATCTTGTAGCCTTCAGCGCATGAAAAGGAGTGAAATGCGGACTCAGCAAGAGGTTCTGCGACGAACAAGCTGCAAACTCTTTCCATACAAATTTTTATAGCACTTTGAGAGAGTTCTTCTTACATCAATTCAGGAAGCTGGCTGAAGCTGGAAGGAGATTGACCTCTCTTCTTTGGCGGGGTCGTCAGCACAAGAGCTGAGACGAAAGACAGAAGCAGCGCCATGAACCGGAGGAAGAGACTAGAGAGCTCGATCGGCGGCGCTGTGCTCCACCGGCTAGAGGTGACTGAGAACGCGAACGGCGAAGGTGTCGGGAGCTGCTGGGCGAAAGCAGCAGGAGATGTGCCGGCCATTGATGGAGAAGCAATCACCATGTCATCCTTCAAAGAGAGCTCTTGATGGGTTGATTGCTTTCAACTGCCCCGTTCTTGCAATGAAGGTTCCTCAAACTTCAACTAAGATGTTGGGGATGGGGCCCTCTAGACCATAGAGTTGACTTAGTATGAGCTTCATGTTAGCGTCAGCCGGTCCTCATCTCAGCGTAACGGCTCACAATTTCCTTAAAACTTCGAAGAAAGTGCCTTCAGAAGTCCAAGCTCCATCAAACTCTGTCACATGCAAAAATCTCTCCGCGTCTTCTGAGAAAAATTTGGCTCTTTTAGGCCCCTTATTTTGTCCGTCATTTTAGTCTTGTTTCATCCGTGCATGCCGTGGAGGAGATAATATTTCTCTTACGTCCACCAATTACAGGAAGATGAGGCAGGTGACACCCGAGGAAACATGCTTCACGTCAACTATTTTTTATTGGCCAGCCATCCTCATTTTATATTATAGTACTAATAAAGAACGGCACACTTGCTATCGGCAAGCAATAAGCAAGTAACGAGAGGATGGCTTGACCATCTGTTATCTGACTCATTTGACACTAGAACGTGTACAATTTGGGATTAATAAAATCTCATCAGTCGTCGTATGGAGCACCAAACTTCCGAGTGCATCACATGCCAAACATGCTAACGAGCTCGTGTTCAAACAGCCGTGCAAGTAATAGCTAGGAGGCAAAAATCGTACTCTTTCTTTGGGGTATATTCAATTTCATTCTTATTTTCAAGGTAAGACAGAACACCCGCAATCCCCACCAATCGAATGGGAAAATTGTAAGTTCTATGTAACCATATCGAAAATTCAAAAAGTGATTCGGTTCTTATACTCCTATTCAAGTGTTCTTTGCCAACAACATTGAGTTCACCTCTTTGGTGATCTCTAAAGACGGAAAATTGCTTTGCCAACAACGTTGAGTTCACCTCTTTGGTGATCTCTAAAGACGGAAAATTGCTAAATGGTATATCACGAGCTGTAAATTGTTCAAGGCTCGGACAGATAGCCCAATGGATTGTTGCTTGCCCAGTTCCATTGGTCCCGGCACATCTCCTCCACACCATACTTGGCTCTGAAAAATAGGAGAGGAAACAATAGGCAGTCAGAATATAACCTTCGATATCTCACTCTGTCTACATCTTAAACATTACTGAGTTCATCAGGAAAAGCAATCTCTATGAATTTGCTCTAATAGAAATAAATGGAGGCAATCTTGATGTAAAATTTTTGTATCGTCGAGACTAGGATCCAAAAGGAAAGGGAACCAGACGACCTATTCCCTATTCTATGACTAATTACTTTAGCACCTTGACAGCAGGACAGACCAACTTAGGAAAATTTAATTGTTAATTGATCTAGAAATCCATGAAAATTGTATTTGTCTGAGACCACCTGCATCATAAATGGTGGAAATTTACAGTTAGGTAAAAGGTATGGAAGGACTTGATCTATGAGTTTGTAAACAGCTATACGGAAGAAAGAACAGAGCATGACCAAGAGGAATTATATCCTCGTGGAGCATAGGTGGTTACTGATTAGTATCTCTTGTTAATGGATTCTTAGACCAATAGGAATAAATTACTTATCGAGAGTATTGAAGAGGAAATGACTGTCAGCCACAAAACATCACAAGTAATATTAGGACAAGAAGTTTCTAATGAAACAGATTGTAAATAATCATTTGCTTGATCAAGCAAATCACATGAATCCATCTTTAAGTGGCCATATGAAAAATGGAAAGGAAAGAGATCAAGTCAATGACTGCTGAAAAAACGGATAGGAGATAGGACATACTTCCAGCCAAGTTCTTTTTCTGCTTTCTCAGTGGAGGCATAAACCTCCGTAGCATCTCCTGGTCTCCGTGGACACAGTTTAATGGGAATTTCCTGTAAGCAAACAGGAAAAGTGTCAATGATAACCTTACCAAAAAAAAAAGTGTCAATGATAAGAACCTAGAAGGACCTATGGATTAGATCCGAGAGGAAGCTTACCTTGCCAGAGGCCTTCTCAAATGCTGCAACCATTTCAAGGACTGAAGTACCACATCCAGTCCCCAAGTTGTACGCAGTACAACCTATGAAAATAATCAAGAGAATTACCAAACTATATAACTTAGTCTCCACTCTCCAGCAATGACAAAATGTACTTAAATTATTTAATTAGAAATATAGGTAGAGACTTGGATGTTATTGGAACATGATGTCAAACTATTGCTCCACAAGATTAAAACAAGAAGAACATCTAAAGATCACCTATGTCTTCTGTTGCAAAAAGCTTCTTCAAAGCTGCAATGTGACCATCTGCCAAGTCCATGACATGGATGTAGTCTCTGATCTGTTGATTAAAAGCAAGTTACTTTGGCATGAGTAGGTGCATGCTTAGAAGGAACAATGAAATTAGGTCAATGATTTGTTGAAGATGAATAATAGACTGAGAAGAGATGTTCACGTACTGCAGTGCCATCCCTTGTCGGATAATCATGACCATACACATTAAGTTCAGGCAGTCTGCCAACAGCCACCTGTTGGATGTAAGGCATGAGATTGTTTGGAATACCCTTAGGGTCTTCGCCTATTCTGCCACTCTCATGAGCCCCAACTGGGTTGAAGTATCTTAACAATATAATTCTCCATTCAGGTTCAGCCTTTTGAATGTCCCGAGCAATTTCTTCAAGGAAAAGCTATCAAGAAGCAAGTGCACAAAAGGGGTCAAAAAAATAGAAGCCATATTCAGCATGCAGAAAACAAAATCATACCCGCACAAAAAGGACAAAGTCCAACCAAAAGAGCACACCTTTGTCCTCCCATAAGGATTCATGGCCATCAATTGAAAATCCTCAACACAAGGTATCTTTTCAGGTTGACCATACACAGTTGCAGATGATGAGAAAACCATCTATATGACCCGAAAACAGTACTGTTATACGAGAGCCATGGAGAGGATATAGCAGATAAAAAAGTTGTTCCCTTCTAATGCAACACTAGAATGGGGAGACAATGATTTCTTCATTGTAAAAAACTGGAAAGTGCTATATAAGTCAGCAAACTCAGGTAAAGGCATGGACCAAAAAATAACATAAGGGGAAGACGAAAAAAATTAATCAAAGCTCTTCTTTAACAAATATCCTAACACAATATATGAAAGTTTCATATCCTATCACATAAGAATTATTAGTCTATGCATGCGCCTTATGAGATCATTAAGACATGAAACAAGAGTGCATCTTACAAAATGAGAAGTGGAATTGCCCTTCTAAGTTTCATGGAGGCCAACTTTTCTTGATGATGGGTAAAATGCCATCGAATATACAGTCATGGATCAAAGCACATTAAATCAGTCACTTCTGTTCTGCATGGGGCTTTTAAGGCACAGTCAGCAATTCATTTGCTTCATTTAATTATAAGGATTGTATTTCCGTATGTCAAAGCAAGCAGCTGAGACAACGATAACAAGTATCCATATGCTAAAGAAGCCAAACAGACCTTCTTACAGTTGTACTTTGCCATGACCTCGTAAAGATTTATGGTCCCAATCAAATTGTTGTCAAAATATCTTCGAGGATTTGCTACACTTTCCCCAACGGCTTTAAGCCCCGCAAAGTGGATCACAGCATCAAAGCTGTTTCATTGAAAAATAAGAATAAAGGAAGGGTTTAATCACCCTGAATTTACAGAGAACCAATGAGGCCACTGGACAAGGACAAAGATGAGAGCAAGGATCAAGGACGGTGTGCATACCTGGTCTGAGAGAATAGATCCTCCAAATCCTGCTTATTTCTGAGATCAGCCTGCAATAACCTCTAGATCATCAGCAAGCAAAAGGAGTAGGAACAATGTGAGTTCTATAAAATCCGCTCCACCATCCTGCGGACCGCATAAAGCTTAAACTGAACGAATGGTACATTCATGTACATCTACACCAATTAATTCCCCAATCCCAATGAAGTATCTAGAACAGACAGACAGAATTTACCCCACATAGCATTGATAGGCAGTCAGGAAAAAAGTTTTCACCTTTCACTTCGACTCACCCTCTTTAACCTCTGTTCTAATTCCAGATAACATGATCCTCGGTGAAACACAAAACGCAACACCAGTAGCTACAAATTCCACTCAATCCCCACACTTTCCTTCCTCAACAGACGAACAAACAAACAACCCAATTCACCAAACCTCGAAACAGAACCAAAAATCCAAAAAACCTAAGTACCAAGTGGAATTCAAGCCTCTCCGAGAGCTCGGGACCCACGAGCTCTCGCACTCGGTCAACGGCCTCGGGGACAGAGTTGTCAAAGTTGTCGATGATGGAGACCCTGAACCCATCATTCAGGAGCTGCACCACGGTGTGCGTGCCGATGAAACCAGCCCCGCCGGTGACAAGAACGGTCATTTCCTGCGAACCCATCTCGTCGATTCGGTAAAGTTTTGGTCTTTTCTTCTTCAGCGAGGCAGGGGAGGAGGCACCAAGAAACAGGGCAGCGGAATGCGTGTCCTTTATAGAAGCTGGCAAGCAAAGTGGGGAGGGGAGGGGGATGAGAGTTTGAGCAAATCAAGGAAACCAATCCTGCGCGTGTTGAGGATAAGTACAAAACGCATGCCACGAAAAAGAGAGAGAGAGAGAGAGAGAGAGAGAGACGGAGGATCCATTCCCATCAAGCTTACGCCTTTTTGTAGCCTTCTCGTTGGAGTCGACTCAGCTGGAGGATGAATCCATTCCCGCGCTTTTTCTATCTTCGGCTTCATCCTCCTAATCATTCCTTCTCTGTTCCCTTTTTTTCCTCCCCCCCTTTTCTTGCGCTCGTGGAAAAGCAAGTATGGCAAAAGAAAAAATGAGAACAGATCGAGCGATTTGGCCCAAAGATAGGAGGCGCGTTTAAGGTAATTTCTGAGCTGGAAGTCATCGCTGGGACGAGCGTAGCTGACGATGATGTTTTATCATTATCCAATGAATGGGTCGTTATCGCCTCCTTTTAAGAATATAAGAAATAGGATATCCGATTTCTTTTCCTTCTTTTTTTGGATTACTTGACTAATTTAATGGGAACGTTTCTCCGCCCTCTGTCGACCAGATAATTATTACCATAAACATACCGATTTATGAAATTTGTAGACGTTGCAATTTAAAACACAAATCCAGTCACCTTTTGTCCGGCAATCACAAAATATTCGATCTATATTGTTATTTTTATTAGATTTTTATAACTTCTAAATATCCCGTATTTATCTTCAAATAAATGTCGTTCATATTCAAGAGGAAAAGCGACGAAAAAGTTTTAAAAGCCCACTTCGCATGTAAGGGTCAGGCAATAGAAGAAATAAAGTGAGCATCAATCTTAGATGCCAAGAAATATATTCATCAAATTGCCCACAAGAGATTTGTGCATCATCTAGGCAACAATATGCCACGGGGACCCTTCAAAGTGATGATGGTTCTCATTTTTCAATAGAAAAAGAAAAGGGTTAGCTTTGGGAGTACTCAATTCAAACCGTAGAAGTTACTCTTAGGAAGGAGAGGAATTTTGATTTATTTAATATACATACATAAATTATATAACATATTTCATTTTTTTTTTTCAAAACACGACATATCCAATAATCTCCAAAATAGGTGCAAACCACAAAGTGTACAAATAGGGGATGGCATCGAATCAAAGTACCAAGGAGTTCAAAGGAATTTTGGAAGGCTCAACCAACGAATTAATGATGACAAGGAGGACAGCTTCTTCAGCGGGGCATCTTAGGACAAAGCAAGTGATGTTCGACGATGACCGTTGGCAGCAGAGTTACATTCTTTGCCCGTGATACTTCCATCATTTTGTCGGCTAAAGCACCCTTGATCATTCTCCTGATTCCCCTGCAAGTTCCTTTCATCTTAGAAACAGAGGACAAGTGACCATATTCTTAAAAATACCCTTGCAGTGAAAGAAACTGTGCAAAAAGAAACTCTGAAAAATTCATGTCCTCTTCATCTTTGGTGGTAAAGGCTCCACCAGGAACTCCCGCTTTTCAAGGAGGGGTATTGAGCCGACAGTCGTACTATGGACAAGGCATGAGGACGAGATGGACCCCACGCACACATGGGGTTAGGTATTAAGTGTGAAAAGGATGACATGCTTCAAATACTCGGTACTGCTGTACATTGACAATCTCTGCTGAGAAGAGACAACTGGGTGCGTTGGATTTATATTCCGTGTTCCTGCAGCGTAGAGATGGAGAATCTCTGTAGTGCATGTGTGTTTTAGGTTTTATCTGGGAGCCCATCCCACAGTGTCTATATGGTCACTCTTTCTTTCTTTCTTTTTAATTCTTTCGAGTGACGGATGTACATAACAAGAGTCTCAAGACAACTCAACTATTTGTCACTTTGAAATAGGAAGCCATCGCCATTAGTTTTGATCGATGGAGGAAGCCAGCTGAGAAGGGCTATGCCCTTGAAAAGTGATTAGCCCAATGCCGGACCGCACTGGCAATGGTGTCGGGCCTGAGGAGTCTAGTGTAAGAAACCCTAGACTTTAAAACAACTATGTCCAAACCCCAACACCCTTTCATTGCGAGGAATTTGTGGCTAGGCTTGTCCAACCTTGGATCTGCCAAGTAAGGTGTCCAAGACAAAACATGTCCAAGACATTCAAACGATGGTTAGCGTCTCATGAGCTTGTCAGCCTGCCGAGGCCACGTAGAAGTTGAGTGTGCATCAACATAAAACAAGGGAAACCGTGACAGACGATCAAGAAAAATACATTTCACAGGAAACAAACCATGGAATCAAGTCATTATACCAAAGAGTGGGCCTAAAGAACTGTGGAAGCAAAGATTTTCCTACTTCTTATTCCTTACAGAGCTGAACTGTCATCATTTACAAATTGCCAGTACACGCAATCTCGAAGTTATAGCAGTAGAGAGGGAAAATCTTTTTTGTATGTACTTGTTTCGATTGAAGTAACACGGCCACATTATACACAGCTGTGCCATTGTCATCACCAAGAATCAGAGTAATAGCGAACAAGTTCATGGAGCAACGTAAGCTACAAAATGGATGCAGATGAAGATACTATCAGCAAAATAACTATCTTCTTGTCTAGGCCTCGTCCTGGAGCTTATTGACATGATAGAAATGCTCAGTACTGATGAAACGTCATTGATTTTCTCACTTATCTCCAGGGAATGCGCTGTTGGCATTAACCCCCACGTTCACAGAATGGCTGTATCCATTTCCATGTCAAAGGCATGTTCTAGGCGTCTCTCCAGACATTTAGCAGCGGTGGGAATTCTAGCATTATGAAGATTCAAGAGAAGACCTCGTTCCACATGCAGAAAATCCACACTACCACCTTCCTTCTCTTGAGAATTTGATAACATCAATGCTGGCGTGCTAGCAGAGCCCGAGTAAGAAGCATCGCCTGATTTCTTTGAGCATCGCCTCCTGATGATGGAGGGAGTATGCTCGTAGGTCATTGCCAACTTCCTCAAAATCAACTCTGGACTCCAACTTTTGACACTAACACTACTCACCGAGTTAGGGGGAGTGGAAAGGTAATACGGAGTCCTTGATGGGCTACATTGTTTCTCCACACCTGTGAAACCATTATTTGCAACCAAAGTGACTGGATCTCTCAGTTGAAGTGCCGATGATAACATATCACTGATGTTTTTTCTCTTATCAGAACCAGTGAAGTCCATATCTGTGGATTTTGAGAGAGTTGAACAAAAATATCCAGGATCATCGCCACATTTTGTATTTGTAGCACCTATTCTTATCCTTTTAGGTGATTCAAAACTCTGCGAAGCAACAGAAAGATTGACTTTGACAGGACTAGGAGTTGACTCAATGGTTGAACATGCACCGATGCTTGAAGGATCAGCCAGTGAGGAAACTGAAATATTAGAACCGCTATCAGCATCTCCAGAAAAACCAGTGGCCACACGAAATGGATTGGCAGTCGGACATGCTCTGCTATTTGCCCCTGCTGTTGAATGCCAAGGAGTTGATATACAACAATCTACTGTTTCCGATTCCATGAAACCACCATGAGAATATTCAGAAGTGAAGTCAGTGAAACAACTTCTATTCAAGTCCAGATGCATTCTCTGATCAACAGAAGTAATTTCATCTGCACTTTGTCGCTCCAACTTAACCATCAAGCAATCTGCCTTAACCTCTGGACTGCAAAATTCAGAGCTAGCATCAGGCATTTCCATTATACAGCCAGTTGACCATGAACCCAATCTCTTCTTCATTGAGCAGTTCCAATGGTTCTTAATTGCATTGTCCGTCCTGCCAGTGTGAAAAGATATCAATACCTCATAATCTTTTTGGCGACCCTTAGACAGGGCATGCATAAAGTCAACTGAACAATACAAGATATGGAAGGGGAGGGAGTATTCTTCAGATCCTGATGTTCCAATAGGCACTAGATATGTGTAGATATCGGGCAAAAAAACGCAAAACAATGACCACATCATGTCATTGTCCAAAAGGACCAAGAGCAAATGCAATGAAACTCCAACCAACAGCTGAGATGAGAGCAAAACAAGAAATTATACTACTTGTGTCATCAGAACTTGACTAAATCAGGATTATTGAGCTTCTAACCAGTTGCATTTTAAATACCATTTAAGTGTTATGAAAGTAACACTGAAAAAATCAGCCAACCATTTGATTTTTTATCATCTCAAAATAGGCTTTCTTTTTCTTTTAAAGAGAGAGAGTGGAACAATATTGGGGGGCCAGCCACTGGTAAATCATTAATTGTCTTCAAGTTTTTGATATGTACCTTCCAGGAAGAAATTTTGCTATTTGTGCCCACTTGTTACCATAAATATGGTGCCAGTGAGCAAGAATGGATTCCTCTTCTGCTGTCCAGGCAACCTTCTTTACTGAAGGATTGAGATGATTAGTCCACCTACAGTCAGTAGCTCCTTAGTCACTAATACTTTATAACAAGAACACAAACTTATGTATAATTAATTAAGAATAATAACTACATATTTACATTTTTCCATAAAGAGTCTTGATCTGGTAAAAGGAAAATTAAACCGAAGAGTGCCAATATCCAGGTATACAGTTCCAATATACATGCTGTTCATTCACTAGAGAAAGTGACAGCTCACCTTTCTCGGCACTGCTTGCCTGTGCGACCAGGAAAGGTTTTTGCAATCAGTGACCATTTGCAGCCGTATCTCTTAACTGAATTGATTAAAAGATCATCTTCCTGAAATAGAAAGAGGAAGCAAATCATTTTGCTTTCCCTGACTGTACACAGTATCATAACAACAAACTACTAAAGGCTCAGATATTTGACATTACCCCCTTTATCCAAGACCCTTTAATAAGACGAGGATCTAGAACCTTTCGCCAGCGATGCAAGCACTGACTATCTGTCTTACCAGGGACACATGCAGCTGGTAACACATGAAAACAACCAAAGCATCAGCCTTTTGCTGAGTGCAAACTTATGTACATGGAATGGAATCACCACATCATTTACTTCACACATCTATTTCTGTCTAACCATATTACTGGAAAACATTGGAACATGTTGTAGTTATTTGGAGGTGCTTGATTCCTGAACAAGAAATCTCCACTTAGCACAGCAGGAATTCACAAACTCATCTGAATATGTTGAAGCTATCATGCTTAATGACACCATCATATTACGCTTAATCTAGTTCTGATGATGAATGGCCAATTATGTATCTCTTGATGGTCCTGCTCCACCAAAATAAAGAACTGGCAATTCTTTGTGCAAAAAATCAAGTAACTCTTGAGGGAGATGGAGGAAAGAGTCACCCCGACCTATTGTCTTCCAATTCTTGCAATTGAACTTCTGCACCGCCGCAATAAGAAATCTGTCCTGCTCATATCAAATTGCAATGTAGCTGGAGTTAGAAAACTTCAGAACTCTTCCGGATTGCATAGCAATACACAGTTGAACGGGAAAATTCTGAGAAAGAAGTATGTTCTGCTGTCATATGAAAGTTGGAGGGAATTAAACCCTTTACAGTAACAACAGAGTAGCCCAATCTGCTTGAATATGCACAACTGGCATTCCCATCCTAAGCTTTATGGGCCTAATTGGTCTATCATCTATAGTAAAAGGCTTTTTAATCGACACATCTTAACATACTGAAGAATCAAAATGTAGCTGTTCCAAACTAACCTCTTCCTTTGTCCATCTTCCTCCTGTTGAACGCCTAATTGGACCAATTGCCCTCCTAAAGTCAAATCAAATGCCGCATTAAAAGGGAACATCAAGCACAGTTCATTCAAGATGCAGAAAAGTAGTTGATCTAATATGCTTCTGAACAAACGACTTATGTTCCCCTGTAATTGAACAATGGGTTATATCATGCTGATGCAAATAAGTCACAAGTATGCACCTCAGTTTTTATTGCATGCTGATTTTAAATATTAATGTCTAATTAACTTAATCATAACTGCAGTCAGAAGATTTTGAACTTGCTACATTACTGAACGATTACCAAAACAAGAGGTAGGACTGATATAAGGCCTCGGAACTTTAAAAGCAGAGTAAAACCTGGAACTGTACGATAAAGTGGACAGTGATTTCTTAGGATACGAGTCGCAGCTGCCATTGAAAAATGAAGGGGTCGCCACCACATCGTATTCCTCCTTAACTCTCACCATGCTAACCAAAAAAAGAAGGCACGACAAAGTAAATCAGCATGAGATCAGGACAAATGACACGTCAAAGGAAACAAGAACTGACGAAAAACCAATCGTACGAAATCACCCAAAGTTCCCAAGAGCACAAAATCAGCGCCAACGCAAACAGAAGATCGCAATTCAGTCCAAGTGATCATCTTTCCCCGACTCCTTCGACACGTATCGACCTCCAAGGCTTTGCCATTAACATCTACAGCTTAACTAACACATACAGAGTTATCCGCTCACGAAAGCGAAGCTCACGAACACGACAACGAAGATACTAAGGATTCCGGCGGAAGCAGCGGCAACAAGATTCTACCCATTGCTCCACTTAAGCATCAAGACCCAACAAGAAAACCCAACTCGCGGGCAACACGTCAAACTTCACCGCGAGTTGCTTCCGCTACCGCCTCCACGTTGTCGTGGGTAAGGAAAAACACACGAAACAGAGCCGAGCATTACCCAAAAACGAAAAAACAAAAAACCGAAAAACCGCAACGCGTTCATGGACGAAAACGAAGACGAACCTCGAAGAGAGAATTCCGCGGGGTTTCCGAGAACGGATGGCGGCCGACAAGGGGGGAACGCCGAAGCCGAGCTGGGGAAAACACGCGAAACAGCTAGAGATCGTCGCTGGAAAATGGGGGATGCGTGATCGCAGAGAGCGTCGAGAAAGCCCGTATATATATGTGCAGGGGGAGGTGTAGAGTTCAGCGGGAGAAATCGGAGGTGTTTTGGGGTTCAAAAAGCCGATCTTTCCATCAGCTTCCCTGCGAAGCTTTGTGGGAGAGGAAGAGAGAGAGACAGAGAGAGAGAGAGTAAAAGTAGAAGCTTGCGCGAGACACCGAAGGAGGAGGAAGAAAGAGTGCGAAAACATGAGGGAGTTGAAGCCGTCGCGAGGTGGGCCAAACGATTATTAAAGTTTGGCCATACTCTAATGTCATTTTTTTTGGGGTACTTTTTAATTTATTAAATATAATCCTTAAATTATTTCAAAATATTGGATATAATTATCCATTTGATGAAATAACAATTCAAACATTATTTGATTATATGAAATATCTAATATGAAGTTTCGCTTTTGGAACGATGGATTAATACGAGATAAGAATATGTCACCGTGAATTTCATTTTTGTATTATCTTTTTTTATATGCATTCTTTTTAACCCTTTATTGATAAAACTTAACCGATTGAAGGGCATGTCGGCAAATTATAATGGGATGAATAAATTACTTAAGATTTCACATGGCCACCTTGGGTGAGTCTATTTCTGCTTGTCATACGGCCGAGCCTCAATGACAATCTCGTTTTCGAACAATTAGGGCCAACATCATCTCCAATGCATTTCCTCAATATAGACTAGAGGCAAACTTCGATGGAGCCAGATTATCAGAACCAATGATTAAAAACATTTTCCAATGCACAATCTAGATTACTAGAAGAACTTGCTACGGATTTGAATTCATTATGTCGTATGGAAAAAGAAAATTTACACAAAAATTGAATAGATAAACGAAAACGGTTTTAGAATTAGCCTTGTTTTATAACTTTAATAATTTTTGAAAATTAATACCTTCAATACCTAATAAAATTAGATATGTTTGCGAATAAGTAGTATTGACTTCAAAGATTCAATTAATTAAAAAAAAGGACCGAATTCGCTAAGTAGTAATGCAGTTTCTTAATTCGTTTGATAAAAAGGGCATCTAAATAGCAAACAAAGTCTTGCCTTTGGATATTCATTACCAAAAGCGTAAAACTTGCCAATATATTCAGAATTCCGTATTTGGTAAGAAAAAAAATCTTTTAAAAAGCATTTTATTTTCAATTTGAGCACTTAAAATGGCGAACATTTAAAATACAATATTAGATCTTCAACGATTAATTTTCATTTTTACCAGACAGGCCCGAGTTTTGTGGAAGCAAACGGTAACGTGCGTTAGTGTCTTGCCTTCTTCTTTCTTTTCTTTTTCACGGTCGTGTGTTTTCTTATTATGGACTTTCGCTCGTGACACAAATAACAGATATAAAGAGCTGCCAATGCTAAAAGCAAGCGTTTGTAATTGTATTTCTGGATAAATTGCTTTGAATAAAATTATCAAGAAAGTCGTAAACATATTGCATCAATGCTAATTCAGTTTTAAACATTTCAATTTAGTCAATTTAGTCATAAACCTATTGTATTTATGTTAATTTAATATTGTATCAATTAAGTTTTAAATATTTTGATATTTTGCTAATTTAGTACTAAACATCTTGACGATTTGCCCATTTAGCTATTTTAGTTACTTTTGGTCGAAAATCGTTAACATGATGGTCTAGTTAGCACTAGTCATCTTAAATGGTACAATCAACGCTGAAGTAAATGATTTTTACAAATGATCTTTTTAATTTTCAAATTTTGTTTCCTTTCCCTTTTTTCGTAGGATGAGAGCATCCCAATCCTCGCTAGCCCTCCCTAGCCTTTGGCCACAATTGATTAGGTTGCCTAAGGCCATCGCCCAATTCTCATTGGATTTGGGGAGGGCCGAGCTCACTAGTGTTTGGTGACCTTCGCCAAAGCCTGGTGACCTTTGCTGGTCATTGCCAAGGTTTGGCAACCGATGGTGGAAAATAGCGGAAAAAGAAAAAAGAGAGAAAAAAAAAGTAAAAAAGTTTACAATTTTTTTTTTTTTAAGATTACAAAAATCGACTACATCAATACTAACTATGCTATATGGTACAACCAATATTAACTGGACCGCACAATCTATGACTTCCTACCAAATTAGTTACAAGAACTAAATTGATAGATTGTCAAAAGATTTATGACATAATTGGTATAATTCAAAAGTTTAAAATTAAATGGGCAAATAGTCAAAACATTTGGGACTAAATTAATCAAATCGAAAAGCTTAAAACTAAATTGGCATTAGTACAATATATTTAAAACATTTTTGGTAATTTCCGGCTAGAATGCTATACTTTATATCTAACCACTAGATATGGATATGATAGCATTTATCATTGCCTTTTCTCCGTCCTGGGCAAGTACTCACCACCACCGGTCCAAAAGGCCTTGTTCCTTGGGCACTTCGAGGACCTTTCGAGAGCGCATGGTCATTTCATGAAAATTAAGACTGCCCATCACGTTTCTTATTACTAGCCTTTTCAATCCGTGGTTACAATCAAAGCAAAAAGGCTTGGTGGCCTAGACCGATCGGCCGAACATTGATGTCCAAGCTAACCCAATTGCCGGGCAAACTTGTCGGGTCTGTCAATCACAAGTCCATGATTAGGTTCAACTTTGTCTCTAAAACCAAATCAAACCCATGCACACATCATTTATGTAGTACTGATTAAATTGTAAAACACACACATATATATCGGGACGATATGCAGCCAAAGGTGACTTTAAAACAAAGTTTCTTGATCAGCTTTAGACCGAACATGAACGTTTTTTACACTTAGCTACGGGAATTATCCCTTGTGATTTACCAAAACATCAAAGCAAAAAACAAAAGAAAAAGAAAAAAATATCAAATCTGAGAGAGAGAACACAAGTGCAAAAGCTGTCGTGCTAATTATTGAACTGACATAATGTTGTCATCATGTTGACTAGCTACAAGTTGAGATCATATGGGTTGAAATTATCTCGCATCACCTTTTTAGAGGATTCATATATTATTTATATACATGTGATATCTCTTTATTTATTGATCTAACTTTTTAAATTTTTGAACAGTATGCGTGTTGATTTCTTAGGGATAAACTTATCAGATCCAGTGCTCTCAACAATTGTTTCGCTTTCAAGTCAAATCGCTTTCCTAGGATAAGGTTTTCCCAATGAAGCCTTTCTATCTCTTGGGGTTAGGCATAGTTGGACATGGATCACATTGAAGTAATTACGTCTTCACATGTATCGGACATCCAGCGAGATTAGTGGCCTTGTCTAAAACCCTTGTAGTTTACCGACTTATCTCCTAGAACACAAAATTAAGGGTGTAAAAGAAAACAATTTTTAAAAAAAAAAATCTGACTATCCAAATCGAATCAGCGAATTCCTTTTATGCATTGAATGGGTTTGGGATAGTGTCTTCAGCGGTCTTTGTTCTCTTATTCGAAATTAAAAAAGTTTTCTTTCTTGTTTTTTCTACTCAAAGTGGATCTCATATCTTTTAAAAAACGTTCATTGTTCTTCTTTACACCGTTCTAGTAACGGATTTTGCTGACGTGAACTTAATGTCATTAGTTATGCCATCGTGATTAGGATATTCATTCCACTATAAGAGTTCAAGTCATAATTTGGTGGTACAGGAATAATAACAAAGTTTCTGCATCCGATATACAGTCAAAGGTACCTTTGCTAGCAAAGCTTCTTCATCGACTTTAAACCCAACGTGAAAACAATTTTTTTTAAATCTACTCTAGGCATAAGAATTATCCCCAAGGATTCACCCTAATATCCAAAAGCAAAACCAATAAATAAATAAATAAATAAATAAAAGAAATAAACCTCTATTTGTTTTGCGAAAAATAATTTATTTGAAAAATATTTTTCTAAAAATCATCACTTATATTACTTAGATTAATTAGTTAATTAAAGATATTTTCATTATTAACGACAATTCATATTTAAATTTTTTCGTGAACAGAAAAAATATCTTTAATTTATTCATTTTGTAAGTAATAAAAATGATCATTTTTAGAAAAATATTTTATCTAAATTATTTATTTTTCACGAAATAAATATAACTGCTAATTCTCGCGTGTTAATTATTGAACCGATATGACGTGCTCATCGCGCATGGATTGGTGCTCATTGTGATGCCACAAGTCGAAATCGTACCTATCTTGATTCCTCAGGAATAATGTTATAAGATGCTCCCCTCAACGACTTTTTGTCACTTTTCCATTCAAATTCTGTCTCCCTTTAATAAGGTTCTTGTCTAGTAACGGCGCATTTGGCAACCGACCAAATAGTGAAAATTTCTATTCTTTTGTTCTCGAGAGTAAATTTGGAACAGAAACCCGCTTGGTAAAATTTTTATTTCTAGGAACAAATTTCTATTTTTTTTGTTCCCGGAAGTAGATTTGGAACAAAATCGAGAAGTAACAAAAAATTGATTCTTTGTTCTCGAGAACAATTCCAGAATTAGGCCAATTTAATTTTTAATTTTTCTCTTTTTTCTTCTTGTTCTTCTTCTTTCTCTTCTTCTTCAACCATTGTCACCGTCACCATCACCGCCACTGTTGCTGCCGATCACCGCAGGCAAGCCCAGCCATCGGCGAGCCTCGGCCTCGCCAGTGGTCAGGTGGGCCTTGCCCGGGCCTCCCTCAGCCACCGGCGAGCCTCACCTGGCTTGGCTAGGCTCGCCCAACCGGGTGAGGCTTGGTCGATGAAGCGTGGCCTCGCCGAGGGTCGGCGACGCTCCGGCGAGGTCACCGACCCTCGTCTAGTCTGTTGCCGGTCATCTCAAGGCTAGTGATCGGCAAACCTTGAAGAAGAAGAAGAGAAAGAAAAGAAAAATTTAATAAAATTATTTAAAAAATTAAAAAAAATGATTTGGATTAGAAATTTTCAGAACAAAGTACCAAACACAATTCTATTAGAGAATAAAAATTTTGGACGATTCAAACAGTTTAAAATGCTTAAGAATTGTTTCTGATAATAAAATAATAAAAAATCATTTCTGATCGAAATTGTTTAGGAAACGGAAGGATTACCAAACCCACTCTAAAGGTACCCAACTTATCCGGTGAGATTAACAAGTGTAAGCACATGATTGCACCTCTTTCTTCTGCTTTTATTTATTTATTTATTTTTATTATTTTATTATTTTATTATTTTTGCGTTTTCTTAGTCAAGACTTTGACAATAACGTTTGTGGACTCTTTTTGATGGTGAGCTTTGATCCCCAATAATAATTCCCTCCCAAATTGTATCATCAAAAGGCCCAAAAAAAAGGAGAGAGAAAAAAAAAACAAGAACTAAGTGAAAATAGCTTTCAAGTGATTTGCTATTTATAATGTTTAATTTGTCTAGAAGAGTTCAATGTTTTTGAAATATTGGAGAATGATTGCCGCTTGATGGAGAAAGTTAAATTTTATTTAATATCTCAAAAATGGGAATTAAAGAACGTCTAGATAATCACAAATTTGGAAAATATATATAATTAAATAATGCCCAGCTGAAAATGATTGAATATACTTAACATGACTGTATATAGTGAATTTTTGTTATGGAGGAGGTCAAATAGTGTCCGAGTTAGTTTTCATGCACCTCGACTAGATGTTTGACTTCTTGGGCTATCCTCAGGGAACACTTCCCCAGTATCAGCCTGGTGCATTTAGGATTTAACTTCTGAAGAGCTCTCAACAAGGCTTGAAGTTGAGATCACGAAAAAAGCAGCAAATTCCTTAATCATGTGATTTAACAAAATAATTTTTATTTAGTATATGCTATTTCGAATTATCGTGTGATTCTTTGTGCTCACCCACAACTCCTAAACCAAGTTATTTCATAGAATTTGTAAGACTGGTGCGATTGACACATGACCTCATTGTTCCCAGCAATCTCACACTAGAGAGATTTCGTAATAGGGCTTTCGCATGAAATGACATGATAAAGAAGCACATGGTGTCACTCAAAACTCAAAATACGCATGTGATCGGCATGGTGCAATTAGTGACAACATTAAAATTTTCCTTTACATTAAGAGTTTTGCTAGCATAATAATTTTTGAGTTAATGTGAAAATAATAGTTTATTGTGAGCCACTAATTCTTAAAAGAGTGTATCCACAATAATTTTTAATTATTTGTTATTTAGCTTCTCATGATCTATAATAGATTGTTATTTTCTTAATAAATTAGAGACCGTCACTTAATAGTTTCTCTAACATTAACTTGTGTAATTATCAAATAACATGAAGATACTTATATTAAAAAAGGTAGGCTGTAGGTCACATAATTCTCTCTGCTCGGTTCCTTCTCGCTTTTCCTCGTTTTCGTATTTTGGGCTCGTGTTTTGTACCGCGAATTGGTTGGAAGTTTCTAAGCAGAATGGCCTAAATGGTGGATAATTGCCAAGCCCATGAGCCGCTCCCTGATGATAAAGCTCTAAAGCACTCGCACGGCAAGACAACTCCACTGGTCTGCAGGAAAAAATCTCGTTAACTTTGCAACGGTAAAAATTATTCGACCCATTACAAATAAGAAAATATTGGGTGGTCCCAGACCAATCGTGAAGCGCCACGTGGACCGACGTGGTGCCGTAGAGAGTTTCTGCACTTTATAATCATCTGCACGCATTTATTATACTCTCTCTCCTCTTCTTCGTTCTTTCCTTCTAGAAGAAGAAGAAAAGCAATTCCTTCTCATCAGGCCTGTCAGGCTATTCAGGGGAGTCAGTAAGCCATTTTAATCGAAATCCAAGAGATTTGACTTAAGGTATGATGCATGACAGGACGTAACTATTTTCACTTTAGCTCAAGTAATTTATTCTGCTACCGATTTAGCATTGGCAACTAATTGAGTATCTACTGTGACAAATGCTCTAAAGATGTTGCTCAGGAAAATCTTCTCACGTTTCAAATTGTACCATTTCAATATGAAGATGACTTTACTCGCTTTCACTGGCTGAAGACCTTGTTACTATTTCAATATCAGAAAATAGACATGTCATTGAAGAAGAGACGGTATAAAAGTATTGGCAAGAGCTTTCAAAGGTTTGCGTTCATTTATCAACCCGGTAACATGCCATATTGCGATGGGGCACCACTAGCTATTACCCGTTCGTGGCGAGTTGAAGTGATTTCAACAGTGTTCTATGAAAGAATTGCAGAATGAACAATGCGTGGCTGACCACAAAAGATCACAGGGATGAATTCTAGTTCACTGATTAAACCAACAGGGCAAGATGGGCTTTAGCCTGTCTACATAACCATGAACGAAAAACAGAGAATGGCAGAGCGTAGCAAGTTCCCCTAATCATAGGGTGTCCACCCTGCGAAGCATGACCCCAAAGTCAACCTAATAAATTAAGCACCTTTGAAAGTACACCAAGTGATCTTTTGGAAGTATAACCCAGAAACGACACGAAGTAGACAAAAAGGATAAGACTTGTAGATCAAGATTTCTGGCAAAATGTTTGAATAAATGAAGTGTCTTTTGGGGGGAAGAAGAACAAGATTAGATCCCCTGAGCTCCACAGCTTCAATGGAAATGAACAAACACGAAGCGAGAGCTCACCTTGTGATCAACAGACAAGGGCACGACCACTTTGCCACGACACAACATCGCTCACGAATCCCCGCGGTTTGCGACCACAACCTCCTCCTTCCCCACCACCGCCACCACCGCCATCGACCCCGCCGTCCTGATCGACGCGTCCACCTCCTTTCCTCCAACCTCCTCGTCCAGCTTTCCGAATGACGCCTCCATCACCTTCCTCCACTCGCTCTCTCCACCTCCGTCGCTGCACGCAGCCGGTCGCGGCAAGCATTCGCCAAATCAACTCACTGCTATGAGCCGCGAACGTAGCTGATCCGAAGCCGAATCAGAGAGAGCTGGAACTTCTTATCGCTTGGAGTCTGCAACTTACAGCAAGAACATTCCTCGCCGTCTTGCGCAGGGAAACCACACCGGAGCAGAGCGAAGAAGGAACACAACGACGCAGGCCGAAGAAGCAATGCGCTTTGGGGCAGAGAGCGAAGATGAGCTAGCGCCGGAGCAAGGTGGAGGAGTAACGTGCTTTGGGCCAGAGAGCGGAGATGACCCAGCCCCGGAGCCGGCCGGAGAAGCAAAGCAACTTAGAGAGCGAATTCTCACCCAAAAGTTTGAATTGAAAAGGACTGAAAGGAGGGAAGGGAAGCTGCAGCGTGGGGGTATCCATTCTTCCGAAAGGAGAAGAGAGTGCGTGCAGGCCTACTCCAAAAGAGAGTGGAGAGAAAAAGGCAGCAGCAAGTCTGTTAAGGGCCGTAATTTTTTTTTTTTTAAAAAAAAGGGAAAATAATATATTTTGTGCAGAAAACCAGTGGGGCCATCCCGCACACGTGGAGCCACGCGTCACTTTATCATTGGTCGGGGCGCACGCTGACTTGGCGCATGCTGACGCGTCACTTTCTCATTGGTCTGTGCATCGTGGAGGCTTTATCTTCGTTCTTGACTCGTCTACTAGTCTTCGAGCCAAACCAAGGACAACGTTATCGAACCGCGTCTCATATTCAATCAGCTAATCTTGTAGGAACACCTGTTGTTCTGTCCCCAACAATTGTTAGCCACTCTCGCCCCCATATAACCCCTCATGTATTTCTTCATTACCCACCAAACTACTCCACAAGCACTATCACTTAGAGAAATCACACAAACCCTAATTCTCAGCAAACCCCAAGCATGGCTCTCTCCCATGCCATTTGCATTTCCTCCGTCCTCTTGCTCGCCCTCTTCCTCACTTGCGCCAATGCTGCCACGTTTGACATTTGGAACAATTGCCCCTACACGGTCTGGGCCGCGGCAGTCCCAGGAGGTGGCCGACGGCTCGACCCAGGCCAGTCCTGGAGCCTAGACGTCAGTCCCGGCACGGAAATGGGCCGTATCTGGGCCCGGACTAACTGCCAGTTTGATGCGGCCGGGAAGGGCAAGTGCCAGACTGGCGACTGTGGCGGCGTCCGCGAGTGCACATCCTACAGCGAGGCCCCGAACACCCTGGCCGAGTACGCGCTGAACTTCGGTGACAAGGACTTCTTTGACATCTCCCTGGTCGACGGCTTCAACGTCCCCATGGACTTCAGCCCGACATCCAATGGGTGCAACCGTGGGATCGAGTGCGCGGCCGACATCTTTGGCCAGTGCCCTGACCAGCTGATGGCGCCCGGCGGTTGCAACAACCCCTGTTCCGTGTTCGGGACCGACGAGTACTGTTGCACCTCCGAAAGCTGCGGACCCACGGATTTCTCCAAGTTCTTTAAGGACAGGTGCCCCGATGCTTACAGTTACCCTAAGGATAATTCAACCAGCACTTTCACCTGCCCTGCTGGAACCAACTATGGGGTTGTGTTCTGCCCTAAAAAATGTAAGTATGGAAATAAACGATGCTCTCTATTATTTTCTGAAAAAAGGTTTGAAATAATCTCTATTATAAACTTTTTTTTGTGATAAACTAACCATTTTTTTTTTGTCTTCTTTTGTGCGTTTTTACTGTGATTTGGCCCCAGAGATTATTTCTGCAGCTATTAATCTTTTTAAATTTTTCTGTGGAGGGGTTTCAGAAAAAAAAAAAGCCAAAAAAAATTAGATCTATTTTGATAATAGTCAATTCAACCTCGACCCCGACCAAAAAAAAAAAAAAAAATTCAACCTCGACCTAAAAATAATATGTAGGGAATAAGGGTGAGGACTAAAAAGCATGTTGAAACCTGATTGAGATGTCGCGATTAACGGGAGAATCGAAATTTACGTGCTTGACTGAAAGTTAAATCAAATATTTTTCCAAGGAGTTTCGTTACATCTACGAGTTTGACTTAGTCTTGTCTTGACTAAACGAAGGTCTCAAAGTGATGTCTGCTTTTGAGATTTTAAACAAATGATTGCTTAAATCACAAAATAAATAAATAAATTGAATTAACAACAAATATTTTATCGTTTATAAAATTATTTAGACATAAATTATTGTTGATGTTCAAAACATTGTATATTAACTAATTATTATAAATGATACAAATAATTATTTTTTTAAAAATGTTTAATTATTTATTTTTCATAAAATAAATGGAGCCTGAATCGTTTTGAGTTGTTCTTTTCTTTTGTGGTTGTTCTCTAGAAGGTGCAACGAGAGGACCTAACATAAAATTAAATAAAAGGAAGCCTAATTTGCTAATAAAGCATCAATTAGTGGTGATTGTGCATATCGTTAGACTAGGTAGTGCATTCAAAATTGCAATATTTACTTATTTGATTATTTATTTATTGCTCTCTTAACATTTTTGCATAGAACCCTAGACAATTAAACCAACTTATGAGTAAGTACGTCTATGATTTATGTGGCTACACAAGTTTATATGGGTATTCTAGTATGGATCTTGTCAATGAGTGCACTCACTAGATCACTCGTTTATCACATCTAGTAAGAAAAGTTTTTTTTTTTTGTGACTATTTTCAATATATTGATTACACATGATACAAGAGGGATGGTGCTTTGAAAATAACAAATATTCTTTAGTTGGGTTTTGACAAAATCCTTAAGAAATATTGACAAATTATACCTAACAAAGATAAATAATTAATATGGCGTCTTTGACGTGAAATGTATTCGGTAGTTTATCCTTTAAATGGACATGTTGATTATTATCTATTCTCAATGATCATATCATTAGCGAAAGGAAGGGCTCAATCTACTTCGCCATGAACAAAACCAAAGCATATTTACTGCGTTCACATTTTACGTTGACAAGTTTTAGATCGGACATCCACGCAAGATCTATAGTCGACTGTGACAAAAAAATCTGACGACTAACAAGAATGCCGGGTAAATTTTCCATGCATATAATCAAATCAAAGGGAACTTGCCGCGTTCAAATTCGAAAGGCTCGACATTGACATTTTTTAGATCGGACACCGACGCAAGATTCAATGAACCTTGAATCCGACGACCGACAAGAGCGGAGTTAAATTTTTGGCGCACGTAGTGGTGGGTGGGAAGACGAACCCGAAAGAGTGATGCCGTGTGGTCACGGGTTTCTAGTTTCTATCGATGACATGTGCTTTGACTAAACCAAACTGAGAGAAGTTCCTCTCTCGATCTCTTTAGTCCTCGGTCCTTACGCGGCCTCCGCGAAAGGCACGTATATCCATTCGTTGACTCGTGGTTTGTCCCCCATTTGACACGATCGTCTGCTCAGAAATTTCTGGGAAAGTTCACTGGCATTTTATCGTCGATTTCGCCATTCCTAACGCCAAGTCTATGGTTCCTCAATCTACATAGACCCCTCTCTGTGAGTCAAAATAATCAGCGAGGGGAGCTCAATGGAAAAAACGGCTCTTCTTCAAGCGGTTCTAGCACTTGTGTCCCGGTCAAGTGTTCAAGAACCTATATGAGCTCAATCCTTGGTCTCCATCCCTAATCTCGTCCCTTCTGCTGACCCTCTTCCTCACTTCCACAGATGCAGCTACTTTTAGTGTTGTCAACCAATGCACATACACTGTTTGGGCCGCGGCAACACGTGGTGGCGGGCGCCGGCTTGACCCTGGCCAGACGTGGGTCCTATCCATGGGCGCGGGCACAACCACGGGGCGCATATGGGGCCGGACCAATTGCAGCTTCGACGCCAACGGCCAGGGCCACTGCGAGACAGGCGACTGCGACCAACTCTTGGACTGCTCAAGCTCCGGTAGACCGCCCAGCACCGTCGCAGAGTTCAACTTGAGCCAGAACAGTTGGGACTTCCTGGACATATCGCTTGTCAACGGTTTCAACATCCCCATGCACTTGAGGCCCACCACCGGTGCGTGCAGGGGGATCAAGTGCTCAGATGACATCAACAGCCAGTGCCCAGAGGTGCTGAAGGCGCCTGGGGGGTGCAACGATCCGTGCACAGTGTTCAATTCCACCAAGTATTGTTGCAACAAGGCGTCCGAGAGCTGTGGCTCTACTGCTTACTCCCAATTCTTCAAGGATAGGTGCCCGGATGCTTATAGCTTCCCACGAGATGATCTAGCAACCTTCACTTGCCCAGGTGGTACCAACTATACGGTCACATTTTGCCCATGAGGGCCAAAATTTTACGTAGAATAAAAATAACGTTGGGGAATTAATGAAAGTAGCTCATGAGCTCAATTTATAGGGTTTTTTCCCTTCACTACTTTAATAGCTTTGGTGACGATTTATACGAAACGCAAGTTAAGATTCCTCTCGTTTATACCCCGTATTATTTTCAATTCTTTGGTATGCTATAAGAATATCCTCTAAATGAAAGAGATTGTCTTTGCCATTTAGGAGATTTGACAAGTTGGTCATGACTCAATATTGGTTCGTGTTTCATGAAATGATCACGATGAATCTAAATCCTAGAGAAGATAAATATCCTTTAGCCTTCCCAGCCAGCCTTTTGTTTTGATTATTTATTCAGTTTCAGGTGGACGACAATCGGATTATCCTAACTTGAAGTTTCAAATACCTCAACTTACGAAAAATAGACATTTTCTTTTTCACTTTTTAATCTTGATGCTAACTAATTTAATTTTTTTTTTACGAACTTCAATTTTTTCGGCCAAATAATTTAGCGGATCAAATTTTCTTTTTCTATATAAAAGATCATCATTTGAACTCAGCCATGGCCTTGATGGTGCAAGTTCATTTTATAGGTAGGTCGAAACATGTGCAACGAAAAAGTTGTGTAGAAATTTATATTTAAGTGAAGTTTACTTTTATATATATGTGTGTGTGTGACCGAAAGAGACTATTAGAGCTAGCCTACACAATGATCTCTCCACAATAGATCTGTCAATGATGAAGAAAAGAATTTCAATATTTGAAAGTCTCAATTGATTGTTATACGTTAATCGTGAATGTTGCTAGCATTTATGTTCGTGAATTCACAAGGTATTGTTAGGTGTATCTAAAGAGAAATACTATTTTTAATGTCGGAATTATAAAGTTTATATGAAATGATGTTATAAATTGTTATTGGACAATGGAATAAAATAGTCCAAAAAGTTCTAAACCTATTACACTTTTGTCAATTCAATCCTAAATTTTTTAATTATACTAATTGAATTCTAAATTCAAGTGTTGCCAATTGAGTTCCCATGAAAAATTTTGGCCTGAAATTGCTAACGTGGCACTACTAATGCTGATGTGAATAATTTTATTAATATTTTAATATTTTTACAAATTTTTAAACTTTTTATTTTCCCTTTTTATTTTCTTTTTTTTCCCCTTCCCTTCTTCTTCTAACTGGTTGCGCGGCCTCAGCTGTGGCCGACGATAGGCTAGAGGCTTAGGCCGACGAGGCTTGACCCCACTAATGGCGGGGCGAGGTTAACTTCCCCAGCGATGGTGAGGCTCACCCTCGTCAATAGCTAGTGGAGGTGAGTTTTGCCAAAGGCTGACATGGTCGACCTTGCCAGCCCTTGCCTTGAGTCAGTTGTCAAGGCCCGATTGATAGGGCTAGTAAGAGCACCTAAATGGGTGGTGAATAGGTGTTCAAAAAAGTTTTGCAAGACTTAATAAATTAACTCGTCTTTTGAGGATAATAAACTGAAGATGTAAAAGACTATAAACAGTTATATAAAGCTACGAATTAAAGTAAATAGTTTAGGGAAAGAGAATTGAAACACAAGATTTATAGTGGTTTGGCTTAGACCAAGCTTATGTCCATTCTCCCACACTGACAGCCCACTGGCTGGATTTCACTAAGAACCAAAAGAGATTTTACAGTCTCATGTCCTTGATTTCACAGTGTAGAAACTCTACCACACTTCCTCAAGGTCTCACAAGTATTTAATCTCTCTTTTGAGTACAACTTAAGCTCAGCGATTGAAATAGCAAAGAACTAGGAGTTTCAGATTTTGGAATTTTTCTTTCACGCACACTCTCGAATAACTTGAGCGTCTTCCTTATATACTCACCCATGCCTTTATAACCGTTGCACTTTCCAAAGGAGTTCTTCCAATCTACTCGTTGGATAGAATCAATTAAAGAGATCTCGAGTTATTTAAGGAATGTGATGATAGCCTACCAATCTTGTTCGCCCATACAATTAGAATCTACATTTCCATAAGTAGAACCTTCCAAGTATACTTCGCCAATCAACAGATCTAATTATCTGAATTGATTTCAATAAGAATAATTGATCACGAGATGCTATCTCCAGCCGTGAGATCTTCTTCAACCGTACGAACCAAATCCTTAAAGATAAACTTGCATCTGGATAAGTTTTCTCTTCGTCGGTCTGGAAACTATTAGTAAGGGTAGACTTTAAATCTTGAGTCCGGAGGTCTTTAGACTTTGACGATAGAGTCTGTAAGTCTTCAGACTAGACTGATGGAAACATTTGTCAACTTCAAAACAATAAGGAAGTTTTCTCCAACAATCTCCCCATTTTTTATAGTGACAAAACTTTCCCGTAGATTTGAACACTTTTGTCCTGTAGAACAACACTTAAGCAAAACAAGATATCTCATAAAAGATAAGTAGATTAGGATATGGATAATAATGATTCTGCAACCATATAAAACATGTTAGTCCTGCAAAATAACTATCATTCCAGAATCTTTATCATGGCCTAAGTTACTGCAAGCATTAAAAGATCAAATCAACCAGTCCAAAGTCAAAAAGTCCAATCCACAACCAAACAAAAGATAAGTCGAAAAGTCAAATAATCCAAACCAAAGTCAAATATGTATCAAACTTCTCCCCCTTTTTGTCAACAGCAAAAAGTGGAGAACAAATAAAAAGAGTTGTTTGAAACTAGAGGGAGTCAAGGCTGTTTGGGCAGACGAACAAGCTGGAATTCTCTCATAGAATTCACTGCCTTCTTAAGTTTTGCTATAGTCTCATTCAGCGGCTGTAAATCTTCACCCCTCACATGATCTTGCACTTGAGTCTTCAGGGTAAGTAACTATTCTTGCAAAGAAACTGAAGTAGCCAAGAAAGCCTTTTTGAGATCTTTTATCTCATAGTTCAAACCATATTGACCTTTCTTTAAATCTAGCAAAACATCCATTATGCATGAAAAGTCTGCTGAATGAGTTAGTGCAGTACTGGGTCCAGCCGAATTTGTTCCTGGAGTCTTGAGAGTGGAGGGATCTTTAGCAGTTTGTCTACTGTGACTCGGAGTGAATGCCTCAAATTCTGGTTCTGGATGGTGGGAGGCATACACATCCTCTGGATCCGTTGCAGATCGACTAACATCACTAGTCATAACAAGTGAAGAAATACCTCGATTTTTAGCAGCTCCCCCTGTTTGTGTGCCTTTAGGTGGAGAAATAGATTCTTCTTCCTGTTCTGCCTCAGCAACAGAGCGATGTTTTCCTTTTCCCTTTGCTCCAGCAGTCCCACTCCTTGTCTTTTCAAAGTTGCTTGACAAGGATACAGCCAAGGTGGGCTCAAAAGAATCATCTTGAGCCTCTTCTTCCTCTTCCTCTCTTCTTTCTTCCTCTTCCTCTTCTCTTCTTCCTTCCTCTCTTCTTCCTTCCTCTTCCTCTTCTCTTCTTCCTTCCTCTCTTTCTTCTGTCTCGTCTCTGGTCTCTCGTTCATTTGTCTCATTAAAGCTGACAAAACTCTTCAAGTTTCTTAAGGCTGAAATAGTCATCTCATCCTCATCCTCTTCATCTTGTAAGATGAGAGTTTGCTTCCTCTTTACTAGAGCATTCATGGGCTCCTTGCCTTTCCTTTTGGCCGTTGCAGAGTCCTATTTCGTCTTAACTGGAGACTTCTCCTTCATGCGCTCTAACACCTTGTTAAGCTCTTTCAGACGCATCTTGGTGACCATTTCGAATCCAATCACCATTGAAGTAATGCTTGTCAAACACAGAGGTGCAGGAATGTGAATTTTGAAATGCCTAAAAAGGTACATGATAAGAGCAGAATAAGGGAGTTGTCCCTTATCTTTCACCACTGTCCTGTACATGTGAAACAGGATGGTGTGAGGCAGAGAGAATTTGTATCCAGCATTGATGACATACATCAATTTTGCTTCAGATTGAGACACATCAGTCTTGGATGTTGATTTTGGACGAATGCAGTTGATCACGATTTTATGCAGCAAGATGTTGGAGGCATTCATCCTAGAGTAGGAGATCTTGCCTTCAGTAAACCTGTCTTTTACCAATGACAGAGTAGCATGAGCAACGGACACACTGATTGGTTGGAAACTCGCTCTTTCCACCCCAATCATGTCAGCCAAAGTGTCCATATCCATCAAAAACTCCTTATCCTTGACTGTGAAAGAAAAACTGTTTGCATCCAAAAAGGATAAATTCGAATTGAAGTAGGCTGTGAATTCTGGATAAGCAATAGTAGATTTAGAACAAAAACGCTCCAACTGAAGAAGTGCAAACTTTTCCCTTAGATTTACTTGCACATAATCAAGAAAATCAAAATCAATGCTCCTAGGGTTCATATCCCCTCTCTTCATTAGATTCAAATAAACCCTCTTGTGATTTTTCGATCTAAATAGACTCGATCCATCACCAACAACATTTGCAGCCACTCCTGTTCTAGGCTGGAAATGTGTGAACATTCATTCGTCATCGTCTTGTCCTTTTGGCTGATTAAACGTGCCATAGTACGGATCACTAGGAATGTTAGCAAAAGCCTTTTCAGCCGACCCTTTTTTTGCAATGCCCAACTTCTCCATGTCGCGCAAAAACAGAGTTTCATTTTTGTAGTCTCTCTCTCTTAGATATTCATCGATCAAAGACATAGCAGTTCCTCCTTCTTTCAACTTAGAATAAAGCTTGAAAGCAACTTTAGGAGTTAGCGTTCTTACAAGTTCAACTTCTTCCAAAATTTCTTCTTCTGGTCGAGTCGGTGGAGGAGACTAACACTGCTAGGAAGGTTGTTGCTGACTTGATCGCTGTGGTGGAGAAGAATATTCTTCCTCGGTCAAATCGAAATGCGTAGGACCCTCAAGCATGTGTCGTGGTCCCCTGCTTGCGATTCTCGAAGACTTTCTTGAAGACATTGTCGCTTCAAGGGAGAAATTCTCAAACTTGCTCGAAAAAGGTGAAGCCTTTTTGGATTAAACAAGAGTGAAAGTGAAAGCAAGTGAGAGTTTAGTATTTTAGGGTTTGAGAGTGAAAACGGAGAAGATGGATTTCAACAGTATATAAAGCAAGTGAAGCGAGGTAAACGAATCGTCATAAAGGAAAAATAAAAATGCCTTTTCGAAAATGAATAATTGCTTTTTTGAAAATGAATAACTGTTTTTTTGAAAATGAATAAATGCCTTTTTGAAAATGAATAAATGCTATAAATTCAAAAACTTGGAAATATAATTTCAATCAATTAGCGATTAAAAAGCAATCATACCTTTTCAAGTCTTTTTAACCAAAAATTAAATTGCTAGTATCAAAATGACTTACAATTATAACTCTTGGTCTTCTGAGTCTGAACCCCTTCAGACTTTACCTCTAAGTCTGAGCACCTTCAGACTTTACTGGATAAAAGATGTGATGTTTAGTCTAGTGTGAATAGACTCAAATAGACTTTTCTCCAAAGGCTTTGTAAATATGTCTGTCAGTTGATTCTTTGAATCAATGAACTGAATTATAACTTCTCTATTTTGAACATGATCTCTAATAAAGTGATGTCGAATCTCTATGTGCTTTGCCCTCGAATGAAGAATTGGATTCTTTGTGAGATTAATTGCGCTGGTGTTGTCACATTTGATCTCGGTGCATGAGTTTTTGATTCCAAAGTCTCTCAGTTGTTGTTTTATCCATAAGATTTGAGAACAACAACTCCCAAGGGCCATATACTCTACTTCTGCTGTTGAAAGAGCTACAGTATTTTGCTTCCTTGAGAATCATGATACTATCCTGTTTCCCAACAATTGACAAGTACCGGAAGTACTCTTTTTATCAACTTTGCAACCTGCTAAATTTGCGTTTGAATATCCAAGGAGAGTAAAGTTTCATTCTTTGGCATACCACAGACCTAATTTTGAGGTAGTTGCAATGTATTTGATGATGCGTTTTACAACACTTAGATGAGATTCTTTGAGATCAGATTGAAATCTAGCACAAATGTAAATACTAAACAAAATGTTAGGTCTAGAAGCAGTAAGATAAAGAAGTGGACCAATAATACTCCTGTAGAGCTTCTGGTCAACTTTCTTTCCTCCTTCATCTTTGTCCAGCTTCAAAGAATTTGACATTGGTATCTCAGTCTTTTTGCAATTCTCCGATCCGAACTTTTTAACGAGATCTTTTGCATATTTTTCTTTGTGAATGAAAATTCATTCCTTCAATTGTTTCACTTGTAATCCGAGAAAGAAAGATAGTTCACCCATCATACTCATCTCAAATTTATCCTGCATAGACTTAGAAAACTTCTTTCACAAGTTTTCGTTAGGTAATCCAAATATAATATCATCAACATAGATTTGAACAAGTAGAAATTTTTTACATTCTCTTTCAATAAACAAGGTAGTATCCACTTTTCCTTTGACAAAACCATTTTGAATTAGAAACTTACTTAACCTGTCGTACCATGCTCGAGGTGCTTGCTTTAATCCATATAGAGCCTTTTTTAGTCTGAATATTGAGTTTGGTCTCTTTGGGTCTTCAAATCTAGGAGGTTATTTCACATAGACTTCTTCTTGGATAAATCCATTTAGGAATGCACTTTTGACGTCCATTTGGAATAACCTGAAATTTTTATAACAAGTAAAAGCAAGTAATAATCTAATTGCTTCTAACCTTGCTACTGGTGCGTAGGTCTCATCATAGTCTATCCTTTTTTCTTGCGTATATCATTTGGCCACGAGTTTTGCTTTGTTTCTGACCACTTTTCCTTTTTTGTCCATCTTGTACCTGAAAACCCATTTAGCTCCAATAATGGATTTACCTTTTGGTTTAGGAGTTAATTCCCAGACATCGTTAATGCTGAACTATCTGAGTTCTTCTTACATAGCTTCAATCCAGCTTTCGTCAGCTAGAGCTTCTTCTATGCTTTTGGGTTCTATTTCAAAAATAAGTGTCATGGCGCTAGACTCTTCTTGCTTTTTAGATCTAGTGCGAATTCTTTCATCAATGTCACCAATAATGAGTTCTTTGGGATGACTAGACTAGTGCTTCCAATTACTAGTCGGTCTGACAGTTTGTTGATCTTCTACTTCAGTTGATTCTTCAACTTCTGTTCGTTGTTGTTCTTTAGAAGTCTGAGCCACTTCTGGGGAGGTAGACTTTGTAAAGACTGGAGTAGGTTCAGATTCTTTAGGTTAAGTCTGAATCAGTTGATTCTGCAAAGAGTCTTGGAATTTGACATTCATAGATTCTTCCACAGACTGAGTTTTCTTGTTGAATACTCTGTAAGCTTTGCTTGAAGTTGAGTAGCCAAGGAAAATTCCTTAGTCTAATTTCTCTTCAAATTTACCAGTTCAATCATTTATATTTTTCAAGACAAAACATTTGTAACTAAACACATGAAAATAAGAAACAATTGGCTTATTTCCTTTGAACAACTCATAGGGAGTTTTCTCCAGAATAGGCCTTAAGAATACTCTGTTAATAATATAATAAGCTGTAGAAACTACTTCAGCCCAAAAACGAGAAGAAATATTACTTTCTATTAAAAGAGTTCTTGCCATTTCTTGCAATGATCTATTTTTTCTTTCCACAACTCCATTCTGTTCTGGAGTGTATGGAGAGGAGAAAACATGTTAAAAACCAGATTCATCACAGAATTTGGTAAAGTCTTGATTTTCAAACTCACCTTCATGGTCTGTCCGTATGCTTGAAATATCATATCATTTCTCATTCTGAACTTTTTTGGCAAATTTTGAAAAGTGAGAAAATGTTTCAGACTTACTTGCCAGATAGTAAACCCAAGTAAATCGAGAATAATCATTCATAATTACTAGGCAATATCTCTTTCCACCAATGCTTTGAGTTCTGGTTGGTCCAAAAAGATCCATATGCAAAAGTTGCAAAACACGATTAGTAGAAACCTGATTTATTGGTTTAAAAGAATTTCTAACCTGTTTTCCCAACACACATGGTGTGCATAAGTAAGATTTTTGATACTTTAGGTTAGGCAGTCCACGAACAAGCTTCTTGGATGAGATCTTGGCAATTTGCTTCATGTTGACATGGCCAAGCTTTCGATACCAAAGATTCACTTCATCTTGAATTGATATTAGACATGGAAATCTTTCTAGTTTTATATCCAGAAGATAAATGTTCCCATGTCTTTGTCTAGAAAAAGATTGAGAAAGATCTTTACTAGTTCCTGAACATATTCCTTCTTGGAAATTGATTTTGAATCCAGTGTCGCACAGTTGGCTAATACTGAGTAGATTGTAATTTAGTCATTCCACCAATGAGACATTGTTGATTGTGAGACTTCCAATCTTTACAGTTCCACACCCAACAATTCTTCCTTTACTGTTTCCACCAAAAGAGACTTTTTCACCATTTATTTGATCAAGTTTGATAAAACAACTTGGATCTCTAGTCATGTGTCTCGAACAGCCACTATCTAAATACCATTTAACCTTTTTCATGATAGTGACCTGTAATTAAAAAAGGAACTCAAGCTTTCTTTGATACCCACATTTTCTTGGGTTCAGGGGAGTTAGTGCAATATACAGTCTTTGCCCATTCATTCTTAATAGGTCTCCAAATCATAGGACATTCTTTCTCAAAGTGTTCTGAGCTGTTGCACTTTGAACATTTGAGAACACTTTGGTCAACAGGTTTTACAAAGACTTTTTGAAAATGATTTATGTAAAAAGTTTTTGTAGGTCTTTGTTTGATTATTTCCTTTACTTTTGGAAAATCAATTAGAGGAATAGTTTCTGAAGTCATTCCCAAGCCTGATTTGTTAAAATAAGGTCTTTGTACTGAAAGAATTTTTTCCAACTTCTCAGATCCTATTGAAAACCTTTTTGAGATATTTGAAATGTCATTTTTCAAAAATGTATTTTCTTTTGAAAGAGAGTTTGCATTTTCTTTTAAAACAACAAAACTTTTGTCTAGATTTTCAAACTTTTCTTTCCAAGAATTTTCCCGTTGCTTAAGTATAGAATTATCCCTTTTTAGCTCGGAAATCATTTTAAGAGAGGTTTTGAGACTAAGACAAAGTTCATCAATGTTTTTCGAGACTTTAGTATGAATTTTTAAATTGCTTACCTCGATTTCGCTGTCTGAGTTTGAGTTTGAACCTATCTCAGAGTCTGAGCCTGATTCTGATTTTGTCATTAGACATATATTGGCATAATCTTCATCACTTTCTTCGCATTCAGTATCACTCCATGTCTTTGTTTTGAGAGCCTTTCTGTATTTCTCAGTTTTTCCCTTCTTTTTCTTCAACAGATGACAGTTGGGTCTGATGTGTCCCTTTTTCTTGCATTAAAACAAATCACATCTTTGTTGGCTTCATCATCCTCAGTTGATTTGTTTTGAAACTTTTGAGTGTTTTGTTTCTTCCAATTGAATCTTCTTCCCTTTTTGTTTAGTTTCCTGAACCTCCTTATCATAAGTGCTAGCTCTTCATCGTCCATATCATCTTCAGAGTCTGTAACATCAAAATCATCATTAGATTTTAAAGCAATTGACTTCTTACCTTTGGGATCTTCTTCCTCGTTGATTTGCTCCACTTCATAAGACTGAAGTGTGCCAACCAGTTCGTCTACAGAAAGCAGCATGATCCTTTGAGTTTCCCTTATTGAAGTCTTCACGTGATTCCAATCTTTGGAGAGTCCACGCATCAATTTGTTAACCTTCATTAGTCCTGAGATTGGCTGTCCCTGATACTCTAGGCCGTTTACAATTTTTGTAAAACAACTAAACATGTCAGTGATAAATTCTCTTAGCTTCATCTTGAAGGCTTCATACTATCCGAGTAGAATATTGATATTCGTTTCTTTCACTCGATCAGTTCCTTCATAGGTAATGTGCAGCCTATCCCAGACTTCTTTGGTTGTTTCACAAGAAGAAATTCTATTATACTCAGTAGGAGATAAAGCACAATATAAAGAGTAAATTGCTTTAGCATCAATAACGTGTCTCTTGGTTATTTCTTCTTGTGTCATCTCGCTAGTGTCTGCAACTTCTTTTCTTCTTTCTGAAATTGATGCAGCTTTAGGAATGATTCATTTTTTCTATCACATTCCATTTCAGAGGATCTTTCGATCTTAGGAATGCCTTCATTTTGTTTTTCCATACGCTGTATTCCTTTCCATCAAAGTAAGGAGGTCTGGTGTTGCTTTGGCTTTCAACCAAACCTAAAGCCAACATACTAGCCATAGATCTTTAACTCAGAAGTAAAAACACTTTAATTGAATGAGCACACAAGTTCTGATACCAATTGATAGGGCTAGTAAGAGCATCTAGAGGGAGGGTGAATAGGTGTTCAAAATTTTTTTGCAAGACTTAATAAGTTAACTCGTCTTTTGAGGATAATAGACTAAAGATGTAAAAGACTATAAACAGTTATATAAAGCTACGAATTAAAGTAAAGAGTTTAGGAAAAGAGAATTGAAACACAAGATTTATAGTGGTTCGGCTTAGACCAAGCCTACGTCCATTTTCCCGCACTGACAGCCTACTAGCTGGATTTCACTAAGAACCAAAAGAGATTTTACAGTCTCACGTCCTTGATTCCACAGTGTAGAAACTCTACCACACTTCCTTAAGGTTTCACAAGTATTTAATCTCTCTTTTGAGTACAACTTAAGCTCAGCGATTGAAATAGCAAAGAACTAGGAGTTTCAGACTTTGGAATTTTTCTTTCACGCACACTCTCGAATAACTTGAGTGTCTTCCTTATATACTCCTTCATGCCTTTATAACCATTGGCACTTTCCAAAGGAGTTCTTCCAATCTACCCGTTGGACAGAATCAATTAAGGAGATCTCGAGTTATTTAAGGAATGTGATGATAGCCTACCAATCCTGCTCGCCCATACAATCAAGATCTACGTTTCCATAAGTAAAATTTTCTAAGTATACTTCACCAATCAATAGATCTAATTATCTGAATTGATTTTAATAAGAATAATTGATCATGATATGCTATCTCCAGCCGTGAGATCTTCTTCAGCCGTACGAACCAAATCCTTAAAGATAAACTCGCATTTGGATAAGTCTTCTCTTCGTCGGTTTGGAACTATTAATGAGGGTAGACTTTAAATCTTGAGTCTGGAGGTCTTTAGACTTTAACGATAGAGTCTACAAGTCTTCAGACTAGACTGATGAAAACGTTTTGTCAACTTCAAAACAATAAGGAAGTTTTCTCCAACACCAATGACCGAAAAAAAATGTTCATGTTTGGTCTAAAGTCGATCAAGAAACTTTATAAAGTATATATATGCGTGTTTGTATATTACACTTTAATCGGTAATACGTAAATGATGTGTGCATGGGTTTAATTTGGTTTTAGAGACAAAAATGGACTTAATCGGGGACTTGCGAAGGACAGACCCGACGGGTTCACGAGGCAATTGGGTGAGCTTGGATATCGATCTTTGGCCGATTAGTCTAAGGCCACCAAGCCTTTTTGCATTGCTTTCTCCGTTGGGCAAAGTTCAAATTCAGCCCGCCCAAGTCCATCTAGTAATTGGGCCTACTCTAGATACCCTTGTAATCACGGATTGGAAAGGCTAGTAATAAGAAACGAGATGGTCTATCCTACGGTTTACCGAGAGATAGATGCCCAAATCAGATTCGGTTCAGACTGGATTAGACTAGCTGGTTTAGTCCAATTTCAAGAAGTATCAGTCTAGTTCTCGGTTTCTAAAAGTGAAACGGGTGTTCGGATAGTCTGGTTCCCGATTCCAAGGGAGAACCAGCCGGTGTCGTGAATGTGATTGAATATCTAAATAAGCGAGTCAATTCCAATGGGGAAAGTCATCCAAAACATCACGAAATTCATTTATGTCAATTCAGTCATAAACCCTTTGATAGTACCAATTTAGTTCTAAGGATTTTTTATGTTTAGCTAATGGAGTCCATTTGGCCAAAAATTGTTGACATGGACACAGGTCTCGTTGTTAATGATATTTCAATATTTTTTTTTTCAATTTTTTATTTTTAAAATTGAAAACAAGTGCAAAAACTGCCGTGCTAATTATTGAATTGACATAATGTTGTCATCATGTTGACTAGTCATAAGTTGAAATCTTATGTGTTAAAATTATCTCACATCACCTTTTTAGAGGATTCATACATTCTTATATACATATGATATCCCTTTATTTTTCAATTTAAATTTTTAAATTGATTTTTGAAAGGTATGCATGTTGATTCCTTAGGGATAAACCCATTGGATGCCGATGCTCTCAAGAACTGTTTCGCTTTCAATTCAAATCGCTTTCTTAGGATAAGATTTCCTGTAGGATAGAATGAAGCCTTTCTGTCTCTTGGGTTAGGCATAGTTGGACATGGAGAAGCATTAAAGTATACGTCTTCACATGTATCGGGCATCTAGCGAGAATCTTGGTCTTGTTTAAAATCCGTGTACTTTGCCCACTTATTTCCTAGAACACAAAATCAAGGGTGTAAAAGAAAACAACCAAATTTAGAGAGAAAAAAAAACTGATTATCTGACTCGAATCAGTGAATTCCTTCTGTGCATCGAATGGGTTTGGGATTATATCATCAGCAGTCTTTGTACTCTTATACAAGATTAAAAATCTTTTTTTCCCCAACTCAATGGATTCTATACCTTTTATAAAACGTTCAATGTTATTCTTTTTTACCATTCTAGTAATGGATTTCGTTGACGTGAATTTAATGTCATTAGTTGTGCCATCGTGATTAAACTATTCGTTCCACAATAAGATTTAAAGTTATACTTTGGTGGTACAAGAATAATAACAAAGTTTCTTCATCCGGTGTTCAGCCAAAGGTGACTTTTGCTCACAAAGCTTCTTCATCGACTTTAAATCCAACATGAAAATAGTCTTCTTTCATCCTCTCTTAGGTACAAGATTTACGCCCCGGGGATTCACCCTAATATCGAAATGAAAAACCACAAAAAGAAAGAAAAGAAATAAAGGAAATAAGGTTCCATTTGTTTTGTAAAAATTGAATGGTTTGAAAAATATTTTCCTAAAAATAATTACTTATATCGCTTAAAATAATTAGTCAATGAAAGATATGTTTATTTTTAACAATAATTATTTCTAAATATTTTCGTGGACGATAAAAATATGCCATTTATTTATTTTTATAAGCGATAGACACGATCATTTTTGAAAAAATATTTCATCCAAATTATTTATTGATGGTTTTATTAATTATCGTGATGGGCCTAAGTTGGCCCGTTCGCCCAAGTTGGGCCTAAAAGCCCGGCCCACAATATTAGGGCTCATGGATAAAGGGATATGATGAAGGGACACATTTCTTTTTGGAGGGGACGTATATAAGGGAGAAATAAAGAGGGAGGAACGTACCTTTTGAAGCAACGTACGTTCCTCCCCCCTCTCTCCCTCAAAAACACTTCCAAAAGAAAGAACAATAAGCAAGAGGCGACACCCATCTTCCCTTCAAGGCGAATTGGCGTCATCGGATTGATCGGGATCAGATTCTCTTCCTTATATCGGCGTCGGTGCTTAATCTGTGGCTAACAAGGTACGTTCGATTCTGTGACGTGCCTTACGATCGGTGATGCATGTGTTTTTCCCGGGCTCGTCTTCCGCACAAGTTTAGGGCTTCGATTTAGTGTCGAATCCGGTTTTTGGGAATCCGATATTCCATACATTTATTTTTCACGAAATAAATACATCCTTAAATGCAAATTCTCGCGTGCTAACTATTGAACCGACATAACGTGCTCACCACCCATGGATTGGTGCTCGCTGTGATGCCACCAGTGGAAATCGTACCTCTCTTGATTCCTCAGGAATAATCCTATCGGGTGCTCCCCTCGACGACTTTTCTTCACCTTGCCATTCAATATCTGTTTCCCTCTGATAAGGTTCTTGTCTAGGATAGGAGCGCGACTTGTCCTGTGAGATTAACAAGCGTAAGCACGTGATTGCACCTATTTCTTCTGCTTTTGATCTTCTGCTTTTGATTTTTTCTGCGTCGTGTTTTCTTAGTCAAGACTTTGACAATAACGTTTGTGGACTCTTCTTGATGGTGAATATTGATCCCCCAAGAATAATTCCCTCCCCAATAGTATCATCGAAAGATCCAAAAAAGAAAAGAAAAAAGAACTAAGCGAAAATAACTTTAAAGTGATTTGCCATTTATAACATTTATTTTGTCTAGGAGAATTCAATCTTTTTGCGCTATTGGAGAGTGAGCGTTGCACGACAGAGAAACTTAATTTTTTTTTAATATCTCGAAAAGAGGAATTAAAGAATATCTAGATAATCATAAATTTGGGAAATATATATAATTAAATAATACCGAGTTCAAAATGAATGAACATACTTGAAATGACTGTATATAGTGACTTTTTTGTTGTAGCAAGATCAAGTAGTGTCCGAGTTAGTTTTCATGTACCTTGACTAGATGTCCGACTCCCCTCTTAACGGCACATTCCCTCGATATTGGCCCAGTGAATTTAGGATTTAACTTCTGAAGAGCTCTCAATGGGGTTTGAAGTTGAGACCACGAAAAGAGTAGCAAATTTTATTACCATGTCAATTAACAAATTTTTTTTTTTGTATGCTATTTTGAATTATCATGTGACTTTTTATGCTCACCGATAACTCCTAAATCAAGTTCTTCCATAGAGTTCATGAGATTGATATGATTGACACGTGACTTCATTATCTCCAGCAATCCCACGTTAGAGAGAGATTTCTCAATAGGGCTTTAGTATGGACACATGTATGATAAAGAAGTATATAATCTCTAGCAATTCAAAACTCGAAATACCAATTTGATTGACATAGGGGAATTGCATCAGGGGACAACATCAAGATTTTCGTTCTAAAGTATTAACATTAATGCGTGTAATTATCAAATAACATGTAGATACTTATGTTCAAAAAGGTTCGCTGCAACTCACTTACTTGTCTCGCAGAAGTTCACTTGCTAATTCTCTCTGCTCGGCTCCTTCTCCCTTTTCCTCATTTTCAGATATTGAGCTCATTGTTTTAAAGCAAAGACTGGTTGAAATTTCTAAGCAGAAGGGCCTGAATGATGGATAATTGCCAAACCCATTAGCCGCTCCCTGCTCTCAAGCACTCGCACGGTAAGAAAACTCCTCTGGTCTGCCGCAAAAACTTGTATCTTTGCAATGGTAAAAATTGTTGACCGGTTACAGATGAGCCTCTGTGCATTGTGGAGGCTTTATCTTCGTTCTTGACGTGACTTGGAGCCAAGCCAAGGACAGCATTATCAAACCCCATCTAATATTCGATCAACTAATCATGTAGAGACACCTGTTGGCCTCTCTCCCCCAATCCCTAGCCACGCTCGCCCCTATATAAACCCTCGTGCATTTCTTCATTACCCACCAAGCTACTACACAAGTGCCATCACATCTCACACAAAACCAAGTTCTGAGCAAACCCTAAGCATGGCTCGCTCGCATGCCATTTGCATTTCCTCCGTCCTCTTGCTCTCCCTCTTCCTCACTTGCGCCAGTGCTGCCACTTTCAATATTAGGAACAACTGCCCCTACACGGTCTGGGCTGCGGCGGTCCCAGGAGGTGGCCGACGGCTTGACCGAGGCCAGTCCTGGAGCCTGAACGTGAGCCCCGGTACGAAACAAGCTCGTATCTGGGCCCGGACTAACTGCCAATTTGATGCGGCCGGGAAGGGCAAGTGCCAGACTGGCGACTGTGGCGGCGTCCGTGAGTGCACATCCTACGGCCAGCCACCAAACACCCTGGCCGAGTATGCGCTGAACCAGTTCGGCGGCAAGGACTTCTTTGACATCTCCCTGGTCGACGGCTTCAACGTCCCCATGGACTTCAGCCCGACATCCAATGGGTGCACCCGTGGGATCAAGTGCACGGCTGACATCAATGGCCAGTGTCCTGCCCAGCTGAAGGCGCCCGGCGGTTGCAACAACCCCTGCACCGTGTTCAAGACCGACCAGTACTGCTGCAACTCCGGAAGCTGCGGGCCCACGAATTTCTCCAAGTTCTTCAAGGATAGGTGCCCCGATGCTTACAGCTACCCTAAGGATGATCAAACCAGCACTTTCACCTGCCCTGGTGGAACCAACTATAGGGTTGTGTTCTGTCCTTGAAGTAAGAGCGGAATCGTAGGGAATACTCTATAGGAGACCCTATGCCGAAATAATGGTGCTCAAGTTAATTTGAGCTAGTGTACTTGCATGAGTGTATTGCCTCAAGCTCCTCTATGTATGCAACTGAGGCAAGAATAAATGTTTAAGGAGTTGAATAAATGAACATCTATATACGCTCTTAATCGAGCAATTTATATGACTGTTTAGTATTCCCTTTTCTTTGGGTTGTCCATAGCTATCTCGCCTTTTTCTTCTTGGGATGTTGGAATCGAGAGCGTGCAGAGCGAGGGCGACACTTGGATAAAAGAGACTATTGTTTGTAGATAAATAATAAAGGCTTTAGGCCGCACTCGTGTAAAGATGGGTTTTACCACTTGCTCTACTTGCATTTGGAAGATTAAACCACCGACTTCGTTTCAAGATAATTTACGTGTATCGCCAACTTTATCGTTTGCGAGATATCATTTTCATAGCACGTATTCGAACAACGCTCATGGTGTTGAATGAGACAGGCACAGATCCTAGGTAAATGCAAATTGAGTGGAGGGTGCACGAAAAATACTCCTTGCAAATTAATCTATTGTACATTAGAGTTCCACGTCTCACTTTTAAAGGCAATCCTTTAAGGAGATATCGAGAGAAAATAATTAAAATGTTCCAAAAAAATAAATACTTCATGGGAAGAGCTACAGAAAATGTTAGGATCATCAATAATTGCTAATTTGCAAAATTAAAACTCATCAAAACTTATGCTATAAGAACTAATACTTTTATGTTTTTTGGTTGAACACAAGTAATAGTATTGATTGATTGAGGCAAGTACAAACCCTAATGGGAAGCAAATGAGTGGAGAGTGCAAAAAGAAATACTCTTTGTAAGGAGAATAATAAATCTACTGCAAATTAGAGTATTATGTGTCATTTGTTAGGGATAATTCTTAAGAAAGAGTTTGTTATTACAAATTTACGTAGGAAAAAAAGTCTATGTTGACAATTCTTGATAATTCGGTATATAAAAGGCAATGAGAGCACCTAGAATAGTGATTCATGATGGAAAGAGGAATTATTCGCCACACACATAAAATCCACAAGACTTAGTCAATGTCGTCCAACTAGGGAAAGATGTTCACAGTGGGCGGACTTTATCGATTCTGCTACATGAGAAATTTTGAGCAATCTTAGTGCTATATGACTGGACTAAGATTGGAACTTTTACATGGGTATTCAAACAAGGACACGCACGTAGAAGGTGGTTGTCTTTTTTCAAACATCCTAATATCGATCACTACTCCACCATTTGATTGGATCGTTGTTTTGTCCATGGAAAACTGATCTCGATATGCGGTGTCAAAGACCATGTTTGGAGGTGAAATCTATTTGGTGAAGCAATCTGTTTAAGGGCTGTTTGATTGGACGAAGGCAAAGTAACTTTTTTTTTTGCCAAAATTTTATATCTACTTCAAATTTCTGAAAATTATGAAAAAAACAATATCTGTGAACTTAGGTGTGAACGTTTATACATATTTATGAAAATTTCAAGTGCTCAAGATTCAAAAATTTCAAAGTGCATGCACCGTAAGATTTAAAAAAAAAAAGAGTCATAAGTAAAATTCACGCGACAAAAAGTAATTACGTGTCAACATTTATATACATGTTATGAACATTCCTGGTGTTTAAGATTAAAATAAGTCAAAGTTCATCCATTGTAAATTCTGCAAAGAAACAATAAGTCAGAACTAAAATTCACTCAATAAAAAAGTAGTTTTTAGTCGACATTGAGTTGAATGAAAAATGAGAATTTAATAGATAGACATTGTGAATATAATTTTAATTCCATCAGGATTTTTTTTTGTATTAAAGATCCCTTGTAAAACAAAACAAAATAAAATAAATTAGTTGTGTCGTCAATCTTACTTGAAAATCAATTTCCACATTTTCAGTTTGCCACTGTTTTCAGGATGCACCAAAAATATGTTTAACTATTTTTAGCGTGATTTTTTTTTCAAGTACTTCAGTGTTACTCATTATAAAAAATCAATTAAGAAAATTATGTATTTTATAATGTATGGAACGTTCTCGTCTAATGTGCAATTACTAAATTCAAAATCTGATTAATCTAAATTAAACAAGCATAAAAGTGTGTTGAGAGCAGTTATTAACACGATCAATGATAACGAATATGAAGTTTTAAATTTGAAATCTTTTCAAATATTCCAAGCACGGCCTCATTAATCCGGTAACAGATAAAAAAATATAAAACATGGAATTAAACTTCATATGTATGGAATCTGGATTCTTTCGGAAGAGGTGGATGACTTTAAATGAAGGTTTTCTTACTCTACTCCAAATTATTCTAATTTTTTTCTTAAATATTGTTGAAATCTAATGGTATAGAGTGAAAAACTATTATATTAAGACGTGCAATGTAAGTATGGAAATAGACGATGCTCTCTATTATTTTCTGAAGAAAAGTTTGTAATAATCTCTATTACAAACTTTTATGTACTAACCTAACCTTTTTTATTTTGTCTTCTTTTGTGCGTTTTTACTGTGATTTGGCCCCAGAGATTATTTCTGTAGCTATTGATCTTTTTGAGATTTTTCTGCGGAGCGGTTTCGGGAAAAAAAAAGAAACGAAAAGAAATGAGATCTATTTTGATAATAGTCAATTCAATCTCGACCTAAAAATATGCAGGGAATAAGGGTGAAGACTTAAGAACATGTAGAAACCTGACCGAAATGCCGCGATTAACGGGAGAATCGAATTTTATGCGCTTGACTGAAAGTTAAATGAAATATTTTTCCAAGGAGTTTCATTACATCTGCGAGTTTGACTTAGTCTTGTCTTGACTAAGCAAAGGTCTCACAGTGATGTCTGCTTTCGAGGTTTTAAGCAAATGATTGCTTAAATCACACACAAAAAAACTTGAATTATCAAAAAATATTTTTACTGTCTACAAAATTATTTAGACATAAATTATTATTGATGTTCAAAACATTATATATTGACTAATTATTTTAAATGATACAAACGGTCATTTTTAGAAAAATGTTTTTTTCAATTATTCATTTTCATAAAACAAATGGAGCCTTACTCGTTTTGAGTTGTTCTTTTCTTTTGTAGTTGTTCTCTAGAAGGTGCAACAAGAGGACCTAACATAAAATTAAATAAAACGAAGCCTAATTTTCTAATAAAGCATCAATTAGTGGTGATTGTGTATATCGTAAGACTAGTTAGTGCATTCGAAATCGCAATATTTACTTATTTGATTATTTAATTATTGCTCTCAGAACACTTTTTCATAGAACCCTAGACGATTAAACCAACTCATGAGTAAGTACGTCTATGATTTATGTGGCTGCACAAGTTTATATGGGTATTTAGTATGGATCTTGTTAATGAATGCGCTCACTAGGTCACTCGTTTATAAAATCTAATAAGAAAAGCTTCTTCTTCTTCTTTTTGTCGATTTTCAATATATTGATTACACATGACACAAGAGGGATGGTGCTTTGAAAATAACAAACATTCTTTAGCTGGGTTTTAACAAAATCCATATGAAATATCAACAAATTATACCTAAAAGAGTTAAATAATTAACATGGTGTCGTTGATGTAAAGTGTATTCGGTACTTTATCCTTTAAATGGACATGTTGATTATTATTTATTCTCAGTGATCATATCATTAGGGAAAGGAAGGGCTCAATTTACTTCGCCATGAGCAAAACCAAAGCATAGTTACCGCGTTCATATTTGACGTTGACAAGTTTTAGATCGGACATCTACGCAAGATCTAATAGTCGACTGTGACAAAAAAATCTGACAACCAACAAGAATGCCGGGTAATTTTTTCAATGCACATAATCAAATCAAAGAGCACTTGCAGCGTTTAAATTCAAAAGTCTCGACATTGACATTTTTTAGATCTTGCACTGACGCAAGATTCAATGGTCCGACGTCGACAACCTTGAATCCGACGACCGACAAGAGCGAAGTTCACGTAGTCATGGGTGGGAAGATGAGCCCGAAAAATTGATGCCGTGTGGTCAAGGGTTTCTAGTTTCTATTGACAACATGTGCTTTGACTAAATCGAACTGAGAAGTTCCTCTCTCGATCTCTCTAGTCCTCGGTCCTTACACAGCCACCGCGAAAGACGCGTATGTCCATTCGTTGACTCGTGTTTTGTCACCCATTTGAAACCGTCGTCTGCTCTGAAATTTCCTTGAAAGTTCGCTGGCATGTAATTCCTTGCGCCAAACCTCTGCCTCCTCAATCTCCACGGACCCCATTCCTGCGAATCAAAATAATCAGCAAGTGGAGCTCAGTGGAAAAAATGTCTCTTTGTTAGTGTTAACCCTGATTTAGGAAGTATCAACACTCTCCGGAAACTTTCGTATTATGTCGGACAACACTTTCTGACACTCTCCGACATTTAATCAACAGATATCGGAAAATCTGATACTTGGTTAACTCTCTTGACACTCTTCGATGCTCAATAAATAGGTATTGAAAAATCTAACTCTCAATCAACTCTCCCGACACTTGGTAAATAAGTGTCGGAAATGACAACTGGTCAACTCTCTTGACACTTTTCGACATGCAAGTTTGGAATTCTGATGCATGTTGAAATTCCGACACACACGAGGTCAATTTCAAAAATTTTCAATAAATAAAGGTCAAAATGTAAATATTTAAGAAATTAAAAAATAATAAATGAGCAAAGAAGAAAAACTTAGTCTTCTCCTCTCTTCCAACTCTTAAGTTTTCATGACACACAATTTACTCTCCAAGTTTGTTCTTTTCTCCTCTCTTTCGATACACTCCGACACTAGTCCAAAATGTGGATTGCTTGTTATTTTCCTTCAAGTTCTATGGATTATTGGAGTGGAGTTGTATTTGTCAAATTGAAACAATAAATAATATTAACAAATAGTGAGTCAATGTTTTTAACGTAAATTCATTTTAGGCTCTTTTTTATTTAATTTATTTGTGAATTTGAATCAAATTAATTTGATTAAAATAATCATAAAAATGATAATTTATCATATATATATATAAATAAATTTAAATTTAATATACAATGTATGCTAATGTGATGGAATTCTCTAGTTTTTGAGAAATGACATGCTGGGGTGTCGTGTTTCGTGACGGTGTCGGTACTGTTGGAGAAATCGTCCTTGAAGTATTTTGAAGCTGACAAAACGTTTCCATCAGTCTAGTCTGAAGACTTGTAGACTCTTCCATCAAAGTCTGAAGACCTCCGGATCGCCAGACTCAAGACTCAGAGTCTATCGCCAGACTCAAGACTCAGAGTCTATCGATAGACTCAAGACTCAGAGTCTATCGCCAGACTCAAGATTCAGAGTCTTTCGCCAGACTCAAGACTCAAAGTCTATCTCATTGACAGTCTCTAGACCGTCGATGAAGGCTTATCCAGAACTAGATGTTTCATTAAGGATTTGACCTTATCGACTGGAGAAAATCTCTTGGCTGGATATAGCATGTTGGAATCTTTTATTCAAATCAAGATTGATTCAGGGATGATTGGATCCGATGATTGACGAAGTATACTTGGAAGGTTCTACTTATGGAAACCAAGATCCTGATTGTATGGGCGAGCAGGATTGATTGGCTATCGTCATGTTCCTTAAATAGCTCGAAGATCTTCCTAATTGATTCTGTCCAACGGGTAGATTGGAAGAATTCCTTTGGTAAGTGCCAACGGGTATGATGGCATAAAGGAGTATATAAGGAAGACGTTCTAGTTGTTCGAGAAGTGTACGAGAGAAGAATTCCAAAGTCTGAAGCTCTCTGTTCTTAGTCAAATAAATTGTTGAGTGATATCTTATACACAAAAGAGAGTCTATATCTTTGAGAGACCTTGAGGAAGTGTAGTAGAGTCTCTACTCGTGGAATCAAGGAAGAGCATTTCTCAGTAACAACTCTTTTGTTCATAGTGAAATCCAGCCGGTGGGCTGTCAGTGCGGAAGAGTGGACGTAGGCTTGGAATAAGCCGAACCACTATAATCTCTGTGTTCATATTCTCTTCCCTACTCTCTTTTACTTTGATCGAATCTTGTTAAGAGAAAAACTCTCATCTCTTTATCTATTATTGAATGCTGCACACTTATCTCGAAAATATTATTTTTACACCTATTCACCCCCCTCTAGGTGCTTATACTAGCTCTATCAATTGGTATAAGAGCCTGTGTACTCATTTAAATTGAAGTGTTTTACTTCAGAGTTAAAGATCCATGGCTAGTATGTTGGCTCCAGGATTGTTTGAAGGGCAAAGCAATACCAGACCACCTTATTTTGATGGGAAGGATTACAACATATGGAAAAACAAGATGAAGGCTTTCTTAAGATCAAAGGATCCTCTGGAATGGGATGTAGTAGACAAAGGAATTATTCCTAAAGCTGCACCCATCTTAGAAAGAGGAAAAGAAGCTGTTGAGTCTAGCGAAATGACTCAAGAAGAGATGACCAAAAGACAAGCTCTTGATGCAAAAGCTATATATTCTTTATATTGTGCATTATCACCTACTGAATATAACAGAATATCTTCTTGTGTTACAGCTAAAGAAGTCTGGGATAGATTACACATCACTTATGAAGGAACCGATCGAGTGAAAGAAACCAGAATCAACATTCTCGCTCGGTCAATACGAAGCATTCAAAATGAAATCAGGAGAATCTATCACGACATGTTTAGTCGTTTACGAGATATCGTGAATGGTCTTGAAAATCAAGGTCAACCAATTTCAGATCCCATGAAAGTAAACAAGCTACTGCGTGGACTCTCCAAGGATTGGAATCACATAAAAACCTCAATAAGAGAGACACAAAGAATTATGCCACTTTCCATCGATGAATTGGTTGGGACTCTTCAGTCTTATGAAGTGGAGCGAATCAATGAAGATAAAGATCCTAAAGGTAAGAAATCCATTGCATTAAAGTCTAATGATGATTCTGATGTCACAGATTCTGAAAACGACACGGATGATGAAGAGCTTGCTCTCATGATAAGAAGATTCAGAAAGCTAAACGAGAAAAGGAAGAAGATTCAATCCAAAGAAACATAGCTTCCAAAAGCAACGAGTAAGTCTCGTTGAGGATGAAGAATCCAATAGAGATGTAGTCTGTTTTGAATGTAAGAAAAAGGGACATATCGACCCAACTGTCCCCTTCGAAGAAGAAGAAAGGAAAAGCTGAGAAATCTCGAAAGGCATTCAAAGCAGAAACTTGGAGTGAAACAGAATGTGAAGAAAGTGATGATGATTATGCCAACATTTGTCTCATGGCACAATCGACTCGATTCGACTCAAAATGACTCGATTCGACGGTGAAACCAAGGTAAGAAACTTGAAAATCCCTACTAAAGTTTCTAGATACATTGATGAATTGTGTTTAAGTCTCAAAACCTCTCTTAAAAGAATTTCTGAACTTAAGAGAGAAAATTTTGCACTAAAACAACAGGAAAATGTTTGGAAAGAAAAGATCAAAAGTTTAGACAAAAATGTTACTTGCTTTGAAAGAAAATAAAGACAACCTTTCAAAAGAAAATGCATTCTTGAAAAAAGACATCTCAAATATTTCTAAAAATTTTTCTATAGGATTTGAGAAACTTGAAAATATTCTTTCGCTCAAAGACCTTATTTCAACAAGTCGGGTTTAGGAATGTCTGCATTTGAAACAATTCCTCTAATTGATTTTCCTAAAGTAAAGGAAAGAATCAAGCAAAGACCTACAAGAGATGCTTACAAAAATCATTTCCAAAAAGTTTTTGTAAATTCAGTAGGTCGCAAAGTGCTCTTAGATGTTCTAAGTGCAATAGCTCAGATCATTTTGAGAAAGAATGTCAAATGGTTTGGAAACTGTTAAGAAGGTATGGGCAAAGACTATATATAGTACTAACACCAGTGGACCCAAGAAAGTATGGGTACCAAAGAAAGTTTGAGTTTCTTTTCTAAATGCAGGTCACTATCAAGAAAAAGATTAAATGGTACTTGGATAGTGGATGCTCGAGGCATATGACAGGAGATTCAAGCTGCTTCTTAAAGCTTGTTCAAGTTAATGGTGGAAAAGTTTCATTTGGAGGAAACAGCAAAGGAAGAATTGTAGGATACGGAACTGTAAAGATTGGAAGCCTCATGATTAGTAATGTTTCCTTAGTAGAAGGACTCAACTATAATTTGCTAAGTATCAGTCAGCTGTGCGACACTGGTTTCAAAATCAATTTTCAAGAATGAATTTGTTCAGGAACCAGTAAAGACTTATCTCAATCTTTCTTGGGTCGAAGACATGGAAATATCTATCTACTGGATGTCAAACCAGATGAAACCCAATGTCTAATCTCTATTCAAGAAGAAGCAAATTTGTGGCACAGAAAGCTTGGGCACATTAACATGAAGCAAATAGCCAAAATTTCAGCAAAGAAGCTTGTCCGTGGTCTACCCAATCTGTCATATAAAAAGTCTGATCTATGCACACCATGTGTGTTGGGAAAATATGTAAGAAACTCATTCAAACCAATAAATCAAGTTTCCACTAATCGTGTTCTGCAGCTTTTGCATATGGATCTCTTTGGACCTACCAGAACACAGAGCATTGGAGGTAAGAAGTATTGTTTAGTAATTGTGGATGATTATTCACGATTCACTTGGGTTTATTTCCTGGCAAGTAAATCTGAAACCTTTTCTCATTTCGAAAAGTTTGCCAAAAAGGTTCAAAATGAAAAAGGATATGTTATTTCAAGTATTCAGACAGATCATGGAGGTGAATTTGAAAATCAAGACTTTACAAAATTCTGTGATGAATCTGGTTTTTAGCATGTATTTTCCTCTCCATACACTCCAGAGCAAAATGGAGTCGTGGAAAGAAAGAATAGGTCGCTTCAGGAAATGGCTAGAACTCTTTTAATTGAAAGTAACATATCTTCACGCTTTTGGGCTGAATCTGTTTCTACAGCATGTTATATTATTAATAGAGTTTTTCTAAGACCTATTCTGGAGAAAACTCCCTATGAGTTATTCAAAGAAAAAAAGCCCATTGTTTCATATTTTCATGTGTTTGGATGTAAATGTTTTATATTGAAAAATGCAAATGATCGAGTTGGTAAGTTTGAAGAAAAATCAGATGAAGGAGTTTTCCTTGGATATTCTATCACAAGCAAAACTTACAGAGTATACAACAAAAAGACTCAATCGTAGAGGAATCAATGAATGTCAAATTTCAAGACTCTATGCAAATTGATTCAATTCAAACTCAACTTGAAGATACTGAACCTGCTCCAGACTCTACAAAGTCTAAATCTCTAGAAGCAACTCAGACTTCAAAAGACCAGCAACAAATGATTGTCGAAGATTCAAATGAGGAAAAAGATCAAAAGTCTGACAAATCAAACAGCAACTGGAAGCATAAATCTAGTCATCCCAAAGATCTCATTATTGGCGATATTAATGAAGGAATTCGCACAAGATCCAAAAGGCGTGAAGAGTCTAGTGCTGTGGCTCTTATTTCTGAAATAGAACCCAAGAGCATAGAAGAAGCTTTAACCGATGAAAGTTGGATTGAAGCTATGCAAGAAGAACTCAGGCAATTCAACATTAATGATGTCTGGGAATTGACTCCTAAACCAAAAGGTAAATCTACCATTGGGGCTAAATGGGTTTTCAGGAACAAGATGAACGAAGAAGGAAAGGTCGTAAGAAACAAAGCAAGACTCATAGCCAAGGGATATACGCAAGAAGAAGGGATAGACTATGATGAGACTTATGCTCCAATAGCAAGGTTAGAAGCAATTAGATTATTACTTGCTTATGCTTGTTATAAGAATTTCAGGTTATTCCAAATGGACGTCAAAAGTGCTTTCCTAAATGGATTTATCCAAGAGGAAGTCTATGTGGAACAACCACCCGGTTTTGAGAACCCAAGAAAACCAGACTCTGTTTTCAGACTGAAAAAGGCTTTATATGGATTAAAGCAAGCTCCTCGAGCTTGGTATGACAGACTAAGTAAGTTTTTAATTCAAAATGGCTTTGTCAAAGGTAAAGTAGATACTACTTTGTTTGTCAAAAGAGAAAGCAAAAGCTTTCTACTTGTTCAAATTTATGGTGATGATATTATTTTTGGATCTTCTAATGAAAGTCTGTGCAAGAAATTCTCTAAGTCTATGCAGGATGAGTTTGAAATGAGCATGATGGGTGAACTAACCTTCTTTCTCGGGCTTCAAGTGAAACAACTGAAGAAAGGAACTTTTATTCATCAAGAAAAATATGCCAAAGAACTTGTAAAAAAGTTTGGGTAGGAGAATTGCAAAAAGACTGACATACCAATGTCAAGTTCCTTGAAGATAGACAAAGATGAAGAAGGGAAGAAAGTTGATCAGAAGCTATACAGGAGTATCATTGGCTCACTTCTTTATCTTACTGCTTCTAGACTTGACATTTTGTTCAGCGTTTACATTTGTGCCAGATTTCAATCAGACCCTAAAGAATCTCATCTAAGTGCTGCAAAGCGTATTATCAAATACATTGCCTCAACTTTAAAAATAGGTCTCTGGTATCCTAAAGAAGGAGACTTTACTCTTCTTGGATACTCTGACGCAGACCTAGCCGGATGCAGAATTGATAGAAAGAGTACCTCGGGCACCTGTCAACTACTTGGAAGCAGGACAGTGTCTTGGTTTTCAAGGAAGCAAAGTACGGTAGCTCTTTCTACGGAGAAGCGAGTATGTAGCTCTTGGAAGTTGTTGCTCACAAATTTTGTGGATGAAACAACAGCTAAGAGACTTTGGATTTGAAGATTCTTGTATTGAAATCAAATGTGACAACACCAGCGCAATTAATCTCACCAAGAATCCGATTCTTCACTCAAGAGCAAAACATATAGAGATTCGACATCACTTCATTAGAGATCATGTTCAAAATGGAGAAGTTACTATTCAGTTTATCAATTCAAAGAATCAACTGGCAGATATTTTTACAAAGCCTTTGGAGAAAAATCAATTTGAAGTTATTCGTTCCAGACTCAATATCTTAAAGTCTGAAGAGGTTCAGACTCAGGTCTAAAAGTCTGAAAGACTCTCAGACTCAGATGATCAAGACTCATGACTGTAAGTTTTTATTATCTCTCAGATTAAATCTTGAAAAGGTACAATCATCTATCCGAACTTGATTATTTCTAATTCTGTGATTATTTGAATCTCTTCTTTCGAAAAAGAAGTTTGTTTTAATAAAAAAGACAGTTGTCTAATATTTTGAAAAGGCAGTTATTTTTAAAAAGGGCATCTTTATATTACGGCGATTCGTATGCCTTGTTTCGACTGCTTTATATACTGGTGGTTCCTCTTCGATTTTTTCTTCTCACAAAAACCCTAAGATAGCATCGTTCTTCCACTTCTATCTTCTTTTCTTGTTTATTCCTCGAAAAGTTGTCATCTTTCTTGGAAAACAAGCTTGGAATCTCTCAAAGATTGTGAGATATGTCGTCCCAAAGAAAGTCCTCCAGAATCGCGAACAGGGGACCACAGCAAATGCAAGAGGGGCCTACGCACTTTGATCTCACCGAGGAAGAAGATTCTCTTAGACAGCAGCAGAGCCCACAACATTCTCAGCAGCGTCCATCTCCTCCATCTAGTCCTCAGAATGCTGTACATCAAGAAGAGGAAGAAATCATCGAAGACGCAGATCCCGTAAGAACTCTTAAGCCTGCTTTTACCTACAAGCTTTATCGTGCTTTAAAGGGGAGTGGTACTCCATTGAACTACATTAATGAATTTCTGAAGGATAAAGGGTTTAGAAATGAAACATTCTTTTTACGCACAATGGAACGATTGGGAATTGCCCATGTTGGTTCGGCGGATGAGGCATTTGTAAACATCCCAATTGATCCACGTGTTGGAGGGTTGAGTCAACCAGATGGAAATGACGATGACAGGATGTACAGTGAGTTTAAACCGAGAATGGGCATTGCAGCAAAAATCCGAGGTAAAAGGACGGATTTGTTTCGAACGGATGATCACAAGCAACTGTACTCTAAGTTGCTGAAGTGTGGGGTGATAAACCCTAGGAGTGTGGATTTTGATTTTCTTGACTCTGTGAATATCAGTCTGCGGGAAAAATTCAATCTTCTTCAACTCGAACAGTTTTGTTCGATACTACGAAGGTCATGCTGAACTTTCGCTTATTTCTATTCGAATCTCAGTTTTTTGAATGCGGATAGATTCTCTTTTAGTGTTCGAGATCAGGACTATGTGGTTGACATGAATACACTGGCTGATGTGATTGGAGTGGAAAGAGGAAGATATCAACCTATCAAAGTGTCTATTGCTCGTGCAACGTTGGAGCTTGTTAAGGATAGAAAGACGGAAGAAAAAAATTCTTATTCAAGAATGAATGCGTCCAACATTCTGCTTCACAAGATTGTGATTAACTGTCTTAGACCAAAGTCAACTTCAAAGACAAACGTTTCAAACTCGGAGGCAAAATTGATGTATGCCATCAATATGGGAAAAAAGTTCTCTCTTCCACACGCTATCATGTTCCACATGTACAGAGCAGTGGTGAAAGACAAGGGTCAACTTCCGTATGCAGCTCTTGTGACCAAATTATTCAGACATTTGAACGTTCAGCCTCACCGGATTTTCTGTGTTCGAACGTGCGATCACATGGTGGTGGGACTAAGAATGGTCACTAAAATGCGTCTGAAGGAACTCAACAAGGCATTGGAGAAATTCAAGGAGAAAACTCCTGTCAAGACTCATCTTTTATCTTCGGCTGTAAAGAGGAAAAGGAAGGAGCCCATGGTTGCTCCTTCAAGGAAAAGAAGAGCTCTCATCATTGAGGATGAAGAGGATGAGGATGATATCACTATTTCTGCATTGGCTTTGAAGAATTTGAGTCGTCCCTGTTCCAAATTTAAGCGAGCAACAAGAAAAAGACTCGTTGAGACAGAAGAGCGAGAGATCGAAGAAAGAGAAGAATTGGAAGCAGAGGAGAAAGAGGCAGAGGAGAGAGATGTAGATGAGGAGAGAATTCAGGAAGAAGAAGAAAGAGAGAGAGAGAGAGGAAACAGAGCAGGATGAATACTTTCTCCAACTGAAGGCACGGAAACAGGGGGAGATCCTGAGAAAAGAGGAACGTCCTCATTCCCTGTCACCAGTGAAGGAATAAGTCGTTCTCCAGCCAATCCAGAGGACATCTATGCTTCTCAATTTCTTGAGGAGGAACATGATATTTCATCGCCCAATCTACGTGACCATGCTGATCTGCCTTCATCTGCACATACTCAATCTGATCGTGCAGAAGCTAGTACTCAGACTGATAATTCGGCAGACTTTCGCAGAATTCTTGATGTTCTCCTGGAGATGCGAGGTCAAATATATGCTCTGGGATGCGAAGTACAGAACTTAAAAAATGCAGGACAAACCTCTTCAGTTTCTTTGCATGATCAAATTCAAGCCCTTGCTCGTCAAGTCCAATTAAATGCTAAGGGAGAAGATGTGGTGCAACTGAAGGAGGATTTGAAAAAGCTGGAAGGGATTATCCAGTCAATGGGAGATTTCCAGCTTGTTCGTGTTCCCAAGCAATCTTAATTTTTTATTCTCTTTTCATCTCTACCTTTTTTAATGATGACAAAAAGGGGGAGAGATGTGGTGCGATTCGATTCGTTGTTTAACTTGTCTTTTGTGTTTGGTTTGTTTGGTTTTGGAGGTTTTGGACTGGTTTTGGATTTGACTCGCTTGAACATTTATTTGTCTTAAATAATATTGTTATCTCATGGCTTTGTTCATTTACAAGACTAACCTATCTTCTCGTGGATGTAGATTTTAGTGTTATTACTAAGCCTCTTATTTTTGTGAGATATCCATATTTGTCTAAGTAATGTTTTGCGGGTCAAAGATATCCAAATCTGCAGGAAAGTTTTGTCACCATCAAAAAGGGGGAGATTGTTGGAGAAATCGTCCTTGAAGTATTTTGAAGCTGACAAAACGTTTCCATCAGTCTAGTCTGAAGACTTGTAGACTCTTCCATCAAAGTCTGAAGACCTCCGGATCGCCAGACTCAAGACTCAGAGTCTATCGCTAGACTCAAGACTCAGAGTCTATCGATAGACTCAAGACTCAGAGTCTATCGCCAGACTCAAGATTCAGAGTCTTTCGCCAGACTCAAGACTCAAAGTCTATCTCATTGACAGTCTCTAGACCGTCGATGAAGGCTTATCCAGAACTGGATGTTTCATTAAGGATTTGACCTTATCGACTGGAGAAAATCTCTTGGCTGGATATAGCATGTTGGAATCTTTTATTCAAATCAAGATTGATTCAGGGATGATTGGATCCGATGATTGACGAAGTATACTTGGAAGGTTCTACTTATGGAAACCAAGATCCTGATTGTATGGGCGAGCAGGATTGATGGGCTATCGTCATGTTCCTTAAATAGCTCGAAGATCTTCCTAATTGATTCTGTCCAACGGGTAGATTGGAAAAATTCCTTTGGTAAGTGCCAACGGGTATGATGGCATAAAGGAGTACATAAGGAAGACGTTCTAGTTGTTCGAGAAGTGTACGAGAGAAGAATTCTAAAGTCTGAAGCTCTCTATTCTTAGTCAAATAAATTGTTGAGCGATATCTTATACACAAAAGAGAGTCTATATCTTTGAGAGACCTTGAGGAAGTGTAGTAGAGTCTCTACTCTGTGGAATCAAGGAAGAGCATTTCTGTAACAACTCTTTTGTTCATAGTGAAATCCAGCCAGTGGGCTGTCAGTGCGGAAGAGTGGACGTAGGCTTGGAATAAGCCGAACCACTATAATCTCTGTGTTCATATTCTCTTCCCTACTCTCTTTTACTTTGATCAAATCTTGTTAAGAGAAAAACTCTCATCTCTTTATCTATTATTGAATGCTGCACACTTATCTCGAAAATATTGTTTTTACACCTATTCACCCTCCTCTAGGTGCTTATACTAGCTCTATCAGGTACTACTTAGGCCCCGATTACCTAGTGATGGTCCTCTTATTCAATATATGGTATGGTTCATTCCTACCCCTCTATCATACACTTTATTTGAATTTTTCTGTCTGGACAATCTTTCCCTGCCCTCATTAAATCAGGAATGGCCTGGTTTGTCCATGACCCGCACACTTGTAGGAGAAGGACCAGCTCACTATTCGTAATGATCCCACCCTTTCCACATGTGCCAAGCCCTCAAAAGAAGTAATTTGAATTTGAGTAATCACACATATGGTGATATTTCTGGGGTGGTTGTTAGATTAAGTATCACTCAACAAGGTTTCTTACTTTTTATGCAAGACTTAAGATATCACAACTTTAGTCCTAAAACAGTTTTTTTTTTCCTGGTACATCCTGAAACTTGTCACCAATTGTAAAGCCAAGGCAGCAAGTCCTCACCTCACGCGAGGGAGGGTCAACTTGCCCTAGCTTGGTGGCCATGACGGCCCTCGCAATCGCCATCCGAGGGCCAAGTAACCCTTGCGTGGTGGTTGTGAGGGCTACCACGACTACCACCAGGTCAGGCCAAGTGCTCCTAGGTCAAGTGCCTTGTAATTTTACAACCAAACAGATTGCTCAATTTTAATTAATTGATCATTTTGATGTGGCTAAAAAAAAACAATATTGCTAAATTTTATTGGGAGGCATGTGGAATTAATCAACGAAGTATATTAGATGATTTGCTTTTGTTAATGAGTGCTTTCAAAATATTGGTTGTGCATATCATAAGAATAGTACGAGGAAATATTCAATTTTGGAAACTGTGATTGTGCATATCATGAGGTCAGTTAGCGCATTTGAAATTACAAAAATTTCTTAATTTATTACTTAATAATTGTTCATAAGGCACTTTTTAAAATAAAATCCTAGACAATTTAACTAGCTTAAAGGCATATACATCTATGATTTATGTCGTTGTGTATGTTTCTATGGATATTCTAATACGGGACATGTCAATGAGTGTGTGCACAACAAGGTATTCGTTTATCACATATTATTAATGAAATGTTTCGATTTTCAATGAATTAATTACATATAACATGCGAGAAATTTGCAAACATTTGTTATTTGGCTGTTCACAAAGTCCATCTAATATATTGACAAATTGTACCTAACAAAGATGGATAATTAACATGGCGGTGTTGACATGAAGTATACTCAATGCTGTATCCTTTAAATGAATGTGATGAATACTACCAATCCCCAGCAATCATTTTATTAGGAAAATGAAGGGCTGAGTCCAGGGTGCCATAACTAAAACCAAGGCAAATTTATCTTGCTCAAATTCGAAGGGGTACCCACTGGGCATGCGGCCCATCGGTAAGAGAATTGAGTGGAGTGGGAATATTCAATCTTAGGTTTGGGGTTCAACTCCCAAACTCTAAAAAGGCAAAACAAGAGAGAGACAAAAAAAAAAAAAAATCTAACAAATTTGTCAACAGATTAGACGAATAAGATCCAATGAATGACGTTGATAAGTTTAAATCTAATGACTGACAAGAGCCTTGAACAAGTTTTCCATGCACATAATCAGAGATAAATAGATTATTCCGAAAGATTGATGCCTTGTGATTGTGATTGCCAGTCTCTAGTTTCCATTAATTATGTCTTTGACAATCATTGCTAAAAAACAAACCCAAAAAACAAAAATCATCGCTAAAAAATCAATTTGAGAGAAGTTTCTCTTGACCTCTTTAATCCATAGTACTTACGTAGTCACTCAAAAGACACGTGTATATATTCATTGATCGACACATGTTTTGTCCCACATTTGAATCGATCAATACTTTTGAAATTTATGTGAAATTCGACTAGCAATCAATAGTCAATTTCCCCATTCCTTGTGCCAAGTCGCAGCCTCCTCAATCGATATAAACCCTTCTTCGTGAATCGAAATAACCAACAAGCAGATCTCCATAAAAAAAAGGTCTCTTCTTCAAACGATTCTTAACACTTGTGTTGCGGTCAAGTGGTCAAGAGCCAAGATGAGCTCAATCCCCAAGCCCACGTCCCTAACCTTGCCGCTTTTGTTGACCCTCTTCCTCGCTTCCTCACATGCGGCTACTTTTGACATTGTCAACCAATGCACATACACCGTTCGGGCCGCCGCATCACGTGGTGGCGGGCACCGGCTTGACCCTGGCTAGAGGGGGCCCTTGATCGTGGCCCCGGGCATGAACATGGCGCACATATGGGGCCGGACCAATTGCAACTTTCACGCCAATGGTCAGGGCTAGTTCTAGACTGGCGGCTGCAACCGGCACCTGAATTGCCAGGGTTAGGAAGCCCGCCCAACACCTCGGCCGAGTTCGCCCTGAACCAGCCCAACAATCAGGCCTTCCTGGACATATCGTTCGTGGACGGATTTAACATCCCAATGGACTTCAACCCCACCACTGGTGCGTGCCGCGGGATCAGGTGCGCAGTTGATATCAATGGCCGGTGCCCCCGGTGGCTGCAACAACCTATGCACGGTGTTCAAGACCAACGAATATTGATGCACCGATGGGCTTGGCAGCTGTGGCCCGACTACTTACTCCCAAAATCCTTTAAAAATAGTTACCCGGATGCTTACATCTACCCACAAGATGATCCAACAAGCACATTCACTTGCCCAAGCGGCACCAACGATAAGGTCACATTTTGCCCATGAGAGATTTGATATGTTAATATCCACATAATAAGAATAATGCGTGGGAATCAATGACGTAGCACATGGGCACAATTTAAAGGGTCGTACCATTCATTTCTTAAATAAAACCACTCGTGACTATTTATACGATTGCGACAATAATAATCATAATGCAAGTGTTGTGACCAAATTTTCGGGTGCACCACCTAAAATTAGGCTAATGGATTACTAAGCCTAGACTTAACTCGGGCTTTCCCAAGCCCATACCAATTTGTGACTTAGGTTTAAATATCTAGCATACAAAAGGGAGTCGCCACTAATCAGTTTACGGTAGATCGATTAGACACCTAAGTAAAATAATGAGAGAATTATTTTACTTTTACGAATTAGAAATTTTGGGTATGAGAACTTGATTACGTTAGATTTCTCTAACGCCCTTGTACATTTTCTCTTTTATTTTGAAAAATGTAAGCAACTTGAATTGATTTTAATTTATCTCCCTAAGGTTATCATGCGGATGCGCAAACCACCAATTTAACATCCAAGAAAAGTAATAAATAAATTGCAGGACTTACCTCATAGTAACGAAAGCATATGCAATGTTAAATCAGAATTCACATCGACAGTAGTAGATATGATTTCTAATTAACACGCAATTTTTTTGTTTTCACTTAATTAACGAGAATCTAATTTATATGTAATGCAATGCTACTAATCTAACATGTAATGATATGGCATCGTAGGAATGACTAAAATAATTTCTTTGTGTTTTCTTAATGAACATGCAATAATTAAATATGCAATCTAAATTAACCAAAATGACCTAATATTAATGACAGACAATTTCTAATTAAATGAACCTAGCAACAATCACTAAATGACGTGCATTTCATGAACCTAATTCTATAAGTGAAAATTCGATATCTCTAAACAGTTACCTAAAAAATGTCCTACTTTCATATTGTATGCCTTGCCTTCAAGAATCATTTCTCTATTCCCCTACCAAAAGCAATATCCATCCATCTCTTACCGGGCACACGCAGTGCGAAAAATCTAAGTCCATAGTATACCAAATTTGTAGGCAAATTTTATTATTCATGATATTGATTGGTACACTTTGGTAGAATATAAGGGGACCATATGGAAAACACAATAATAATGTGCCGCATCGCTTTATATATCAGGTTTTTTTTTTTTAAAATCAATCTTGACATGCTTAGATATTTCTCAATAAAATGCCTTCCGGAACACATGCCGGTTTTGATGCCTAGAATATCCCCTCAGCACGAAGCTTCATCCCCTCTATCACCATTGACATTTGACTTATGAGTCGTGTCAGAATTGTTATCTTGTAGACTGTCCTTATCCCCTATGTGTTAGTTTATTCAATGATAAAACACATGGCAAAATTTTCTTGGAGATCTATTTAAACTTTAGGGCTTATCCTGGTGACCCTGTAACTATGACCTTAATCCTATCATATAAGTTCATTAACCTTCGACAAACAAGCTTATGGAAGCCATCCGAATCAACTGTTCCTGGTCAAAAAGTGATCTATCCGACTTGGTCCACCTTCAAGATCAAGATGCCAAAGCCATCAAGTAGCCGCCTCTAACTTTATGAAATAGTGGACACCAGCCTTCATTTACGCGAAGCCAAAAGAAAAACCACTTTAGTTTAGCCTTTATAGGATCTATTATAAAAGCATGCTAGCAATATTTTCTATATAAACCCCCTTAGTAATCCGTTCTCTTAGAAAGCACCGCACATCTTCAATCACAACACAAATTAGAGCTAGCTTGTTCTCCCCCAAAAATGGCCCTCGCCCTCCTCACCGTCCTCCTAGCCCTCTTCTTCGCACCCTCCCACTCCACCACCTTCACCGTCCGCAACAACTGCCCCTACACTGTCTGGGCAGCCGCCTCCCCTGGTGGCGGCCGTCGCCTCGACCGTGGCCAGACTTGGACCCTCAATGTTCCCGTGGGCACCTCCATGGCCCGGATCTGGGGCCGCACCAACTGCAACTTCGATGCCAGTGGGCGGGGCCATTGCCAGACCGGTGACTGCGGGAACGTCCTTCAGTGCACAGGATGGGGCGTGCCCCCCAACACCCTGGCCGAGTACGCGCTGAACCAGTTCGGCAACCTGGATTTCTACGACATCTCCCTAGTCGACGGGTTCAACATCCCCATGGAATTTAGCCCCACCAGGCCGTCGTCGCAAAACAAGTGTAGGCAAATCAAGTGCACAAGTGATGTCAATGGCCAGTGCCCTAACCAATTGAAGGCCCCCGGCGGGTGCAACAACCCGTGCACGGTGTTCAAGACCAATGAGTATTGTTGCACCCAAGGCAAGTGTGGTCCGACCAATTTTTCCAAATTTTTTAAGAACAAGTGCCCCGACGCTTACAGTTACCCTCAAGATGATCCCACCAGCACGTTCACTTGTCCGAGCGGGTCGACCGATTATACGGTCGTGTTTTGCCCGATGGGCTCGTCTTATTTCCCCTTGGAGATGTTCGGAAGCGAGAGCTCAGAATGAAGGGTTTGGCTAAATCGTGTGGCCAAACAGAGAATATATAATTCAAATAAATGATGATGCTCTCGAGAAGAGCAACGCTCGGTGTTGCTGGTCGTGATTTCCTCGAGAAGTAGTTCTTGTGTTGTTTTATTATGTGTGTGTCGAGAAGTAGTTCCTATTTTGTGTTGTTTCATTATGTATGTATCTATAAGAAATGTGACGTCAGTTTTCAAATAAGAAAACCAAGTTATCTTACGAGCATGGATAAGATCGATCAGAATGTATTAGGCACTTTTTGAAGGGAAAAATTCTCACGAAAAATGTTAAACCTATTGTATATATACTAATTCATTTCTAAATCTTTTAATTTGGCCGATTTAGTTCTGAACCTTATAATAATTTGCCAATTTAGTCATTCAACCTAATTTTGATTTCGACGAAAAAAAAAAAAAAAAACCTAATTTTGATTGGAAATTGCCGATATGATGGTTTAGTTAACATTAATTATTTTATATGATATGATCGGTACCGACGTGAATAATTTTTTTATTATTAAATTTATTATTTTATTATTATTTTTTCTTTTTTTTGTAACCCTAGGCTAGCGAGCACATTGTGGCCCTCAGCCAAATTTAGGTGAGGGCTACAATGGCTTGGCCTAAACCAAGCAAGGGTCGAGTGGGTACCTTGCTAGCAAAAGTTTTTTTTTTTTAAAGAGAAGAAGAAGAGGAAAAAGAAAAAAACTAGAAAAAAATTATTCACTTAAGTGCTGCTCGTGCCATGTAGGGTGACTCGTGCTGACTAAACCGCCACATTGGCAATTTCCAATTAAAATTGGTTGTAATGATTAAATTAGCATAATTGAAAGGTTTATGATCGAATTAACAAATCACCATAAAGTTTAGGATTAAATTAGTTAATTTAAAAGGTTTAGGATTGAATTGGCACAAACACAATAATTTTATAACTTTTTGTAATTTCTCCCCTATGAAGAGATAGACAGTGGGAGAGGGGGTTGCATGTAGATTTTGGATGTGTACTGGGGCAAGCCAGTCTTTTTAGGTCGAGGTAATGCAAAACATATATTTCGAATGTAAAGAATGTATTTGATGTGGGGAGCACAATTTGGCATTTGCGGGACCTAAAAAGCAGCCCAAAAGAATTTGGCTTATGAGTATACGTATGGTGTCACTGCTTATACTGAGATGGTAGTCTATTTGGGGAACATTCTCCCGTAAATTGCACGCATAATTAATGTGGCAGATTGAATATATAAAATTGCATTTCACAAATATATAATGTTGCTATTCGTACAGCGTTTCTACATATACTTAGATGGCATTTCTATCTAGGGGAGATTCTTCCCTAAAGTGCACCCATTATTGATACGTAGATTGAGCTAAGCGTATGTATAAGATTTATCAATAGCATCCCCATGCATTGCACGAGCCTGAAATTTTTTAGCTGTGTAAAATTGAAATATGTAACTTGACCATAAATTATTTGTTAGATTGCATCCTATTTGAACAAACTAAGGGCAGAAGTTTAGTTTATATTATTTTTTTAAAAAAATAGGGGGAATTACCAAAAAAAAGCCTTAAACCTATTACAATCGTGTCAATTTAGTTATAAACTCATTTGTTTGGCCAATTCAATTTTATACCTTCTGCATTTATGCTAGTTAAGTCCATCGGGCCAATTTTAGTTGATCACGTTGATGATGCAAAGACTGCTGGTGCTAATGTGGCATTTTAAAAATATATTTTAATAATTTTTTGAATTTTTTTCTTTTCTTTAATTCCCCCCCCCCCCCCCCGGCTCCTTCCCCTTCCCTTTAAGCTGGCCATGTTGGCCATAGGCAAGGGCTAGGATGCCCTCACCCGATCCGCCCTCGCTCAACCAGATTGAGTGAGCCCTCACTTGCCTAGATCAAGCGAGGCTCTCATGGCCCTCACCAACATTGGGCAAGGGACACCCGGCCCTTGTTGGGTTTGGGCAAGGGCGTCCTAGCCCTCGCCTATGGTTGACGAGGGTCGGCTGGTGACCCTTGTCAGCTCCAAGGGAAGGGGAAGAGAGAAAAAATTAAAGAAAAGAAAATAAAAGAAAATAAAAAATTATAAGAAATTCAAAAAATTCTATTAAAAATGCCACGTTAGTACCGGCAGTATCATGTCAATGCCAGTTGGATGGACTCAACTAGCACAAATGCAAAATGTTTAAGATTGAATTGGCCAAAAAAAAAAAAAGTTATGAATTTGCACAATTGCAATATGTTTATGATTTTTTTTTTTTGGTAATTCTCCCAAAATATAAAAACTCCATGGTAGTTGTAAAATTCCTAATTGTCGTTATATAATATATTTATGCAAATAAATTTGAGAGAAAATAACAAAATCTTCTAAGAAAATATTTTGAAGGAAATGCAGCAAAAAATGCTAATATTTAAATAAAAGAAAATTCCAAAGAAGGGCTTGAAATACCTTCATTTTCTCAAATAAGGGTCTAAAGTGAACTTATTTCAAATAAGAGTCTCAATCAGCTATATCAGTTTTAAAGAAGGGCCTGAAGTGGTTATAATTATTTCAAATAAGGGTGTAGTCTCGCCGCTCGCCGTCCCATCGCCAGTGGGTCGGCAGGTGATGGCAATGGCCAATGGGGTCGTTGGCGCCTAGGTGAGGGTCGGCCACTCCCACCCCCCCAAAAAAAAAAAAGCATAGGCGAGGGCTAGTAGCAACTCTCTCCCAAATCTGGGCAAAGGTCACCAGTGCTCGCCCAACGCCCCCGGACTTGGGTGGTGAGGTTTGGTGGCCCTAGGCGAAAGTTGCCAAGCTGGCGACCCTCGCCCAGATCTGGGAGAGGGTCGCCGCCCTCTACTGTAGGCCCTCGTCTCTGGTCAACAGGGGTTGTTGGCCCTTGTCTAGGCATTGATGACCCTACTAGTCATTGTTGCTGCTCCATTGACAATGGGACGGAGGCCACAGGCAATATCCTGCTTGTGTTTTCCCTTTCTTTATTTTTATTTTTTTAAGTTTTAGTTTTATTTAGTTTTTTTTACAAAAATATAGAAAAAAATAAAGAAAAAAGGAAAAATTTTAAAAAAATAAAATTATCATTCACAACCGATGAGTTTAAGCCATTATTTGAGACTAATATGGTCACTTCACTCATTTATTTGAAATAATGTTCATGTTAGACTCTTATTTGAGAAAATAATGGTACTTCGGACCCTTATTTGAAATAATATTTATTTTATGCCATTATTTGAAAAAATGAATGTACTTTAGACTCTTATTTAGAATTTTCCCATTCAATAATTGTTAATTTACAACATTAAAACTCATTGAAACTACTGTTTTTTTTTTTTTTTTGTGAGTACTGAATAAGACAGGATCAAATCCTCGTTGGAAGCAAACTGAGTGGGGAGCGAAAGAAAAATAATCTTTTGGAAGGAGAGATTGATTCCTTGTAAATTCTAGGGTCACGCGTGTCAATCTTAGAGAATAACAAAATCTTCTAAGACAACGCTTTATCATTTTTCTGAAAAAGGTTTGGAAGTAAAGTTCTATAATTCCATTATGTCTGTCATATTTTTTGGTCCGTCTTTCCTTGCTATGTATTCGGGTAACGATTCCGAATCAACCATCTGTGCACCAAAGACAAGGCACAGTTCACCTCCAAAGATTAGGATTTAGGGAGATAAACGATGAATTACTCTATTATGATTCGGCCCCGAAGATTATTTCGGAAACTATTGATCTTTTTCAAATTAAAAGAAAAAAAAAAAACCTCCGGAAGGGCTTCTGAAAAAGCCCAAAAGAAATTAGATCTATTTGGTGAAATGAAATTCAATCTCGACCTAAAAAAAATTGCTGAGGATAAAGGGTGAAGACTACAAACATGTTGAAACCCGATGGAGACGCTACTATTAACGGGGCCACCAAATTTTACGTGCCCGACTTGAATTCGATCAAGTATTTTTCAAAGGAGTTTTTATGACATCTATGCGTTTGACTTGGTCTTGACTTGACTAAACGAAGGTCTCAATGCGGTGTCGCTTTTCAATTTTTCGATCCCATGATGGAAACTCCTCGCTCTTTAGTATTTAATTGTTTTGGGTCGTTCCCTACGTGTGTGTTCTCTAGGAGGTGCAAAAAAAGGGCAATGAGACCGGGAGTTTATTTTTATAAATGATTTGTTTATGTCTTAAATGAATATTCTCAATAACCATAATGACTATTTTGGAGTGGGTGTTAACTCATATCTTATAATAAGAAATCTTCCATCCGATGTGAAATTTGGGTTGTTGCAGATTCCCTCCTATTTGATGTCTGATTTGGTCGATTTGTGCTCCCTCCGCTATGACCTTGGTGGTCTGATCCATTCCTGTCCCTTTTGCTATGAGCCTCACAAGAGTTTTACTTTACATGAGCTCTCTCATGTCGATGATCTCTCCCCACCCTAGTCAAATCAAGTATTGGCCGAGTTCATTCATGAACCACACACTTGCCGGAGGGCATGCTTGGATACCATCTATCATGATTTGACCTGTTCATTGGGGCCAACTCCCTAAAAGATTAAGTTTTTTTTTTTTTTTTTTTGGTCAGACCTAAAAGATTAAGTTATCACTTGCGAAATTGACCATTTGATGTTTGTACTTTTGTCTAATGTCGCGACCTAAATTTCGAGTGCACCACCTAAAATTAGGTTAATGGACTACTAAGTCTAATTTAGCTCGGGCTCTCCCAAGCCCATACCAATTCACGACTTAGGTTTATATATCTAGCATGCAAAGGGGAGTCGCCTCTTTTTTTGGTGGGTCGATTAGAAACCCAAGTAAAGTAATGAGAGTTTTACTTTACTCTTACGAACCAGAGACTATGAGTACAAGTACTTGGTTATACTAAATTTCTCTAATGCCCATTTGGTATCATTCTTTTATTTTCAAAAATGTTTTTGCAGGCTGCTTAAATTGATTTTAAATCTACTTCCCTAACATGTGAGGCGATCATATGGGTGTGCAAACCACCAATTTAACACCCAGATAAATAATGAATAAATTGCAAAACTTACCTCAAAGCAACGAAAGCATCTGCAATGTTAAATTATAATCCATATCAACAACCCTAGATATGATTTCTAATTAACACGCAATTTCTTTTATTTTTTTTTATGACTCAGGGAAGCTCCGTACGCCGCGGGCGGCTGGAGTAAACCCTGGGGCCCCACGGGAGAACCCACCACCCCCGTGGAACGGGTAAGATGCCAAGCGTCTCCGCGGTGAGTCGAACCCTCACCCTCCAAGAAGGGGTCAGTGGGTCCCCCCACGATGGGGAAGACTTACTAGCGGAGCCACCGCGGCTGGTGGTCGCAATTTCTTTTATTTGTTTTCACTTAATTAATGAAAATCATGCAATATGCAATGCAATATTAACTAAATGACCTAATTCTAATGACATGTAATTTCTAATTGAATGGACCTAGCAACAATCACTAAATGACATGCATTTCATGAATCTAATCCTAATGACATGCACATGACATTTTTTTCTTTTTCTTTTCTTAAAAAGAATGCAATTTGTCCTAGAAAATAAAACTAATTTATTCTAAGACATTTTTTGTATTTTTCATGAAATTCGAAATAAAAAAAATGTGAAAATTATCTAACTAAATTAAGATTCTATTCAATTTGCATTAGGAATTATGATAAGTCAAATCTTAATTTAAACTAAGATATTATCTTAACTTAGCAATTTCTAACCTAAGATGCAATCTATCTAAAATATCAATCTAAACTAAAAATGAAATGTGCAATTTTATCCTAATGTGCAATGACATATAAAGGATGCCCTAATTCTACATGACATATGCATGATGATTTTTGTTGTTGTTTTTTTATATATTTCGAAATTAAAAAATGTCAAATAATTAAACATGCAATTTAAGCTAATGAAACGAAAATCTAACATCCTAAATTTATTTATTTTTTTATTTCGAAAATTCATAATAAATAAAATGCTTAGTCTAAATATGCAAATAACCCTAAAGCATGCAACATTCTAATGTGAACCTAATCTAGCTCAAACATATTTCAAGATGAATAAAACAATCAAGACGAGACAAGCACCAAGCCATTCAGAATCATCAAAGATATCATATATCATTCATATCAAAGAATAATATATCGCTAATAAAACTGATAAATTAATCTTAAATCTTAAAGATCAAAATATCAATTTTATTCCCGCTTGATTAATTACTCCATCTAAAGCCTTATAGATAGAATAAAAAATCCAGGCGTGGTTGCGAATCATGAAATATATCCCGATGAATATTATACCTCTTAAATTAGATATCAATCTCATCAATCTAGGCAATATGATGTTTAAATCAAATTAAGATGAGATTTTTTTTACCTGATTGCCGAAAACATTCCAAATTCGAATTTGTCAATGAACGGCTTGCGGGGGAACTTGACCGAACACGGCTAAGGCTCTTGGTGGTGGTTCATAATGATGCTGGCCAATGGGTCTCTCGGTGGTGCTTACGATCGACAAACCTACAAAACAGAAATTTCACGGGATGCTTGGTTCGGGGATGAGCTCAACGGGACGCAGCTTGTCTTGACGTCGGGCTAAAGGATGGTGTCGGAGCAGCTCACGTTGAGGCTTCACGGCTCAGCATGGCAGGGCAACAGCGAGTCAATGAACTCGCCAGGGACTCCACGACTAACAATATTAAAGGAACGCCAGCATGAAATATGATAAAGAATGCCTTGTTTAATTCCTGCTTTTCGTCTGTTCCCAAAAGAAGGTCAATGTGGGATGCCTCCACTGAAGACTTTGACCGAGCAACCCTCTTAGACCACTTCTATACATCGAAAGAAATAAAAAAAAGTGGCATCTTCTACGTGTAATGAGTGATGAAACCATGCCAAAAAAATCTGCAGTAAAAATAAAGAATAGAACTTTGCAGGATCGGTCTCGGTTGTATGGAACTAGACACGTTACTGCAGCTTGATGTGGCTCGACCAAGGTTACTCGTCGTGGGAAACTCGCTGGAAAGGCTTGCAAAAGACACGCTGGGCTGAGATCTCGCTTGGAATTGTTGGGGCTTAGAGCGTCGAAGTAGGTTCAGCGGTGGCTCGAACTCGTGACCTTCGCGATTGTCACAACCAAACGTGGGGCCATGGAAGAGTTTGACCCGAGGTGCTTCTCAGCGAGGCTCGCAGATCCACGTTGGCTTTAGCTTGGATTAGTGATCGAAGACGAGCTTCTGAGGACCGCGAACTTTAGGCTCGGCGCGAAGACGTCGGGGCAATTCCGCAGTGAGGAAGCTTTGACTATCTTTCGTATTATAACTTCTGGACAACAATCAAAAGAAGACAAATTCCCCTCTTTTACTTATTTCACCAAAATTTCAACAGCCATTTTAACCGTGGACTCTAGGTTTGGTGAGACTGGCTTGGTGATTCTCGCCCGTGGGTGTGCTCGGCGTCACTCACCTGCAAAAGAAAAGAAAAAATACAATTCTGCAGCTTGGTAAAGAATAGCGATGGCGGTAATATATTGTCATCATGGTGCAGTCTCTGAGCAACAGGTGGATCGGTGACACAACTGGGCCGTCGAGTTGTATCACGGCTCGGTGCATGTGACCTCGTCGCAGTGTAGTAGCTTCATCAACTCATCGTTGTTGCGGTAACTGGATGCTTTGTCGCCTCACAGTGCAGGTGCTAAGTTGTTGCCGGAGGAGGAAGCGGCAGCGTTGATCGTCGGTGTAGGTGGTGTTGGGTAAATATGGTTTCGAATTGGGTAGAACAATGAAGTCGGATCTTTAGAATAATCAAGTCGGACTTTGAGGAGTGATATCACTTTCTTTAAGGATTTATTTACCCCACAACGTTGCTAATGGTCACCGGCAAATTTCCTCCAGGATACAACAAAGTCTCAAATGAGAATACTAGATAGTAATTCTAGTATTTTTCCAGGGTCTCTCATGGGAAACGATTAGAAACAATGGCTGTCTTTCGAAAGAAAAACGAAAAAATGAAAGAAGATGTGTGTTTTATCTTAAAACAAACGTACTTATATTTGTCTTTCGAATAAAGGCAACCCTTCAAAAGGTTGCAAAAGAACAAAGGCAACCTTTTGGGAAATGTTGCAAAATGAACAAGTACGTCTCAAAGGTTACGTTGAAAATACATAAAAAATTCGGAATTAAATAATAAAAAATAAAAAATAATCGTAACTTTTCGTGAATAGTCGCATTATTTCAACAAGACTTTATAGTTAATTTTTTATAGAAATAAATCTGAATTTTCAACAAATAAAATTAATGATCGTCGGTTAGTGCCAAATCTCGTCCACGTGCGCACTCACATCTTTTCGATGTGAAACAAGGCACCTCTTCATTTATTTTATAAACAAATTACCAACAATCCCCCACTTTTGTTTATAAAACAAAAACAAAAAATAAAACATTAGAAATATACAGCCAAAATTTCCGTGAAATTAATATACATACATAAATGTCTCTTTCGAGTTAAACCTTTATTTAGTGCAAGTATCTCAAAGCTCTGTCAAAGTGACAAGTAGCTTGGCTTTAAACTTGTACTTTTATATAATAGAACCGGACATCCCGCACATACATTAATCTCTTGTTTCAGCGAGAAGTTCTATATTACTCTGCACTATTATGGCATTGTGCTTGATCCTGTTTCATGAACTCTCTAGAAAGCAACCCTAACTTTCGTAAGAAGCGACACCACTTTTAAGCTCATATAAGTGAAGTATTTACAATGTGCTTCTGTTACTATTAACACATTACAAATTTGTACTATACTTCATTAAGAATTCAATTCAACCTACAAAACGTAACAGACGATACTGACTTCTCATATCAGGGCTACGTCAGTATCAAACAATCACATTCAATAACTTGTTTTTACCCATTAAACCTTGTAACTAGTGATGTTCTAGAAAAAGGCTGGGTTACCATTATTGGTGATTTCAATTAAAGGGTTTCAGCCCCATTTCTTATGAGGTCATTATTATCATGTCTCTTGGTAAAGCCTTTGTCAAGGGATCGACTAGATTATTACTTGACCTCATGTAAACAATTGTTATGGTACCATCTTTAATCAATTGTCTCACATATTCATGTCTTAGACTAATATGTCTAGACTTACAATTATAGGTGCTACTATAGGCTCTTGCTAAAGTAGCCTGACTATCACAGTGGATAGAATTAGGAGGCATATGACTAGGCCCTAATTTGATATTCAACAACAAATTCATAGTTCATTTAGCCTCTTTCCCAAATTTTGCTAAAGCAACAATTCAAATTTCATAGTTGAGTGAGTTATGCACATTTGTTTTCTTGCTCGCCCAAGAAACAACACATTCACGTAATATGAAAATCCATCCAGAAGTTTCATCTCCCATACTTGTAATCCAACTAGTATCGGCGTATTTTTATAATACAACCGAATAATTATTATAGAACAATCACAAATTTTAGGTTCTCTTAAAATAACCAAAAAATTCTAATAATAGCCTTTCAATGTTCTATATTTGGATTACTAGTATACCTACTCAACTTACATATATAAAAAGTAATATTAGGTCTAGTATAATGCATCGCATACATTAAAGACCAATATAACTCATATTAAAAACTCTCCACCAGGAATCAAATGGAGTAGTCATATATTTGAAAACAAGATGTTTAAATCTATACAACATCTTCTCCATGTAATCACTTTAGCTCAAAGAATAACCCCCACTATTTTTTTTTTTTAATTTTAATTCTTAAGATAGTATTTGCTTCTCCTAATTTTTCATTTTGAAAATGAAAGCTAGATACTTCTTAGTCTCAATGATTCCAATCATATTATTTCCAAAGTCCCCTTCGGACATACCTTCACTTCAAAAATATTCCAAGAGGCAATTGATCGAAATTATGCATCATCAAATTTTCATCCTTGATAAAATACATTCATCAAAATAGAAAAACAATGCAATTTTTTTTTTCTTGGCTCATTTATGCTATTCCTTAGAATCAAATCTATGAGGGGCAAGGACAGCAAATAGAATACATTAGAACCAAACAAGGGACACCCAAAAAACCCATTCGGTATCTCCAAATTGCCTCCATAAATAGAGTACTACATATCAGCCCATGCATGTAAGAACATTCTCTAACAATTCAGTAAATGCGAGTGAATCGAGTATCGAGGTATCAAAAGTGCATAAACTGGAATTGAGAGAGGTGAAAAGAAGATACCGGCAATTCTAGGAATGGAATCAACAACATCGTATAATCCGAAACCTTCTAAAAGGTATAATTAGAGCCATACCTCATTTCTTCATCAAATTGCATGCAAGGGCAAAACCATAAATTTAACATTATTATGCTTGAAACCATTAGATAATATGATTGAATCGAATTTTCATGCCACTGCTTATGTGCTTGCATAAGCCCATAATAACATAAACATTTGTGCACATATTAATCCAGGACATCAAGCAATCAAGCCGATTCCAATTAATCTTGTGCTTGATTGCATGGCTCAAATATACTAAAGCATGAAACGAATCAAGGCCAAAAGTCTAGCTCAATCACACGATACCAAAATTCTACATTTTAAAGTTTTGATCTTTTCTTTCTCGATAAAGGTTAGAAACTATTATTTGCAGAAATAAAAATCCCACGGTGCAAATGATAGATCAGAGACAGACCCTTCAATTTACTCTGACCAATTGATTCATCCCCTGTACACACATAAATTCCATCCACAACAAAGATCCAGTTATAGAGACGCGAGAACATAAATATGTGCAGACAAATGTCTCATTAAAAGAAACATACGCAGGATGTCACTACTGACTAATCATGCATGAAACACTCATTAACTTCAATTTGATTAGAAACAAGAACCTGCATTGGAGGAAGCTTTGATGGCCATTTTCTTGCTTGCCCCACAGCCAATCCGAATTTTATTTAATAGGCCACATCAAACTCGACGATATCGATGGGATTAGCAACATTCGACAATGATGAGCGACTCAGTCCAACTCAACTTGTCAAAGGTCCAACTCAAGACCAATGAAATAATAAATGGAATGAAGCAAATAATCGAGAATATTATCACAGCCGGTATGATCATTTTCTTCCCAAATTTCAAACAATGAAATCACATACCTTGCTGAGGGTGTACGCAAGAGCGCTATTGGCAACTTTGATGCTGATGATGATTACATTGGTAGCGTCGAAGCCATTCTCCGGCGAGCAATTGCCATTCGCAATATCACACGTTGACTCGTCACGGGTAGTGACGTAATCTTCGTGCTCCCTCGGAACCTTCGCTCTCACGTCGCCATTCCTCCTAGACAGGAAGTAGAGAGGACGAGGCCCACCAGAGTTGCGAGGAAAGTCCCCAGAATGTACTGATAGATCACCACCATCTCCATTTCCTTCTCTTTCTCCTCCGAATGAATCAACCAATGAGACCATAGAGACAGAGACAACGGAATGGAGATCTCGCGCTCTCCTCATCTCATCCCATCTCAGGCAATGCCAATGTCACGCAGCGAAAGAGCAAATTGCAGTTCCAAAATCACCCTTCGTGGCCAGAAATTCAGGTCCCAGGATTGACGTTTCATATGGGAAACTTAAAGATGGATCACGTAAATTGATGAAATTGGGGGACAGCAGATTGGCAAGGTCTCTGATGGTTTTATGTAATGGGCTTAAGGCCCGTCCGCCCATGTTGGGCCTAAAAGCCCGGCCCACAAGATTAGGGCCCATGGATGAAGGGGCACGATTCCTTTTTGAAGGAAACGTATATAAGGGAGTAAAGAGAGGGAGAAGGCACCCTTTGGCATTTTCAACATACGTCTTCTCTCCTCCTCTCCCTCCAAAAAGAAAACCAAGACGCCGTCTTCCCTTCAAGGCTAATCGACGTCATCGGATTGAACAGGATCGGTTTTCTCTTCCTCTTGTCGGCATTGGTGTTTAATCTGTGGCTAACAAGGTACGCTCGAATCCGTGGTGTGCTTTACGATCGGTGATACGTGATTTTCCTGGGCTTGTCTTCCGCATTCGTTTTAGGGATTCGATTTAGTGTCGAATCCGGTTTTTGGGAATCCGACATTCCCAACATTGGTATCAGAGCCCTAGTTCATGTTTTCCCGACCCTTTTCATGTTTTTTGATTAATTTTTCGCGAAGATATTCGGCCGACACGGATCGGGGCGAGAAATCCCGACACCCGAGCACTGTTCGTCTATTTTTTCGAGTTTCTGTAAGCCAAAATCAATTTCTGAAGGTATAGGGTGAAAGGGCTCGTCGAGACGAGTCCGTCGACATGTCGTGCACCGCCGGGAGACGCTGCACGCGCCCACACGCGCGGCCAGAAGGCGCTGCGCGTGGGCGCCACGCGCCGGTCGGCGAACCAGCACGTGCGCACCGCCGGCCGGCGAACCGGCACGCGCCGGTCGGCGAATCGACGTGAACTGACGTCAGCATGACGTCACCCAACGGTCGGTAACCGCTGGGATGACGTCATCGCTGACGTCAGCTGGCCGGGCGGTCACCGGCCGGCGACCCGACCCGACCCGATCCGCGGAAGCCTGGCACGTGCGCGGCACGTGCCAGATGACGTCTGCGTAACGTTATCCAGCGCACGCGCGCGGCACGTGCCAGCTGACGTCTGCGTGACGTCATCCCGCGCACGCGCGAGGCACATGCGGTCGGTTCGCCCGACCAGGCCCGAGCGGTCCGACCGGCTCGACCGGTCCGACGACCCGCCGCCGTTGACCCGTTGACCGACCGTTGACCGGCGACCGTTGACCGGCCGTTGACCCAAAAAAAAAAAAAAAAGAATTTGTTTCTTTTTCATTTATGCCTATGTGGGTTATATGTAATCAATTATTTATTCTGCATTTGTTGCATGAATTTTGGAAAATTATGTATTTTCCCTTATGTACATTATGGATTCTAAGTAATCTATTTTTTAGTTCTGCATTTGTTGCAGGAACTATGATGCGTTATGCACGGATACCTGCAATCCTGAGAACGGACGAGGGAAATGCAAGACTTAAAAGGCTGATGTCAGATTTAGCTAATTATCGGTGGCATGACGGTGATTTAGTATCACATGTGGTCAAGGTCAATCGAGATGATACGGAAATCATCGGAATGGTTATCTTATGCCGGATTTTGAGAAGGTGCCGGCTTTAATGAACACTCTTCCACCCGAATGGCAAGCGGTGTTAGATCGGCTATGGGAGGTCAACGTGGTCCCGGGTTATAGGAGGCTAGTGGAAGCTTTTGTAAGAGAGTACTATAGGATTGAGTTAATCAAAACTTCAACCCTTAGATTGAGCGCCACATGGCGCAGAGTGAATGCGTCTTGGAGGCGGCATGAAAGCTCTCCAAAAGTTTTTCCATGGTTGGCAAATGTGCCTTCAAATTTCTCAGATATTTTGTGATAGATTAGAAGGGACATTCCCTATTTATTTCTTAGATTAGTTTGAGACGTTTTTTGTGTGTGAATATCTCTTTCTATGTTGATATGTTTCTCCGTATATATTGCTTAGTGTAATGGATAGTTGCATTATGTGAAAGCATTATTATTCTATTTGGATGTCAAATATTATTTGCTTTCTGTTAAATTGTTGACTTTGCTGTGGGTAGTTCATAGAAGTTTTTGTAACTTCATAGAATTTATTTTGCATAAGACAATTATATTAATAATAGTCTTAAGTTAGGATTTTTGGAGGATGATTGGAAACATAGTGACCTTTTGATTCTGAAACCTTACTTGAAATTATTCATTGATATGATGGGTCTCATGTGCAAAGTGGATGCATAAATGATAGGCATTAATTATTCGTGCATATATGTCGATGTGTTCAGATCGATGGTTTCAGCAACTAAGAACGTAATTGCTGATATGAACGGCAACAATTGTGAAATATTGGATATGAAGATTCAATATGTGCTGGAAAAGCAAGAAGCATTAGAAGCTCTTGACCATAGTTATGGAAGATCTTGAGAATCTTTGTGCGCCACCTTGAGCTAGTAGAGGACCGCCTAACGGCATTTGAGTCAAAAATAGACATTTGCAATGCTGGTTCTAGCTCAGAAAGGGCTTTAAGCTCCAAGCGCAAGCGTATTGATTCGTTCAATATGTGGGAATGCAAAGGATCAAGTCCTTATTGCAAGAAATCAAGAGTTAACCAACACAAGAGAGGAAAACGTCCTCAAGTGAAGAAAATGTCCAGGGTGAAGTGTTACAGCGTGACAAGAAGGGTCACTATGCTCGCGACTGTCGTGAGCCAAAGAAGGTATACACCTCTTGTACATTTGAGAACTTTGCTTATGTGTCAAGTTCTGTATTATTGGCTGAATCCAATCCTTTGTGGACTGTAGATTCAGGAGCGACAGACCATGTAGCGAAGGATAGAGGATCCTTCGTGGAATTCCGACGAATACCAACTGGAACTAAGTAGATCTATGTAGGAAATAACTCCAGAGATGAAGTTAAAGGAATTGGCACCTGCCAATTAAACATGCGTGGTGGACGCACCTTGTTCCTACATGATGTTCTATATGCTCCGGAGATTCGTTGAAATTTAGTGTCTATTTTAGTGTTGGTTAAACTTGGTTTTAGTTCGAACTTCCGTAATAAAGGTATAGATTTGTATTTGGATACAAACTACTATGGTTGTGGTCATTTTCTGGATGGTTTTATTGTACTAAATGTTATTTGTGGTGATGTCAATATATGTTATTCCCTTGTTTCACGTCTTCTACTTCATGTGATAATGATGTAAATGTGTGGTATGCTAGACTTGGTCATATTGACCAACAACGAATGAATAGACTAGCCAAAGAGGGCTTGTTGGGCAACATTGAAAAAGTCGATTTGCTTATATGTTAGCATTGCCTAGAAGGGAAAACGACAAGGAAACCATTTGGAAAAGGCAAAAGAGCTAAATTTCCTCAGCATTTAATCCATTCTGACGTCTGTGTTTCAATGAATGTTAGAGGAAGGCATGGGACTGTTTATTTCATCACTTTTATAGATGATTATACTCGATTCGGATATGTCTATTTGATTTCTCATAAATCTGAAGCATTATGTTGTTTCAAAAGGTTTATGAACTTGGTAGAAAATCAATTAGACAAGAAAATAAAAGCATTGAGATCCGATTGAGGTTGAGAATATTTATCTGATGAGTTCAGAAAATTATGTGATGAAAAAGGAATAGAAAGACAGTTGTCTATTCCATAACTCCTCAACAAAATGGTGTTGCAGAGAGAAGAAATAGAACCCTACTGGAAATGGTTAGGTCCATGATGACGCATGCTAACGTACCTATTACTTTTTGGAGTGATGCGTTGTTAACTGCTGCCTATATACTTAACCGGGTACCTTCCAAATCAGTTACTTCCACTCCATATGAGTTATGGACAGGTAGAAAATCGGACTTAAGTTTTCTTAAGCCATGGGGTTGAGCTACCTATACTCATGAGTCCTCTCACAAATTTGGGAAATTGGGTCCCAGAGAAAATATGAGTATTTTCATGAGATACTCCGAACACTCAAAAGGGTATGTGTTCATAAGTGAGCAGGAAAGTGGGAGTATAACTGAATTTGAATCACGGGATGTCACATTCTTAGAGGATGAATTTCCTAAGAAGGGCAAAATAAGGGAAAATTACTCCCTATTTGAAACCTTGGATCATGATAATGATATTAGTGGAGTTCGTCCAAGTGGGAGTAATATGAGAAGTGATGAATTGAATTCAACTCATTCTCAATTACAACCACATGATGAGACGACATCATCATTATCTAATCCAAGTGGGAGCATTATGGGGAATGATGTGCACAGTGTACAATCTCCCATACGGCAAACAAGTCGCCAAAGTATTCCCCGTCGACGTTTTGACATTGAAGGGGAAACTTTTATGGTTGCTCCACAAGATGAGGATGAGCCAAGAAATATTAATGAGGCTCTAAATTGCCCTTATAAGGAAAAATGGATTCATGCAATGGAAGAGGAAATGGAGTCAGTGAAATCAAACCAAGTCTGGGAATTGGTTGATCTTCCGAAGGGACGCAAAGCCATTGGGAACAAGTGGGTTCTCAAGATAAAGCGAAAGGCTGATGGCTCGATAGAAAGGAATAAGGCTCGCCTTGTGGCGAAGGGGTATAATCAACAGGAAGGAATTGATTGTGAAAGATTATTTTCTCCTGTAGTGAGATTTACTTCGATTCGCATTATTCTGGCAATAGTGTCAAGTATGGATCTTGAGTTACATCAAATGGATGTAATGACTGCTTTCCTCAATGGAGAATTAGAGGAAGGAATATATGAAACAACCTGCTGGTTTCATAGTGAAAGGCCAAGAAGAAAAGGTATGTCGATTTTTGAGATCGATGTATGGCCTCAAGCAGTCATCGAGACAATGGTATATACGTTTTCATAATGCTATAATGGCATATGATTTTACAATGATTAATGAGGATCATTGTGTATATATCAAAAGATCCAAAGATCAATTTGTGATCATATCATTATATGTTGATGATATACTAATTGCCGAAGCAATATGGAGTTTGTTAATCTTGTCAAGAGTTGGTTGTCTTCCAACTTTGAGATGAAGGATATGGGTGAGGCTGCATACATTCTTGGAGTTAAGATTTCAAGAGATCGTTCGAAGAGATCGTTGTCTCTTCCGCAAGAAACATATATAAATAAGGTTCTTGAACGATTTCGTATGCAAGATTGTAAACCCATAGACACTCCTATTGCAAAAGGTGAAGGATTGAGCCATAGACTGTGTCCAAGGACTCCACAAGAGAAGGAACAAATGAAACTTGTTCCTTATGCTAGTGCTGTTGGGAGCTTGATGTACGCTATGATGTGTACAAGACCTGGCATATGTTTTACAGTTGGAATGGTGAGTAGATACCAATCCAATCCAGGTCCAGCATATTGGAAAGCCGTTAAGAGAATACTGAGGTATCTAAAGGGGACTGCTGATTATACGCTGAGTCATTAAAGAAAGGATCTGTGACTCTAAGGCTATTCTAATGCTGATTGGGGAGGAGATTTAGATGAAAGGAAATCTACCTCTGGGTTTGTTTTCTTACCGAATAATGGCACCATATGTTGGAGCAATAAGAAACAAAAGTGTATAGCCTTGTCCACGATGGAAACTAAGTTCGTGGCATTATCAGTAGCAATGTAAGAAGATGTTTGGCTTAAGAGATTATTGGATCATTTAGGTGTTATTGGAAGTGCTGCAGATTCATTGTTGGTTAACTGTGACAACCAAGCAGCAAATGCGTACACCAAAGATCCAAAAATATCATGGCAAGACCAAACATATAGATACCAAGTATAATGTTGTCAAAGATATGATTGCATGAAAAGATGTGAACTTACAGTACATATTACGCATAGAATGGTAGCAGATCCTATGACAAAGCCAATACCTAGAGATGTGTTTTGTGGCCATATGAAATCTCTAGGATTGCGTAGAGTCGATGTCTTGGATTGTAATTTCCCTGAAGTGCTCACATTTGATGAATTTGTGTTTTTTCATCATTAATGCCTATGAATCTTTGTTTGATCTTTATGCATCTTAATGCTTAGTGCATTACTTTAAATTGAGAAAGTATGTCGGACAGATAAAAGATTAGCCCACTCACACGGGTAATCGCCTCTATTTTGTGTAATAAATAGAGATGAGACTGTTTTTAAGCTTATTATCTAGGTGATAATCGAGAGCTCAAGCTTAAAACACGTATGTCGCCTTAACGAGTGTTAAGATGAGGACATAATACTTACTATGTCCGAAAGTAAAATACCCCACATATTTTACTTTATCCGTCTATAATGCCGAGATGTGAGTTCGATGAATTTTGTGAATGAGTAGATACGTGAACTCAAGTTGGACATTGGGTATGTACGAACTATCATCGTACGGTATTGAAAGTGTAGACATACGCTCCATGGGAAAGGAGTAAATGCCGTAATACGTATTTCATACTACGTATGCATGAGACGACCAATAAGAGTGGCAAAAGTTTGATCTCAACTTTTATGTCGTGTGAGACCCTTGAGGAAAAGAGTTCCTCAATTTTTTAGTCCCCTCATGACTCTTACTTATTCTCAAGATTTCTATTTAGTGTTTGCTATCTTAGGATGTTGCCAATGGTCATGAGTTGATTCGATCTAATGGGACATTTCTAGAAAAGCAAGCTGAATTGAAATTGAGAGTTTGAAGGAAAGAGGAAGATCGATTTTGGAGAATCACATTGTAGTTTTGTATTCTTTGGTTAACCAATTATGACTGTCTTTGGGATAATCATAATTGTGAATACAATATATGTATCATTGTTTGAAAGAGATCAAGAGAGATATAAATGTGATCGATTGATCTAGGGTACTGCATACAAAATCTACTCAAAGTGTGATGCCCATTATGAGCTGCTATATATTCCTAACGAGATGTATAGCAACGAGCTCTCAAAGTATCTTTGGTCGCACGGATTATTCACCGGTATGAATGTTGAAGAGAGGTAAAGAGAATCCTGTTCGGCCCACCATGTGCGAGTGGGAGATGATGGTTTTATGTGATGGGCTTAAGGCCCGTCCGCCCATGTTGGGCCTAAAAGCCCGGCCCACAAGATTAGGGCCCATGGATGAAGGGGCACGATTCCTTTTTGAAGGAAACGTATATAAGGGAGTAAAGAGAGGGAGAAGGCACCCTTTGGCATTTTCAACATACGTCTTCTCTCCTCCTCTCCCTCCAAAAAGAAAACCAAGACGCCGTCTTCCCTTCAAGGCTAATCGACGTCATCGGATTGAACAGGATCGGTTTTCTCTTCCTCTTGTCGGCATTGGTGTTTAATCTGTGGCTAACAAGGTACGCTCGAATCCGTGGTGTGCTTTACGATCGGTGATACGTGATTTTCCCGGGCTTGTCTTCCGCATTCGTTTTAGGGATTCGATTTAGTGTCGAATCCGGTTTTTGGGAATCCGACATTCCCAACAGTCTCCATCCCTCCTTGGAGAACCAATGTGTCAACGCCATATGTCAAATTCGCCAGAAACCACTGCAACACTCCCTTTTGCCACTTTGGCCTCTTTCTTCTACCGTCGTCTTCTGCTGCCCACTCCAAAAAACCCTCTCTCATTCACGGTCCTCAATGGCGCATTCTCTTCAGGAGTTCGACCCTCCTGTGGACGCCGCTGCTTCACCAACGTCGTCATGCTTTAAAGACAAGGATGGCGGTGTTGGTAATTTGTTTATAAAACAAATGAAGAGGTGTCTTGTCCCACATCGAAAAGATGTGAGTGCGCATGTGGACGAGATTTGACACAAACCAATAGATCATTATTTTTATTTATTGAAAAATAAATCAACTGTTCCTTGTCAAAAAGTGATCTATCCGACTTGGTCCACCTTCAAGATCAAGATGCCAAAGCCATCAAGTAGCCGCCTCTAACTTTATGAAATAGTGGACACCAGCCTTCATTTACGCGAAGCCAAAAAAAAAGAACCACTTTAGTTTAGCCTTTATAGGATCTATTATAAAAGCATGCTAGCAATATTTTTTATATAAACCCCCCTTAGTAATCCGTTCTCTTAGAAAGCACCGCACATCTTCAATCACAACACAAATTAGAGCTAGCTTGTGCTCCCCCAAAAATGGCCCTCGCCCTCCTCACCGTCCTCCTAGCCCTCTTCTTCGCACCCTCCCACTCCACCACCTTCACCGTCCGCAACAACTGCCCCTACACTGTCTGGGCAGCCGCCTCCCCTGGTGGCGGCCATCGCCTCGACCGTGGCCAGACTTGGACCCTCAACGTTCCCGCGGGCACCTCCATGGCCCGGATCTGGGGCCGCACCAACTGCAACTTCGATGCCAGTGGGCGGGGCCATTGCCAGACCGGTGACTGCGGGAACGTCCTTCAGTGCACAGGATGGGGCGTGCCTGTAAGAATTATTGTGGCCCATATTATGTGATTTATTATATGGTTTACTAATTATTAAAATGCTATAAATAATTATTGGTTACGAGAAGGTACGACTCTAATAAAATGAAAGGGTATATTCTTTGATGGAAGGCACCTTTTCGATGAACGTATAAATAGAGTCGTCCTCTCTCCACCCACAATGAACAACAATAACAGAAAGTATTTGGTATTCTCTCCTCCATCAATTGAATACATTAAGGTTTAGTGGGTTAAGGGAGAGAAATCGGATTTCTTCTTTTGGTTTGAGATCATTGGGTTTTTTTTACAACAATCATCATCAAGCGTAGCGCTATGGATAAAGGTATGTCTTCATCTAATTGTGAAAAACATGAAGATCAAAGATCACTGTTTTATGTTGAATTTCGCAGATCAAGTATTATATGAATTTATCTAACAATTTGGTATCGGAAAGCGTTTGGTTTATGATCTCATGATTTTTAGTTTAAAGAAATATTATGATTTATGTTTGATGATTCGTTGAACGATCCTGTTCGTATTATTTATTGTTGTTAAAATGTTTTCGGATGATTATGGATAAAGAAAATCCGAATGATGGAACGTTCTTCATGGACGAAAATGGCGAAGAAAAGTTACTGTGCGCGAGTGGAAAAGGATGAAAATGAAAAAAATTCGGAATTTTGAGGGCAAATAAGAAACTCGCCGATTCCGGGGAAAAGTCCGGCGATCCACCGCTTGATTTCGGACCCATACGGTCGCACTGCCATGAGAAACATTAGGCATGAGTTTTTCCGGTATATTGGTGTTCGCCGGAGGCGAATCGGGCGGCGCAAGTCGCGGTGGTTAGGGTTTGCGTTTTGGGGAAACTTTGGTTTGATTTGGGGCCAATTTCTGCGTCATTTTCACCGAAACTTAAAGCCATGTGGTCGTGCCGGCATGCTCTTCAAAACCCATTATTTATTTGTGTCTAAGATGGGCTGCCGGAGAAGGAAACGCCGGCGAAAACCGCGGCGGAACGGCGAAAAACGGCGAAGAGACGCGTTCGGTCGCACGAGGAAGAAGGCGCGTGGGCTCCACGCGCGCGCTGCAGTTGCAGGCGCGTGGAACCCACGCGCCACGCGCCGTCACGCGCCGTCACGCGCGCGGGGCTTCCCGCGCGGTTGCAGGCGCGTGCAACGCACGCGCCTGCGCGTTGGACGCGCACGTGCGGGGCACGCGCCCGCGGCGGATGAAGGCGCGTGCTCGGCACGCGCCTGACGTCCCCGCGCGCCCTTTTTTTTTACGTTTTTGCCCCTATGTCATTTTTTAAAATTCCCATTTTGTCTTTCTCGCAATTTATTTACTGTTCTGCCCCTGTTTAATTTATAATTACGATTCTGCCATTACTGATTATTTACCATTTTGCCCCTGGATTATAAATTTATGATTCTGCCCTTATGGAATTATGTTTTTACGATTTTGCCCTTTTGCTTTGATTAAGTTTTTGTCCTTGTGTGCAAATTTGGTAAATATTTGTATTTTACAATATTAAAAATTCATATTATGAATGGTTTGTTAGTCACCAAAGTGGCCAAACCTTGAAGTCTTTTGAATTTTTTGATATTGTAAATTATTTTATTCAATTACCCATGATTAATTGATGCTATACATGAAATTGATATGTTTTATATCATTATTGGAGTTATGGGTATATTGAAGTTCATTTATTATAAGAACTTAGGGATTAACCCAAAGGTTAATTATTTTCTTATAATTCATGAACATGATGGTTGATAATTAGTATGATTTGTTAAATTTGTTTATTTATCCAAAGATAACAAATAAATTTTAGTAAGATATATTTACAATTATCAAATAAAAGTTATTAGCATCATTATTTGTATATCATAGGATCACCCAAAGGAGAACTATGATGTACATGTGTTGTTTAGTTTGAATCGATTAAGTGATATTCTCAAAGCATTAATGTATGAGTATTTTCTTGCACATTTGCGATATCGTACTTGTTTCACTTCATTCGCACGCCTCATCTGTTCCCTTATTCAATGGGATAAATTTTCCGATTGGAGTGAACAAGTCAGTTTCACTTAGGTGTCTGGATCTTGATTTAGCGCTTCAAGCCGAGAAACCATTTGCTATTGCGATGAAAGTAGCGATGATGAAAAGTCTTTCCATAAAGCTTGGGAAAGATCGAACAGTGAGCTTAATGTTCATGCGAATGACGAGTTGCAAACAACTTAAAGACTTCTCTTCCCAAGACTAACAATGCTAAGGAATTTATGAAATTTGTGGAAGAGCGTTCTCAAGCCGCGATAAGTCACTTCTTTGGTACATTGATGAGCACACTAACCACCATGAAATATGATGGTTCGCGTACCATGCATGAGCATATACTTGAGATGACGAATTTAGCAGCAAAGTTAAGGACTTTGGGAATGAACGTGGATGAGTACTTTTTAGTACAATTTATACTTAATTCCTTACCTCATGAGCAATATGGGCCATTTCAAATGAATTACAACACTATAAAGGATAAGTGGAATGTAAATGAATTGGCCAGTATGCTAGTTCAAGAGGAAACAAGGATAAAGAATCAAAAGGCTCATTCTGTTCATCTCTCAAGTCATCAAGAAGTTCGAAAGAATTTCAAGAGGAAAGGTGGAAGGAGCAAGAAGAAAGGACTACACATCTGAATGACTCTTCAAAGGCTTCTCAAATCCACAAGAAGGAACGCAATCTTATTAAGTGTCATTTTTGCAACAAAATTGGGCACTTGAAGAAAGATTGTCGAAATGTAAGGCTTGGTTCGAAAAGAAAGGTAAGCCCTGTGCTTTAGTATGTTTTGAATCAAACTTTACTGAAGTTCCTTATAATACTTGGTGGATTGATTCGGTGCCACCACTCATGTGTCAAATACGATGCGGGGATTTCTTATGATCCAAACTATAAAGCCAAATGAAAGTTATGTGATTACGGGGAAGAAACAAAGCTCCAGTTGAAGGCATTGGCACTTATCGTTTGATCTTAGATCTTGGACATTATTTGGATTTGTTTGAACCCTTTATGTACCTACATTTTCTCGCAATTTAGTTTCTTTGCCAAGACTTGATGTGGCGGGTTTTTATTGTAAGTTTGGATCTGAATCTTTCAGTCTATTTAAGAGTGATACTCTTATTGGAACCGGAACTTTATGTGATGGTCTCTACAAATTTAGACTTGATAATACTTTTGTTGAGACATTAATGACCTTGCATCATAATGTTGGCACTAAACGAAGTTTGGTGAATGAGAATTCTGCTTACTTGTGGCATAAACGTTTGGGTCATATATCCAAGGAAAGAATGCAAAGATTAGTGAAGAATGAAATTCTTCCAAATTTGATTTTACTGACCTTGGAGTGTGTATTGATTGTATTAAAGGTAAACAAACAAAACACACTAAGAAAGGTGCCACAAGAAGCACTGAGAACTTCTTGAAATTATACATACTTGACATATGTGGTCCTTTCGATGTTCCATCTTTTGGCAAGGAAAGCTATTTCATTACCTTTATTGATGATTTTTCACGTTATGGTTACATTTATCTATTGCATGATAAGTCTCAATCGGTGAATGCACTTGAAGTGTATATTAAAGAGGTTGAGAGGCAATTAGATAGAAAGGTGAAAATAGTAAGATCGGATAGAGGCGGTGAATATTATGGAAAGTATGATGAATCGGGACAATGTCCAGGTCCATTTGCTAAATTCCTTGAAAGACATGGCATTTGTGCTCAATACACAATGCCAGGTACACCACAACAAAATGGTGTAGCAGAAATGCGTAATCGTACTTTAATGGAAATGGTTAGGAGTATGATGAGTCATTCATCTTTACCCTTATCTTTGTGGATGTATGCTTTAAAGACTTCTATGTATTTATTAAATAGGGTTCCTAGTAAGGCAGTTCCAAAGACTCCATTTGAACTATGGACGGGAAGGAAACCTAGTTTACGACACCTGCATGTTTGGGGTTGTCAAGCAGAAGTAAGAATTTACAATCCACATGAAAGGAAATTGGATTCAAGAACGGCCAGTGGTTATTTCATTGGTTATGCAGAGAAATCCAAAGGGTATAAATTTTATTGTCCTAATCATAGTACAAGAATTGTTGAATCTGGAAATGCTAGGTTCATTGAGAATGGTGACATCAGTGGGAGTGAAAGAATGCGTGATGCTTGCATTCAAGAAGTAAGGGTAGAAGTTCCTGTACCCAAAGCTTCTAAAGTTGTTGTTCCTGATATTATAGTACAATCTAACAATAATCGAGAACAACAAATTAATGAACAAACACTCCATAATGAAGATGTCAATAATGAACCTCCAATAGCTGAGTCACAAGAAATAGCATTAAGAAGATCTCAAAGAGAAAGGAGATCGGCTATTTCTGATGACTATATGATTTATCTACAAGAGTCGAAATTGACTTAGGAATTGGAAATGATCGATTCATTTTCCCAAGCCATGGAATGTGAAGATTCTAATGAATGGTTTAATGCCATGGAAGAAGAGTTAATATCCATGCATCAAAATCAAGTTTGGGATATTGTTGAATTGCCTAAAGGATGTAAGAAGGTCGGATGTAAATGGGTCTTTAAGACCAAGCGCGACTCAAAAGGCAATATTGAACGACATAAAGCCAGACTTGTTGCAAAGGGTTTTACTCGAAAGAAGGCATTGACTATAAAGAGACATTTTCACCAGTCTCTAAGAAGGACTCACTTAGAATCATTATGGCTTTGGTGGCTCATTATGACTTGGAGTTACACCAAATGGATGTAAAAACCGCCTTTCTTAATGGGAATTTAGAGGAAGAGGTTTATATGGACCAACCCGAAGGCTTTTCAGTTAAAGGAAAGGAACACATGGTATGTAAATTAAAGAAATCAATATATGGACTTAAACAAGCTTCCCGACAATGGTATCTTAAGTTTAACAATACCATAACTTCATTTGGATTTAAGGAAAACACTGTTGATCGGTGTATATATATGAAGATTAGTGGGAGCAAGTTTATTTTTCTAGTTACGTATGTTGATGATATTTTGCTTGCTGCTAATGATCTTGGTTTGTTACATGAAACCAAGAAGTTTCTCTCTAAGAATTTTGAAATGAAGGATATGGGAGAGGCGACATATGTGATAGGAATAGAAATATTCCGTGATAGATCACAAGGATTATTAGGATTGTCTCAGAAAGCCTACATTGAGAAAATTTTAGAGAGATTTAATATGAGTAAATGTTCAGCAGGAATAATTCCAATTCAGAAAGGTGACAAATTTAGTCTTATGCAATGTTCGAAAAGTGAATTGGAACGAGAACAAATGAATAATATTCCTTATGCATCTGTTGTGGGGAGCTTAATGTATGCACAAACTTGCACCGGACCCGGACATCGGTTTTGCCGTCGGAATCTTTGGGCGGTATCAAAGTAATCCTGGAATGGATCATTGGAAAGCTGCAAAGAAAGTTCTTAGATACTTGCAAGGAACGAAGAATCATATGCTCACTTATAAAAGATCCAATCATCTCGAGGTGATTGGATATTCAGATTCAGACTTAGCCGGATGTGTCGATACAAGAAAATCAACGTTTGGTTATTTGTTTCTTCTGGCTAGAGGGGCAATTTCATGGAAGAGTGCGAAGCAGTCGATTATTGCTGCATCCACTATGGAAGCTGAATTTGTGGCATGCTTTGATGCCACAATTCATGGATTATGGCTGTGGAATTTTATTTCAGGGCTTGTGATTGTCGACAGTATTGCCAAGCCGCTGAAAATTTATTGTGATAACTCTGCAGCAGTTTTCTTCTCTAAGAACGACAAGTATTCTAAGGGTGCTAAGCATATGGAGATCAAATACTTGTCTGTCAAAGAAGAAGTTCAGAAACAAAGAGTGTCAATTGAGCACATTAGCACCAATCTTATGATAGCGAGATCCCTTAACAAAAGGACTGCCGCCCAAAACATTTAATGAGCATGTTGAAAAGATGGGCATTATTGGACGTCATTAATGTTTGTATTGTGATTGTATTAAGTTTATGTATTTGACACTTTGAGCTCCCTTACGTGTTTCTGATATTTCCTGTTTTCTATTTAGTATACATTATGGAAATAGATGAATGTTAAAGGATAGTTTCTAAAGAAACATTATGGTTGGACTATTCTTGTACTTCTCATTTATGGATCATGTTAAGTAAAGTGCTATAGTTGTAGTGCATAGAAGGGACTATGTCGATTAATGACATACAACCGCTATGACTCGCATTAGTTCCCTTTACTTAATTGTGATTATTATGTGATTACCAATTTAATGAAATTTTATAGCATAATCTTATTGTGCACATTACGGTCTTTATTAAACCATGAAAGGAACATCATATGGGCCAAGTGGGAGAATGTAAGAATTATTGTGGCCCATATTATGTGATTTATTATATGGTTTACTAATTATTAAAATGCTATAAATAATTATTGGTTACGAGAAGGTACGACTCTAATAAAATGAAAGGGTATATTGCTTTGATGGAAGGCACCTTTTCAATGAACGTATAAATAGAGTCCGGTCCTCTCTCCACCCACAATGAACAACAATAACAGAAAGAATTTGGTATTCTCTCCTCCATCAATTGAATACATTAAGGTTTAGTGGGTTAAGGGAGAGAAATCGGATTTCTTCTTTTGGTTTGAGATCATTGGGTTTTTTTTACAACAATCATCATCAAGCGTAGCGCTATGGATAAAGGTATGTCTTCATCTAATTGTGAAAAACATGAAGATCAAAGATCACTGTTTTATGTTGAATTTCCGCATCAAGTATTATATGAATTTATCTAACAGTGCCCCCCAACACCCTGGCCGAGTACGCGCTGAACCAGTTCGGCAACCTGGACTTCTACGACATCTCCCTAGTCGACGGGTTCAACATCCCCATGGAATTTAGCCCCACCAGGCCGTCGTTGCAAAACAAGTGTAGGCAAATCAAGTGCACAAGTGATGTCAATGGCCAGTGCCCTAACCAATTGAAGGCCCCCGGCGGGTGCAACAACCCGTGCACGGTGTTCAAGACCAATGAGTATTGTTGCACCCAAGGCAAGTGTGGTCCGACCAATTTTTCCAAATTTTTTAAGAACAAGTGCCCCGACGCTTACAGTTACCCTCAAGATGATCCCACCAGCACGTTCACTTGTCCGAGCGGGTCGACCGATTATACGGTCGTGTTTTGCCCGATGGGCTCGTCTTATTTCCCCTTGGAGATGTTCGGAAGCGAGAGCTCAGAATGAAGGGTTTGGCTAAATCGTGTGGCCAAACAGAGAATATATAATTCAAATAAATGATGATGCTCTCGAGAAGAGCAACGCTCGGTGTTGCTGGTCGTGATTTCCTCGAGAAGTAGTTCTTGTGTTGTTTTATTATGTGTGTGTCGAGAAGTAGTTCCTATGTTGTGTTGTTTCATTATGTATGTATCTATAAGAAATGCGACCTCAGTTTTCAAATAAGAAAACCAAGTTATCTTACGAGCATGGATAAGATCGATCAGAATGTATTAGGCACTTTTTGAAGGGAAAAATTCTCACGAAAAATGTTAAACCTATTGTATATATACTAATTCATTTCTAAATCTTTTAATTTGGCCGATTTAGTTCTGAACCTTATAATAATTTGCCAATTTAGTCATTCAACCTAATTTTGATTTCGACCACAAAAAAAAAAAACCTAATTTTGATTGGAAATTGCCGATATGATGGTTTAGTTAACATTAATTATTTTATATGATATGATCGGTACTGACGTGAATAATTTTTTCATTATTAAATTTATTATTTTATTGTTATTTTTTCTTTTTTTTGTAACCCTAGGCTAGCGAGCACATTGTGGCCCTCAGCCAAATTTAGGTGAGGGCTACAATGGCTTGGCCTAAACCAAGCAAGGGTCGATTGGGTACCTTGCTAGCAAAAGTTTTTTTTTTTAAAGAGAAGAAGAAGAGGAAAAAGAAAAAAACTAGAAAAAAATTATTCACTTAAGTGCTGCTCGTGCCATGTAGGGTGACTTGTGCTGACTAAACCGCCACATTGACAATTTCCAATTATAATTGGTTGTAATGATTAAATTAGCATAATTGAAAGGTTTATGATCGAATTAACAAATCACCATAAATTTTAGGATTAAATTAGTTAATTTAAAAGATTTAGGATTGAATTGGCACAAACACAATAATTTTATAACTTTTTGTAATTTCTCCCCTATGAAGAGATAGACTGTGGGAGAGGGGGTTGCATGTAGATTTTGGATGTGTACTGGGGCAAGCCAGTCTTTTTAGGTCGAGGTAATGCAAAACATATATTTCGAATGTAAAGAATGTATTTGATGTGGGGAGCACAATTTGGCATTTGCGGGACCTAAAAAGCAGCCCAAAAGAATTTGGCTTATGAGTATACGTATGGTGTCACTGCTTATACTGAGATGGTAGTCTATTTGGGGAACATTCTCCCGTAAATTGCACGCATAATTAATGTGGCAGATTGAGTATATAAAATTGCATTTCACAAATATATAATGTTGCTATTCCTACAGCGTTTCTACATATACTTAGATGGCATTTCTATCTTAGGGGAGATTCTTCCCTAAAGTGCACCCATTATTGATACGTAGATTGAGCTAAGCGTATGTATAAGATTTATCAATAGCATCCCCATGCATTGCACGAGCCTGAAATTTTTTAGCTGTGTAAAATTGAAATATGTAACTTGACCATAAATTATTTGTTAGATTGCATCCTATTTGAACAAACTAAGGGCAGAAGTTTAGTTTATATTATTTTTAAAAAAAAATAGGGAGAATTACAAAAAAAAGAAGAAGCCTTAAACCTATTACAATTGTGTCAATTTAGTTATTGATGGCCATTTTCTTGCTTGCCCCACAGCCAATCCGAATTTTATTTAATAGGCCACATCAAACTCGACGATATCGATGGGATTAGCAACATTCGACAACGATGAGCGACTCGGTCCAACTTTACTTGTCAAAGGTCCAACTCAAGACCAATGAAATAATAAATGGAATGAAGCAAATAATCGAGAATATTATCACAGCCGGTATGATCATTTTCTTCCCAAATTTCAAACAATGAAATCACATACCTTGCTGAGGGTCAAGAGCGCTATTGGCAACTTTGATGTTGATGATGATTACATTGGTAGCGTCGAAGCCATTCTCCGGCGAGCAATTGCCATTCGCAATATCACACGTTGACTCGTCACGGGTAGTGACGTAATCTTCGTGCTCCCTCGGAACCTTCGCTCTTACGTCGCCATTCCTCCTAGACAGGACGTAGAGAGGACGAGGCCCACCAGAGTTGCGAGGAAAGTCCCCAGAATGTACTGATAGATCACCACCATCTCCATTTCCTTCTCTTTCTCCTCCGAATGAATCAACCAATGAGACCATAGAGACAGAGACAACGGAATGGAGATCTCGCGCTCTCCTTATCTCATCCCGTCTCAGGCAATGCCAATGTCACGCAGCGAAAGAGCGAATTGCAGTTCCAAAATCACCCTTCGTGGCCAGAAATTCAGGTCCCAGGATTGACGTTTCATATGGGAAACTTAAAGATGGATCACGTAAATTGATGAAATTGGGGGACAGCAGAATGGCAAGGTCTCCATCCCTCCTTGGAGAACCAATGTGTCAACGCCATATGTCAAATTCGCCAGAAACCACTGCAACACTCCCTTTTACCACTTTGGCCTCTTTCTTCTACCGTCGTCTTCTGCTGCCCACTCCAAAAAACCCTCTCTCATTCACGGTCCTCAATGGCGCATTCTCTTCAGGAGTTCGACCCTCCTGTGGACGCCGCTGCTTCACCAACGTCGTCATGCTTTAAAGACAAGGATGGTGGTGTTGGTAATTTGTTTATAAAACAAATGAATATGTGTTTTGTCCCACATCGAAAAGATGTGAGTGCGCATGTGGACGAGATTTGACACAAACCAACAGATCATTATTTTTATTTATTGAAAAAATTTGGATTTATTTTTATAAAAATTAACTATAAAGTCTTGTTGAAACAGTGTGACTGTTCACGAAAAGTTATAATTATTTTTTATTTTTTATTTATTTAATTCCGAATTTCTTATGTCTTTTCAACGTAACTTTTGAAACGTACTTGTTCATTTTGTAACCTTTCCCGAAAGGTTCCCTTTGTTCTTTTTGCAATCTTTTGAAGAGTTGCCTCTATTCGAAAGACATATATAAGTACATTTGTTTTGAGATCAAAAAATTATCTTCTTCCATTTTTTTTTTTTCGTTTTTTCTTTCGAAAGAAACTACAACCATTGTTTCTATTATTTCCCATGAGAGACCCTGGAGAAATACTATAATTGATATCTAGTATTCTCATTTGAGATTTTGGTATCATGAAGAAAATTTGCCGGTGACTATTAGCAATTTTGTGGGGCAAATAAATCCTTAAAGAAAGTGATATCACGCCTCAAAGTCCGACTTGATTACTCTAAAGATCCGACTTCATTGTTCTACTCAATTCGAAGCCATATTTTCCAACAATTTTAAGGATTTATTTGTGTGACAATGAAGTTAAAGTCAATCACCAGAAGCAGAAGTTCCTTCAGAGGCTTCGGGTTGTGATATATGTGGCCTGGCTGTGTATCTCACTCTTTTGCGGGACATGCTAGACGAATGATTTATTGCCAGTGGAGTGAGCATTGCATGATTATCCGGTTCTCTTCGAGTCGGCCTCGGTCTAGTCTGCAGAGATTGTGGGCTTGTGTGAGGAGAGGTGGAAGGGCGATCTGCCCGAGAAAGAGAGGAATGGAGACAGAAGAGAAATCGTGAGAGGTTGGCCACGAGAAAAAGAGAGGACAATTAGGTCTGTTCTTTGATGGCTTCCACTTCATTTGGGTAGGATTCCAGTGGAGTTTTACCTCCACGAGAGACTTGCCCATCCAGCCGGGGGCGAGGTAACTCATGGGGTCCCTTGGCGGGCCCCCCGTGGGGAGGAAATCTTTTTCGAGCCTCTTGCTTGGCTCTACCTGGACTTTCTCAGTGGTCAGAGCCTTTTAACCTCCTGCTCGGGAGGGATGCTGATGATCATCGCTCATCGCAATCGGCTGTATTTTTGAAACAGCACAAAGCGTGCTCTGCTTGGTTGAGAGCCTGAAGCGACTGCATCTCCATCAAAACTTTTTCGTTGGCTGTACCTTGGATCGTCAACAATTGCCAATCTATTAACAAGTGATACTCTTTTCTAAAGTATTGCTTCACTTTTCTGTGGATGGCACAAGTATATATGACCGGAATGTTCCTATGTTCGCAAATTGGTGTCGCATTGGTGGCACCGATTAAACTCAGGAATAGTGGGGGTCATTGCACCCACAGATAGGACAATTGTGGTTAGCACTACGCGCGAGTTGTTTGAATCCGAAGCCCAAGGCCCGTTGCTCACCTTCACGGGCAACGTTTCCCAGAGTTTCCTTGCGCTAACTGGACTATTGACGGTACATGAGAATATGATGTGATTTAATAATCTCATTATCGCGTAGACTCTATTTCACTTACGTTTCATTTTGTTAAGATCGAAAATCTGAGCATAGTTTTTTTTGTTATTCTTTGTTTCTCTGTATCTTGGAGTATTCCCATGTCTGTCCATGGTGATCGTCGGAGAGGGATGTCTGAGGGGGTGTGGATGCGCATACAGAGGAATCAATGGCCAGAAAGTGAGAGAAATTGATCGGCGACGCCGCCAAGAACCAGGTCACCATGAATCCCACCAACACCGTCTTCGATGCGAATCGGTTGCTCGGGAGGAGATTCAGCGATCGTTCGGTCCAGAGTAATATGAGGCATTTGCCGTCCAAGGTCATTGCTGTCCCAGACTCAAGCCCATGATTGTCATCATTTACAAGGGCTGTCAATCACAAGGGTGAAGGGAAGCAATTTTGCTACAGAGGAAATCTTATTCATGGTCCTCACGAACATCCATGAGATCACTGAGGCTCATCTCGAATTTGTCCACGAGCATTGCAAATATGATCCTTGTCAAGTGAATGAGAGAGATGCTCTGTACAAGTCTCTCCTTTTACAGGATATCTCATCCTTTGATGGGCAAACACTGATTCATCAAGGAATGGGTCATTTACAAAACCCGAATTGGAAGAAACTGTCAAGTGAAGAAGCGTATAGTTGTTCTTGATGGTTTTTGGGGGCAATGCTTCGAAAGGACTTCTCGCCCAGTGGAGTAATCAAGGAATAAGATATGGCATGTGGGCAACTGAAATGTGCTAAAGTGCTTATCGGCTCATTAGGGATGGCTTAGCAAATTTTTCCAGAGGATCAACCATCTCTCACCTTCGTGCCCGACGGTGATGATGTCGAGATTCTGATCCACGAGATCAAGCGCAAGGTGAAAATGGTAGTTCAATCTGACACCCGAGAATTGGAGCGGGTACATGACTCCGTGGGTGACCAAGATTGTGCGGTCTTTTGATTGTTTGAAGTCGCTTCACCTTTGGCGCATGATAGTAGGAGATTCATACTCGGCGCTGCTTGCGAGATTGCGGGGATGCATTCTGTGAGTGCTCAAACTCCACAAGTGCTCTGGTTTCTCGATGGATTGGTTTTTACACGTGGGACATTTGCGCAGGTAATTTAATTTTCTACGCCCGTGTATAGTAACGAAAGACTTGCAATTGCGGTACTATGTTGATTTGCTTACGATATGCATGGTGCATTGATGAAGTTCTTGTCATTTCGTAACTCTGCTTTACTCCATAATATTATTTTCTAAAGGAATCACTCGAGAGGTGATAGCATTGTCTTGGTTTATGCACTTCCCAAGGTTCTTTTGTAATGCTTCGATTAGTCCCCAGTGTACATGATATATGTTGAAGTGCAGATTTTTCATCCGTTCATTTTCTGTCTTAAGATTCTGGACAACACTAAGTTTTATCCATCGGTTGACATACACAAATTATATGCTGAACTTATTATTCTGCTCCGACTTTTACATTGGATTATCATCTCTTTAAGAAGGGTGGTTATTCCCCTGGGGTTGCATTGCTTTCTAGAGTGCATGCATGTCAAGAAGTTGCAAAGATTGAAAGAATGTCTTCTTATGGTCTCGTGAAATCATAAATCTATTGGTTTATGAGAGTGGTAATGGTCATTGTAGTAGCATCGAATTTTACGACACTAGAACTTGGCAATTTCTGCATGAACATTCATTGATATTTAGCGTAACAGATTTGACATAATTCTGTGATCAGTGAAGAACATCAAAACTAATGTAGTCAACCCGGGGCACTTTAGGATGTCTATGTTGACTCCATGTTATGGCGAAATGATGCAGTCTTGCATGCCAAATTCTTTAGGTATTAAATGTGCCATCATCAATGGTTAATGGCCTGCTGGAAATTAACCATGTGAACATCCTGTTTATAAGTTTGCACTCACTTTGAGCGGGTTGAATCTTTTGCTGTGGATTTTCATTGAAGAGGAATAAATATGTTGCACAACCTGACTCCATTCTTCTTCGCATCATGGGGTGCTTCATCCCCAATAGGAAAGGCGGAGTCGATATAGATCTCTTGGATGCCTCTTAAAATAGTCTTGAAGCGGGGGTATTCGAAGGGGACTATGGAGCCAATGTGATTGGAGTCATTAAAAAAAAAAAGTATCTAACTTTCATTTTAAAATGAAAGATTTGAGTGAAGTAGATACCTTATTGGGTGTTAAAATTAAATATATATATATATAGTGGGGGTTATTCTTTAAGCCAAAGTGATGACATGGAAAAGATATTAAATAAATTTAAACATCTTGGCTTCAAAGAAATGTGTACTCCATTTAATACTAGTAGAGCAGTAGCACAATTTAAATATGTTAGTGCTATGAGGTCTTTAATGTATGCGATGCATTAAACTAGACTTGATCTTGTGCAAGTTGAGTAAGTATACTAGTAATCCAAATATGGAACATTTGAGAGTTATCTTATTGTTCTATAATAATTCAGCTATATTAGAAAGATATACTGATGCTAGTTGGATTACAAGTGTGAGAGATAAACAATCCACTAATGGATTAATGTTCACATTACACAAATGTGTTGTTTCTTGGATGAGCAATAAACAAATATACATAACTTACTCAATGATAGAATCTGAATTTGTTGCTTTAGCGGCAACTGGGAAAGAGGTCAAATGGATTAGGAATTTGTTGTTGGATATCAAATTATGGCCTAGTCCTATGCCTCCTATTTATTCACTGTGATAGTCAGGCTACTTTGGCAATAGTTTATAGTAGCATCTATAATGATAAGTCTAGACATATTAGTCTAAGACATGAGTATGTGAGACAATTGATTAAAGATGATACTATAACAATTGTCTATGTGAGGTCAAGTAATAATCTTACCGATCCTTTGACAAAGGCTTTACCGAGAGACATGGTAATAATGACCTCATAAGAAATGGAGCTGAAACCCTTTAATTAAAATTACCAATAACGGTAACCCGACCTTTGTCTAGAACATCACTAGTTACAAGGTTTAATGGGTAAGAACAAGTTATTGAATGTGATTATTTGATACTGACGTAGCCCTAATATGAGAAGTCAGTATCGTCTGTTACGTTTTGTAGGTTGAATTGAATTCTTAATGAAGTATGATACAAATCTGTAATGTATTGATAGTAACAGAAACACATGGTAGATACTTCACTTATATGAGCTTAGGAGTGGTGCCGCTTCTTACGAAAATTAGGGTTGCTTTCTAGAGAGCTCATGAAACAGGATCAAGCACAAGGCCATAATAGTGCGGAGTAATATAGAACTTCTTGCTTAAACAAGATGTTAATATATGTACGGTATGTCCGGTTCTATTATATAAAAGTACAAGTTTAAAGCCAAGCTACTTGTCACTTTGATAGAACTTTGAGATACTTGCACTAACTAAAGGTTTAACTCGAAAGAGACCTTTATGTATGTATATTAATCTCACGGAAATTTTGGTTGTATATTTCTAACGTTTTATTTCTTGTTTTTGTTTATAAACAAAATAATTATTTTTATTTATTGAAAAAATTTGGATTTATTTCTATAAAAATTAATTATAAAGTCTTGTTGAAACAGTCGATTGTTTATTTAAAAAGTTACAATTATTTTTTATTTTTTATTTATTTAGTTCCAAATTTCTTATGTCTTTTCAACGTAACCTTTGAGACGTACTTGTTCATTTTGTAACCTTTCCTGAAAGGTTGCCTTTGTTCTTTTGGTAATCTTTTGAAGAGTTGCCTCTATTTGAAAGACATATATAAGTACATTTGTTTTGAGATCAAACAATTATCTTCTTCCATTTTTTTTTTCGTTTTTCTTTCGAAAGAAACTACGGCCATTGTTTATATTGTTTCCCATGAGAGACCTAGAGAAATACTATAATTGCTATCTAGTATTCTCATTTGAGACTTTGTTGTATCCTGGAGGAAATTTGCCGGTGACCATTAGCAATTTTGTGGGGCAAATAAATCCTTAAAGAAAGTTATATCACGCCTCAAAGTCTGACTTGATTACTTTAAAGATCCGACTTCATTGTTCTACTCAATTCGAAGCCATATTTTCCAACAGGCGGAGTCTTGAATTACAATGCTAATTTCCTGGAGCAAAAGGTGATGAACGAGGCTCTTGCTTACTATGCAAAATCCATCGTGGACATATCACACGAGACGGCATCTCATCTCATAAAAACGACGTCGAGGATGCCGAGACTCTGATCCATGAGATTGAGTGCAAGTTACAACGGCTTCTGTTGACTATCGGAGTTACGGCCAACAGAAAGGTCTCAATTGAGATCCAATCGCTTCAGGCTCTCAGCCATGAAGCAGTGCAGAACAGAACACTCGGTGCTTCTTTGAAACTATGGCCAACAGCGATGATGATTGTTGGCGTCGACTAGAAGCCATCGAGGAACAGACCTGTTGGCAAGTGAAAGAACCTGTCCATTTGCATGCGTCTGGGGCTCGCATCGCGCAATGGCGAACCTGGCTTCTTGCATCTTTATCCACCGCCACACGTTGCCTCGAGATTTACTAATCGGCATTGGCAAGGGACTCGATTTCAACTGCTTCCTCAAGACAGCGTTCCACGACATGTACGCCATAGATGGACGCTTGGCTGCTTGGCTAGATGCTGAATAAGGATGTGGCCTCCTGGAACTCCAAGATCCTTCATTTTCACGTACTCTTGATCTCTTGGACGCCCATGGGCGTGGTAGGGAGCCTTTTACGTGGCGAGAGGGGAAACATTCGCCATCTTCTTCTTCTTCTTCTTAGTCTTCTCCTCATAAATTGAATCGGACTCTTGATTTATGACAGAACCAAAATGGACATATAAAAAAAACGAGAGAAAATTCAAGAGAGAAAGAGAGAGACTCCCCTGCCACCATGAGTGGGATAAATGCCATAATGACCGGAGAGAGATTTGTTCATGGAACGAAGAAGAGGGCTCCATTTGCATTTTGCACATCCTTTGCTTAACCCACCATCAACCGCATCCTTAACTCCATTGTTGCACAAATAAATCCTTAAAATTGTTGGGTAAATATGGCTTCGAATTAGGTAGAACAATGAAGTCGGATCTTTAGAATAATCAAGTCAGACTTTGAGGCGTGATATCACTTTCTTTAAGGATTTATTTGTCTCACAACGTTGCTAATGGTCACCGGCAAATTTCCTCCAGGATACAACAAAGTCTCAAATGAGAATATTAGATAGCAATTCTAGTATTTCTCTAGGGTCTCTCATAGGAAACAATTAGAAACAATGGATGTAGTTTCTTTCGAAAGAAAAAACGAAAAAATGAAAGAAGATGTGTGTTTTATCTTTAAACAAACGTACTTATCTTTGTCTTTCGAATAGAGGCAACCCTTCAAAAGGTTGTAAAAGAACAAAGGCAACATTTCGGGAAATGTTGCAAAATGAACAAGTACGTCTCAAAGATTACATTGAAAAGACATAAAAAAATTTGGAATTAAATAATAATAAATAAAAAATAATCGTAACTTTTCGTGACAGTCGCACTATTTCAACAAAACTTTATAGTTAATTTTTTTTATAGAAATAAATCCGAATTTTCAACAAATAAAATTAATGATTGTCGGTTAGTGCCAAATCTCGTCCACGTGCACACTCACATTTTTCCGATGTGGGACAAGGCACCTCTTTATTTGTTTTATAAACAAATTACCAACAGGTGGCTCACGGATGAGCACAAGGCGGCTTGGTCAAGACAGCAAGTTGGTCAAGGCTGGGAGGCAGCACCAACATCAGGGAAGTCTCGGACGCAAGGGTCGCACAGCCGAGGGTATTCGGCCATGAGGCTCCTCTCTCTTCGCAACGTGTTTTCTCTCTATATGCTTTGAGATTTCTAATTTGCCGACCCTCACCATGGAGAACGTGAGTTCTTTTTTTTTGTTATTTTTTTTTTGTGGCCATGTGTTTCTGTTATGTGTCCCCCCAAAATCCTATGCGAGCAACGTTTTCATAAGCCAATATTAAGGTTTCAATTTCCTTTTCAAATCCACATCCGTGAAGATTTCTTTGCCGCATGCAATATTATTTTTTATTTTATACATCTCTTTTAGATTACCTTTGTAAAAAATGAATATTCCCTACTGATTTTTTCAAAATTGCAATAGGATTTTTCAAATTTGAAATTTCGCAAAGATGAGTCCATATATGGTTGGGCAATTCTTTCGTCGTGCGCTAATCCGACCCATCAAATTAAAGTTTTTGAACCATCAATTCGAACCCATCCGTCCGACCCAATGCAAATTAAAAATAAATGTACCTAAAACTATATACTATGCAATTAATTATTTCTTTTCAGGGACAAAATTAACCCTTAATTTTTTAATGCGATAAATAACTAAATAGGTCGCCAAAATTTAGGGGTCAACATCTAAGTTTCACATTTATTGTGGAACTTGATAAGTCACAACGTTAGTTGTAAAATTTACAATTTCATGCATTTAAATCCTTAAACCTCATTAGAAAAAGGACGGGCTGTAGACTTACTGAAGTGACCATTTGGTGTTGTACATCAGTCTAAGTTTCACATGTAATGTGGAAGTCGGTACACCACAACTATAGTCATAAAACTTATTCTTTCGTGCATTTAAATCTTTAAAATTCATTAGAAAAAAGGAAGGCTCATGTCTATAGTGCCGGCAGCAAGACCAAAACAATCTTGTTGTGCTCAAATCCGATGGACAATGTTGAACAGCTGTAGATTGGACACGTACACAAGATCCACTAGTCGATGTTGACAAGTTTAGATCTAATAACAGACAAGAGCGTGGATAAGTTTTTAATGCACATAATCACGGATGAGTAGATTAGCCTGAAATATAGATGCTGTGTGGTTGCCTGGTTTCTAGTTAGTAGTTTCTATTACTAACATGTGCCTAATGGTCAATCACCAATAGATCAATCCGAGAGCAAGTCCTCTTGATCTCTTGAGTCCTCAGTCCTTCCGCAATCACTGCAGAAGATACGTTGTATCTATTTATTGACTCACGTTTTGTCCTCATTTGAATCGATCGTCTTCTTTGAGTTGGAGAAAATTCGTCCAGAAAATAAGCATCAATTTCCCAATTCCTTACGCCAGATCTCTGCCTTCTCAATCTATATAAACCCCTCCTCGCGGATCAAAATAATCACCAAGTAGAGCTCAATCAGAAAAGATCTCTTCTTCAAGAAACAAGATGAGTTCCATCCTCACGCCAGTGTCCCTAACCTTGTCCCTTTTGTTGGCCCTCTTCCTCACTTCCACCCATGCTGCTACTTTTGACATTGTTAACCAATGCACGTACACCGTCTGGGCCGCCGCGTCGCCTGGGGGCGGGCGCCGGCTTGACCCTAGCCAGACATGGTCCTTGACTGTAGCCCCCGGCACGACCATGGCCCGCATATGGGGCCGGACCAACTGCAACTTTGACGCCAACGGCCAAGGTCAGTGCGAGACCGGTGACTGCAACCGGCTCCTGGACTGCCAGGGCTGGGGAAGCCCGCCCAACACCCTGGCCGAGTTCGCCCTGAACCAGCCCAACAACGTGGACTTCCTGGACATATCGCTCGTCGACGGATTCAACATCCCGATGGACTTCAGCCCCACCACTGGTGCATGCCGCGGGATCGGGTGCGCAGCTGACATCAACGACCAGTGCCCGGCGGAGTTGAAGGCGCCCGGTGGCTGCAACAACCCATGCACAGTGTTCAAGACCAACGAGTATTGTTGCACCAATGGTCAAGGGAGCTGTGGCCCGACTACTTACTCCCAATTCTTCAAGACTAATTGCCCGGATGCTTATAGCTATCCTCAAGATGATCCAACCAGCACTTTCACTTGCCCAAGTGGTACCAACTATAAGGTCACCTTCTGCCCCTAGAGGAGAAAGACATTACGCGGAATAAGAATGATGAGGGGGGATTAATAAAGTAGCAGCACAATTTATAAATTGTTGGACTCTTCACTACTTAAATTATACCTTTGTCGACGATTTGTATGTGACAATGATAATAATAATAACGCAAGTAAGTCTTCCTCTTGTTTCTGCTCCATATTATTATCAATTCTATCTAATACTGTCATTAGATCATCTAAATCAAAAAAAAAAAATATATTTGCCTTTTCAAGTTAGGGGATCCGACGAGTTGATTAAGACTCAATATCAAGTAGCGTTTCATAACATGATCACGATGAATTCAAATTGAAGCGAAAATAATTTTCCTTCAACCTTCTCAGCGAGCCTTTTGTCTTGATTATAATCTGGTTTCAGGTGGACGACATATGAATTATCATAACTTGAAGATCCACATAGCTCAACTTACGAAAGAATATGTGGGCTTTTTCTTTCTTTCTTTCAATTTTTAACCCTGGTTTTAATTAAATCACTTTTTTTTTCATGCATTTCAACATTTTTGGCCAAATAATTTAGTAGACGACTTCTTCCCTATAGCAGATCATGGTTTGAACTCAGTCATCACCTAACGAAAAATTCGATGGTGCATGTTCATTTTATGGGTACGTCAAACATGCGCATGCTATGTTTACACGATGAAATATATTTATTTTATGATAACACAAATTTAACATCGATGCATATATTATGTAAAATTTAATATTAAACTGAAGCTTCATTGTGACAGCTTGAATTTTCAGATTTCGATTTCGATTAAATAAATTGAGCATTTCATCGACGCGCCTATAATGCTATTCTCTGAGCTAATCACTCATGAGATAACTGGACTATCTAGGGAAGCAATTAAGGAGTTTAAATGTAATGAACTTGAAAATTTGACCAGGAATCGACTGCTCAACCGTGTTGGTCTGCAAGGGTCATTACAGCACTGTTAGAAATCAATAAGAGATCGGAAATAGATCGACTTAACTGAGATATGTGATCAGAGTGTAGGTGATTCCACCTGATTGCAAAACACTCGTCGATTGACACTAGACCGATTTTTCTATCGTTTTGATACCTAGTGCCCGTATTTGAAATCTTGAGACTTTCACGACAACCGAAAGTCGCTAATGTGTTGAAGATGTACTTTGTGACTCGAGATAAATCGATCACGGGTCAATTGCACCAAAAATTCTTAAAAGTTACCAAATAGACTAGGTTACGCTAAAAACGCGCCGAAGTGAAATTTACCGTGAATTTGAACTCGATTTCAAAAATCGAAAATTTTGTGGTATCATGAGCTATTTTAGGAACGTCAACTCATCCTCCGAAATTTTTTTTAGAGATTCTAGGATTTTTACGAAAAACCGTTTCGGACGTTGCGGAAAATTAGCGAAAATTCATACGGGCTAAATTAAAGGAAATTTGGACTTCCAACCCGAGGCTTTGAGTGTCAGGGACTTACAGAAAATTATTTGGGATTTTTCTACAGCAAAATCGAACCTCGATTTGGGTAATCGGAAAGGAAATTGAAGTTTATGTGATGAAATTCGGACCTATAATTGGGGATGGAATTTTTCACTCAAATTGGATTATTTTGGTGGATATTTGGTGGGAAAGTAATAGGGACATCCAATTAATGGAGTGGCTAAGGTTGTTGACTAATTTTCCTTTTTGGCTGGCTTCTACCTCACGATTCAGCCGCGCCACCACCACCACCCCCCCCCCCCCCTCGGCCCGCATCTGCCGCTTGCCCCACGACGCCACTTCTTTCCCATCTTCAATTTTTCTTTTTCTCTGCACGTTTATCAGTCATCTCTCCCTCTCTCTGTTCGATTGACTACCGCCCGCATCTGCCGCTTGCCCCACGACGCCACTTCTTTCCCATCTTCAAATTTTCTTTTTCTCTGCACGTTTATCAGTCATCTCTCCCTCTCTCTGTTCGATTGACTGCCGCCCTAATCTGCCGCTTGCCCCACGACGCCACTTTTTTCCCATCTTCAATTTTTCTTTTCCCCAACCAAAACCCCAGCTCGCTGCCGCATCCCCACCGAACGACGTCCTGCTGCCAGCATCCACCTTCTCTTGTCCCCTGGTCAACAACCAAGCCTCCTCTCCTCTTCTGCCGACCGAAGCCTCGCGCGGATCCAGCAGCACCGAATTTCCCAACTCGCCACACGTCCAACGAATTGCTGCTCCATGGTCAACAGCCCATTCCACCGAGGCTTCCATTTGACCGCTCCTCCTCGTGTGTCCATCAACCCAACAGCAGCTGTTTTCCCTCTCGTGCGCCAGCGAAGCTGTTGCCGCGTCTGCGCGCCAGTCCACGCTCGAGCAAGCAACCCACGCCAGCGCTGTCTTCAGTCCACACGTGCGTCTCGGCCCAGTGAAATCCAAGCGAAGCAGCAGGCCTTGCCGCTTCTTTGTCCGTAGGCTCAAGTCGAGCAGCCTCTTGAAGCCCTGCAGAAGTTTGGCCCAACCTGCAGCAAGCCTATTTGAAGTCCACAAAGATTGCAGCAGCCCAGTTCAGCGAAGCCCCCGTAAGCATCAAAATAGTGTCCCCTTCGTCACCATGGAACTCTTGACTTTTGATGTCGCGTAAGAATTTTATTTGGCATTCTGTCCTTATCCAACAGACATATTACTATATATCTGGATTACACGCATGCAATGAAGCGTGAGATAAATCATACTGCATTTAAAATATTCACCGATAGATCACGTGAAAAAAATTCTCTATAAATGAACCCACCTTTGTTTACCTGAATCTAACTTTTATGAAGTAACACCACCTGTCTTCATTTACATGAAGACAAAAGACCCACCTTAGTTTAGCCCTGGAAGGATTTATATCATTGAAGCATGACTTGTGATGTTTTCTATAAAAAAATCCCCCTTGAGAATCCGCCCATTCATCTTCATTTACAACACCAAGTTAGAGCTAACCCCTCGCCACCGGAAGATATGTCCCTCACCCTCCTCTCCGTCCTCCTAGGCCTCTTCGTCACGCCCTCCCACTCCACCACCATCTTCGTCGGCAGCAACTGCCCCTACACCGTCTGGGCCGCCGCCGTCCCAGGCAGAGGCTGTCGCCTCAACCGCGGCCAGTTATGGACCCTTGACCTTCCCCAAGGCACTTCCGAGGCCTGCATCTGGGGGAGGACAAACTGCAGCTTCGATGCTAGCGGTCGGGGCCATTGTCAGACCGGCGACTGTGGGAGTGTCCTCCAGTGCAAAGGATTGGGTGCGCCCCCCAACACCCAGGTTTGGTACTATCTAAATCAAGAGCACCGCCAAATGGACCTCTTCCATATCTCCCTAAACGACGGCTTCAAAGTCCCCATCCAAATTATCCCTACCGAGTCGTCGGCACGGTCGGAGTGTTCTACGCTTGAGTGCGCGGGCGATGTCGAGGGTCAGTGCCCAAACGAAGTGAAGGATCCCGGCCGGTGCAATAACCCGTGCGCAGTGTTCAAGACCGACGAGTGTTGTTGCCCCACGGGCAAGTGCAACCCGACGAATTATTCTGCATATTTGAAGAACATGTGCCCCGATGCCAAGACATACCCTGCAGACGGCACCAGAAGCGCAACTTGTCCCGGTGACTTGACCCATTATGTGGTCGTGTTTTGCCCGAGGAGGTAGTCTTGTTTTCCCTTGCAAGATGTTTGGAAGCGAGAGCTCCGGCGGAAGGGTTTTCGGCGAAGCCGTGTCGCTGAAAGGAGAAGATATAACTTGCATGGATGAAGATGCTGAATGTATAGGAGAGTGGAGAGAGAGTTGAGAAGAGCAACGAAACGATCAGTATTGCCGGGTAACTTCCTTGAGAACGTGCTCTTACATACCTAACTTTTCAAATAAGATTAACTAGTTGTCTTATTAGCATGGATAAGATCGATCAGAAGTATACCTACACCCCTTCTCAAGAGACAAAAGCAAACAAATGCAATGTGACAATGCATGGTTGAAGCAGTTACTTAGACAATTTAGGAGATAAGGATATCGTAAGTATCATAATTTTCGTATGGTACTTACTTGAATTTCATGACTTTCAATCAATCATATAAATGCCAATTTTTTTTTTTTAAATGTTTACTCAATTGCTGGAAATTTGAAGTGATATAGCATTTGTGGTGAACATTTTTTAAAAGTTATAACACTCGAGTGATCAGTCGAAAAGTTATTTAATACTCAAGTAATCGGAAAAACAAAGTTATGGCATTCAAATGAACACCATATATAAGTTATCACATTTAAGTAATCGAGAAAAATAAGAAGCTATAGTACTTTATTGAACACCGTACCAAAGTTATAAAATTTGTGGTGCTCTTTTCCTGACATTTCAATGCCACTTTTCTTCCTAACTCTTATATGGAGGTGAGACCTTTTTCCAATGTATACTTCCTTCTTTAATTGATATTTTGACTTCGGTTTCGATATATCAACACAGGTGCGGTTAGCAGAAACCAAGTAAAAAAAGAAGGAAGTTTAGCGCTAACATGGTTCAGCTTCGTAGATAGAGGTCTAAATTTGAGGAAGATTTTTTGAGTTAGGATCATATTGTTGAGGCAAAAAGAAAGAAAAACAAAAGAAAAAAAAAATATATATTATGATTAATTACCTAAGTAATATAACAACAAAATCATCGGAGTTACTAAATGAGTGAAGCTGAAAACTCCATTGCAAAAAATATAGGGTGAACGCAAACCTAGAATCATGTCTTTGTTTCGTTTTAAACAAATATGTAAAATAACCCTTTATCGATTTTAATCATTCTCTCATATTACAATATAATTGTTTGAAAATATTTATTATAGTTTCGTACAATTTATTTCCCTTGTGATTATAAGTTCTGATGTATGTTTTGATGTCTTAAAATAGCAATTTTTTTTATAGCTGGTTATATGTTTTAAAAATAAATATTTATGCTAAAAATATATCTTAGTAGTTAATGTATTAAAAATAATTTTTTATTAATTAATTTTACTCGATACTCAATTAGAATGATTGAAAATTCAATGGTTTTATTATTTATCCATTATAATGATTAAAAAATTAAGATTAATATTTCAAAAATTACAATTCGACTTGAATGTAAATGTCAGTAAATTATGATTTACATATTCACAATTATATGATCATTTTTGACATAGAGAAAACACGGTCAAAGCTACTCCTAGTTAATAGTTACATTGGGTACCCTTTCGTCTTTTTTTTTTTTTTTTTTTTTTTTTTTTTTTGTGGTTGGGGGGAAGGGTTGCGGGGGTCATGGAGCTAGCTTTCCTTGATTTGCATTATTGATATGTACGAAGGAATAGTTGTTGTAATTAAATGATGTGGAAAAAAGAAGAATTATTATGCGTTTTGTCAGTAATTACTACAACCCAATACATTGCGCAAGATAGACGACAATTTCAACATTATTTGAGAATATTATATGTTGTAGTGGGGCAATAAAAAAACATTAAAATAAGCAAATTTTATTCATGATGCAATGCTCATATGATATATGGTTAATACCAAAAAAAAAAAACTCAAAATTGGTATATTTATGATAAATCTATTTTAAATTAATTTTTTTAATTATCAAAAACTTCAAACCGGTACATTTGTGATTAGTTTTCGTTAAATTAAATTATTACTACAAACCGGTATATTTACTCCCAAATTGGTATACTCATAATGTATCATTTAATTTAGCAATTTAACGATAAGATTTAACAGGAATTAATAGAAGGTAAACTTATTACAGATTTATCAATTTAGGATTTTTGGTGTCCAAAAAATAAATTCAGGATAAAATTTGTTCAAAGATGTATTAATTTCATATTTTTCGTGATATTAGCCCTATCATGTGACAATAACGAAAAAAAAAAAAAAAACTTGTATAACAAGTAACTCCTAACCAGAGTCGGCCTAAAAGATTCGGCCTCCCTAGTCGGCCCATCTATCTGCCGCCTGCTCCTTTGATAAATCCAGGTCCAGAAGAAAGCAGAGCGCAGAACGGAGAAACAGACCGCGTCCGCCTGGCCACCGCGAGAACCGATTCGGAGCCGAACGGAGGAAAACCTCGTCCGTCCATCCCTCCCTCCCCTCTTCTCGATCGAGAGGGTTTGCAGGTGCGTATTCCGGTTTCTCCATCTCGATCGCACCTCCGATCCGTCCTCAATCGTCCTCAATCGTCGTCGTCTGTCCGCGTCCGCTTTTGTTTTCGATCTGATTGTTGCGGCTTTGATCGGTCCTCCCGATGCGGTCGTCGAGTGATTTTCCGGTAATCGCCCGCGGTTGTTGTCGGAGTTGCTTCGCTCGATTAGTCGGCCGATCGTGCTGAGGTGGAAAGATGTGAACTTTGCCGATTTCGCTGCTGTTGTTGCTTCTTTGATTGGTTTAGTTTCTTGAGTCGAAGGTATTTTGGGCTGAGCTTGCGTGATGTTGCTCGTCATGCTTATAGCTTGAGCTGTTCTCGCTGTGAGACGTTGATTGCTGATTTACCTACCCATTTCGGCACAGATTCGTTTGTGCCCGGCGCTGAATTTGGGAGAGGCTCCGGCACATTGGACACGGGATCGACGACACGTTAGATAACCATGGCGCTGCAAGAACAGCTGAATAAATTCAAGAAGCAGCAGGAGAAATGTCAGTCCACTCTCAGCAGCATCGCGTCTTCCAGAGCAGGAAGCATGAGGACTCCCGTGAAGCCCATGCCTGCAGCCCCTGCGCGAGCTCCGGTGCCCGCCGTCAAGTTCTCGGATGATACCGAAAGACTTAAATATATCAATGGTATACGCAAAGCACCTGTAGGAGCTCAGATGAAGCGCGTCATCGACATCTTGTTTGAGGTAATCTAAACTTCTCTCTCTTTCTCTCTGTGTGCGTCCGTGTGTGCAGGAGCATGCATTTGTATGCGTACTCCATTGTGGTCGCATTCTAGTGATAGTTGTCTTTTATCACTCTTCTATTGGCTACTAATGATTATTGACACGTACAACAAATTGAATAAGTTTTGGAACGTTTGGCTTGGCTCTGCAATTGATTTACTTGACATAGGGTAGCATGCATGATGGATTTGTCATTGGTTGGACTTAGAGGTTCATTAGTCATTGATTGGAGAATCGGTGAAATATTTCTTAAATGTTGTGTGATGGTATGTACTGATTTTCCTGGAGCAGTGAATTTTATCTGTTTGATAGAGGACTTGAGCAGTCTTAGTAGTTCGGGTGTCAAACAACAGCCATGGGCAAATTGAGCACCTTTCTCGAGTGCCATCTCATTGAATGGAGGCAGTCTTCCAAAGTTGTCTTGGTTTAATAATGGAATTATTGACAAGCAATTTTGTCCACCTGCTGCGCATAGTTCCAGATGTTTTGAGTCTTGACCTTCCAAATTAGATTGCGTTTATGGCACCAGAAGTCCCTCGCACCCTTCAATGGCAAAAATCTCTCTCATCTAATTCTCTTTTTGCTGTTTTGCTTCTTGTCATTTTTTTTTTTTTTGGGCTGCCCCCTTCATGTCTTTCCTCGTTGTTTTCCATCTCCCTCCATAATGACTGCTCAAGTTCGGTAAAACATTACCAAACAATGCTTAGATCTGAGACCTAGAGTACATACTATCTGAACGCTCTTCACTAATTGAAATGAATGTTTCCAGACAAGGATGGGACTTACACCAGAGCAGATAAATGAAGCATGTTATGTCGATATGCTTTCCAATAAAGCTGTCTTTGACAGTTTGGCAAATAACCCGAAGGTACACTATGATGGCCAGCGGTTTTCTTACAAGGTACATTTTCCTGGGAAGCTCCTCTGTTGTTTAAATATATACCGTGCTTTCTTGAGGTGATAGTTTGGTTTTGGTTTTTGAATCGCCTCAGTCAAAGCATGATGTGAAGGACAAGAATCAGCTACTGAAGTTGATAAGAAGCTACACGGAGGGCATTGCTGTCATTGACCTTAAGGATGCATACCCTACAGTGATGGACGACTTACTGGTACATCTACTCGTTGATTGTGTTCTCCTTTCCTTACTGTGCCTCAAGTCTGGTTTTCCTTTTTCTAGTTAAACAACTAGGATAAAAGGCAGCTGAAGTTAGTTTGCTAGGCTAGCATGCAATAGCTTTATCTGAAAGTGGGCTTAGAAATATGTTCTTGAGAGTACTGTTTAGTGTTTGTAGCTTGCCACTTGATTGTTGCTGGGGTTTATGATTAATTTTTTGCATTTCATGTAATGTTCTATTTTTACAGGGTAATAAACTGAAATGGCTGCTAAATGAATGTTGGAGTTCCTGCCATGTCATTCTTGCTGTTTGAAATTGATTGGATAGTTGTTCTAGTTGACTATTGGACCCAATAACACACATGCACTTACTACGTCAGAACACAACCATCAACTGGTGAGACAATGTTTCATGTTTTACCTAAATTTCCTGTTGTCATTGGAATAGTTAATGTCTTCGGTTGTCAGCAATACTGGTATCATGAGGAGGTTCTTATCATAATCTGAATTAATGTGTTCAGTCTCTATTGTCGTTTAATTTTAGTTTCTACATTAATCGTTGTGTGGACGTCCACTGGTTAAGCGTTCAGTATACAACGAGGCTTAAAAAGTATATGATTTTCGTTTTTGTGTTGGGCCAGAAATGACAAATGGAGTTCTTTGTCATGCGTCTTGATTTCTATGGTGTATATGTATACAGGCCTTGAAAGCTGCTGGTCAAGTATGGCTCCTATCGAACTTCGACTCTCAGGAGGATATTGCCTACCCAAACGATCCCAAAGTGCCCATAAAAGTAGATGACGATCTGAAGCAACTCTTTCGGAGTATCGAATTACCGCGGGACATGATTGACATCGAGAAGGATCTTCAGAAGAATGGGATGAAACCATCAACAAACACAACGCAGAGAAGGCTTGCGGCCCAAATCCACGGGATTTCGCAGAAGCCCAAGGTCAAGAAGAAGAAGCATGAGATCAGCAAGAGGACGAAGCTCACCAACGTTCATCTTCCAGAACTCTTTGAGAATCTCAGAGGTTCCTGAAGGACGGCGACGCAGAAGCTGTCCTCAAAAAACAAATACCAGAGGATTGCATGGACGACGATCTTTTTCCCCGTGTATCTTTGATTGTTGTACTCACCGCGTGCTTGTTTTGGATCATTGATCTCCACCATAAACTGAATTATACAGTCGTAGAGTTCTTAAAGTCAGATTCATCCAAGTTTGAAGGAGGCAAAAAGAACCGAGGATTAGAACCCGATCAGATCAACAGAAGACCAATAGCAAAGCACTCGTAGGTTGTAACGATGGTCCTGTCTCTCTGCGTCATTAGCATGGACAGTCTCAAGTTATCCGACGTCCTCGTTTGACTAAGGTTCGGTTCACGAGCCACTGCGACTTCGTCTTACAAATTGTAGGACACGTGAGGGACATTCCCATCTCTCGGTATTTGGCCCAAGGCCTGAAAACACAGCCATTTGAAGAAGTCAAATAAAAAATTGGAGAACTTAAGCTTTCGGATGGTTTTCTAGATGCTCGCCGCCATTTATATCTGAACTCGAAAATATCGATTCTCGATAAGAAAAACAAGTGGTGAACCCGTTCATGTTCCCTGGTACGACCTCGAGAACACTAATCCGGGTTCAGGTTAATTTGGATGTTAATGAAGGTTGAGACACTGTGGACACTAATCCGGGTTCCTTATAATAGTAATATAAAGAGAAGTAAGTTGGGGAGAAAAGATAGGAAGAAAATGGTGTAAATCGATATCACGAGACAATGTAGCGTGACCATCGCCTAATCATCATTCTGCACGGTTTCACGCAATGTCAACATATGAATAATTATAAAACAAGGCGCCAATCCTCCAACCGCCCTTTAAAATCGGCCGTTTATTTCCTCGTCCACTCGTTTGCGCTTCTCTCTCCATCGAGCCAATAGCAGCCATGCTCATCCAAGCTCCCGGCTGGAGCCCTGTTCTGGCTCGCCTCTCGTTCCTCCCCAACCGCCGCCGCCGGGGCCCCGCGTTATCGCGATTCGGATCGTTCAACGGTGAGCCTGAGCTCCTGACGTGGAGTGTTGCTGCTTGGACGGGGTTGTTTTCGGGGGTTTATTCAGAAAACCGAGTTAAGGGACTGCGTTGGTGCTTTCGCGCGGTTCCGGACAACGTCCGGGTTCTTTTGATTGACTCTGACTTCGTGTGTTGTGTTGCATAATTCTAGTTAGGGGAGCGATTGGAGTAGCGGGCGCCTATTTTGTGCGGAGAAAGGACGCTCGGGCGAGGATTTCGGCGTGCGGGGATAGTCAGTCGAATGCGGACGGGCAGAGGAAGAGGTACATTACCGTTAGTTGTCTCTTGGCGATGTGCAGTTGCTCTTCACACTCTTTTGTAACTCATGTTCATGTTTAGCTCCTAGTTGCTTTTTCTGGGTTATCTAGTTGCAACGTGAAAATTAAGTGGATGGAGGGCATGCGCGGAGAATGGGGTGGAGATATGGAAATAGTGCATTTGCAATTTATGAACGCTAATGCATAATTGCTGAAATTTGCACAGAGGTGTAAGCAGCGGAAGGGCAACTAGCAGCCCCTGTCCCACCGCTTCTTCTGAACATTATCATGCTGCTCTGTTTTGGAGCAACGAGTTTGGTAGAGTGAGTTAGGCGTGTTTGATGCGGAAATGGCTGTACCTTCCCCTTCTGTAGTACCTTTGTCTGTAAAATGGTTAACAATATTTGATAGAAACTGCTTTCGTCTATATGCCGGAACATGTCTCTTAAGAGAAGAAAGAAATTTACTTGAAAGTAAGCGGGAGGTACATGCGGTTTCTCTTCCATCAGGTCTTGTTCTTAGGCTATAAAAAAAATTAGCAGTACCGTATAGTCGGTAGCCCTCTTCTTCTCTGTGATATAGTTTGGCCAATAGTTACCTATTTAGGGTTGGTGCTCCTTCATCACCATTTAAAATTTCAACTAGATCGCAGGTCAATACTGGTTTTTCCCCTTCTCACTTGGAGTAGTCACTTTGTTGAAAAGTTTTTGAAGATGTAATCTCACATCTTAACTGGTTAAATGACGTGTTCAACTGAAAAACATTGGGTGGTATATGATTGTAAGCTCTGCTTCTTGTTTTTTACTTGACCATATCAACATCATCAAAAATTTTACATGTCACTTAAATATCAGAAAAGTGTTTGAAAATTCTATATTGATTACTGGTAAGTGATACGTTTCAATCAGTATACCGTATGAAGGATCTATTGACAATTAAACACCCACCATTGTGGTTAGACACCCCACTTTTTGAAACGAAAGGCATAATTACTTGTGTGTACCTTCAATGATTTAGTTGAAACTCTTACCTACACTTTCAGTACTATCACTTTAAATGTATGAATTGGTTGTGGCATTTTATTTACTGGTCATGTTTTATTCTTCCCAGAGATGTTGTGGAGCACATATGTTTGCTAAAAGCTAAGGATAACCTAACTGATGAGGAAGAGAAGGATATGCTGGATTATCTGTATACATCCCAATATCGAATGGGTGGCATTGTTGCAATATCATTAGGTCGGTTCCTCTTCCACGATCTTGCTGATGCAGAAGTGCCCCAGGCACTGTGCTGCATTCACCTAATGTTTGCTTGAAGCTTCTGGTTAGCTACTTAAGTCAATTTGTGACTCTACTGGTAGTCTTAAAAAGTTTTTGCTCTAAGTTGCGTAGACTGTTTCATGCATGGTTGCCTATTGACATTTCACATACTTCCTATGCTAACATATGCATCACGGTAACTCCTGTAGGACGTATCGATGATGATAATACGGAAAGATACACGCATGCTGTTTTTATGCGTTTCCAGAGGAAGGGGGACCTACTAAAGTTCTACGAGAACCCTTTCTATTTGGGAGTTCTTCAGAAGCATGTGATGCCTTACTGCCATGTATGACCCTGCATATGACTGACCACCAATACTTGGTGCCTATACTGCTTTCGGTCATTATATCTGGTGATAGTAAATTTTGCACTATTCAACTTATCTTTTTTCTTTTTTATCTACAGGAACTACTTAATGTTGATTACGAGTCTGAAGTAGAAGACGATATCCTTTCTATATTTAGGAAAGGAGAGGTAGAAAGATCCCTAGCACAGAGTTTGATCATTTAACGTTTTGGCAATTCTCTTTAATTCTCTTTTGGGTAGACAAATATTGTTGTCTTTACTATCCAAATTTTTAATTCGTGAAGGAGTCCAAATAACTTTTTGAAACAGGAGTTCAATTATGGCGAGGAATTTGTTTTGTTGGTTGAGTTGAAGGATGATGCGCTTGGTGAACTTGCAGAAGATGCAATGTGTTCTCTGCATAGAATAGCCATGGAGTCACCATCCTTGATAGTCCAAGTTTCTCAAGGTGCGGTCTTTGAACTGAACCTTGTGCATAATATAGCTTCATACAGTTTTATTGGTCTTTTCTGTCTCTAAAATGGAGCCTAAATAGCTGTCAACTGAAATATGTCATTGGTGCTCTCAGTACTCTTTTCCCTTTTAGCAGAAAATTATTGCACCCTGGTCTCGGTAACCATTGTTTTCATTGATTTTAACTTTCAGGGTTGAATTTCAATTCCACCAGTAATATGAAGTACACACATGGCATTGTGATAAGATTCCGTTCCAGTGAGCTCTCATTTGGCTTTCTTTCTTGTCAGATGGCATGAAACTGCCTCTCAGAATTGTGCTAATCGTGTTTTCACTTTATTCTTTTGCAGTTGAAGCCTTCAAAATATTTGTTGGGAGCACAGAGTACAAACATGTGAGGAACTCGACTTAGAATAATGGTTTTCTGACAACACGTCTCAATGGTATCTCTAGACATTTGTTCATCAGTTTTCACCATGAGTTTAGAGTTACACGCAAGTACTGCCTGACCCTTTTCCCTCACGAGAAGCAAATGATGTTCAATTATTCCCATCTTGACCAGCAGCCGTCCTTCTCATTCTTGTCTTTCTGCACCTGTTTTCCCAATCCCCGTTTGCTGAAAAGTAAAATTTTTGAGTTTGAGACTTTGCTATTTTCAAGTGGCAAGGATTGCAAGATCTTGACTTTATATTTTCATACAGATCTGGAGCTCCAAATTCCAGCCAATCACTCGGAAAACGCTTTCCATTCATTTTTCAATTGATCCTGTGGGCACGGAACTTATGTAGCTTGGAGTCATTTAAAAAAAATTGCAGATTCATTCCTTATCGTTTAAACGGTGAACTTTGAAGGCAAAATGCTCCCGTGCCAGCTTCCAAATTACTTCTGGGTTGGAGCTATTCCACTTCTCTCAAAGAAAGCATCCAGGTGAGTACACTGCCTCTACCTTTTTTTCCTTTCAGCCCAGTATTTTCTTCCCTTCACTGGCTTCTCTGTGGCGTATTTGTGCAAATTCACTTGCTATTAGTTAGGCATATCTACGTGTCTCCATGTGCATGTACCTCTGCACGACAATCTTGAATAACTTTGATACTTGATACCGGTACTTTTCTCAATGCTTCTCACCATTATAATTCTTATATGTTCGTCCTTTTCTGTTGCCTCAACCTGCAATGAGTGGATTTGATGTTCTTTTTTATGAACTGCTCTCACCGTGGGGTTTTTTGTCTCCTTCTCTTGGCTAATTTGTCGTATGAGTTCTTGGTAATTGAAAAGTCAACCTATCTCATTCTAAAAGATCTTGATGGAGAAAATGGTGTTGCGTACACGGATGTATTTTTTTCCTTTTTGTCTTTTAGGCAGCTGTCTCCAAATCCTCATTACTCATTGGACCCAAATTTGATTTGAAGAGCCAATGAATGTCTTTCTCATCCTTTTGCACGTATGTGCTGCACGAGAGACTCATGGACATTCGTAGTCCTTGGCTGCCTGATGCGATGCCTCTCTTCTTATTCTATTAATTCTTCTCCACGTGCTGATGAGGAAAAATTTGTCAGATGGAAGTTGCATCTGTTCAATCTTCCCATTCCGACTATATTGATGACCATGGAATTTAACACCCTTAGATGCATCCAAATTTTTTCTTTCACGGCTAAAATGAGCAAATGAGCTCTTTACAAAAATATAGTGTCTTCTGATCTTAGATGAAATTTGGAACTAGATAAGAAGGCGGCACCCCACCTTCTGGCTACTACTAGCAATATGAGATAGTGCAGTAAATTATTTGCTATTTTTTTAAAGTGCTTAGTTTTAACTTTATTAGCTGATAGTATACTTTAATGGCTAACACATGTATGTCTATGACTCAAGTTGGTTAGTCATGTATTCTAATTTTAGTCCGCCTCTTCTCTTTCTTTCTTTCTTTCTTTCTTTTTTTGTTTGAACTGTCACAAACTCCAATGCTTGACCTTCATCATTTTTCGATGCCTATATGTTTTCGGAAGACAATTTATTTTTGTAGGTATTAGCACAACAGGAATGTCAACCACTGTTTTTGCTGGATCATATGCAGCCCTTCCGAAGTAAGGGCTCAGGCAGCCAAGTTATAATCGGTTTAAACTGCATATATTGCTTTGCAATCTCTGTTTGATACAGTTGCAAGTTTCTAGTGAAATACACAATCTTACATTCCTTTTCGAAAGTGTATTTATCAAACAATATACATCACGCCCCGAAGAAGTTTACAAATGAAGAGAAGAGATAGCTATTATCTGCAAAACTTTGTATGACCAACATGTCTTAGAGAGAGATTAATTGTGAAGCGGATTTGGTCCCCCGGGAACTTCTCTCATGGAAACTCCATAAACTGGGTCGATCTCATCTTTGCTGTTGTTGTCTTCGAAGGCTTTTGTTGAGACTTGCGGTGCATACTTCGGAAAGAACTTAGCTGTCAAGGATCTATGTGATTCATCACCTGTTCTCTGGATAGTGCGGCAACTGGAGAGCTGAGCGATGATTAACATGGTCATTAACAACAGAAGCGCCAACCTAGAGCCTGGTGTTTTCATGAATACAATGAATATTGGTGAGAATAGAGAGAATGGAATGGTTTTGCTGAGAAGGTGGTCTATCTGAGTCTGTTTCCCCAACGCAGGCAGTTTCTGAGCTCTTAAATATAAGGTGCAGCGACCTGTGGTGCAGAAGAAGCCAAAACTAATAATTTGAAATTATCCCTTTCCAAAATGACATAAATAACCTCATTCTTTGGTTTTAATCTGAGTTTTTGTGAAAGATTCCTTGATTGGCCAATCTTAACATTCAAAATTAGCCTTGAGCTCCAAATTTTTGATGCACTCTCTCTTGCTTATGGTGATTCAAAGGTGTTGAAGGAGTGTCTAGATTAACATGCAGTAGAGCTAGAGTAGAGATTAACCAGATCATTACTTTGTTGAACATGAGTGTTGATCTTGAGGCTAATTTGGTCCTTGTACAATCACTTGAGTTCCAATTGGGGTTGCTGGGTCGTTGACTTTTTATTGTTGGATCCAAATGGAGCCAGTTTCGGATTTGATAGTGAAAATTGATATGTTGTTACTATCTTGATTGGAGGACCAATTAAGTTCCTTGCAGACGCGTGTTGCACTATTCTTTGATCAGGTGGTGTCGTGCAAGGAAATAGATTGAATAGTCCGACAGAAAATCGAATTAGTGGTTGTGGAAAGGGTTGGAGTTATCGAATCGGGAGCGTCTTTAAGTCAATAAAAAGGAAATATACACACCAACCAAAAAAAAAGAAGAAGAAGAGGAAATACATGGTCTTCTGATTCTTTCACATAAACGATCCCTTAGACCGTAAGAATTAGATCAAGCAGGAAATAAAAAGTGATGGATGGCGATCCTTAGACAAAAAGATAGGTTTCTATGTGCGTATGAATAAATTTCTTGAGAAACCTGGCTGGTCATTTGTTAATCTCACACATGTATAATTACCTCATCTCAAGCACATCATTTATACGGTTTTTGGGTCTTATTCCTTATATACGTACACATGTACTCGGCAATTCACGTATATTCTATATTAATTGCGTGGTACTCTAAGAATGAACGTGTGGACTAAGCTCCCATGCGTCGATGTCATGGACATCAAGTCCAGGAGAGTTCAGCACGCCATTGTTATTCAACTTGGAGCTTTCATTAGTCTTCGTTCTTAGTCATCTCCATGTAATCGAAAGTAAAACTCTCTCTCTCTCTCTCTCTCTCTCTCTCTCTCTCTCTCTCTCTCGCTCTATTGGAAATGTGAACCGAAACCAACAAAAGGGACTCCCAATCGGTCTAGTTTACCTTGGAAACATCTGGTTGTTTAAAGATGAGTAATCACTCGCTTAGACAGGCTAATTCACTTGTTAGTTTTGCAACGCCGATGTATCGGGGACTTGTGGCATGTCCGTCGCCGAAAGATGCCTACTCTAGTCTACTCTAGTCCACTCTAGTCCGTCACTAGTCTCTGCGTATGATCAAGCTTCAGATGTGCTAATACTGTAGCTAAATCGACAGAGAATTGCTCTGTCGAGGTCGTCATGCATGCATGTGACGGAAGGTACTCTTTTTTTTATCTTTACTGGGACCAACCGTATGGCAATTTGCGCATATAAAATATTAAGCGATAGCTACATTTTAACCCCCTTAGAGGACATAGAATGACAGTTGATTGCAACGGGGGCATATTAAACTCGATATGAACATTCTTATGCAGGGAGGTTTAGGTGTAGAAATATAGATAAAATAACATATCAGCGGTGGAATTTTTGGGGTAGGGGTCATTAGTCAATGTGATAAATAGTTTAGGATTATATTCTCATTCTATTGGAATTCTTGGATTGCCTGCGTGAGACGCAATGGTCCCGGCATTAATTGACTGCAATTATAGGTACATCAGTCCAAGGCAAATGTTGCAAGCCTTGGAAGATGTGGTGAAGGAAGCTGCCACAACCACCCTTTTGGCTTATGTCTCGGATGGTACTTCGAAGTCCACTGTTAAACAAGAGGACTTTTTGACTAAACCCGGATTTTGTGACATTATTGGAGAGGTCGGCTACAACAAAGTCTTTCGTTTCATTTCACTTCATCAAACGGACCGAAGGAGTTTGAATTATCAAGGTGTACGAGAGTTTACTGATGATATTACCAGAGTGCGCTACTGATAAAAGATGTATTTGTCCATCGATGATTTGAGTCGAGATTGAACTATCGAAAGATTGGTCTTTTTATTTGGGCCACAACGATGAGTTAGAATGTGTTTAGCAACATTTCTATTTTGAGAAACAATTTTTCTTTTAGAAATAGCTTTTTTCATCTCTATTTACTAGACGAATTTTTAAGTAGAAGAATGCGCTTGATACGATCCTAAAAATTTTATTCTTGGAATAAAAGAAGAACAGAAAAACATTTAGTATGGCCCTTAAATATTTTTGTGACATTGAATTTTTTTTTTTAGTTTTCAAATAATTTTCTGATATTTTTCTAATTATTTTGAGTTTTTTTTTTTTTTTTTTTTTTCCTTCCCTTCTTCTTCCTCCTCTCGCCGGTCATTATCTCTTGGCAGTCATCAGCCAACGCCAAGGCCCATTGACCGGCTAGAAGAGGAAGAAAAAGGAAGGAAAAAAGGATAAAATCACCTTGTTTCAGAAATTGTTTCCGAAAATTAAAAAGCAGATTTTTTTTTTTTACTTCTTATTTCTATTTCAAATATATTTCTTGATTACTTTTCTATTTTTCAGGATAAAAAATTTAATTGACGTTACCAAAATGATTTATATTTTTTTTTTTTTTGGATTTCGAGGAACAAAATAATATAAAAATTGAAATGTTACCAAACTGATCTTTAGTGACCCGAAGTATCACTTGGTTGGAACAATTAGTATAAGAATTTATTAGTACAGTCGCGCTGGTTGTCCTAAAAGGTTGAAGTTCTGTTTGGATTGCACTTTATGTTTGAGGGATGCCCGCCACATCGAAAATGAAACTTGCGAGTGTGCTCACTCATTACATGTTGATGAGAGAATTATTGTAGGCCACCAAAGTGAATAATGAGGACCAACAAATTGATGCCGATGAAGATTGAACCATCAAATTTCAGGATTGAGACTTTCTATACCACAATGTCTCTATTGGTGCGTCATCAAATTACACTTTGTTGATACATTGAGTGATGAATCAATTAGATGAATCACAAGTTGGATCAAGTCTCAAACATTGTGAAATATGCTTGCACAGCAGGTTAATACCATCTTGGGAGATCTAATTTAGAAAACAACTCGCTCAATTTGTAACTATTACAGCATAAAGCCGGCAATGTGGTCACTATTTATGGACACGGAGCTTGTTATGGGGAGCTTTCGCAATCTGACTAACCGCGGTGCATGTCCTTGGGTTGTCGGGAAACTTATAATGTACATTCGACTTGCGCTGTGGCTGAGGTCCAACTTAAGGGATGTAGGGATAGATATGAAGATTATGCATTTACTAAAAAACAATGATTATTGGGTTAGCTTTCAGTCCTGTAGATACATTATACTGGGGATCACCTAGAGAAATGCCAGTGCTTTTATGCGTGAGAGTACACTTTTACTCACCTTATAAAGTGAGTAAAGCAGGGAACTTCATGATGGATTGTCTAGTTTGGATTGAATGCTTACAATAGCAGGCATGTCCTAAGGGAAAAAGGGTGGAAAAGTTCAGCGCAATTCTGCAATTCTGGTGAAAAGCACTGCTTGAGATTTTAATTTTTCATGAAGTAAAAGGACTTAGTATCTTAAATAGTGTAAAATCATGGTCCCACGACATTGCCACATAAGTAAATGGTCCAAATTTCATCAGCCTGTTTCGCAATCATTTGGGCTTATTTTAGGTCAGTTGAAATTTTGTTTGGTCTTAATCTCTGCGGGTTCCATTAACTACGATCATCGGTAGACTCCCATAAAATATTGGAAGGCTAGTTTGTTTCAAGATAAAATATTGACAGGCTCCTCGAGAAAATGCCCCTTTTAAAAGGGTTATGTAAATAAAGCTGGTGAATTATGCCGTTCATCTTTCAAAATGCAAAAATCAGTTTGAGAAATGCTCAGCCTGTTCTAATAAGCTGACTTTTTATTTTCTAAGGAGGGCCACAAGTAATAAACTTGCCCACCAAACAGGGCAGCGAGCTTATCTCGCGCTGTGAATTTCAACGTATCATACTTGCTTTCCACCAAGTTCCGTTTCAAATGAGTTTACAATTAAAATAATGCTCTTTCAAGGTATCAGAAGACCTGTATCTCCTCTCACCCAAACACTGCCGGTCACAGTTAATGTCCAGCAATTTCCGAGAACTTGAAAATTCAATCTCTCTCAAACGGGAAGTCCAAATTGCCATCCGTGATATTCTACGGTTTCACGACACACCGAAGTTTTTTTATCACATGATTTCACAGTTCAATAACCTCTTGAATTGACCCAGCAACCTAAAATCCATGCTCATCCGAAACTATAGCTCAGCTTAACGAAGGAAATCTTTTTAATTGGATGAATCAAAGCTTCGAAATCTTACCAAACGCTTTGAAAGGCAAGTAATCCGGCCTGTCAAGATCTCGGAAGCGTGCATGGACCGAAATCCCCTTCTTCGTCTCTCTTGAATTTCCACTCTCTTCTATTTTTCTCTTTTTTTCCTTGTTGGTTGCTCTCTCTCTCTCTCTCTCTCTCCTGCTCTTTATATTTCCTTTGAATCAGTTTGCAGAAGGGAATAGGAGAATGGGCTGAGGAAAGTGGGCTGAGAGTTAGCTTCATGGGCTTTAAATAGGGTTTGGAGAATCTGACAGAAGCCTTTTTCTTTCTTCATTGGCCCACTTGTTATTCCTCCTCAAATATAATTTTTCTCTGGAAAATTAAACTTTCTTCAATAAAGATATCTACGCATTATCTACTCTCAAGTGGACTTTCTCTCAGCCTGGTTTTTGTCATTGGATCTTCAATATGAGTGATAGCACAATGTTGCAACACTTGATCCTTTTTATTGACAAAATGAATATTTTGCTCCACACCATTTCTCTTTTAATTTCAAAGGTGTAAAATCTAGGATATGCCGATGAGTTTTTCTTTTTTTATTTCCTTCTGCAATCAATATGTTCCCAGCGAGAGTATCACGAAGGAGCTCAGCAACATCAATGACCGAACGGAAAACAAAATCGAAATTTGGTGGGGGGATTTTTAAAGGACGTGAAGGAGGATGCGGTGGAAAACCATAGGCTGGCCGGCCAATAACTCCATTAGCCTACATTCTCCCAAAGGCACGTCTAAATGCTTAATAAGGGTTCCTGGCTGAAAAATGTCCTGGAACCGCCCTTAACACGATCAATCCAAGCTAGGTATATACTGATTTTAATAGAGATGAAGGGCTTTCGACTATCGAAGAAAGTGCTTGAGGCCCCGTTATAGAGTCTCTACTACCAAAAGACGTTTTGTCTAGCATGTTATATAATCATGCTGCTCAATCAACGCTTTGATTAAGACCGGAGCCCCTTTTTCCCCTTTTTTCTGGTTCGTTTATTTAGTTTCAATCAGGCATGAAAACGGAACGACATAATCTTGTTCTTAACTGGCATTCTAGAGGTACAAAGCCAACCGACTAATCTGGCGGTCTTGAGCCATAAATGAGCAAACGAAAATCCTTTTTTTGCCCCTTGCTTTGTAAATTATTAGATGGTTTGTTCTGCTAGTGGTGTGGCGAAATTCATCATTCCCGTCGACTTCAATTTTCAATCTACTATCTGACTAATTGATAATGATAGATCACAAATATATAAAACATATATTCATACCTGAATTGGATCGAAGGACGTCCTTCCACGTATTTTTCGCCCCATGTTGATGTTCTTTCAATTTCATTTGTTTTTCATGATTAGTTAGTGAGACAGCAATTGTACGCCTTTTTCTAAAAATTATCAATTGGGTGAATTTTGAATGATCAATACCCCTATTCCACAAAATCGGTCCTTGTATCTCTCGAACCCCTTTCTCGTGGTTTGACTGATGTCTTTTTGCTCGCAGACTCCTTCAAAGGAAGCCATCACCACTTCAGATAAGAATGACTAGGATACATCACGCACACGGTAGAAATTGCGTGATCAATGACCAAATATCGACGCACTGGCTGATGCTTTCTCTGCTTCCATTTTCTTTTCATTTAGCTAGTCAGACCGAAATGAATTTTTTTTTTTACTCCTTCCTTTCCCTGTAAATATGCACTCGATAAGCCCCAGCTGAAGAGCCACCACCCTCCAAAACCATTTTTGGGAAAGGAAAAACGATAGAGGTTAAACATTTCAACCTCTGCATCAAATGGACAGGTATTCCTTCCTTCCACTTCTTCTTGATGGATTGTCGATACCGGTTCGACATGATATATCTCAAAACAAGTGCTAATCCCTTTTGTTCTGTTCTCGTTCTTCTGTTAATTTCCATAGGGTTGCGGTTGTAACGGGTGCCAATAAAGGGATTGGATTAGAGATATGCAAGCAGCTAGCTTCAAATGGAGTCTTCGTCGTATTGACTGCGAGAGACGTTAATAGAGGGAATGAGGCTATTGAGAGGCTCGCAAGCATTGGGATCTCCAATGTGGCCTTTCATCCGCTTGATGTGGTGGATGGGGACAGCGCCAGTTCGCTGGCGGATTTTGTCAAGGCTCGGTTCGGAAAACTCGATATTTTGGTAACATCTATGCATAGATCACTGGTTGTATTATGTTTCAACTAGATTGATGAAAGAGCCATAAAAGCACAATTCGCCTTGCAGGTGAATAACGCGGGCATAACCGGAGCTACATTCACGAAAGAGGACATACTTTAACAAGATTCAAGAGGTGGCTTCCACAATAAAGTACTTTGTCCACACATCACTTGGTTCTCGTCTTTGCATAAATATCAATCCATATTCAATGCATGAGCCATACTCACAGGTTGAATACAACACAATTGATCTGATTTACATATAAACACAAATACGATGTAACAAATCATTAAAGAGGGTGAACCACTAATACTAAGGCTATGTATTGTTTCATGAAAAATGAATTGTTGATGGCTAAATTTTTGCTCCAAGATCATTCTACATACTTTCAAAACAATTTGGAACTGGTTTTCCCACCAAAAATATTTCGAGCCGAGTCCACGCATTTTGAATTGTCTAGGCATTTAGTACAATTTCTAAAATAGCATTGTTCCTACGTAATCTATTTAAAATAAAAATAAAATTAATAATAAGTAGAAGTAAAGTGAAAAATAGGACAGGGCACACTAGAAAATCAAGGAAGAAATGGGCTGACTGAGCGTGAATGGCACAGAGAACAGAACATTCGTTGGAGTGTGTGGGAAGCTTGAAAGCACATAAAAAGATCAGAAAAGAAGAGAGGAAACGCAAGGAAAGAAAACAGACAGGATTTTGAAATTAACAAGCACTGGGCAACCCACAAAACATAGCAAAAGTCAAGGGATAAGAAGAGACCTGGGGCATGAGCTGAGACCAAACGTTGAGAGGAGCAGAGGAATAGCAGCGGATGGGAGCGTTGCTTGGCGTATGGAAGAAAAAAAAACAGAGGATAAGAGGCATGGGCAGGACAAAAGAGCAGGGAGTGAAGAGAGCGCTCAAAGGCCCTCGGCACACCGAACCCGTTCAGTATAAAAGGGGGGGCATTCGCTTCAGACGGGGCAGACCCTCGACCACTCACGTTCATCACCAAGCCACTAAACACGGCCACCACACAACCACCATCAACCACCACACAGCCACGTTCCACCACTTGCTGCCATTCACCATCCCTGGTTAACACACCTGCAGCCTCGACAAGCACCCAGTCCAGTCTCTACCGCCGATACCCTGGTTTCCTTGCAATTGCCAGTAACTATTACGGAGGTCTTGCCATTCTCAGTCCTCTGGTCCCCCTCGTCGTCGCCACAAACCGCGGTCGCCGTCGATTTCCGTCACAGTCGTCGTTGCTCTGTTTTGTTCTGTTTCTCGGCCGGGTGCGGTTGAATTGATTCGCTTTCGCTTGAAGCTCCATCGCCGGCACCCATCAGCACAGGCGGCATGTCTGGAACCTCCTGAGTTGTATTGACCCACGATTGCAGGGAAAAATGTCCCTCTCCAGCAAGGCGAGTTCGAATCGTCCGTTGTACCCTGTTCGGCTCTGTTCTTTGGCCGAGGAAATCCGAAGAGAGTAAAATTTGTCGGAAACTTATCCTGCGGAATCGACCTGTTCGTAGACAATTATGAAGGGTCCAGTCACTGATTTGTGTTCTCATACTGGTCCTGGCATAGTAGATAAACCAGTTAATTGCATCCTCCCCTGTTCTGCCCTTCGTTGTCGAGATACAAGGCCAAGATGCGCTCGTATTAGCCATGCGTAAACCACTGAAAATGCGAAGTTTTTCTCGATGATTCATGATCATATCGTTGTTTCAGTGTCATTTTAAGTTGAAAAATTTACTTTGAAATCGTGACTAGAGTCAATGTTCTCAATGCACATAAAGGGTTTGTTGAAATGTAAGTCTTCAAAGTTCATGCGTCCTGAGCAGATCCACGTAGGGCCATGACTGGTACACAACTGGCCAGCATGGACTATTCATACAGCCTACTTGGAGAGGTTGGATCGAGTGTGTAGTTGATCATTCTCCGGGACGTTTGTTGCATTTTTTTTTTTTTTTTGGGTCAATAACTCGTTTGAAGGTACATGTTGTGTACTTTCATTTGGGTCGAATGCATTTTGCTTAAAGTCTTTAATGTATTAGTTTTAAGGGCGTGAATTTGGGTAGTTCATTGGTCTGGCTGATCTGAGTTCGAACCTAGGCTTGCTAGAGGAGCCGCCCCCGGTGATTTTGATGGGGATTTTAAGCACAATTTGAGAGTACTGAATGCTTAGAGTGCCAAAACTTGACTGAGGACATTTAAATGTTAAAAGTTAGAAAAGTTATACTTATGTGCCAACATTAGAGCAAAATAGATTAGTTAAGTGCCAACAGCGAGAAAAGTAGCCCAAAATACTGACGTGACGATTTTCTGACAAGACGTTTTGCACGTTGACGTGGCTAGATAAATAAACAATGACGTTGATTTGTTACTAACGTTGATAAAGAATTAATATAAAACTTAATTAAATTAAATTTAAAAAAAAAAATTAAAAAGGTAGGAAGAAGATGAATAAGTTGGAGGCGGCTAAGGGCTCCAGGGCCTAACGACCCTAGCCGACCCTCTTCCCACCATCACTGGTCCTTCCTGGCGATGACAGGGAGGCAAGGGCGGCGAGGGCTAAGCCCTCAATTGCCTCCAACTGTTCATCTTCTCCCTTCCTTTTCCTTTTTTTTTTTTTTTTTGTTTTTTAAAATTTGGTTTTACATTTAATTTAATTAAGTTTTATATTAAAATTCAAATCCGCGCCAAAAACAATGTCGTTTTTGCCTTTCTTTGCTGAATTAGCTTTTCGGCGAATTACGTAAGCAAGCAAAATTAATAAAAAAAATTGCCATATAAAATTTCCGACAAAGTTCACCGGAGGTAAGTGACACTTAAATGTCACTTTCCTAATTTTTAAGACTTAAATATCATTTTGTTCCAAGTTTTGACATTTGAGCTGTTCTTTCACTCACGATTTGGTGAGTTTTGTAATATGTTATTAAGTTTTTATTTTTTTGCACTCTTCATGTGTAGTTCTAGGGAATTGGTGCTTTATCTCTGAGGTTGAGATTAAAGCCCATGAATATGTTTCGAGGAAATTGGTCTAAGTAGTCTAATGCGCACCAATTGATCGAGCTTGTTTAATGTGATATTCAATTGATCGAAATTGGTCTACTTCATGCGTTTCCTTGCTCTGTTTTGTTCTGTTTCTGGGCCGGGTGCGGTTGAATTGATTCGCTTTCGCTTGAAGCTCCGTCGCCAACACCCATCAGCACAGGCGGCATTTCTGGAACCTCCTGAGTTGGATTGACCCACAATTTCAGGGAAAAAAGTCCCTCTCCAGCAAGGCGAGTTCGAATCGTCCGTTGTACCCTGCTCCGCTCTGTTCTTTGGCCGAGGAAATCCGAAGAGAGTAAAATTTGTCGGAAACTTATCTGGCGGAATCGACCTGTTCGTAGAAAATTGTTAAGGGTCCAGTCACTGATTTGTGTTCTAATACTGGTCCTGGCATAGCAGATAAACCAGGTAATTTCATTCTCCCCTGTTCTGCCCTGCCTCGTCGAGATGCAAGGCCAAGATGCGCTCATATTAACCATGCGTAAACCACTGAAAATACGAAGTTTTGCTCGATCATTCATGATCATATCGTTGTTTCAGTGTCATTTTAAGTCGAAAAATTTACTTCGAAATCGTGACTAGAGTCAATGTTCTCAATGCACATAAACGGTTTGTTGAAATGCTTGCAAGAGTCTTCAAAGTTCATGCGTCCTGAGCAGATCCACGTAGGGCCATGACTGGTACACGACTGGCCAGCATGGACTATTCGTACAGCCTACTTGGAGAGGTTGGTTCTGGTTCGAGTGTGTGGTTGATCAGAAAATATTAGATACCCTAACAGTGCCACGTCATCCGTGCTTTGAGCCATTCACGTGTCGACACCTGTCCTCGGGCCCGCCACGTCTTCTCTCTTCTCTCCTTCTTCTGCGCTTCTGTCTCTCTCCTCACGAGAAAATAGGGGGTGGGCTCGGCTTGGCTCGGCTCGCTGCAGAAGAAAAGACTGGTCATGACTCCCGCCCAAAAGATTTCTCTCTCCTCACAAACAGAGAACGATCGAGACCTGCGTTCTCCTCTCTCTCCTCTCTGTCTCTCTCCCCTCCGCCTCCGCTGGTTGCTTCCATCGCCCCCACCCTGACGCCGACGCCGCCGACGCTCCTCCTCCTCCCTCTCGCGACGTCCGCTTTGCTCTCTCTCCCCCTCCGCGAAGTCGTGCCTCTCTTCCAGCGAAACGCGACGCCGACGGCCCTCCGCCGGTTGCCTCCGTCGTCCTCGACTCCGACGCTAACGCTGACTCCGACGCCGACGCCGACGCCGACGCCGACGCCGACGCAGCCTCCGCCTCCTCCCTTGAACCCGACTCTGACGCCGACGCCCCCACCTCCTTCTCGCGACCTCTAGTTCGTTCTCTCTCTTTCGTCCTTGAAGTCGCGCCTCTCTTCCAGCAAACCCCGACGTCGATGCCCCTCCGCCGGTTGCCTCCGTCAGCGTCGGAGTCCGTCGCCCCCGTCTCCTCCGCCTCCACCTATGCCCCTGACGCCAACGCGTCGTTGACGGCGAAAATGGAGGAGAGAGAAACGACGAAGCAGAAGACGGAGACGGAGAAGCAGAAGCGCGCGCGCTCGGGGTTCTGGACATGGGTCGTCGCGTCGGTCGCGTTTCGGCTCGCCCTCGTCTACCTCCCCAGGAACCTCCGCCTGTCCACCCGCCCCGAGGTCGCCACCCCTCTCACCAGCATTCGCTGCCTTAACGCCGCCTCTCTTCGCTCCGTCGATCGATTCCCGATCCCCGATCCCCCACCCCCTCCTCCCTTGAAATCTTGGAGGTCCATTTTCTGATACGATTTCTGGTTTTTCTTGTTTGTGCCGCCTGCAGTTGGCGAAGGCTACTGGTTGAAGCAGTCGGTGATGTTTCCCTATGCAGGTTCGGCTCCGTTCGAGAAGCTGCTTGTTTGCCTGCTGGTGTGTCGCCGTTTGATGCTTTGATCCCTTCCACAGGTTCCATGTATCACGGTTCTCCTTTGCTGTTGCTCGTTCTCGGACCTCTCGCTGTCAAAAGGTAACTACCAGAGTATAATCGCGGATGCATTTTGAAGGCTAGGTTGATTGTGAGCTTTGCTGGTTATCTGCTAGAACTGAACTGAACTAGATTTATCTGGCATTATCGAAGCGGAGGCTATAGCTTTCGATTCCAGAAATTGAATTTCTTTTTAGGGGAGTCTTAGTTTCTTGCGTGTTGTGAAGTTAATTATGTTCTGTAGCTTTCTCGCTATGTAGAATTGAAGGGCAACCAGAGCATCTTCTATGCAGGTATCTACTTCTCTCGTGTCTCACTTGTGTAGGTAGTTCACAATTTACTATTTTCATGCAATGTAATGTGTGGTGATCTTTATTGTACTCGTCTCTTGTTCAAAGCATGAGTAATTCAGTGTTGTCAAATTCCTGGAAGGATCTAACCTAAGTATAGATTGCAATGCTTCTAGTCCTATCTTTGATTCTCTGAGTCGAACATGACTGCGGAAAACTTCTGAACTTGGAAATTTGCCATTGTTTCATTGTTTTGCTTTCGATGGATTACATTGAGCACAATACGTGATTGTTACAATGTCGCAAATTTTTATAAACGTCTGCTGTATCTTATCTTGTGAATTTTGTCTTTCATAAGTTGGTATAATCTGTCAGATCTTCTCCGGAGCAATCTAAGATTATCCCTTGCATTCTTTATGTAATTATCTTCTATGTTGATAAGTTGCTCAGTCCATGAGAATAGCTCTTTTGGTCGTAGTCTACTTCTTGTGATTGCAGATATTCTCAATGCAATGCTTATTCGTGCAATTGGTCAGAGTCTGCAGAAGGCGTATGCCCAGCATGTGGAAGCTCTGGATCTTTTCAAGTTGTCACAAGAATCGGGTAAACTTGTTTCTCTAGAACCTAACAACTAGTGTTATATCCTTCTGCTTCTCTCCCTTTTTTAAGACTATTATTGCAATTCATTAAGTTACACAAGCTAGTATCTGCTAGGCTTAGAACTATGGTGAGCTGGCTGCATTGAGGTTGCATTGGTCTAAAATTGGTCTAAATTGAGTATGTCATGCATATTTGGAGTCACTGAAGATTATTTCATAGTTCATTTCATAGTTCATTATCCTAAACAAGGCATGCTGGCTTGGCGAGGTCCGTTTAAGTGAGATAAGGGATTCTAAATATATATTTAGTGAAGCTGCAACACTATGCTGCTTAAGTTTAGGTCTTATTTTGTTTCAGGGATGTTACCATTAGGAGACATTGCAGCCCTGGTCTATCTGTGGAACCATTTCACAATAGTTGCATGTGTGGGTCTATCGACATCCCCTATTGAAAATTTGGCAATCCTATTAGCCCTTTATGGTGCTTGTAAAGGTATATTTCTGCCTTCACTGAGATATGGGGACTGCATGAGGACTGTATTGAATATGTATTTCCTGAATTTATTAGTCCAATATTTTGCTTAATCAAATATTTGTCATTCCTCCTACTTTTGGAAATAAAGTATATTTTGGTTAAGGACTCAAGGCTGCTGTTCACGGTGTGAGACATCAGATTTGAATTTTAAGCAGTTTTTAGTTATTCTTACGGCACAGACAGACTTCTCTAAATTTATCTCGTGTTCACCATAGGCCAAGCTAGATGAGTTGATACTTATTGTGCATAATTTATCCGTCCTCATAGTTTGGATTATTCAACATCTGTTGATTGGCTGCATAATAAACACATTGGAAGGAGGGGTATTTGGCCAAAATCGATCAGTCAAGAATAAAGCTTTCTTTGAAGTTGTGCATCTAGAATGACATTATAAGATTGTCTCAAATTGAGTGGAACTGAGAGAAAACAGATGATTTGAAATATGATTGCAGACTGCCTATTAGGTCCTAAGCTCGTCTTGTATTCTGTTTGATTTTCTTGGACTGTACTCGTTAATTTAATATGTAATTATATTGGAATTGGACTGTAGGACTGGTTCCCGTGGCAGCTTTTGGTTGGGTCTTGGCTACTCACATGTCTCTTTATCCGGCAATACTTATAATTCCAGTATGCATTTCCCCTTTTTTTCCTGTATTGTTTGGCTCCTCAAGTCTATTTATTTGTATGTATGATGGTGTCAATCAATATTTACCCTTGCTTTTGATTTTAGATTATTCTCTTCTCGGGGTATGGTCCAGATGCTCCTCCTCGAAAATTGTTCCTGCAAAGGAGCTACAGGACATGTGGAAGTCGCTCCTAAGTCTTGCTTTCGTCACTGCTGCTACTTTATTCTCCCATACAAAATGCAAGCAATTCATTAATTGATTGTGTAATTGGACTTGCAGGGTTGTCGGAATGGTGATCCATGTTCTTTCTCTCATAATATGGGCACGTCATTTTCGTCAGTGAGTAAGCCAAGTCCATGCATCGCAGAAAATGGTGATGCCGACCCAACATTACTTATTCAGTTATTTCCTTTTGCTGATGATGGGGAAATTCTCATCTTGGACGACACCAACTTTCATTTTTTTTTTTCTGAGCTCATAAAATTCAAACTGAGAAGGCAACTGTCTCATACAAGTGTTGGGAGAGTATTTTCTGTGCTGTTACAAATCATATTTGCAAGAATGATTAAGAAGTAAGGCATTGCCAAATATTTATTTGCCTTTGCTATCAACTTATTATGTTGGATCTACAGTCTTTCTGTTTATCAGCTTGCACGCTCTAGGTATATTCTGTTAGGGACTAGCAATACCTGTGTTGATGCTTTCTTGTGAATTTTTAGTTGTCATCTCAAAGCTCTCGTGCTCTCGTGCTTGGGAGCAGTTAAATACTCATTTTACTTCTTGTCTTCTTCCAATCAATGATCTGTGCGAAAGGGTGGGGCCTTTTTTAATGATTAGACCAATGAAAGAATTCACTATGATTTGAGATGGAGCACTCGAAATCGTACATATAAAAGAAACTGTCATATAATCTAGTTAAGGGGAATTGAGTGATCAATGATTTTTGTGTTCAGAGTGAATTATCCAGGTTTAAGAATGCAGAAGCCCTGTTTGCTATCTCTCTCTCTCACTCTATAGGAATCTTTATGGCAAGTGCAGATGCCAGACTCCAAAAGGTCCCATCCTTTCCATCAATAACTGAGGCTCTTTTGGAAGTGCCACCACAGCCAATATATTTCCCAACTTCCAAGTGCCACATGGACATGCTGCTGAGGCAAGAACAAGCTAAGCTTGCAGCTTGTCCTGGTAGCAGCATTGTCACGGGAAGCTCTGGCAAGAGTGGGAAGCACACAGTTGCTGGTGCAAGGGCTGTGCAAGGGTTGCGCTGGATATCAAAGTCTCCTCAATCGGAGTTCACCAAAATCCAATGCAGCTGGTAATTCAGCTATAATGTTATTCAAAAGTTTTGGACCTACTGGGTGCACTGCCTGATGAAAGCAGGTGGATTTGATCGGGTTCAACTGCAGGTGCAGCAACTTCCTATAATTCAGCATAGGTGAGAAGATCCAGCTACCTAGAGACCATGCAATAAAGACAAATCTCATGAACTGATTAAATCTAGACCTTTGGCCTATGCAGGTGGCCCTAATCCAAAGCAATTTGCACTAAATAGATAAGATTAGATGGATGACCTCTGGTTGCTCTTCGAGATGGTGCATCAGCATCACTATTCCATATTACCGGGTTTAATAATATTCTATTCATCTATTAAATAGAGAAGTAATTCATAATCATCCGGTTAAAGGAATCCCCATCCGTCATCAAGGCAATAAGAATTTGATAATATCTTAGAATGCGGGAGCTGCGTTGAAGGGTCTCAGACTCTAGTCCGATGCTAGTTTGACTTCCTGTGAGCGCAGCATGCCACCTAGCTCATGTCTTGAAGCTTTAGCATTTTGGACATTTTCTCATGTAAACAGCATTTGCAACACAGCTCATGATAGCAGAATTTATTTGTTGCTGGGTACGGAATTTATGTCTCTAATGACGTGCCACTCAGAATCTTGGATGGATAGTGTCATTCTGGTTGTAAAAATTTGTGATTTGAAGTATTACTAGTTAAGATTTGGCAAATCGTAAGCATGCAGAACGTCTCTTGTGCATTTTAGAATGTGAACTGGCCTAGGCTCTGCAAACAAAATCTGCACAAAATGGATATCCAATTCCCAACTTGCTGGTCGTCCTTGTGCTGGACACCTTTTAACTGTTTCCAGCTAAGTCAAGTAGGACACATTGCTCCTAACACCAAGATGCGGCCATGGCATTATACTAAAATCTTGATCGGTTCTAATTTGATTAGACAAAGACATTGCTCTGAAGTTGCAATCGAGAATTTTGACTGAATCGCATAAGCTTTCCCTTATTCATCTCAGAATTGAGAGTTTAGTGCAACCTAAAATTGCTTGATGCCTACTTGTTTTGTGGGAAGCATTAACAAGTTTTGTTTTGCCAAGCTAACAAAGAGATTTGAGAACAAGTCAGTCTTATATACTTAAAATCTGGCCCCACTGTTTTATGACAATTGAGATGAAGTATATTGAGCAAGTCTTCTGCTCAAAAGATCATCTGTACATCCCCCTCTATTCAAGGATAGCATAAATATGGAATCAACTCAAACTAATCTCTCGAGGATAATCAACAATGTCTTGAGTTCATGTTAAAATAATATTTACTACAATTCGTTCATGCCATCACCTTATGCGATAGACCGAAATTAAACAGGTGGCGTTGATGAAATCAAGAAAGCAGAATAAATAAAACCATATTCATAATCCAAAACTTGAGATTCTCTAGTTTTTCTTCATCTAGAAGCTGCTGAACATTCATTGGCAGTCTTTTTAATGTTCAAATGAACCCCTGGAGAATGATCAGCCATTTGGTAGAAAAGTAGTCCAATCCCATATGGGAAAGTAAAGTTCCTGTAACTTAAGCATGCACAAAACTATAGGCAGCAATTTCCAGTATTACAACAAATGTAGTTCTTGCGCTGCCAGAAGATAAGGAAACAAACCAAGAGTGCATTGAGCATCTGTCATCCCAAAATATCATCCAAACAAAGGGGAAATCAAACACACCAATTTTGGCTACAGAAATTAGGAGCATAAGAGAGTGCTCAAAGCAACCAAAGCTATACATAGTTAATCCAATCAAAAGCTACATCACATGTTCCTGTTATTTCTGCCTGGACTTTTTGGCAGACTTTCAGCTCTCAAGTTTCTTTCTTGCAGCCTCAAACTCTTCTTCACTGGGTTCCGAACTCTGCATTCCACCACCATATTTATTCACCAGAGATGAAAACATGGAATCAAAATGCTCCTTTCGCTCGCTACGGCGCTGAGATATAATTGCAAGAAGATCGTCTGACTTCTTCTTTGCTCTATCAGAAATGGGAAACAAAGGTTAGCATTCCAATTCAAAAGAAGAACATACTACTAACAGTACAGTCAAGAAATCGAAGCAAAAATTATGTAGAATAGAAAGCCCAGTGCAGCTGTGTCACTCACTTCCCCCTCTTTCTAAGATGATCTGTAGGTGGTTCAGTTTTGGAAATTTGCTTTGCCCACTTCTCGTATGCCTTAGTTGTCTTCAACGTTCCTGTAGGACACAGAGAAACAGAGCATGCATTAAGCACTATAACAGGATAGTGTACGCTACATTATCAAGCACGCATAAGATCTAGGCTACTAAACACCAGTATCCTCAGACCAGCATTATTTAGAAACATAAAAAGACAAAAAAGGATGCTCTCCTTAAAAGTAAATGAGCAACTTGTGCTAAATTTTATCATTGTGAAAGAAAATTATTTTTTAAATATTGACCTCACTGTTATTAAACTCTATAAAACATGATGAAGCCCAGCCCTGCTTGAAGTCTCAAATTCTGACTGAGGTTTAAGAGTAAATCTAACAGTCAAGAAGAGATCAAATTGTCAAAAAACCAACCTGCTACTATTGCATCATCAATGATATCCTTAAAGCGGTGGGAATCAAGCTTGGGATCTGAGCAGAGCATCAAACAGAAAAGCCTGCGAAGGAAAAGGTACAAAAGATTTCAAATACTTTTATGTCAGATAGGCATCTATAAGAAAGGAAAAAAGAGAGGAAAAAGGACATATCAACCCCACCTGTTCATGTTACCCTTGAATTACTCGTATAGATCAATAAGATCATTCTTTCCAGAATCAGAACCTCTATAGTTTGCCTCAAACTCTTCGATGTCTGCTTCAGTAACCACCTGGATGAAGCCATGTCAGATAACTTCAAACCTAGAGATATTCATGCAAGAGAATGTCATTCACATCAAAAAGATGTCATTCCAGGTAGAATATGATCAACCTTGTATACAGCTCTAAAATACTCGTGCAGATTCTGAGCGACTTCCCCTGCAAGGTCCTAAGTACCAGGAAGATAGATGTGAGAAAAAGCACTCGCAATAATGAAAGAAAACTCTAATTGCCCAATAATATAAACTATTATACTTGGGCTTAAAGTATATCACAATTTGATCATCTTTCGTCACATTTTAGCTAGGCCATTTCAAAGCACAGAGTCTATGGACCATGCTATCTTAAATATATTCAACTAAGTAACATAATTTCTCTCTTTGCTTGGAGCAGCTATTTATCTATCGAATAGAGATCAAGACTTAATTCTCTCCTGTTTTCTGTGACTATGCTTCTACAGAGATTCAGGTGGAACTCACAGCATACAAAGTGCAACTCATGTCGATTTTATTATTCATCCAACATCACTTGAGATGCTAATTATATCTCATAAGCAACTTAACTGATCATCGGCTGTGATCTTTATTTAAGATGAGAAGCATTTCATTCGAATAGACACAAAGCAAATGGACTAACCCTACAACAAGCATATTATTATATCAATTAACTAGATTAAAACATCATAATGTCTATACAGACTCCGACATTCTTGGTCAAAATATGACAATTCATTGGGGTCAAATGCACTCGTTGTAACAAATCATAATGCCTCTGAATTGCAACAGTAGTTAGGGAGCCGGTCCTTCAACCCAGTCATTCCGTGTACTCTTCCCTCATGCTTTACAATAACAATTTACAAGCCTCAGAAACAACCATAGAAAGACAAAAAAGGACTTACAGGTTTCATTATCATTTTGAGAAAAAGCGTGATGCAAAAAATTTCATTTTCATAAACAAATTGCTCTTTGTTGAAGGCAAATTCTCAAGACGTTCTATTACCAACACCCCAAAAAGCAATTAATCATGCTACTCATAATCAAACAAGTCGGGCATACGACATCTTCATCTTGTGCATTTGCAAATGAACCGAGCACTCCATCTAAATCTGACCAAAAGAAGAACTACCCACATGAAAGCATTCAAGAAAGACCAACATAATGGAATTAGGCGAGGGAGACGGACCGAGTTCTCTGTAGACCTTGCTTCTGCCGTCGACGGAGCTACAAGCCCGGACCATACAGCGCGAGACCGCAGACTTGTGCGGCTGCAGAGCCCGCCATCTTGACCCGAACGAAAAAGATTCTCAAGACCTTGCTCTTTGTTGAAGGCAAATTCTCAAGACCTCATGGTTTTCCATCAGTAATATTCACCTCCCTACTCAATAATCTCCCTTGCAAGCATCAAATAGAAAAACTTGATTTTTGCTTACTGTAAAGGTTACGCAGGAAATACTATAACGACTATCACACGCTTGCAACTAAAACAATTCATCTCCACCTCAATGTAGCTCTCAATTCGTGAAATGTCATTGCCTCAATTTCGGCCGGGTCATTATTAGGCAACATGACTTCACCAATGCTTGCACCAGAATTTTTCTGCACAAAAAATGAATGCTAAATGGTCAAGTCCCCAAAACAGGGGTGGAACGATAGGTTCGATTAAAAGACAATACCGTGACATGACTTTTGGTAGAACTAGGAACTGAAGCCACCAATCCTTTCAATTTCTTCCCTTTCTTGTCCTCAGAAGTTGCCGCCGACTCAGGTGTTGACGAATTCGACACGCCCCTTTTGGACACCATTTCGCTCGCTCCGAGCAAGACGATAGAACGACCAACCCAGAATCTCGGAGCAGCCGCAAAGCTACAACGTGCGAAAAAGTCAGCAACTTTTTAAGGAACCAAAGCAAGGCTTAGCATCACAGAGCAAAACCCAGGATTCGAAACTGCCGTCGCATTGTCGCTTAGTAGTCGCTTTTGCTGAAGGACCGATCGAAGTGAAAAGGGTAGTCATCTAGAAAGAAAGACTATAAAATTCACGCTGGGTTCACGCAAAAATGAGAGGTACCCGGACAAACCTCAAAGAAGGGATGGCGAAACCCCTGAACCCTAGTCGAAATGCTTGCCTCATGGATGAAAGAATGCACAGAGAGACACACTTAGAGAGAGAGAGAGAGAGAGAGAGAGAGAGAGAGAGAGAGAGGCAGTACGGTGTTGCTGAGCAAGGAAGAAGAGACGCAGCACGAGGGCATACCCGAGACCTCACTGAACCGCGAGGGAAGAACCGCCAAAAGCGTGGAGGTCGTGGGAGAGGCGAGCAAAATTGGCCGTCGGGAGAGAGCATGATTTAAGAAGAAGTGCGCCGAGAGAATGGAGCCCTGAGATGAGACCGTCGAGTGGAGAGAGAAAGGCCGTCGTCGGGAGGGAGCGACGGTCGTCGGAGGAATTGCTAGATCGGAAGGAGCGTCGGAGAAGGAAGAGAGAGCAAAGAGGAGAGAGAAGACTGTCTGCTCTTCCATGAGGAGAGAGAGAGACAAAACTCAAAAAGTTCAAGTGACGAGAGAGAAATTTTAAGCGGGAGTGCTATGCATTTATTACCCATTGATCTGTCCTTTCTTTTGCCAGCCGAGCGGAGAGTTATTTGGGAGAGGGTGAGAAGAGAGAGGAGAGAGAAAGAAGCGACGAGAAGAGAGCAAATGTGGCGGGCCCCGAGGACAGATATCGACGCATGAATGGTTCAGAGCACAGATGATGTGGCACTGTTAGGGTACGCAATATTTTCTCGTGGTTGATCATTTTCCAAGACGTTTGTTACATTTTTCTTTTTCTGGGGGGTCAATAACTCATTTGAAGGTACATGTTGTGTACTTTCATTCAGGTCGAGTGTATTTTGCTTAAAGTCTTTAATGTATTAGTTTTAAGGGCGTGAATTTGGGTAGTTCATGGGTCTAGCTAATCTGAGTTCAAACCTAGGCTTGCCAGAATAGCTGACTCGTGAAACTTAGTATGAGGGACATTTAAGTATTTAAAGTTAGGAAAGTTATACTTGTCCAAAATCAAAGCAAAATGGATGAGTTAAGTGCCAAAGGTGAGAAAAGTAGCCCAAAATACTGACGTGACGATTTTCTGACAAGGCAAGTGCAAAACAATGTTATTTTGCACATTGACGTGGTTAGATAAATGTAAAAACCACGTTGATTTGCTATTAACGTGGATAAATAATTAATATAAAACTTAATTAAATTAAATTTAAAACAAATTTTTTTTAAAAAAAAAAAAAGAGGAAGAAGATGAACAGTTGGACGCGGCTAAGGGCTCCAGGGCTTGGCGACCCTAGTCAACCCTCTCCCCATCGTCGCTGGTCCTTCCCGGTGATGGCGGGGAGGCGAGGGCTAAGCCCTTAGTCGCCTCCAACTGTTCATCTTCTTCCTTCCTTTTCTTTTTTTTTTTCTTTTTTTTTTTTGTTTTCAAAATTTTTGTTTTGCATTTAATTTAATTAAGTTTTATATTAAAATTCAAATCCATGCCAAAACAACGTCATTTTTGCATTTCTTTGTTAAGTTAGCTTTTCGGCGAATTACGTAGGCAAACAAAATTAATAAAAGATTACCATATAAGATTTTCGATAGAGTTCATCAAATGTGACACTAATGTCTCATTTTTTTGAAAAACTGATACTTAAATGTCACTTTTCTAACTTTTGGCACTGAAGTGTCATTTTGTTCCAAGTTTTGACATTTAAGCTATTCTTTCGCCCATGATTTGGTGAGTTTTGTGATATGTTATTAAGTTTTTATTTTTTTGCACTCTTGGTGATAGTTCTAGGGAATTGGTGCTTTATCTCTGAGGTCGAGATTAAAGCCCATGAATATGTTTCTAGGAAATTGGTCTAAGCAGTCTAATGCGCACCAATCGATCGAGCTTGGTTAATGTGATATTCAATTCATGTTCAGAGTTGGTCCATGTTCATGCAAATTAAGCACGTTTCGATTAATGAATTAAAAATATTTTTCAAAAAGAAAATTAAAAAGTCTTAAATTAGGCCAAAATTGATATTTTTGGAATTTTCCTAATTTTCTAATGTCATTCTCCTAATTTATCTCTAAACTTGTCTTCTCCGTCGGGAGGTTGCAACACGAATGGTTTGGAAATTATTTTCCTAAAAATTATCCTTTATATCACTTAAAAAAATGAATGAATGAAAAATATATTAATCATACACAAAAATGCTTAAACATAAATTGTTATTAATAATGAAAATATTTTTTATTGACTAATTATTTCAAGTGATACAAGCGATTACTTTTAAAGAAATATTTCTCAAATCATTTAATTTTTTTCGAAATCAACGGGGCCTAAAATTCATCAACATCTCTCCGGTGAGATTCTTCCTTTATTTTCTCTTCAATTTCCGAATTTGTCTCGGTCTTCTCTCTCAAATTCATTCTCTAATCGTCCATCTTCACGTGTTAGTGATGCTGATTTGAGATAAATACTTCATAAGTTCATAAGCTGTCAACAAACATATTAATAATAATGCTTAGTCAATGAAGAAACACTTAGTCATATAACATGTAGCAACCTCCCTTTTACCTTATAACGGGGGATATTGCTTGAATCCTTGATGCTCTGACAGGATAACCTCATCAAGCAATAGAAAGTTTGACCTTCCACGTTAGGGCTGCCCTATTTATTAGGTAATCTTGATGGACTGACAAGACTACGTTTTTTGTTTAACATGTCGATAATTGCACGCCCGATATCTCTCAAATTCCCACCCATATATTTTTCTTCAAGGGAAAAAGAGAGTAAAGGAATGTGTAGTAGGGAGTCCCGCCCTTCAGGAGTTCTTTCACCTATCATTTCTCTTTTGAATTTTTTAAGGACCTATCCAAGTCCAAATGATATAACAAGTGTCTACCAGCCAATATTTTAGCATGCAAGCACGGTAGATGTCCTACTTCATGCATTTCCTTGCGCTAACCACCATCATGTCAATCTTTTCTTATTTATCCATGACCCCGTTTCATCCGAGATAAAGAGTCGCCTACAAACTGAAAATACCAAATTTAGTATTGTCCATTAATCGAGACTTAGTAGCTAGCAGACTGTCAATTCCTCAGGCTAACTCCGATATTGGATTATCACAATTTGGGTGAGTGGTGAGCACTCATGATTGGACATATTAGAGATATCAGAAGATATTTAGGATATTTCTAACAGGGGAAAGTAGGTAACTGGCTCCAGAACCACAAGAACAGTCAACCATGGCAGGTAAGTCATTTATTATAAATTTCAACGACAACGACCAACGACCAAGTATAAATTTATGACGTACTTGCTGATGTTTTCTCTGTTTCCTGTTTTCCGTTCTTTTTTCTCGCTAGATAGACAAAAATGATGTTTTTCTCACCTATAAAAATGCAATCAACAAGCCTCCACAGAAGAGCCACCAACCTCCAAAACCTCTGGAAAAGAAAAACAGAGGGACATGTGAACATTTCAAGCTCTTCATCAAATGGACACGTACTAGTTGCTTCCACTACTCTTGATGAATCATCGCGACCGGTTCGATAGGATATATTTCGATATAAATGCTGACCCTTCTATTTTGTTCCCCTTCTTGTGTTAATTTTTGTAGGATTGCAGTTGTTATTAGTGTGAATAAGGGGATTGGATTGGAGATATCCAAACAACTAGCTTCAAATTGACTTTTTATGGGATAAGTATATTGGAAGTGCAAAAAGTTGTAAACGACGTTCACTTTGGTATCAAAAGCTTATTTTAGATCACTTTAATACTAGAAATTTTGAAAAATAATTATTTCAATGTCAACACCAATCTAATTAGCCGGAAATCCAATATGGCACTTTTTTTATTAATTTTTAAAGCCAACGTGGCTTACTAGAGAGTACAATCAGCATTCAAATAACAAAATGACATCGTTTGGATCTTTCTCCTAAGTAAAAACCCAAAATCTCCAAATTGATAGATCGATTGAGAGAGGGGGTAGAAGGCGAGCAAGTGAGCATACTAGTAATGAGCAATGGTAGGAGCAGTGACCAGAACTCGTTAGGCATGGGCTTCCTCCTTGTCTTCTTTCTCAAAGAACAACACTAGCACCGCTACACCTCTAGTTCATCCGACATTGTCGACAAGCCTAAGCTCTTGTCCTCCTCATCCTTCTCCTTCCCCCTTTAGAAGGACCCACTCTAGCCGCCTCTTGAGTAGAGCCCAATACACCATCTCCATATGCACTCTCCTCCTCTCCCTCACCCTCATTGTCTTCGCTCTCTCCATCTTCAACCCTCCTTCTTCCTCCTCCTCCTCCGCCCTCACCTCCTATTCTTCTTGCTACTTCTTGCTCGAGCAATAACCTTAGCCTCTCCTCGCCCGAAACAACTACATGCCTCCATTGTTCTAGTTGTTACCCATCTTCTTTTGGCAGGCCAAGCCCAAAAATGGCGGCTCCAAGCACCGGTTCGTGATACATGGGATGGGCACCCTATACGGGAGGGGCACGTGTGCCATGAACAACCTTGTTGTCACTTACATGGTCAAGCAACTACAACGGTGGCCGAGCAGTGGTAGCCGAGTGGCAGTGGGCGAGCGAACTACAATCAATGTTGAGTGAAGATTGCGGACGAAGAACCCTAATTTCAGTTCACGTATGATGGCAAAACGATGTCGTTTACAACATTCTTTTCCCATGTCAACTTTTTTTTTTAATATAAAAGTCACTTAACTAATTTGGCCGGAATCTCTTGCCGGTGGTATCAAAGTAATCGTTTTTTCTCTGATTTGACACTTAGGTGATTTAGCGGAAACTTTTGACACCAAAGTGAGCACCGTACACAACTTTTGGCATTTCTAATGTATTTTCCCCAATCTTTGTTGTATTAACTTCTAGGGATGCGAATAGAGGAAATGAGGCTATCAAGAAGCTTGCGAGCATTGGGATTTCCAATGTGGTCTTTCATCTGCTTGACGTGGTGATGGGACTAGTGTCAATTCGCTGGTGGAATTCGTCAAGGCTCGATTCAGGAAACTCGATATTTTGGTAAAATCTATTCATAGGTCATTTGTTAATGTAATGCTTCAAATAGATTGAGAAAAGAGCCATAAAAGAACAATGACGTTGCAGGTGAATAATGCAGGCATGACCGGAGCTACAGTCATGAAAAAAGACATGGTTATGAACGCAGACGATGCGAGTTTTCTCAAATCGGCAATACTACTGTGAAATACATTTCTCACACCATTTTTTTATTGAGGCGATTTATAGAACACACAGAGCGTTAAAGCGTATCTCACGCAGCTTTTTCATTTTTCCTCGCTACTAGCTTTATGCACATTTGCCCACCATTCCTTGTGGCATATTATTTGGGGCGTCCATTCTTTTTTGCCCCCTTTGCTCCCTTTTAATTGTCGATATTAAGAAGCTTAAACTGGTTAATACGATCGCTTTTTTCATGTAATCTTATTGCAGCTGAAAGGTCCGCAGGCCAAATCGATGAAAGAGTTCATTGAGGAGACGTATGAATCAGCAGAAAAGTGTTTGAGGACTAACTACCATGGAATTAAACAAGTAACTGCTGCTCTTCTACCTCTTCTTCAACAATCGAATTCGGCAAAAGTAGTCAATGTCTCCTCTAACCTTGGCCAGATTCAGGTATGTACTTAATTGGTGTCATATGCAAATTAATTTTCATGTTATTGATCGAGAAAACCATACATACTCAACTTATTGTATCATCTTGTTTCATCCAATGACGAAATTCTGAAAATAAGGAGATTGACTGAAACTCATGATGTGAAAGAAAAGATCTGATGAGTGAGGCAGGTTTGAAATACCAGACACAAGGACTGTAAAATAACCAACAGTTTATAAGGTTGGTTGATGTTTAACGACTTCCCAATTATAGGCATACCAAATCGAATAATCCAGGAATGCTCGTAGATTCCTCTAAGTTATTAGTCAATTGCATAGTCTCTCATGACAAGATTTGTTCATTTAATCCTTCTTGAAATTAGTACATCCCCGGCCAGAATATCAAAAGGGAGCTCAATGACATCGACAGCCTCACGGGAGAGAAAGTGGATGGTTTGGTGGAGAGATTTCTGAAGGATATGAAGGAGGACAAGTTGGAAACTGGAGGCTGGCCTATTGTCTTATCTGCTTAGCTCGTCTTGAAGGCATGTCTCAATGCTTACACAAGAGTTTTGGCAAAGAAATATCGCGGAATCGCCATCAATGCCGTGAACCCTGGCTTCGTCAAGACCGACCTAAACCGCAACATGGGGTTTTTGCCTGTCGAGGAAGGCAGGAGAGGTCCCGTTATGGTGGCTCTATTGCCAAAAGATGGACCTTCTGGCGCATTCTTCGATCGTACGGTAGTATCGACCTTTTGATCCAGATTTGGCTTGGTGGTGCGGAGAGGCCATGTCCGTTTAAACCCTAAAACTATGTTCTTCTGTATTTTTCCTTCTGTTCATTGGTAGGAGTTTCTAAACCACATTATAGTTGTCTTACTAAGATTGGAGAGAGTGAAGTTGTCGAAGAGTGGAATGATTTAGCACTATAAAATACGACATGATTCTATTTAATCTATTTGAGTAGTCATTCTTACTAAGCTATGAATTGATAATTTTTTCTTGAAATGGAATTCTACAGTCTGGAAACCAATTTAATCACTGATCTAGTGGTCTAGAAAGGAAATTCTGATGAAAACAGAACAAGATTCGAGTGGTCCGTCTGAATTACGTAATTAGTTTGTTCCAAGTGATGCAACTCAGGTCAACTTCCATGTCGAATGCAATGTTTCATATAAATCCGAGCTTTCCATGTACATGCTATTTTCTAGGTCATGCCATCCGCTGTGAGTGAGCATCAAACCTACGAATAAGCTCATGTACTTTTCATCATACTACAGAAACGGACTTAAATTACACAATTCTTTCTTTCTCATAATTCTTATCTTAATGTTTTGAGTGCATCTGATGGACATTCGAGTGCATACCCAAACAACGCACTTCTCAAATCTCATGTCACTCTCTTTTTTACTAGTATCCCTCTCTCAAGGTTGATCCATAACATTGTTCGTAGTGTCCGCAGCCATGTCAGCCTATTTTGTTGTCACGGAGTCTGCATCGTAGCCACGACGGCCTAATTCTGCATAGATTGCACAACTAATATGGTAACACATAACAACCATGTAACCACCCACATCAGCTTGTTGTCGCTTGCACATGCCAGCCGTTTCTCTCTTCAAACACCAAAATGGAGTTGCGGACCCTTGGAGTGCCATAACTTTGCATAAAGGGACACTTAAGTGCCATAACTTACGAAATGTACACTTAAGTGCCAAAATCGGAGCAAAGTGGATTACTTGAGTGCCAATCCGGCCAAATTGCATACATGGCATTTTCCAGCGACTTCTTTTACTGAGGTGGCAAATGTTTTTAAAAAAAAAGCCCACGTGGATGACAAAAACGACGTTGTCCATCCACACTGAGTGAGCTGACCTAAACGACGTCGTTAGGTTATTTTGGCTTAAGCACACCTGGCCGTCGCCGTTCCTCCCCGTCCGCGTTCACACTAGATCTCAGGCCCTTCTCTCCGTCGCTGTTCACGCCCAGAGGTGGTCATCGGTCGCCGTTGTTGGTCGTCATCGCCGCTCTCCATCGTTGGTTGTCGTCATCGCTCACCATCATCGCTCGTCATCACCGCTCACCATCATCGCTCCTCCTGGTTCAGCCCCTTCTCCCCCTCCCCTATGATGAAATTAGGGCTCGATTATTTTATTAGGGCTCACTCAATTATTTTATTAGGGCTCTGATGGAATTTCTGTTAAAATGCGCACGCTTTGTTTGGCTACTCCCTTGTGTGGAGATGCTCGCCTCGGTCGATGATTTCTGCAGTCGATGCTCGAGTGAAATGAAATATTGAATAAGGTGGAACTAGGAACTAGTATGTTTGAGGGAAACAAAATATTGAATCAGGTGGGATATGATAGATAGATTAAGGTGGAAGGTGTGAAATAATAGCCCTCAAGTGCTCTGCAAAAAGCATGCAACTTTGCTATCAATCTACTTTTGTTCCCTTGATTATGATCTTTTGGTTCTTTTACTCTTCTTTCCTGATTGTTGTTTCTAATCAAATAGTCAACATATATGCAGGGAACATTGAGGAGTGCAAAATTTGTTTTGATACTTTATATAAGCTCATTTACCTACAAGGAACATATTTGGAACCACATGTAAGTACCTCATTTTAAAGTTTATATTAGCTCTTTTGACATGTAGTATCAGTCTATTGTGCAATGGATAAATTCAAGACTTGGATTTTCCTCTAAATTTCTCTTGGTTTGTGTAATGACCTCTTGACACAATATATTAATGGCCAAACATCATAGAGTAGGGTATGATTTCTCTTGGTTGGATGAGAAACAGAACTTTCACCCTATATTTTTACATTGAGCTTTCCTTAATTTTTTGTATGTGTTTTTACGAGAAAAATAGATTTGATTAAGTTGATGTACATTCTCTCACATCGCAGGTTTAGTTAAGCAAAAGATAGTAGACAAAATTGCTTAGGTTGTGCTTGTTGTGGGGACCTCTGTTTTTTGTTAATATTTTAAGGGAAGAGAAGACAAATAATTAAAGTGACGACCTCTTTTTTGGCTGTCATGGAAGGGCATATTGTCAGTGTGGGGACCACTGTTTAATAAAGTCCATGAGAGTGGGGGGACTCCCATGTGCAATTGTCTATTGTCCTTTGTAGATGTGGTCCTAAAAACTAATTATTCTTTTTCTTGTTCTTGGTGCAGAAATGACTTATGACAAGGATTATGTCGTTGTCATAGTTTGCTACGGTGGGGAATTTGTGATTAGGGAGGATGAGTGGGAGTATGAGGGTGGAAATGAGGGCACCATCTTTGTCGAGATAAAGAAGGCATCTTATATAGGATTTGTTAGGGATATAAGGACTTATTTGCCTTGTAAAGTTCAGAAGTTGCTGTATTGTATTCTTGGGAAAGACTTAAGAGATGGTTTGAGATGCTTAAAAGATGATAATGGTTTCAGGGATGTTCTATACCATTATCTTCATGGGGAAGAGGTAAAAATATATGTTGAGTACGATAGTGAAAGTGAGGACAAAGATGATGATGGAGAGAGTGCCCAATTAAGACAAACAGGAGATGGTATTCAAGATAGTACTGACGTTAGGGTTGAAGGAGGGCAGGATAGATATGATGGATAGGAGAGGAGCGTAGATGCAGTTCACCAAAGTGATGATGACATAGATGATGTCACAATCACTGGATTAGAGTGGGAAGTAGCTGAATCAACTGATGATGATGATGAAGGGTTGCCTGCTGAAAATTTCATAAGTGATAACGACAACGAGGAGCTTGTAGAGTCAAGAAAAAAACGAAGGGATTTTTTGACAGATAAGTTTGCAGCTTTGAAGGTAGCTGATGAAGTTCCAAACAGGGCCGAAGGCCCTGTAGATGCTGGTGCTGGTGTTGCTGACGAGGAGACTGATTATGAAGAAAGCGTCGAGAATGCTACTTCCCAAGATGAGCTTGAAGAAGATGAAGGAGCTGTGCGTAGAAGGAAAAGCAAGTTCCTTCTTATGATCCATCCGTTGACTCTCCTACTTTGTTGGTAGGTATGAAATTTCATGATGCGAAACAATTTAGAGAAGCTATATTGAAGAACTCCATTGCTGCACAGAGGAATATTGACTTTATTAGAAACACTAAGACCTTTGTAAGAGCTAGGTGTTCATAGCAAAACTGTCCATGGAAGATCTATGGTGCATTTGTTAAGAGAAGTGGATCTTTCCAGATTAGAGCCTACCAAGAGGAACATACTCGTTCCATTAATTTTCAAAATAAAAAGGGTAACAAGTGCATGGTTGTCGAATCACATCTTTGACTTGACTAAGTTGATGCCTCAGATTAATACTACTTAGTTCAAGATGCTGGTGAAGGAGCAGGTAGGCATTAATATATCCATGACTCAATGCAAAAGATCGAAGCAAAATGTGATGAAAATACTCATTAGTCAATACTGCAGTGAATATGGACAGTTGTGGGATTATGCTTAGGAGTATAGGCTACAAAATCCTTCAAGTAGAGTGTATATAAAGGTCGTGGAGAGACCACTTCCTGATATTGGGACCAAGTTCGATAAGTTCTATGTTTGCTTCGATGCAGGCAAACGAGGATTTTTATTTGGTTGTCGACGGATTATAGGATTGGTGGACGAGTGTTTTTTGAAGGGCTTGTGCAAGGGAGAATTGCTGGCAGCAATTGGAAGAGATGCAAATAACCAAATGTTTCCACTGGCTTGGGCTATTGTGAAGGTAGAGAACAAGGACAATTAGTCATGGTTCCTAAAAAATTTGATGACATATTTGGAGATAACAAATGAGGCAGGGTGGGCGTTCATGAGTGACCAACAAAAGGTAATGTTTACTTTTTGAAAAATTTGGTCAATTGTTTGCCTTTTAATATCAACATGTCAATTGTTTACATTTATTATTTTGAATTATTGTAGGGATTGGTTCCAACAATAGCTGAGTTGTTACCTTATGCTGAACATCGACTGTGCGCGCGGCACATATACGCAAATTGGGCAAAGAAATTTAAAGGGGACAAGCTACAGTCGCACTTTTGGTAGCTAGCAAAGAGCACGAATATGGCTGACTTTAGGATGGCCAAAGAAGAACCGCTTCAATTGACAAAGGAAGGTTATGATGCACTATTCCAAACATAACTGAAGTATTGGTGTAGGGCGTTCTTCAACGAGGAATTCAAGTGCGATAATATCGATAACAATATCTGCGAATCATTCAATGGGAGGATAATAGAGGTTAGATGCAAACCAATTATCTCGATGCTTGAAGACATATGGGTTATGGTCATGACTCGGCTGCACAGACAAAGAGATGAGGCTGCAAAGTGGACTAGGCAATGTGGTCCTAGGATTACTAAGAAATTGGATGAGAACTTGGCTGCAAGTAGGTATTGTCATCCCATTTGGAATGGGGATGAAGGATATGAGATCATGAAGGGTTCCGATAAATATGTTGTCCATTTAGATACGAGGAAGTGTTCATGTAAAGCATGGCAACTAAGTGGAATTCCTTGTGCACATGCCATATGTGCCATTGAATTGAAGGGCCACAACACAAAAGACTACATTGATGATTGGTACAAGAAATCGAGATATCTTGCTTCATATCAATTCACGTTGCAGCCAATCAGAAGTAGTAAGTTCTGGGAGCCAACAGATCGCGAAGCACCTCAACCTTTGCCAATAAAGAAGAAAATGGGAAGACTAAAGCAAAAACGAAGAATGACGGAGGGAGATGTCTCATGTTAGCGTAGGATGAATAGGACAGGTGTATCGATAAAGTGCCCTTTTTGCCACATAGTAGGGCACAATACTAGACGTTGTCAATTAAGGAAGCAACATGAACAATTGAGTAGGGCCGAAGGCCCTAGTGAAGGGACAGTTGGAGAAGAAAGGCGAAGTGAGTTGACTGTTCTTTAGTCTACGACAATAAACCCAGTAAGTCATGACAATTGTGTTTATTTTGCTTTATGGTTGGTTACAAATATGTACATAGATATAAGTGACATGTATGTAATGTTTTTGTTTTTGTCAGGTCACGGGAATGACACGTGAAAAATTGGCCGAAGCTCTTGCTGTACTTGAAACTGAAGGGCATGTTTAAAGAACGCAAGGAAGAAGACAACCACGTGAAGGATTGGCCGAAGCCCCTGCTATACTTGAAACTGAAGGGCCTGTGCAAAGAAGGCAAGGTAGAAGACATCCAGCTGCAGGATTGGCTGAAGCAATTGGAGGGCCAATTAAGTCGACTGTTCGTTAGCAGCAGCAGAGAAAAAAAAATACCCGGTAAGTTCAATAATTTGAGTTTAGTTTTCCTTGACGTTGTTATATGGCCTGATGTTATATTTATGATGTCCTTTGTCTTTTTTTTTAGATTCGAAGAAGGCAAGCTACAGCTCAGCTGCCAATAGAGGGCCCAATTGAAGGGCCACCACAAGATCCATCACCAAGGTCACCACAAAGGCCACTAGAAGGGTCATCACAAGGGCCACCACAAAAGCCAACCGAAGGTGTCACTGAAGCTGGAGGGCTAAATAGAAAAACAACCAGAAGAAAGCCAAATTAAGAGCCACCTACAAAAAAGCCATCTAGAAGACGCCTAGCTGAAGAATTGGCCGAAGAAGCCCTTGCTATAGCTGAATAGCCACAACAAGAGCCCAAGAAATCACATGCGAGAAGAAGAGCCAACCAATTACAAGTACCTGAAAGTGACGCTCCCCTTTGAACAAGAGGGGCTCTTGGGAAGATGCTAAAACAATATGGTTATGACCTTTATACAGATGAGCGTTCTGGAACAGTTATTCTTAATGTAAGTTTTATAGGCTGCATTTAATTTAATTTATAGTGCAAACTTTTGTTGATAATTGAGTTTTCTTTTCAAAGCCTAGGAGAAGTTCAGAGGTTCTTATCTCTCAAGGCCCAACTCAAGAATCAACGGCTGCGCCAACAAAGAAGAAAACATTGGTTGCGCCAACAAGAAAGAAGAGTAAGAAGAACCCAGTTGCAAGTCCATCTAAATCAGTTCAGCCTACGACAGTTGCAGCTCCTTTTGAATCAGTTCAGCTTATGACAATTGCAGCTCTATCAGAATCAACACATCTCGAGACAGTTGAAGAAGAAGTCTCACGTCCAGTTAGAAAAAGTGCACGGGTTATGAATCAAGTGAAAAGTCCATCAAAAGGAGCACGAACAGGAGGCATTGTGCATATTGATTGATAAAATGTGATGTGATATGGTTTGTGGGGCAAATGAGTCAGTTAAACAACTGTGGATGTTTTTTTTTAATAGTTTGTCATTGAGTTTATGAGACTTTAGACTTCATTTCAATATCAATGGAACGATCTAATTGCTTGTCATTTTTGCCCTTTCATTTTTTTTTTTGATTTTGTTTTTACTTTTACTTATTGCTTCTAGTGGTGGATTTGTGGTGGTGAATGGGGTGCTCGTGTGGTTGGGGGTGGTGGCTGGTGAAGCTTGGTGGTGGTGGGTGCATTGTGGGGGTTGGGTTGGGGCCTCTTGCTGCAGTTACAGAGTGTAGTGTGCATAGCCTAGCTTGCACGAGCCCCTTTTACAACAGACCCACGACCCATCACCAACAATGGCTGCTAATGGCAGGTCTATAGTGGTGGCTACGTGCTGGTGTGGTAGCTGGGATGTTGGTGTTGCTAGTGGTGGTGGCCAGTGGTGACTACTAATGCCTACTGATGGTGGGTTTATTATAGGGGTTGGGTTGGGAATTTGTGCTACACCTGGTGCAAGATGTAATTGCACAAGGTAGTGCTGGTGCAAGCTGGTGTAAGGCACCTTGCGCTAGCAACTTCTGCAGCAGCATACCACCAGCATAGTGGTGGCTGGTGGTGGTTCAAGTGAATGCCTAGGATGCTTGGTGTGGCTGGTGGTGATGGCTGGAGGCCGATGGTGGCCAGTGGTGGGCGGTGGTGGTGGCTAGTAGTAGCTGATGGTTGGTGCAATTTATAGAGGAATCGTACAAAAAAAATTGGCACTTAACTGATCACATTCTAAAAAACCTGGCACTTAAGTGTTCACTTTTAATCACAAGTGGCACTTAAGTGATCACTACATACAACTTATAGCACTCAAGTAATCACTCGTGTCTGTCTTATGTATATGGTGGTTTGCAGCAAACCAAAGAAGCTACTGGTTTAATATGGCAACTCCATTCAATTCAATGTTTGCTGCTGGTTTATATTCAATTCAAGTAAAGAAGTCACCACAACACATCAACCCAATATACATTCCATCATCACCGATTTATATTCAAGAATAAGTAAAAACATAGTACAAACAACATCTTATTCATTCATTCCCTTTCCTTGACCTCCCCACAAGCACAAGGAGTAACACATAATACAATGACAACCCAAAAAATAAAAAGCCACAACAATCTTGTAGACAACACAAAACTTCTTCTCATCTTCCAAAAAGATAAGTTACATTTCATTCAAAACAAGTACATTTCTCCACTCATTTACAACTATGGCAGTCGGAGAAACTTCTTCTCAGCTTCCAGTACTTTACATTTCATCATAAAGTAGGATAGACAAAAAAATAGCAACACAATAAAAGCTCGGTAGCACTTTCGTTCAATTTTCATCCTTGAAACTTCATTCTTCAATTGGTTAGTAGAAGATGCTTGAGCTTGCATTGAGTTAACATCATCCAAGTCGTCCAGAAGCGTAGATGGAGGTTGATGACATCCATCAAGTAGGTCCAATATCACATTTGTGGCTCGGTGAAAGAATTTCGCATCGACCCATTTGAAACATTTGCACTTCAACCCTTCTCTGTATAGGGCACATCCATAGAATCTTCTCCCGGGATTCGTTCGAGTCCACGATGTTCTTCTTGGACTTGGTAACCCACAAAAACAAAAACGCTCGCCTTCTCCTTCGCTTTGGCGAGAGAAATTTGAGCCGCAGCTGAAAGTCCTGCTCTCCATTTCCAATATTTGACTGAAGAATTTGGGGCAAATCGAATTAGGGTTCGGGACTAGGGCTCCAGCGCTTCAATGGCATTTTGCCTGATTTATGGTTTTAGATTTAGGGCAATTGGGGAGACGATGTCGTTTTGGTTGATTTAAGGGCTCTATTTTGGCCAACTATCGAAACAACGTTGTTTTGGGTGAATTAGAGCTGAGTCAGCTCTCCGGCGGGCCACCTTGGTGAGAAATATTAATATTTAAATGCCACGTATGATTTCCGGCTGGCTTCACCGGAGGTGGCACTCAGGTGTCCCACTTTTCTTTAAATGTGGCACTTAAGTGTACCTTTCGTAAGTTATGGCACTTAAGTATTCATTTGAGCAAAGTTATGGCACTTGTAGTGTACTTTCCTCCACCAAAATGCCTCACTAATCCACCATTCATTTTCAAATCTTTTCATCAAACTCTAGTTGATTTTTTCTAAGTCACCTTGATTTTAAGATGTTAAGAAGATATTATAATATTAATTATACCCAATCAGAGATATACATAATTAGAGAGATATATGCATAATCTTTAAGAGATATGCAAAATTAAAGGAAATATCTTAATGATCTTTCACGTCTTCTCAAACTCAAGTTGACCTGACTTCGAAGTTAATTGGAGTTTGGAGAACAGACACAAGACCCTCTCACAAGATTGCCAAAGCGATAATAAGTTGATATGATTGCTTATATGGCTTTTTTGTATTGTTGTGGCTACAGTGGAAATTATGCGGTAACAAGGAGAAAATTATTTAAAAAGTCCTAAATCTATTAATCTTAAATTTTTTGATTGTGTCAATTGAGTTTTAAATATTTTCACGTTTTGCCAATTGAGTCTATTACACCAATTTTGGTAAAAAAATTGCCAGGGTGAACACTAGCTGCCGATGTGGCATGACCGACATTAACATGGACAATTTTTAATAATATTTTAATATTTATTTGAAATTTTTATTAATTTTTTTCTTTTTCCCTTTTTCTCTTGCCAACCTATTTTCTTTCTATTTTTATTTTCGAAAGAAAGTGAAATAGAAATGAAATAGAATTCAAAAGAATTAGAGTTTGGAATCATATTCCATTCTAAAATTTCATTAATTATAGAAATTCTATCCCTCACCTGGGTTGGCGAGGGCAAACCCTCGCCCAATTTGACGAAGGGCTGCATTGCTAGCCAAGGCCTAGTGTACCTAGCTCGAGGCTAGTGGGTCATCGGTTATTGACAAGGCCTAGCGATGGCCAGCAGAGGGAAAAGGGAAAAAAAGGAAAAGAAAATAGAAAAAAAATAAAAGAAGAGAAAAGAAAAGAAAAAGTAAAGAAGGAAGAGAGAGAGAGAGAAGAAAGCTAGCTTACAAACTAAAATCACCAAATTTAGTCTCGTCCATTAATTGAGACCCAGCAACATCACTAATCCAGATTTTAAATTGTCGCGCTTTGGTTGTGTACTTATGATTGGACAAAGAAGGGCAAATGACAAGAAATAGACACTCGTCCGCTAGGTAGACACAATATAAATTTAAACCTCGCCCCCATATCTTATAACCAGATAATTCATAATATTAAAGAGATAGCATTGACTTGCTAGCATTTCTCTGATTGTGCCAGAGATAAGAAAATCAAAGAATTTGTTTAGTTAGAATAAAGGGAGCTAACAGTAGACCAATATGAAGCGAAATTTTCTGAATTGTCTAGGTATGCTCCTAGGTTGATTGAGGATCGAGAAGAAAAGGCTAAGAGATTTTTGAAGGGGTTAAGAACTGATATCAGGAAACAACTAGTACCTCTGAATATAAGAGATTATACTAAAATTTATGAAAGAGCACAGCTGGTGGAGCAGGAATTAATGAGAGAGCAATTAGAGACTAGGAGGAAATCGACCTTTAGTGATGTCCGATGAGGTAAGAGACCCTATCCAAATTGAGGTCAGCCTTGGGAATATAAGAAAAAGAGTAACTTTGGGAATTTTGGAAAGGCCAAGAGTGGCCCGACTTTAGGGAAAGTACCCTACCAGGATAATATTTGCCAGAGGTGTGGTGGACAACATGGGCCAAGACCTTATAATAGCCAACTGAGATGTTATGGTTGTGGGCGGATAGGACACTTTAGGAGAAATTATCCACAAGATGGGTCGCAGCCGAATGTCAGCTCGGTGCGACAAGTGCAACAATGTGCAGTCGGACCACATCCACAAAGGAATCCACAAAGGCCACCAGCACAAGGACGAGTGTACGTGGTCACCCAAGAGGAAACGGAAGCTTCCAAAAATGTTATCTCAGGTACAATTTTTATAAATGGCAAAAAGGTATATGCGTTGTTTGATACGGGTGCTACGCATTCTTTTGTGTCCGAAAGGTATAGGCAGTTGAGTAAGATGGAAACTACATCTCTTGAGACACCTCTTTGTATTTCTACACCGCTTAAGAATATGGTGTTGTCTACGTTGCTATGTGAAAAGTGTAAAATAACCATAGGGGGACAGGATATGGAAATAGACCTAGTTGTGATGGGTATGTATGACTTTGATGTCATCATAGGAATGGATTGGCTCCATAAGCAACAGGCTAAGATGGATTGTTATAGAAAAGTGATCCAGTTTGTTTCACCTTACCGGTCTAGTTTTGAATTTTTCGGAGGACAGATAAACCCCTCCATAGCTTTTATTTCGGTAGTAGAAGCCCATGCACTACTTGGCGAAGGATGTCAAGGATACCTGGCAGTAGTAAAGGACTATACGAAGGAAGAGACTAAGCTCGATGAAATTCGAGTGGTCAGGGAATTTCAGGATGTATTTCCCGAGGAATTGCCTAGGTTACCACTGGAACAAGAAAATGAGTTCGAGATTGAACTAATGCTTGGAATGGAATCAATATCAAAAGCCCCATATAGGATGGCCTTAACGGAACTGAAGGAATTGAAGGGGCAACTACAAGAATTGCTCAATAAAGGATTTATTAGGCCAAGTGCTTCTCCTTGGGGTGCACCAGTCTTGTTTGTGAAAAAGAAGGACGGGTCAATGCGTTTGTGCATTGACTATAGGCAACCGAATCAGGTGACCATTAAGAATAAGTACCCATTACCTAGAATTGATGACTTATTTGACCAACTGCAAGGAAGTTCGGTCTTTTCTAAGATTGACTTGAGGTCAGGATATCATCAACTAAGGATTAAGAAGGAAGACATTCCTAAGACCGCATTTAGGACTCGCTATGGACACTATGAGTTCCTAGTAATGCCATTTGGACTGATAAATGCCCCAGCTGCATTCATGGATCTGATGAATAGGATATTTAAACCCTATTTGGATCAAATTGTGATTGTCTTCATTGATGATATTCTGATATACTCTAAAGGACTTGAAGAACATGCACATCATTTGAGTGTAGTGTTGTAAACCCTTAGAGACCATAAGTCGTATGCCAAATTCAGTAAGTGTGAATTTTGGCTGGACCGGATAATATTTTTAGGACACGTGGTGTCAAGAGAAGGAATTTCGGTAGACCCAGTGAAAGTTGAGATGGTAGTAAATTGGCGAGACCAACAATGCCGACTGAGATACGGAGTTTCTTAGGACTAGCAAGCTATTATAGAAGATTTATTGAAGGATTCTAGCGACTTGCAGGTCCATTGATGAGATTGACTCGAAAAAACGTAAAATTTGAATGGAATGGAGAATGTGAAAGGAGCTTCCAGGAATTTAAAAGAAAATTGACCACGGCTCTAATCCTAATGATACCATCTGGATCTGATGGATTTACGGTGTATAGTGATGTGTCTCATAGAGGATTGGGATGCATTTTGATACAGCATGGCAAGGTCATAGCCTATGCATCAAGACAGTTGAAACCCCATGAATTGAATTACTCGACTCATGATCTCGAATTGGCAGCTATAATCTTCGCTTTGAAAATATGGAGACATTATTTATATGGAGAGAAATTTGAAATCTATACAGATCATAAGAGTTTGAAATATTTGTTTTTGCAAAAAGAACTGAACATGAGACAGAGGAGATGGATGGAGTTGTTGAAGGATTATGATTGTGAAATAAGGTACCATCTAAGAAAAGGCAAATAAAGTGGCAGATGCTCTTAGTCATAAGTTGACTATAGACTTGGCCAATGTAAGAGTAACATAATGGAATCTGTTGGAAATGATGGTAGATTTAGAATTTAAGTTAGAAATAGACCATCTCACTGGTATGCTTATTGCATTAAGGATTGAATCGGAAATTATCCAGAAAGTTAGATTTCTGCAAGAATCCAACCTGGAAATTGTGAAATTACGAAATGGAGTGTCTTTAGGAAAAAGACCAGAATTTCAAGTCTTTGAGGATGGAATAGTAAGATGCCAGGGACGACTATGTGTTCTCGACAATGAAGAAGTAAAAAGGGAAATCCTGTCGGAGGCACATAGGAGCAATTATAGTATTCATCCGAGCAGTACGAAGATGTATCGGAATTTACGCCAACAGTATTGGTGGAATGGCATGAAAGCGGATATAGCTAAGCACGTCTCTCATTGTTTGACTTGCCAACAAGTGAAGGCGGAACACTGCAAACCCACGGGGTTGTTGAGACCATTAGACATACCAAAGTGGAAATGGGATCATGTGACGATGGATTTTATGCAAGGATTACCAAGGACATCAAGTGGTCACGACTCTATTTGGGTGATAGTAGATCACTTGACTAAGTCTGCCCATTTCCTAGCAGTTCGTGTAGATTATCCGATGGATAAATATGCTGAGATATATGTAAGCCAAATAGTACGCTTACATGGTGTTCCTGTAACTATTATGTCTGATCGAGACTCGAGATTTACTTCAAACCTTTGGCAAAGTCTTCAAACCACCCTAGGGACTAAGCTTCAATTCAATACCGCTTTTCATCAGCAAATGGACGGGCAAACAGAAAGAGTAATCCAGAAACTAGAAGACATGTTAAGAGCTTGCGTGATTGATTTTAAAGGAAGTTGGGATGAAAAGTTACACCTAGTGGAGTTTGCGTACAATAATAGTTTCCAGCAAAGTATAGGCATGGCTCCTTATGAGGCATTATATGGGAGAAGGTGTAGGAATCCTGTCTGCTGGAATGAGGTAGGTGAAAGAAGACTGACGGGACTTGAATTGATACAAATTACCACTGAGGCTGTTGAGATCATTAGGAAAAGACTTAAAGTAGCCCAGAGTCGATAGAAAAGCTATGCAGATAAGCGTAGAAGACCCTTGGAATTTAACGTGGGAGATCACGTATTTCTTAAGGTATCCCCAATGAAAGGAATATCCTGATTCGAAATAAAGGGTAAGTTGAGTCCCAGATTTGTTGGATCCTTTGAGATCCTTGAAAGGATATGAGACGTAGCTTATCGGCTAGCACTACCTCCTAAGCTAGAAAATTTACACGATGTATTTCATGTTTCGATGCTAAGGAAGTACCAGCCTGACCCTAGTCTCATACTCGACCATGAAGCCATCAAAGTGGATGAGAAAATGAGGTACATGGAAGACCCAATCCGGGTACTAGATTGAAAGGAGCAAGTCCTTCAGACAAAGAAAATCCCACTAGTTAAGATCTTATGGCAACATCATGATATGGAAGAGGCCACATGGGAAAGTGAAAAAGAAATGAGGCAGAGGTATCCTCATCTTTTCAATGATATGTAAGAAATGTACAATTTCGAGGACGAAATTCTTTAAGGAGGGGAGAATTGTGACATCTAAATTTTGCCGGACCTCAAATATGTGACGGTCCGTGACGGGTCGACATAAGTATCATCGGACTGCGTCATTCGTACCATTTGTGGACACCATTTCATCATCATCATTGGACCGAGACGTTACATTTAGTAATGGTCCGATCATCGAAATTTCCCTTATGGAACGCCACGATTGAGACCCTATTCTACCCGCATTTATACCCTACTGACCGAACCTCCCATGCATGTTGTTTCGACCACCATGCAGCCCATACGCTCATCGAGTGAGGAGTCAACTAAGATGGGTGGTTGACCGAGAGGCGCCCAGCAACGACCACGTTGCTTCCCACTCGGCTACCAGCAAATTTCAGGACCCCGGCACGTGAAGGACACGTTCTCTCCAGCTGTTGTGTCTTGCAACAGCCACCGAGGGATCTCGATGGTTGATCCATGCAATGGGCACTCGGAAGAAACAAGGCAAAGAGAGAGAACGATTGAGCGAAACAAGGCAGAGAGAGAGAGAGAGAGAGAGAGAGAGAGAGAATGAGCGAGCGAAAGAGAGGACGAGCGAGTGAGTAAGCGAGAGAGAGAGAGGGAGAGGACTAGCCCTCCGCAGCTGCTGGCCATCCATTCCCCGTGCCATAGCCACCGTCGATCACGCCTCACTACCGACAGCCGCACTAGCCGCGTCTTGCCCGTGGTTGCTGCCGTCCGGCCTCGCTAGTGTTGCGCTGCTCCTAGCCGACCCCATACCGCCGCGTTTTGACCCTCTCATCGCCCTGTAGCTAGCCACCAATCGAGCTTGTAGTTGTAGCTCGCCGTCAGTTTGCCGTCGACACCACCGAACCTAAGGCAAGTGAAAGTCTACTAGCCTATGTAATGCAATGCCGTTGTTGTCTGAAATAATGCAGTTAGATTGAAAGGATTTGAGTTTTGGATGTTGGATGATGACTTCTAGGGTGATTGAAGCGATTTAAGACTAGGAAATTGGGAAATCCTTATGAGTATTTTGGTTTTGAACTTCAGTTGTGTATTTTACTTTGTGGTGATGAAATTTTGAGAGTTTTGCTCGAAAACCATTTTGGAAATCTCCCAAATTTGCATCAAAATTTATATGTACTATGGCACCGCTTTCAAATGTTTGAAGGAATGTATTGTACTTTCAAATTTCGGAACCTTTTATAGAAAGTATTCTAAACCATTGAAGTTTGGATTGAAATCTAAATTTATCGACGTGCCGATTTCAAATGTACTTATAGATTTCGATAAATTATTTTGTTCCAAGATGAGAAAGGTAATTTACCATTCAAGTTTCTTTATATGGATTCGAAAATGGTTGGAGAGTACCTGTGAAAGTGGGACCTTCGGGAGAAAAAAAATCCAAGGAATTTTCAATATTGATGATTTGAAAATATTTTGGCATTGAAATGATTTGGTTGCTATATCATGGCTGAGGTGTTATTGCTACCGTCGGACCCTTAGGTCAACGATGCCCCGGGAGTCAGGTTGCCCATAGGATCGTAGTGCCGATGCCTTTGGATGCCTCGGGACCGGTGAGCCCTAAAGGTTCCCGGGAGTATCGGGATGCCCGGACATATGACGATACACATTCCGGAGGGTAGGGGACAATAGTAATATAGTGAGCCCTAGAGATTCCTCATGATGCTAGGTGAGGTGCGAGATGCTTGGAGGTGAGACATGACATGCTCTAGATGCCCGGTGACTGAAATATGGAACCAGAGGCTTTTGCGACGCCAGGTTGGGTGTGAATGCCTGGAGGGACGCAAACACTGGTCCTCTGGGAGATAGTGATAATGTACAAAAATTCTGTTGAGTTTTAAAGTTTGATTGTTCTGTTGAGTTATGCCATTGCTTTGAAAAGTTCTATTGATTTGGTGCATACCTATTTCTTGGGTTATGTGTTTTGTGAATTTTGCATGAAATCATATGGTGATGGTTCCACATAATATAGTTTAGTAGATCTTTAGTTGCTGAGTGGTTGTACTCACTCCTTGTGGGGACTAACATATTTCAGATTAAGAAAGATGCATTTGTTGCCTGCACCTCCTGGTACATTCTACGGGATCCCTATCGACTTACAGTGGGATCAAACGTAGCATGAGGATCCTGACTGGATAGGACTGATGTTTATTCGAGTGAGGGTGATCATGATGATCGACATCGGTCTTCCCTCTGGTCCTGTATGTCATGTGTACGTCGTCCTATACGTCTGTAGGAATGGGCGAACTCTGGGGCCACTGCCACCACCACCAGAGGACGACGACGACGGGGGATTGAGCGGTGTGGAGTGACCGTGGATGGTGAGGACAACAAGGGAAGAATTTTTTTGGACGCCGGCACTAAATGATGGACTCTATGTATATAGCCGTTGGAAATGTTGGGTAAGAAGTAGCCAGGTATAGGAAACTACAGCATTTTGGTGTACCGACTAACGATGTCCATCTAGTTTATGTAAATAAAAGTGCTCGGTTATTATCTATATGTGTATTTGGTGTGCATCGTTTTTGAGTATATGAAAGGGAGTTGTTGGATATGCTTCCGCCATATTATTGTGTAGGGACCAATGAAAAATGTATAGACCCCCAAACTCATGGATTTGTCGAAATCCTTTGATATCAGAATGAAGGACATTCAGGACAAGGAAAGAAGTGTGGCGACCCTAATAGATTGGGGGCCGTCAGGGGGTGTCACAGCATGCTTGGGGGAGAATGAGTCTTCCCCCTATTTATAGAACACCCTTCATTAATGGTCTTGATAAGGCATTTAATGTCAATAGCTTAGGTGGAAAGTCTAAAAGCAATGTGGCAAGTCTATTATAGGTTATTCCAAAGGCTTCTAAGTTCCAAGTGGCAAGCTCCTAATTGGTCCATCTAGATTTGTATTGATGGCTCTTAGTAAATGAAGTGATCCTCCTTATCTCCCCCAATAATTGCTATCCAAGTTGGGCATGCAGCCCCCTCCCCTTCCAAGTTGGGCGTGTGGCCCTCTTATCTCGGGTGAAAATAGTTTCGAGTAATTTTTGAAATTAGCGTCAATACCTTATCAAATGAGCTTGAAAACTTATAAAATTTTAATATGTTGTAGATAAGACCCCAAATGACAATTTTCATGAAGAAATCCAAGTCCAATTCGTTTTTTGGAAAGAGCAGTAAATCACTGAACATAGCCCAAAATTTCGTCTGTCGAGCAGATTCAACAGTTAGAGAGAAAGACTCATTTTGAAATCTAAATCTTTACCAAAATCTTTGAAATTTCTATATATTATAGACATGGATGTCCTTTAAAACTTTTGTGAAGAAAACATGTTCAAATTCGAAAGGGAAAAGTTTATAAAAATCGAGAAGGCAATCGGGTCGCTATTTTTACTACTCCGAGCAAGTTTTGTACGGTGAAATTTAAGTATGTTATAGATTAAGATGTTTTGAACAACATTCATGAAGGAAGTTTCTCCAAATTCGAAGTACAAAGAGCTTTGTAAAATTGGAAAACGGCAAAGGTCTGAGGATTTCGAGAATCTGAAGAGTCAAAATCTATGGAACCTCAAGTGGCAGCCTAAGGAGAAGGGGTGGCGCCCTACTTGATCTTCAAGATCCCTTGTCATCATTTTTCTAGGCTATGAATCACTCCATGCCATTAATGAGCTTATGACTCACTGCCCCTCTTAACATATAACCATCCAAAATTTCATGACTACCTTTCAAGAGTAAGACTAATTGTGCCAAGTGTCCTACTTCGTCATCATGCATTAATAGGCTATCTTCCAAGCACATTAAATACACCAAGGGAAATACCAAGTTAGAAGGTCATCTCATTAGGCGGGAGTCAATCAAGTCTAACCACGATCGATTATCTTATTTAGCCTGAGGCTCGTGCCTAAGCCATGATCGAATAAAGCCGAAAGCAACTGGGCTTAACTAGTGAAATTGAGTTCAGACTTCTCTCTGTAAAGAGCTCGAAGTTGAGGATATTACAAGATGTCAAACATGATTCATGAGCTAAAGTCAGCAGGTCACTCCCTTACTGATGAATAGCAAGTTCAAGCTGTTATAAGATCTCTTCCTGACAATTGGAAGCATATGAAGATCAATATGATGCATAATGAGAATATTGTCACTTTTGATGATATAACACGTTATTTGGAATTAAAGGATGAGCGTCTAGAGGCTGTGAGATCCTCTACCCATGCTTATGTTGTTAAATCAAGTTTGCGCAAAGCTTTGGGCTTCAAGCGCAAAAGGAATCATCAATTTAACAACAAAAGGAAAAAGACTGATGAGGCACCTAAGAGAGCTAAGACCTTCCGACGCAAGAAGTGTGGTGGGAAGAAGGACAAGGCCAAGATAAAGTTCTACGATTGTGACAAGATGGGTCACTTTACTTGTGAATACATTGAGTCGAAAAAGGTACCCTTAATGCTTTTATTTCTAGCACTGTAATGCTTGCTGAATCTCATTCAATGTAGACTATAGACTCAAGAGCAATAGACCATGTAGCTAGAGACTGAGAATCATTTGAGTATCGTCAGATATAGCCTGGAAGAAGATGGATATATGTTGGGAATAACTCAAGGGTTGAAGTGAAGGGTATCGGCACATGTAAATTAATTTTACGTGGTGGTCGAAGCTTATTCCTACATGATGTCTTCTATCTTCCAAATATTCGACGGAAATTGGTCTCCGTAGTTGTTTTTCTTAGCGTAGGTTATATATTAAATTTCCATGGTGATTATGTTGACATTTTGTTTAGAATAGGTTATTATGGTTCAGGTCATGTATTGAATGGTTTTATGGTGTTAGTCATAGACTATGATCAATACAATATTAATGTCGATGGTTGTTTTTCGTTAATTGCATCTTCTAGTAATGTTGAAATTGATGCAAGTACTTGACATGCTAGATTGGGTCACATTGGGTTACAAAGAATGCAAATGTTAGCTAGAGAAGGCCTTTTAGGGTCACTCACTCATGTTAATCTATCCGTATGTAAACATTGTCTAGCGGGAAAAGCAATTAGAAAACCATTTGGTAAAGCAACTAGAGCCGAATTTCCATTGCAACTCATACATTTTGACATTTGTGATCCTTTGAACGTGAGGGCAAGTTATGAAGCCTCATATTTCATCACTTTCATGGATGACTTCATGCGTTTCGGTTATATCTTTCTGATCTCCCATAAGTTAGAAGCATTAGACTACTTTAGACGATATATAGCGATGGTAGAGAATTAGTTGAACAAAACAATAAAGGCATTGTGAACCGATTGCGAACATGAGTATTTATTTGAGCAATTCAATGATCTTTGTGATGAAAAAGGAATTGTACAACAATTGACTATTTCCGGTACTCCACAACAAAATGGCGTTGCTGAGAGAAGGAATAAAACCCTATTGGAAATGGTTAGGTCTATGATGCCCCAACCAAATTTACATATCTCCTATTGAGGAGATGCGTTATTGACCGCTGCCCATGTATTTAACCGAGTGCCCTTAAAATCAATCATTTCCACCCCTTATGAATTGTGGACTGGTAGGAAACTAGACTTAAGCAATCTACGTCCATGAGGGTGTGCAGCTTATGTTCTTGATTCTTCCTATAAATATGGCAAATTAGGTCATAGAGAGAAGAAATGTATCTTTATAAGATATTTTGAACACTCCAAAGGGTACGTGTTCATAAGTGAACAAGCTAATGGAAGTATAACCGAAATTGAGTCATAAGATGTCATGTTCTTGGAGAACAATTTTCCTAGTAGATGTGAGATTAATAAGGACTTCCAATTATATGAGATGAAATATCCTAACAACACACCCACTAATGTTGTAGAAGGAAATGAAGATTTACCTCAACATACAAGACCTAGTGAGAGTGTTGCATCGCTTGGCGAACTGAATTCAAGAGAAGTTCAGTTACGTAAAAATAATCATAAAAGTATTCATCGTTGTTGTTTTGAGATTGAATGAGAAGTATTTATTATTGCTCAACAAGACGATGCCGAGCTTAAGACTGTTCAAGAGGCTCTCTCATCCTCTGATAAGGAAAAATGGAGAAAAGCTTTGGAAGATGAGATGGAGTCAATGAGGGCAAATCACGTCTGGGACTTAGTTGATCTATCACCCAATCACAAGGCTATTGGAAACAAATGGGTTTTTAAGATTAAGCAAATGGCGGATGGATCCATTGAAAAGTATAAGGCTCGTCTTGTGGCGAAAGGTTATACTCAACAAGTGTCACGCCCCCGAACCTCGAGCATGCGCACATCCCTTTGTGGTCGATAAAATTTGCGACCTCCCAAGATGAGTCGCCAACCTAGAAGCGAATAAATAATCCCCAGACAAAACTCAATTGGGATAGAAAAGTAAGGCCACAATTTTTGAAAACCATAACACACCTTTAAACACCGCAGACTAGGTCATTTACAATACTAGTATATATTCACAAGTCTATAAAAGTAGGAGGGCTACAAGTCCTCTAAGCATTTGAATCCTCAACTGAAGACTCCGGAGTCTCCTGGGGAATTGGACTTGGGTCCACCACTGCACCACCAGGAGGGTTAGTTGTACCCTCGCCATAAGCGACCTCTAACACTGACACAGGGACCTTAAAATACTGAAGAGGACCCTCCCTAGGTCCATTGAACCTGCTACGATACTACGCCCTGAATCGATGGGGTACCCTCTGAGGTAGACTTGCATCGACCCAAACGGTGGTTCTCACAAGTTCATAGATCCAGGCTCCTTGGCTCCTGGGAGTAGGGACATCCATGACCTACTCTGTAATACTCTTTGGCTGACTAAAACGTTCTGGAAGAACCGCCATCTAAGGACCTGAAAAAGTTGAGCCCACGACGGGGTGAGACAATGTCTCGGCAAGTTCACCCCCTAAACTCCGACTAAGAAGGAAATACGCCTAGAGGCCTAACCATACAAGTCAGAAGACTTACCTTACCTTAGTTCCTTCCTGCAAGTCAGTACAATTCAAATTCAATCGATTCAATACAATTGATATCATCCAACAATCGATACCATCTATCACTTCAATACCATCTTTCAATTCGATCGATTCCATTACTGCTCACCAAAGCCGATTTAGGTGGTATAGCTCCCCAAAGCTGATAGATAGTATAGCTCACCAAAGTTGAAATATGTAATTGCTCACCAAAGCTGATTAATATAATTGCTCACTAAGCTGCCAATTCATTTTTGAACCAGAGAAATTGATATTCATTCCATTAAAATCCCATAATTCGATCTTGTCCTTAAAACCAATTGTGGTGCCAAAAGCCGACGCCCGGGATTTATAATTAAAATATAAACATTTCACAATTTTGGAATAATTATCCAAGATCACCATTTTCACTCAATTTGCATAATATAGCATTTAATTACAGAATCTAAACAAACCATTGCAACCAAAGACGAAAATCGATGATCGGACATCCGGCAAAATTTCGAAATTATTTAATAATTAAATAAATTCCGAAAATTAAATAATTAAATAAAAAATAAACAAACAAAAAAATAAATAAATAATTACTCAATAATTAAATAAATGCAAATAATTAATAAATTCCTAATTAAGATTACACTAATCTAACCTCCTAATTAGGCTAATTAATCTACCTACTAAACTAATCATTCATCTAATCTAATTAATATTTAATTAAAATAATCTAACCACCTAAACATACTTAGCATAATCTAAACACCATTTAAGCATAATTAACTCCCTAAGCAGAGATTAGTGAGTAAACTCACTGGTTTAGTGTTCTAGTGAGTCCACGGCGATGGCAATGCCAAGACGGGCGATAAACCTCCTAGCGGCGACACCAACCAAGGTCGGGAAGAGCCCTAAAATGGGCCTTGAAGACCGAAAGCCCTTGCTGGCTTCAACTTCTGATCTTGGCCGAACAAGCTAGGACTGAAGGGGACTAAGGGTTGGAAACGTCAAGGAAGGAACTGGCGGAGCTGCTGCGGCTTGGACGGCTACTCCAACGGCTGTACGGCGGTTGGATTATGGCGGAAGGCTACTGGATGACCACGGACAGGGGCTCGACGGCTTGGGATAGCAACCTAGAATTGTTGGAACGCAAGCAAGAGCGGCGTGAGCAAGACGAGCATGCAGGCGACCAACGGGTTCGGTGGACCAGGCGGGCGGCTCCTGTGACCTAACGGCAGCGCACGTTAGTTGGCACGGACGGAGGAAGGCTAGGCTTCGTTGGACAGGGACGCATGATGGCTAGGGACGTGTGGAGCAACGCATTGGATGGCAGACAGCGTGCGGACAAGCGAGCGGCTGCAAAGGGCGGTCCGGCGGTCGGACGGGCGGCAGGGGGCTTTGGCTGCTTACTGCTAGTCTTCCTTTGGTTTTTCAAGCTCTCCAAGAAGCTCAACAATGGAGAACGGTGGGCTGGATGAGAGAGAAGAAGCTACTGAAGCAAGGGGGACCCCAAAGGCTTCTAAGGCCTCAACACTTGCCCAATTCTCCTCACACATGCCCCCACCAGCCATGGCCCTCACCCTCAGCCATTTTTCTCTCCTTGGCTTCCTCAAGAAGCTTGCCAAATGGTCCAAAAGGTTGTGCACCATGGGGGCTACGAATTTGAGACATTTCCTCTTCAATTCCATTCCATTCTCACTCAAATCAATCCAATTGAAGTCCAAATAATTCAGCCAAAGTTTCCTCACTTAAATCCACACTTTTCCTTGTTAATTGAACCAACTTGTATCCCAAAAAAAGTGACCAAAAGCGGGTCTACGAATTTCCCGATCCAAAATACCCTTACTTTGGATTTTTCGCCGAAAATCTCGGTTTGCAGAAAAATCTTCTGAGGATGAGTCGACATTCCTAAAATGAATTGTGACATGACAGAACTTTCAATTTCTGAAATTGAGTTTAAATTCATGGTCAATTTCAATTTGGCGTGATTTTAGCGCGTTCTAACCTACCGGGTAGCTTTTAGGAACTTTTCGTGCAATTGACCTATGTTTGATTATTTTCAAGCCACAGAGTGCATCTTCGACACATTGGTGACTCTCGATTGTCGTAGAAATCTTGAGGTTTCAAATATGGACATAAGGTACCAAAACGACAGAGAAATTAGTCTAGTGTCGATCGACAATAATTTTGCAATTAGATGGAGTCACCCACCCTTAATCACATGCCTTTGTTGAGTCGACCTATCTCAGGTCTCTAATCGGTCTGTGTCGTAATAACCCTTGTAGATTAGCCTGGTTGAATTCTCAAGTCTTTTGCGTTTAGATTCCTTAACGGCTTCACCGAATAGGCTAGTTATCTCGTGAGTGGCCAACTCAGAGAAAATAGCTATAGGCACATCGATGAAAAGCCTAACTCATTCAATTGAAAACAGAATTGAAGAATCAGAATGTCATAACAAGAGGGTATAGACTATGAGGAAACATTTTCACCAATTGCAATGTTTGCCTCAATACGCCTTATCTTAGCCATCGTTGCACATTTGGACCTTGAATTACATCAAATGGATGTAAAGATGGCATTTCTCAATGGAGAACTAAATGAGGAAATCTATATGAAGCATCCAATAGGTTTTATAGCTAAAGGTCAAGAGCATAAAGTTTGCAAACTTCATCGCTCAATATATGGCCTTAAACAATCATCTAAACAGTGGTATCTTTATTTTCATCGAGTCATAACGACTTTTGGTTTCATGATGATCGAAGAATATCACTATGTATATGTCAAGCAGTCCGAAGATAAATTTGTGATTTTATCATTTTATGTGGACGATATTATAATGGTTGGAAACGACAAGTTTTTTGTTATCACAATAAAAGCATGGTTGTCCTCCAATTTTGAAATGAAGGACATGGGAGAAGCTGCTTATATATTAATAGTTAAGATCAAAAGAGATCGATCAATGAAACTCCTTACTTTATCACAAGAGTCTTTTATAATGAAGATTCTTGAATGTTTTCATATGTAGCACTGTAATCCCATTGATATTCCTGTCATGCAAGGTGAAGGCCTAAGTACTAAGATGTGTTCTAAGACTCCATAAGAAAATAAAGAAATGGAAACCATTCCTTATGCTAGTGCGGTCAGAAGTTTGATGTATGCTATGATGTGTACTTGACCCGACATATGTTATGTCATGGGGTTGGTGAGCCAATATCAATCAAATCCTGGTCAAGCACACTAGAAAGCAGTGAAGAGAGTCATGAGATACTTAAAAGGCACCATGGACTATCGACTTTGTTACCAAATGAATGATTTACGCCTATTAGGCTATTTAGGAGACCAAGATAAGCGTAAATCGACTTCTGGATATGCATTCTTGCACAATGGAGGTGTAATTTCTTAAAATAGCAAGAAACAGACATGCACGGCATTGTCTACGATAGAGGCAGAATTTATTGCATGCTCGGCCATAGTGCAAGATTGGTGATAGTTTATGGCTAAAACATTTCTTGGAAAATTTAGCCATCGTCACTAAGGTTCCAAGATCGGTGATAGTTTATTGTGATAGTTAAGCAGCCATTGCTTATTTGAAAGATCCCAAGTATCATGGAAGGACGAAGCACATTGACATAATAGACAACTTCATCAGATATATAATAGCGCAGAAAGAAGTGATCTTACAATACATTTCAACTAATAGAATGGTTGCTGATCCATTTACGAAGGTTGTTCCTAGAAACGTATTCTTGACTCACAGGATGTCACTAGGGTTACGTAGAATGTGATATGTGATATTGTAGATGATCATTGATTTATGTATATGTGAACATATGTATTATACTTGTTTCTTTATTAGTGATTTGATGTTTTATCAAAAAGAACAAATCCATTATGAGACTAACACAAACACACATATATTATTGAAAAGTATGTCAGCAGGCAATAATTGGCTCACTCACACGGGCAATCACCTCAAGTGCTATAGTTAGTACGTTGAGATGAGACGTTATGTACAAATAAATGTTGAAGAGCAAGTTTAGTACATAAAATAATATGTCACCTTGATTGGAGTCAAGATGAGGTCTATGATTTGTATATGATAAGACCGAATATGATAGTCCCATAATCATTTATGCCTGAAAGATGCTGAATGTGAGTACTTAATTGGGCGCTGTACAAAGTGAGCTGATATAGCATTCAAGCTAAACTTGAGTACGTGAGAAGCATATAACTACGTTTAGGCAAAGATCTGTATAGTAGATATATTTAATAAATGACATACGTTCTTATAAAAAGAGAAATCCACTATAGTATGTAATTTAAACTACATATGCATTGTACGATCGATAAGGGAAGGTGAGTGAAATTATCTCTAATTACTCATCGTGTGAGCCATTGAGGTAATTTATAATTTATTTCACATTGTGCCTGATGTTACTTCTAATTATGTTCTCGGAGTGAAAGATCAATGTTGCTACTTTAACATGTTATCGGCGGTCATGAATAGATATGGCTTTATGGGACGTGTCTAAGAAAGCAGTTGTTCTGAAATGGAGAGAGACATGAGTGCGAAGGAAGACTATTGTTGTTTTACATCTAGTACATGTATTTACTGGTCGACCAATTATATCGTCTTCTGTGGTTTTGGATATAATTGTAAATACATGGTGTTATGAAAATAGTCAAGTATAACCTTTAAGGGATAGATATACTTGGATTGATGTAGCAAAATATGTCTGGGCACTGTGAGACATCAATTGTTTATTTATTTTTTGGGGTTGTAGCCATTATGTCATCCCTAACAGGTGCATAATTTGAGCTCTCAAGTGCAGATATACTCATTGGTTGCATAACTTTCTTGCCAGTATGAATTGTTTCTAAAGTTGATGCATGTTGAATGCCTTATATTCTTGATAGAGCACTATTAAGCTCATCATGTCCGAGTGGGAGGTGTTGTACTTTATTAGTACGTCCATGATGAGGTGCAACTAAGACACACCATTTCATCTTAATATATTATGATGGAAAGACACCATTTGAAAGGGTGTAAGGAAATCATATAAAAAACTTCTGAAGATAACTGTTGGGATGGTTGGCAGAACGTACGTTTAGAAAGAAATTGTTATCCCTTCTTGTCCCCTTTCCATCAAAGAAAAAAGGCATTTCATTACTCCTTTACAAAGACAACAAGCATTTATGTTGTGGAAATTTGATGTTTTCCTCGTGACTGCATCCAGACCATCGTGAAGTTATATTGTTCGTTTTTTTTTTTTTTTGATGACCCAAGGAACCCCGTACAGCTGGCAGCCGGCAGGCAAACCCTAGGGCCACACGAGGGAACTACCACCCCGTGCAAGCGATTAAGGCACCAAGCGCCTCCCTTGGGTTTCGAACCCCTCACCTTGAGAGCAAGGATCAATGGGGCCTTATCTAGCGGAGCCACCGCGGCGGGTGGTTATATTGTTCGTTGATCACCCACAATTCAATGTTCATTCCGGGGTAAATTGTTCATTGCGAATCCGAAAGAGGTTAGTCGTCTTCCGCCCACTTTCTTCCTACAAGCTTGAACTTGTTGAATTTGTACCCTCGATCTTGGCAAGTTTTTTTCTCTTTCAAATGTAAAAAAGGGTACCATATCAAAGATCGCTTACAAGAAAGAGCATCCACCATAAATGTATGAATGAAGGATAAATAAGATTTCATGCAAATATTCAATCATGTAACTTCATTTTTCATGCAGTTGAAGGACAGTGATCTTTTGCTTGAGACAACATAGCCAATTTTGGTCCATCTTAGATTGATAAGTTACTTGTCTCCATTTGCTTGTGATTTTGCTTTTGCTAGATTCAAATCCTTGTGAATGATAGAATTCCATATCTAATTCCAGACAAAACAATGACCATGTAGACCACATGACTCCATATGAAGTTCATATTTTACATCAACTAGGCAATGACAATTAACTCAATAAGTTTCTTCCTAATTCCTTGGAGTTTATTTAGTGCATCGATGATGTCTGTTCGTTCCTTTGGAGATTCAGAAGAGGAAGTGACTCCTATTTCGATGATTGAAACCAAACACTCTTGAACATCGCACCAGCTTTTGTTCTTGCCCTCTAGAGCGACTATTAGTCTCTTCTCCGACTCCTCGATTTCTTGAAGTAGAACAGGATCAATTACCTTCTCCACTTGGTCTACCAAAGCTGCATTCGCGAAGTGATGAAGGTCCTGCCCATTTTCAAACATGTCATCAGTTGGCCTCTTACCTGTGAACATCTCCAAAATTAGGACTCCAAAGCTGTACACATCTCCTTTTGCAGATATCATAGCTCCCGCACCATCCTCTACAACAATCAATACCACATAGTGATGTAAGGTGAATAATTAAGATTGAAATATAGGTGATATTTGATGTCTATACCTTTTTGTACAAGGATTGATCTCCAATTACTTGTTCAATATAAAAAATAAACTGAAAGGCCCAACTTGTGCATCATTACCTGGAGCTAAATAGCCAAAAGATCCTTTTACTCCAATAGAGCTTGATTGATCAATCAATAACTTATGTGTTGCTTCTGGGAGGAACCTAGCAAGCCCGAAATCGCCGACATGTCCGGTCATTTCATCGTTAAGAAGGACATTGCTTGGCTTTAGATCACAATGAACTATTGGTGTTTCACAGTGATGATGGAGATAATCTAGTGCACAAGCAACATCAATGGCAATATTCACTCTCTCCAATAGACCAAACCTGCTTCTCGTTGTATGTTGCGATACACGTGGGTGCAACCATTCATCTAAGCTTCCATTCGACATGAATTCATAGACCAATGCCTTGAAATCATTTCCATTAACATCAAACCCAGAACATGCCGTGACTACCTTCACAAGATTACGGTGTCGGATTCTTCTTAAGACCTCACACTCGGCAATGAAGCTTTTGGAAGCGCCATGACGTGTGAGATCAAAAATCTTGATGGCCATGATCGATTGAGTCTGGTCAAGAAGCCCTTTGTACACAGACCCAAAACTGCCCACACCGAGCAAATTGGCAGAGGAGAATCCACTCGTGGCTTTAAATAGACTTTGATAAGAAACATGCAAAAGTTCATCTTCAGAATAGCTTGAAGTTGGTGCATTCTTATTGTGTTTATACCATAAGAAGTATAACAAAGACAGTACGCAGGCTACTCCTACCAGAGCTGAGACTATAGATATCAAAACTTTTGCAGTTCCACTTATTTTCATCGGTTTTGACTCTATGTAGTCGCATTTCGGTAGTCGAAAATTTGGTGGACCCCCGCATAGCTTCTTGTTTCCAATGATTGAAGTTGAAATGGCACTTCTAAAAACTCCTCCTGTAGGCAATGCACCCTCAAAATTGTTGTAAGATAGACTTAAATTCGTTAAATTTAGTGTCTCGAAAAATCCTGGGATTTGGCCGGACAATCGATTATTGGAAACATTCAAAACCTCAAGGCCTTTCATGGATCTCATAGTTGGTGGTAGAGGCCCTTCAAAGAAATTATCCTGCAAATATAGACGTTCCATGCTTATACAATTACCAATGCTACTTGGAATTTGTTGAGACAATCTGTTCCCGTCAAGACGTAATTCGCCGAGATTTTGCAATTTTCCAACCTCTACTGGAAGGGAACCGGTAAGACTATTTTGAGACAAGTTAAGACATATTGACAATGATGAGAGACCCATAATTCCTGGTGGTATGTTGCCGCTGAGGTTGTTGATTGAAAGGTCCAAGACAAGTAGATTTTGGCAACTTCCTAGAGACGATGGTATTGAACCCTGGATATTATTTTCAAACAAGTAAAATTCGATCAACATCTTTAAATTCCCGATAGAATCGGGTATCTGCCCCGAGAAATTATTATGACAGAGATCCAAAACCTTCATTTTGTTTAGATTTCCAATCTCAAAAGGAATGTTTCCTGAGATATTGCTGGACTCCAATCCCAATAACTCCAAATTGATGAGATTTCCAATTCCAGAAGGTAAGGTTCCGGAAATATCATTGAAACCTAAGTCAAATATTGAAAGGGTGATAGAGAGATTACCAATACAATCAGGGATTGATCCTCCAAAAGCATTGATCCCTATAGACAATGCTTTCAAGTTTGTAGAATTGGTTAAAGAGCAGAGGAAGTCAAGATCAGTAGATTGCCCACCTCCTAAGTTGTTTCCGCCAATACTAAAACTATAGAGTCCTCTCATCTTTGAGAAAGAAGGAACTTTACCCATAAAATTATTCAACACGATATGGAACATATAGAGATCCGAGGCATTGGATATTGACTCAGGAATGGGTCCAGTGAGATAGTTGCCACTCAAAAGAATTTTCTTGAGATTCGGAAGAGTGAAGCCTAAGTCTCTGGGTAAGCTTCCTTCTAATTGGTTTTTAGTTACATCAAGGTATGTCAAGGTGGATATATTGAAGATTGAGACAGGAATTGTACCGACAAATTTATTCTCGTCGAGAAAGAGGATGATTAGATTTCTCAGCTGGCCAAGAGTCTCTGGGATCGTACCACCAAGTTTATTAAATGGTGCTCCGAAGACTTGAAGAGAGGATAAGTTTCCAAATGATGGCAGAATTTTTCCTGTCAAGCGATTGACATGAAATTTTAGTGTTTGGAGCTTGGACAAGGAGCTGAGTTCAGCAGGCAAATTTCCTTCGAGCATGTTGAAGCCTAAGTCAAGAAAGAGCAAATTAGAGCAATAGGAAATATTCGAAGGGATTTGTTTGCTGAAGGAGTTATTTTGAAGGATCAACTTTTGCAACTGAAACAAGCGGCCAAATTGCGGGGGAATTTCAAAGCGGAAACTGTTGTTCTCTAGATTGACTTCCCTCAGAAAGCTCAAGTTACCAATATGGGGTGACACGACCCCGAACAAGTTCTTAGAGGGAAGGTTTAATACAACGACCCTACGGTGTTTGTGACCGCATGTGACACCATACCACTCGCAAAAGTGGCTAGTATCATTCCATGAGCTCAAAACCCCATGAGGATCGATTATGTGGGCCTTGAATTCCAGCAAAGCAAGTTGATCCGTCTCGTTCCCGCCAGCTTCTATTAAATCTAAGACACTCCCTAACAAAAGAATGATGGTTGTTAACCATGAGAATGACATGGATAAAACCTGATGTCTATAAGGAAGATCGATGAGGATTTATAGCAAAGTGCTCTTAGCTCAAGTTTCTTTTGGTTTTCTTGCGATGTTGTTTGGAAATAATTCGCGAATATATAATAACAGGCAACATACTATTCCATATTAAGACGTGTTGATGTCATCAAATGCCAGAATAGTCATGGCAGATCTTTCATGGTCCTCTCAAGTTGAGAAAATTACAAGACCGTGACAAACAAGGTAATAATTGATGATCAAGTCAGTCAATGAAAGGTGAAACACGATGGAGGCCTACTTTCGTTCATTGTCAATTGCATCTTTCCAATCCCTAAATCTGCGGCCATTTAAGGTACAATTGATAACTATTCTATTCTAGAAATTAACTTTTGGCCAGAAATAGATTTTTTTACTTTTATTCCCCGAACGAATTTCTAAGTAAAAATACGCGTTTGATAATGATATAAAATTTCTATTTTTGGAATATAAACTTGTTTAATAACAACACATAATTATTCCCTTCTGAGTGGCGGCAAGTGATCGACAACGGGTGACCGACGGCCGATGGCGGATGGCTGGGTGTAGGTGGCAACAGGTAGTGATGAGCGAGCAGCCAACTAGTAGTGAGAGCGAGTAATGAGAAGAATTTTTATTTCTTACTTTTGTTCAAGAAATAAAAAAGTAAAATATTTTAATTTTTGATTTATGTTCAAACCTATTTATGGAGTAAAAATTTGTTCTAAAAAAAATCAAATTGCATTATTAAATGGATTTATGTTCTAAACCTATTTTTAGGAATTGAAAAATAGAAAAATAGAGAAACATAATGCTTACATACGTGCCCTTAGTAGGGACAACGATTTCAGTCTTCTACAAACATATAAAATCTTGACTTTCTAATACTCAGAAGCAAAACAGTATTAACCGTACATGTAAGTAGATCTATTTCACAATTTATAATCAACTTTACTTTAATTTGTCAATAATAATATATATCTTTTCTATAAATTATACATTTACAATTTTTATTTTGTTATTATTAGATTGAAAATAGTGCTTCTCCATGAAAGAGGACGAAATCTCTATTATGGTGAAGAAGAATCTATTTCAAAATATCAACTCTTAGATTAATGTTGCACTTCTAAGCAAAAAAAGAAAAAAGAAAAAAAGAAAAAGAAAAAGAAAGATTAATGTTGTGCCGGCTTTTAACTTTTTATATTGATATGCAAATTGAATTTTGCTTCTTGAGTCCTTATAGATGAATTGATAATTGATAGTAACAAAGCCCATGCTATTATATTATGATATTTAACATTTCAATACAGCCATACTGTTATTTAAAAAAGGTATTGGAATTATAAACAACTTGGTACGAATTTAATCCCAAAGGTATATAGATGATAAAAAAATAAATAAACAAATTGTAGTTGGCAAAGGATATTTTACTGAATAAGTGCTATAATTCAAGTCAAGTCAAGTAAACAATCCTTCTTCTCCTTTATCTATTGAAAGGGCGTAATTGAGACGTTTCAGATGGGAAAAGTCATAGGAGCGTCAGTTTGTTTCATCCTCCAACCTTTCAGTTGATCTTATTTCCCTGGAATCAAGGAATTATGAATAATGACCCAATTAAATAAAGTCATAATACTGGACACCCACCGCTCTGTCCTTACTGGATCTGATTGGTTGCGTGCCCATGCCTGACGGGTGAAGATCTTTTTGTATTAAAAAATTCGGGGAAGCGTGATTAGTGTAATACTTTCCAAAAGCAAAAGTAGAGAAAAAGACCATAAAGAGAAGGTGGGAATTGAAGCTGTTCACACATGAGAAAGTAACTTAGGTGCATCGCATGGAAGTGCACGACAAGCTAACTTTGTCACCAACACTAACCAAATTTCCTCTAGGAATAGGTCCCATTCGATCGCAATTAGATTTACCTTCTTTAATTAATCCCATCTTATCTTTTAATTAGTCGTGACGTCCACGTCTCATCAAAACTTTTTGATGCCATGTAACTAAAAGGAATTTTGTTTTCAGCAATCACCCAAGACCAATTAGAACTAGACAAACAAAAAATGAACGTTAACCATCATGAGAATAAGACTGTAATTAGGAAATAATTAAGATTGTTGTTGCATGACATGATCCTTATCCAAGGGGAATCAAACAAGAATAGCATGAGAAGGCAATGTGATTGAGTGAAGTGGGACAAATAGGGACACGTGGAATTACTTCATGTCTTTTGTACTAACTCTGCATTCTTTTGGCAAACTCTTCGTCAATAAATTTAAATTTTATATCGAATTAGACTTGTGCAACTCGTTATATAGGGTTTCACACATCACCCCTACCCCGTAGAATTTGTAAGAAAATAAATACTAATTAAGTTATAAGGAATAACTTCTGAGACCGAAATAAGCGGCCGAATTATGGGGAATTTCGGAGTAGAAATTGTTGCTCTGTAGATTGACTTCCCTCGGGAAGCTTAGGTTATCAGTATGGAGCGGAATGACTCTAGCCAGGTTCTTGGAGCTAAGGTCCCATATGGTGACTCTGCAGTTTCGCCGACCACATGTGATACCATCCCACAAGCTCAAAACCCTGCCTGGATAAGCTATTCGGGCCTTAAAATCCAGCAAACCCAACTTATCAGTCTCGTCCCCGCCGGTTTCTGCCAAAGCTAGGACACTCCCTAACAGAAGATTGATGGTAGTCAAGCACGAAATTGACCTGCATGAAACCCGATCTCTGCGAGGAAGGCCCATGAGAATTCGTAACAGAGCTTTGAACAATTTGCAATATACATGAATGGGCAACATAATCTTTGATACTAAGGCATGTCAATGACAGAGATTTCGTGGGCCTCTCAAGTTGAGAAAATAATGAGGCTGCGAGTTGCAAGGAAACCATTGATGATCATAGTCAGTGAAAAACTTAAACGTCATGGGGCCAAGTTTGGTTCGTTATCACTTGTGTTCCTCCTCTTTATAATCCGCTACGCCCATCCTTTTGGTAGTGGATATTTTGTGTTTAGGAATGAATCAATCTTCACCTTCAATGCCATTCAATCCAATTTTTCCTCATCATCTTCCTAGTTAACGCCTATAGTAGACTCGTTATTCGTTCTATAGAAATTACGGATCGAACTTGTTGATAACTACATAATTTTATCCCTAAAAAAATCCATCCCGTGCATTGTTGCATATTCGTTCTTCTATTGCATTTAGAAATTAGGGACATCTTTCATTTTAAGAATGGCATGTCCGCATTGAAGTTGAGTGACGGGGGCACTTGAGATAAATAATTGTCAGTGGGAAACAACATAAAAGAACAAAAGGGAAGTAGATCAAAGGGAATCTGCCATTATCATCCACTATCAACGCCATCCATCTCACCCTTATTGATTTTTTTTTTTAGGCCTCTTCGACATCATCCACTAACAGCACCGGCTTCCTTTCCCTATCTTCAATCATATAGTTCACACCCGATTTTTTATCGACATGTCGAAAAGATACAAATTGAGATTAGGATTTCCAATCACAACAGAGCCCATTTCTCGATAAAAAAATGTCGTTTTTCTTTTTTTTTTTTCTTTTGGGTTGTCGTTTTTAAGTGATTTCCTACTTTCTATTGAAACCCTAAAAAGTCAAACGATTGACTTTTTAGTTAACTTTTTGATTAACCCTTTGACCAAAAATCAATCCTGAGTTAAAAGTTGACTTTTTGCACAAAAAGATGTCAAATGATCTTAATTTCACTTTAGCCAAATTAATTTTCTAAAATTTCAAAGATTTGACCCGAAAATCAATATTTAGGAAAAGTCAACTATATGATAGACTTTTGGTCAAACCATTGATAAAAAAATTTTAAAAATAAAAAATCCACAAAACATTTCAATTTAGTATCAATTTGACTTTAGTGTTGAAAATTTTCCAAAAACCGATTAAGAACCTTGTTTTCCGAATATTTCGATTTAGATTCGAAATCGACCAAAAATAAAATTACTTTCTTTTTAGTCACAATTAGGTTTAATTTCTTTTATGACATTTGGTCTAGGGACTATTTCTCATGCACTCATTCATTCTATTTGGAGAACGGTTGTGTCAAAAATCGAATTACCATTTTTAGCCCTAATTATGGGATTCGAATCAATCCTTCGTGATTTGCAAAATGACACTTGCATTTCACTCATTTTCTTGAGATAAGTCCAAATCTGAGATCCATTTTGAAAAATTTACCCGAGAACCTCCCAATTTGAGGAATTTCGTTCTTTTGAATATAAGAAAATCAAGTTATTGAGCTTTAATTCAAGAAATTAAAGTTAACCCATTCGAGACCAAAGTTTAATTTCATGAATCAAAGTCCAATTTCGATATTAGACCTTGATTCATTTTTGGCCTAAGAGTTGTGATGTCAATTTAAGGTTGATTTGGATGCAATAGACTATTCTAAGCATGGGCAATTAGATGAATAGGTATTTTGCAATATTAATTTAATTTAATTTCAATTAATTTGTGATTACGATTGAGAAATTGCGAAATTGCCCATTTTGACCTATAATGTTCAGTTATGTGCACCATGGTCTAGGTTCGCTATTTTTCACAATAATCAATTAATTAAGTCAATAGAAAGCCAATAAATTACATTCATTTAGTTTAATTGACCTAATTTGATTGGAATTGGACTGTTTTGTCCTCAAATTGGGTAAGTTTTCTCTTCAATTTGGTCCTCGAGGGACCAAATTGCATAAATTTTTAATCCCTAAGGACTGTCTGGCAAGAACCGATCAAATCAGTGTGAATCAGCCTGATTAGTTTGACCGATCGTCGATGAGGTAGGCAGGTTTAGCCCCTTGCTGGCCAGTTCTGGATTGTTGGCAATTGCTCGTTGGATCCTCATCACGTGTATTTTATCCCTATATCCTTACATTTTCAAAATTTTGCAAAGTAACTTGTCACGCCCTGAACCTTGAGCGCGTGCCCATTCCTCGATGGTCAATTAAATTGCGACTTCTCAGGACGAGTCGCTAACCCTTTTCATTTTATTGCAGATGTGGAAGCGAATAAACAAATCCCTTGATAGTAATCATCTCGGGATAGAAAAGCAGGACAATAGATTCACAAACAAAACATGCTTTTATATACATACTGAGTCATATACAAAAGTCTATAACCAAAAGACTTCAAAAGACTGGCTCTTAACAAGGAGCTGCCCTATCTGACCTACACCTCGGATCCCCTCAGCACGGCTCCAGGTCCCCCTCCCTACAGTCCTGAAATGTTAAGCCCACGATGGGGTGAGATATAAATCTCAGCGAGTTCACGCTCTAAACCCCGATTAGGAGGGTAATACGCTTAGAGGCATCCTAACCACACAACCATACAACCATAGAGACTTATCTCGTCTCAGATCCTCCCTGCATGTTATCACAATTCATATCACAGGCAACACGAAAGCATGAGCAGCAACCAAGCTCAATCAACTGGTATGCCACACTCAAATTTCAAATAAGCACAGGGGTCCTAATTATAGGGCCAGATCATTATGACACGTCCCATATCGTGCCACACAATTTTATTCCATAATCCGGCACATCTATCTCAATCAATCATGCATTCCAATTGATTATTACTACTCGCACAGGTAGTTTTACCCGACACACATTGGTCCTCTAGCATAGCCAAGCTTCGTTTCGCTCTTTTGAGCACGACTACATCCTTTGACACACATCGAGGACGGCATTCCTTACGGCATTTCCGAAGGAGCTTCGGCCCAGAATCTACTGCGACCGGCTTTCCTTGACCATGGGCGTCCCATATAGGGGTAACGTCCACCGACACACACTGGGGACGGGTTCTCTTAACCAGCACCACGATCATTCAATTCCGGCCAAGGACATTGTGCTTTGCACTCACATGTCTCAATTAAGATAACAACCTTGGCCTGTTTTCTTCGTATTAGAAATACGCTGTAAAATAGTCGTGTGTGGGTACACAGTTAATTCACACCAGAAAAATTCCGGAAACTGGCTATCCCAGTCTAATTTAAAACCATTTTCAAATCCCACTATTGGATATGGTATTTAAAACCATTTTCGGTGTCAAAACCCGACACCCTGAATTTTCTGAATAAGTATTGAAATTCACAAATTTTGGAATAAATAACCAAAATTCTAATCAGCACTCAATTTGCACAAAATAACACCCAATTGTATAAATTGAACAAACCATTGCAATCAGCATAAAATTCCGGTCACCGGCTATCCCGGTCTAATTTCTGGAAAATAATTAATAATTTATTAAATACCAAAATTAATTAAATAAACCACCGGCCGTTGCAGCGTGGATGGTAGATCCTTGGTCCTCCACCGCGGAGGCCAGGGTTCGAAGCCCCTGCGAAGCAGGGAGGTTGAAGCGCTGTGTGGTGACTTATCCGGTGGCATAGGGTGGTGGTTTCACCTGTGTTGCTCCCAAGTTCTCCTCGCCGGCTGCCGGCTTTCGGGTTTCTAGGTCACCAAAAAAAAATAATTAATTAAATAAATACATATTAATTCAATAAATACAACCTTAGGCTAAAAATTGCTAATCTAACCACCTATTGAACTAATCAAATTATCCTAACCATTCTAACTACTTGGCCACACAATAAACTAACTAATTACAATTTCTAACCACCTAAATCACTAATCTAACTAACCTAAATTAATTAAACAAAATAATAACTACCCTAATATAATCTTAATCTAATCTAAACACCACTTAAATGTCATTAGCCTACTAAGTAGAGTTTAGTGCATAAACTCACCGGTTTAGCGCGAAAATCGGTTCACCATAATGGCGGCGCAATGGCAGCTAAAGCTCAAACTTACAACAACGCCAACGGAGGCTCGGATCAGGCCGAAAAAGGCCTTGCAAGCCCACTGCTTGCTGCCCGATCGATTGTTGGCTTGGGCTCGGCTGAGCTGTGAAGAAGCAGCTTTGACAGTGATGTTGGGTTTGCGGGGTGGAAATCCGGTGGAGACATGAGGGCGGCGAAGGAGTTGACTTTGGTGAGGGCTTCTCGCGGACGGGTGGCCGTGAAATGGAGGAGAAACGGTGGAGTTGGCAGCTGGCGCACGAAGGAGTTGCTGGAGTCAACCGTGGGGGAAGGAGACTTCGCTGGGTTTGACTTAGGAGGACAAAAGATGGTGGTGGAGCAGCTTCGGTCGCTGCTTGGGGGAGAAAACGAAGCGGGGAAGGGGGAGTCGGTGGAGAGACAGAGAGCGTGGAGGTTTCAGGGATCTTCGAAGGAACAAAAGAAAGGAAGAAAAAGGGCAGAACAGAAAGGGGGATCGGGGGAGAGAAACGCTCGAAGGAGGGAGAGAGAAAGAACGGATGAGGGAGAGAGAAAATTGCGAGATAGGAAGAGATAAGGAGCAAATGTCAACAAAAATTATCCAATTCAATTAAAGCTTGGTCCCTCCTACTCTTCATGTATATCCCTTAGTCCCCAAATACTTTCTAGCAAGATAAATCTCCCAAATAATCAACTTTGGACAGCAAAAATAGCCCTTTCCTTCACCCATCCGAATTTCATTCTTTTTCCGATTTATCCGAAATCCGATTTCTTAACAAATCTCTCCAATTGATGTCCAATTTTGCTGAGGAGGAAGCCCACACAATTTCTGCAAGTTCCCTTCACCAAATAGCTCACTAAGGAGGCCAAAAATCCCTTCAATTTGGCACATCCGAATTTCATTTCTTTTCCAAATTATCCGAATTAATTTTCCGTAAAAATCCCGAACTCGCCGAAAATTCTTCAGAGGATAAGTCGACGTTCCTAAAATGAATCGTGACATGACAAAACTTTTATTTTCTGAAATCGGGTTCAATTTCTCTATTAATTTCAATCTGGCTCAATTTTAGCGTGACATAACCTACCATGTAGCTTTTAGGAATTTTTATTACAATTGACTTGTGGTCGATTATTTTCAAGCCACAATGTACATCTTCGACACATTGGCGACTCTCGGTTGTCGTGAAAATCTCGAGGTTTCAAATACGGACACAGGGTATTTAATGTTTCGATACAAATTAAGAGGATTATGTTATTTTCTCACGTATTAATATAAAATTCGAAATCGTATAGGATATCGGGAGATTGCAAAACAGGTTCTAGTGGAAATAGGGTTGACCTTGGAACCGGACCGGAAAAACAGGATAGATTGAGTACAGGATCCAATATAAACAGGGTCGGGTACAAAATCTAAAAAAATGAGAACCAATTATAACAGGGTCATGTATAGGGTTCAGGTCTAGATCCTACCCATCCTAGACTCGATCACCCTTATTATGTGCACAAATATAAGAAATTATCACTTTGATCATTCATTTTTTGCTTGTAATTTTTTATTAGTAGGGCTCTCACAAATTCTTTTTTGAAAATGATAAAAAAATTTAAAAAGAAAAGTAAAGGACGGTGTGAGGTCCTTAGCTGACCGTTCCTCTGTTGACTGAGGACGGTCAACCAAGACTTTTCCCATGTTAAATTGCTTATCAATGACGAAAGATTAAACTATGACACATGGGCTGACGTTTTATCTGTTTCCTTTCTTCTTTTTTTCTGGCTAAATGGAGAAACACGATGTTTTCCCCTACAGATAACTAAGGGCGTGTTTGGTAACTATTCTGTTTTTGGAAATAATTTTTTATCAGAAATAGTTTTTTTCCAATTATGTTCCCAAGAACAATTTCTGAGTAAAAAAACGCATTTGGTAATTGTACAAAATTTCTATTCCTAAAATAGAAAAGAACAAAAATCCATTTGATAACGATAGAAAAATTCTATTCAAAATTTTTTTTCGAGTGCTTTTTTTAGAAAAGTGTAAACTTGGTATTTAATTATCATTCTCATGGAGCACTCACCAATTTAATTTTGTTCATGGTGATATGTATATATTTGGAAGAAAATTTTGTAAAGCATAATATTATAAGTAAAGTTTTTTTTTAAAGACCGAGGGAAACCCGTAAGTCAATAGCCGGCGGGCAAAGCTTGGAGCTTACGGAGGAACCCATCACCCCCGTGAAATGGGTAAGTTCACCTGCGACGTGCTAGGGATTCGAACTTCTCCCCTTCATGAGGGGGAGAAAGCTCGAAGCCAGCAGTGCCACTCAGTGCGGTGGTATATTATAAGTAAAGTTTTTTTCTTTTTTTAGTAACCCAGGGAACCCCGTAAGCCGAAAGTCAGCGAGCAAACCCTGGGTGAGCGACTGCAAGACCCACCACCACAATTCTCCAAGTATATATTATAAGCAAAGTTCGTACAACAAGAACTAACAAAAAGAAAAGTATCTTATAGATCTCTACATGGATCCTTCATACATGACAGCATAATAATAAAGTAATGTAGTCCATTGTTCAACTTCATCAAATTGACTTTGATAAGTTAGTACTTAAAAACAATATTACAAAATTCGGAAACACAAAGTTATGAAATTTCAGGCATATTGTAATCTCGTCATTTTATTTGTAATACCTTTTTCTAAGCATGTTTATCCTAATTGCCTACTCATGCAATGTATCATCTGCAACCTCCACCTCTCTAGGTCCAAACGGGTACTCTAGATCTCCATATAGAGAAAAGTTTTTGTCCATCCTATCTTGGTCACGAATATAATTATGAAGAGCACAATATGCAATTACAATAAGTGATTGCTTTCAAATTGTAAATGGAAGCATGTGTCTCAAAATGGTGAAGTGAACCTTTAATGCCCAAAATGACCTCTCAATGACATTTCTTAGTGAAGAGTACTTATGGTTGAACAATTCTCTTGCTATTCTTGGTCGTCTTGCATGTTCTTTATAATCTTTCAGATGATACCGTTCACATTTAAAAGGAGTTAAAAATCTCAGGAGTGTTGCATAACTAGAATCTACCACATAGTATTTCCCTATAACATTGTATATATAAATTTGTTATGTATGCAATCATAATATATTCATAAATAATTTTTTTTCTTTATAGATAAAGTAAATACCGATTGGTGGTCAAGGAGTCTCGAGTGCTGCCGAAAGCACTCAACAATTGTTGGCAGATTCTTCCCACCCAGAATACACAATAGTAAATTTCATATCAAACGAACAAACACACAACACATTCTAAGTAGTAATCCATTTCCTGCCTCTAAATGGGATCTACTGAGACACAGGGATGATAGCATTTATATGGGTGTCATCCATAACACCTATGCAGTCCTGTGAATTTATTACCAATCTAATGTTATACAAGATTATCAACCACGTGTATTTGATGGTGCAAAATTAATATGAAAATCATACCTCAAAGTAACGTTTATTACTAGGATTTATAAGAATTTACTGTGGAATGACATCAAAGGACGGTAGTCTGATAATCTCTTTGAAGAGTTTGAGAATTGCTTTTAATATTATATTGAAATACTTGCTAATTGTTTCTCCTGAATGTTGGAATCTTTCACGTAAATCTCTATTAGAGTTATTGTGACTAACCAAAGATAAGAAGATTACAACCTGTTCATCTATCCTAACATACAAACTATCTTTCAACCAACCTCTTACCCTCATTAAATCACAGAGGTTCAAGAAAAACATATCTCTCCATCCTAAAGGCTTCATATATTTTATCTAAATGTCCATAAACATTTTCTCTTATCCATTCAGGTCCTGATAGTTTATTGTCTCTAATAGGCTCTTTCGTATGCACGGACATGTCTACCGTAACGATGCACAACCATGCTATCAATATGTCAAGATTATCATCATCCAAGAATTGTTCAACTAGTTTTACCTGCTCATTAGACACATCATTTGATCCATTTTCCATAGTACCTATACTATCACACAAATATAAGAAAATCAATATAGATTTTGAAAAAATATCAAATAAAAATCAATAACATAAGTCGTAGATTGAAAGCAAACCCAATATAAAAATTCCAAGCAATCCATCGTACACATGCCATTACATAAGTATAACAGTTTCAACACCAATATCTTGAAAAACTAAGTATTAACTACTAATATAAGTCATACAATCAAATGAAACCCCATGCAATCCACAGTACATTTCCCAACATCTACTAAAAATATCGAAGAAGTCAATATCTCCTTTCAGGTGGGGCTTTGATGAAAGCGTCCCTCCATGTGGCACTAATGCATGCTTGTTCCACTGCTTTGTTGTAAAAATCTTGTTCTAACTCATGCATACTAACTAGAACTTCAATCATAGTAGATACTGAGAAAGGGTCTACAGGTGGTGGTGTGACCTCTAAGGTTGCAGAACCACTCACAGATTGACTTGTCATAGCTTTTATCAGATCTTGTATGGCTTTGCAAGTGTCAGCCACACCGAATGAGTTACTCTTTCTTCTCCTCTTAGTATTTGGAGTCCTATCTAACTTGTGTTTGTCATAAACTGGAGTTGTAGCATTGTCAGATGTAAAGACCCTCTCATCAATGTGATGTTCACTAAAGTCCTCTGCATTGCCACCATCATTGTCACCTTCCTTCGATACCGTCAAATCTTCGGCATTTCCTGTGGCGGGATCCCCACTAGCATATGTATCACCAAATATAATACAAAACTTGGGATACTGAGGAAATCCATCCTTCTTGAATTTTGCCTAATCAACATTATCTTGCAATTTTCATAATAATGACATGTCGGCAACATATTCATACATTTCAAAACTTACATCTACAATGATATCAAAATAACCAAAAGTTAAAAGATACATTGACGTGAGATTCTCATATACTTGGATTGTAAACACCAACTATTTTAGTCACACTATCCCAACCAAATCCAGACTGTGAAAGGAGCTTTTTAAAACTCTCATATTGTTTTCTCAGTTTGTTCACCTTGTTCTTGAGCTGTGGTACGCTATATTGGAATCCTGTCTGTAATGAATTCAGCCCATATGTTATTCCACTCTACTTTGTTGTAAGTAGAAAAAGTGCGATTTCTCTTTTTTGACATCCTCTACCAACAAACTTACAAACAGGTTGGTTAAAGACTCAATCCACTTTGCACTGAATGTTTATTTCTCAAATGTCATTTAACCTTTGGCCGGTTGAGCATCATATGAGTTATGAATTAAAGCAATAACATAATAATGTAGTAATTACATGCAATACACAACCATTCTCAAGAGACGCAAGCAGAGAAGACTCTAATGGCAAAGCATTGACAATTCTTGAACTAGCTTGTGCAAAACATGACAAAGATTGCATTTTGAGCTATAGGGGCTACACAGTACTATGACTATCGATGATCAATGTAATAGAAGACCCAAAATGAAACAAAGAACACTATGAGAAACCTACTAGATTTTGGAGATGAGCAAGATTTTGAAAGCACCAACGTCAATAGATTTGCACAATTAGCAAAATGAATAGGTCAAGTGAGCAAGTAGAAACCGGTCAAGTGAGAATGAAAAACAATCGCAATGACAAGAAGTAAGCAAAAACCAAACCGAGTTCAACTACACAAATAGGAAAAAATTGAATTCGTGACAACCATGGCCCTAAGCCCCCTAGCCCTTATAGTTAAGCTTAGCTAGAGATTGAGAACGATCCAAAACAAGAAAAAATAGCAATGGAGGAGTTGCCATGATGATGGATTTCGAGTCCAATAGTATCTACTGAATAAGGCCTCTCTATGGGGGTCATTGATGTGTCAAGCGCTAGTGCTTGATAAGGGTTAGCTCAAGTGAATTGCGGTCTTGATAAAATCTCATTTTCAATAAGTTTTCACTAGTGTAAGGCCTATCTTGGACATGCACAAGCTCAACCCAGCATGTCATACTACGACTTGGGCCTATTCAACAAAACAAAAGAGAAAACTAATGATCATACTCTCACACCAGCAAACCAACAAAAGAGAAAACTAAGTGCGAACCTCACTGATGTTAACATGTCGACATTGCTCGGAGGAATGGTTAGGTCTACTGATCTGGATAGCATAAAAACCAATTACCTAAGCTCAACTTTGTGCATTTGGCAATCAATCACCAGTTAAGGGCATGTGTATTTGTTAATGCAGGAAGTTGCGCGAGAGGGCTCAAGCGAGCAGCGCGGGCTCAGGCTCGAGCGCGAGGGCTCAAGCGAGCCGTCACCCAGATCGGCAAGCACGGCCCTCGCAGATCTACTTTGCATTGCCTACAAAGTTAATGTTCATTCCAAAATAGATCTAGACTAATCTTCAGACTACACTGCATAGATTTATTTAACAAACAAGATAGAGAAAGAAGAAGGGACTGATCTTTTGTTCCCCCTGAACTATCATTTGCAGTAAAACCAGAAGATTAGCGAAACTTACCACTTCACCGACGCCTGATGGAGTGACGCGAGTTTTCTTTAGTTTTTGGGTTGCAAGCCAAATTATCTAACTAAAAGCATTTAACTAAAGGCACTAGGGCAGAGACAAACTATCTCACGGAGTCAACCTGCTGTTTTAATCGTTTCCACAACATGTCGCTCGAGCGAGCACGGCGATTGATGAGGGCCACGCTCACCGAAGCTAATTGTCGCCTCGCCACGCTCACTCGTGCGGGCCCTCACCTCACCACGCTCGCTCGAGCGAGCAACGCTGGGTCAGGGCTTGAGCGCGAGGGCTCGAGCGAGCCCTCACCCACATCGACAAGGGCTTCGGCGAGTGCGGCCCTTGCAAATCTAGGCGACGGCTCGCTCGAGCGAGTGCGGCCCTCACAGATCGTGCCCAGTCACGCTTGCTCGTGCGAGCCTAGATCGACGAGGGCAGTGCTCGCCAAAGCGAGCCCTCGCCTCACTGCGCTCGCTCAAGCGAGTACTCGCCTAGATCGGCGATGGCTGCGCTCACTCGACCAAGCCCTCACCAAAGGCATCCCTCCCATAGTGTGCAAGTCAGCAAGATGGGTATAACTTACCTCGAACTAGAAGCTTGAGTCAGTGGAGGAGCAGCAGTTGTCGGCACCGGAGAGAATGACCAATTGAGAGGTGCTGGATGACGGAGAGAATGGTAGAGAGGATTGCAGTTGAGAGGTGCCAGAGAGAATGACCAGAGAGAGGAAAGAAGTGAGACAGAGAGAGGAACTCAAGACAGCGAGAGAATGGCTTGAAAAGATAAACAACTCTTTTTTTTTTTCCTGTGTGTCCTTAGTTGATCGTATAATGGCCAGGATCCAATCCTGGACTCAGCGCTTTCTATCCTTTGTTGGTAGGGTTCAACTAATAAGGTTGGTCCCCTATGCCATCTAAGCTTATTGGGCGATTGTTTTCACCATTCCTGTTGCAGTTCTGGATTGCATTGAGCTAATCTTCAGACAGTTCCTTTGGAAGGACCCCGGCCTTGGAAAGGGTGGCGCTAAAGTATCCTAGGAAGACGTTTGCCTTCCAAAGAAGGAAGGAGGACTTGGAATTCGCAGATTGCGAGAATTCAACAAGGCAGCGATGCTCAAGCACATTTGGATCCTGTTTACAGACAATGAGTCCTTATGGTGCAAGTGGATTCACTCAACCTTCCTAAAACGGAAGAGTTTCTGGATGGTTGGGACGCCGACCTATTGCTCTTGGGCTTGGAAGAGAATCATTCGCTTGAGATCCGAGTTTCGACTCTACTTCCAATGGAGAATTGGAGATGGCCAGTCAGTCTCCCTTTGGTTTGATCACTGGCACCAAAGAGGTCCTTTACATCTTTTTTGCTCAGATCAAATGATATTAAATTCCGATTTATCCAAATTTGCCACGGTGGCTAACCTTTTCTCACTGGCAGGATAGGATTTCAAGACAGTAGTTAAATCTTGGGATTATCCCCTCCCTCTCCTCTCCAGAGCACTGGATCGCTTTATTTGGAGCGACAGCACTTCTGGTCTCTTCTCAGTCGCCTCGGCTTGGCATATTGGAATGATAGGGTTAATTGGGCATCCTTTATCTGGAATAAGGTTATCACCCCAAGATATCAATTCAATCTCTGGCTTATTATAAAGAACCATCTTCCCACCCAAGCCCTACTTATGTTGCATGGCAGAATTGGGAGAGAGGTTTGTGCTTTTTGTAGGCTGACGCCGGATTCCATCGATTATCTCTACTTTGGGTGTCGCATCACTACCAGCATGGCTTTTTTTTGGGCGGCTAAATGCAATCTCCCTTGGCGTAACAAGACATGGTCTGAAAACCTTCAATGGGCGATGAAGTTCCTCTCCGGTAAGGACTTTTATCGCTCCATTGGCCGCTTTTCTTTTGGTGCTATTTGCCACCTTATTTGGAGATACAGGAACAACATACTCTTCAAAGATCACACGGTCGCAGTTACGGCGGTTAAAAATCATCTCATCAAAGTGGTGAAGGACAAGGCCTTAATTTTCAGAAACGTTGAGGATAATCCAAGAAACAGAAGACTCCAGCGTAACTGGGGATAGACCCTTGCATCTTCTCTCCTCATCCGGCGGATCTTTAGTGTTCTTTGGAGTGGTTCAAAGACAGCTTGTGGTTGGGTCGCGGCCGTTGTCTTCTCGGGCGCTTGCTGTATGAAGGACTTCCGCCTTCTTCCTTCGGCTGGGGCCGAGTTCACCTTGACTGGTTTGGCTACTATTCGTCTATGGCGGTGACCCCTCCTTAGTGTTTTGTGACTGTTTTCTTTCTTTGTTGTCCGTCCTTTGTTTTGGTTGTTTTGTTGAGGTTGGGTTCCTTTTGGCCATGCGTGGCCTCCTCTTTCCTCGTGTACCTATTATTTAGGCTGTTATTCGCTTTGGCCGCTCTTGTAGAGTTCTTTTGCATCCAGCTCCCTTCCACTCGTTTAGACTGATTGTCTTCATGAGTGCAAGTTTTGTGGCGACGAATCTTGTGTAAATGTTTGGCTCAAAGCTCAATATATTATTACTTCTGACCAAAAGCATTTCTGTTCTTTTTTCATACCAGAGAACAAAAGAATATAATCATACACTATTTGGAGTAAAAGCAAACAGCCCTAAGATGCACTCAGCCACAACAGAAGAGCCACCACCTTAATAATCTTTGTAAAAAGAAAAGAAAGGGCAGATCCTGACATTTCAAGCTCTTCATCAAGTGGACCGGTATTACTTGCTTCCACTACATCTTGATAAATTACTGAAATCGGTTCGATATGATGTATTTCAAGGAAAAAAGCTATTGTCTTGTTTTCATTTTTTGGTCATTTCCATAGGGTTGCAGTCGTTACAGGTGTGAATAAAGGGATCGGATTCGAGATATGCAAGCAATTTACTTCAAATGAAGTCTTCATTATATTGACCGCAAGAGATGTGAATAGAGGGAATGAGGCTATCAAGAAGCTTGCGAGTATCGGGATCTCCAACATGGTCTTTCATCTGCTCGATGTGGTTGATGGGACCAGTGTCCGTTCTCTGGCAAATTTCGTTGAGACTTGGTTTGAAAAACTCGATATTTTGGTATGATCCATTCGTATATCACTTATTATATCATGTTACAAATAGTTTGAGAAAAGAGCCGTAAAAGAACAATGGCCTTCCAGGTTAATAATGCGGGCATATTCGGAGCTACATATATGAAAAAAGGACTCGGTTTTGTCAGCAGATATAGTGAGTTTTCTCAAATCGGCAATACTACTATGATATGCATTTTTCACGTTATTTTTGTGATGTGATTTATAGAACATATACAATGTTCATGCTTTTTGCACGCCCCTTTTTACTTTCCTAGATACTGGCCTCAATACACATTTGCCCACCATTTGAATATAGCCTAACTTTGGGATAAGTTTATTAGGTGTCCTAAAACTTATCATGAAAGTATAATTGTGTCCAAAAACTTGTCAAATGGGTGCAGTCAAGTACTAAAATTAACACCATCAATTTATCTAACGGAAATGCTAACATGGCAATTTTAAATTAATTTCTCTCTCCTAGTTGTCATTTTTTATTGTTTTCTTTTTAATGTCTTATTTAATCCATATTAAAAAACTAAAAGAAAAAGCTAAAATTTTATTTAAAAAAATTGAGAGAGAGAGAGAGAGAGGCAAAGGATAGGGCAAGGCCATGCTGGTAGGCACTGCTGCTACTACCACCTATTGTCGAAGGGGCCAGTAACCTTCGCCGACCATGGGCGAAGGTGACCAGCCCTTGCCAGTCCTGAGTGAGGCCTCATCGGCCCTAGCAACCCTTGTTAGGCTCAAGCTCATGCTCGGATGCCCAGATCTAGGTGACGTTGGCGCTCGCCTGGGCCTAGCGAGGGTTGTCGGCCCTCGTTTAAGGCTGACGAGGTCTCGCCACGGGTTGATGAGGCTCGTCAACTCCAAGCAACAGTCAGTGTTGCTTCAATTTGGGGGGGGGGGGGGCGGGTGGTACCCAGAGCTAGGCGCCCTTGCACCGGCTAGCAAGGGTCACCTACCCATGCCTAAGACCAGCAAGGCCAGGCCTGAAGCTGGTGAGGACCAACCACCCTCAACCAGCGCAGTGATGACGGTGCCCACTAGCGTCCAGCCCTGCCCTTCTCTCTCTCTCTCTCTCATTTTGGCTTTTTAAAATAAAATGTTAGCTTTTTTTAGTTTTTTCATATGATTTAAATAAGATTTAAAAAAGAAAACAATTAAAAAAAAAACCACCAATGAGAGAAATTAATTTAAAATTGCCACGATAGCATTTTCCGTTAGCTAAATTGATAGTGTTAACTTTAAGACTTGATTGCACTTTTTATAAGTGTTAAGATTTAATTGCACTTTTGTAACAAGTCTTAGGATTTCTAGTGAACTTATCCCCTTATCTTTTGATCGGAAGTCACAAACTTGTAAACTGAAAAATGTTAGTTTGGACGTTAACTAATTCGTTACTTGACATGAATATATGTCTTCTAGCATAAGTGTTTGGGGGCATCCATCTTTTTCGTATTTTCCTTTTATTCATGGAAAGGAAAAGGCTTAAACTAGTAAACACTCTCGTCTTTGTCACGTAACCTTATTGTAGATTAAAGGTCCACAAGCCAAATCAATGAAAGAGTTCATTGAGGACACGTATGAATCAGCATAAAAATGTCTGAGAACTAACTACTATGGAAGCAAACAAGTAACTGCTGCTCTTCTACCTCTTCTTAGCAATTGAATTCAGCGAAAGTAGTTAATGTGTCCAGTGCCCTTGGCCAGCTTTAGGTATCTCCTGTTAGAATATTTAAATAATAAATCATGCATTTATTTAACAGTTTCAATAGTCTCACAAAATCTCGTGTAATAAGGTTCTAAGTTTAAATCTTCCATGCCCCCATTTGACTCTCCAATCGAATATTTCCATGCTTTAAGCTAAAGGCAAAATCCAACCTATGTGTAAGGAGAAGTGTTAAAATATTTAAACAATAAACCATACTTTCATCTAATAGCGTAAACTTTTAAAATATTTGGTAATGATTTTACAAAATATCACATATACTTAACTAGTGTAATTCACAAATGAAGCTTTCATATTGTTGATCGAACAACTGTTGACAATTGTCCTACAAAATTTCACACGTACTTAATTATTGTAATCCTTAAATGAAGCTTTTCGTATTTTTGATCGAGAAAGCCACACGTAATGGACATATTATATCTTCTGGCTATTTAATGGAACGACGATGGGGATTGACACTATCGTCTTTTGTCATACCTTCTTACTCCTTGCATAGTCTCTCATGAAAGATTTGTTCATCTTATTTTGTTTGAAATTAGTTCATTCCTCGCCAAAATATCAAAGAGGAGCTCAATGACGTCAATAGCCTCACGGAAGAGAAAGTGGACGGTTTGGTAGTGAGATTCTTGAAGAATATGAAGGAAGGTACAGTGGAAACTGGAGGCTGGCCCATCATTTTATCTGCTTACATCGTCTCTAAGGCAGCTCTCAATGCTTAAACGAGTTTTGGCGAAGAAATACCCCGATATCGCCATCAATGCCGTGACCCCTGCTTTCGTCAAGACCGACCTAAACTATAACACTGGGCTTTTGCCAGTTGAGGAAGGCACGAGAAGTCTTGTTACGGTGGCTTTAATGCCAAAAGGAGGACCTTCTAGCGTGTTCTTTAATCGGACAGTGGTATCGACCTTTTGATCAAGATTTGGATGAGTGGTGCAGAAAGGCTATGTCCATTTAAACTCTAAAGCTGTGTTCCACTGTATTTTTTGTTCTGCTTATTGGTAGGAGCTTCTAAAGCGCATTACAATTATTTCACTGAGATTGGAGAGAGTGAATATGTCAAAGAGTAGGGGGACAGTGAGAAGGAGAATAAAATGTGCGATGTTGGTACTGGAATGATTTAGCACTGTACTACAAGATAAAATTGTTCAATTTGGGTCTAATCTTTTAGTCATTTGGACTACGCATGGGATGACAATTTGTTCTTGAAATGGAATTGTACGTCCGCAAACTAATTTAATTACTAATCTGGGGTCTCAAGCCGGGATCGGGATGAAAACAGAAAAAGATAAAGCTATCCGTCCAAATACAACGATTCCTATCAACCCGAGCTTTCCATGTACATACCATTTCCTAGTTCGTGCCATCAGCTGCGAGTGAGCATCAACAAGCCTGTGGTGTTCTTAAACTCGCTGATGCCAATTGCGATGGCCACGGCATGTGTGACGTGTTTCTTGGGGAATAGGGCTGCCACACATGCATTTGGAATGGCTCGTAAGGAGGTGGCAAAATATGTCTTAGGATATTTAAATGATAAACCATGTCTTTATTTAACAGTTTAAGCATTTAGAATAGTTAATTGTGGTCCTATAGAATATCAAATGGTATCAGAGTTAGGAGGTCTTGAGTTCGAATCTTCTAGGCGCCTATTGGCCTCTCCAATTAAATTTCCAAAAAGGAGGGAATATTATAATATTTAAATAATAAATCACGCATTCATCTAACGGCTTAAGCTTTTAGAATAATTGACAGTAGTCGATTGGAAATAAGGGTTGTCACCCTCTTTGGTAGCCCGCAAGTTCCAACAACCCTCGTTGGCCATAGTGGAAATAAACATGAAAAAAAGAAAAATTATTAAAAATTTGGAAACATATTCAAAAATTGAAAAAAAAAAATTGTCTATATTAGCACCGGTCATGCCAAGTAGGACAACGATGCTCACGTCTAATTTTCGGTCAAAATGACAGTGTCCATGTTAGTGATTTCTGGTTGGATGGATCATATTGGCAAATTGTCAAAAGGTTTAGGAATAATTGGTTAAATTGAAAAGTGTAGAACTGAACTGGCATAAGCATAATAGGTTTAGGTCTTTTTAGATAATTATTCCTTTTTTCACTTCATTTGTGTTTATCATGGCCAGTAAGAAAGCGATTGTAGTTTTTGCTGAAAATTTTTCAATCCAATGAATTTTGAATGACTAATATTCTACTCTACAAAATTCATATTCATATCTCGAACGCGTTCCATGGTTTGACTTTATACTTTGTGCAACAACTTGAAATCGACTCAGCTACCAACATTGTTGACGAATCAGCCTCGATGTCGAGTAAGCACATCACCGACTAAGCAAGTAATTCATCGTCTCTTCTAGGGATCAGAAGTCTGCAAATAACGATGTATCTTATAGATACTATTCGATGATGGCCCCATAGAGTTTCAAAGATGGCTCTCACCTAGCACTGTCCTAACGAAGTTCAAGAGGTGACTCCATAGCGAAACATGTTTTCCCACATAGCACTGACATCCCATCGTGCGCAGATATCAGTCCGTGTTCACGTGATGTCATTCGATCTTGTAATCATATTCGATAGTGCACAGGATGAATGCATATTAACATGACCTATCTAAGCTACGTACAAACGTAAGATACGTTATATCAATACACTAGAGAGAGGTGAATGATATTAGAATTCACAAAACTGTCAATCAATTGACGCCTTTCCGTTTGAGATTTCTCCATTCCTTTCCTCTTCAATCTCAAAATCGAGAAAAAATACAAAAAAATATTCTAAACATATTGCATTAATATTAATTCAATTATAAACTTTTCAATTGAATCAATTTAACCATAAACATTTTTACACAAGTACCAATTTAGCCCATCCCACCAATTTATGGCTAAAATCACTCACTAGACACTAGCCATCCTACTTAACACGACTAATGTTGACATGAAATTTTTTTTATAATTTTTTGAATTTATTTATTTTTTAATTATTTCCATTTTCTTTTCCTTTTAATTTTACTATTGCCTAGACACTAACCATCGGCCAAGGCAAGGGTCAGCCTTGCTAGGCTATGCTTGGGCTGTGGGCAAGAACTGCTTCTTGAGGAGAGCCACACCATTCTCTATGAGAAATGCCTTGAACTCCATTGTCGTCATTGCTGGTTTCTCTATATGGAAAACAATGCATGCAAGCATGGAAGAAGAAGGAAGATAAGGCTCGCCGAGCATCGTCCTGGCTTGGGTTTAGGAAGTACCGACACTCTTTGGGAGTCTTTGTGCCATGTCAAATACTTTAACACGTGTCTGACACTCTCCGACACTTTTTAACACTCAATCAACATGTGTCAAAAAATCTAATACCTAGTCAACTCTCCCAACACTCGAGTCCGGAATTCTGACATATGATTTCAATATGCATGGAGTCAATTTTAAAAATTTCCAATAAATAAGGGGTCAAAATGTAAATATGTAAAAAAATAAAAAAAAATGGATAAAGGGGAAAATAAGAAAAATTTAGTCTTCTCTTTTGACTCTCACTTCTCATGACACACAATTCACCCTCCCACGTTTGTTTTTTCTCCTCTTCCAACGTACTTTGACTCTTGAGTCCATAATATGAATTATTTGTTTATTTTCTTCTTAGTTTTTTGAAACCGTTAAATTGAAATGATGAATTATATTAACAAATAGCGGATTAATGATTTAAAGTAAATTCATTCTAAGTTCTTTTCATTATTTATTTGTGTATTTGAATCGAATTAATTTGATTGAAATAATCATAGAAATGATAATTTATCATGTATATATAAAAAAAAATGTATTTAATTTAGGGAAAATGTCACAAATGGTCCCTAGACTTCTACTTAATGTGCAATCTCGTCCCTGAATTTTTGATTTGCTCAATTTAGTCCCCGAACTATCGATAAATGCCCGATCTAGTCCCTGACTATTTGGAAATTGACCAATTTTGTCCTTCCGTTAGTTAAAGTTAACGGAATTAGGCATTTTGGTCTTTTTCTTTTTTTCTTTTTTCTTTTTATTCTTCTTCTTCTTCTCTCTTCCCTCCGCCGGCCATGGCGGAGTCGGCGGAGGGAAGCCGGCGTCCGGCGAGGGTCGCCCTCGCCTGGGTTGGCTAGGGCTGCCCTCGCCGACGTCAGGCAAGGGCCGTCCTTGCCGAACGCAGGTGAGGGTGGCCCTCACCAGCGTCGGGCGAGGATGGCCCTCGCCTGCATCGGGCGAGGGCCGCCCCTACCAGCATCAGGCAAGGGGTGCCCTTGCTAGATCTGGCGAGAGCCGTTCTTGTTTGCGTCGAGTGAGGGTTGCCCCTACCGGTGTCGGGCGAGGGGTGCCCTTGCCGAATCTGGCGAGGGCCGTCCCTGCCTACGTCGGGCGAGGGCCGCCCCTACCGGCATCGGGTGAGGGGTGCCCTCGCCAGATCTAGCGAGGGCCATCCTCGCCTGATGCAGGTCGACGAGAGCAGCCCTAGCTAGCCCAAGCAAGGGCGACTCTCGCCGGACATCGACTTCCCTCCGCCGACTCCACCATGGCCAATAGAGGGAAGAGAGAAGAAAAAAAAACAAAAAAATGAAAAACAGTCATCACTTAACAGTTTGAACGGAATGACTAAATTGCACAATTATCGATAGTTCATGGACCAAATTGAGCAAATCGAAAGTTCAGGGACGAGATTGCACATTAAGTAGAAGTCCATGGACCATTTGTGACATTTTCCCTTTAATTTACAACATATGTTCTGGTATTCTCTCATGAAAGATTTGTTCATCTTATCCTTCTTGAAATTAGTTCATTCCTAGCGAGAATTTCAAATGAGGAGCTCAATGACGTCGATAGCCTCACAGAAGAGAAGGTCGATGGTTTTGTAGTGAGACTTCTGTAGGATATGAAGGAGGGTATGGTGGAAATTTGAGGCTAGCCAATCATTGCATCCGCTTCCATCGTCTCCAAGGTAGCTCTCAATGCTTACATGCGTCTGGACTTGGGCATGTCCTTAAAAGGCTTAAGGAGGAAACAGGCGGGAGATCCGCCCTGGGGTAAAAGACCTCATGTTGTCCTCCATATTCCATCTTTGTTGGGAAGACAAAAATAGATAGGGGATTAAGGGGTCTCAGGTAGTGAAGGTAGACACTATGTCAGAACTTTAGTTCTAACTACCGCCGGGTAGGCAGATATAATAGCCTCTCGCGCCTGGGGTGAGTGAGGGTGGGTGAAAAGCTCACAGCTGAGCTAGCGCGCCTAACGGCACTGTGCCCAAGCACAGGCTAGCTTGGTTCCCCCAGTTGGGCATAGTGCCATAGAAATACCCCGGTATCACCATCAACGCTGTGACCCCCAGTTTCGTCAAGACCGACCCAAACCACAAAACAGGGTTTTTGCCTGTAAAGGAAGGCGCGGGAGGTCCTATTATAGTGGCTTTAATGCCGAAAGAAGGACCTTCCGGCATTCTCTTTGATCGGACAATGGTATTGACCTTTTGATCAGGATTTGAACGATTAGTGAGAGGCTATGCTCGTTTAAATCCTAAAGCTTTATTTTATTTTTATTTTTTTTGTTCTGTTTATTGGTTGGAGCTTCTAAACTGCATTATAGTTATTTCACTGGGAAAAATTATCCAAAAAGTTTCAAACCTACTATACTTTTGCTAATTTAGTTATAAACATTTCAATTTTACCAATTCAATCCTAAATATTTTCACATTTTACCAAATGAGTACATTCAATCAATTTTGGTCGGAATTTATTGATGTGAACGCCAGCCATCCTATATAGCACAGTCGGTACTAACGTGAACAAAATTTATTAATTTATTAATTTATTAATTTTTTCTATTATTATTATTATTATTATTATTATTATTATTATTATTATTATTATTATTATTATTATTATTCCCTCTTCTTTCTTTGGCCAATTGTCCAGGCTCTGATGATCAACTAGAGGCTATGACTGGCGAGGGTCGGCCTTGCTAGCCTTGGGCAAGGCTCACCCTCACCAAAGGCTAATGAGGGTCAACCTCACCGACCTCAGGCGAGGAACGACCTCCCTAGCCTTGGATGAGGCTCGCCCTTATCAGATCTAGCGAGGGAAATCCCCACTCAGCCAACGAGGTCACCCTCCCTAGCCTTCAACGTAGGTGACCCTTGCCAACTTCTAATGAGGCTTGACCTCATTGGATTTGGCAAGGGCAAGCCTCGCCCAAGGATGGCAAGGTCACCCCTCGCAAGATCTCGACGAGGCAACTCTCGCCAGTTGTAGCCTCTGGCCGATTGTTGGATGCTAGGCAATCGGCTTGAGGAAGAAAAGGCAAAAAATAAAAAAATAATTTAAAAATTCGAAAAAAAATATTTAAAAATTAATAAATTTTACCCGCGCCAACACTAACTGTGTCACACCAGCGAATTTCAACCAAAATTGACTAAATGAACTCAATTAGCAAGAAATGAAAAGGCTTAAAGTTAAATTGGTAAAATTGAATGATTTATTATTGAATTAATAAAAATGCAATAAGTTTAAAACTTTTTCGACAATTTTCTCTATTTCATTGAGATTGGAAAGAGTGAATATGTCAGAGTGGGAGGAGAGCGAGAAGGAGAATAATTGTCAAGCTACGTTGGTACGAGTTATGAAATGATTTAGCACTACACAAGATAAAAATTGTTCAATTCGGGTTACAGTCAATTTGACCACAATGACAATTTGTTTTTGAAGCGGAATTGTACGTCCGCACACCAATTTAATTACTGATCTGGAGTTCCAAGCCACAATCGAGATGAAAACAGAAAAAGACATAAGCTATCAGTCTCATAGCAACTCGAGCTTTCCATGTAAAATACCATTTCCTAGGTCATGCCATCAGCTGCAAGTGAGCATCAACATGTCTATAGCGTTCTAAACTTGCCGACGGCGACTACGATGGCCACGGCGCATGTAACATGTTTCTCAGGGAATGCGGAATAAGACTGCCACACGTGCATCTGGAATGGCTCACGAGGCGGAGGCGAACTATTGCCCTTATAGTCTCCAGAGGCAAGTGCAGCTCGGGGATCGCTGGATTAGATACGAGGATGACTATTTCGCAGAATAGGTAAAGCTGGAGCTGATGAGGAGGCTGAAACTTTAATGGGAAGCATTAAGTCCTTAAGTCTGTGTAGATGTATGGGAACGACAAATGTACCCGGCTCCTTCTATGGATCCAAATGAGACCATTTTGCCAATCTTTTCAATTAGACATCGCTCTCAAAGGGAATACATTACAGATTTGATCTTCCAGTGTGAACCTGATATGGATTCTTTGAAATTTGAAGAATTTGAAAGATTCTATACGCCATCAAACGGATTTGAAAAACGTATCTAATCCCCAATACCTCACAACCAGACAGACGGCAAAAACTCGTCTTGAAAAGCTGCATCCGACTGAAAGTGCATTTCCGAGTTCATATGCCCGTTTCTGCTAGTATTTTGGTGGATACACTTACCAGATGAATGATATTTACCATCAGAGTGATTGCAATGTACTTAGGAGAAAGGATGAGCAAGCTACTCAACTCGGTTGGTGCACATCAAAATCACGGATTTCATTTCTTCTTTGTCCAACAATGCTTCAACTATTACCTACATGATATTTAGAGTTCATGTGAGTGACGCTTCACCTAAAGAGCTGACATTAGTCAAAGAACGGGGGAACATAATTCAACTCATACCTCCTGTACTTTGTTTCCAGATCGAGCCAGTAATTTGTATTGATTTTCAAACATGGACGCCATATAAACCTGCATCATGGGACATATCACAAAGATACCACGCAAAGTCATAACCACGAATGACATTCTTTTATTGTCTTAAAGTAGGAGTTTCATCGAAAGAAAGGCATGAGAACAGCCAGCATGCAAACAATAAGTGATTAATATGCAGTTGGCCAAAAAAAAAAAATGAGTGTACAATGCATTAACGTGTGCTTTCATCAAAAGCGTCTAAGTATAAACCTCCTTTCACATAATGCAAATAGAACATAAAAAAAAAAAAAAAATTATGCATGTATTCATGCGTAGATCTGCTGCTGCTGCCGTTACTTTACAGCATATACGAATAGAATGAAAACACAAGAAAAAAGAACTGTCTGTCATTGGAAATCAGAAAAAAGATCCCGGATATATTCTAAAGCAAATGCAAGGAAAATTTCAAGCATCTAAAATCTAGTTAGTCCTACGAAAGCTACTCTTAGGGTTTGCTCGAATACAAAAAACATGAAAATCATATGGACTCATGAATTTGTTGCGCATCATCATATACCATAATTGCCGCGCAACAAACATTGACCATTATGCTATGAGTTTGAGTATCTCCATGAAGATGGAGAGCCATGGTATTTCTGGAATAGGAACTAAAACCTTGCATCAAATAGGAACTAAACATTCATGTAGACACACCTGGAATGTCGGAGCCAAACCCGGGCTCAAGAAAAAACGACCTTTTGACACAGTCTGCACTCCTTCAATCCGTTGCAGCTCCTTGATAAGCGACTCCACTTCAACCCACTGTTTAAATATAAAGCAAGCAATGAATAGTTCAAGTCCATATGCTCTAGTATTATCATGTAGACACAATTTTCAATTTGTCTAATTGCATGTACACGAGAACAAAACAAACACCATCTATCCAAGAGTGATGAAAAATTGGAAAAGGCAATCAACTAGGTTAAGTATCATGTGACACATTGCTTTCTTCAACATTTTAAGAAGGAATCAAGTAAACCACCTACTTTAACACAGTTCACAGATAGAAGAACTACTTTGCTGTCATTGTCCTATTTCTGAGTTGTTTAGAATCACTACTCTATAAACATTCGTAAGCCACACCAACCAGTGCTCATGAGAGCCACATACAAAAATAGATTCCAATTAAAGGATGATTGCAGAAACCTCGGATTCTGCTTGCGTAGCTTCCAGGTTGCCGTCGAAGGATTTGCCATCACCTACCACTGACTCCAAGGCCTCAATCAGCGGATCAGGCTGCCATAGGAAACACAATTGTCATGATGAACCAATTCAAAAATTTTCGCACTTTACACCTAAATCTTGAACTAAATTACCATAATTTCCTTCAGTGACAAGAAAATACGTTCAAGTGCAAAATCCAGTTGATGAACTTTGGCCTCCACAACCTGATTTCAAATTGATCTTCTTGAGAAGTCAGAAAGCCAAAAGGACCCACAATGAAAGAGTACTTGTCAAAAATATTAGATGAATAAGAGAATATGCATAACCATATACACAGAACAGCTCAGGCAGCAAGTGATGGAAAATTGGCAAACTCAAACACTCTACTTATCAAATATACGAGTTTTTCAAGACAATGCATACATTAGAGTCACAGTCTAGATTTCTGCAGAATATGACCATGAAGAAAAAAAGGTTTCATCCCTAAATAAATTGTAAAGTACCTGACCAATTTTAAAATGGGACATAGGATCCAATGTAGCAGCCCATGACACTTCTGTCTGGTGAATTAGTGCAGGCACGCCTTCAACCTACATAGACAAATTCAAGGAGTTACGTTCAAACGCCTATTTTGCTATGGCAGCCTCATATAGTATGAAAAGAGCACCCAATACTCCCAATGGCAAAGAGATCTGATTTTGTACCGTAAAGTCACTTGGATTCAGTACAAATATCACCAAACATAGAAAGTTGAGAGAGCTCTCTTTTGAGGTAGAATAATCAGATTAACCTACCTCCACGAAAATGCCAAAGTATGTGATCTTCTTAATACAACATTTGACAACATCCCCAATGCGCAGTTTGGCCTGCAACAGAAAACAGTACCAAGGCCTTATTGACCAATTCTCCCACGTCAAGGACTGAACCAACATTTCTTCAAGATTTACTTTGATCACTCAATTATAACCAAGGATAGCAAACTACTGGAGCAATTATACACCACCAGTCACATTGGTCACTCAGGAACTGAAGACTGAAACCAACAATCTTTACTAGACTAACCGCAATATAATTCTGAACTCATGATTGTCATATTTGGGACATTTCATCAAGATATACTTTGATCAATCAATTATAACCAAGGATAGCAAACCACTGGAGTAAATGAAGGAGGAGCAATCCCCTTTCAACATATACACAACCAGTAGCAACAGTCACTCTGGAACAGAAGACTGAAACCAACAATCTTTACTAGACTACCCACATGAATATTCTGAACTGATGGATGTCATACTTGGGACACTAGCACTGTCCACACAACACAATTAGCACCGGCCACCACACCGAAATACCGAACACCAAATCACATGAACCGTGCATTAAAAAAATTGTCCATCCCCTGGTAACACTCAAGGATCTTATCCCATATATTATTAAAAAAAAAAAATTGTCCACATTGTCTATCTAGATAATTCTCATATGCCAGAAATCAATTATTTTAACCGTTGTTCAAAGCAAAATGATTAGAAAACCAAACTTGTGTGACAACCAAGAAAGACCTTTGAAGCATATATGACAGGTATAACATTTATTTGTGCAGCATATCACATGACACGTGTTAAGTCTCATATTCAATTCAGGAAAGATATATGGCCAACAGATAACGAATTTGATTTTTCGTATCTTTGCCTTACCATGAGACTTCTTTTCTTCTCGATGATTGCCTCCTTTTCTTTGGGCTTCACAGAAAAGAGTAGCTTTCTAAACTTTCTGTCAGCCGCTACCACATTAACCTTGATTTTCTGCATTTTAAGGTTATAGGAGAACAGTTATTCGACATGTAAAGTAACAACAGCAACAGTGGAAATTCCCAAAGCATTGATACTAAATCAGACTCCTTCATACCTGTCCAACAAATGAAGACAAGAACTTGAGTTTCTCTTGGTCGTAAATCCTAAGAAGATCTTCCAATTTCATATCTGGTGAGATTCCTTTGCTTATTGGTGGAACGTCTTCTGGATCTAGATGTCTGCCGGTAGAACTACTTTTGTCCATAACATCATAACTTCCTATAACTCCAAAATTTTGCCTGTACTTTGATGGGTCTAATCCTTTCTGACTTAGCCATGATTCAAATGCTAAGAACTTCCACCTGGTGGCAAGACTGCGGCATGGCAAAAATCCTATCAATGAACCAAAAGACACCTGCAGTTATTAAACCAATTTCAGGATGATCAACACAAACAAATAATATGAAATAGTAGCTACATGCTGGTCATCAATTTGACTCAGCAAAACAGCAAATCAGCACAAAGAGCACAAAGGTGTCTGCTAATGTACTTACAACAAAACCTCTGGTGCTACAGCTAAGTAACTCCACTTCTTCTCTTTCTCCCGTCCTAACCAAATGTTCAGCTCGGGTCCAATCAGCATCTTCACGGTCCTACAGCCAAACAGAATAGCCAACTTTTTGCAGGGAACTCTCACTAGCCAAAAGAAAGTGTCAAATTATTTATGACATATTACCTCAACTTCAGGGGTAGAGACACTCCCAAGTTTAAAATCATCAGTGTGGCTGTCAAACGTTGGGGTTGGTGTCTCCACTCTGTCACTGTTTGAGATTCCTCCAACATGTTCAACCATTCTACACTCAAAATGTCATCATTCAAAACAATTCTGATTTCAAAGCAGTAAACTCACTCAAGTGAAGTATTTGGAACCAATTTAAGACACCTCTTTGGTTTCCCCTGTAGTGCGGCTGTCGGACCAATATTGACATCAGAATCAGCATGGTTCTGCTCATGCAGCTGTGATCCTTGAAAGAACAATTATCATATTAATTCACTTATTGCAGCATAGAAAAGTCAAAAAAAGAATCTAGATCTTCACCTAAGACAAAATTATCCTTTGGTTCAATTCTAGAGAGAGCTACATCAGCACTTGTTGTAGATGCTTCAAATTCTCCTCTACTTGCACTTGCCTCCCCAGATACAGATTGCAAATCTTTCTCCTCTGTGGAAAGAACTTCAGCATAGTCAACTTGTCCATGCCTATCAGTCACAGCCTCGGGCTTCTTTATTTGTGTAAAATCATTTAGATCAATGTTTATCTCCTCATTTCGCATATGCAGTTCACTATTTTCACCGTATAAAGATCCGGAGTCATTTGTAGGTACTACTTCTCTGGAAAGATCACTATTGACATTAGTTGGTTCAGGCCTTCTCAACAATGTCATGTCACTGAATCTCTCCTTCATAGCCTGCTGGTTGCTCATTCGTAGTGACAAGTTCCGCTTAATTCTCAACTTCGACGGCTTGTCTTCAACGTCATCCTCATTAAACACAGTCGGCTTTCTCAATATGACATCAGGAACGCTACTCTTCGGACTATCTTTAGACTTCTCAACCAATGGTGTCGGCCTCCTCAGTTCTGATGCCGTTGGCTTATCGCTCTGGAATTTCACACCTTTTTTGGGGACAGGCCGAACCAAATTCAAACCATCTAAAGAGCCGGATGACTTTCCCTCGTCCGTCCCTTCAAATGGCACCTCCTTGATATCACCCTTTTTCTTGTAGAATGATTTCTCAATTTCAACATAAGAAGCATCTGGATTTGCTTTCCTCCCCAATATCTGAAAAACCAAAAGCCAGTTCTCTCCAATAAACTCACCACACACATCCATTTCCAATCATTAGTTTAATAACTTAATTGCATAACCGCCCTATGCAGTCTTAAGGATAGTAAGCTAATTCTTTCAATTAGTTCAGACAGTACCAATTTCCATAACACAGTCTTTTCAATCCTATCATCAACCATGTAATTAAAATGTTTCCACTTTCCTTGCTAGCACGTCAAAACAATACAAAACAGTACAAGTCAGGCCACCTCTCCCTCATATGCTATCGTCCGAAAAATTGGAAGTCTCAAAATTTTATTAAATTCCTACATGCACGACACGAGAGAGGAGTGACCTTGGCCATAGTCAATTTCGGATCTTCGCCAAGCATGCGGCCGAACTTAAGCTCCATCTGGTCCCACTGATTGAGCTTCGGCTCTTCATTAGAGGCAAGAACCGTGAGCCTCTCGAATCTCCTCCGCAAACGGAAGCTCTTCCTCCGGTGGGGAAACGGACCGGAGCCAGCAACGAATGACTTACCGCCGTTGCGCGCCGAGGTGGCGATGCTGGCGACGGTGGTCAGAGCAGAGGCCTCCATTGCTGCGACCAATCGAAGGTCAAGGCAAACTCATCACCGCCGCCGCCGCCGCGAATCGTTGCACGGTAAACCGGCGTTCCGATTCGAACTGGAGAGAGAAGTGGAAGGACGTGAAGATGGGAGCCGTTTCAGAGATGAAGATTCTGGAGATTCTGGGGATAGAATGGGTTTAGGAGGAAGATGGGTTTTATCTTCTCCGGAATGGAACAATGCCACGTCACGTGCACTGTATTTTTTTTTTTTTTCCATTTTCTTTTTCAGGGTTATTCAGCTTGGAGGCAATGACATTGCTTTGCATGGATTGAATTTTATGGAGGAGCAGCATCAATTCACAAATTTTCGTATTCACGATAATCATTTTATTTTAGAAATCAATTTCTAATAAAAAATAATTTTTTTATGTTGTTATTAGACAAGTTTTTTAGAAAAATACCCATTTGATAATAACATAAAATTTATGTTCTCGAAATAAAATTTTGTTTCATAACGATACAAAATTTCTTCCTCCTATATAAGAATGGGTGGAAGGATGGGTGGCCCAATTAGTAGCGAAGGCCAACAATGAGAAGAGTTTTTATTTTTTATTTTATTACTTTTTATTTCTATTACAAATATATTTCTGAACTAAAAATTTATTCTAGAAATAGAAAAATGAAATTAGTTACCAAACGAATTTTTGTCCAAACCTCTTTCTGAAAACAGAAAATTAGAAAATAAATTAAATGATTATCATGCGAGCCCCTAAATTTGAGTTGCCTTTTTTCCATTTGGTCGACTCACGATCATATATGAATTGTCCACCATTTTCTCAAATCTATGTTTTTGCACATCTATCATGGGCCATCAGGCATTTTCATGAACAGCAAAAAATGCAGACATAGGAGAGGTCAGAGAAGGGTTGTAGAAAGATTCAAATTTGATTACAAGAACATGAAAACAAGGTTAAGCTCAAATTCAAATGCATCATAAAAAGCTCTGAATTTAGCCATCGCTATGGCTTCATCATTTTCAAGGCCAACGGCTACTGTTTCTGTTCCAACTTAGGCTTGTCCTCGGGTCCCGACTCTGGCGCCTTCGGCGGCTCTTGATTGGGCGCGCCGGCTTGCTCCTTCGGCTGGGGGAGCGGCAATGCTGCATCCCTCTTCATGGAGGCAATCTTGTTGAGGTGGTTGTAGCTGCCTTTCTCCTTGAAGAGCTGAGAAAAGTGGTGCTTGCAGTACAAGATGCCATCCAGAGCAGCATAGGTGGATGGGGTCAAGAAGCAGCCTCCATGAGAGCACCTGAAGCAGGACTTGTGGTATGACTCTCCCTCCACCGTCAGCTGTAGAAACGCTCCGGCAACATGTGACCTCGGATGTTATCTTAATGAATCGATTATCAAAGCGAACGTGGTGCAATCGATGCTAACCTTTTCGAGCGGATAAGCGGTCTTCAGGCACAATGCGCATTTGTCTTGGGTGCCAGAGAACCTCTGCGAAAGCTTGCTAGGAGTCCTAGACTGAAGGTGACAGGACAACAGCACATAAATACCCAATATGACGATGCATGATTAGATTGATGAGATTTAGAGAGATTCGAGAGTTGATTACCAGCAGATTCTGTTTCTGATTAGAGGACTTTCCCGCTGCTTGCCGTCCATATAACAGACATACCCAGCAAAAGAGATTGTTAGATAAGTGAAGAAACGCAGCGACGATTGATGTTTTGAGTTTTGTCGAAACGAAGAGATCTCACATTGATTGAATTTCTTGCTGTAGCTTCCTGTCTCCTTGAAGAGCTGCTCGAAATGAGGCTTGCAGTACAAGACTCCATCCATTGAAGAGAAACTGCTTATCTGAGAAATGAATCGTGCACAATAAATCAATACATTTCCGGCTAGATCACGGTCCTCTAACCATAAGACAGATAAACAACACGAAGCACCTATAATTTCCACACACGCAGGATTTCCGCAATGGTGACAAAGGCATGGGATTGATTTCGCATGCAAACAGCAAAGAAGAACATCTAAAAAGATGGGGATTTATACCACTAATTTGCCATTGCAGTGACTGCATTTGAAGCAGGTCTTGTGATAAGGGACTCCATCGGCAGATACCAACTCAATGAGATGCACGGTCTTATCGCAAGCCTTGCATTTATCCTGCGTCCCGCTGAACCCCATTGTTCGATCCTAAACCGTGCTGGGAGTTTCCGTCGAAATAATGCAGCGTTACTTTATCGAGCGCGAGAACATCGCCTTCAAATTTCGGAGGTTTTTCAGACAAAAGAACTCAATCGTTTTCACCTCCGGCGTCATACAGCTTGGAAGATAGGTTAATGGTTTTGGGAGGAGTCATGAATTTCTAACCGTGAAATACGGACACTTGTTTGAGGGTCCTTCTATTTTGGAACCTGCCGTTGCCCATGATGATCTAAATCAAATATGCTGACCTGGTCTGACCTGCATAAATTTAGAGGAGATGGTCTATTCACTTCCTTCCATTTCTGTGCTGTCGAGGGCCATTTCTTTTCCTTGCGGTTCATTTCGTTTTGCTTTTTCCCTTTTTTTAAAATTCAATTGCTTCTTTTGTCGTCCAACCATGTGAAATTCGATTCTAGCCCAGAAAAGAAACATGCCCCAGTAAGAAATGGAGCATATTCCACAGCAGCAACAACACAAGCCATGCAAAGTGTTGTCATTTAAGGAAAAAAATGTCGTTCCTATGAGCCTATCCTGGTTGATGTTTGATAACTCTCAAGTCTCGAGCTCTTATGTATCATATGATACAAGATTTCACAAGCCTGTATTACAAATCTTCAAACCTGTTCAAGCAAAATTGTTCACACATTTTTAACTGTACAAGCAGAAAGTCCTCACAAAGCCTCGGATCGCGAAAGGAGACCATACTTGTACTTTCAAAAGTACATTTTTCTTGAATCAGTTTTGGTCGAGGAAACTCAGCTGCTGAAGCATCTGAGGAGCTTCCTTGGTATATAACCCGTGGTGCGGAACTTCACAGCTGCCTCTTGTACCTTGATGATGTCTTTGCGTCGTTTCGCTTCAATTGTTGCCTTCTTTACTTCCGCTTCCTTGTGAATTTCAACTAGTTTGATCTTCATTTTCTCCGCCTGCTCAGCCTTCTTCTTTTCTATCTCCTCCTATCATTCGTGAAGAACAAATCACATCAGCATTAATCTAGACCCTCCTCAACAAATCAAATTACAAAACAGTGAGAATCGGACTTCAAGTTCCAATCCACTCATACAACTCAGACAGTGGTCTAGAGAGAGCCGAGATGTCTTGAGTACATTTTCAAACACAGTTGGAACTCCGCTTACCTCGATTTGCTTTATCTGAGCCTCAACAGAAGCTATCTGGGTGTTTTCCCAGGACCCAGTGATGGCTAGCTTCTTGTATGCCCTGTTTCAAGATCTCATTCAAATCAACTGGGACTCAAATGCATATAGAGGGGACAATCACAAGTTAAAGAGTCTCTTACTTGCTCTCAGCTTGGGATTTTTCACTCTCTTCCCAAGCTCTGATCAAAGCCAGCCTCTTCTCTGCTTCCACTTGGGCAAGCACAGCATCTAAAGAACCATAGTAACAAAGTCAAATTCCTAGTCTGATGATCTTACAATGACTTAGCCCAAAAGACAATGCTCGATCAGATAATAATGAATAACTACAGATTACCACTAGTCTGCTTGGTCATACCTCTCTCTGTTTGTTCTCCTGAGCCATTCTCAACAGTATTTATAATCTCTGCCACAAGAAACTCAATTGGGTGAGGAAAACACCGAGAACCAGATGATAGGATTTACAAAATTGCAGGGAACCCCTACCAGTCCATTTAATCAACAGATCAATGGTCTTTCCATTGTGATTATCAGGTTAAGTTAGTAAAATAGAGGCGTTATTGCACGCTGGCCCAAAAATGTATCATCAACGTTGATTTTGAATATGGGATTTTCTATTCTAATACCATGTTAAATTGATTATCTGACAACTGACAAGCATAGTTAGATGGATAAATGTGCAGATCATGATAAGCCTGAACCTAAAATGATGAAAATCTAAACTAATGGTTCCTGGCCTCTAGAGACGTGGTCCAATTATTACTAATGAGATGCTATATCTGATAGATACTTGACATTAAAATCTTTGTCTCACGAGTTAAAAATTTCTAAAGTTTTGACGGTGCCAATTATGCCAAACTCGACCTCGATTTCTTTTGTTTTCAATCCAAAACGAACCCACAAAGAAAAAAAAAAGATGCAGATGAATGTACGCAAAATAGTTAGAATTTCTGCAGAGAAAATTAGAGAGCAGATCACCCCTATCAGCCGCAAAAGCGACCCTCTTGCTGGGAGCAGATATAACGATCTTCTCCTCAGCTCCGTTCTCTGGTTCTGGAGGAGCTTTCGGTGCTTCAGATCGACCAGCTTTCTTCTCCACCTCCTCTTCCATCACGTAATCCTTCAACTTAGCCACCGGTACACGCGAAAAGAAGATATAATAGACTAAAAATTTGAGCAAGGCCTGGATGTAATTAAATGCAAACAGTATCTTTAATCTGGGGAACAATGAGGCATGTTGGTTGGAATTTGTTGAATTTGGGTCATTTAAAAATGAAAAGATCAAGAGTCTGGGAATTGAATTGATTTATTTGCTAACTCCAGGGTTTCACCAAACATTGATGTGACGAGAGAGAGAGGAGTTCATCTAAATCTTAAGTTGGTGCATGCATGAAAGGGAAGCTTCTCCTGACGACAGGCTCCACACATAACGCTTCAGTGTAGAATGAAATGAAGTTTCATCCAATTCTTATAGCTAGGATGTGGATCTGAGGAAGGAGATGCGTCACTTAAGCCTAGCTTAATTGTTTGCTAAGCAAACCCTAATCTTGATTAATTAGACAAGCACTTTTGTAAGGTTTCCTTGCTGATGGATCATGACTTTTTTGTTAGCAACACCGACTGAATGACATTGATATAAGTGTTTCATATAGAATCCGTAACACGAATCGATCGAATGACGAGTGTAATTTTTACCGATAATTATTAAACTTTGATACTTCAATTGCGGTCTTGACTTTTAGTTTCATTCCTTGGTTTGGTTCCGACTGATGCACATCAGTCATTTTCCGGTCAATTTGCTAGTGATTGCCCACCCGTCTGCTCACGCAACAAAAGATGCATAAATAAGTGGACACATGGAGCTCTTCGGAAGATAATATCTCACCGCCCAAATATCTTCTTCGGGCAATCTTTTTTTAATTCCGCATAAATTTTTCAAGAGTAGTTTCCCTAATAAACACGAAATCACAAAAAAAAAAAAAAAACAGGAAGAACCAAGCTATCTGAAAAGCATTTCCTGTTATTCGTCATATTGTAAGAAGTTCGAAAGTGCAAATTAGCCACCAATCGAAAACTTATCTTCTGCTGTCTGGTCAATGACATGCGAACCGACCAAACAGTGAAATGCCTCGTACTTTACCAGCACAAAATGTGCCTTAGTCTTATCGCCGGGCCGTGCCAGGCCAAGACATCACATGCCACCAAGACTTGTAGATTTGCCCCCCATATGCGCTGACAATCAACCCACTAATCGATTAGGAATTTGTTAATCTTCTTCTCGAGTTATGCAACTTAATTTTCCTACCGACAAAGGTAAAGGACAAACTTCGTTTTTCGAGATTCTATGTACTGAGTTATCCACCAACGCTCTTTAGAGGGGCAAAATGGTATTGGGGGCAGTATCTCCCACTCTAAAGCCATACACGTTTTTTCACTTTCTCGTCCGCCCGTCTCACATGACTTTGTCAAATCTCAGTCATTCAGAAGGTAAGAACTAGAAGAGATTGGATCGTGGTGAGGCATTTACTCAGGTTATAATGGCTTTTGCTACTCAACAACCTCTTAACCATAGAATCTAATGCCGCGATGTCACGACGGAACGAGGTCGGGATTGGTGAGTACCGTCGATTTCCCTAGTCATTTGGTTCTTGGTGTAGTATTGGGAGAGATTAGTTCTTAGAACTATATAATATATGTTTTTCCTATTATCCTGTCCCTATAAATTAGATTGCGCTTGTCACTAGTTTCGAAATACCAATAATGATGTAATAATCACTAGTTATGTCTTAATACCAATTTGAACGGCTTACTTTTTCTAAGAAAATAAATCAATTAGGCTGGTTGAAAATCACATTTACACAAATGGTAAAACCATTTCTAGCTGAAGAAAAAAGCGGATCCTTCTCGGGGTGAGCTGGCAATAAAGAATATCTGATCTGACTTATTCAAATAGGAGACAGGCAGACTGAAAAAACCAGGAACTTCTCCTGTTCATCCCAACACTTGTCCAGCAATACACTAGTTTATAGTTTATACCGACCTTTACACATGTCCTCTCTCCCTTTCCGTCAAACCTCCTCAAAGCTTTCTTTCGTGACACAAAAGCGAGGGAAAAAACGCACTCCGAGGCAGGCAGAAAGAAAAACCATTTGCAGGCACCACCTTGATATCCCTGTCGCTAATTGTTTAGCCCCCAAAACATGGGTCCTCCTCGCCCATTGTAACTCTCCCTCTCTCCCTCCCCCCTTCCTATAGATACCACTCTCCTCTTCACTTGCATTTCACTCGACTCAAACCCTCGTCGCAAAAACTAAGTACTCATACCCCATCAACCAAGTGACCATAATGGACGTGTTCATTCCCGAGGAGTACGTGGCGAGGCGGAGGATGGAGAGGAGGGCGTTGGCCACCGGAAAGAAGCCGGACACGGGAGCCGGAGCATCCGGCGGAGCTGACCAGACGAGAGGTCAGACGACGGCGAGGCCGACCAGGGTTCCTAGGTTCGATAGTGACCAGTTCCTAGCCTCGGCTGTTCCCGGCGAGAGCATTGTTTTTAGCTGCTTCTCTGCTTAATGAAGGTTTTCCAGCCTGAAGCTAAAGACGGTGTATTGCTTGGTTTTTTGGTACAAACTACGTATGTAGGGTGTATATACCATTGTAATACTAGTACAGTAATGTAGAAAATAGAGTGGTGAGTGAGAGCTTTCTCAGAGTAGTGACAACCCGCTAACGTACCACTGAGGCACTGATCATGTATCCCATTTGGTATTGGCAGTTTTGGCATTATTAATGATTAGATCTGAAATTCGTCCGCTTCTTAATTCGACAATGAGAGCTTGATTCTTGTATTACTAAACAAATACCTAACATGTTAATAGGCGTGGATTATTTACTGTATCCATCTCCCTAGGTGTGATACTAATTAACTACTGCGATGCACGAGAAATTAGTGTATGGACCATCGAAAATGATGGATCCTTATGGGTGCACGAGAGATCCAGTAGATCTGATGGTATATGTGCTATGTAGGTTCATTGAATAATTCTCATCGATAGTGTTACTGAAAATATAACAATAAGTTTTTCCAAGAATGGAAATCCATTCAACGTGGTGACTTGAATGTATATTTTATTTTTTAGAACAGTGACATGAATAATCTCTAATTTTTTTTTCTATGTTTGATGTGGTCCTTGAAATTTTTTTGTTGTCCAATCTAATTTTTGAACTTTCAAAAATCCGTTGACTATAGTCCTTTGGTTTTGTGTATCTCCACATCGCATGCAATTTTCTAGCGTGGATTGCTATGTCAATGTTTATTCGAAAAAGTGTCAAAGAAGTCATAAATCTTTTGCATTTATGCCAATTTAGTCATAAACCTTTTATTGGTGTCAATTTAGTCCTAAACATTTTCACTTTGTGTCAATTCAATCATTTTCAGCTAATTTTGGCTAAATTTTGCTGATTGGGCACTGGTTAGCTGACGTGGCACGATCAGCGTTGACGTGGACTTTTTTTCTTTTTTCTTTCTCCTCCTCCATCCTCCAACCGATCGCCAGACCTTGGAGATCAGCAAGAGCCAACAGCCGACGAGGTTGAGGTCGATCTTGTTAACCACTGGTGAGGCTCGAGCCCTCACTAGAAGCCACGAGGGCGACCTCGAGCTAGCCTCGCCAAATCCACCAAGGGCGAGCCTCGCTACCTAGCACGAGGTAGCCCTCGTGGCCTCTAGCGATGGCTTGAGCCTTGGCAATGGTTGGCGAGGCTCGCCAGAGGTTGGCAAGGTCGACCTTGACCTCACCGATCGTCACCTCTGGCCAGTCGCTAAGGTCAAGTGACCAGTTGGAAGAAGGAGGAGAATAAAGAAAAAAGAAAATGAAAATGAAAAGGAAAAATATAATTAAAAAAATAAAAAAATATATTATTAAAAATTGTTCATGTCAACGTCGTCGATTATGCCATGTCAATCGATCGGCGCCTAGTCAGCAAAATCTGGCCAAAATTAGCTAGAAATAACTAAATTGGCACAAAGTGAAAAAGATTTAGGACTAAATTAGCACAAATGCAAAATATTTATGACTTCTTTGACACTTTTCCCGTGTGTTATTTAATGTGTTTTGAGTCATCAAATCTTCTTTTAGGGTGAGAGTTTTTCTTAGAAAAATGATTGCATGACAGTCTTTAATTACTGTGAGAATAACAGTCTACTCTGGACCCAAAAAAAGATTTAATCACAAATAATTATAAATTGTTGTGGCACCTACTTTTTCAATAATTTGTGGCTCACAATAGACTATTATTTTCATCCCAAGGACTGTTATGCTAGTAAAGCCCTTTCTCTTATTATAGTCTTTTGGTTTTTTTTTCCCTGTTGCATGTCGTGGGTGACATTAGGATGCATAAATTGTCCTGGTGAATCTTTTAGCTTCGCTTTCATTTCCATCCTCAAGGAAAAAAAGTTGATCCTAGAATGGAAATCTGAAGTCCCTGTCCAATACGAATCATAGGATCCGTTCCCTTTCGTTCTTGGTGTTGGGGGCAGCAATTCAAGACTCTAATACGAATCATAGGATCTGTTCCCTTTCGTTCTTGGTGTTGTGGGCAGCAATTCAAGACTCTGGTGAATGGAATAAGGAGAGGGCTAGAAGCAGCCGACCGAGATCCCTAACTTTTGGCCTTTTGCCCATATATTCAAAGCATCTTACCTCGAAGGGACTACTGTATGTGCCGTGTTGTTTATTCGATTGACCACATGTGCTCCTATAATCATGACACGGTAATCATACTTACGCTTTGGCAGTGTGTCATGATTTAAAGAAGGTGAAATTACTGGAATATCCATATACGTATACAATACATGTTTTTATCATACGAAAGACGAGGAAGTTCGATATGTATGTAGTGACATTAGGGGGGATAAAGGCACGTCCCCCATTGAGTTTTTTCCTTAAAGTATTCTTCGACCAGTGGCAGATAATCACTAAAAGATAAAGGATTCAAAGGCAGTAGAAGTTTGAGACTAGAAAGAAAAGAAAGAGACTTTGGTGCTACGTATTCAATTTCTAACCATATATAATAAGTTGGGCGAAAGGGAGAACTGCATACGACATTTTTCATGACTAGAGAATACCACTCGAGGCTACAAATTTTGATAGGATTATGATAAGCCCCACAAATTTTGTGACGTGCGATACAAAGTGGTCGAAAACTAAATGCATAATTTATTTCGTGGAGTGAGGATGATAAAAGTTAAACATAAAAAAATGAGGAAAAACGAGTTAGTTTGACTTTGTCCGATGCTAATTTAAGAGCAAGCTTAGCATGATATAATTTATGTAAGTAGACCATAATGAGCGCATGAATAGAACAAAAGATTCAGACAGGAATCTCTCTCTCCAAGCAAGAAGCCTCTTATAGGTTAAATAAAGCTGTTTCGGCTTGTTCTACTTGATACATAATTATATATCCAATAAAACACAGTTTCCCATATACGTCCGAGCTATTTAAGAATCTCCATTACCATGTCAATGGTGGGAAGCTAAACTTATTCTTGAGATTAATGCTCGATAATGTTAGTTCCTCCCGCAGCGTCCTCGTCGGTGTTCGGAGGCTCCGAAACCAAGTTGACAAGGAAATCAAAGATGTCGGTCGCCGCGACCGCTGAAGCCACGTCGTCCTTGTGAAGCGTCCTCTTCTTGCCTTGCATGGTCATCATCCAAGACCGCCTGGTGAGTTCCTCGATGAACAGCTCGCAGGCCTTGGAGAACACGATCGGTGCCTCGCCGGAGATCATCTTGACGTCATCACCGGACTTCTTCATGATCTTCTTGATCCTCGCGAGGGGCAGAGAGTGAGGCCCGGTTTTGCCAGAGATTCCAGACAGCATCCCTGAATACACGCCGGGTTGCCTCATGACGACTGCTCTCGTCGCTCGGATTGATCGCGAAATGAACGCGTGATGTTGTATGGCGCGGAAGGTTTTTAGGATTGGAGAGACGAACCGCGAATAATCGTTTATAGGTTCAAAGAGAACGGAGAGATGACTGCTTTGAAGTCACTTTTGAAGGAATGATGCGAAGGAAGACAAAGAGAAGCGATTGGTGAGTGAAAATGGAGAGAACAATGGAGGCTTTTATAAGGAGAAGTGGTCATGCGTGAGAAAAACTGGAGATATCACTATGGCCGGCTAGCCAGCCAAGGCCGGCTGAAAATCTGATTCGAACAGGTTTCACATACGTGTTTGGAAATTTTCTGATGATGGGTCATTTTCCATCCCTTATCTTTTCCCTTTTTTGGATAAAAACGATTTTACTTAGGTACCCTTGAATATCAAATGAAAATAGCTCGCTTGTCAGCGTCCGATCATTAGCTCGTTTCTATTTTCCTACAAGCGCAAGCCATTTCTCCATTTACTTAAGCTTAATCTATTCTCAAATGAAGTCTACATTTCCTTTATTTGATATAATCGACTATGATCGTGCAAAGGGTGTTTCGGCACTGATTGTATCTACATGTTTGTCTAGATGGAAATAAATTTTACATTTGTATATATATATATGTATAGGTATGTGTATAAAACGTCCGTCCACCCCGGCCAGTGTCTTGGCCGGGCACCTTCATTGCCTGTACCTGCCCCGGTTGGTTCTGGGGATCGGCATCGCAGGCTCTAGTGTGGAGCCCTTGCCCCCCGAAGGGGGTGTGAACGGGATCTTCAATGGGGGAGATGATGTTTTTAAGCCCTCACCTAGACTCTATCCAGACTTTTCTGGTGGTCAAATTAGTTTAAGGACTTGATTAGGTCCGTTTGGGCTCTTTTCAACCAGAGGTAAAATTCTAACAATGTTAAAGTGGCCAAAAGAGTTCGACAAAAACATGGAGTACAACATATTATATATCCCAGCAACTATCCTCATTACATGAAAGTATTACTTTGAGAAATTCATTTTGGACCGAGAAAAAGGCAGCCAATCATAGTAAAAGCCTCTTCCTTTTTTTTTTAGGAGAGAACTCTCTATTTGCCTTCAAAGGAAAAACTTCTTTGAATTCCTCTGTTAGCTCTGTCCAATTTGATTTCTTTTTTATTGTTTTCCGAAGAGAGATGCTGATGCACGTAAGCTATTTTGAACAAATCCTGAATTTCCTTACCGTGATATTCTTCAGCAAATAAAAGTCTTAAATCAATTTATTTATTGTTTCACTCGTCGACAACAAAGAAAGATAATAAACTTCCGACCCTTCATTACCATATATAATAAGCATCCCTTGAGCTATGATCATGAACTCCCAAGTCCATCACGCCCCCAAGTATAGCCTCGCTCCGTTTACACACTAGTGCCAATTAAATAGATGCTCCATGTACAACGGTGACCTTCCAAAACGTTAATTATCCAAATTGAGCCTGCTTCACATGGACCGTGTAGATACGATTATAAAGTCCAATACAGAGAGAGTAATAGTCAAATTAGAGGTAAAAATATAAGGAATTACCTCATCAAGACTTGACTCCAAGAGATTATACACGAGGATAATGAGATGTTTTCATGCTTCTCAAGAAAGAAAATCAAACTGCTTTCCTTTTCCATAACAATATCACTTGAACTAATCCCTTTAAACTTATCAGTCAACTTTTTCTTTAAACATCACGAAGATGATTTCCTAGGAATTAGGTTTACAATACAATTTCGTTTACTAAGCGTACTAAAGCACAATCCATCTGAATACTAACCATTTGCTTGAACTCGGTTCACTTCCTTTATCGTCTGAAAGGTGAGCGTAATATTTCGCGAGCAAGTAATCAACCTACTCGAAGCGTGCTCGTCTTGCTTTGTAACCAAAAAAAGAATAATCATACAAGTAACAATCTCTAGTCTTGATTAATGCTTAATCTATTAAAACCAAGACAACACATGGCATTATTTTGTTGGCTCTAGACCAGATAGCAAAAGGCCAAAAGAATGCTTTTTACCATGGCGTTTTTCACAGAGAACAACGTACATCATAATGAAATAATCAATTAGGGAAGATGTTTCTCAAAACTCGCATTTTTCGATTTGCCAATTTGAGGTTCTTAGTTTCCATTGATTCACTTTTGAATTTCGACTGCGATGGAAACTTTTGGCGACAACACTACTTCTCGAAAGCACCTAAGCATTACTGTTCACTATCAAATTACAAACGACCTCCTATCATATTCTACCGGCTATTCACAGATTAATAACTTGCCAAGAGCTCCCTGTAGCAACATCACTTTCTCGCGTAAATCTGTCCATTGTTTGTAAATTGTACCATTAACGACAACTAATACTTCTTGTTGATGATACTTGTAATGGCCCAGGCGACGGTGTGCATGGAGGAGGGATGGCGGTGCGTCTGTGCCTAGGTCCCTAGACATGCACAGGAAGAGGGTGTGTCTCTTGTCCCATATCACCTAGTTCTGGGCTGCCTTATAAGGTAATGTACCCTCTAACTGTATATACACGTTTTCTTAGAGTAGTATGAGTTGCCTTGAGAATAACAAAACTGTGATGACGTGTCCAAAGTAAACAATATGTATATAGTGGAGACCCAGGGCATTATAAGTGGTATCAAAGCGAACTCCCGATTGCATGTGGGGCCACAAAGCGAACAATTTGTATATAGTGGAGATCCAGGGCATTATAAATGGCATCAAAACTGACTCCCGACTGCATGTGGGGCCACAATGAAGACGCTATGCTCCCACGCGACGGTGCATTGCCTATGGAAGGCACAATAGCAGTGCGCTAGGAGGAGGGGGCACGTCTCTTCCTCTAACTGTATATACGCGTTTTTTTGGGGTAGTATGAGATGTTCTCTAAAAAGAACAAAACTATGAGAACTTAATGTCCAGAGCGGACAATATGTGTACAATTGAGACTCAGGGCGTTACAATAGTGGTACGTCGATTAACTTGATTTGCCTTTGATTCTTAACTAAAGGAAGAAAATTCTGTCTAAAGCTAAGCAGAAAATCATGCATCGCTAAAGATACAACCGAATTTTATTATGTATATAAAATATTCTCCATAATACAGGTGGAAAAGAGCCCTAATCGATAATTAATTCCATGAATATCAAGAGAAACTCACTATTTGCGATGGCGTTCGGATTAATATCGAAAGAAGAACTTCACAATAGATTTCATATTTTTCCATCAAACCCGTACCCATCTTCCACATGGTGAACCAGCATGATTTGCTCATGAATGACTTCACCTAAGACTTCTTCATCCACTTGAAAAGTCCTCCTCTAACTTAAGCACGAAGAATAGTCGCTAAAGACGAGCATATGCTTCCGCGCATGGCGCTTTCACTTGGAAAGCACAAGAATGATTAAATAGGAGAGAGTCAAACGGGAAGACAAAGCTCTCCATTATTTCATGTTGATCATTGATTTATGTATTTCTAATGCGTCAAGGCGAAAGGTGTCAACTTAAAACGCGGTCATCTAAAAGGTAATATCGAAAGCTTTATGCGTATGAGATTGGTTGAGATGTGGCCTAAGTTTTCAGCGTTTACAATTTCAGTATTGGCTAAAGGAATTCCATACGAGAAGGAGGTATTTCTTTATGGCTTAAGGTAGCTTTCACCAAATAAATTATTATTAGAATATACGACATAAACAATCCTTAATCACGATTGGTTAACAGCTATACGCATGCCTTCGCCTTTTATAATTCGAATTTTCTACGATTTTCCGAAGGCTGCACCCAGCTCAAATCAGGTTTGTTGTTCTTTGTGATTGGCCACTTTGATTGTTCTTATCTATGGGTCTGTCGTGGTTCATGTAAAATGTGTTTGGTAAGAGTGGGATGAAATCCTTCCTTTCGATGTAGTAAATCTTCTCAGATGAAGGGCTTGTTCATTCATGGCAATTTAGCCCCGTTGAATATTGGAATTTACATTTGCAAAGATGAATAATTTCGGATAGTTGAGACTCTGCACTCATGCTCTTGAATTATTAAAAAATGAAAGTAAATAATTCATTTTCCACCGGAGAAAAACACTTTAAGATGATAAAGATCATAAAAAGGCGACAAAAGTAGAGTTTTTTGTTTCCTTAGTATCGACCAAAGGCAACAAATTATTAAGTTTATCCCCGTAGGCTTGACCAAAGGTGGCAAATTTTTAAGTTTCTCGCCTTATGTCATACCCTAATGCGACAAATTCAAAGTTTCATCGTCTTGAGTCAAATTTAGAGACAAAATTCGTACTTCGTTGCTGTTGATCAATCAAAGTTTAGATATTTTTGCGCTTATGGCAACAAGCACGAAATTTCATTACCTTAGGTTGGATAGAACGTGGCAAGATCATGGTTTCGTCATGCGGTCCGTCATCGCCATCGCCCCTTCGTGAGTTTTCATATCCTTTGTTTTTTTTATTAAAAAAAAAAAAATTGTTGATGGCCATCGCTGCGACCCCCAATGTTTAGGTCATCAATCAATGGAAGCCCTCAAATATGGTTGCAGTCTCGGCTTTGGCCGTGACCACGACCTGATTTGGGGCCGTCACGGCCATAACCCTAATTTAAAGTCATGGTTGTGAACTAGCCGACCCTTGCAAGCTTCCGTCTGTGACCTAATACGGGGCCCTTGCAACCGCAACCGATATCTGGGGTCATGGTCATGAACCAGTCGACCCTTGCAAGCTGCCATATGCGACCTCATATGGGGCCGACACCACCACAACCTAGATGTTGGGTCACGGTTGTAAATCGGTCGAACCTTGTAATTATGTGTGCTTGGTTTATTATTTAAGCATGATCAAAAGCCGTAGGATTAATTTATATCTTCTATCGTAGTCAAGGGTCTAGATCGAAGTGGGATTGGCACCAAGAAGGATTTAATTACTTGATATGTTTGATTTTTAACCTTGTCATTATGTTGTCATACGTCAAGAGGACTATTGCTGGATTTACATACTTGTAATGTTCGATTTGATTCACCTTTTAATTATGTTGTTAGGACATTATTATATTTAATGTAATTAAATTTTTTTGTCGAGCTTATCAATAACTGATGTTGTGATATGAATTTCATAACACAATCGTCATATATTGATATAATAAAAAATAAATAAACTATACTCAATTCCAAGTAAAAACAAATGAATGACACGGAAGGTGAAGAAAATAAAAAAATTTATCTCCATGCATAGCTTGAAAAATAAACCTAACATGATGAAAATGTACCCAAGCTGCATTTGTCGCCTTTTGTGTGAATGTTGACGCGAGGTTACGTATTTTTTTTGCCATGGAACAGATAAACACGCAAAATTTTTAGTACCTTTGACTGGTCCATGGCAACAAATAATTAGTATTGTCACCTTTGAATACGACACACCTATTTTATCATCATAAGTAGAGGTAGTGGTGTGCATGGTCCGGGTGGGCGGTTCCCCACCTAGGGCCGGGAACTGCCTGCTAAGGACTGATTCCAAAAATTTGGAATCGGGAACCACCCGTTAGTTGCATGGATCCACCCGAGAACCAGACCGCCGATCCGGTCCAGTTCCCGGGTGGATCCATGGAACCGGTCTCACCAATAATAATATCGTTTTCCAAATCTCACCGTGAGTACTTTTCATATTGAGTAATTTTTTTTTTTTTAAATCGAACCGGCTTAATTAAGAGTACCATTTTTCTTTATTTTATTGGAAACACTACCAAAGAAGAGAAATAGGTTTTTTTTTCCTGTTTTTGAATCATTTCAGTTGAAATCTAAAATATTTTTTAAATTCAAGATTCTAGACGATTGTTATATGTAGATCGTATTTTCCTTTATCCCCTAACAATGTTCAATCTCTTACGACATTTACTTTATTGAATTCTTTTTGTAGAAACAATTCCACCAAAACTTCACATTTTCTTGAACACAGTGTCCTATGTGAGTCCCAAAAGTATCCTTTGAATGAACCATTTGTTGAGATAATGAAAAGCAACTTACACACTATACTAAATTCTTATAAAAACATGGAAACCATGAGAGGAGATAGAGCCCTAAAATTTAGGTTTGTTAATTAGTAATTTAGAAATTTATTTCAACAATAAAAATTAATATATTATTGTAATATAATCGGTCCAGTCCGGGTGAGCGGATCCGCCCATGAAACCGGGAACCGGGAACCGGACCGGTTCCCACAAGAACCACTGGTTCCGGGCGGTTCCGGTCCAATTCCGGACGGTTCGGACGAGTCCCGATTCTTTTGCACACTCCTAAATAGAGGCGACGGAGTAAATGCAACAAAAGTATCCATGTCACAAAAACCTTACTCCTTTTCCCAAAGGCGACAAAAGCGGCAAACTTTGGAGTTGCCTGAGCCCTTTTTCTCTCACAGTGATACCTGGAAACTTCTATTCCCTCCAGCAATATTTTTGTCTTAAGGCCAAAATGCATGGGCATCTTTATACTTCAATAATGGGTCGACCCCCGGAGGGTGGATTCTTTTTTACGGTGAAAAGGGGTCAACCCCTGAATTCAATTGGAAAAAAAGAAGATCTGGACATTCACATGAAAGGGTCCACCCTCTGAGGCATAATTCGACCAACCCGACCACAAATCTCTGACAAAAGGGTCCAGAAAAGATTTAAAAGTAAGAATAATACTTCGAATTTCACTAAATATAGGGAATTTTCATGAAAATTACTTTGATTTTAAAGGCAAGAAGTATACTTCGAATTTCACTAAATATCGGGAGTTTTATGAAAATTACTTTTCCCTTATTTTGGTGGACAATACAGGTACACAAGCGTTAGTAAAACCACTCTTCTAAGAACAATCTATCTTTGGCTTCAATTTTTGGAAAAATGTGAAACCAATGTAATGCGAGTTTGGTTCAATGGGCGTCGCCGGCAGTGGAGGTAAGAGGCCGTAGGTGGTAGTCAATGACGGTTGGTGCGGATTGTGGGTCATTGATGTTGGAGCCTGGAGGTGCTCATAGGCAATAGTCAACTATGGTCACGAAAGGCATATTAGGAATATTACTATCTGCCACGTGTGTATTTGGAGTTAATTTATAACCGAATTCTTCCACATGTTAGTATTCCAACGGTGGGTGCAAGTTATTTCCTAGACCGTCAGTGGACTTAATAAAAACCAATTCAATTACATCCAGATAAAAATATAACGTAATTGTTATTATCACTTTGAATGTGGTTGGTACGATAAGCATGACATTTGTCATGACGAACGAGTAATATGCAATAAACCATTGCTACAAAGGAAAATGCACCGAAATTATCTTAAGCAAGTTATAGGAGCTAGAAGCTTGATTCTTGTATTTTTCTGTACAGAGACTGCCTGAAATCCTTACGAATCCTTGTCTTGATGACTTTCTCAGGTTGCATCGACCCGAACTAAGGCCCAAAGAAGATTAATCTTTCATGCCCCATTAAAGCTCGCTCAGCTGAAGTGATTCGCATTTCGGACTTGAAAACTTAATGGGCCCAAAACTCGAGTCGATTAACTGGATCCTAAAACCACCGGCTTCACTTCATGTCATGAACCCCAAGAACTGATTAATGAACAGGAAAACAAATTCCAAGGAATTTCTCTTACCAAGGAAACGATTAGCGAAAAAGGTGGTTCGGTATCAGAGCACAATTCAAGTTTTGACACCCCTCTTCTCATACTCGTTACTCTTAGGCCCTATTTGGTAACCATCCATGGAACAACTGATTCTATTCTTTTGTTCCGGGAAATAAATAAAGAACAGAAATCGGTTTGATAAAATTTTCGTTTTTGGGAATAAAAATCTATTTTTTTTGTTCCCAGGATTAGATTCGGAACAGAGTCAAAAAGTAGAAAAAAGTTGTTTTTTGTTCCTGAAAATAATTCCTATAATCAAGTCTAATTTTTTCTTTTTTCTTCTCTTTTCTTCTCTTTTCTCTTCTTCTCTTTCCTTTTCTTCTTATTCATTTTGGCTGGTTGTCGACCTAGGCCATGGCCGGCGACCTTGCTGAAGCGTTGCCAACCCCCGACGACGTCGAGCCATGGTGAGACTCGTTGGCCTGAGCCTCGCTGTGGCTAGCAAGCTCGGCCTCGCCAAATCTAGGCGAGCAAGTCAGGCTACCGTTAGGTCTACGTTGCCCAGCGGTGGCTTGACGAGCCCAATCCTCACCGGTGAGCTCGCCCAGCCAAGGCGAGGCCGAGCCTCGCTAATTGGCGCGAGGCTCAACCTCGTCAGGCTAGGGCGAGGCCAACCTTGCGCAGCCTAAGCGAGGTCGAGCCTCATTGGTGGCCTGGCGAACCTCACAGTAGCCAAGCGAGCCTCAGACAAGCTCGCCAAACCTCCCTTTAAAGAAGGAAGAAGAAGAGAAAAGGAAAAAGAAAAAGAATATAAAAATATAATAAAAGTATTAAAAAAATTAAGAATCCTATCAAACGCATCTTTTATCCCGAGAATAGAAATTTTGTATAGTTACTAAATACGTTCTTTTGCTTAGAAATCGTCCCCGAGAATAAAATCAGAAAAAATCATTTCTCATAAAAAATTGTTCCCAGAAACAAAATCATTATCAAACGCGTCCTTAGTAAGTTCACAACTTGCTCACATCCAAATTGGAGCCGCAACATTACACTATATCTGAATTGAGCCATTCACAGGCAATACTCATAATTCCCCCAAGCTTCACTTTCTTAGGTACACATTTTAAGAGGTAAAGAGTAACCTTATCGTACATAATTTACGATTGAGACTCTACTTAGATACACATAGAACACTTGAAAGTTAACACAAGGACACAATAAATAAAATCGATTTAAGAAACAATGGTTAATTTGCCTCTTATTGGAGCAAAGAAACAATCCTTTTCTTAGAGACTTAAAGACCCCAGCAATGTGCTACCATAACTTTGATCACGCGAGTCCTGTTCATTTTTTGGCTGTCGTAGCACGTGACTCCTCTCCCATCTTTTCCCATAGGCAGCTAGAAGCAGATCTCTTCCATATTGCTCTCACTTTAGGAAATAAGAGGCGAAAGACAAATCTTGAGAAGTGATGTTTTTTCCTTTGGTTGTCTCCCTAAAAAGCTGTTATCTACAATTGGCGATGCAATGGGGTCGACCCACTTTCGCATCACATGTGCACTTTCTGTTCTCTCTCATGTTGTGTGTGTGTGTGGGGACGTTCTTGCAGCCTCATCATTGTAGATGCCATCTTTCTCCCTTTTCTTTCCCCTTTATATAAATATAATTATTTAGCCAATGGCTTAATTTAATGATGCTTTTACGACTTTATACACGAGGTGATATCATGTTTTGTAGAAAGATGAAGAGAGAGTAGCCTAGGGGAATAAGAACCATTGCTCACGTGACTAAAGCCTATGATGGTGCATGAAGATGTTACTTTAGGCCAATTTGACAATTGTGACTTTGAGATGTATTGAGAGGCCTTTGGCCTTTCATGACTCCCTATTAGATCTGGGTCAAGGATAATCAAAGATTTCTAGGTGTATATTTAACAAATGTTTTCGAAAAAATCATTAGTGCTTGATGAAATAGAATATGATTTCTCCACATGTTCTTATCCTTTGTAATGTCCCCTTTTATTTTTGCTTGCAACGTATGTATGATTGCGTCATTATTAACAAGACCTTAGAAAGGTTTATGTCTTTTAAGAAATATGATGGGGAAACCATCTTTGAGGTATCAAATGGACCAATGAGCTCTTAGTTGAGAGGGGATAATCAAAACGATGGACAAAGAAAGTTGATTAGGTGTCCATCTCATGAGAGAGTAGGAAAGGTTTCCTAATGATGATGACCATCTTCTTACCTCCAATCTTGTCACTCCTAATTAATCACATCAGAACAATCTTTATGGTGAGAAATTTTTCCTCTTATTTTATTCTCCTGGTAAACCAAAGTCGCCAACCATTGGATTAGCCCAAAAAATAGAAAAGAAAAAGTATGTACTGTTCTGAAGTCATGTTATCTTTATGCACTCACCATGAAGAGACCCAACCATATGACCTGGTATGTGTGTGTCCTATTATAAATGTTGAAGTATTGGTGATAGAGACTTTGTCTTTACATGGCAATTAGGTATGTGGGATTGGATTGCATTAATGCACTTCTGACTGCATCGATAGGGTATTGTGATCAAAGTACTAAATACTCTATGGGCGTGAATTCCAAGATTACTGTACATGGAACATGTTATGATACAAACATAATATTTGCTGCATTGTAAAAACAAAAGAATAAAGGATTTTCCACATTCAAATCGAGCCGTCAACCACCCACTTAACTCTTGAGTGGCAAGTAACAAAGAAAACAGCGGACCTTAGTTTCACCAAAGAACTAGGTCTAGCTCAGGCACCGGCCCAAATATTCAAGGTGTTGGAAGTTGCAGTCCGTGAGTATATTGCAGTCACATGCATTATGAGCTAAGTATATCATTGCACGTCTAATCAGGAAATATTGTCGGCCCTCGGAAAAGAGTTATCGATCAATTCCTAATTGACTTGTGATCCTAATGTCTTAATGATTTGGGGAAAACAGTTGCCCGTGCTCACCTTAGCGAAAGATATAAGGAATAACTTTTTTTCTCTCTTTATGAGGAATTCTATGCGCAATGATGAAGTGTACACGTGAAGCCACCTCATCATTTCCCACCATTTTGGCAGGCTTCTGGACCTTCAACGCAGACACAGCGATCTCTGGTAATTACCAGATTGCCGATTTGCACACTTCCCCAACACACATCGATGTGATATCGATCTTTGTTCTGTCAGAAACGCATGCTTTTATGGGTCCAAGGAAGCATGTGTAATGTTCCAAACGAAGTAGGTCTCACGGCAAAGATGGAACGAGGCACTGTGGGGTAGTAAGAGGGATCATCATTGCCTCTATAGGGATCTGATTAGAATGCATCATATCGAGTGGATCGTAGTTTCGGAAGTAGATTATAGGCTTGCGTGATCCCTTATTGATATTGAGTGAGCGTCTTTAATATTTTAAAGCCTCTATGTCATCATTTGAAATCTTAGAATCTTATATATATTCGAAGTAAAACTTATTTTTTAAACTTCGACAAACAAAAATATTAAAAATGTTAATGTCAACATCAGTAGTATCGCATAGCACAATTGTTATCAATTTCCAATAAAAAATAGATAGATAGACTCAATTGACAAAATCTATAAAAAAAAAAAAGTTTATAATTAAATTGACAAACTAAAATGTATGAGACTAAATTGACACAAGTATGATAAATTTGTAACTTTTTTGGTAATTATCCCTTGACCGGTGGTGCACGATTTTTGCTAGCCTCTAACCCACGTTGTTGAATGCACATCACTTGTCCATATCTACTCGCCCTTTTTAGGGTTTTTCAATCAGGTCAACTAAGGATCATTAGCATATTCTGAAGCTCAAAATGAACCCGATTGGACATCTTTTTGGGATAGAGAATGAAACACAAGCTAATAGTAAGAGCGCGAGAAAAGAGAGATGAGTGGGAATCCAAGGGAGCAAGAGAGAAACAATAGCGAAGATGGTGGGGATAGTTGTCTCCGTGGCTAGTGATGGCTTTGCAAGAGGGTGGTGGTGTTAAGCAATGGTGACCACGCCAGCGCGCGGGGGGAGAGAGAGACAGACACAGAGACAGAGACAGAGACAGAGACAGAGACAGAGAGAGAGAGAGAGAGAGAGAGAGAGAGAGAGAGAGAGAGAGGTTTTTTAATATTATTACTTTAAAAACAGATACGTGGCACACATCAAAGCGATGTAATACGTGAGGTCGAAGACGAGCGAAAGAAATAGGAGGAGGCATCTCGAGAGGCCGTCAGAAAAGGAAATTTCGGACTGCACAAAATTCCTAAGCTACGATGAATGCAACAGTACACCATGAAGTCACGCAAATCGGCAATGCATTGCCACTTATTTTGTGGAGGAAGCTGTTCAAAAGGACAAGACCTGCGCCCTCTCCACGCTATAAAGCAGATCGAGAATGGACCCTCGTCGGAAAGTTCGGTTAGGTTGGCAGTTGAATAAAGCTTGCGAACTGAAAAGCAAAATAAAGCGACAACCCAATGGCCTCCTCATGAAAATAAAACAAACAGATAAAGTGACTCACCCCTCATCGGCAGGGATTCTCCTGTTACCGAAGAGCACAGTGCTTTATCCACTCTATGCACACCGAGTTTAATGCTTCTTGGACACAAAAGTGGACGTGGTTGGTGACCCGACTCGCTGCCCCACGCGCACGCCTCGGCTCACGTGGACTCTTCACGACTCGTCCTCGCGCTCTCTCTCTCACGCCCAACCCATGATCCTCTTTAAAGCCAAGTAATACAGCTTCGCAAGAAGGGAGGAAGAAAGAAGGAAGGAAGAAAGAAGGAAGGAGGAAGGAAGGAGGAGATCACATCGCCCCTGAGTTTGGTTATTCTCGCGTGGAGAGAAGGAATCCCATTTTCCAAGCTAGAATTTGTTGATTATAAATGATTTTTAGCAGATCTTTGGTGTTAGATCTAGATGGAGGAACATGTTGTATCTGGTATTTTATTAATATACATGGTGACTATGAACGTGTGTGATAAGGAAGAATTTGAAAAGAAATATACCTTAGGACCCAAGTTAAAAAAGATTGAGTAAGATAAGAGGATGGATGATCACAATACAATTCATAAGGTCAGTCTCAATTAGATTATTATCTGTTCTGACTAAATATGTCCGGACATGCATCGTTTGATTGCAGACGTATGTGCTTGTGTAAGGAATAAAAATATGGCAAAAGTGAAGCATCATCTTGGATTTTTTAACTTGGCAATTCTTAAATTTCACCGTAGGATTGAAAAGGAAAAAAAAAATTACTTTGCCAAATTATTTTATCCGTAAGTCGTCCTCGGCCGCTTAAATTACAATACCACATCAACACGCAGCTCATGGTTTGACCCCTTTGATTCTTTCCTTAGAAACGTCAAAGATCATGGACGGATCGAGGGGCTAGCAGGCGGTGGCCACCGACTCGCCGTACGTCATTGGTTACGCTTGCTACTCGATGTGATTTTTTCCAACTAAACATCTAATATGACCTACAAAATTTCATACAAAATCTCTCTATCTCGACCTAGTGTATCGCGATTATTTTGTTCAATCTCGTCTCTTTCATTGAAGTTTCTGCATCCACCATTGAGCAGGACCACAGTTCTTTCCTGCATCTCACCCTAAAGCCCTTATTCTTCTCCCATACCATACGGTTTCATACCAAACGGCAGGTGAAGCAAGAGCAGATACAGGCCTGCGGCATGCACGCTTGTATTTTATATCCAAGAGCATATGCTTGACGATTAAAACTCTGCAGATTTGTTGCAGAAAGACAAAAACGTATAGGCCCAGTACGTGAAGACGTAGGAGTTTGTTGCACCAAGAGATTTTTAATGATTTTCTTGTCTTGTCTGGTGTGTATTACCTAAAATGTTAAATATGATTACATGATAAAAATAAAGATGGGTGGGGGCGAAACTAAATTAATGATTTGGTTTTTGTTTTATTGCTTTTGTCCGACTCCATTGGGGATTGCACAGGGAACATTCGTTTACAATAAGTTCACTCAAAAGATCACAACATTTCACAACGGTCGTTCATATCAAAGGTTCTCCCTTGCTTATCTTGGTTATTTTTTTTTTACTGTGATTATAAACTTAGAAATCTGTTCTAAGCCAAACGGTCACTATTAAGGTGCATACGTGAGAGAATGTCAGCCAAATGCGTTCCAATTTGAATCAACAAATTAAGTCATTAATACACCGGTGACATATATGTTGCCCAAAATATCATAAATTGGTGATAGAGATTCAAATTACATAAAAAATTATGTTAGAAAATAAACAGCTAAATAAGGAAGTATTGCAATTTTCAATGCACTGATTTTATTCCTCATGTCCATAATTAATATTTTGAAAATTGAATGAGTCCTCATTAATTATGCTTGATAGGTGTCTCGAAGATACTCTTTAACAAGATCCCAATGTTATTATCCTTGAAGTCCCTTGCAAAATGATATGTCAAGATAATTTCATTATCAATCAAGTCATTAGCGCGTCCTAATTCTTATAGTCATATCAGTCTCTCACACCCGCACATATGTACCAATGGCGCTTCCTTATCTAGTCCGCCATTGAATATGATGTCTTCGCCATTTATACCGAGAGTGCATGTAGATACTTTTTTGTACAGTAATAAAGAGAACGTGTTCATTGGTATATGCTGTCGGTTGGTCCATCATGAAAATGCCAGGCTTTGAACTTCGAGGACGAGAGGGGGAATAAAAAAAACACCTTCGAGGACGAATTCGTAATGTCCCTATCTGAAAATTGTGTGGACTTGAAAGGTACTGGGATACAGCCCTCCATGGCCTACCCAAAATAAAATAGAAAGTATAGTCTAAAAAATAAATAAATACAAGATGAATAGTGCATGGAGACCGTGGGTTAGTGATGATTATATCTTGTCCTACGTAATTGGCTAAAATCGTAGGCTGGAGTGGAATTCCAATTGTTAGAATGTCATTCTCATGACATAATATTCTAATGAAAAGTCATCAATTATTAAACCTAAATTTTTTGGTCAAACTAATCGGTGGTTTTTCTTGTGCGCTTATCTTTCCTTCTTCATCATCTTAAAAGATTTCTGTCGGCAGGCAAATATAGGAACTTAAAAATCCTAAAATTAAAAGAACAAAGCGACCATAATTTTATGTAAGATTGACGTTAGATCCTCAGTTATCATCCCAACATGAAATGACAATTCTTTTGCAGTTTTAATTATATTGAAAGTATCAATATGTTGGAAAATTCTCATTGAAGATTGTTCGGTTTGCATATTCTGTTGTGGATTGTCCTTTTCATCTCATGAATTTTTGCTATCAGGGGGGTTGAATATTTTTCTTATCTACCACGAGGGCAATTGAAGTTGTCAAAAAAGTATTCATCTTATAATTGCATATTTGTAACCTGGTTGCTAGGGAAGGAACATTTATTTACCTGCAATCGCACAGCAAGAGTGACAAGATAAAAAAATAAAAACAAAAAAATAACCCCAGAAAAAAGAGAAGAAATTATGTCAATTGCTCTACCCAATAAAAGGAAGGAAGTACATTATGAAATATGTACATAAAGGAGTTGTGGGGCATGGTTACGAAAGACCACTTTCCCAAAAGACAGCACTCTAAAAAACCAATTAAAAGAGAATCCAATAAATGCAATCATCTACTATAGTCTATTGCTTGCTCTATATGTAGATAATAGCACATAGAGAATGCTTCCGAATCGAGACAATTATTTTTTTCTCTTAATTTATTATATCACATTTCGAAAATTCAGAATGACTAAATTGATAATATCATGTATTCTCTTGTACATGGGGGCTCACCCTCTAAAAAGCATATAATTTTTTTTTTTGCAGCCAAATAATGAAACAAAATATTTCATTTAGGTTGATAGTTAGTCCTTAAGAAGCAATATCGAAATTCACCAAGTTGGTACCTTAACTACCCGAATCAAGCAGCTTACCTAACCCCGGACTCTCATGATCCCCTCTGTCATCTGTGAAGAAACATCTAATTTATTGACAAAATATCATTATCTTATTACATCAAACTCTCCTTAAATAATTAAATAAACTCTTCCTTCTTTTCAACATGATCGAATCCCTCTACTGCACTCTAGTCTAGCTTCCAAAACACCCAAAATAAAAACAAAAACAAAAACAAGAAAATAAAAGAAAGAAAAACCGAAGGTCCTAATTGGGTAACATAAATTAGTGAGAAATCTTTGAAGTGGGGGCAATCTTTATAAAAACATGACATGCATTCTGCACTCCAAGTGCAATTTCTTGTCTCTTTAAATGGAGTGAAGTCAGATCCAAAAGAAAATCACAATGAACTGACAGCATGGTGGCTATAGGGACAAGATGTAAAATTTAACAAAAACGTGCATGTCAATCCAGGTAATTCATCGGTGTACCATAGGGGCAAAATCGTCTTGTGAACCACGATGAAGATACCGTCCGTGCTGACCAAGATTAGTTGCCCCACTTAAATAATTCATCACTTCTCTCTCCAACCATGCTAGTAGTTGTTTTTTCCTCTTTCTTTTCATATATTATTATTTCTAATTTTATTATTTTATTGCATTAAATCCCAGAGAAGCTTCTCCTCCAACCATTTTTCCCATAATTCCTTTTTTTCTTTTTTATTTCCCTTGATCTAACAATTATTGAAAAAAGAAAAAAGGAGTCAATTAAACCGAATAATTAAAAGAGTACGAAGCAGAATAAGAAAGTGTCATCTTTCCAAAGAAGCTTGCTGTTAGCAGGGGAGCTAGCCACATTGCAGCAGAGCACGAGCTCTCTCACTCTCTCCAGACGCCAGAGCAGAGCACATCAGATCTGCTCCTTGGATTCATCCATTCACATTTCACCCTCTCTCTCTCTCTCTCTCTCTCTCTCTCTCTCTTTCTCTGTGCAAATCCAGGGACACTGTGCTCTGCATCTCAATCTGCCCAATGAGCTAGTACTCTGATAACGGTCAATTCTCAAGCGCCGAGAACGAGAAATCGGTGAAACAGAGCAAAATGGTGGGTCTCCGGTGGCTCTCGTCGGAGCTCCGGTGAACGTCCGGGGGCGGCGCCGGAGGGAGTAAGGAAGGATGTTCAAGCCGGCGAGATGGAGGAGCGAGAAGAACAGGGTCAAGGCCGTGTTCAAGCTGCAGTTTCATGCGACCCAGGTACTTGAAAGAGTTCAGTTTTTTTTCTCTGTCTTTGTATGAAAGGAGTTCGAAGAACCAGCTTAGCTTTCTTCTTCGGCATTGTGATCGTTGGTCCCGTTTTCTTCGTTATTATAGTATGAGCTGAGTTGGGTCGGTCGTAAATCTGTAATTCCCCATTAAGTGCGATAACAGCGGAAGTTTTTATTATTTTCGAATCTTGAAGGAGTCAATTCTTGGGATTTTGAGAAAGCAGGAACTGTCTGGCCTACTGAAACCGCAGCAATTCAACAATTAGAAGTCTCTCTGATTTTATCATTTTTTTAGTGTTTTCTTGAATCTGTCGGCAGACGGATTGCAATTTGTGAATAGGAAGGTGATGGATGCTGTTTGAGATCAATGTGTTTGAATTTCGAATTTCATTTCAGGTGGCACAACTAAATGCGGATGCATTAATGGTGTCTGTGGTTCCCGGTGATGTGGGGAAACCGACAGTGAAATTGGAGAAAGCCACAATCAGAGAGGGGAGATGCCAATGGGCCAGTCCAGTTTATGAGACGGTTAAATTCGCTCGAGATCCCAAAACTGGGAAAATAAATGAAAAGATCTACCAATTTATTGTGTCCACGGTAATGAATTGCTGTGAATTTCAGTTGATATATTTCTGTCCATGTTGGGGCTTTTGTTAGGCGAATTGTATGTTAGAATCAATTATATGTGGAGGGTTGTTGCAGGGAGCTGCAAAATCTGGTTTCATCGGTGAAGCTTCGGTAGATTTTGCAGATTACGCTGAGGCGACCAAGGCTTCCTCTGTTTCCCTCCCTTTAAAGAATTCGAGCATTGGCGCTGTATTGCATGTTAGCCTCTCTCTCTCTCTCTCTCCCTCTCTCCCCCTTTTGTTTGTTGGCAGAACTTCGCTTACTGAGAAAACGTCTTCTGATTTTTTATAGGTTTCAATTCAGAGGCTGCAGGAAAATGTTGACAACAGGTGAATACCAGCATCATTGCTGATTTTCATTATGACTGCCTATGTAAGTGGAGCTTGACTTTGATTTTTATATTCATGACGTTTGCAAGTGCCTTTGCAGAGAGGTGGAAGAAAATGAAGATACAAAATCTAAATTGCACGACAATAGCTTGAGATCCCATTTAAGCAACGGTGACAAAGACGAGAGCAATGAGAACACCAAGAATAGTTCTGCAGAAGTATGTTCCTTTCTCATCCTACCTATATAAAGCAATTTTCAGATTCAATTTCTATTTTTCATGAAGTATAGAGAGAGAGCGACATTAAGTTTGAGCCTTTTCATGGAGCAAGGTAAATGAATGATGTTAACTTCAACTTTTTCTTAATCGTAGGATGTGACAGTTAATAAGACCATCATCACTCAAAATGCCGAATTGAATGGTAGCTTCAGAGCCTCAAGCGGATCGGACTTAACTGTTTCTAGCTCTGAGAGCAGCTCAGGACTGAACACGCCTCGGGAACATAGCGTTAGCAATGCTATCGTTCCACACGAATCTAATGGCTTCCAATCCTCCATGAGCAATGTGTTACTGCCTCATGGACAGAAATGGGGTTGGTCCGCCAGTTTGGGTCACGCGGTGGTTGCTGATATGTCAGATGCCAATCTGGAGGGGAAGTTGGAGAAGGCTTCAGATTCTGAGATAGAGAAACTCAGAAACGAGCTAGTAGTGATGGCTAGGCAGGTGGACATGTCGGAGTTAGAGTTGCAGACTCTCAGGAAGCAAATTGTGAAGGAGAGTAAAAGGAGCCAAGATCTCTCTCGAGAAATAGTTTGCTTGAAGGAGGAGAGAGATGCATTAAAATTGGAATGTGAGAAATTTAAGTCCTTACACAGGTCAACAGTGAAGAAGAAATTGGAGTGTGAGGATGGGGATCTGCGAGCTCTCCTAGAAGAAGTTAGAGAAGAACTGGATCACGAGAGAAACCTTAATGCAAACCTCCGGTTGCAATTGCAGAAAACCCAGGAATCAAATGAAGAATTGATTCTTGCCGTAAAAGATTTGGATGAAATGCTGGAGCAGAAGAATCAGGAAATGGGCAATCATTCTGGCAAATCAGGATTATATGAAAATAAGGAATTTCCAAGCGAAGGTGCTTCGAGATGTGAAACAGATGAAGATGAAGATCAAAAAGCATTAGAAGAGATTGTTAAAGAGCACAGAGATGCCAAAGAAACGTATCTGCTGGAGCAGAAGATCATAGACCTCAATAGTGAAATAGAGATCTACAGGAGAGATAGAGATGAAGTGGAAATGCAGATGGAGCAGATCGCACTTGATTACGAGATATTGAAGCAGAAAAATCACGAAATTTCCTACAAGTTGGAGCAAAGCCAATTGCAGGAACAGCTAAAGATGCAGTGCGAGGGCTTGCCTTTTCCAAATACGCACGAATTAGAAAGCAAGATTCAGAGCTTGGAAAATGAACTTAAAAAGCAGTCTGAAGACTTGACTGAATCTGTAACCACCATTGATGAACTTCACACTCACATGAAGAGCTTGGAAGAAGAGCTGGAGAAACAAGCGAGAGAGTTTGAAGCCAATCTGGAGGTCATAACTCGTGCCAAGGTGGAACAGGAGCAAAGAGCCATCCAAGCAGAGAGAGCCTTGCAAACGATGAAAAAGAAGAATGTTAATACTGCAGAGAGGCTCCAGGGGGAGTTCAGAAGGTTATCTGAGCAAATGGCTTCAACTTTTACCGCGAATGAGAAAGTGGCCATGAGAGCCCTCACGGAAGCTGGGGAGCTGAGGATGCAGAAACTTCAACTTGATGAGATGCTCCGGAAAGCCAATGCGGAGTTACAGTTAGTCAAGAATTCATATGAAATAAAACTTGCTGAACTTTCTGACCAAATAGGGGAGAAAAAAAATCAGATCAACAACATGGCTTTGGAGATTGATGAAAAGTCCAAGCAACTCGAAGATTGTAAGAAGCATGAGAAGGAAGTTACAGAGAATCTACTCCACGAGATAATGACACTCAAAGCTGAGATCACAAGGCTCAATGCAGAGAATAATCTCCTCTCTAACCAAGCAGGACAGGAAGACAATTTGAAGGAAGAGCTGAGACAGCTGAAGAAATCAATCACAGAGGCAGAGCTGGCGGTTCAGAGAGGAAATGTGGAAAGAAATGAACTGGTGAGTGCAATAGCTTTGGTGAAGAAAGAGTTGGAGGATTCACTTGTGGAATTGAAACGCTTGAGGCATTTGAAGGATGAAAAGGATATTACGATCTGCAAATTAGAAACAGATCTCAAAACACTGAGAGTTCAGTGTAAGGATTTAAAAAATTTGCTCATAGAGGACAAGTCAGAGAAGGAGAATCTGAGAAATCAAATATTCCAGCTAAAGGGAGACCTGGAAAATAAGGACAACGCCTTGCTGGTCATTGAGAAAAGAGTCAAGGAAAGCAATGGCCGTGCAGCTATTTCCGAGGGAACAAAGAATGCTACAAGAAACAATAAAGTAGTTCCACTTGCCAGCAGCAATAAAGAGGTCTCAAATCTCAGGGAAAAACTGAAGTTGCTAGAGGTAAATTCTGTACCCTTTGCATTTGGTTGATGTTTTTTTTGCTGTAGTCACTGTCATTCTCTAGAGCTTCACACATTTTGACCACCTTTTATAACATCAAGAGTTTGATTAAATGATTGTTTACTTCTGATGACAATAATTACTCAGAATGAGGCGATGCAGTGTATCTTTTACTTACAGTAGCTTCTGCAGGGTCAAATAAAGATGAAAGAAGCTGTTTTGGAAGAATCGGCGAATTCTTTTCTGGAGAAGGAAAAAAGTTTCAAAAGCCAAATTGAAGAGTTGGAAAGTAGATTGGACGAACTCAACCACTTTTACCCATGTAACAAGGTAGCCATTATATGTATGACTTAACCATCTGTTGTTCATAAATGTTAGCTCAGAATTTGATTTTTTCACTTGTCTAGAAAAATGATGAAGGAGACATTTCATTAGGTTTCCACACCTCATGTCATACAAAGATAAGTTTGCTAATGAAAGTATACCACGAAATCCAAAAGGAGAAAAAGATGCCAATGCTCACGACACTAAAATAAATCTAGCTTCTTTCTCGTCCCGCTTAGAATTTCTTGAACCATGATATGACTGGACTTGATTACAGAACTGCTTTATAGATTGGTTTAGCTCCATGAGATAAGATCATGCTGTACTCTACTCTTATAGTGTTTACATTACAAATCCAGGTGGCTGAAGCTACTGGAGGAATCACTTCAAAAAATGTTTCACCCGAAGAATCATGCTTATCCACGGAAAATGGAAACTTGCATAACAGGTCTGAATTCATGCAGCAAACTCCATATCCCTGCCTACTCTTTTTATGTTATTCAGTAGTTAGAAAAAAGACAAAAAAGTGGAAAATTATTACAAATAAATTTGTTACATTCTTTACTTTTCTATGCCCCAGAAATGATGAAGCCTTGCTGGACAAAGAAGTGAAGAAAAATGCAGCGAATACTACACAGGACGATGTTAGTTATCTGTCAAAAGAACTGGAATCAATGAAGGAGAGGAATCAATTAATGGAAAGTGAACTAAAGGAACTGCAGGAGAAATATTCTGAGATGAGTCTCATGTTTGCGGAGGTCGAAGGCGAAAGGCAACAGCTCGTCATGACTCTGCGCAACCTAAAAAACTCCAAGAAGAATTGATTTATTTTTTTTATCATTTCACAGAAAGATGGATAGGCACATTGTACAGTATAAGCACGGGGATGAACATTGAGAATCCAGAAATGAGCCATGAGGGTCAATAAGAGTAAACCTATGATACCTATTCTTAGTGCTGGCTTCTCTGATTGGCATTATACATCATTAGATAGGTCTTTCATTTGTTAATTTTTCTTGCAGGGGTTAACTCTTTTGTTCATACATAATTTGTTGGGCGTGTCTATCCATGCAAACTTATAATAGGGGTACTGTTTGTATTTTTCATGAGAAGTAATGATCAATCTATGTTTTTTTTTACTCTATCACGTATCATTTCTGCTTCACTCCTGTTGTTCTGATCTCAAAAACTGCACAAGCCCCTATATGAAAACACTTCTAAGCTTTGCCAGGAAGCGAGAAAAAGTGGTAATTACTAATCAGAGTTCATATTAATTGGAGTCTTGTATGTGTATTAGTATCAGAGGTTTTTTAAACCGCAAATTTGAGACTATCATCTTTTACAATAAATTGTTATGGTTGAAGCTAATGGCACAACACGGAGGACATATCTAAATTCTAAGCTAGTAGATTGCTGCAAAAACTGAAGTAGGAATCTTTTCATGCCCCATCTACTCATAAACTATGTGAGGCTTTTCCTGTTTGTTTCTGCTCTACAGTTCATCTGTTATTTTTCGGTGTGCGGTCATCACCCTACTGAAAACAGTCATGTTAAGCACTATTTTGAAATTTTGTTGTCGTTCAGATCAGAGACAAGTCAAGGAATTAAGGAATGCCTCTGATTTTCGTATTTGCATTTTAAAAAGACAGCTTAAAGTGTCTGAATGAAGAAAATATCTTGTCTTCACGAGTATCAGCACTGTTGTATGAAATTAGATGATATTACCAGTTGGCTTGAGTTAAAAGTATGAGAGATAGTGTATATGCTGAGAGATCACATGCGTGACTCATTTTCATATTTTCCACTTCTTGTGTTGTTATGAAATGTACAGTATTCTACAAGAACGCTCTGCCTTGCTGGTGTTTTATTAGGGAAAAAGACTGCTCATTAGTCCCCCCCAAAAAAAAAAATATATGGAACGAGTAGCGTGGGGGACTCACTGCTCTCACCATGCCAAGATTAGATCGCATTCTCTGATGAATCTGTAAACAGTGACAAGAGCCACGACTAGGGAAGATCAACTCCAGGCTCCGCAGCCAAAGTTAAAACATCATCTCATAAGTATACTCCAGAAGATGACTGCTTGCTCTTTCCCTGGAAAATCACCAAAGAGAGGCACAGTATTAGTTTAAGAGAATATGAAGTACCTGGACTATGAAGAGGCTAACCTCTGCAGTCAGACCTCCTGTTCTGTCGACTATTCTGAGCTCTGATTTACCTGCCACATTCTGTGTTAAAGAATGTCTGAGCCTTACTGCAGTGCACAGAAACTTGGCAGGACAATCTCCGTTTAAAGATGGAACAACCTTTTTTGACGCAAAACCAAAGTTTTCCACCATTTGCACCCGGTTCGCTGCATTTGTAGCCCTCCCAATGCCCGAAAACACGAAGTTTCTGCATTATCATTAGCCATTAGCCTCAGTCCTGTAGTTCATATAGTAAGTGAAGTTATCTAGTCGACTTGTAAGTGAAAGGAAACATAGCCTATACCCTCTGAATTATAGCGGAGAGAGCTTTCCAGCGTACATCAATGAGAAAAAACTTTTCTGCTACATTTCTTTTTGTAGTTATCCATAAGGAAAATTGACACAAATAATCCATAAATTTTGACCCTATATGCAATGTAATCTCTAAAATTTTAATTTGTTAGTGTGGTTTTTGAATTTTGGCTTAATGTACAATGTGATCCCTGAACTTTTAGATTATTTGATGATATCCCTAGACTTTTGATATATGTTTAATTTAGTCTCTGAGTTATATGGAAATTTTCAATATTATTCCTAAACTTGAATTAGTGAAAGAACAGTATTATACATTTTATGTTTAGGGACTAAATTGAACACGTACAAAAAATTCATAAATCATATCGAATCAATGAAATGTTCAAGGACTACATTACACGTTTGGATAAGTATAGTAACCACATTAGACATATTAAAAATTCAGGGACCATAATGCACATTGGCCAAAGTTCAAAGATTAGTTGTGCCATTATTCCTATCTATACAATAAACGATCTTGCCATTCTAATTGAAAACAATGCATCCATTTCCTCGCATGATGAGGGACTTCATCCACGCCATGAAGGTTTCTCTCTTTGGAGTCATAAATGGAGAACAAGAAGCATCAGCTGTGGCACTCGGCACTAAAGAATGAACCTCGGTCATCTCATCCGCTGAACTTTGTTTTTCTATCAGAACTTATACACCCTTTTGGGTGTTCCGGAAATGATAGGAGGAAGAGGCACTTTTTCGGGTTTAAATACTCTTTGAGAAGACGGTTCTCAAGCAACAAACGCGGTTGAGGCTTCATTTTTATGGTATGTATGCATAAATTATGGAGCTCAACGCTTTGTTTATACAATATATGAGAGTATTATAATGGTTACTCCATCGTTGACCTTCTGGATCTGGGAAGTCTAATAGTTCAGCAGGAAAATGAGGTTGGACTTGTCATTAAATTAGGCAGAGGCTGTTGATGATATTGGTGACAGAGAACAACTAACTAATATACAAACATTACTAACCGACCAAAATATATATATATACAAACATTACTATAACACTTTTGTGCTCTTTGCTTTGAGTTTTATATGCATTTGTCTGCTTTCAGATCTGATCTTTTTCGTGCTTGAGTATGCATGCGGGGGCCAAATGTGACACGAATCCACTTTGCCGACAAGCCTCAGAAGTAAATCATTTTGTTTTCATCTTGAACTTCCATGTGAATATTTACGATATTCAAGGCTACGTGAATGTTCAGAAATATTCTTCTCTCTCTTGTAGAACTTAAACAAATGGGAGGCTTGAGTTCGATCTCATCACTTGGGAATCTCAAAGCGCAAAGGCCAAAAGCGTTTGAATCTCGTTGGTTTTTTTTTTTCTATATTTGGTTCACTGTTGTCTAGGTCAGCAATGTTTTTAGTATCATTCCTTGACGGTGCGATATGTGCTGCTCAAGTTTGGGACTTGATCAACCCAGATTAAAGAACTCGCCTGATAAGATAAGAGTTACGTTTCATATCATCCTACTTTTTTAGATGTTAACACTAGATATATCCACCTGATTAAGAAACACCAAAAATTCAAGGTAGAAACCAAATATGCAGTTGATATTACTCACATGTTTATAGTTGATAATTGATGGAGAATCCTATCTATATGATTATAAGTTTGCTTGTGGAGTGCACAAATGACGTGCGAGATGTGAAGTGTAATAGAGCTGGCAACTGGCTGCAGGAAGAAGAAAGCGAAGGGAAGGAAAAAAAAAGAAAGAAAAAGAAAAAAAATGAAAAAGAAAAGAAAAGAAATAAGTAAATTGAAAAATACTATAATATTATTAAAAATTATTCACGCGTCGGTGTTAAGCGGCGTCACATAGGATGACATGTCAGTGTCGATCTACTAAAATTAGTTGAGTGGACCGAATTGGCACAAATGTAAAATATTTAGGACTTAGTTGACAAAAAAAAGTTAAGGATCAAATTGACATAATTATAATAAGTTTATGACTTTTTTTATAATTTTACCAGTTTAGATATGATAATTAGTGCTTAAAGAGGAGTAGTTAATGTACTCATAAGTGTCTTGTCTTACCAGCTAAATAAGTTCTATAGTGAAATTGAGCACTCCAGATGAGTATGTTAATAGATCCGGATTTGGCTCTCTGGTCTTCCGTTGGTGTGATCCGAGAGAGGCAACAAAAAGTGAAGGCAGGTATTGCATTTTACAAGTAGCTGGTAGGGACTCTCAAGGTTCTCGATTAAGACAATACTTGATCCCATTAATAAACTTATCAATTAGGAAAACTTATCATTCCTAATATGATAACATACATGCTTTTCACATCCAAAAAATCACAAAATATGCCAATTTTTTTCTTCTCATGCCCCATAGGAATACATAATACCCTCTTCCTCACTATACTAAGAGCATGTTTGGTAACCATCCAAACAATGCTAGATTCTGATTTTTTTTTTCCAGGAGTAGTTTTGGAACAGAATCGCGTTTGATAAAATTTTTGTTCCTAGGAACAAATTTCTATTTTTTTTTGTTCCCGGAAGTAGATTTGGAACAGAATTAAGAATAAAAAAAAAAAAAGTTGGGCGAGGGCGGCCTAGCCATCGGTGAGGCTAGGCGAGCCTTGCCCAACTGTCGGTGAGGCTTGGCCGATGAGGGCCGACCTCGCCAAGGGCCGGCAACGCTTCGGTGAGGTCGCCGGCCCTCGTCTGGCCGTCGGCTGGTCACCGGTCCGATGACCGGCTAGAAGAAGAAGGAGAAGAATAGGAGAAAAAGGAAAAAAAGAAAAGAAAAAAAAAAGGAAAAAAGTAAAATAATTATTTAAAAATTAAAAGAAATTGATTTGGAACAGAATTAATGAAGCACGGTACCAAACGTAATTCTCTTCCAGAATCAAAAATTTTAGATAATTACGAAACGGCTTAAAATACTTAGAAATTGTTCCCGGGAACATAATCAAAAAGAATAATTTCAGATCAGAATCTGTTCCTAGGAACAGAATCGTTACCAAACGCGCCCTAAATGAATTATTCCCAAGAGACATCAAAAGCCAGCTTCTTAGTTTCTCTTATTAAAGCAACATTTATTAATTGTGCACGCTCCGCTATCTTATTGAGCAACAAAATATATAAATCGATCAAGCAACTAAACTAAAACAAATGACTTTTCGGTTTCATTTATTATGTCAAAGCCAGATGACTCGGATAATCTCTTTGCAACATTATTACACTTGTCACAAAGGAATAGCACTCGTGGATCTGCTTCTCTCTATAATATGAGAATACTCAGAAAAAATAAATGAATGAATAAATGGAGATCATGGTTGACGAGCTGATATTTCCCCTGTATATTTCTTATCATTGATGACTCTCATGTTGCTTAATTATATTCATGATAATATTATATAATGTGCTTATATTTATATCTGCAGGCGGAATATTTGTATTCATAAAGATAGACAAGTGGAATTTGTACAGGTTGGGTCACGTTTTGCTGAATCTGTCGGTATCAAAATAATAATAATAATAATAATAATGATCTAATTAGTGAGATTTTTTGTTTATTTTTTCTGCTCTACGGTGTAACTATTTTTTTTCAGTCTGCAGAGTCGTCGCCTTAATGAGAACAGTCATGTTAAGCACTAGTTTGAAATTTCTTGTCGTTCAAATCAGACAGGCCAATTAAGTAGGGAATGCCTCCCCTGTTTCTATTTGAAATTTCAAAAGACAGCACAAAATGCGCACATTTTGAGTTAAAAGACAATTTTTAAGCAGGGAATGTTGCCGAACGAAGAGAATATCTTGTCTTCAGGAGTTTTCTGCAATGATGTATGAATTAGATGATCTTATTACGAGGTTGCTAAAGTTAAAAGTAATAGAGACTGTATCTGCTGAGAGATCAGAAGCGTGACTCATCTTCATATTTTCCACTTCTTGTGTATAACAAAATGTACAGTATTCTACGAGAAAACTCTGGCTTGCTCGTGTATTTTTGGGCAACAAGACTGCTCAAAGGACCAAAAAAAGAAAAGAAAAAAAGAAGAAGAAGAAGAAAGGAAGGCATAGTCCGTTGGACTCACCAATCTTGCTATGTCAAAACTAGATCACAATCTCCGATGCATTGATCCGTAAACGGCGACAAGAGCCATGACAAGGGAATGATCAACTTCAGGCTCCACAGCCAAAGTCAAAACATCATCTCCTAGGTATACTCCAGAAGATGACTGCTTCCTCTTTCCCTGAAAATCACCAAAGAAAGGCACAGTGTAAGTTTAAAAGAATAAGAAGCAGCTGGACTTAGATTAAGATGTTCATATGTTTGAAGAAGCTAACCTCTGCAATCAGACCTCCTGTTCTGTCGACTATTCTGAACTCTGATTTACCAGCCACACTCTCTATGTTAAAGAATGTCTGAGCCTTACCGCAGTGCACAGAAACCTGGCAGGACAATCTACTTTTAAAGATGGAACAACCTTTTTTTACGCGAAACCAAAGTTTTCCATTGTTCACATCTTGTTCGTCACATTTGTAGCCCTCCCAGCGCCCAAAAACTCGAAGTTTCTGCATTGACATTCATCATTAGCCCACAGTCCTATAGTTCACATAGTAATTGAAGTTATCTAGTCGACTTGTAAGTGAGAAGAAAGATAGCCCATACCTTTTGAATTATAGTGAAGAGAACTTTTCCACGTAAATCCATGAGAAAAACTTTTCTGTTACCCTTCTTTTCGTAGTTATCTATACGGTAAACGATCTCGCCATTCTGATTGAAGACGGTGCATCCATTTCCTTGCATGATGAGTGACTTCATCCACACCGTAAAAGCTTCTCTCTCTGGAGTCATATATGGAGAACAAGAAGCATCAGGTGTAGCAATCGGCACTACAGAATGAATCTTGGCCATCTCATCCACTGAACTTTGTTTTTCTGTGAGAACTATTACGACCCTTTCAAGTGTTCCAGAAATGATAGGAGGAGGAGGCACTTTTTTGGGTTTAAATACTCCGGAGAAGACGGTACTAAAGTGATGAACGTGCTTGAGGCCTCACGTTTATGGTATGTATGCATAAATTATGGAGCTCAACGCTTTTGTTTATTCAATCATGAGAGTGTTCTAATGGTTACCCAATTGTTGACCTTCTGGATCTGTGGAGTCTAAAAGTTCAGCGGAAAATGAAGCTGGACTTGTCACTATGCAGAGGCTGTTGATGACATTGGTGACGGAGAACAATATAACAAACATAACAAAAAATTACTTTAGCACTTTTGTGCTTTTTACTTTGGGTCTTATAGCATTGTCTGCTTCCAGATCTGACCTTTTTCTTATTTAATTAGTAGGGGGCTTATCCAGATAGAGAATCTGGCCACGCTCAAGTGTGCGAGCAGGGGCCGAATGTGACGCGAATCGACTTTACTGATAAGCCTCCTAAGTCGATGACTGCCATGCATTATCTCTTCAGCATTAAGAACACGACTGTCCGGTTATTTTAGAACCATTGATTTGTTAAGCCACCGACAATGAAGCAAGTAGTAAAATTCTTCTATCCTTCGGAAAATGGTCCATTGTCAGTCTCATTATAGTGATTTAGTTCAGCGGATTGAAACTGATCTTCAAGATACAAACTCATTAGATAGTCAGTACTAAGAAGTATACTATATTTACACAATCGACCGTTTCCTAATTTTAACCTTTTAAAGGAAACCATTTGTCTGATAATTTCATACATGAGTTTTATTCTTGGCACTTTCTTTTATGTCTATTATGTTCGTGACTCCCGGTATTCTCTAGGGCTGTTGAATCTTATGTATTTTCTACTTATAAGTCCACCGTAAAGCTCTTTCTTGAAAGGTGAAATGTGGCAGCCTCACTGGGGCTATTATGTTGTGGCTTATTTGCGCCAACACAACTTCAATGTTTCGTGTCAGTTTGAGATCTGAGGAGACCTATCTATCAGTGTAACATTGTATATTAAACTTCCAGAGCTTCATGTGCTTTATATATATATAAAACGTCTGTAGATCATTTTGGCTTAACACATGACAAATAGTTATTATCATTGCTCAACTTGGTATTTCAATTAATTTATTTTTTCAAAACCTTGCCTTTTCCTTTTTTATATAATATAAGGATGTGCATTAGGAAAAAAAAAAATCGATCGCACAAGTTGAATACTTTACTAAAGTTGAGTTAAAGAGAGGGAAGTAGCTTGACCTTAATCTCACAGTTCATGTATTTTCCACCGCTCACGCCACCCTCCATAACCATCTTTTTCTCTCTCTTCTCTCTCCGATTCGATACATAATGATTAATGAAGTCCCGACCACCACCATAAGGGGAGGCTTGAGTTCGATCTCATCGCTATTGGAACCAAAAGGCCAACAGCGTTTGAACCTCACTGGTCTTTTTCTACATGTGGTTCACTGTTCTATACGTCAGCACTGTTTTTAGAATGTACTGTCGGATATGTGCTGCTCAAGTCGTGACTCGATCAAACCTAAAATACAATAAATCACTGGCAGTCGAGATAAGAATCACGTTTCGCATCTTTTCATATTTAAGATGTTTAACACTGAATTTGTCCACCTGACTAAAACACCAAAAATTCAAGGCAAGAAACCAATTACATATATATATTTTTGGATGACCGTGGAACCGCCTCGCAGCCGATAGCAGCTACGTGTAAATTACGGGGTGCTAGCGTAGGGACCCACCTCCCATGGCTCCCCACTTTAGTCGCGCATCATGATAAGTTGGGGAATCGAACCCCGGCCTTGCGTGTGGCCAACGTGCGATTCCACCAACTCAGCCACCACGGGGTGGGTTAATCTGCAGGAACATCAATTCATGTTTACAGCAGATGATTTATGGACAAGCCTATCCATATCATTATAAGAATGATGGTTAGAATGCAAGAGTGACGTGTGCAAGATGCAAAGTGTAACGGGAGTTAACGTACTCATAGGGGTCTCATCTGTACGGCTTACTAAGTTTTTTCACTGAGATTGAGTGGCTCTAGATCAGTATGCTAACATGCCCGGATCTGGGTTCCTCTTCATGATTTTCCATTGGGGCAACTATAAAGATCACAATGAAATCAGTGTTCAATAACTTTGTCTTGTTACTGGTTTCAAATTAATAATGTAAATTCCACGACTAGATAAGAAGCGTTACGTTGATATTAATATGTCAATTGCCGAAATGACGTCGTGCAAGCAAACCATCATATCAATCTAATGATTAATAATATGATGACTAACATAGTTGTCACATATATAGAATCAGAAAATAAAAAATAAAAAAACGAATGAGGTTATATATATATAATATACTTTTCAAATAAAAAACATGCATTGTCTGCAAATAAACCAATGCGCACGCCTTCGTCTTCGGTCCATGCTTATCTTTTCTCCTTATACCCCACAACAACACATCATACTCTTCTTCCTCATTATACTAACTGAATTATTCCCGAGAGACATCACAGGCCAGTATTTTATTGTTCTCTTCAAATAGCCAACATATATCAATCGGGCACGGTCCAATACCTTATTGAGCAACAAAAATAAGTAAATAGATCAAGCAACTAAATAAAAAATAGAGAACTAAAAAAATAATAAAGAGGGTTTGCAGTTTCATTCGTTGTATCAAAGCCAAATGACTCAGATGATCTCTTTGCCACATTATTAGACTTCTAGCGATTTCATCAAGGAATAGCACACCTCGTGCATCTATTTCTTTCTCAACCTCATGATATGAGAATACTCAGAAAAACTATATACATAGATAAATAAATTGAGATCTTGGTTGACGAGAAGATTTTTCTCCTGTATATTTCTTATCATTAATGTGGCTCCCGGGGTGCTTTTAATTATATAGGTGATATATCTCGCAATGTGCTTATAATCTATATATGCAAGCGGGAGATTTTTGAATTCATACAGATAGACATCTTGAATTTTGTACAGGTTGGAGTCACGTTTTGCCGAACTCGTCCCTACAAAAAATGAGAATAAATAATGATCAAACTTATCGAGCACATGATATATTCGTCCAGCCCCCGATGATAGGGTAGCATCTGACCTACCAGGCTACCACGCGTCACGATAGGGACCAATACTATAATTTTGGGTAATTCTAGACGGCCGTGAGCTTAAGTTTATCAGGTTGAGGTGGCCCTTGTTGTTCAGATTGGAGGGGAGGATTGACATGCTTTCTTGGAATGAGCAGCGCAAAACTTCATATGAAAATCAGTCGGGGTGCGAAGTCTAAACCTTGTGATTTAAATAGCCTGGATTTGTAGGAGGCGTTATCTCCTGCTTCTGGTTGATCTTAGTAGAAGACTTGCTCACTTAGCGGAGGAAACAAGAGAGATGTTCAAAATTACTTTATGTTAAGTAGAAAAGTTACTCAACACCAATGAACGTTACCGATCATAGGTATAGAAATACTTGCTTTACTGGAAACTTAGTAGTACACATGAATAAGGTACTGACCATTTAGAATGCCTTTTCTGTCTGTCTTTTAAGTTACCCGCGATGGATAAGTTAAAAAAACTACTTTAACATCTCTATGCTGATAAATTTTTCCACTAGCTAATGTAGAAAAGGTTTATGACTGTGAGAAGGAGCTAGCAATGCTGTAGCAACCCTCGCCAAATCTGGGCAAGGGGCTAGGTGCCCTCGCTTTGGTTGGCAAAAGCGTCATAGTCCTCAACTAGTGTTAGTGAGGGTTGTCAGCCATAATTTTTTTTTAAAAGTAAAGATAAGAGAAGAAAAGAAAAAAAAACCAAAAAATTATTTAATTTTTTAGAGTTAATAAAATTATTTAAAAAATGTCAACGCCAATTTCGATCGTGTCATGTAGGACCACCAACATTCATAATAGTAATTCCCCACCTAAATTGGCGGATAGAATCAATTGGCAAAATGTAAAAAGGTTTATGACTTAAATTGGTATAATTAAAATATTTATAATTGAATTGACACAAATATAATAAGTTTATGACTTTCTTTGTATATTTTCCTGGCTTAACTAGTTGCCTGTTCCCTTTTCAATCTTATTCCAAAAGTTCAAATCGTCTCATTAAACTTGATGGGCCATATTACGCATTGGGGGGGGGGGTAAAAACGCAAGTGATATTGATTACTTAACAAAGTTCACTGAAAATGCATCAAGAGCTTAGGCACATAACAAATCTAAAAGAGTAGCTGGGGGTTTGCGACCCAATTTTTGGGTATACTATTGGACCTTTGGGCCTTGGCTAGCCAGTCCGTGATAGCGTTTGATTCATGACTGCAATGGGCTAAAGAGAGGCTAAAAAATTTGGTCAACAACTCCTTGGCCCGGTCCACCATAAGTTGTACTTCCCAGTTCTGTTGTTCAGTGGAGTTGACGCTTTGCACAAGTACAAGACAATTTGACTCAAGTTGCAAATAGAAGTCAGATCTGGGGAAAAGAAAATGTAGGGTTTCAACCATCACCCATGCCTCAACTTGCTCAGTCGAACCGACAACCATCGATATGGAGAAACCATCCAGAAGCCGGCCACAAGAATCTTGGACAATGCACGCTATGGCAGCTGAGTTTTCTCCTCTGTTCCCTCCTTTGTTTGTAGAGGTTGAAGCTGGTTCTTCAGGAGTGCACGGGAACGTTGCATCTATGTTTACCTTTAAGACTCCTGGGTTCGGTTTCCGCCATCTTTGGGTTAGATCTACATCTCCTTTCCCTCCTTTTGCTTTTTGGTTCCAAATCTCGAAGTTCTAAAATAGAGCCGTTGCTCTGTCTTTTATTTGCTGCCGCTTGAGGATCGTCTTCCTAAAGATGGCATTGCTCTAGTCCTTCCAAATGCACCATAGGGTCGTGCTACCAATTCAAACTAAGGTAAGAGTTGAGGATCTTCTTTCAGCTTAATTAACCACTCATCAAACCGAGTTAAACTTGTCATTTTGATGTTAATATGCAGGGAATTCTCTCGCCACAATTGAGATGTCCATGGGTATAGTAGCAGTGTGTGTTCTACCATTTTTGGTTCCCATTTGCAAATCGAGCATATTGGTTTAGGTATGATCATTCTTCTATACAGGTTGTCCAGAGTAGGTAAGGCATTATGACATGCATTCCAAAGGAAGATTTTGATTTTGGGGGCTATTCCTGCTTTCCATATATATTTCCACAATTCTGGTTTGGCCTAATAGGAAGATGATGCTATTATTGTGAAAGCGCTGATTGTTGAAACTCTATTGTCGATGTATCCGCTCTTGATCGTGTATGTCCCTAATTTGTTGTTGGTCTAGACTAATTTATCCTCTGAAGTCGGTAGTTCGATAGAAATGGCTAGGATCTCCGTCACTATCGGTTTGTCAAACATAGTTTTGATTAATGATACATTCTATTTTGCCGCTTCAATATCCATCAGATCAGACACTTTACGTGGCTCATTACTAGTTGCCGAGCCACTTATAGGTCCTATTTTTAACCATTTATCCTCTTTGATAAAGATTTTCTTACTGTTCCCAACTGTCCACAAAACTTGAGGGGATATAACATCTCTTCCAATTATGAGGCTTTGCCAACCCCATGACGAATGAGATCCTCTTCCAGCTTGCCGAAAGTCACATTGTGGAAAGTATAACCTCTTTATAACTTGACTCCAAAGAGCTTCAGGTTGCTGAGAAATTCTCCATGCTTGCCTCCCTAACATTGCTTTGTTAAACACCAATAGATCTTTAAAACCAAGGCCCCCTTCATCCTTCTTGAGCTTTAATACTTCCCAAATTTTCCAATGCAAACTGCCTATTTTGTTGCTATTTCTCCACCAAAAATTGTCTATTCTCTTCTCTATGACTTTACAAATTAAAATTGGGATTTTAAAGATAGACATGACATATTGAGGAATTGTCTACACTACTGCCTTTATCAATATTTCCTTCCTAGCTATTGACAATAAATTCTCCTTCCAACTCTCTAATTTCATATTGACTCTAGCAAGAATCCAAACGAACATTTCTTTCTCCAATGCCCCCTAATCCGAGAGAATTCTTAAGTATTTTTCAGTTTTATCAATCTCTAGAACCCTTAACTCTGAAGCCATATTCCTCCTTAAACTTCTGAGCAACCTTTGTTGAAATAGATTCTGGATTTGTTCTAATTAACCTGACTAAATGTAAAGCAATATTGGTATAGAATAGCCATAAGGTTTTGACATTCCATTATTTTTTCATCTAAAAAGAAATAGAATAGTCGCAAGGTTTTGACATTCCATTACTTTTTCATCTAGAAAGAAAATAGAGTCATCCGCAAATAAAAGATTTGAAAGAGTTGGGCAGCAATGATTCAGTTTAATGTTTCGAATAGTGCCTATTGAAACTACTTGTTTCATCAAATGAAAAAGTGCATTAGCCACTAGGATAAAGAGATAGGGAGATAGTGAATCACCCTATCAAATATCTCGAGTTAGTTTGAAGTAAGGCATAGGCTCCCCATTGAATTTAATGTTGAAAGATACCATGGACACACATTGCATTACCTAGTTTACCCACTTTCCACAGAAACCCATCTTGGTCAGGCACTCCCAAAGGAAATCCGATTCTATTCGGTCATAGGCCTTTTGCATATCTAGCTTTAATATCGCTTGGAACTTCTTTTTCTCTCTCGTGTTTGCAGTTTATGAAGGACCTTCTACACTAACAAAATATTGTCTTGAATTTGTCGGCCTCCCACAAATGCACTTTGTTCTTCTGCGATTAAATTTGGTAGCAATGGCTTCAACTAGTTCGTTAGTATCTTGGAGATGATCTTGTAGATGAAGTTGCATAGACTTATAGGGCGAAACTGTTCTAGCTTCTTTGGATTCAGGGTTTTAGGGATAAAGGTGATTAAAGTTCTGTTCAACTTGGGGTTTAAGATTCCCGTGTCAAAAAACTACTGCACATCCTTGAAAATATCTTGATTTAAGTCCTTCCAATGATGTTAGAAGAATAGACCATTTAAACAATCGGGCCTACGAGCCTTGGAAGCTCCTAATTGTTGTATTACCGCTATGATTTCCTTTAAGGTGGTACGTTGTATCGGCTTTTGATTCATCATTGCATCAATTGAGCAAGGAAACTAGTTGAATATAGGTTGAAAGTTTATGTTCCCACTAACTTGTAAAGGTCTTTAAAAAAATTTCCTGTCATCTCCTTAAAAATCCTCTCGTCTCTCATCCAAACTCCTTCCGAGTGTTTTAACATGGTGATTTTGTTTCGGGTCCTTCTTTGGATAGTGGTTACGTAGAAAAATTTTGTGTTTCTATCACCCCATTTAAGCTAGTTGATTCTTGATCTCATACCCCAATATAATTCCTCTTGTCACCAGAGAAGCTCGATTTCTTGGTTTATATTTTGGATTTTTGCGCTGTCATTTGACCCTCTAGGTTTGTTCTTTAACACTTGGAGCTAAATCTTTAGCCACGAAATTCTCTTATAAGCATTAGAGAATCTGTTTTTACTCAATTCAGCCAACTTTTGAGTCACCATATTTAGTTTTTCTGCTATATTTACCCTCAAGGAATTTGCTAAAGTTCAGGCTCTCTTCACTATGTGCCCGCATTTCTCATCCTTCACCCAAAAACCTTCACATATAAATTCTCTTCTTCTACATTCGGTCTTTGGGAATAGTGTCACAATAAGTGGACTTTGACCTGAGCCAAGTTCCGGTAAAGCTATACATTCAGCATTAGGGTAAGTTATTCTCCACTCCATTGTACATAACGCTCTATCGAGTGTCTTCTTAATAAATGTATCACATTCTCTATTGTTTGTCTAGGTAAACACACATCCCTTATATTCCAAGTCCATTGGAGAACAAGCATGCAAAAAGTCCTTAAAAGCTGTCAATTAGCCATTTTTCTCCCAGTGATACAATACTTCATTAAAATCACCCAAACATATCCAAAAGAGCTGATTTGTAATGCTTCTTTTATGTATAGTTCCCATAATAACATTCTTTCTCTAAACTCTAGGGGCATGCAGAAAAGTGATTCTCATGAACTATCTTTAGTTTAGAATTTTATAACGAACATTTATAAATGTATCTGAATATGACTCAATTGTTATATTTATGATGCGGGAGTATCCAATGTAGCTCCATCAACCAACTCAGAACCATCAATACTTATTCAAGTCAAGAAAGAAATTGGGCATTATGTTCTGGAATCACTCACCCCATCATGAATCAATTTACCTGGTCATCCCATAAAATGGTCAAACCTCCCGCTATACTCTTTGGATTTACCAAAAAACAGTTCTGAAATTTGAACCGCCTTTACACCATTTGTTCTTGATTTTTTATTTCCATTAAAAAAATGATATTTGGGCCTTTCTTGAGTCATTAGGACTCGCAAAGCTTGAATTGTCAAAGGTGTGCCCAACTCTTGACAATTCCAGCTAAGAAGCTTCATGGATACCCCATCGGCTTATTAGGGCTAGCCAACAAAGCCAATTGAGTTGACTTCTCTTTCACAGAAATTGGGGTTTCAAAAAGCTGATTTTTGTCTATTGATGGTGTCTTTGATGAATGCGCTCCATAAGAACAGATTATCTTCCATTTCTTAGTTAAGAGAAGCTTTATACATCTGGTTTTTAGCCTTATAATTCCCTGTCCAACCTCTGGAAATTCCAGCATGTCAGTTTCAATGTCCTTTAGCTGTTCCTTATAAAGCACCAACGTAGATTCCTCATTCAATCAACCACTCCCTCTCTTTTATGTTCCTTTGTCTATAATCATTAGGGCTAATGAGGAGTTAGGCTTATTGCCTTTCTGTTAAGGTTCATTCTCCCCCAGCTACTGTCCATAAATAGGTAGGATTATCTCCTTATTCTTTTCCTTCAACTCCTTAGGTACCTCAGACTTAAGAGATGAATGGGTCTCTGGCACTATTTACTCTTCCTCTGTAGTAATAACTTGTTTGCCATAGAAAGTCTTCCCATACGAACTGAGTTCCCTCACCTCTACTCTCAACCATTGTCCAAATTTTCCCGGCAAATTTTCCTCAAGTCTAGATTCTACGTATAGCATCTCTTTACAAAAGGTAGCATAGTGCACAATTCTTCCACAATAATAACAATAGTGCAGGAGTATTCTATATTTAAATTCTATCCAAAGCCATTCACTTCCCAAGTTGATAATTACTCCGGTCTTTAGAGGGGCTGCCAGGTTTAGCTTTACTCTAGCTTTGCCTACCTTGTAATTGTTATTTCCTTTTGCTTATAATTTTACTTCAACATCTCTAATTTTCTACGCTACTTCCTTCACTACGTCATGAGTAACACGACCATAGGGGAGGCCATAAAAGTGTACCCAGAAGGCACAATGAGTGAACTCATAATATAATTTAAGAGTATCTGGGTCACATTGTTGCAAAACTAGAAGATTGCTTGAAAAAGACCACGGGCCTGAGTCTAAAACTCTCTATTTTTCAGCTTTTAAGGTAAATGAAAACGAGAAAAAACCTAGCTCTAATAAAGTGCAGCTAACATTTTCAATCCTCCAAGCTTTCTTCATAGTGTTTCGTAAAGCTTGAAAGTTGACATTAGGCTTGGAATATAGTTTCCCAAAAAAAGTTAGGCTGCATTCTTTCAGTTTTTCTTCAGATATTCTATCTTTCACATCAACAACATCATCTTCGGATCATAAATTACCAAGGCTTTTACACAGAGCCACTACTCTTATGTCCTCATAATACTCATGGGCCATTTATATTTTTACTTATGTAGGAGGAGGAAAAGCTATGACCCACAGCTGCTCATCTAGAAGGATTCAGGTCAGAACATTACCCAAAGGAGGAGAGTATCATGATAGTCGATGCCCAAGACTATACTGAAAATTTTGGTGTAGCCACGTCTAGCTTGAAGGGTGCTCTAGCAAAACTTCGACATGCCGGGGATTTGGGTTTCGCGGCATTGAGGCTTGTGATGATTTCTAGAAATTTCGGTTGGGTAGTTCAAATGAGAACTTCTAAATGGGTTGGGGTATGGAGGTGAATTTGTGTAATGGTGGGATTTTGTGGCTATGGGCGGAAAGTAATCTTTTCAATTTAGGTTCTAGAGTTTTGAGGGTCTATTGGAATCTGGGCGGAAAGGGCAGATATGGTGAAGGGGGGAAGCACCAAGAGGGGAAAACATCTCAAGTTGGAGGATTGAGAGTTTTGGTGGGGAGGGGTTTAAGGTTTAAAGTTAGAGAGGAGGCCATGGCTACATAGGAGGTAGAGGAAAGCTACTCATGCGGTAGAGAGAATTAACCGGGTCATGCACTTCCATCTTTTGGCCCACGGTATCACCAAAATTCAACTTTAATGCAATTTCAATATGAAATAATTGATAGATTCGCGAATTAATATGAGTAAATAATGTGTACTGTTTACTATTTTGGGAAGAAGGTATACATGGAAGATCGAAAAATGGGGAAGAAAAGACTAATCAAAATATATAAAATGCAGTTTGTTAATTTTGCACATCGCCCCCAAATTAAATCTTTTTTTATTGAAGTGATAATTATGCAAAAATCGTCCAAGTCAGTGCCGATCGTGCTAGGGCTAACATTTATATTAATGATTTCTGACCAAACATAGCTAGAAGAGCTACATTGACAAATCGTTAAAGATTATATGATTAAATTAGCCAAATTGAGAAGTTTATAATTGAATTGACAATCATACAATAGGTTTAGGACTTTTTGCATAATTTTTCCACACTTGTTAGTAGTATGCTATTTATTTATTATCACGCTGCCATGAATGTTTGGATTAAAGAGGGATATAGATCCAAATTCTGACCTAAAAAGGACATTCGAGGCCGAATTTGTGATTTAGGTTCATTGAACTTTGACAATATAGATGACTAACAAGCAAACATGCAAGAAATTAATTACACGAAGGAGTAAATCTAATTTAATAACATGCCATTGCAATACACGAAGCCTATCTACGGTTAAAAGAATATCCATTTAAAGGAGTCATTCCTAGTAATGTATCAACCAGATGTGTAAAAGAGAAGGAAGAAATCCAATAACATGCCTCAAATTTACGAGGAGTAAATCTATCATTAAATGAATTTCCATTCAAAGGGCTCATTTTCATATATAAATGCAATGCCTCGTTGCTTGATTTTCTCACCCTTGAAATCTCTCTGTCTTTCTCTTCTTACCAACACCTAATCAAATTTTTAGACTCCCGCTGAACTTGGTTCATTTTTTTATTGAGGTCTCTCTCCCTCTCTCTCTAACATTAGGGATATCGGGAAAATTGTCCAAAAAGTCCTAAACCTATTACACTTTTACCAATTTAGTCCTAAACTTTTTAACTTTACCAATTTAGTCCTAAACCTTTTCACTTCTTGCTGATTCAGTCAATTCGGCCAATTTTGGCCGAAAAATGCTGACGTGGATGTCGGCGGTGCCACGTAGAACTGACGGTGCTAACGTGGATAATTTTTAATAATATTTAATATTTTTCGAATTTTTAATATTTTTAATATTTTTTATGTTCCCCCCCCCCTTTTTTTTTTTCTTTCTTTTCTTTTTGGCTTTCTTTGCCGTTTCCGGTGGCCGGCCATAGCCAATCGGCTAGCCTCGCTCGCCACAGGTGAGGCCCGGCCGGGCGAGAAGGAGCCCCAGCGAGGGGAGCCCTCGCCTAAGCGCAGCCTAGCAAGGGTTGCCTAGGTGAGGCCAACTTGCGCCTAGGCTAGGGCGGCCTTGCCGGCCATCGGCTAGGTGATGACGATGTCGAATGAGGCCGCCTGGCCTGGGCGAGGGCCGGTCGAGCCAAATATGGTATGGGTGAGGCCGACACTCGCCTAGGCGAGGGCGAGCCCTTCTCTGGCTTGGACGGCCCTCGCCCAGGCCAGGGCGGCCTTGCCCGGCGTCGCCATCCCCTGGCCGACGTCCGGTAAGGCCGCCCTAGCCTGGGCAAGGGTTGGCCTCTCCCAAGCGTGGGCGACCCTTGCCGGGCCACGCTTGGGCGAGGGCTCCCCTCGCCAAGGCTCCTCCTCACCCAGCCGGGCCTCGCCTGTGGTAGGTGAGGCCAGCCGGCTAGTTGTGGCCGATGGCCGGCTATCAGAAAAGACAAAGAAAGCTAAAAAGAAAAGCCAAAAAAGGGGAAAAACAGAAAAAAATAATAATAATTCAAAAAAATTTCAATAAAATATTAAAATATTATTAAAAATTGTCTACGTCAGCACCGGCGGTCCTACGTGGCATCGTCGGCATCCACGTCAACATTTTCTGGCCAAAAATGGCCGGATGGACTGAATCGGTAAGAAGTAAAATGTTTAGGACTGAATTGGCAAAGTAAAAAGGTTTAGGACTAAATTGGCAAAAGTGTAATTGGTTTAGGACTTTTTGGACAATTTTCCCTAGGGATATCTTTTTATAATCACATTAAAAATGGCTATTATCAATGGAATTCCAAAACCAACTCACAAAAGAAGGGTACTAAAAGACTACCTCTTTCTCCTGGCCTGGGGCACTCAAATGGAACTTCGATCGGATGCGGGTATCCAATCCCGCCGCTGAGATGTCCAAGATCTTCTTTCCTGAACTAATAGCCCTACGTCTCGAGGTAGGAATCCTATCGAATGCTACTACTGTCAGAAGCCAATCGAGTTGATAAGCATGAGCATGGATAGAAGCAAGCCCTTACTAGCTACTTCTGGGATGCCTCCCGAGCAGAGGAATGACAGATCCAATATTTTCGGAAAGAAGGGTTCATGGACTGACTTATGAGTCGATGCTTGTGGATTGGAGTGTTCCCATAAAATTTATTATCATTTATTTAATTTATTAAATTAAAATGGAGGTGTCAATTTTTTATTTTGCAGAGACATTTCGTAGATGCTAGTTTCTTTTCTAATTATTAAAAAGAAGAAGAAGAAGAAGAAGATTGTGTAGTGATCCTCAAAATGTTAATGATGTGTAAATTATATCTATGTAAATCCTTTCGATTATAACAACGCAATTATTAGAGGCGCGTTCTACCATTGAGCTTATACCCATTGAGGTCTATGTCAAAAGCGAGATTCTCTTTTTCGCCCTTATTTTGCTGGGCGGTTTTTCAATGTGATGGTGCTTTCCATCATGAGTCACATATTAATTACACGGTAGTCTTTCAAATTTGCGGGGGTATTATTCTGCTATATATTTGCTGATATTTAGGGCCATATTAGTTATATCGCGTGACAAATATTTACTAAGATAAGATTTGCTGAGATTTAGTATATTAATCTTCCTTCTATTTCGATTTGCACCACCTTATAAAACCCTAACGCCAGATGCTGCAGCGGTTCTCATCAGATTGATCATTCTCCAGCTATTTAGCTTTCTATTCCCTAAATCTGATCCTATTCTGTTCAGTTGTTTGTGGTTTTCTAAATTCCATGCATAGAGCTCAGCTCGCAAGCGGAAGTCGTGGTCGAAAAATATGTTCAATGTACATTGTTGGACTACTTTTTACAGTTGGTTTGAGAACATTCGTATGATAGTGACTATCCGATGGCTATGCAGTACCCAATAAAGACATTTTCGTTGCAGGACGCTCCTGATTTACAATAGCATCAGGAGATAGATGGAAGCAACCTGCTATAGAATAAAAAGGAGGAGAGCCGGTGGCAATAGGCTAAGAGCCGAAGTATTATCTGCAACATTCGGCAACGGATAGTTCTATTCAATGTATGAGGCAAAGAACATCACCGGGAAGTGTAGGTGATCCAATTGAGAGTAAATTAGAAGTGCTAAATTTTTTTAGATAATTGAGATTGAAGAACATCGTGTATTAAAGAGATTGCCCCTATATCGGCTTGAGGCATGTCCTCGAGTGTCAAAATGATAGAAATACTGAATTATTACGACAGCAGCATAGACGCCCCCACCTCTTTACTCTCCCCTTTTCTCTCTCCCCACCGCCTGTGCGTGCACCCTTGACCTTGCCCGGCACCCTCCACCGTTGCAATTACTCTGATGAGTTTGAAGACTGACAACTTGATATGGAGAAGCGAGATCTGACAGAGTGCATGCGACTATGGCTGGGGATATTATGGATATTAGAGAGATTATTAGATATGGGTGATATTATTTAATACTTTGTCGTTTCCTTTTATATATATATATACCCCTTATCTGTAAGGTATTATAGAAAAAATGTTATTGAGTAAAAGGAAAATTCCAAATTATGGCCCGAAATACTTTCGTTTTCTCAAATAAAGGTCCGAAATAGACATTGTTTCAAATAAAGGCCCGAAGTTGCCATATCAGTCTCAAAGAAAAACTTGAAGTAATTATAACTGTTTCAAATAAGGGCTTAACCTCGTCGATAATCAGGGACATTTTCGTCCGAACACAAGTTAAATTTAAACTAAATTAAACAAAAAAAAAATCCTTAAAAAAACTTTAAAAACAAGGAAAAACACAGGTACCTGTGACCGCTACCTCATAGCTAGCGAGGGTTGCCCGCTCTCTCCCACTTATGGCCCTCGCCTTTGGTCGGGACGGTCATCGGCCTTACTCAAGCATAGGCAACCCCGTCGGCCTTTGTCGTCGCCCCACCGACGATGGGGCGGCAGCCATAGCGATCCCTCCCGCCTACGTTTTCCTTTTTCTAAATTTTTTTTATTTTTTTATGAAAAGAAAAAAAGGAAAGAAGAAAGGAAAAAATTAAAAATTTTAAAAGACAAAATTGCTCTTGATAGCCAATGAGTTCAGGTATTTTTTGAGATTGGTATGGATACTTTATGTTCTTATTTGAAATATAGTCCACTTCAAGTCTTTATTTGAGAAAATGAGAGCACTTCAAATTCTTATGTTAAACAATGTTCACTTCATACTCTTATTTTAGAACTTATTTAAAATTTTCACTTGAGTAAAGAAGTAGTCGCTAAAAATGCTGCATAATACTTCATTCACGAGTAATTGCACGTTCCTTTTTTGTTTTTTTGTAAACATACGACAACAAAAAAATGCATGCCACAGTAGCTCTCCCTATGTCTAAAAAATTAGAAATACTGAAATGAATTGAAGAGGATGATGTGTTTTTTTTTTTTTTAATTTCTTGTCACCATCTTTATTCTCCTTTTTTCTTCCTTTTTTTCTTCTGTATCTGGGCCAACGGATAGTATATCCACTTTTCCAATTTTCTTTAGCTTCTTTGCTACAGCCATGGAGTCCATGTCACCTATCACAGTCAGCATTTGCTCCTTCAAATCCGCTGCTACTAAATCTACTCCTGAAAGATTGGTTTCAAGGGAACAAAAGGAAGCTCAATTCCAACTGAACTCAAAGCTCAAAATTGATGTCGCCCCACATATTCATATGCTTTGAGGCATTCTTCTTGCATGAACAACACAGATGAGTTTCTTTGGTAATTTACATGATGAACTCTTATTTGTACCAAAACATCTGCGACGGCTTTGATGGCTTTCTGCTTCGTCTTCTCAGTGTTCATAGTCAAGAGCCTGACAACCATTTTCTATAAAAAGATAAAACAAATTCTGATGCGTTTAGGAAAACATTGCTTACAAACAGAAATGACTTGGTATCAAGAATTAAATCTCTCTGGTTTTCATGACCAGAGGGAGGCCAGACTATACTACTGGCATCGAATTGATAATAACTCGTCTAGGGAAGGAAAAGTGCTAGATGAAGAGAAAACATGAGAGCCTGTCACGTACTTGTGCCATCGAAGGCTCACAGCGAGGGTGCTGTGAAGGTCGAAACATGAGGGACACGAAGCAAACCGAGGGTTTGTGCTGAGGGGGGGATAGGATCGCATAGTTTATAATCTTATAGGTGAATATGATGTGAGAAGACGGTTATTCATGGAAACCTTCGAGGGCTGAATCTTGAGAGGAGGTCAACCTCACCGCTTTGGAAGAAGCATAACTCATGCCCGTTCTTCCAACTCTTCTATTGATTATCTCTTTTCTTTTCATACTTCCAAGCCAAAAAAGAAAAAAAAAACCATTGTCACAGATTCAATGTCGCCTTGTTACCCTCCTGGAATTGACGGGTTCGAGTTGACTCTGCCCAGATCAATCAGTTTAATATCGGAGCTTGCTGCTTGGCTTAATTCAATTTTTTTGTTGCTCAATCTTTTCTGCGCGCAGAGCGTGGTCGTCGGTTTTGGTTTTCATGGCGAGCATGTGTGGCGGCTCCTCCAATAGAGACTTAATTAAAGTAGTGCGCTCTAGAACAGATTGATATTAGTTTTGTGATTTGTCAAAATGTGAAAATGCTGGGTGTTCAATCGCTAGACAGCGAACGTGATGGTGAAAGGACTCAGCAAGAACGCACCACAGACGAAAATCTGATGCTAGAATTTGTTCCCATGTGGAGAAGTTGCTTGTTTAATTGATCCACGACTTGAAGAACTGGTCTGCGACTTTCTGTGAATTTTTTATTAATTCCATTTTCGGCGAACATAAAGATCTTCTACGTTGGCCGTGTAACGCGTATTAAGATTGGCCAAATGAGGGGGTGAAAAAAGCATGGATTGCTGGGCAACAATAATTTCGCTTTTCATACAATTTAAGAGGATAGTGCAAACTTTTACTCGAGCGACGAAAATATGGACCATTACCTTTTCCTCGCAAAAATCTTATGTAGCATCCAACGTGGCTAACGATGGTGACGAGTACAATGGACAAATCAGCTAAGCCAACAGGGCACCATGGATGTTTTAAAAAAATGATGTAATTTGAGCTAAGCCAACAGGGCACCATGGATGTTTAAAAAAAATGATGTAATTTGAGTGAGGTGGTGACTCGTTACTTTCAAATAACAAAGAGACCACAAGTCTAATTCCAAATTTGAATTCACATATTAAATTGCTAGGAATTTTCCCCCAAACCAAATTAACAAATTTGGATTTCAGATCATCGTTTTGGAGCTAATTTGTGGAGTTTGAGTAAATTGTGAAGTTCGATTAGTGTTTGGAATTTGCAAATTAGGGTGACAAATCACGAATTTTGCTATGAACTTAGCAAATAATCCATTATAATCAAAGTGGAATACCGCTGTTTCACTTAATTGACATGTCACATCACTGTCAATAGCCACAAAAATGCCAAATAAATGTAGTTCAATGGAAGAAAGTCAATAGTGGATGTTTTTGCCCCCTAAAGAAAAACTCGTACTCTTTTGGGGTTGTATGAAAAGTGATGTTTTTTTTTTTGTTCCAAGGGTACAAGTCGATGGACATTTTCTTCCCTTGAGCAAAGCTTTGTGCATTTTTTTTTTTTTTTGTTTAAAAAGTAGAGTTATCTGTCGTAAGGTATAAGTTGGTATATCCTTTGGGATTTGGTCTATAAAGATATTGTTACTATATGATCAAAGGTTGCTAGGACAAAGTTCTTTTTACCCCCGTTGTATCTAAAATAATTTTCTTGCGTCTAATTAGCTAGTTGGCAAGGTAATAACTTATCGAAGCAATGATCAATAGCTGGTCACCCTACTTACAAATTAATGCAATTTGTCAATGAACAAATGCATTTTTGTTTCCCTTGCACTGTTTTCTAAAGCTTACTCAATTCTCAAACAATTTAAATTTTTATAAGCTGCACCAGGTGAAATAATTCACTTGTTCAACAGGGACTAGAGCTATTGGAATGATGAGGAAAAGTCAGATTTAATGGGAAAGAGTTGACAAAAATCTCATTCAGTTTAACGTTTCTTCTTCTTTCTTGAAATAACTTATAGACATTTCATTAACTAAACAAAATTACAATTCTTTTCATTCCTTAGGAAATATTTTTCACCGCCTTTTGCAGACGGATGAAAGAAAAAAACATGCTCTTTCATCGCCCTACTGGAAGTAACTTGGAAGCGATAGCATATTGATGAGGATAAATTTGATCGGGCCAATGCTCTACTGAAAGCCAATTGCAAAGCCAAGCCCAATTCCTAAGTATGATATGTCTCGTGAATATTGTGTGACCCTTGGGCAAGGCCCAGGGTGGATGGCCCACACTTGGAGAGTTAGCCACTCACTTGTACTAAAAATACAAGGTAACAACCGCTTGTGCTAAAATGAAGTATCTGACTGGGTAGCCAGATGCTTCATTGTTTCCTTTATTTAATAAATACAGGGTTTAATACTAAAATATTGCATCTCTCATCATTCAACATTCTAGAATTATTCACAAAATCAACCATTTTTCCCAAAATAATCCCTGTAATTTTTCTAAATTGCTCCACCTTTCAAAAACAAACATTTTAATTAGAATGATCCTAACACCTTAACCCAGCTCTAATCGCCATTCTCCTCTTCTGCCATCATAGTCGTACCCCCGAAGAGACGCCTTTGTCAAGAAAGGTAGAGCTCGACAATGCATTGAGAACCTTTGAGGAGAGAGAGAGAGAGAGAGAGAGAGAGAGATGTGGTCCTCCACCATCATTGCAAGTAGTTACAAGATTAATGTGGCAGAGGTGAGTAAGGGCGTGCAACCGGACCAGGTTTACTAAAAAACCAATCTAGATCACTCGGAAAGTAGTTCAGAGAGCAGGTTCCTATTTGAATTGGTTTGAGAACCGTTTCCATTTTTTGGGAACCGACTAGAACTGGTCTGGTTTCCGATTTCAAGGAAAAGCCCAAACGAATCGCTTTTGGAACTTGTTTTTCTACTAAGGTTAAAAAATAATAATAATAATAACTCACTTAGTCAACTCTCTCTCTCTCTCCCCCCCCCCCCTCCCTCCCTCCTAGTCTCTCTCTTCGCATGATCTTAACTCACTTGGTCTTGTTGATTTTTTTTTTTTTTTTTTTTTTTTATGTATGAATGTCAAGTCTTTGTTAGACATTTTGTACCACGTGAAGTGGCTCGCCTAATTTCACTTTTAGAGGAGGAGTTATGCTTGTACTAAAGATTTGTTAACCATTTTAAATAAATAAACAGTTTCTTGTAATAATTGTGGGAATAAGACTAACATTAGATTCATGTTTGGTGCTAATGTTTATGCAATATTAGGATTTTTGTTTTGCTTTGTAATGTTTGTTTATGATAATTAGTCTTGTGGATCCTTATTTTTCGTTTAGTGATAAAGTTCATATACTTATTGATTACTCATGCTTAATATTTCAATACAAATTAGGAGGATTACGTTATTGTTTTCTTGCACATTATGTAAAGTTCCAAGCCGTATATAATATCAGGTGGTTGCAAAATAGGGTCTAATGCAAACAGGATAGACCCTAAAATTAGAGCGGAAAAAAAAGAATATGTTCCAAAATAGGATCCAATACGAACAAGGTAGGAGATAGAGTCCAAAAAAGAAGAACCAATTACAATAGAATATGTTCCAAGTTTCAAGTATAGAATCTACCCACCCTAGAACCGATCACCCCCAAAGGTGAAAGTCAGAGGTGACGATGGAATGTGATGGCTGGACGTAGTGAGGCAAAGGCGGTTGCTAAAATAAAGAGAGTTTTTTTATAACTTCCCAATCAATTGTGCAACACATTGAACAAGTCTTAATAGGGATGATGACATAAATGGTTTTTAAATTTTGATCCAATATATAATGTGAAAATTTTAATTTGTTTAATGTAATCCTTGAACTTTAATCCAATTTGCAACGTTGTCCCTGAACTTTTAATTTGTTTAATATGGTTCCTAAACTTTTGTTAAATGTTTAAACTATTTCCTAGGCTATACAAAATATTCAATATTTTCTTTCCATTAATTTAAATTCGAGGATAACATTGAGCACTTTCATATAATTAAGGGATTGGTTTGAATATGTACCAAAAGTTAAGGAATCACATTGAACATATTGAAAGTTCAGGGATGATATTACATATTAGGTTAAAATTTAGGGACCATATCAAATAAATTAAAAATCAAGGGACGGCATTACAAATTTAATCAAATTTGAAAAATTATTTCTGTAAATTGTACAGTTGACTTGGAATCCAACCAATGAAAGGACCGCTCCTTCGCTAATCATGCGTCTCCATGGGACCAAGAATAGATGAAACCCCTATTTCTTTGTACATTTGCCCAATGTCTAGGGGGAATCATGCGTCCGGTTTACGTTGTACTGTAGGGCATGTGCTTGACTTCTCATATCTTGAAATCCAGGCCAGGTTCCACCAGCAATTAAAAATTAGAGAAGTAAAAATATCACAAGCGAGTCATCAATCGAAGAGAAAAAAAATAATGGTGGACTAAGAAGATGCGATCGCATGCTTTCTCCAACTTGCCATTCAAAAGCACAATTCTGCCCATCCCAACGAAGAATTAAGTCAACTATCCAAAGCGAAACACAAGCTTCAGCAAGAAATTGGGCTGCTGCTGCTGCCGCTGCTGCTCTCTCTCTCTCTCTCTGTCTCTCTCTCTCTCTCATCCGATAGCCAGTGAATCACAAAATCCTCAAGACATCAGACGCACGCCATGCAAAGATTACCAAGCACCGTCTTGCGGACCACGGGCCTCGCCAGTCGCTTCGCTGGAATGACGGCGATTTGGCGTTCTCCGCTTAAGAAGGGACCCTCCTCTGTGGTTCCTCTGTTGTTGCTCTTCTTGTTGATCCTTGTAGCTGTTGCTTTCAACTTCACTTTGAAGATTGATACGGTAATTTCTCGTTCTTTCTTTTGGTGTTTTTAGTTACTTTGTATCGATCCTAGCTACTTTATCTAACTCAATCTTAAACTTTTTGGTATCTTTTGCACTCCAATTGTTCACTTTCTTTATCGAATTTCTGGTTCCAGGCTTATTGAGAAAGTCACAATTAATTTTGAAGTACTTTTAGGAAGCGAGCGGATTAGTATATCTATATTAATTGTATATACTGTAATTATTGGAACTTCAAACTCCATACATGTCTATTTTGGCTGGACAATTGTCTAAAGAAATTTTTCTTAGTTTCAGTCTACAATCTCTGCGGGTAATCCAAGTAATCAAAGTATAGTCATCTCGGACAAGAACCAGCTTAATCTCCAACCGAAGAAGCTCGAATTCCCACTGAATTGCAGCTCCGAAAACTCGACCCAAACCTGCCCAACAAACTATCCGACGTCGTTTTCGCCACAAGACCCATCAACCGAATCTGATTGCCCAGATTATTTCCGGTGGATCCACGAAGATCTGCGTCCGTGGAAGGACTCGGGAATCACGAGGGACATGGTGGAGAGGGCGAAACGGACCGCCCATTTTCGCCTAGTGATCATCAAAGGCAAAGCTTATGTGGAGAAGTATAGGAAGTCAATACAAACTAGGGACAAGTTCACCATATGGGGTATTTTGCAATTGCTGAGGAGGTATCCTGGTCGAATACCCGATTTGGAGCTTATGTTCGACTGCAACGACCGGCCGGTGATCCAGTCACGGCACTACCGGGGGAAGAATGGGACGAGCCCACCACCGTTGTTCCGGTATTGCGGGGATCGATGGACGATGGACATAGTCTTCCCGGATTGGTCCTTCTGGGGTTGGTATGTAATTGATTATCATTCCTCGTCATTTTTGGTCTGTCTTTTGATTCAATCTTTAGTACGGGAATCTAAAATCGGAGAAATGCTTGCATGGAGTTGATTCATCTTATGAAGACAATCATTAGAACCTTCGGAATTTGGATCAATAATGACGGTAGTTTTCTAGTTGTAGTTGTTAAATTTAGCCCACAAGTAGAAAAATTAAAGAAAGTACTTTTTTCTTTTATGGTCGAAAGCTAAGAAACTTCATTACTTAAAACCAAGTTTGTCAATATCTAAACATAGAATATCTACTGCGGGGGTAAAGCAACCAATTAGAAGGAAGTTCATTTTTCCTCTTCGTCTTCGCCACCCGGTCAGCAAGACAATTTGCTTCTCTTGGACAATATTGTAGCCGAACAAACCTAAGCCCGCCCAGCAGTGCCTTGCATTCCTCAGCCCAAGCATTGATATTCCATGGGCTGTCATCTTTGCTCAGCAAACAGTTGAATCTTTTTGGGGGTTTCGGTCCCTCATGCTAGCGAGAGGTGACCTACCCATTGAGGTCATTTGATTACTCTTCATTTGCCATGGCCTCTTTCGCTTTGTGGGCTCAAGATGATGGAAATCCTGTATCTGGCATATTACTAGGTAGGGACAGAAATCATTTTAAAGATTTCGATTGACGAAGTCGAATATGACTATACATTAATATCATAAAGTATGGCTTTTCATAACGCGAAAACAGACTTTTGAAAAGTTACTGTAATTGCATAAATTGTCTAATCGAGGCTTTAGAGATTCCATAGCATGATAAGATATATATGGTTACAACTAATGAGGGTAGCTGTGCCGGTTGCCTCCTTCTCACTTTTTTCCTATTAAAAGGAATTGTTTTTTTAGGATCCAGAGGAAATTGATGTCTCTCTTCTAATTATTACCAAATAATTGCACATATTATACATGAGTATATATATCTGTACTGAGTTTTTCTATATTCCTTGGAATTTAAGAAGGGCTGAGATCAATATAAAGCCATGGGAGAGGCTGCAGATGGAGCTGAAACAAGGGAATGAGAGGAAGAAATGGATAGAAAGAGAACCGCACGCATATTGGAAAGGGAACCCCTTTGTGGCTGAAACCAGAAGAGACCTCCTCAAGTGCAACGTTTCTGAGACCCAAGATTGGAATGCTCGCTTGTTCATCCAGGTAGATATTTACTATGAACAATGGATTACTGAATAACAGTTCATTTCCATGTGTGAAGTCAGATTACAAATGTAGGAAGTTGTTGTAACTCCTTCAACTAAGAATGATTCTAAGGTTTTGACTTTCAAGCCTGCAGAATCCACTCTATCCTTATTTGACTATAATCACGAACAGCTTTCGCGTATATTGTTAGCTTGTTTCACCAACCAATTCTAACTATTCTAACTACTCAGTCGCTTTGAGTTCGTAAACTTAGGAACTTCATGCATGAATGCACGGTTATTTTGCAGGATTGGATTCTTGAATCACAACAAGGATTCAAGAACTCGGACCTAGCAAGCCAATGCACACACAGGTGATGATTAAGCTCTCAGCATCACCAACCGTATCATTTCCATAAGCAAAAACAGCTTCACTTGGTATGTTAGAGATCTGAACAAACGAATGAATATGTTGTGGCTAGATTCAAGATCTACATAGAAGGGCATGCGTGGTCGGTCAGCGAGAAGTACATCCTGTCCTGTGATTCCACGACTCTACTGGTAAAGCCTCAGTTCTACGATTTCTTCACCAGGAGCCTCAACCCCTTGCAGCACTACTGGCCCATCAGGACCGAGGACAAGTGTCAATCCCTCAAATTCGCCGTGGACTGGGGCAATAGCCACAAGCAAAAGGTAAACAATTTCTCTAGCAGCTACAATTGAATTCCATGATAAACGTGTTGGCCTAACTCTCCTCGATGGACTTGGATAGGCACAAGAGATAGGGAAGGCTTCAAGTGACTTCATCCAAGAGCAAGTGAAGATGAGCAATGTGTACGATTACATGCTTCATCTGGTGAATGAATACGCCAAGCTTCTCAGATTCGAACCAGAGGTCCCAGAAGGAGCAGTGGAGGTCTGCTCCGAGCTCGTGGCTTGCCCTGCAGGTGGGACGGAGAGGGAGTTCATGGTGGAGTCACTGACCACGAGCCCATCGGCTACAGGCCCATGCACCATGCCCCCACCATACGAGCCCAAATTGGTCGATGCCATGTGGAGGAAAAGTGCCAGTGCAATCGGGAGGGTGGAAAGATGGGAAAATGAGTTCGGGCGAAAGTCTCCCAACAGATCAGCTTAGTAGGATACATGTGCATAATCGTGTCGTAGCTACAAAGAGAATTTGACTAGATAACTACATACAATAGAAACCGATAGCTTGGGAGCAATGGCCAGTCCAAGTGGCAGCTGAAAGGAGGTGTTCAGCAGCTTGACTCCTGGTGCAGCTAATCCATCCTGTCTCCTCTCTTCAACACTCGCGCACTTTTTTCAATTATCTGTTTCTTCGTTATCTTAATGTCTTCGCAACTCTTTTCTTTCTTTCCTTTTTTTTTTTGTGTGTGTTTGGTTGGCTGCCTCTTGGCTTGCACAGCTGAAACAACTTAGCACTCGCGTGTTTTACTTACCCTGAAAGAAAGGTTACACAACAATTCAAAGGCGACAACTTTTGCTCACATTCCACTATACCTTCCTTTTGATCAAGCAAAACCTACACCGAAAAGATGAAGATGGAAAGTGAGATAGAGATCAACGACTATCCAAATACATCGTTATCCAACATGAATCTCACTTTGAAATGGATGCAATCCAAAAGGATCAATTAACATGAATCTCACTTTGAAATAGATGCAATCCAAAAGGAACAATGAAAAGTAATGTCCATTATCATCTCTAGTCCTAATTTCTTTCCTCTCCTCCCCTGCCACTGCCCAACCTCGTTGCCTTCGTCGGGTAAAGTTGTTGCTAGTGAAGGGGGCTACCTCCTCTCATCCCACTGTTGTGGGCCGAGCTCCTCTTCACCGATGTGACATCCGGATCGATATTAATATTTGGGTCAATAAAGTTAAGTATTATTTAGCTTGGAGTTTTGAATGGTGCGTAGGGAATCTCAATTGGATCGTTAATTTTGTGAGATGCGGAAGGTATCAAACATAAATTTCCACAACCGTTGTCAGGTTAAGGTTAAATTGATAGATGTTGACATATACTTTAATAATGTAGAGTGATGATATTGCCACATTAGTTGTACAAAGGAATTGATATGTTGAGATTTTCCTGACATTTGATATTGTTCACTAATAATTTTAGTAGGTTCAAAATATATATGGGACTTATCATAATTTAAAATTGACATTAGTTTCCTTATTTATGTACTGAATTACTAGATATCTTGGTCATTTAACAAAATATTTACTTTGGAATGGGCTATTTGTCACTTTCTAATTTTTACACTTCTCACTCAATTTCAACAAACTGTTTTTTACATTGAGCCATCATTACTTTTAACTTCAATTATCCATTCTTGTATGTTGGTAACTTTCTTCTAAGTTCATCCCCTTGGCCATATCATTCGATGGACCCTATGATTATGCAACTTGTAACTTTCTAACCATAACACATCTCTCACACTTTCCACATAGTATTTTTAATATCATGTCAATATATTTTTTACCTTAGTTACTTGTTCTTATCTCTTGGTAATTCTTGAGTAGTCTTCTCAATTCATTCCCCTAGGCCCTATAGTTGTGTCTTCTTACCTCTTCAAGTTTCAAAATAACTCCAACTTGTTCTTGTAAAGAAAATGAGATATTCCGTCACTTTTCTCTTATATTTTCACTTTCTAATCTTTTAAAAGAAGGCAAGGATTCCATTATTGTCATGTATAAGCTTCAAAATTCCACATTTAAAGAGTTTACTAGGTAATTTGGTGGACTTTATTTCTTTTCTTAAACAAGTTTTGTTAAAAGATTGAAAGTTGTTAATCTTTGTTCTTAATTATCTTGCTTTGTAGGTGGGTAAAGCTTTGAGTTGTCCAACTTTTGTTCAAGTGAAAACTCTAGAGGTTCAGTTAAATTGATCTACTTAGTACTCTTGACTTAGTTGATTAATGTTTGTTAATTTAATTTGAATTTGATTGTAAGTGTAAGCAAGCCTCAATAATGGCGTGTTGAGATATTGTGATGATTTGACTTGTCTCAATAAAATCTTACATATTTAAGATGTGTTTGATTGATTTCCATGAGGTGGAGTAGAATATCGGATGCAAAAAATGTGAAAATAACGAAACTGGACTTAAAAGTGATACAAACCATGCAAAGGTTATACCTACTTACCGATTATACCCACCTCTCAATTATAGCCACTTGTTGATTATACCTGCCTCTCAATTATAGCCACTTGTTGATTATACCCACCTCTCGATTATAACCATTTTGCCCATCATACTACTTGTCGATTATACAGAGTCTTATCTCTCCCTCTCCCCTCCTCCCTCCCTACTCTTGATGTGTGAGTGTCAAGCTCCACGTCGGCCAGAAAGGAGCTCGACACAATGTCAAGCTTTGGGCCATTAACGAATCATCAACGACAAAAGGACAACTGAGCTGAGATATGGTGGGATAAGTGAAGTGGAGAGATAGATCGAGGGAGATGACCGAGCAAACGCGAAAGCGAGAGAGAGAGAGAGAGGACTGCAAAGTGATGATAGCACGAAGGTGGGTGGTGGCGCCGGTGTGGTGAGGCGATGGTAGCTGGGTAGCAAATTTTTGCACATGAAGCGAAGGTGCTCAAGAGAGACATGTCGATACAAAGTCGAAGCATGTTGGAGGAAGAAGAGAGAAGGGTACTTTGGTCATTACACAATAAAAGGAAGTGTCTTTTGTTATAAGAGGTTGAAAATGATTCACCCAAATTTTCATATGGATCTTGTTAACGAATGTGCCGGTAATTATTAATCATATTTAATAAAGAAATATCTTCAATTTAAATAAACTAATTACTCGTAGGACGAATTTTCCTTCAATTCAACGGAATGTTTTGCCCCTTTCAACATAAGTTTCTGTGCCCAGCATATATTTTTACCATGTTTGTTCATCATGTCAAAAGCTCAATTTTGACTGGCGGGGAAGCTCTCTCCTGGGAGGAAATATTGCGCCCTCCCCTTTTGATTTATTTGCAAACATTAAATGAAATATAGATATTATGCACCTCTTTAGTAATGCGATCAAAATTTTGGTCGTGCTCATAATTTTACAAAAAGTTTCATGAACTCAATAGAGGTTTTTCCATTTTTACACCTCTTTAGAGAGCAGTCTATCCTGATTAGAATTTGTTTTTCCATTTTACAAACTTTGAGAATAAATAGAGACTAATAAGAGAACATAGATAAGATACATAAATTGGTCGGGAAAATTACTTAATAAGTCATAAACTTATAGTATGAATATCAATTCAATTATAAACTTTTAAAATTCTGCCAATTTAGCTTTAAACAATTGCACAAAATTCAAATGTAACATTTGGATCAAATATCGCTAGAAATTGCTGATGTGGCACTCTGATCATTGCCGATTGTCCTACCTGGCACACCAACATGTCAACTATGTTCAGCAAAAATTGATCGGAATGGCAACATTAAAATCTCCCAAAAATGTTTAGCGCTAAATTGGCCAAACGGAAAGTTTAAGAGTAAACCGAAATTCTTACAATAGATTTAGGACTAAATAAATAATTTCCCCTAAATTGTTCTTTTATTCAAAAAATCCATTCATATCTACCGTTACTCTTATCATGTTTTATAAGGGTTTTCTCTATAAATTCCTCAGTATTGCTATATTCACTTAAAAAAAGTTACTATCTCAAAGACATTGACTATGCTTGGGATAATAGCACAAATAATCGCTGATTCTTGATCCAATGTGCAATATTGTCTCTAATATGCAATGTGACCCCTGAAATTTGACACAATGTGCAATATAAGCACTAAACTTTTAATTTATTCAATGTGATTTTTAAATTATTGTGAAATGTTCAATGTAATACCTACACTATATGAAAATTTTCAAAGTTTAGAGATCGTTGGACCAAAGTTTAGAAATCATATCGAATAAATTAAAAGTTCAAAGACTACATGGTACATTGAATCAAAGTTTAGTATGCATGCGGGAGATTTTTGAAATCATACAATTAGACATCTTGAATTTTGTACAGGTTGGGGTCACGTTTTGCCGAACTAGTCCGTATAAAAAATGAGGAAAAAAATAATAATCAGACTTATCGAGCACATGATATATTCGTCCAGCCCCCGATGATAGTTTAGCATCTGACCTACCACGCGTCACGATGGGGACCAATACTATAATTTTGGGTACTTCTAGACCGCCGTGAGCTTAAGTTGATCAGGTTGAGATGGCGCTTGTTTTTCAGATTGGAGGGGAGGATTGGCGTGCTTTCTTGGAATGAGCAGCGCAAAACTTCATACGAAAATCAGTCGGGGGGCGAAGTCTAAATCTTACTTGTAATTTTTAAATAGCCTGGATTTGTACGAGGCGTAATCTCCTGCTTCTGGTTGATATTAGTAGAATACTGGCTCACTTAGCGGAGGAAAAAAGAGAGATGTTCAAAATTACTTTATGTTAAGTAGAAAAGTTACTCAACACCAATGAACGTTACTGATCATCGGTATAGAAACACTCGTTGCTTTACTAGAAACTTAGTAGTACACATGAATAAAGTACTGACCATTTAGAATTCCTTTTCTATCTCTCTTTTAAGTTACCTGCTATGGATAAGTTTAAAAAAAAAGACTACTTTAATCTCTCGATGCTGATAAATTTTTCCACTAGCTAATGTAGAAAATTACTTGTTAATGATTTAACCGGGAAAAGTACCAAATAAATCATGAATTCATTCTACTTATACTAGTTCAGTCATAAACTTTCAATTGTGCCAATTTAGTCCTAAACATTTTTACGTTTTATCAATTGAATCCATCCGATCAATTTAGATTAGAATCGCCGACGTGGACATTAACCGTTTTACATGATACAACCAATGCTAACATAGACATTTTTTGAAAATTTTTTATAATTTTTTTAGTTCTTCTTTTCTCTTCTTTTTAGGCTAAGGACCGGCAAGGATCACTGACCAACCCTCACTAGCTCACAGCAACCCTTGTCGGCTCTAAGTGATGGCTGCAATGCCCTTGCTAGATGTCGGTGTCATAGCCTCGCCAGGGTCGGCGAGGCCATGGCACCCTCCCCTAGCCTAGATCTAGCGAGGGTGGCAAGAGTGTAGCAACCCTCGCCAAATCTAGGCAAGAAGCTGGATGCCCTTGTTTTGGCTGGCAAGGGTGTCGCGATCCTCACCCAGTGTCAGTGAGGGTTGCTGACCCTAAATTAAAAAATAATATTAATAATAAAGATAAGAGAAGAAAAGAAAAACAAAAAAATTATTTAAATTTTTAGAGTTATTAAAATTATTTTTAAAAAAATGTGAACGTCAACATCGATTGTGCTATGTAGGACCGCCAACGTCCATGTTAGCAATTCCCAATCTAAATTGCCCAAATAGACTCAATTGGCAAAACATAAAAAGATTTATGACTTAAATTGGTATAATTGAAAGATTTATGACTTAATCGACATAAATGCAATAAGGTTAGGATCCTTTGTTTGTACTTTTTCTAACTTAACTAGTTACCTGTTCCCTTTTCAATCTTTATTCCAAAAGTCCACTTCGTTTCATTAAACTTGATGGGCTATATTACACATGGTTGCACTTCTATCCTTTGGCCCACGGTATCATCAAAATCCACCTTTAATTCAACTTCAACATGAAATAATTAACAGATCCATGAATTAATATGAGTAAATAATATGTCTACTATTTACTATTTTGGGAAGAAGGCATGCATTGAAGATCGAAAAGGAAGGGAAAAAAACTAAGCAAAATATATAAAATGCAGTTTGCTAATTTTGCACACAGCCCCTAGCTTAAATCTCTTTTATTGAAGTGATAATTTTGCAAAAATCATCCAAGTCAGTGCTGATAGTGCCATATAAGATTATAATTGAATTGACCATCCACATCAATGATTCTCAGCCATTCTTAGCTAGAAGAACTACATTGACAAATCGTTAAAAGTTTTAGGACTAAATTAGCCAAATTGAAAAATTTATAACTGAATTGACTATAGATTATGACTTTTTGCACAATTTTTCCACACTTCTTAGTAGCATGCTATCTATTTATTATTACGCTACCATGAATGTTTGGATTAAAGAGGGATATAAATCCAAATTCTGACCTAAAATTCTGACCTAAAAAGGACATTCGAGGCTGACTTTGTGATTTAGGTTCATTGAACTTTGACAATATAGATGACTAACGAACAAACATGCAAGAAATTAATTACGCCAAGGAGCAAATCTTATTTAATAATATGCCATTGTAATACACGAAGCCTATCTATGGTTAAAAGAATATCCATTTAAAGGAGTCATTCCGAGTAATGTATCAAACAGATGTGTGAAAGAGAAGGGAGAAATTCAATAACATGCCTTAAATATACAAGGAGTAAATCTATCATTAATTAATTTCCATTCAGAGGGCTCGTTTTCATGTATAAATGCAATGCCTCGCTCCTTGATTTTCTAACCCTTGAAATCTCTCTCTGTGTCTCTTCTTATCAAATTTTTTATTGAGCTCTCTCTCTCTCTCTCTCTCTCTCTCTCTCTCTCTCTCTTTCTCTCTCTCGAACTTACTTATGAATCGATGCTCTCTCGGACTTACTTATGAAACGATGCTTATGGATTGAAGCATTCCCATAAATTTTTTTATCATTTGTTTAATTTTATAAATTAAGGTGGCAATTTTTTATTTTACAGAGACATTTTATAGACGATAGTTTCTTTGTAATTATTAAAAAAAAAAATTTGAATAGCGATACTCAAAATGTTAAGGATGTGTAAATTATATCGATTATAACAACACAATTATTAGAGGTGTGTTCTACCATGGAGCTGATACCCCGTCGTGGGGTCTATACCAAAAGTGAGAGAGAGCACATCCCTTCTTTCTCTTTTTCACCATTATGTTGCCGTGCGGTTTTTTCGATGTGATGCTCTTTCCATCATAGGTCACATATTAATTACACGGTAGTCTTTCAAATTGATGGGGGTATTATTCTGTACAATATATTTACTGATATTTAGGTCCATAATAGGTATATTGTGTGACAATATTTACTATGATAAGATTTGCTGAGATTTAGTATATTAATCTTCCTTCTATTTCGATTTGTACCACCTTATAAAACCCTAACGCCAGGTGCTGCAGCGGTTATCATCAGATTGATCGTGCTCTAGCTATTTAGCTTTATATTCCCCAATTCTGATCCTATTCTGTTCAACTGTTTGTGGTTTTCCGAATTTCATGCATAGAGCTCAGCTAGCAAGAGGAAGTAGTGGTCGAAAAATATGCTCGATGTATATTGTTGGGAAAATTGTCCAAAAAGTCCTAAATTTATTACATTTGGTTTAAGAATATTCGTATAATAGTGACTGTCCGGCAGGCAGCTATAAAATACCCAATTAAGACTTGCTCATTGCAGGACGCTCCTGATTTACAATAGCATGATAGATAGAGGGAAGCAACCTACTATAGAAGAAAACGGAGGAGAGCCGGTGGCAATAGGCTAAGAGCAGAAGTATTATCTGCAACATTTGGCAACGGAAAGTTCTATTCAATGTATGAGGCAAAGAATATCACCGGGAAGTGTAGGTGATCCAATTGAGAGTAAATTAGAAGTGCTAAAAAATTTTAGACAGTTGAGATTAAAGAACATCAGGTGTTAAAGAAAGTGGTAAAAAATGAGTATGAATGGGCAGTGCTAAGTTTGCCCCTATATCAACTCCAAGGATGTCCTCAAGTGTCAAAATGATAGAAATACCGAATTATTACGGGGGTGACATAGACGCCCCATCTCTTTACTCTCCCCTTTTCTCTCTCCCCACCGCATGTGCGTGCCCCCTTGACCTCGCCCAGCACCCTTCACCATTGCGATTACTTAGATGAGTTTGAAGATTGGCAACTTGATATGAAGATGCGAGATCTGATAGATTGCATGCGGCTATGGCTGGGGAATTTCATCGAAAACATTTGGACTTGGATGAAGAAGTCGATCCTCATGTGGATATTAGAAATATTATTAGATATGGATGGTATTATTTAATAATTTGTTGTTTCCTAAAATTAGATCATTTCCTTTATATGTGTTGTTGGGATATAAATACCCCTTAATTGTAACGTATTATAGAAAAGAAGTTATTAAGTAAAGGGAAAATTTCAAATAAAAATCAGAAGTGTTCTCATTTTCTCAAATAATGACCTAAAGTGAATCTTATTTTAAATAAGAGTTTGAAATGACCATATCAATCCCAAAGAAAAGCTTAAAGTAATTATGATTGTTTCAAATAAGGACCTAGCATCGTCGGCTTGTTGGCCTTAGCGGGCGGTTCTCGGTTGGATCCATGCTGTGACAGCCTCCTCTCTTGTCCCACATCGCCTAGGGAGGGAGGTCTTGGTTAGCTTATAAGGCTTGAGTCCCTCTAACATGTGTAACGCGTTTTAAAGCCGTAAGAGAAAAGACCGTGGCTGGGATGGCGCTTCGTCCGCGCCAGGGCGGGTGACCCAAAGCGGACAATATTACACAGTGGGGCCCGGGATGTTACAAGTGGTATTAGAGCCGACTCCCGACCACGTGTGGGACCACAGCAAGAATGCTGTTCTGACGCCCGTGGGGCCACAGCGAGGACGCTCTTCTATTAAGAGGTGGAGAGTGTGACAGCCTCCTCTCTTGTCCCACATTGCCTAAGGAGAGAGGTCTTGGTTAGCTTATAAGGCTTGGGTCCCTCTAACCTGTGTAACGCGTTTTAAAGCCGTGAGGGAAAAGACCGTGGCTGCGATGGCGGTTCGTCCGTGTCAGGGCGATTCGTCCGCGCTAGGGCGGGTGACTCAAAGCGGACAATATTACACAGTGGAGCCCGAGATGTTACACATGCAACAACGGGTGGTTCCCCGTTTCAATTTTTGGGAACCAGTCCTTAGCGGGCGGTTCTCAGTTCTAGGCCGGGAACTGTCCACCCAGACCATGCACACCCCTAATTAGAATGATAAGAAAAAGTCACAATTAATGGGAAAGAGTTGACAAAAATCTCATTTAAATGAATGTTTATTCTTCTTTTTTGAAATAACTTATATGCATTTCTTATCTAAACAAAATTACAATTCTTTTCTTTCCTTAGGAAATATTTTTCACCGCCTTTTGCAGACAGGTGGGGAAACAAAAAAGTTCTTTTCTTGCCCTACTGGAATTAACTTGGAAGCAATAGCATATCGATGAGGATAATAATGGATTGGGCCAATGTCCTACTGAGGGCCAATTCCAAAGCCAAGCCCAATTCCCAAGTGTGTTATGTCTTGTGAATATTGTGCGACCCTAAAGGGCCCAAAAGGTGCAAGGCCCAGTGGATGGCCCACACTTGGAGGATTAGCCACTGACTTATACTAAAAATACAAGGTAACAACCCCTTGTACTAAAATGAAGTATCTGACTGGGTAGCCAGATGCTTCATTGATTCCTTTATTTAATAAATACAGGATTTAATACCAATATATTGCATCTCTCGTCATTCAACATTCTAGACTTATTCACAAAATCATCCCTTTTTCCCCAAATTATCCTTGCAATTTCTCTAAATTGCTCCACCTTCCAGAAACAAACATCTCAATTAAACGCCATGCTCCTCTTCCGACATCATAGCCCCACTCCCCAAGAGACGCCTCTGTCAATAGAGGTAGAGCTTCACAATGCATTGAGTCCTTCCAGGAAGCAGGGGGAGAGAGAGAGAGATGTGATCCTCCGTCAATTTAGGTAGCTACAAGACTAATGTAGCGAAGGTGAGAGTCAGAGGTGACCATGGAATGCGATGGCTAGACATGGCGGGGTAGAGGTATTGCAAAAATAAGGTGAGTTCTTTAATAATTTCCCAATCAACTACGTGACACATTGGACAAGTCTTAATAGGAACGATGACATAAATGATCTTTGAAATTTGACCTGATGTGTAATATAGTCCATAAACTTTTAACTTATTTAATGACGTCCTTAACTTTAGCCCAATGTGCAATATTACCTCTGAACTTTTAATTTATACAATATGTTCCCTAAACTTTTGTTAAATGTTTATACTAGCTCATATACTATATAAAAATATTCAATATTATCTTTTCATTAATTTAAGTTTAGGAACGACATTAAACACTTTCATATAATTTAGGAACTAGGTTAAATATGCATCAAAAGTTTATAGACCACATTGAACGAATTAAAAAATCATATCTAATATTGCATATTTGGCTAAAGTTTAAAAATCACATTAAATAATTTAAAAATTCAGAAATCACGTTACATATTAAAAGAAAATTTAAGAATTATTTTTGTCATTTTGTCAATCTTAATATTTTAGATTGTACGGTTGACATGGAATCCAACCAAGGAAAGGGCCGCTCCTTCGCTAATCATTCTTCTTTGTGGGACCGAGAATAGATAGAAACCCCCCATTTCTTTGTACATTTGTTGAATGTCTAGGGGGGAATGATGCGTCCAGAGTTTACCTAGTCCTGTAGGGCATGTGATTGACTTCTCATTCCTTGAAAACCACACTAGCTTCCACCAGTAATTAATAATCAAAGAAGGAAAAGTATCACATGCGAGTCATCAATCGAAAAGACAATAATGAGGACTGGGCAGATGCAATCCCACGCTTTCTCCAACTTGCCACTCAAAAGCACAACCCTGCCCATCCCAAGTCCCAACCAAGAATTAAGCCAACTATTCCAAGGCGAAACGCTAGCTTCAGCAAGAAAGTGGGCTCCTGTACATGCCTCTCTCTCTCTCTCTCTCTCTCTCTCTCTCTCTCTCAATCGGAGTAAAAAAATAATGAGGACTGGGCAGATGCAATCCCACGCTTTCTCCAACTTGCCACTCAAAAACACAACCCTGCCCGTCCCAACCAAGAACTAAGCCAACTATTCCAAGGCGAAACGCTAGCTTCAGCAAGAAACTGGGCTCTCTGTACATGCCTCTCTCTCATCCCATAGCCAGTGAATCACAAAATCCTCTAGAAATCAAACGCACGCCATGCAAAGACTACCGAGCACCGTCTTGCGGAGCACGGGCCTTGTGAGTGGCTTCGCCAGAAGGACGGCGATTTGGCGTCCTCCACTTAAGAAAGGACCCTCCTCTGTGGTTCCTTCCTTGTTGCTATTCTTGTTGATCCTTGCTGCTCTTGCTTTCAACTCCACTTTAAAGATTGACACGGTAATTTCTCATTCCTTCTGTTGGTGTTTCTAGTTGCCTCATATCGCTTCTAGCTACTTTATATAATTTGATCTTAAACTTTTCGGTGTCTTTTGCGCTACGATTTTTCACTTTCTTTTCTCATTCTTTCTTTATCGAATTTCTGATTCTAGGCTTGTTGAGGAAGTCATGGTTATTTTCAAAATAATTTTGGTGAGCAAAAGGATTAGTATATCTATATTAATTGTACATACTGTAAATGTTGGAACATCAAACTCCATACATGTCTATTTTTGCTGGACAATTGTCTAATGAAATTTTCCTTTGTTTCAGTCTACAATCTCTGCGGGTAATCCAAGTAATCAAAGTATAGTCATCTCGGATAAGAACCAGCTTAATCTCCAACCGAAGAAGCTCGAATTCCCACTGAATTGCAGCTCCGAAAACCAGACCCAGACCTGCCCAACAAACTATCCGACATCGTTTTCGCCGCAAGACCCATCAACCGAACCCGATTGCCCAGATTATTACCGGTGGATCCACGAAGATCTGCGTCCGTGGAAGGACTCAGGAATCACGAGGGACATGGTGGAGAGGGCGAAACCGACCGCCCATTTTCGCCTAGTGATCATCAAAGGCAAAGTTTATGTGGAAAAGTATCGGAAGTCAATACAAACTAGGGACATGTTCACCGTGTGGGGTATTTTGCAATTGCTGAGGAGGTATCCTGGTCAAATACCCGATTTGGAGCTCATGTTTGACTGCGACGACCAGCCGGTGATTCAGTCGCGGCACTACCGGGGGAAGAATGGGACAGGCCCGCCACCGTTGTTCCGGTATTGCGGGGATCGATGGACGATGGACATCGTCTTCCCGGATTGGTCCTTCTGGGGCTGGTATGTAATTGATTAACATTCCTCGTCATTTTTGGTCTGTCTTTTGATTCAATCTTTAGTACAGGAATCTAAAATCGGAGAAATGCTTGCACGGAGTCGGCTCATGTTATGAAGACAATAATTAGAACATACGGAATTTGGATCAATAATGACAGTAGTTTTCCAGTTATACTTGGTAAATTTAGCCCACAAGTAGAAAAGTTAAAGAAAGTACTTCGATTGGGCAAAAAAAACAAAAAAAAGTTATCTTTGAAGAATGCGGGAGAGAATTATTTGAGATGCGAAATGAATTTTACTGGGGGTTTCGGTCCCTCGTGCTAGCGACAGGGCACCTACCGGTTGAAGTCATTTGATGCCTTTTTTTTTTCCATGGCCTCTTTTCCTTTGTCGGCTCGAGATAGCATATTACTAGGAATGGACAGATAATGTTTTAAAGATTTCGATTGAAGAAATCGAATATGACCATACATTAATCGTTGGGATCATAAAATGTGTCTTTTCATAATGCGAAGATGGACTTTGGAAAAGTTACTATAATAGCATAAATTGTCTAACCGAGGCTTCATAGATCCCATAGCATGATGAGATCTATATGGTTACAAGTAATAAGGGTAGCTGTGCTAGTTCTCTCCTTCTCACTTTTTTCTTATTAAAAGAAATGTATGATTAGGATTGGGAGGAAATTGATATCTCTCATCTAGTTACTACCAAATAATTGCACATATTATGCATGGACATATATATATATATCTGTACTGAGTTTTTTTTTTTTCCTCGGAATTTATGAAGGGCTGAGATTAATATAAAGCCATGGGAGAGGCTGCAGATGGAGCTGAGACAAGGGAATGAGAGGAAGAAATGGATAGAAAGAGAACCGCACGCATATTGGAAAGGAAACCCCTTTGTGGCTGAATCCAGAAGAGACCTCCTCAAGTGCAACGTTTCTGAGACCCAAGATTGGAATGCTCGCTTGTTCATCCAGGTATATATTTACTATGAACAATGGATTACTGAATAATGGTTCCTATCCATGTGTGAAGTCAGATTACAAATGTAGGAAGTTGATGTAACTCCTTCAACTAAGAATGATATGGGAACTTCTAGGGTTTCGACGTTCAAGCCTGTAGAATCCACTCTATCCTTATTTGACTATAATCATGAACAGCTTTCGCGTATATCGTTAGCTTGTTTCGCCGACCAATTCTAACTGCTCAGTCACTTTGAGTTTGTGAACTTAGGAACTTCATGCTTGAATATACGGTAATTTTGCAGGATTGGATCCTTGAATCACAACAAGGATTCAAGAACTCAGACCTAGCACGCCAATGCACACACAGGTGATGATCAAGCTCTCAGCAACACCAACCGTATCATTTCCATAAGCAAAAACAGCTTTACTTTACTTGGTATGTTAGAGATCTGAACTTACGAATGAACATGTTGTGGCTAGATTCAAGATCTACATAGAAGGGTATGCGTGGTCGGTCAGTGAGAAGTACATCCTGGCCTGTGATTCCACGACTCTACTGGTGAAGCCTCAGTTCTATGATTTCTTCACTAGGAGCCTCAACCCCCTGCAGCACTACTGGCCCATCAGAATTGAGGACAAGTGCCGATCCCTCAAATTCGCCGTGGACTGGGGCAATAGCCACAAGCAAAAGGTAAACGTTTTCTCTAGCAGATACAATTGAATTCCATGATAAGCGTGTTGGCCTTACGAGCGTAATTCTCGATGGACTTGCATAGGCACGAGAGATAGGGAAGGCTTCAAGTGACTTCATCCAAGAGCAAGTGAAGATGAGCAATGTGTACGACTACATGTTTCAACTGATGAATGAATACGCCAAGCTTCTCAGGTTTGAGCCAGAGGTCCCAGAAGGAGCAGTGGAGGTGTGCTCTGAGCTAATGGCTTGCCCTGCAGGTGGGACGGAGAAAGAGTTCATGGTGGAGTCATTGACCATGAGCCCATCTGCTACAGGCCCATGCACTATGCCTCCACCATACGAGCCCAAATTGGTCGATGCCATGTGGAGGAAAAGTGCCAGTGCAATCAGGAGGGTGGAGAGATGGGAAAATGAGTTCTGGCAAAAGTCTCAGAACAGATCAGCTTAGTTGGTACATGTGCATAATCTGATTCTTGTCTTGTAAACGGAGCAAGAGAAGGACTCTGTAAATCAAACTATCTTTTTTTGGCATCGCGTCGTAGCTACGAAGAGTATTTGACTAGGTAACTACATACACTAGAAACCCATAGCTTGGGAACAATGGCCAGTCCAAGTGGCAGCGGGGAGGAGGTGCTCAGCAGCTTGATTCCTGGTGCAGCTTTGAATTGATTTCTACTGTTATTATCGAGATCACGTGTATAGTTTTTAGAGGCGGACTATTTCCATCTCCATAAGGCTAAAACATTCATTTTATTGGGCGGCGATCAAATCACCCTCTAATCCATCCTGTATCCTCTCTTCAACGCGCGCACTCATTTCCAATGGCTGTTTCTTCGTTATCTTAATGTCTTTGGAACCCTTTTCTTTCTGTTTTTCGCTTGGTTGACCGCCTCTTGGCTTGCACAGCTGAAACAGCTTAGCGCTCACATCTTTTACTTACCCTGAAAGAAAGGTCACGCAACAATTTAAAGGCGACAACTTTTGCTTGCATTCCACTATACCTTCCTTTTGATCAAGCAAAGCTTACACTGGAAAGATGAAGATGGAAAGTGAGATAGAGATGAACGACAATCCAAATACATCGTTATCCGATATGAATCTCACTTTGAACTGGATGCGATCCAAAAGGAACAATCAAAAGTAATGTCCATTATCATTTCTAGTCCTGATTTCTTTCCCCTCCTCCTCAGCCACCGCCCAACCGCTCATTGCCTCCATCAGGTGAAGTCTTTGCTAGCGAACGGGGCTACCTCCTCTCACCCCACCGTTGTGGCCCACTCCTCCCCGCCGATGTGACATCCCGCCGATGTGACATCCAAATCGGTAATAATGTTTGGGTTATAAAGTTGAGTATTATTTAGCTTATCATAATTTAAAAATATATTTTAGGCTTATCATAATTTAAAAATGATATCGGTTTCCTTATTTATACACCGAATTACTAGATATCTTGGTCACTTAACAAAATGTCTACTTTGAAATGGGTTATTTGTCACTTTCTAATTTTTACTTTTCTCACTCAATTTCAACAAAGTGTTTTTTACATCGAGCCATCATTACTTTTAACCTCAATTATTCATTCTTATCTCTTGTAACTTTCTTCTAAGTTCATCCCCTTAGTCGTACCATTGGATGGACCCTATGATTATGCCACTTGTAACTTTCTAACCGGAACACATCTCTATGCTTTCCATGTAGCATTTTTAATATCATGTCATCATTTCTTTTTACCTTAGTTACTTGTTCTTATCTCTTAGTAATTCTTGAGTAGTCTTCTCAATTCATTCCCTTTGGCCCTATGGTTGTGTCTTCTTGCCTCTTCAAGTCTCGAAATTAATCCGACTCGTTCTTGTGAAGAAAATGAGATCTTCCGTCACTTTTCTCTTATATTTTCACTTTCTAATCTTTCAAGAGAAGGCAAGGATTCCATTATTGTCATGTCGAAGCTTCAAAATTCACATTTCAAGAGTTTACAAGGTGATTTGGTGGACTTTATTCTCTTTTCTTAAATTAGTTTTGTTTAAAGATTGAAAGTTGTTAATCCTCGTTCTTAATTATCTTGCTTTGTAGGTGGTTAAAGCTTTGAGTTGTCCAACTTTTGTTCAAGGTAAGTGAAAACTCTAGGGGTTAAGTTAGGTTGATCTACTTTGTACTCTTGACTTAGTTGATTAATGTTTGTTAATTTAGTTTGAATTTGATGATAAGTGTAAGCAAGCCTCAATAATGGCGTGTTGAGATATTATCATGATTTAACTTGTCTCAATAAAATCTTACATATTTAAGACGTGTTTGATTGATTTCCATGACATGTGGTAGAATATTGGATGCAAAAAATGTGAAAATAACGAAACTAGACCTAAGTGATATTAACTATGTGTAAGTTATACCCACTTGCCGATTATACCTACCTCTCAATTATAGCAACTTGTTGATTATACCCCTGATTATAACCATTTTGCCCATCATATCACTTATCGATTATACATAGTCTATTTCTCCCTCTCGCTTCCTCCCTCCCTACTCTTGATGTGTGAGAATCGAGCTCCATGTCGGCCACGAAGGAGCTCGACACGATGTCAAGCTTTGGGCCATTAACGACTCATCAACAACAAAAGGACAACTAAGCTGAGACATGGTGGGATAAATAGATCGAGGGAGATGACCAAGCAAACGAAAGAGAGAGAGAGAGAGAGAGGACTGCAAAGTGATGATAGCACGAAGGAGGGTAGTGGTGCTGATGTGGCGAGGCGATGGTAGCTGGGTAGCAAATTTTTGCAGATGAAGCGGAGGTGCTCAAGAGAGACGTGTCAATACAAAGTTGAAGCATATTGGAGGAAGAAGAGAGAAAGGTACTTTGGTCATTACACAATAAAAGGAAGTGTCTTTAGTCATAAGGGGTTGAAAATAATTCACCCCAATTTTTATATGAATCTTGTTAACGAATATGTTGGGAATTATTAATCTTATTTAATAAAGAAATATATGTTTCGCCCCTTTCAACATATGTTTCTGTGCCTAGCATATATTTATACCATGTTTGTTTACCATGTCAAAAGCTCAATTTTGACTGGTGGGGAAGCTCTCTCCAGGTGCTTTTTTTTCCCCCTTGCATTCGAAGATCGGAAAACAACGCAAGGACAATGCTCATTAATCAAATGTTCTACCTAACTTGGTAGGCCTTGCTCTTGACCGTTCATGGCATTGATTGCGGTACTTCTTTTTTCTTCTTTTTTTTTGCGAATTCAGCATCCATAAATATGTTGTCGTCATTTTCACGAAATGTCGACATACATCCGTGCAAATAACTTTTGCAGTGTCTTCCTCTGCGCAATGAATGCACACCTTTTTTCCGTTATCAATATTTTGGATAACTCATTTTTGTTTCCTTGCCTTTTGATTATCAGTTGTAAGGTTACTTTCGCTAAAGAAAAATGTTTAAAATATATAAAAATAAGATATTTTACTATGCATAGTAAATAAATTTCAATCTTGAACATGTCACAATCTCAACGGGTGTTTGTGAAAATCACGGTTCTCATAATTGGGTAGTTGCTTGGCATGACGAAATCAAACATATTTTTCTCAATCTCAAAACCTCATCTCGATATTACTTTGTTTTCATGTGTCCTAAAAAATATAAACTTTCGATTAACACGACCATGCTGCAATATTGCATGTCATTAACAAACTAAGTCTTAGTTCAAGTACATTGTAATCTAGATATTAAACCACAAGTATAGGGTTTGTCGTTTTTAACGTGAACGTCCTCTTCATCAATTAAAAAAGAAACTTTTAAGTTCTACATTCATTTAGCAATTAAAGTTTTTAGAAAACTCAGTAACAGTCTAATAAAATTTGTATGGTATCAAAGCTAGAGATTCAATGTATTCGAGCATTGTCATATCCTTTGTTTAGTGGGAAAATTATTCAATAAATCCTAGACCTATTGTACGACGGCCAATGCAATCCTAAATCTTTTAATTGTGTCTATTTAATCCTAAACATTTTAATGATTTGTCAATATAATCATTCGACCAATATTAACCAAAAAATCACTAACATGGATGTTGGGCATCTTATTTGACACAACAGACGCTAGCATTGACTGTTTTTGCAATTTAATAAATTGTCTTGATTTTTGACTTTTTTTTTTATTTCTTTCTCTTTTCGTTTTTTTCCTATTTATTTCTGCCAATTGCGCAAGCATTGGCAATAGTGATGGTCGTTGCAGCCCTTCTAGCAAGAGCATCCCTTGCCAACCTTTTGCAAGGGTGAACCTCGCCTTGCCAGATCCAAGCGACCTCTACTAGCTATCGCCAAGGCCCAGCAACTAGTAGAGGGAAATAGAGAAAGAAAAAAGAGAAGGTAAAAAAGAATTGATCCGCATGAGTGTTAGATGTGCCACGTAGTAGGGTCAGCAATTATTAAACCATCACGTGAGTTATTTTTAGCCAAATTAGCCCGAATAACTACATTGACAAGTTGTCAAAAGATTCAATACTAAATTGACACAATTAAAAGGTTTAGAATTGAGCTGACCATCATACATTAGGTTTAAAACTTTTTAGACAATGATTCCCTCGTTTAGCTCTTAACTACAATCCACATGGTAACGCTTCTTGGCCGGGAAACAATTTCTTTTCAGAAATAGTACTTTTCTATTTCTACTCCGGGGAACAATTTCTAAGTAAAATAAGGTATTTTGTAACTACACAAAATTTCTATTCTTGAAATAGAAAAAGAATATAAATGTGTTTGGTACAATTTTTTATTTTTTGTATTTATTTGTTTTTTATTCTTGCTCACAGACCACCACCCGCCGCCGCCCATCGCCCATCGCTGCTGCCCGCCACCCGTTGCCGCCGCCCGCCAAGCAAAGGCGATGGGCGACGGGTGGCGACCATGACGGCGGTCAGGCAGCGGCGACGGCGGCGGCCGGTGGTCCGGCAGTGGCAGCCGACAGTCGATGGCAGTCATCGGCGATCAGGGGTGGCCGGTGGGCTGTGGGCAGCAGCAACGACGATCAGACGACAGTGGCAACCATCGTCACTGCCGGTGGGGCGGTAGTCAGCAACGATTGGCAGTCTAAACGACCAACGGTTGGCGACGGCCGGCGATCGGCCGACGGTGGCCGTGGTTGACCGGCAGTTGGCCGACAATGGCCGCAGCCAGCCGAAGGTGGCTGGCGGTTGGCAGGTAGCCACCCAAGGCCGCAACAAAAGAAAAACAAAAGAAAAAAAAAATTGGCTTATTTCTAGAAATTATTCCCGAAAACAAGAAGCTACTTTTTTTTTGTTTCTTGTTTCTGTTCCAAATCTGTTCCCGGGAACAAAAATTTTATCAAACGGATTTCTGTTCTTTTTTTGTTTCGGGGAATAAAGGAACAGAAACTGAGAGAAACATAAACGTTATCATGTAGGCTCTTAATAGATTAAATCACATCCCCATCTAACTACTACACCACGTGTTGCCGCCATGCCACTAGTATATTGTAGGTTAGGATGAGCTTAGAGGCTTACGAGGTATGTGCGCCAAATCCACGAAATGGGTATTGTCATCAGGAACGAAAGGAAGCTTCACAACCAAATCTATGTGTATTAGGGTTTGAAATAGTCGTTTATGTCAAGTAAGGCTCCATATCTTTCTTGGCATTTAAGAAGTGACTTTCCTCTTTCCTAAGGCATACCATGTCAAAATTATTTTTCCCTCTTAGATCGGTCCAATGCCTATTACATAATTATTTTCCCCATGCACATGGAGTGTCTAGCTACGAGGCCTAGTCTCTGGACTAGTATTTAGTTAATTTGTAAGGACTGTTTGAAATTAAGTGTTTGCATGTAGAAGAAGAGAACAGAAAAGAGAGAACGGCAGAAAATGATGAAAATAAAACAGAACGAATTGCGCCCTTCCCTTTTGATTTATTTATAAACATTAAATGAAATATATAGATATTATGCACCTATTTAGTTCTACGATCAAAATTTTGGTCGTGCTCATAATTTTTCAAAATGGTTTATGAACTCAATAGAGGTTTTTAGAAAGCGGTCTATCTTGATTAGAATTTGTTTTTCCATTTAACAAACTTTGAGAATAAATAGCCACTAATAAGGAAACATAGAAAAGATACCTATATTGGTCAAGAAAATTACTTAATCAGTCTTAAACATATTATATAGATGTCAATTCAGTCCTAAACTTTTCGATTTTGTTAATATAGCCCTATACATTTACGTGAAATTTCAATATAATCCTCTTTGGTCAATTATAGTTGGAAATCGCTGCCATGGTGGTCTAGTCACACCGGCTGTCCTATGTAACACACCGCCATGTTAACAATTTTTAGCAACAATTGGTCCAAAGGTCTACATTAATATTTTGCTAAAATATTTAGCACTAAAGTGGCAAAAATTGAAAGTTTAGGATTGAACCGAGATTAATACAATAGGTTTATGACTAAATGGATAATTTCCCCTAAATCTACCTTTTATTCGAAAAACTATTCCTATCTATGGGTCCTCTATCATGTTTTACAAGGTTTTTCTCTATAATTTCTTTCACTTAAAAAAGTTACTATCTCAAGGACATTGTCCATGCTTGGGATAATAGTACAAATGGTTGTTGAATTTTGATCGATGTACAATATCGTCCCTAAATTTTTAATTTGTGCAAGGTGGTCGTGAATCTTGGCCCAAATATACAATATAAGCCCTGAACTTTTAATTTACTCAATACAGTCCCAGAATTATTAGTAAATGTTCAATGTAATTCTCACACCATATGAAAATATTTCGAATTTTAAGAATTATTGGATTAAAATTTATGGATCATATCGAACAAATTAAAAGTTTAAAGACCACATGGCACATTGAATCCAAGTTCATAAACCATTTATATCATTTTCTCATTATGCTTTAATTAAAAAAAATTGGTTTTAATATTATTGATTTTATAGAAATATTGAATTAAAACAAATGGTGCGAGAAGAAAAGATTTGACCTGTTGCTGAAGCCGTAGCAACAAACCCAATGATGTGGCTTAGTTTCTTGTACAAAACGAAGAGTGTTTGGTCTGAGCTGAGCTACTGTTGTTGTTCCTCGATCTTTGTCTTCGAGCAACCGACTGATGAACATTCTGCCCTGATGGAGCGATGTGGACATCAAACTGCTTTTGAATGCTTTCCCTGGACCAACTTAAAGCATTTTCTTAGTACGATGTTAATGTCCCTCCCAGATGTAGGCCAATTTACTCAAAAAAAGGAATATAAATGATATATATGGATAAACATCTCGTGTTCTAATCTCCTTTTTATTTCATTCTTGAACTTTTAAAACTTTGATCTTACTGAAATTCAATATAATTGGAATTTTAATCCACTGTTTTTAAGGAGTGGTGAAAAATGTGAGGCGATTCGATAATTACTATCACGAAAAAACCGTCGTTACATGTATGTTCGACTTTCACGAAAACAAGGCAGCCTAGTAAAAAGCGACTCCTCGAGAAAACACGGCTCTTGACGATGATAATGAAATGCTAAGATCTGATATAAGCACAAACCCATGTATCTGGGGAAAAATTAGGCTCTTGGGTTTACGTGTCTCTTCACCAAATTATGTACTCTCGCTTTTATGCTATGTTCAATTATTAACAAGCCGTTGGAGTTTCTTGATCTTGAATCAACTATGTTACTGAAGAAGATAGCTGACCTAATCCTCAGCTTTAGCGGGACAGATGCATAATTAGAGCAAGGACAGTGGATGACCCATCATAGCTCGCTAATTACTTTTTATCACAAGTTTTATAGGAGGGGGAAGGCGAAGTTGACAGGATCATCTCTATATTATCGAGATCTGTCCAACTAACTGCAATTAGGAAGCGTCAGATTTTATTCTTGCGAATCCTCTTTTCTTTTATTTTGACTGCTATATATGGTTAATGCAGCGTGGCATATCAAATTTCACAATTGAAAATCCAGCGACCTTGCATTCTAACATGATTGTTAGGTCGGCCTCCTCATTCATTCATTCAATTATAAATTATAACATGATTAGAATTATGTAAAAGAGGGTGGGAAAAAAATTGGAAATATCGAAGATGGATCAATGGTAGAGGTGAAACCGAGTGAAGCCACTCGAGTGGCTTGAGTCCAACTTAATGACTACTCGAGCTCAAGCTATGTGAGTATCTTGTGCTGTCAAGCTCGAACTTATTCATATTCATCTTGATAAGCTTGCAAGCTTGGTCAAGCTCTCGTTATTAATTTTAGAAACATTTGATGCATATAAAAATAGACACGGTATACTTAAATTTGCAATACATTCAAGCTTATTAGATTCAAGCTCGAATTATGTTTATAAGTTAATTGTAATCTAGAAATAGATCTTAAGTCTCTCCATTTTCTAGTCAGTCAAAATTGAGTGGGAAAATCCAATCGAGTTTTAGTCGAGCTTCAAGCACTACACATGCTAGTCATGTCGTGCTTGGCCTTGGCAGCATATCGACTCGACCGACTCGGGCCGACGACACCCCTCGGTCAATGGGAGCAAGTTAAATGTAGAGACCTAACAAAAAAGGTCCCCAAAAGCACAAAAGGGAGGGTCCTATCTCAATGAAAGAAAGCACATGGGGCTTGCTCCCAACAAGATACAAGAAGACAATTGAACCTATTCCACGTAAATCTAATGGACGCAACATCAAAATCGTTGAAACTCTCAGCCGCATAGGCCCCAACTTCTCTCTCTCTCTCTCTCCCCCCCCCCCCCCTTTTCTCTTTTCTCTCTCTTTTTTTTTTTTTTTTGAATTTAAGGCTTTTTTCCTCATTTATGACCCATATTTTCCTCCTTGTTAAAATTATGACTTCTTAATGACATAATTACAGCATATGATGGCTCACACCTAGCTAACCCACGCATTAAATAGAGACCAAAATATCTTATTTCCCATCTCATCTTCTGGACCACCAAGGACCCGACGCGTGCCTGAGCTCACCGACATTCGACCTCACTGAATCACATCGCCTGTTGGGGATCATTAGTTCCTTCTTCCTTAAAATATACTCCAAGCTCTATAATGTCTTGCTTAGAAGTATAGTCGGCATGGACCCTTCATGTCTAAACAAATTTCCCCATTGTCCTTTGTCGCCTCTGCCTTATGCAAAAGTCATCGAGTTTGTGACAAAACAGAAAAGGCAATCATAGGGCATTAAAATAGTGTGGGGATGATTATATTTTTATATAATTGCGCACCCCATGAATGGGACCACATATTCAATTAACCTGCCCTCCCACACAACATCAGACTCCTTTATTTAAAAATACAAGTTGTGTTAGCTAGAAAGATATGTACTTCTTATACATCATCACACTAGATTTAATGATGGGACGGTTTAATTTTATATTGAGGTAGGTGGAGATTATTTGAGATTTCTTTTCAATTTTGACACTAAAATGAGAGAAGGGGTTGTTCTAATTTTTCATAAAACAGTGTTGTTTTTTTAAATATCATTAAGCCCTGAGGTTGATCTTGCGTTGAAAACCGATATGCATGTAGAGACTAGCACACAAGACACAACCGATGTTCAAATTATCACCCCCAACAAATGTGATCTCATATTCGGGTCTTCCGAATTTCACTTTCCACCTTATTTGGCTCATAAAATATATATTCTAATATATATTCGTTTGAAATTCTTCCCTACACTAGCTAGCTTTGATTGTAATCCATAAACTCTCTCAATGAGTGAACTCCGTACATATTTATCCTTATTATTATTTTTTTATATTGAACATGGGCAACATGGGCAACATCGGCATAAATTAGAAATGTAATGACACGAGAACAGCATAACCAGCAACACCAGAAAATATAATACAATTAGGCACTAATGCAAAAGCGAACCTCATCTATATAACAGCATTGAAGGTGTCATGCCCAATCAATATCTTGAACTAACTCTCATGTTTGTTCCACGAAACTGACGTGATATTATAAAAAAATCTCAGATATGCAAAATGAATAATTTAAAAATATATTCTTAAAAATGATAGATTATATCGCTTAAAATAATTAGTTGATAAAAAAATATTTCTATTATCAATAACAATTCATAGCATAATGTTTATGTAAATGGTAAATAACTTTTTATCGATTCAATTTTATTAGTGATATCAATAATTATTTTTTAAAAATATTTTTTCAATAATTAATTTCTCGCAAGACAAGCCCACCCCATTAGTAATCATGGTAATTTAGATTTTTTTTTTTCTTTTTGGGTAAATGTATTGGTACTGAGTTGACAAAATACTGTCTCGTGAGATTTTGACGAGAAAAAGGTTAAGTGGAGGGGACCCAAAATCTCGTGAGCCATCAATGAATAGAGGGTGGTGCACTCCGCTGGAATGCGGCACGTGATTGCAGGCGCGAATGCCGGAGACTCTCTCTAACTAATCCGGGTCAGGATCGGGGTCCAGGTCGGGTTGCATGGTGCATACCAAATTATCAATGTACTAAGTTACCATTGGTAACAAACAGTATTTACCAAATAAACAAGGAAAAAACGAATAGGGAGAGAGCGGTCTTGAATTATGAGTGAAACTAGAATTAACTCACAAGAGTCGCATTTTGACATAAGGGCATTAAACTCCAAAGTCAATATCAAGATAAGTGAGTTTTAGGAAAAATGCCTATTTGTACGTCAAAAGATAATATCACAAAATTTGACAAAAGCTTAGTTAATTGGGGCATACGTACTCAAACAACCCTACCATCCAAACCCTTCAAGAAATAAGGAACCTCTTAAAATAGAATGGAAACAATGAATCTAGGTCCGAGATGAATTACATTTGGCGATGACTTTGTCTCAGCTTGCTCTAAATATACTTACTTCAAGATTAGCTTAGCACTGACTTAAGTATGGAAGAGTCCCCAAACAACCAACCCTAGAGGATTTCTTTGTCATTTGTCCTAGCGCGAGAAGAGTTTAGAGACGAATGTCTATAAGGTCATTTGGATTAGCAAAGATGGTTATGATCCGGATTGAATTTGTGTTAACAACATTCGAATTGGATTTGCTACAATAATTCAATTTATGCGTGCTGAGTTAGATATAAAAAGTATCTTAGAAAAACTATACTAGACATTTAAGTTAAGTGAAAATGGAGCCTGGAGACTACAAATTCAAGATTTGAACTCGAAACTCGCCATGTTACATCCCTCCATATTCATATCATTAGGCCAGCCATCTAGTGGCAATTGTATTGCATAAAATAAATATTTTTCATGGTCCTCCTAGAGCTTTAGCAACAATTATAAAACACTCACAAATCATACGATAGCAATTCGAATTGTCCCCATGTACACACTGATTTGTTGGGACTACCATTAAAGATATCTAAACCTACTACCTACGCAAAATGGTCATTCGATGACATAGCCATACTGGCTAGATCATCATCACTCACCTAATACAGATTTTCATGCGTAGGGATTTATGATTAAATCTCCAGCTTTAGAAATAAAAAAGAAATGAAAGGACCCTGGAACTATATGTCTGAGTTAAGCAGTCCTTGCAAAGGGCGATTGTAATTAAAATTTTCCTGGTTGGTCGGCAGGCTCATGAACCTCCATAAGAACAAGGCCGACCCGAAAAATTATGTTGACTTGGATTCATCTGCCCGACAAGGTCTGGTAGGATTTTGAAAGTCTCTCCACGTTGGCCTCAATCAGGAAAGAACGGATTATATTACAGTGAAGGAAAAAACAATGGCTCTACAGCTACGAAGGAAAGGACCGAAGGATGAAGACAAGATCCTTCATCAGCGTCGACAAAACCCTGTGAACTCTTCTTTGGATTATTCCGGGTTGTCTCGTGCTCGCGACATCAATCAGCGAAATGAAACACCATAATGGCCATGATTAAATAAGACTAATGCTCGGTGTTTAAATTAACATGGTCGGGGACGAGTACGACGCCCCTGCTTTGCCCGTGGGGCCACTGAAAAATCTTATAAGAAAACTCTTTTTTAATCTGCCAGCTAATGAGCTTTTTATTAGTTAGTATGAATTTGAACTTTGACTTTACCTGTGACTTTGGCATCACAAATTTGACTCGCTGGAAGCTTTCAAAAAAGTAACCCAGCAATCAAAGCAAAAGAGGTCCAAAAATGAGATGAACATTACTCCATGGCTCCTCTCGAGTCCCGACAAGCGGAGCTCCGCTGGGGTCTCTCTGAGGGACTTTTCATCCGATCAGATTAGTCGAGAAATGACCGCCGCGCATTATTGTGGGCATCACGGGTAATTGAGCATGCAAAGTCGAAACGCTTGGCATGCGAACCATAGAGTTTCCGAATACAGGTGAGTTAAAAATTGTTTTGTTTTTTTTTTTTTTTGGTAAATGTAAGAAATATATTGACTTTTAACCAAAAACTATACAGCACGAGTCTCGGTACCAAAAACTTACACTCATAGTGACAAACAAATCATAACGAGTGGAAGGGTGTCTAGAATAAAAATGAAACACAAACAGCCAAAACAGCGGCAACCCATAAGCCAAACAGCGGCAACAAGCAGCAAACCAGCGGCACCAAAAGAAGAGAGGAAAGAGGAATGCGGACAGCAGACAGTAAAACAGTGGCGAAAAATTGTTCATATACATAATACTCAAAATCCTGATGAGAACATGTGAATGATGTATCCAGGTTAATATATAACGGCAAAACATCTTTGTCTCACTCATTTACCCGGTATAGAACTAATGGCATGTTAACAAGAAGGCTATGGATGTAGATGGGAAAATAACACGAATTTTAACTCAATGTGTAATTTGATCCCTAAAATTTTAGTTTGTGATCCTTAAACTTTATTTCAATGTGTAATGCAATTCTTGAATTTTTAATTTGTTCAATATAATCCATGTACTTTTGGTATATATTCAATATAGTTTCTGAACTGTATGAAAATGTTCAATATAATATCTGGTTTTAAATTAATTGAACGGCTACATTGAACATTTTCTTATAATTTATGGACTATGTTGATGGACTATGTTGAACATATACAAAAAGTTCAAGGACTATATTACACAAATTAAAAGTTTAGGAACCACATTATACATTAATTTAAAGTTCATGGATCACATTGAATAAATCAAAAGATGAGGAATCAAATTGCATATTAAGTCAAAGTTCATAGACTATTTGTGTCATTGTCTTGATGTAAATTGCTACGTCTATCATCATTAATTTCACCGAGTAACTACCCACTTCTTACATTACAATTCAATACAAATCTCTTCTGTTACTTCCGTATGCAACCTATCACTTTAGTGCATCCCAACATAAATAGAATAGGGATAAGTGTATTAAGAGTTTAAATCACAAAAGTACAATTAAGCCTTAAAATTTTCAAAAATATAATCAAATCCTAAGACTTGTCAAATTGATGCATTCCAATCTTTCCATTAATTCCTTCAACTTGACAAATTGAAAATGCTAAAAAATTTTAGGATTCGATTATATCAACTTGATAAATTTTAAGACATGATTGTACTTTTTTAAAATTTTTATGACTCAATTACACTTTCACGACAAATCTTAGGATTTTTAATGCACTTATCCTAATAAAATCAAGGTGAATAAATAAGGTCGTGATTGTAATTTGACTTTTCTTCTCTTCTTATCTCTCTATCAACTTACCACCCACTTCCATCGAGTTACTACCAACTCCGGGCGTCTTTGCCTGACTTCATCTCCTATCGCATTCCACACCAAATAAAAAAACTCCTATCGCATTTGATTGGTAGCTTCATTTTTCATGCGTGACGACCCAATATCACGCGCGCACCCGGAATTCAAGTTATTATGCTGCATGCTGACCAGAAGATCGAGAAGTATTTTCACTCAATTGATCATGGTTGAGAAGACGATCGGTATATTTTTCACCATAATTAATCCCTTCCAAAGCATACATTAATAAATAAAATTAGTGGGAAAAAATAGGGACAATCGGTTTTTGGTCCAATCTGATTCCAAGGTGAAAACCGGGAATTGAACCAGTTCCAAAAAATCAGAACCGAGGACCGGATCAATTGGTCCAAAATCGGAAATCGGACTGAACCATCAATTCGATCAAATGGAGCTGATCACTTATTTTTTCCCATTACTTTTTTTTCACTACTTGGAACTAGAGTGAGATAGTATTTACTTCACATTTTACTAATTTTTAGAAAAAATAATAAAATAAAATAGTATATTTAATCGGTCCAATCCGGTTCTTCTTTAAAATTAAGAATTGGATCGCATGAATACTGAATCTACTTTTAGGAACGGAGAATTGAACCAACACTTTCGGGAATTGCAATAAATCGGCTGATCCGCTCCGATCCAATCCGAGTGATCTTAGTTCGGATGATTCGTTTTGTAGGCTCCTAGGGGAAAATATTCAAAACTAGTGCCCTTCCCGACTGTACACTCAAATTCTCGCGGTAGATAACAAATCTCTCTCGCCAACCAACGTCCAAATTCAACCTCCCAAAATTAATCAAATTTCAAATCCTCATATTTCTTTTTTTTGGGTCAAACAAATCCTTCTCGAAAGCAATCATTTTTATTAGTCGAGGGATAGTGCAAAATAAAATTAAAGCTCCCAGCTTTCCATGCACATACATGCCAACGCAACACTCGTCTGGAAAAGAAAGCCCGTCTTTTTTCTTCTTCTTCCGATATATCTTTCTTCAATCTCCCCCTCCGAAAGCAAAGCTTGTACGTGTAGCAAGTAGCAACACGCTTCTCTCTCACTTTCACTCATTTTGTTTTTTTGTGTTCCGGATGTGAGGGGGTCCCATCAGCATCATCTCCCCGATTTTTCTCTTTTTCCCATGCTTCAAATCTCTGTACTGCCTGCGAGCGAGCAACAAAAACCTCTCTTTGAATCCAAGTCTCTCTTTCTCTGTCTGTGTTTCTCTCTCTCTCTCTACCCCACATCTGGGTGTGTAAGTGTACTCCTCCCTTCCTTTAACTCCAAGTCCATCTCCTGCATTTGTCAGTGCACATTCTTGGTCACCTGGGTTTGGTGGGTAGTTACCGAATCTTGGATTCGAACTCTCTCTGGGTCTTCTTCGCTTGCTGCGCCGAAGCTCTCCTTCTTTCTTCTCCTCTGCTGGGGGATTGCAGCTTTAGGACCTAACAGATAGTAGCTTCGTCTTTTGTTTTTTGTCTTTTAAGCTTTTTCTTTCTAACCCCATCTAGAGCGAATCTGGGGGGCTTTTTCCACCCGGGTTTCTTGTTTTCTTTGTTGGGCTGGTGTGATCTTGTTTGGGGTTTCTTGAGCGACAGCGGGTTGTTTTAGTGTAGAGATTTGTGAAGAAATGAGAGCAGTCGGTGCAGTTGGGACTCTGTTTGTTGTTTTTGGAGTTCTGCTGGTGACTTGCGATTCTTTTGCGCCATACGAAGGTACGTGCTGTTTAATGTAGATCACTCTCGTATCTGATCCACAGATCTTGTTTAGTGAAAAGCTCTTGAACAGTGTTCAAATGTAAAAAAGAATCTGGACTGTGTGGAATTTTGGGTACTCTGATTCTGTGTTGTGTTGATTTATTTTTATCAAGAAAAATCAAATATTGCAATTGATATTCTGATGCAATGGATGAGAAGAAAAATTTGAGATCAAGAACTTGATTGCTCTCTCTGTGAGCTTTACTTCACAGTCATCAAGATAGCACTGCTATGCTACTGGGATCTTAATTAAAGAATGCAAAATTAGTACAGGGCATAGGAAATAGTCATTATCTTGGACCTTTTGTCAAGCTCCGATGTTGTAGTTAGTGTATTTTCAATTTTCTGTGCTAAATCGTGTGTTGCTTTCTGGTTTTTGCGTAGGTTGGGCACTAATTACTTTCAAGGAGGCCATCTATGAGGACCCCAATATGGCTTTGTCCAACTGGAATGCCCTAGATGCAGATCCTTGTGACTGGTCCGGCGTCTCTTGTTCGGCCGCACGGGACCATGTACTCAAAATGTAAGTTTTGATCTAGACTTTTCTTGATTGCCTAGTGATCAAGAATGTATCACACCTTTTGCCCCTAGATTGCTTACAGTGCCGGCAGAAGGAATGTTCTTGTTGCTCATTTTTTATGTGCAATCTCTGTTTTTTGCAGAAACATTTCGAATTCGGGTTTGAAGGGGTTTCTTACGCCAGATCTCGGTCACCTCACCCACTTACAGGAATTGTATGTTGTTGCTTTCAAGACATCATGCAATACACTTATGTTGTTGTCAATTCTACGAAACCTGTTTCACATAAGTGAAGCTTACTCTCTGTGCGCTTGTGGCTTGCAGAATTTTGCACAATAACAACCTGATCGGGACAATTCCAAAAGAAGTCGGAATGTTGAAGAACCTTAAAGTCTTGGATTTGGGGATGAATCAATTATCAGGCACAATACCTCCTGAGATGGGGAATCTGACAAATCTTATTAGAATGTATGAGGGGTTCTTTAATTGTCTGTGAAGAACAGTTATAGAATATAGATGTTACATTCTCATTTTCTGTTCATTGTTTGCTTTGTATGTGCAGAAATCTAGAGTCCAACGGCCTGACTGGCACGATGCCTCAAGAACTTGGAAATTTAAAGTATCTCGAGGAACTTCTGCTGGACAGGAATAAGCTTCAAGGAAATGTTCCTGCTGAAAGCAGCATCAATATCACGTCAAATGTACAGGGCATGTAAGTAGATGATCCTTGCCCGAGATGCTTTCTCTGATTTCAGTAGTTTAGCACATCTGGATAAGGATTCATGCCCCCACCTTTTGTGCTTTTGCTCAATATAATTTCTTAATATTCAACCTGCCTTTTCAACAAAATTAAAAGACTTTCCAATCATAGCCTGTGTCGGATAAACTGTACGTAGGCAATTTGTTAGCTGAAGGTGGAGGTCAAGGAAATTGTCCTCAGAATATTTTTATGCCCTGGTTTGAAACTTTAAAAATGCTGGAGCGATAGAACAGTAATTGCGATTTTCAAGCTTATGGAAAAAGAACTGATGTCCTTAATGACCCTTTACCAGTAAAGTTACAGCTCAGAGATGACCATGCTAAAGCAAGCCAAATATGTTGTTAACTAAGTTCTTTTAATGGGGGGTGATTTGGGGGCTTTATCATCTATATTGATGCCTTTGTGCTGCCACTTTGTCAGGTATGCCCCGAATCCAAATTCAAGCGGCTTATGTCGCTTATCCCAGTTGAAGGTGGCAGATTTTTCATTTAATTTTTTGGTTGGGGGCATACCAAAATGCCTGGAGTATCTTCCAAGGTGCCTTATATTTGCTTTCTCTTGTCTGTTTTCTTTTTTCTTTGTACCTCTTTTTTCACTCACTCAGTCTTGCAGTGTGAGCTTTCAAGGAAATTGCCTTAAAAATAAAGATCCCAGGCAGCGTTCCAGTGCACAGTGTGGTATGTTTGATGTTCATTCTTCTTTTTCCCCTGTGGTGTCAATGAAAATTAAGTCGTCTTTAATTTCTGTAATGTGGTCGTATGTAGGTTATGCTAAATTTTGGTTTGATGTGTTATCGTGATTTATATAAGACAAGTATGCTATTGCTGATTTTTTGTGGTTTATTTTGAAGTGTAATATCCTATTCTATTGGTAGATTGATCTTTACTTAAGGGAAAGAAAAAAAATCAACCTTTTGCTACTGGTTCTTGTTTCATTATTAACGTTATCTGCTGCTTAGGTACTTCTCCACCTGGTAAAAGCCATTCAGGTGGCAGTCCAAAACATCAGTCTGCCAAAGATGGAGTCAAACGTCAGAGAACATCAAGACCTAGCTGGTTATTGGCTTTAGAGATTGTGACAGGAACTATGGTGGGGACTCTGTTTCTGATTGCTCTTCTGACTGCTCTTCAGAGATGCAATAGCAAGCCGTCCATCATCATACCCTGGAAGAAATCAGCTAGTGAGAAGGACCATATTTCTGTATTCGTAGGTCAGAAGTCAGACTTTACTATGTTTGATGCATTTCCCTGGTATTTCAAAAATGTACCTACTTAAAATTTATGTTGGTTTTGCAGCAGATTCTGATGCGTTGAAGGATGTAATGAGATTTAGCAGACAAGAGCTAGAAGTAGCTTGTGAAGACTTCAGCAATATTATTGGTTCATCGCCAGATAGTTTGGTTTACAAGGGCACCATTAAAGGCGGTCCTGAGATTGCCGTAATATCTCTTTGCATCAAAGAAGAGCATTGGACAGGTTATCTAGAACTCTACTTCCAAAGAGAGGTAATTGGTTCCTCATCCCTACATGAAACTTCAGCTTCAAAACTAGAAAACTTAAGAGTTGAGATTTTGAATACAGAAAACCTGTGTTAAAGATTATGTTATGTTTTCATCCAGGTGGCAGATTTAGCTAGACTAAATCATGATAATACAGGAAGATTATTGGGCTACTGCAAGGAAAGTGCGCCTTTCACACGGATGCTTGTTTTTGAGTATGCATCCAATGGGACACTTTATGAACACCTTCATTGTAAGTGAAATGACCATCCTGTTCAAAGCACGCATTGGCCTTGGAGCGTTTTTTCACCTCCCATTTTTAACTGTAATACTAATGCAGATGGAGAAGGCTGCCAACTATCTTGGACACGGCGTATGAAAATAGTATTAGGCATTGCTCGTGGGTTGAAGTATCTTCATGAGCTTGACCCACCCTTTACTATATCCGAGTTGAATTCCAGTGCCGTATATCTAACAGAAGATTTTTACCCCAAGGTATGCTAGTGCCTAAACCATTACATATCACACAGAGACAACGAAAGATTCAGCTGCTTTGTGAAAATGGATTTCCTATAAAATGTGATTGAATACCTAAAATGAGTCAAGACGGATGGAAAACAAAAAATTGAAGAGGATATTCTATAGAATTCATCGCTCCTTCTAGCAGGCACCTTGAAATTAATAAATATGACAACCAAGTTTTCCTCTGCTTTGCTGTTTTTGAGCCCTACATTGTTTGGTCTTTCGTATCAGTTAAAGTACTGGTGGAGAAATAGAAATGTGCAAAACCTAGGGTTTTGTTTTGAGAAAAAGTTGTTTGCTAATTTCAACTGCAGCTTGTCGATTTCGAGAGTTGGAAGGCGATTCTTGCAAGATCCGAAAAGCATTCGGGATCTATTGACAGTCAGGGCTCAATTTGTGTTCTTCCCAATTCCTTAGAAGGACGCCATGAGGATATTCAGGGAAATATCTATGCTTTTGGGGTACTTCTGCTGGAAATAGTGAGCGGAAGACCTCCATACTGCAAGGACAAAGGGAGCTTGGTAAATTGGGTAAGTAGTCTTATGAAACTCATTTCTTTGACATGAACTTCTGTATTGAAAATATATCGAAGGGTCATGGGAGACTTCAAATGATCTTTGCAATTAATTTCTTTTCTTTGCAGGCTAAGGAATATCTCGAACTACCAGAAGTAATGTCTTACGTGGTTGACCCTGAGTTGAAACATTTCCAGTATGAGGACCTTAAAGCAGTGTGCGAGGTGGTGAACTTATGCCTAAATCCAGATACTACCAAGCGGCCTTCGATGCAAGAAATAAGCTCCATGTTGGAGACCCGGATTGACACATCTTTTTCTGCCGAGCTGAAGTCGTCATCTTTGGCATGGGCCGAGCTTGCGCTTTCATCATAGCAGAGCTGAAGTTTGAACTGAAAAGCTAACATACTGTAAATCAGGAACATATAAGTGTAATACTCATCATTAATACCTCATCTCTCGATTTTCTTACTGGTTCATGTAAATGTTTCGAGTGCTAGAAGGAAAAACAAAGAGTGTTGAGCTTGACAGTGTACTCGTTGTGTACCATTTATTGATGGGTACAGTTCTGAAGCTACAACCAATGGATTAGGATGTCTTGAGCTTCTTCCCCAATATAATCGTTGGCTTAGGCTCAAATTTAATTTTTCTTACTGTCCTCTCCAAGGAGATTCAATTTGGTGGGCTCATATGAAGAGTCCGAAGCTTGTGGTTGGGGTTTCAGTGTTGGATCAATGGGAAAGAATGGCATCTTTCAACTTGGGATATTAGAGGTCAGACCATGTTCTCTCTCCTATTGCTAAGGGGATCGAGATCATTTTGCCTTGTAACGTCTCCTCCAATGTCATCCCGGTGTAAAGAAATTCTGTAGCAATGATCAGAATGCAGGATGATAAATCGATGGTGGCGAGAAAATGATGCTGTTCTATCAGGCCAACATCCGTCAGCGAGACGTGTCATCACTTCCATGGTACCAATAACGTCTCAGGATTGAATGACATCTCATTTCCCCAAACTGGTTTGGAAGAGAACATGACTTGCGCTCTGATTTGCCTTTCGATTCATAATTATCTAGTTTCCTCTCGTGATCTATTGGAGACCTGAACCAACTAAATTCTGGCCAAGATGAGTGAGTTAACGTACTGCTTTTGCTTCCCTGGCCAGCTCATCTCAGACCTTGATAAGCTTGCAGTGAACCTCATATCATTCCCAAGGCTTCAATTCTTCATGGCCGGTTTCCGACATCTAATTTCCAGGCTCTCAAAGCTACCGTGTGTGCGCAGTCCAGGAGCTCACGCGCACCAGCACTGCAGGAAATAAATGATGGAATCAGCTGGTTATTTGCTTGCTTCTTTCTATTTTGTTGTGCTCTTTTTCGTTGAGCTCGAGTCAACATCATTTTCTGCACTCGAGGCAAGTGCATATCTGTTGTTTTCGAAAGAAGAGAGAAGGAGTTGACAGCAAAAGCTGTGTGTCTTGTTCAGAAAACTGAAAAAAATGCTCAAATACATACTAGAACTTAACCATAAACCCACGTTGCCCACTAACACCTTGCTTGGTCCACAAAACCTGCAATAAACTAACATAATAGCTAAAAAACGTGCAGCTAACTGCTCTTACAAGATAAGATTGACCAAGTAAAACAACAATTAACCAACTCCTAGAAAATAGGACATCAACAAATTGACTAAACAAAAATAAAGAAAAAACAGATGGTGCGGTCTTGATACATCAACACTCTCCTCCTGGATCAATTACTGCTGTTGATACTTAAATTTTGGCGACCTAATCATTCCTTCATTGCATAGAAAATAAGGGACTAAAATTTAGCCCTTAAGCAAAAATATTAAATTAAATTGCTTAGCATATAGTTATTAGAGGCATATTTCATTTAAGTACACATTTGTCGAGCCTTGGATGGGGATGCAACTGTGCAGAATGAGAAGTTTGAAGCCAATGGAGAGGTTTCTAGGTCGGACAATTTAAATCAGGATCTTGAAAGGATAGAAACCACGGTGCTTGCTTAGGTCATTGCGGAGTCCCATCTTTGGTTTGTGCATAAATAGGACGAGCTAAGCTTCTAAAATTATAAGCAAACGAATTCCTATGGATCCTAGGCTCTCCAAAGTTATCTAGTACGAATATGTCACCTCTCTCCGGGCCTTGTTGGCCAAAGATCTACTGATTCTGAGACCAAAGCCGTGCTGAGACTAATGGTAAAGACTCCTCTTCATTGGGCTGTGCTCGCTGGAAAGAGCGAACTCGTGAAGGAGATTGTTAGCAGGAAAGCCCAATTTTGCAAGGGAATCGAATCACGATGGCCTTACACCGTTACACATTGTGTCGGCCACGGGGAATTTGGAAGTCACGAGAGAGCTTCTAATAGTAGGCCCTGATCTTGGCATGATCGAGAACAAAGGTGGCTGGACACCGCTCCACTATGCAGCCATCAAGGGCAGGGTCAAGGTAATCGAGGAGTTGGTCTCTTAGTGTCCTCAAGCCCTCAAGGAACGCACCGCTCATGGCGAGACCGCACTTCACCTGGCAGTGAAGAACAATCAGTCCGATGCGCTCAAGAAGCTGGTGGAAAAGGCCAGTGAAGATGGAAATGCAGACGACCTTGTGACAGCCAAGGATGACGATGAGAACACAATCTCGCAGCCGGCTGTGGCTTCGAAACAGCTCCAGTCCACTGGGCAGCAAAACGGGGCCAAGCCCATTAAAAGGCTATGACGACCGCACCCTTTAAATGCCAGAGTTCTAATTCTGTTAAGTGAAAGTTTTGACCCATTGACCCATGCAGAAATTCTTGCAATTTTGTGTGGGCACAAGATCTTCAGTAATTAGGGAAAGAAAACAATAGAGTATGGTTGATTTGGTGAGTCACAAGGAAACAAAATAAAAATGGGAGATTGGCAAAGAGCAGGAGGCGTGCGCATCATGAAATAAAATAAAGATGAAATTCGATTCTCACGATTCAAAGTTGGAGCAATATTCAGTCAATAAAAGAAACAGGAAATCCAGTCCAGCTCTTGGCCGAGGCAACCCTCCAAGCAGGCGCCCACTCCACGCCCAGACCTGTGGCCGTGCCTCTATCGCCATCACTGCTACATCGTGTTGCTGCCCTACTGAGGTGTCGACGACGGCCAAGCCACTCCCTGCACACGTGCCACCTGAGAAGTCAACCGAGTCCGAGCTGTTGCACCCAACCGCGTTGCTGCTTTGGTTTCGTTATTGCTGTGCGTGGGCGTCGTTGCTTCTTGACCACCGTCGATCCTCCACCGTTGAACGCTACCCCACCGAGTTGGTGGTCTTTTGTGCTTTTATTTTCAGGTTCCCGCGAGTCCCAGTGTCACTTGCGTACACCTGAGTTACATTGGTGACCAACCCTGGACGTTCAAATCTTCACGCTAACAACCCTCCTTTTTCTGTTCAAGTCTTCGGCTGGACGTCCCCTTACTGTGTTGGTCAACTTTGTGACCTTGTCAGGCCAAATCAGTGAAGTATTAGCACCATTCAAAATTCGTTATTACTTATTGAGCGAGGTATCGTCATTGAGTAGCACGTCACCTTGAACTGCCACCAGTGAGTCATCCCGCCATCCGTCGTTCGACCAAACTTCACAACGTGATCCACGTGACACCAAATATTAGGCAAGAATCTGTTTTAATTCAATTTTCATATATCCTCATTGCCTAATTTATGGAATTATCTCGTATGAATATTTAAATGATACCATCATATCTACAAAATATCGATTAGCCTTTTAAATTGGGAAATCTTCCTAATTTCGCAACGTTCATTCCGATTTCATGCTCAAAATACGATCCGCAATCGTACGAAAGAATCACCAATCTGATCTCACGCTCGGAATACAATTCGTGATTTTATTTAAAAATTGGTCAATCCGATCTCATACGCGAGATACGATTCGTCAATTTATTTCTCAAAATTAAATGGACATGGATGATATCTTGCTTGATTTGATGCCGTGCTATTCTTGATGCCTTTATTAGATTAGGTTTATGTTAGAATATTACTTGTTTTATGGTTTTTGCATATTTAGAATAGGAATTTTATTTCGAATTTTTAAAAATAAAAAATATCAAAAAAATTAAAAAATTAAAAAATTAATCAATTTAGGTTGCTTTTTTAAAAAAAAAAACTTAGGTTGTATGTTTAATTATTGGACAATTTTTAATTTCGAAATTAATAAAAAAATACAAAAATCACCATGCATATGTCATGTAGAATTAGGGCACTCTTTGTACGTCATTGCATATTAGGATAAAATTGCATATTTCATCTTGAGTTTAGATTGATTTTTTAGATAGACTGCATCTTAGGTTAGAGATTGCTAAGTTAAGATAATATCTTAGTTTAAATTAGGGTTTAGCCTAACCTAATCCTTAATATAAGTTTGATAGAATCTTAATCTAGCTAGATAATTTTCACATTCTTCTAATTCCGAATTTCATAAAAAATACAAAAAATGTCTTAGGATAAATTAGTTTCAATTCCTAGGATAGATTGCATTCTTTTAAAATATATATATATATATATATATATTTATAAAATGTCATTGCATGTCATATAGAATTAGATTTAGTGATTGTTGCTAGGTCCATTTAATTAGAAATTGCATGTCATTAGAATTAGGCCATCTAGTTATATTGCATTGCATACAGCATGATTTTCATTAATTAAGTGAAAACAAAAAAAAAGAAATTGCGTGTTAATTAGAAAATCATATCTAGGGTTGTTGATGTGAATTCTGATCTAACAACGCATATGCTTTTGTTGCTACAAGGTAAGTCTCGTAATTTATTCATTGCTTTCTTAAGTGTTAAATTAGCGTTTTGCACACCTGTATGATCATCTTACATGTTAGGGAAATAGATTTAAAATCAATTCAAGCTGCCTGCAAAAATTTTTTTTGAAAATAAAAAGAAATGGTACCGAAATGGCATTAGAGAAGTCTAGTGTAAACAAGTCCCTGTACCAAAAGTCTATGGTTTGTAGGAGTAAAATAATTCTCTCATTATTTTACTTAGGTGTCTAATTGACCTACCGTAAACTGATTAGTGGCGACTCCTAGATAAAATCCATTTGCATGTTAAGAAATTTGAACTTAAGTCGCGAATTGGTATAGGCTTGGGAGAGCCTGAGTTAAATTTAGGCTTAACAATCCATTAGCCAAACCCTAGGTGGTTCACACCCGAAAATTTGGTCGCGACAACTGCACACTCCTAGCTTTGCCCTGAGATGTTCAAATCGACCAACATGAAATGACTTCATGAATATATCTGCAATATGGTTTTCTAAACTGCAGTACATCACCTCTCTTACCTTCTGCACTTCTCTCAAGAAGTAATACTTGACCTTAAAATGCTTTGTTCTTCCATGAAATACTGAATTTTGTGAAATGGCTAGAGTAGCTTGATTATCCACAAATATTTCTATGTCTTCTTCTTGTTGCATAAGCATATCATCCATCAGCTTCTTCAACCATAATGCTTGATTCACAGCTGCTGCAGTGGCTACAATGAACTCAGCTTCTGCAGTTGATTGAGCCACTATTTCCTATTTCTTTGAACACTAGGAAAAACATGCCAACCCAAATGTAAAGTAATAACCTGAAGTGCTCCTCATATCATCCACTGATCCTGTCCAATCACTATCAGAATACCCCTGCAACTTAAACTCCTGAACTCTGCAAAACTTAATCTCATATGAAAGAGTACATTTCAAGTACCTCAACACCCTTTTTGCAACTACCATATGCATCTCACTTGCACAATTGAGAAATCTAGACAAGACACTTACATGAAACATAATGGCTGGCCTAGTTGCAGTGAGATACATAAGACAACCAATCAAACTTCTATAAACTCTTTCATCTGCAGGTTTTGATCTATCCTTTTTTTGAAGCTTTTCCTTATGACCCATTGGAGTACTCACACTCTTGCACTCCTCCATGTTGAATTTCCTTAGGATCTTTTTCAAGTACTTCTTTTGATAGATAAAAACTTTATTCTGATTTTGCCTAACCTCCATTCCTAGAAAATACAACATCTCACCAAGATCAGTCATTTCAAACATCTTCATCATCTCTTGCTTAAATGCAGTAATCTGAGCACTATTACTCCATGTCACCAGCATATCATCCACATAAAGAGACACCACTACTAAATCAGATACGAACTTCTTGACATATAGAGTGGATTCACCGAGGCTTTTCTTGAAATCTAGGCCCAGTGAGTGCTCATCCATCTTACTGTACCAGGCTCTGGGAGCTTGCCTCAAGCCATAGAGAGCCTTTCTTAGCGAATAAACTTTCTCCTCCTGGCCTGGTGTGACAAAGCCTTTTGGTTGCTCAACATAAATCTTCTCCTACAACACTCCATTCAAAAATGTAGATTTCACATCTAATCGATATACCTTCCATCCTTGTTGAGCTGTCAAAGCAAGAATCATTCTAATTGTATCTAGTCTTGCCACGAGAGCAAATGTTTCTGAGAAATCAACTTCCCAAACCTATGCATATCCCTTCACTACCAACCTAGCCTTATGCTTATTCACTGAGCCATCATGATTAAATTTGGTCCTGAAAACCCATTTTACTCCAATCACCTTCATGTCTTCAGGCTTTTCCACTAGCTCCCATGTCTAGTTCTTTTCTATCATAGCCAACTCTTCTTTCATTGCATTCATCCACCTTCAATCGCTTTTAGCTTCCTCATAACCTGCAGGTTCCAAAATAGCTACATTGCACCTTTGATATATATCCGTCAAAGATCTGGTACCTCTAACTGGAACATCATCCACCAGCTCGTCGGGTTCCAATAAGAACTCTTTGTGCCTGCCTTGTGGCTCATTTGTTTAGTCCAATTTCTCATCTTCCAGGAACTGAACATCCCTGCTAGTGATCACCTTCCCTATCTGTGGTTAATAGATCCTGTAAGCTTTTGACACTAAACTGTAGCCAACAAAGATCCTAGGTTCAGCTTTCTCTCCCAACTTGTCTCTCTTGACCTGTGGAATATGAGAAAAACACAAACAGCCAAACACCTTCAAATTTCTTAGAATTGACTTGACCTCAAACCAAGCTTCAAAGGGTGTCTTCATCTCCAATACCCTCGTAGGTGTTGTGTTTGCTGCTTTTGCCCAAAACTCTTTTGGTAGATTCTTCTCATACAGCAGACACCTAGTCATCTCCATAATGGTTCTATTTTTCCTCTCACTAACTCCATTTTGTTGTGGAGAGTAAGGAGCAGTAAGCTGATGCTCAATTCCAGCCTCTTCACAGAAAGAGTTAAACCTCTGTGAAGTGTATTATGTTCCATTATCAAATCTAATGACCTAGATCTTGCAGCCACTTTGATTCTCAACCCATTTCTTAAATTTCAGCAACTTTTGACTTTTGCTGCATAAAGTAAATCCAGCACATTCTAGTATAATCATCAATGAAAATAATGAAATGCCTGCTGCCATTTAGTGAAGGAGTCACTTGTGGACCACATAGATCTGTAGGAATCAGTTGCAGCTTCTCTGTAGCTCTCCAAGTGGATTCCTTGAAGGGAAGTCTTGTCTGTTTGCCCAGCAAACAAGCTTTGCACCTTGTGATCTGCTCCTCCAGGCTTAGTAACCCAGTTGCCATTTCATTCCTCTGCATGAACAACACGCCTTTGTGATGAAAGTGCCCCAACCTCTTGTGCCATATTTATGATTCATTGGCCTGACACTTGAATGCCATATGCTCCTTCTCAAGAGGATTCAAAGAAAAAATCTTCTATTGCATCTTTATCTTGAACAGCTCTTGACCACTGGAGTCAAAGATCAAACACTTCTCCTCTTCAAATATCACCTTAAATCCCTTTTCTACCAATTGCCCCACACTCAGCAAATTCTGATCAATCTCAGGCACATACATCACATCAGAAACCAGCTTAGTTCCAGCACAACTCTCCATTGCTACAGTCCCTTTACTTTTCACTTCTAAGTACTCCCCATTCCCAATCCTCACTCTTGACTTCAACGACTTGTCAAGTTTTATAAATAGCTTTTCATCACTTGTCATATGGTTTGTGTAACCACTATCAACAAGCCAACTGTCACATGGAGTACTAGAGGAGAAACAAGAGGCAACAAACAGTTGATCTACCTCTTGCTGGACTGCAACATGTACCTCACCTTGCTGCCGATCTCTCTTCTCTTTGCAGAACTTCTCAATGTATCCAAGTTTATGACATTTTAAGCACCTTACATCTGGCCTCTTCCAACACCTAAAGTGTGGATGATTCTTTTGTCCACAGTGCTAACATGAGAAATATCTTCCCCAATTATTCTTGGAGTTGCCCGCATTGTTCTTTCCTGCAGCAGCTTCTGAACCACTACTGCCATTTCCTTTCTTCCCTTTCCACTTCTTGACTTTTCCTCCTACATTCTGCTGTTCTTTGGCCAGTAGAGCTCCTTCTGTACTTCCTTCCAGCCTCATTAACCTCCTCTGCTCTTGTGCTTGCAGAGCACTTAGCAATTTTGCCAACTTGATCTGAGACAAATCATTGGTATTCTCCAAAGAGGAAATGGTTGCCTCAAACCTTTCGGGCAAGGAGACAAGAATCTTCTGCACTAGCCTATTATCAGAGAGGTCAGTGCCTAGAACTCTTGCCTAATTTGCAATGCTTATCAACTTATTAGAATACTCATTAATTGTCTCAGACTCCTTCATTAGTCTCTTGAATTCTGTGATCAGATTTAGCCCCTTCACGCTTCTGATCCTCTCATCTCCTTGATACTCAATTTTGAGGAAGTCCCAGATAGCTTTGGCTGATTCACAAACCATAATTCTGCTGAAAATGGCAAGTGAGACAGCGGCATATAAACAAGACTTTGCATTTGCTTTCCTTGTTGTTATCTCCTTGTGAAACTTGATTTGATCGATGGTTGGATTGTCAGAAAAGGGAGCAACTTCATAATCTTATTCCACAGCTTTCCAAAAATCACAACCCTCTAGATAGGCTTGCATTCTCACTGCCCAAGCTTGATAATTTTCTCCATCAAACGCTGGTGGAGCCATTGCTGAAAAACCACTCGATCCTACCTCTATCTTGCTTTTAACTTCTATAGATGCAAACACACCTCTCAATCAATCTCACAAGTCACTCACGGCCCCTTAAGATCAAGAAGGCTCTGATACCAGTGTTGTTTTTGAAAGAACAAAGAAGGAGTTGACAGCAAAAGCTGTGTGTCTTGTTCAAATACATACTAGAACTTAACCATAAACCCACGTTGCCCATTAACAGCTTGCTTGGTCCACAAAACCAGCAATAAACTAACAGAATAGCTAAAAAACGTGCAGCTAACTGCTCCTACAAGATAAGATTGATCAAGCAAAACGACAATTAACCAACTCCTAGAAAACAGGACATCAACAAATTGAATAACAAAAACAAAGAAAAAACAGATGGTGCGGTCTTGATACATCAACAATATCAACATGTAACAAGAGGATAGATGCTATCGCTGAGCTTGAAATCAAGGGCAATTCCCGGGCATTACCAACTTCCACTGAGCTCAAACTTTGATGCCTCTCAGCCCCTGTACAATGCAGAGACATCGAACTCGCAAGGAACGTTTCTCTTGCCCACCGCCAGTGTCACATTTGGTCCACGTTTGGTGTTCTTGGCGTAAGAGTGCATTTGAGAGAGTTCGAGTTCAGTGTCCTTGATAGAATAACATTCATTCATAATTGGAAATGAATCCCTTAAGAAGCTGATTGAAGTCTCACACACGTTGACCAATCTTCAATGTGGACTGGGCATGGCCTCGATAGATACACGAGGGTGTTTGTGCAGAATTGCACAAGAACGCCTGCAATAGCCCAGCGTCCACCATGCCATCTTTTGCTTCAATGTGCAGCCCATCTGCATCATGAACACTTGTTAACGTTGAAGCATTTCTCAGCGAGGAACACCATCGAGAGACAATGATTGAGACATTTGGTGGAATGGGATTTCCCTTGTTGATGATTCCATAACAAGCGAACTAAACGAGCGCTAAACGACTCAATTACCGCATGCGCTTTAAGTGAGGCCATGCTTATCCACCTGCTTTGCAAATGCTAAAACTAAGGTATAATCAAAGAAGATGCAACTAACAGTCGTCCTAAAAGACTTGACCACATATTGGTTTTAATAATATTAGGTTCTATGCATAGACGATAATACTCGCAAATTAAACCTTGCTGCTTTCTTTTATGTGCTTTTATATATTGACATTAAACTGCTAAAGTCTAAAAAAATATATTCTGCATCGTACTCTTAACAATTTACACACATGACTCCCAATTGTTACTAGAGCCAAGTCTCGAGTTGGATTCCTCCCACCCTTTTTCATCTATTTAAGGGTTCCCCTTTCATTATATGCAACAGGGATTCCAAAAATCTTTCGCCCACAAGCATTAGGTTTGCATATTTAAGGCCTTCGTCATCAAATCGACCTTTATTTAAAGGGGAGTGTCATAAACTTTTGGAATAAATGTTTGCCCAAGTAACCTTCAGTAAATCTACGGATTACTATGATTTATTCACGTTTTGTTATATCGAATAGATTGTACTATTCATAGCAAAAAAAATAGAAAAAAAGAATAGATTGTACCATGTACTAGAGACAAATTGGAGAGCATGGCAGATGTGGGGGCTTTCAACTGATTGCGAGGAAGAAAGTGTACCAATGCCTCTTGATCAAGGTTACTGTCTCATGCGCTATGAGACGTGAGCAAAGACAATGCAGTTGCGGATTAAGTCGACGGGAAGGAAGAGCAGTGCTGTTTACGTACTCTGCCCCCTCCGTAAACCAGACGCTGTTTCTTGTACGGCATTGACAACAAAAACAAGGGCACACATCACAAACTACACCGGTAATTGAAAGAAAGTGTTGCATTGATGCTGTTACAAATTTCACAAGTTTACAGATGATAAATGAAATAGAACAGTTTCTCCCATATGCAAAGAACTGGAAATTACAATCCCTGGTTGTGTATCAGAACAGAACAATATTTCTGCATTGATGTAACTGAGTAATCAAGAGGAAAATCTTTGTTGCCTGATAGAGGTAGATTCCTTAAGAGCACATATTACTAGTTTACCATTCCCTTCATTTTCTGTACGAGTCCCAAAGCACACCCAAATCAACATTACCTCCCGAAAGGATGATCCCTATATGGTTACAATCCTTCCAAGCAGGATTACTCATAAAGCTTTCTGATCGAACAGCCGCAAGACCAATGGCTCCACTTGGCTCCACCGCCACTTTCAGAATTTCATAGCAAAGTCTCATCGCTTCCACGATGTCTGTATCGTCCACAACTATGACATCATCGACTAAATCACGTACTACAGGCCTGCTCCACCAGAAGATGAACAGGAAATCGCACGAAATTGACAAGCATATAAATCAGTTGGTCCAAGGAAAAGGGCAGTTCAGCCTCATAGCATGCAATTCTTTGTCAAGTTGTGTCAAACTTACATAGAAGCACAAAAAATATATTAAGTCATTTGAGAACTGACTATTATGAAATATCAAATACATGTGTTTGGTCTGAGGACTATAATAATTTCAGTATGAAACTCACCATGTAAATTCTCCTAGAGAAGCTCGAAGCCCATCAGCGATGGTGTTGGTCTCGGGCAAAGTTATAATCCTTCCAGCTGCTTTAGATTGTGCTGCATCATTCGCCCCTCTAGGTTCTGCAGCCAAAACTCGAATTCTTGGGTTCATTGATTTGGCGGCCAATGCCACTCCCGAAATCAAACCACCTCCTGCAATAATTTTGATTGATTTTTTTTTCAGTGAAGAGCATCACTGAATGAGGATGACTATTATGCAGGACCAGAATATTGGACTTGGGAAAGGCTATTAGACAAACCACTAATTGGAACAATGATAGTGTCTATTTGTGGGGCCTGCTCCAGTAGCTCCACAGATATTGTTCCCTGTCCACTGGATAAATCAGAACAAAATTACACGATATTATCTGCCATTGAAATTCCAGTCATGAACCACATCTAGAAGGAATTTCAGAGTTGAATGTGGAAGCTGAAAGAATTGAAATGGAAAAGGGCAAGAAGAGGAAGGGTCTAAATTCACTTAAGCTTAATGGCAATGCAGTCTCGCCTCTCATTTGCAATTTAAGTTTTTGTATTATTCTGAAAGCATTCATTAAGAAAATTACAAGTCCTAGATTACCAATTCCTTTAATCCACAGCTTTTAGACTTTGGATGATGTCATTATAGGAAAGGGCGAGAAAAACATATACAGTGAATGCAATACCTTATTATCCGTTTGTCATTGTATGGATGAATCAGAACTGCTCCAGTTTCTCGCGACACCTTTGAAGCAGTGTCCTCCCTTGACTTCATTGTGGCCTCACTCCAGATAACTTGACCATCATAGCGAATGACATTATCAACTTTGCATTTCGGTGCATTTTTTGGTATCACTACATATGCCGGGATCCCTCGTGATTTTGCAGCTAAGGATAATGCTGCAGCATGGTTTCCGCTAAACTCGAAGAACTTGGGGATAGTTAAAGCATGAGTCAGAAAAGTAAGAGTCTAGAACATCATTGAATACCAAACTTACCTGCTGTGTGTAACAACCCCTTTCGCTGCCTGAGCATCATCAAGGGAATATATGGCATTGCAAGCACCTCTAAACTTAAATGCCCCGCTGTGATTTTGAAGACCCCAGATTAAACTGACTGTAAAATAAAAATGCCTATGGTTCTAGCCAACAACTCATGCCAAAGAAAAGGGAATGCTTGTTGTGCAAAATCTGAACTTTTTTTTAATTCCTTTGGCTAAAGCAAAATCTGAACATGAACCAAATGGAGAAACACATATACTATGAGTAAGGCACTCCACTTATGAACTTCTCACCCCTTCTGAAAGCATTCACACTTGAAGTATAAACTTCTGTTGCACATTGCATTGAGAGATTCTGAAGTGATAACAGGAGTCTTGTGTATGAACGAGCTGATGCGTGCGTGTGCTTCTCTTATGGAGGAAATATCAGCAGCGTACTTTCCTTCCTTGATACTTGCATCCATCATGAAGCAACCACTTTGCTCTGTAATTTCTCTAAATAGAGTTAAAAATTTTCAGCAAGCACTGGTGAAGAAACTCAAATCTCAACATAGCTTTGCGCACATTATCTGACAACCAAAAATGTATTTACATATTCCTCCCACTGGATTTTCATCTCACCGTTTCACTTTTAGGAGAAAAGATAGATACAGCTCAAAGTCAGCAAACAAGAAATGAAGTTGTTCCCAAATCCCAGTAAGATCTCTTTGCAGCTGAGATTGAAAGGACATGTTGAGTCATGAAACAGGATTTCAGAGCAAAGTTTTTTTGACCGGAGCCAACCAATGTGTTCAGACATTGCCATCACAAATCAGTGGCTTGCTAGGCTAACCCTCTGTTTGATTGCCATGGTGATTTGAACAATTTGACCATCAAATATTACCCACCAAACTGATGAAATTGAACAGAGAATCACTAAACTCTGATATTTAACAGCAGAAAAATAACATATGAGAGAGAGAGAGAGAGAGAGAGAGAGAGAGAGAAGACTAATTTCTTTGTCAGATGGGTTGGTGAAAAAAGGAAGGAAGGGAACAACACACTCATGCCTTAGAAATTCCCCAGATGGATTGTAATCACACGCAAGCCACCAAACTGACTATAGCATCAGCCACAGTCAAAACCCCACAAGACAACACGAAGAAATATCGGATTTTTCCAAAACCCGGCCGAGCAAAATCAATCTACTAGCATCAAGCAGGTCTTTTTACATCACATAAGCTACCCAGAAAAGAGTTGCCGCTAAAAAAGAAGCCAACTTTATCAGACATGAATAAAAACCCAAAAGTCATCCACGCGAAGCAGCTTATGGAGCTCTACAAACTCTGCGTCTGTGCTACATGATTTGAGCTCAAGAACTTACGCCGTCGACAAGGAGGAGAGGATTTGGAAGAAGAATCAAATGCAGTTCAGCAGCTAGCTCATCAGTTGAAGAGTTATCAATTGGAATTTGGAAGTCCGGAGGAGAAGATGACAAGCGAGAACGACGGAGAGAGCTGCGAAATGATCTTTTTCAGAGAAAACAATGGCGAATAGAAAATTTGTTAGGGTCTTTTTGGCAATTTAGGCCCTGTTTGGTATCCATCCAAACGGGGCCAAATTTTGATTTTTTGTTCTCAAAATCAGTTTGGGCCGAGAATCGTGTTTGGTAAAACTTTTGTTGAGAGTAGAATTAAGAATAAAAAAAAAGTTGATTCTTACTCTGGGAACAAGTTATAAAAAACCAACTCTTCTTCTTCTTCCTTTTGGCCATCTCGTAATCGCCGTCCACCCTTGCCCGCCGCCGCCCGCTGCCGCCGCGGGTCGCGGTCCGCAGATCCAGCGAGCTCGCCAGGCCAAGGCAAGGATCGGCAACCTTGCCGAAGGCAAGCCCAGCCATCGACTCGGCTCGACTCACTAGATCTGGTGAGGTTGAGCCTTGCCGGTGGCTAGGCGGGCCTTGCTAGGGCTGGGCAAGCCTCGCAACGCGTAGCCCTGGCGAGGCTCACCTGGCCACCGGCGAGGCTTGCCTGGCCATCGGTGAGGGCCGGCGACACTCCGGTGAGGTTGCCGGTCTGGTGACCACCACAAGAAGAAGAATAATAATAGGAGAAAAAGGAAAAAAATGAAAAAAGAAAAAATATTATTTAAAAATTAAAAAAATTGCTTTTGAACATAATCAATAAGCACGGTACTAAACGCAATTTTATTACGGAATCAGAAATTTTGGACAGTTACTAAACGCGTTCTTTTACTTAGAATCGGTTCCCGAGAACATAATAAAAAATAATCATTTCTAGTCGAATCTATTCCTAGAAACAAAATCGTTACCAAACGCGCCTTTATCAAATGGTTAAAATTTTTGTTCTTTTCTTTTTGGAAATAAATTTAGAACAGAATTCGTTTGGTAAATTTTTTTGTTCCTAAGAATAGATTTGGAGTAAAATCGAGAAGTAAAAAAAAAAATTTATTCTTTATTCTCGGGAATAATTCCAGAATCAAGCCAACCTATTTTTTCTATTTTCTCTTCTTTCTTCTTGTTCTTTTTCCCTCTTTCATCTTCTTCAATCGCCATCGCTACTACCGCCCTCCGCCGCCACCGTTTGCTACCGCCACCCACAGCCACTGGTCCTCGATGACCGGTCCGGCAAGGCTCAGTCGATGAGGCACGGCCTCGCCGAGGGCTGACGATGCTCTGATGAGGTCGCCGGCCCACGTCTGGCTAGTCATCGATCATCCCAAGGCCAACGATTTGGCGACCTTGAAGAAGAAGAAGAGAAAGAAATGAAAAAAAGAAAAGAATAAAAAAGGAAAAAAGTAATAATATTATTTGAAAATTAAAAGAAAATGATTTAGATAAGAAATTTTAAGAATGGTACTAAACGCAATTTTATTCTAAGAATAAAAATTTTGGACAGTTATCAAACAGTTTTAAATACTTAGAAATTATTCTCGAGAACAAAATAAAAAAGAATAATTTCTGATTAAAAATTGTTTCTAATCGAAATTGTTTTCGGAAATAGAATGGTTATCAAACGCGCCTTTAATGTATGCGCCTTCTTATTTTCAAGGAAAATAAAAATAGACAAATTAATATTCGGAAAACCAATCTTTTTATTCTCAAATAATATGAAAATAAATTTAATGAAATTTTGTCGTTTTTTTGTTTCATTAAAAATTTAAAATTTGGAGAAGTTAATAAAAAAAAATATATGCCCACAAAAATAGGTAGGTATAAATTATTATCAATAATGAATATTTTTTGTTGATTAATTTTTATAAACGATACCATTAATTAATTTCAAAAAATATTTTTAAAATTTTTAAAAAGCATACACACTCTAGTGTTCTAGGAAAAAAATTCTTCATGTTTTGTTGGCTTGGAATCACGTATCTTTGTGCGAACCGAGAAAAAGGTACCTTGCATACTTTTCGAATAATGAACAAATGTTGAAAAATCCTCCATTTCTAAGCTCTGTCCCAGGTATAAATCAATGGAGGTGGCAATAGTTGAAATTCGATTATGACCACTAGCTATCGTTATGTGTTCATAGTTAGCGCACCGTTTAGTGAATCAATTCGAGTACGGCACTTGTTGTGAGTAAGCTGGAGCCTACTTACTTCGGATGGTGATCACGCCATCGCTCGCCCCACCAGATACACAAGAAAAATAATAATTAAAAAACTAGACCAAATGACACAAGGCCCAAGTCCAATATTACCCATTATTAAAACTAAAGATTAAATCAAATGCTCATTTGATAAGAAAACTAGCTGTCGAATGACGATCTTTGCACGTTCCGGATCAACTGTGTGATATTGTGTGATGAGATCTAAGATTATCAAGTGCATGTACGTGATCAAAGCTAGTTAATTAACGTGGACTTGCTTTCAACTTTCAAAGGGAGTAATTAAAGAATTGAAGGGAAATTTCCACACATCGTCTTCCCTTGCATACGCATTCTGCTCTTTAAGACGCCTAGAAAATTTCGAGCAGAGAAAATTGTATTCGCATACTCCTTTTTGGTCTGTCTGGACATGAACATCCCTAACTTAACACAAGATCATATGTAATTCAATGCACCCTAATATTTAGATAATATGTTACGTATGTACAGTCCAAATCTTCAGCAAAATCGATTTATATTATATAATATCAGACCACGTACCAAAATATCAAATTCTAACGATCTCTCTCGATCTTTCGCTTACAGGCGATGGATGTTGATATATAGACCCCTTCTTGGTTCCCTCCTTAGTTAAATGTTATCTCTTTTCCATCTCTTCTTGTCAAAGTTTAACCAATGAATTAATTTTTTGGGCTCCTTCCCAAGACATGTTGAAATGCCACTGGGCGTTCCTCAATGGAGAAGCATCGAAACTTGGCCTGCCTTGTTTATTAGTGTTGGAAAAATAATTAGAATACATAAAAATAATAATTATTAAAAATACATTGCAAAAGATTAGAAAATAAAACGAATTATCTTAGGCGTGCAAGCACCGTCCTTGAAATCCATAAGGCATTATCCTTAAGATTGTTGAAAAAAAATTAGAATACATAGTAATAATAATAATAATAATAATAATAATATTATTATTATTATTATTATTATTATTATTATTGGAAATACATTAAAAAAGATTAGAAATTAAAATAAATTGTCGATGCGTGCAAGCATTATCTTTAGGGATAATTCCGCTCATTGGAATACAAAACTCAATGCATAAGGCTCTAGTGGCTATCCTCTCAAGATGTAACAGACATTCTTCTATACTTTGCACTAAATATTAAAAGGAAACAGAAACACCGTTATGTGTATAACCCAACAGTGAAAAAAAAAATATGTAAGGAAAATAGGAATAAAGAAACAAAGATATTCTGGTTTTGAAATATCAATATCACTTTCCAATTATGCTCGAAGAAGTAATTTATAGGTAAAAGAAAAAGGGAACCGTTGAGAGACAATAAATTGATATTTATCGAAGAAGATGACCGTTATATAATCATTATAAAATAAATCTAACTTTATAAACTGTTAGAAAACAGTTATACAATCGTTACATGACCGTTAACTAATTGTCGTAAAATGTTGCAAAACCGTTTTATATCAATGGCAAACAAAAGTTATTATAAATTGATAACAGTAAAAAATCATTACAAAAATTAATAACTTTTAATATTTCAAAAGTGCTGAAATATCCAACAATTAGTTCCCACCGCCATGGTACTCTGAACCTTCATCGTTACAGTCCTGGCCAATCTCATTGAAGTGAAGTACAAAGGAAAGCCAGTCTCCTTCTGGCACCCATCCAGTCACCACCTCCATTGCCATCTTTAGCCTTCTGCTGTATTGCTTCTTGGCACTTCTTGGTCAACCATCTGTATCAGCCATCACTCCTGGTTCACGTCCTTGTGCTCAGGTCTTAGTACGAAGCCCCATGACCCTTGCTGCCTCGCTCTCGTTGGTTTCCCTCGCATCGTTGTCGTTCCGGGGCTCCTTTCGCGTTCTTCCGTTTATAGTGCCGTTTGTATTGCTCTCTGGGCTTCACTTGCATGGTCTCCTTCGAAAACTTCATGGGCGGGTTCAATGCCAGATTGCGCTCTTTTTCATGGACTTGATACGTCCGTTTCGGCTGCACAGCAGAAGATTACCACGGCCACTTTTGCCTCGTATAGTTACCCAAATGCAGATGGCATGAACAAACGCCTAAGTTGACCGATATAGGTGGACGGAATCAATTACAGTGGAGACCGGTGCTGGTTAAGTGCTTTATGGTGGGGTGTTTCCTTGGTCATGTGTGGTGTGAATTTGCAACGTTGTCTCCTCCGTATCTTTTGCATTAGGAGGGGAAAAGACCTACCTAGTATTTGTAGTCATCGCACCTTTGCGGGGTTTTAATTTCCTTTTCTTAGTTACCTTGGTTGTACCACGTGCTAATGGCCAGGTCGCCGAGAATTTCTTGCCTAGTCCTAATTCTAGGCGGACCAAATTAATCACAACCATTGCTTACTAGGGTTTTTGGTGAGCACATTCGTTAGCCCCATAAGATCAACAATTGTGATTGCACTCGGTCCATAAATCTAGGTTTAGGCAAGAAATTCTCAATTTTACAGTTCTTGTAATATAAAATTCTAAGAACAAGAACATACTGTTATTTATCCTGATAAACCAGGTTTTTTGTAAGATACAATTCTAAAGACATGAATATACTGTTAATTAGTCTGAAAATCCAGGTTTAGGCAAAAATGATTCCCCAATTATGAGGGTCCCTGTAACATAAAATTCCGAGAACAAAATTTTTGTAGACCAAGCCAAACATACTAAAATTGGACTTAACCTTGAACGCCTCTTCAATCGACATAGATGCCACTTTCATGCTCTATGATTCGCTACACCTATTGGTCTGCAATAAAATGGATTTTACAATCTCTAGTCTAAGGACTTAACAATGAGATGCGCATTGATACTACAGGGGCATTGGTTTTCCAAAAATTCACATCGACCAACATATATAAGTCTATATATGGATATATACCCCTTCCATTTTGTGATCACAGATCATAGCTTCCACTAACCGTGTTACGAAATTGGCACGTGTACAGGAAATCAAGTTCACATTCCATAGATGAATCGTCAATTGTCAATCTGGGAACAATCGAGTTGCTTATAGAACCATTTTTCAAAATTTAATGAAAATACTTGTTTTCTGAGAACAGAAGATCATGGGACTTTTGCTTAATGTAGAGACAGAAAGTCATTGTCCCCGAAACATAACTTTTTTATGGACCAAACAGAGCACTAAAAACTTAAAGTTATGCCACTTGTAAACTGTACATGATTCGCCTGTTCATCACTTCAAATATAATACTGCAATAATGCTTGTCCTTTCAATCGGGAGCCGAAAACTGAGTACGAGCAAAACTATTTTATGACTGCCTGTTCTTTGCTTTTTCTCTCTCTTTTTAGTGCTAGGTCTATTTGTTCTTTTTTGGGGGATGAAGAGCAATGTCTTCTATATAAGTGTTACTGGTTGGGACTCAAGTAGAGGCAGATAAAGATAGTATTCGACTTTGAAGTGCAATTGACTCATAAGAGACTAGCATTCCAACAGAAGGATTAGAGGCGAGTGCAATGCTTTCAGTGACCGGAATGAGGAGCTCTGCAAGCGCAGGATCAGTGGTGAAAGCGGTTGAGCGACTCCAGGTGTCCAGGAAGCCATAGTGGGGGTCGACGTAAGTTGGTCTGAGTCCATGCCGCACCTGCGTAGCTTTTCTGAAACTATCTGCAAATAGAACTTGAAACGATATTCATTAAACTGGCTTGGAATCACATATATCTTTTGCAAGAAGAGAACTCAATTTTCTAGAAGAGTACTTCATGTTTACTGGCTTGGAATCACATATATCTTTTGCAACCTGAGAATAAGGTACCGTGCATATTCTTCAGGAAAGAACAAAAGTTGAAAAAATCCTCCATTTCTCAGCTCTCTCCGTGTTATAAATGAAACGAGATGGTAATAGTTAAAATTTGATTATGACCACTGGTTTTCATTATGGTTTTATAGTATTCCACACCATTTAGCGAATTGACTTTAGAAAACAATTCAGGCATCTCTACCATTATAATATCGCCCTGCAAGCTTTGGTTTAATTCGATCCTCAAGGTACTTGAATCCTAATGAATCATAGTCGGATTTTGGATTTTAGAATTGATTTTTGGTCTCATTTAGCAACCTCATAGGGTTATCAACATCAACAGCCACCCACAAGAGTTGTGGCACTTGTTGTAAGTAAGTTGGGACTTACTTACAACAGGTCTGCACGAGTGGGTTAGGGTTGCGGCCAGCACCAGCGTCAGACGAGCAGCTAGGGTCCCTCACTCGCGACAGATCTGGGTGAGTGGGCTAGGGTCATAGTTGATGCCAACAAATTAGAATCGAGGGTCCCTTGCTCACAAATAAATTTAGGCAAGTGGGCAAGGGATCTGGGCCAATGGGCGAGGGTCGCCCCCGTCGCCAACATTATGCAGTGAGTCCCTCGCTCGCAGAAGATCTGATGGGAGGGCCATACCCTCTTCACAATCTAGGCACGCGTACAGCCCTCCCTGACCAATGGCAAGGCCTACGATTGCCGCAGCCTTGGTGGGTTCTCTCTCTCTATGTAAGTGTACATGCTCACTTCGGAGTCAAAGGCGGCTACTACCAGCGTCTGGCGAGGCTCGCTGGACTTGCCAGTGACAAGGTGACCTCAATGTGGCCCCTGCAACTGCTTCCGGTCTCCCCTCTCGATGGGTACGCGTTGAAGGAAGGATGGCGAATTTTATCCTCTTCACCTTCGAACAAGAGCCTGGAAAGCTTCGAGTTGAGCTCGGGATTCCTTAGACTCTGGTGGAAGCCCATCTCGTGCTACGTCCTTTATATCGGGATGCTGCGCATGAGGAGTTTCCCACCACTTTACCAGGTAAAGTGAAGGGAAACTCCATGGATTTTTACTTGTAAACCTAAACCCAATCCCATATAAGGGAACATTTTACCACCGCTCGGTTCTGTGTGCAAATCTATGGAAGTTTCCCTTGATATGCAATCAGAAAGCAACCTTACCCAGAGCTCGTATCTTCACTGTCCCATCATTAAAAATGAACTATGCATAAGTTCATAAGTGTCGAGTTCGAATTTGATGTCAGTCAACACAAGAATCCACTGTGGATCAAATTCCGTTGTGAACGTCTTCCGCGGCTCTATTTCATTTGTGGAAAACTGGGGCACGAAACTAAGGATGAATTTCCAGGCAATTACAAGATACGATCCAAACCTCAAAGCAGATACCAGCACAACCTATTCGCAGTTAGGATTTTATTAAGTTTTGAGCGAAAAAATCAAGATTTTTGGGCAAATATGAGTCGTTTTGTGCATTGATTCATGCTTGATTTTATGTTGACAGCCACGTAGAAAGAGAAGATAATAAAAGAAAGCATGTTATTGTTTTTCATAAGCTAAATTGGACAACATTAATGGAGAAGTTGATTATATTTTTTGAAAATTTTAGAATTCAATTATATTTTTACGATAAGTTTTATGATTTCTAGTACACTTATCTCAAAAGTAAAGAACAAATCAAATGCCCACTTGATAAGAAGTGTATTAGCTGATGAATGACATTTTTGTTTGTTTTAGATTTGCCATGTGAAATCGTAGGAGCAACTTAGAAACAAACTCATCAACTTGGGATGGCATCTAATAATTTCGAGTACAGATCTCAATTAAAGCTAGTTTATCAACGTCGACTTGCTTGCCACTTTCAATGGGGTTGATAGTGCGGGGTTAGTTAAAGAAAAGAAGGGAAATTTCAACAAAGCGGGCTTCACTACATACACGCACTCCTAGGAACAGAATTTTCAAACTCCCTGTTTCTTCCTGGAAGACCATATGTAATTGGACGGACCCTAATCTTTAAGTGGGGGACCAGAGGCATAAAGACACCTAGAAAATTTCAACCTCAGAAAATTGTATCAGCGTGCTTCTTTTTCTTCTGTCTGGACATGACCATCCCAAACCCAAGTTCACATGTAAACTAATGGACCCTACCTTTTAGGTAATATGCTGTGCAAGTGTACATAGTCGATCCGTTTCTTGATAGTTCAAATTCCTCTGAAAAACCATTTGTTTAGTATGGTATTGGAATAAAAGTCAATAGTTCAAATCCCATCACTCTCTCTTAATGAGTCACTTATCAGCGATGGGTATTTAGTAGTTTGCTATATATGAACTGTTGATCCATTCCTAACAATTTAAGATTTTAAGAGAAATGGTTTGTTTATCATTATGGGTGATTCTACTTTTCCTATTTTCGTATGCCTCCTGGTGTCTATATATCTTACGTGCAAAGTCCAACTTACATGAAAATCACAAAATGTATTTATGTTCAAGAATGAAATCTTAAGGCAACTTGCATGAAAATGAATAATTTCGAGAATGAAAATCATATGCAAAAACGACAGGCAAAACAATGGCGGATAGAAAATTTGATAATAAATACCTTCTCATTTAAGTGAAAACAAAAGTAACAAAATTAATAACCAGAAAACCAGTCTATCTTTATTCTCAGGATCTGAAAATTAAAAGAAAAAAAGAACTTGAAAGGATATTTCACTACTTTCAAACTGAAATAAGAAGGGAACTCAATTTTCTAGAAGAGTACTTCATATTAACTGCCTTGAAATCATATATCTTTTGCAACCTCAGAATAAGGTACCGTGCATATTTTTCGCGAAGAAACGGAAGTTGAAAAAATCCTCCATTTCTTAGCTCTCTCTCCGGGTTATAAATGAAACGAGGTGATTATGGTTAAAATTTGACTATGACCACTGATTTTTATTATGTTTTTATAGTATTCCACACCGTATAGCGAATCAACCTTAGAAAACAAATCTGGTATCTCTAGCATTATAGTGTCGCCTTGCAAGCTTGGGAACATTTCCTATGAAGCAACTAGTGAAGTAAAAACAGATGTGAGTCAGGATTTGGAGCAGGTTAAATCAATGATCAGAGAGCTATTAACGTCGTTAATATGTTGTTAGTAAGATGAGCATGACTAACATGAGTAGCTGAGAGGAGGGGAAAAGGTGGGGTATATTAATTGAAGCTTGATAAGCCAAGAAAAACATTTCCAAAGCGGGGTGGAAGGATTGGAGAGGGGGTTTACTTTAAAGCTGTGTTATTAATTCATCAGAGTAAGGCAAATTAGACCATAGAGATGTGTGATAATTCATTTATATGAACTTTGGTAGTAAATGGTCACATAAAGTTGAGGAAAGGAAAAGTCAAAGCCACATATGTTCCCTCTTTTGGTGCACTCTTATATGGAAACGTGTTTGGTTTTCCATATAAAAAGGGGTCCAATCTAACTCGATTGTCGAAGTGTTTTGAGTCCTAATAAATTATAGTTGTGTTCTAAATTTTGGAATCCATTTAAAAATCTTATTTGTCAAGCCTTTGCAATCGAACGAGGGTTGTGACAATTAGTGTGAGTTGGGTTGTGGTCCCATCATAACTCGCCACCACCAAACGCACATGAAAAAAAATTAAATTTTGGCTAAACACACAACGGAGAATTTTGACATCATCCATTGCAAAAAGTAGAAGACCAAATCAAATGCCTACTTGATGAGAAAAGTATTCATTGATGAATGACAATCTTTATCTATTCCAGATCAGTCATGTGAAGTTGTGGGGACACCTATAAATTAATCTTATCAAACCGAGATAACATCTTAGAATATCAACCCCATCTTTGCGATTAAAGCTAGTTAATCAACATGCACTTACTTTTGACTTTCAAAGGGGGTAGTTAAAGAAATGAAAGGAAATTTCCCCGAATCGGCTTCCCCTGTATACGCACTATACCAGGAACGGAGAGCGGAACTTCTTCGTTTCCTCCTGGAAGACCATACTTTTTAAGATCGGAGCCATAAAGACACCCATAGAAAATCTCAAGCTGAGAAGACTGTACTGGCGTGCTTCTTGTTGTTCTGTGCGGACATCACCATCCCAACCCCTACACATGATCTTTTGTCATTTAATGGACCTTACTTTTGAAGCAAAATATTGTGTCCGTATCCATTGTTGGTCGTTTTCCAATTATTTAAGTTTTTAGGAAAAACAATAGAGAAAAAGCCATATAAAAATCGTAATCATATTTATTGTGACAGATTTATTTTAAATCTTTTTGGACATCAAAACCTTAAATTATGTTAATTATGATGCATTACCCTAAACTTTTTACTGTAACATCAAAAACTCCAAAGTTATATCAATATGGCATATTTATACTTTGTCAAGATTTCATTAGATGATTTTTTAGCTATAATCATTTTTATTTCACTTTGGTCATGTGGACACTATGTCAACATCATTAACCTTCTATTATCCAAGTAGATAGATTTTTAATGGTGCTCATTGACGGAACATCAATAGAGGATAAATGTGTTATAAATTTGAAGTTTTTTGTATCACAAAATAATGTTTAATGTAAATATATCATAATAAATATAGTGATAAATGTGTCAAAGAAGGCATAATTTTCTTGATGTCTTTTTTCCAGAATAATTTGTTTAATATGGTATGAAAACACAAGTTTAGAGTCCAAATCATGATACTGATACTCTCTCTCTCTCTCTCTCTCTCTCTCTCTCTCTCTCTCTCTCTCTCTCTCCCTCTCTCAATAATTCGCTTAAAGGAGACGGGTCTTAATATATAAAACCCTCCTCAGCTCTCTCCTTAATTAATTATTATCTCCTCTTCTCTGTCTGTCAAATCTTAACCAAGGAATTAATTATTTGCGTCTTCTTCCCGACACATACTAAAATGCCACTAGGCCTTCCTCGATGGAGAAGCATCGAAACTTGGCCTGCGTTGTTCACTAGTTCCCACCACCATGGCACTCTCACCTTCATTATTCAAGTCCTGGTGAATCTCATTGAAGTGAAGTTCCAAGGCAAGCCAGATTCTCCTTTTGACACCCAACCCATTACCACCTTCATTGCCATCTTTAGCCTTCTATCGTATTGCTTCTTGGCGCTTCTTGATCGGCCATCTGTATCAGCCATCACTCCAGGCCCACGTTCTTGCACTCAAGCCTTAATACGTAGCCTAATGGCCCTTGCTGCCTCGCTCACGGTGGTTTCCCTCGCATCTATGTTGTTCCAGGGCTCCTCCTTTCGCTTCCTTCTCTGTATAGTGCCGTTTGTATTCCTCTCTGGGCTTCACTTGCATGGCCTCCTTGGAAAGTTTCATGGGTGGGTTCAACGCCAGATTGTGCTCATTTTCATGGACATGCTCCGTCGGCGTCGGCTGCACGGCAGAAGATTAGCACAGTCACTTTTGCCTCGGACAGTTACCCATATGCAGATTGTGCTAGCGTGAACAAATGTCTACGTAGACCGGTGCTGGTCTAAGTGTTTTCTAGTAGGGTGTTTCCTTGGTCATGTGTTATGTGAATCTGCAACGTCGTCTCCTTCGTCTCATTTGCACTATTAGGGGAAAATCATTATGAAATAATAGGTCTAACCTTGCTGTCTTTGCGCTTTTTGAGGTTTTAATTTCCTCTTCTTAGTTACCCCGAATTGTACCATGGGCTAACGCCCAGCGCCCTCACCTCCGGAGAGGGGAATTTCTTGCCTACATAAAAGTCTGGTATACCAAATTAATCGCAGCTATTGCTTTCTGGGATCTTTGGTGGGCACACTTGTCAGTCTCATAAAATCTACAATTGTGATTGCACTCAGTCCACAAATCCAGGTTTTAGGCAAGAAACTCTTAATTTTGGATTTCTTGTAATTATAAAATCAAGAACAAGAACATACTGTTATTCGTCCTGATAATCCTGTTTTTTTTTTTTGTAAGATACAATTCTAAGGACAAGAATATATTGTTCAATATTCCGATAATCCAGGTTCAGGCAAAAATATTCTCCAACTATGGGGTTCCTTGAAGTTGTAACTTAAAATTCTGAGAACAAGAATTCTGTAGCCCAGTCCAAACATACTACATTTGGACTTAACCTTGAACACCTCTTCATTGGACAAATATGCCAGTTTCATGCTCCACGATTGGCTTCACCTATTGGTCTGCAATAAAATGGATTTTACAATCTCTAGTCTAAGGACTTAATAATGAGATACGCATTGATATCACAGGAGCATTAGTCTTCGAAATATTCACATCGACCAACATATGCAAGTCTATAAATGCATGTATACCCTATTCATTCTGTGATCATGGATCATGTCATTTCATAACAAGGAAAGAACAAACCCCGTATGGAAGTGGCCATGCATAATCTTTTCATGGCGTCCTTTAATCATTTCATATCCATTAAGATTTTGCTTGATATCATGCATTAGATTGAGCTATAGTTTACCCTGTACTCATCACGCTTTTTAGAAGGTGTTTATTCTGCACACCATCGGTCAAGCTTTAATATATCTTCCACCAGCGTATTAGGAAATTGGCACATCCACGAGTGAGATCTATCTAGGAAATTAAGTTGACATTCCATAGATAAATTGTTAATCTGGGAACGCCTGAGCTGTAGTGAAGTCACTCGTTTTCTTAGAACAGCCTAGATCATAGGACTTTTGCTTTATGTAAGGACAGAAAAACATTGTCCCAGAAAAAAGAATTCCTTTTTTTTTTTTTTTATGGCCCAAACAGAGCAACTCGATCACTGTGGGATTCTTAGTGATGAACATTGTCCACCATTATCGATGAACACTAAAAACCTTAAACTATGCCACTTGTAAAACTGTAAATGTTTTGCCTGTTCATTACTCAAAATATAAAACTGCAATAATGCTCGTCCTTTCAATCATGAGCAAAAGATGTTCGCTTTTCTTTGGTTCAGAACACAAACTGAGACCGAGCAAAATCATTTTATGATCGCGTCTTCTTTGCTTTTCATCTCTCTTTTAGTGCTAAAGTCTATTTTTTGGGCTGAAGTGACCATGATTGATAGAGGAAGAGCCATATTCTCTAGATGAGAGTACTGGGTGGGACACAAATAGAGTCTGATAAAGATAGTATCTGAATTTGAAGTGGCATTGACTCATAAGAGACCTAAGCATTCCAACAGAAGTATTAGAGGTGAGCGCAATGTTTTCAGCGATCAGAATGAGGAGCTCTGCAAGCGCTGGATCGGTGGCGAAAGTGGTTGAGTGACTTCCAGGAGTCCAGGAAGCCGTTGTGTATGTCCAAGTAAGTTGGTCTGCGTCCTTGCTGCACTGTAGCTTTTGGTGCGGTTGCAAGGATGTTTTTTCCTGTTCCGCAGGATGCATTACAATATAAGTAACACAAAATTTCTACTGGGAGTGAAATATTCAACAACCAATCTTGTGTTATCAGATTATTAATCTCAGAAGAATCATTCATTGCTAGCAACAAAAGCTGCAAATGTTTTACCGGATATTTTAAAGAACAAGTTTTAACTAGTTCAATCCTACTACTACAAGTTGTCAAACCTTTTAGTAGACTATTGCAGTGTTTTCATAAGTACATAATATCTGGAAGAGCCGCAGCCTTCTGGCCTTTTTGACTTCTTCAGTCTTCCCACCTAAATAAACATTTCTGAAGATTTTGACAGGAGATGAGTGAGAGATCAGTCCAGGTATGTCGGATCCACATCAATGGGATGACTAGCACCTCTTGTTCTTCCACAGTTTAATCAGCTTTACTAGCCGTTGGGGGTGTGCGGAAGGTCCAGGTGGCTTTATTAATGTATGAAACAAAAGTCTATTACAACTTGAGCATCTTAAACTACAACAACTTGCTAAAGCCATTGAACATACTGGATTTGAGGCCACTTTTTTCAGTACAGGAAAAGATATTAGCAAGAGCTCAAAGTTGAGGGCATCCAAACAGATAACCTTTCTCGTACAATGAAAGTCGTCCAAAATTCTCTCCAGGCACTTCACGGGTTCAATCCATGGATACAGAGCAGGCAATGAATAAAATCTCCATATGCTGTAAAGCGGATTTGACAGTACTGGGGAACCTCATCAAAGTGATTGAGTGGATGGGGTCCGGCCATTTCAAGGCAAGTATATCTCTTGAAGGAGAACGAGAAAGGAAAGTTCATAAGTAACAAGAAACCGAGTAATACTGCAGATCTTTTCTATGGTCGTCATGTATATTCCCAGGATTAACTGTGTATAAGATGCCAAAGTTGTCAACATGCTGACTTTTGGAGAAACTTTGAGATGAATCCTGTCCACTCCAGTACAATTCATCATTGGAGGGCGATTTTATACCAGGGTTTTCAAAGTGCTGCACCGTGTTTCTTCTAAAATGGATGTTCTGATCGCTTTAGGGATGAATGCTGCATATTAATACTGTCTTTACTCATTGCTGAGATCTGTGACTTCTCAAAGTTTCAAGAGCATGGATTTCTTTGACACAAGTTGAATGCTTATCTCAGTCATACTCTTAGGGAAGTATCTAGAGGATTTCTTCCCCATTATCTGAAAACCAAAAAGTACCTACATATTTCTCTCCGTGGATTTTATTTAACTGTTTCACTTTTAGGGAATTAAATGATAAAGCTTAAAGTCAGCAAACAAGAAATGAAGATTTTCCCAAATCCCAGTAAGATGTCTTTGCTGCTGAGATCAAAAGATATGATAAGTCATGAAACAGGATTTGTGAACAGAATAAGGTCTTTTTGACCGAACCCAACCGATTTTTTCAGACATCATCTGTATAATTCAGAAGCTACCTAGGCTAGGCCTGTGTTTGATTGCCATAGTGATTTGAACAACATGATCAGCAAATGTTACCCATTAAACTGGTAAAGATTGAACAGAGAATCACTAAACCTTGATATTTAACAGCACCAAAGAAACAAAAAAAGGGAAGAGAGAGAGAGAGAGAGGGAGGGAGGGAGAAGACTTCAATTGTTCTGCCAGATGGATTGGGTACGTTTATGGTACCTCAGTGTGCCGAACAAAATTACGGTATCATCTTAATTAATTACAAAAATGATATAACACGCCGTAAGACTAATTTATGATATTAGGACGAATGGTGTTTCAAACAATCGGAGAAAAGTGAGGGTAAGATACACTTATAATTGAGAAAATCCCCAGATGGATTGTAGTCACACCCAAGTCATCAAACTGACTATCTCTTCGGCCACAGTCAAAAACCCAAAAGACAAGTCAATAAAAATCAGATTTTTTCAAAATTCCACGTAGCAAAATCACTCCATATAGTGCAAGCACCTTTTTTAACATCACACAAGCTAACGAGAAAGTTGCCGCTGCACAGTAAGCCGATTTATCCAGACATGGATGAAAACCAAGAGTAGTCCATGCAAAGCAGCTCATGAAGCTCTACAAACTCTGCGTCTGTACATGATTTAAAATCCAACCGAACAAATGGATTCAGAAAGTAGAAGAAGTTCAGAAGGGGTTTCAAGAACTTACGCCTTTGACTGGGAAGAGATGATTTCGTAGAAGAACCAAAGCATTTTACCAGCTAGCTCTCCGGTATGTATTGAAGAATGGTTAACTGAAGACCTGAAGAGAAGATGACGAGAAAACGACGGAGAGAGCTACGAAATGGAGGATCTTTAAGGACAAAACTGTGGCGGACAGAAAATTCAATAAGTATACCTCGCTCATTTTAGTGAAAACAAGAGTAACCAAAATGATAACCAGAAAACCAGCCTATCTTTATTCTGAAATTATCTGCAAATAGAACTTAAAACGATATTTACCTCTTTCAAAATGAAACAAGAAGAGAACTCAATTTTCTAGAAGAGTACTTCATGCTTCACATATATTTTTGGGAAAATGTCACAAATGATCCATGGATTTCTACTTAATGTGCAATCTCGTTCCTGAACTTTCGATTTGCTCAATTTAGTTCTTGAACTATCGATAATTGTCCGATCTAGTCATTCCGTTCAAACCGTTAAGTGATGACTGTTTTTCTTTTTTCTTTTTTCTTTTTTTCTTTTTTCTTCTTCTCTCTTCCCTCCGCCTGGCTAGGGCCGCCCTCGCCGGCGTCGGGCGGCCCTAGCTAGCCTAGGTGAGGGCAACCCTTGCCGGATGCTGGCTTCCCTCCGCTGGCTCCACCATGGCCGGTGAAGGGAAGAGAGAAGAAGAAAAAAAAAACAAAAAGACCAAAATATCCAATTCCGTTAACTTTAATTGATGGAATGACGAAATTTGTCAATTTTCAAATAGTCAGGAACTAAATTGACCATTTATTGATAGTTAATGGACCAAATTGAGCAAATCGAAAATTCAGAAATAAGATTGCACATTAAATAGAAGTCTATGGACCATTTGTGACATTTTCCCAATATTTTTTGCAACCTGAGAATGAGGTACGGTGCATATTTTTCACAACAGATCCGGCCCACTGCTTCCGGCCTCCCCTCTCGATGGGTACGTGTTGAAGGAATGACGGCGAATGTTATCCTCTTCACCTTTGAACAAGAGCCTGATAAGCTTCGAGTTGAGCCGCGGGGCCCCTTGGACTCTGGTGGGAGCTCGTCTCGTGCTACGTCCTTGGGCTCGGGCTGCTGCGCATGAGGAGTTTCCCACCACTTTACCCTGGTAAAGTGGTGGGAAGGGTAAAGTGGTGGGAAACTCCATAGATTTATACGTTTAAACCTAAACCCATTCCCATAAAAGGGAACATTTTACCACCACTCGGTTTTGGTTGCAAATGTATGGAAGTTTCCCTTGATATGCAATACGTTACCCAGAGCTCGTGTCTCCACTGTCCAATCATTAAAAAGGGAATTAGCGATGCACAAGTTCATAAGAGTCAAGTTTGAATTTGATGTCAGTCAACACAAGAATCCACTGTGAATCAAATTCTGTTGCGAACGTCTCGTCCTATTTCAATTGTGGAAAACTGGGGCACGAAGCTCAGGATGAATTTCTAGGCAATTACAAGATACGGTCCAAACCTCAAAGCAGATACCAGCACAACCTATTTCTCTCAACAGCACAACACATTGGCAATTAAGATATTATTAAGTTTAGAGCGAAAAAAAGGCAAATACGACCCCGTCTTGTGCATTGATTTATACTTGATTTTATGTCAACAACCACGTAGAAAGAGAAAATAATAAAAGAAGCCACGTCATTTTTATATTGTAAAATAAATTAAACAAAACTAACAGAGAAATTTGATTGCAATTTTGAAAATTTTAGAACTTAATTATACTTTTACGATAGGTTTTAAGATTTTTAGTACTTTCATCCCAAAAAATAAAAGCCAAATCAAATGCCTGCTTGATAAGAAAAGTATTATTTAATGAATGACATCATTGTCTATTTTAGACTTGTCATGTGAAATTGTGGGCGCAACTTTGAAACAATCTCATCAACTTGGGATAGCATCTAATGATTTCGAGTACACGTCTGTGTTGTATGAATCATCCGGCAAGGTTGCATTGACCTCGCTGGATCTAACTTGTGCGAGGCTGACCCTCGTTGAGTCTCGTCTATGGTGGGCAAGGCCAATTGGCTCAATCATCGCCTGTGGCCAGCCATCAGCAAAAGGAAGAAAGGAAAAAAAAAGAAAAAAAAAAATATATATATATATATATATATATATATATATATATATATATATTGAAATTTGTTTACATCAACGCCAGCCATATCATGTAAAAGGTCAGCGTCCACATCAATGAATTTCGATCAAAATTGGCCGGATTGACTCAATTGGCAAAATATAAAAAAGTTCGAGACTGAATTGATAAAAATGTAATAAATTTATGACTTTTTGTACAATAATCTTAAGGTATTAGTTTAATAAATATCTTTATTGACCAACATTCACTAGTTTATAAATGGATATTCACCGATTTTGTCAAAAAGTATCGATGGAATACCTTTCAAAGTGTTGATCAATGAGTAAATCAATAAAGGCTGTGGATGGTCCTTTGTTGATTCTTGGATTGAAAACGTAAATGATGAAAAAAATAAAAATACTGAAACTAGAGACAATTGTGTTATGTAGTGGAACTAAAAATATAAAGATGACTAGGAAGGTAAAATGAATAAATGATGTTCTTTGATTGATTAGTGGTCTTTTATACAAATTATAATTCAAATATTTTTATCTACTACTGACAATTAACAACTACTGCAAAAAAAAAAAAAAATCAAACATGTGTAGGCGAATATATAGGAGTTCATCACGAGAGAGAGAGAGAGAGAGAGAGAGAGAGAGAGTTAAAACCTTTTCTTTATTTTTATCGTAAGTAAATACACTCAAACGGGGGAAAAAACCAAGCCATTGACTAGGAAGAGATGATTTCGAAGTAGAATCGATGCATTTTGATAGCTAGCTCATCAGTATCTATTAAAGAATGGGTAACTGAAGACCTAAACAGAAGATAACATGCGAAGACGACGGACATAACAATGGCGGATAGAAAATTCGATAATATATACATTCTCATTTTTTTTTCTCTCAAGTATATACCTTCTCATTTAAGTGAAAAAAAAAAAGCAATAAAATTAATAACCAGAAAACCAGTGTTTCTTTATTCTCAAGTTATCTTAAAAGAAAAAATAGAACTTGAAAGGATATTTTACTACTTTCAAACTGAATTCTAGAAGAGTACTTCATGTTTACTGGCTCGGAATCACATCTATCTTTTGCAACCTAAGAATAAGGTACCGCGCATATTTTTCAAGAAAGAACAAAAGTTGAAAAAATCCTCCGTTTCTTAGCTCTCTCCGTGGTATAAATGAAACGAGGTGGTAATAGTTAAAATTTGATTATGACCACCGGTTTTCATTATGTTTTTATAGTATTTCACACCGTTTAGTGAATCGCCTTTAGAAAATAATTCAGGTATTATAATGTCACCTTGTAAGCTTTGGAGCAGAGCAAACCAATGATCAGAGAGCTATTAACGTCGTTAATGTGGTGTTGATAAGATGAGCATGACCAACATGAGTAGCTGAGAGGAGGGCAAAGGGGTGGGGGGGTCATTAATTGATGCTCGATCGATCTAATACGATCCTCAAAGTGTTTGAGTCCTAATAAATTATAGTTGTGTTTTAAATATTAGAATTGGTTTAGCAAGCCTTTACCACCAAATGAGGGTGAGTTAGGTGGTGGTCCCATCATAGCTCACCACCACCAAACCCACAAGAAAAAAAATTAAATATTGGCTAAATAACCACGGTTAATTTTGACATTACTCATTATAAAAAACAGAAGATCAAATCAAATCTTTATCTATTCTAAATCAGCCGCATAAAGTTGTGGGAGCACCTGCTAAATAATCTTTATCAACATGGGACAAAATCTAAGAGTATCTAATTAATCAAATTGTCAAGCTTGCTTTCGACTTTCACAGGGAAATTTCCACAAATCGTCTTCCCCTGTATGCGCACTCTGCTAGGATTAGAGAAGTCGAGCTTCTTCGTTTGTTCCAGGAAGACCGTACAATTTTTGGACCAGAGCGATAAAGACACCCCCATAGATAATCTCAAGCTAAGTAGATTGTACTGGCGTGCTTCTTCTTGTTCTGGGTGGACGTCACCATCCCAACCCCGACACATAATCATATGCAATTTAATGGACCCTACTTTTTAAGTGATATATTATGTACGTACGCATTGTTGATCTTGTTCCAACCGTGTAAGTTTTTAGGAAAAACAATAGAGAAAAAGCCACCAAACCCGAAAAATTATGTTTGCTATGACATTTTTATCATAATTTTTTCTTGAGACATCAAAGAATTATAAATTATATTAACTATAACAAATTTATCCTAAAATTTTTTATCATAACATTAAAAATTCCAAAGTTATATCCACTTGGCATTTTTACACTATGTCAAGATTTTATCAAATAAATTTCTAGCTAAAATGACGACATTTTTTTTTATTGGTTTATTTAAGTCATATGAGCACCGTATCAATGTTATCTCCCTTCTGTCGTCCAAGTAAGTAGAGTTTTAATTGTGCTCATTGACGAAACATAGACATGAGACAAATATATTATATAGGTACAAATTTAAAGTTCTTTGTATTACAAAATGATATTTAAGGTAAATATATCACACTGAGCATGATAATAAATGTGTCACATGGAGTATAATTTCAAATTCTTAATGTCTTTTTCCAAAATAATTTATTTAATATGGTATCGAAACACTAGTCTAGTGTTCAAATCATCATAGTCTCTCTCAATGATTGTCTCAGAGGCAATGGGTGTTAATATAAAAAAAACCCTCCTCGGCTCTCTCCTTAATTAATTATTATCTCCTCTTCTCTCTTTCTGTCAAATCTTAACCCAAGAATTAATTATTTGGGTTTTCTTCCCAACACATACTAAAATGCCATTACCCCTCCTCAATGGAGAAGCATCGATACTCGGCCTGCGTTGTTCACTAGTTCCCACCACCATGGCGCACTCACCTTCATTATTGAATTCCTAGTGAATCTCATTGAAGTGAAGTACCAAGGGAAGCCAGAGTCTCCTTTTGACACTCATCCCATCACCACCTCCATTGCCATCTCTAGCCTTCTCTCGTATTGCTTCTTGGCATTTCTTGATAAACCATCTGTATCAGCCATCACTCCTGGTCCACGCTCTTGTGCTCAAGCCTCAATACGAAGCCTCATGGCCCTCGTCGCCTCGCTCTCGGTGGTTTCCTTTGCATCGTTGTTGTTCTGGGGCTCCTCCTTTCGCTTCCTTCCCTGCATAGCGCCGTTTGTATTGCTCTCTGGGCTTCACTCGCATGGCCTCCTTCGAAAATTTCATGGGTGGGTTCAACGCCAGATTCTGCTCATTTTCATGGACATGCTACGTGTGTGTCGGCTACATGGCAGAAGATTAGCACGGCCACTTTTGCCTCGTACAGTTACACATATGCAGATCGTGCTAGCATGAACAAATGTCTCCGTAGACCGGTGCTGGTCTGAGTGTTTTGTAGTAGGGTGTTTCCTTGGCCATGTTATGTTAATCTGCAAAGTCGTCTCCTTCGTCTTGTTTGCTCTACTGGGGAAATGAGATGTTCGGATATATGCATCATCCATGGGCTTTTCCGTCTAAATGGTCTACCTGCTATTTGTTATCTTCGCTCTTTTAGGGGATTTTAAGTTCCTTTTATTTTGTCACCTAGGCTTGCAGTCCACGGGCTAAAGCCCAGCTATCTCAGCCTCCATTTTGGTGAATTTCTTGCCTGAACCGGAGTCCAGTGGATTAAATTAGTGACAGCCATTGCTCACGTGGGTCTTTGGTAAGAACAAAGAAATGCTTATGCAACTGTCCTTAGCCTATCGCGAAAATAATGACATTTTGGGTCACAAACAATAAATAAGAAATAATTATAAATTATTGTAAAGTCCATTTTTTTAAGAATTTGTGACTCACAACATACTATTATTCTCACGATAGCCCAATAACTGTTATGTTAACAAAGTCCGTAAGAATACTTGTCAATCCACAAGATCAAGATCAATCCAGGAATCAGGTTTAGGCAGAAATTCCTCAATCTCAAGGTTCTTGAAAGATAATGTTCTAAGAACAAGAATATATTCATATACATTCCCATAATCCAGGTTTCTTCTGAGATGATATTCAAAGAACAAGAATATGTTCTCAAATATTCTAGGAATCAAGGGTTAGGCAGGAAAGTCCCCCATTCTGGGGTTCTTGTAAGGGAAGTTTCTGAGAACTAGAATATATTGATATACATTCTGGTTTGTGGACCAAGCCACATATACTATCCTTGAATACCTTGAACGCAACTCAAATGGACACAGATGCCGCATATACTAAGGGTTGGGTGCCTTGAACGCAACTTAAACGGACATAGATGCCGCAGGTTTCGTGCTCTACAATCGGCTTCGCTTATCAAGTCTGCAATCAAACGGATTCGTAATCATGAGTCCAAGAACCTTAATGACAAGATACCTATTGACATTGCAGGGGTATCGGTTTTACAACATATTTACATCGACCAGCATACACAAGTCTATACATGGATTATATACATATTGCGTGATCATGGGATTCTGTCATTTCTTAACAAGCGGACAGAAAACCACGTTCGTAGATGGCCGTGCATAATCTTTCCTGACGTCCGTCTAACCATTTTTCGTATCCACTGAGATTTTTCTAGATATTTTTTGCTTAGATTCAACTATTGCTCTAGACACGTCAGGATTTTTTAAAAGGAGTTCTATTCTGTACTCCGCCGACTGTATTAGGAAACTGGCGCATGTTCATGTGAGTTTTAACTGCAAAATCAAGTTAACAGTCTATAAATAATTTGAAGAATTTTGAGAAAAGAATTGTGATAATTCTATTATATCGTCGGTTTTGTTCCCACAACAAAACATTTTTCAGTGAGAGTATTCTTCAGTTTATATTTAGAAAGGATAAAAGTTTCGTGCTAATTCCGGACAGAGGATATCAAATACAATGCGAATGTTGAATTTCCAATTTCGAACAACACATTGTACAGCCCTAACAATGAACTTACTGAAACGTGAGAACAAGTTCAAATTATTCCGGAATTTAATCGACGTCATAGTTTGATGATAACTTGATACAATGCCAGAATTTAATCAACAACAATACACCGGGATAAATGATACAACCCCACAATTTAATTGACAATGTTGAACTAGGACAGAGATACAATGCTGGAATTTAATCAACAACGCAACACTAGAGTATAGATACACACCAGAATCTAATCAACAATAAGGATCTAGGAGTTACAATTATGAAAACTAAATTGCAATATAGGAAATGTAAAAATACATATATAACATGTTGATTGATTTGTCGAAGACTCTTTTATTGGATGACTGGTGGTATTTATAGAAAAGCTTGGTAACCATTGTACAATTATTTATCTTCCAGTAATCACTTCAAACCTTATGCACGTTCTTTTTTTCTTTGCAATTGACTTGTCCATTTCCTCTGCAACCGCTTTGATCATGCTCTAATGCTCCTTGATATATCAACAACGATTTCATGGTTGGGTCTTTGGATGTCAACCGCTCCTTAACCATGCACACCTTTGGCGCTTTCCTGAATATTTCAAATGTTTTCATCCAAAACTTACCACCGGCATCACTTGAGCAAACACCAAATATTTGTCATTATATTTCAACAGTTGAACACATGGTGGCTCCTTGCTTTGCTATCGATTATTGAGTCTTTATCCTTAAGCTCATCGATAATTGATCATATACTAATAGTCATCTTATAATATTCATGTGATTTCGCTTGACTTTTATTATACCTCCCATCCTAATGATCAGCACGTGACAGTATAGTCAACTTTGAGTGTCAACATTTACATATTTTTGTACCACGATTACAAAGCTATTTATAGGACTACTTTAAGTACCAACAAGGAAAAAACATATCTAAAAAGTATAGTTATAATCCCACAACATTAAGGGATAATCCCACAAAATTAAGGGATACTGATAAATCATTTTCTAACTAATTATTTACAGCTATTTCCTAAAAATCAGGACCTAAAAGTCATGTTTGAATATTCCTAATAATCAGGTCCTAGAAATCAGGATAATACAACATAAATAAATTGTCAACTGTCAATCCGGGGACACCTAAGTTGCTTGTTGAAACCATTTTTTCAGGATTTAGTGAGAATTACGTTACTTGTTTTCTGAGAGCAGAAGATCATGGGACTTTTGCTTGATGTAGGGACAGAAAGACATTGTCCTAGCAACAAGAATTCCTTTTTTTAATGGGCCAAACGAGAGCAAATCGATCACGGTGGGATTCTTAGTGGTGAACATTGTCAACCATCATCAACAAGCACTAAAAACTTAAAAGTTATGCCACTTGTAAGTCGTCTGTTCATTACTCAAAATATAAAACTGCAATAATGCTTGTCCTTCATCATGAACAAAGTTCTTCGCTTTGCAACGAGAAAAAGCAGAGGCCATGCACAAAAGCAGATGCCCTTTTCTTGGGTCCAGGCCAAAAACCGAGATTGAGCAAAATCAATTCATGTTTGCGTGGTCTTCGCTTTTTATCTCTCTTTAGTGCTGCAGTCTGTGTGTTCTTTTCATGGGCTGAAGTGGACACGATTGATGAGGGTGAAGAGCAATATTTTGTATATAAAAGAGTTCTGGTTGGTACACAACTAGAGGCAGACAAAGATAGTATTTGAATTTGAAGTGGCATGGACTCATAAGAGACAACAATAGCATTCCAACGGAAGGACTAGAGGCGAGTGCAATGTTTTCAGCAACCAGAATGAGGAGCTCTGCAAGCGCTGGATCAGTGGCGAAAGCAGTTGAGCAACTCCCAGGAGTCGGGGAAGCCGTTGTGGATGTCAAAGTAAGTTGGCCTGAGTCCATGCCGCGGTTTAGCTTTTGGTGTGGTTGCGATGATGTTTTTTGCTGTTCCACGAGATGCATTGCACTAACTCCGCAGCTGATATTTTAAACTGTCGCAGTGATTCAGATGCACCATCTAAAACATTTGGGGATATTGTTTAGTGAATACAAAATTTCCACTTGGAGTGAGATATTCATCAACCAATCTTGCATTTCCAGATCATTAATATAGGAAATCATTCGTAACTACCGACAAAAGCTGCAAATGTTTTAATGGATGTCTATGAAAACATATTAACTAGTTCAATCCTGCTTCTTCTGGAGTTCTACTCCAAGAAGTTCTCAAATCTTTTAGTAGAATACCGCAACGTTTTCATGAGTACATGACAATTGGAGAAGAGCCCATACTGTTCTGGCTTTTTCTGCTTCTCCAGTATTTCCATCTGAATTAACATTTCTGAAACATTTTAACAGGAGATGAGTGAGAGATCGGTCCAGGTATGCCGGATCCACATCAATGGAATGACTTGCACCTCTTGTTCCTCCACAGTTGAATCAGCTTTACAAGCGCTCAGGGGCGTGCGTAAGGCCCATGTGGCTTTAGTAATGGAAGAAGCAGAAGTATACTACGACTCAAGCATCTTAAGCTGCCACAACTTGCTCAAAGCCATTGAGGATGCTGGATTTGAGGCCTCTCTCGTGAGTTCAGGGAAAGATAATAGCAAAATACAGCTCAAAGTTGAGGGCATCCAAACAAATAACCCTTCTCATACAATGAAAATCATCCAAAGTTCTCTCCAGGCACTTCCCGGGGTTCAATCTGTGGAAACAGATCATGCAATGAGTAAAATCTCCATATGCTATAAAGCAGATTTGACAGGACCCAGGAGCTTCATCAAAGTGATTGAGTTGACAGGGTCTGGCCATCTCAAGGCGAGTATATCTTCTGTAGGAGAACGAGAAGGAGAAGCTCGTAAGCAAGAAGAAACTGAGCAATACCTCAGAACCTTTCTCTGGAGTTTAGTGTTCACTGTTCCTGTCTTTTTGACCTCTATGGTTTTCATGTATATCCCTTGGATTAACGGTGTATTAGATGTTAAAGTTGTTAATATGCTCACTTTTGGAGAAACTTTGAGATGGGTCCTGTCCACTCCAGTACAATTCATCTCTGGATGGCGATTTTATATTGGGGCTTTCAAAGCTTTGCGCCACGGTTCTGCTAACATGGATGTTCTGATCGCTTTAGGGACGAATGCGGCATACTTATACTCTGTCTACTCATTGTTGAGATCAGCAACTTCTCAAAGTTTCAAGAGCATGGATTTCTTTGAGACAAGCTGTATGCTTATCACAGTCATACTCTTAGGGAAGTATTTAGAGGTTTTGGCCAAGGGAAAGACTTCTGAAGCCATTGCCAAGCTTTTGGACTTGGCACCTGAAACAGGAGTTCTCTTAACACTGGATGAGGAGGGCAACGTAACTGATGAGCATGAAATTGATACCCGGCTGATCGAGAAGAATGATGTGATAAAGATCATGCCAGGAGCAAAAGTAGCCTCGGATGGTTGGGTCATCTGGGGGCAAAGCCATGTCAATGAAAGCATGATAACAGGAGAACCCAAACCTGTGATGAAGACCAAGGGCGATGTGGTGATCGGAGGCACGGTGAATCAGAATGGAGTCCTGCATATTATGGTAACAAAAGTTGGATCAGCCACTACCCTTTCGCAGATTGTTCGACTGGTCAAGTCGGCCCAAATGGGCAAGGCGCCTATCCAGAATTTCGCCGATCACATTTCCAAGTACTTTGTGCCTTTGGTAAGCAAGTGTTACTGTGTCTTTCGTGCTCTTATGAACTATATACAAGAATTGAGCCTTGCATGGATCCAACAACCTCAAACCATGAAAACAACTTGAACCCAAGTAACAGCACCTTCACCTACAGCAACCATTGAAAGGAAAGAATCTTGCTAAGCAAAGTCTTTCATGCAGGTCGTTATCTTTTCAGTAACTACGTGGACTGCCTGGCTTTTGGCGGGGAGGTATCATGGCTATCCACAATCTTGGCTTCCAGCTTCCATGAACAGCTTTGAACTTGCTCTGCAGTTTGGAATAGCCGTGATGGTCATAGCCTGCCCATGTGCCCTTGGCCTTGCGACACCAACTGCAGTGATGGTCGGCACTGGACTCGGTGCATCTCATGGTGTCCTGATCAAAGGAGGCCAAGCATTGGAAAGTACACATAAGGTTAGCATACAAGATTTTTAAGTAGCCATGGGTGACAGGACAAATACACAGTCTAAACAGCTTAACCTCTGTAGCAGGTTTAACTCAATTTGGCCTTATATTAGAGAGTTTCCCCTGTTTTTCTTGTTTCTCTTTGTAAGCTCGTTTCTGGTCAAAGCTGTGATGAAAAAGTGTATATTTTTCATTTAAGTAGGCCAATGAAGAGGTGGCAGAGATGGACTGTTCTGTATCCTCCGTCCTTCCATACTAACAAACTTTGGCATGAATTCTTCCTCCATCTTAATCTTGTGTTCTGCTTTATCCTAGGTGAACTGTGTCGTGTTTGACAAGACAGGAACACTCACAATGGGGAAACCAATGGTGGTCAACACAAAACTCTTGAAGACCATGGAGCCACAACAATTTTACGAGCTCATCGCTGCAACTGAGGTGGCCTTTCCACCTCCAGACTCCCTTTACATCAGTTTACTAACCAATTAGATCAATGACATCTTTGTTCTTCACATATTGCGCACAAAAGGTTTTTTTATTATTTATTATTATCTGATTTCTCTGGAACTGATTATCGTGTCAGTATAATGAATAAATGTCAGGTCAACAGTGAACACCCATTGGCCAAGGCCATTGTCGAACATGCCAGAACATTTTGGGAAGAAGGGGACAAATCTATCTGGCCAGAAGCAAGAGACTTTGTCTCTGTCACCGGCCATGGAGTCAAGGCCATGGTTAGGGACAGAGAAATATTAATAGGAAACAAGAGCTTGATGCTGCAACACAACATGAATATTCCCGAGGATGCCGAGAACATACTAGCACAAGCAGAAAAATTGGCTCAGACTGGGATTCTAGTGTCCTTTGACCGAGAGGTGACGGGAGTGTTGGCCATATCGGATCCATTAAAACCGGGTGTACGTGAAGTTATCTCCATTCTCAAGTCTATGAAAGTGATTAGTATCATGGTGACAGGTGACAACTTGGGCACTGCTGAATCCATTGCCAAGGAGGTTGGCATTGGAACAGTTATTGCAGAAGCCAATCCGGAGCAGAAAGCTGAGAAAGTCAAGGACTTACAGGTACTTAAACCATCTCCATCCATTCAGCTATAAAATATCAGCCATGTCCATTGTCTCGATCCACTTAAAGTCAACATGGAGTTCCAAGTCTACTCGCTATCTGCAACTAATAGAAAGCTGTTGCTAGTTACACTATTAATACAAATTCACCTGTGACAATGACAGGCTTTAGGTTATACAGTTGCAATGGTAGGAGATGGGATCAATGACTCGCCAGCACTCGCAGTAGCTGATGTAGGAATGGCGATCGGTGCTGGCACGGACATTGCAATCGAGGCTGCCGACATTGTCCTCATGAAGAGTAATCTGGAAGATGTGATAACTGCCATCGATCTCTCCAGGAAAACATTTTTCCGGATCCGTTTGAACTACATCTGGGCCTTCGGTTACAACGTCATAGGAATGCCAATAGCAGCAGGGATTCTCTTCCCATTTACAGGATTCAGGCTACCACCTTGGATTGCTGGAGTGGCAATGGCAGCCTCCTCTGTCAGTGTCGTTTGTTCTTCCCTCCTGTTGAAGAACTACAAGAGGCCGAAAGAACTGGACTCTTTACCAATGCATGGGATAGCGACAGAATGACTTACCGCGAGGACCATTCCCATCAAGTGAACGCGCATAAGTGAGTGATGAAGAGCTACCTGACAGATCACTAGAAGTATGCAAGCAAAGTATATATTATTTAAATATTAGTCCCTCAGTAGAAAGGAAATATTCTTCCAAGAAAATCCATTCAAAGATACGTTCTTAGTATCAGCATGAGTAGATGATGGGACGGCATCTCCCACTCAACTTCTAAATGATGCAATCAAGTACTAAAATTTAACAAATTGGTGCAATCAAGTACCTTCCTTAAGTCCATCCAACTTAAGTGATGGCAAATGCAAATATGACAGTTTCTATTATTTTTTAAAGAGCGATGTTGATGTGGCATCTGCAACTCTAGCATATTCTTCTTCCTGAGTCCCTCGCCGCTTAAATCCGTCCACCACCATCATCGCCCGACTCTGGGACTGCTCCAGCTATTGGATCTCCCAACTCCAATCCAACCATTACTATGTCCTCCTTCATGATTAATTTCCACGGAACACATTTGGAAGCTCAAGTGGCCATGGCTAAGCTTGACAAAAATTGAGTAGTCATGGTGGCGAGCTTGAAGTAGCCTGGAAACTGGAGCTAGGGTGGCTAAGGCCTTGTTTGGTAAATGATCAAATAGTAAAAATTTCTATTATTTTGTTCCCGAGAGTAGTTTTGGAACAGAATCGTGTTTGGTAAAATTTTTGTTTCCGAGAACAAATATCTATTTTTTTATTCCCAAAAGTAGATTTGGAACAGAATCAAAAATAAAAAGAAAGTTGATTCTTGTTCCCGAGAACAATTCTAGAATCGAGGCCATATTTTCTCTTTTTATTCTCTTTTTTCTTATTCTTCTTCCATTTTCTTCTTCTTCATCTACTGCCACTGCCACGGTTGCCATCCGCCACCCACCACCGCCCACCATCGCCGATCGCCGGCAACCAGTCCAGCGAGCTCGCTAGAGGCTCGCCAGGCCAAGGCGAGGTCTGACGAACTCACCGGAGGCAAGCCCAGTCACCGGCGAGGCTTGGCCTCGCCGGTGGCCAGGCGGGTCATCCCAAGGCCAACAACTGACCACTTGAAGAAGAAGAATAGGAGGAAAAAAGGAAAAAGGAAAAAAGTAATAAAATTATTTGAAAATTAAAAGAAAATGATTTGGAGTAGAAATTTTGACGCGATCAAACGCAATTTTATTCGGGAATTGAAATCTTAGACAGTTACTAAACAACTTAAAATGTTTAGAAATTATTCTCGAAAACAGAATAAAAAAATCATTTTTGATCAGAAATTGTTCCCAAAAACAGAAGAGTTATCAAATGCGCCCTAACTCAAGGAGAAAGCTCAACGAAGCTCATGGCCAGAAGCTTGGAAACTAGGGCAACCATGGCTGAGCTTGACAAAGCTCAAGCAGTCATGGCCGAAAGCTTGAAGAAGCCTGGAAGCTGAAGCCACGGCCATGGTTGAGCTTGTAGAAGCTTGGAAACCACCGTGATTGGCCAGACCTTGGTGGCTGCCAGTGATGAGGCCGATTAGTTGAGTGGCGGCGGCGTTGCGGAAGCAGTGGTGGCAGGGTGGCCCAGCCTCCTCACGTGAGCTTTTTTGGATTTTTATGTCAATTTTTTTTTCATGGGACACCATCAAGCACCACATTAATACTGTGTTTTAAGAATATAATTAAAAAGTTTACCTTAACATTTTTCGTTAGCTAAATCAAATGAAATTAACGAGAAGACTTCGTTAAATTAATTTGCCTAGTCCTCCTCGAAAATGAAATAGAGTTATATCCCGCCCAAGCGACAATCTATGAATGAGTACTCTTTGCCGGGCGGCTCTCTCCACCGACGGGTCAGCGATTGCCATTGGGTTCTCGTCTTTTGATGCGGCAACATTGAGATTCCAGAAATGCATTCCCTTCTCTCTTACTAGCTTCCGCTTCAGAAGCAAGAGTTTTGGCTCTCCAACGTAGCAGACTTCCCCTTTTTTAGTCAGTCCATTTGTACATAGGATTTGATTCCACTATTTGAAAGTTTATGTGCACTTTCGCAACAAACTTTAATACTGGAATTATCCTAATGTAAAACATAAATAGTTTACAGGATGGAAATCAGCCAGTAGCCAGTAAGCTGAGCTTCAACTCTGCAGGTTCATTCAATTGAAGCGTAGCGTTGCATACGTTTATTAAAAGCAAACATCCCTAATCCTGGGGTAGAGACCTTTGGAGGAGAACCAAGCACCGTCACCCTAATTTCAGAAGGACATCGTTACAAGTTCTCACATTTTCGAAGTCAATTTCCCTCTCGAATCAGGCCCGGTGTTTGCTCCTGCTGATCGCTGCATTTGAAGTCTTGTCTTTAATTTCATTAGGACTTGATGTACTTCATCAAAGTGTGGTTGCGTCGCCTTTCTTGTGCTCTCCACCCACTTTTGAACTTTCTTGTAGGGAGCTAGAATGCGATCACGGTCCTGGTCACCAACTACCTGAAGTTAAAAACAGCATTATTAGCTTCCTTAGCAAACGAGTGTCCTCTGGGCGACTGCGCCTACCAAAGCCTCACGCAACCAATATGGTACTGCTTGAAATTTTTTTCTCAAGGACAAACTATCCTCTGCACAGCATAGCACAAAACTAGTTTTGCTAAGTTCCGGTTACTATTTTTAATCTTAGTTTACATATAATTGTACGCACATTCCGTATTCAATCCGAAGTGATTACATGTTTATTACCAGAAACGAAATGTACTGAAGGCAAGCAGCTGATACATAAGTTAGGAGATAGAATAAGGAAGAAAGCATGACATGCACTGAAGGCAAGCAGCTGCCCTCTTGTCCCAAAAGTGATGCAATAAATTTGTCGCTGATAACCATAGGAAGGCAGAATAACCATAGCTAGATTAGCTTTCTTGGCCTACATCTTCTAACTCAATGTTGACCTTATAATGCCTTAATTTCTACTCTGTCATGAGGTTCTGTCTCCCTTCAGATTTTTTTTTTCCGTAATTAAAAAAAGAAAAAAAGGTTTGGGGCTGAACTCACCTCTAGTTGCATTATTTCACATACTAAGCTGAGATCAGCAATGGATGGCTGAAAGCCACCTAGCAGAAATGGACCATTGCCTTTGAGCCAGATAGACTCTATCTTCAACAAAGATGAGGACAGAAGTTTCTCGCCCTCAGCAGCAGCTGCTGGGTTCAATGGTAATCCAAGCGCGGGAGCCAGAGCAGTATTCAGTACATAGGCAGCTGAAACAAAGAAAAGTTATGTAATGTTTGATTATGGTGTCTGAAGCAACAATACATGTAAACTATAGGAAATGTTTTTCGAAGTTTGCACAATAGGCAAAGAGCCACAACACAAGCAAAACAAAGTTGGAAATATTACATGTCAAACGTTCTACGTTTGGATAGCTCTGTAAGATCACAAAATTCAGAGGCATCATCACATTCTAAATCAAGGCAATCTAACACTAGCTCAGCTCCTATTTCACTAGAAAAGGTACTTTTCTTAGGTGAATACTCTGACACCCTTCAAATTCTGGCAAAATTCCAGGGATGCTGCCTGTGTTTTGAAAAATTAATCTGATACCCATCAAATTGTTGGATGAACTAAACTGACGAAATATGATAAGATGGCATCAGTGTACATTTCTTTCGCTTCAAATGGACTGAAAAACTACAGACCCGGAAAAAAAGAAGAAGAAGAAGAATTAGACTGAAAAACTGACCTAGAAGGCATCAATTTGTGTTATTCAGATTGAAGTTTAAAGGGCCAATCCTGTGCCACATTATCTAAAAATGTAAAGCATTTTTAACCTGCCCCCCGTCGTAAATTGGAATGGTGCCAATCCAATGCTGAGTGTATCTTAGCTCTCCGGGAAAGATCAGCAGGGTACCTGTCAAAGATTCCAAGTTATGAAACAGCAGAATGCAGAGATTAACATAAATAAATCATGAAAAGTATTTTGAACATGATAATCATCCATCGAGTGAAAGAACACATGATCCTATGGCAAAGGAAGTAATATAATTGCTAAGTGAATTTCCATATTGAACTGAATGTATCCTTCTATCGCCATGTATAAAAACCAAGCTCTACATTTTCACCATGAAACCTGAATCATTAATTCCAGATTTCCCAGTACAATGGAAGGAAGGAGCAATAGCACAGAAAAAACTTAAATTGCTTAAGATTGCTCAGCAGGAACCTAGTGATTAAACATTAATTTGAGTCCAATTCCAAACATGCACTTCCTACAGTTTGAAATGCTTTGAGTAGATTAAAAAGGATTGCTGTGCTTACCAGTGATCTGCAACCCCAGGAAATGAACAACTAATATAGATGAGAATAGCATGACTGCAAACATGAAATTGAAACAAAAGATTATAAATCTCTGGAATATCTGCGGTGAAATATAATGGCAAATAAATACATTCTAATGCAGAAGAAGATGAAAACTGGTCAGAAATCTGTTCAAAAGCATTCACCACAAACGTATAAAATAACTCAAAAACACAGCTGCTAAGTTCGCCAATGCATCAGGAATGACCATTCATTTTCCTTCAAAATATTCTGACACATTGACAAAATTACAGGAAATTCTAAAGGTGCGTGCATGTACCATGATGTACATAGCACCTTCCCCACAAAACCATATAGTCGTACTCAAATAGCAATATGGAGCAGTTCACACCAAAGAAAACTTTAGGAGGAAATAGAATTAAAGATGCACACTTGACTGCAACTAGTGATGCTTGCAAAACACACACATGTATACCACCTACGATCCAGGATAAATATGGTCTAGTAGAGTCTTGGAAGTTAGAATAAGAAAGGCTGAAGTCAAAAAAGAAAAACTTATGATGAACCTAGGGCCTTCAGCGCATCTAACCAAGAATCTATTTAGGAGGCGTATTAATTTTCTAATGAACTACTTAAGATGCTGTAACTCAGATGCTGTATTTTTTTTGACCCCCCTCATTTTAGGCAATCTTATGAAAATCAGAAAAAAGGTTCATTGTCTTACTCTTTCACGTCAACCTTGACAAAGCAAACGGAAAGATAAATAACTCCAGTACCTCTCAAAAAGCTTAAATCTCCCATCAACAATAGCTGGAACTTGTCCCATTGGATTTACGTCTGAAAATATGAACCACAAAGAAGTGCATACATAAGCTTTTCTCAGCAGTAACAACTATGTTAATTGTAGCCAAGAAAGAGAAGCGGTCTACAGAAAAGCTATCTACCATTAAACAGACATGTGATGATATCCAGGTAGAGTGTCATCTAATAACTCATGATAACCCGGAAAGTACAAGGGTGGATGTCTGATCCTAGGCAGAATTTAGGGGTTATCCGGCTACGATACAAGCAATTTGTAAACCCATCAGGAAGAACAGAGCACAACCTTGAACCTTTCGTCACATCCATGACTCGTTTCAACATCTTAACAATTTTAGTCGAGGGAAAGAGATTTTACCCAGTCAACATCCCATATTTAATTATCACTTATCAGTCATATTCACCCAGCTATTCAACAAAAGAATCTCATCTTTCCTTGAATCCCATATTTCTTCCTTTATGGTGCGATTATATCTGCTCAATCAGCTGACTTGTACAACGCAAAGATAGGCAATGTATTTATCATCCATCTTTAGGAGGCGTGGAGGCTCTCGAACTTATAGTGAGAGTGGAACAAAATTTGCGCTTTCCTAACAAAAGAAAGCAAAGAAAGAACCACTTCCACATAGAAATTCAACTGGAATTCAATGAATTTCCAAGCTTCATTTCCAGTTTAAGATAACACTCACTAGCACGAGCAGAGACATCAGAAGCCATTAACCCTTCTAAATGTCCAAACATGGACCGGCATACCGTCACGTCTGATCGCCATCCGATGATTATCAAAAAGATCGCATCTTTGCAGTGCCCATTTCATGCGAATCAACAACAAAGCGCTCGAACCCAACAAGACTACCAAATCACGGTACTCGGAGGCGCACCCTTGAATTCGGGGGACCGATGCTGGCGCTTAGAGAGGTCTATCTTCACCTCCTCGAAGTCGATTCCATTGACCCTGAATCACGTGAGCTCAAGACCAAATTAAAAATCGGAAATTTAAAGAAGCAGAAGAAGATGAAGAAGAAGGGTATTGACAGTGGCGAGTATAAGACGGATTTGACAAAAGGAAACCGGGAAATTCGTACTTGCAGAAGATGATGACGGCACGAGACGGCTGCGACATGCGATCTGCGTAGACCTTGAGCGTCATCTTCGCTGCTCTGTTTCCCCGCTCTCTGCCGCCGCTGCTGCTGCTCTGCTTCTGCCCAGCGTGCAAGAGCGGTGGAGGGAGGAGGAGAGAGAGTCAAAAAGGAAAGACTTCTGTGGATTGGGTAGGTGCCGTTTGTCCTTTTGCTACAGGCGCTTTTGGTAACACTTCTCTTTCCGCAAATAATTTCTAGGATTACGTAGGTGCCGTTTGTCCTTTTGCTATGAGCGCTCTTGCTAACACTTCTTTTTTCGAAAATAATTTCTGATTATAAATTATTTTTTTAGATTTTATTATCGAAAATAATTTCTAAGTATTTTAAATCGTTTAATAATTATTCAAAATTTCAATTTTCCGAATAGAATTGTGTTTGATACCGTACTCAAAATTTCTACTCCAAATCAATTTTTTTAATTTTTAAATAATTTTATTACTTTTTTTTTTCTTTTTCTTTTTTTTTTTCTTTTTTCTCCTATTCTTCTTCTTCAAGTGGCCAATCGCCGATCTTGGGATGACTGACGATTTGGCAAACGAGGGCCAGCGACCTCACCGAAGCATCGCCGACCCTCATCGGCCGAGCCTCACCGGCAGCTGGGCGAGGCCCGCCTAGCCACTAGCGAGGCTAAGCTGGCCCAGACGCCAGCGGGGATCTGGCAAGGCCGAGCCTCGCCAGTAGCTAGGCTTGCCTTCGACGAGCTCGTTGAACCGGTTGCCAGTGATCGGCAGCAGTGGGCCGCACCGCGGTGGTGGCAATAGATGAAGAAGATGAAAAAGGAAAAAGAACAAGAAAGAAGAAAATAAAAAGAGAATATATGGGATTGATTCTAGAATTATTCTAACAGGAATCAACTTTTTTTTTTTTTTTAATTCTTGATCTGTTTCAAATATATTTTCGGGAACAAAAATTTTACCAAATACAATTCCGTTCCAAAACTACTCCCGATAACAAAATAATATAAATTTTTACTATTTGGCCGGTTACAAACAGGGCCTAAGTGAAGTTAGCCTATCTCTTCTACTTCCTTCATTTCTTTTGACGTGAATCTTCCTTCTTCTGCAGGTTCAATACACGCGGAGAACAGGGTAAAGCCCACGAGAGGGGGTTCGGTAACTGGGTGATACTCAACTTATTTCGAGAGTAAGGAAGAAGGTTTTTTAATTTTCTTTACACCGATGATGTTTGCACTAAGTACACAACTTTTGTAATGTTTTCTAAAATTTTCCCAATTTTTTTGTATTTTTCATATTTTATTCTTTTTTTCCTCGTGGCAGGGGGCAAGTGAGTGAGGGCTTACAATCTCTCACTAGATTTGTGCGAGGGCTGCCTCGCTTGCTGCCAGCAAAGCCTTGGCCTTGCTTATCTCTCGCGGCACTCACCAGCTACAATGAAAAAAAAGAAGCAAAGAAAGAAAAAGAAATAAGAAAAAAAGTCAGAAATTTCTTTTAAAAAGTTGCAAAACTTTTTAGCGTCACGTATGCACGTAAACATAGCTTGTTCAGATCAAAGTTGTTTTTTTTTTTTTGGTCCGAGTGTGTGTTCTTGATTTGCACATTTTGATCTTGCCATTCCAAAAAGAGGGTCCATTTTTACTTGATCTCAGCACTGGAATTTGCATTTTGGTGAGTCACGCGTCTTTGGAAAGTTCTTTATGAGTGATCGACAAACGATAATGCAATTCAGCCTTTTGACCTTCTCTCTCTCTCTCCCCTGCAATAAATGACAAACAAGCGTTTCAACGTCTTTATTTGGGCGCATCCTTCGTTTCTCTTTTAAATTTTTGCCCCACCAAACAAACATGTGGTTGTTTTCCCAGAAAAAAGAGAACACCGGCGCTAACGGCTTCTGAAAAATCAAGAATGCTTCGTCTCTGCGACGGGTTCTCTGTGAAGAGATCGTGAAATGATCCAGAGCTTCCTGGGTTTTCCCCTTTCTCCGTTCTTTCCCCTTCTGTGAATCTATCAGACATTTTTTCATACCGCAACAGAAATTGAGAGAGGAAACGGGAAAAACTATATTTAGCGTATGGTGTTGTATTATGTGCAAGGTTCCTGTATAATGTAAAGGAAATGAAGAGAAAAAAGGAAATAATATACAAGATTTATAATTTCCTATTCTCTAGACTAATTGTGGATTAACCAAATCAATTTGTCCGTAATTGATATCAGAATATCCGATTATAATCGATGTCAAAATCTCTGGATGTATTTCCAACGCTCCCCTCAAGCTGGTGGCTCATATATATCGAGGACACGTAGCTTGCTTAATAAGTATGTGTGCTATCTTTGGCATACGAGCTTAGTAAAAATGTATGTAGGTTGTTCCACAATTCCAATACCCTCTGTCATGAGGACTATTTCTTTGATTTTGTCTCGAGTGAAATGACAATAACCTCTATGTTTTTTGTCCTTTCATGAAAATCTAGGTTTGCTACCAATTTGAGTGCAACGTCATTATCGCAAAACAATTTACTTGGTCCATTGATCCGTATTCCAAGATCCAAGAGTAGTCCTCGTATCCAAACAATCTCACACATAGTCTTCGTCATAGCTTGATATTCTGATTCAGCTGATGATAATAATACAGTCGATTGCTTCTTCATTTTCCATAATATCAATGAATTTCCCAATTTAATGCAAAAACCAGTGAAAGAACTCCTAGTCATTGGGCTAGTGGCATAGTCCATATCACATAAAGTTGTCATTTTTATTTTGCAATCATGAGACAAGAATATGCCAAGTCTGGGACGCCTCTTTAAATATTTTACAACTTGAGAGCTATATTCATGCGAGATTGTTTTGGATTATGCATAAACTGGCTGAGAATTTGCATTGCATAGCATATGTCAAGTCTCGTCATGGTAAAATATATTAATTTGCCAACGAGTCGTTGATATCCTGATGGTTCCTTAAGTAATGCATCCTTAGTAGATGAAGGAGATCCCTGATCATACTCATATACACTTATATCCTAATAATCTTGCTTCTGAAACAATCTCCAAGATGAATTTTCTTTGACTGAGGCTGATTCTTTTGTCATTTCGAGCAATCTCAATGCCAAGGAAGTACCTAGGAGGTCCCAAGTCTTTGACATCAAAGGTGGAATGCAAATACTCCTTAAATTCTGTAACATGATATTCATTATTTCCCATGACGAGTATAACATCAACATATAGCAAGAAATAAATTGATGAATTCCTTACTGTCCGTGTAAACAAAGCATAATCATGCTTGGAATGCTAAAATCCCACATTAGTTAGTGCACTAGTGAACTTGGCATATCATTATTTGGATGCTTGCTTCAGCCCATATAGGGATTTACACTGGCGACATACTCGAGACTCCCTTTGTTTGCGTAAATTCAGAGGAAGATCCATATAAATTTCTTCATCTAGATCACCATGAAGAAATGAATTGTGGACATCCATTTGATGCAGAGACCAATTCTAAATAGCTACAATGGATAAGAAGGAGAGGACTGTGAGTTCCTTTGCAATAGGTGAAAAAGTTTCATGGTAATTGAAACCTTCTCTTTGGGTAAACCCTTTCATAACTAAACAAGCCCTGTATCTTTCAACAAAGCCATCTACCTTGAACTTGATTTTATACATCCATTTGCAACCAATTGGTTTCTAATTTGGAGGCAATGGAAAAATATCCTAGGTGTGGTTCTTCTTGAAAGCATTAAGTTCAAATTCTATTGCACGTTGCCATCGAGGATCACATGCTATTTCGGTGAAAGTAGATGGTTCATGTTCTTCCAATATTCAGCTAATGCAATTCATGTGCTCAGGGGATAGCTGAGTAAAAGAGAAATACAATGATATAGGATAATATGTACCTGGAGAACTCATTGTAGAACATATATAATCTTTAGTCCATGTGGGTGGACGAATGTGCTGCTGGGAACATCGAAGTTGCTAAGTTGATATTTGTTACTGGCCATGGTTGATGAGGAAGGAGAAATATCCACTTCTTGTAATTCATCCATAGTACTTTGAAGTTCTTCTAACACTAGCACAGATCTTCTTCAAATAAAAATGGTCACTTCTTTCTGAAGGTGGTGAGGTTGATTCTAGTGAAGATATTATTTCCTTGAAGGAAAACATGTCTTTATGGAATATAACATCCCTGCTAATAAAAAATTATCCTAAAGAAATATCCATAACTCGATATTCTTTTTGAAATGAGGGGTATCCCATGAACACACATTGAGTTGCTTAGGAGGTGCATGACAACTGCCTATTTCTGTTTTAGAAACAATTTTTCTATTCCAGACCTGTTCTGGAATAGAAATCCGTTTGATAAACTTATTCCGTTTTTCTATTTCTGGAATAGATTTCTATTCCAAAAATAGGTTTGTAATAGAAATCAGAAGTAGAAATTTTCAACTTCTCTATTTCTGGAACATAAATGAGAAATAAAAAACTTTCTCATCGTTTGTCAACCGGTCCTTCATCCGTTGCCGCCGACCACGTCGTCCGGTTGCCGCGACCACCCGCCGACCCCGCCACCGCCACTCGCCGCCGCTCTCCCGCCACCGCCGCCGCCCCGTCGCCGGCCGCCACCACTCGCCTCTCACCGACCGCCACCACCGCCGGTCGCCGGTCGCCGCCGCCACAACCATCGCGTCTGTCACCACTATCCGCCGGTCCGTCCGAAAGGAAGAAATTTTGTGTCGTTATCAAACGAATTTCTATTTTTAGAGTAGAAATTTTGTGTCATTATCAAACGATTATTTTTGCTTAAAAACTCTTCTAGAAATAGAAATAGAAAAATCTATTTCTGTTCCAGAAACTATTTCTGAAACAGAATGGTTGTCATGCGCGCCCTTAGGATCCATTTTGCTTTTAGGGCCCACATTTGTTGCATATCATAGACATCCAAAAACCTAAAGATGATCATTGGCGAGCCTTACCTTTGAGAATCTGAGTTGGCATGTGATTAATTAGATAGGCAGCCATGACCACACAATCTCCCCAAAAGACTCAGAAATGGAAGCTTGATATTTCAATGCGCAAGCTACTTCCAATGAATGTCTGTACTTGCGCTCAACAATTCCATTTTGTTGTGGAGTGTAGGTGCAAGTACTTTCGTGGATTGTTCCATGAGAAAACAAGAATTCTTTGCAATCAGAGGTGAAAAATTCACGATCATTATATGTATAAATTTTTTGCACAAATTTATTGAATTGATTCCTAATTAGGGAAAGATATCTTAATAGCAATTGAAAGTTTGACCTTTTGATTATATAAGATATACCCAAGTAGCACGCGAATAATCATCAACAATAATGAAAAATAATCAAGATCCATCACAATGAGGGGTATGATGAGGACTCAAGATGTCCATATGGAGCAAGAAAAAATTCCATTAGCTCGAGATGCACTAGTTGGAAAGGATTTTCGAGACTGTTTAGCCAAGGGGCATATTGGACATTTTGGGTACAAAAAGCTTGCACTATGACCCAACTGCCAATGAAAATGAATATTTTTATTCTTGCTAATCGCATTACAATAAATGCTCTTATTCGAAAAATCTAAATCTTAAGGGGAATTAATCTAAAAGTATAACCCTTGTGCAAATTTACCCAATCCCATCAACTTACCAATCAAAAGATTCTAAAATAGACAATTTTCGAAACTAGATATGGCACAACGGGAATTTTCCTTGCAAACTCTAGAGACAAAGAGAAGGTTGAATTCAAAATCAGGAATATATAAGACATTATTGAGGATAAGATTTGGACCAAGTTGTACAATGCCAACTTTGGTAACATAGGTGATTTTACCATTTAGGAGTCAAATTGAAATAGGAGATTGTGTTCCTTTGTGAATATAAGAAAATAGCTTCTTATTGCATATTATATGGTCACTAGCCCATGTATCAATTATCCATGCACCAATTATTCATGCATCAGCTAAAAGTGAATTCTCTTGGTATAGAGAGGTACCTAAGAATCCAGCATTGTTATCCTGTGTATTCAATTGGCCCAGAATTTGTACATTATTGTCATATTTCTCTTGAGTAATTGCCTATGTGGCCCGTCAAATTTTTGTGTTGAGACTTGATAAACATTCTATTCCTTCTCCATTTTGCCCCTTTCATTAGGCTTTCCATGCAATTTTTAGCATGTATCTATAGTATGGTATGGACACTTGCAATATTCACAATATTTATTTTTGAGTTTTTAATTTTGTCCACTATCCTTCCCTAATGATGTGAAATTTTTGGAGCCATAGGACCCTTTATATGTTGGGGCTGATGTGGCCCGATAGGGAGGGTCCGATTCAACTGAAGAGATGGGAGATCAGTAGCCGTCCAATCCAATGCGCAACTCCCAGCCATCTAATCTTGTTCGCAAGTCCCAGCCGTCTGATCTCCCATGCACATCCCAACTGTTCGATCTAGGGTAAGGTGCACCCATCTCCATTTTCGTTGTTGCAACTATAGAGGTGACATTTCCAGAAGTTCCTTTTCTTCCCCTTTCTCCCGAGGTGCTACCAGAAGGAAATGTCGTCGAAAACATCACGAGTGACGCACCATCGCCCACTCGCCCGTGTTCGGCCATGGCTATATGTTGGCTTTCCTCTTAGATAGCCAATTGGTAGTTTCAGCCAAACAGTGGCGGAGGATCCATGGCGACTGGAAAAGGAGTATGAATCGTTGAGAATCAATAAGAATCCCGTGGCTTTTTTTCATTTCCTTAATTTCTTTGTACTGTCTTAGGGTATTTCTAGGATCCTCCAGCCGCTCTTCCACTGCCTTGAGTTCGTTTCAGAGAGCGGAGAGGCGATTAAAGACGACGTGACGATGAGATTTCCTTATTTCAATTCTAAGATTGCCTATATTATTGTGAAAAGCTTCACCCGATCTAGACGACCATACATCTCTCTAATATTCTCCCAAAACCTTTGTGCGTCTTCAGTTGGCAGAAGCCTAGCTGTGACATTGGAGGCAAGGCAGTTGTCGATCCAGCCATGGGCCAGCTAATTGCATTTCTGCCATTGCTACTTAAGTCACTCTTCGGCCAAGAATGGGACAGACTCCGTTGAGGAAGCTGTCCTTGTCCTTGGTGACGAGGCCCCGCCAAAGATCCTGAGACAATGTACTATAGTACTCCATTCTGGTAAGTAGCATCCTAATCATTTTTAGTTTGGGTCCGTCAGCCAACGACACTAGAGGGGTTCGCTGGGCTCGGGGCGGCCGCTGACGCCAAACAGGAAGGGAAGCAGCATGAAGCCGAGTGAATATGTCAAGTAGGGATTCGTCCCTTGCCCTGACCCGGATTCGATTGTTTGACCTGAAATTGTCCGGCCCGATTCGTTATTCGAGCTGGCATTTGACAGTATGTGAGGTTGCTCATCTCTATTAGCCTAAGCCTTAAAGCCAAACTCTCCAAACAAGTATTGGGCACATGGCACCGATCCAGTGGCCCATTGGCCTTGGACTAGGTACCATTGGAATTGAGGCCATAAATTCGGTCAAGGTTCAGAAACTGTAGAGTTCTGATCAAAAGGTAGGGTCTGGATCTACTCTTCCTCTTGTGGTTGAATCTGTGTTGATGATGTATTGGGTGTCTCTTCTACAGATGAGTTTTCGGCCATGATATCAGAAAATAATTTGAATTCCTATTTAGTTTGTTGAATCGTTTTGCAGGATGCAACAACGTTTAAAGAATAAACCAACGTCAATTCTTATGGTGTGGAAGCTAGACTAGGAAGGATGGCTCTGATACCATGATAGAACTTGAGAGAGACAACGTGAAAAATTATATTCAGTGTATTTTATTGTATTATGTACAAGGTTCCTTCATAATGTAAAGGAAAGGAAGAGAAAAGAGGAAATAATATACAAAAATTACAATTTACTATTCTCTAAACTATTCAGAGATTAACCAAATCTATTTGTCCGTAATTGATATAAGAATATCCGAACATAATCAATATCGGAATCTTCGGATATCAACACGCAATTCGATGCATATATTATCAGATCCCAATGTACTATATGCTAGTATAATGCTTGCATTAGTCGCCTCAAGCCATGTGTCTTAACCGCTCTTTCAGGATCTTTACACTCGTCGTGTAATGCACTTGACTCAATTATTTTCGATTATTTTACACCCTTTTTTGGCTCCTTGTTTGGCGTTGTTAAAGGTCTCAGATCATTTTACGAGGGAGACATCGCATGCATCTAAACAACTGCCGACTCTGTTTTGCTTTCTTATTTTAATCGGCTCACTTTTTCATCACTTCAAGTTGCAATCTCTCTTTATTTCCGCGATACAAATATAATATGCAGTACAAGAAAGAAAACGGAGAGATCTTGTGGGCTCTGTCATGGTGCTAGTTATTATTCGACCTGTGATTCTGCTGATTTGAGAAGGCAGGGTGCTAACTTCTAGCTTGTTTATAATTAAGTATTATACTTGCTCTTGTTTTATTTAAGAGTTTCGCTTTTGTCTATGTCCAGTGCTTCAAATTACAATGCCAGTGATAAATTTTTAATTGGTGTCCATTGAAACATTAAGAAATTTGAAAAGCTATATGTTCCGTTCATATATGGCTAGGCGATCGATGTTCTGTCGAATTTAGATTTGATCTCGGGTTTCTCTGTCTTTCATGGTTTCAGAAATTGGAGCTACTGCTGGAGCGGGTTGTGCGAACTAGTGTCTCGCTATTCAAAAGCTCGCTCCTTCAACAGAAAGACCCTTCTTGGATTCTTTCACTGCTAGACTTGAGCTTTAGAGGTAACAGTCGATCGTAGTCTTGATAATCACTGATTCCAAGCTGATTCTCAGAGTCAGAAGGCTTTGATTTGTTCAGTGTGCCTTCTCTTAGCGTCCCGACAGATACAGATTGTTATAGCTTATTCAGGAGATGCATGTATGCAGCTACCTAATCATGTACATGCTGAAGAGTATTATTCTCTGACTATTGATTTTTGACTGAGTTTGCAAACTATCGAAAGTTAGCTAAAACGAATGTGGATCTTGTAAAGAGACAGCCATTACCCTGTCCGCCATCCCTCTGTCTCTTGCCTTCAGCGCTCTGCAGAAGTGTTCTTGTTGAATGCTTATTTGCAAATTCATTCATGTGCGCCTAGGTTTATCTCTTTGGTCTCTTTGAAAACACTTGTCGATCTCAAACTTGTTCTCAATTTAACACCGCCAAGTATAACTTGATTTCCTCCACTGAAGATGGTAATAATCTCTCTCTACTTGTATTCCCCAGAACTGAAATTTGCGCTGCCAAGATCACTTTTTTATCTATTATTTTCTGTGTTTCTGTGTGCCTTCTTTTTTGAAGTGTAATGGTTGAATGTCTTTGGTCCTCTTACCGTGAATATGCTGTTGTTAAACCAAAAGGTGATTGCTTGAAACTTTTTCTGCTTTGCAAGCAGCTGTGATCTCGACGATGTGTAACCTCAAACTAGGAGTTGATGTTGTTGGTGCTCAAGATCTTTTGCCAAAAGATGGGCAAGGTTCAGCCAATGCACTTGTGGAACTCTTTTTCGATGGGCAGAAGTTTCGGACCACCATTAAAGAAAAGGATCTCAACCCCGTTTGGAACGAGAGCTTCTATTTCGACATCTCCGACCCTTCCATTCTCCATCACCTCACTTTGGTCGCTTACGTCTATAACACCATCAAGGCCACCGACTCCAAAAACTTCCTCGGGAAGGTTTTCCTTCCCGGTACTTCCTTCGTTCCCTACTCTGACGCTGTTGTGTTTCACTATCCACTGGAAAAACGTGGCATTTTTTCGCGTGAGGGGAGACCTCGGCCTGAAAGTGTACATCACCAACGACCCGAACATAAAGTCTTCCGACCCACTGCTGGCAACCGATGTCCCTCAAAAGGATCCAAGTGCAAATGTCCTAAACATGGTTTCTAACACTGGCCATGCTGAGAAAGGTGGGGTGAGACACATTTCACCACCTCCCAAACAAGAGTCATCAGCAACAGAAACAGCAAGCCCCTGAGCCAGAAATTCCTCACAGGGAGCATGTGCCTCAACATGATCACGGGCCAAAGTACGGCATCGACCATATGAAAGCAGAACCGCATCCTCCAAAGCTGGTCCGGATGTAATCTGCAGCGTCGTCCCAACCGGTCGAGTATGCCTTGAAAGAGACGAGCCCATTCCTAAGAGGGGGACAAGACAGCAAGTACACAGATATGTCATAATATCCAGGTAGAGTGTCATTTAATAACTCATGATAACCTGAAAGTACAATGGCAAATGTCTGATCCTAGGCAGAATCTAGGGGTTATTCATAGCACAACCTCGACTTCAATGATTTCAAAGCACCTTTCTTCGCATCTATGACTTGTTTCGACATCTAAACAAATTTTGTTGAGGGGAAGAGATTTTACCCATTCAATATCTCATTTAATAATGGCTTATCAGTCATATTCACCAGCTACTCAACAAAAGCATCTCATCTTTTCTTGCATCCTATATTTCTTCCTTAATGGTGCGGTCATATCTGCTCAATCAGCTGACTGGTACAACGCGAAAATGGGCAAGGTATCTATCATCATTCTTTAGGAGGCGTGGAGGCTCCCGGACTTATAGTGTGAGTCGAACAAAATTTACGCTTTCCTAACAAAAGAAAGCAAAGAAAGAACTTCTTCCTCATAGAAATTAAATTGAAATTCAATGAATTTATGAGCTTCATTTACGGTTTTAAGGTAACATTCAAAGATTTTCTTTCACCTACTCCAATCACTAGCAGAAGTTGTCACACCCCAACTCAACAAGAACAAGAACATGACCACGCAATCTCAACATAACCAAAATTCATCCATATACATACATACATACATACATATTTATATATATGTATATATAAGATAAAAAAGGCATTTTGTTACAATATCAGAGCTTTTTTATAATCCACCAAATATATATCAAAAACTATCTTACAAACTGACCAACTATACTAAACTTATACCAAAAAGTCTCCACTATCAAAAGTCCTCCCCGATAACGAAACTTTCATGTCCTACTTGCAGCTCGTTAAAAAACCTATAAATGCTAGTATATGAAAAGAGTGAGCTACCTCGGCTTAGTGAGTAATACATCTATTCTAACGGGATCGAACAATTACTATGCACGTTTAAAACACAAATATAACTCACTTTCACCACAATCCGGAATTTAACAAACCCTCAAAATCAAAGTGTGATATTTCTTACTTTAACATAATATATTTATAGCAGAAATACCCACGATAATAACAAAGCAAACCCTAATAATCCAGTCCATTAGCAGAAATACCCATGATAATAACAAAGCAAACCCTAATAATCCAGTCCATTGGCCAATCTCATAAAAACACACGTCAATAGTCCACTCCATTGACCAATCTCATGCTCAAATATTTAACTATGATCTCGAGTAACGCCCGTGACAAAACGATCAAGTTTTCTCTTAGGTTAGGTCTCCACCTATTATTAGATGGTGGCTTGGCTCACAAGGATATCCTAAATTAATATGCGCATACCCACACACCCCTCAGGGTTCACTGAGACACGAAGTATCAACCATCAATCACATATCCCTAATACTCCACAACCAGAATCAGAATTATCTCACAAATCAAGCAATCATTATTTGAATATCAAAGCGCTTTTCAAAACCATATTAGTAAATCATGAACTTTTCAAGGTTTTTTCATAAGAGGTTTCACAAATCATTTATAAGCAATCATTCAAGTTGAAGTGAAAAAAATGACTTCTCCTTTCAAACAACAAAACAACATTGAAGGCTTGATCCTGTTTTATGCAACAAAAGATGCTATTTATTAACTTATAACATACTTAATCCATAATTTTTTTTCAAAATATGAGTTTAAAACATAAAAAAGAAATAGTATCACTCACATGTGAGAGCCAAAAACCAACCAACTATGATTATTTCGAGCCCACATTCTCTAATTTCTAACAAAGAGCCAAAAAAAAAAACGATTTTTAAAGATCAAGTAAAACGATATTATAATGAATGACTCGATTACACTACGTCTATTTGTTGATAAAATGACACTTATGAGCCAACAAAACGCTCACCCATAGCGGAGACCTATTATTATCCTTTATGCATAGCTCACGCACTAAACTTCTTAACACCATAACTTCCTCCATAGAATCCCATTTCAAGCAAACGCACAATCCTTGGAAAGCCATTTCTATCTATTACAACAACCCCAACTCAGTTGCCACAAAGCCCCATAAAAAAATGCTTGATTTTCGTGCCCGAAAGTTACTATTCGGAACAGACTAGCACACGCGACGAATTTCGAAATTTTGTTCCGACAAACCGTAAGCTCGAGATCCATAAATTCCTATGCCTCACGACACCCTAAACTATCATTTCTCTATATACGTGGCTCAATGACTCATAAATCAGACTTTGCCACATGACTCTCCCTTAATTCCGAATTTCAAGCCCTAAAACCAAAACTACTCTAATTGAATAAACCAAGGGCATGAACACTTATCAGCATTGCAAAACGGAATTGAGTTGCATGGATCATGAGCACGTGAAATTTTTCCCCCTTTCTTCTTTCTCCTTTCTTCTTCTCTTCTTTCTCCTCTCTTCTTCTTCCATTCCCGAAAGCTCTCAGTCTTCTCCACTCTCTCTACGCTGCTTCCCTTATAATTGAGCTGAAGCCCCCTATCACAACTAGAGACATTAGAAGCCATTAGGCTTTCGGCATGTCCAAGCATGGATGGCCATACCGTCGCGTCTGATCGCCATCCAATGATTAGCAAATGATTGCACCTTTGCAGTGCCCATTTCATGCGAATCAACAAAAATGCGCTCGAGCCCAGTAAGACTACCAAATCATGGCCCTGGGAGCGCACCTCTGAATTCAGAGGACAGCTGCTGGCCCTTAGAGAGGACTATCCTCAGCTCCTCGAAGTCGAATCCATTGACTCTAAGTCACGAGAGTTCAAGACCAAATTAAAAATCGGAAATTTAAAGAAGAAGAAGAAGAAGGGTATCGACAATGGCGAGCATAAGACGGAGTTGACAAAACGAAATCGGGAAATTCGGACTCGCAGAATATGATGACGGCACGAGACGGCTGCGACATGCGACCTACGTAGAGCTTGAGCGTCATCTTCGCCGCTCTCTTTCCCCGTGCTCTGCTGCTGCTGCTGCTCTGGTTGTACCCGGCGTGCCAGAACGATGGAAGGAGAAAAAGAGTCAAAAGGAAAGATCTTGTGGATTAGGGAGGTTGCTGCTTGTCTTTCTGCAGAGTGAAGTTAGACACAGTTTCGACGCACCAGAAAACTGGGGAAAGCCCACGAGCGGGGTTTGGTAACTGAGTAAATTAACAGCTTAATTCGACGGTAATGGAAAGATTCTTGAATTTTCTTTACACCGATGATGTATGCTCCGTCTCTTATAGACTCGAATTACGACGGGGTAGTGATGTCGAGAGACAGACTGTAAAAGGGTTAGGGCACTAAATTTGTCTTGCTTCTTCTGACAATGATAATGAGAAAATTCGAGAATGGAATGAATGTTATTACTAAGTTACACTTATACATTGATTCTTAAGTCCGCTCGCATTCATTAACTATGTATAAAGTAAAAGTTTAATTTTTGAAATGATCTCATCGATGCAATTCTCACTTAATTGCTACAAGACGAGTCATTTCTTCCAAAATTGCCCCTATCAATATAAAGGACCACATTAGAATATTACATTGATCACAATCTAAATGGACTTATGGTAAATTGATTTGGGATTAGTCTACAAATATTTGGCATGACCCACTTTGGAATTCGATGTCCATTGCATAGTCATCTTGATAGGATATTTCCATCAAGTCATATGTAATTTTCATTTTGATGAGCTTAACTCGTGTAGTAGTCCTTCCCCCTTAAGTTTTTGTCATGTTTTGCAAGGATCTATCCTAGTGAGACCATAGTTTAAGGCAATTCCCTTAGAACCTCTCTTGAAAAGGTAGATAGGAACACTAATTTTAAAGTTAATAAAATCTCTATATGCTGATAGTAAAACCTCTCTTGTAATTAAGATGAGGATTAATTACATATCACTTGATGAAAATCACAAGCGCCATATCAGCAGCCACGTCAAGATAATTAAAGTTTGTTAATGACCAAAGGAGCTCGATTGCACCGATCACGCAAACCAAAAGACTTGACTAGACAAGCTAAAGATCCAAGGACTCATAACAAAGATTGACCCATAACAAGATTGACTCAATACATACAAGAGCACAAATTAGAGGATAAAAAACAAAGATTGACCCATAACAAGACATTAACCTACCTTTTCTTTGCAATAAGGAAATGTATTGAGCGGGTTTGGTTCCCACCTCACCTGCTATTCAAGCGATTACATTAAGACGCCAACAAAACACAACCCCAATTAGGCAAGCCTGGGGGTAACTACCAAATGAAGCCCAATGCTTGTCATGGATTTGTCAATCGGTTTTAAACTTTTTAACTTTACCAATTTAATTCTTAACATTTTTATAATTTCTCAAAATGATCCTTCCAAACAATTTTGGTCAAAAATATTTAACTCAAGTATTGTCCAGCCTACATAGTATAGCCGATACTGAGTACACAACTTTTATAATTTCTTAAAAACTTTTATGAAGTTTTTATATTTTTTATTATTTTATTTAAATTTTTTTCATTGTGGCAGACCGCAAGGAATGGCAGCTTGCAATCTCTCACTAGATCTGTGCGAGGGCCGCCTCGCTTGCTACCAGCAAATCCTTGGCCTCGCCTAGCCTTCTCTCCCTCGCTCGCTACTATGAAAAAAAGAAGAAGAAAAGAACAACAAAGAAATAAGAAAAAAAAATGAATAGTAAAAAAATCAGAATTTTTTTCAAAAAGTTGCTAAATTTGTTGGCATCGCATAAAGCAATCGGCATTCACGTTAACAGTTTTTGACCAAAATTAATGAAAAATCAACATCAACAAGTCCTCAAAAGATTTAGGGATAAATGTATTAGAAGTCCTAAACTTGTCACAAAAATATAATTAAATCCTAAAACTTTAAAGAAAATGCAGTTAAATCCTAAAACTTGTCATGAAAGTGCAATTATATCTTAAAACTTTCAAAAAGTGCTATTAAAGGAATGACTTGATTTGATCAATTTGATTTAGGACTTAATTACAATTTTTAAAAGTTTTAAGATTCGATTACACTTTCTTGATAAATCTTTAAACTTATTTGCACTTTTTAAAAGTTTTAGAACTAAATTGCACTTTATTGACACGTTTTAAAGCTTTCAGTATACTTATCCCAAAGATTTATAATTAAATTGATATTATGCACAATAATTTTTTTTTTATATAATAAATCTCCCACTAAGCTTGCCACCTCAGCCCCAATATATGGGGCTGGAGATGACCAAAACTGACACACCTAAACCCAAGCCCGCCGTTGACACACTAGACGAGATTTCCTTGAGATTAACCAGCCTATAATCCTCAACTTGAAAATCAAGTCTTGAATCGTTAGACCGACTGTCCGAGATGTTGTGGGCACTGGGCATGGCACTTATTATCTCTAAAGAGACTTGGAGGAGCCCATGCGTTTCCTCCCTGCTCTATCTTCAATCTGGGTGAGAGGGACAATACACGCAGATCCATCCCTGCGTGGAACGTACCACGTATTAATTACTTAGTCCAATCCATGCTCCAAAATCTGCTACGGACTCCCATGATCTCTTAGCCATAGCGTTCGCATTCACTCCTCATTTACTACACATCATTAACTCCTGTTCACCGGAGCAGAAAAGAGGTAGGTTTCGTGCGGGGCAGTCTCGTTCACACTGTCTCACGTAATTTCCGATGCATTGATGTTTAATTGCGCCGGACGTCTAGTTTTCCGATCTTTCTGTGAAATGGAGTTCATTGCACTCGTTTCATAGCTTAGGTTCCCATTTTGGTTCGGTTCTGGTCATGCCGTATAGCTCATTAAGTATCGATTGTATCGTGATGCATCGTATCTTTAAACACGCCTTCAATCATTGTGAATTATTAAGCAAGTGTTGCACGTGAGATTTTCTTTTTTATTTTCAAAATTAGAAAATATAATTTCTTGAAATCGGTATTATAGTCAGCAACACTGTAATCGTAAAGTGTTTATTGATCACCTTAAAAAGAAAATCGAATCGCTTTTTCTAAGAAGTTAATTCTTATTAGGTAGCTGTATTAAGCATTTTGTCACATACCTATATCAACAACCCCGCATAGCTAATCTTGCTATTAGCCTAGGTTAAAATCAGAAAAAAAAAAAAAACTAGTTATAACCTAGATTCACATTAGCCTTCCAAATATGTGCAAATGGTTTTCGGTAATCATTGTGACAATGACGTCGCATCGTTCTTTCATTTGTTGAAATTTTGTTTTAAAACAAACACCCTGTATATATTCATTACTAAATAAGAAAATTTTACGGTTTTAATATATAATTTTTTCCCTGTATTATATGTAATCGGTATCTTGAAATTAAAAAATTTCTCAGTTGAGTATGCTTAGCAAGAGTTTAAACTTGTTTAGTAAAATCATGTTTCATTGAAATGGGTTTTGCTCCTACTATTCCAAAGGGTACCGAAGTGCATGGTAATAAAATGAGGCAAACCGCACGCTAACTCATCGGGGCTTCTTGCCTCGTGAAGCGAAGCAGGAGAAACTGGTGGAGCCAGGAGGAGACCAGACCAGTCAGTCTCAGGCCTTGAATGTCTCTATCTCTCTCTCTCTCTCTCTCTCCCTCTCTCCCCTATGGGACCATCATTGTAGTGGCTACAGTGCTGTAAATTTGGTTCTCTTCTTCGTTCCAAGTGCCCGTCCATAACTCTCTCTCTCTCTCGCTCTCTCTCTCCGCTTCCGAAGTTCCCATTTTGGCTGATGAACGGTATAGTTTGTCCTCTCCTTCCTGCATTTCCATCACTGCTTCAGCAACCCTGTCAACAACGCGTGCCGCAGTGTCCTGTTCTTAGAGTAGCTCCAAGACGTATGTATGCACGTAAACGTAGGTTGTTCAGCTCAAAGTTGGTTTTTTTTTCTTTTGTCCGAGTGTATGTTCTTGACTTGCACAATTTGATCTTGCCATTCCGAAAGGAAAGGGTCTATTCTACTTGAAAAGATCTCAGCAATGGCATTTGCATTTTTGGTGAGTCACGAGTCTCTGGAAAGTTCTTTATGAGTGCTCCATAAACGATAATGCAATTCAGCCTTTTGACCTTCTCTCTCTCTCTCTCTCTCTCTCTTCCACCCTGCAATAAATGACAAACAAGCGTTTCAACGTCTTTATTTGGGCGCATCCTTTGTTCCCTTTTAAATTTTTGCCCCACCAAACAAACATGTGGTTGGTTTCCCAGAAAAAAGAGAACACTGGCACAAACGGCTTCTGAAAGATCAAGAATGCTTCGTCTCTGCGGTGGGTTCTCTGTGAAGAGATCGTGAAATGATCCAGAGCTTCGTGGGTTTTTCTGTTTCTCCGTTCTTTGCCCTTCTGTGAATCTGTCAGACATTTTTTCATAGCGCAATTTGATGCATATTTTATCAGATCCCAGTGTACCATATGCCGGTATGATGCTTTGCATTAGTCGCCTTAAGCCATGTGTCTTAACCGCTCTTTCAGGATCTTTGAACTCGTCGTGTAATGCACTTGATTCGATTTTTTTTCTCGATTATTTTACGGTTTCTTTCGGCTCATCGTTTGGCGTTGTTAAAGGTTTCAGATCATTTTACGAGGGAGACAACACATGCATCTAAACAACTGCTGACTCTGTTTGGCTCTATTATTTTAATCGGCGCACTTTTTCATCACTTCAAGTTACAATCTCTCTTTATTTCCGCGATACCGATATAATATACGGTACAAGACAAAAGAACGAAGAGATCTTGTGGGCTCTGTCATGGTGCCAATTATCATTCTACCTTTGAATCTGCTGATTTGAGAAGGCAGGGTGCTAACTTCTAGCTTGTTTTTAATTAAGTATTATGCTTGCTCTTGATTTATTTAAGAGTTTCTATTTTGTCTATGTCCAAAGCTTCGAATTACAATGCCAGTGATAAATTTTTAATTGGTGTCCATTGAAACAGCAAGTTGAAAAGCTATATGTTCCGTGCATATATGGCTAGCCGATTGATGTGTTGTCGAATTGAGATTTGATCTTGGGTTTCTCTGTCTTTCATGGTTTCAGAGATCGGAGCTACTGCTGGAGTGGGTTGTGTGTGCAACCAGTGTTTTGCCATTCAAAAGCTCGCTTCTTCAACAAAAAGACTTTTCTTGGATTCTTTCACTGCTTGACCTGAGCTTTAGAGGTAACAGTCGATTGGAGTTTTGATAATCACTGATTCCCATCTGATTCTCAGAGTCAGAGGGCTTTGATTTGTTCAGTGTGCCCTTGACAGATTCAGATTGTTATAGCTTATTCAGCAGATGCATGTATGTAGCTACTTAATCATGTACATGCTGAAGAGTATTATTCTCTGACTATTGATTTTTGACTGAGTTTGCAAATTATTGAAAGTTAGCTAAAACGAATTTGGATCTTGTAAAGAGACAGCCGTTAACCCCATCTGCCACCCCTCTGTCTCTTGCCTTCAGCGCTCTGTAGGAGTGTTCTTGTTGAATGCTTATTTGCAGATTCATTTGTGTCTGCCTAGGTTTATCTCTTTGGTCTCTTTGAAAACATTCGTTGTAATAGAACTTGTTCTCAATTGAACACCGCCAAGTCCAACTTGATTTCCTCCACTGAAGATGATAATTATCTCTCTTTACTTGTATTACTCAAAACTGAAATTTCGTGCTTCCAAGATCACGTTATTATCTATTCCTTTCTGTGTTTGTGTACTTTCTTTTTTAAAGTGTAATGGTCGGATGTCTTTGGTCCTTTTACCATGAGTATGCTGTTGTTAAACCAAAAGGTAATTGCTTGAAACTTTTTCTGCTTTGCAGGCGGCTGTGATCTTGATGATGAGTAGCCTCAAACTAGGAGTAGATGTCGTCGGTGCTCACGATCTTTTGCCAAAAGATGGGCAAGGTTCATCCAATGCATTTGTGGAGCTCTCTTTTGACAGGCAGAAGTTTCGGACCACCATTAAAGAAAAGGATCTCAGCCCCGTTTGGAACGAGAGCTTCTACTTCAACATCTCCGACCCTTCCAATCTCCATTACCTCACTCTGGACGCTTGTGTCTACAACACCATCAAGGCCACCAACACCAGAAACTTCCTCGGGAAGGTTTGCCTTACCGGTACTTCCTTCGTTCCCTACTCTGATGCTGTTGTGTTTCACTATCCACTGGAAAAACGGGGCATTTTTTCACGTGTGAGGGGAGAGCTGGGCCTGAAAGTGTACATCACCAACGACCTGAACATAAAGTCTTCCAACCCACTGCCAGCAACCGACGTCCCTCAAAAGGATTCGAGTGCAAATGTCCCTAACATGGTTTCTAACACGGGCCGTGCTGAGAAAGGTGGGGTGAGACACACATTTCATCACCTCCCGAACACGAATCATCAACAGAAACAGCAAGCCTCTGAGCCAGAAATTCCTCACAGGGAGCATGTGCCTCAACATGATCATGGGCCAAAGTACGGCATCGACCATATGAAAGCAGAACCATATCCTCCCAAGCTGGTCCGGATGTACTCTGCAGCATCGTCCCAACCAGTTGAGTATGCCTTGAAAGAGACGAGCCCATACCTAGGAGGGGGAAGAGTTGTGGCAGGCCGCGTTATTCGTGGTGACAAGACAGCAAGTACTTATGATCTCGTTGAGCAGATGCATTTTCTATATGTGAGAGTCGTTAAGGCTCGTGAGCTTCCAGCCATGGACATTTCTGGTAGTATCGATCCGTATGTTGAGGTGAGAGTGGGTAACTATAAGGGAATTACTAGGCACTTCGAGCAAAAGCAAAACCCGGAGTGGAACCAGGTGTTTGCCTTCTCAAGGGAGCGGATGCAAGCGTCCGTGCTAGATGTTGTCATCAAGGACAAGGATCTGGTCAAGGACGACTTTGTGGGCATTGTGCGGTTCGACGTTAATGAGGTCCCTCTTAGGGTCCCGCCGGATAGCCCCCTGGCACCGGAGTGGTACCGGCTTGAAAGCAAGAAGGGAGAGAAGATAAAGGGGGAGCTAATGTTAGCAGTTTGGATCGGCACCCAGGCTGACGAGGCATTTCCCGACGCTTGGCATTCTGATGCCGCAACGCCTGTCGATGCTACGCCAATGGTCTCGGCCCTGATACGCTCGAAGGTCTATCATGCACCGCGGTTGTGGTATGTGAGGGTCAATGTCGTGGAGGCCCAGGACTTAGTTCCGACTGAGAAAAATCGTTTCCCTGATGTTTACGTTAAGGCTCAGATAGGGAACCAAATATTGAAGACAAAGGCAGTTCAGGCTCGAGGCTTCAATTCCTTGTGGAACGAGGATCTTTTATTCGTTGCTGCTGAACCTTTCGAAGACCATCTGTTCCTTTCAGTTGAGGACCGTGTAGCCCCTGGCAAAGATGAGATCCTTGGGAGGGTCATCATCCCTTTGGGGTCGGTGGAGAAGCGTGCAGATGATCGGATCATCCATACTCGTTGGTTCAATCTAGAGAAGCCTATAGCCGTGGATGTGGATCAGATAAAGAAAGAGAAATTTTCGAGCAAGATCCATCTCCGAGTTTGTCTAGACGGAGGATATCATGTTCTTGATGAGTCCACCCATTATAGCAGCGATCTACGGCCCACAGCTAAGCAGTTATGGAAGCCATCAATTGGTGTTTTGGAACTCGGAATTCTGAATGCCGTGGGCCTTCACCCGATGAAAACACGAGACGGCAGGGGCACGTCTGATACGTATTGTGTTGCCAAGTATGGTCACAAATGGGTCCGCACACGTACCATTGTCGACAATCTGTGTCCGAAATATAATGAGCAGTATACTTGGGAGGTTTTCGATCCAGCCACAGTTCTAACGGTAGGCGTATTCGATAACTGCCAGCTCGGAGAAAAGGGTGCAAATGGCAACAAGGACCTGAAAATTGGGAAAGTGAGGATCCGCATTTCGACCCTGGAGACGGGTCGTGTCTACACGCACACGTACCCACTCCTAGTGCTCCATCCTACAGGAGTAAAGAAGATGGGAGAGTTGCATCTGGCAATACGGTTCTCGTGCACATCTTTAATGAACATGCTTTGCACTTATTCGCGTCCGCTTTTACCTAAGATGCATTATGTGAGGCCCTTCAATGTGATGCAGCTCGACATGCTCCGCCACCAAGCTGTCACCATAGTGGCAGCGAGACTTGGCAGGGCCGAGCCTCCACTTCGGAAGGAGGTGGTGGAGTACATGTCCGATGTGGACTCGCACCTCTGGAGTATGCGCAAGAGCAAAGCGAACTTTTTCCGTCTGATGTCAGTTTTCTCCGGATTATTTGCTGTCGGAAAATGGTTTGGGGATATTTGCATGTGGAGAAATCCCATTACGACTGTGCTCGTGCACGTGCTCTTCGCAATGCTCGTCTGCTTCCCGGAGCTGATACTGCCCACTACATTTCTGTACATGTTTCTGATCGGAGTATGGAATTTCAGGTATCGCCCCAGGTACCCTCCCCACATGAACACCAAAATCTCGCAAGCTGAAGCAGTACATCCTGACGAGCTGGACGAAGAATTCGACACATTCCCGACCACGCGCAGCTCGGATCTGGTGAGGATGAGGTACGATCGGCTCAGAAGTGTGGCTGGTAGGATTCAGACCGTGGTCGGCGATGTGGCGACACAAGGAGAGCGGCTTCAGGCTTTACTGAGCTGGCGGGATCCACGTGCTACGGCCATCTTTGTCACTTTCTGCCTCGTCGCTGCACTTGTATTGTACGTAACCCCCTTCCAGGTGGTGGCGGGATTGGCCGGATTTTACATGATGAGGCATCCTAGGTTCCGTCACAGGCTACCTTCAGCTCCAATCAACTTCTTCAGACGCCTGCCAGCCAGGACTGATAGCATGCTGTAAAAATGTAAAACCGATGTCCTGGCCTGTCTAAATCTAAATTTATCCTAGTTTTCTTTTCAGAGTGAATTTTGTACTGTGGCCTTGCGGTCCTGAGTTCTGTTATTAGGTAATAACTTGAAGACTATCACTGTATTCAGCTGTTTTGGGCGGACCAGCTCTGGACGTACAGTAGTCGAGAACCTTGTTCTGGTTTATCTAGATATTACACTCGGCTACCCATGCTCGCCGTGGCAAGCTAGATTATCCACGTCTACTGTTCTTATCAATCATACACGCGTCAATGACTCGACTGTGAGGAGAGGCAAGTCAACCATGACAAATATAAGTCAGTCCTAACATTTGTTAAATTCGTGTACTTTAATCCTAAGACTTTCGATTTGTGTGTTTTTAAGTCCTAAAACATGTTAACTTTGCTCATTAAAGTCAAGACAACTTTTGGGTCTTTTGGGGCTCTTCCCACTTGATCTTCCCATAACAAAGTCAGAGATTGGACAAATGACCATGTCTACATGCCAAACTCTGGGACCAGATCCTTATCTTTATGGTGAATTAGCCTAGTGGAGATTCCGTATGTTAGGATACCACGAGTTTTGTCTAAAGAGGAGCAGAAAACAAATAGAGAATTGACCAAGACATCACCACAAGAAATATATTCTGGAGTTCCAAACTGGATGATACCGACGTCTGAGCATGGTTGGTTGGGAGCTATCCAAATTCAATGTATTTTCAAGTGCTTTCAAACCCAAATTTATGCCAATAATACTGGAATTAATTATTTAGCTAAACGGCAGGATTGACCCGTTTTATATTCTTCTCAGCATTTGTCAACGGTGCTTTCGACAACCCATTCAGGGAACATTTCAACAACAACATTCTTTCGAAAACGTGCATGCAGCTTCAAATAACCCTTAACCAGGACGTGCACACCATGTTCAGGATCGCTGGCTAGGGACAGAGCAGCCTCAATTCGCTAGAAAACCGAAAGCCAAAGAAAGCTCACGAAAGCTATGCAACACAACCACCTCGTCCCCTCGGGAAAACAATGGCGATCTCGGTGTCCAAGAAGAATACCAGAGCAACCAAGAAGGTGGAAAAGAGACAAGACTCTTGCTGTGGCTTCTTCAACAGCCTCTTGTGCAGAGTCATTTTTAGAGTCCCTGCTGTGATTCTCCTCTTCGTCCTCATCTTCTTGTGGTCCTCCTCGGCCACTATCATATCGGGAAACATGGTCCACGTCTGCGTTTCGTCACGCAAGCTCAACAACCTCTACTGCCTCTCTGCAGGTGCGCAGCCCAATTTCGAAATTTCCCTTCCTGCGAACAGGAATTCCTCCGCTTCCACAAATGCTATGCCTGGCGCCATCAATAAAGATACAAAAGAGACTGTGCAGCCTTTTGCGGTTGTCGAGAATGCCTTCAATGATGCACCAGATGATGAGGTTGCGATTGCCATGAAGTCAGTCGAGGAGCAGCTAGAAATGCAGCGGTCATGGATCTCGCACTCGAACAATCAGAATTGTGACGAGAGGGGGATATTCGTGTACGACTTGCCTCCAAAGTTCAACAAGGACCTCGTATCTCAGTGCAACGACATGATTCCTTGGACTGATTTCTGCAGATACTTCACGAACGACGCCATGGGTGAGCCGATACCGAAGCTCGGCAAAAACTGGTACCAGACCCATCAGTATTCTCTGGAGCCAATTTTTCACTCCAGGGTTCTGAAACATCCCTGCAGGGTCTACAATGAGAACGAGGCGAAGCTGTTCTATGTGCCATTCTATGGTGGCTTGGACATCCTGAGATGGCACTTCAAGAATGCGACAGATGACGTGAAGGACGCATTGGCATTGGAGCTCATGAAATGGCTTCAGCAACAGCGGCCATGGCTCAAAAACTCTGGCAAAGATCATGTTTTTGTGCTGGGCAAGATCTCATGGGATTTCAGGAGATATAGAGGCTCCAAATGGGGGAATCAGTTCCTAGAGCTTGATCAAATGCAGAACCCGATCAAGATCCTGATTGAACGCCAACCTTGGCATCCATACGACATCGGTGTCCCCCATCCCACCAGCTTCCATCCGCACTCGGATGACGACATCGTCTCCTGGCAGCAGAAAATCATCGGTTCGCGCCGCAAGCACCTCATGAGCTTTGCCGGGGCCACAAGGCCTGAATTGCCCGACAACATAAGGACGTTGCTGATCGACCAGTGCAAGTCAGCCGGCGAAGGGAAGTGCCACTTCCTGGACTGCCGCTCCGGCCAGTGCGCTGGCCCCGAGACCGTCATCGAGCTCTTCACAGAGTCTGAATTCTGCCTGCAGCCTCCCGGGGACAGCCCGACGAGGAAATCGCTATTCGACTCCCTTGTGGCAGGCTGCATACCGGTGCTGTTCGATCCTTTCACGGCGTACTACCAATACCCGTGGCACTTGCCGGAGGACCGCAGCAAGTTCTCGGTGTTCGTGGACCAGGAGGAGGTGAGGCAGAGGAAGGTGAATGTGGTGGAGAGGCTAATGAAGGTGCCCGTGCAGGAGAGGGAGGACATAAGGAGCTACATCGTGTACGAACTCTTGCCAGGTCTGGTCTACGGCGATTCTGATTCGAAGTTTAGCAAGTTTCAGGATGCTTTCACCATAACGATGAACAATCTGCTGGAGAGAATGACAAGACTATAGCTGACTCCATTAACACGTTACAAAGCGATTTTATTTTTGTATCATTTTGTGGTTTTAAGTTATTCATTAAGCTTTTTGTTTATTTGTATGTACAAGATAAAGATCCTGCAAATGCAAAGGAAGATGAGATTATTTCTTGAGTTGATTGCAACATCTTTCCTCTCATATTACCTCTAATCCGACCTTCCGCTAACTAATAATCTTAACTAGTATATACAACTTACTTTGTCTTTGTATATGAGGCTTAATCACTCAATCAATCGGAGTAAAAAGATTCAATTTCATTGCCAGAAGTCATTTTCAAATACATTCGACCAAATTATGATCCCGATTCACTCTTTGAATATTACATTACAGAATGATTAACTGAAAATGACATTCTCTTTCCAAACGAATCGATTTTAAGTTTTAAACAAATTGTCCGTGAACTAATACTCAGGATTGGATTCAGGAGGCGTTCATCTTCCATTGGATATAACTCCAAACCTGAATCATGTGAACTGAAATATTCTAGAAGCCGCAACTAAAGTAAGGCCACCTAACAAGCGGCCAGGAAATGGTAAGGCTGTTCACATCATTGCACATCTCACGGTTGAATATCTTTCCATTACAAGCCAAAAGTAGGAAATACTTGATGAGGCAATTTCAGATCATTCTTAAAAATACTATCGAGTACTTGTTACAATTAAATAAAAATATAAAAGAACTAACGAATTTACAAATTCGCCTGATTAATATTGTGAAATTTCAATGCTCTGTTAACAAGCCCATTGAGAAGAATGCACGACCTGATTTTGCTATAAAAGTTACTTTTTCATAACAAGAGATACAACAGTGAGTTAAGCATTTTAGGTTGATAAAAAGACTTGTAAATAAGTAGGAGTTTCGAATTATATCATGACATCACTTATCCAATTATTCTCACTTGATTGCTTAATCAACTAAAATGCTTTTAAAATCGAAATCCACAGCAAAATTCAATTCCAAATGGGAATTATAAATAAACCGAGAGAAAATTTCAAATAAAGACTCGAAGTGTTCCATTTTCTCAAATAAAGATTTAAAGTCTTTTATATCAAATAAAGGCATAGCCTCGCTCACTTGCCAACCAGTAATAAATTCCAGCCAATTAGGGGTATTTTCATCTAAATACTATTTACATTAAATTAAATTATAAATTTTAAAAACTTTAAAAAAGAAGAAAAAAGAAAATGCAAGCGAGAGAGCATTCCCTCAGTCCTGTGATAGCCGCCCCATCACCGGTGAAGAACAGTGAAACAAGATTCACATTAGAACCTTAGTTAAGAAAATGAACGCATTTCAAATTATTATTTAAAATAATATTCACTCCATATTCTTATACGTGAGAATCAGACTACTTTAAGTTTTTATTTGGAATTTTCCCTAATTCCGGCATTCAGATTGGCTTACGTATGCATTGACGAAATTCCAAGTTTCTAGAATGCCCGACGCAAGGTGAGCACTTGGACAAGACCAATCTACGTGGAACCTACAGCGCAAGCCACGTGGAGCAACCGCGTACGCAATCCTCGTGCGCATGGTCGGACTGAAAATGTATATATAACGCCCTCGCTCCACCCGGTTTCCATCATCACATGCTCCGTTCTTCTTACGCTCGTCTTCTGCCCCGAACTAGTTCCGCCATTAAAGCCTCTTCCTCGCATCTCCCCTCCTCCTCCTCCCACCCGAACCCGACCGTTCCGATCCCTCCTCGATTCGCGTCATCTTCGCCGACCGGAAAAGGATTTCCTTTTGCCCCTCATCGCAGCCGCAAGGTACCCGAGTTCGGCGCTTCGAGATCGAGTCGCGCGATGACGAGCCAATCCCAGAAAGCCTCGGTTCACGACTTCACCGTCAAGGTCTGGGTTTTGGCCGGTTTTCTTAATAACTCGTAAAGGTCTCGCCTTTTTCGTGTTTTCCCTGTGGACGCGTGAGAGGGCTTGGGTCGGTTTTCTTAATAACTCGTAAATGTCTCGCCTTTTTCGTGTTTTCCCTGTGGATGCGTGAGAGGGCTTGGGTCGGTTTTCTTAATAACTCGTAAAGGTCTCGCCTTTTTCGTGTTTTCCCTGCGGATGCGTGAGAGGGCTTGGGTCGGTTTTCTTAATCACTCGTAAAGGTCTCGCCTTTGTCGTTTTGTGGGATTAGTCGGGCCAAAAGTTCGTGTGCTGGATTTATAAAGTGGAACGAAAGTAGGAATTTCTGTAGAACTTGTTGACATGATCTTCTGATAAGTACCCTTTTCAAATTTTTATTGGATGTTTGAGGAAGAGAAATAGGTGGGTTTGGCGAAGTTTTAGTGAAATTGGTCGTGCTCAGTTCGTAGCGCAAACTGCAATAGCTTTTTCGCCTTGAGTCATGTTACCGTTGAGTTTGTGTTTGTTAATCAAGTTTGTTCCATGTAATCACGAATTGGTTTTTTCACGATCCTTAATGTGACTCTCTGTTGATTCCATGTTTGATTTTGTTGTAGGATGCTAGGGGGAATGATGTCAATCTCAGCCAGTACAAGGGGAAAGCCCTGCTGATCGTCAATGTTGCATCACAATGGTAATCGTTTGATTGATGTTCAATATTCCTTTTCGGTCTAAGATTAATGAGAACATATCTCACCATATTTGTGTTCCTGTCCTTGTGGAATAGATTTAGTGCAAGTGCCAATTTTGTCTTTATGTTCTTTTATCCCGGGTGCTTCAAAAATCTGTATGATCATTGTCAACAGATGACAATTGACCAACAATGTTTCATGAGCAAGCTGTGGCCTTCCAAATGATTTCCTTTGATTTGAGATTCTGGTTAAGATTCTTACTGGTGCGCGCTTGCTTGTTGTGATGCAGTGGCTTGACAAACTCAAACTACACAGAGCTGAGTAAGCTTTATGAGAAGTACAGAAATCAAGGTATGTTAGTTTTGTTTCTCCCTCTTCGCACAATTTGAATTAGCTCTGATGCACTAGACAGTGATGGCTCAGACCAAGCTATTACATTGGTCCCAATGTAGCTGTTATTTTGCCCGGGAGTAGGACTACTTGCTGTCTTCTTTCCTTATGGTTGGTTCCTTCATGGAATGAGTTCATGGAACATTGTGATTTTAGTGAAATTAGGGCTTCTGCAATGATTGAATACACATTTGGCGTCCTTTGTTATAAATTGTGAAGCACAGTAGAAGTGGCCCAACGGAGTAAAGGATTTGCAGTCACTTTTGTTCCCTGACAGATCTTCCATTATTACTTTGATATGGAGCAGTCACATGTCAATATGTTCAACCTTCCGCATCAGACCCAACAATGTCTGTCTTTTATCTAACAATTCATTACCCTGGAGTATCAATGGTTTGCACAAATGAAATTTGGGTGAAAAGATGTAAGAAGATGACTCTATTCCCTTACTGCAATGCAGGTCTGGAGATTCTGGCCTTTCCATGCAACCAATTCGGATCTCAGGAACCAGGGAGCAACGAGCAGATCCAAGAATTTGCCTGTACTCGATTTAAGGCTGAATACCCCGTCTTTTCTAAGGTTAATTTTTTTTACTTGGTTTTGTTTTCTTGGTAGAAGCTTCTGTCAGGATGCTGGATCCAACTCCAACATGGTATTGTAGAACTGCTTACGACTAGGATCTTAATCATACAAATAACTAGATAGACATTGTGGATTTTTAAACCTTCTACTCTCTCTCATTACTGGTGAGCAAGATAGTAACGACATTATACGTGTGCACTTTATACAGGTTGATGTGAATGGTGGTAATGCTGATCCATTGTATAAACACCTGAAATCTAGCAAAGGCGGGTTCTTTGGTGACGGCATCAAGTGGAACTTCGCCAAGTTCCTGGTCGACAAAGAGGGGAATGTGGTCAACCGTTACGCTCCAACAACTTCACCCCTAAGTTTTGAGGTAAAAGTAACTGAGCGCTTGTTTCACGTGCCATATATTCCTAATCCTTAAGTTCATTTCTGAGTAATGCCGACTATTTCCCTTGTGATTGCAGAAGGATGTGAAGAAACTGCTGGGAGTCGAGTGAATTCCAGAAGGGTGGATAGTTTCTGATTCTGGTTGATGAAAAATAATGGAAGCAGATTTGGGGAGTACCTTTTGAAGGAGACTTCTTATGTATGGATGTTGTTCAATTACGCTGCAGTTCTTGCAGCTAGTAACGTTTTAATACTAGGTTTCAAATAGAAGACTGTTTTTCCATCTGTTTTCAATCTCTTCCCTGCGAAGCTTTATTATCGGCTCAAGCTAGGAGTAGAAGGAAGTGCAATACAGCTTTAGTATCTGGGTTACAACATACTTGGGATGATCATGCTTAGTGTATAACTTATGACGGCAAAAAATTTCCGGAAGCGAATTGCCAAAGAGAGAAAGGAGGTTTGAAAGGAACTTTGGAGAGGTAGAATGCGAAGTAGGGAACTATAGAGTTAGACCAAGAAAGTCGCATTTGCTACGCCCAACGATACATCTTTTCTTGAACCTATTTTTGAACTGACCGTGTCCATAATCCTTCAGCCCCGTGTCACTTAAAAGGCAAGAGGTAAACCGAGAGCCGCTCATCTGAGCCGGCGGATTCGAATTATGCGGCGCCTGGTCGATATGTGTGAGCGGAGTGAAAGCTCTCGGGGAAGGAAGGTGAAGGGAGTTTTAGAGAGAGTAATAACTCCATATTACAATATGATCATCCAAAATGAAATCACATTTATGCACACGGAACCGAAAATTTTGGTAGACGATTATTAAGTGAAATCATTAACGAGGGAATAACGATCAAGTTGTACGTAAAGAAAATAACGATCAAGTTGTACATAAAGAAAGATGAAGATACTTCAAGATTTTAGGAGAGGTGTTGTATATAGAAAAGATTAAAATTTTGATATTGAAACATGTATAAAAAAGAAAATGCACACTCATCCAAATAATATATCTCTAAAATGATTAAATAAAAATATTTTAGACAGAATAACGATTGAGATCCATGTATTATGGGACTCACTGCATATAAGAACACTAACATGACTTAGATGATAAGGAATATTGTTAAATAAGTGAAATATCCTATTATTTGGTTATGTGAGTCCAATTTTGTATTAAAGTGTCATTTTGCGAACACAATTGAAGAGGTTGGGTCAATTGTTTGTCACGACAAATGCTCCTGGACCGAACGACAACACATTTGACACTTACCCACGAACGACTCAATTTACTTCCTAGATGGATGCATGAGAGAGAATAAAAAATCTTGCTATCGTATTTAACCAATTTCGTAAAGCTTCCGGTCAAGCTATCAACTTAAACAAGTTTCGTTCCCTGTTATTAAAAGTTGCTATGAGAATCTACTAGCAACAATGGCGGATCATCTACAACTACAAAACAGACAAATGCTTGGGTATGCCTATGCAGATTGGGGCAGATCCAAAAGGAAAATGTTTACTTGAATTCTAGACCGTGTTAATAGCAAAGTTGAAAGCTAGAAAGGAAGTGCCCATTAAGGCCATGGTGCAATCCATCCCCATTTATGCAGTGTTGTTTTAAAGTACAAGTAAAACAGACAAATACATGGATGTCAAGTGGCTGCTGGCCGTCATTGTTTTGGACAGACGTTGACACTTTTTACATATTTTTAAATGTTTTTTGAATTTTTCTTTATTCTTTTTTTCCTTTTTTCTTATCATTTACTTTTTCTTTCACACCATAGCCGATACCGACCACAAAAATAAAGAGAAAAATTGAAAAATTGAGAAAGATTTTTTAAAATAAATTGTTCATTTCTGTAAATCAATTAATATTCACGTCAATAATTTCTAATCAAAATTAACTTGAAAGATTGTATTAATAAATTATCAAAAAATTTAAAATTAAATTAACACAAGGTTCAAAAATGAATTGGTCACCATATAATATATTTATGGCTTTTTAGATAATTTTCCAAAATACAAATCATACATTCCTGAAATCACAGAGGGAAAAGTATAAAGATTCGAAAAATCAAGGTGCGAAATGCATATTTAGCAAAGTTTGCAGGTGCCTTCTGTAATTGTTCTTTTTTCCCTTCGCCCTGCTTCAAATAGGCAAAAAGTTTGGGGGACACGTTGTGTTCGGACAAGAAGAGGCGATGACGAGCCAACTGATGCAGGACCCGCAACCAATTTACGAGCTCGCTGTCAAGGTTTGTCCCATGAGTTCATCACCCACCTGAGAAATTTCAAACCTTTTCTGGATCACTCCGTGATGTTGGGTTCTTTCTTTGTCTGGCTTTGCGAGTCTGAATGTTTTCTGGGCACAAGCCCTTTCGCAACTAGCTTTGTGAAGCTTGTTCTTGAACCGAACTGTTTCGATGAAGAGCTTAATAGTGGTGATGAGAATGTTCCCTTTTGGACGATCGGCCGTTTGTTTGGGATTCTTGAATCGGCCCAAGTATGATTACTGTCGGAAACATTGAAAGATTGCATCTTTGGTGTGAATGGGTGATGAAAAGCTAGTTGACTCTGCGTGGCAGTATTTGTTGGGAGCTAGCTGAATGTTCTCTGGGCACAAACTCTTTCGCAAGTTCACTAGCTTTGTGAAGCTTGCTCTGGAACCGAACTGTTTCGATAAAGAACTGAATAGTGATGATGATAATGTTCCCTTTTGGTGGATCAGCCGTTTGTTTGGGATTCTTGAATCGGCCCAAGTGTGATTATTGTCGGAAACATTGAAAGATTGCATCTTTGACTTGAATGGGTGATGAAAAGCTAGTTGACTTTGCATGGCGGTAGTTGTTGAGAGCTAGCTGAATGTTCTCTAGGCACAAACTCTCTCGCAAATTCACTAGCTTTGTGGAGCTCGTTCTTTGACTGAACTGTTTCGGTAAAGAGCTTAATAGTGGTGATGATAATGTCCCCTTTTGGAGGATCGGCCCGTTTTTTTGGGATTCTTAAATTGGCCCAAGTATGATTATGTTGGAAACATTGAAAGATTGCATCTTTGATGTGAATGGGTGATGAAAAGCTAGTTGACTTTGCATGGCAGTAGTTGTTGAGAGCCAGAGGATACTTGATAAATTATATTGAATCATTTTTGTTGTCGCTGGTGAGAAACGGTGGCGAAGAGATCAATCTTGGGGCCAACTGAATGGCAGGAGGTCCTTTTGTGCTTCTTTCCCTTTTCAGATGTTGCACTCTAAAAGGGTCTCTTTTTAGCCTGTTCCTTCATTTTGATATGTATATTAAGAATTAGACATTTCGCAGTCTCTTCCTGCTGCACTAGTTCAATTGGGGTGACCTTTCTGGCATCTGACTGAAGATAATGTTTTTCATTCCCCCATTATATGTGAACTTGATGGAGCTTCTTCAGGCAATAAATGTCTAAAGCTTTTAGTTCTTTAAAATGCAGGATGAGAAGGGAAATGATGTAAGTCTGGGTGAATATAGAGGGAAGGTCTTGCTTATTGTGAATGTGGCCTCGAAATGGTATGTACCTTATCCACCTTGTCTTTGTTCTGTCTCTTGTTACCGAAATTTTACTGAGGAAAACAAATATGATAGTGGATCTGAGGAAGAGAGATTTTGTAGAAATACGAAGAGAAGGGAGCGCATGGTGATTGTTGTTAGCATGAACCTTTGAATTGGGAGATATTGTTATGGAGATGTGATGCATTTAATAGCTTAGTTTCGTTTTACACTTCAACAGCTCACCAAATGGATATTCTCTAGATTTTCCCTGTAAATATATTTACTCAATTGTCGTTTGGTTTTGGCAGTGGATTGACTAACTCAAACTATACCGAGCTAAACCAGTTGTATGAGAGGTACAAAGATAAAGGTGAGCTCTTCAAACTCCACGTTTGAGTTCCCATCTTCCTTAGGTGACTAATCCACCAGGGCTGCAGAAGTTGGAATTTTAAAGTAATGGTTTGTCAATTCTAATCCTTGGTATAAAACTATACTCTGGAGTATGGTGATGAGGATGGAAAAGAGCTGGGGTACTACTTCACCGGTTGAGTGGATCTGAGTTTTTGTCATCAACCTTCGTGGACATACCTCTCATTCTTTCCATCTTCCATTCTTTGGTTTTAAAACTGGTTGAAAACTTTCACAATGATCTCTTAACTTATGGTGCTCACTCTAGCTGTTATCATCTTAGGGATGATCTTATTGTAAGCATAGTCTTTATCGGCCACTCTCCAACACTTTTTCACATCACTACCAATGTTATATTTTTTGTATGGCCTACACTTCTGATGCTCTGAAGATGAATGTTCTCCATCAACTTCTTTAGATGAAGTATTCTCTCACTTTGTAGAGCTGGCTCTGGTAAAAAAAATCTAACCCACAGATCTTGGAATGTGACATTTACTGCTAATATTTATGTCAGCAATGGGAAAAAGGAATAGAAAGATGAATACTCATATGTTTGGTCCTTCATTCTCACTTCATTGACCTAATATATATTTCTATTCTCCAATTTGCAATACTCCGTTTGCAAATTATGAAAGTTTTTCGTGTGTTAGCTCTATTTCCTTTCCAGTTTTACTATGCACATTTGATTTGTGACAATACTAGTGTTCGGTGGCATAGAAATTGATTATCCTGAACCAGAGTTGTGAGAAGGTAATGCTTGAGTGACATTGGGTTTTCCTGATAAGTGAATTGGTGCAGGCTTGGAGATACTGGCCTTCCCATGCAATCAGTTTGGTAATGAGGAACCAGGAACAAACAATGAGATCAAGGAATTTGTTTGCACCCACTTTAAGTCAGAATTTCCCATCTTCGATAAGGTCTACAGGCAATGTTTTTGGTCTCCTACTTTCTGAAAGCCTTGTTTAGACACAAATTTAAATTACAATGGCTTGACCACCCCTTAGATGTAAATGCCTCATTATATTCAAGATGCTGCTTGAACACTTAGTTTCCTTTGTTCGCATAATTATCACCACCAAAATCTTGAATAGTTTCTTTCTTTTCCAAATTCTGTATTTGTGGTCTGAGGGCTGGTTCAGCAACAAGGAATGAACATGCGACTTCCTTTTCTTTTCTTAGATTGAAGTGAATGGGGAAAAAGAAGTGCCACTATATAAGTTCCTGAAATCAGGGAAATGGGGAATGTTCAAGGATGATATTCAGTGGAACTTTGCCAAGTTCCTGGTAGATCAGAATGGGGTGATTATAAATCGTTATTACCCATCGACATCTCCTCTTACCATTGAGGTATACCTGCTTACAGATCATGTTTTTCTCCAATTGATGCTTAGGGATCATGCAGTCTATATTTGATCACAAGATGGTCTCCTAGATGTGCTTGAATAATGCAAACACTTTAATGTCCATTTACTAAACTAATGAAACAATGTCCGTGGCTGCAGGGGGACATGAAGAAGCTGTTGGGAATTTCATGAAGGTCAGAAAAGGCTGGTGTGCGCAGTCATTTCTCATGCACTCTTGAGACTTATGAAATATTTATGCATATTGTGCTAGCATGTGTATAGTATGTGTGATTCTGGCCTCAGGGTGAATTCTGTAATTGATAACAGATCTCGTACTATTAGCTCCACTAGGTATTGTTTGATCGAATTTTTTGTGTTTGAACTGAATATCTAATGCATCGTGAAAGCTAATGCTCTTCTCTAATTTTGTTTTGTTGTTGTTAATTCAGTTCATGTTGCAGAAGTTAAATCGAGTCATTGCAGAAGGTAAATTTGGGTTCTGCTGCTTCATTTTGTTTAGGATTAGTTTGCTAGACTTCCCCAATTGTCTATGACTCTGTTTGCTTTTATTTGGTTATGAGGTCCTTTGCTTTTACCGATCTAAGGTTGTAGAACAACTAAAATTCAGCAAGTGCTTTGGACATTTGCCTAAACTTCATGGAGTTTGAGGGGTTACGTTTCCTAAGATTCAAGATGACCTACTTATGCAGCATAAACCCGACCTGGTCCATGTTATGCTATCATGCCCAAAGGCTTTTCAAAGTATTTAGTTGTATGAGTTGGCTCAAATTCCGCTTGCTCGAGATCTCTTTGTTTTCTTTAGAAGCTACTGTAAAAATAATTGTACAATGAGGAGAGTAAGCTCAAAGTTCAGTGAATAAATAAAAAGAGAAAAAGCAAGCCTGAACCTTGAAAATCTAGTTTGATCTCCTCTAACTGTTCCGCTCATTTGCTTTGTAACCTAAAGATCGAGATAATAATTCCACTAAATGCCATGTCTCACTGTTGAACTTCTATACGTCCTAAATGCTAGTGCTAATTCAGTTCTGCTAATTGTAGATTATCGTAATGAATTAGGAACATCTCTTGCTGTTCCTCTCTCTTGGACTTAGAAGAAATGGTGATGTAAAGACAAACTCATAAACCCCGCCACTTCAAACACATCGATTCTTTTCTTTTTTCAACTACAGTGAGCCCCCCCATCGCCATATTCGTTACCTGGTGATGGATAGGCAAGTCTTATTTCATTGAGTTGCAATATGGGAATTTGGAAATACACAACTTGCTAATTCGTCTCATACGTTCTTTGGTATCAGTTCATGGACCCATCTTCAGAAATGCCATCAGTCCTCAGACCAGAAGACCCCCATCTCCCCCCAATCGCTCTCGGGAACGCCTAAAGCCTTCCACACCGCTTTCGACGCATTGACAATATTGTTCGAGCAAGGTGGCTGGAAATCATGATCCCCGTCGCACCCCATTGTCGAGTCACACTCATCGACCACCTTCACCTTCACGCTCCTCCCGTTGCCATGAATAGTTATCTCCTTGTCGCATCTCTCCCCCTTATTGAACCACCCGGTCGATAGTGCCACTACCGGCATATCGTCAGAATGGAACTGATTATCGCACTTAGAAGGCGTGCCTGGTTCCCCATCCTCCTCGAAGCTGTTTACAGTAAATATTGCCTTGGTGCGTTTCCTCACGGGCGGCGAGCATTTGTAAGTCGTGTAAAACTCACCTTTCTAGCAGCATGCGACGCCGTCATCAGTGTGGCACTCGCCCTGAGTTCCTTGGACCTTGCCACTAGGCCTGCACACTTGTGCCTCGGCAATCACCAAAGCGACCACCATGGCAAGGACAAGGATCAATACGCGAGAGCGAGTTGAATGGTGAAGCTTCATTTCTTGATATATTGAGTTCTCACTTCCTTTGGTTTCTTGAAGTCTATTTCGAGGGGGTACATATATAGTGCACTGGTGACATAAGAGGACACCTCTTTGGAGCTGAAAACTACGTAAAATCTAATGAGTCATCTTTGTAATGCCAAATGAACGAACGATTTTTTTTTTTTTTTGTTTAAATTTGAGAGAGAGTTCAGTTGTTTATCTAGACAAAAATTCAAAGGCATGTTGACCTCATGGTTGGTTTTATAGGCAATTGGTAGATGACGGATTCATCAATTAGTGAGTTCTCTTCTCCTGTTGAAGGATTTTTTGCGCTCCTTGGAAGATTAAGCGTGAGATCCTTATGAGGCCCGGAACCTGGTAAGGAACAAAGGCTTAAGGACGAGCAGCTGGAATTTAGGGAGTCATATCTTGACCTCATCGACCTCTTTCAACGGGCTTGGAATCTCAAACGGCCACTGGCCAGCCAAATAGGGAATCTCTTGAATTTGAACCGCGGATTCTAGGTGGGGCTTACAACAGTTCAACAGCTGCGAGTTGATTAGTCCATGTGGACTGTGTCCATACTAATATTTCTCCTTCACGTATGGACCCAACTGGTCATTAGCGATCGTCAGATGATGATACAAGGTTTATGTAGGGGTCATTACATCGATGGTTGAGATTCACATCGACCTGGCGAGAATTTCCACCTTAGCCGGCTCATCTGCTTAGTCATAAATCCGGATGATTGCAAGGAATCCAGAAAAAGCATTCAAAGGACAACCTGATGACAAATCTTCTGATGTGCGGCACGGATATTGAGTAACTCTCGTTTCTGTCTTATTTGCAATAGGAGCTTTGTTGTTCCAAGTTTGATTAAGACGACTGACATGCGAATAGATATGAATGGATTCATACGTAGGGGCATCATTTATTGAGGAACCCTTCACTCTAAAGATGAAGAGAGTTACATTAACAAGAAGGCTGTCCATTTTCATGCAGACGACAGTAATCATCTGTCGAATGAATTCAAACAGTTCATGGAGCAGACCGGCAACACCTAAGCAAAATTTTGCAAGATCTACCACTCCCAAAACAGCTGATGAGTGACTCTTTCAGAATGTCTTATGTCGAGAAGCTCCAAGAAACATCCATTTTAGCCATGTCCTGTCATTTTAAGAAGTTCCTCACAAATCAGAACCATTGCACTCTAAATCAGACAGCACACAATTTCATAAATACAACAGACCACCAATCAACAGTGTCGGAGGTAGCTGGTAGCCGAAACATTGTTTTGACCTTAATAGGTGATTTTGTGAGCTTATGATGGCTGACTATGTGAGCCAATCCATGGTAGAGGCAAGTGGCAACTGTCGGAAGCAAAGCGACTTTCTTGTATATCGTGTTTAGACTCCATGGACTAGATTAAAGTTTTAAGCTGATTTGTATAAAAATTTTGCTGTCAACGACTTCAAATTGCAGAGGAGAGGCATCAAAACGCTACAAAGCCTGTAATGGAAACTTGCAGGAGTGAGGCTCTTGCGCATTTATAAAGACAAAACCATGAAGGAATTTGTTTGCACTGGCTTTTAAGTCAGAATTTTCCTTCTTTGATAAGGTCTACATGCAACTCTGGTCTCTTTACTTTCTGACAATATAGCCTTCTTTAGACGAACTTTTAAGTTACAATGGCTTGACCACTGCTAAAATGTAAGTGCTCCATTATATTTCGATGCAGCTTGAACACTTTGTATCTTTCTGTTCTCATAATTATCTTTACCAAGCTTCTTGAACAATTGCTTCCTTTTCCAAACTCTGCATTTGTGGTCTGAGGGCTGTTTCAGCAACGTGGAATTGGCACTCAACTTCCTTTTTCTTTCTGTTAGATTGAAGTGAATGGGGAAAAGGCAGCGTTAATATATAAGTTACCGAAATCAGGAAAATGGGGAATCTTTAAGGATGAAATTCAGAGGAACTTTGCCTAGTTCCTGGTAGATAAGAATAGGGTGATTATAGATGGTTATTGCCTCACAACATCTCATTTTATCATTGAGGCACCGTATAGCTGCTTAAGGATCATGTTCGTTTCCTTTAGATGCTTAAAGATCATGTTGTTTATAAAAATAATTCACAAGACAGTCTCCCAGATATGCTTGAATCATGAGAAAACATTAATGTCCATTTACGGCACTAATGGAACAATGTTCGCAACACGCTGCAGGAAGACATAAGAAGCTGTTGGGAATTTCATGAAGGTGACAGAAAAGGCTGGTGTGCACAGTCGATTCTCATGCTTTATTGAAACTTTTAAAATATCTATGCAGATTGTGCTAACATGTATATCATTTGTGTGGTATTGGCCTCAGTATGACTTCTGTAATGGATTCCAGATCTTGTACTTTTAGCTCTACTTGTGCTGTTTGCTCAAACTATTAACAGTTTAAACTGAAGACGGAATGCATCGTGAAAGTTGATGCTCTTCTCTAATTTTCTTTATTATTAATAATTCACTTAATTTTTCAGAAGATAAACTAAGTCGTTCTTTCAACAAAAGGGTTACACTCAATTTGGGTTTCTGCTGCTTGATTTTGTTTGCTCTTTTTTTCCTGTTTGTCTTCCCTCTGTTTTCACTAGAATTAGCTTGCTAGACTTCCCAAATTCAACAGTATGGCTGTGTTTATTTTTATTTGGTCCATGAACCAAAATGCGGCAAGTGCATTGGACATGCGACTGAATTTTTTAGAGTTTGGTGGGTTACACTTCCTGTGATCTGAGATGACCAACCTTTGTGGCATAAAACCCAACCTGGTCCGTTTGAAGCCATCGTGCCTGAAGGCTTCAAAGTACTTGGTTGTATGAGTTTGCTCAAATTACGCTTGCTCAAAAACTAGTTCTTCTAACAAGCTACCGTCAAAATAATCCTTCAATGAGGAGAGCGAACTCAAAGTTCAGGGAAAAAACAGAAAAGAAAGAAAAAGCAAATCCTGAGCTTTGAATTTGTAGTTTGATCTCTTCTCCAATTGTTCAGCTCATTTGCTTTATAAGCTAAGATTAAAATAATAACTCCACCTAATGCCATGTCTTACTGTTGAACTTATATATGTCCTGCGTGCTAGTTCGTCATTGAGTAGCAGTAATTGCAGATAGTTATTGAATTGAACTAGGAACATCAACTGTTCCTATCTCTTCAGAAGAGAAGTTAATATAAAGATAAACTCATAGACCCTCCCACTCCAAACACATCATTTTATTCGTTACATGATAAATAGGCAAGTCTTATTTAGTTGAGTTTTATTATGGAAATTTGGAAGGATAGAACTTGCTAATTCTTCTCACAAGTTCTTAGGTACAAGTTCATGAACCAATCTTCAGAAATGCCATCAGTCCTCTGACCAGAAGATCTCCATCTCCCCCCAGTCGCTCTCCAGAACTCCCAAAGCCTTCCACACCGCTTTTGACGCATCGACAATATTGTTCGGGCATGGTGGCTGGAAATCATGTTCCTTGTCGCACCCCATCATCGAGTCACACTCGTCAACCACCTTCGCCTTCACGCTCCTCCCGTTGCCATGGATAGTTATCTCCTTGAAGCATCTCTTCCCATTATTGTACCACCCGGTTGATAATGCCACGATGGGTGTGTCGTCGGAATGGTAATGGTTGTCGCACTCAGAAGGCCCGCCCCCATCCCCGCCCTTCTCGAAGCTGTTTATGGTCAACGTCGCCTCGGTGCGTTCCGTCACGGGAGGCGAGCATTTGTAAGTCGTGTAAAACTCGCCGCTCTTGCAGCAATCGGCACCGTATTCACTAGTGCACTTGCCCTGAGTCCCTCGGAGCTTGCCGCTAGGCCTGCATACCTGAGCCTCGGCAATCGCCGAAGCAGCCATGACGGCGAGGACGAAGATCAATACATGAGAGAGATTTGAATGGAGAAGCTTCATTTCTTGACGTACTTGAGTTCTCGCTTCCCTTGGTGTGTTGAAGTCACTATTGTGGGGGTACATTCATAGGGAACTGGTGACATAAAAGGACAACTTTGGAGCTGAAACTACGAAATGTCTAAAAAGACAACTTCGCAATGATAGATGAATGAAAGAATTGTTTTTTTATTTATTTTTCCTTTGTTGTGTTTAAAGTAAAGAGAGAGAATCCAGTTGTCCGCGCGTATAATAGGCATGACCTCATGTAAGTTGTTTTTTTGGCAATTGGGAGATGATAGATTCATTGATTGGTGAGAATTCTTTTTTCTAGTTGTAGGAGTTTCTTTTCTGGCTTTCCTTGGAAGATTCAGCGAGGGACATCTGTACGGCCCTGAATCCTGTCTGAAACAAAGCATTTGAGAGGATGAGCAGCTGGAATCTGGGAAGATCATACCTTGACCTCATCGACCCAAGGCTTGGAATCTCAAATGGCGACTGGCCAGCCAAACTGTGAATCTCAACCGTGGATTCTAGTTATCGCTCACAAGATTCCAACATCTTGTGATTCAATTAGGCCATGTGGAATGGATCCGTACAACTAGCATTCATGATAGAACGAAGTCCAGGCGAGAATTTCCACCTCATTCGCATCATCTGCCGAGTCATAAACTTGGGCGATTGCAAGGAATCCAGAAGAAGCATTCAAAAGACGCCCTAGTGACAAATTCTGATTTGAGCTTTGTTGTTCCAAGTTTAAAGAAAACGACTGACGGGCGAACAGATGAATAGATTAATACGTGGAGGAATCAATTATCGAAGAATCCTTCACTCTAAAGATGAAAGAAAGTTACATTAACAAGGAGAAGGCTGTGCATTTTTGTAGGAAACGGATTCCTGAAAAACGAACCGATACTCAAACGATTGAATACCAAAAACAAAACGCGAAAACGTACTCAGGAAACATGCAATTCCGATTGAAATGTACATCACGGAGATGTACATACCTTGTTTGCCACAGATTAAGTATTCATTGTAGTCTCAAAGAAATTAATCGAAACCCTCGAATTTTGTTCTTCAAGAGGAAGTACACCATTGTCTCAAAAAGAGAAAAAAAAAAAGTATTAGTTTAAGAACTACTTTCAACGTTCTTCATTTTTAGCTATATATTACAGTTATTTTCACTTAAAAAATAACTATTAATTTCTTCTTATGAGCCCTTCCCTTATAGGCTGGGTTTGACTCAACATGGACGGACGGACCTAGTTTGACCGTTCAAATAAAAAAACCCATCATCTCTCACTCGCACATGGTAAGCCAATCAAAACTCTTTCTTCACCTCTCTACAACATTCATACTAGTAAATAATCCGTACAACTAGCATACTTCAAGAGCTTGTTACCATACATCTGTTATGAATATATAATAAATCAAAATGAGCATTAAATTTTTTAGTAGATATAGTATGCAGTATCTTAAATCGATCGATCACATTTATATCTCTTCTGATCTCTTTATAATAATGACATATCGTATTTACAATTATGATTATCCCAAAAACAATCATAATTGGTCGACCAATGAATACAAAACTAGAATGTAATATCACAAAGTCGATCTTCCTCTTTTTTAAAAATTTTCAATTTCAGTAAATGTCACATTAGATCGAATCAATTCATGATCATTGGTAACATTCTAAGATAGTAAATATTGAATAGAAATCTTGAGAACAAGTACGAGTCATGAGGGCACTAAATTGAGGAACTATTTTCATCATGAGTCTCACACGGTATAAAAGTTGAGATCAAAACTTTTACCACTCTTATTAGTCGTTCCATGCATACGTAGTATGAAATATGTACTACGATATTAACTTATTTCCCATGAAACGTATGTCTACACTTTCAATATCGTACAAATGATAGTTCAGACATATTTAATGTCTAACTTGAGTTCACGCATCTACTTTTCACGAAATCTATCAGAACTCACATTTGGCATCAAAGACAGATAAAATAAAATATGTGGGTTATTTTACTTTCGAGACATAGTAAATATTATGTCGTCATCTTAACACTCAATTAAGGCAACATTTATATTTTAAACTTGAGTTCTCGATTATCACCTAGATAAAAAGTTTAAAAACCGTCTCATATTTATTTATCACATAGTAAATAGAAGCAATTACTCATATGAGTGGGCTAATATCTTATTTGTCCGATATACTTTCTCAATTTTATATAATGCACTAAGTATTAAGATGCATAAACATCAAAACAAAAAATCATAAACATTAATAATGAAAGACAATTTCATTAAATGTGAGCACTTAGGGAAATTATAAGATTCAGTACATCAGCCCCTACACAGTCTTAGTGATGTTACAAGGCCATAGAACACATCTCTAGGTATTTGCTTCAGCTGTTATTTTATGCGTAAATATGTACTATAAGTTTACATCTTTTCATGCAATCATATCTTTGATAAAATTATATTTTGTATCTATATATTTGATTTTGTCATGATATTTTGGATCATTAGTGTACGCTATTATTGCTTGTCTATCACGGTTAACTAACAATGAGTTTGCAGCATTCTTAAGAAAACCTAAATGATTCAAAAATCTCTTAAGCCAAACACCTTCTTGTATTGCTGCTGATAATACCATAAACTCAACTTCCATCGTGGACAAGACTATATTCGTTTGTTTCTTACTACTCCAAGATATGGCACCATTATTCAGTGAGAAATAAATCCAGAGGTAGATTTTCTTTCACCTAAATCTCCTCCCCAATCAACATCTGAATAGCCTTCAAGTCGCAAATCATTTCCTTGATAACTCAACGTATAATCAGCAATTCTCTTCAGATATCTTAGTATTCTTATGACGGCTTTCCAATGTGCTTAACTGGATTGGATTGGTATCTACTTATTATTCAAACTGCAAAACATATATCAGGTCTTATACACATCATAGCATACATTAAGCTTCCAACAGCACCAGCATACGGAACACGTTACATTTGTTCCTTCTCTTGTGGAGTCTTTGGACAAAAACTGCAGCTCAATCATTCACCTTTTGCAATAGGAATATATATGTATTTGTTTTCTTGCATACAAAATTGTTCAAAATCTTATTAAGAAACAATGATCTCTTCAAATGATCTTTGTCTCATCCATATCCTTCATCTCAAAGTTGAAAGATAACCAACTCTTAACAATATTAACAAACTCCATATTACTTCCGGCAATCAGTATATCATCAACATATAATAATATGATCACAAATTGATCTTTGGATCTTTCGACATATATACAATGATCCTCTTCAATCATTATAAAATCATATGCCATTATGGTATTATGAAAACGTATATACCATTGTCTTGATGACTGCTTAAAGCCATATATTGATCTCAAAAGTTGACATACCTTTTATTTTTGACATTTCAAAATGAAACTAACGGGTTGTTCCATATAAATTTCTTCTTCTAATTCTCTATTAAGAAAAGCATTATTTACATCAATTTGATATAATTCAAGATCCATACTAGTTACTATTGTCAAAATAAGGCAAATTAAGATAAATCTCACTGCCCGAGAAAATGCCTCCTTATAATCAATTCATTATTGCTGATGATACCCCTTCGCTACAAGACGAGACTTATGTCTTTCTATTGAGCCATTAGTTTTACGCTTTATTTTGATAACCCACTTGTTCCCAATGGTTTTGCGTCCTTTTAAAATATCAACCAGCTCTCAAACACGGTTTGACCTCATTGACTCCATTTTCTCTTCCATTGCATGCATCCATTTTTCTTTATTAGGACAACTCAAAGCCTCATTTACATTCCTTAACTCATCTTCATCTTATGGAGTAACCATAAAATTTTCTCCTTCAATGTCAAAACATTGACAAATAATACTTTTGTGACTTATTTGCCGTACAGGAGATTGTACACTTTGTACATTATTCTCCATTATACTCCCACTCGGATTAAATAATGACGATATCATCTCATCAGGTGATTGTAATTGAGAATGAGTTGAATTTAATTCCTCACTGCTCATACTATCCTGTCTCCCACTTAGACGAACTCTATTAAGTTCATCATTTTGATCTAATGTTTCAAATAGGAAATAGTTCACACTTATTTCGCCCATTTTAGAAAATTTATTCTCTAAGAATGTGACATCTCGTTATTCAAATTCAGTTATACTCCTACTTTCCTGCTCAACTATAAATACATACCCTTTCAAGTATTCTGAGTATCTTATGAAAATACTCTACTTGCCTCTAAGACCCTATTTCTCATACTTGTGAGAGGGCTCATGAGTATAGACAGTACAACCCCACGGTTTTAGAAAACTTAAGTCGGGTTTTCTACTTATCTATAACTCATATGAAGTAGAAGTAACTGATTTGGAAGACACACGATTAACTATATAGGCAGCATTTAATAAAGCATCACCCCAAAAGATGATAGATTAGTTAGCATACGCCATCATAGACCTAACCATTTCTAGTAAGATTCTGTTTCTCCTTTCCGTAACACCATTTTGTTGAGGAATATAGGGAATAGACAACTGTCTTTCTATTCCTTTTTCATCATATAAATTTCTGAACTCATCAGATAGATATTTTCGACCTCAATTGGATCTCAATACTTTTATTTTCTTATCTAGTTGATTTTCTACCAAGCTCATAAACTTCTTGAAACTACTCAAGGCTTCAAATTCAAGAGAAATCAAATAGACATGTCTGAATCGAGTATAATCATCTATAAACGTGATGAAATAAACAGCTCCATGCCTTCCTCTCACATTCATTAAACCACAGATGTCATGATAAATTAATTACAAAAGAAATTCAGCTCTTTTAACTTTTCTAAATTGCTTCCTTATCGTTTTCTCTACTAGGCAATGCTCACATATGAACAAATCGATTTTTTCAATATTGCCCAACAAGCCCTCTTTAACTAATATATTCATATGTTGTTGGCCAATATGATCAATTCTAGCATGCCATACATTCACATCATTATCATATGAATTAAATGACGTGAAGAGGAATAACAAATATTAACATTACCATAGTCAACATCTAATACAATAAAACCATCTAGAAAATAACCATAACCATAGTAGTTTATATCCAAATATAAATCCATATCATTATTATGGAAGTTTAAATTGAAATCAAAGTTTAACCAACAGTAACATAAATACTAAATTCCGACGAATCTCTAAAACATATAATACATAATGTAGGAACAAAGTGCATTCACCATGCATATTTAATTGGCAGGTGACAATCTTTTTTACTTTAACTGTAGAATTATTTCCTAAATAGATCCATTTTATTCCAGTCAGTACTCGTCGGAATTCCACGAAAAATTCTCTATCATTTGCTATATGATTTGTTGCTTCTGAATCTACAGTCCACAAAAGATTAGATTCAGTTAAGAATACGGAACTTGATACATAAGCAAAGTTCTCAAGAATACAATAGGTGTTTACCTTCTTTGACTAGCCACAGTCACAAGCATAGTGACCCTTCTAGCCACAATTGTAACACTTCACCCCTGACAACTTCTTCACTCGTGGATGATTTCCTCTCTCATGTTGGTCAAGTCTTGATTTCTTTCCCAAAGAGCTCACTCTCTTGCTTTTTCATCTTTTAAACGAATCAGGACGCTACACTTGGAGGTCGAAACCCCTTGTGAGCTAGAATCAACATGATAAATGTCAGTTTCTGGCTTAGCCGCTAAGAGGCAGTTCTCTTCTAGCTCAAGATGACGCACTACATCCTTAAAGGTTTTAATGTTCTCATAATAGGTCAAGTGCACCTTCATATGCTCCCAATTATGAGGCAAAGAACGAATCACTACCTACACTTGTTACTCATTAGTCAGAACATGGCCAGCATCTTTCAACTTATTATTTATGTTTGACATCTTTCTCAAATGTTATTTCATAGTCTAACCATGAGGTTTCTTGTAAGAGTCAAACCTTATAATCAGTGGTTTTAATTTGGGCACCTGTGTATGACCAAATCTTGCTGCCAATGCTTCCCACATTTCTTTGGTATTCTCAAAACGTCTTAACTTTCACATTATATCATTTTTCACAACGTAATATGAGCAAGGGAGTTCTTTCTTTTCCATGAATGCATCTTTATCTCTTTTGTGTTGTACAGTGTTCTCATCTTCAGGTTCTTCCATAATCAAGTTAAGAGTTTCTAGTGCATCTTTCTCTTTCAAAATATATTGGATTTTCATATACCATATTTCATAATTCTCACCATTCAGCTTCTCACTTTATTCAATTCAGCGACCATGCTATTAGTTGCTAAAGCCATTGGATCAAAACATATCAAACACAAATGAACAAATTATATGCCTATCATTTATGTATCTATATTGCGTAAACTAATCACATTAATGAATAATTTTAAATAAGGCTTTAGAGTCAAAAAGTCACTTTGTTTCAAATCATCCTCCAAAAATCCTAACTTGAAATTATCATTAATATAATCATTTATGCAAAAAAAAAAATTAATAAGTTCACCAAAGTTACCAAAAATTTATTGAACTTCTCACAAATAATTGTAAATTAACATAATAATTTACAATAGTAAATAACATTGAACTTTCATTAAGGAAACATGTCATTTACATGAAATAATATATTTAAAGGAAACATATCAACATCAATATAGAAAGAAGTATCTACACTTAAATCGTCTCAAACCAATTAAGAAAAATAATAAATAAATTCAAAGATACTTATTTATCTCATAAACTGGGAAAATCTCTTCTAATCTCTTAGTAAATTCCTCTGAGAATTCTAAAGGCACATTGGGCAACCATGGAAAAACCTTCGGAAAGCCCTTATGGCTCCTTCAAGGCACATTCATTCTACGTCAAGTGACACTCAATTCGAGGGTTGAAGTCTTGGTTACCTCAATTCTGTAGTATTCTCTCACAAAAGCTACTGTAAGCCTTTTATAATCCGGGACCATGTTAACCTCCCATAAGTGATTTAACACTACATGCCAATCTAAATTATTTTTTGTATCATCTGAATGACCATAACCATGTGTGACACTACATCACCGATTATTAGTTAATTATGTTTTTAGCCCTTCAAGTCCCGCCTTCTATTCACCCATTCTTGAGAATATAGACGTGCGTACAAAACGCATTATTGTTCTTTCAACAAATGCAAAAGAAAAAGGATTACATATAATCCGCAATGAACAAAATTGAAAAACACACTTTTCTTTTTTCCTTTTTTACGTCAGTCAACTCCATTCAACGGTCAACGATGATCAACGGATGACCACGTCGAGTCAACTAGGGGCAAAACAGTAATAACATCGAACAATAAGGGCATAATCATAAAAAAAAAAAGATAAGGACAAAACCATAATATTATAAAGAAAACATGGGCAAAATAGTAAACTCATGCAGGAGCATGCCACACACATGCCAGCAGTTGCTGCAGGCGCGCAGGGCACTTGCCTGCGGTTTACCGCGCACGTGTGCAGCGCACGCGCCCAAGAAACCGCCAGCGCACACGCGAATGATGCTGCTCCTTGCGGCCGTGCGTGGAGGCGCATCCGGCGATCCTCAACAACGTGCCACCCATCGTTTTTCTCGTCTTAATGAGAATTATGACCCTGTACTATCAAAAATAAATTTTGATTCATGGAAAATCAAAAAGGAGGGCGAACAGTAGGCGAGTGTTGGGATTTTCGTCCCCGAGCATCCGATAGCGATGTTTCTCAAAATTTCAGCCAAAAACAAATTATAAACATCAACAATGATCAAGAAACATGAACAACATCGCTATGATATCAATGCTGGAAACAAATTCCTGAAAAACGAACTGATACTCAAACGATCGAATACCAAAAACAAAACGTGAAAACGTGCTCGGAAAACATATAACACCGATTGAAAGGTATATCACGGAGATGGACATACCTTGTTTGCCATAGATTAAGTACCCGTTGTAATCTCAGAGGAATTAATCGAAATCCTGAAATTTCGTTCTTCAAGAGGAAGTACATTGTTATCTCAAAAAGAGAAAAAGAACATATTATTTTAAGAACTACTTTCAAGGTCCTTCCTTTTTACTTATATATTGTAATTTTTTTCATTTAAAAAGTAATTGTCCCTTCCTCTTATGGGCCCTTCCCTTATGGGTCGAGTTTGGCCCAATATATTTGGACAGGCTTGGCTTGGCCCATCAAATAAAGAACCCATCAATTTTCTTGCGAAAGACAATAATCCTCCGTCCAATGAATACAAACAACTCATCAAGGAAACCTGTAGCCTAAGCAAAATGCTATGAGATATCTGAAAGAGCTGATGAGCAACTGTTTCAAAATTATCTTATTTTCTAGAAGCTCAAAGAATCCTCCGTTTGGGCCATCCTCTGTTGATTTTAAAAAGTTCCTCATATGCCAACACCATTGCCCTTTGAACAGTTAGAAAACAATGACTTCAACAGCACTGGACCACCAATCAACGGACAACATCAGAGGCAGCCGGTAATAGCGACAAAGTTTTGAAAATAGCAAGTGATGGTTATGAACTTGTGATGACTTACGTGAGTCAATTCAGAGTAAAGGTGAGCGGCAATAGTCAGAAGCCGTGCAACCTTCTTCGATATTAGTGTCTGGGACTTAATTAAAACTTCAAGTTTTAAGCCTGGTCAATTAAAAATCTTGCTGTTGACAACTTTGAACATAGTGGAGAAGGCATCGACACAGTACAAAGTTACGTCCTGAAGGAGAGCTTGCAAAGAATGTATACTTCTTCCACCAAACACGAGTTTGGCGCGAAGTAGAAGCCTGTGATGGAGCCTCGCTCCGTGCCATGCTCTTGTGCATTTATGAAAATAACCATTATTCAGAAAACTTGAGAATGTGGTAGCTTCTCAACCATGCTAATGCACGATTTGAAAAATGTTTCTCTGTAGTTTCAAAAATCACGATAAAGATGCTATTGCAATTCATAATGCGGCTGCTCATGATCTACAATGAGCAATCAGATCTTGGGAGGAATTTGCAAATAATCTTTAGATAAAGGGGCATAGACCAGACTATCTTTTACGCAGATTCAACCATAAAGAGAGAAGCAAAAGAAAGAGACTCAAGGGAAGAATTTACCAAAAAAAAAAAAAAAAAACGTTGATGTGATTAGCATTTTAAACAAGAAAACTCTACCCTCAAAGACACAACATAGCTCCTTGACATGAAAATGGACCTCGTCACTAGAATAAGTTAGCAATAATCATCAGCCTCCAACTTAATATCAAGGCAAGTTCTACATCCTATACTCCAGAAATTTTGGTTCCGAAGGAAACAAATTCTTGAAAAAATCGAACTGATACTCGAACAATTGAATACCGAAAAACGAACACGAAAACGTGCCCAAAAATATATAACACTGATCGAAAGATATATCACAAAGACGAACATATCATGTTTACCACATATCAAATACCATTGCAGTATTAGAGGAATCGTTTGAAGCCATGTAATTTCGTTCTTCAAGAGGGAGTAAACTGTTTCCAAGGAAAGGAAAAGAATATACTTTCTCTAAAACGCTACAGTTAATGTTCTTTCCCTTTTTTTATTTATATATTGCAATTATTTTCTTTCTGCCCCCTTCCTCTTATGGGCTAGGTTTGGCTCAACATGGGTAAACAAGCTTGACTTGGCCCATCAAATAAAAAATCCATTATCTCCCACTCGCACATGGTGGGCCAAACGGAACTCTTTCTTCACCTCTCTACAACATTTATACCAGTAAATAATTTGTGTGATCAGCACACTTCGATAGCTCGTTGCCATACATCTATTAAGAATATATAACAGCTCATAATGGACCATAGATCGATTGATCACATTTATATCTATCTTGATCTCTTTTTAATAATGATATACTGTATTCACAATTATGATTATCTCAAAACGATCATAATTGGTCGACCAGTGAATACAAAACTAGAATGTGATTCTCTAAACCCGATCTTCCTCTTCCCTTGAAACTCTCAATTTTAGTTCAACTTGCTTTTCTAGAAATGTCACATTAGATCGAATCAATTCATGATCATTGGCAACATTCTAAGATAGCAAACATTGAATAGAAATCTTGAGAATAAGTAAGAATCATGAGAGCACTTAATTGAGGAACTCTTCCTCAAGAGTTTCACACGGTATAAAAGTTGAAATCAAAACTTTTGCCACTTTTTTTTGTCGTCTCATGCATATGTAGATGTGTCAAAATGGGTCATGAACCCATTTTTGGACTCATATTTTATTTATATGGCTTGTATATGGGTCAAGGGCTTTCAAAAAGCCAACTAAAAATGGGTCAAAAAAGTGAATCTGATTTAAATGGGTCAAAAATGGGTCAAAACTTGTGACCCATTTTCAACCCACTTAAAATATTAAGTGGGTTGGAACCTTAAAACTCATTTTTAAATTTCCAACCCAAGCCCCACATAATCTTTTTCTCTTTAACTTTATAAAAATATGTTTTTTTTTATAAAAAAAAAAACGAAATTATAATTATTTTTCATATTTCAATTTTCTTTTCTTTTCTTTTCTTTTCTTTTTCTTCTTTCTTTTTCTTTTTTCTTTCTTCTTCCTCCTTCCTTAGCCGGTGGCCGGCAGGGCGACGACCGGCGACAGGCCAAGTGAGGCTCGAGCTCACCGGCACGAGAGCTCGTGGTTGCCGACACGCGAGCTCAAGCCTCGCTAGATCCGGCGAGGCTCAGACTCACTAACGATAGGCGAGGCTCAAGCCTCGCCAAATCTGGCGAGACTCGAGCTCGCCAGCGTCGGGCGTGGCCTCGGCCTCACTAGATCACCGAGATCGAGCCCCGCACGACGCCAGCGAGCTCAAGTCTTGCCAGATCTAGCGAAGCTCGACCTCGCTGGAGCTCGCCGACGTCAACAAGCTTGATCTCGCCTATGGCCGGTCTTTGGCCAGCTGCCGCCGAAGAAGAAGAAAAAATAAAATAGAAAAGAGAAAAAGAAAAAATAATAATTAAAAATTATATTTTTTAAATAAAAATAACTAAAAATTCGATTTAAAAAAATAAAAAGAATTATAAAAAATTTCCATTAAATTTATATTGCATAAAATTTTTTTAGCAATACTTTTTTTTTTTATAAAAAATCATTAAAAAAATGAGTTTTCTTAGGTTTATTTAAAGATTTTTCATGTTACGGTTTTCGGTTACTCAATAATATGTTCACTTTAAATAAGAGAAGCATGTGCATGGTCTAATTCTTTATAAATATTTCAATTTATAGGTTTTTTTAACTTTTTTATTTTATTTGCTATTTTTATTTTAATTTGAAGTTTTAATCCAATTAGCATATATAGTAGATGTGGGCTTTCTTAGAATATTAATAGGTTTTAGCAATACGGGTCGGGTCAAGTATGGATTGGATATGAGTCGGGTCGGGTATGGGTCACTTGATTTACATTACATGAATATGGATCAAAACGGGTTAAATGGATTAAATATGGGTCGACCCATTTTTTACCCGATCCAAACCCGACTCGACCCACCCATTTGACGGGTCTATGCATACGTGATATGAAATATGTATTACGATATTAACTCATTTCCCATAAAACGTACGTTTACACTTTCAATATATGATAGTTCAGACATACCTAATATCTAACTTGAGTTCACGTGTCTACTTCCTTAAAAAATCCATCAGAACTCACATCTGACATCAAAGATAAAAAAGTAAAATATGTAGGTTATTTTACTTTTGGACATAATAAAATATTATGCCATCATCTTAACACTCAACATATATATTTTAAGCTTGAGCTTTCAATTATCACATAGATAATAAATTTAAAAATCGTCCCATCTCTAATTATCACATAGTAAATAGAAGCGATTATCCGTGTGAATGAACTAATCTCTTATTTGTCCGACATGCTTTCTCAATTTTATATGATGCACTAAGTACTAAGATGCATAAACGTCAAACAAAGACTCATAAGCATTAATAATGAAACACAAATTCGTTAAATATGAACACTTAAGGGAATTACAATATTCCAACCTCTACGCACTCCTAGAGATGTTACGAGGCCACAAAACAAATCTCTAGGTATTGGCTTCATCATTAGATCTGCTACCATTCTATACGTAAATATGTACTGTAAGTTCACATCTTTTCGTACAACCATATCTTTGACAAAATTATACTTTGTATTTATATATTTGGTCTTGCCATGATATTTTGGAACTTTAGTGTACATTATTACTACTTGGTTATCACAGTTAACCAACAATGAGTTTATAGCATTCTTAACAACACATAAATGATCCAAAAATCTCTTAAATCAAACACATTCTTATTTTGCTGTTGAAAATGCCACGAACTCAGCTTCCATTGTGGACAAAGCTATACATGTTTGTTTCTTACTATTCCAAGACATGGTGCCATTATTCAATAAGAAAATAAATCCAAATGTAGATTTCCTTTCATTTAAATCTCCTCCTCAATCAGAATCTAAATAGCCTTCAAATCGCAGATCCTTTCCTTGATAACTCAGTGTATATTCAGTAGTTCCCTTCAGATGCATCAGTATTCTTTTGACAGCTTTCCAATATACTTGACCTGAATTAAATTGGTATCTACTTATCATTCCAATTGCAAAACATATGTCAGGTCTTGTACATATCAAAGTATGCATTAAGCTTCCAACGGTACTAGCAGAATGAACATGTTGCATTTGTTCATTCTCTTGTGAAGTCTTTGGACACATTTTACAGCTCAATCATTCACCTTTTACAATAGGAGTATCTATGGATATATAATATTGCACACGAAATCATTCAAAAACCTTATTTATATACGTTTATTGCGAAAGAGACAATAATCTCTTCGAACAATCCTTTGAAATCTTAACTTTAAGAATGTATGCAGCCTCACCCATGTCTTTCATCTCAAAATTGGAAGATAACAACTCTTAACAATATTGATCTTTGGATCTTTTGATATATACACAATGATTCTCATCAATCATTATAAAATCATATACCATTATAGTATTATGAAAACATATATACTATTGTCTCAATAACTACTTAAGGCCATATATCGATCTCAAAAGTCTAAATACCTTTTGTTTTTGGCCTTTCAAAATGAAACCAACGAGTTGTTCCATATAAATTTCTTCTTCTAATTCTCCATTGAGAAAAACAGTCTTTACATCCATTTGATATAACCCAAAATCTATACTAGCTACTATAACCCAATAAGCCCTCTTTGGCTAGTCTATTCATACGTTGTTAGCCAATATGACCAAGTCTAGCATCCCAGACATTCACATCATTACCATATGAATTGGAAGACATGACAAGAGAATAACAAACATTGACATTACCATAGTCAATATCTAATACAATAAAACCATCCAGAAAATAACCACAATCATAGTAGTTTGTACCAAATACAAATCCACACTATTATTATGGATGTTCAAACTAAAACCAAGTTTAACCAACACTAACACAGACACTAAATTTCGACGAATCTCCGGAGCATATAATACATCATGTAGAAACAAAATGCGTCCACCACGCATATTTAATTGGTAGGTGCTTTTTACTTCAGCTCTAGAGTTGTTTTCTTAGATAGATCCATTTAGTTTCAGTCAATAATCTTTGGTTCCCACATATGATTTTCTACCTTTTGTTACATGGTTTGTTGCTCATATATCTACAGTCCACAAACAATTAGATTCAGTTAAGAACACAAAACTTGATACATAAGCAAAATTCTCAAGAATACAATGGGTATTTATCTTCTTTGGCTCGCAACAGTCGTAAGCATAGTGACATTTCTAGCTACAATCATAACATATCACCCTTGAAATTCTCTTCACTCGAGGACGTTTTCCACTCTTACAATGGTCAACTCTTAGTTTCTTGCTTGAAGGATTTTGATCCTTTATATTTCCACTTTTTGAACTAATCAATGCGCTTGCGTTTGGAGCTCGAAGCCCCTTCCCAACTAGAACCAACACAACAAAACAAATATCCATTTCCCGCTCAAACACCATATGGCGATTCTCTACTAGTTCAAGGTAACGTATAGCATCCTCAAGATCTTCTATAACTTGGTTAAGAGTTTTTAGTATTTCTTGCTTTTCTAGCACATTTTTAATTTTCATATTCAATATCTCACAATTCTTGCCGTTCAATTTCTCTTCTTTAGTCAACTCAACGACTATGCTCTTAGTTGCTGAAGCCATTGGATCTGAACATATCAAACATATATGCACGAATTATCAATGCTTATTATTTATGCATCCATTTTTCATAAACTCATCATATTAATGAATACTTTTAATTAATAGTTTAAAATCAAAATGTCACAATGTTTCCAATCATCATGCAAAAATCCTAATTTGAAATTATCATTAATATAATCATTTATGCAAAAAATAAGTTCACCAAAGTCACTAAAACTTTCCTGAACTTCCCACAAATAATTGTAAATTAACATATTAATTTACAACAGTAGATAACATTTAACTTTCATTAACTAAACATGTCATTTACATGAAGTAATATATTAAGAGGAAACCTATCGACATAGAAAGAAATATTTACACCTAAAACATCTCAAACCAATCTAAGAAAAATAATAAATAAACTCAAAAATACTTATCTATCTCATAAACTGGAAAAGTCTCTTCTAATCTCCTAGTAAATTCCTTTGAGAATTTTGAAAGCACATTGGTCAACCACGGAAAGACTTCAGAGAGACCTTATGACTCCTCCAAGGTGCATTTATTCTGTGCCAAGTGACACTCAAACCGAGGGTTGAAATCTTGGTTGTCTTAATCTATAGTATTCTCTTACAAAAACTACCGCAAGCCTTCTATAATTGGGGATCACGTTGACCTTCCATAGGCAATCTAACACTGTTTGACATTCCAATGAAATAGTGTTCATTAGGGCCGAAACCTTTTGAAAATCTGGCATAAGATAACCATTCCAGATAATTTCTTGTATCATCTGATTGACCGTGACACTACATCACCGTCATTCTACCGATAATTAGTTAATTCTGCTTTTAGCCCTTTAAGTCTTGCATTTTGTTCGTTTATTCTCGAAAATATAGCCATGCGTACAAAACGCATTATTGTTCTTGCAACAAATGCAGAACAAAAGGGACTACATACAATCCAGAACGAGCAAAATTGAAAAACACATTTATTGTTTTTTTTTTTTGTTTTTGTCAATCAATGCCGGTCAGATGGTAAACTCTGGTCAACGGTCAACGGATAACCAGGTCGAGTCAACGGGTCAGTTAGGGGCAAAATAGTAATAACATCAAACAATAAGGGCATAATCGTAAAAACAACATATATGGCTAAAAACGTAATATTATAGACAAAATAAGGGCAGAAGCGTAAAAACACGCAGGCGCACACAGCGCGCACACCTGTAGTTTACCGCGCGCGTTTGTGACGCTCACGCACCCAAGAAATCGTCTCAGCGCGTGCATTAGTCCTTCCGGCGGCCCCTTGCGACGAGTCACCCGTCGTTTTTCTCGTCTCAACGAGAATTACGACCTTGCACTATCAAAAATAAATTTTGATTCACGGAAAATCAAAAAGAATGGGCGAACAGTAGCGAGTGTTAGGATTTCCATCCTTGAGCGTCCGATGGCCATGTTTCTCAAAATTTCGGCCAAAAACAAATTACAAATGTTAACAATGATCGAGAAACATAAACAACCTGGCTCTGATACCAATGAAGTAAACAGATTTCTGAAAAAATCGAACCGATACTTGAACAATCGAATACTGAAAAACGAACACGGAAACGTGCTTAGAAAACATGTAATACCGATCGAAAAATATATCACGGAGACAAACATATCTTATTTGTCACAGATTAAATACCATTGCAATTTTAGAGGAATCATTTGAAGCCCTGTAATTCCGTTCTTCAAGATAGAGTATACTATTTCCAAAGGAAGGAAAACAAAATACTTTCTCTAAAACGATACAGTTAACGTTCTTCCATTTTTTTATTTATATATTGTAGTTATTTTCACTTAGAAAATAACTGCCACATTCCTCTTATAGGCCCTTCTCTTATGGGCTGAGTTTGGCCCAATATGAGTGGATAGGCTTGACTTTGCCCATCAAATAAAAAACCCATCAGGTTCAATATACAACAACACATATATACAAAACCTGATATGTGTCTGTTGCAGCAAAGAGTCAATTCGTCAACCACGGGTCAAGTCAACACCGGTTTGGAGGCTCTTCAAATCAAGCTGTCGTGATCCGGGCCAAATGCCTACTGGGGATGGAGTGTAGCTATGTGACGGAGCATTGCTCGGGACAGTAGATTTATTATCAGCAACCTTAGGTTTAGTGTCCTCATCAACTGCATGAGCAGCCACCTCTTTGTTCTTTGGCTTAGTATTACCGCATACAAAAGTGCCACCACAACCTGCACCAAGTAATGTCCATAAGTTTTTGGACTTGTATAAAGTCTAGGGTCTCGAAGAAGCAATTCACGGAAGCAAGTATGAACTCCTTCCACCTTTTATATTAAAACACTGCATCGAAATGGCAAAACATCATGCCGCAAAATGCTCATGGACAAATACATGTATTTGAGGAGGGAGACAGTCCTGTGAAGCACTTTGCATGAGTGCTTTAAAAAACAGACTGGCAAACCGTTAATCCATGCATGAGGAGGTGTGTAAAAGTACCATAACAGCGTAAAACTCTCAGATGGATTAGCTGTGATTCAACAATTTTTACACTGGTAACAGCTAGAAATATGACATGTCCAACATTGATCATGGATGGGGGCCCATAAAAATAAGATCGTCACCACTTGAAAAGTTAACAGACATGAATTATCGCCTATTTGGTAACCGGTCAAACAGTAACTATCTTTATTCTTTTATTTCAAAAAAAAAAAAAAAAAAAAAAACAGAAAATCATTTGGTCAAGTTTTAGTTCTTGAAAATAAATTTATTTCTGAAAATGGATTTGTAATTGAATCAAGAAGTAAAAATAAGTTGCTTCTTTGTTCTCGGGAACAACTTCAGAATCAAGCCCAAACGATTCTCTTCTCTTTTTTTACTCTCTTTTCTTTCTTCTTTTTCCTTTTCTTTCTTTTTCTATTCCTCATCATTTTCTTCCTCTAGCCGGTCATTGGCCACAGTGATGGCTGGCAACCAACCAGACACCAAGCCTCAGCGGGGGTCGACCTCGCCAAATCTGGGCTAGGGTCAACCCTCGCCCAAGGCCGGTGACCAACTAGAGGAAGATGAAGAAGAGAAGGAAAAATAAAAATAAAAAATATATATAATAAAATTATTAGAAAAATAAAAGATATTCTAAGTCATAAAAATACGATCCGATGACAAATCTTGAATCTTGTCATGTGTGGCATGGCCTATTGAGAAATCTCTTTTATGTCTATTTTGCAATAGGAGCTTAAGTTTAAAGAAGACGACTCGTATAGATGAATGGATTCATATGTAGAGGCATCAATTATCGAAGAGCCCTTCACTCCAAAGATGAAGAGACTTATATTAACAAGAAGGCTGTCCATTTTCATGCAGATGACAGTAATCTCCATCAAATGAATTCAAACAGTTCATTGAGCAATCCGGCAACACCTAAGAAAAATTTTGCAAGATCCACCACTCCCGAAACAGCTGATGAGTAGCTGTTTCGAAATGTCACATGTTGACAAGCTCAAAGAAACATCCATTTTAGCCGAGATCTGTCATTTTAAAAAAGTTTCTCATAAATCAAAACCATTGCACTCCGGAAAATGCAGAACACAGTTTCATAAATACAATGGACCACCGGTCGACAGTGTTGGAGGTAGCTGGTAGCCAAATCATAGTTTTGACATTAGGAGGTAATTTTGTGAGCCAAATGGTATATTCCGATGCAGCTTAAACACTTCTTTTCTTTTTGGTCTCATAATTATCATCACCAAGCTTCTTGAACAGTTGCTTCCTTTTCCAAATTCTACATTTGTGGTCTGAGGGCTGTTTCAGCAACGTGGAATTGGCACTCGACTTCCTTTTTCTTTCTGTTAGATGAAGTGAATGAGGAAAAGGCAGCGCCACTATATAAGTTCCCAAAATCAGGAAAATGGGGAACCTTCAAGGATGAAATTCAGAGGAACCTTGCCAAGTTCCTGGTAGATAAGAATAGAGTGATTATAGATCGTTATTATCCCCACAACATCTCATCTTACCATTGAGGTACCATATAGCTGCTTAAGGATCATGTTCGTTACCGTTAGATGCTCAAGGATCATGTTGTTTATAATAATAATAATCCACAAGACAGTCTCCTAGATATGCTTGAATCATGAGAAAACATTAATGTCCATTTAATGAACTAATGGAACAATGTTCACGACATGCTGCAGGAGGACATAAGAAGCTGTTGGGAATTTCATGAAGGTAACAGAAAAGGTCGGTGTGCACAGTCGATTCTCATGCTTTATTGAGACTTGAAATATTTATGCAGATTGTGCTAACATGTGTATGATTTGTGTGTGTTGGTTTTGCGGAACCGTGTGTACAAGTGTATGTGAAATATGGCAAGGAACCAACGATGATGTATATATGAGTGGACTGTAACGGCAAGGAAGTGCAGGGTGACAAAGGAAAGACTTCTATTATCTCAGTTGGTATTACAAAGGAAGAAGAGTTTTTCTGGTTTTCTACTAGTTAAGAGTATACGTCCACCAAGTCCTATTTATTGGCGTAGGTCACCGCCTCTTTCTTGATCGACTTAGACAGCTAGATAACACTAGACATTTCTTTACCCTTCAAGATTTTCTCTGCAAATATTGACCGACATCTCTTGCTCACGAAGTCTAAGAACCAGCCACTCTTTTTGACTAATTCAGCCACCTTCCAGCTGGCTTTTCTTCCTTCCCACAGACACTGTTACCGACTTAAGACAAATTGTTACTGCCTTCTCTTTCCTTCTCTGTTAAGCATACTTCATTCCTAAGCATGCTGCTCTAGGACTTTCCCAAAATGAACCACTTTTTAACAATGTGATACCGGCCTCAGGGTGACTTCTGTAATGGATTCCAGATCTTGTACTTTTAGCTCCGCTTAGTGCTATTTGCTCAAACTTTTCACGGTTTGAATTGAATAGTGAATACGGAAAGCATTTTGAAAGTCAATGCACTTCTCTAATGTTCTTTCTTATTAGTAATTCACTTCATTTTGCAGAGGATAAACTGAGTCGTTCTTTCAACCAAGGATTGCAGTCAATTTGGGTTTCTGCTGCTTGATTCTGTTTACTCTGCTTTTTCCTGTTTATTTTCCCTCTATTTTCCCTAGGATTATTAGTTTGCTAGACTTCCCAAATCCAACTGTCTATGGCTGTGTTTGCTTTTATTCGGTCCATGACGTTTTTGGCAATTACAGACTAAGATTATAGAAACAGAACGAAAATGTGGCAAGTGCATTGGACATTTGACTGAATTTTATGGAGTTTGGTGGGCTACGTTTCCTGCGATCTGAGATGACCAACCTATGTGGCATAAAACCGACCCAGTCCTTTTGACGCCATCATACCCAAAGGCTTCGAAGTACTCGGTTGTAAGAGTTTGCTCAAATTCCGCTTGCTTAAAAACTCGTTGTTTTTTTTAACAAGCTACCGTTAAAATAATCCTTCAATGAGGAGTCCTTCAATGAGGAGAGTGAACTCAAACTTCAGGGAAAAACAGAAAAGAAAGAAAAGCAAATCCTGAGCCTTGAATTTTTAGTTTGATCTCTTCTCCAACTGTTCAGCTCATTTACTCTATAAGCTAAGATTAAAATAATAATTCCACTTAATGCCATGTCTCACTGTTGAACTAATATATGTCCTACATGCTAGTTGCTAATTGAGTTGCAGTAATTGCAGATAGTTATCGTATCGAATTAGGAACATCTCCTACTGTTCCTTTCTCTTGTACTCAGAAGAGATGGTAATATAAACATAAAACTCATTGGCCTTCCCACTTCAAACACATCATTTTATTCGTTACATGATGATAAATAGGCAAGTCTTATTTAGTTGAGTTTTATTATGGAAATTTGGAAAGACAGAACTTGCTAATTCTTCTCACAAGTTCTTAGGTACTGGTTCATGAACCAATCTTCAGAAATGCCATCAGTCCTCGGACCAGAAGATCTCCTTCTCCCCCCAATCGCTCTCCGGAACTCCCAAAGCCTTCCACAGCGCTTTCGACGCATCGACAATATTGTTTGGGCACGGTTGCTGGAAATCATGATCCCTGTCTCACCCCATCGTCAAGTCACACTCTTCGACCACCTTCGCCTTGACGCTTCTCCCGTTGCCATGGATAGTTATCTCCTTGTGGCATCTCTTCCCATTATTGTACTACCCAGTTGATAATGCCACGACGGCATGTCCTCGGAATGGTACTGGTTGTCGCACTCAGAAGGCACACCCCCATCCCCGCCCTTCTCAAAGCTGTTTATGGTCAATGTCGCCTTGGTGCATTCCGTCACGGGGGCCGAGCATTTGTATTGCAGCAATCAGCACCTAAATCAGTGTTGCACTTGGTGCGTTCCCTCGGAGTTTGCCGCTAGGCCAGCATACTTGAGCCTTGGCAATCGCCGAAGCGGCCACGACAGCAAGGACGAAGATCAATACATGAGAGAGATTCGAATGGAGAAGCTTCATTTATTGACGTATTGAGTTCTCACTTCCCTTGGTGTTTTGAAGTCTACATTGAGGGGATACATTCATAGGGAACTAGTGACATAAAAGGACATAACTTTGGAGCTGAATCTACGAAATGTCTAAAAAGACAATTTTGCCATGATAGATGAATGAAAGAATTGGTTTTTTTTTTTCCTTTGTTCTGCTTAAAGTAAAGAGAGAGAATCCAGTTGTCCATGCGTATAAAATTCATAGGCATGACCAGACGGTGGGTTTTATTGGCAATTGGTAGATGACAGATTCATTGATCGGCGAATTCTTTTTTCGAGTTGAGGGAGTTTCCTTTTCGGCCTTCCTTGGAATATTCAGCGAGGAATATCTGTACGGCCCTGAATCCTGTCTGAAACAGAGCATTTGAGAGGATGAGCAGCTGGAATCAGGGAAGATCATACCTTGACCTCATCGACGCAAGGCTTGGAATCTCAAATGACGACTGGCCAGCCAAATTGTGAATCTCAACCGTGGATTCTAGTTCTCGTTTACGACATCCCAACATCCTGTGTTTCTATTAGTCCGTGTGGACTGGATCCATACTACTAATTTTGCGTGAGGACCGGACTCATTGTTAACTATGCAATCGTCAGATGATATGGAGTTTACATAGAGATCATTACATCGATGGCTGAGATTTACCCAATCAATGAAAGAACCAAGTCCAGGCAAGAATTTCTGCCTCAGTGTAGTCATCTGCTAAGTCATAAACCCAGGGCGATTGCAATGGATCCAGAAGATGCATTCGAAAGACGACCAAATGACAAATTCTGATTTGAGCTTTGTTGTTCCAAGCTTAAAGAAGATGACCGGAGGGCGAATAGACAAGTGGATTAATACGTAGAGGAATCAATTATCGAAGAATCCTTCACTCTACAGAAGAAAGAAAGTAACATTAACAAGGAGAAGGCTGTGCATTTACCTGCGAAAGACAGGTAATCCTTCGACAAACGACTACAAGATATGACACTCCAAAAGAGCTGATGAGCAGCTGTTCCATAATTATCTTTTTTTCACGAAGCTCAAAGAATCCATCAGGAAGCTCAAAGAGTCCTCCGTTTGAGCCATCCTCTGTTGATTTTAAAAAGTTCGTCGATGTCAACACCTTCATCAACACTGGACCACCGATCAACTGACTGTCCAAGGCAGCCGGTAGCAACAACATAGTTTTGAAGATAGCGAGGGTTGTGAACACATGATGACTTAAGTGAGTCAATCCAGAGTAGAGGTGAGCGGCACTACTCAGAAGCCGTACAACTATCTTCGATATCAATGTCTAGGACAAAATTTAAACTTCAAGAGTTTTAAGCCTGATCAGTTAAAATCTCGCCATGGACAACTTCGAATATACTGGAGAAGGCATCGATACGCTACAAAGTTAAATCCCAAAGAAGAGCTTGCAAAGAATGCACACTTCTTCCACCAAACACGAGTTGTGCAAAGTAGAAGCCTGTGATGGAGTGTTGCTATGTGCCACGCTCTTGCGCATATATGAAGACAACCATCGTCCAGAAAACTTGAGAATGCGGTCACTGACTAAGCTTCTCAACCATGCTAATGCACGATTTGAAAAATGCTTCTCCGCAGTTTCAAAAATCACGATAAATATGCTATTGCAATTCATAATGCAACTGGTCATGATCTACAATAAGCGATCAGATCTTAGGAGGAATTTGCAGATAATCTTCAGACAAAGGGGCATAGACCAGACTATCTTTTCCGCAGATTCAACCATAAAGAGAGAAGCAAAAGAGAGAGACTCATGGGAAGAGTTTACCAAAAGAAACATTGATGCGGATTAGCATTTTAAACAAGAAAAATCTACGCTCAAAGACACAACATAGCTCCTTGACATGAAAATGGACCTCGTCACTAGAATAAGTTAGCAATAATCCATCAGCCTCCAACTTAATATCAAGGCAAATTCTACATCCTATGCTCTAGAAATTTTGGTTCAATATACAACAACACATATATACAAAACCTGATATGTGTCTGTTGCAGCAAAGAGTCAATTCGTCAACCACGGGTCAAGTCAATACCGGTTTGGAGGCTCTTCAAATCAAGCTGTCGTGATCCGGGCCAAATGCCTACTGGGGATGGAGTATAGCTTTGTGAAGGAGCATTGCTCGGGACAATAGCTTTATTATCAGCAACCTTGGGTTTAGTGTCCTCATCAACTGCATGAGCAACCACCTCTTTGTTCTTTGGCTTAGTATTACCGTATACAAAACTGCACACCACAACCTGCACCAAGTAATGTCCATAAGTTTTTGGACTTGTATAAAGTCTAGGGTCTCAAAGAAGCAATTCATGCATGCAAGTATGAACTCCTTCCACTTTTTATATTGAAAACACTGCATTGAAAATGGCATCAGGCCGCAAAAAGCTTATGGACAAATACTTGTATTTGAAGAGGGAGACAGTCATGTGAAGCACTTTCTATGAGTGCTTTAGAAAACAGACTGGCAGACCATTAATCCATGCCTGAGGAGGTGTCTAGAAGTACCAAAACAGCGTAAAACAATTAGATGGATTAACTGTGATTCAACAAGTTTTACACTGGTAACAGATAGAAATATGACATGTCAAACATTGATCATGAATGGGGACCCATAAAAATGGGATCATCACCACTTGAAAAGTTAATAGACATGAATTAGAGCTTGTTTGGTAACCAGCCAAACAATAACTATTTTGGTTCTTGTTCCCCAAAACGAAAAAAGAATAGAAATCCGTTTGGTAAAGTTTTTTTTCCCGGGAACAAATTTGTTCCAGGGAATAGATTTGAAATAGAATCAAAAAGTAAATAAAAGATGCTTCTTTGTTTCTGGTAACAACTCCGGAATCAAGCCTAAGCCATTTTCTTTTCTTTTTTTTCCTCTCTTTTCTTTTCTTCTTTTTCTTTTATTTCTTTTTCTCTTCCTCTTCTTCTTCCTCTAGCCAGTCGTCGGCCCTCGGCACGGCCCTCGGCAAGGGTCGACCTCACCAAATCTAGGCAAGGCTCCCCCAAGGTCGACAACGTCACCGACCCTTGCCGTGGCTGGCAACTAGCTAAAAGAAGAAGAAGGAAGGAAGGAAAAAGAAAAAAGAGAACAAGAGAACAAGAGAAAAATGTAATAAAATTGTTAAAGAATTAAAAGAAGTTCTAAATCACAAAAATATTTTAGAGTTATACCAAACGCATATCTATTCCAGAAATCATCCAGGATACAGAATCAGAAAAAACCATTTATGAACAGAAATTATTCCCGAGTACAAAATGGTTACAAAACGCACCCTTATTGCAATACGCAATTTCAATGATTGCTAGATAAGCACAACCCACAATCCAGCACAAAGAATATTCTTTATATCCAAGAGATATACTTCTGATCATATCGAGGCACAAAAAATAGAAGATTTTGATTCTTTATATTCAAGAGCTAGAGCTTCTCGTCATTTTGAGGCACAAAAAATAGAAAAAATTATTCTTAAGAGCTAGAGCTTCTCATCAATTGTAAGAAAATTATGGAAGAATTCAACAGCATGAGAGTACACTGTTTCCATTCATTACGCCACAGAAGTGGATCTTTTGCCCGGCTATCCAGAAATTAGAGTGGGGAGACCTTTCAATCAAACATTCATTTTAAGAAATTGCTAACTGTGCACCAAAGTTGTTAAAAACAGGATCCTAGAAAGAATCAAGAGAGGCGTCTGAAGGTTCTGAATGTCTGATCCAGATCGGTATTCCAAAAAAAAAGAGCCAGGCAGAAGCTAGAAAACGCAGAGGTTATCAGATAGTTCACATGAAATCCAAGAAAAAAGAATTCAAATATCAAAAAACCTTACTAAAGACATAGCTGTCAGCAGCTAAAGTGCGGCATTATACTTTTTTCGGCACCATGGGACAACATTTTATGATAAAGAAAACTGCAATTACATAGTTCACAAGTTCTCCTAAGTATAAACAAAGCTGTGATATATGTTAAGTACCTGAACCAGGCTAGCCGCAACAAGCATCGCAACACTGCCACCAACAACATGTCCATCAGGACTTGAAAGTGAAACACTTATTCCACCAGTGCGGTTGCGAGGACCACCATCTTCAGCAACTAAATAAGATCCCGACAAACATAATATCTCAAAGCGACCCTAAACAAGCAAATTTTAACAAGTAAGTCTTTTTCACCTTCCTTCAAGGATTGTAACAGGAATGACACCAAGCTTGTAACATGATCAAAAAAGGATGAGAATTCGTATCGAAGAGACAGATTACAGTAGATTAGAAAAAGGATAGAATGCCTGATATAGAAGAAAAAGTTATATCAGAGAATGAAAACATATCAATCCTTAGCAACCTCCTAGTAAGCCAAAATGTATAATTGATAAAGATAAGCACTTGCAATCATAAAGTTCAACGTAAGTTTTAGTCATCTCCGGAGCAAAGAGATCATTCTCAACCCAAAAAAAGTTAATTAAAAAGTACTGCTTGCAACCAGTATACCTTAATTGGCAAAATGTTCCTCTTAAATTAAACTCATCGAGAAGCAACCACATGACAAGAACTAGACTTCCGGGCAAGTGAAAATCAACCTCAATTGACATCCAAATATTAGCCACTGTCGATGAACAAGGAAGCTCACAACAACCTCAGTAGGCCTTCCAGTAAATGGGTAAAGTCTAGCAATAGCTCATCAATAATGCCATGATGCAGCCTACTTGGACACATGTATCAAACCATTTGCTGCATCTAGGATCGCGAGTGGAACACGAAGCAGAGGTATGGAAGGCAGCAAGCTCCACGAGAAAAGCAAAGCAAGCCCCTTACTCACCTCTTTCTAGAAACCCTATTAGTGCATCAGCAGTAGAACTACAACATATCAACAAACATACTCCAAATTGCACCAACAAAGAAACCAGTAACACTGCTCCTTGTAAATAAAAGCCCATCATTCCCCTATTATACTAAGGAATGTCCTCATGATTGCCAACAAGCTACAGCCTAACAATATCACTCGCAAACCTGAGGAAAATTGTACAATACTTTGATCCTCATGACATATCTCTTTGTCCATTGCTTGCTCCACTTCAACACGGATTGCATATTCATTGGTTTCACTTCTATTGCACTTATAACAACCAGTCATATGCCACATCGAATTTTATATTTACACCAACCACAAGTCACAACCATACTAATTTTTCCTTCTTAATGGAAATTCCCATTGAATCTTGCCAGCAAAATTTACTTGTCTTTCTTCACACCTACTAACATCACACCATTAGTTGTATTATAGCTTTTACTTAAAAAGTCAATAGTTTTATAGCGATATAATTGATGCTTAATGTTCATTGAACCCAAGAAAATACATACTGCACCACATATTTCTGTACCGATTGAAGCAACAGCATAGCCTGATAAAGAATCAAAGAAACAAATTGATGGACCAGTGTTTGCATCAAGTTTCAAGACCAAGTGAAGTCATAATTGAGTCTGGCTGAGTTTAAGACGAGCCAACCTTGGTATTCCCTTACAGCATAAGTAACTTTAAAAGTCCAAAAAAATGACATAGAAAGACTTAAAGAATGCTTCAACCTCAAATGTGATAGTTTCACCAGAAGACGCGGGCAACCGTAGAGTTACAGCGGAAACTGTACCACTCCCTGATAATACGCATACAGCTCTTGGCCTTTGCTGGGCGAAAGTTAATACCTTAGCAGCAACATCCTACATTGTCATATACAACAATAACCATTATAACAGAAAACTGCCAGCACAGTATGCATTAGCGGGCCATAATAAGATCTGGCCCATCACCAGAAAGCTCCACCAATGGTATACCCATTTTAATAGGAAAAAGGACTGAAGTTCCTATGTGCGAACATGAAAAGACCCCTAGAAGTACAACCAAGAGGTGAATAAGTATCCTTTCCCTACCAATGAGAGTAAAACGAAAACTGCAGACCACGCTATACATGGACAAGCATAAGTTTATCGAACCAGTGCATTATCGTATGCATTCAAGTTTCTTCTTGCAAATAGACCACACAAGCACATGAAATTCTGAGAAAAACTGAAATGCTCATCCATTTAAACCAATTTCCCAATCGCACTGACCATATAACAATCCCTGCATCCGACAACCTCAACTATTTCATCACAGCTGAAACAGATCTAACATTAATACTCAACTGGTTAATTTGAAACCTCAATTAACTTAGCCACAAGAAAGTGATTCTCATCATTTAGTATGTTACGCTCTTCAATATCTTTTAATTGTAATAGCTTTTGTGAATAACCAAGCGAAAAAATGGCATGCATCTGAAACTCTAAAATTCTCACATAGCAAACTGATTTATTCATGTACTTTTCACACCAAATTACCTCTCAGGAATTAAGAAAAATGGAACATACCTCCCCTGGTCCTACGGTGATCACATGTGGGGCAAAAGCAATTCCAGCTGAACTGTTCATCCATTCACCTAGCAAAGAACAATTTTACCATTTTAATGTGCTTAAATGACCCCATAATCCAATTACAATGTGTACAACGGAGAAGAAATATGTACAAGTTGACCAAGATGTTGTCAAAGCGACAAGCCGCATCATTACATATGACATACAAGTGACAAATCATCAATCGAAGAATTACCAACTTTAACTTGATCAGACTACTGCATGTCGGTAGCTATTCTAGCACATTTTGTTGATCTATTCAGCCATGAACAAGACATAAGTCAAAGGAATCATGAGCTTTAAGTTGGTGAAATGTCAAAATGACAAATAAGAATCCACACCGAAATGTTATTTTGTCGGCACTACCAAATTTAGCACGCCAGCAATGCATTGCTCAGATTAACTATCAGGCACCAGTGACTTCTTTCTACCCAATAACAAGATCAACCTACATCTTTCTAATCAATTCAAGCCCACTACAACAATGAAACCTACCTAGTCATCATTGTTGCATATTGCAATTATAAATTCTCTTTAAAATCAATGAACATTGCATCTTCCTATAAGCAGCTAGAATAGCTGCATTAACCATACAAAAACCACTCATATGAAAAATTAAAACAAGAACGTACAAAGAACTCATAACAGAATGAGTTTAAAGACCTTACCAGTTGCTGCTAAGCGTTGCTTTCGCCCACTTCCAGGCGGCCTTCCCCGGGCCCGTTTCTGAGAATCCGTATTTGACCCAGAAGAAGCATTTGAAGGCGTAGCAGACAGAGGCAAAAGCCCCAAAGGAACCTTCCCGTCAGGCCCGTATTTCCGGGGCCTCCCTCTCTTTTTCTTTACCGGCTCACTCGATGGCATTGCGGAGGACATCCCCATATTAATGCCATGAGAGAAATTGGCATTGGATTGTTCGGCTGAATATACCGGTCCGCCTAAGCTGGACCGGACATTGGACTGAGCCTGAACATGAGGATTCGCCAATTGTCTAAAAACCGGTGGGGCATTCAACCCACTGCCTTCTGCTCCACTTAATGCCACTCCTCTGTGTATGAAATATTGAGCTGACCCACCAGACATAGCCATGGCTTCTCTCCCATCCATGCATTTACAAGACGGCAACTTAAAAAGAAGCAAACTAGGAACGACGGCAGAATGCGTACAAATCGACACCTAATTTCACTAAGCTCAAGTCAAGATCACACGTTCAAGGGTTTTACAAGACAATGAATCTCTGACCAGCAAAAGCTTAGAAAAAAAAAAAGTACAAGAACCTCACGGTGAAAAGAGAGAAATTGAGAACCAGAGACCGAGAAAATCCAAGCTCTATCAGCAATCTCCCAAAAACAAAACCCAGCAACACAAGGTCTAACGGCAGCCCTAACGATGCAATGCGCGATTTCCAGCTCAAAACGAGAATCCAACCTCGACCCACGAAACCTAAACAACAGATTCAGCAGAAAAACTCCATCTTTCCGCCGCCAGAGACACAAAGGCGGAACCTTTTCGAGACGAAATGTGCCAACACGAGAGCGAGCAACAAGCCAGAGCACCCCGACTCCTCGCGGAGCCCGCAGATACCATCTAAAAACCGAAACCCTAGATTTCTCAAATCTAAGAGCGAGACAAGGGGAGGGGTGAAGGAAAAGAAAAAATGCTGGGGGGGAGGGTGGTGAAGGGAGAGGGGGAGCGACCAAGAAAAGGGCAAAAGGGAGAAAAAGGAGTAAAGGCGAGGACTTTGGAGGCGGATTGAATTGAATATGTGAGCGTAAAGGCGTGCAAGGTGTGGGGAGCTCAGCCCCAAGCAGAGAGAAGGAGAAAAAAGGGGAGAGAGAGAGAGAGAAGAGAGAGAGAGAGAGTGAAGTGAAGAGAGAGTGAAGACCCCTTCTCTCTTTCTTTCTCTCCTTGCCTTTGCCTTGGCCTTGCCTTGGGTTTCCCCTTTATTTTTTTTCCCCCTCTCTTTTTCTTGATTTCTTTATTTGGCGATTTGGTTTTGGTTTTGGTTTTGGTTTTGGTTTTGGTTGTAGCGCATAGAGAGAGAGAGAGTGTTTGTAGGGTGGGGGGAGTAGAAGTCAGACTCAGAAGAGCGTGCTGTACCGGACTACTTCCATCAGAAGAGAGAGCCCACCTTCCCTCTCTCTCCTCCCTCTTCTTTCTCTCTCTTCTTCTCGTATTCGGGCACAGTCCGAGGCCCCACCAAAGTACCACCCCCCCCCCCGCCCCATGTCCCATTTTACATGTCCTTATCACGTCTGGCCGTTTCTTGATAAAAAAATTCATGGGCTCTCTCTCTCTCTCTCTCTTCTTTTTTCTTTCCTAGGGTTTGAATTTGCGTCCGTTTTCCACCGGAACAATGAATGAATTCAAGAACCCCCTGACCCACCTCGGCCTCGGTTTCTCACGAGCAGGAGGGGAGGGTGGAAGGAAGGGGGGAGGTGGGGAGCTCGATTCTTGAGGGGAGGGTTTTCGCGGAAGATGCTGCTGCTCTCTGGTTGGAGAAGTTATTGGACTAGGTCCAATGTAGTGTGAATCGTCAGGCATTATGAGATTGCATGTGAGGTCACTGGATATTGACAATTCAGATGTATTAGGCGTGTGTCCTTGCAATGCACTTAATAATTTTCTTTTCTAGTGAGAGAGGTCGCTCCAAGTAAAGAATAATGGTCAATGGTCTTTCGGCTTGAAGATGCAAATCAAGATTCTTTGTGTAATAGCTCTATTGCAAATTGGTTTACGACCATAAATTTAAAATTTAGAAAGAGAGAGAGGACTGCTTGCCCTCGCCGCTTGATTCTCGCCCTCTTTTTTTAATTTAACTTATTTTTATTTTTATTTAAATAAAATATATTTTAAAAATCAGATTTAGACCACACGACAGTGTTTTGGCCTTATATTTCATGTTTTAGCCACTAAAAGAGAGAATATTTAAAAAGTCGCATCAAGATTTTGTCGTTAGTCAAGTTGGATGGAATTAACTAAATGACTTAATTACACTAATTTGACAAGTTTTAGGATATCATTACACTTTTTTTAAGTTTTAGGATTTAATTATATTTCCGTGATAAGTGTTATAATTTTCAGTAAGTTTTATAACTCAATTATACTTTCATGATAATTTTTAAAATTTTCAGCATATTTATCCTTAATTTCTTTACAAGTCCATAATGTACCGCTAACAAAATAAATTTGAGAACGTAATAAAAAAATCAAAATTCATGGGGGTAAATTTGTAACTTTTCAAAGTTAGGTGCTGAGCCCAATAGAGTAATCTTTGATTTTTTTTCTAAATCCGGTAGTTGCTGTGCAACAATATTAAAGTCGAGATAGATTTTGAGCAGATATCCACCGAAAAAAGGGGGGTTCGAGGCTTTTAATAAACTTAAAATCGGCTTGGGATGACACACTCAAACTCGAGGAAGTCATTTTATAATCGCTGCGAGGATAATCTATTCAATGGCAATTTACTCAGATCTTCCAAGTTTGGATTTTTCTAGTCTGTTTTAAAACATTAATTGCAATTTTATGTTTTTTTTAATGTGATAAGTGAAGGCAGAGAGGCTTTTCTTCGGACCTTCAACGCCTTGAAAATTTTTGGCCTTTTTAACAAAAGTAGGTTGAAAATACGGATTAACTAATTCAAAAATTTTCAATGAATATTCCCTTCCCTTCATATTATTTTCGAATGTCTCCAAACCCCCCGAAAATGATATGGTAGAGTAAGAGGGAACTCGTGTGCCTATCCCATAGATACGAGTTCTACCAAACCAATGGTGTCTGAGGGTCAATTTGTTTGAAGGAAAACTATTCCTTGGAAATTATTTTCCTATTTTTAAGTATTTAAATGGCCGAAAACTAGTCAATTTACTGAAAGCATTTTATTGGCCAAAACCAACAAGCTTAGAACAGAGGAAAACTTTGATCAAAGAAAAAAAGAAAGGAGGAAAACAACTTCCCATTTTAGCAAAAAGAACCATTCACTGAAAACTTTATTATAAAAAATTTATTTTTTATTAATATTATTTTGAAGGAAAATGATTGGTTTTCACTTTTATGATGGTTTAAATAAAGTGATTTCCTTCTTGTTAGAAGGAGAATCATTTTTCTTAAATCTAAGCTCATTGTTTTCAATCAATGGAACCACATTAGTTTTCTATCATTCAAATATTGAAAAATTGAAAAAAAAAAAAAAAAAAAAAAAAAAAAAAAAAAAAAAAAAAGGGAATTCTGGAAACAGTTTTTTTTTCATATAAATGAACCTTGAAATTAATTTAGGTGTTCATGACTCTTGTTATCTATCGAATGAACCTGGACTACCCCACCCCTTTGGATCAGTTTACGTGAGGGTAATGACTACTGGTTAAACGGACTGCCTCTAGGTAACTTACCAATGTCTATTCATCTCCAAAAGTCCCATCGCAGTCATTTGGAGGACCCAAGGTTCCATTATTTACAAAGAACTACCGGGACCAATGCGATCATACTATCAACCTCTGCAAACAAATTCGGTAGACTTCAGTAGATTATCATCGCAATAGTGAACATACCAATCTTCGGAGAAGTTATTACTGATTATTTTCAATTACATGTGCAAAACCATATATGTAGTTACTAAGTCGTGGTTACGTAACCCCTTTTCATCAAGGTGAAAGAAATTTACGTAACCCCTTACCAATGTCTATTCATCTCCAAAAGTCCCATCACAGTCATTTGTAGTTACTAAGTTGTGGTTACGGACAAAGAATCGCTGCGGTGCCGTTAGATTCACTCTTATTTCTTAAAAAAATCCAATTTCTAGATTGCCTCCCAACCGGCGGTTTGTTCTTGAGCATGGAAGAAAGTCTTGCAACTCAGACAGTTCTCCCGTGGGTCTTTTTATTGGGAAGTTGGTAACGGTCTATCGGTGTTCCTTTGGCATGATAACTGGCTTCCCTGTGGACCTCTAGATGTTTTTCTTCCTGCCCCTGTTATAGACAGCTCTGGCCTCCCCGGCTATGCGGAAGTTGCGGATCTTCAATCTCCTGCTGGTTGTGCACTAAGATCTCTACTGGAGAGTTGGGGCATCTCTTGCCCGATTCTGTCCCATGCTCGTGATCGCTTCTGCTGGCGTGAGGATCCCTCTCGCTCCTTTTTGATTGCCTCTGCTTGGAACTTCATTAGAACTAAAAAAGCTTGCGTTCCTTGGGCATCTCTTATATGGGATAGTGCGATGACTCCGCGGTGCCAATTTCTTCTTTGGTTAATTACCAAAAGTCGCTTGCCGACTCAAACGCTACTTCTCTCTTACGGTAGAATTGAGTATACGGCTTGTGCTTTTTGCAATGCCCAGCCGAACTCTACTAACCATCTCTTTTTGAGTGCCATGTCTCGGCTTCTCTTGCTTATTTCTGGGCGTCCAGGTGTAACCTCCCTTGGAGGACTAGATCTTGGGCTGAAAACCTTTCTTGGACGGAGAAGTTCTTATCTGGCAAGGACTTCCTTCACAGTGTTGCGCGGTTTTCTTTTGGAGCTTTGTGCTATCTCATTTGGAAAAAAAGAAATTGCATCATCTTTCGTGGCGAAACCTTGGAGATGTCGGCTATAAAGAACCACCTTATCAAGGTGGTCAAGGATAGAGTGCTCACTTTTAAGAATGTCCCCGCTACCCCGAGGAACAAAAGACTTCAAAGAGGTTGGGGCTTTGACCCCTCAGTCTTCAGCCAGTAGCCTCGGTTTCCGCAAGCTTCTTGGGTTGTGCTTCCGCTTCCTCGCCTCCTTTGGCTCTCCGTTCTTTGACCCTTCTTTTTTGTTATGTGTCGAGGTTCGGTGGAGCCGTTTTGTGTTCAATGCCTCTGCGTAGGCTGGTTTCCTTTGGTATTTTTTGCCCTTGTGGCTTTTTGTCGGCTCCCTTCCGTTCTTTCTGTCTTACAGTTAGAGTGTGAGTTTTTGGTGCCGTCTTTGTGTATTTTGTCCAAAGCTCATTATATTATATATATTCTTACCTTTTACCAAAAAAAAAAAAAAGAAACTTACCAGTTTAGATTGGGATCGAACTGTCTAAGTTAATAGGTTTTCGTTCCTCACGGTAATTTTGTTACGTACCTATGAAGGTCAAGATTGGCAAATGTCTATGCTTATCTAGTACGTCATTAAAATGCATTCAGTTGGGGAAAAGTACCAAAAAGGTAATAAACCTATTGTGATTGTATCAATTTAATTATAAACATTTTAATTATGACAATGCAGTTCTAATCATATTCACATTAGTATTAATTCAATCCACTTGATTAATTTAGATTGGAAATCGCAAACGTAGACGCTGATCATCCTATATGATACAACCGATGTAGACCTTGCCTTTTTTTATAATTTTTAATCATTTTTTTATTTTTTTTCCTTTCCTTTTTCTTTTTGGCCTATGGCTGCCACTAGCAGAGGGCCTCGCCAATCTACACCTGGGCAAGGGCGAGCACTAACAAGGCCCCCCTCGCTAGATTTGGCAAGGCTAACCCTCCCTCGAGCTAGAGTAGCCTTGTCGTGCCTCGCCTAGGTGAGGGTCATGTCCTACTAGGTTCGCCTTCGCCTTGGTGAGGGGACTTACACAAAGAAAACCAGTGACGACTTCTCTCCTTGCACCTCCCGACATGGCACAATGTGCCCAACTAAAGTTGATCCTTTGCTGCACAAACCGCTATGTGGCACCGAAGCACGACAATGGAGGGTGAATCCTTTGTGGATCGTTGGCTTGAGAAAGAGGCTAACCAAACATTCGTTAGGGGACCATGGCCGTCTTTATATTAGGCGAGGATCGGCCTTACCATATTTGGTGAGAAGGCCTCTCCAACGCTCACCCTCACTCCGTCAACCAAAAAGAAAAGGAAAATAACTTAAAAGGAAAAAATTTCAAAACAATTATTATAAATTTATAAAATTATCTATTTTCGCATCGATCATATCACGTAAAATAATTAGAGTCCATGTCAATGATTTACAGCCTAAATTGACGAGATAGATTAAATTGATATCGATTTTAAAATATTTATCACAGAAATGTTAATAATATAATATATATAAGAATTTTTTTTTGCACATTTCCGGTTCAGTTGCAGTGCTACTTTGATGTAGTATAACTTTCCAATTGCTCAGAAAGCGCTTGTCTCTAGCGGCCTACAGTATTAACCACCCCCTTGATTTAGTTTGGTAAATATCTAATCAGTTGGTATCATTCCACTATTCGTCAGTAAAATCAGACTTCATCGTGGCTAATCTATGACTGGAGGCAGCTCGACCCTCGTGGATTTAGTGAAATGACGTGGCGGGAGTGGAAGAAGCAAATTTTTGTCGCGAAGACAAGGTCCTTAGTTACTTCGCCCACTTAGGCACGAGTTCTATGTTAATGCACGCGAGGCTTAGATAATATCCAAAGCAAGGACAAGCAAGAAACATCATGCCCGTTTGACCGAAAAAAAATGGAAAAAGAAAGGACGTACACGTCTGGCATGACGACATTCATGTTTTAGAGAGAGAGAGACATAAAAGAGAATAAAATCGTATAGCAGAAATTGCTTTGCTTTACCCCATTATTGTTTCTCTCGAGCCCAATGATAAAAGATGCAGAGCCGGAGTCGTAAGAATCAACCAATGAATCAAATGCTTGATGACTTATCTAGTTTCATGTTACCGCTGCGGGTTAAAATAAGAGCAGAGTGCGTCCAGATTAATGCGTTTTCTAGCTGTTCTTCGGAAAGGCTTCCGACTATGCCACCGCAACTGTTCGATCCCATAGGTACCCCCAGATTCTTTCGAGTTTTTAAGGGATGAAGGCTTCTTCGCCACACTGCATTCACAATTTTTCTGTTTCTCTATCGACAACGCCTGCCGGGGGGAGGGCGTTTTAGGCTCCACTACTCTGGTGCTTGTCAATCTGTCACAAAAGACCATCATTATCAAATATAAACGCATACGAATGAAAGCACTAAAGATCGAAAGGTACGACTAAGCCATAGATGTAGGCTTCCTTGGGGCGATGCTGATAAACAAGAAACCATGACCAGGTCATTAAAAAAAGCATTAAAAGGACAGAAAACGTCCAAGGACTCTCTGTACATGGAAAAAGGCAAGTAGAATCATTACATCAGGAAACCCTACTCGCTCCTCAGATTGTCATTCCAGATGATTAACAGATCAGGGCACAACTTCAAGAAAACAGTCACCATGGATTTCAAACATTTTACTCTTGACATTAATACGCTTTCACGCTATGGTAAAAGACAAAGTCAGTTACCATGAAATTTTGACTTTTGCATCTAGAATCCAGAAGTGAACACAAGCAGGGAATGCATCGCATATGCCAAAAATAAGGATTTATGGCAATATCAAAGTCACTTACGTTTCATGATGCAAGGGCTTTGTTTCCAAGAACTTCTCCGTCTGAGGCTCACAAGCAGGGCAGATGTAGAACTTTGATGAAGAACACAATTTAACACAGTCGAAGTGGTACCACTCACGACATTGATCACAGGCAATCATTGGCCTTCGACCATAGGGCTTTCGACATATGCAGTAAAGCATACTGCGAGATCTTAAGAGCTGCATCACCATGCAGAAGAGAAATCAGATAAAAATTGAAGCAGATAAGAAGATGTATATTCAGAACATTTACCTTTAGTTCCTTCTCAAAATAGAGAGGCAAGTTTTCTCCCTGCATGATGAGTTCAAAAACCTTATCCAAGCCAAGAGCCCCAGAATCAGCAGCAACCTACCAAAAACAACAATTTAAAATCAAATGGCTGTAGCAAGCTCACTGATTTGAAAATATTATTTCCTTTGCCAGGATGTGGACCTTCTTCGCAGTCTTAGCCCATTGTAAGCCAGTGTCCCTCATTTCTGTAAGTTTCCGCCGGTAGTAGTCCTCAATTGGTATGTTTTCAGCAAGTCCCTGCCATGCGATTTAATTTTCTATTAAGTTATATTATATTGACGCAAAAGACTTCTCGTCAAAAAAATAAGATTACATTCAAAACATATCGACAAGAAAAGAGAAGGTGGGAATGCTTGTGCTTTATATGCTAACTTTCTGGTTCATCAAAGAAAAAGCCTTTCCAAGAGATTATTACACTAAAGAAGCATCTATATACATGGTGTCACTGCCAAAAGGCCGTACAGGTAGATCATAAATACTTTTCCTCCCATAAAATTGTCAGATACCCCACATTAAGGTATTTTCACTCTCTGCCCAGTGGTCATTTCAAGGAGAAAAGCCTGAACTCAGTCACGATTCCTTTCCATCAAATAAACTCATGTTTCAACAGAATATAAATTACCAAGCCACCCTTCAAAGACATAATGCTATCCACTTATATTACACTTGTCATTACTATCACTTGAAATATAATAGCCACTTTAAAAAGTACTCCTCAGGAACGGAAAGTGTACCTCTTTCAGTAAGTTCTGTATCTGCTGGACTGTTGGCTTCTCAAAACCCTGAAATAAGTTTCTGGCCCGAACTCTCCATAAATGTCTTGCCAATGCAAGCTCCAGGCTGCAATTACCTTCACGATCATGTAGACCAGCGACTTCCATGGCCTGTCAAAACAATATGTTCTGATAAACAATATCATCTCAAGAACAGCTAGCATAATATACAGCATCACTATACACCAGAAAAAAAGAAAGAGAACCAGACCAACCAAGAATAGAGTATTACTTTTTGAGAAAATATGAAATTTCGGTAGTAGAAGATGATAATAGAACTAGTACCTTCATAGCAGTGGCCAGTTTTCCAGCAACAATGCTGAGATCTTCACCCAAAGGAGACGACACAGAATCTATAATTTCCGTCAAACAAACTTTGCATGCAAGAGCACACTCTAGAAGTTTTTCTAATGGATCTCTTTCTTCAATCCTGATGAAAATCAGTTAAATTGTCAACCCACAACAGTATTTGATTTGGTGCAAGTGTAACATAATTCAAGAGAAAAATTGTGATTCAGATACATAAGTATCTCCAAAGGGCACATGCAACGACACAAATATTCATTCATGCATGAACTATTCCACAAATCAACCAGTATTTGAGCATGCAACTTAAAATTCATCTTTCAGCCAAACATGACAAAGGTAGAAGTATAAAAAGGTCCAATTGGGATAAAATATTTGATTAAACCAGGAAGTCTGTATTGAAAAATCCAGCAGATTATTACCACACACGAAGATCTTCAGCATCTGTGAAAAGTTTGCTCAGTATATCTAACTGGGGACGTTCTCCTGGACACCTCTGTAAGAAGGTAAATAAGACTTGAGAAGCGAACAAACTTCAATCAAATGAACACAACCCATTGAAACCTTACCAAATGAGGCTGTCTATTTTTAAAATCTAAACCCCTCTCTTTAAATTGGCAAAAATTGCATTTGTACGTCTGACAACTACTTTCCAAAACTGCCGGTCCAAGGCAATGCAGATGATAGCTGTACACAGAAATCAGACTTCGTAAAGAAATATCGGAAAATAGAAATAAGGTAGGATAGTTCTTCTGTGTGGCCATAAGACCACTATCAAAGATCTTAATGCACAAGAAGCAAAGGAAGCTAGATCAATGATTTACCCAATAAAATGCTAAAATTACTTAATCATAATCTGGCATCATTTAGTTCATGTATCATCTACACAGTTTATCTGTGTACCTCTAAGTTGTTATGGCTCTTAGTAGAGAATGTCGCAGACTTTGTAATAAAAGGTGATATTCTCTGTTCCATTTATAAAAAATACATTTAAAAGTGCAAGAAAATCAGATAAGTTAAACAGTACCAAACTGCATCTAATGCTATATCAGGAGGAAACAAATTATCAACCATCACGACCGATCTTAAAAAAAGGACAGCACAAACTTGTTTCTATATGATCATAGGAATGTACTTGTTCATCAATGCAAATACCTTACCAGTCCTTGCATGTTAAACAAGTCCGGAATTCATGACCCTCCAAATCACCAGAGCAGCACATGCATAGATTTTCCATTCTGCAGCCTCTTGATTGGTCATATAAATGCAAAGATCTATCTAGAGTACTTTTGATCTGGAAACATTTAAAAACAAAGTAGGTAGCAATTATTTACCATCCATTATGAAGAGAACAAAGATCTCACATGAAAAGGAAGTTAATTTGCAGAAAAGTGGAGAAAAGCTAGAACCTTCATTATGGCCTCAACAAGGGAAATTGAATCTCCAATTGATATCCCTACAGCCTCCTTGAAGCGTTGCCTCCAATTGTTAACTTTTTCAACCTCTAACAAGACGATATCCCTTTCAGGACAGTTGAAGGCAGCTGCCATTGCCATCTCCTGACAAAAATTACATTAATAAGTTCAACAAAGATGTATGGCAGTGTGCAGCTTACTCTCTCACACTCTGTACTTTGCTCCTTTTATTGGGTAAACCTATAGCTTACCATACATTTCCATCGGCTTAAGACATGCATGTCATAATGCCATTATAGCATGAAAATTTGATGTGGAAACAAACAGATATCCTACATACAACAAATCCTTTACTGCATTTTATGTTTCTTTCTGGCGGCATCTTTCAAAATCTTGCTAAGGTCATATCTAGTGTCTGTATGACAAGACAAACAAATTTTCCAGCATGTGAAGCCACTGCTAAGGTCACATAATGAGGTGCGTCTTGTAATCCTACGCTAGCAGTAAAATAGGGTCCAAAACCTTGTGTACATGAAATTGAGTTCTTAACCTTTCTATCGGAGCAATATAGTCCTCAACCTTTTTTGAAAAGGCAATCAAGTACTTCAGTTATTTAATTCTCCGATTTCTCCCACAGGACAACCTCTAAGACCACCAAATATGTAATTTTCATAGTTGTGCAGGCATATTGCCAAATAGAATTTTCCAAGGACTTAATTGCACCTTCATAATCTGATTGCATCAATTAAATAGCTTAGCACTCAGTGCTTTCCGTAAATAAGGTTTAGGACTTTCAATAAACATTTCCTCGAAGAATAAAAGTAACTGTGGCAACCAAAAAAAAGCGAAGTTCAAAGTCAACAGTGCAATCTTATGGTAGGTGCTACTGTACAGATTACATCCCATATGCCATCATATTCTCAGCTCAAGGAAAAATTATAGTACCCCTGCATTTACCCATGTTTCCGTAATTATACGACAAATACAATTAGCCATGTTGGTCAAAAAATGCTTGCGGAGAGGTAATACCCACACCACCAGAATTTGAACAAAACCAAAAATAGCCCAAGCCAACTCAAAGTCCAAACTGGTTCCAAAAATAGCCATGTCGGTAACAGAGTACTTCAAGCTGGTTCCATAATGTGGCCAAAACCAACAGAATTCAAACATAAATAGCCCAAACCCACTCAACGTCGCCCCCCCCACCCCAGAAAAAAAAAAAAAAAAAAACAAAGTTGTCCATAATTAATGACATACAAGTACAACTATTTGATGAAAAAAATCATTTTACTTGTAAAAATCTCCTTTGTTCTCTTTCTTCTGATCAAACTGAATCGACTGTTGGCTACACTATTTGAGCTCCTTCTAAAGAATGGACAGAAGTTTTCATAACTTCATCGAATGGATTACTTGCATGATGTGCCCTTTTTTCCCCTTTGGCCTAACATCATAGTTTGCCAATTTTAAAGTAGTAATGGATAGTTAGTATTCCACCCATGTATTTTCATCATCCTGGCGACAGCTGGTTAACCACTATGACTTTCTTGAATTTCGCAAATATCTTTGAACTTCCAGGTTGCACTCACATGAACCCAACTAACCATCAATGATTAATTGCTCTTGGAACATAATGGAAACATTTATTTACAGCACATATGGATCCCTGAACACAGAAGTGAACATACCTTAAGCTGCAATAGTTGAGACCATGAACGTTGACCAATTTCCAAACTTAGAAACCGTTGTACTTTTTCCTGCCACAGCCTACATTTTGAATTCCATGATTTTTCTTAAGAATAAACATATGAAGCATATCGTCACCATGAACATAAGTATACAAATGCAAATGAATTGTCAACATATAGCTGTTACCAGGCAAAAATATTCCATTAACTCATAATAAGGCACGATTATTCCTGCAAACTTGTATATAGAATAAGGGAAATAATATTTTCATAACTAAAAAATCTTCTTCCACGACCATTTCAAATTGAACCACTTGAATGGACAAAGAATTCCTCAAAAGCTCATTAAGATTCTTGAGAAATAGAAGACAAAAAATCATCCGAAAAGAGTACGTAATAAAAGAAACTGGACTTAACCTTTTTGTTATAAACCTTCTTTTCCTCTTCCTTCAACTCTTTCTATTTGTTATTAGAACTTTTGTCTTCTATTGTTCATTTTATTTGTTGTTCAATCTTTTTAAAGGTCAAGAAGGTCATCTCGTTTTGTTCATTGTTAGATTTAGATTAAAAAGTTGAGCTAAAAGGAAAATTATGAATGATAATTTAACAAGTTAAACTCATGAACTTGCTTATCAATTTTCTTAAAGAAAATGACTTAGGTGGATGGCTTAATAGACCTATTCTCATTATTAATCTTAATTGAATGAATCTTCTGTATAATAAGTGAAATTTCGAAAGCAGAAAAAGATTAAGTAAAGTATAAATATACTATGCATTTAGAAACTTCGCAATTTAAAAGACTTCAAAAAAAAAGAAAAGTCACATAAAACAAATATATCATATTTAACAAAAACTAATTTTATTTCTGCGATCTCAAAATTAGAGCATTTATTTATGTCGATGTTGTGATCTTGCGTAAGAAAGAATGCTATAATCTTTAATCTAATTTAAACTGTGAAAATGAAAATAAACTATAAACATTAAAAAGTATATGAAATAGGATGAATCTATCTAGAATTTTTTTGCAAAGAATTTTGTTGTCTCCAAGAATAAGTGAATGTCTGTCTTATTCACTTAATCCTGTAAACTATACTTTGAGGAAATAATTTTTCAGTAATAATGGAAAACGAAAGTAAATCTAGCTCTTTTGCCACCCCAAAAAGGGAAAAAAAAAGAAGGTAAGTTCAAACTTGTTTCTTCATTTACTCCATTTGACAATAGTTATCCTTGTCTTCCCACTTCTGAAGAATTTGCACTAAGATTGTGAATAGTTGTTAACAGCAAATTGGTCCAATTAGATTATAGTATGAAATAGTTGTGGAAGTAGACATTTTGGTTGTGGAAACATCATTTGCCCAATGTAACTCCCATATGTTTTGTGAGTCAGAAAGGAAAGCTGGGTTTTATGCTCTAAGATTTATGTCAGTTAAATTCAATTCTCAGAATTTTAAGAAATTAATTGCAAGTCTGTATCCAGATATATACTATAATCCAAGATCTTTGCCCCTGTGATCACACATTACATAAGTCATTAAACTGAAGCTACACTTAGATAACTGGTCACACCATGACAAAAAAAATGGAAAAGAATACAGAAAGCCTTTGAAGCTCATCTCCAATGGCATTAACTCTCATACGCGAACTTTTGCACCGTGTTTAGCACAGAACTAGTCCCATTTGGCACCACGTACTTTCCATAAATTCTTTCAATAACCCTCTAAAACCATTCTAAAGGTCGCTATGAGGTACCTCCCTGCAACCGTGTGGCCCTCAAGAATCTAACTGACGAATCTCTTCGGCCAAAAGGAATTATAGTTAGCTTGTAATCTAAGTGTTGATGACAGAATGAAAAATGAAAAGCAAGGATAATGCTTTTTCTACTCTTTCCTTGTTAAAATCATTTTTTGTTGAAATATTATCCCATGTCAATTGACAACAGGTCCTAAATGCTCTTTATATTTATGTGATCTCCCTCCACCTATTAGCTTAAGCTTTTGAGTTGGATTTTCTAACATGGAACCAAAGCCAGTTATCCCTTACGCGAAGGTGCATGGTAAAAAATTCCACATGAATGTGCATAGTCAAAATTCCACGTACAGCTCGTAATCCAATTTGCACATGATGGGGTGTTGAAATATTATCCAACATCGATTGACAAAGGGTCCTAAATGCTCTTTATATTTATGTGATCTCCCTCCACCTATTAGCTTAAGCTTTTGGGTTAGACTTTCTAACAATTCTGGCTTTAGCTTTGGCTAAAATCAATGAAACTTATGGTAATAGGTCAATGCAGAAACAACAGCCTGCTTACTTCAATTTTCTCGACCCGCGTTGCATTAAGATTCAAGCACTGCATTTGATGAACTTGAAACTTACAGTGCAACCTTCATTAGCTTAATCATTATTACAATTTCCAGTTTCACATCTTTAGCTGGAATTTTGAATCCCTAGGCATGCTAGTGATAAACTGCCACCTGGTACAACAAGAATTACTAATGTAAATGTGCAGTGTGCTATTGCTTGTATCTGTGCAATAGCTAATGTAACACATGCTACTGCTTGTATCTGCGAAGTCACTGACGTCTATAAATGCTATTGCTTGTGTACATGAGGTCGCACTTATGTTAATGTGCACCATGGGTTGTGTATATGCAAGTCATTCTGTTCCTTCATTCCTATAACATGGAATAAGAAGACTCACCTATGATTTTGAATTGTTTGTGCAAGCTGACCAGCCAATGCCGGAAATGAAAGGGGGATCATCTGCAAACAGATTGTACATATATAGTATTCACATACTTACGTTTGTGATCTTTAAATCAGAAGCAAGCGCACTGATAACCACAATATACCTGACACTCAGCAAGAGTTTCTTCAGCATCACTTAAACTGCACTTTTCATAGTTGGATGGAGCCTGAATCATCGTTGATGCTTTCTTCATCCACTTCACCGCATCAATTAGCATGCCCAATAAATCACCAGATGGACATGCAACATGAATTTGTTCCTCGAACTCCAACAATCTCTCAATGTCCTAAATAATTGTCATGGCAAGTCATCCAGCATCGCCATAAAAAATTTAGCATTAAATCAAATAGCATGCAAGTAAAGATCATAACAAGCAAAGCACACTCCATTCTCTACATCATGTCTCTTTCTATATGCCAAGCTCCAGCAAGAAGATCACAAAGCATCCGATCGCAGTTTTTATGTGGTCATATAAAAGGTGACACTATCATTATTCAACGAGGGAGTGACACTATCATCATTTAATGAGGGAATGTGCAACCAGAAATGGGGAGAGGCTGGGTGTGAGATCTCTGGAACTTCTCAAGAAAGGCCTCCTCACTAAGAGAACAGTAGCTCACTTTAGAATGGGATAAAGACCAGAGATCAACAATAGCAACAAAATTTAGCACCTACCAGAATGTTTGGATAACTCTTTGAGGAAAATTAGGTATTCGAACTAGCCCTCAAGTTGGATCGCACAAGGCTAGAACATATTTATATCTGATAGTGAACCTGGGAATGGGCCTACTGAAAGACAAGCAATGGGGACAATTAATCCCTTAGGACAATTTTACCCAGTATGTTTCATTTGGCACAAAATAAATATATTTCTTGTGAAAGAAAGTTTTCAGGATTCAGAAGGGTTTCTACAGATATGTGAAAGAGTTGGAATTGCAAGACTTTGATGACTTCCATGCTTTGCTCTAAAAGTTTGAATTATTCCTTGAGAACAATGAAAAGACTACATCCCGTCAAACAAGAGATGGAGATTTTTCTGCAGATCTTGCTAATAGGGGCCCACATCAATAGCCAAAAGTCTGGGTGCTTTCACTCCCTTGGAAAATCTGTCAAAAATCTTAAGCAACGAGCATGAGTGGATTTTTCTGCCAAAAAATGTTCTTCTAACTACTGGTAGTCCAGCAAAATAGAATTAAGTGCTGGTTGTAGTTGTTTTCTCTGCAAAAGGGACATTGAGACTGTAAATAGACCCTTCTATTAATTGTCCAGATCTCCAAAAAACTCTGGGACCCGGACACGGCTTTTGCACGACAGGGCTTCAATTATACTGGCTGTTGGTCAGGTTTAAAGAACTTATGCATCTTAATATCTTAACATTAGACTACCGCAAGGACTGAAATGATCGCTGAAACAGGCTGATAAACCAATTTAAGACAGCTAAACATTCCCAACTTCATAAAATAAAAGCAACCTGATATAAGAATAAAAGCTATTGAACTCATGGAACCAAAAACAGGTGAGTGAATCCAATAAAGTGCAGCTTACTATTCCTAAATTCATGAAATATAAGTTGTCTTGATCATGAAAACCTGTGGCCGATTTAATAGCAGGAAATAACAAGGTTGCCATAACTGAAATTGGTAAAATCACTCGGTCTGATTGAGTGAATGGATTTAACTAAAAATAGAGACTAATCACCTCAATAGATGGGGAAAGGGAGCTGAACTGGAGGGCCTTAATGCACCAATGCAATGCCGAGTGCGCATTTTGAAGTTTCTGAATTTCACCAAAGTCAAAACCAAGAGAAAGCCCATCTTTGATCGTGGCATCCAGTGAAAGCAGTAGGCCTTCAATTTTTGATGTTAAACCATCTTGCAGTCCATCATCAACAATTCTAGAATCATACAGGCATTCTGCATTTTGCAGCAAGGAGCAAGCTTTCTGCTTCCATCGGAAGCAATTCTCCAACATTGTTTCAAGGGTTCTTTTTTCTTCCAGGGATACCTTGAGTAGCTTGGATTCTGAAACTAACTCCTGCAGGATGGAGGTCATGTTCTCAGTTCAACAGAAACAATGCACACAAAAACATGTATGGATGTGACACTAGAGATTTAGGTGTTAGCAAGAACCTTCAATTTATCGACTTCAAGCAACAAACTTGGTGAGCCCCTATTCGTGTGAGCAGACCCCAAAAATGGTTCCGAATTCTTCATCCAAGACTTAGACATTGTGATTGTCGTGATGATATGATGTAAAGAAGGCAAGATCACATGAATGTCCTCCGAACTCCTGGCATATAAAAAGTCAAAAATCACTTTCAACAAAAGTTATTGCTAGCACCTTATATGCATTTATATTAATATTTAATAGCCTGCATCCATTCCCACCACCTGGTCTCACAAACAGGTCCACATGACGCACACGCATAACAGCGAGCGAGCGAGCGAGAGAGAGAGAGAGAGAGAGAGACCTCAGAACTTCCTCATATTCAGGCAGCTGAGCCTCACGAGCTAGAATCTGCACTGCACTTTCTTCCCAACGTGTAGCAGCATCAACAAGCCCAGAAATATAGACAAACAAGTTTTCGCCTTCAATCTGTAGTCTGGCAACATAGAGTCCAACTGAACTTTAAAAGGGGTAGAAGTAGTGTATATCAAGTAGTTTTGACAATAAAATTTGAGAACCACAACCGAAAATACATTTACCCAACAGCTTCAATCAATAGTTGCTGAAGGAAGTTCAAGGTCCTTTTATCTGAACGGGCCTGAAATATATTCAGGATTAAGGGCATTCAGCATTCAAAGAATTGATAAAGCACAAACCTAAAAAAGCCCCATTGAGGATTAAATACTATCAGCTATAGTAGAAAATACTGGAGGATAGAACAGAAGAACACAGAGAAGCACGACATTTGGCGAACCAGCAGAGTTCATTACATTACCTGTAGAGCCTTTGCCCTGCAACAAGCCTTCTTCAGCTCAAGCTCAACAAGAGGCAATTCTCTAACTGAAAATGGAAACAAACGCTAAGGAACATGATGTATTAAGCATATTGCCATGACAACAGCAGTAATGATAACTTTCCTCTCCCCCCAAACAAGCAAAACTGCAAGGAAATTCAGACCTTGAATTTTCAGAGACACTGCATCTTTTAGTATGTTGGTCAACTCCTCTACGACATTGTCTTGATCAACTCTTTCACCAATGTTCACTCGCAAACTGTTGAAGCGGGATATCCAAGAACTAGCTTGCTTATGATATTCCCTCAGAAGTTTGAACTCTGGGAAATTGACAGTGAAACTGTCCATTTCTTGAAGAATCATCTCAATACTCTGTTGGGGTCAGGATTTTCCAAAATTAAGAGATCCAGATAAATAGATAGTCCCATTCATTCAGCACAGGAAAACAGAAGACAATTAAATATTAGAGAACTGCTGAGCTAACCTCTAAACATATGGGACCTTTCAGAATTTCAGCACATTGATCTCGGTACGTTTCAGTTTTTCCTAGTAGCTCCAGTAGCATTTCAGTCTCCGGGAGCAAATTGTGAAGTTCCATAATCTATCCAAAAGAACATGGTCAAAGCACGAGTCAAAGGGGCCTACAGTTCAAAACAGAAATGTACTTACAATTTATGAACTAAGAAGAGTGAGAATAACCTCTGATTTCAGCTTATATAGGGAGTCGATCTCAATTGCAGCAGAACGTTTCTCCGAGAGGCAGATTCGAACACGATTAAGCCACTCCTAAAGAAATAAATTTTTCTTAAAAGGGTGAGTCAGGAATTAGAAAATCCAACCAACTTATGATAACTTTCTTTGGCAAAGAAGGCGTGCCCGATACAGAACGCAGCATGCACTGAAACAGAAAATCTCATTTAATCCTTATTGGCATGATTGTGGTAATTTTCTTTATCAGATAAATGGAGATATAGGAATAATCCCATGAAAACAAGAAGGAATAGTCCCAAATAAATTTGAAAATTCAACGAAACCACATTTTCAATCAATGTATGCCAAATTGAAAGTGTCAGCCAGAAAAGCCAGATATGCACCAGACGAAAAACAAAATGTCCTCAGTTAATCACCGTCACCAGTATAACGATAGAAGTCCATCTGATCATCCAGTGGACCTGATAAATCAAGTGTACCATGTAGAGCAATTTCACTCAGTCATGGGCATCACACTGCAGAGCGCACACTCACAAACATTGACAAAACCCAATTCAACTTCAACCACTTGGGTGGAAAAAAGAGAACAAAATTTAACAGTTGTTAATCGGAGAACCATGCAGAAACCAGATTAAGAAAAATGGCTTTTTAATCTAGACAAACCAGCAAGGGTAAACACTAAACTGTAGAACAAGAAGCAAATAGGTCTTCTAGATGAGTAGAGACCAAACCTATAACATTTTTCTCACCACGTAAAAGAGACAATTTAGGTAACTGTAGGGATATGGCTTAATGTATCTTGACCCACAAAATCAATCCTGATAGAGAATTACCTCCATCGAAGAAATTATCCGTGCCAGTTTCTCACTTCCTTTGACAAGGATTCCTAAGCGACAGCTTCTATCGTAAAGGTTTTCCAACTCCAATAGCTGGAACAAAAGTACATAAATAATGACAATATAAATTATGCAAAGAGAAGTGGACAAAATGAACTCTTATCTTAATCAAAAGGTCAAATAAATTCATGTTATATACCTTTGAAGATGACGAAAGAGTAGATTCAATCTCTCCGGCCAACTTCTTTGCCTCTTCAGCATACTCCTGTACAGATTTTAAGCAAATTACTGTAAGTCACTCGACTAGACAGAGTGCAGGTATATCAAATGCCACAACTTCACAATCTTCTTCAGAACCTTCAATTTAAGATGCCCAGGCTCGTTACACGGCATGGTATCAAAACTCAACAATTCAGTGACATATTCTAAATCTGCCCTCTCCAAAGCATTAGTAGAGCCCAAAGAATGATTTTCAATTTTTGTGAGGCAACTTCTTACACCTTCTGCCCACCTCTGTGCGTCGACTAACTTCTTTGCCATGGTACGTACCTGCATGTGATTGAAGTACACATTCATACATAGTCGAATCATATGCATATAATCTGAGAAGAATTTCATGTAGCTAAAAGGCTTTGAACTAACAGGATCCATGTCAAAACCAGCCCAAAGAAATTGTTCAGCTTCTTTCAACAGTTTTTGATAAATATCCTTAGAGAAAGGATTTTTAAGAGCATTGGTTGACTGCAACAGCCATTGATCCGCAAGATGAGCCAAAGTAGCATGGCCACCTTTTACCTACAAGAACATATAATCCAGAAGAACATTCTCTCTTACTGAAGAACAAAAGGCAAACTAAAATAACAATCTTGACAACGACAATCAACTCCAGCACAATATTAAAGAACAAGAGGAGATTAGAAGAGATTCCAAACCTCACTAAACACCACTAAATTTCACTTTGTTCTTCATTGACATTTATTCCAACACCAAACAATTATGCAGTGACCTTGGTAGAAAAGAATTTCCTAGAATGTACACAGTTTGCCAGTCAACCAGTAAAAAACATTGGCAACTAAGACCAAAGCAATAAAACCAACTTCAGCTAGACTCTTCCATAAAACAAAGATCATATAATACCTAGTAAGTATAAAAATGAGACGATCCACCTTGCTTAAGATTGACACCTCATCCAGTCATAAATTTATAGGATGAACACCAAGGCTGAAGTTGTTTTAATTGCTGCAATTTGTTTTCTACATGCTTTATTTGATACCTCATCCAGTCTCTTTGTTAATTGACTAAGTAAGTCTTGTATCTTACAATACCTTTTTCGCTGAAGAACTTGTTTCGCTGGAGAAAGATCTTTGCTGGAGCACCTTACTTCTTTGAGTCTCCTCACCATTGTATTTATCGACAGTGAGCAGCAAGTCACTTAACTCTGCTAATGTATGACGGTAAAGGAGGCAATGTTTGCTGGGTTTGCATTCACAGATGTGTTGCCAGTGCTGCACAAAAGGGGTCTGATGATGAGATCGAGAATTACCAATTCTGGCTTTAGCCCCAAAAATGATGATGAAGAAGAAACACTTCATATGATTGGGTGATCCATTTCTTTGAATATGAACCCAACCAAAGAAGATGTTATTTACGGTGCCATGTCGGATCAAAGACAGGAAAGTATATGTCACCAGCAATAATGTGACAAATCAAAATTAGAACCAGAACCGTTGATGTAATCAGATTTTTCCTTGCAAATTCAATCGTATCATACGCTTTTTAACATTATGACTTTAAGGATGTATTTCATTATGACAGAGGCCCTTGTCATGAATGCTTTCACTCATTGTGCCTGGCTAAGTGGAATAATCCAAGTTCCATGAGTTCAAGATCCCCTTTCAGGGGCAAATGTTTTTGACATTGCAGTATGGCACATGTACTAGGCTTGTATTTGCACTACCAATCAACTAATTTGACAGGATAATAAACCAGAACACAGTTTCCACATACCTCAAGACAAACAAAAGCAGATGGCCTACAATCACATACAACTGCAGAAAGATAAAGATATTGCTGACATATAATGCACTTAGGATCCTACAAAAAAACCAAAACAAATTCATCAACTAGCATCATATTGACAAAGTCATCAGAAAGCAAGAGTTAAACATGAAAGGTTGAGTACCTCCTCAGTCCCCACGCATTCAGGACGTGTCCGTGGTGGCATTGGAGATGATTTTACAATGCCATTTTTCCAGAGTCGCTCCCTCCAACTTTTCTCCTTTGTATAAAATCTAAGTAATTCTTTCGCCAGAAAAGGTGATGCTTTTCTATCATAATTACTCTGCATATTGGACAAGAAGGCAATTAGGGACATTTCTGTAATATGTAAAGACCTCCTAGTAAGCAAAACTTAACTTTAGAAAAACAACTGTTATCAAAAGGAAACAGCAATTATTAATCCTTCCCATCAAACTAATGAAAGAGGCAAACACGCAAACTATGTTGATGATGATCATAAGTCCATCACAAAATACCAAAAACCAAAGAAAATAGTCCCAGGTAAAGATAGTCAAACACACAACAGGCAAGAGCATTGAGCCATGAGTTCTCAATAGAATAACCCACAATTTTGATACTTGCAGTTATAATCCAGAATCCATGGAACCATGAAGAAATGGCCTACAAGCAACCACCATAAATATATAAATGACAACTACAAACTACGCCCAATAATTCCATCGCAGATACTCCAGAAGTACACGTGGGTATTGACATTTATATTGAAAGATCAAATGGGCAAGTACTTTGCTAAAGCCTAAACATATCGCAATGTAGACTAATCCAATCTTTGCTCAAGCTACATATCACTCCTAAAGACTAGAAAATGCTGAATCAACTGCTCCTCCAGAATGGCTGGCAATACCACTTAAGGGAGGATAGCCTGTCCACCCAGTGCCGGTACTCACTTTTGCTAAGGCTGGGCTTAAAAGGAACAAGAGACTTGGTGACAACACAGAGAGAGAGAGAGAGAGAGAGAGAGAGAGAGAGAGAGAGAGAGAGAGAGAGAGAGAGAGAGAGAGAGGGAAATGGTGGCCGAGCACAGGCTGCTGGAGCTCAACATCCTCACTATTTAGCAACTCTGCGGAAAGACAACTCTCCTCTTGTTTTCTAACTAAAATGAGGTCCATTGAGGATGGGCCAACAAATAGACTCATCGAGCCCAAATACTTTAAACTATATTGAGTTACGTTCACAAGTTTCATGAAATCTGTAAACTAAGAGAGTGTCGAAACAGAGCTGCCGTACAAAGAAGGAGAAGCAAAGATGGAACTCCTTTCAGGCATCGATCATGTGCTCCTATTGTCGTGTGCCGAATAGTCAAAGAGAAGAATTATTGTTCAACTATTTGACATCTCCTTCATCTTTGCACAGAAGCAATTCCAGAGGTGGAAGTGCTATCATCATCACCCAATATCAAGATAACATTCTTATTCAAAACAAAGTGATATCCCTCCACACAACTGGTTCATCCACAAAATCATAAAGTATGAGGTGTTAGGCATCACCATTGCCTCCCACAAATGTATGGTGGCAGTTACAACTACAGAGAAGTAAGAGAGATAGATTCATAATTTGTTCAATAGCAAGCACAAAGAATTTCCAATTGAGTATACTACTGACTGGCTGACTCCATTTATCTCACATCTTTTGCAAAAGAGTCACGTACACACCAAAAAGAATAACATAAAAATGCAATGTCAGCATGACATATTCTTGTCCATCAGATCTGCCATAAAATGTAACTGACAGGCATTCCTCTAGGACAGAAACGTAGCATGAAGTTTACAGGACAACTTGGGCTCTCAAAGAAAATATCGCAACCAGCTTGAGGAAAGTCCAATTTTCAGGCTTCTCTCAGGAAACTGACAGGTGGAGGATATCTTGAAGAGCATCCTCAAGGGAAATTTTAAAGTTACTCGTGTGACAGATGGCTCATGAAAAAGCATGCAAGTTTAAATACCTTGGCAACAACACAAAGAAGCTCCTCGTGAGATAAGACGGCAGGTTTCCGATAGAGTTGATACAGCTCAGAACTGTATCCACCATGCGGAATCCAGTCAGCAGGAGCAAAATTTACAGCCTCAGCACAATTTAGACCTGAAAGTATAAATGAATAATATTATCCTGCACATGCATACACGTTGCACTTGTTCAGCATTCATCTAGTCATCACAAAGGTACCATACCAAAATTGAAACCACCATGGAATGATCTAGGGAAGGTGATTACAAAGTTGCCAGGCTCCTGAACCAAAAAAGAAAGTGCAAGTTCAATATGCATTTTCTTTCTTATCACAGCATGAGTTCAGCAGACATAAGAGACCAAAACAGAAGTAAAGCAGAATCTTTTCAAAAAACCTATCATATTTAAGCCACATATAAAAGCACATGTGCTTGACAGCTTATCGATGGAAATGCTCTGGTGCCACTTTCAAGATGCTTCAGCCTTCAAGCCCACAATATATGAGTACATGATACACTAAACCCATGAAGTCACCCATTTACTAGCTGATTCTTTTTTTCCCAGATTTGATTTGTGTGCTCTTCAATTGGAATAAGAATGCACATGTTTAGTACTTGAGAAGGACAGAAACACAAAGAGCTTTTGTCTCAGAATATCATACCTGGAGAATGCTGTAGACTGGAACACCATTTTTTTGCAGCACGGAGGGATTCAGCATTGTAACCAGTTGAAAGAGAAGGTCAGGTTGAGCATCAAAGAGGTCAGGAAGAGTCTCTCTCATCACCTGTTGTAGAAGAAGAGTTCCCTTAAAATTATATAAGAAATGAAGGCAGATAGAGGTATATGCATCGCAATTTAGTAGTAGAACTAGATCATGAAACGGAATGATCAAGGCTGGAAAAGACCGAAAAGCATCTACAAGGGCTGATGGAGAAAAAGTTTATAATTTGTTTTCATCTGAAGTTTGTTAATGAGAAGGTTACCTTCTCAAAAGCACGGGATTCACTACCAGGAACGCTGTACCAACATTTTGGTTCACCCCTTAAGACACAAAGAGAAGTGTTAACACACATTTGGCAACAATTGACAAAAATTAATTATCTGACTAAGCTATGCACCACTGGACAAGTAAAATTCCACAAACTCCCCAAAACATGTCTGAACCCAATCCTAGTACATAATATTATGACAGTAAACAAGTAGAATGTTCTCAAAGATTCAAGTAATGTGGGACAAAAATTGTGCATATCCAAAGCATTAAAGAAAAGAATGTGCAAAGTAAGTCTAAATCGGGAGATGGAATTCAAACAGCCTCCAATCTTCAAAAGCTTCGGAAAACAAAAACCTCAACTAATTGCTTAAAGAGATATGCCATTTTGAAACGCTTCAGACTACCCAAGAAAAACATTTTTACATTGAACAGCATAAAGCTAATCAATTGAGATCCAAAATATGGGTAGACATCAATTAGAAATCAAATATCCATCTTTGGCATCTTAATCTAATTGGATATTATCAATGGTCGCTCTCCATGTAAAGAACTAATGGCAGAGACAACTCATATTAACAAAATCAGCAGAAAAACTTGACTCCAGAACTACATTAGCAATACTTCCAAATTTGGAAAGGTGCTCTCCTTTTGACAGCTGCTACTTCTACCAGCGTCATATATTTCCAGGGAAACCTTTGTTTCTTGATAGACAGATTTCTCTAACTATGCAGTTCAATAAAGCACAACTAATAGTGAAGAAAGAATCACCAAGTGGGGGCAGTCCAGACTTTTCCAACCCCTAACCTCAAAGCCTGTTAGAAAAACACACACCAAAGTTTGAATCTAATGTGCATAGGTTACAACACATGAGGTTTACTTACTTCATTGATATCATAGATGCAAACTAAGGCCACTAGAAGTTGCTCAAAAAGTTCTCAGTCAGAGCGTGTCATAATGCTATCCCACAGGTCCCAGATAGATAAATGTTTTGGTGGATCCATATATGTCAACCCTAATTTCCTACTTTCGATTAATACTCACCAATAACATAAAGAAAAGATGCCATCTAATCACATGGAAATTATTGTCAATACCAAACTCATTCTAATATTCGCAAAGTTTTAACTGACCAATTTATTTATTGCTGTGCAGGACAATAAACTGAGAATACCAAACGAAAGCTCCACTAATTTCTGAAATTAGGTTCAATACCCAACATAAAAAACATATATTTCAGTATCGCATCACTAATTGTCTTTTAAAAGACAGGCAATTCTCTCCTAGCCAACTTGAATAAGAAGAATCAGAGGGTAAACCCTCATAAAGGAGGGCTGCATGGTAAGAGCATAATACATAACAGACAATACTAATATATATAGATAGTTAAGCCAAACCAATGCTGAAAAACACAAGAATAATCCAGTTACAAAGGCTTTTTCTGTTGCATTATATCTTAGGACTTTGCTTTAAGAGAGCGACTGAACTCATCTTCCACAGACTTTCAAAGGACTATCTCTATTCAGAAATTCACTAAGTCGAACAAATCTTGATCCCAGACCATCCCCTCCCCGCCCCGCAACCCGGTTGAAAGGGGGGAGAAGGGCTGTATGTGTCCTCACCAGGGCCCGCCACGGCTTGCTGCCCATCCTGGGCTGGCTGGCCCAGTCCATGGACCCTAATGGGCCAGCCCGACCGAAAACTCTTTTTCAGTTTTTTGCAAAAAATTTTGGCCCACCAGCCAACAGTAGCCAACGGGCCCAAAAAGAAGAATTCACAGGCCACCGTGGCCTTGAGGATGGAAGAAGAATGTTGAGCACAATGGACCCAAACCAAACCCCCCCCCCCAAAAAAAAAAGGAAATAATAAAAACCCAACCCCACACACACTAAGACACATGGAGGAGAGAGAGCGTGATTTGGCCGTGCTGCTTTAACATGATAAAGTGTAGGCAAGGGTAACCTAGAAGCTTTTACCTAAATTTGATTATCAAATTCCCAGCAGAGCTTTCACTATAACCATTAAAATAACTTTTAGTTATTCTTTTACCAATCACTCTCTCCTGTTTAGACCTCAATTATACCATTTAAGTCAGTTCAAGCTATTGTGCTATTTTTGGCCAAAATATGGAGTGACAATCTCGTAAATAATGATTTTAACAGAATACGGACGCTAAAATAGAGAAAGGGCTATTGTGGACCAATTCCATAAGTATTAGGGCTATACCTACCAAATACTGCCAGAATCGAAGGGCAAAGGGCCACTCCATCATCTACAGCACAGCACGTCAAGCACAGAACCCATAGACTAAAGCGGCATGAAAATATTCAACAAGCCCCAAAGGCAGAAATATTCAAGTTCATTCCAAAAAAGCATTAAGCAGGTACAGCAGGGCCAAGTTCAAGTTTCCAGACTCTTAGCTTTCTTTGACACCTCTAACCAGCAGTCCAAATTAAAATAACTCTGATAAAGATTCTAGTGCTACAGATCCAATGCCACATACTCAATTGTGTAGTTAAATCACAATCCATGCTCCAACAACCTCGAGAGAAAGCAGAAACTAAATTATTCTTCCCATTCTCATCACATGGGATGTAAAGTTGGACATTGAACTAGATAGATTCCTTTCCAAAAAGAAAATCAGTTCACCAAGTGGAGCAGGATATGATATGAAACTTCCTGGTCTGCTCAAAGGTTTTAGTCTTTTCCTTTTCCATTTCAAGCCCAGTCAATTCATACTCTTAATTCTCCTAAGTCCATGGAGCTAAACTGCAGAGTAGTTAATCTGATCATAAATCAATAGAACACATTAAAGCACCTGAAATCTCTTCTATGTTAATAAAACATGAAAAAACACTATCGCATTTACAGAAGAAACACGCGCCTAAATAACAATTCTTGCTTATGCTAATCATATATGTATTTAAAGTCAATTTTTGTTTTAACTCGTGAGTACCAAGACTCATCCAGAAATAGAAAAGAGGAGTCATGAACACCGACAAAGGTTACTAATCCAACAAAAATCAACATCAACAATGTATTGTGCCTCTTCTCAACAGAATAGACAAGCACGTGTGTCCGCCGAGAGAAGGGTTGGAGGCAGCCAACAAAACAACATAATTAAAAGATATTGCTTCACCAAGACAAGACGCATACCAATGGAGATAGTTCATTGAGTAAAAGCAGTGATCTTCAAAATGCCAGCAAAAGGATGAGAACAGCATGCCAACATACAGCCAGGGCACCATTACACCAGCAATGCTATTATGAACAGCATGAAGCATAGAGCCTTTCAACTTGGGCAAGTTATTAAGATTCCATGGGCTAGCACGATATTCATCCCATACCTTAGACTCAACTGAATCAGGTCTCTCATCATTTACACGTGGGAAGCCACTCCCATATACGGAAGTGTCCAAATCACTACCGTACATCACCTCCACCTTACCCACTGATCCCTCTACAATTTCCCAGAACTTCTTCTCCACTTGAACCCTTGACACAGAGCCAGACCCAAACCACTTCTTCTTGGCCCGATCAGCAATGCGCTTGAAATCTTCCATAGAAAATTCCTTCCCCGGAACAAAACCAAAATTATCTTCATTAGAATTCAAGCAGTCCAAGCAATACCAGTTCCCTGGTGGAACCTGCTTCAATGGTGGGGAAAGACAGTAAATATGCCAACCCTTATTGCATCTATCGCATAAAAGCATCACTTCTCCATGCAGACCACTATCGCACTGTTCACAAATCTGATCATGCCGTTCCTCCTCCTCCACCACCTCATCCTTCATCTGACGAAGCTGAACCTTCCCAGCACCATCATTCCTCCGCCTCCTTTTTGAACTCGAGCACTCTACCCCAATTTCAGTCTTTCCCTCTGGCTGGCATCTCCTCTTACAAATCTTGGCTTTCTTCCTATTTAAGCGATTATAATAACCCTCATAATCATATAAATGCTCACGATACAACTGGCACAACACATGCTTCGCACACTCAGAGACCTTTCCCACCGGCCTCACGAACCGGAAGACGTCACCCCATTTCTTATCCTTCACGGCCTTATCATACCCGCCGAACCGCTTCACCGCATTGAATAGCCGACACAGGTCCAAATCCGCCCCTTCAAAAACCACCTTCGCCCTCTTCTTCAACTTCCTCCCGCAATGCTCCTCCATGAACCTACCGTACTCCAGCTCGAACGTCTCTGAGTCGCACGCGGCCGGCCGAGCCTGCAGCTGGTGGATGGCCTGGGTCTTCGTCGGGAACGTGAACCCAGCCGTGTCCAGCGCGAAGGGCGGCTTCCAGCTCGCAGGCGGCACGATCTTACAAACCCCATAGGGCTCCGCCTCGGGCCTAATCTTATCTATATACTCCAACGGATTCCTGAACTCCTCCTCGGTCGGGCAGAAGACCGGCCCGGGCGCCACATTCGGGGACGGCGACGCGCCGGGGCTCTGCCGCAAGACCCCCTTCTCCACGGCCCTGGGCCTTCCTTTCCCCATTCAACAACACCGCCACCACCACCGCCACCGAGGCTCGCTCATCAACGGCTACTACCACAACGGACAACATGCACCGCCCCAAACCGATAGCCCTAACGGCGGCGCGTGCCGCCGGCGAATTCGATTCGGGAAGCGATCGGAGGGCGGAATCGAACCGGAAAGATGGGATTTTTCTAGGGTTTCGAGCGTTACCTTTTCGCCCGAGGAGCATGAAAAGCAGAGCCTCTCTGTCTTTCGCGATGGAGAAGGGAGGCGCAGTTTGTTGGACTGAGAGTGAATTTCGTGCGGAGGAGATCGTTGGATTGGAGAAGAGAGTTTTTTACGAAATAATTTGCAGTCGAGGGCTCCGCGACCGCCGAAATTGCCGAATGGGGCTTACTCTTCGCAGCGCCGGGCGTTAGGGAGAAGTCGTTTTGCGATGTCTTTGCAGTCGAGGGCTCCGCGAACGCCGAAATTGCAGGATGGGGCTTCTCCTCGCCGCCCTCGCTCGGCCTCTTGTCTCGCAGTGCCGGGGGTTACGAGGTATGGGAATTGCGCGCGTGCGGTCAGGAACACGTGCGGCGGTGTGGCCGTACGATCTGGGAGGGAGGGAGGGCAGGTGAATTGGACGGGAGGGATTGGATTGTGCGGCGCGTGCGCGAGTCGAGGGAAGCGGGCGGGTGCCGTGACTCGAGAGTTTGCGGTTGACTTGCCACGTGTGAGAGTATCTAAGGACGACGTCGTTTCTGATCATCATCGTTCATACATGCCGAGCTTGGGTTCGGCTAAATGATTATTGGAGAGTTTTTTTTTTAATTATTGTTTGAGAGTTTTTTTTTGTAGTCGCGGTTTTCTTTATTTCGCGAAATATAAATATCAATAACAATTTAACCTACCCCGCGATGGACGAGATGGTTCGCGCCTCACCCCTCAACCGATAGGGAAAGGGTTCGAAACTTCTCACCTCCATTACATGACTCACCTACGACCCATGGGAGGTGGATCCTTGCGGGTCGCCCCGCTGGATGCCAGGGGCAGTTTCCGGGTCAAAAAAAAAAATTATCAATAACAATTTAAAATTCATTTTTATAATTGATATTTTCAAAAAAAAATATTTTTCAAATACAACCTAAATTTGAATTCAAGTCACTCGAGTATCTTTATGAGTCAATTTAAAATTCAAAAAAGCTCGTCAATAGTTTAGCTCGACAAATTTGCTAATCTTGCGTTTGTCATGATTCCGCCGAGAAGTTACGAGGCAAAGCAACTCAATGGCGACGTCATTTGCGCTAATGACCAAGTCTCTTGCTCTATTAGAAGCCCTAAGTCATTTCTTTCCCAAAAGACACGAGATCCTTGCACTTGAGTTTGATAATTTGGACTCAGTGTAAAGTCAAGATCAGCTTAGTTGGGAAGTTCACGCACATATCCTTTTTTTCTTGGGACAATCTTGAACACAAAAAGATATGTCATTTGTCATTCTCTAATATCCAAATTGTTAATCATTTTAAGGATATCAACTTTGTAACGGATTGGATTACTGAAGCTCGCAAGAGAAATTCCGTACCTTTAAAAACTCTTTTGTATTGATTTCCATTTATCGCTTTTCTTAATGAATGATATATTACATTTTCCAACCAAAAAATAAATTGACCCCGAGTTAAAGCTTTGGTTTATTTATAATTTGATTACAATCGAGTTGAACTAGAGTCGAGTCAAGATCAAAGATCTCGACTTCATAGCCGAGTCGGATTCGGAAGGGACGTTTTATTACTCGGTTGAGCTCAAGCAGCCAAAGTTTTGAACTTCAAGAATGCAAGTCCCATTCCATGGAAGTCCAACAAAGATTGGTAGACGGGCCCAATTAGGCCCACCAAATGACTGAACCGGCCCAAACATGTGACCCAACCCGTATGACCCGGATCAGGTGCTCCCCACCATGGAAAGGCCAGGGGCGAGTTCACATTCCAAATTCGGACCCGCGCCGTAAATTTAGATCGTGTGGCCGAAATCGGATTTGTCCATATTCATGTCGATCAGACGCAATATTGGATATTGGATTCCCGTAGAAGAGTCTAGTCCGCTGCACATTATTTCGTACACTCTTGTGCCCTTTTATACATAGATTTTCTCTGAAAGTTATTAATCAACTTCTCAGACATAAACTAAAAAATTGATATCATGAAAAACTCAATGTTAATATATTTATAATAAATTTACCTCCAAAGTAATTTTTTGACAAACAAAGTTTCAAATTGATACATTTATAATAAATTTAGCTCAAAACATTTGTGACTAATTTACCCCTTGTCATTTGATTAATAATGCAAATTTATGACAGGCAAAATTCCAAAATTGATGCAACGTTAATTGTCACGTGTCATTTAATTCGGTAATTTAATGGTAAAATTTAATTTAATTACGTACTTATCACAGACGTACAAATTTGGGCCTTTTGTAAAATTAATCTTAAATTAAAAGCATTATTTGAATTTTAAAAAATTACAGTAAAAGCATGCACATTGTTTTCGACGCCTTTAATTCATTCCAAAAGGTCTCGCCTATTTCGGATGAAAGAAAGTCAAGACACATGAATCGCAAGATTCGAAGGAGAAAAAGAAAAGGACAAAAGCTTATTGCTTGAATCGCGCAATGATTAGAGGGGCGGGTTCAAAAAAGTTAAGTTTTTTCTGGAGAACAGCGCGACTCAATTTTTCTAAAATTTGTTCTCTAATAGAACACAATTTTTTTTTGCGAAGTTTTGGCACATTGAAAAGTCGCGTCACAATCCGAAACACCTAAAAAAGTAGCGGTCGTCACTTCCGGAGCATGCCCGTAGTGGAAGAACCGTCCACGATTCTCGATCGGGTCCACTCGTGTTTTGTCTTGCTAATTTGCAGCGTGCGGAATGGAATCTTCGGGTTCTCATTTCTTTGTCCCCGCTCCTTGCATAAAATTAATAAATTGGGAGAAAAATTTAAATGAAATCGTGTCGTAGAAGGACGAAAAATTAGATCCCCTAAAGGATTGTGGTTGTAGGCATAATGGTGGAAGAAATAAGTGCTTTTTTGCGAAATGATGATTGAAAAAATATTAATCTAATTCACACTTAGTGACTCGCGATTCGAATATCGTAATATCAAAAGAAAAGGAAATTAAAAAAATGTAAGCAAATTAACATATTTGTGCCTTTAACCTTTCAACATCCAATGGGGAAAAGAAGAGATGCACATGAAAAGTATGCTAAAAGCAATGTAAGAAACGGTGTTGCTTAGATAAAACATTCATGACCAAACATTTTTATTTTCGACTAGACATCGATATGCAAAATAAACACATGCTTTTTATTGTGCAAATGACTCGCGAAAGTCGAATATAAAACTTCCATGGTTTTCAATTTCATCTAAGGCTCGCCTAAAAACGAATAAAATTAAGTCGATTCGCCGTAAATTGATCGAATGGTTGATTATTCATTGGACGCGATGGATCCCATATGCGAATCATAGTATCTCCCACTCACGATATTTTTGAGGTCGAGCGACTGATTTTGGCAAGATATTGCCGATGTTGTAGCTCAATCAGTGCTAGCTATCTAGGCAGCACGGTCTACATCCACCGATTTCTAACTAAAATTAGCAGCCATTTAAGACCTTTAGGACCATATCATCTTTCCTTGGTAGTATCCAAAAAAAAGAAAAATAAGAAGAAGAAGAAGAGAGAGTCCATATTGAAGCTGTTAACTAGTTGATTTCCTTTTCAAGTAGCAGATGCGACGATAAAGAGGTCTCGAACTGCCATATTAGGAGTCAAATTTGGAAACTTCAACCATTGCTCGACCTTCTAGTTTTTTTGCCCTTGTTAGGCAACCAGAGTGGAAATGGGGAATTGGTCGGTCCGTTGACTTTTTCGTAGTGCCTTCTGTTGAAAGAATCTCAGAAGCTGCTGAGGATTATTATATAGGGGCGTGCATGTTTTTGTTGTTTTTTTCTGTTTATGAACAGAAATTTTGTTTTTTTTAGAACAAAAAAAGAAGTAAACGCGTTTGTTTGCGTTTTTGTTCAAAATCAAATTTTTTGTTCCCGAAACACAAAAAGAGAAATGAGAAAACAAAAAAAAAGTTGTTTCGCTCCATAAACACTTTTGAAGAAATAATTTCTTCTTCTTCTCTTCTTCTTTTCTTCTTCTTTTTCTTTGGCCGGTCGCCGGCCTCGGCCATGGCCGGTGACCGGCCGTCGAGGGCCGGCAACGCCGTCGAGGGCCGGCAACGCCGTCGAGGGTCAGCGACCTCGCCGGAGCGTCGCCGGCCCCCGGCGAGGCTCGGCGTCGCCGGCGCGAGCGAGGCCGAGCCTCGCCTTGGCTGGGCGAGCTCGGGCTCGCCCAGATCCGGCGAGACCGAGCCTCGCCCGCGCGGCGACGCCGAGCCTCGCCTTGGGCCGGGCGAGCTCGGGCTCGCCCACATTCGACGAGGCCGAGGCTCGGCGACGCTCGGCCTCGCCGTCGGGCAAGCCCGAGCTCGCCCGGCCAAGGCGAGGCCGAGCCTCGCCCGCCCAAGGCGAAATTTCTGCCGCCCCGTCGGCCGTCGCGAGGCCGGCGACCGGCCGAAAAAAGAAAAAATAAAAAAGAAAGGAAAAAATGAAAAATTAAATAAAAATATTAAAAAATTAAAAGAAACAAAAAACAACATAAATTTACCAAACGTGTTTTATTCATTTTTATTCCGGAACAAGTTTACCAAACACATCTTTTGGTCAAAAATTGTTCCCGGAATAAAAACACTTTTTTTATTTCTCGTTCGCAACGAGTTTTGAAACGTAAACGTTACCAAACGCGCCCTAGGTCATTAGCCATAGCATTAGCACTTATCCATAAGGATATTAATGGGCTTATGCGAAATATAGTCCCCACATCAACCACGATAAAATAAGATCAAAGTATTCGTTAAATTTACTTAGAGTTGTCAAACGAGTAGGTCGGTTGGAAAATGATTTAGGCTAATGCAATCCACTCAACCCTTTTGCTTCCATACTTAACCCCATTTAAGGAAATTTATACCCAAACTGATGTGAGCAAGTAGGAAATTTATATCCAAACTAATTTGTGCGAGCGGGAGATCGAATAAATGTTAGAGAAAGATATAAAGGTGTGATGGATTTAAATAAGTTGAGAATCAACTTAACACCTATATCAATTTGGGTTTTATCATTTTAAATCAATTTACGATCAATTTATAAAATATAACTATCCATATGACAATTTAATCCTTCCATGACTCGTTTCGACATATCTAGATTTACTGCAAAATAATCCATGTAAGTTATTTTCTTTCCTTTGGATGGAGTCCTTGTCTCATTGGATACTGCAATTCAGACTTTTTCTTTCATTCTTTTTTTTTTTTTGAATAAACCATAAGCAAAGGGAGGAAAATAAATACCGAAAATATCTCTGGCTACTTAAATTAATAAAGTATTCCTACTTGGCGTAGGTTACTGAGATCTCGAGAAATACTCTACATATCTCGAACGCCATGTGGACCTCCCCCTAGCAGGAGGCTTGCACGTTTCTTCCCTTCTTATTTCTCCTCTATTTATTATTTGAGGCGATGAGGAAAGACTTAAAACACAAGCAAGATCAATAAACCGGAATTTTAGATAAAGTCACTAAAAGGGTGCAAATACTCCGTATTATAAAATCAAATCATAAAATCGCAGATATTTCACGACCAATACAGATAACCTTGAAAACCCCATAGTACAAAGCCAATTTAAAAAAAGCGAAAAAAATCTAATGAAGATAAAGGTCTATTGCTCTATACTTCTTTGATTTCTCCATTTAGAAACATTATCTTGCGCAACGCACGCATAGCAGCAAAAGAATTTAATTTCACGTGATTTGTGGATCGAAAGTACTCGATTGCACGGAATTGAAGATTCAGGAGGGGGGCAAGGACTAAATTATGAAAAATGATCTTTTTATGGGCACTTCCTTTTTGGCTGCCGACCGTCCGTCCGTCCGACCGTCCGTCCGACCGTCCATCGGCCACATCCTTTCTCGGAGAATCGAGAGACGAAGGCAAACGGACAACGGGACAAGGCCGACCCTCACCCGCCCCCCGCCGACACGTGTCCGTTTTCCTCCGCCGGCACCGTCTCGTCGCGTTATTTTAAGCCACAAGCTGCGTCACTCCCCGTTGCCCCTCCCCTGTCCCTGCACACCAGAAAACGCGAAAGATTCATCCTTTTCCTTACCCGTCCCTCCTCCCTCCTCTCCTATCCGAAGAGGAATCTCTCCGCCACGCATTCTTCGGGCCCCCCCGAGTTCCTGCATCCCCGGTGAAGAATATCTAGCCTCCCTCTCTCCCCCTTCACCAGGTTTCGCGTCCTCTTTCTTTCCTCTTCTTCCCGTTCTCGCCTTCTGGGCCTGCTGCGTGTATATACAGTGTACAAAAAGCAATACCAATCTGTTTTGTAAATTGTCCGTTTCCTGTTAGTTTGGGTGTCCGATTGGCTGCTCGCGAGTGCAGGTAGTACCCCAATTCGAGGCTTGCGGAGCTGTGCGGGGGGTGTTGTTAGGTTTGCGTGTTGTTTTGGCTTTTCTTGCTGTCGGGACTTCTGGGTTTTGGCTTTTCGATCGTTTAGCGTACGGGGGTATATTTGTGGTTGAATTTGGCTTGGAGGGGAGGGCAAAAGATGGTTCTTTGACTGTAAAGTTGGGATTTTTTCCTGGTGTGGAGGTTGGGTTGTTCTTTGCCTCTTTTGGGTTTGTTCGGACTTTTAATAATAGTAAGGGGTCTTTGATTGGTTCGTTGTTGAACACGGGTGGCGTTGCTGGATTCTGAGTGAGCGTCCGCTTGGGTTTTGTGGATTTGGGGACGACTGTGGGGGAAGGGTTGATAGGTGTGGAGTTCGATCCTGTTCTGGTGTCGCTTGCTCAGCTCGAACAGGACGCGGTATCGTCTTGTGGCTAGAGAGAAATTTAAGTTAAAGAGACCAGGATTTGGGTTGTGTCGAGCGACTTTCGTCGAGTTAGGATGGCGGAATCGGTTGCTACCACTTCTCTTCTCGGGCACCGGGTATTGTATGGCAGAATTCCTGTCAAGGATGCCTCTTGCAGGAGGAGATCCCCTGATATGTGTCGGTTTCCTTCAACCACATTCTTAGGGAGAAGGATGGCCAATTCTGTCTTGCCCAGGGTGAGAGTCGATGCAGCATCAGTTTCTTCAATTAAGGCCCTCGCCATGGAGTTGACGAAAGAGGCGTATTCGTACAGGGAAGCAGAGAGAATTCAACAGAACTTGAATTATGAGAGTGGCTTGGATGTTGACAGGAAGCCTGGTTTGTGGCCGCCCGAGAATAGGGCCGATGATCCGTCACTGCATAACCCACTGCTTCGACAGGAGCGGATGGGTTGTGGTTGGTTGGGAGCCATTTTTGAATGGGAGGGTGTTTTAGTCGAAGACAATCCAGATCTCGAGAAGCAAGCTTGGCTGGCTCTTTCCCAAGAAGAAGGGAAGTCCCATCCTCCTGCTTTTATCCTCCGGCGGATAGAAGGCATGAAGAACGAGCAAGCTATCTCCGAAGTTCTTTGCTGGTCGAGAGATCCGGCCGAGCTGAGGAGAATGGCCTCAAGAAAGGAGGAGATTTACCAGGCTTTACAAGGAGGAGTTTACAGGTTACGAGATGGGTCAAGAGAGTTTGTCAATGTTCTGATGCATTACAAGATACCGATGGCACTGGTCTCCACCCGCCCCAAAAAGGTTGTCGAAGATGCCATTGGAGACATTGGTATTGAAGGGTATTTCAATGCCATCGTAGCTGCCGAGGACGTTTACAGGGGGAAGCCCGATCCCGAGATGTTCATGTACGCGGCGCAGCTTCTTCAGTTCATACCCGAGCGCTGCATCCTGTTCGGCAACTCTAATCAGTCGGTCGAGGCTGCCCATGATGCACGGATGAAGTGTGTGGCTGTCGCTAGCAAGCATCCCGTGTACGAACTTGGGGCTGCAGATCTGGTGGTCAGGCACTTGGACGAGCTCTCGGTGGTTGATCTGAAGAACCTTGCTGATACTGAGTTGTCCGAGTTCGGTTCGGGGGAGCTGGAGCTGGAGATGGAGGAAGAGGTAGAAAGCGAACCGGATAGGTCATCCCTGGCCACCGTTGATGATAATTTCTGGTAAACATCAATTGAATGTACAGTCATAATCTACATATAAATATATATATTACGTTTCTGATTCTTGATGATGGCAATCCCATGATAGCCCGTGTATAAGAGGGGGGGGAGAAGAAAATCGAAAAGAGAAGTGGGTCTGCATTGGACTGACTTTTCATGTTATCATGTACTATACTGTGATTATATGTACAATGCTCTGTAGCTATTTGAAACTAAACTACTTGTCACCCACCTGCTCTGATTCAAGAACATGTGAACTCCTCACGACAGAAGTTGGCCCTTTGGATGGTTCGACCTATTATGACTTGCTTTGATTTCACAAGGCATCTTGCAATTGGTAGGGTTTATTTGTTCCTGTTATAACGTACATGCAACAAATCGAGAAGCTAATTATTCTATTGTCTTCTCCTTATGTTGGAGAAACTATTCCAACGTTCAGTTCATGACTTCACTGATCACTCAGAAATTTGGAAGGAACTTCCCATGAGAATGGCTATTTCAAGGAGTTAACTCTAATTTTTTCCATCTGCAAGTAGAATAGCATTTCTCATTCCAGCACCATCTCTTCCTCCTGCGCTACTCCACCAGCTAATCAATGCAGTCATGTTTCCAGGCAAAAAAGAGAGAAGGAAATCATGCCCTCTAGCTTGTTGCTTTAGATCGTCACTTCTCAAACCAAAACCGATAACAAATTGCACATTAATCACCATCGACCATCTTCTCTACATCATAGAGACCTTGCTTAAATTCTGAGTTCAAATTGAAGGGTCTCTGTGATGTGGCCTTTACCGAGCAAGTCTCAGCTACGTTGGTTCTGCATCATCGAGACTGCGACGGTCTCACTGGTTTTCGACATTTCCCTAGACTTAGGTGACCAGTCGAAAAATGGTCGGACGGCTAGCACTTACTCTAATGTGTAAGAGTAATTTCAATGCGTGCAGACGTGAATTTGCATTCATCCACAGAGGTTGGAGGCTAAGTCAGGTCGAATTAACCATAGTAGACAAGAGAGAGAAACTCGAAATTCCGGTCTTGGTGTATCTCATCAAAGCTGGTTCTTCACGCCCAAGAATCTTTTTAGCTTCCCTCCGACACAGATGGTCTCTTCTTATTAAGAGTGACAAATTCTTGAGAGGACAAGAAAACATGACTTGGACCTAAACTCCACCCGGCAGGATATGACATGTGTGAAGGAGCCTTTATGAATTTACACGTTCTTCATCTATTTTGATAAATGCTTTGTAACCACATGGAAACGCAATGACATGCAAAATCGACGCGGAAACGCAATGACACGCATAATCGACGTGGATATGATAACAGGATATTAATTCGTGGAAAAGTTAAGGTTGTATGGACTCGGATTAACTAAGATTGGATCGATAATAGCGCCCGAGCTAAAGGACCTGTTCGGGTCGAGGAAATGGGTCATCAAACCCGTTTGGGACCCGACCCAAAGGACCTGCTCGGTCATGTCTCCTGCCCATTCTGACCCACCGGGCTGGAGGAGCAAATAGGGCTTTCTTGGTCCGGCCCGAACAGACCGGACCTGATTTATCTCGGCCTAGTCTTTAGCGCGGCCCGGAGAAAGAAAAAGGAGGCTCGGACCGAAATTTCTCAGTCCAGTCCGGACCAATTCGAACTTTAGCTTGGATCTTTTTCTTAGTTGCTGAATTTTCTTCCTCAAATTTTGGAATCTCAACTTTCAATTATCGATAAGTTTACTCAAGACCCATAAATTTCATCAAAGAGGCGAACCTCGTATGTATTCACTTGAACACGGCATGACATTTAAGGCTCGTGCACTTTGATGGTTGATTTCATATCTTTTATGATTTTACTGAGATTTATAGATAAAAGATAACGGCATTTTCTATTCGTTCAATCCCATCCTTGTGCTTCTTTTTTTACCAATTTGATTCATAAACTATTTGTTTTCCTATCCCAAGTGAATTTTTATTGCTCCATCGAGGATTCTCTGATCTGCAACAGCAATCTCAGATGAACCAAACTATTCAGATATCATTAAGGTAAAGATGAAGCTTTGCTAGTTCATCTATGATCTGAAAAAGAAGTACTGAAATAGATTTAAGGGAAAGCCATGGTGGCAATTTTCACTTATTAAGCATTAAACCTATCAAATGGGTGGGTTGGGTCAAGTTTGGATCGAGTCATAAATGGTGCAACCTAAATTAACCCATTTAACCCGTTTATAACCTATTTATCATCATACAAAAATTTTGACCTATACTCGACCCAACCTATATCTAACTCGACCCATTTAATCGAATCTAGGAAAACTTGTTTCTTATGATTTTTTTTAAATGGTATTGCTAAAACAATTTTATGCAACACAAATTTTGTGAACAATCTTTATAATTTTAAAAAAGTAAAATTCAAACTTCGTTTTTCCTTGAAAAATATTTTTCAGGAAGTAATTTTCCAGGAAAACATCAATACATTTTTGTGTTTGCCTAAAATCTAAAAATAAATTTAAAAATATATTTTGTCGTTTGGTATGGAAAGGACCTTCACAGCCCCAATGGCCTCACCCAAGGTTTTCGTGGCCCAAGACAAGGTAGCCCTTGCCCAATCTGGACAAGAGTTTTGTAGTCGGTAAGGGTCGTCGATGACCCTCGCCGCCCCTAAAGAAAAAAAGCAAAAAAAACTAAAAATTAAAAAATTCCATATAGGATAATTTGCCAGAATTGGCACTCAAGTTATTGATTTTACTCTAATATGGTACTAAAATAATTGAAAAAACAAAAATCGGCACTCAAGTATACACTTTACAAAAGTTTTGCCACTCCTAATGTTCTTACGCTAATCAAATAATGATGTTAAACAATGGCTTTGGGTGAAATATTGCTCGACTTTATATCTTCACACATAAATGTATTCCCTAATTAAGAGTGGTAAAACCAATTAACTTGCATTAAATTGTTTTCAATCATCATGGCTTTTATAGAGAAGTCCAAAATATATTGTGAAGGGTCAAATGTGAGTTATAAACCGGATTAATTTAGTCATAAGTATTCAATTTCGACCATATAAAGTCTTATAAGACCTTTAATCTCATGTCGTAGGTATTATCATTGCTAGAAAACGAGACCCTTTTCGGTTTTGATGAAATTAGGCAGAACCTCAACCGAAATTAAGGAACGAAACATGTGATTTTTGTCAATTTTTGGGTGGCGAACATGACCGTGGTATTCGTTTCCCATTTTTCCTTGTGAACACGAGCTATAAAGTAAGCTTAAGTTTGTCCTTTTTCTTATGTAGAGCCCAACAGGGTTCCCAAGTGATGATAAACACCGGTGAACTTGCATCACACGCATTCAGGCTTGCTGGATCAAATGGCTAACTGTGGAGAGAAATCTCTTTCCTATTATTCTGTAAAGATTCGAAAGCTATTCGAAGCATCGGAACGATAGGAATAAATACTCCGCTAATCAGAAGTGACGCAGAAAAAATCCAAAAATGATGATAACCGTTAAAAGAAGGCTGAAATATGCAAAAACCCCAGATAAAGCTGAAAATAGATGTGAAAACAGAGACGTGCCCTGCAACATACCTAACCGATGGATCGAAGCCCGAAATGACTGCACATGGAAAACCCATTTGGCCACAACATTTCCTCGTGCTGTTGCTTGATTCTTTTTTCCTATGTAAGCCTATTTTAGATTTATGTCTATTCGAACACTCCTAAAAGTCATCAACAATCATGTTCATGTCATTAAAGCAACACAATGGCTATCTCATCCCATATCAACCATTTACTAATTAAAGCAGTGCATTGTCTCGTAGTACTTGACTTGTGAAGCACGCTCTCGTGAGTTATCAAGACATCGCGGTCTTAGGGCCTGTTTGGTTCAACCTTGGAGAAATGACTCCAAAGTATCTTTGAGTGAATGGGGATTTTGTGAAGGCAAGTTTGTTTGGAAATATATATTTTGCAAAGCAATTTTAAGGTGAAAAGAAAAGAAAAGGGAGGAGAAGATGCAACTGTGTGATCATGGGGGAGCGGCTGGTGGTGGTGGCGCTGGTGGTGGTGGGGAGGCGGTGGCGGGGAGGTGGCGTCGCCTGGGTTGCTCGACCTCATGCGGCGGCGCCTAGGTCGCGTGACCCAAGCGACGCCCGAGGTCACCCGACCTCAGGCCACCTCGCCTGAGGTTGCGCAACCTCAGGCAAGGCTTCCCAGTGGCTAGATTTGGCCGCTCACGACTGAGCGCCGCCCATCGTGAAGCTCGGCCGACTCTTAGGCAGGGGAAGAAGAAGACAAACGGCGATGAAGATGGGTGGGGAAGAAGAAGATGAACAGTGACTCGATGAACAGTGAAATCGTATCTCCAAAATGCCGATGCTCAAAGCAGCCTCTCCCCAGCATTGGGCAAATGAGCTTTTAGAAATACATGCCAAATACAAAATATTTTCCCCAATGGGCTTTTGGGGCCCAAAGCTCCTTAGGAAAGCTGAACCAAATAGGGCCTTAGTCTTGTCCTATTGTGAGTGATGGATTACATTTGCAAAGATGTCGATATGTGTTTTTTTTGGCTAACAAGAAAATGGATGACCAAAGTATATCCTTAAAAAGCTCCCACAACAATGAAGGGGAACGCCCTATGGTTGGGTGTTCCAGCCAACTTCCAAGGTATAGGTAGCTCCCACCCATAGAAAAATATAGAGGTTGCGGACCTCCCCGTAAGATTTGGACCTTAGCATGTCCTTAAATTGCTACTTTTGAATTTTGGTATGTAAAATTCGAAGATATTCTTTAGGGAGGGGAAGAAAAAAGATATCCTCCCCAATTAGGGGGTTGAGAGTCAAGGTGTACGGGTATCCGAACGTAAAATAAGAAATATAGTCCTACTGCCCACCAAAATTATTTGGCAGGCGAGACGGCCCACGACGGAGCTTGGGCTCTTGAATTGTAGTGAGGCACGACCATCGTCTAGAGTATTAGGCTTATGAAGCGCTCTCGCGAGTTATCAAGACGTCCTCACGTTCTTCGTCCCGTCCTCTCGCGAGGGACGGATTGCATCGGGAAAGATGTCGGAATGTGGACTGTTGGCTAACAAGGAAATGGATACTGTTCCGTGGGGTACGTAAAGAAGAGGATCAAATGATTGATGCGGTGGACATTATTTCGCGACATGACACTATCGTTTGCACTTTAGTGGCTGCGCCCGAATCATATGTAGCCAACTTACTATAAACCACACCCGAAAAGAAAAAGGAGGAAGAGGAGGAGGAGAAAGGGCGATGAATCTCTTCTTTTTACTTTGTTTGATCAGCCGTCACAGACGAGCGCCGGCGGAGTTGATGAATCCAACTTCGATTCTGCTAAGGGACTTTTGGGACGACGTGCACGCGATCGCGATTGTCCAATTACCGCGCTAATCATCATGCGAATTCCTCGGATCGATCAATGACGACGAGAAAAAAACATCCGCACGAGGACGCTAAGTCGCTCTCTGAAGATCAATTTATCAAGCGACTTGACAAGTTTATGTTGAACATTTGACCAAGTGATGTGTGATATATATGCGCAATTTGGTAGCTAAACACTTGAGTTCTAGATTTTAATAAGAGGATTTAGCATTTACGCTATGTTTGCTCTTTTATTGAGCCTCAAACTTTCGAGGTTTTGGTTAACAACGCATTTTGGAACCGTGTGTGTAAATAATGAGATCGATCTCACGTTTCAATTATGATATAATCTCGTGGTGAGGGCACAATACGGTAAGTTCTTCATTTGAATCTCGTGGTCTCAATGTTCATGTAGTTTGTCTTTATTAGGATTGGGAAAGCGAACTCACTCAGATGTAAAAACCCTTGTTTGCAATAGCAGTGGTGATGCGAAAGCCTAATTTAAAAGGGCGAGATAAGAGGAATTTGCAATACCTAACTCGAGAGGTGATATATAAGAGTTTTATATCAAATTTTAAGCATCGTCGAACTGTGCACCTATATTAGTTCACGTCCTCAACTTTCAAGATCGACAATTTTCATCGTTAATTTTACTTTTACGCAACAGATTGCATTTGTAGTTCATTCATACCATTCATTTAATTTCTATATTATCATTTTCTTTTTAAAACTACCCTTGTGACTCCGCCATTGTTGCTGCATGTTACCATCACAGTCATAGCACACCACCATCACGGACTACCCCTAGTTAGCATCGACACATGTGCAGGTCAGTGCATGGTGACTACATCACCACCCTCCTTTTTGAATTATATATTTCAAAATCTAAGAATGAAAATCGATACAGATGTGAAAAATGAAGATTGCTTTTGATACTTTTCTTGAAATCGGCATCAGGCATCAAGTACCCCAATAGTACGGAGGTGACGCTCCTGCTAGTCTCCGCTCAATCAGTCTCTCCTTAATCAATCGAGTGACGTCATTTCGCGACATTGAATATTAAAATAGAGATAATTAAACTTTGGGACAGCATCTCGATTATTAAAATTTGACATCATCATGAGGGGGACGCTCGGGGAATCTTCTGCACAAATTCCTATATGCTCGCAGGCACAACTAAAATATCTCCAGTCACAAAATGAGAAAGAAAAAAAGAAAGGGTATCTTATGTTGACCTATTGACTCAGCGTTGGAGTGTCCAGTCCGTGGTGCATCGAAGGTTTCCTGGAAATTCCCTTGAAAAGAACGGTCTGCCTAAACCTCAATAATACTTTTCATTGTCCAATGAAAAAAATAAAAAAAAACAAATTTTCTTCTAGATAGGTGAGTGAATATAGAGGTCAACGCATGAACGGTAGTCAAGCATCTCTATTTATAAAAAGAGAATAATGATTTGGTTGAATGGGGATAATTATTTAAAAGGTCTTTAACTTATTATATAATGGTTAATTTAGTTATAAATTTTTCAATTGTACTAATTTAATCCGTAACATTTTGATGATTTGTCAATTTAGTCTTAAGCATTTTGAAAATTCATTAGTCATAAACTTATTACTTGGATAATTCATCGGAATAACTAACTAAATTACAAATCGTTGAAGTATTTATAGCTAAATTGGCGTGATTAAAAAATTCATGACCAAATTTGTAGTTGTAAGATATGTTAATAACTTTTGGGACAATTTTTCATATTGAATAATTATGCTCGTTTTGGACTAGGCAAGGACAGATTTCTTTCCTCATCTCGTCGAGGGACAAGCGAGAGCAAAGAAACCTAGGAAATGATTTGAATTACCGTACTAATTTTTACGGCAACCGGATAAGGAAACTTTCACTAATGATGAAAAATGAATATCATATCGAAAGGAAAAATCGTGTCAAGTTAACTAGTTTTTTGACGCAATCGTGGAATATGTCTAATCAAAGAAAATTTGGAATATTGAGACACTGATAAGTGATTAGGCATCGAAATTGGCAATTCTTTTATTTAATTTTTTTTCAATTAATCACTTTTTATTAGAGGATTCCCTCGGGGCAGAATCATTAAAATATGTGGCGGGTGCTCGCGCCTTAATCATGAAATCAAGAAAAGGGACGGCTCCGGTTCGTGGTGGGGCCCGGCAACAAGCGAAGATGCGCTATCGCTTCCGCGGAATCTCTCCGTGTGCGCTGACGTGTCATATTTTAATGGGTGGGACCACGGAAAAGCAAAAAGGAGCGACCGCACCCCTTCCTTCCCTTTTCCCACCCGGTCCTCCCAAGTTCCTATCCACTATCCAGCGTAGTAAGTGGCATCACGACGGAATAAATAAAATAAAATAAAAATAAAAAATAAACCCGAAAATGGGGGAGAACAAGAAAAGGAATATAAAATGGCCATTGAAGAAGAAGAAGAAGAAGAAGCAGAGAAGGCCAGTTAAACGCCACTGCCGCGCCGCCGGAGCCCTAGACGCCGGATTCCTCTGCCGACGATAAGGTAAATCCTCCTGCTCCGCCGCCTGGCGCGGCGGCGAGCCGGCCTCTGGTTCCTCCGTCGTTTTCCGCGAGTTTCCTTTCCGTCTGCTCCGGCGAGCCGGGGCGCTTGTTGCTCGGCCGATCGTGCGGTTCGCGGTCCGTGCTGTCCGTCCCATCGTCATCGCGCGTTTGCGATGGATTTCCCTCGGGGCGGACGGCGGAAACACCCGGGGTGGGGGGGTGTGGGAGATGAGTTTTTTTTTTTTTTTGGCCGGAATCGAGCGTGCTTGTGTGGTGCTGCTCGGTTTAATCCACGGTCGTGCACCGAAATGTTGGTTCGGCATGAAGGCGATGCGGTTTCTCCGCCGTCTCTTTGCAGATGATGTTCTGATTTTTTTTTTTTATCGAGTATAATAGGCTCTCGCAATCGATTTTGACGATAAAAGCGAGAAGCAGGACGCGAAGCAGTAGTCTGATTGCGCAGATTATCTCGTGATCTAATGTCAATGCATGTCTTTGCTTATTACTCGATCCATCGAAGATGTCGCGTCTCATTTTTTTCTGATGAAGTCCTGAAAACTTCCTTGATCGCCGTATCTTGGTTCGGATTTTAATCTAAATAGCTTCGGTGTTTACTGATTGTGCTGGATACTGATGAAGTTATCGATTTCGCTTCTTTCTATTGTGGCAAATTAACTGTACTGCGACAGGCAAACCATGGCACTCATATCCAATGCCGGTCCCTCATGCAAACTCGGGAATGAGATAATGCGGAGCCGATCGGGTCATGATCTGGTTTTTGGCCTGATTAATAATGTTGAGACGGCCAGAACGAAAATGATGTGCCTCAATTTTCCTTCCTCCTCATGTTGTTCGTCCAAAATCGCACACTCGCTTCGTATAGATGATGTGTCTGGGGGCTGCAAGAGGAGACGTCAGGTCATAGTTGCTGCTAGTCCTCCCACAGAAGATGTAGCAGTTGCAACAGAACCGCTAACCAAAGAGGATCTCATAGCATATCTTGCCTCTGGTTGCAAGCCCAAGGAAAAATGGAGGTAGAGTTCATGTCTCATCAAAATGAGTGCTCTGTAAGGTTATGCTCTTTATTTCATGTTGAGACGCTGGTTAAGGGTCCTGCTTCTTTCTTTGTTATTCTTTTGGCTGATATTGGTATCTTTGGAAACTAATTTAGTTTTTCATTTGAGGTGATGTGATCTCCTAGGATTCAACTCTATTGCTTTCACTTGTATGTTTACTGTGTTACAGGCAGTAGCTTGATCTGCTATCATCTTAACTCCCTTATTGTGTATTACTCCTTCATCCCCTAAGTTTGCTGAGTATGTTAGCTTCAGACCAGAGTTGCAGTCCAGAATGTGGAAAGATAAAACTAACTCGTGCTTTTTCCTTCGAAGAACTGGTTTTCTAACAATTACCCCAAGGGAGGAAAGCATCTTTGCTCATATTCTGTGCTATTTTTCATTTGGTATTGCTAAGTTGGTTGACTTCTGCCGTGTGTTTGTCAATTTATCTGTCAGTATCTTGTTGCCATGATAGTGGCCAAATGGAACTATGCCCATGTATGTGGAGATAACAATTTCATGTGAATATCGAATCGCCGAAAAACTGAAGTCCCATATAGCCTTTGACTTTGCTTCCGTACAGATAGGAACTTTTTCTAATTTCATAGTCTGAATGTCAACGTTTTGATTTTGTTCTTGCTTCAGTTATTGCCTTGGTATGCAACTTAATCATGTTTAACTGCAGAATAGGAACCGAACACGAGAAATTTGGCTTTGAGATTCAGACTTTACGTCCTATGAAGTATGAACAAATTTCCGAGTTACTTTATGGTATTTCGGAAAGATTTGACTGGGAAAAAATAATGGAAGGCGACTACATAATAGGACTAAAACAGGTACTTTTCTTACCTGAGTATGTATACTGAATTTAAAAAAAGTATATGTTGATTGTTCAGTTAAGGTTTACTTTATATGGTGAAATGACGAAAAAATTTGGGCCAGGGGAAGCAAAGTATATCATTGGAGCCTGGTGGTCAATTTGAGCTTAGTGGCGCACCTCTTGAAACTCTGCATCAAACTTGTGCTGAAGTTAATTCGCACCTTTACCAGGTCAGTGGAAATGAGAAGATTGTGTACTGGATTAGCCTATGATGGACTTATCTTTGACGTAGTGTGTGCTTTCAAACCAATATTCTTGAGGAGACATTTCTCAACTCTACAACTTCCTTGTGATGGTTGAGGTCTCTCATGATCTTAATTTAAGGAGACAGTTTCTGTTCTCATGTTTATTTACCTTCTTCTATTTAACTTCCATCTTGGATGGACATGTCTCTGTTACTGCATATGAACATTAACCTCTGGAAAAGGAAACCGCTACATCATGCTGTTCTTTCTTATTTAGAGCATCCAGGTGGAGTCATGTTCTCCTTTTACCATATTCATTGCAGGTAAAAGCTGTTGCAGAAGAGATGGGAATAGGTTTCTTGGGAATCGGCTTTCAGCCTAAATGGGGACTCAAAGATATACCTGTGATGCCAAAGGTATTAATGGGCTTGTAGATGATTATATAGTTCAAAAAGGGAAAAGATCTTGCTATAATATGCCTTTTTAATAAATATGTTTTTATTTTCATATTTATAGTACTGTAATTATATAATTACTTTTTAAGTACGTCATGAGCACTTATGATTTTGCAATAATGGTTTGGACATGTGATTATTTAAATGGTCTATGGTCATAATTTGAATGCCTTGTTATATTAAAGGATAGAATCACAATGGCATGGCTTTGTTTTTTTTTTTTTTTTTTTAATATATAAATATGTTTCAACTTTTTGACTGGCATGTTTGCTTAATTTTGTGCTTAGGTTGATGATGTGTGCACAACTTGTTCTCATGGAAACCTTTGGAGCATATAAAATACTCGTGTCTCTAATTCACATAACAAGTAAAATGTGAAGATCAGCATCTATTGAGCCTTATCATGAGCATCATGAGAGGAATACTTACAAGTTGGAAATGACATTATATGTCTATTGTAGATTCTTGAAAATTTTACGTAAGAGCTAAGTCTACCACATATGCTGCTATTTACAGTGTGTAGAGCAAGGTTTTGTGTGGGTGTGGAACCTTTTACCATTTTCTGGTGTTCATATAACTCTGTCATTTTTATCAGTTTCGGTTTTGCATTTCCTGCCTTCACTTGAACATCTTGAAATCTTCTTCTTCATCTATATCATTCATTTTAAGGTGCTTAGATTTAGAAGCCAAGAATACTTCTCTTTGTGCTGCCATTTCTATTTGAATACTTCTACTAGTTGCATACTGACAAAATATTTGGCTCAGGGAAGATATGAGATTATGAGGAATTACATGCCCAAGGTCGGCTCCCTTGGTCTTGATATGATGTTCCGGACATGCACAGTTCAGGTGAGATAATTTCTTGTGTAACTTTTTCCGATCAAAATTTTGAAGTCTGCTCTTTCACTGGTTAAATGGTATCCAGTCTAGTCAAAGTTTAACTTCTGTTTATTCTAATTTATGCTCTTTAGGTCAATCTGGACTTCAGTTCTGAAGCCGATATGATCAGAAAATTTCGAGCTGGTCTTGCTTTGCAGCCTGTGAGAATTGCTAATACTTGATATTTATTCCAGAAATTCTTGAACGTAACATTACTGACCAGTTGTGAAAATAACAGATAGCGACAGCTCTGTTTGCCAATTCACCTTTCACCGAAGGAAAACCAAATGGTTTTCTTAGCATGAGAAGGTTCAAAAAAGTCACCAACCATTGTTCATTTCCTCATCGACTTCTTTAAAAGGCTTCTAATTTCTTCTTAATCTTTAAACAGCCAAATTTGGACTGATACGGATAATAACCGGGCTGGCATGCTTCCGTTTGTTTTTGATGACTCCTTTGGGTAAGTTTTTCTTTCTTTAATTTACATTGTTGAAAAATCAGTAGATTTTGTTTTTTTTTTGGTTGTTGTGGCGGAATTAAGTACTTCATTCGTCCATATATGTTTGTTTCTATTTTCCTTCAATCCCATCTTTGATATAAATTATTTGGTTTTGAAATGAAGGCCATGCTATTTATGATGATTGTTGATCTGACCTTATATTACTCAATCAAGAGCTATAGGCAACCTTCATAATCACGTTTTAATAAGTTAACTTCATTGTTCATGCGTTTTATCGTTGTTTGCTTCACAGCCTGATCTTTCCTGAAGAAAACCAGTGGTGATTTTTGTCATACTTGGTGCAGGTTTGAGCAGTATGTTGATTATGCTCTTGATGTTCCAATGTATTTTGTCTATCGGAAGAAGAAGTACATAGACTGTACTGGGATGTCATTCCGGGTTTTAATCTATCCTTAGTAGTCTAGTAACTTGAAGCTTTCTTCATCGAATTCCAACTCCCCAACCCCTTTGTGCTTTTTAGTGTCATAGCCTGCTTCTTGTTGCAACTAGTTTTAATTGTATTACATGATTGCAGGATTTTTTGGCGGGTAAACTCCCTTGTATTCCGGGTGAACTTCCAACTCTGAATGACTGGGAGAACCATTTGACAACAATATTTCCTGAGGTTACAATAGACGTTCCAATCACATCCTTCAATTTTTCTCCTCCCCGATCACCACATAGTGAAGTATCGTCTGTTACTTATTTTATTCAGGTCAGGTTGAAGAGATATTTAGAGATGAGAGGCGCTGATGGAGGACCTTGGAGGAGGCTATGTGCCCTGCCAGCTTTTTGGGTAGGCTTACTCATTGATTTGATTGCTTGCAGCCATTCATTTGGTGCATAACCAATAGTGAACGTCCAATGGGATTAATCCATATTGATCAGCAGTTTGAGATGTCATATTTCGAGCTTCTGGAATCTCTGTGCTATATAATTTCGTTTCTGTTCTTCTACCAGGTGGGTCTGCTATATGATGAAGTTTCACTGCAGAATGTCCTAGACATGGTTGCAGACTGGACCCCAGAAGAAAGGCAGATGTTGAGAAATGAGGTAACATGGTGTCCTGCTTATCCTTGCCATTGCACAAGCGTACTTGGGCACCAGCATTGGCTTGCTTCATCTATGAATGTCAGATGAGAGTGTTATACAGGAAAATGATCTGGCAAGGAGGTTCATTTTCTGATAGTAAAGGGCGGTAGACCTTACTTAAGCATGTCATGCCAGTGATCTCTCTGTTTGGGAACTTGATTCTCTTTTTGTCTTGCCGCTGCCTATGCAGAAATTATAGTGCAGTAAACTGCTAGGGTTTATAAGTCAAATCTCTTCTTGCGCTGGCTGCAACTGTGGCCTTATTTCTCTTCTGACAGCAGGATGTCAGCCTATCCATTCACCTGTTCTCTTTCTTCGTGAGGTTAATCCTGTTTTGCTGGTATTTTTGCTTTTAGCACAATATTCACTGTATGGGCCTGCATTGCCTGTCCTCAAATTACATGATGAACTGCAAATAACTTGGTATCCAAGTTTTAACTCCGACTCTTCATTCCCTTCAAATAACTAGGTGTCCTGCCTTTATATCCAAGCTTTCATGCTGACTGCCAGTCACCCTCTACGGTGTTCCATTAGTGTGTTTAAATCTGTCTTGATATTCATTGAACAGGTCCCAAAGACTGGTTTAAAAACTCCTTTTCGAGATGGGTACTTAAGGCATATTGCCGAATATGTTGTGCAGTTGGCAAAGGTATCTTTTGGGCACTTCTTGTTGTTCAGTTAGTGCTGTTTCATTCACCACTTCCTGATGATAATTGGTTCTCTACAGGATGGCTTGGAGAGACGAGGCTTTAAGGAGTCGGGATTCTTGAATGAGGTGAAAGAGGTGGTGAGAACAGGTGACTAGCTTATCCGTCATATGCTTGTGCTATGTAACATACTTAGATACGTGCCTGCATATGCTTAGCAAGGAAAAGTTATGCAAGCATGCACATGCATACTTGTGTGGGTTAGAATTACACGATTGGTTCTCCCAAATGTCAACTATGCTAGTGCATCTTTTGCCTTTCGGGATACTTAAGCTACCTGTGGACTGGCCAAGTACAATGATAAGGTGACCATGGATTTCTGTCTCGTGTCATTGCATGTGAAGTGACTGTGTATTCACCCTTCAGTACAGTACTTTATACATCCATTTTCTGTAACATTAGGGACTATATTGAACATTTTCATGTAGTTCTGGGACAATATTGAACATGTACCAAAAATTCAGGGATTATATTGAATAAATTAAAAGTTTATGGATCACATTGTAGATCGGTCTAAAGTTCAGGATTGTATTAAACAAATTACAAGTTCAGGGATCAAATTGTACATGGGACCAAAGTTCAGGGATTGTTTGTCTTTTTCCCTAGCTGTTAAAGATCAAATCTGGTGAAGATCAAATGGTGTTTGCTTTTCTTCTTTCCCTGAAATCATGTGATCAGTCATCCATCTTGACTCTAGCTGTCTAATCAATGGGGCTGAAGTTGGTTGGCCCTCAATCGTTGTCTTGGTCCCTTAAGGATTGATGGGCCCAGACCACTGGCTTTGCGATACATGTCTAATCAGCTGAATTGTGACGGACGGCGGATGATTGTTTAATGCAGGGGTGACACCAGCCGAGAAGCTTCTGGAGATGTACAATGGAAAATGGGGACAATCAGTCGATCCTGTTTTCGAGGAGTTATTGTACTGAAGTTCTAGATAGTTACTGAACTCAAGTTTCGGTAGTCCTTTGGATTCAACCCTATGTGTTAATCTTCTGATTGGCCTTTTATTTGTAGTCTTCAATGTAGCAATAGGCGTAATAAGTCATCATGTAATAATTTTCTCATGAGGCATCTGGTGCCGTTTCCATTGTTCTTCTTTCTTTTCAATATCAATCATTGTATCCCTTTACAAAATATTAATCCAGGTGAAAATTTGAATCCGAACTTCAGAAATTTTAGTGAAGCAGCACCATGTGGTCAACCATCTTGTTTCATTGTCTCTCGCGGAGTAATCCGTACAGTTCATGTCCATATCTGTGTATTATATCCCCATTTCGATGCACGTCACAACAAGAATTGCCAGCTCTAATTGTGCTTAATAGCTTTTAATGGGTCAACTCGTGTCGGCAATTTAACTGATGGGCCTAGCTCTTAAGTATCTAATTCACCTGCCCGCAGGTTTGCTACTGAACTTCTGTCCCACTAGCTGTTTTATCGTGCTCGAGGCTTAATACTGTTACGAAACAACCTCAAGAAGGAGATTCAACACAGAAACCCTAGTACACTTCAAAGTTGATTTTGAAGTGATCAACCTATGATACTCGCACTCCTTTTGACAAGAGAGAATGAGTGTATTGATATTCAATAAATTAGTTGATACGGTCGGTTGGAACGTCGGAAGATTTCTAACTTAGGAAATAAACATCACCCGTTAAAATCCCACTAACCACTTGCAAATTACCCCGGGTTAAAGCCATCAGCACATACCAAAGGCCAATTTAGTTGCTTCGTTAGGCTTCCATGGTATTATATAGACTTCCAGATAGCTAGGTTTTCCGCACATGAGCCCCATGGATTATAGATGATAATGATAAATAAATAAATAAGTCCCACCAACACAATTTCGGGTCTGCTTTGATTATTGAATTAGGCGAGTTTTTCTACAACTCGTGTCAGCAAATTTATGACCTATCAGATGAGCAGAGGATCAGTATTCCACCAGAAAATGTACTCTTTTCTTAGTCTCAAGGTTGAGGCAGTGCTTTAAGTCTGGAAAGAAGAACAAGCACTAGTCTCAATTTTGTCACCGTAAGCTAAGTCATTTTATGTCTCTCATTCATTTGCAGCTACACGGATCATACCCAATTCCAAAAGTTAAAAATTTCTCCGGTTCGCTTGTTTCTTGATTTTAAGCGTGTTTATCATTTGGGTTCTGCATTGATCGGGAATTAAAGATTACGTACACCTGACCAGTAACTTACTACCCTATAGAGAGATTATTTATGCTTCAAAGGTAACCCGTAGGTGACTTCACTTAGAAATACTCCTACTATGTTGCAGTACCTTGGTCATGTCATCAATCCTTCTTCATTGCCACACCCACAAATTGCAAAGGTGATAGTGCAAGGAGAACTTGGGGGGACCACATGTTGTGGGGGGTCCTGTGCTCATAAATTGCCTCTTGAGCAGATTCATGGGACTAATCTAATCATGAGGAAAAAGGTGCACGAAATATCGCATGTCGAAATCCACCAAATAGGTTCGATAGGTGCGGTGTAAGCGTCGGGAGGAACGCCCAGCACTATTCTGGCGATGGCAAGCATGGAGGTTAGTCCATGCCCACCTCGCAGAGCTCTTCATTACAGAGTCATCTGCACATTTTGTGCTGATGCCATGGAAAGGGATGCTCCAACACCAGCTTCAACATCAGTAAACCTTATCCTAGAAGGCTTGCGCTGGGTTCGAGATCAAGCGTGCCAATCATTTCGATCGCCACTCGACCTGGTGGGATCCACATTGGCCCGATGGAGCACCCAATTGGCCAACCACCTCGTCTAGGAGATTTTTGGAGGGCGTGGCAGAAACAGAGTACTTGATCAGGAAAATTGAGAAGACAGACTCAGGTAGGGACTCTCATGCCTCCAATTATCTAAAAGATTCCAAAAGCCCCCCATCCTTCTGTCAACTTCTCAATCTGCACTGCTGGAATTGATTACGACGAGGAAGCACCTAACGTGATCTCTACAGCACATGTAGTACAAGTGCAAACTGTACAATAATCTCCTCTGCCTTAGCCTCTCTGACATCTCTGCCTCATTTAATTATTTTCCTCCCTTGCCTCTTCAATGCAAACAACACCCACTTGCAACCTAATGAACAGGCTCCAAAGTTCCCTCATTGACAGCTTTCAATTTCAGAACGACAAAGGACAAAGAAATCACACCATGTCTTTCGGTTTACTTCAACCTGGCGCGCGTAGGAAGGCGCTACATGGGAATTTAGCTACTTATTAGGGGTTGAAGATCAGCGACTGTTAGGTGAGATTAATATGTATGGAATGATGATCATTCTCCATGACAAGGTGAATATAATGAGAAGCAAACTTGGACAGCACTGATAGATAAACGAAATCATGAAGGGGGTTGGAGCCAGATACGGGAACTGTGCTGTTTTTGTTTGGAACACCAAATTGACAGAAGAGAAATGTTGGGTAAATTTCAAATCGATTGTGTCCAATTGTTCCTAAGTAGCAAACCCCATTCTTTGCTGTCCCGCCAACCATACAGCTCACGAACTCCTTGCCTGATTTTGACATCTCCTCCAACGCGTAAAGGCACAATTCCATAATGATTTTGCAGCTACCTTTTTGTTTATTTCTTCTAATGTTTATATGATGTTAGAAAATATATCAGTGTCACAAATATCTCTACTTCCCCATCTTCTTGCCCCTACAAAAGGGCCAATCCTGAACCCCTTCCTATTTCATTCCAAACCTCAGTCTCTTTTTTTGAAGGATTCCCATCTTGCCTAGTTCATCTTGCTCAAGATGAGAGAAATCCTCCATGTCCAAGCCGGCCAATGCGGCAACCAGATCGGCGGCAAGTTCTGGGAGGTTGTGTGCGAGGAGCACGGCATCGATGCCGCAGGGAACTACACTGGTGACTCTCATGTCCAGCTTGAGCGAGTGAACGTGTACTACAATGAGGCGAGCGGGGGCCGCTATGTCCCCCGGGCGGTGCTGATGGACCTCGAGCCGGGGACTATGGACAGCCTGCGCACTGGGCCATACGGAAGGATCTTTAGGCCGGACAACTTCGTCTTTGGCCAGAACGGAGCCGGCAATAACTGGGCCAAGGGACATTACACCGAGGGGGCTGAGCTGATCGATTCGGTCCTCGACGTCGTCCGTAAAGAGGCGGAAAATTGTGATTGCCTCCAAGGTATGCATATATAACTTACGATCTCATTAGTCATTTCTTTGAGTCAATCTATGGGCCGAGAGAGATTGTTCTGTGTCCCTCAATGTTCATACATTACATACCTCCATTACTAGGCTTCCAGATTTGCCATTCCCTCGGAGGCGGGACGGGCTCGGGGATGGGGACGCTATTGATTTCCAAGATCAGGGAAGAGTTCCCCGACCGGATGATGCTGACCTTCTCGGTTTTCCCCTCGCCCAAGGTGTCCGACACCGTGGTCGAGCCGTACAACGCCACGCTCTCCGTGCACCAGCTCGTCGAGAACGCCGACGAGTGCATGGTCCTTGACAACGAGGCCCTCTACGACATCTGCTTCCGAACCCTGAAACTCATAAACCCGAGCTGTAAGTCTGAAAATGCTCAAATCAGTTGCCGTTTCTGGTGGCTTGTTAGTTTTGTTAGTTAAAGTCCCTTGTGTTCTGGTCTATTCTAACAGCTGCAATGTACACATTAACATGTCACAAACAGTTGGCGATCTCAACCATTTGATCTCAACCACCATGAGTGGAGTCACTTGCTGCCTCCGGTTCCCGGGCCAGCTCAACTCCGACCTCCGCAAGCTCGCGGTGAACCTGATCCCGTTCCCGCGCCTCCACTTCTTCATGGTGGGTTTCGCGCCGCTGACCTCCCGGGGCTCGCAGCAGTACCGATCCCTCACGATCCCCGAGCTGACGCAGCAGATGTGGGACGCCAAGAACATGATGTGCGCCGCCGACCCGAGGCACGGCCGGTACCTGACTGCCTCCGCCATGTTCCGGGGCAAGATGAGCACCAAGGAAGTGGACGAGCAGATGCTCAACGTCCAGAACAAGAACTCGTCCTACTTCGTCGAGTGGATCCCCAACAACGTGAAGTCGAGCGTGTGCGACATCCCGCCGACCGGGCTGCGCATGTCGTCGACCTTCATGGGGAACTCGACGTCGATCCAGGAGATGTTCCGGCGCGTGTCGGAGCAGTTCACGGTGATGTTCCGGCGCAAGGCCTTCCTGCACTGGTACACGGGGGAGGGCATGGACGAGATGGAGTTCACGGAGGCCGAGAGCAACATGAACGACTTGGTCTCGGAGTATCAGCAGTACCAGGATGCTGTGGCTGATGAAGTTGAGGAATATGATGAAGATGAAGTCGCGGAGAACTGATTGAAGAGGGGAAATTTATCTATGGTGACGCCATTTTTTGGCTATTTATGTAAGTATTATGGGTTCTTTTCGTGTGTTCGTCGTACGGTTTGCATGATTGTTCATATGTATAATACGCATTTTCCAAAGGCGGATTTCGCCAATGAGAGTGGCTCGATATGGGGCTGGTGGTCCATGTTGTGGATTGCGATTTCGGATCTATTTATATATATAATTCAAGTGTCAAATATATGTGATTAATGTAAATATTGTGATTGCTTTTGAAAGCCCATCTCATCATGCGGTGAACTTGTCTAATTTGAAAATTGACCATTCTGAACCTTGGTGTCAAGATAATGAATTTCCAACTATAAATTTATGTATGCTCATGTCAATCTAACTATTTTATTAATTTATCGTCATTCATAACCTGTAATGATATGAAAAAAAGGCAAATGAGACCCCAATTTGAATTATGACCCAATGTGGTCTGTCCTTACATTTCGAAAGGAAGGAATATAAAAATTACCTTCAATTTGGAGGCTGAGAAAATACTCAAGCCTCATCACGATTTCAAGAATTTACTATAAGAAAATACTGATACTAACGCATATTGTATGTTATCGTGTACTACTACAAACTCGGAAAAGGAAAGGATAAAAAGAAAAAAAGAACCCTTATGATAAGGGATCAAACCAAATATTCTTTATAATTATCTTCCTGATGTATACTATTTTGATGGGAACGGCCATCTTAAAAGACGATGACGTGGACGAATCATTGCGGCATAGATGTTATATAATAATTAAAATGGTACTTAAGGCCATCAAGGGGTCCATAGCTCAGTGGTAGAGCATTTGACTGCAGATCAAGAGGTCACCGGTTCGAACCCGGTTGGGCCCTCTTCCTTCCTCTTTTATTTTATTATTTTTATTTTTGCTTCTTTTTTTCCTTTTTTCTTTTTTAAAATTTTATTTTTCAAATTATTCAGGGTCTTTCTCCCTTGTTCTTCAGAAGTATAAATTCAATTCACGTAGCGAAGCTCGAAGACCCGCCCGCCAGGTGCTCGCCTAAATTCCCGTGAGAGAAACAAGGCATGGCCAGGAAACGGGGAAGCGCGAGACGACCCGCCGCCGACCAGACGGCTGCGCGCCGCGGCGGCGGCGGCGGCGGCTCGATCACGCTGAGACAGGGGACCGCCGGCCTGAAGCCGCCCGGCAAGGGCGGCGCTCCCGCTAATCCCAAGTCCGTCCTGAAGCTCCAGCACCTGCGGAGGTTGGCGGAGTGGACGGGCCGAGAGGGTTCGGCTCCCTCGCTGAGCGCCTTCTTCGGGCGTCGCTTGGCCTCCGTCGGAGAGTCCCTCGGGGTCCCGCCTGACCCTTCTCTCGTTTCTTGCCAAAGGTCGTTCCTTTTCTTCTCCTTTTCTGTTTTTCTCAATTTTCTTTTCCTGTTGTTTACGTTAGATTTGGGAAGTGAAGTTTTTGCTGATGAATTTTTAAGCTTTTTCGTCGATGGAAGTTTGAGAGACGGAATTGATTGGCCCATCGGGTGTTGCCATGCGAATGACAAGTTGGTGTGGGATTTTGTTGGATGATTGGGTTTCATTGTGCTTTGTGCTATAGTTAGGGAGGCTTATCCCAGTAATTGGGAGACAGATAACTGTTGTTTTGTTGTCTCCCTTCCCCTGATGGTGGTTTGATGCTGGGACAAGTTCTGTGATGTTTTCTATCTAGTAACATAGTGTGAGGATCGAAAGATGTGAGTTGCTTTTTCAGCCAGTTATTCAAATGTATTTGTGCTATCGGTAAGACTGCTGAAGTGACGAATTCCTGGAATTTAAGGGGCGTGGGGGACAAAGTTGGGGAGTTCGTGCATAGGTTGAAGCACAGAACTGAGTCGCAAATGGTGGAATGCAAGTAGTTGAATAAACGAGTGCTTTTCAGCAAGTTCTCCAAGCCTCAGTTCCTGAGACTAATGATTTGAGATGATGAACAATAAATGGAAAGACGAGACGTTTCTCAAGAACCTCGCTTTCTTTTTGTCTTTTCTAGTTATAGTCCTCCATTGTCTCTCGAGATCCTTCTCTTCCTTTCGTAGGACTTGAGCCTGGTGGGTATCCAGCCGATTATTGTTTAGCATGGCTTCCTTTTACTTTTATTACTCTTTCGACTAAGGTTTGGCATACTATGTCATAGCACCTGCATACTTCTTGGAAGCATAAGCTCTATGATTATTATGTTTGTAGATCTTTGGAGGTAGTAGAGTTACTTTGAAGCAAGGCTGACAAGGATCATAGTCTTACCCTATGCAGGCTTAGCATGCTATTCTTTAGTAGATTCACTTGAAAATTCATTCAACTGGAACCTCCTGGAAAAACTGAATGGTGTCAAAGGCATTGTCTGAGACATCGGCAACTTCCATTACATATGCAGATGATGTTGAACAACAGAATGGATATAGATAAAAAAGAGTCTTTTCTAAAGGCCCAAATAAATGTGTTCTATGTAGCTTCCGGCAATAATTAGTCCTCCCTTGCATGGTTTGTATGTTTGCACTTCCATGTCTTGAATCTCTGTGTTTCTAAAGATGTGACTATGTACAATCCGCATTGTATAGTTTATTGTTTCTACACTATGAAGGACTATAGTAGAGTTATTGGTTATGAACGGTACTCATCATCACCACCACTTGCATCAAGCGCATTTTAACGCATCAAATGCGATTGCTGAGTGAAGGTATGCCCTTATTGTTCTCATAAGGAAAAAAAATAAAATTGTGATGACGTGTGCCCATTTTGCAAGCATCGCATCGCAGCCTGTTGTACTCCTTGCTGATTGAACTTAGTATCCTTTTTCCTTTCTTGAAAAGAGAAACATCAACAAAACCTAATCTATGTAAAATCAAAGCAGGAAATTTGGTTTTTCTTATGTCGCCAGTTATAATTGGTATTCTTGATCTTAGCAGTTCCAATATCTAAGCAGAGGGTCTAGATAAGTACTTGCTGCTGTAGTTTGTGTATCTCAGTCATGATCCGCCCTCTGTCTTTCTTTCTTCTTGACTTAATATCTTGTCAGGATTTTAGAGGGCCTAAAGTAACTGACCTAATCAACAACTTTTTTGCTTGTTAGATGCGAAACTGTTTTACAACCTGGCTACAATTGCACCATTCGGATTGAGAAGAGTAGTGCAAAAACACGGCGCCGACACAGGAAACCCGTCACTTTGACTCAGAACAATGTTGTATACATGTGCCACTTTTGTTCACATAGGAATCTGAAACGAGGTACTGCTAAAGGCCACATGAAAGAGTTATATCCCGTGGAAGCCAAATCAATTTCCAAACCTGTAAAAGCTGCACCTCCAGTGTCTTACAGCCAAGGCATGGGAAGTGGACGTGGGGATGAGACCGAGGAAGAAAGCCAGATGAGTTCACCTGCAGTTAAGGTTGAGACGCTTGCCAAAGTTGGTCCTTCAACTCCATTGACAAAGACTTTGCTTGATGGGAAGAGGCAAAAGAGGAGTAGATCAGGGGCCAAGAGGCCCACTCAACCTGAAAGTGCAGATGCGGAAGCAACTGCCGGTGCTTCCAGCAAAAGGAGGAAAAAATCTTGGATGAGCTTAAAGGAAATAGCCGAGAGCAGTGAACATGGTGCCAGTAGAAATATCGCTAGTTTAAAGATTCCATTTTGTATATGAACAGGGATTATCATATTATGATTGTTTGATTATTTTTAAAATGAAATTGTTGGAATTCTGATTTAGGAAAGAAAAGATCAAATTCCTTGCCTGGAGAGACCAGGGAAATTTGCAGACTGCTAGATGCTTTCTAAATTGGTGTGAATGATCAGCTTTCTTAAGAATTCTTGAATCTTAATTAAGCTTAGAAGCAATTCTGTCCATGGTGGGAAACCATTGTATGCAATCCTAGACCACTTGGGGCCTTAAAACTTTTTGCTGAATGTCACAAATATCTAATATCTGATTCTTCAAAGTTATAGCAACAGACGTACTGAACTGGTGTAGTGCGCAGAGACAGTCCAGGATGTTGGCTCAGAGAATTTAGTAGGATAATTGGCACGACCATTGCCTTAGTTGTGGAAGCCTGAGCCTCGCAAGATGGAAGGGAACCTAGTGTTTCTAATTATATTCAAAATCTTGAAATAGAGAGTGATGCTCTTGTACGTTTCATAGAATGTCGTGATCCAAAAACTGATAAGGTGCTTCTACCCTATCGTTGGTGCTTTTTATAGGCAAGTGCAGCACTTCAGAATCAAACATGTCGACCGTGAATGGAATCAACGTGCAGACAGGGTGGCCAAGAGGGGAAGGATGCATAAGCAGGAATATCTAGAGTATAACCATGTATATACTGATGTATGTAGTTAATAAACAGCATGCCCAATACTGTTCTGCGTATATAGTTTCCAGTTATAAATGCAATTCCCTAAATTAAGAAAAGGGCGTAAGATGAAAAATGGAGGTTTATCGTGTTCTATTGCAGTTTGGTCATAATGTCAACCGCAATCTTTAGTTGACAACACAACATTTCAAGATGGTCTGTTTGAAACAGCACAACCAACATAATCTCACAGCAAGGTCAAAGGACAAAGACAATGCTCTGTTTTAAGCCAGCCAATCAAAAGAGATGAGGTCAAAGAACCATTCTGCTGTACAGAAATTACAACCATGGCCGCATATCCTACAAATCTCTTAATGCACATTTAGACTCCAAATCCCTCTGAAAATATGCTCCATTCGCTTGTCTCTTAATTATTTCCACCTAACAGAAACCATAAATAGCATTTGAGTACAAAATTTTCCTCGTGAGGGAAAATGCTCTTGCTGGTGCAGCACACAGGTTGGCCTTCAGCTTAACAATTGGACTTGCCAGTCCAGTGTCAGAAAAGGCTCCTAACCTACCAGATGAAACATAATTGACGAACCAAATATACAACCAGAACCATGCAGAGGATTGACTCCAAGGTTTCGTTTTGTATCGGGAACTTCAGAGTCTCGTATTCCTCTGCAAGCATCTGATGCCCAATTCTTGGCAAAGAACAGTATATGGAAAGGGGTATCAATTCACATTTGAACTCATTCCAATTGTTTTCAAGAACCATTCTTTTTAGTTTCAAGGACATATCCCTCATGAAGTGCTACACGGGCTTCATTCTCCCTACCAAGCACGAAAAGAGCCACGGCTTGCAAATAGGATGCTATATGCCAGACTGGTGATATCACTTGAGCCTGCACTGCATCATTAAGTGCTTCTTCTGGTGTGTCTGTCATGAGGTAAGACAGACTGCGGCGTGCAAACACTGTTGGGGACATCATTGTTCCAACTTCAATGAACTGCAATAGAAAGACAGTCAGATAGGGTGAATCTGTCAGTCTGAACACAGTTTGACACCAGAAGCAATTGTATCAACTAACAAGAATCTGCAATTCTCAGCTTAGATGTCATTGAGGATAGTTTTTGGTAGTTACATTAATTCCATCTCATCCCAGCGATTCTTTTTGAAATCCCAGAGTTCAAATATTAATATTCCTAATTAACTTCAAACATCAAATTTCCCACAACAGCTCTATCTGCTTAACCTGAAATGGGGACTAACTCACAGAAGACACAAACAAAACGAGTTGAGACAAGCAAGCAAGAGTATTGTTGACGATACTAACCTGACTATAGCATTCAATCGCAGAGCTGAAATCTTTATGTCGGAAAGCGACATCACCTTTCTTTTTCGAGTTCAATGTTTCCTGCATTTGGTTTGTCCACATCTGGAAAGAAAGCTGCAAGCCAGAAGATCAACAATATGAAAAACATTTAATATTGAAAAAAATTCTTAGAACCTAATACTTAACATGCAAGAGACAAGGTACATCTAACTATACATATTCACAAAGAGGAACCATACTTCAGTGCTTGCGCATCATTGGAATTAAATTATTGAGTGACGTAGGGAAATCGGCATCTTAGGATTCACAAAAGGACTCCGATTGCTACATACTAGACATTCTGAAAAACAGAATCATTTCGTAGCAACAGTTATTATGATAATGATAAGAACCAAAGTCACTAATCCTGACTCATTTAGAACAGGAAAATTTCTTTGAACCTAAACATTTACAAGGCAATGCCAATCGTCTGATGTGAAATTATGATGATGACGGTAAATCAATTAAATCAACTATCTAAAATGAGATCTTAATTGAATGCTGATATTATGATAAGAATAAAGTATACAAAAGCATTCAAATACGAAGCTAAAGTCATGATAAAACATAAATAACAAAACCTAAGTCAGCATGCATAATAAATGGACCATAAACTAGGAAGAGATCATGTGCCAAGGCCTCATACTTCCTATATCTAAATCTTAAGCCCAGCAATAGGAATATACCTCAGTAGCTGCACCTTCATCGTCCTTATACCCAAGCTTTTCCAAAACCTCATGTATAGCAGTCAAATCCTTTCTTACACAAGCTTCAGCAAGTGGAGATAGAGGTAGAGATGCTGTACTATGCTGGATACCCATCAGTACATGAGAGGGAACCTGCAAAGCAAATGATCAGCTCCTTCTGGCAGTAGTTAGAGGGAAAGTTTCTACGAAAACACAAAAAAGGCTAGTGCCATCTTTTTGGAACATGAAAATTTGGTTATTCAAAACCCAAAAGAAAAAAAATGCACAACATTCCAAAATGCCTCTAGCATCCTCGTCATTCATCAGCTACTTTCAGCCCTCTGGTATGAGCAACTGTCTCCCATGGGTGGATTTGACCACATTTAATCCACTGATACATACCTCAGTCTCCTTTTGAAGAGGAAGCAAAGCAGCAACTAATGACTTCGGGTTTGGCCGCTCTCGGGGCTCAGCTTGCAAACATCTTGTAGCTACACGTACAAGCTCTGTCCCATCATCATTTATAAATTGACCCTCCAAACAAGAATCAGTGAGCATCTCCAGATTCCTGTCCCTTATTAGGTCAAGTGCCTGAACAAAAAGGGAAATAACCTAAATAAGAGCCAGAAGTTCTCCACAAATCTTCCAAATTGTAGGCTTCGAGGGGAAAAGTACTACCATATTGAGGACAGATCCTTATTCTGCCCAAAAGCTGGTCTTACAAATTGTTGTGAAATTGCAATAATCTATATTGAATTTATTAAAGATATTAGAAATGGTACAGATATTTCTAGTCTTCATGCTTGGAAGTTTATGTAAGTCACTTAGGGCCTGTTTGATAACCGTTCTTGGCTATTTCTATTCTTTTGTTAACCGGAACCCCAAAAAAAAAAAAAAAAATTCCATTTGATAAAGTCAACTAATTTTTCTACTCTAGGAAACGAAGAATAGATTTGGAACAAAATCAAGAAGTAGAAAAAAAAATACTTCTTTATTCTCAGGAACAATTCTAGAATCAAGCCAATTTCTTTTTTTTCTCTTTTCTTTTCTTCTTCTTCCTCATCTAGCCGGTTGCCAACCTTGGTGATGGCTGGCAACCGGAGGTTGGTGACCGGCTAGATGAGGAAGAAGAGCAAAAGGAAAAAAGAAAAAAAGAAAAAGAAAAATCTCATAAAATCATTAAAAAATTAAAAGTAATTCTATGACATAAAAAAAATTAAGGGTCATACCAAATGCATTTATATTTTTTTCTATTTCAGAAATGGAAATTTTGTGCAGTTATCAAATGCCTTCAAATGCTCAGAAATTCATCCATAAAATAGAATCTAAAAAAATTATTTCTGAGCAAAAATTATTCCAAGGGAACATGATGGTTACCGAACAGACCCTTATATACTCAATGGGCTTTCTATTCCGCAGTCCAAAGTTCAAAGATCAATTTAACACCCGACCATCATGAGCCAAGAAACTCATCACTACATTCATAAATGCCTTGTGACAACCATTGTGACAACCATCCATGTACGTCATACCCTGAAGTTACTTAAAATAACAATACACATACAACAGTCCACGATCTAAAATAGCCATTTTTACACAGTGCACAAGTCAATGGTAACTCAAAATCACTCACCCCAACATTAGAATGTATTTTACCATCCTCGAACTGATTCAAGATCTGAGTCCACATCAATTTTCTATGTCCTTACACTAACTTGAGAATATTGTCCATTCTTTGCTGCTTTGTAAATCATGGAGGGAACCTACATTGATACAGGACAGCGGCTAAACCATGCCACTTGTTGATAATTTTACACCCACCTTCCCCCGTCCTAAGTCTACAATTGTTCTTAATGTATTCAACTTAAGGAAGTGTACTGTCAGCTTAAACTAGCAATTCAATAGAAGTATAATTTTAGAAATCAACTTACACGGCTTGGAGGAATATGTTTCCCACTAATGAGGTCCAGCAAAAGGGTGCCAAAGCTATATGTAACACTTTCTGGCGTTACTCGTCCTGCCAAAAACAAGTGGGGTGGGTATTACTACTATCACGAAACAAGCAAAAGAAAAATATCGAGAAATCTCTAATGGCAACCATTAACACAGATAAACAGACAACATAGAATGTGAAATCCCATTTGAGGTAGCACAATTAATCATCGAAAGCCCATCGAGTACAGCTTTTAGAGACAATGACTGAAATTTTATGGGTGGGCACTAGAGCCTTGAAAATTATTAATCTTATATGTGAAAATACCCAACAACAAGACAATAGCCCAAATGAATTAATAAAGCAAATCCAAGAAACCTCAAGTCCCAGCAATAGTATAACAGGAATAATTCTGACCCCATCCATCAGGCAAGTAGCATCCAGGCTCCAGGAAATCAAAACACCATTTGTGTACAGACTTATATAACAGGAGAAAGAAATCCAATTCAGTTGGGATAGATGCATTCAATTTTCTTGTCAGTAGCTCTGAACTTGTATTAGGTAGACTCCAGTTCCAGCAGGCAATGCGAAAAGAAAAAGAAATTCAATTGATAGATAGAGGAAGATGATACCAGCAAGTCTGTTCTCAAATGGCTAAACTCATATCCATGCCAAATACAAATTAAGTAGAAGAAGGAAATTTATTGACAGACAGTGAACAAAGAAGTACATCAACTTCTTCAAAAATCATATTCATCATTGTCTTACCCGTTCTCAGATACTCGGGAGGAGTGAAAGCCAAGTTAGTACTATAACTTTTTCCGTCTCTACTGTTCTTCATAAGACCAAAGCATGAAAGTCTAGGGTTGCCCTCCTGGAGAACAGCATGTAAGACCAAAAGCACTATTCACAACATTTTGGTTTCTAGTTATAGGAGGAGATATAGGAACTTACTTCATCAAAAAGAACCCTATATGCATTCAGATCATGGTAAAGGGTGCGTCCTTTGCTAGTACAATATTCCAGAGCTTCCGCAAGATGCAAAGCCACTCTCAACCGCATCACCCATTTCATAGGTTGAGTTTCCCCTACGTTGGCATTTATTTCGTAAGCAAAATCATATGGTGATCAATAGACAAATGGATGTAACTAGGAAGAATAACGAAAGTTATAAACAATTGAAGACCGTCTTTTAAGCGAATTCAACATAATTATGTTAGTTTCTCTCAAAAATAGCCATGAGAACTTTCAGAGAATGATATGGGTGGTTCTTAATACTGCCCCTAGAATGCAACATTGAGGTATAAAGAACAAGACAGGTGAAGCCTTTTCTATTCCAATTATAATAAAGGGCCCGACGAGCGGAATATTTAGCCCTAGAACAGAAACCTTCAAATTAAGTTATTTGTTCTCACGTGGAAGAAGGTGTTATCTAGAATATCCATATAAAACGAGGCGTTTTTTTATATATAAAGGAAATATCTAATATAAAGATAACCATAAGATCATTCCAGTTCAGTAAACTTACAATGGAATAGGTGCTTTGCCAATGTCTCATTGGGCATATATTCTGCAAGGAGCAATCTCTCATCACCTTCACAGCAACAACCAAGTAAATTTGCCAACCTCTGATTACGGAGCTGACCAACAGCTTTTGCTTCTTCCTGGAATGTGCGAAGCAGTGGAGAGAATTTATAAGTCACATAAAAAAAATTCACACTGCAGGATAATCTTGAGCACCATATCAAGTTGAGGAATCCACTCAGGTGACACAATATTTTTAGATAGGACAAGCCTGATAGAACAACAAGAAGCATAGCTTCATCAAGTCAAACTTATCAGAAGGGTCAGTGACCGCATTTATCATTGAGCAAGGCAACTTTAATCCAAATAAAATCAACTAGAGACAATCGTATAGTTCTACCACCACTAAACGTTGTCAAAGCTCCAAACCACCAGAATTATCTTCTTTGCAAAACAACACAGCTGATTGTCCGTAAAAGAAGCCGAAATGAGGAAATCATTTTGCCCTTTGGGAAGAGATGCCAAAACAAGTACGGCAGGATTTTTCAATGACAATGGCCGCAAGAGTTATGCTCACCATAAACTGTCGGGCATCCGGCCAAGCCGACCTGTTAAAGCGCTTCACAGCGATACGCATTTGATTATCCAATTTGCCTTTGTAGACAACATTGGGCGCCTTCTCACCATGTTCAGAAACAATATTCTCCACAGCAAATCCAGAGGTAGCCATCTTAATCTGATCATACGTGTACTCCCGAAATGTGGGCAGGCCACCGACTTCGGCATCGTTTTCATTATCTGCAACATCGTGGACTCTACGTCAGGACCAGTCACTTTATACAGGAACCAGACCCACACGACTCGAAAAGTTTCGAAACCAAGTGACCCATCCCGAAACAGGTCAAAAAGTTAAACAAAGGAATGATTTTCAAGGCGGCCCCATTGCACCCATCACACACAGAGACGTAGCCGACAACCCATTTGGTAAAAAGATGAAAAAAGGAGCCGGAAGAAAGTACCGGCGACGTCGGCCTCCGGAATCTGCCCGCTCTGCACCGAATCGTAGCAACAAAGCAAGAGCTTGGAGCACTGGCACCCCATCGCCAGCCCCCAAAAAAAGAAAAAAAAAAGAAAAAAGAATAGAATGCCGGACAACGAATACGAACGAAGCAATCGAATCTCCTCAAAGAAAGCTCCAACTTTCGAGTCCCGCTCCAGCAAAAGAACCTCAGGACGGGAGGCACACTCTCATCCAAGCTTCCACCGACGCCGCCAGAGCTAAGCACTCCATCGCAATGCGCCGCGCATCTTCAAATAAGAAAACAAACAAACACAGGAGATTAGATTCAGAACGTCAGCCTCCGCCTCCGCCGGCGAGCGCCGCTGTCAATCGGAAAATCTCCATCGACGGGAGAAAAGAAGAAAAAACCTCAGATTCGGGCAATAGGTTCCCCATTGAACTTCCTCCGGGGGGGACGAAGAAGCGTCGATAAGTAGGTACCTTCGGGTGGGGTGAAGTGGAGTGACGGCGGGGGTCAACTCAGCTGGGAGTCAACACAGAAGGTCCCGGGCGGGTGGGCGTGGGTGCGATTCGATTCGGAATCCAGAGATCGCGCCAGGAAGAAGCAGTTAGCAGAAGCGGAAGCGGAAGCGGAAGCGGAAGCAGAGAGAGTATATACGGAGAGAGAGAGAGAGATGGGGATGGTTGGGGGGGAAGAAGGGAGTTGGGGGAGGAAGGAAGAGGTGGGAGTGATTGATTGGGAATTGATTCCTCGTTCTCGATTTGGTCAAAAGAGAAGGCAGCAATGGAAAGCGAGTCCCCTTTTTGGCTCTCTCTCTCTCTCTCTCTCTCTCTCTCTATCTATCTCCCTTTCTTGCCCTTTCTTTATCATTTCCTACTCCCTCTCCTCCTCCTGCTCCTCTGTGTTCCCCCCACTCCCTTCTTTCGTTTTCATTTTTTTTCTTTCTTTCTTTTTTTAGCTCACAATAGGAGAGTTTAAGCTCTCTCTCTCTCTCTCTCTCTCGCACTCGATACATAAATATTCGAATTTCAATATATGATCATGTACGTCGATATGAGTTTATTAGAAATTGTGGTATTTTGTGAATGCAACTATGTTGTTTGAAGTAGATTTGTCGCCCTTCATTTTGGAATAAGAGTTTGAACAATCGCTTACCCTTAGTCCGGCTATGGGGCTCATCAATGTAAAGGCGAGGATGGATAGAGCCGTCCTCATCCCCACAACTTTTTATATGCTCAAAGGATTATATAAGAACGCTACTTATTTCTGTTGATTTTTATATCCAGCAAGACAAGACACTTGTATCGGTAATATCTAGTAAATTTTTTCAAAGCTACAATTATGATAAAGGTGAAGTGTGACAAATAAGGTTAGGAAACTATGTTAAAGTTTGAGAAGTGTCATTATAACGCCTTGAGACTTCGGTTAATTCCAAAATCTAGAAGTGCACTTGCAGCCGATTCGCAAAAATTCCACCCTAGACAGGATGGCGATATTTAGTGTAGGCCCAAGGGATACTTTGAGACATCATCTAATTTAGGCATATTTTGACATTTCAGCATTTTGAAATTTACACTTGAACTTCAAGTCATCAGCAAGAAAATATTTCATAAAGTTAGTAAGACCAATATACAGTCAAAGCACGCAACATTATTATTATTCACGAGGCATAACTGTTGATTGGAACATTTTCCAAACACTCCCATTTTGGTCCATGTTGCAATCATAGTCATGCGAATTATCCACATCTACACCCTTCCTTAAGCAGTTCCCAAACATAGCACGATTAACAGAATATTGTTGGGCGAATATCTGACATTTTAGGGGGGAAAATCATCAGTCCAAATCACCACGACCATCTCAACAGTCGCAGTGGGGACATGTAGCATCTCCAAGAATTTGACAGTTTCCTCTGATGTGCCATAAATTGGAAATTGCAATAGACAAGAAGCGAGACCACTATAATCAAAGTCGATCTTCTAGGATAAGATACAAATGTGTCTCATGGCCTGTCATTTCCCTAACATCAGGCAAGAAAGACTATTTTAGGGCCAATGTGCCAAGGTGTTTGGCTCAACACAGAGAAACCGTCAGACGCTCGGGTAGCCTGCAGCAATTTTTTTTTTTTCCTTTTCACTTTTTTCAGGTGAACATAACATGTGAAAGATGTCTATGAGTACAAAAAATGTCATAGGAATAGCACATCGATTATGATGAGCAATCTGCAAAAGCTACAGAAGGGAATTTCCTCAGGCTCACGTCTCTTACGTGTCGCTCACCGGTTGACAAGAAAAAGAGACGCCTCTCTATTGCCCAGACTCGTGCGTTGAGTTCTCTTTTAGTGCCACAGATCCCTCAGCCTGGAATCAAGAAAATCGACACAGGTTTGAGTTCAAAGGGCAAGTAGTTGCCGTCGTGTGATTAAGCCGATAGAAGTATATGCGGCAACTGGGTACCTGATCCATGGACCCTTGGGCATGGGGCCAAGAAAGAGATTCCAATTCGACCGTGATTTGTACATCAAGGTTGGCAACTTCAATTTCTCTGTTCATAGATCATTCGATAGCCTTGGTTCTGTGGCATTTCTGAGCATAGTTGCATCTCTATCAAGTGCCGAAACTGCAATCATGACTGCTGCCTGTATAGAGGAGAAGTACTACTAACAAATCAGCCTTCCCTAAGAGATTGGTGACTGCACTTTCTCAACATGGCCTGAAAAGTTGAGCTTATTCACTACCTTAAAGGCATTCATACAATTAAAACACGAATGGAAATAATAAAGTAGTTCAGTTGACACCCCCATGCTAATCTTTTGCTAGTCAGACAAGCAACAGAGCATGTGAGGGCAAGAGATGTAAAACTCAAAGACCGATGAATCTATGCCAAAACTTAAGAAAAGGCAGCTTACCCAGTAGACAAACGGCAACTTCAAATTAATCTCCATCCTCTTCTTAGGTCTCAATCCAATCTAATTCAATGATCTAACCCTTAAAACCGGCGGGGTCATTGCCATCCAGAGGTGGAGCATTTACCACACCTGTTGTTTTACTAATGGAATCTCTCTTCCCATTCTCAAGGAGGAAACCATTAGATGCACCCTCTTCAACGTGGAGTAATCTATGTGTTGAGCTACGAGTAGATGGCCCATCAACATCCATCTTGCCACAATTTTCCTTATCGGTTTCATTACAAAATCCATTTGGCTTGACTGCCATATCAGTTAGATTGCCACCCAAGTTTTCCGCGATACAACCGGGAGTCTCTGAAATATCCATGCAATTATGCCCATCAGAAGAAGATAATGAGTTCTCATTTAAGCAATTTCTTTCCTCAATCAAATCACCGCCTTGATTTTCAGAAATGACTCTGATACTTTGTGACTTGTCCGTGATATTGCTGCTTCCTTCATCAATTAGCGTACTCAACTGCTTTTGTATAAAGACTGCCAAAGAAATAGCATGATCCCGTACTATTGAATCATGAGGAGGGCAATGTAACATCTCAAGCAATGTCCGCTTGTACTGAAATAGACTGATAGATGGCAAAGCCGAACCTCGTTCCCGACAGACCTTAATTACTTTGAAGACATGTTCACACAGGTAACCCATGTCTGCCCACTTACAATCGCATAAACTAAACACTGAACCTGGATTCCAGACAATGTGAACTTTGTCTCGAAGAGTCTGGCTGGTAACTTTTGCACATTCCCCTTCTAGCGTAACATCAGAATCAGGAATTTTCAATGCATTGCGCCAAGATGTTAAGCCACTGGCCCACTCGTCTTTACGGTATCGTGAAAAATCCTCCTTTTCTGAGTACTCGTCAAGCCAGAAGAAAGCATGTACTGTCGTACCCAACTTGTCAACCAACCAATCAGCCCGTTGATAAGCACTGGTGTTGTCCTCATTCAGTAATCTGAGCCTTAATTGGTTGTGGTAAAACTCCAGTGCTGCACAAGTCTCCTGACTTGCCAGTGGAAGATTTTTCAGCCCAGCTGTCCATGACCCTACATACAAAGAAGAAGAATCTGATCATTTTCTCTTGAGAAAAAAAGAGAGACTCTGAAACTTAAATTAGTTCGAAAAGAAAAAGAAAATAATCTCTGTGCGATCAAATTCAAGATGCATGAAGGAGCCAATACAATTTCCATCATCTACTGTCCCTACTGAAAGTCCACAGAAAGCCTGACTCAACTTCTTTCAATTGTGAGAAATCAATTGGAAGCCGAGAGCCAACAAAGAAACTTACTCAGGTAGCAAAATACTCATAGTTACAGAGACCAACCTATACGGGGGTACCAGGCTGCCTTGAAATAATCCATGAAGTGGTGTGCCTCAACGAAATCGTCCATGAAACTTTGAAACAAATTCACATTTCCATCTCCTCTGCAGATATTGTCTATTGCCTGTCCAAGTTGTCTTGCCATCTCCACACGCATTTCAGTCTCCTGACATCTCTTTACTAAGTTCTTGTGCCATGAATGACGTAACCGCCAGAAGCAAAGTAGCACAGAGCATTGAAACACATCCCTGAATGCAAAAGAAAAGGAAGAGATGTAGAACTTCAATTCATGCAAATATGCTTCGTTAGAAGAATTGCAGAATCCAGCACCCACGCATCAGCCTATAGCAGCAAGAACTATTGCAGCATATCAAAATATGCAGTCGTCAATCCAAGTCTCCTAAGGAAGATTAATTAAAGATGCAAATGCCACTCAGTTGCAGCAGCTGACCTGATCTAATGCACTGTAAAAGCAAATTGGCATGCTGAAATTGTGGTTCATGGTGGCCAATCAATCCAGAGATAGTCCAATAAATGCGCATGCTCAAACCAATAAAGTTAGCAGCATATGTGCCAATCAAATGTATGTGTTAAAATATGGTTCATGGGCAGGCAGACATTCCCAGTAGATAATCCAACAAATAGCCACATTAAATCCAGTATCAGCAGGAAATGGATATATATCTTATTTAGAGTCATAAGCACCAAAATAATCAAGGAATCCACCTAACAATTAAATCCAATTCCTTATGTCTCCTTGTTATTAATACAATAAATAATAGCAATAAGAACTCAAGCCCAGCAACCGAAATACAATTCCTAAGGAACAAAGGCGCTGCAACTGTGGTTTATAATCTAATGTAGAAGCCAGTCTCAAATGACTTATCAGCGACATTCCCCACCATCACAAATTTCCAAGTTTTTAAATCGCAAGATAACAATGAAAATCCCAGAAGAAAAGAATGTGTATGAGAAATATCCGAAAGTTTACAACTGTTATATTAGTTTCATTTAGCAACCATACAAGATTTGAGCCCTCTCCGCACTTAGTCTGAAATTAGTAGATCCCAAAACCTTGGCACAGAAACACAACTAAAGAGAATTATTCGACTACGACGATCCAGACTTCTATGACTAGATCAAAAGCTGATATAGTTAGATGAATGAGAGCACTCTACCTGATAGCAAGGACATCAGCTAGAGGATCATCAACAATAAACCCTGCCAACTTCCACGAAGGATCTTTAGCACAAACTCTATTATACAAGGCCCTCATCCATCTATGAGTTTCTGTGCTTCCAAATGCCGGTGCTATTATCCATGCCACAGGAATGGCCTTGTTGTCAGAATCGAAGACGAGAAGACTGTGAATAGGATACTATTGGACATCATAACAAAGAAAAGTCAGCTAACTCAGCAGGCAAGTTCATGTCTAATGATTGCTATAACAAAGATAGATATGTTATTCAAGGTAGACTTGGACCTTCAATTTGTTGGTTCCAAATCTTGAATCAGAAGCCACAAGGCTGCGATTGCCAAACCGAATCATTTGCTGTAACTGCCACTCCGTCTGAATGCCCAAAGTGAATGGTTCGGAATCAGAGAACTCCTCATAAAAGAAAATGTGGCTCTGGTGACTTTCCACCCACATGTCAATGCTGATTGCATCATCTGCATCCAACTCATACGTAGAGCGTCTAATGCTTCTCTCCTGTCTACGAACATATCTGTGGGTCAAAAGGTCATCACGGTTAGTAGGACCCCCTTGCCTCTCCACAGATTCATTGTGTCTCTGCATTATTGTCTCCACGGATACGCCCACATATAATAGAGACAAGACTCGAAGGCGAAGGTCCTCTGAGATATAAGGGGCAAACATGGCGCGTGTACCAGCTGCCTTCTTGTCCTGGGGACCATGGCAAGGAAGACCTTTCTTATCAACATGTTTATCCTGATTATAGATGATAAGTGCCACCGATGGTTCAGCAATTAAGCGTTTCACAATAAAGTGACAGGTGCAGCCCCTCTTCGTATTAGGTCGACCAGCATTATTTTTCTTGGGGACATAATTAGTCCTACTAGGCCGCACGATCCCACCCTTCCTGTGGTCGTCAGGACCAAAGGAACACCAATACCTACAACAAGATCAATCAGCAATCCTGCAGCACTGCCTCGTCTATGGCAGGAAGCAACACCAGCGAATATGTTACTTCCATGAGACACTCTTAGTGAAAATTGGAGAAAGGTAACAACTTACAGTATGTATTCAAGAATGCCATCGACTTTAGGTTTATAAGCCATCTCGAGAGGTCTTTTCCTCCGTGCTTCGACATGAAATCTCGATGGACAATCTTTGTTCGAAGACTCGCCCCTGACGAAGTCATCAACTCTAGCATACGGGATCAAAGCCACTCTATCTATGTTGTCGCGCCATCCTTCCACCTTGGACCAAACCAAATCCGCAGCCGAAAACTCCAACGACGGAGGATTCTGCACAGGAAGGGATAAAATCTCATCCCATCGAGCCATCTGCAACGCACAAAGCAGCACAGAGAACGCAATGACTGATCTGTGTCTACCACAAACACACGACGGCACTGTGGAACTAGAGATGGAAACAATCCAGATCAAGAATCTCCAAACACTGATAAGCCCTTCAATTTATAGAAAAAGCAAAACACCAATATCGCAGCGCATAGACGAAGAGGCTGAAAGAAAGAAAAGAACAAGAAGCCCACCGCACATTCAGACTAAAATCTCAAGCTCTAGCGAACAATGACCTAACAAATAAGCTCCAAAAGCCGGGAACACCAACCGACCCGTCATATTTGGGAAAATAAAAAGGAATTGCGCGCGTACCCATTTCACGCACAACACCCCCACCTAACATGGCCACGGCGGCGACTGATCATATCGCCGGACGTAATCCAAAGCCAGTACCTTTTGATCAAACTACGGACACCCCCAAGCAGAGAAGCCTACCCTTCACGCGAACGAACGAAATCCATAACCAGAAACCCGCATCATAATCGGACACCGCAAGGAAATAACCCCAAAAGGAAAACGGGACCAGCAGGTTCATGCAATTCGAAGGCAGGACGGAAATACGGAAAAGCAGAGGCGCGGCGAGAGAAAACTAGAGTTAGGAAGGGACGATGGCCCTCGCCAGTCGCCACGTGCAGACGCCGGAGCACGTAAACAGACGAAGAAGAAGAAGAAGAAGAAGAAGAAGAAGGGCTTACGGGAAGGGAGAAGGAAGCGCAGTTCACCGCTGCAACCGCGAGGTCTTGGAGAAAAACGGGGCTCTTTGTGTTCTGCGACTGACGCAGTAGCTTCGTCTTCTGCACACGGAGGGAGAAGAGCGAAGCGAGGCCGTTTATGCCCTGAATTTCGGATGAATCCCCCTGATTGGGTTGTGGCTATGGGCTTTTTGCTTCTGATCTATTGGGCTTTCTCTATGGGCTGTGGATATGGGCTTTTGCTTCTCGTCTTTTGGGCTTTCTCCGGGAGGACGAAAGCCCCTCTTTTTCTTTTTGATATACGACGACGAACTGGGGGATGAGAATTTTGCGTTAGTACAAAAAAATCCCAAACTTTATCCTAATCTATTTTTTGTGACGCCAAAAATCCTAAATGTGTACTAATGTGACATATTTTAGGGTTTTTGGTGTCAAAAAAAAATTTGGGATAAATGTGTCACACTAAACTTGATTTTAGATTTTTATCCTTCTTTTTTATTCTCTTTTGGGATATCCATAAACTTGTTGAGAATAGTTGCCAAAAAAGGAAAAGGAAATAAAAGGCAACGGACGTAGTTTAGGGTTTTTGTTCTTCCTTTTATTCTCCCTGATATCCAGAAACTTGTCAAGAGCAGTTGCCAAAAAAGGAAACAAAAAAAATTAAAGGCAAACGAGGATGTCTCAAAAGAGAGAAGAGGAGGATGTCTGAGCCCGGGTTCGAACCGGGGACCTCTAGTGTGTGAGACTAGCGTGATAACCGACTACACCACCCAGACCCTGTTGTTTATGCCTTCGATAAAATTATTAAATCTATAATTTGGGATTCTACATATTACCACAGAAGAACTAGTAATTTGTCGATATGACGTGTAAATTTTTTTGGAGATGAGTTAAAAAATTTGAATAATCCGAATCTTATGAAAAGATAAATTAACAATGTATTCATTTATTCGTGACTTTTACATGAGTTTGTATGATTTCTATTATTGTCTTTCAACTTTTTGAACATCTTAAGGCTGTAACAATTTAAATTTTATTTCAAAACATAGACATATCAACACATAATTTTATATTTAATTTTCTGCATCTTCAAGAAGTTTAAAATATATTTCTTTCGCTTTAAAAGGATGGTCAAAAGTAGAAGTAACAAGTATTTTTCCCCCTCCCAAAAGAAGAGGAACGTCACCTAAGTTAAAACCCACGTAAACGAGGCCTACTCTTGACTTCGAGTGTAAGTACTTGATACAAAATGGTGGGATGTCGATTACCAAACGGATCAATTGCTACCCTTTCTGCTATTCCCACGAGAATTTGTAGTGAGCACAGAAGATTACATAATATGTATTAAGCAGTCCTGGAATTGGCAGCAATTAGAAGATCACATTTCAGATGCCAGAGCTAAATTAGCTGGAACAAGAATGTAGAGGACCTCAGCAAACAATAGCACTATGATAATTGAGGTATATTACAAACTAAGTGCCTTGACCTACATCTCACAAGGCGGAGACCGGTGTGCTATAAACACAACTAAGTCATACAGTTAAAGGCCTAAAACAATCCTATAGTACATGGAACTAGGGAGAACTGGAAATGACTGTTAGAACATTGGAAGTTGTTCTGTTTCGCCATTCCACTCCCATCATATTCACTGCCATTTTCTCAGGGGCTTTGCCGAGGAGGAGCCACTGGAGGTGGAGATGCTTTTCCTGGAAACTGCAACAATCACGAACATATAGTTTGTATCAATGAGCAATGTAACAGCAGCAGCAACAATGTCACGCTCGATAAATTTGTCCTCCAAGCAGTGGAAAAGCAAACTAAACATAAATCGCCAAACCGACATACTTGATGAGATTTTGGTAGCACTTCGGGTCAAACGAGATGGTTTTGACTGCAACAATTTTTGTGGGGGCTTTGGCAGTTTAGAGGGAACAGCTGACCTGCATTCAATGGATCCAACACATCAAGTGAAGGCATAAGAGATCATTAGCCAGAACAATATCAAGCATGGGGATTTATAGACAACTCATAAACTTGCTTTTAGAGCATTAATATTAACTCCATGGTAACACATTTCACAAGAAAATCGCAAGTAGTAACACTTGGCAACAGTAAGCAGCATTGGCTTTTCTAATACTTTCCCCGGGGGCCTTCATTCTCTCTGTAAAGAAATGGCTAATTCCAGCATAAACTAAAAATATAAATATCTATTGCTGCTTTAGTAAACGCGATCATATGATAACCATGAATGGAAGGCATACATTGGCTAAACCATTTTCCACCAGAAAAGAGATTGCAAAAACCTTAACTGAAAATCACTTACTTCTCAATGTTTTCAGATTTCTCAGGCTGTTTCGGAGGTTCAGGAAAGAGAGTATACTCAACAACACTGCTAATAGAACCATCAGTTTCTGTGCCCATTGAAAGGTCACCATCTGATATATCACTCAATCTCTCCTCTAAATCTGCATCTTCCAATCCCAAGAGCTGCACGTCATCTGTAGCACTCTGATCTACAGGCCCATCAGCAAGCTTAGATGGCTGGTAGGATTCCTTGTGAAGTTTAAAATCATCCCCGAATGCTGTGAACCAGCTTCAGAATGCCTATCACTATACTCTGAACAATTGTCCCCATCTGAAGCTGCTTTATCACTTAAGCCTGAGAGTTTTCCGCTTGACGTTTTCCGGACATGTTGAGGAGTGCCTATTGAATGTCGTCTGGGAGAGGAGGAACCATATCTCAGTGAGGTCAAACTACGCTTCTCAGCACTGGCACTACCTTTGAGGGACTGCAATCGTTGAATCTCCTCATCCTTCTTGCTAATTGCATCCTTAAGAGAACCAACCTGCAAGTTTAAAGATCAAATCAGAAAATAGAAACCTACACGCAGGATATTCTAGAAAAAATTTCCGCAAAACATTAGTCTGCTGCCATATAAATCTCACCCTGTCACTTGATCAGTAAATATGGATCTTTAATATTACTGGCTAAAGCATGAAAGTTTATGAAATCTTAGATGAGGTCCTGCTCCAGCTATAATCAAAACAAGAGTGATATTTACAAGAAAGCAAAATCCAGTATCGGTTTGTTTCTCCTAGTTGAAACAGAAAAAGGTTCCTAAAAGGCTTAAACTACTAATTATCAAGGTAAACCAGCAACCAACGATGTTCTCATCTGCAAAGATGTAAACTCCATTCTAGCCTGCATGAATATTTCATCTAAACAGGTAGTCTTACTTGTCTTTCGGTCATTCTCCAACGAAAATTTCGACATTTTACTATTTGCATTTTGCACAAGGTCTCCCTATATTACATCTCAGACATCCTCCATCCAATAGCACCAAACGTCAACTGAGTGTGCACATAAAACTAACAATAACAACAATGACAACTCATTCGAGATCATTGTACCACTTTTCAACTTATTGAGAATAGTAGATAACAGCAACTATGCCATCGAGATTACTTCTTTCTCCATTTTCATCACATAAAATTCAAGGCTTTCCATACTCGCAAATACATCCTCCCTGTACTTTTCTTTTTGGGAAAACATGAGAATGAGTTTCTCCGAGGTACTATGCCACTGCAGATATACCCTCGGGCAACAGATAGACAGGGAAAAGATAAGATTTTAGGTCAGAGAACTACAAAATCAACTTGATAACTACTATAGATAATACCTGTTCCATTAGTTCCCTGATTTCTCTCCCCTCTTTGTTGCTCCTAGCAGCTCCCAACTCAACACCAGATACCCTCTCCGCAAACTTGAGAGTACTTACAGTCTCAGAATAAGAATCAACATCAGGATTAAGTTGGACAAACATGAGAGTCTTCGCTTGACCACCTGAGTGAAGGAAAGATTAGAGAAGCACTTAGCAAAAATTATAAATTAAACTTCATAAACTGTGGGGAAGAAATATCTTGAAGGATGCTATGGTTCCCTCTTTGTTAGAAATTGACATACAACATCATCACGCAACCCTCACAACCACATAAGTAATTCTGTATGTAGAGGTGATAAAACTAAGATGTGAAATTATATTACATGTACCTAAAGAACTCTGCAGAACTTGAGTCAATTTGCTATTCCTGTATGGTACATGAGGGCTCTTTTGTGCAAGAGCAAAGATAACATCTCCAAGTGCTGAAAGTGATTTATTGATATGTTGAGCCTCTTTAAGCCTATCTCCTGTTGCTTCTGATCGATCCACTCTTTCACTTCCAGCAAGATCTACCAGATGGAGACTACCACGCAGAACAGCATCTGTTTTCAAGTCGGTTCCTCGCACGTGAACAGTTAAAACACTGCATGAGTAGAGGACCTCGTTATTAGATTTCAAATACTATTTTAGCAAAGACAGCGACATTAAAAACAAAGAGGGACAACCTATGAGATCTGCTGCTTCTTTCATTCAAAGCCGTGGCACCTACAGCCCGATTATTTAAGCCAATACTCATCAGTTCTAGCACATCTGAGGTCGATTTGACAGGATGCATGCTCGCATCAGGCACAGCTAACCCATTTGGTTGGGCAGTATTCCAAATCCCAAGTGTGTGCAAGTCAAGAAAAAACATGTCCCTTTACTTCAGAAAAAAAATATAGAGAGAGTGCAAACTGCAAAGAAGCAAACTGCCCTAGATATATGTCTCATAAAATCCCAGATGATAACGTCATGGCAGAACTACAAAGAAACCATATGAGAAGGATATCTTTTTTGAGGTCCACCGCTTGAAAGAAGATCACGAACTCGTTCATTATATATTTCAACCATTTGCACAGCAACTTCATACACAACAGTAGTTCTTCTGCTTTGTGCAATTTGAAAAAGATCATTTAGAGCTCGATAATTGACACCCCAATCCTCCCTTGATGATGCAATAGGCCCACTCTGTCATTAGCATAACAATATCTTTTAATAAGAAAGAAGAAGGGCAAGTTTTGTAAAGGCAAATAAAGATTTTGACATACCATGGTATATGTTTTCCCTGAACCAGTTTGACCATAGGCAAATATACACACATTAAATCCATCCAAAACAGAGCGAATTAATGGTTGAGTGTCCAAGAAGACCTCCTCTGCAAAAATAAAGCACAGTTAGTGCTGCTTTCCATGTCAAAGTTTACTGAAATAGCATTGGTGCAAGCAAAGAGCAAGCAATTTGATAGAGATGCTTTACAGAAAGATAAATGGAACCTTGGCTTGCAGTAGGACCAAAAACCTTGTTGAACTTGAATAACCTGTGGCTGTCTTTTCCATGTTTCGTAGGATTTGCAACTACCAGCTCCCCAGTTTCCCCCATATACTCAATTGTCGTTTGTTTCTTATTCTGACCTGGGAGGAATGGTCTGATTCTACAGTACACCCTAATATTTCCTACTCATAAAACATGACAATTATTAAATTAAGCGGACAATGAAAAGGAAGCAATGAATAAAGCAAAATAAGAGCAGGTACCTTTCAATTCCTGAATTTCATTGTACAACCTCCGGTTCTCTGTAAGAACCATGTGGTAATTTTGAGCAGCATCTGCTAGCCCTTTCAATTTCACTCCTGATCAATTTGAATCTAGAGATCATGAGGAAGTGACATGAGATAAATTCAATAACAGATAGAAAGAAAGAGCTCAGCCATACCCAAGCCATTTAATTCCTCTGAGTGTTGTCTTCTGGTCTTCAAAACTTCATTTTTCATAAATTTAGAGGCCGCTCGCAAGTCCTAGCAATCCAATGTGCTCAATGTGAAAGAAAGCATCATCAACCTAATGGAATTTGAATAGAAGGATAGCACACAGACCTGCAAAGCATCGACCTGAAATTCAATAAACCTTTGGTACTTGTGTTCTTTTCTCTTCCACCTCTGGTATTTATTTGCAGAAAATTCCTCGAGTTCTGCAACCTTCTTCCTTGAATCCTCTAGTTGGCACTCAAACTCCTCCACCTTCTTTTCCAACTCAAGTTTAGTTTTGCCAGCCTCTGCTTCTAATTGCAAGCGTTGATTTTCATAAGTCTTTCTGACCATCTCAATGTCACTTTTAAGAGTTGAAACTTCAGCACAGATGTCATCCTTCTCTTTCTTCATCTTTACGATATCCATGTCCTCCAATTTTTTTCTCTCTTCCACTTTGATCTTCTCAATCTGCAACAACAAAAGGAATGATTTTAGCATTATTCAAAATCGTAAAATAGGAAGGATTATATAGAAAAAGCACAGATAGATGCTAAACATATCTCAACTTATTGAGCCTGCACAATTTCCTGGTAAGTCTTCTACATCACTACACCATGGTTAAAGTTGCAACAAACAAGACCTAAATCACTTTAATGACACTCTTGACTCAGTAGGCTGTCAAAGGATAGAGCAAGATATCATTCCAACAAGCAAGATTAAAAAAGAAAAAAGATGATTGAAGCATAAACATGAACATATCCCATAACAACCAATATTCAGAGACAGGCCTAAGTATAAAAGTAGCAGCGGCTCTTGCGCCCACTCGACTTCTCAAAATCATCGTAATAGTTTATAACCTTTAAGTTAAGCTAAATTACTTTTGCCGAATGTTTTCATTTACATTTGCCCGGACAAACTGATAAAGCTTAATAAACACTTTTAGATTCATAAAATAAGTAGTTGTCCATGAGAAAAAAATTATGGTTAAGAATACTATATGAATTATTAAAATTATGACTAACCAGATCTTGCCCCCACAAAGAAAATTTTCTAGACTCATCCCTTTTTACGGCCGAATTATTGAATTCATCAACTGAGTATAAGAGTGAATTCATCAACTTGATTCTTGTACAGAAAGTAGTTCTCTTAGACCACTTATTGTTATGCACATATTACCATGGCATCCTGCTGCATAGTGGACTTAGTTAAGCATAGTTCCAGTAGCACAATTACACGTGAAAGACATGCTTCATCATAGAGGAAGAGGAAAAGCAGGATTGGAAGATATCAAACATACCTTTATGCTCTCTAAGTTCTTCAAAGCGACCTTGGTAACAAAAAGTATATAAAGGAATTGTGTGAAAAGGTGATCAATGAGTCATTTAAATTAAGCTAGATGAGATGTTATATGGAATACCTCATTTTCTTCACAAGTTCCTTTTGCAAGCGTCTCAAGTACTTTGATTCTTGCCTGAAACTTCTGTTCCCGAGACTTGTACACATCGTTTTGCTGCAAGCAAACTCATTTAAGAATTTGAAGTACCCAACAAGTTGTGGGGCTCGAGAGTAAAAGTAATTTCCAAATGTGATTACATGTTTAAAATTCTCAGCTTGGACTGACATTCGTCGCTCGATTATTTGCAGTACTTTTCTCAACAAACAAGCCATACGCTGTGCACAAAGTCCAACATCACCGGTTAGAAACATAAGAATGAGATACTGCACAAAGCTTGAAAACATAGAGCTTATATGCAAATGAATCTAGTTTAATAGATAATGGAAAGCCACAGCAAATGGAATGGAGCATGTGATATCATCTCCCTTACATGAGACAATTCTCCATTTTTCCTTTCAAAGTTTTCTTCCAAGATCCTGTTTGCTACACTGAAGAGTGACTGAATAGGAGCATTCTGCAAAAACATCATAGAAAGAGCCAGAAATGTCAGAGAAGGCCGCAAACATCAGATGTGGCACACAGAAATGACATCATAATATATCAAAATCCACAAATAAGAAAAACCTAAGGAGTATCAGACAACATACTTCTAGGCTGGTTAACTTAATCAGCTCCATGCTCTTTGTAGTAGATAGATCCGCAAAGAATTCTTGCTTCAACTGTAACATTTCCTGAATCTTATGTCCAGGCTGATGATTCTCACTGGCTAAAGGCTCTGAATACCAACACATTCAAATTAGAACCGTCAGAACCAGAAAAGCTTAAAGAAACAAACATAACCAATTCGGCTCTCCAACATGAAAACTAAAGACCCAATTAATTATAGCTAACTCTCTGAGAATATAATATCAGCCTTTTGGATCTTACCCTCGACTAGGCCTTCAAAACCATCCGTACATTCATCTCTCCCACGACTTCCATTCAAACCAGCGAATCTGCCATTTTCAGCTTTGTGCTCTTCCAAATGGAAGTTCATGGTGGGATTTATTGCCGGTAGTCTCTATCCCGATCAGTCAGCAGGCATTACTGCAGGAAAGGAAAGGATGCATCCACAGTAAGATTCCCTAAAGCACGTTTCCAGAGTAATAGAGTTCTAGGATGCTGACCGTTTCGGCCCAACACCGATGCAACAATTCACATCTCTATTTAAGTAGTAATATACTTTATGACCACGGACACAAGAAAAGAAATGATAGCAAAGCAAAGTGTGATTCACGTTGAAAAAATGCAAACAGTGGAGAAAGCAGAAATTAGCGGCTTCATTCGGCGCACTCAGATAACTTCCAACATGATGACAGACAATGGGTTTAAGACTATCCAAATGCACGCAATCCACTCGCTAACATTAGTATCACCTTACAGTTTCCCCATAAGAGCACATTGCTCACGCGGCGAACCCCGCACCGAAAGCACAGAAGCAGTACAATATCAACCCGTGCCGTCGGTGTACTCAACAGGCAACAATTACAGCAGCGGCAAGCAAAATGCGCCTCAATCTATCAAAAACCAAGCTCCAAACCAGCAGGAACACAAAACAAAACAAAATAAAAAAATAAAAAAAAGCACTCCGCCTCTCCGCTCCATTTCCGTCCCTCAGACAAACCGAGCAGAACGCAATTCAAACCTCAGGAATCAGGCGAACGACGACACGGCTCGAGCCGGCCGTTTCCTCGCCCCAATTCCACAAGAAAAGCAAGCCGCATTGCCGATCCCGCGCGTCTCGGACCTCAGAGACCGCGAATCGAGCACCAGATCCGCGGAATCTCGCGACCAGCTCAAGCGACAAGGAGAGCTACGGCGACAGCCGCGAAGGCGCAGTGCGGGTCCATGGAACCGTACCTGGAGCAGGGGCGAGAGAGCTTGGAAGGCAAGGTCCGGGAGATCTGGTAAGCAAAAGCGAGGCCCCACGCTCGCGACAGAGATGGGGGGACACGGACGGAGACAGGGAGAGTGCGATTCGCACGCAATGAAACAGCGACTCCCCGGATCGAATCGTGAGGCCGAAGCCTCCGATCGCGGCGGGCGGGCGGAGCGGGATCGTCGACGGCGGCGGCGGCGGCGACGCGGGGAGACGGTGTTCGCCGAGATTCTTCTCGGGCCCGTTCGTTCGTTCGTTGGTTCGTTCGTTCGTTGGTTCGTTCGTTCGTTCGCCTTTTTTCCGGTGCTTTCGAAGCGCTCTGTAGCTCCGTCCGGGCTTCTAGATTGAAAGTTTCGAAATCGGTAAGAGGAAAAAGGAAAGAAATCGACCGGCGCTTTTAATTCGATTTTCCGGATTTTTATTAGTTTCGCTTTTGGGAAGTTCGTTTTGGAGAAATCGCCGGTTAGAGCGTCGTTTCGGTTGATTTCGAATTTATGCTGTCTCTTTATTTTTAGTTTTTTTGGTCGAAAATTCGAGTAGGCTCGCAATTCGAAATCCTTCGGCGTATTTAATATATATATACTTTGAATTTTAATAATGGGGAATTGAAAAAATTGAAGGGGGAATGTGGGCCCCCCGCTTACTTATTTTGGAGCAGTGTTCCCGCCTTGTTGCTTTTGCTGTCTTCGAATTGGGGGTGGCAAGCGGCAACAGTCGCTTTCCGATGGGCAATTGGCGGAGGCCCCACACGGCGCGACGCGGCGCCTTCCCGTTGGTCCGCGTGGCCGCCTGCGGGAGATTTTCTTCCTTCTTTAGGCCCGGGCTAATTATGGGAAGAGGAAAAACTGGGCGTTCCACACACAATTTACCTCGAAGGTCTAGGGCCTGCATGTTTTTATTCCTTGTTTCTGTTTTTGAACACTTTTGTTTTTTTGTTCCTGGGAACGAAAAAGGAATAGAAACGCGTTTGGTTGCGTTTGCATTGCTTTTTTGTTTTTGTTCTTAAAAAAAACAAGTAAATGAGAAAAGCGTTTTTGTTGCTCCAAACGATTTTCAAAACGCGCTTCTTCTCTCTCTTCTCTTTTCTTCTTCTTTTCTTCTTCTTTTTTTCTTTTTTTTTTTTTTGGCGGTCACCGGCCTACCACCATATGGCGGGCGACCTAGCCGAGGGTCGGCGACGCCGTCGAGGGCCAGCGACCTCGCCGGAGCGTCGCCGCCCCGGGAGAGGCCGAGCCTCGACCGCGCCGACGAGGCGAGCCTCGCCTTGGCCGGGCGAGCTCGGCCTCGCCCGTATCCGGCGAGGCCGAGGCGTCGCCGGCCCCCGAGGCTCGGCCTCGCCGGATCTGGGCGAGCTCGAGCTCGCCGGCCATGGCGAGGCTCGGCCTCCACCGGGCGGCGAGCTCGCCCGGCCGAAGGGCGAGCTCGGCCTCGCCCGGATCCGGCGAGGCCGAGCGTCGCCGGCGCGGCGAGCTCGGGCTCGCCCAGATCCGCGAGGGCCGGGCGAGCCTCGCCGTGGCGGGCGATTTTGCCGGCCCCGTCAGTTGGTCGCCGGAGGCCGGTGACCGCCGAAAGAAGAAAAATAAAAAATAAAGAAAAAATGAAAAATAAAATAAAAATATTAAAAAATTAAAAGAAACAAAAAAAAGAATAAAATTCACCAAACGTGTTTCTATTCATTTTTTATTCCCTAACAAATTTACCAAACGCATTTTTCGGTCAAAAATTGTTAACGTAAACACTTTTTTTATTTCTCGCTCCCTAACACAAAAAAAAGTAAATGTTAACGCAGCCCCTTAAATGTCGAGCTAACCTTAAGACCAATAAAATTTGCATAAAAATAGAAAGTAAAAGTCGTCCCAAACAAAATTGGTGTGTGATCTTATTTTAAAATATGAAATCGCGCTAACGTAATGATTAAAATTTAATTTGAAATTAGAGATATCAACAGACGTTTTACACTCACAAGGCGCGTTTGGTAACGTTTCAAAAACATTAGCCGGGAATGCAAATAGAAAAAAGTGTTTGCAGTTCTAACAATTTTGACCAAAAAATCGTTTGGTAAAAACTGTTCTAATAAAAAATGAATAAACTCGTTTGGTAAATTTATGTTTTTTTTTTTTTTTAATTTTTTAATATTTTTATTTTATTTTTCATTTTTTCCTTTATTTTTTATTTTTTCTTCTTTCGGCCGGTCGCCGGCCTCCGGCGACCGGCCGACGGGGCCGACAGCCTCGCCGGATCTGGGCGAGGCTCGGCGTCGCCGGCGCGGGCGAGGCCGAGCGTCGCCGGCCCTCGGCGAGGCTCGGCCTCGCCGGATCTGGGCGAGCTCGAGCTCGCCCAGCCATGGCGAGGCTCGGCCTCGCCGGATCTGGGCGAGCCCGAGCTCGCCCAGCCAAGGCGAGGCTCGGCGTCGCCGGCGCGGGCGAGGCCGAGCCTCGCCTTGGCTGGGCGAGCTCGAGCTCGCCCAGCCATGGCGACGCTCGGCCTCGCCGGATCTGGGCGAGCCCGAGCTCGCCCAGCCAAGGCGAGGCTCGGCGTCGCCGGCGCGGGCGAGGCCGAGCCTCGCCTTGCTCGGGCTCGCCCAGATCCGGCGAGCTCGAGCTCGCCCAGCCATGGCGACGCTCGGCCTCGCCGGATCTGGGCGAGCCCGAGCTCGCCCAGCCATGGCGACGCTCGGCCTCGCCGGATCTGGGCGAGCCCGAGCTCGCCGGGGGCCGGCGACGCTCCGGCGAGGTCGCCGACCCTCGACGGCGTCGCTGGCCCTCGACGGCCGGTCGCCGGCCATGGCCGAGGTCGGCGACCGGCCAAAGAAAAAAGAAGAAGAAAAGAAGAAGAAAAGAGAAGAAAGAGAAGAAGGAAACGTTTCTTCAAAATTGTTTCTGGAACAAGAAACAATTTTTTTTTGTTTCTCATTTCTGTTTTTTTGAGTTCCGGGAAAAAAAAAAAAAAAAAGAACAGAAACGCAACCAAACGCGTTTGTTCTTTTTTTGTTCGGGAAAAAAAACAAAAAAATCTGTTCATAAACAGATTCCAGGAACAAAAACATGCAGGCCCACAGTGGAAACATAGATGGTGCGCAAATTTTATATGAGACCTCAAAAGAAAATTGAATTGCTGACGTATGGATGAAGTGCGCGGCCGGTCCTTCAAGGAATATCCGAGTGTTAATACTTCGAAATGGAGCTGGAGTCATATTCTCAAAAACAACTTTTCTATTTTTAAATTTTTCTTTTTTTTTTGGGGTTTGGGCTGGATCGACCCGCAAATGCCGATTCTCCAAAATCTGCTGTATTGGGCCATATCTAGATCCAAAAGGACATGGACCGACCTTTTGAGCCCATAATATTTTCTTCTATAGGCCAAGGCTTTTTGTTTTTTATTCGGCTGAGCAGGTTCGCTTTTATAACAATCAGCTTTGAGAGGGAGATTAGTCCTGCTTATAAGCCCACGTAAAATTTTCTCTTTTATAAATAGTTCTATGCTTGCAAAGCATACTTTTGTGTTTGGTTTTCTTTCATCTCCAATTGAATCAGAAAATCAACTAATCCAAACATATCTCAATGGACGACGGATTATCTAGCTAAACACGCGATCAGAAATAGCTGAACAACCCCACGGAGATACCCAAAGACCGACTTGACATTTATTGATCTAACTATTACAAGCATCGAACGATCATTGCTCGACCAATGTAGAAAGTCGGATCGACGGAGTGGGTGAATACTATTCCGGATAGGAGGTTGAAGGAAATGGAACCCTCCCCAAAAATGATAGGAGATCAAAGAAAAGGCGTATCTGAGCTCCATGTCGCTAGTTGGCTAAAAAGAGGCTTAGGTTCTCCCTTTCATGCCAAAAAAGGTGACTTTCCTTTTGATTCGAAGCAATCTCTGGAGTTTTCCCTTATCCGAACGAGTCTTGCAAGAAAATAGGATTTCATATTGAGCTCCAAATATTCGCTATTGGGATAGGATGGCTCCTACTAGCTCTCCCCCCCTAAGAACCGCACGTGCGAGTTCCCCCGCATACGGCTCAAGTGGCGAAGGCCCTTTCCTTCGCGCTTGGTAAGCGCTTCGCTGGAGCCAAGCTTACTGCTAGCCTATCGGCTAGAGCCAAGCTTCGACCGCGACTGCTCGTCGCTTCTGGCCGCCTTATTCCGTCACCCGAGATCCAAGTCAGCACCGGAAAAGATCTCTTGATTCCTCGCGGCCGGGCCGACTTGGAAGCAAGCTACCTGTCGCCTATCTCACCCCCTTTCTATTAGCTCTAAGTTGTTGGTAAGCTTCCAAAGCTCCTTCCTTCAGCTGGGTGAGCCTTCGCTTTGTGGATCGTCTTCTGCCCAATGCGGTACCCTCCCGTTTTTTGGTTCCCATTGGGTTTACCTTGTTCACAGGTGGAATTGAGGCGCGCCTCCTTCCTGCAATCCGGCTTCACATTTTGTCTCTTTCCTTCGCCATTGTGCTGCAAAGCATGACGTAAGGTCCCAAAACCCGAATGACGATGTGATGATTTCAGGAGTCATTTGGGTGGACGAGAGGGTTCCGGATGCGAGTGCAAATTGGGTCCCGAAACATCGGTTCGAATTCCATGATGGCCGAGGATGACTCTGCGTTGCACCCGGCGGGTGGGTTGAATCTTTGATGGTTCGCCTCTCATGATGCACCGAGATCCGGCAGCATCATGTTTTGGCAAAAAGAAAAGAGATCCGGCAGCATCATGGGCACGTAGATCATAATGTGTTTTGCCCTAGCAATGTTGGGCCATCGACCGTCCCGAGCATTCCCATTGGACCATCAAGACTCACTTAGTTTGCGTTTATTTCGGGACAAATTGGTGCGCACGAGCCTTTATTTGGATTAACGTGATATATTTGAATCAACTTTCGGTCCGAGATTATTTTCACGTAAATCCATGCAAAGAAGCTCGTATAGGCATGACACGCCAACATCACTCTAAATGGAAGACTGTAATTTGAATCCAAAAATCGGCGTTCGAACCAAGCTCTTATCACTGATTAAATGCGGGCTTCAACTAATCTTCATTTGTTTTACTTCTCTTGTCGTGAAATGTACTGAGAAAAAAAATACTATTCGACTCATTGCTCAGTAACTCTTTTAAGATTTAGTTAATGGGATGGCGGGGGCAACGATGGATGATGAATGAAGCAATTACAAAAGAGGACCTACACATCATAAGTGATTGATAAATTTCCATGTTTACTCTTTCTAAAAAGATAACTCGATATGTAATTTAGATTTCACAATAATCAAGTGCGTAATGTTAAGTTTCCATTGGATAAGGTAGATCTAATTCTACATTTCCTCAAAAATGTTTTTCACGTAAAAAATGAGATGGTTTAAATAAAGAATAATGCTACCCGATGAGACTAACTATTGGGATAAGATCTTATTTGAAAGAAAATTAACAATTGTTGGCTTGCGGGGCCAAGACCATACTACAGGACTGGCTAACTAGGTCGGTCATTCTTTGTTCTCCCAACGGATAGGCAAAGAAAGCAAAGACGAATTCTACCGATCCTTCACCTAGGGATCAAGCAGGGCTTTCGCTAGTTTAGATTCTTGCTACAAGGTCGATGCTACATGCACAAAGCCAAAAACATCTCCTAGAGCACAAGTGGTGGTGGGGCTTTTGGTTCCACTTTTATTGCCGACTTTCCTTTTGCCTGATTGAAAACGACGTCGTTATGATCTGTTTCGTGAGTTGCATAGTTGGAATCTCACTACTAAGGTGGCTACACCTGAAAAGATTATAAAATCCAGATGAGCATGCATTTCAATGACATTTAGGAAAGTGTTGATTTGCCGTTCTCAAATTGTCTACAGATCGGTCGAAGCCAATTTTGCATTTGTGGACATTGCTTGCCCGGCGCCATACAAAATCGAATCTCTCCCATTCCTGTGAAGTGACCCGCCAAGAGTTGACCCAAGCTCCCTATCCCCGTTATTGTTACTGTTTTTGGTACATTGAACGAGATGGATAATCGACGCTTGCCAAAAATAGTGTATTTTATCAAAAGAATTATTTAATTACTATCCATATGGAAAATCGCTTCTTCTCTTCTTCTTTTTTTCAAACATTGCTTCTTTGACAATATTCGCTTTATTCACAAGTAGACTCTTACGATTTTTTCCAATGATTTTGCATATATTTAGTTACTTTTTAACTTTGACGAGAAAGCCATATGTCGGAAGTAAATGCCACAAGAAGAAAGCCCTATAAGGGCAAACCAAGTGGCCTGACCGCAGAATTTTGAGAAATAAATAACCTTAGCATGAAAAATTACTATGAGCCAAAAATGAGAGGGATAACATATAAATACTATTTTAAAACAGGATTAATATCACGAAAAAACTCAAAACCGTTAGATATGACACGTGACAATTAATAGTGTATACCGATTTGAGACTATACCCTCCGTCTATCACAAGTATACTAACTTGAGATTTTTCATTGTATCAAAATAATTTAATGGAAACTAATATAGAATAAATTTGTCACAGATATACCGGTTTAAGGTTTGTTATGAATAATTTGAAGTAAATTTATCATAAATACATCGATTTGAGATTTTTTGTAGTATTAATGCTTTAAAATATAAAAACCTCGGTGTATGAGAGGCCAAATTCTTGGTGGTTGCACTTGCCCAGTATATTAAAATAAATTACTAACGTGAAAGGAGCGGTGCCCTCGTTGTAAAATAGAAACATTGCTATACGAGTTAAATCAATCGCGCGATTCACGTAAAGACACAGGGAAAGCATGCACCAACGAGGAAAAGGACAACAACAGGGTTCGACTGAGATCTAATTCTACACCACCCGATTCACATAATTCCAATCCAACGTGTAAATTCATGACCGTGGCCTATCGCCAGACAGCATCTCTTTCACGTTTTCTCTTGGATTTTTTCCCTAAGCTTCTGCCCGCCCGTTCCACAATCATGGAGACCAGATTCTAATCAAAAGGAAAAGTCAAAGCGGGGTCTAACGTGCCTAACGACAGAGACGTTTGTTGCCCCAGCTCAAAGGGTTTCGATTGAAGCAGGTGGTGTCATTCTGAACTTTTCACTAACCCTGAGATTTCAAGAATGCCTAGGGTCCCGCCTTCACTGATATTCGTGAAATCGTATCGGATCATATCATGTCAAATCAGATCAAATGTCGGCTTATAAAATTCCACTCATGATGCAATAACATTAGAAAACAATGCAAAAATAAGGAGTGTTGCTGAGATTTGAATAATTAGCTCGTGCACTCATTCAATGCCTGGCCATTTGGATTTTTACTTTCGCAAAGCTTTATCAAGAAATTCGTGTGCTTTGACATATTTGTCAGCAGCTTCTACGTAATTAACATTGACTATTAGGATTGCCAAACGAGTGACTTATTTAAGTAGCATAGTCCAAAAAAAGGAAGAAAAAAATAAGCCGTAAAATAATAACAATTACGCTAAATTCCTTTTGTTGACATGTGATAAATGGTAAATAGCACTTGACCAAGTGAGACATGTTCGAATGGTCACGAGTTTGCCGTGTCATTTACAAGCAAGATTTGAAATTAATTTTGGCAATCTTAAAACTACTTTTTTTTGGTGCATAGCTTAGTTCAGTCATATCAAGATTATTCAACATCATTTCTAATTAGTTTGCTTGGCGTGTTTACTCATGATGAGGAGCCGGTCTTGATGTGCATGTGAAACTAACTCACACGGGCCGATGGATTAGGTAGGTTCCTCGAGCGGGGCCTCACCTCATTCGATGATTCGTGTGAATGAGACAGGCTCTTATTAACCAAGTAAAGCTTTGGGTTTTCTTATTTAATAAACAGAGAGTACCCTTTGTCCTATTTCGCATTATGAATGATGACCTTGTTTCTTTCATCTGGGACTTTTGGGCACATTATCATCTTTATGCATGCCTCACAAACAAAAAAAAAAGAAACCTTGTTTTTATGCACTCATTGCATGCTTGCACCGAGCACGGACCCCCCAAAAGAAAGCAAATTTTTGTGTCCAATGAAGATCACTGTCCTATTCTAGAGATCCTTTTTTTCCAGATCAACTTAGGAGAAGGTAAAAAAGTGAACATGCAGTTCCTTTTTCCGTCTACATTTGCTTTAAAAGCATCTTGATTGACTCTTTTTCCCTTCTTTGGCTTACAGTGTATGAGACTATAAATCAAAGTCTCTAATACGTAGAGAAATGGAAATATTCTAATTCGACACCTCCTTAAGGGAAGTGACGAATCGGGATATGCTAAAATGGAAACTGTAAATATCTATACATAGAAACCGTTGGCCTTGTAATATGGTCTAAAGCCTAAAAAACGGTGGCATTGACTTTGATAATAGCCAAACTTATTCCAACTGCATTAGATGCTACCTTCTTTAACTAGGGACGGTTTGTCAATTTAGTCCTCGTTCGTACTCACCACGTTAGAGTTGGTCAAGGTTGCTGTTCATAAAGTGAAAAATTTTACAAAATTGGTCAAGGGTCACTATAAATTATTTACGCATGCCATGTTCCTCTACGTAACTTAGCCGTATAGTAATGGGTGTCACATAGTAATTAATAAACGATCATTTTCATCTTTTTGTTTTGTAGGGGGAAATGTATTAGTCCTCGCTAGATGTGTATAAAAACAAAAAAAGACTTTAGTAATGCCATATTAATAAAAATAACAATAATGATGCGAATAAATTAAACTAAAATTTACATTCAATCATGTTTGCACAATGATGGTGTTTCCACTAAAAAGTGTAACATGAACAAATTAAGGGATTACCGGGGCAGTCGTTTTCGTTAGTATCGAAATTTCCGTGTTGCCCATTATTTCCTTAATCCGCAATTATGCTCCATTGAAAAACTTATCGAAAAAAGTTTTAAGGTTGACAAATGTCCTCGCTACCCACCTACCAGCCCTACCTCGAGGGGTGAATCTTTAAAATTCATGACTTTATTTTTCCTTAATTTGGCAATTCTAGGCAACCCTACCCTCTCGAGTAGGTAAATAATCAATGGCACCATCCCCAATGTCATAACTTGCATTGATTAGCTAAGTGCTGGCGGAAATTTCTAAAGCCACGGATTTTCGGCCTATGCCACGCAAGATGGCACTAGGGTTCGGAGATAATCCGAGTATCAAATTTTTTTTTCATATTTTCTACTTTCTCTTTTTCTTTCGTGCTTCCATGGCGGAATTGCACATGGCCGTGGGCCGACGTCGACGACACGTGTCGAAGACCCACCAACCGTCGACTTTGGAGTGAGGGAGGAGGATCCATGAATGTGACGGCAGCCGCCCCGGGAGTGCGGGTTTGACGAGTAGGTGACCCGTTGGAATTGCAAATACGGGGGAAATACTCGTATGCGTCGCGTCCCTGTGGAAAGGTCGCTGCGCTTCTTGGGGTTTGGGGGCCCCACGCTCTGCACGTTTTGTCATTGCCGAAATTCCTTTTTCGTGATTTTTTTATTCTTTTCGTCTCCTTTCTTCTGTTCCGAGAAAATCGTGAAAAAAAAGGGGAAAAAAAAGGGGGGAATGGAACACGTGCACGAGCCGGCTCGCGTGGAGCCGGCTGAGCTGGCGGCTGAGCTGATGGCGGAATCGAGAGGACTGATTTGCCCTGGGGCCGCGCCGGTCGGAAGAGCCCTCGAGAGTCGTGAGCGAGAGGCGCGAAGCGGGAACGTTCCCCTCTTTGCCGGGCCCATCTTACTGCCCTCGCGTTTTGGCCGTTCGATTTGCTGCGCCACCTGTCCGGGCAAATCTCTCATCCGAGAAAAAGAAAGAATTAACACCATAAAAATCATCAAACTGGTACATATAACAAATTTATTTTTAAATTAATTTTTTTATTATAAAAAAATTTAAGCGTACATTCATTTAATAAATTTATTATAAAATAATTTTTGAAAAATAATTTTTGAGCATCAAAAACTCCAAAATAATATATTTATGATAAAATTACATCCAGATTAATTTTTATCGATATCATAAAATTTCAAATTAAAAGATACACGTAATCGACAAGATAAACCCCAAATCGACACGTCATCGATCGCCTCATATAAACTAACTCAGTGATGATTGGGATAGATTTATCCGTGTATCGGGATTAAATTTTTCATAATATTCTTGATAAAGAAAAAGGAAAATAACACAAATTCAGCCTAATCTATAGCGTCGGCTACAAAACTTTTAATTGCTCGATATAATATTTGAGCTTTTGCTTACTCAATGGTTTCTAAATTTTGGCAATGTAGTTCGCATAAATTTAATTTATGATGTGCAGTGTTATGGCGAGCTTTTAATTTGTTCGATGTGATCATTTGATTATATTAAAATTTTTAATGTTGTTTAAATATTGAACAAATTAAATTCAAAAAATCTTATTGTATATCGAGTTAAACTTAAAGGATCGAATAAGTTAAAAATTTGGGGATAACATTTGAAATTTGAACCAAGATTGGACCGTTCATTTCATTGTCCTAAAAGAAAATCCTCAATTCTCTCTCTCCTCACCTCACATCTCACACGAAGTGACACCAGAGGTGTAGGATGCGCGATGCAATCCTACGGTCCCGCCGGGCGGGGACAGCACGGGTTCGAGGGTGAGGGGCCAGCACCCCCACAGGGGCCACACCCACGTCGGTGATGCCATGTACAATCGATGGCCGATTGGTCCTTGGGGACTGAATCTAAAGGCCAGTTCAAATCACTTCCCTAAACCGAAAAGACTCATCGATCAACGCTGACGGAGCATCGGCCGCAAAAGCTCCGGGATGATTGGACGGATACCAGAAACAAAAGTCATAATCGCCTATTCAACGACGATCTCGAAGTCACGCTTTAACACTCTTTTTCGAGTGTCGGCCCATCCGACGCACGCGCGCGACTCGACTCGGTTATTGCGAGATGGATTGGACACGGTTCTTGTTTTTTTGTTAGTCGATTCTTGCAAACCTAAAATGACACGGATGCACGACAAGTCTTGTCGTCTTAGCATGAATATTTGCAAGACGTGACGTAATTCAATAATAAAAAAAAAGCTAAGTAACTTAAGAAATAATTGAAATTACAAGATCAAGTGTAATCTCATACGGTTCATCGGAATCTCACGATATGCTTGTAATTTTTTTTAATATAAATAGTTTATCCTTTTTGTCCACAATAGTCCGAAAAAGATGTATAATATGGTTATTAGAAGTCTTTTATTCATATTAAGAGTATATTTATTTAAGTGAAAAGATTTTTCGAATCAGTTTTATGCTTTACATTTGGTTTGTTGGAAATTTTGTTGGAAATAATAGTCGATGATAAACTATGTACCGCCAAAGAAAACATACTTGCTTAAGGTTGGAAAAATAAATTTCCTAACCTAAAAATTAAAAAATTTAATATGATTTCTTGAAAAACATATCTCTTTATTATTAATTTCTTTTTCCAAAGTAAATACACCGGTTTGTATTGTAAATGAATTTCACATGTCTTGTGAGTTTTGTTTTTGCACAGTGGAGTCATCAGTCACGGACCTTGGGGCCAAATACTTTTGGTATTAAAAAAAATTATTTTGTCTTTTACATAGCATTAAATACTATGACAGACTTGAGGTTCATTGAAGCGAACTTACACAATGCAAAACACTTCGTACTTTTTTAAGAATACGGATGCTGGCATGCACGACAAATCTTGTTGCTTTAGTACTCAGACACTATATATTTCGTGATAAATAAATAATTTTGAAAAACATTTTCCAAAATGATTATTTCTATCGCCAAATAATTAATCAATGAAAATACTTTCATTATTGACAATAATTTATATCTAACATGTTCATAGATGAAGAACACATTTTTTCACTAAATCATTTTTTTTTTAAGTAATACAAGTGATTATTTTTTAAATATGTTTTATAAATTATCCATTTTTGGTGAAATAAATGTACTCTTGGGCATCATTCATTTCTCTAATTTTTCTAGCGACTATCTTCTTATCAGGTGTTTGGCAACATCCTCTAGACACGAAATCCCTAGATCAAATGCTGGAGAAGAAATCCAATCTCTAATTTATTTTTATTTTTTGCTTTCTTTTCGTAGTGTTAATATTCCCCCTACTTATTATTATTATTATTTTATCGTCTCTTTTACTTCTTTGTCCTGTTTGCCAATCTTAGATCTTCCCAATAAAGTGATATTATTCATTTGCAAATTTTTTGTTAGTTTCGGTATAGCATACATAACGAAACTTATGGGCAAAAATATTCTGGAAACCTATTTTGAATTATATTACCTTTATCCGTTACAAAAGAAGCCATGTCCGAGAAATAAAAATTAGTTTTTGTGTTCTATATAAATTTTGTGGTATCAGTCCCACAATTGTTGGAGCTTAAGTTTACATTTTGTTTACTGAGAAAAGGTGTGGATTGTCCACCGTCCATGCTTAAATGGGGTTGCTATCCTTTTCGAATTTTCAGATATGACGTGTACGGTCATTTTTTGTATTATTTTATTGTGCTTTCAATTCTATAAAACGGGTTTTTAATTTGAATTGGGAATGGGCATTGACTAAATATGAGAAGGTACTTACTAGCGAAAGTCGTAGAACTTGCTGTGAAACTTACAAATTGAATTAGGACAAGGCATATTGATAATATCAAGCATCAGGATAATTTATTTTTAAAATAATTATTTTCAATTTCTATTCCCTAAAATAATTTTTTGAATAAAAATAATATGTTTGATAAGTACACAAAAAGTTTCCATTCTCAAATAGAAAAATAACAAAAATTTGTTTGACACAACCTATAATTTATTTAGTTTTTATTTAAAAATTTTCTTCTTTAATTTTTATTAATTTTTTCGGATTTTTTTCTCTTCTTCTTCCTTTTTAATAATGTCGAGCAATGCTAGAAGGGATCAAAACAACTATGGGTGACCTGGTGGGCAATGGGCAAATGCAAATAGGTTCGTTTGCATCCATTTAGAATAGGAATTAGAAGAAAAGAAAAACAATAAAATAAATATTGTTTTCTAAAAATAATAAGCTATTTATTTATTTATTTCTGGTCAAATTTATTCCATGGCTATTTTTCAATATGGGAAATAAATAAATTAATGTTATCAAATTAATTTCTATTCTTTTTTCATTTCTAGAAAAAAAAAAATAAAAAAATTGGAACGTTATTATGCAAACCCTTCAAACGTGATTTACCATAAATATATTTTCACTTTAAGATTGAATCTTTTGTATTTCCTTACGGGACAAGATGCAAAGAAAACGAGAAAGAAAAACATGACAAATCCCACGTCCTTTATAATCAAAATTTCATAGCTTATGGACGAGAAAGTCACCTGGTTAAAAAAATAACCGTTTGTTCTTTTTCTCATGACTTAGCTATATAAAATGTCATCAACTATCCTTGTATAAGTTGGTCGTTTAACAACATATTGATCGCTTATTGGAAATTTAGTCATAATTTTATATATTTTACAAAGTATGCATATACACACACACACAATCAATTCAATCATTTCCTTGCATAATTCACTGTGAGTCGTGGCCCATGCTAATGGTCTTTAGTTGGGAGTACTTCAATTCAGAAGACAGATCACGCATGATAATATCGAAAAGACAGTGCATTTGTCGTTTACTTTCTTCAATTATTTACTTGACAAGTATGCCTTGAAAACACTCGCCGGATAAAATATTAATAAATATATGGCTGTAGTTTTTTCATCGAGTGATGAACTCCTCAGACAATGTTTCTTTCAAAAAAAGAACAATTAAATATATAAATATCGAAGAAAATAGACAACGTGGGCAATGCATGTCCAGCAAATGTCAAGTAACGTTATGGAAAGACGATCCACAATTTTTCTTTTAATCTCACGATACATACTCGACCTAAACTAAATTATATTAATACTTAAAAGTTCTAAACTACCTCGCGCAGCATCAATATTTTCGCGACACGTGACCTTGTGAGTCGGTCCATTCGTCGTCGGTCCAAGAAGTCAAGTCCACACAATAATCGAAGAGAAACTAATAAATAGGTAAACAAGTCGCATGCTGCAAGTTGTGGCCTCGTTCCATGCTGCTTGTTTTAATACTTTTCAATTCAAAGTCGAGATTCGTATCCTTCGATCTTTTTGTCACGATACGTATCGTGCGTCATTAGATGAAATAATTTGTTTTTCTTCTCGCATTCTTGCGAATTTGTGAATAAATCTCGAATAAAAATTGTCAGGAAGATGCCGGGAACATGACTGGAGAAGGCGACCAGTATACGAAGGCATGATTATAAATAAAAGAAAAAGAAAAAAGAAGCTAATATTTTAATTCTCCAGGTAGCTTGACTAACCTGAAATTCAAAGTTGGAGTTTCTCTTCACCGGATTTTCTGCAACAACGTCCCCAAGTTTGGCTTCATCTCTGAGGGCAACCATTAGTCATTATCATTCGATTCCGCTCCTCTTTTTCTTTTTTTTTCTTTTTCTTTTTTGGATTTTTTGCTATGTCGCCAAATGCCAAAGAAAAGGGTAGTTAGAGATTTTTTTTTACGCACTTGGCTAGTATTGGGAATCATTTCGTTCTTACGACTAAAGATCCCCGAGCATAACTACGAATACGTATTTTGTGTTGTATAGAAGAAAAAAGAGGCGAAAGATTTTGCCGTGGTGACATATTCTACGATCGGCTCGGGATTTTCCCCTACTTATATAAGACGAGCTTCTCGTCGGAAGTTAGAAATTACGTTGGTGGAGGTAATTTACGTGCCGATCCTTTGTCAACTAGCTTCAAAATTGTGTCACTGGAATTGGGCTACTCTCTCAATGTCACAAAGGCTTAAAGCGTGCGAACTGGACGCTCGTGTGAGGAGAAAAAACTTTGGAATTTCATAAGGCGTTTAGGAGAAAATAAGGACATGAGAACAACCGGAAAATCGAAAACGGATCGTGGGGCGACACGTACGCAGGCGAACCTCAGCTTCAAGCATCTTATAACATTAAGAGAAGAACTTATCTGGAGGAGAGGACGTATTTGTACAATTTTTTCATCTAACGTACAATTTAGATTTCTATGATCGTAACATTTTTGTCGGGTACATCCAATGAGCGTCCACGATACTTTCTGGAAATACTTTTTCTGATTTAAAATTTTTGTCAATTTAAGCCTCGAATTAATTTGATACAAATTAAAAAATTTATAAACTCATTACAATTGTGTCAATTAAATTCTAAATTTATTTTGACAAATTCGGTTCTAAACTATTTGCAATTGTACCATTTTGATCAATCGTCGATATAGACAATTTTTAACAATATTTTATATTTTTGAATTTTTGAATTAATTTTTTTAACTTTTGCTTTTCTTTTTTCTTTTGTCCCCCAGTGGTTGACGAGGCTCCAGCGAGGCTTATCGGCCACTAGGCAAGGGCCATGAAGCACTTGCCAGCCATCGGCGAAGGTTTGTCTTTTAAATGATTGATGAAAGCTTGCCGAAATATCAATGGAACTTACAAGAGCGCCCTTTTTAGAAATAATATTATATGATTTGCTATGGATCCTTAAAAAGGAATGGAATGTTGCCAAATTTCCTTAAGTCTGCATACAGACTTAGCTTGCTATGGTCCCAATGGAAGAGAGCATTTGTTGCAGTGGACTTATCGAAGCGTTGGTGGAACTTGCCGGTCTGGATGAGGCTTGGATGCCAGCTAGCCTTCCCACAAACGAAACCAGCATTGTCCATGGCTAGTGAGGCCATGGTTGCCTTCGCCTAGGTCCTAAATTGTTTACATCGTTTCGGTTGACGAGCTAATCATCCACGACAATATCGGCCATTCGGAATTAAATGAATAAACCGATTGACGTAATTCTAAAAGTTTAAAATTAAATTGATGAAATAAATTATAACTTAATTGACATAATTATAATAAATTTAATTTTTTTATCAATTATTTCATGAATTTTGTCGTGGTAATATAGAAGACAAACAACCGAAAGACCTTGCGAGATTCCATTTTCGTCGACAACTTGGGCTGAGCACTCGGATTTTCCCACTGTCACGTGTAGTGCGGGGCAAAAGAACAAACAGACAAACAAAAAATCACATCGAGACTCCAATGCGCTTTTCGATTCTTGGGCGCGGGTCGATCGCAAGCAAAGCGTCGGATGAAATTCTAGTAGGAAAACTCCGTTCATCCACCAAAAAACAAAAAACAAAAAAAAAGATCCCAGGACGACAATTTTCAACAGCTAAGGAAATTTTGTTTTTAGTCTGCAAAACCATTAATCCGAAAGCGACTCTTTGTCGGGGGGCAAAATCATTCCCGCGTGTCGCTCGTGACGTTCCTCCATTTCTTTTTCCATTTTTTCCGTATATTTCATGATCAGCAATCGCACTTTAAAATGCCTTTTTTTCAGACGATGTCGTAAACTTTGTCGAAGTAGCTTTTGTTATTACAAAGCGATTTTACCCAATAATACCTTCTTTACACGATACGATGTGCTGATCTAGGACGCGTGTTATGCATGACCGTAAGATGTCGTCTTTCATGCGACACATGAACTATTTTTTCGTTAGGTTTGTCGAGTACAAACCTACCAGGTTAATTAATATTCCCAGTTTATAAGTAGACATTGTATTATTACGACCAAGAGCCATTTTAAATGGGTGAACCTTGGACACCTCTATACCGTTCTTGAGACTCTATTGTAACAACTTTATAATTTTCATGTACTTTAAAAAGAAAATGACTTTCGGACGGTTGCTTTTAGAAGTGTGCAAACGGATCACCTGAACCGAACTTAATCGCCAGTTGGGTCCATTTAAAGAGTATCATCCGTTGCCTAATTTCTAAAAGTTGAATTGGCCCGAATAGTCCGATTTTTAGTTCTAAGAGAGAACTGGACTAGATTGACGACATATACATTTTTTTTTTGTCAAAAAATTAATAAAATGTAAACTAAATAGTATATTGTCCAATGACACCACAAGCTGCGATGCTCGTTATCGCTTCCGTCAAGATCTTAAAATTTGCACACCCTCTTGCCATGCACAAACAATGTTTAACATGTCTACCGTACAATAAAATGTATAGATCTGGTCTCTTTCCCCTTCTGTTAGTGTACTTGGGTTATTGTTGTTTATAAATCTACCTGTTAATTCTGTTTAAAGGTCCTCTTACTTGTAATGTTTTCTAAAAAAGTAGTGGGTAAACAATTCCGAATTCTGAATAGATGGCATCAAGTAATGGAAAAAAAAGAGGCGATCGGTTTCATTGAATCGGACTAGGAATCGATCACTCTTTGCTGCTCCTCCTCTCTCTCTCTCGTTAAAATTCTGCACGACTCGTCACAAAGTTTTAACCCGCGTGAATTTTGACAGAGGAGACACACGATAACCAAGAAAAACAAGTGGGAATATATTGATTCGCCGAAGGAGGGAGAATCTTGCACAAAGGAGAACTTACGGGACATGTTTTCTTTCTTTCACTGTGAAACCATGTGACTCCTTGTTGCGATAAAAAGGAAAAAGTGCGCGTACTTCGATACAATTTATGCTCTATATAATATATACATATATATGTATATATATTGGCCCACGAGAGGTGTATATAGCTCGCAGACTTTGCTTTATGAGAATTGTTTCCTTCTTCCATTTATATTACGTTTGACAATACTCCATAAACATGTCTATTGATAAAATAATCGATGAGGTTTACTAATACAATAGTCTTTAAATTAATGTGAGAGTAATAATATTTTATAAGTTACAAATTCTTGAATGAATTGATTTCACAACAATTTATAATTTTTTTTTTTTGTGTGTTGTTGCATGCGGAGTGTGTAGTATCATTAGCACAATTAAAAAAGAATAACATTTGAACGAATATAAAGACTAAAGTCCTTTTCAACTAATAAATAAATAAATAAAAAATTATTTTGCCAGATCTTCATAACCTGTCTCATCCTCGTGTTTTGAGGGATCTAGTTTCTTTATTTTCCCTGAACATTTTTTTATCAAAATAAATTTGTATTAATTACTCCAAATAATACATAAGAAGTACATATATTTCATAGCATATCAAATCGAGCGAAGTAAAGCTCAGATAATACAAAAAAATGAAGAATCAACATAACACTAGCAAAGTTAAACATGTCATCGCTCATTAAAAGTGCATCTGCTAAGTAAAGTAATTCGTGGCCAATCATTAGATCTCGTATTCACTAGTAATGAGCACATCGAAAATTTCTTCACCAATAATTACGACATTGTCTGTTGATGATCTGAATCACTCCTTGACCTTTATCTTATAAAAAGAAAGAAAAGAAAAAGAAAAGAAAAGAAGACCGTGTTGGAATCTAAATTTTCTTGGAGGATGTATGGAGCAACCCTGGGCAAGAAAACGCACATTAATGCTGTCCCACACAACGAGTAACTCAGATATCATCAAGATTGACATTTCGAGAAGAAACAAGGCATGGTGACCCACACAAGGATAAGAAGGGCACTAAATGTGGATTGCAACGATCGAGTTGGGTCATGTGTATCACGATTCGTGAGAAATTTGGAGATATTTATCTATTCCCCAGAAGGGTATGTCCTATAGTATATCATCTCGAATTTTGACAGTCATGTACTGTTGTGAGAATGCATTCATTTCTCATGCATGCAATGTGAACCAAATCACGCGTTGATTTCTCTTGCCTGTAATGTGAACCAAACCATGCACGAATTCGGAAAGGTCGCCACCTCTGATAATTCGTTTGCATTAGGATTTTAGGACCACCTTAGCTTAGGGCGACAGGATTGCAATAGGAGGACCACTCTGTTAAATTCCTTTCGCATCTGTCTTCCAAGTTTCACATATTTTCTGTTCTTTTCCTGTTTTTGGTCTATTTCTCTTTTTGCTGTCTCCAACGTTTGAATGCGACCCTCAACCGTGAAGAAGACCTTGTCTCGGTGAAAAGGAAAATGATTATAACTCCATTTGTTCACGAAAAATGAATAATTTGACAAATATTTTCTTAAAAATTATCATTTTTATTGATCAAAATAATTAGTCAATAAGAAATATTTTTATTATTGAGATAGTGAAAATGTATTTTATTCATTCATGTTGTAAACAATACAAGCGATCGAGTTTAGGAATATATTTTTTAAATTATTTGTTTTCTGCGAAACAAACTAAACCCGTGATCTCATTTTCGTTCCTTTTTTTTGTTAATGCCACAAAAAAAAATCAAATCAGTACATATATATCGCATTCTCTCTAAACTAATCTTTGTATTGCAAAAAACCTACAATTGGTACAACCATACCACATTTATCCAAATTTGAATTTTGCATCGTAAAATATTTCAAACCAATATATTAGTACTACACTTACCCAAAGTTAATCTTTATATCCAAAAATGTCAAACTTGCATCTTGGTATTACGGAAAAACCAAAACCAAGTACACTTATGACAAATCTACGAAAATCCTAAAGAGCAAATTAAGGAAAAATTGTAGATTTTGATTTTCGAAACGTAAAAAAGCTCTCAGGGAAAAATTAGTAGACTTCCCAATTTAACTTCATTCTCTTTAGATCTGGCTTTCCAAAACAATGTCGTTTTCTTTATCAGGAAAACATCATTAAGGAGACCCACTTTGCTAAATTTCAGCATCGGATCAAGATGACATGTAGATATTTGAGTCATTTGCTACGTGTGTATCCACGTCGGCAATTTAGCTAGATATTAAATGTAACCTAATGAAGGGCAGATTTGTCGCAAGTCCACCAGCTTAAATTTTTTTTCTTGCTCCAAAACTAGTTTGCAGTAACATGGGTATTACTAGTTTGAGTTTTTTGTGACACAAAAGTTAATCCGAGATAAATATGGTATGGATGTATCAGTTTTAATTTTTTTTTCAATTTTAATTTTTTTTAATAATTTCCGGTAATTATAAGAGTCCATTGATTCTGGTATAATGAGCGGGAGTCGTAAGTCGCCGACCCAGCAGCAGGAGCAGGAAAAGGAAAAACTGTTAATGCTTGAACACAATAGTTTACACGCGGATAATTAATAACAACAGCTTAATTAAAAGGTCTAATCATTGACAAAAACTATTAATGGGATCCTTGTAGTCAAAAGGCTTCATACCATAATTTGTAGCACATGCTATATTTGAAATAAGTACTCTACCATTCACTTTCGGTGTCTCCTTCGAGCAAAAGTCATGGGATTCTCTTTTAAACTAATTTTTCAAATATGATCGCATGCAAGATACAACACCATCTTACTTTATGTTCATAATAAAATGAAGGATAAATGATACAAATGAATCTATAAACTCTGGCTTCGTGTGTAATGTAATCCCTAAATTTTAACTCAATATATAATGCTGTCTCTTAATTTTTAATCTATTCAATATGTTCTCTAAATTTTTTGTACATATTCAATTTAGTTCCTATACTATATAAAAATATTCAATATTGTCTTTGAATTTGAAATAATAAAATGACAAATTGAACATACGCAAAAAATTTGACATATTAAAAAAATTCATTCATGACATTGCATATTAAAAAAAATAAAATTAGAGATCATTTGTGTTGTTGTCTCTAAAATGAACCTATCTACTACGAAATCCTTTCCTTTTCCATTTTGGCCACTGGGAGGGGGGCAAGTGGGTAATTACGTACGCCCCGACAGCCCTCCAGGGTCGCCCCAAGGAGAAACTCGGCGCGTGGCGCTGAGCCGAGCCGAGCCGAGCCGGGAGGGGAGGCAAATAATTGAAAAAGTAAAGATCGGTGGCACTTGTGGGATAATCATTTAGGCACATGCATAAATCCCTACGTACGACTTTCAAATCCCCCCCCGGGTCGCTTTAGCAATCTGTAAATCCACCCCCTCCATTGGGTAAATACAGGACTTTTATGGCAGCTTATATATATTAATAAACGTCGTTATTCGTCATAATTTAAGTGTAACATTTTCATTTTTGGAAGATGCTGTCCCTAGTTGTTAGTGTATGGAATTAAACTACACCTTTCTCTATTGGTTTTTAGATTTTCTTTAACGAGTAGGAGTATGAAAATAAGAGTTATTGTACTGTTTGTTGTCGGTGAAATTAAAATCCCATCATTGGACCGTTACATATGAAAACTTTGGGTGTATTGATATAATTTCCAATATATTAAGACAAAGCATATATTTCCCATATGCGAAAATACATAACAAATTGACTCGTGAAATTCGTTTATAAAATGGGTAAAAGTATCAACATGAACTGATGACATGAAGACAAAGAAACATGGTACGATCAAATGACGCGAATTATTGCTCTTAGTTATCACATATCAGTTTATTTCATACATCATATCAAAGTCAATAACTTGAAAAAACCATGTCCTTTTGTGCTACGATGGATCTTTATGCACATACGATGTTATCAATTTGATAAAATAAATAGCACATAGTTTTACCTTTTTTTCCCAAAGTAGGATAGTGTTTGAAATCCACTCTTGATAAAGCAAATCATTTCTAATAATATAAGCATTTTAAAAGAAAACAGACATATTAGACGATGTGATTGGTATAATTTTCCATAGAAGACCGATAGTATACATGGCTTGAAATTTTCAAAAGTTGTCACGCGTATCTTCATGTGCGTGGTCTCATAAAAATTGAACAAAACATAGAGAGCTTCCTAGGCTTGGCGAAGCAATTTCATTATACAAATCAATACCGTCAATAATAAAAAATGGAGAGAGCATAATGATCTCAAACCATAAAAATCAATAAATGGGACAGGAACTGCTCCGGTTTTCTCTAAAAAAATAATATCTCTAATCGTTAGAAAATGAATTCTTTTCTATACATTGGCAACATATGGTTTGTCTTGATTTTTTGGGATTCGGATTCTATTGGCGGTCGATGATAAAAACAAATTTCAGAAAGAATAAATAAATAAAAATATATATCACAAATGGTTTGCCATGGTCAGGGGCCATTTTGGTCGGAGCGAAATAGAAAGAACAGTGGGAATATTGCAAATGCAAAAAGTGGGAGTGGAGAAATGTGGATTTTTAGGACAAGCACCGCCATGTCCATACGTATGAAAATATGGGATTTTTCTTTTTAGGACACGAACCGCACGTCCCCTCACACATATGAACACAATAATTATTCTTGGTTTTTTGGTTATAATTCCCCCTACCAAATCCCACCATCAAGGATATACGACGGCCGTGCAGCCGCTTAAATTTCCGCATGTGACCACTGCGTCTCGACCACGTCTCTCTCTCTCCTCTGCCCTGCGAGCATCGCCATTGACAGTGGACTGAAGGATCTCCGAGAGAAGCTCTTCAGAATCTCTCTCGAATCCTCGTCAGTTTTGGGCTTCTGGGCAGCTCAGAAACCGAGGGGCCAGCTCAAGCAGCTTGTCAAGTTATCTCTTTTTGTTCTCTTTTTTTTGGAGGGTTGGAGTCCCTTTTGTCCATGCGACTTTTCTGAGCTCTTTATTATTGCGAGACTCAATCTTGAGCCGGTTGGATATTCTTTTTGGCCAGAAATTAAAGTGCCCACATTGCAAGAAAGTGGTATTATTTTTTTGGGAGGCGGGGTGGGGGTCTCCTCGTAGGACCGAGGCTGTCTTAGTTCTCTGGGTGAAAAGGGCAGATCTTTGGTCTGGTTTATGGTTCAGGAGCTTCAAATCAAGAAACACGGTGCTAGTGTTGCTGATGCTTTTCCCCACCACTAAAAGACCTTTCGTCGGTGTCATCCGATGAGGGTTCACGACTATTCTTTTTTCATTTCCGTTTCCGGTGAAATCGACTCATTTTGATGTTCATGCCTTGAACTCACATATGCACAGCTCATCTCGATCTATTGCTCCGATTTCTGGTTGTGGAATTCGACCCATTTCCCCACCACTTACTAACAGGAAATCGTCCGCTGCTTTCATCAACCCTCCAGCGTTGATTGAAGTTATTGGCCAGCCCAAGAAAAACGGCACACTTTGTGTTTTTTTTTTT